>JAPMAC010000231.1:14800000-17782500 GCA_028671895.1 Oenanthe sinensis
TCGCTGTCTTTTCACCTCCATAATGGCCTCCATAGGCTGTGGCATGATAATCCCTCAGAATAGCTTCTGTCTCACTATATGGTACACACCTTCTGATAACCTGATCAGCCTCTTGTTTAAACAGATATGGTTCATCCCAACGAAACCACTTTACGTCATGCAAAAATTTCTTCCTTTGGGCTGAAGACAACTCGGGTGGAACAATTTGACTCACAAGATAATTCACAATATCAGCATACCATGGTTCTTCTTCTTGTATTCCAAATAGCTGTTCATCCGGAAATGATTCATTGATGAGAGTACTGTCTTGTGATGATTTACCAAGATCTTCCAATCGTGAGAGGTGATCAGCTACTTGATTTTCTGTCCCCTTTCTATCTTTGATCTCCACGTCAAATTCTTGTAGCAGAAGAACCCATCGAATCAAGCGGGGTTTAGAATCCTTCTTGGAGAGCAGATATCTAATAGCTGCGTGGTCAGTATACACCGTCACTTTCGTACCAAGCAAGTATGATCTGAATTTTTCAAAGCCATATACAATGGCTAACAGTTCCTTCTCCGTGGTGGTGTAATTCAATTACGCATCATTGAGTGTCTTGCTCGCATAGTAGATAAATCTTATCTTTCTTTTGGCCAAGAACAGCCCCTACTGCAAAATCGCTAGTATCACACATCATAGCAAATGGTTCAGTCCAATCTGGAGCAATGATCACTGGTGCTGAAACAACTTCTTCTTCAATGTCTCAAAAGCTGTCAAACAATCATCATCAAATTTGAAGGGAATATCCTTCTCCAATAGCTTACACAAAGGTTTGGAAATTTTGGAGAAGTCCTTGATGAATTTTCTGTAGAAACCTGCGTGACCGAGGAAACTACGAATTCCTCTCACTGAATTGGGAGGTGGAAGGTTTTCGATGGTCTCTATTTTGGCTTTATCCACTTCCAGGCCTCGATGTGACACCTTGTGTCCAATAATAGTTCCCTCTTGTACCATGTAATGACACTTCTCCCAGTTGAGGACCAGATTAGTCTCCACGCATCTTTTCAGAACCATGCTAAGATTGTGTAGACACTCGTCGAAAGAAGAACCAAATACTGAAAAGTCATCCATGAAGACTTCCACTATCTTACCAATCATGTCTGGAAAAATTGCCATCATGCACCTCTGAAAAGTGCCAGGTGCACCACATAACCCAAAAGAAACCCTTCGAAAAGCGAAGGTACCAAACGGACATGTAAATGTCGTCTTCTCCTGATCCTCTGGAGCAATACAGATCTGATTGTAACCCGAATATCCATCCAGAAGGCAATAGTACTCATGGCCGGCGAGTCAGTCTAGCATCTGATCAATGAAAGGAAGAGGAAAGTGATCCTTCCTAGTAGCTTTGTTCAACTTCCGGTAGTCCATGCAAATTCTCCAACCATTAACTGTCCATGTAGGAATGAGTTCATTCTTCTCATTAGTTACCACAGTCATGCCTCCTTTCTTCGGCACACATTGAACTGGACTGACCCAAGCACTGTCAGAAATAGGATAGATAATCCCTGCGTCCAACCACTTGATAATTTCCTTCTTCACTACTTCCTTCATGAGTGGATTTAGCCGTCTCTGATGTTCCACTGTTGGCTTACTTCCTTCCTCCAGCGGAATCTTATGCTGGCAATAGGCAGGGCTGATTCCTTTGATGTCTGCAATAGTCCAACCAATGGCTGATTTGAATTCCCTTAAGTGATCAGGTAATGGTTTGAGCTCTAGCGTCGGTGCTTCCTCGATAGATGGTTTCAATCGCTGATGTGATTCTCTCAACTCAGATAAACCCAAAGATTCCACTGGTCTCTCAAACTTTCGTTGCCAAGGAGAAACATTCAGACACTGTACTTGCTCTTTAACCTCATTCTCTTCAAATGTACAATCCCCACTTAAAGCCTTTTCCAGCGTATCATTCATGAGCAAGTGTTCAATTTTTGCTTGCACAGCAGATTCTACTACGTCTACTTTAAAGCATTGTTCTTCTTCCGTTGGAAATTGCATTGCTTTGATCACATTGAATGTGACATTCTGATCATGCACCCTCATGGTGAGTTCCTCCTTCTGCACGTCAATTAACGTTTTTCCCGTTGCCAAGAATGGTCTACCAAGAATGATAGGGATCTTCTTGTCTTCTTCAAAATCAAGGATGACAAAATTTGCTGGAAAGATTAGCTTGTCGACTTTCACCAAAACATCTTCGACAATTCCTCGCGGATAAGTGATTGAACGATCCGCCAACTGCAGTGACATGTTGGTCGGCTTTGGTTCAGGAAGGCCAAGTTGTAAGAATACAGAGTATGGCATGAGGTTGATGCTTGCTCCCAAATCGCACAAACATTTGTCGAACGACAAATTCCCAATTATGCATGGTATAGTGAAACTACCAGGATCCTTCAACTTTGGTGGCAACTTCTGCTGCAATACTGCACTACACTCTTCCGTCAAAGCAACGGTGTTTAACACCTCTAGCTTCAGTTTCCTCGACAGAATGCCCTTCATGAATTTGGCGTAGCTTGGCATTTGTTCCAGTGCTTCAGCAAAAGGTAAGTTGATGTGTAGTTTCTTGAAAACTTCCAAGAATTTAGCAAACTGGTTGTCCGATTTCTTCTTCGATCTGAAGCCTTTTAGGGAATGGTGGAGGAGGAAATACTTCCTTGTTATCACTCTCTTTCTCTGAACTGCTCTTCTTCTCTGAATTATTCATTTTTTTCTTGATCGCTCCTCCTGCACAACATTTTTTGCAGAATTTTCCACTTCGGCAGTGAGGGGAAGCGCGCCCGTGCCTAAGGAAGCGTGCCCGCTCTCCACCTCCTGTCCAGAATGCTGACATTCTTCGTTTTGTGGAATTTCGACCTCCTGATTGTTCGTAACCCTTCCAGAACGCAATATAATAGCGTGTATCTGTTCCTTGCTTTCTTTCTTGCCTGGATTAGCCTCTGTGTCACTTGGTAACTGCCCTTGAGGTCTGTTTAGAAGAGCACTTGCTAGTTGACCAATTTGGTTTTCCAACGTTTTCAGAGTTACAGCTTGACTCTTATACATCATTCTCAATTCCTCCATCTCTGACATTTCATTCGAATGCCCTTGTCCTCCTTGAGGTGTTTGATGGAAACCAGGAGGGTTGTATGATTGCCTTGGTGCATAGGATTGTTGAGGACCAGAATTGTTGAAAGGCCTTGGTCCGAATTGCTGACCTTGCGATGGTTGCGGCATGACATTATGATTATTGCTCCAACTGAAGTTAGGATGGTTCCTGTTGTTGGGGTGATAAGTATTAGGTGCTGGTTGTGTAGGCCTCTGAAAGTTGCTGATAAAATGCGCCGAATCGCTAGAAATAGCACACTGAGTTGTCTCATGAGCACCTGCACACAAGTCACAAACCATAGCGACTTGTTGAATCCCTGCCTTGGACAATGCATCCAGCTTCATAGATAAAGCCTGTAGCTGAGCTATTATAGCCGTGGCAGCGTCCACTTCAAAAACACCTGCAATTTTACTCTGTGGCAATCGCTGAGTAGGATTCTGATACTCGTTAGCAGCCATCATTTCAATCAAGTCATAAGCTTCTTCATAGCTCTTGGCCCAAAGAGCTCCTCCAGATGCTTCATCAAGCATAGGTCGTGAATGATTCAACCCATTATAGAAACCGTTAATGACCATCCAATCTGGCATCCCATGATGGGGACACTTTCGAAGAATTTCTTTATACCTTTCCCAAGCCTCACACAACGTTCTCCAGAGTGTTTATTGAACTGTGTAAGAGCGTTCCTCATGGCTGCCGTCTTAGCCATAGGAAAGAATTTAGTTAGAAACTTTTGTGCAAGATCTTCCCAAGTAGTTATAGACCCTGCTGGCAGTGAGTGCAACCAGCTCTTTGCCTTGTCTCGTAGAGAGAATGGAAACAGCCTCAGCTTTATAGCATCTTCAGAAACCCCGTTAGTTTTGAAGGTATCACAGATCTCGATGAAGTCTCTGATATGCATATTAGGGTCCTCAGCAGGTGAACCCCCAAACTGCACAGAATTCTGAACCATTTGAATCGTGCCCGGTTTGATTTCGAAATTATTAGCCGCAATAGCCGGCCTAACAATGCTTGACTGAATGTCATTGATCTTGGCTGAGAATAATCCCGTAGAGCTTTCACTGGATCCCCCATCACTAATTCTGGCTCAATTTATGGAACTGCAATTCCCCTCTCCTCGTCTAAGTGTTCTTCCAGTTGTTCCTTACTCGATTGAGAACGCGTACACATAAATGATCAATTATCTGAAATCACGGAACAAACAAGAATGATTAGTAACAATTCTCAGTTAGTGATATCTAACGACCACTGATGATAAGCACATTAACTAAACACAACAATGAACCGAGTCCCCCGCAGCGGCGCCAAAAACTTGTTCACACTTTATTCACGCAAGAGAACGTGGTCACAAGTAATACAGTAATAAGTAGGATACATTCCCACAGAGACTCGACTTGCTTACGTTTAGCTCACTTATACACCAGAATATAGTTATGTTTCACTGCTAAGAAAATGAACAAATTGGTGCTTTGACTACACTAATGATTAAAACTTAAGGATTTACTTATATGAAATAAACATGGGATTTCAACTTCATTAACTATCTCATCTAGAATCTTATGCCTTTTCAACCTAGCATGTGAAAGTGATAATAACTGATCGGACCCTCAAAACTGATAAACGCCAACTTTCGTTGTACGCATACTATCCTAATGAACATCCACAACTGATAGAAGTCAAATAGTCAACCACTATGCTTAGTCCCTATATGTCTATAGAAATTGAAAACATAATGGCTTAAGCACAAGTATCCATAAAATCACATAGTCAGTGCAAGACGGTTAAAATTACACCACAAATTAATACATGCTCTTAACATGCAAAACCTATGCTAGCATGGTATGTTCTAAACCCTAGATCCACTTTCGCATTCACGAGGATTTAACAAACAATCATAAATGTTCGCGACACATTTACAATGAATAAGCATAACCATACTAGGATATCCATAACAATCACACACTTAGGCTTAAAAACAATCAATATCTAGAATCGATAGAAAAATCTATTAAAACCCCATGACAACGATTAGCCCATAATTGGATTATCCGCCATCATGGGTTCAATTGAAAACATAGTAGAAAACCAATTATAAATAAAATACTGATATTAATTGGAAGAGTATATGAAACAACCGATCATCCACGTTGTAGAAAATTATAAAAGAAATAGTTCGAACTAAATCACCCAAGATAGCTTGATGACCTAATTCTCTTCCTTGGTGGCTCACAAAGTACTACTACTTCCTAAGATACGATACTATCCCAAAAAAAAAATCCCTGATGTTTTTATAGTAGGTTACATAAAAACCAATTTTCCATGGGCCTGCTTCTTGCTGGACCTTAAAAGCTAACCAATTGTAAAAGACTAAATCAGCTTCGACTGGGGCGCGGGCGCGCTTGGCGGAGCGTGGGCGCGCTTGCCTTTTCCTGTTGAAGCGTGGGCGCGCTTGGTGAGGAGCGGGCGCGCCTGCAGCTTCTGTCCAGCAGTTGATTTTCTTGCCCGTTTTCTCTTTTAACGGCTCGTCTTGCCCTATCTTGATCTCAACTTAAGCCTTGATCTTCCTCATTTGAAATCCCAGCTCATATACCACCAAATTATGCAATTATTCCTCAAACCTCCTTTGACCTGTAACCTGCACACCAAAGACACAAAACACATAAAAAGACACTATATACTTGGTTAAAAGTGATCAATTTAAGGTGAATTGGAACGTATATAGTGGACAAAAAGTCCACTAAGAACTGGTAAAGTTCCCCAATATTCCACAGTTGAAACATTTGACCTTTGCTTTGTCAAGTTTGATTATAGTACTCTTGCTCTTCTCAATCTTCTCATCTTCCTTCATGAATGATGACCTTTTGCTAAATTTGCCAGTTCTTTTGTTAAATTTCATTCTTTTGAAAGTTTTGGCAAACATAGCCATCATTTGACTTAGATCAATCTCTTCATCAGAATCAGAGTCTGTGTCAGTAGACTCTGACTCCACAACAGTTTTACCCTTCTTTCTTGAATCCTTGATTCTTGTTTCAGTGGGTTGTTCCTGTTGTTCTTTTTCAGACTCCTGTTGTCTTCACATACTTCTTATTCTTCCTCTGTTGCATCTCTAAATCATATGTCTTGAGCCTGCCATACAATTCTTCTAGAGTTAGTTCATCCAAATCTCTAGCTTCCCTTATGGTTGTAGTCTTATTGTCCCACTCTTCAGGAAGTGCTCTCAGAAACTTGGTGTTGGAATCTTCAGAATCATAAACCTTACCAAGCATAGCCATCTCATTCAAGAGTTTAGTAAACCTATCATACATCTCAGTAATAGATTCTCCAGATTTTGTTTCAAAATACTCATACTCTTGAATTAGCAAAGACCTTGCATTTTTCTTGACATCTTTAGTTCCTTGACAGTGTACTTCAAATTTTGTCCACATCTCCTTAGCAGTTTGACATGATATAACACAGTTTGTAAGAACAGAATCCAAACTATTAAAGAGTATGTTTTTGACCTTTGCCTCCTTAAGAACATTCTCTTTGTCCTCTTTTGTCCATTCAGCCTTTGGTTTTTCAATGAAGTGTTCTTCAGTTACTTTTCCTTCTTCATTGATTTGAGGTACTAGCTTTAAGGGCACATAGGGTCCTTCATGAATTCTTTCAAGATAGTCAGGGTCTGTTGCTTCCAGATGGTTCAGCATCTTAACCTTCCAGTGGGTAAACTCGTTTCTTTTAAGCATAGGAATCTTAGAATTGCCATCTTAGTTTCCAGACATCTTTGATCGATTTTAAACGTTAGGCTCTGATACCAATTGTTTTTCCAGTTGCACAAGTAGAAGGGGGGTTGAATACTTGTGTGTATTTTCTGCCTGATTTAAAATCAACTCAATAGCAATAAACAGATATGAATTCAGAACAAATATCAACCACAAAGATATAAAAAAGTACTGTTTGTATTATTGATGTGTAAATACAAAACTCTCCTAGGGTGTACATAAATCCTAGCAGCTTCTCTGTGTTTATCACAACAACTCTCTCTATTTCTATGCACTCACAAAATTTCACTCAGACAAATTTTGCTTCGACTTTTCCACACCACTATAATTAGGTTACATAGAGTTTATATAGAGAGCTGCCTATTAGCTAATAACAGAAAGATAAATTACAATAGGAATAGAATTCCTAATTATTAGTTGACAGTTTCCTTCTGCAATTCTTCTTCCTTGTTTTTATAGCATATCTGCAATATCTTTGGCTTTATCTTCGAAGACTTCCCTTATCTGTGATCATCTTCCAAATTTAGCTTTAACATTATAGACTCTGAATTCTTCAGACTCTGCCAGACTATAGACTCTGATCATTTATAGACTCTGACAGATCTTAGACTCCGATAGTCTTAAGACTCTGATCACTTTCCACACTCTGATCTTCATGCAGACTCTGGTTTTACTTTCTGCAGAAGTTTTTCTAAGTACAAGTAACTTGAATATTGACTACCTAGACTCTGATTATACATTTCAGAGACTAGAAAGATATATTGCAAATAAACTAAGCTAACTTCTGTTCTAGTATTTTATACATCATCAAATGAATATATTCCTAACATTTGATAATACTGTTTTTGATGATATAATTAAGAGCATGCTTAAGACAATATGTTATTCTAATAGCTTAGACAACATGATTAAAATAAGTAGTCCTTTCTTGAGGAAAGAATGGTCCTTTTTCTTTGACCAAATTGCTAAGTGCTTCACTGGTAAGTGTAGTGGTTTTGATGCTATTACATTTATTACTTATCAAATTGGTTACAGTCTCTTGTTTGACAAGGTGATCAACATTGGTAATATGTTGCTCACTCAAATGGGAGAAAAATTAAACAATATGCAAGAAGGCATAAATAAAGTCTACAATCATAGATTTTTGATGCTTCTCTTGAACCACTTCATTTCTAACATATTTGCCAAGCTTACAGATGATTGTTGTATGCACGCCTATAAGCAACAAAGAATGATATTCTATGACATCAAGAGAATTAATGACAAAAAGAAGAGTCTACCTGCTATGACTTATCTACAGGTAATGCAGGTAAAACTCTCGAAATTATAAACCTTTTATCTATAATTCTTCATTTTTTGGTGGTGAAATGGTGCAGGAACAAGAAATGGAGAACCCTCCTGCACCTACCCAAGTAACCAAATCCCCTTCAAATAAATTATCTTTAAAACCAAAATCTAAAAAGAAACCAACCTCTGGTGTCTCTCAACAGGCACCAATTATAAAGAAGAGAAGATTAGTATAATCAAGCCTTGTAGATGAGCCAAGTGATGAAAAGCTCAATCCCCTTGAGAAACAGGTTATTGAAGGACTCTCTTTGCTTAAAGAGGGTCATGATACACCTGATTCTAACCTTCAAGCCAAGTCTATAGACTCTCAAAAGGATACAGACTCTGATAAACCTAGGGAAGAACCTCAGGATTCTCAAATTGGGTCTCCTAAGAAATCTTTTGCTCAGAAATATAAGAGGTTGATGAGGGCTTATTCTACACACACACAAGCCTATTATTGTTACTAACCCTGTTTTGCAGGAAACAGATGCTCCCAAGGCTCTTGCAGGGCCAGACTCTGAAAGCAAGACGATTCATGAAACAGAGTCTAATGTTAAGTTAAAGTCTGGACTGCCTTTAGACTCTGATCATGAAACATTTTGGGAAGGAATGCCATTGGATGCAGCCTCATGTCTCATTGATGAAATCATTACTCCACATGATGAGGTACTGTTATTTCTATATCCTTTGGTAGAATCACTAGAAGATCCTCAACTCTACAAGACACAACAAAAAGTCTTGGATCTTCTCACAACCTATGCTTCCCTAAAGAAAAGAATGGAGACGGAGCTATAAAATTCTGCACAAGATGTTGTCACAAATCTATATAGCTACCTCTTCAACACTTCATTACAAGAAAAAACCGCCGGGCTGATAGAAGGTAGGACTAATAAAGTTATTAAAGCACTTGGCGTGCCAGACTCTGAAAAACAAAACACAAAGAAGCCTAAAAAGCTTAAGGTCCACAAAAGGAGAGAATTAGAGTCTGTTGCTGAGTTAGAAACTGAGATTGAAGAACCAGTTTTTGATTATGAAGCAATTTGGGATAAATGAATTATCTACATGATAGTTATTGATTAGATTTCAACTATTCAGCCTCTTCCAAGGAAGTTGGTTGATTTTCTTATCCATAATATAGAAAATGTGGCCAATAAATATATATATATATCCAACCTATCAGAGTAGATTGGATCAAATAAAGGGCTCATACTATCTGAATATTGCAAGGGAACTGCAAGATTCCTTTTACATAACTTATGCCCAGGCCATCAATGCAATCCATGCAAAGACTTTTTTAAATAACAACTTGGATGCATTAACAATGGTAGAACCACAAGAGGAAGAAGGTATTGCAAGGAAGTTGAAGGATAGGACTAGTGCACTAGTGGTGGCTAGTGAGAAAAATGCCCAGTCTGCCTCACCCACACAAGAACCACCTAGTCAGAGGTTGGGTGATAGTGGGGCAGGAGATCATGTTATTAGGCCCTCCTTGGAAACTCTCAAATATGTTGTTGGGAACCCTAGTTGTTATGGATTAAAAACAAGGTATATTTAATACGCAATTAATGCTAGCGTTTGAGAGAGCTTTGAGCTTTAATGACTGCACTAACGTTTCGTGACTAACTCGGTTCCTCGTTAACTACCTACATATCTCAGAGGGTATGTAAATAGAGCCAATAAATGTAGTTCTAATGTTGAGGGGTTAGGCCGTTTATACAGGTGCACGAGGGCCTTGGAATCAGATTAGAATTAGGAGATTTGGTGGCTAAGTCTCCTAGTGACAAGGTTGTTGAAACATTTTAGGAATGAAGGTTCTCATTAGACTCTTCCCACGTTTGGGTTTCTAGATCCTTCTAGGATGAGGGCCTTCAACGGGCTTCTTGGGACTTTAATGAGCCTTTATTAATTAATTACAAATTTAATAAAGGCTTACTAGGCCTATGGCTTCAACAAAGCTGGTGGGTTGGACTTACAAATCCAGTTGATCCATGGATTACAAATCCAGTTGTTTCTAGGATTTATTTTCCTAGTTCGTTTCAAGGGCCCAAGCCTTTGGAACATACCAGGCCTACTAAAATGAAATAATAAATTTTATATTTTTTATTTCCTTAGGGCTATTTTTACCCATATCATTTGTCCCCCAACTTTTGAGAAAACTTCGTGAGTTTTCGTAAAAGTTTCACAAAGGGTTTTCAGTGTCATCCCGAGCTTTTAACTCGTTTCAATCAATATTATCTCGACTTATGGGCTGAGGCCTTGTCATCATTAATCCCTTTTAAAAGAATTATTATTACATAAACTGGTCCCCCATGGATTTTATTTGTAACAATTTAAAAATTGGCAAATTTTTGAAACCCTGACCAATTCGACCTGGTTCGAGGTCAAATTTGGGCTCATTTCTGCCCCTAGGTCAATTCTGGGATTGAGTCCCTTATCGACTTAGATCGAGGTCGAACATAATACTGAAATCTCTCCCAGGTCGATTCTTGGGAGTGTGGTCGAACATCCCTTTAATATGATTTGATCGACATGGAATGAGGTCAAGTTATGCCTCAATTCCACTTTGAGGTCGATTGAGAATCGAGGTCGATCTTCGACTTGATTCGAGGTCAAACTATACTTCAATTCTCATTTCAGGTGGATTTGAGGGATTGAGGTCAAAGGACTTCATTTTCTACCTCGATTGAGGTCGAATTATACCTAAATTCTCTTTCCAGGTCGATTTGAGGGATTGAGGTCGAAGGACTTCATTTTCAACCTCGATTGAGGTCGAATTATCCCTAAATTCATATCGAGTTCGAATGATAATAGAGGTCGATTATTGACCTCATTTGACGTCAAAAGGGGCTTCATTCCTTATTCTCCAGTTTTGGCTTGAATGTCTATCGACCTGATTCGAGGTCGAATTAGACCTCACTTTACTTCCCACATAATTTTTGACTTGGAATGAGGACAAATTAACACTCATTTCACCTCCCAGGTCGAAATGTTTTGGGACCCCATAACCTTGTGATTTTTGACTTAGAATGAGGTTGAATTAACACTCATTTCACCTCTCAGGTCGAAATATTTTCAGACCTCATGGCCTTGTGATTTTTGACTTGAAATGAGGTCGAATTAACACTCATTTCACCTCCCAGGTCGAAATGTTTTGGGACTTCATGGCCTTGTGATTTTCGACTTGGAATTAGGTCGAATTAACACTCATTTTACCTCCCAGGTCGAAATGTTTTGGGATCTCATGGCCTTGTGATTTTTGACTTGGAATGAGGTCGAATTAACACTCATTTCAGATCCCAGGTCAAAATGTTTTGGGCCCTCATGGATTTGTGATTTTCGACTTGGAATGAGGTCAAATTAACACTCATTTCAGATCCCAAGTCGAAATGTTTTGGGACCTCATGGCCTTGTGATTTTCAACTTGGAAGGAGGTTGAATTAACACTCATTTTACCTCCCAGGTCGAAATGTTTTGGGACCACATGGCCTTGTGATTTTCGACTTGGAATGAGGTCGAATTAACACTCATTTCACCTCCCAGGTCAAAATGTTTTTTGTTCCTTCAGGAATGGAGATGAGTTGAGCGCTATGGGTTTTGGGCCCTCGACAATATGGGCCTTAGTTTGACCTCTTCGTAGAAGGTTTAAGGCTTCAATTTCTTCTTTGAGTTTAAGTGGCTTATGGGCCTTCATTAGTAGATTCATGGGCCTTCGTCCCTTTAAATGGTTTTAAAGTTTGGGCCTTCAAGGCTTTTTGATTTGTGTGGTGGGTCTTCACGTCTAGTGGGCCTTGTACTTCACAAGCCCAAGTTCAAGATCCTTCCTCAAGGTTACAGAAATTATATTTTTATTTATTCTTTATTTAGTTATTCATGGGCCTTCAATTATGGGCCTAGTTAATTTAGCACACTCACCGGTCATACCGGTTGATTCGTTCCTCAACGGTCGTGTGACCTAGAAACACTTGTTAAAAGGTGAATTTAAACGGTCGGGTGACTAACCATATATGAGTGGTATGAGGGGATTCACTTCTCACACTTCTCATTCCTCACTTCTCTACCTTCTTACACATTTGAGCTCTCGAGCTTTTTCAAAAAACCAGCATTTAGTTTCTTCAAGGCATTAAAGTAAGTCGAAGAAGGAGATGGCTGACAAGAAAGCATCAAGGTTGGCTGCCATAACCGTGGGGTCTGCAAGGAGAGGTAAACCCCTTCGCCGTATTCCCATTTTTCCCCCGTATATGTCCTTAGTAGATATGATAAATAAAAGGGGGGATGAACATCCTAGTCTGTAACACCTTGATACTTACGGTCGTAGTAGTAAGTTCTTTGACACTGACAGGGTAGATGATTATAATAGGCTATTTAACTTTCCCCCTTGTTTTACCATTTCTCTAGTCGACCCTGGTGACAGAACATATCACTAGAAACCCGATCGATTATTTGTCTATGTAGATGCCCTGTTAGCGGGGCTTAGGTTTCCTATAAACGATTTCATCCCCATTATCTTGGTCGATACACAAATCAATCCCTGCCAGATTGCACTGAATGGATGGAGGCTCATCCACTACTTTATGGTTCTTTGTTTAGAAAAGAAAATAAAAATGACAGTTCCTTTGTTCTGTAAAATTTTTCAATTTATGATTTCTTCTAGCCTTTCTTTGGGTTGGGTTCACATATATCATAGGCCCAACCAACCTCATATTTTTTACAATTCCTCCATCCCTGATAATAACCCCAACTGGAAGGAATTTTTTTTACAAATAAAGTGGGAAGGGGGTGACTGGGGGACTCTTTTTAGGTCCTTCTTTGGGAAGGTAGCCGACGGGAGTGCTGACTCTATTATGCTCTCCGAGGCGGAGTAGGCCGCATATGCTGCGCTTACTTAGGTTGAGTCCTTGGAAGTGTCTTGGGTTATCCTAGACGAGCGCAGGCTAAAGGCTGTTGGCCTTTCCAGGGCCTCTAGTAAAGGTATTAACTTTTAATATAGTTTCCCTCACATTTCTTATGTTGCCATGTTTCCAACCTTTTCCGTGTTTTATTTTCAGCCACGATGCAGATTAACGAGTGAACGATTCTACCAGTTGAGGAGACCGGCCATATGAAGTGGCTTAAATTGAAAAAGGATCCCAAGCAAGTCAAGGATCCGTTAGCGTTTCTGCAACCTCATACTGAGCCTACAGAAGCCGAAGGCAGCGGTTCTGCCAAAGCGCCCAAATCCCTGGTGTACAAGTCAGACTGGGGATTTAGGAAATCAGATATCATTGTCAGAAGCACATACCATGCAAAAGACTGGTCCCTCCACTCCATTACTCCTTGTGATTACAAGGAAATAGTGGTGGGACGCGATGAAGAGAGCACTCAGGCCCTGGGTGCACAAGCACTGGCATCGGTAAGTCTTTTTAACTATTTTCAACTTTGTATAGTTAGCATATACGTGTCTGGGTTTTTTCTTGGTTTGTAACTTTCCTGCAACTCACTCATGGTTTGGTGGTCTTTCAGGCTAATGTTTACTTCTAGGCTTTTCTACATCAGACTGAGTTGTGGAAAACTCAGGAAGGAAAGCATAAGAAGGACCTTACCATTGCCAATGCCAAGATTAAGCACTTGGAGGAGAAGTTGGCAGAGAAGGAATAACTTTTGAAGCAGGCCCAATCTGAGTTGATTGAACTCCGGGCCGATAAGAACACCATCATTTACAAATACATGGCTTTAGAGGAGTTTCAAGATTTGATAGAGGCTCACGACGATTTTATCTTCCCCTCAACTACGCCATTGGGTGGAATGAGGCCCTTAAGGAAGTGCTGGAAAAGCATCCGGGTTTGTTTGACCCGAAAGTAGATTTTAAAAGCCCTCAGTCAGCCGAAGCCTTGAAGCAGTTGATCAAGAACCAAGAAGAGGAAGAAACTGACAAGGAGGGTAGTCCTAATGTCAGGATAAAGGGGGCTCGCGAATCTACTCCTACTCTTTCTCATCGCCGAGTCATGCCAATAAAGATTTTTTCGGAGGCAACCCCTTAGAAATTGGCTGATGAGAACTCTTCTAATTTTAGTTCTTCTGAGGAGGAACTGAGCAAGGTTGGTGAAGAGTCATCGTCTGGAGAGGAAGACTCTTCTGAGAGTGAGGAAGAAGAAGACAAGTAGTTATGATTTTTATTGTTATATTTATGTTGGCCTCAATGGCTTGTAAAAAGATGTTTGACCTTCGGGCTTTAATTTATATACTTGTGTTTTTCATGCCTTTTACTCTCTGCCTTTGTTTTGTTTGTTTTTCGTGTTTAACTTGAACATAAACAACAAATACTTGCGAGACTTGTAAAAGACTTAATGAAAATAACTAATGTCATATGAAAAGAATGGAAAAGATTCCTTAGAATCTACCAAGTTTTCAAATGAAACTTAGTATTAAAAATATGTCTTGCCTTCGAGGTTAACAAACTAATACTTGAGAGTTTTTGAAAATCAAAGTCAAAAGTTTAAACATAATAAATTTTTAAGTTGGATGCATTCCACTTTTTGGGATTTCAACCCCTTCAAGGGGATGGAGCTTGTACGTTCCTTGCCCTGTGACTTCCTTCACTTGGTATGAACCTTCCCAATTTAGAGCTAGCTTGCCTTTAGGACCAGCTAAAGATGCCTCGATCTTCCGTAAGACCAAGTCTCCTTCGCGGAAAAACTTTTCCTTGACTCTAAGGTTGTAGTAGAATGAAGCTTTCTTCTGGTTTTCTATAATTCTGGCATTGGCTTCATCGCGTAGCTCATCTATCAGGTCTAGAGCCAACTTCATGCCTTCCTCATTAGTGTCAATCTGAAACTCTTGCACTCTTGGTGACGTCTAAGTAATTTCGACAGGCACCACTGCCTCAGCCTCGTAGGCTTGTTGAAAATGTGTTGCCCCTGATGAATCCTTACATGTAGTTCTGTATGCCTATAAGATCGGGAGTATCTCATCAACCCAAGTCCCCTGAGAGCGCTCAATCCTCTTCTTAAGTCCATCCAAGATAATTCTGTTGGCAACTTCAGCTTGCCCATTTGACTGCGGATGAGCTACTGAAGTGAAGCGTAGTTCTATGTTGTAGTTTCCACAAGACTCTATAAAGTCCTTGTTATTAAACTGAGTTCCGTTGTCTGTCACTAAGATTCAAGGTAACCCATACATGCATATAACATTCTCCCAAAAGAATTGAGTCACATTCTTATTGTCAATCTTGGCCAAGGGCTTGGCTTCTATCCACTTAGTGAAGTAGTCGATGGCAACAATGAAAAACTTCATTTGTGCACTGGCCATATGAAATGGGCCTAAAATATCCATTCCCCACATAGCAAATGGGAGTGGGGAATTGATGGAGGTTAGAATCTCAGGGGGCTGCCTAACGATGGGTGCAAACCTTTGGCAGCGATCACATTTCTTAATATAAGTTTTAGCATTTTTAAGCATCTCAGGCCAATAGAATCCCAGCCTCATGACTTTATGAGCAAGAGCCCTGCTTCCAATATGTTGGCCACATATACCTTCATGAACTTCCCTTAGGGCAGCCTCATCCTCATGGGGTCTCAAACACTTCAAGTAGGGTATCACGTAGGATTTATTATAAAGTATTCCTTCTATGAGGGAATACTTCAAGGCCCTTATTGATATATTGCGTGCCTCTATAGGATCGGTTGGTGTTTTCCCTATTTCCAAGTACAACTTGATGGGATCCATCCAACATGCTCCCAGCCCAATCGGGGCTACTAATTTAGCATCAATGCTTGGGGTCTTCAGGACTTGGAAATAAACACTACCAGAGTAACTCTCAATCTCTGATGATGCAAATTTAGACAGGGCATCAGCCTTCACATTCTCATCTTTCGGGATGTATTCAAAATGGCATTCTTCAAACTGCGTGGCTTGAGCTTTAACAATTCTCAAATATTTTGCCATATCCTCTTCACGGGCCTCAAATTCTCCATTTACTTGAGAGATTACTAGCCTTCAATCGTCACATACCTTCAAACTCTTCACCCTCAGGGTTCTGGCCATGCCAAGCCCAGCTATCAAAGCTTCGTATTCTGCCTCATTGTTTATAGTAGGGAAATCCAACTTGATTGCATACTTGACAACAAACCCATCCGGACTTTGCAAAACTAGGCCAGCTCTACTAGTTTTTGTTTTTGAAGCTCCGTCAAAAAAGAGTAGCCAGTATTCTTTGAGTTCTTCATCTTTCCAATTTCTTTATCCCCTCTTTTTGCCCCCCGACTTCTTGGTTGGGAATGGTACATTTAACCATGAAGTTAGCTAGAGCTTGAGCTTTGATCACCGTTCTTGGCTTGTACCTGATTTCGAACTCTCCAAGCTCAATAGCCCATTTGATTAGCCTTCCACTGGCCTTAGGACTATGCAATATGTTTCTCAGGGGTTGATCTGTCAAGACTTCAATAACATGCGCCTGGAAGTACGGGCATAGCTTTCTCGAAGCCATTGCCAATGCTAAGGCGAATTTCTCAACCTTTGAGTAGTTCAGCTCTGCTCTATGCAGAATCTTGCTAACATAATAAATGGGTTTCACAACCTTCACTTCCTCCTTCACAAGAACAGCACTCAGGGCTGAGCTTGAAATAACAAGATACATGTATAGCTCTTCTTCATGTTTCGGTTTGGCAAGTAAGGGTGGCTCAGCCATATATTTCTTCAGCTCTTCAAAAGCCACTTAACTCTCGTCATTCCATTCAAAGTTCTTGACCTTCTTGAGGGCCTTGAAGAATGGTAGACATTTTTCTCCTGAGTTTGATATGAAGCGCCCCAGGGCTGATATCCTTCCTGTGAGCTTTTGGACATCTTTTACTATCTTGGGGGGTTTCATATCCAAGATTGCTTGAATCTTATCGGGATTGGCCTCAATGCCTCTTTTGGAGACCATCAGGCCTAGAAATTTTCCAGATCCTACACCAAAGGCACACTTGGCCGGGTTTAAGATAATCGGCCTTGTCTAGGCTTTTGACTAACATGTCATCAACGTAGACTTCCATGGTCTTACCGATGAGGTGCTTGAAAATTTTATTCACGAGCCTTTGATATGTGGCTCCTTGTAATATCCACAATTTATTTATTTAGATATTAGTAATAATAATTAGAATTAGATTAGAATTTGTAAGATTATTTTCTTTAACCATAATATTTAGTATATAGAATTTGATTAGAAATAAAATTTGTAATAAAATAGTAACTAGACTAGAAGAAGGATAATTATTAAGAGTCTATATATACATATAAACATATGAGTTATTTATTAAAAACCCTAAAACTAGTTGCTCGGGTCAAAAGAAAAGCAGGAGAATTTCATGTTCTGGTAATATGCAAGAATCATACTTCTCCGTTTTTAATTCTTGAGTTTGATGTGTAATTGGAGGAGTGCATGAGGATTATATATAAACACAAACATCATTGAAACATGGGCATGGTGAGATACAGACATAGTGAAAATACTAGCAGGCTTAAAGCATCATACTGGGTCTAGATAATTTCGTTAGTTTCTATATTGCTATTCTAAGGTACGGATTTCGTTCCCTTTCTCTTCAGCGCTACTCTTTTTAGGATTAGTTATATTTAATTCGTTACGTTCGTAAATCTGTTTCTTCTGTTATTATTCGTTTTAACTGTTTTGATTCTCCAAAAGTTATTTTAAAGTCTGTTTCAAAAATATTTGTCTCTGCGATTTTCAAAAATTATGTATGTTACATATCTGCGTAGAATATTTGAAATATCTATTCAGGTGATTTTAAAATTGTGAAAATTATTTTATTTGAACCCTTAGAGTGATATAGGGTATACCGAATTAACCAACTGTAGGGGTACTATAGCCATATCATTGCGGCACCAATGGCATGACACTTTCGTGGCAGTGTGATTAGTCACGGCGTATCCTTCTGATAGCTCAGGTGGCGAGTTTTGAGCATTTAATATTTGTTTAGGGATATGTGGGTGCACCCAGAGTTTGATTTGATTTGTGATTTGATAGTTGACGGTGATGTTGTATATGTCGTACACGTTGTCCAGTTTATTGCACGCATTAGGTACCCTATGTGAAAGGCCTATGTTTAGAAGCCTATTTGTTTAGTGAGATGACAACTCAACACAAACATAGATAATTTGTAAGTAAATATATTATCTGTCACAGGAATCTTCAGCATGTATTATTTGACAAGAAAAAGAAGATCAAAGTCAATCTACAGACTTGAAGCAGTACTACATTGAAAGAAGTTCAATTTAATTGATCATGCCTCAGTGGAGTATTTAAGTTTGAAGAAGCTACAGTGTGAGAAGATTTCAATTTTGTGTGACAACAAATATAGTCAAGTCAGAAGGAGCAGTAGTGAACCATTATAAAAGTCAAGTGAAGAATATTATTTGTTGTGAATCACTCGTGAACCAGACAGTACACGGAGTGTTGGCAAAAATACAGAGAAAGTTCTTTATTACAGAAGAAATGGTCAGCTACAGACATTGGTGTGAAGACAGAAGATTTAAAATTATATCAACAACAGTTGTGGAGTCAAGACTTTAATTTAATTCTCTATTAATTGATTAAATTATTTAGTTAATTTAATTAGTAAATTAATTCAATCAGAATTGATTTATTTCTTAAATTGATTAAGAAATTAATTAATTTAAAATTATTTTAGAATGAAGAAGACTTTAATTTAATTCTATTATCAAAAATATAATTTATTATGTATCCTATATAATTAGATTAATTCAAAATGAATTAATTTAATTTACAAGATATATAATAAAAGTAATAGAATTTAATTAAAAAGAAATAAACAAAAAGAGGAGTCAGAAGGTATATTACATATACATAAGCTGGTCGACTAAACTGTTGGTCGGGAAGACTTTTGAAAAGTCTCCCGGAGACTTTTCAAAAGTCTCCCCGAGTTTAGAATAAAAAAAAAAGAAAAAAAAAAAAAGAAAACAAAGCCAGGTGATATACATCTCATTTCAAAGTACATGCAAGTCTCTCCGAGTTTTATTTGAAAAGTCTCCCCGAGCGTAATATGTCTTCCCGAGCTATCAAAGTCTTCCCCATCAAATTAAATGAATTTTCATTTAATTCAAGAAGTCTCTACGAGCTGTGAAAGTCTCCGTGAAAAGTCTTCCAGCCCAGAAAAAGTCTCCCCGAGGAGAAGAAGTCTCCCCGAGTAGAAAAAGTCTCCAGCATCTGATTTTGCCTATAAATAGCAGATTAAGTCAGTAGTATTCAAACAATTCAATCACTTTCTATTCAGCTAAAATCAAAATTCAAGAGCATTTAATGTCAAAATCTCTCTAGAATTTTAAGAGCTAAATTAGTGAATATTTTCTGATTTAATCTTGTAACCCACCTCAAGTTTAATATAAGTATTTTACTTGAACTGTGTTTCTTTGATTATTATTTCGTGATAATAATTTAAATTGTTTAATCAAAAATTATCCGAAAAAGATTTTAATATTTATTAATGATTGTATTCAACCCCCCCTTCTACAATCATTTGGACCTAACAATTGGTATCAGAGCCATCTGATTGACATAAAAATCAAGATCCTAATATTTTAATTTATTAAAAATTCGAAACTTTTAATTTATTAAAAATTCGAAACTTTTAATTTATTAAAAATTCGAAATTTTTAATTTCTTAAAAATTCAAAATCTCTTTAAATCTTAAAATTTTCAAAACTTTTAATTCATTAAAAAAATTCGAAATTTTTAATTCTTTAAAAAAATTCGAAATTTTTAATTTATTAGAAATTCGAAAATTTTTAATTTCTTAAAAATTCGAAAATTTTTAATTCCTAAAAATCTCAAATCTTTTTAATCTTCCATTATTTTAATATGAGTACTCAAAGAGTGAGTAGCATTAAAATTCCTCCATTTGATAAAGATAATTATAATCTTTGGAAGAGGAAGATGACACTATTTCTTCGAACTGCAAACCCTAAGTACAAAGATATTTTGAAGACCGGTGTTGTTGCTCCAATAACAATCATTCCTGAGCATATGATAGATGGTGTACTTATTCCGCACAGACAATTTGATAAAGAAATTTCTGAGTACACTGATACTGAAAAGGAACTGGATTCTTTGGACACCAGCCTGCAGTTAATTTTGGTGGAATCTCTTGATCCCGGAATGTACAATCATGTTGTTAATTGCAAAAATGCTAAACACATCTGGGAAACGATAGAGATACTGAATGAAGGAACAGAAGAAGTGAGGGAGAACAGATTGGAAATCTTAACGTCTCAATATGAGCATTTTAGATCAAATCCTGGAGAAGGTATCTCTGATGTTTTTGAGAGATACAATAAATTGATAAATGATCTAAATCTCAATGGCAAACACTATACGAAGAAGGAGATTAATAGGAAGTTTTTGCTGACAATGCCAATTCACTTAGAGCATAGGATTACTGCCATCAGGGAGTCAAGGGACATGAATGAAATTTCATTGGAAAGACTTTATGGCGTACTAAAGACCTATGAGCTAGAGCAGATTCAACAGAAAGAAATATATGGCACAGGCAAGGTGGTCAGTAAGTCTACAGCTCTTGTAGCAGAAGTACCAGAATACAAAGAATCTATGACTGAATCTTCTTCAGTCAAAGTCATTGATCAGGGTAATGTTGCAGAAGTTGGTGCAACTCAAATGAATTCATCTGAAAGTGAATTCTACTCAATGGAAGAACTTGATCAACTTGAGGATGAATCTCTGGCACTGATTGCTAGAAAATTTGGAAATACAAGATTCAGGAGGAACCCTAGTTTCAAATTCAAGCCTATGGCAAACAGATTTCAGAGAGGTGGTTCTTCTAGCTCATCCAATACAAGAGGTGGATACAAGACAGGGATGGTAGACAGAAGCAAGATCCGTTGCTTCAACTGCAATGAAATGGGACACTTTGCTACAGATTGTAGAAAGCCCAAGCAGGAAAGAAAGAAGGATTCATATGACGAGCTAAACCAGAAATATGAAGCTCTATTGAAGAAGCATCAGGGAAGATCATACTTAGCAGCAAGAAAAAGCTGGGATGATTCTGACAACGAAGAAGAAGAAGATATGGGAAATCTTGCTCTAATGGCGTCTTCTTCTGAAGGATCACAATCCCCACCTCGTCAAGGAATTGAGGTAAATCCTAGCTGTCCTAAAATGTTTAAATTGCTAGGTGAGGATTTAACTAATGCTAGAGATCGAATAAAAGTCTTAATTCTCAAAAATCAAGTTTTATCAGATGAGAATTCTGAATTGAAAAAACTGAAACTTATAAATGAGAAATTAACTGAAGATGTTGCATTTCAAGTTAATAGAGTCAACTGTTATGTTGAAATTGAAGCTTTTTTAAAGGATAAAATTGAAAAAGAGAAAGTCAGGTGTCAAGCCTATAGAACTGCTTCATTTGTTATGAAAGACCTAGTTGACCAACAAGAGATTAAACGGAAAGTTGGGATAGGTTTTGAATATAACAAATCCGTAGGAAAGGCTAGTAACATCACCCCTTTTAAAGAGAGTGCTATAGAGAGGGGTATTCCACATGTTATTAAGGACACTAAGAACCCTCTGTTCATAACTCCTATTGCAGAACCAGTTCTTGATAGTTGTGTAATAGTGGATTATGAACTTAAACTTGAAGACCTTAAAGAGGAAGAGAAAGAACAGGAAAAACCGGTTAGGGACATAAAAGGAATAAATGTCCAGAAAGCTAAATATGTACCTAAAAGGCCAATAGAAAATATGAACACTGCTGGTTCATTCACTCCTGGTTTAGGTGCTAATGAGCTTAAGAAAAATCATAACAAACCTAATAAGTTTGTTAATAGTAGGGAAAAGAACAACAGATTCCATGCTACTGAGAACTTTAAAAATGTTAATAAAGTTAAGGTAGAAACTGTTAAGACTCCTGCTATTGTGAATAAAATGCCTACTATTGATACATGCCATAAACTATGTGGTGTAGATAACTGTATGCTATGTGCTTTCAATGTAATGTCTGCATATTTTAAAAGCATGCATGCTATGAATGTCAATACTACACCTAGACAGCACATAAATCACAGGCATGCTAGATCAAAGACTGCCAGTCCTCCTGTTTCACAGAAGGAAACATTTTCTCCTAAGCCTATATACAAAAATGTTAAGGTTGTTTACAAGGAGAAGTGTTCAGTCAAAGTAGTAGATGAGTTTGTCAAGTTGGGTTCTGTTGTTAAACCTGATAAAGGACAATTTTTCAAATATGCCGGGCCCAATCAATGTTGGGTTCCGAAGAAGTCCTAACTCATTTGATAATTGCAGGGTGTAAAACAGGTGAACCGGGTTATTTGGATTCTCGATAGTGGATCCTCACGACACATGACCGGAGATAGATCCCTGCTATCAAATGTTGTTGAGAGAGCTGGCCCAGTAGTTACCTTTGGAGATGACAGCAAGGGTATGACTAAGGGATATGGCTGTTTAGAAGCTGGCAATGTCGTCATTGATAATGTATCTTTCGTAGAAGGTCTCAAACACAATCTTCTGAGTATCAGTCAGTTTTGTGACAAGGGATACACAGTGAACTTTATGAAGGAGATGTGTTTGATTTCTCACAAGAAGGATGAAAAGCTTGCTCTTCAGGGAGTAAGGAAAGGAAACTTGTTCGTAGCCGATCTGAACTCAGGTTGCAGAGATGAAGTCAATTGTTTTTATGCTAAAGCTTCGTCAGATGAAAGTTGGCTATGGCACAAGAAGCTCTCACACCTTAATTTCAAATCTATGAATTCTCTAGTCAAAAGAGAATTAGTGAGAGGACTGCCTCAATTGGAATTCACACAAGAAGGACTTTGTGAGGCATGTCAGAAAGGGAAAGCAAAGAAAGCATCACATCCAAGCACTGACACATCTAGTATTACTGAACCACTACAATTAATTCATATGGATTTATTTGGTCCAGTCAATGTTATGTCAATGTCACATAAAAGATATGCCTTGGTTATTGTTGATGACTATTCAAAGTATACATGGGTTTTATTCCTGCACTCAAAGGATGAAACTCCTCAAATGGTGATTGATCATATCAAAATGATTGAGTTGGATTCAAAGCTTCCAGTTAGAGCTATAAGGTCAGACAATGGAACTGAATTCAAGAATGCAGTTCTGAATGACTTTTGTGCTGAAAAGGGAATAACAAGACAATTCTCAGCACCTAGAACTCCGCAACAGAATGGAGTTGTAGAAAGGAAGAATCGTACATTAATTGAAGCTGCAAGGACTATGCTGAGTGAATCAAGGCTTCCAATGTACTTTTGGGCTGAAGCTGTAAATACTGCATGTTATACCTAGAATCGGACTCTGATCAACAAGGACTTAATGAAGACACCCTATGAAATAATGGCTAACAAGAAACCAACGCTCAAGTACTTTCATGTATTTGGTGCTAAATGCTTTGTACTTAAAGATGGAGAAGAACGTATTGGGAAGTTCGAGGCTAAAGCTCTAGAAGCTATTTTTGTTGGTTATTCTAGAAGATCTTATCGGGTGTATATTATTGATCAACATCATGTCAAAGAAAGTGTCAATGTAACTTTTGATGACACAAAATTCCCTAACATCCAAAATGATGATCCATCTGAAACTCTTAAGTTCAACAATATGCCAGACTCACACTCAGATGATGAAAACGAACCTGAGGCTGCAACAGGAAAGAACAATGTTAATAATGCTGATGATCCAAGTGGTAGTGGTGGAAACAGTGAAAACTCTGGAGATACCACTAACACACAAGGAGATTCATCAAGAGATCCTAGCAGCAACTCAGGGGGAGGAAATGAAGGATCAGCAAATCAAACACAACATCACAATGAAATTCAAGGCGAATCATCAAGATCTAATCTGCCAAGTCAGAGAATTTGGAGTAGAGCTCATCCTTTTGAGCTGATCATTGGTGATCCAGATGTTGGTGTTAGAACAAGAAGTGCTACACAGAATCAATGCAATTATTCTGGGTTTCTATCTGAAATGGAACCTAAGAAAGTAGAAGAAGCACTGTCTGATCCTGATTGGGTGATTGCTATGCAAGATGAACTCAATCAATTTGAATCTCAAGATGTTTGGAAACTGGTACCCAGACCAAAGGACAGAACTGTAATTGGCACACGATGGGTATTCAGAAACAAGTTGGATGAAGATGGCATTGTAATAAGAAACAAAGCCAGACTGGTTGCAAAAGGTTATTCCCAAGCTGAAGGAATTGATTATGATGAAACCTACGCTCCAGTTGCAAGACTTGAGGCTATCAGGATGTTTCTGGCATTCGCAGCTCACTCCAATTTTAAAGTTTATCAAATGGACGTGAAGAGTGCATTCCTGAACGGAAAGTTAGCTGAAGAGGTATATGTACAACAGCCCCCAGGCTTTGAAGATCCAGATCACATGGACTTTGTATATTTTCTTTTCAAGGCTATCTATGGTCTCAAACAAGCACCCAGAACATGGTATGACACTCTTTCAGATTTCTTGCTTAAAAATGCTTTTGTTAGAGGAGTCATAGATAAAACCTTATTTTATAAGAAACACATTAATGATCTGATAATGGTACAAGTATATGTTGATGACATAATATTTGGGTCTACTAATGATAACTTGTGCAAGAGGTTTGCTAAGTTAATGCAGAGTAGGTATGAGATGAGCTTAATGGGAGAGCTGAAATTCTTCCTTGGACTTCAAGTGAGTCAAAGAATAGATGGAATATTCATTTGTCAGTCCAAGTACCTTAAAGAACTTCTGAAGAAGTATCACATGGAAGATTCAGCATCTGCAAGAACTCCCTCATCTACAGCTGTCAAGCTTGGAGTATGTGAAAACTCAATAAAGGTAGACATCACAAGCTACAGAGGTATGATTGGATCTCTTCTTTACCTAACTGCAAGCCGACCAGATATTATGTATGCCACTTGTATATGTGCAAGGTTCCAAGCGGATCCTAGAGATATTCATCTTGTTGCTGTGAAAAGAATCTTAAGATATCTTAAGGGTACACCTAATCTTGGTATCTGGTACCCTAAAGAATCTGGTTTTAATCTAATAGGATATACAGATTCTGATTATGCAGGTAGTGTTGTTGATAGGAAGAGCACCTCAGGGAGCTGTCAATTCCTAGGGAGAAGATTGATTTCCTGGTACAGCAAGAAACAGCAAACAGTTTCCAATTCTACAGCAGAGGCTGAGTACATTGCTGCGGGAAGCTGTTGTGCTCAGATCTTATGGATAAGGAATCAACTCAGAGATTATGGCTTTGTGTTAAATAAAATTCCTATTTTATGTGATAACACAAGTGCCATTGCAATCTCCAACAACCCTGTACAGCACACGAGGACAAAGCACATAGATATCAGGTATCATTTTATTCGAGAACATGTTATGAATGGTACTGTGGAGTTACACTTTGTACCCATAGAAGAACAGACTGCAGATATTTTTACTAAGCCTCTTGATGAATCCACATTCACCAGGTTGGTTGGTGAACTTGGGATGCTGAATAGTTCTTCATCTTAAATCCCAGTTCACATCTACATTATGTTCTTAAATAAAATTTCAAGTGTTTGTTATGTGAATATTTGTCATAACACTTGTGAATTTATTTTACTAAATTCTAGTTCTCGAATGTGTGTTTAGTGTAAATTATTATAATATTTTATATTTTATCTATTTTGATTGTATTCTACTATATTTTAATTTTAGATTATTATCTTCAAAAACAATTTAATCAAAATTTTACAAGTTAGAATTTTGGTAAAAGTTATTTTTATTTAAAAATAATTTAATATTGAAGTATAGCTATTATATTTATATGTATATTAAGTTTAATAAATAGGTTAATAGAACTTTGTACAGTTTTATTTAATTGACATCTATACTGTATATATATCGTTATTATTTTTGTTTTCCAACAATTGGTACATATTATTTTTGTTTTTATTTTCATACTTTTAGTATCATTATTTCTATATATATGTGAGTAAGTTTATTTTTATTTTTATTTTACAGTTATTTTTATTTCAGTTTATTTTTATTTTTGTCTACGAGAAATTGTTCTAAGAATCATAAGTATTAAATGTCAATATTTAAAGAACTTGTGAATTTCTTTACATTTATTTTCTCGAGCTTACATATATCACTGATAATTGTTATGAGTATAATTGTCATATGCTTGAGTAACAATTATTAGATATAATGTATGAAGTTAAGTGCTAATTTTCATTCCTATGATTATTTAGTATTTAGCGATGATATTTTATCTTATTAAAATTATGAATTGAAGCAATTAAATGTTTATTAGCTTCAGAATTTTAATACGATGAGATATTATGAGCATAATTACTTGCTTTTTGAAATTATTATTAATTATCATATTTTGATAGTTTGTTATTGTTTCATCGCAATTAATTGTGATTTTCGTTGTTAGTGATAATATATATATTGTTTATTTGAAAATCACTAATAATAGAAGCATATCTGTGGTCTGCCAAGCAAGAGCAATCGACTCGAGGTAAAAGCAGGTAATCTCGATCTTGATATATTCTCTAATCAATTGATATAAAAATATTACAATTGATATATTGAGCCTTCAGTGGCTATAGGACGAGATCAAGGGATTGAAAACCTACATTCTCTAACACAGATCATAGAACCACAAACACTCAAACAGATTCAACTTCATCTACTAAACCCCTGAAAAGAAATGTTTGATCAACTAAAGAGGGTGAGAGAGTAAGTGCCTCTAGTGCACTAGAAAAGAGAAGTATCCATGAGTGTTCCAGCAGCTCTGCCTCTAGTTAGAATATGTAATTGAAACCGAGGCAACTGCTAACTAATTTATATCCTCCCAAAAGGGTATAGATTTGCAAATGGCAAAACTGTTACTAGGTTCGTCATCTTAACATGATGAGTCTATTGAATTCGGCCTGTCAGCCAAGGCCATTTGTAAAGAGTCAACTTCATCTGGACACTCTCAAACACTGCAAACCATAAATGTAATATTCAAATGCACTGTAAGGATTGTCACACACTAAGGATGAATTGACGGAAGCATTTATTCTAAACTTCCATATCAAGGAAGGAAGAATGATTGATGATTCTGACTGAATCAACATGCCTTCACAGGTGTCAGGAGGAAACTTGGATCATTTGCTACATTATAGATCCTTGTATCCCTCCCCAGATGGAACATATCTGGATTCCTAATGGAATAGATCATCTTAGATGATCAGCAACTCATTGAATCTATTTCTGAAGCAATTCAGTTTTCAAAGTCAAATATTTTAATAGAATCAATTGAGGACGGGGATTTACGAAACCCCATTGCACCACCAGTGACCTCTCTTGAAGGGGCTATGGTGATATTTCTTGCAGGTACAAAAGACTGTGTTATCCGTACTGAGAGAGAAACAGTGTTGTGAGAAAAGAGTGAAACACAAGTGAGAAAGAGTGAAAATATATATTCTATGAGTGAAACACTTAGAGAGTATATGAGCGAAACACTTGTGAGAAACACAAAGTAAAATCACACACTAGCACAATTACCAAATCACATTCTCAATTCCCTGTTACAAATTTCTAATGTTACTCAACTAAGGGGGATGAAATTTCTTCTGATATTAAGGATTCTGAAGAGGATTACTCAACTAAGGGGGAGAAGTTTCAACAAGATCCAAAAGGGAGAATTGTTGAACAAAGTCTTTTTACTAGAAGAGGATTACTCCATTGTTGAACAAGAAAAGGGGATATATAACAACATGCTTGGATTGGATAGAACTAATGATTATTTATTAGTTATTCTATTCCATTTGATTTTGGAAGATTCTTGTATATAGGATTAACCGGATTTTCTAAAATGCATAACATGTCATAGTTTGCATTTTTTATATCTGCGATGGTTTAATGCTGAATGTATGCCATGTCTGTTGTTACCTCTATTAAATTGGTTGGATAATTCACGTAAGGGGAGAATGAATTCGCCTTGGATGAGAAGTGAAGATAGGAGTTGGAGAAATAGAGGAGAAGTGGTAATAAGAAGAGAACAAGACTTCATCCCTGCCATCCTAAGGGGGAGTTGTGATGAGTCTGAGAAATGAAGATAATACTACTTGTATAATATGTTCAATGCTAAAGGAACGAATATCTTTCATTTCAGTTACTCAAGAAATCTGGAAATGTACAATCTGATCCAGAGAAACCAGCCACTGAAGATGTACCAATGACACCTAGTCACAAAAGTTAAACTCTAGAAGAAGGTGAAGTTGATACTTCTGAAGCTGGTAATGATAGGTAAGTCAAGATAGAACTTTGTTCTATTTGTTCAGTCTAGAGGAACAGCTATCTTGTATTTATCATTAATGTTTGAATCTGGTAATGTTTAATATAAACCAGAACTAAGTTTGTTTATTTACAAGTTTTATTGTTATATCTTTTTCTTGTTTGTTAGTTGAGTTATCCTCTAGTGATTTGCTTGTTATTGTTTAACAAACAAATAGGGGGAGATTGAAAGGCCTATGTTTAGAAGCCTATTTGTTTAGTGAGATGACAACTCAACACAAACATAGATAATTTGTAAGTAAATATATTATCTGTCACAGGAATCTTCAGCATGTATTATTTGACAAGAAAAAGAAGATCAAAGTCAATCTACAGACTTGAAGCAGTACTACATTGAAAGAAGTTCAATTTAATTGATCATGCCTCAGTGGAGTATTTAAGTTTGAAGAAGCTACAGTGTGAGAAGATTTCAATTTTGTGTGACAACAAATATAGTCAAGTCAGAAGGAGCAGTAGTGAACCATTATAAAAGTCAAGTGAAGAATATTATTTGTTGTGAATCACTCGTGAACCAGACAGTACACGGAGTGTTGGCAAAAATACAGAGAAAGTTCTTTATTACAGAAGAAATGGTCAGCTACAGACATTGGTGTGAAGACAGAAGATTTAAAATTATATCAACAACAGTTGTGGAGTCAAGACTTTAATTTAATTCTCTATTAATTGATTAAATTATTTAGTTAATTTAATTAGTAAATTAATTCAATCAGAATTGATTTATTTCTTAAATTGATTAAGAAATTAATTAATTTAAAATTATTTTAGAATGAAGAAGACTTTAATTTAATTCTATTATCAAAAATATAATTTATTATGTATCCTATATAATTAGATTAATTCAAAATGAATTAATTTAATTTACAAGATATATAATAAAAGTAATAGAATTTAATTAAAAAGAAATAAACAAAAAGAGGAGTCAGAAGGTATATTACATATACATAAGCTGGTCGACTAAACTGTTGGTCGGGAAGACTTTTGAAAAGTCTCCCGGAGACTTTTCAAAAGTCTCCCCGAGTTTAGAATAAAAAAAAAAGAAAAAAAAAAAAAGAAAACAAAGCCAGGTGATATACATCTCATTTCAAAGTACATGCAAGTCTCTCCGAGTTTTATTTGAAAAGTCTCCCCGAGCGTAATATGTCTTCCCGAGCTATCAAAGTCTTCCCCATCAAATTAAATGAATTTTCATTTAATTCAAGAAGTCTCTACGAGCTGTGAAAGTCTCCGTGAAAAGTCTTCCAGCCCAGAAAAAGTCTCCCCGAGGAGAAGAAGTCTCCCCGAGTAGAAAAAGTCTCCAGCATCTGATTTTGCCTATAAATAGCAGATTAAGTCAGTAGTATTCAAACAATTCAATCACTTTCTATTCAGCTAAAATCAAAATTCAAGAGCATTTAATGTCAAAATCTCTCTAGAATTTTAAGAGCTAAATTAGTGAATATTTTCTGATTTAATCTTGTAACCCACCTCAAGTTTAATATAAGTATTTTACTTGAACTGTGTTTCTTTGATTATTATTTCGTGATAATAATTTAAATTGTTTAATCAAAAATTATCCGAAAAAGATTTTAATATTTATTAATGATTGTATTCAACCCCCCCTTCTACAATCATTTGGACCTAACACTATGATGTGTGTATTTGTTATCTGTTTTGTATCGGTATGAAATATCATAACCCCTCTTTGCTTCAGCCTTATTTTTGAAAAATTAAAGCTTATTTATTATTGTTAATATATATATATCTTGATTTTGTTTTATAAACTGTATTCTAATCCGTACTGGGCATTTGGCTCATGCCGTATTCTTTCTTCTAGCACGTACTTAGGGGGATCTCAAGCTATGTGATGGAGAGCTACCTTTATTCCACTTATTAGGGCGTTTAAACTTTACGTATTATTTAGATATTATTTATTATTAGAGATTTTAGATTTATTCGCATTTATCGCTTTGAGTTATTTTGGAGATTCTAATATTATTTTAGAGACCCGTTGGACATATTTAATTATTTTAAGGTGGATTTTAGTACTCTGTTACAGGTTTACGGTTTGAACAGTAACCCCTCGTCTCATTTTGGGAAGAGGGTGTTACACTCCTACATTCTTAAGCCCAAAAGACAGTAATAAATGATACCTTAGGGATGTTATCGGGGTGCATTTTAATCTAGTTGTAGCCACTAAATCCATCCATGAATCTAAGCATCTCGTGCCCAGCTTTGACATCTATCAAAGTGTCTATCATTGGCAATGAGAAACAGTCCTTAGGACAAGCATCATTCAAATCTGTGAATTCAACACACATTCTCCACTTTTCATTGCTCTTGCTCACCATCAAAGGGTTAGCTAGCAACTTAGGAAATTGAATTTCTTCAATAAATCCGGCTTTCAACAACTTCTTTACTTCTTGCATAATGGCCTCTTGCCTTTCAGGAGCAAAACTTCTTTTCTTATGTTTGACCGATGTCCTTCTAGGATTCACATTCAATTGATGCGTTATAAGCTTTGGGTCTATCCCTGGCATGTCGGCTGTCGTCCAAGCAAAGACATCTCTGTTATCTTGCAAGAATTGAACCAGCTGTTGTTTCAGGTCCTTGTGGAGTGAAGTCCTCACATATGTCACTTTCTCGTGATCTAGAGGATCCAAAGGAGCAGACTCCAAGTCTTCTGTGGGCTTACCCCTTCTTTCTTCTCAATCCCTCACATCTATGTCTTCAATAGGGAGAACTTGCCCCTTGTGCCAATAGGCTTTAAGGCGGCCACATAACAGCTCTTGGCCCTTTTTTGATTTCTTTTCTCTTCTCCCACTCCATTCCTAGTTGGGAAATTGAGCTTTAGATGGTACGTAGAGGTGATCGCCTTGAAAGCATATAGCCCAGTCCTGCCAATGATCGCATTGTAGGTGGTGCTTGCCTTGATAACCAGGAAATTCAGCATTTGAGAGACCGTCGAGGTTCTTCACCCATAGTCATGGGTAATTGTATAATTCCCTATATCCGAGATTCCACTCCATTGAAACCATAGATAGGCATGTTGGAGGGGGTCAGTTGTGAATCGTTATATCCCATTTTCACAAAAACGTCATAAAATAGGATGTCTACGGACGATCCACTATCTACTAAGACTCTTTTCATAGGAGAGTTTCCTAAGACATGGGTGATTACTAGGGGGTCATCGAGGGGGAATCTTACCCCTTTTAAGTTAGAATCATCAAACGACAAAGAGACCTTAGTCCATGCTCTCTTAGGAGGCTCTCCTACGATGCTCATTACCTCTCGGGCATATGCCTTCCTGGAATTTCGGGAGTTACCTGATACCGTTGGTCCTCATGTAATTACATTGATCACAGGCCCTCGGGGCTGATTTTTTCTGTCTTTGGGTAGGAGTCTCTTCGTTTGTCATTGTGACTCATGTCATGTCTAGCACCCTCCTTGGTGTACTTTTCCAACTTTCATCTTCTAATCATAAACTCTATCTCATCTTTTAACTGACGACAGTCATCAGTGTTGTGTCCCACATCCCTATGGAATCGGCAGTACGCGTTCTTATTTCTCTTTTCAGGATCAGTCTTTAGTGGCTTCGACTATCGAAGGTGTTGGTGAGATTATGAAGTTGTATAAATAGTAATCGTGATAACTCAACACTAGAACAGGAGAAGTGAATAATACTACGCCTACATAGAAATCAGGAGGAAATGAAGACAAGGCATTAGAAGAAGTTTTGAAGTCTACTACAGGTCATTGAGAGAAGTACATTTATATGTTCATGCTTCAGTGAAGAATAATGGTTGAAGACTTTCAGGGTTTCAGAAGTGTTGAAGATTCAATATTGAAGTTCCACGAGAAGATTTCAGTGTATTAGCATTGATTGAAGATAGACAGTGTTCGAAGCATAGGAATCTAGAAGGGTAAAGACAAAAGTTAAAGAAGACAACTGCCGTCTTGAAGCAATATTCACTGAAAGAAGTTGATTTATATGTTCAAGCTTCAGTGAAGAACAAAGAATGAAGTATTCAAGATTGTGGTAATAATGGAGATGTTTTCTAAGTACCAGAAAAGATTCTAGTGAAAGTTATAGTGTTTATTGACAGTCATTGTTTGAAGCAATGCAACAGTCCAATGTTAATCAGCTGAAATAGAACAGAAGTCAAGGGAATTTAATTCAATGTTATTCATTTGTGAACCAGACCAGTGCACTAAGCGTCAGCACAACAAGAAGAGAATTAATTTGATTTATTAGAAAAAATCAGTTGATCAAGCCAGAAGAGTGAAAACATACTTCAAGCTTCAAGAAATTGTTTTAAGGCAAGTATTACTACATTTGGTGGCTCTTGTACACTTGAAGCACTCTAGAGGCACAACAAGAATGTTAAAGGCGCGCCAAACATATCTTATAAGGTGCAAGGAAAGCTTGCAATAGAAATTAAGTGGGTTTTGGCCACCTCCACAAGGAACTCAATGTGCAGGCGCAACAAAACTCAAGCCAAGGCGCAACAAAAGCTTAGCCAAGGTTTTGTGGCACCTATATAGGTGAATAAGAGTATATGTGCAACAAACCTTGACAAGGGGCACAAGGAAACTTCAAGCAAACATTCTAAGGCATTTAGTGGCGCCTATACAAGGCATACATAGTAGAGGCGCAGCAAACAATCATCTAGGCGCAACAAAGATGTAAAGGCGCAATAAAGGGATTTCGTGGTGCCTACACACTGCAACTAGGGTACAAGCGTAACAAAGGACTTAACATTGAGAAGAAAAAATCAATTCTAATTGATTTGAAAAGTCTACATATATAAACAAATGACGTGTTCATTTTGTTTTAGTTGAAACACACAAATAAAACAAAGAGATACAGAGAGATAATCGAAGTCGGAGAAGAAGAAGTCACAGAGCCTTACATATACCTTCTTCACCGGAGTTTTATCTTCTAACCAGTTCATTATGTTGCAAATTCATGGGGCTATTGTAAAATACTCTCTGTTAGCTTGATTCCATTAGTACAAACACATAATCAAATATTGTATAGGGATTAAGCTATATCTCTTTGTAGAAGCAAAAAACTAATTTTTTCTTTAGAAACCTGTTATATTTTTAACTGGGTGTAGCAACCTCAGAGTTTATATTTGAAAGATATATTCCCCGAAACTTGTCTCATTAAATTATTTGCTAATTTTCTAGAACATTAATGATTATTCATAAATACAGAAAATTAGTAAGCCAGCCTCCTAAACACTAGTCACCTCATGAATTAGAACCCACTAACCAAACTCTAAATTATTTATCGGCAAAATATTCGAAAGAATTTTTTAATCTAGTGAGTATCGTATTCAACCCCCCTTCTACGATACTTCCGAGACCCAACAGAAGGTCTTTACCCTTCTCGATATCCATCAGTATTTGGCTACGGGTGGTGTTTAGCCTTGCATACTCGGTGAACCTGGATTCTCTTTTCTTCTCTTAGTCATTGACATCATCCTTCCTTGCATACTTGGTATTGATAGTATACTCAGTATCGTTGGGTCGTTTCTTAGAGTAGGTGTTTGAGGCTTAAAACCCTTGGGCTTTCCTCATTTTTTTGTCTTAATATACTTTCCAGCTCTCTGCTGGAGCTCATTCATACTCTCGGGGGCCCTCTTGACTAACGATCTCCTGAAATTTTCGTCAGAAGTCCCTTGCTGTAAGGAAATCATAGCTACCTTCCGATCTAGATCGGGGACCTTCAAGGCTTCCTTAGTGAATCTGTTCATATAATCCCTCAAGACCTCATTTTTTCCCTGATGCATGTTCATTAGTGAAGCTGAGCTCTTCTCATGAGTTTTGCTGCTGATGAACTGACCAATGAAGGCCCTGCTCAGATCCTTGAATGACCCAACAGAGTTAGATGGTAGATGACTGAACCACCGTTGAGCCATACCACTCAAGGTATGGGGGAATGCCCTACACTTGACGGCGTCGTTGATGAACAACAGCTGCAGTGCATTTGAGAACGTGAGAACATGAATTGAGGGGTCTCTCGTTCCATCATAGGCCTTAATTGTAGGCATCTTAAACTTTCTTGATATCCTCTCAATCATAATATCCTCTATAAAAGGGGAAGTGGGATCATCAGGATCCCCAAGTAGTAGTAAGTCCTGGGGATCAGCCCTAACATGACTTGTCCTTGTTCGCCTCCTGGTTGGGGGCTCATCCAAATCTATCACATGTGTGTTTCTTATCGACCCTCCTACCTCCTCAATTTTGGGGCACTGCCGCCTTGCTAGTGCCCTTTCCAGGTCTTTCTTTAGTCGTTGGGCTTCATCTTCATGAACGCGTATCCTTTCCTGAAGGTCCAGTGAGTCATTTTCTTGAGGCCCTCGGGGCTGGGTACTCCTTCTTCCAAGGGGCTCATTACCAGGTCGCCTCCTTCGGGGGTTAACATCTTCGTCAGAGGACTCCTCATCATCAGTCGAGTAAGGTCCATAGAAGTCCGGACTCCTTCATTGTGAGTTATAGTGGGGCAACAACCCTTGCTCATAAGTGGGCTCATAGTTTCTCGGGAGCCCATAGTGAGGATCGGGTGTTATAGCAGACGAGATTTGCAAAGTAGGAAGAGTAATAAGAGTTGACGAAGGGGTGAAATTACCTAGAGTGGAGGAAACGAAGCATGTATGGATACATCGGGGTTGGAAGGATGAACAACCAAGCTTAGGGGTCCGGTACGCCGGATACTTGCTTCAGGGTCCTCAATGGAGGTGGTGGGAACAATATCTCCTTTTTCCTGCATTGTGGCAACAGGAACATTGGTGTCTACAGTTGTGTCAGTGACCTCTCCCTTGAGGGTTTTCACAGTACTTCATGTTCTTGCCATGGATATTATCTTCAATTCCCACAGACTGTGCTAAATGTTATAGATTAAAAATAAGGTGTATTTAATACGCAACATTTCGTGACTAACTCGGGTCCTCGTTAACTGCCTACGTATCTCAGTGGGTGTGAGAATCAAGCGAATAAACATAGTTCTAATGTTCAGGGGTTAGGCCCATTATATAGGTGCACGAGGGCCTTGGAATTAGATTAGAATTAGGAGACTTGGTGGCCAAGTCTCCTAGTGACAAGGTTGTTGAAACCTTTTATGAATGAGGGTCCTCGTTGGACTCTTCCCACATTTGGGTTTCTAAATCCTTCGAGGATGAGGGCCTTCAACAGGCTTCTTAGGCCTTTACCGAGCCTTTATTAATTAATTACGAAACTAATAAAGGCTTACTGGGCCTATGGCTTCAACAGAGCTTGTGGGTTGGACTTACAAATCCAGTTGATCCTTGAATTATAAATCTAGTTGATCCTACGATTTATTTTCCTAGTTCATTTCAAGGGATCAAGCCTTTGTACTATACCAGGCCTACTAAAATGAAATAACAAATGTTATATTTATTATTTCCTCAAAGCTATTTTTACCCATATCACCAGTGATATGGGAGGACAGACTCTAATGGAGGCTAGTCAAGAAATTCCACACTCTATTTTATTAGAGTCTATACACCTTTAGGGGGATTCTCAAGCACCAACATTCAAAGATGGTGACACTCAGACTCTGGCTTCTCATGAAGTCATACTGAAGCAGTCTGGGTCTAGAATAGACCCTGAGACTGGAATACTGGAGCCAACGAACTCTGGAAAGAAAGAAGAAGCTTGTAACGGTTCATGGTTTGTTGTTGCTCACCCCTTGGTGGAATCCCCTAGCCTTCAGACATTTGAAAGGGTTCCCTCCATCAAGGTGGTTCAGGTATTGAAGCAATTATCATTTCTCTCACCCCCTCTTCTGTAGGAATTTTGAGTGCACCTATCCAAGTGAGTGAAAAAATAAATAAGAGGCTGACACTGGTCCGGGTAAAAGAAGAGGTAGATAAGACTATAGAGAGCCTAAGGGAGAAAGAGAGAGTGGGTGTCCAACCCCACTTTCAGGATGAGAGATTAGGATATCATGAACCTAGCTTCACTTATTGGGATCAAGATTTTCCTAAGAGTTGGTCTAATGAGTTCGAGCAGGGGATGGATGAAAATACTTTTCTTTTAATAATGCAAATTGGAAAAAGGAGGAGGCTCTAGCTGCACAAAAGTCATTCACACAGAGACAACAACATCATTTGGTGGATTCTCTAGCAAGAAGAGCAGAAAGAGTCATGGAGACTTTGGTGGATACAACTATCATTCCGAATGAGACTGCAAAATTGAAGTCAGAAGAACCACTCTTGATCATGCCTATAAGGTCTAGGCTTCCAGAGTCTATAGACTCTGATCACTCTAAGGAGGAGTCAGGGTCTATAGTCCCTTTTGCAGTTTTAGAGTCTACACCACCACCAAAGTTTACATCTACAGTTACAAAGAGTGAGCCTGTTGATGAGGATTGCACTTCTGAGGATGATGGACCAGTTAATCCATCTTTTGTATATTTTGATCAGGTGTTTCCTCAGTCCTGGGAGTTTGCACAACAAAAGGGGATAGATGATGAAGCAACTTTTAACTGCATTTTGGGAATTCACCAGTTTGAAAGACTTGAGGCTTTTTAGAAAAAACATTCCAACAAGAACATGGTCACTATCCTGGTGAAGTAGATCAAGCTATTGATGCAAATGTTCAGATTAAGACAGAGAATGTTGCTACCAAATTGTCTAGTGTGGTGAAGGATATATCTCATATCCAAACCAAACTTACTGGTGTTGATAATACTACTTCTCTGCTTAGACTCAATTTGATAGAATCCATTCCCTTCAATTATCCAAAGAGGTCTCTTTTAACGATGTTATTGCTGATATCACTACAAATCAAGCCCAGCTTCAAACCACAGTCTCTACTCTAACTACCAAGGTTGATTCAGTGACTGCTGCACATGCCAATATCTCTATAGTACTTGAACAAATTCTATTGGCTGTCACCAGTAGTGATGATGTCAAAAAGGGGGAGAAGAAAGGTGATTCCTCCAGGAGAAATAAGGATGATGTATGCAAGGATGACAAAAAGGGAGTTAAAAAGAGGAGAGATGGTGATGATGGTGGTAATAGTTCTCATGTTCCTAGGGGTCCTGGTGGTGTACCACTCAAACATTCTGGAGTGGCTATATTATCAAAATCTCAAACACATTAGCAAATATTGTTTCTTCACCTCCTCAACACATGGATACTTTTGATCTGCAGCTGTCTCATTATGTATTTGATTCTTCATAACAAGCATTTATTGCTTATGCTCATTCTGTCTCAGAACCCAATTAATATCATCAAGCTATTAAGAATCCACTTTGGATTGAAGCTATGGATAAAGAACTTACAGCCTTAAACAAAAACAACACATGGTCTTTATCTTCTCTACCAGCCGGTAAGAACACAATTGGTTGCAAGTGGGTATTGATTGACAAATATAAGGTAATATTAGTGGCCAAGGACTACACAAAATCTGAAGGGATTGATTTCCATGACACTTTTGCACTTGTTGTTAAGAAGGTAACTGTAAAGAATCTATTACCTATAGTTGCTGCTAAAAATCGGTATATTGAGCAATTGGATGTCAATAATTCTTTTTTACATGGTGATCTAGATGAAGAAGTTTATATGCAGTTGCCTCTAGGATTACAAGTTTCTAATTCCAGGCTCGTTTACAGACTCAAGAAATCAATTAATGGTTTGAGACAGGCATCTAGGCAATGGTTTGAAAAACTTTCTTCTTGTTTGGTTTTAGCTGGTTATCAACAGTCTTTACATGATCATTCTTTGTTCACATATAAGAAAGATGTGATTTTCATAGCTTTGGTTATTTATGTGGATGATATCTTAATTTCTGGTAATGATTTCCCTATTATTCAATCTAGCTCTCAAGCAACTTCTAAATGATAAGTTTACTATTAAAGATCTTGGTGTTATCAAATATTATTTGGGACTTGAGGTTCAGAGGAATCAATATGGGATTTTTTTAGACAACCAAAGTTTATCAAAGATCTCCTTGTGTCAGCTGAGATCATGGATTGTAAACGTCTATTTGTTCTTTTGAATCTTGCAATCGAACTATTTGATAATGAAAAATCTGGCAATCTTATCTCTAGTCCATCAGTCTATAGAACTTGGGTTGGCAAGATTTTGTATTTGACATTTTCTAGACCTGACATCTCATTTTCAGTACATTTACTCGACCAATTTCTTCATGCAGCCAGAGTCAAACATTTTGAGCCTGCAATGAGAGTTCTTCGATACCTCAAATGCACTATTCTTTGCGATGAATTCCTTACAGTTACAAGGATACAATGACAGTGATTGGGGAGGAGATCCAAATGATAGGAGGTCTATTGGCGGCTATAGTTTTTTATTAGGCCCGGTTGCCATATCTAGGAGGGCAAAGAAGCAGTCTGTCACCTCTAGAAGCACTACAGAAGCTAAATATAGGGCTTTGGTTGATGTTTCTTGTGAAATCATGTGGTTAAAGGGCTTACTACAAGACCTTGGCTTAGGCGTTCATGGGGTAGTCAACTTGTTCTGTGACAACAAATCAGCTATTAATATCACAACTAATTATGTTTACCATGCTAGGACCAAACACATTGAGTTAGATTGTCATTTTATTAGGGAAAAGATTCAAGATGGTATAGTGATTGTCAATCAAATTGCCTCAGAAGATAACACAGTTGATATTTTGACAAAGGGATTCAACAGACATCCTCATTGGTCATGTTCTAGCAAGATGAGACTTAAATTTGGTCCAAAGAATAGAGAAGAGGACACTGAGACTCATGTATTGGCTAATGCAATTATGTCTATTGGTAGTACATATACTAGTAGTACATCAGTTTCATGGGGGGCTAATGACATTTATCCATTTGATTCTAAGCATAATGTCAAAATAGCTTTTAACCAAACAGTCCCTTAATAGTTATAACCGTTTCTGTTACAAGTTCTTTGTAGTCATACGTTATAAATAGAGCTTACACTGTACACATAACACAACTTGTTAATTCAATAATATACATTCTCTTTCTCTCTCTCTCTCTAATATGTAATGAGCTTCATCTGACTGAGTTGATATGATACAACTTAATAAAAAGTGACAATAAACATGCTTCTGAAATTGAGTTCCCAGGGCAACCCGTACAAGGCAGAGGGATACATGTTTATAGTTCAAAGGAGACTCCATAACTAATGCAACCTACTGTAAACTAAATTAACAATAACAAACACACAACCATCCTTCAAACACAATATAGATACTTCTTCAGAAAGATGTTGAGCTGGTTATGGGAAGTTTATACTTCAGCTCCGGAAACGGTACATACGCCAATAATTTCTCTGTCTACTACGAGTACAAAAATTATCAAAAAAAACAAGACAATTATATCTTATCCTAGAATTGAACAGTGTAAGAAAATGAAGAAATGATGGTAAATGTAAAGAATAGCAAATTGATATTTACATTTGGCTTCTTGTTAAAGAAAGGATATGACATGGTAAAATGATTGCGTATAATTGTGCATTTGTGAAATATTTGCATATTAGTTCCTCCATCTATTATCTACAAATCTTAGAATATGACCATTATTTTTAAATACTATAAAATGCAAAAGCGTAGAAAATTCAGTATCTAAACAAGCACAAGATGACGTTGTATTGTGCTTATACAAGGTCCACAAGAAGAGAACAAAATCAGAATAGCAAGTGTGTAATTGCTCTAGAATAAATGACACAAACTGCAAAACACATACATACATATATGATACATGTTAACACATACGTATATATACGATAACACATACATACATATACGATAACAGATTTAGCAACTCCTTCATATGCGATAACATATACAATATATACATATACATATAAGAATATAACTGAAATAAATTTACCTTTAAGAATCCGAAACTAATAGCCCCAATTGAAAGCCATAATTGAAATGTGCCGGCAGTGTGTAGTGAGTCAGGGTGGAAATGTGCCGCTCATTTACTTTCGGCTCAATTTTATAATTTTATTTCTCTTATGCTCAATTGTACTTATGCTGAGGTAATTATGTACTTATTTTATTAAAATATTTTTTAAAATTTAGAATTATTTAATATTTTTAATATAATTAAAATAAATATTTTTAACTATTACTATATATCACTTAAAAAAATAGATGGTTGAATTTAAAAATAATTTTAAAGAACAAATGATTGAATTTAAAAATAATTTTGGATTATTATAAAATCACACGAAATAATTTGTGAATTTTTTTAAAAAAATTCACTTTAAAAATTCACATCACTAATATCGTTGTATGTCAATATTTGTACGGTCATATCATCGGAAAAGAATTTTAAAAAAATAGAATCATCATTCGGGACAAGACTAGAATCACTTTGATTGCTTTTACTATTATAAAATCACACCGGATAAATATGAGTATTTTTTTGAAAAAAGCTTCGCATCATTAAATCGTTGTATGTTAACATCCGTACAGTCAGATCGTTGAAATTCTTTTTTTAAAATAGCATCAATATTATAAAAATAATAGAAAATATAAATGCAACACTAAAACACCAAATGCAACGCTTTTAAGAAAGACCCATCTGCCACGTCATCGGTGATGGGACCCACATGCCACGTCAAGTCAGCAGTAGTGGACCCCACTGGTGGGACCACATGTCATGTCATCAGTTGTGGGTCCCATTGGTGGGACCCACATGCCACGTCACTATTGGTGGTGGGGCCCACAACCACATCAACATTCGTGATTCTTTTTAAATTGCTAATGCAAAACCATCATCAGCTAGTGTTGCATGTTATGCAACACCGTGAGTAATGAGCAACAAGAAGTTATAACTAATGCAACGCTTATTCAGCCGTGTTGTAAAATGATCAAATTTTCACAGCTAATGCAATGGTATCAGTGCGACGCTTTCTAAAAGTATTGCATATCCCCACTTATGGTGTAGTGGAAATACCTTGAAAGTATAAATTTCCACAAAACATGAAAAATTGCTCATCCACCCTCCTGTAAGTAACTTACACTTTATATGAATTATATTTTCCTACCTATCAACCAAACAAAATTTTATACTTTCTATGAATTTCATAAAGGAATTTAATACTTATTAATTACATGTAAATTACTTCCTATGATTAACTAAACAAACACTACATATACAACCGACGAATACACTACGACTCGCCGTTTTTATCCATAAAAAGGTTTTCCACGTCATCTCAAAACTATTGTGTCCTTGTTTGATTTTTTTATATTGTCCATTTATTTGTATTTCTATTTATTTACTCGTCATACATATTAAAAATTATATCTTATATATAATTAGAATAAAAGAGATAATATGATATGATCGTCAGGGTAAGGATGCAAATTTTTAAATATTCTTAATTATTTAATTCATTGATTCAGGTTCGATTTCCCGTGAGAAAAAAATAACTTTTTAAAATTTATTTGTTAATCAAATGACTAAGGTTCAATTAACAACCAATATCAATAATTAACTTAATATTATTTTGGAAGGAAATATATTCAAATTAAACAAATATAAATTTTCAAAAATTTAAAATTTTAATTATAAAATTATTATTAAAAAGAAAACTCATGCATCGCATAAGGTATAAATTATAAAAAATATTATTAATTACATATAAAAGATTTAGTTATTAGCCCTACAAAATTTGACAATTTTTTTTCCATTATATATATATATATATATATATATATATAAAAGAGAGAAACGAATCAAATCAGCCACTCTATAAACACATTTTGTAGCATATATCAATCCGAACCAATGTTCAATGATCTCGAAATTTCGGGTTATATAATAAAATATAATATAAAAGTTATTAAAAATAAAATATTTTGATGTTGAATGAGTTTTGTTTTATTAAAATTGACATAGAAAGATTGAATTTGTTTATACTGTTTAATTGTTCTAGAAATTGGACCTAAACAGGGTGTTGTAGCCAGAAATTAGATTTATGGATATTAAAATTTTTCATATTGAAAATATAAATAAATACTTATTCTTAAAAATAAATATATATAAACAAATGTTAAATAACCTCACTTCTGATAAATTAACTAGGCCCCTGGACCTAAATTACCAAATAGTTGTGGAAACCTGCATAAACTGAAATGTCAAATATTTTGACAAGATCTGTTACACGCACTCGTGACTCGACCGAGTGGAATGATCCAACTCCATTCTTCCTCCGGTATTTATCTATTACTCCCTCGGTTTTTTTATGTATATTTTGGATTTTTAATACACATTTTAAAATATCTAAAAAGTAGTAGGATTTTTAAAAAATATCTTTTATGTATATATAATTTTTTTAAAAATATATAATGTTTTAAAAATATTATAAAATTGTGATTTTTTTTAAAAACTTTATTTCAAAAAATATGATTTGGAATTTGTGTAACTTAAAATGTAACTATTTTTCAAAGCTAATTTTAAAGTTGATTTAAGTTGTAACGTGAAGTATAAACTCATGCAACACGAATCAACTTTAAAAATTAAAATTACATTTTCGAAGAAAAACGTAAAGTTATATTTTGAATTGCAAATGTTGCGAATTGTATTTTTGAAATGAAACTTTAAAAACTGTATTTTTAGAAATATTTTTAAAAGAGATAGTATTTTTGAAATTAATTTTAGAAAAGTATTATTTTGAATAATTTCCTTAAAAATTTTATTTGTTTGAATTAAGATACATAATCAAAATTTTAATTCACAAAAAAATTAATCAAAAAACTAATATTTTCTAACACTAAGGATATATATGTCCTAAAAAATTTCACAAACTAAAGAAAAGCATAATTAGGTACACTATAAATACAACCTTAGAGTATTAAAGTTCACAAACACACACTTGAAAATCATTTACCAAAATGTCTTCTTTTAGCATCATAAACAAAATATCCTCTATAATGATTTTGGCCGGAATCCTCCTTGCCGGTATCTTGCCGGAACTAATAATTGCTCAAAACTGCGGTTGTACCGCAGATCTATGCTGTAGCAAGTTTGGTTATTGTGGCACCGGCAGTGACTATTGTGGCACTGGGTGTCAAAGTGGTCCTTGTACGGCACAAAATGGTGTTTCTGTAGATAATATTGTTACAGATACATTTTTTAATCAAATTATCGATCAAGCTGCATCAAGTTGTGCTGGAAACGGGTTTTATTCGAGATCGAATTTTCTCCAAGCCGTACAATCGTACCCTGAGTTTAGTACAGTTGGGTCGGAAGACGATTCTAAGCGTGAGATTGCTGCTTTCTTTGCCCATGCAACCCATGAAACTGGACGTAAGTTTTTCTTTGTACATAAAATACGTGTAAAAGGTCAAAGTGAATACTAATTTGAGAGGGACCGAGTATTTGTAATGATCTTACAAAAAATATCCGAGATTAATTATTCTCGTCAAAAAACGTAGTGCCATGTCATGAAAGGCTACTTCAAATTTTAAAATTTTACTAATCTCAGCATAATTACAAGAGCATTCTGTCGTGTCTTCTACCTTTCATATATACTTTATACGATACATTGCCTTTAGATATAATATAGATGTCTGATTTGACTATATATATATATGAGAAATTTCCATTGGTTCAATTTCTAGTATAAAAATAAGATGATAAATTTGTATTAGTTATAATACTCATATTTTTACCATTCAATTTAATTTATTTTAAACTCCGGTAATATCAAGCCCCATATATAATTTAACTTAATAACTAATGCGTATGTTGCATGCATGTACAGATTTCTGCAAGATAGAAGAAATAGATGGTGCTTCCATGGACTATTGCGACGAAACCAATACACAATATCCATGTGCACCAAACAAGGGTTACTACGGCCGAGGTCCCCTCCAACTCTCCTGGAACTTCAATTATGGACCAGCTGGAGAGAGTATCGGTTACGATGGCCTAAACAATCCAGAAATAGTTGCTGAAGATCCACTGGTATCCTTCAAGAGCTCCCTGTGGTTTTGGATGAACAATGTGCACTCTGCCATTACTTCTGGCCAGGGTTTTGGAGCAACTATACGTGCTATCAATGGTGATCGTGAATGTGATGGTAAAAAACCTAATATCGTCAATGACCGTGTTGGCTATTATACAGATTATTGCAACCAGCTTGGTGTAGCTCCTGGAGATAATCTCAGTTGTTAATATATACTCCATCTACCCTGTCTATTTGTTTGCATTTGGTCTGGACATTAAAGTTAAAGAAAAGAAAGTACGTAAAATTGTGTAGAAATAAAAAAAGTGAATAAAGTCGTGGTATCAATCTATGTTTAATAAATAAAGTGTAATAAGTAGAGGAAAGTACTAGATGCATGTAATAGTGTTTACTCCTCCCTCCATCTATATATTTATATTTGGTTTAGACATGAAGGTTAACAAAATAGTGAATAAATTGGTGGTATGATGAATCAATATTTAATAAAGAAAATGTAGTAAATATAGCAGAGTAGTAGATGCATGTAATAGTGTTTAAATTACAGTTTCCATCCCTGATTAATTATTTATTAAAAAATAACAAAATAATTTGTAAGTCGTCAATATATTTTAAAATACATATTTCAAACTGAAAATAAATAAATAATTAGGAACCGAGGGATACTATTTAATAAGTTCCACTTGCATCAGCTTTGATGGCACGACTTTGGGTAGACAGCCACAGCATGGAGACTTCTTTGCAGGATGGGCAAAAATCGAACGAAACTGAAACCTAAAAACTGTAAAAACCGCACCAATAAAAACCGTATCATAGGTTATTTATTTGGTTGTGGTTTTTAATTTTTGCAATCACACATGATTGGTTTAATTTTGGTTTTTATATGAAATTGAACTGACTAAAAACCGAACCGCACCGTATTAATATATATATATTATTTTTATTATAATTATTAAATTAATATATATTATAAATTAAATAATTAAAGGCTAATAATTAATAAAAGAAGCGTATATTCATGAAACTGGGAGAAATACTTATCTTCCGTCTTGCATTAATTAAAATATATATTATTTTTCTATTTGTAAGCAAAATTAATCACATTCATTTATTTGTTTTAGTAAAAATAATATTAGTAGTTTGTATTTACAATGATTCTTGATATCAAATAATATCAAATGTAACATACGATAATACAAAAATATTCATTACATGTCTTTTTATTATTTAAATGTGAAAAAAATATATTTATTTTATATATAAATTTTAAAACCGAAACCCTACCATTAAGAATCGAACCGCAATATTTAAAATCGAATAGAACCAATAATAGTTGGTTGGGTTGTAGTTTCTGTTTTCTAAAAACGCACTTAAGTGGTTACAGTTACCTAGAACACTCATCCCACTTGTTCTATAGGTGGTCTTTATTTAAAAATACTCCTTCACTCCCAACTAATTCCTTACCATTTCCTTTTTCGGATGTCCCACCCAATTCTTTACATTTAAAAAATTTCTAAAAATAGTAAATTTTTATATTATAAAATTTACTCTCACACATTACTTTCCTCCACTTTTTCAAATCTATCAATTAAATATCAATTGACTCCACCACTTTACCCACTTTTTCTTCTATTTCATTCGCTTTTCCTTTTGTTTCGTACTATTTTATATAATTTTCTTAACCTCCGTGTCCAATCCAAATGTGAACAATTGGGTGGTTTTGAGGGAATATATTATATTATATTATTTTAATCCAATTTGAGATTTTTTTTTGTAGTTGGTTTGTAATCTGGTTAAACTTTTAATCGTAGAAAAAAATATTAATTATTAGATTACATTAGATAGATAAGAAACATTAGATCTAATATTAAAAATTATTTTATATTTTATTCATATTATATTTTCAAAATTATAGTCTAAATTTTATATTCTAAGAATTCTATTAAAATATAATTTTTATGTAATCTAGTTGTACTTAATACAATCTACTAACAATATCAAATTTATAAACACTCAAACCTTTTAATTTATTTAAACTTAAAATTTATTAATTAAGTTTTATGAATTTTATAATATTATTATTTGATATGGGCTAAAAAATACCCTAGATATATAATTAATATTGCATTAATTAAACATAGCTTGGTCCAAAGGGATAGCCCAATTAATGAGGCCCGAAACCCAATTTATTTTGTAATTAATAAAGGCTCAATTAAAGGCCTGAAGAGTCCTATGAGATCCCTCATTCCTAAAGGATCTAGAAACCATATCGTCAAGGAAATATCATCTGAAAGAGTCCAACGAGGGCTCTCATTCCTGTAAGGTTTCAACAACCTTATCACTAGTAGACTTGGTGACCAAGTCTCCTAACTCTAATCTAATTCGCAGGCCCTCATGTGCCTATATAAAGGGTCTAATCCCGCAAGAGTCATCAATCCTATAGACAGTGCAAAAAGGAAGTTCCTCACTGTTGCGATTGACTACTTCACTAAGTGGATAAAGGCCAAACCCTTAGCCAAAATTGATACAAAGAATGTGACACAATTCTTCTGGGAAAATGTCATATGCGGGTATGGGTTACCAGAAATCTTAGTAACAGACAATGGGACTCAATTCAATAACAAAGACTTTATTGAGTATTGTGGAAAGTACGACATTAAGTTGCGCTTCACTTTGGTAGCTCATCCTCAGTCAAATAGACAAGTAAATGTTGCCAATAGAATTATTCTGGACGAACTCAAAAAGAGAGTTGAGCGCTCTCATGGCACTTGGATTGATGAATTACTCTCAATCCTCACTACGCCATAAGTGCTCATAGGCAATGCTTTTAGAAAGCGTTGCACTGAAAACGTTGCTATAACTATGAATTTTTGGCTCTTTTGTAACACTGCTAAAATAGTATTGCATTAGATAAAACTTTGTGTTGCATATTACTCACGGTGTTGCAGTGAATGCAACACTAACGAATGGTGTTGCATTAGCTAATTTTATTTTTAATAATTAGTGACGTGGCAGTGGGCTAGTGCTAACGTGGTAGTGGGGGGTCCCACTACGGCTGACGTGGCAGTGGGGCCCATGATGACGTGGCAGTGGAACCCACGCTGACGTGGCAGTGGGACCCACGCTGGCGTGGCAGTAGGGGCCCACCACTACTGACGTGGCAGTGGAGCCAACATTGACGTGGCAATTATGGGGCCACATCTGCTGACGTGGCGTCAAGTCCCATGCTGGCGTGGCATGTGGTCCCCATCACAAGCGTTGCATTTAATATGGTAGCGTTGCATTTGGTTGTTTAGTGTTGCCTTTGTATTTTCTAGTCTTTATATAATAATTAGTATAACCCGCTGAATCAATTTTTTAAAATTTATTTTCGACGATCCAACCATACGGATGTTAATATCTGACTATTTTAGTGGTGCTAATTTTTTTTAAAAAAATTTCAGTTTTATTCTATGTGATTTTATACTAGTCAAACCGGTCAAACTAGACTTTCTCTGTAACTAGTGTTGTGCTGAATGCTGAATCACTTTTTTAAAATTTATTTTCGACGATCCAACCGTACGGATGTTAATATCTGACTATTTTAGTGGTGCTAAATTGTTTTTAAAAAATTTCAGTTTTGTTCTATGTGATTTTATACTAGTCAAACCAGTCAAACTAGACTTTCTCTATAACTAGTGTTGTGCTGAATACTGAATATATTTTTTTTAAATTTCTTTTTCGATGATCCAACCGTACGGATGTTAATATCTGAATATTTTAGTTGTGCCAAATTTTTTTAATTTTTTTTTAGTTTTATTCTATGTGATTTTATAATAGTGAAACCGATCAAACTAGACGTTCCCTTTAACTAGTCTTGTGCTGAATGCTGAATCTATTTTTTTTAAATTCTTTTTCGATGATCCAACCATACGGATGTTAATATCTGACTATTACAGTGGTGTGAAATTTTTTAAAAAAAATTCCAGATTTATTCTGTGTGATTTTATAATAGTTAAACTAGTCAAATTAGACGTCCCTTTAACTAGTCTTGTGCTAAATGCTGAATTTTTTTTTTTTTTAATTCTTTTTCAACGATCCAACCATACAGATGTTAATATCTGACTATTTCAGTGGTGTGAAATTTTTTCAAAAAATTAATAAAACTATAAAAGCCCCTAAATTAGTTAAAAATTTGAAATTTTAGTGATGTTAATTTTAAAATTATTTTATATTAGTGAAAGTGGTCAAACCTTTTTTTTTAAACCAGAAAGTGGTCAAACCTAATAAATAAAATCCCCAAATAAATTAATAATATTAAATTTAATTATATCATATAGAATTATTTTTACAGTAAAATAATTTTAAATTTTACAAAAAATATTAACAAAATAATTTAATAAATAAAAGCCCCCAAACAAAACATGGGCATATTTCCCCCACCCAAAATTGTACCCAAGTACTAATGCACGAAGTACTCACACATCTCACACAAAGTATGGGTTAGGGTTAGGGTTAAATCGAAGCAGCTCTCCAAGGTAAAATCGCAAATCGAAGGATAAATCGAAAGTAAGAGTTAGGGTTAGTGAAAGGCTGTATGTATAGACCTATATGTAACTTAGGGTTATAACTCAACACAAGAACAGGACGTGTAAATAATATGAAGTTATCACCAGAATCAGGAAGACATGAAGACTTGGTAAAGACAAAGGATAAAGAAGAAATCTACAGACTTGAAGCATTAGCTCACTGGAAGAAGTTCATTAATATGTTCATGCCTCAGTGAACAATAAAGGTTGAAGTATTCAAGGATGTGGAAGCAGTGAAGCAGTTGTCAAAGTACCAGAAAGATTCTAGTGATCCAAATCTGCAAGTTAGTCATGCAATGAATTGCAGAGCTCAAGTACAGGAATCGATAAGATAGAATATACGGCAAATACAAAGAATCAAAATATTAGATGGAATCTTGGAGTCTATTATAGATTACTGGAGGAAGTTCATTCATATGTTCAGACTTCAGTGAAGGATAAAGTTCGAAGATGTTCAGGGTTTCAGATATGTTTATGGTTCAGCATAAGTGCCAGAGGATTCCAATGTACTTACAATAGAAGCACTTCTTAATAGCTAGAGAAACAGGGCCAATTGAATAGTCAAGAAGATGTGAAGATCAAGTTCGTGTTAGTCGTTTGTGAACCAGACCAGTTGCACTAAACGTCAACGCAAAAGGAATTGAGAACTGCATCTATGTTAGAAAAGAATTGGCTGTATAACCGTTATGTGCTAAAGCTCGGAGAAAATCAAGTTCAAGTAGTAAAGGTAAATTTATTAACTTGGTTGCAGTAAAAAGAAATATTACAGAGCTTTGAATCGTTGGAAAAACGGCTAAGGTGAACTACCGACAGTTGGTTTTAGCTGTTTGGCTGTTTCGTCTTATTTACCGATAGTTGGTTATAGGCTGTTTGGCTGTTTTGTCTTATTTCCGACGGTTGGGTTTCCTGTTTGGCTATTTCGTCTTATTTACTGATGGTTAGCCAAATCACTCGACGGTTATCATTTTGGATAAATTATTATTTCAAATCACTCGACGGTTATGCATTTTGAGTCGATAGTTATTGGGTTTGACTGTTTCGTCGACGGTTACAGCATCTCTCGATAGTTAAGGGACTCAGATAAATATCCAGATTATTTATTTCATCGACGGTTAAGTCTCGATAGTTATGGCACTTCGATAGTTGAGGGTTTAAGATTGTTTAATCTACAGCCAGCCACAGCATGCCACCTATCATTGATATCCTTGAGCAGAATTGTTTTAAGTGATTTATTTCAGTCTCGACGGTTATCAACAGACTCACCGATGGTTATAAATAAAATGTCTCGACGGTTGTTAATTCAAGAAGTGAGAAGCAGCTCAGTTACTTGGACCACATGAAGCCACGTAGCTGTACTGAAAAAGCCTACACATAAATTGAAGCAGAGCCATTCATTTGGAGGAGTCTTCTACAACACAACGAAAATAACCAGAGAGAGAGAAGGCGAAGCCGGAGAGGAGAGACACCAGAAAAATCTATACCTCCTCACCGGAGATGTATTAGTGGTCGGTACCTTAACGGAAAATGTTCAGGGCCACTATATATCACTCTCTACGGTCTTAGTTTCCTTTGTACTGATCTAGAAATATTTGTATAGGAAATTGAGAGTTATATGTTTTTGTTAAGCAGCGAAGAACTTGTTCTTCGGACCGGATTTGTTGACCGGGTGTAGCAACCTCAGGGTTTATATTTATCAAATGATATATTCCCCGAATCTTGTGTTGTTTATTTTACTGCTGATTTTCTAAAACCGAAATGATTAATCCTAAACACAGAATATTAGAAAGCAGCTCCGTAAACACTATTCACCTCAAGAACACGAGCCCACTAACCAAACTCTAAATTATTTATCCGTAAAAGATTCGAAAGAATTTTTTAATTTAGTGAGTATCGTATTCAACCCCCCTTCTACGATACTTCCGGGGCCTAACAATTGGTATCAGAGCTTGCTGATTGATATACAAATCAAGATCCGTAGCTCAGTGATGCTCACCGTGCCGAAGCTGGTTGGACTCAGACTGTTTAGAGGCCTTATTAAATAAGTTTAATTATAAACTTTTAATAAGATTATTTTATAAACTCTTATATAATTTATTTTATAAACTTTTATAAATTTATATTATAAATTTTAATTAGTTTATTTTATAAACTTAATATTAAATTTTTTTTATAAAATTTGTTTATAAACTTTTATTAGTTTATATAATAAATTTTAATCAGTTTATTTTTTAAACTTAGTATTAAATTTATTTTAGAAACTTTTATAAAATTTGTTTTATAAAATTTTATTAGTTTATATTATAAATTTTAATTAGTTTATTTTATAAACTTATTATTAAATTTATTTTATAAACTTTTATAAAATTTATTTTATGAACTTTTATTAGTTTATGTTATAAATTAAAATTAGTTTATTTTATAAATTTAAATAAAGTTTTTGTTTTAAATTTATTAGGTGGCCAGTTTTTTTCCCAGATTCGACCAAGGTGGTAAACAAGAGAATTTGAATGGTGCACTCGTAGTAAAAGTGAACAGCGAGTTGACTAAGTAGTGCACATTCATTTGCATGCTTGCACGCGCCAACTGAAATGGTTTCTAAGGCAATTGTCCGATAGTTATTAACTATCGACACGTCCCCGATAGTTACTAACTATCGGAGCAACATTCTGATATTTTTTATTTTTGATTTATTATGTTTTAAAAATTTTAAAATTCTTAATTTTAAATTTTTCTTAAATATTAATTTACGATTTATTTAATTTTTAAGAAAATTTGAAATTCTTGAAAATTAAATTTTTCTGTAAATATTTATTTTTGATTAATTTATTTTTTAAGAAAATTAAAATTTTTGGAAATTTAAATTTTTCTTAAATATTAAATTAAGGGTGTCGAAGCTGCTTGGACGTCGCAGAGTGTTCATTTTTGAATTGCGTCTCAGAAAAAGATATTTGCCCCTGGAGTAATTTTTGTTTCAGCAATAAAAATTGACCAGTGTTTATTAAACTCTGAAACATGATCATATAGTATTTTTACTGTGTAATCATGTCTTAGGTATTAATATTGGCGAAGTTTCTTTTTGAGGAAAAATGTGAATCATTAGTGTTACTCTTGGACATAAGCGCCTCAGATGCTAATTTGGCCTACTTAACGTTTTGAACCTTTAATATCTATTTTAGATTTATTTATTTTTCCAGAAAATTTAATATTCTTATTAATTAAATTTTTCTTAAATATTAATTTACAATATTTTAATTTTTAAGAAAATTCAAAATTCTTGAAAATTAAGTTCTGTAAATTTTTATTTTTGTTTAATTTATTTTCTAAGAAAATTAAAAATTCTGTAAATTTAAATTTTTCTTAAGTACTTATTCGAGGATGCTCAGAAGTTAGTAGTTGAAGATTTTTACGGGTTATTGAAGACAATGAAGATCGACTGAAGATTATCCAAAGAAGTTGATTCTGGTTATGAAAAGATTATTTGGGTACAGTTTTTAGTTGGTTTGAGTTGAATTTGAAGATGAAAAATCTTAGGGGTTTAAGTAGTGTGAAGGAGAACAAACTGGACATCCTAGCATCTCAGTACAGAAGACGTAAAGATTATTCTACAAGGAGATTACAGGAAGTTCGTGTTAACACTGCAGATTATCTGGAACATAGGATTACAGCTACAAGGGATTCTAAGGATATAACCACATTATCTTTAGATGAACTATTTGTGTGCTGAAGGCCTATGAACTGGAACAAGAGCTGAATCAGATAATATTTGGTAAAGCAGGTTGTTAGCATATCCACTGTATATGTGACCCAGGAACCAAATTTGATTGAAGTCAAGGTTGAGAACCTCTGAACAGAAATGAAATGATCCTAGAATCTGAATTGAAGATGTTGTAGCTCGAGGTAGTGGTCAAGGTGTTGTATGTAAATTTGACACTTTGTAATAACCTGAGATCTGGACGACTAGTCAAGCCCGCAGGACAACTGGAAGTTCAGTGACATCAGATTCAGACGGAATCCCAATTCTAAATCTAAGGTCGTTACCTATAGATTCCGTAAATGACATTTTCAAGTACAGTTCAAGAGGTGGTTGCAAGACAGGGATGGTTTAAAGTTGAAAGACAAGATCAGGGGTTTGCTACACAGTTTGAAGAAACATGTACAAACAAAAGATGACAGACACTATTTTGGGTTATAGCAGGAATCTCAAGCATTAGTGAGGATGCAGCAAGGGAAAGCATTTGTTAATGAAGTTAAATGCAAGGATGATTCTATCAGTGACAGTGATGAACCAAATGAATATCTGGCATCAATGACCAACACTAGAGATGAATCACTAAGCACTTCACAGGTACACTTACTAACTAGTATATCTTTATCTAATTCATAATTGTATGATTATTATATTTTGAAATGTATTAGACTCGTGTCAGCATGTTAGCATCTTAGGACTTAAATGCTTAATTGATTGCTAAGAATAAGATTTCATGCTTAGTTATATGAGTTTAGTGAGTACATTTCATACTTGATTTTCTATGCAGTAAAATGAATATCAAGAATTAGATAGTTGCTAGACTGTTAAGTGTATCCCTAAAACATTTGTTTGAACTTGATTTTAAATCTTATGTGATTTAATACCTCTGCTAATGTTGTGAAAATTGCTAATAGACAAACAGGTCATAGATTAGATATTTTATATTTGTTCTTATTGTGATAAATGACTTGATAAGTATATGTGGAATTTGATATTGCTTATAATGTTTTATTCAAATATTCTGCATATTCTTAAATTGTTTATGTGCTTATTTTCACATGATTTGCTTGCACTCACATAGTTGCACTTAAATGTCATATTAGATCATGTATTGCTTGTTAGGGATAAGATGGTAGAATTATCTAAGTTGTCAGTAACATTTGTAGATTCAAGGTTTAATCTAAAACTGACTTAGGTAATTAGAGATAGTTAAAAATGCTAGACAACAATAGAAATGGATTAGACAGAATCAGGAATTAATTTGTTAGTTCTTCTATTCCATGTGCTTGTAGAAAATTTTTGAATATCTGTAAATTTGCTTGAAACCTGTCACTTATGTGTTTAATGGTTAAAGTAGATAGTACTGAATTTTCTACTATGCATAATTGAATCTGTTGTTACCTTTATTATAAGAAATATCTCTAATCCATCTGGACTCAATTAAAATTGAGTACCAAGAAACTTAATCATTTGTGATTGCAGAGTATGTAACAAAAGACATAGATTAAAGCTCTGACATCACAGTTGGTTGAGAAGGCCTCCCCGATGGTAACCTTTGGAGATGACAGCAAAGGATGTACTAGGGATATGGCTATCATGAATTAAGAACTGTTATCACTGGAAGCATCTTTCTTATAAACGGAATTAAGCACTATCTACAGGGCACTAGGAAATTCTTTGTTAAGGGTTTTATGGAAAAGCATTGAAAAGGAAAAGTGTTTGATCTCAAATAAGAAGGTTGGAAGCTCACTCAACTGAGAGTGAGGAAATTTGTTCGTAGCTAACATGGAGTTTATATGCAAAGGTGAAGTGAACTTTTCAGTAAAGCTTCATCAGTAAAGAGTTGGCTATGGCATATGAAGCTCTCATACTTGAATTTCAAGACAATGGATTCTCTGAGAAAGATGAAATTGGTGAGAGGACTGCTTCTTATGGAATTCTATCTAGAAGGACATTTTGAAGTATGTCACATAGGGAAGTCAAGATGACAACCCTAGTTACAAGTTGGTGAGGTTCGTGCATTCAATAGACAAAATGTCACAGATGGTAATTGATCAAATCAGGTAGATGAAGTTGGAAGCAAAGTAAGCTGTGAGAACTTTAAAGTCAGATAGTGGAACTGAATTTCGCGAATGAAGTTCTAAATGAATTCTGCACTGAAAAAGTACTTTGAAGCTGAAGCAATTAACACAGCATGCTACTGTATTCAACAAAGATCGTGAAAAGACTTAGTCGAAAGCTATCAAGGCATTTGTGATTAAAAACTAGAAGGTGATTGAAAGTCTGAATGTATCGACCTACTACACCAAGCTCCCAAGCATTCAAATGAAAGACTATTCTGAATCTTTGAAGTTTGACATCTGGTCAGAGTCAAATTCAGATACTGATGTTGAGGTTGAGGTTGCAGAAGGAATCAATGATAATGATGATGATTCAGATCCTATTAGTGGAAATGGTAGTAAAACTACACAACTCGTGAACTTTAACAGAATCCACTGTAAAAGGTGAAGGATCTTCAACACATCCTAACAGCAACTCAGGGGGAGCAAAATAAAAGAAGGATCTACTAGTCGTACTCAACACAATGAAGATCAAAGGAATACATCAAGAACATATCTGCCGAGACAAAGGGTTTGAAGTCAAAGTCATTCCTGGAGTCTAGTTCTTAGTAAACCGGATTTTGAGTAAAGGCTAGAAGTGTTAATCAAAATGAACATATATTTTTCGGGACCCAACAATCAACATTTGGTATCCCAAAGAATAGTGAAGATGCACTGATTGATCCAAATTGGGTGATTGCAAATGCAAGATGATCTCAATCAATTCGAAGGTAGAAACTACTGAAGCTGGAACCCAGACCACTAAAGTCGAAGCTGAAATTGGTACAGTAAGGGTTCACAGAAACTGGATAATAATTGGCATTGTTATGAGGGACAAAGCCAAATTGGTTGCTACAGGTTAATATCAAGCAGAAGGTATCGACGATGATGGAAACAGAATCTTCGGGACTTTCAAGATCTAACAGCAAGCAACAGAGACGAGACTTGATCCTCTTAGGACCTAACAATTGGGCCTAACAAGATGAGGACCTAACAGAGTTAGGGATTCAAGCAAATCGTCAAGGACATGGTATGGCACTCTAACTACTAATTACTTGAAAATGATTTTTAATAGAGTCGTTATACACATATATCTCTCTAGATTACAAAGCACAAACAATGTAATCTATGTGCAAGTATACCATGATTATATTATATGTGGGTCTACTAATGAAAATTTGGCAAGAGATTTTTGCTAAGTTAATGCAGAGTAGGTACAAGATAAACATGTTGAAAGAGTTGCAATTCTTTCTGGATTATAATTAATTCGAAAGAATGATGGCAATTAAAGTAAGTCAAGGATCTTTTGAAAATGTGCAATTTAGAAGATTCTAGACCTGCCAAGACTTCTTGCCAACAAACCACTAAGCTTGATCAGGGCAAATCAGGTATATGAACTGAAGTGACAAGCTATAGAGGTAATCAGCTCATTACTTATTCAAGTGCATAAAGACCATATATTTTATTCTCGATATGCCTATGTGCAAGTTTCCAAGTGGATACTAGAGAATCTTATCTTATAGCTAAGTTATGAATTGTTAGATATCTTAGGGGATCACCAATTCTTGGAATCTGGGACCCTGAAGATAATAGGTTTAACCTAATTGGCTATATAGATATAGATGATGCAGGTTGTAAGAAAGACAGGGAAGTCATTCCTAGAAGCTGTCAATTTATTCCAACAACTCTGTTGATCTCTCCACACCACGTATGGAACAAGCGCATGGACACCAGGTATCATTTCTTTTGAGATTGTCCTTAGTAGAATAAATTGCAGATATTTGTTAAACAACTTGATGAATTCATTTTGTCTAAGTTGGTTAGTGAATTTGGGATATGATTTATGTGCATATTTGTTGGAAATCCCATCTGCAAGGAATTCTCAAATGAGTTCACAAGTATTAAATTTTCCATATTTAAAGGACTTGTGAATTTATTTTTAAATCCAGTTCCTCGTGCTTATTGCTACTAGTTTAATTATCATGTTTACAATGCAATATACATAAGTGGTAGTTAAATTATTTAGCATAAGTTAGAAGCATAATTATTTGCTTGTTAAATATTTGATGAGTATTAGTCAAGATGTCTTGCTTAATTGCTCTGATATGTTGCTATGATATTCTTAAATATTTTATTATAAATAATTGTGATACTTTGATATTAGTGACGGTATTTAGAATTTCTGTTCTAAATAATTAATGCATATTTCAAAACTCACTAATATTGGAAGACGAAGTATTTTCTAAGTCATGTGTATAAAATTCTCAATATTTTATATACTTAGAAAATATTTCTAAATTTGTTTTTGTTGCGAGAAGTTGTAATTAGGATCACAAGTATTAAATGTCAATATTTAAAGGACTTGTGAATTTCTATTCAACTATTTTCTCGAGCTTACATATATCGATAATAATTGTTATGAGTATAATCGTAATATGCTAGAGTGACAATTATTAGATATAGTGTAGGAAGTTAGATGCTAATATTCAATCTTATGAATATTTTAGTATTTAGCGAAACTATTTTATCATATTAAAATTATGGATTGAAGCAATTCAATGATTATCAGTTTCATAATTTTGATTTGATAAAATATAAGAAGCACAATTTCTTGCATCTTGAAATTATTGATAAATATCGAATAATTGGTATCAGCGTGCAATTAATTGTGATATTTTTAATATTAGTGATAAAACAAGTTGTTTATCTGAAATCACTAATAATAAAAATATGTCTTAATGCTTATTGTTCTACTGAATGATTGCCATGTTTAGTTAATATATATATGCATGTGATTGGCAATTGTTTAGTACAATATAAGTATTTAATTTATTTTGATTTATTTGAATTATGATGATATAAAACAATTCAGTGAAATATCTGTTCCATGATTTAAGTTAATTAAAATAAATTTACAGCATAATTATTTTTAGTATAATTATTATCTTTTATTACTTTGTGATAATTGAATAATATTTTATTATAAAATAATTGTGATATATTGATACTAATGGATTTGCTTAGTTTTTATTCTAAGTAAAAATTGGTTTTTGAAAAAGCCGTTAGTATTAGTATATTTAGTTTTCTTTCTTAGACTGATTCCTGAATGTATTTAAAAAGAAATTTTTGTCTATTTCTTTTTCAAAATGTGTTATTCAAAGATACATTCACTTTCTATCGGTTTTAGATAAGAAAACTTCAAAATTCTTTTTCAAAACTTCTCTTTTGAAAATCATTTGATTTACAGCCCTACTTTGATTTCTAAATCTTAGGGTGTGAATCAAACTTTTCTTGAGGATAATCTTTCTTTAAATCTCAAAATATTTTATCCTCTCTCCAAAGCTGGTTTTAAATGCTATATTTTCAAAACCGTTTTTTCTCTTAATTTTTCTTTTTAAAGTGGTAGGAACTTTGTGACTGCTATTTTATTTGGAAAAATTATTTTAACTTCGAGGTACCAATCACTTGTAAAATAATTTGTTTTTAAACACTTGTTTCAATGTATGTTTCACATTAATTCATAGTACCAAAACAGTGATTGTTTCTTTGAAGGCCTAGTGCTGTATTGTTAAGCATTCATTCACCCCAATTGTCATATTTTTATTTTAAGTCGGGGATACTATCAGGTGGATGAAAATGATGTAAATCATAATTGCATTATGAGTCGGAAAATCATAGTCCTCTATCTGATAAGGATGTTTTGCAAAACTACTTTCAAAACTTACAGTACTTAGGTTTAATGGAAAAGAGTCATTTTATCGAGATATAATTTGGTAAGAGAGTTGAATTTCTTCTTTGGTATAAATTCCCGCATTTTATTATAGGAAGTTTGCCTTATAAGAAATTCATAAGGGATAGAATTTTTCTCTGATACTCCCGCATTTTATTATGGGATAAGTATCTTAAAGAAAATTTCTATTGGTTTCATGCTCTTAAATGATAAATCTTTAGAACCGACAAAACTCTTTTACTAAAAGTGCTTTAATGCAATCCATTACCATTCCTTCTTATATTTTTCCTTCTCCTTGAGATGAAAAATATGTTTTGGAATGTTAAGGTGATTATATTTTAATCTTGATTGATTCTTTTCGATTAGCCCCCAGTGGCTACAGAAGCTGGCCAGGAGGTTGAAAACCCATCAATCTCTTACCCAGGCCTTAATACCAAACACTGATTCATCTACTTCCATATATTAACCCTTGGAGATATAAGGAACTTATGTAAATTAGAGGTTGATAAGGGAGAAACTGCACTTGATGCAGCAAATAAGGATGAAGTCGGAAGTGCACCCACAGCTCTACCTCCAGAGAAGTAAAGTAGTATATAACTGAGGTAACTGTAAGCTCATCTGCATCTTCTCAAAAGGATGCAAAGCTGAAAAGGCAATAAAACTGTCTCTGGAATCATTCTCTCAACAGGGTGAGTCCATTGAAATTCGCTCGTCGGCCAGAGCATCTTGTAATGAGTCAAGCACACCACTAGCGCTCACGCTGATGGTAAGCCTAAACAGATAAATTCTAGGAACACATTGCAAGACGTGCACAGTGAGAGGTATAGGCATGTTAACAAATTACCCGTCATTGGGTTACGAGGGAAACGTAGACTCTAAATTGCCATTCATTACATTGTCTACTACGTCGCCCCTCCTGGAAGGAACATTTCCAGATCCTAAAAAGGATGTCCACCTCCCATTTATGGAAAAGGTGTGAGGCAACTCCTTGATAGAACAAGGCAGGATTCCCAAACAGATTTTAAAATCTTGGGATAACCCATCTCAAAGAGGTGAGGCTCCACTAGACAGTGATTTAGCAATAGCTATTGAGTCTGGTGCTGAGACAGTGCTTATGCATGATAGATCAAGAACACCTCAACGAGGCAATTCTCCACTTGATAGTGATTCAGTTCATTCTGATGAATCAGGTGTTGGGAATATATGAATTGACGGATTTCACTTGCAGGTACAAAATACTATATTTGAAACGCAGAGTGAAAGTGAGAGAGAGAAACACTTAAGTGAAAGTGAGGGAGAGATACACTTGAGTGAGAGATAGGGAGAGAAAGAGTGAAACACTTAAAATGCTCGATACTAAAGTGTAAACACCAACAGAACGTAGTAGAAGTGAGGAAACCATAGACCAAACACTTACCCTTGCTACTTGCTACTTCTAGAAGAAAAGTTACTATATTTTTCTCGATCAACGACAGACGAGAACCTTCTTTGGAAGACAAACCATTCAAAAATGGGCCATTGGAGGATTCCTCAACTAAGGGGGAGAATTTATAGGAAGAAAAAGGAAGTTAATAAATGAAAGGCATATGACTAGGCCTATTTGTAATAATTAGATGGCAACTCAACTCCAGCTAATAAAGAAGAATTAAATAATAAACACTAAACAGGAATCAAGACGAAGACAGTCAACTAATCACAAAGGATCCAAGTATCAGAGGTATTTTGTAGGATTGCTACTCAACACTGGATGAAGTTCATTTCTATGTTCAAGCGTCAGTGTAATTAATAATGTGGTAGTACTTCTATAGAAGACAGAAGATATAGAAGATTTCAAGTGGTTACTACAAACGGATTCCAGAAGAAGAATGCAAACAGTGGAGAAGAATTAATGACAAAAGGCCTCTAGTTAAATGTTATTTAAATGGAGAATATTTATTGGGATGACACAAATGAACCAGACAGTACATTTGTGTGTCAACTAATATAATATTTATTCTTCATTTAAAATCAAGAGGTTTCAAGATAAGAAGACGAAGAAAAGACAGGAAGATTTCAGACTGTCAGCACGGCTATGCGACTAAAGATAGTATTTTAATTCTACTATCAATTGTTAATTAATTATTTAATTTATCTAATTAAATTAATTCAAGTTGAAATTAATTTAATTTATAAATTAACTAATTAAATTAAGTAGAATTAATTTATTATAAAAGAAATGGTTTAAAATGACTTATATATAATAAATAAAGTCATACCGAGCATAATAGCATAAGTCATACCGAGCTATATTGATAAGTCATACCGAGCAAAGCTGATCAAAAGGTCATGCTGGAATTATTTTATTTATTTAAAATAAGTCATACCGATTTGTTTTAATTAAATAAAATCCGAATATGACTTTCAATAAGTCATACCGAATTTTAAAAGGTCATACCGACCAGAAATATGTCATGCCCAGTCTTTTGAAAGTCATACAAGTGTTAATATAAGTCATACAGACTTATTTTCTTGAAATAAAGTCATATGGAAAAAGGTCATACCAGCCCTTTCCAACCTCTATAAATATGAGGTTCTTGCTTCATTTGTTAGTGTTAGAAAAATCAGTTCAAATTCAGAAATTTGTCTGCATTGTAATATTCACAGATTTCTGTGCAAGTTTGAATATAATTGATTAAACTCGAACACTTCATGTCGAATTCGTTCTAGATTAATATATCAGTTATAAAATCTAATCTTCATATTAATTGTGTAATACTAATCAAGTTAAAATTATATCTTTCACTTGAACAGTATTTCATTATAATTAATATTTCGCGAGTAATTAAAATAATTTTTTTAATCCAATTATTCAGCGATTAATTTTCAGATATTGTATTCAACCCCCCTTCTACAATATCAGGGACCAACAATTGGTATCAGAGCTGGTTGATATAATTAATATCAGATCCAAATCAAATTCCGCGAACTCATACAGATCTCAAAAATTATTTTAAATTCGAAATAATTTTTTATTCGAAATAATTTTTTTTCTGAAAAATTATTTTTGATTAAAAATTGTTTTAAGTCAAAAATTAAAATATTTTTTGAAACACTTAATTTTTAATCTTATTAAAGATGAGTACCCAGAAAGTGACTAGTATTAAAATTCCACAGTTCGATAGAGAACACTACAACTTGTGGAAACACAAAATGCTACTGTTTATCGGGATTGCAAATCCCAAGTACGCATTAATCATGGCCAAAGGTGTTGAGACCCCTATATCAGTTGTTCTCGAACATACAGTAGATGGGGTCGTAATTCCCCACAGACAGTTTCCGAAAAGTCCGGCAGACTATACAGATGAGGAAACAGAAGCTGTATCCCTTGATAATAACCTGAAGCTCATATTGATTGAATCCCTAGACTACATCATGTACAACCAAGTAGTCAATTGCAAGAATGCAAAACAGATCTGGGAAACAATTGAGATTATCAATGAGGGAACTGAAGAAGTTAAAGAGAATAGACTGGAGATCCTGACCACCCAATATGAGCAGTTTAGATCTAACCCTGGTGAGGGTATCTCTGAGGTGTTTCAGAGACTAAACAAACTGATAAACGAGCTCAACATGAATGGAAAGTTTTATCAGAACCAAGAGGTGAACAGGAAGTTTTTGCTGACCTTACCAGAGCATCTGGAGCACAGGATTGCAGCCATCCGGGAATCTAGGGACATGAAAGAGGTAACCCTAGAAAGACTCTACGGAGTGTTAAAAACTTATGAGCTGGAACAAATCCAAACCAGAGAGATGTACGGTAGAGGTAAGGTACTGAGTTCCTCCAAGGCATTAATGGTAGAAGCACCAGAGAAAGAAGAAGTAAAGGCTGTTGCACCTTCTAAGAGTTCAACAGAGTATGTGGTTCCAGAACTTGGACATACTTCTGACAAACAAGAAGACGGTGATTTCTACTCGCTGGAAGAACTAGATCAGCTAGAAGATGAATCTCTAGCAATGGTTGCCAGGAAGTTTGGCAACATGAGATTCCGAAGAAACTCCTCATTCAGAAGTAAGCCTAACTTTGGAAGATTCCAAAAAGGAGGTTCTTCAACAGCAGTATCAAAAAGCGGCTACAAGACCGGCTTAGTTGATAGAAGCAAGTTTCGTTGCTTCAACTGTAGTGAGCTAGGCCACTTTGCAACTGAGTGCAAGAAGCCTAAGCAAGGGAAGAAGAGAGAGTCTTATGAAGAGCTCAAGGAGAAATATGATGCACTCGTGAAAAAGCATCAAGGAAAGTCCTATCTAGCAGCAGGCAAAAGCTGGGATGACTCAGATAATGATGATGAGGAAGAGCTGGGAAATCTTGCTCTTATGGCTTCATCACAGGAATCACTGTCTCCCACCCGTGACAGAGGAATAGAGGTAAATCCTTCTTGTCCCAAGATGTTTGCGTTGCTAGGTAAAGAATTAGATGGTGAAAGAGATAAAGTAAAGAAACTCAGACTCAAAGTCAAAGAGTTAATTGATGAGACTGAAGTTCTTAAACAGTTAAAAAGAAATCATGACAAGTTGACTGTTAAGCTGACTGAAGACTTAGCTGTTGAAGTCAGTAAAGTCAGTTGTCATGTTGCTGTAGAAACTAATCTCAGAAACCAGATAGAAGAAGAAAAGAAGAAGTGTCTTGCTTATAAGAATTCCTCATATATTGTTAAGAACCTAGTTGACCAACAAGAAATAAATCGTAAAGTTGGAATAGGCTTCGAGTATAACAAATCTGTAGGAAAGCCAAGCAACATAACCCCCTTTAGAAAAAGTGCTGAAGAAAGGGGTATCCCACATGTTGTTAAAGACACACCGAAACCTCTCTTCATAACACCGATAGCTGAACCTATCCTTGAGAGCTCCATACTGATTGCATATGAAATGCAGTTAGAGGATCTCGAGGAAGAGAAGAAGAGAGGAGAACAGGTTAAGGACATAAAAGGAGTTAATGTCCAGAAAGAGAAATGTGCACCAGAGACACCTGTGGAAGATGTGGGAACTTTTGATTCCCCCAGACCTGGTGTAGGTGCAAAAGACTTAAAGAATAAAATGAACAGACCCAACACGTTTGTGAACAGTAGGAACAGTAACAATAAATTTCATTCTACTGAAAACTTCAAATATGATGATAAAACTGAAGCAGAATCTGTTAAACCCCCTACTGTATTGAATAACATGCCTACTATTGATGCTTTCCATAAACCATGTGGTATAATGAATTGCATGTTATGTGCCTTTAATGCTATGACTGCTTACTTTAAACGCATGATAGCTAAGAAAGATAACATGACACCTAGACAGCACATCAATAGTAAATTTGCTAAATCCAAGACTGCGACTCCTTCACCTGAAAAGAAGGAATCATATATTCCTAAGTCTAAACAGAAAGTTGTTAAGACTGTTTATAGGAAGGTAGGAACAGTCAAGGAAGAAAATGTTGTTATTCAAAAAGGATCTGTTGTCAAAGCAGACAAAGGTCAGTTCTTTAAGTATGCCGGGCCCAATCAATTTTGGGTTCCGAAGACGAATTAATCCGTTTGATAATTGCAGGGAGTTAAACAGGTAAACCGAGTTATATGGATCCTGGACAGCGGATCGTCAAGGCATATGACCGGAGATAGAGCCCTGCTATCAGACGTGGTTGAGAGAGCTGGCCCAGTCGTCACCTTTGGAGATAACAGCAAAGGAATGACTACGGGATATGGCAAGTTAAACACTGGAAATGTTATCATTGAAAACGTCTCTTTGGTGGAAGGACTTAAGCATAATCTACTCAGCGTCAGTCAATTTTGTGATAAAGGTTACAAAGTAAACTTTATCAAGGAGAAGTGCTTAATAGCTCATTCTAAAGAAGACAGACTAGCCTTGCGTGGAGTAAGGAAAGGAAACTTGTACGTAGCTGATTTCAACCCGGGAACTGAAGCTGAAGCAAACTGTTTTTATTCAAAAGCTTCAACAGAAGAAAGTTGGCTATGGCACAAGAAGCTCTCACACCTGAATTTCAAAACAATGAACTCCCTAGTCAAGAGGGATTTGGTGAGAGGACTGCCTCCGATGGAATTTACTCAAGAAGGCTTGTGTGAGGCATGTCAAAAAGGGAAGTCAAAGAAAGCAACTCACAGAGGCACAGACACTACAAACATCACTGAACCACTTCAACTCCTATACATGGATTTATTTGGTCCAGTAAATATTCTGTCTATGTCAAGGAAGAAATATGCCTTAGTGATTGTAGATGACTTCACAAAGTACACGTGGGTTTTATTCTTGAACTCTAAAGATGAAACTCCGCAGTTGGTGATTGATCATGTAAAGTTGATTGAGTTAGATTCAAAGCTACCTGTCCGAGCAATCAGATCAGATAATGGAACAGAATTCAAGAATGAAATTCTGAATAACTTCTGCTCAGACAAAGGGATAACAAGACAATTCTCAGCGCCAAGAACTCCGCAACAGAATGGAGTAGTAGAAAGGAAGAATCGAACCTTGATTGAAGCTGCAAGATCAATGTTAAGTGAATCAAGGTTGCCTATCTACTTCTGGGCTGAAGCAGTGAACACAGCTTGTTATACCCAGAATCGAACCTTAATCAACAAAGATCATATGAAAACTCCCTATGAATTAATGGCTGGCAAGAAACCTACTCTCAAGTACTTTCATGTATTTGGAGCCAAATGCTTTGTGCTAAAAGATGGAGATGAACATCGTGGCAAATTTGAGGCCAAGGCACATGAAGCTATTTTTGTCGGATATTCAAAAAGAGCATATAGGGTATACATAATTGATCAGCACCAAGTAAAGGAAAGTGTCAATGTAACTTTTGATGACACTAAACTCCCAAGTATCCAAACTGAAGATTCTTCTGAGTCATTAAAATTTGATAATTATCCAGACTCACATTCTGATGACGAAGAAGAACCTGAGGTTGCAGCAGGAATTGATGACAATAATGGTGATAATGATCAAGGTAATAGTGGTGGAAACAATGGCAACAATGGAAATTCTACTAATACCAGTGGTGGATCAACAAGTCATCCTGGCAGCAACTCAGGGGGAGATGAAAGATCAACTGGCACAACACAACATCACAATGAATTTCAAGGCAAATCATCAAGATCAAACCTTCCGAGGGAAAGAATATGGAGTAAAGATCATCCCTTTGAATTGATCATAGGTGATCCAGATGTTGGAGTAAGAACCAGAAGTGCAACTTCAAATGAATGCTTATTTTCAGTTTTTCTATCTCAAGAAGAACCAAAGAAGATTGAAGAGGCACTAATTGATCCAGATTGGGTTCTTGCCATGCAAGAAGAGCTCAATCAATTCGAAAGACAAGAAGTCTGGACACTGGTACCCAGGCCTAAAGATAGATCTGTTATTGGCACGAAATGGGTATACAGGAACAAGTTAGACGGTGATGGCATTGTTACAAGGAACAAAGCCAGACTGGTTGCAAAGGGTTACTCTCAGGAAGAGGGAATTGATTATGACGAGACCTACGCACCAGTTGCAAGACTTGAAGCCATCAGGATATTTCTGGCATTCGCAGCACATTCCAATTTCAAAGTCTTTCAAATGGATGTGAAGAGTGCATTTCTGAACGGAAAGCTAGAAGAGGAAGTTTATGTGGAACAGCCCCCTGGCTTTGAAAATCCAGAGTTTGCTGATTTTGTGTACTTTCTTTTCAAAGCTCTCTATGGACTCAAGCAAGCACCGAGGACATGGTATGACACTCTCTCTGAGTTTTTACTTGAAAATGGTTTCACTAGAGGTGTCATAGATAAAACTCTCTTTTACAAATTACATAATAAAGATATGATATTTGTCCAAGTTTATGTTGACGATATTATATTTGGTTCTACTAACGAAAACTTGTGCAAGAGATTTGCTAAGTTAATGCAGAGCAGATATGAAATGAGCATGATGGGTGAGCTGTCATTCTTCCTTGGATTGCAAGTAAAGCAAAAGGAAGATGGGATTTTTATTTGCCAATCAAAGTACGTAAGAGATCTTCTCAGAAAATACAGTCTAGAAGATTCTTCACCGGCAAAAACCCCAATGCCAACAGCCACGAAGCTTGACAAAGATGAAACTGGTAAGAAAGTTGACATCACAAGCTACAGAGGTATGATAGGCTCATTATTATATCTAACTGCTAGTAGACCCGATATAATGTTTGCAACATGCTTATGTGCAAGGTTTCAATCTGACCCGAGGGAATCTCATCTCATAGCCGTTAAACGAATTTTTAGATATTTAAAGAGTACACCAAATCTAGGAATTTGGTACCCTAAGGATACAGGTTTTGACCTAATAGGCTATACAGATTCAGATTATGCAGGGTGCAGGATGGACAGGAAGAGTACTTCTGGAAGCTGTCAGTTTCTAGGACGACGGTTGATCTCCTGGTACAGCAAGAAACAGCATTCAGTGTCTACCTCGACAGCCGAAGCAGAATACATTGCGGCAGGTAGCTGTTGTGCTCAGATCTTGTGGATTAGGAATCAGCTAAATGACTATGGACTTGCGTTGAACAAAATTCCAATTTTCTGTGACAACACAAGTGCTATAGCCATTTCCAACAATCCTGTACAACATTCACGAACCAAGCACATTAACATAAGGTATCATTTTATCAGAGAGCATGTCATGAATGGAACTGTGGTGCTACATTTTGTACCCACAGAAGATCAGATAGCCGACATCTTCACAAAACCACTTGATGAATCCACTTTCTCAAAGATGGTTAGTGAATTAGGGATGTTAAACTTTGGCTAAAGTTTTGATTACTAGGAATTAATTTAAGCTCATAAATATTAAATGTTAATATTTAAAGAGTTTATGAGACTTGAATTAATAAAATCCTAGAGCTTATGAATTTTTGGAAAATTATCTTAAGATTAAATCAATATTCTTAGAAGATAATTGTTTCAATTAAAGCATAAGTAACTTTGATTAAATTAAGCATGTATAAGCATTATGTAAATTTAAGTATATGTATTTTTCTAATTTTTAGTATATTTATTTTAAGAATGTGTATATTAATGTTTATTTTTCGAATTATTATTGTACAATAAAATAAATGAGTATGTTATTAATTATTCAATTAATTTGCTTATTAAATTAATTCAAACATGAGTTAATTTAATTCTTAAATTAATTAACATAAATTAATAATGTAAATATTTATTTTATATCTTTAATAATTTATTAGAATGTAAATTATTACTTCTATTCATTAAATGCTTGTTAAATATTTATTTTACTTTACTGTATTCTGTATTTCAAATTATCTCGGTATGACCTTTCTTTATATAGAAATTCGGCATGACTTTTTATTGTTAATAAAAAGTCATACCGAGTATTAATATAAAAGAGTCATACTGAGACATTTTTTTTGTTTTGTTTTTGTTTTTATTATTTTCCTTAAATAAAACTCGGTATGACCTTTGAAAAAGTCATACCGAGATCTGCTAAGTGTTTTGAATACAGTTTTATGTCAATAACAAATAAAAACTCGGTATGACTTTATAAAAGGTCATACCGAGTCGTTTTGAAAAAAAAACAAAGAAATAGCAGACTCCTTAATTAAGTCATACCCAGCAATTTCATATACACACAAACACGGTGATACACATACACACGAACAGCTTGTTGCACTAGCTAGAAATCAATCGTTTATAACCCTTTTCAACTGATTTCAGTTGCTGCTAACTCCTGTTTACAAGCTCGTTGCTTGCTAGTGTGCTAAAACTGATTAATACAAAGGAAACTCTGCCCATTTTTTTTTTTTTTTTTTAAAATCGCAGTGACTGTTCTTGTTATTGTTATAATCGAAGCAAGTGGTGTTGATTGTGATTAAAGTCAGTTGTGTAGTGATTTACTGTATTAAAGTCAATTTGGGGATAATTAGAAATTAGGGTTTTCAATTTAAAGTGTAATTTTCGAGTTGTATTTGTTATTTTTAATTTCTAATCGCACTTTGTAACTTTATTATTTGTAATAGCATAAATCAAAAAAAAAACAATGGCTGGTTATTGCGAATTAGTAAAAACTAATTTTGTAGGATTTTTCAATCCGGTAAACTGTTCAGTCGAGAGGTTTCGACCCTGGATCATTTTTATGAATGAACATTCGCTAGTCAGAACTGCAATTACTCTAGACGCCCCGTTGCAAGTGTTAGCACTTAGGGCTCTGTATTCCACAGCGAGGAATAGGAGTACTGCAGGCAGAGTTCAATTCTCTTTCAGCATAGGAGATCATGAATATATGGTGACTGAAGAGGACGTGAACAGAATTTTAGGCTTTCCAACTGACAACTTCATGGATCCACCCACTGCACCAGAAATTCTAGAATTTTTCTATTCCATTAGATATCAGGGTGAGATCAATTTGGTAAGATTGACAAAGTCCAAGTTGGTAAGCGAGTGGGACTATGTCTTTGACACATTAGCCAAAGTTTTTGCACCCACTACAAAGAACAACTTCAACAACATATCTTCACTACTACAAATTTTTGGGTATTCTGTGGCCCACAATAGAAGGATAAATTTTGGGAAGTTGCTTCTGAAAGAAATTATCAAGAAAATGGGGAAACCAGAAAGCAGGGAACAGAATGTACAAGTCTACTATCCGAGGTTCCTGATGCTGTTCATGAATGATTTGTTGATGGAAGAAGACAAAGCTCTATTTCAGAATAGTCCTGTAGAAGAATCTCCTACTTCTCAGAACAACTTTTTTGCAAGGCTCCACAACAACCCCAAGTACGAAGATGTGCCAGTGGAAAGAACAGATTACATGGCTGAGATATTAGATCTTATTGCTAATCCTGTGCAGGAACAAGAGCCAGAGCAAGTGCCAATGCAAATGGATCATCCTGTGCATCTTCTACTTGAAGCTGCTCAGCATGTCGATCAAGTGGCACAAGATCAACAGGTAATATCTCACTCACAATCTTCTAGTTCAATACCTATAGATATATCCACTGCACTGTTAGATTTATCTGTGGCGGACTATGATGGTGTTCTTACACTCCAGGATATCAGCTATGAACCTGAAATCACACAGGTTCTGCCCCCAGCTGAATTAGAGCCTCAAACAGTTTCTCCTTCATCCTCCTCTTCATTAAAAGTCAGAAAAAGGAAGAAACCTGTCAGAATAGTTAGAGGTCTTGGTGCTGATATAGATGAACCCGCAGCTCTGTCTCCTCCTTCAAAAATTTCTAGAGTTGAACATGAGACAACTGCAGCCTCAACCTATTCCAGTCAATGGGATATGGATTTTGACCAAGCCATCCAAGGATCTCTAGATTCACTTGCTCAACCAGGTGATCTAATTCGCTGCTCGGCAACAGCATCAGATAGTGAGGAAAGCACACTGCTAGCTCTCACACTAGCAGGACCTCCGCTTGCAGATAAACAAACACATGAGGGCACTTTTGTTGAAGAAAATGTTTTTAATCAAAACTCGTCGGATGCCACCTATGTTGTGGACCATGACATTTTCGATGCAGTGCAGCATCAAACACCCTCCGAGGTATTAAGGGGCATTACAGACTCTAAAGAGCCATACACTACATTGTCTAAGGTGGTGACCCCCCTGGATTCTTTACATCCAGTTCTTTTTAAAGAAGGTCTTGAATCCACTGGTGGATTTGAGAGGCAACCACTCCATAGAGGGAGATGGGACTCCATTCAAGGAGTAGCTACGTCAGTAGCGGAGCCACTTCAAGTTAATCTTGTTGAGGACGCGCCTTCACAGGCATCAGAAGAGCATTTCGACTCTTCAAAAGCTATTATCATATATGCAGGTACAGCTTCAGGATCTGGAAAGGAGCTAAACACTAGTGATGTGAGGCATACACAGAGTGAAACACATGCACCGAGTGAAAGTGAGTTAAACAGGAGTGCAAGTGAGCTGAGTGCACACACACACAGTGAACTATTATCTAAAATGGAAGCTCTCCAGAAAGAAATGCAAATTGTTCAGGCTGAATTGGTAAAAGTAAAAGCACAAGCAGAAGAAAAATCTACTTCTGCCTCTGTAACACAGCAGCTGACAATTGTTCGAAATGATGTTGATAGCGTCAAGGCATCTATACTTCTGAAAACACAAGATATCCAGAATGTTCAAAGTCTAATTGCTGAGGATATGCAAGAAGTAAGGTCTTTAAATAACAGAATTGATGAGGTGGAGAAAAGCTTGACTCTGACAATTATTGAAAATGAAAAGATCTCCTCCAAAAGGTTCAATAAGCTAGATGATGGCATGACACATTTAAATGAAGGAATGAAGCAAATCTATCAGACTATGCAGAAAATGTTGACATCTTTTGAAGCATCCAAAACTCAAGAGGATCCCTCAACTAAGGGGGAGAAAGCAAAGGAGAAAGTAGATGAAAGGGCTACTGCTCAAGAAAAAGGCAAAGCCAAGCTGTTTTCTGAAGAAGAATTTCAATCGTTTGATCCAGTACCAGAAGAACAGTACTATGCCCAAGAGCAATTCATTGATGACAGTGCTCATGATGAATCAAGCATTCCTGACTACTGCAGAGCTGAAGAAGAAACTGCATTTGATGAAGAGTTCTTATTTCCTAAAGAAAAGGAGTCTGATCCTGTCTATGAAGAGGCCTTGAGGAAATTAAAAGAAGAAATCAAATTGAGTAACATCAAAACTGAAAATTTGAAAGCTCTAGTCGAGGAAAAAGCTAAGGCTGAAAAGAAAGCTAATGTAGAAAAGCAGAATCTCTGGGCCATAGCAGTCAGAGAGAAGAAGAGAGATGTTCAACTCAAAATTGGAAAGAAATGGGATACTGCAAGAGAAATATTGGACAAACAACAGAAGGGTCCATTTGAAGACAAGCATCTGAAATCATTAATTGATCGTCTAGAAAAGACAAACGACAACATTGACAGCTTCATGAAAGCTCTGAAAGAGGAAGTGGACTACATCACTATCTTAGTGGATCACATTCTTGAAGACTGGCAGATACTAGTCTACACTCACAGGAATGGAACATTCAGAATTTCCTTAGAGTTTTTCAGGCAAAGAAGTTTATCAGTAATATGGACGTTCTTGAACAAAGTCAAGAGAAGCTCAGAAGAAAATGAACTTCTCAGGGATAGACTTAGAGTCTTTGCCACAGCTGTTAGTCCTCAGATCTTATTTGATCCTCACGAGGTAAGATTCTTCTCAAACAAGCTATATCAAATCTTTCAGTTAAATGAAGAATCTTTAAAGGGCTATACAGTTAAGTACATTATTCAAGTTGAAAGGATGCTAAGGTCAAAAGGTTTCAAATCCCAAGCTAAAATGGATGCTGCAGAAAAGATAAGAAACTACTGTCTATCAAAAAGAATTCCTTCTTACATCAGGCAAATACCAAAGATAGATTCAACACAACCATCTGATGTAGAAGAAGAGATAGTAGATCCTGTGGAACAGGAAGTGCTGTGGCAGTTAGCAAGAGCTGAACAAAGAAGGTTGTATGGAGAATCCACTGCAACAAAACAATTAGTATCTGAAGAAGTACCGAGGACACCTGTTCATAAAGGTTCAATCCTAGAAGAAGGTGAAGTTGATACATCAGAAGACTGAAGAATTAGATAGAACAAGATAGAAACTTTGTATTATTTGTTCAGTGCTAGAGGAACATCTATCTTGTATTTATCTGTTATGTATGAATCTGGAAAATTGTTAAATATAAAACCAGAACTTTTGTTTATTATTTACAATTCATTACATGTTGTACTACTTTCTTAGTTGTTAGTTGAGTTATCCTCTAGGAATTTGTGTGTTAAATGTTTAACAACAAATAGGGGGAGATTGAAAGGCATATGACTAGGCCTATTTGTAATAATTAGATGGCAACTCAACTCCAGCTAATAAAGAAGAATTAAATAATAAACACTAAACAGGAATCAAGACGAAGACAGTCAACTAATCACAAAGGATCCAAGTATCAGAGGTATTTTGTAGGATTGCTACTCAACACTGGATGAAGTTCATTTCTATGTTCAAGCGTCAGTGTAATTAATAATGTGGTAGTACTTCTATAGAAGACAGAAGATATAGAAGATTTCAAGTGGTTACTACAAACGGATTCCAGAAGAAGAATGCAAACAGTGGAGAAGAATTAATGACAAAAGGCCTCTAGTTAAATGTTATTTAAATGGAGAATATTTATTGGGATGACACAAATGAACCAGACAGTACATTTGTGTGTCAACTAATATAATATTTATTCTTCATTTAAAATCAAGAGGTTTCAAGATAAGAAGACGAAGAAAAGACAGGAAGATTTCAGACTGTCAGCACGGCTATGCGACTAAAGATAGTATTTTAATTCTACTATCAATTGTTAATTAATTATTTAATTTATCTAATTAAATTAATTCAAGTTGAAATTAATTTAATTTATAAATTAACTAATTAAATTAAGTAGAATTAATTTATTATAAAAGAAATGGTTTAAAATGACTTATATATAATAAATAAAGTCATACCGAGCATAATAGCATAAGTCATACCGAGCTATATTGATAAGTCATACCGAGCAAAGCTGATCAAAAGGTCATGCTGGAATTATTTTATTTATTTAAAATAAGTCATACCGATTTGTTTTAATTAAATAAAATCCGAATATGACTTTCAATAAGTCATACCGAATTTTAAAAGGTCATACCGACCAGAAATATGTCATGCCCAGTCTTTTGAAAGTCATACAAGTGTTAATATAAGTCATACAGACTTATTTTCTTGAAATAAAGTCATATGGAAAAAGGTCATACCAGCCCTTTCCAACCTCTATAAATATGAGGTTCTTGCTTCATTTGTTAGTGTTAGAAAAATCAGTTCAAATTCAGAAATTTGTCTGCATTGTAATATTCACAGATTTCTGTGCAAGTTTGAATATAATTGATTAAACTCGAACACTTCATGTCGAATTCGTTCTAGATTAATATATCAGTTATAAAATCTAATCTTCATATTAATTGTGTAATACTAATCAAGTTAAAATTATATCTTTCACTTGAACAGTATTTCATTATAATTAATATTTCGCGAGTAATTAAAATAATTTTTTTAATCCAATTATTCAGCGATTAATTTTCAGATATTGTATTCAACCCCCCTTCTACAATATCAGGGACCAACAATAAAGTCTTATCTTCGTACTTTGGAAAAGTTAATATCCTAAAGGGGTTCGTATCCTGGATCATTAAGGGAAGTTCCTGGATCCTTAAAGGGAAAAGGGGTTCGCATCCTTGGGATGTAAAGCATAATGTAACGTAGAATGTAATAGTGATAACAATAACTCAACTAAGAAACAAAGACAGACAAATAATACTAATATGCAGCACAGGAATCCAGAAGGACATAATCAAGAAGATAATACATTCATCATTGCTGAACATTCAAGACAGAAGAATTACTGAACGTCAGGGAGAGAAGTTCATTAACATGTTCAAGCCTCAGTGACAAATAAGAGTTCAGATGACTTCATTCTAAAGACAGAGCAGTGATCCATGTATAAATGTCAAAGGGTTTCAGTGATCAGAAGCAATGCAAAAGTCCAGGGTTTATCAGCTGAAACAGAACAGAGATTAAGGAAACTCATTCAAGTGTTAGTCGTTTGTGAACCAGACCAGTGCACTAAGCGTCAGCATAACAAGAAGAGAATTATCTTAATTAATCAGAAGAAAATCAGCTGATCAAGCCAAGTCAGAAGAGTAAAATTCAAGTAGTAATTAATTCAAGAATTCGAGTTAAATATGCTAAGGAAGGTTTTACTACAATTGATGGTTATTACTCTTGAAGCAGTGAAGAGGTGCAGTCTACATTTCAAGGTGCAACAAAATTGTCAAGTGAAAGCACAAGAAATGGTGCCCAAGTCATGAGTGGCACCTATACAGGGAAACCACTGTATAGGCGCAACTCAAAGTCTAACAGGTACAAGCAAGGCTCACTTATTCTAAGGGATGAGTGGCGCCTGTACAGGGAACACACTGTACAGGCGCAACTCACAAACAAGGCGCAACATGCTGTGAAATCTCTAAGGCATGAGTGGCGCCTATACAGGGTAACCATTGTATAGGCGCAACTCACACAAAAGGCGCCACTCAAGAATACAAATTCAACAAGCTTCAAGTGGCGCCACTACACCACTTCCACTGTGAAGGCGCCACTCAGGACTTAGCATTGTGGGAAAATTTCCAAGAAGTCTACAAATAAATATGGGTTCAAATCAATTGTTTTAACTGGTTATCATCTTCAAGCATTCAACACACACAGCCGGGAAGCTCCATTAAAGCTAGACATTTATTTCTCCCAACTGTATTTGTTGTAATATTGTTTTGAACCCACTGCAGCTAATCATTTGATTAGATTTGTAGCACCACAGGGATTTAATAATAACTTGTTATTTCCCAGCTTTGTGTTTTATTCACTGCCATTTTCATATCTTCTAAAACACAAACAATTCCGCAAGTAAACTCGAAATATCTACAACATCATATTCAACCCCCCTTCTATGATGATTTTGGACCTAATAATTGGTATCAGAGCTTGTTGATTGACTTTACAAATCAAGATCCAAAAATAGTTTTTCTAAAAAGTAGATTTTTAGATCTAGAAAAATTTATCTTGAATTTTCTTTTATTTTTAAAGATAATTCAATTTCGAATTTTTCCTTGATTTTTAATTCACTAATAATTAAAAAGCTATCAATCATCAAGAATTCGAATTAAAATTAAATTCTCAATATTTAATTTTTATTTGAATTGATTTTAATTTTTGAGAAATTAATTATTTCTTAAGACTTAAAATTCTTAACAACCATGAGTACCCAAAAATTAAGCAGTATCAAAATTCCCACCTTCGACAAAAATTAATACATTTTGTGGAAAAAGAAGATGACCATTTTCATCAAGACTAGTAATTCTCAATATCTTGGGATTCTTGAAAATGGCCCCTATGTTCCTCAAAAGCTTACACCAGAGACAGTTTCAGAAGATGGCGTTCGGATTCCTCAAGGGTTTACCCCAAAGGAACCATCAGAATTTACTGACACTGACAAAGAGAAAGTAGCATGGGACAATCATCTACAATGCATCTTGATGGATTCTTTGGACACAACTATGCTAAATCAGGTGATAAATTGCACCAGTGCCAAACAGATGTGGGACACGATTGATCTGTTGATGGAGGGTACAGCTGAAGTGAAGGAAAACAGGCTAGACATTCTTACCTCCCAATATGAAGCATTCAAGTCATTACCTGGAGAAAGTATCACTCAGGTTTTCGAGAGATACAACAAATTGCTAAATGACTTGTCTCTACATGGGAAGACCTACACACGTAGGGAGATCAACAGAAAGTTTATGTTGACACTGCCAGCACACCTAGAGCACAAAATCTCTGCCATCAGAGAGAGAAGTGATATAAATGAAATGTCCATTGAAATGCTATACGGAAAGCTCAAGACTCATGAGATGGAGAAAGAGCAGCGACAAATCATTTATGGCTCAGGTACAGTGGACAATAAGAATTCTGCACTGTTGAAGACGACAGCTCTAGTAGCCAAGGACATTGCTGTGAAAGAGACCAACAAAGAAGCACCTGCAGTCGAGAAAGAAGAAATCTTAGAAGCTGAATTCACAGAGAATTCTCAACCGGGTGATGAAGACGACTTCTATTCAATAGAAGAACTTGAACAACTGGAAAACAAGACTATGGCCTACATGGCAGGAAAGTTCAAGAACCTCAGATTCAGAAGGAACCCAAAGTTCAAATTTAAGAGTAATTCAAGTTACAGTGGTTCCAGGGACAAAAGCAGTAATCGAGGTGGATCGTCTTCAGGGTCTCACAGCAGAGGAGGCTATAAGACAGGGATGGTAGATAGAAGCAAGTTTAAATGCTACAATTGTGGAGAACCCGGTCATTTTGCAACAGAATGCCGGAAACCAAAACAAGGGAATGAAAGGAAGGAGTCCTACGATGAACTAAAGCAGAAATATGATGCGCTGGTGAAGAAGCATCAAGGAAGAGCTTATATAGCTGAAGGCAAGAGCTGGGATGATTCTGACATCGATGAAGAAGAGGTCTATGGAAATCTTGCACTAATGGCAGACTCTTCAGAGGAATCACCTCAATCATCTAAGGTATCATTTCTTTCCTCCGTTGATATGTCTAATTCTGAGTATAAGAAAACTGTGGAAGATCTGAGCATAGAAATGTTTAACATACATACAAGCATGCTAGCATCTGTAGAAGAAAATGCTAAACTAGTTCTTAAGAATAAACTGTTAGAAACTAAAAACGAAAAACTAGAGCTTGCATGTGTTAATATAGAAGATCTGAAACAGAAAATAGAATATCTTCAGAATAGAGATAGGTGCAACCAGGAAGTAGAAGCAGCTCTTAGAAGTAAAATTTCTGATCTAGAGTTAAAACTTCAAGCTTATAAGAAATCTGCGAATCTTGTAAAAGAGGCTATAGACAAACAAGTCATAGGTCAGAAAACAGGAATAGGTTTTGACTATGATAAGAAAGCTGGAAAAATGCATGTAGAATCTATTGCTGAGGAAAGTCCTATGAAGCAAGACATTCCACATGTATTGAAGAATGTAGCTAAGCCCCTTTATAAGAAATTTATCTTAGAACCCCTTAATGAAGATGATCTCTTAATGAAAGAAGAACTCCTTGTTGAGGAGAAAAAGGAAAAGGTTGTAGATAAGAAGAACATGCCTAAGAAACAGGTTAAAATTGAAATAGGCAATAAAAATGAAAACAAGAAAGCTAACAGAAATGGTAAGGTAGGTGCTAACAATGCTAGAAAAGTTTGTAATAATTGCAAGTCTACTGGTCATCTTACGCATGCATGCAATAAGATAAAAGTAGTTAAAACAGGAACTTCTAGTATGCCTGCCATGCCTGCCATGTCTATTCCTCATCAACCATGCGGTAAAGTAGGATGCATGCCATGTGCTTTCAATATCATGTCTGCATACATTAACTTAATGAATTCTTCATCAAGTACTTGCATGAATACAGATGTGAACATGACTAGAAAGCATGTTAGGGCAAAGACTGCCAGTCCTCCTAAAGTTAGGAAGGAAACCCCTGTCCCTAAGCCTAAAGACACCTCTGTCAAGGCTAAACCAAAGGGCAAGGGTTCAGTCGATGAGAAAGACAAGGACCAGAAAATTTCTATAGCTAAATCTTTTTACTTATCTAAGCCTCTTGGACCCAATCAAATTTGGGTGCCAAAGAAAAAGTAATCAATCTGTGGATGCAGGGTACAGCAAAGAACAAGCGTGTCATGTGGATACTTGACAGCGGATGTTCTAGGCACATGACTGGAGACAAAGCCCTGCTAACAGATGTGGTTGAGAAAGCTGGCCCGATAGTGACCTTTGGAGATAACAGTAAGGGATTCACAAAGGGATATGGCAATCTGGAAATCGGGAATGTTATCATTGAGAACATCTCTCTTGTGGACGGATTAAAGCACAACCTTCTGAGTATCAGTCAGTTCACTGACAAGGGATACAAAGTAACTTTTGAGAAGGAAAGATGTGCTATCCAAAGCAGGAAGGATTCGAAGCTTGCTCTTCAGGGAGTGAGAAAGGGGAACCTCTTCATAGCTGATTTGTTCTCTGCAAGCAAAGGTGAAGTTCAATGTTTTTATAGCAAAGCTTCAACAGAGGACAGTTGGTTGTGGCACAAGAAACTCTCTCACCTCAACTTTAAAACTATGAACTCTTTAGTAAAAAGGGAATTGGTTAGAGGTCTGCCCGAGATGGAATTCTGTCAAGAAGGGCTATGCGAAGCATGTGAAAAAGGGAAGTCAAAGAAAGCATCTCATCGAAGCAAAGACTCAACTGACATTACTGAACCACTGCAACTACTGCATATGGATTTATTTGGTCCAGTCAACGTCATGTCAATGTCAAGGAAGAGATATGCACTTGTAATTGTTGATGACTACTCCAAGTACACGTGGGTGTTGTTTCTAGCCGCAAAGGATGAGGCCCCTCAAACAATCATCAATCACTTAAAGAAACTTGAGTTGGAAGCTGGTCTGCCTGTCAGGAAAATAAGGTCTGACAATGGAACAGAATTTAGAAATGCAATCCTGAATGAATTCTGTGTGGAAAAAGGAATAACAAGACAATTCTCAGCGCCCAGAACTCCACAACAAAATGGAGTGGTAGAGAGGAAGAACAGGACTTTGGTTGAAGCAGCAAGAACAATGCTGAATGAAGCAAAGTTGCCTCTATACCTTTGGGCTGAAGCAGTCAACACAGCTTGCTACACTCAAAATCGTACCCTGATCAATAAAGAACATGACAAGACTTCTTATGAGTTAATGGCCAACAAGAAACCAACACTGAAATACTTTCATGTGTTTGGAGCAAAGTGCTTCGTATTGAAAGATGATGAGCATCTGGGAAAGTTCGAATCCAAGGCTCATGAAGGCATATTTCTTGGCTACTCAATGGAATCTAAGGCGTACAGGGTTTATGTGATTGATCACAAAAAGGTCATTGAAAGCATGAATGTAACTTTCGATGATCTAAAGCTCCCAAGTCTACAAAGAATAGACGACACTGAAACTCTGCAGTTTGAAAATTTGAACTCAGATGGAGGTGAAGTAGAACCTGAAGCTGCAACAGAGATTCAAGTTCCAAATGAGAATATCAACAATGATGATTCTGTCCCTAGTAGTGGAAACAGTGGAAGATTCACAGAAACTACTAGTAGTGGCAGAGAATCTCATTCTCATCCAAGAAGCAGCTCAGGGGGAGCAACTGAAGGATCAACAAACAGGACCCAGCACAATAATGAAAATCAGGCTGAATCATCTAGGGCAAATCTGCCTAGACATAGGGTGTGGAGTAGAGATCACCCCTTTGAATTGATTCTTGGAGATCCAGATGCTGGAGTTCAAACAAGACGTGCTTCCCAAAATGAATGTTTATTCTCTGGTTTTCTCTCTGAAATAGAACCAAAGAAAGTGGAAGAAGCACTAGAAGATCCAGATTGGGTTCTTGCCATGCAAGAAGAACTCAATCAATTTGAGAGACAAAAAGTATGGAAGCTGGTACCCAGGCCAAAGAACAAGTCTATAATTGGCACAAAGTGGGTATTCAGAAACAAGCTGGATGAAGATGGCATTGTTACGAGGAACAAAGCCAGACTGGTTGCTAAAGGTTATTCCCAGGAGGAAGGAATAGATTATGATGAAACATATGCACCAGTGGCAAGGCTTGAAGCTATCAGGATGTTCTTGGCATTTGCAGCACATTCCAACTTTAAAGTATATCAAATGGATGTGAAGAGTGCATTCCTGAATGGAGAGCTGGAAGAAGAAGTATATGTGGAACAACCCCCAGGGTTTGAAGATCCAGAATTTACAGATTTTGTGTACTTCCTCTTCAAAGCACTCTATGGCCTGAAGCAAGCCCCTCGAACATGGTATGACACTCTATCTATATTTTTACTTGAAAATGGTTTTACTAGAGGTGTCATAGATAAGACTCTATTCCATAAAATGCATAAAAATGATATGATATTAGTGCAAGTCTATGTAGATGATATTATATTTGGTTCTACTAACGATCAGTTGTGTAGTAGATTTGCTAAGCTAATGCAGAGTAGGTATGAAATGAGCATGATGGGAGAGCTGAACTATTTTCTTGGACTCCAAGTAAGTCAGAGGAAAGATGGAATCTTCATTTGCCAGACCAAGTACATCAAAGAACTTTTGAAGAAATATGGTCTTGAAGATGCATCAGCAGCCAAAACTCCAATGGCAACTGCCACTAAGCTTGATAAAGATGAGCCTGGTAAGAAGGTAGACATCACAAGCTACAGAGGTATGATCGGCTCATTACTTTATCTAACTGCAAGTAGGCCAGATATAATGTTCTCTACATGCTTGTGTGCTAGGTTCCAATCAGATCCTAAAGAATCTCATCTTATAGCTGTTAAACGGATTTTTAGGTATCTTAAGGGAAGTCTGAATCTTGGAATTTGGTACCCTAAAGATACAGGTTTTGACCTTGTTGGCTATACAGATTCTGATTATGCAGGGTGTAGGATTGATAGAAAGAGTACATCAGGGAGTTGTCAATTCCTTGGTAGAAGGTTGGTATCCTGGTATAGCAAGAAGCAGCACTCAGTTGCAATGTCGACAGCTGAAGCTGAGTATGTTGCTGCTGGGAGTTGCTGTGCACAAATTCTGTGGATAAGGAACCAACTTCAGGACTATGGACTGTTGCTGAGCAAAATTCCAATATTCTGTGACAACACAAGTGCCATAGCCATAACCAACAATCCTGTTCAACACTCGAGGACCAAGCACATTGATATCAGGTATCATTTCATTCGAGAGCATGTCATGAATGGTACTGTAGAGTTACATTTTGTACCTACAGAGCAGCAAATTGCAGACATCTTTACTAAACCACTAGATGAAATCACTTTCACTAGACTGGTTTGTGAACTTGGGATGTTAAATTCTACTGACTAACAAGTTGGTAATCAAAAACTGCAATTTGAAGCTGATAAATTCACTGGTTGATTAATTTCAATATTTTTAGGACTTGTGAATTTATCTACCAAAAATCATTTTCCAGCTGTTAAGATTCAAGTTTAGATAAATACCTTGTGCATGCCTGCTTAATTTATTAATCTGGTATTTATTTAATTTTAATCTTAGAAAATATTTAAGTGCTTGTATTTAAATGATAAATTCTTAGCACTTATTTATTTACATATTATTTGAAATTATTTTAAATAAAAAGAATGAATATTCATATTTATTCTCTTATTTAAAATAAAAGTAAAATAATTAGAAGCATAATTTATTTATAATGATAATTTTAACAATTAATGTTATCATTGTTATTAATAAATATTTTGTGAAATAATATTTGTGAGTAATTGATTATTAATTGATTAATTATTCGAATTATTCATGAATATTATTGTTGTTAGTAACAAAATTTGGAACCACTTAAAAACTGCCTAAGTACTGAGTGGCGCCTATACAGCATACTCACTGTATAAGCGCAACTCATTCTCTAGTACTTAGAACTTTTCATGAAAAATCTCAAGTGGCGCCTCAAGTGTTGAGTGGCGCCAATACAGTGCATTCACTGTATAGGCGCAACTCACCACTTAAATTATTGTTGCTAAATAAACCTGAGTGGCGCCAATACAGTGCATACACTGTATAGGCGCAACTCAAGTGTTTAACTGAGTAAAATTTTGCTAAGTTAGTTTTTATCTCTAGTGGCGCCAATACAGTGTAACCACTGTACAGGCGCCACTCACAAATACTTGGCAATTTTTCAAACATAAGTGGCACAGTAGGTTGAGTGGCGCCTACACAGTGTAACCACTGTACAAGCGCCACTCAGCACTTAAACAAATTTTATTGTTTCTATACTGCGCCTATAAATAGCTGAGTTAAGTTCTGTTGTTGTCGTTTTGTTACTTACAGTGATATACACAGCAGTAGCGCAACACGAACAAAAACTCAGATCTACTTTTTTAATCGAACAAATCTTGACCATTTCATGCCCAAATTTTAAACTAAAATCATTTTTGTGATCACCTTGAACGTACCTGTCATTTGCAATCAGTTTCACTTAATTTGATCAAAGTTTTAAAATTCACATTTTGTCATATTTTAAACAGTTTGGTCACTGTCTTTAAACTGTTAAAATCGATTAAAATTTTTACTTAAAATTAAAGTGTGCTAAAAATTACTAGCAAATTATTTTATTGTTAATTTTAAGAAAATTCTAGTAATTTTTTAAATTAGGGTTTTAGTTCAAAATTTTACTAAAATTATTTAATTTTAATTAGTACTTTTAATTATTAAAATTTTTTTTAAATGGGGAGTCATTTTGAGATTAAAAAGACTAATTATTTATCTATTTTAGCAAATGATTGGACTGAAGCAGGGGAGTTGGGTAACTGGGCTAGGTTCTTAAATGAAAATTCATTAGTCCGATACGCACTAACAACTTCTGTTCCATTGAATAAAAATTTATTAAGACAGGTCTACAGGTCTGCTCAAGACACGTCTACAGATGGGATCCTGAACTTCTCTTTCAAAATTCAGAAGCAGAGAGTGCAGATAACAGAGAATGATATTAATAGAGCACTGCATCTGCCCACTGAAAACTTTGAGGAGGATCCAGCTCAGGAAGATTTAGACAACTTCTTCATGTTCATCCACTGCACCAGAGAAAACTCTAATCTTCCAAGGAAGATCTACAAGAATCACCTGCCAAAAGAATGGAATCTGTTTTTCAACATCCTATCTCATGGCTTTGCACCAAAGACGGGTGGATTCCATGGCATCACTCAATTCAACAAGGTGATAGGATATGCAGTGGCAACAGGCACCAGAATTAACTTCGGCAAGTTGATCATGGCTGAGATCTTGAAGAATCAGGCCAAAATGGAGAACTTCTGCCTGTATCCAAGATTCTTGCAGCTAGTGTTGAATGAAGTTCTTGAAGCTGATCAACTTCGGATGTTTCAGAACAGTCAAATGGATGAATCACCCTCTCTACAGCTAAGGGCATTGGTGTTGCTCAATACTGAGACTGATTATCCCAACAGGTATGCTCCTGCACCTATGACTGAGCCCGTCAGGGATTTTATTGCTCTTCTTAGACAGGAAAGTGAAGAAGATCAAGAAGAAGAAGCAGCAATCTCTGACGAGGAAAGAGAAGCTGAAACTTCAAGTGGTTCTGGAAGCTCAGCAGCAATGGAAGAAGAAGAAGAATCAGGCTCTGATAATGAAAATGAAGATATGGAAGAAGCTGATTCTGAAAATGAGCAAGAACCTGTTCCTGAAGAAGAACAAAGGAATTCCCCTAAAAATCCAACAGAGGAGATAGTGGTTGAGCCAGAAGTAGAAGAAGAACCTCAAGCTACAGATGTATACATCCCTAGCATGTCTGATGAAGGTATGGATGAAGGTTCACTTCTTTACTTTGACCTCTCTGCTTTTCTTTCAGATGAACATGTCACAATATCTTCATCTGTGCCTCAAACGGCAATGCACACACTAGAGCCCTCAGTGGCCATTGAAGCTGGCAATGAACTTGGCAACCCACCAGTTCTAACCAATGCCAGAGAACAACAAACAGATCCTTCATCACCTCCGACCAGAAAAAGATCACTTGAAATAGATGATAGGACTGTTTCTCAACCGGATCAGGACAATTTTCAAATATCCCCTACAGCTCTGCCTTCTCAAAAACGTCGTAAAATGAATTTTAAGCCAAAGGCAACTGTGAGCTAGGAACCTGATTCTCCAATCTCTGAACACCTTCTTTTTCTTCGTAACCTAAATTCTGAAATTGATAAAATCTTGAAAGGTCCGGAAAGAGAAACAGAGGTTGCAACATCCGCTACGTCAGTAGTTTGTACTGTTTTGGTTGATCCAATTCAGACTCTGTCTTCACAGACAGTAGGGGGCATCACTGACTCTCACGAGCCATTCATTACATTGTCAAATGTGGTGACCCCCCTGGACTTAACATCTCCAGATCCTATTAAGGATGTTTTCCCTCCCCAGGTGGGTGAAGTGGAAAGGCAACTCTCCCATAGAAGGGAAGAGGTCTCCATTCAAGGAGAAGCTGTGTCAACAGCACCACCACTTCAAGTGGAAATGCCTTCACAGGCTTCGTGGGGCATCACAGGCTCTTACTTGTCACATATTACATTGCCTGAGGTGGTGACCCCCCTGGAAATTCAAAGTCCAGCTCCTTCAACGGAGGTCCTCCCTACCTCTACAGGTCAGGTGGAGGGACAACACACCCATAGAAGGGATGTGGACTCTATTAATAGAGTATCTGCTACTTCGGTAGTAGAACCTGTTCAGGGTGTCTCTGGACAGGTAATGCCTTCAATGGCTTCAGCTGGCATCACTGATTCTTTTATATTGCCAATCATTACAGAATCAATAGTGGTGACCACACTGGGTCTAAACTCCCCAGTTCCTGAAAAAGGAGTTCTCCCCACCCACAGTGGTCAGGCGGAGAGGCAACCTACCCATAGAAGGGATAGGGATTTTCTTGCAGGTATTGAAGATATGGATGCTATAATGAGTGAAACATTTAACCTAAGTGATCTTCAATTCCCTGACCCCGAACAGCCAAGTGTGAGTGTTGAGGGTCGTGCTCAAACAGTTCCAGTGAGGCGTGAGACACCCACTGACCAAATATTCACCCCACACAATACACACACTGCACATAGCCAAAGGATTCTAAATCTGGAGGCCCAGGTTACTGAAATTCATCATTCTTTAAGCAAAATCTTGGAAGTGCAAGAGCAGCAGCGATCTGAAATGAAAGAACTCAAAGATCTAGCTCAACAGCTGCTGGCTCAGAAGGCTCCTGTCTTTACTCAATCAACTCCAACAGCTCAGATTACTCCGATCAGAAGGGAGGATAACCCAACTGAGGGGGAGAGATTAGCACAAGAAAAAGATGTTGGAGCTGCAATGATAATGGAATATACAGCTCAGGGGGAGATGGATTTCTTCTATAGGCCTGGAGCGAGGCAACTTGAAGAAGGAGAAATCTTTGAACCCTATGTGCCATTGGATATTCCTACTGAAGCTGAGATAGAGAAGACTGTACAGGCTGAAGGGATAGACGTCGAAGAGGAGTTTGCTGAAGAATATGCCTTCGATAATGACTGTCTTCTAGTTGGTGTGGATGAAGTCATTACGAGAGGTGTATCCGAAGCTCAGGAATTAGTAAAGAGAAAATGGAAGAGAGTGCAGCAAGCAATTGAAAGGAGGAACAGGGTGAAGGACATAGAAGCAAAAGTAGGTCCTGATTGGGATGAAGCAAGGAACTTGCTCAAGAAGAAGGAGCTATCCCTTTCTAATAAGAAAGACAGAGAAGTCCTTGATCTCTTCAGAACCATGAAGGACAAATTTGAAGATGTTCATGAATTCTACTCCATGCTGTCCGAGGAAATTTCAAGTGTGTCAGTCAGTGCACTTAAAAATGGCTGGAAGATGCACATAAATACAACATCACTGGGGTCGAGGGTTCTGTCGACAAAGAGCTTTGAAAAGATGAATATAGTGGAGCTGTATGTGCTGAAGAGGAAAGTCATCTTTGGAGGGCACAAAACAAATGAGATACTGAGAGACATGATTGAAAAGAAGATAATGGAGATCGGTGTTGAAGCATTTGAAAAGCCTCCAGTTGTCAAGTACTACAAAGCAACAACTCTTCACAACTTAACTTTGTCAGACGAGTGTTTGGACTCAAGCCATCTCTTGTTCATGCAGTATGTAGAGGGAAAACTCAGGAGTAAGAAGAACAGAACTGCAGAAGACCTTAATGCTGCTGAGTTGATCTATGCATTCAGGCTGAACAGAGCAATTCAAACTTCAGGAAGATATCTTTTGGAGACGTCCAGATACTACCAAGATCCAGTGTTTGTTAGAAAAGATGACGGCACAGAAGTACTCGAATCCATCCCAGATTCTGAACCTTGCACTCACACTGATTCAAATGGAATAAAATTCTTACTACTCAAGAAGGATGGTGTGATCAGAAGGAAAGAATTATCAAAGCTCAAAAGAAACAACTCTGAGGTTATTCGAAAAGTCTTCTCAAGGGTAAAAAGATCCACTGTCAAATCAGACAAGAAGGCTTTGAGGATGATTGAAGATACACTAAGGGAGAAACTGGCAGAAGAGTCAATGCACGACACTGACAGAGTAAAAGGTTTTCCGAAAAGGATAACAGTGTTCGTGTTTACAAAGAGACAATCTTTGGCCTTCGAGTCAATCTCCAAAATGAATTCAACGGCGTTTCTGACTGAGATTTTAAAGAAGCTAGAAGATCCACCTCCAGTTAACACTCTTGAAGTAGAAGCAAGAGATTTGGTGAAGGCAAGGTTAGAGCAAAAAGAAGAAGAGCTGAGGAAGCATTATTCCGAAACAAGGTCTAAGCAAAAGCAAGACACAGTACAAAGAAGCAGAAGACCATAGAATTATTTGTTCAGTCTAGAGGAACAAACTTCTTTTGTACACAAAGAAATCTGGAAATGTAATATCTAATCCAGAATGTAATTAATATTATTTACTGTCTTTCTGTGCTTTACTTTTTCTTGTAAGTATCAGTTGAGTTATCCTCTCACAGGATTTGCTTGTCGATCTCTCTCAATCAAATAGGGGGAGATTGTAAAGCATAATGTAACGTAGAATGTAATAGTGATAACAATAACTCAACTAAGAAACAAAGACAGACAAATAATACTAATATGCAGCACAGGAATCCAGAAGGACATAATCAAGAAGATAATACATTCATCATTGCTGAACATTCAAGACAGAAGAATTACTGAACGTCAGGGAGAGAAGTTCATTAACATGTTCAAGCCTCAGTGACAAATAAGAGTTCAGATGACTTCATTCTAAAGACAGAGCAGTGATCCATGTATAAATGTCAAAGGGTTTCAGTGATCAGAAGCAATGCAAAAGTCCAGGGTTTATCAGCTGAAACAGAACAGAGATTAAGGAAACTCATTCAAGTGTTAGTCGTTTGTGAACCAGACCAGTGCACTAAGCGTCAGCATAACAAGAAGAGAATTATCTTAATTAATCAGAAGAAAATCAGCTGATCAAGCCAAGTCAGAAGAGTAAAATTCAAGTAGTAATTAATTCAAGAATTCGAGTTAAATATGCTAAGGAAGGTTTTACTACAATTGATGGTTATTACTCTTGAAGCAGTGAAGAGGTGCAGTCTACATTTCAAGGTGCAACAAAATTGTCAAGTGAAAGCACAAGAAATGGTGCCCAAGTCATGAGTGGCACCTATACAGGGAAACCACTGTATAGGCGCAACTCAAAGTCTAACAGGTACAAGCAAGGCTCACTTATTCTAAGGGATGAGTGGCGCCTGTACAGGGAACACACTGTACAGGCGCAACTCACAAACAAGGCGCAACATGCTGTGAAATCTCTAAGGCATGAGTGGCGCCTATACAGGGTAACCATTGTATAGGCGCAACTCACACAAAAGGCGCCACTCAAGAATACAAATTCAACAAGCTTCAAGTGGCGCCACTACACCACTTCCACTGTGAAGGCGCCACTCAGGACTTAGCATTGTGGGAAAATTTCCAAGAAGTCTACAAATAAATATGGGTTCAAATCAATTGTTTTAACTGGTTATCATCTTCAAGCATTCAACACACACAGCCGGGAAGCTCCATTAAAGCTAGACATTTATTTCTCCCAACTGTATTTGTTGTAATATTGTTTTGAACCCACTGCAGCTAATCATTTGATTAGATTTGTAGCACCACAGGGATTTAATAATAACTTGTTATTTCCCAGCTTTGTGTTTTATTCACTGCCATTTTCATATCTTCTAAAACACAAACAATTCCGCAAGTAAACTCGAAATATCTACAACATCATATTCAACCCCCCTTCTATGATGATTTTGGACCTAACATGGGAGAAGTTAATATCCATAGGGGGAGATTTGAGACGAGAAAAAGAAAATCTTATCTTCTGATCCTGAGGGGAAGCAACAGAAATATGGGAGAATCAAGAAGTTGTATTCTATACTTGAAAGGAGTTGTCAGAAGAGGATTCCTAATCCAAGTGGGAAGAACAGAGGACTATTCCATTGATTTTCTAAAGGGAGAAGAAGAATAAGAAGGAGAATCACATTTTCAAAGGGAAAACATTATTTGAGCAATGTTCTATATTTTATTGAAGATGTTCCCAGGAATTTTGATTCTTATGAAGCTCAGTTTATGATAAGTTCTTTGTAGGTCAAGCTATGAAGGATTTTAAAGCAGAGAAAAGCTCAAACACAGAGGAATGAAGATGATATCTATTGAAGATGCGTTCAGTGCTAAAGGAACGCTCATTTTCTATTTCTCTTTACTTTATAGAAATCTGGAAATGTATTATATGATCCAGAACCCAAGTAGTATTATTTACAAGTCTAGAGCATTAATATTTTCTTGTAGTTAGTTGAGTTATCCTCTAGGGATTTGCTTGTTAATCTCTACCAAACAAATAGGGGGAGATTGAAAGGCTGTATGTATAGACCTATATGTAACTTAGGGTTATAACTCAACACAAGAACATGACGTGTAAATAATATGAAGTTATCACCAGAATCAGGAAGACATGAAGACTTGGTAAAGACAAAGGATAAAGAAGAAATCTATAGACTTGAAGCATTAGCTCACTGGAAGAAGTTCATTAATATGTTCATGCCTCAGTGAAGAATAAAGGTTGAAGTATTCAAGGATGTGGAAGCAGTGAAGCAGTTGTCAAAGTACCAGAAAGATTCTAGTGATCCAAATCTGCAAGTTAGTCATGCAATGAATTGCAGAGCTCAAGTACAGGAATCGATAAGATAGAATATACGGCAAATACAAAGAATCAAAATATTAGATGGAATCTTGGAGTCTATTATAGATTACTGGAGGAAGTTCATTCATATGTTCAGACTTCAGTGAAGGATAAAGTTCGAAGATGTTCAGGGTTTCAGATATGTTTATGGTTCAGCATAAGTGCCAGAGGATTCCAATGTACTTACAATAGAAGCACTTCTTAACAGCTAGAGAAACAGGGCCAATTGAATAGTCAAGAAGATGTGAAGATCAAGTTCGTGTTAGTCGTTTGTGAACCAGACCAGTTGCACTAAACGTCAACGCAAAAGGAATTGAGAACTGCATCTATGTTAGAAAAGAATTGGCTGTATAACCGTTATGTGCTAAAGCTCGGAGAAAATCAAGTTCAAGTAGTAAAGGTAAATTTATTAACTTGGTTGCAGTAAAAAGAAATATTACAGAGCTTTGAATTGTTGGAAAAACGGCTAAGGTGAACTACCGACAGTTGGTTTTAGCTGTTTGGCTGTTTCGTCTTATTTACCGATAATTGGTTATAGGCTGTTTGGCTGTTTTGTCTTATTTCCGACGGTTGGGTTTCCTGTTTGGCTATTTCGTCTTATTTACTGATGGTTAGCCAAATCACTCGACGGTTATCATTTTGGATAAATTATTATTTCAAATCACTCGACGGTTATGCATTTTGAGTCGATAGTTATTGGGTTTGACTGTTTCGTCGACGGTTACAGCATCTCTCGATAGTTAAGGGACTCAGATAAATATCCAGATTATTTATTTCATCGACGGTTAAGTCTCGATAGTTATGGCACTTCGATAGTTGAGGGTTTAAGATTGTTTAATCTACAGCCAGCCACAGCATGCCACCTATCATTGATATCCTTGAGCAGAATTGTTTTAAGTGATTTATTTCAGTCTCGACGGTTATCAACAGACTCACCGATGGTTATAAATAAAATGTCTCGACGGTTGTTAATTCAAGAAGTGAGAAGCAGCTCAGTTACTTGGACCACATGAAGCCACGTAGCTGTACTGAAAAAGCCTACACATAAATTGAAGCAGAGCCATTCATTTGGAGGAGTCTTCTACAACACAACGAAAATAACCAGAGAGAGAGAAGGCGAAGCCGGAGAGGAGAGACACCAGAAAAATCTATACCTCCTCACCGGAGATGTATTAGTGGTCGGTACCTTAACGGAAAATGTTCAGGGCCACTATATATCACTCTCTACGGTCTTAGTTTCCTTTGTACTGATCTAGAAATATTTGTATAGGAAATTGAGAGTTATATGTTTTTGTTAAGCAGCGAAGAACTTGTTCTTCGGACCGGATTTGTTGACCGGGTGTAGCAACCTCAGGGTTTATATTTATCAAATGATATATTCCCCGAATCTTGTGTTGTTTATTTTACTGCTGATTTTCTAAAACCGAAATGATTAATCCTAAACACAGAATATTAGAAAGCAGCTCCGTAAACACTATTCACCTCAAGAACACGAGCCCACTAACCAAACTCTAAATTATTTATCCGTAAAAGATTCGAAAGAATTTTTTAATTTAGTGAGTATCGTATTCAACCCCCCTTCTACGATACTTTCGGGGCCTAACAGTTAGGGTTAAATCGCATGTAAGCTCCACGTCGGGTTCAATCGAAGCAGCTCCACATCTAGTTAAATCGAAACAGCTATCACCCTCATATCTCGGTTTATCTCCATTTATTTTTCTCTTTTGTAGTACATAACTAGGGTTTTGTCTTTTGCAGCTAATTTGGGGTTTCAATTGGGGATTTCATAAAGGTATGCATGCGTTTATTTTTCGTTTGTCTCTGTTTTCTCCACATTTATTGTTTATCTGTTCTTTTCTCTTTTCTGTATCAGTTGTTGCTATGTTTATATGTTGATATTTAAGCTTATATGTTTATATATTTTTGTTGGAGTTGCGTTGTTGTAGACCATTTATAATTGTTCATCTGTATGTTTTGTAATCTATGTTTTTGCTGGGAGCTATTTATATGTCTTCTCATTTTTGTGTATTGCCTGAAAATATTATTTTGCTATGTTTTTGTGTTGTTGTGCTATTGTACTTAACTGCCGATTTCTACGTGGTTTAGGATATTTGTAATGAGATCTATTTTTAGTATGTTAATTTCTGGATATTCAAGTTCATAAAGCTGAAATATAAAGCTTGACTAATAAGTACTATTCTAGATATGTTGTGATCAGATATGTGTATAAGAGTATTTATGTGCTTTTAAATGTTTTTGTTAAAAATGAAAAGGGTCTGCTTACATTTTATCCTCGCCGTGTCGTGCCGTATGTGGTGAGATTGTTTGGTTTGGTTTTACAACTATTGATATACATATTTTAGCTCTGAAACTGAGGGATTTTAGTTAAAAAATCTTTTATCTGCATTTGCTCATATTTCCTGCTGGATACTGCTTGCTTGATCAGGTCTTTGTTCATCTTTTTGTTTCTTTTTGGTGTGATAATAGTACTAGTTTTTGTCATATATATCCATATGTGGCCCCTGCTATAAAAGTTTGTACTTGTGCACTAAGATGAGTTACATCTAGAAATATATTCCCAGGTACCCAAATCTTAAATATTTGACAGTGTGTATATGTGTGTGTGTGTTGGGACTTTTTTGATTAAATTTCAGAATTGACAATATTATGAGTTGCCTTTGTACATAGTCCAGTTAATTTGCAGGAATAATGTTAGGCTAAGATGGAATAATGTTGGAATTTGTTGGATCCACTGGACTACATATGCAGTTTGATCTATTATCTATTTATTTTATATTTTATCTTCTAATATTGGGTTCTCTCAATTCAAATTGCAGCACAATATAAGTAATCGGTGATGTAGCTGGAATAGCAATTCTTGCTTTGATCTTAATATACATTTACAAGAAAAGGGTGGCAAAAAGAAAAAACAAGAAGCAGCAGCTCAAGATTTCAGAGATTTTGAGAACCAGGTTCGATTTATTGCAAAATTGGCGCATCCTAACTTGGTTAAGATTCGTGTGTTTTATTGGGGTGTTGATGAGAAGCTTGTTATCTACGAGTTTGTTCCTAATGGCAGCCTTGCTAATGCTCGGTACAGTAAGTTTTTCTTGCTTGATCCAACTCTGTTTTTTATTTGTTTCTCCATGATATGTTCACATGTTAGCTACTTGTGTCTGCATAAGATAGAATTAGTGGATTGTGTTTCTGACTAAAGTGCTCTATATGATGAAGGACAGGGAGTAGTTGTAATTGAAAACTAATATCTAAAGTCAAACTGTCACCTAGCTTGTGTAGTTATTTGGACTGATTTTGATTTTGACCACAGTGCATGATAGCTGGACCCTGGGGACTATTACTTAAATCTCATCGCAACACATCTGGTACTTTATTTCTGAATATTGCCACATAAATTTAATTTTAAACTTTTAAAGTTAGAACATTTTTTAGTATGAAAATGTGATAATTTGACAATTTTATTCTTATACATTGTACCAGGTTGTCAAAATGTAGTAATTCTAGGTTGTCAAAATGCGAGGGGCCAATGGCACCTGTTTTTATTATTTTTATTTAGTTGTCAAATTAATTAATTTTGTAATCCAGAAAATTATATTCTTGTGGAAGTTGCTTAGTCTCATATGTTGTCTAGTGTCCTGTTAGCATCACACTCCAATCCTTAAGATTCTTATTTCTCTGTTATTTTTTCTCATTATTGTTGGCATCATATTTACCACTTTTTGATATAGGCACCTTCAACAGATAGAAATGATATCAGATGTTACCATAGAATTGCCAGCGATAGAGTAAAGTTTGAAATAATCTGCTCAGAATTGTTGAATTCTTTTGTTGCACCGTCTTGATTATAGAATTACAAGTACTAACAGAATCCTAAATGTAGATTGGTTTTGTAACCTTTTTCCTAAGTTCGGTCCTGGACAATCTAACCACCACCATCGTCATGGTTTCTTTATTGAGGAAACTTGTACCTTTGTCTGAATACATGAAGTATGTACACATATTTTTTCTTTTAAAGTGTAACTAATAATCCTTTTTTCATTTGTGATCTTTAATGTTGTGGTACAAGGTCAAATCTACTATGCAATTTGTGTTTGTATATGTTGAAACTGTAACTCTTGTGTTAGTTTTACTGAAACCATAATTTAAGAAAAATTGTTCAACAACTTTGTCAACTCTTACCATTTCCAAGATTTTTGTTTTAATAAAGCTTTACTAACACCTTACAAATTGGGTTGACAGGCTTCTAGGTGGTGTTGTGGTGATAGCAGCCAATGCAGGTGGTGCTTGGACTCCTATCAGTGATGTTACAACTTCTATGCTCTGGCTACATGGTCAGATTTCCACATTAGAGACCATGAAGGTCTTCCTTTCGCTATAAAATACTTGTATCAAAATTTCTATAACGAATATGTAGGGAAACTAAGTTTGTCGTATTAAAGTCTTCTATAAGTTGAATAGATTTCTTGTTAATACACTCGTTGCACATACTCCAGTACACACAAGTGAAATTTTCTCGATATATTGGTATCTTATAAGGCTACTGTTTCACAGTAAATTAGTAACGATATCTATATCTATATTTATTTTTTTGTCTTTTTACAGGACTTGTTTCTTCCTTTCGTGGTTTCCTTAGCTATTCCCTTGACTCTCTTGTCTTTCACCAGGTACTCTTTGTGCATATAATATAAGAAATTCAGAGACTTGAGGAATTTTAGTATCTAAAGGCTATGCTTGAATTCATGAATTATAAAGAAAATTACAAGTCATATTATTGTTTCCTTTTAGGGAAGTAAAAGGATATGAATATGATTCTTCAATTGTTTTGGCATCTGAACATATGGATCCTCACGGAAAGATTTTTTTCTCCGTTGGAGATGGGGCTTTAATATTTGTTCCAGTTTTTAAGGCTTTGACTGGCTTGCCTCCTTACATGGGCATATTGCTCGGACTTGGGGTTATATGGATACTAACTGATGCAATTCACTGTGGTAAATCTGGAAAAAGCCACTTAAAAGTACCACAAGCTTTGTCACGCATTGACATTCAAAAGAGTTTATTTTCGTAGTTCATGATCTGCCATGGTGGGTTGTTTAGGCGAATTGGTAGGTTGTTTAGGTAGATTGGATGTTTTATGGGATTGGTTGTTTAGGTACATTGGATGTTTATGGGATTGGTTGGTTATTGGATATGTGCCTTGGTCTTTTTATGGGATTGATGTATGTACAAACAGGTTCTTGCAAATTTTTTATTAAAAGTGTTGCATTTTGCTTTTATAAGTGTTGCATTATGAATATTCAGTATTGCAATATATTATAATACACTGTTGCCAATCTCAATTTTGCTGTTACATTTTTCAAATTTAGTGTTGTTGAAGGCTTTAAATTTAGTGTTGCATTATAGCATAAAAGTGTTGCATAAGATCAATTGGGCCCCATTACTGACGTGGCACTTGTGGGTCCCGCTGCTGATGTGGCATTAGGGGGCCCCTGCTGACATGACAGTGGTGGGCCCCACTACTGACGTGGAAAATGGACCCCTCTAATGATGTGGCCCTGGTGGGCCTAATGCTGACGTGGTGAAGAGGGACCCACTACTGATGTGACACTGGTGGGCCTCACTGCTGACCTGGCCCATATTTGTTTTAGCTTCACATTTAAAGCAACACTAAATTTTGTTGCATTTATACCATGGTGGTGTTGCATTATGACCAATATGCAATACTTTCAGCGGTGTTGCATTACACAACAAAAGCGTTGCATCAGAGGTCAAAGGCAATGGCCGCAGATGCAACACTCAAAAAGTGTTGCCTTTTTCGATTTCAGGCCTAAGGCAACACCATTTGGCATATAAGGCAACATCAGAGAGCATTGCATATGAGCACTTATGGCGTAGTGCCTGTTGGCATATAGAAATACTTGTAAAACCTCGACAGGTGCAACACCGTTGCAGCTAGCCTACGGAGCAGAAGTCGTGGTGCTTGTTGAGATCACTCATGCCTCACCAAAGACACAAGATTTTGAACCTGAAGCAAATGAGGAAGATATGAAGCTTGCCCTGGATTTAATTGATGAAGTATGCAACGAAGCTAAAGCTTGAGTTGTTGAAAGCCAGAAGAAAGATTCATTTTATTATAACCTTAGAGTCAAAGAAATGTTCTTCCATGAAGGAGACTTAGTCCTATGAAAGATTGAAGCCTCTAGAGCTGGTCCCAAGGGCAAACTAGTCCCGAATGGGAAAGGACCTTATCAAGTCAAGGAAGTCACTAGGCAAGGAGCCAACAAACTCTAGACCTTTGAAGGAATTGAAATCCGAAGAAGTTGGAATGCTGCTAATTTGAGGATTTATCACGTTTAATTGAAGCCCTTGAGGCCTAAGAATTTTAAAATTTTACCTATCGATTTATAAGCCTTGAAGGCTAGACATGTTTAAGATTGAGAAGTCGGTTCTTCCTAATACATAAAAGGATTGTTTCCCGTTATCTTGGTTTTTGATGATATTCTTGAGTACTGAAAAACCTATGCAAGTCATGTGAACGTTTATTGTTTAAGTTCGAATTAAACATGAAAAACAAATAAAACTGACACAATGAAAAAAGCATAAAGAACATAAATATAAAGGCTCGAAAGACCAAAGAGTTTACAAAAAGCCTTGAAAGGCTGAGATAATTAGGTACAAAACTACAAAGGTAAAAATCCTAAACTACTCATCACTCTCAGAATCTTTGGCCTCCTCGCTCCCCGAAGATTCTCCCGAGTCGCTAGATTCCTCCACCGCCGATTTCTGAGGAGTTACTTCAGGAGTAACCTTCGTAGGCTCAACTCTCTGAGGAGAAGGTGAATGAGCACTTGAATTTTTCTTTTTGATGTCGGGGCTACTCTCCCCGTCGGTGTCCCACTCTTGTGCATCAATCAAATGCCGTAGAGCGTCAGCTGACTGAAGACTTTTGAAGTCCGCTTTCGGGTCAAACTCCCATCCCGTGTTCTTTGCTAACACCACCTTCAGGGCTTCATTTCACCCAATGGTATGATGGGCAGGATAGATCATGTCATCGTGCTCCTTGATTAAATCCTGATATTCCTACGAGCCCAGGTAGGTGTCAATAATAGCATTCATATCAGCCCGGAGTTCCACCACCTCTGTCTAAGCCTGCCTTAGAAGCTCAGCTTGTTCGTCTATCTTTTCTTCTAGGCTCTTCAGCTTGGCCTCTACCATAGTCAAATCCTTCTTATACTTCTCAAATTGCATTTTCCATGCATCGGCCTGGTGGAGGGAAGCCTAGAAATAGGCGTTAGCCTAGAAAGCCAACAAACCAGGGTAAGTCCAAAAACAAGTGTTTAATCGCAAGTAAAGAAGAAGTTCTAAGTGTGAAAAAACCATAAGTAGTGAGATGATGAAACTTACTGAAGCTAAGGCATGTGCACCTAGGGCCTTGATGCTCTCTTGATTGCGCCCCACTACAGTCTCCTTGTAATCGCAAGGAGTGATTGAGTTGAGAGACCAATCCTTGGTGTGGTCTGTAGACCCCACCACTGTATCAATTTTTCTGAACCCCTAGTCAGGCTTGTAAGCCAGGGATTTTGGCACCTTGACAACCTCGCTGCCCTCATCAACAGTTACCTTAGTGTGGGGCTGCAAGAACGCAGGAAACTCCTTCGCCTGCCATAGATCGGGCTTCAATTTAAGCCACTTCATACGGCCAGTTTCTTCCACGGGTAGAACGGTCCACTTGTTGATCTGTGCGGCAGCTGAAAGAGAAACACAAAAATATTAGCAAACTATCAACACAAAAGGCAAGAATGAAGGATAAGTTAAATACTATACCTTTGCTTGAAGCCCTGGAAAGACCAACGGCCTTTAGCCGATGCTCGTCCAAGAGAGCCCAAGAAACTTTCTTGGTCTCAACCTGGGTAAGCTCAGCATAAGCAGCTTGCTCCGCCTCCGTGAGCACTATTGTTTTAGCACTCCCGTCGGCCACCTTACCAAAGCTGGACCTAAAAAGGGAACCCCAGTCACCCCCTTCCCACTTTATTTGGACAAATTCGTCATTCCAATTTGGGTTGTTGTCAGGTATGGAAGAGTTGTCAAAAATAGAATTTTTTAATTGAATTTTTTTTTGAAACAAAGGGACAATCATTTTTATTTTCTTTTCGAGACAAAGGACCATAAAGCATTGAATAATCCTCCACCCATTTAGGGCTATTTGGCAGGGGTGGATTTGCACATCTCCTAACAAGGTGGAAATAAAGTCGTGCAAAGGAAACCTAAAGCCGACTAAAAGGGCGCCTACGTAAACAAATAAGTAGTTAGGCTTCAGTGACATGTTCTGTCATCAGGCCCAACCATAGAAATGGAAAAAAGAGCAGGAAAATTGAACAACCTATTATACTCTTCTATCATAGCAGTATCAAATAATTTATTGCCATGGCTATAAAAGTCTAAGTGAGATTGACTAGGGTGCTTGTCCCCCCTCTAGTTAATCATATCTATCAAAGACATGTAAGTGGAATAAATGGGGATACGACGAAGGGGTTTACCTCCCTTGGCTGACCCCGCGTTTATTGCTGCATGCCTCGAAGCCTTCTTATCGGCCATTTCTTCGATCGAACTACTTAAATAGCTGGGAAGAAACTAAAAGCTGGATTGCTAAAAAACTTGAGAGCTCGAAATGCAAATAGATGTTTGAGAAGTGAGAAGTGTGAATGGTGAGTGTCCTTATACTGCTCATATATAGGAGCCCAGCCTGTCACATGAGCGTTTGAGTACCCTCGCAAACAGGCGTTTTCAGGTCAAGTGATCGTTAAGAAGCTTGGCAACCGGCTTAACCGGTGAATGCTCGTTACTAAAGGCCCAAGTATTGCAGTTGGCAAAATAAAATAATTGAAAGTAGAAAATAACGCTCTAAAACCATCAATTGCTTCTTAGATAAGCTACAAATGTTGATCTTTTCAGCCTTAGTCTCAACTTGATTCGTGGTTTCCTTAACAAACTTGATAGGGGTGCTAAAGTTGTTCTTCTTATTAGTCATTGATGCTTTACTTGATAGGAGGAGGTCTGTGACGCCCCGAGATCCGGGGTCGGGGATCTGGGCCGTCACGATCTCTTCTTTTTCCAATTATTAACACTTAACTCTTAAATCAGAATTAAAATCTTTTACCTGCAATGACCCCACAACTCATATACACACACTGATTATAGTCTCAGAACGACATTTAATAAATATTAGACATAACAACCATCAGAGTATAAATTCTTACAATGCCAAAAGATAGAACACTAGACTTGTGAAGTCAATATAGTTTCTATCTGAGACGATATTGTTCCCTCAACGTTTGTTCTTGTTAATTAATTTACATAAGTCATGCTTATAGATTAAGCGAACCCAAAACAACTGTACTCCTATCCTGCTCCGGTCTCCTACCTGCGGTAGAGTGGAGGAGAAGAGTCTACGGAACGAACGCGCGTTTCCCACGCACTTCCTTATCGTGCGCCTCATGCGCGGCATTCTGCGAACCTGTTGTGTTGTGATATATAATAAAGCAAGAGTGAGCAATATAGCTCAGCAAGAACATATATGACCGTAAATATACTCTTGTCAAAATAATGATTCAAAACTGTAATAACATGCATACCGCTTATAAGTATACCCTTTTTAAACATTGTTTTAATAACTGCAATATCATGCATACCTCACGTACTTTACGAATTTTGTAAAATAACTTTTGTCAAGGTAATTCGAATGAGTACAAAGATCACCGAATATCAACCACTAACAACACCCTCGGTAAATCAGCTCATTGGCTTTCATTACGATGTTGCAGCACAATTCCAATTGGAAGATGGGACTATCTCTTGGAGCATCATCACGCTTCTACCGTACATACACGTTGAAAACCCTTATGATTTGATAAGTTGAAAACCCTACCTCAGTAGGCCAGTGATGTCAAAACGTAATTGTTTTTGAGAAAGTAAATCACCCTTTACTTCCTAGACCTCGTTCCCTATTTTTGATAAGTCCGAAAATATTTTATTCTTATTAGAAAGAATAAAATAGAATATAAATAAATATTAGGGAACCCTTACTATTTTTAAATAATTTTTCCGAAGGTCGAAATATTTTTAAATAATTATCAAAGACCTCCACAAATTTTGAAATCAATTTATAATATTTAATAAATATTTAAATAATATTTATTAAATAATTAATCAATTAATAAACCCTTTTTAAATGAATATTCAAAATACTATTCATTACTTAAATAAATATTCAAATTATATTTATTAATTGATAAACAATTAATAAATTCTTTTTAAATGAATATTCAAAATACTATTCATTACTTAAATAAATATTCAAATTATATTTATTAATTGATAAACAATTAATAAATTCTTTTTAAATGAATATTCAAAATAATATTCATTAATTAAAATAAATATTCAAATAATATTTATTAACTCCATTTAATTCTTTTATTAAAAGAATATCCAAAATATATTTATTGGAATATTTAAACCCGTTATTTTGAAATAATCTGCCTCCGGCGTCCCCCGGATTACAACAGTGTTTAAGACAACTTTCCGACTCCCGGTCTACGTTCGAAAATACGAATACCCGCTCTACTCCTAGAGCCTTTATACATACCGGCTTATATCTATAATACCTTATAGCATAAGCCAAAACATTTATGATTACTCTAAATCATAATTTAAATCAACTCGTAATTTAAAACAATAGTCATATCACAACAACAACAGTTTTCAACAAAACAGAGGTATATCAAGTACATCAAGTACAGGTTTCGAAAACTTGCCTGGTTTCCTTGGAGCGTTAGGGGTGCGTGGGTTTGTCGGGCGATCTATACGATAAAACAGAACGCATTATTAGTTACTAGAGTAACCTAATTATCGTTCTAATATGCATGCATAATTCGACTCTCTGACATAACTTAGACGACTCCTATTAGATTTATGGTTAAATTTTTGTGATTTATTGTTGGTCCCTGATATTGTAGAAGGGGGGTTGAATACAATATCTGATAATTATTCGCGGAATAATTGGATTAAAAATATTATTTTAATTACTCACGAAATATTAATTATAATGAAATACTGTTCAAGTGAAAGATATAATTTTAACTTGATTAGTATTACACAATTAATATTTTAGAAAAACTGTTATATAATTGATATAAAGTCTAGAATGAATTTGACATGAAGTGTTCGTGTTTAAACAATTATATTCAAACTCAGCACAGAAATCTGTGAATATTACAATGCAGATAAATTACTGAATTTGATCTGATTTTTCTAACTCTTCACAAGTTGAACAACAACAAATGAAGCAATCTTCTCATATTTATAGAGATTAGAAAAGGCTGGTATGACCTTTTCTAGAATGACTTAATTTCAAGAAAATAAGTCTGTATGACTTATTTTAACACTTGTATGACATTTAAAAGACTGGGCATGACTTATTTCTGGTCGGTATGACTTTCTAAATTTCGGTATGACTTATTGAAAGTCATATTCGAATTATATTTAATTAAAGTAAGTCGGTATGACTTATTATAATTAAACAAAATTCAATCAGCATGACCTTTAATTAAAACTGCTCGGTATGACTTATGAATAAAGCTCGGTATGACTTATTTAAATAGGTCGGTATGACTTATTTAAACAGGCTCGGTATGACTTATTTATATATATATATATATATAAGAAATTCGGTATGACTTATTTAATAAGTCATACTAACTGATTACATATATATATATAAGTCATTTTAATCCATTTCTTTTATAGTAAATTAATTCTACTTAAATTAATTAGTTAATTTACAAATTAAATTAAATTCAACTTGAATTAATTTAATTAGATAAATTAAATAATTAATTAACAATTGATAGTAGAATTAAAATACTATCTTTAGTCGCAGCCGTGCTGACAGTCTTGAAATCTTCCTGTCTTTTCTTCGTCTTCTAATCTTGAAACCTCTTGAATTAAATAAAGAATAAATATTATATTAGTTGACACACAAATGTACTGTCTGGTTCATTTGTGTCATCCCAATAAATATTCTCCATTTAAATAACATTTAACTAGAGGCCTTCTGTCATTAATTCTTCTTCACTGTTTGCATTCTTCTTCTAGAATCTACTTGTAGTAACCACTTGAAATCTTCTATATCTTCTGTCTTCAATAGAAGTACTACCACATTATTAATTTCACTGACGCTTGAACAAATAATTGAACTTCTTCCAGTGTTGAGTAGCAATCCTACAAAATATCTCTGATACTTGGATCCTTTGTGATTAGTTGACTGTCTTCGTCTTGATTCCTGTTTGGTGTTTAGTATTTACTTCTCTTTATTAGTTAGAGTTGAGTTGCCATCTAATTATTACAAATAGGCCTAGTCATATGCCTTTCAATCTCCCCCTATTTGTTGTTAAACATTTAACACACAAATTCCTAGAGGATAACTCAACTAACAACTAAGAAAGTAGTACGACATGTAGTGACTTGTAAATATTAAACAAAAGTTCTGGTTTTATATTTAACAATTTTCCAGATTCATACATAAAAGATAAATACAAGATAGATGTTCCTCTAGCACTGAACAAATATTACAAAGATTCTATCTTGTTCTATCTACGTCTTCCGTCTTCAGAAGTATCAACTTCACCTTCTTCTAGGATTGAACCTTTATGAACAGGTGTCCTTGGTACCTCTTCGGTTACTGATTGTTCTGTTGTAGTGGCCTCTCCATACAACCTTCTTTGCTCAGCTCTTGCTAACTGCCACAGTACTTCCTGTTCAACAGGATCTACTATCTCTTCTTCTACATCAGATGGTTGTGTTGAATCTATCTTTGGTATTTGCCTGATGTATGACGGAATCCTCTTTGATAGACAGTAGTTTCTTATCTTTTCTGCAGCATCCATCTTAGCTTGGGATTTAAATCCTTTCGACCTTAGCATCCTTTCAACTTGAATCATGTACTTAACTGTGTAGCCCTTTAATGATTCCTCATTTAACTGAAAGATTTGATATAGCTTGTTTGAAAAGAATCTTACCTCGTGAGGATCAAATAAGATTTGAGGACTAGCAGCTGTTGCAAAGATTCTAAGTCTATCCCTGAGAAGTTCATTTTCTTCTGAGCTTCTCTTGACTTTGTTCAAGAACGTCCATATTACTGATAAACTTCTTTGTCTGAAAAACTCCAAGGAAATTCTGAATGTCCCATTCCTGTGTGTATAGACTAGTATCTGCCAGTCTTCAAGAATGTGATCCACTAAGATAGTGATGTAGTCCACTTCCTCTTTCAGAGCTTTCATGAAGTTGTCAATGTTGTCGTTTGTCTTTTCTAGACGATCAATTAATGATTTCAGATGCTTGTCTTCAAATGGACCCTTTTGTTGTTTGTCCATTATTTTTCTTGCAGTATCCCATTTCTTTCCAATTTTGAGCTGTACATCTCTCTTTTTCTCTCTGACTGCTATGGCCCAGAGATTTTGCTTTTCTTGGCTTTCTTCTCTTTCTGCCTTTGTTCTTTCTATGACTAGAGCTTTCAGATTTTCAGTTTTTGCATGACTTGCCTTGATGTCTTCTTTTAGTTTCTTCATTGCCTCTTCATAGGCTGGATCAACTTCTTTCGGAAACAAAAATTCTTCATCAAATGCAGTTTCATCCTCAGCTCTGCAGTAGTCAGGAATATCTGATTCATCATGAGCACTGTCATCAATGAATTGCTCTTGGGCATAGTACTGTTCTTCTGGTACTGGATCAAATGATTGAAATTCTTCTTCAGAAAACAGCTTGGCTTTGCCTTTGTCTTTCGAAGAAGCCCTTTCATCTTCAGCTACTTTCTCCTTTGCTATCTCCTTTGCTTTCTCCCCCTTAGTTGAGGGATCCTCTTGAGTTTTAGAGGCTTCAAAAGATGTCAACATTTTCTGCATAGTCAGATAGACTTGCTTCATTCCTTCATTCAGATGTGTCATGCCATCATCTAGTTTGGTGAATCGTTGAGTAGAGATCTTTTCATTTTCAATGATTTTGAGGGTTAAACTTTTCTCAACGTCATCAATTTTTTCATGTAATTTGCTCACTTCTTTCATATCTTCAGCAATGAGACTCTGTACGTGCTGGATATCTTGTGTTTTTAGAAGAATGGATGACTTGACACTATCAACATCATTTCGAACAATTGTCAGCTGCTGTGTTACAGAGGCAGATGTAGAGTTTTCTTCTGCTTGTGCTTTTACTTTTACCAACTCAGCCTGAACAATTTGTATTTCCTTCTGGAGAGCTTCCATTTTTGATAATAAATCACTGTGTGTGTGTGCACTCAGCTCACTTGCACTCCTGTTTAACTCACTTTCACTCGGTGCATGTGTTTCACTCTGTGTATGCCTCACATCACTAGCGTTTAGCTCCTTTCCAGATCCTGAAGCTGTACCTGCATATATTACAATTGCTTTTGAAGAGTCGAAATGCTCTTCTGATGCCTGTGAAGGCGCGTCCTCAACAAGATTAACTTGAAGTGGCTCCGCTACTGACGTAGCTACTCCTTGAATGGAGTCCCATCTCCCTCTATGGAGTGGTTGCCTCTCAAATCCACCAGTGGATTCAAGACCTTCTTTTAAAAGAACTGGATGTAAAGAATCCAGGGGGGTCACCACCTTAGACAATGTAGTGAATGGCTCATTAGAGTCTGTGATGCCCCTTAATACCTCGGAGGGTGTTTGATGCTGCACTGCATCGAAAATGTCATGGTCCACAACATAGGTGGCATCCGACGGGATTTTATCAAAAACATTTTCTTCAACAAATGTGCCCTCATGTGTTTGTGTATCTGCAAGCGGAGGTCCTGCTAGTGTGAGAGCTAGCAGTGTGCTTTCCTCACTATCTGGTTGAGCAAGTGTATCTAAAGAACCTTGAATGGCCATGTCAAAATCCATATCCCATTGAGAGGAAAAGGATGAGTCTGCAGGTGTCTCTGGTTGAAATTTAGATCTTTTAGATTGTGGAGACAGAGCTGCGGGTTCACTCACATCAGCACCAAGACCCCTAACTATTCTGACAGGTGTCTTCCTTTTTCTGACTTTAAGCGAAGAGGAGGAAGAAGGAAGAACTGTTTGAGGCTCTAATTCAGCTGGGGGCGGAACCTGTGTGTTTTCAGGTTCGTAGCTGATATCCTGGAGTGTAAGAACACCATCATAGTCCGCCACAGATAAATCTAATAGTGCATTGGATATTTCTATAGGTATTGAACTAGAAGATTGTGAGTGAGATATTACCTGTTGATCTTGTGCCACTTGATCGACATGCTGAGCAGCTTCAAGTAGAAGGTGCACAGGATGTTCTAATTGCATAGGCACTTGTTCTGCCTCTTGTTCCTGCACAGGATGAACAATAAGATCTAGTATCTCAGCCATATAATCTGTCCTTACCACTTGCACATTTTGAAACTTGGGGTTGTTGTGGAGCCTTGCAAATAAGTTGTTCTGAGAAGTCGGAGATTCTTCTACAGGACCATTCTGAAATAAGGCTTTGTCTTCTTCCATCAACAAGTCATTCATAAACAGCATCAGGAACCTTGAATAGTAAACTTGTACATTATGTTCCCTGCTTTCTGGTTTCCCCATTTTCCTGATTATTTCTTTTAGAATTAACTTCCCAAAATTTATCCTCCGATTGTGGGCCACAGAAAACCCTATGATCTGTAGTATTGAAGATATGTTGTTGAAGTTGTTCTTTGTAGTGGGAGCAAACACTTTGGCTAACGTGTCAAAGAAGTAGTCCCACTCGCTTACCAACTTGGACTTAGTCATTCTTACTAAGTTGATCTCACCCTGATATTGAATGTTGTAGAAAAATTCTAGAATTTCTGGTACAGTGGGTGGATCCATGAAGTTGTCTGTTGGAAAGCCTAGAATCCTGTTCACGTCCTCTTCAGTCACCATGTATTCATGATCTCCTATGCTGAACGAGAATTGAACTCTGTCTGCAGTACTCCTATTCCTCGCAGTGGAATACAGAGCCCTAAGTGCTAACACTTGCAACGGGGCGTCCAGAGTAATTGCAGTTCTGACGAGTGAATGTTCATTCATAAATACGATCCACGGTCGAAACCTCTCGACTGAACAATTCACCGGATTAAAATATCCAACAAAATTAGTTTTCACTAATTCGCAATAACCAGCCATTTTGTATTTGATTTAAGCTATTACAAATAATAAAATTACAATGTGCGAAAAAAAAAATACAAGTTATTGATTCGAAAATTACACAAAAAAAAATAGAAACCCTAACTTCTAACGATACCCAAATCAATTTGAATCCGTAAATCACTACACCGTAGTCTTTAAACACAAACAACCACTAACAGCTTCGATTTTTATCACAAATAAGAATAGTCACTCGAAAATTAATGAAAAATTTGGGCAGAGTTTCGCTTGTTCTATATGATTTTACCACACTAGCAAGCAAAGAGCTTGTAATCAGGAACTAGCAGCAACTGTTAAGGTTGTAATGAGTAGTAATCGATCGATTTCTTTTGTTAAAGAAGGCTATTCGTGTGTTGTATGTATCAGCGTGTGTGTGTGTGTAAATTTGTTGGGTATGACTTATTTAATGTAATAAAAACTATAATAACCGGTATGACTTGTTTAAAACATAAATCAGCATTTCTCGGTATGACTTATCAAAAGTCATACCGAGTTTTATTTACATAAAACAAGGTTGAATAGTTCGGTATGACTTATTTGATTAACTCTCGGTATGACTTTTTAATAAACATAAAAAGTCATGCCGAGTTTTATTCAAAATAAGTCATGCCGAGATTTTTTGTTTTAATAAAGTCATACTGACATTTTGTACAAATAATATAAAGAAACTATTTTAAGAAAAATAATAATAATCTGCATACTAATAAATTATTAAAGATATAAAATAAATATTTACACTATTAACTGCTTCAATTAATTTAAGCATTAAATTAACTCATGCTTGAATTAATTTAATAAGCAAATTAATTGAATAATTAATAACATACTCATTTATTTTAATGTGCAATAATAATTAGTATTAATAAACATTAATATACACATGCTTAAAATAAATAAAACAAAATACTTAATATTTACATAACGCTTATTAATGCTTAATTTAAACAATAATATTTATGCTTTAATTGAAATAATTATCTTGATAGAATATTGATTTAATCTTAAGATAATTTTCCAAAAATTCATAAGTCCTAGGATTTTATTAATTCAAGTCTCATAAACTCTTTAAATATTAACATTTAATATTTATGAGCTTAAATTAATTCCTAGCAATCAAAAATTAGCCATTATTTAACATCCCTAATTCACTAACCAGCTTTGAGAAAGTGGATTCGTCAAGTGGTTTTGTGAAGATGTCGGCTATTTGATCTTCTGTGGGTACAAAATGTAGCACCACAGTTCCATTCATGACATGCTCTCTGATAAAGTGATACCTTATGTCAATGTGCTTGGTTCGAGAATGTTGTACAGGATTGTTGGAAATTGCTATCGCACTTGTGTTGTCGCAGAAAATTGGAATTTTGTTCAACGCAAGTCCATAGTCATTTAGCTGATTCCTAATCCACAAGATCTGTGCACAACAGCTACCTGCCGCAATGTATTCTGCTTCGGCTGTCGAGGTAGATACTGAATGTTGTTTCTTGTTGTACCAGGAGATCAACCGTCGTCCTAGAAACTGACAGCTTCCAGAGGTACTTTTCATGTCCATCCTGCACCCTGCATAGTCTGAATCTGTATAGCCTATTAGGTCAAAACCTGTATCCTTAGGGTACCAAATTCCAAGATCTGGTGTACCCTTTAGATATCTAAAAATTCGTTTAACAGCTATTAGATGAGATTCTCTTGGGTTAGATTGAAACCTTGCACATAAGCAAGTTGCGAACATTATGTCGGGTCGACTTGCAGTTAGATATAATAATGAGCCTATCATACCTCTGTAGCTTGTGATGTCAACTTTCTTACCAGTTTCATCTTTGTCAAGCTTCGTGGCTGTTGGCATTGGGGTTTTTGCCGGTGAAGAATCTTCTAGATTGTATTTTCTGAGAAGATCTCTTACATACTTTGATTGGCAAATAAAAATCCCATCTTCCTTTTGCTTTACTTGCAATCCAAGGAAGAATGACAGCTCACCCATCATGCTCATCTCATATCTGCTCTGCATTAACTTAGCAAATCTCTTGCACAAGTTTTCGTTAGTAGAACCAAATATAATATCGTCAACATAAACTTGGACAAATATCATATCTTTATTATGTAATTTATAAAAGAGAGTTTTATCTATGACACCTCTAGTGAAACCATTTTCAAGTAAAAACTCAGAGAGAGTGTCATACCATGTCCTCGGTGCTTGCTTGAGTCCATAGAGAGCTTTGAAAAGAAAGTACACAAAATCAGCAAACTCTGGATTTTCAAAGCCAGGGGGCTGTTCCACATATACTTCCTCTTCTAGCCTTCCGTTCAGAAATGCACTCTTCACATCCATTTGGTAGACTTTAAAATTGGAATGTGCTGCGAATGCCAGAAATATCCTGATGGCTTCAAGTCTTGCAACTGGTGCGTAGGTTTCGTCATAATCAATTCCCTCTTCCTGGGAGTAACCCTTTGCAACCAGTCTGGCCTTGTTCCTTGTAACAATGCCATCACCGTCTAACTTGTTCCTGTATACCCATTTTGTGCCAATAACAGATCTATCTTTAGGCCTGGGTACCAGTGTCCAAACTTCTTGTCTTTCGAACTGATTGAGTTCTTCTTGCATGGCAAGAACCCAATCTGGATCAATTAGTGCCTCTTCAATCTTCTTTGGTTCTTCTTGAGATAGAAAAACTGAAAATAAACATTCATTTGAAGTTGCACTTCTGGTTCTTACTCCAACATCTGGATCACCTATGATCAATTCAAAAGGATGATCTCTGCTCCATATCCTTTCCCTAGGTAGGTTTGATCTTGATGATTCGCCTCGAAATTCATTGTGATGTTGTGTTCTGCCAGTTGATCCTTCATCTCCCCCTGAGTTGCTGCCAGGATGACTTGTTGATCCACCACTGGTATTAGTAGAATCCCCAGTGTTGCCATTGTTTCCACCATTAATACCTGGATCATTACCATCATTGATGTCATTATTTCCTGCTGCAACTTCAGGTTCTTCTTCATCCTCAGTATGTGAGTCTGGATAATTGTCGAATTTTAATGACTCAGAAGAATCTTCAGTTTGGATACTTGGGAGTTTAGTGTCATCAAAAGTTACATTGACACTTTCCTTCACTTGGTGCTGATCGATTATGTAAACCCTATATGCTCTTCTTGAATATCCGACAAAAATGGCTTCATGTGCCTTGGCCTCAAATTTGCCAATGCGTTCATCTCCATCTTTTAGCACAAAGCATTTGGCTCCAAATACATGAAAGTACTTGAGAGTTGGTTTCTTGCCAGCCATTAATTCATAGGGAGTTTTCATATGATCTTTGTTGATCAGAGTTCGATTCTGAGTATAACAAGCTGTATTAACTGCTTCAGCCCAGAAGTAGATAGGTAACCTTGATTCACTTAGCATAGTCCTTGCAGCTTCAATCAGGGTTCGATTTTTCCTTTCTACAACTCCATTTTGTTGTGGAGTTCTTGGTGCTGAGTACTGCCTTGTTATCCCCTTGTCTGAGCAGAAGTTATTCAGAACTTCATTTTTGAATTCTGTTCCATTATCTGATCTGATTGCTCGGACAGGTAACTTTGAATCTAACTCAATCAGCTTTATATGATCAATCACCAAATGTGGAGTTTCATCTTTAGAATTCAAGAATAAAACCCATGTATACTTTGTGAAGTCATCCACAATCACTAAGGCGTATTTCTTCCTTGACATAGACAGAATATTTACTGGACCAAATAAATCCATGTGAAGGAGTTGAAGTGGTTCAGTGATGTTTGTAGTGTCTGTGCCTCTGTGAGTTGCTTTCTTTGACTTGCCTTTTTGACATGCCTCACACAATCCTTCTTGTGTAAATTCCATCGGAGGCAGTCCTCTCACCAAATCCCTCTTGACTAGAGAGTTCATTGTTTTGAAATTCAGGTGTGAGAGCTTCTTGTGCCATAGCCAACTTTCCTCTGTTGAAGCTTTTGAATAGAAACAGTTTGCTTCGGCTTCAGTTCCCGAGTTGAAATCAGCTACGTACAAGTTTCCTTTCCTTACTCCACGCAAGGCTAGTCTGTCTTCTTTAGAATGAGCTATTAAGCACTTCTCCTTGATAAAGTTTACTTTGTAACCTCTATCACAAAATTGACTGACGCTGAGTAGATTGTGCTTAAGTCCTTCCACCAAAGAGACATTTTCAATGATAACATTTCCAGTATTTAACTTGCCATATCCCGTAGTCATTCCTTTGCTGTTATCTCCAAAGGTGACGATTGGGCCAGCTCTCTCAACCACGTCTGATAGCAGGGCTCTATCTCCGGTCATATGCCTTGACGATCCGCTGTCCAGGATCCATATAACTCGGTTTGCCTGTTTAACTCCCTGCAATTATCAAACAGATTAACTTGTCTTCGGAGCCCAAAATTGATTGGGCCCGGCATACTTAAAAAATTGACCTTTGTCTGCTTTGACAACAGATCCTTTTCGAACAACATCCTTTTCTTCCTTGACTGTTCCTACCTTCCTATAAACAGTCTTAACAACTTTCTGTTTAGACTTAGGAATATATGATTCCTTCTTCTCAGGTGAAGGAGTCGCAGTCTTGGATTTAGCAAATTTACTATTGATGTGCTGTCTAGGTGTCATGTTATCTTTCTTAGCTATCATGCGTTTGAAGTAAGCAGTCATAGCATTAAAGGCACATAACATGCAATTCATTATACCACATGGTTTATGGAAAGCATCAATAGTAGGCATGTTATTCAATACAGTAGGGGGTTTAACAGATTCTACTTCAATTTTATCAGCATATTTGAAGTTTTCAGTAGAATGAAATTTATTGTTACTATTCCTACTGTTCACAAACGTGTTGGGTCTGTTCATTTTATTCTTTAAGTCTTTTGCACCTACACCAGGTCTGGGGGAATCAGAAGTTCCCACATCTTTCACTGGTGTTTCTAGTGCACATTTTTCTTTCTGGACATTAACTCCTTTTATGTCCTTAACCTGTTCTCCTCTCTTCTTCTCTTCCTCAAGATCTTCCAACTGCATTTCATATGCAATTAGTACAGAGCTCTCAAGGATGGGTTCAGCTATCGGTGTTATGAAGAGAGGTTTCGGTGTGTCTTTAACAACATGTGGGATACCCCTTTCTTCAGCACTTTTTCTAAAGGGGGTTATGTTGCTTGGTTTTCCTACAGATTTGTTATACTCGAAGCCTATTCCAACTTTACGATTTATTTCTTGTTGGTCAACTAGGTTCTTAACAATATATGAGGAATTCTTATAAGCAAGACACTTCTTCTTTTCTTCTTCTATCTGGTTTCTGAGATTAGTTTCTACTACAACATGACAACTGACTTTGCTGACTTGAACAGCTAAGTCTTCAGTCAACTTAATAGTCAACTTGTCATGATTTCTTTTTAACTGTTTAAAAACTTCAGTCTCATCAATTAACTCTTTGACTTTGAGTCTGAGTTTCTTAACTTTATCTCTTTCACCATCTAGTTCTTTACCTAGCAAAGCAAACATCTTAGGACACGAAGGATTTACCTCTATTCCTCTGTCACTGGTGGGAGACAGTGATCCCTCTGATGAAGCCATAAGAGCAAGATTTCCCAGCTCTTCCTCATCATCGTTATCTGAGTCATCCCAGCTTTTGCCTGCTGCTAGATAGGACTTTCCTTGATGCTTTTTCACTAGTGCATCATACTTCTCCTTGAGCTCTTCATAAGACTCTCTCTTCTTCCCTTGCTTAGGCTTCTTGCACTCAGTTGCAAAGTGGCCTAGCTCATTACAGTTGAAGCAACGAAACTTGCTTCTATCAACTAAGCCGGTCTTGTAGCCGCTTTTTGATACTGCTGTCGAAGAACCTCCTCTTTGGAATCTTCCAAAATTAGGCTTACTTCTGAATGAGGAGTTTCTTCGGAATCTCATGTTGCCAAACTTCCTGGCAACCATAGCTAGAGATTCATCTTCTAGCTGATCTAGTTCTTCCAGTGAGTAGAAATCACCATCTTCTTGTTTGTCAGCAGTATGTCCAAGTTCTGGAACCACATACTCTGTTGAACTGTTAGAAGGTGCAACAGCCTTCACTTCTTCTTTCTCTGGTGCTTCTACCATTAATGCCTTGGAGGAACTCAGTACCTTACCTCTTCCATACATTTCTCTGGTTTGGATCTGTTCCAGCTCATAAGTTTTTAAAACTCCGTAGAGTCTTTCTAGGGTTACTTCTTTCATGTCCCTAGATTCCCGGATGGCTGCAATCCTGTGCTCCAGATGCTCTGGTAAGGTCAACAAAAACTTCCTGTTCACCTCTTGGTTCTGATAAAACTTTCCATTCATGTTTAGCTCGTTTATCAATTTGTTTAGTCTCTGAAACACCTCAGAGATACCCTCACCAGGGTTGGATCTAAACTGTTCATATTGGGTGGTCAGGATCTCCAGTCTATTCTCCTTAACTTCTTCAGTTCCCTCATTGATAATTTCAATTGTTTCCCAGATTTGTTTTGCATTCTTGCAATTGACTACTTGGTTGTACATGATGTAGTCTAGGGATTCAATTAATATGAGCTTCAGATTATTATCAAGGGACACAGCTTCTGTTTCCTCATCTGTATAGTCTGCCGGACTTTTCGGAAACTGTCTGTGGGGAATTACGACCCCATCTACTGTATGTTCGAGAACAACTGATATAGGGAGCTCAACACCTTTAGCCATAATCAATGCATACTTAGGATTTGCAATCCCGATAAACAGTAGCATTTTTTGTTTCCACAAGTTGTAGTGTTCTCTGTCGAACTGTGGAATCTTGATGCTTGTAACTTTCTGGGTACTCATCTTTAATAAGATTAAAAATTAAGTGTTTCAAAAAAATATTTTAATTTTTGACTGAAAACAATTTTTGATCAGAAATAATTTTTAGTGAAAAATTATTTCGAATAAAAAATTATTTTGAATTAAAAATAATTTTTGAGATCTGTATGAGTTGCGGAATTTTTTGGTTTGGATCTGATATTTTCTATATCAACCAGCTCTGATACCAATTGTTGGTCCCTGATATTGTAGAAGGGGGGTTGAATACAATATCTGATAATTATTCGCGGAATAATTGGATTAAAAATATTATTTTAATTACTCACGAAATATTAATTATAATGAAATACTGTTCAAGTGAAAGATATAATTTTAACTTGATTAGTATTACACAATTAATATTTTAGAAAAACTGTTATATAATTGATATAAAGTCTAGAATGAATTTGACATGAAGTGTTCGTGTTTAAACAATTATATTCAAACTCAGCACAGAAATCTGTGAATATTACAATGCAGATAAATTACTGAATTTGATCTGATTTTTCTAACTCTTCACAAGTTGAACAACAACAAATGAAGCAATCTTCTCATATTTATAGAGATTAGAAAAGGCTGGTATGACCTTTTCTAGAATGACTTAATTTCAAGAAAATAAGTCTGTATGACTTATTTTAACACTTGTATGACATTTAAAAGACTGGGCATGACTTATTTCTGGTCGGTATGACTTTCTAAATTTCGGTATGACTTATTGAAAGTCATATTCGAATTATATTTAATTAAAGTAAGTCGGTATGACTTATTATAATTAAACAAAATTCAATCAGCATGACCTTTAATTAAAACTGCTCGGTATGACTTATGAATAAAGCTCGGTATGACTTATTTAAATAGGTCGGTATGACTTATTTAAACAGGCTCGGTATGACTTATTTATATATATATATATATATAAGAAATTCGGTATGACTTATTTAATAAGTCATACTAACTGATTACATATATATATATAAGTCATTTTAATCCATTTCTTTTATAGTAAATTAATTCTACTTAAATTAATTAGTTAATTTACAAATTAAATTAAATTCAACTTGAATTAATTTAATTAGATAAATTAAATAATTAATTAACAATTGATAGTAGAATTAAAATACTATCTTTAGTCGCAGCCGTGCTGACAGTCTTGAAATCTTCCTGTCTTTTCTTCGTCTTCTAATCTTGAAACCTCTTGAATTAAATAAAGAATAAATATTATATTAGTTGACACACAAATGTACTGTCTGGTTCATTTGTGTCATCCCAATAAATATTCTCCATTTAAATAACATTTAACTAGAGGCCTTCTGTCATTAATTCTTCTTCACTGTTTGCATTCTTCTTCTGGAATCTACTTGTAGTAACCACTTGAAATCTTCTATATCTTCTGTCTTCAATAGAAGTACTACCACATTATTAATTTCACTGACGCTTGAACAAATAATTGAACTTCTTCCAGTGTTGAGTAGCAATCCTACAAAATATCTCTGATACTTGGATCCTTTGTGATTAGTTGACTGTCTTCGTCTTGATTCCTGTTTGGTGTTTAGTATTTACTTCTCTTTATTAGTTAGAGTTGAGTTGCCATCTAATTATTACAAATAGGCCTAGTCATATGCCTTTCATTTATGGATGAGTGGAGCTTCACCTTGGAAAATCAATTTCCCTCCCTTTAATGAAAACTGCCGAATGGTTTTAAGAGGAAGGGGGAGAGTATTTCTTGACTACTAGCTTGGCTTGGTGACTTTGTGTTACTTGTGATAATTAAAGGTCAAGTATAGCTTGCAAGAGTTGGCTAAGAAGTATGGTTGGGTAGTACTTTCTCCATGATTTTAGGGAACTATGTCTTGCTTGGTTATTCTTTTAGTTAGTTTGTAACTAATCTAGTCACTTGGCCAACTAACTTACTTGGTTGCCACCCAATACTAGTTGCATGGCTTTTGGTGGAATTACTTGTTAACTCAAAAGTTAAACACTTAATCCTTTAGGTAAAACACAATTAGCATTAAAAGCATTCTTGCTCTATTAATTTCATAATATGAATATTATTATTCACAATCTTTAATCCACCTAGGATTATAATTTTTTTCTGGCTCATAATCTCTTGGTTAACCATAATCCTCGTGTACTTCGATACTTTGCAAATTACGAAACAATTAGTAGAAGTGAAAATTCTAAAATTCTGACGTCATTTACATTCACTTATTTGCTTCGTACTACCTTAATATATCCTCGGATTTAAAATCCTCCTTCATTCATATAGTGTGGGCGAAAAATTTTACATAACCCTGGGTAATTACTATTCATCCATGTTCCAAATAGTTACAAAAATTGGGGTTATTACAGTCCCCCCTCCATAAAAGGATTTCGTCCCGGAATCTATACTGGAAATAAGTGAGGATACTTTTCCATCATAGCGCTTTCGAGCTCCCACGTTGATTCCTCAGTGTTTTGATTCCTCCACATGACTCTTACTAACTTCACCACGTTGTTTCTGAGCACTTGCTCCTTTCGGTCCATGATTGCTACTGGTTGTTCCACATATGTTAGGTCGGGTTGAAGGTCCACGTGTTCATACTCCATTACATGCCGAGCATCCAATTTGTACTTTCTCAGCATTGACACATGGAACACATTATGAACCTGTTGTAGGTTTGGAGGTAGGGCCAACTCATAGGCTACTTTTCCAATACGTCGTAGGATTTCAAATGGTCCAATAAACCTTGGACTTAGCTTCCCCTTCTTACCAAACCTCATTAATCCTTTCCACGGGGACACCTTTAGAAGTACTGAGTCTCCTACTTCGTACTCTCTATCTTTCCGGGTCTGGTCGGCATACTTTCTTTGCCTATCCTGAGCGGCTACTAGCCGGTTCCGGATGAGTTCTATTGTTTCTCTTGTCTGCTGGACCAACTCGGTCCCCAAAACCTTTCGCTCCCCTACTTCTTCCCAACACAAGGGGGAACGACACCTTCTTCCGTACAAGGCCTCGTATGGGGGCATCCCTATGCTCGCATGGTAGCTATTGTTGTAGGCGAACTCTACTAATGGTAAATGATCATTCCAACTGCCTTTAAAATCTATCACGCAGACTCTCAACATATCTTCTATGGTTTGAATGGTCCTTTCACTTTGCCCGTCCGTTTGGGGATGGTAGGCAGTACTCATGTTTAGCTTAGTCCCCATACATTCTTGGAAACTCCTCCAAAACCTTGAGTTAAACCTTGGGTCTCGGTCCGATACTATGGACACGAGAACTCCGTGCCGCACCACGATTTCTCTGATGTATATGTCCACCAGCCTATCGACTGTATAACGCTCGTTGATTGGGAGAAAATGGGCCGACTTGGTTAGTCTGTCTATAATCACCCATATCGCATCGTGGTTCGTGTTCGTCCTAGGTAGGCCTACTACAAAGTCCATAGCTATTTGTTCCCATTTCTATTCTGGAATCTCTAGGGGTTGCAAAAGACCACTGGGCCGCTGGTGTTCTGCCTTCACTCTTTGGCATGTCAAACACCTGCCCACCCAATCCGCTACATCCCTTTTCAGGTTCGGCCACCAATAGTATTCTTTCAAATCTCGGTACATCTTGGTGCCACCTGGGTGAATTGAATATCTCGAATTATGCCCCTCATGCAAAATCTCATCTTTTAGTTCCTGCACATTCGGAATCCATATTCTAGAAGCATATCTCATGATTCCCTTGTCATCTTTTTCGCATTTTATTTCTTCCCCGGTCAGGGATTCCCATTCTTCCTTTCGTTTCCTTTCTTGACACAGCCTGATCTTTTCTATCAATGAGGGTTTTATGCTGATTTCAAATAAACCCTCGGTGCCCTTGCCGGTCACTCCTATCTCAATTTCCATTTTCTCAAACTCACGGATTAGTTCTCTCGAAGAGGTCATCATCTGAAGTCTCTCTTTTCTGCTCAAGGCATCGGCCACCACATTGGCCTTTCCCGGGTGATAGAGGATTTCACAGTCATAGTCCTTGATTAATTCCAGCCACCTCCTTTGCCTTATGTTCAACTCCTTTTGTGTAAAAATATACTTTAGACTCTTATGGTCGGAGTAAATCTCACATTTCTCGCCATACAGATAGTGCCTCCATATTTTTAGTGCGAAAACTATCGCGGCCAATTCTAAGTCATGGGTAGGGTACCTTATTTCATATTCCTTTAATTGTCGTGACGCATAGGCAATCACCTTGTCGTGCTGCATAAGCACGCACCCTAAACCCTTATGCGAGGCATCTCTATAAATTACAAAGTCTCCTCTTTCGTCGGGTAAGGCTAGCACAGGGGATGTTACTAACCTCTTCTTTAGTTCCTGAAAGCTTTCCTCACAGCTTTCCGTCCATACAAATTTTTCTATCTTCCGAGTAAGCCGAGTTAACGGGGAGGCTATCTTGGCAAAATCTTTTACAAATCTCCTATAATAACCAGCCAGTCCCACGAAACTCCTTACCTCGGTTGGTGTAGTTGGTCTTTCCCAGTTGGAAACGGCTTCTATCTTAGCAGGGTCGACCAATATCCCTTCGCTACTTATCACGTGTCCCAAAAATTGAACTTCCCTAAGCCAAAATTCACACTTTGAGAATTTGGCATACAATCGTTCTTCTCTTAGAGTCTCCAGAACTATTCTCAAATGTTCCTCATGTTCTTCCTCAGTCTTTGAGTAGATCAAAATATCGTCAATAAAAACAATGACGAACTTATCCAAGTATTTCTTGAAAACCCGGTTCATTAAGTCCATGAAGGCTGATGGAGCATTGGTTAATCCGAACGACATTACCAAAAACTCATAGTGACCGTATCTGGTGCGAAATGCTGTCTTTGGTATATCTTCTGGCTTAATTTTTAGCTGGTGGTACCCGGTTCTAAGGTCAATCTTTGAAAAATACACCGCGTCCTTCATTTGGTCGAACAAATCATCAATCCTCGGTAAGGGATACTTGTTCTTTATGGTTAACTTATTCAGTTCGCGGTAGTCTATGCACAGTCGCATGCTGCCATCCTTTTTCTTTACAAACAAAACCGGTGCACCCCACGGTGACACGCTTGGTCTGATCATCCCCATTTCCAACAGTTCCTGTAACTGGGTGGCTAATTCCTTTAGCTCTACAGGGGCTAAACGATACGGGGCCTTCGAAACTGGCGCCGTTCCTGGGGCTAATTCAATTGCAAATTCTATTGCTCGGTCGGGTGGCAGTCCTGGAAGGTTCTCTGGAAACACATCCTCGAATTCAGACACAATTCGAATATCTCGCAGGTTAGGTCCCTCTCGATTTGTGTCTACAACATAGGCTAGGTAAGCCTTGCATCCTTTTCGTAACAATTTCTTGGTTTGGGCTACGTTTAAAATTTTTCTAGTTTGTCGTTGACCCTTGAATACTATTTCTCTCCCTCATAGAGCTTTTAGCCTAATCTTTTTCTTCTCACAATCAATCTGCGCACCGTGTCCCGACAACCAATCCATTCCCAAGATGACGTCAAACTCCCCTAGTTTAAACGGAATTAAATCAACCCTAAAGGTCTCCCCTCCTAATTCTATATCACAGTTTGGGTGTTTCTGACTAACGGGGATTATTTCCTGGTTGGCTATCTCTACTTGCAATAACTCTTTCAATGGTTCAACTTTAAGTCTTAACTTACTCGCAAAATCTTTAGATACGAAGGACTTAGTAGCTCCACAATCAAATAAAACATTAGCACGTACTGCATTAAGGAGAAGGGTACCTGCTATCACATCCATGTTCCTAACGGCATCCTTCACTGTCATGTTGAAGGTTCTCGCAACTGGTGGTTTGTTGGAAGCAGTTCCGCTTACCCTTGACATGGTTAGTTTTGTCACCTTGCAATCCTTCCTCATATGTCCTTTTCCTCCACATTGGAAACATGTCAAGTTGTTTTGAGGACAAGCATTAGCATAATGACCTGCTCGTCCGCACTTGTAGCACTCATTTGTTCTTTGGGAACATGCACCTAGATGCCTTTTCCCACACTTCTTACAATCTGGTAGTGGGGGTCGGGGTTGACTAAAGTGAGATACTCCAGCTTGTCGGCCGCCCTGGGCCGTGCTCCCACTCTCAAATTTTCTGAACCCTGAGCTTTTTGCTGGTTGTGACACCGCCCCTCGGTTACTCCTACTTGGGAAGTGTCCACCCATGGAACCTCCTCCATGACTTTCAAACTTTCTTTTCTTCACCTCTTTGTTCTTAAGGGATTGCTCACTTCCTGCCTCCACAATTGAGGCCTTCTGCACTAGCGCGACATAGTCTGTAAGCTCAAACACAACAACCCGATTCTGGATCCATTGTTTCAACCCTTGCTGAAACCTTCGGGCTCGTTTTCAATCGGTGTTTACAAAATCCGGCACAAACCTTGATAGCTCAGTAAACCTTGCTTCATATTCTGCCACGGTTAAATTATCCTGTTTCAACTCTAGAAATTTTAACTCCATCTGGGTCTCCATGAACCTGGGAAAGTATTTTTCCAAAAACAGTTCACTAAACCTTGCCCAAGTGATGATGGCGTCTGTTTCCAAGTTCCTTTTGGCTTCCCACCAATAGTTAGCCTCTCCCTTCAGAAGGTAGGTGGCGAAAATAGTCTTTTGGGCCTCTTCAGTGCCCATGATCTCAAAGGTTTTCTCCATCTCTTTCAGCCAGGCCCTTGCCTCGACTGGATCCGCAGTCCCCTGGAACTTAGGAGGCTTAAGTGACTTGAAAGCTTTAAAGACATTCGCCACCGCAAGGTTGGGGCGTTGAGGCGGTGGTGGTGGTTGGCGGTTCAAATTCTGCCTGAGTAATCGTACAAATTGCTCCATCTGATTCCCTTCCTGGTCACCATCATCCTGGGTATCTTCATAATCTTCCTCTTCATAATCCTGGTCCTCTAACTCATTATAACTTACGTCCTCTCCCTCTTCTACCGGAGGGTTCTGACCTTCACTCTCTTGGTTGTTGCTGCCCTGGGCCACAGAATCGGCCGGATGGGCTCTAGTTCTTATACGCCTTGGAGGCATCGTCCTGACATATATAAGAAAATTTTCTTATCAGAATTACTGAGGGGTTTATGGCTTTAGTCACCAAATACAATCCTGGTAATCGTTGTACTGAAACGAAGATTCACAGTTCTATATATATTCTAACAGATAAATTGCAGTCATGAAGGTCAACAGGAAGTATAAGACAATGCACATAAATATGAAGTTTACTTAAACGGCATATGTCGATTACACACAAGGCGACTCTTGGTCGCAAATTTACTAAATAACGAGTTTGCCCACTTAGAATTCATAATACAAACCACTAACATAATATCCATAGTGCCAACAAGTGGCTGGAAAGAAATACTACTACATGACTGAATTGCTTCACAAAAGGTGGTACTCCTAGTCCCCACTCCAACTACTCCGTGGGTCGGGTCAGATCCTGCACCTGCATCATGGCATCAGCCTCTCTCAAACTCACTGACTCCCCTGCCAGGGTAGGTAAGCTCCCCATGCGGCTACGGGCTCGCATCTCTATCCTCGTGACTTCCAGCCTCATCTGCTGGGAAGTAACCAATCTCACACCCTCTCGCTGGGTCGCCCGGAGCTCGCGTTCCGCAGCCAACTGACGCCTCAGCTCATCCACACGGGCATCTGCTGCGGTGATCTCAGTGGTGAAGCGGTCTATCATATACTCATGGAGAGCCGCTGGTACACTAGGGGGCGGGGGTGGTGGAGGGTATGGGTCTGCGGGCATCTCCATACTGGGCTCCGACTCTTCATGGGTAAGTGCCTTGAAACCATCCTCAGAGGAAAAATGGCTCAAAGGTGGCATCGGCGGGGTGGGAGATCCTGCAGCTGGTATGGGATACATCTCTATGTCCATCCAGATAACATCCTCCTCAACCGGCTCCTTTCCAACCACAGTGGGTGGAATAGGCAAGTCGCCTACAGCATCCTGAGGTCCACCACTCGGGTCCTCCTCTGGCTCTTTTTTCGGATCCTCCTCCGGGTCCTCCTTCAGTACATCCAAGGGATTCTCTCCCAGTCCTAACAATGCAGCATCCTGCTGGGTCTCAAACTCCTCAGCCTCTCGGGCCTCGGGTACCTATAATCCACCAAAAGTGATGTTACTAACTGAGGTTGAAGGTTCCCTTGCGGGTTTTAATGCCAATACTACATCCGGTAGTCTGACTGTGAACTCGAAGGGAGTCCTTATTATTATAGTTGTTAGATTTATCGTTCTTACTCACTATCGTTCTGAGATTTATAATCTTTTGCTCTGATACCATTTCTGTGACGCCCCGAGATCCGGGGTCGGGGATCTGGGCCGTCACGATCTCTTCTTTTTCCAATTATTAACACTTAACTCTTAGATCACAATTAAAATCTTTTACCTGCAATGACCCCACAACTCATATACACACACTGATTATAGTCTCAGAACGACATTTAATAAATATTAGACATAACAACCATCAGAGTATAAATTCTTACAATGCCAAAAGATAGAACACTAGACTTGTGAAGTCAATATAGTTTCTATCTGAGACGATATTGTTCCCTCAACGTTTGTTCTTGTTAATTAATTTACATAAGTCATGCTTATAGATTAAGCGAACCCAAAACAACTGTACTCCTATCCTGCTCCGGTCTCCTACCTGCGGTAGAGTGGAGGAGAAGAGTCTACGGAACGAACGCGCGTTTCCCACGCGCTTCCTTGTCGTGCGCCTCATGCGCGGCATTCTGCGAACCTGTTGTGTTGTGATATATAATAAAGCAAGAGTGAGCAATATAGCTCAGCAAGAACATATATGACCGTAAATATACTCTTGTCAAAATAATGATTCAAAACTGCAATAACATGCATACCGCTTATAAGTATACCCTTTTTAAACATTGTTTTAATAACTGCAATATCATGCATACCTCACGTACTTTACGAATTTTGTAAAATAACTTTTGTCAAGGTAATTCGAATGAGTACAAAGATCACCGAATATCAACCACTGACAACACCCTCGGTAAATCAGCTCATAGGCTTTCATTACGATGTTGCAGCACAATTCCAATTGGAAGATGGGACTATCTCTTGGAGCATCATCACGCTTCTACCGTACATACACGATGATCAGTCGCAACATACGGCAGTTCTGGTTGTTTCTCTACATGTAGAAGGGGGAGCCACGGCGTTCTCTATCGTTAATGGGAATCACCCTAGACCGCATACGGGCCAAAGTGCTGGGCCGTGCGTCACTCGGCCTCTTACGCTAACTCCGAGTCCACTGGAATAATCTATAACCTGGAACTGGATTTTTTTTATTCAAGTTTCCCCAAGTGTATTATACTTGTTAATAGATTCCTCTACCTAACTTGGAACTAGAACTCATCTTAGTCCCCCAAGTATATCATACTTGTTAGTAGATTCATCTATCTAACTTGGAACTAGAACTCAATCTTAGTCCCCCAAGTATATCTTACTTGTTAATAGATTCACAAAACTCTGAATGAGTACTGCCAGAATATTCGGGGCAGTACTCTTACCACAATTGTGTGTTGGCCTCTGTCAACTGATGTCCTTTAATCAAGGAATGAAAACCTCTTTAAAAACCACGACCCGGGAGTTAGTCGGAAAACCCTTATGATTTGATAAGTTGAAAACCCTACCTCAGTAGGCCAGTGATGTCAAAACGTAATTGTTTTTGAGAAAGTAAATCACCCTTTACTTCCTAGACCTCGTTCCCTATTTTTAATAAGTCCGAAAATATTTTATTCTTATTAGAAAGAATAAAATAGAATATAAATAAATATTAGGGAACCCTTACTATTTTTAAATAATTTTTCCGAAGGTCGAAATATTTTTAAATAATAATCAAAGACCTCCACAAATTTTGAAATCAATTTAGAATATTTAAATAATATTTATTAAATAATTAATCAATTAATAAACCCTTTTTAAATGAATATTCAAAATACTATTCATTACTTAAATAAATATTCAAATTATATTTATTAATTGATAAACAATTAATAAATTATTTTTAAATGAATATTCAAAATACTATTCATTACTTAAATAAATATTCAAATTATATTTATTAATTGATAAACAATTAATAAATTCTTTTTAAATGAATATTCAAAATAATATTCATTAATTAAAATAAATATTCAAATAATATTTATTAACTCCATTTAATTCTTTTATTAAAAGAATATCCAAAATATATTTATTGGAATATTTAAACCCGTTATTTTGAAATAATCTGCCTCCGGCGTCCCCCGGATTACAACAGTGTTTAAGACAACTTTCCGACTCCCGGTCTACGTTCGAAAATACGAATACCCGCTCTACTCCTAGAGCCTTTATACATACCGGCTTATATCTATAATACCTTATAGCATAAACCAAAACATTTATGATTACTCTAAATCATAATTTAAATCAACTCGTAATTTAAAACAATAGTCATATCACAACAACAGTTTTCAACAAAACAGAGGTATATCAAGTACATCAAGTACAGGTTTCGAAAACTTGCCTGGTGTCCTTGGAGCGTTAGGGGTGCGTGGGTTTGTCGGGCGATCTATACGATAAAACAGAACGCATTATTAGTTACTAGAGTAACCTAATTATCGTTCTAATATGCATGCATAATTCGACTCTCTGACATAACTTAGACGACTCCTATTAGACCCGCTCTAATGTAAGGGCACATGTTAATCATTTTAGGTCAAGCACTTGGTTCATGACCTATTCTTAATCTCCATTTTTACTTAGCGCATTCATAACCACTTTTCAAGTAACCACTTAAGGGGTTTCACTTGCACCACCTTAGCTTCAACATTTTTATAAAATCGAAAATTCAACATCTGCCTACGAAATTTTGTAGGGACCTTACCCACTGTCCAAACTATTTATCCTCCAAATTTCATGATTTTTGACAGTAGCTAAAGGGTCCATTTATATTTTCAAAGGTAGTCATTCGCAGCAGTCTTAGTTACTTTAGACACTTGCACTAAATTTAGCTTTTCTCTTAAACCGTATGTCGGAATTATATGATTCAAACATCAAAACAAACTATAAACCAAGATCTATGTAACCAAGGTCAGTGGTGATGAGGTCCAGTGACTTTTCATTTCGGGGTTGTGGTTCAAAACAAGTCTAAAAACAAACGGACATTACGACGGCTATAACCGTAACGTTTTCCGGATTTACTCAAGTGAAATCCGTTCACAACCAACCCAAACATCAACATGCTACTTACGGCTATAACATTTAACTACTGAGTACATAACGTTTCCACCAACATCAAATATTCAACATCATCCAACAACACACATCATACTAGTTAAACATCAACATAGCCAAGCTTATACATCTACTAACTTCTCATGCAATTTACTCAAGTTAAACACAAGGGTTGATGGTATTCATACCTCCTTGAAGCTTGTAACACTTATCTAAGGTCTAAGATCCTTGAGGGTTGCTTGTTTTAACCTTAGAAGCCTTGATCTTACACTAAACATCAAGAACAAAATTTAGTGTAACTTATAATTCACTATTCATGTTCATCTTTGAACATTTATTTAAATATGAAATACTCAATGGATGAGCTTCAAATTTTGACCATACCTTAGTTATCACTTGAAGGATTTATGGTTAAAGTTTTGTGATTTATGGATGAGTGGAGCTTCACCTTGGAAAATCAATTTCCCTCCCTTTAATGAAAACTGCCGAATGGTTTTAAGAGCAAGGGGGAGAGTATTTCTTGACTACTAGCTTGGCTTGGTGACTTTGTGTTACTTGTGATAATTAAAGGTCAAGTATAGCTTGCAAGAGTTGGCTAAGAAGTATGGTTGGGTAGTACTTTCTCCATGATTTTAGGGAACTATGTCTTGCTTGGTTATTCTTTTAGTTAGTTTGTAACTAATCTAGTCACTTGGCCAACTAACTTACTTGGTTGCCACCCAATACTAGTTGCATGGCTTTTGGTGGAATTACTTGTTAACTCAAAAGTTAAACACTTAATCCTTTAGGTAAAACACAATTAGCATTAAAAGCATTCTTGCTCTATTAATTTCATAATATGAATATTATTATTCACAATCTTTAATCCACCTAGGATAATAATTTTTTTCTGGCTCATAATCTCTTGGTTAACCCATAATCCTCGTGTACTTCGATACTTTGCAAATTACGAAACAATTAGTAGAAGTGAAAATTCTAAAATTCTGACGTCATTTACATTCACTTATTTGCTTCGTACTACCTTAATATATCCTCGGATTTAAAATCCTCCTTCATTCATATAGTGTGGGCGAAAATTTTTACATAACCCTGGGTAATTACTATTCATCCATGTTCCAAAGAGTTACAAAAATTGGGGTTATTACAAGGTCGCCGGGGTTGAGGGGGACTCACCGGAATCTAGAGTTATTCCGGTTTGTTCTTCAATATTCTAGTGGCCTTTTTGTTAAAAAGGGGTTTAATCTTTATAAACCTTGACCCTATTTTGTAAAATGTTTCTAGGAGTTATTTTTCAAATTATTATCAAAAAAATCAATTTTCTTTCAAAAATTATTTTAAAAATTACTTTTATTTCGAAAAATATTTTAAAATTTATTATTTTTATTTCAAAAATTATATAATTTAATTATTTCACTTTATTTAGATAATAATTTAATTAATCTAAATTGATTGATTAATTTATTTTAATCAATTAATTTAATTAAATAAATATTATTTAAATATAATTGAAAATAATTGAATTGAATTATTTAAAGAAATAAAAATGATTTATTTTATTTATTTATTATTAATTATTTAATAATTCCTTTACCCATTTTAAATGAAACAAATTAGTTTGAGACCCTAAACATAATCCGGAAATGGTAAGAATAGTTTAAAATTCCTATATTTATTTATAAAAACTTATTAATATTTTGTAAAATATTTAGGGGATCCAATAATTATCTGGAGGGGATAATAATAATAAACATTGACTCGAATAATATTTTAGATTCTGCTAATAATTACTTGATTGATCTTTTCTTATTGAGTCTTACCTGCTAAGTGATTTACGTGCCTACCTGCTTACTAATTGTTGCTACTTTTCTATTATTTGTTATTCGATATTAATACCATGGATGGGTAGACACTAGAACATGAGATAGATGTATGTTTAGAGTTGTATGTCTATCTAGGTGTCTAAAATAGAATATTGTATTTGTATAGACGAGCGATGTACCACACAGAGGTTCATTGTAGTTTATCAGCTTACCCGCACTTAGCAAGTAATTTTACCAGCTACTTTACCAGGAAAGTATTTTCTTCTTGATCATCTTAAACAATTTGATTTATGTTTTCATTTATTCATATCATGACAAATAGTTATTGTTCAGAGCTATTTGTTAATCTTAAATATTTTTATTATGCAACAGAGTTACTTGTTATTGGTACTCTTGATATTGGAAGTTGATTATAAAAAACACATCATATCCAGTGTTATCATAGTAACTAACGAGGATATAGTATATATTTAAAACTATGCATACCTTTAATATCAGTTACTCTATTGGATTGGAATTTATTTAGCGTAAGTGGCCGCAGAGTAGGTCCAGCGGAGTTTAAGGCGTACGTGGTCGTGGAGTAGGTCCAACGGAGTTTAAGGAGGGTATGATAGCCATTCCAACTTCCTATAGGCTAACATTACTTGCCAATTTGGTACTAATATTGAGAATCCTTGTTATAACTATGGGTATAGAAATATACCAATAGGATATAAAGAGGTCCTATTGCCTTTGAACTGATCAGGGGAAATAGTGTTTTATGTGGTCTCCAATCCATATTACCAGCATGGTTATTATATATTGTGATTGAGCAGATGATTCATTTCTATGACATAATGCATTGTCTCAATTTTGATATAAATTGTGATTTATTTATTGCTCGGATTTCATTATAAATTTATTTATATTTTTGTTCTTTATCCTAGTTTTTATATTCCAGTTTTATTTCAACTATTTTTTATAAATACTTGTTGGGCATTTTTTTGGATTACTCTTACTTTCTATTAAATCTTGCCAGACTGTTAAAATGAGCCATACCAGCAGTTCTATCAGGCGTAGAGAGAGATGGGTGTCGGGTTTGCTCGCTCCTCGGGCTTCCTAGGTATTAAGTGGTTTTAGAATGTTTGTAGGTAGTGGTTATAATAAAACTGAATCTAGACTTAAACCTTGTCCAGGCTTATGGATTTGAGTTGTGGATTAGTAGTTGGCGTGTAATAAAGTGCTTTGGTTTACTTTTAATTTTTGGCAGCTTGATTTCATACTATAACTTGTTAGCGGTCCTTGGTTGTTTGGCGGGGTCAGTGCACACCTGATTTATATTATTTTATTGTTGATTGGTTGGTGACCCCCAAATATAGACTCCAGATATGGAGGGCGTCACACCTTCTCTTTTGAGAAAAACTAATAAAATATTTAAATAATAATAAAATTTAAAAAATACCCAATTGTCACATTTTCAATATGTGATATTTAGGATATTTAATGTACAAAATGCAAGGTTCTAAAAAATTTTAATCTTGTCAGGACGGTCGGGGTACCTTCTAACGATCTAATTTCCACATCTCCTAACAAGGTGGAAATAAAGTCGTGCAAAGGAAACCTAAAGCCGACTAAAAGGGCGCCTACGTAAACAAATAAGTAGTCAGGCTTCAGTGACATGTTCTGTCATCAGGCCCAACCATAGAAATGGAAAAAAGAGCAGGAAAATTGAACAACCTATTATACTCTTCTATCATAGCAGTATCAAATAATTTATTGCCATGGCTATAAAAGTCTAAGTGAGATTGACTAGGGTGCTCGTCCCCCCTCTAGTTAATCATATCTATCAAAGACATGTAAGTGGAATAAATGGGGATACGACGAAGGGGTTTACCTCCCTTGGCTGACCCCGCGTTTATTGCTGCAAGCCTCGAAGCCTTCTTATCGGCCATTTCTTCGATCGAACTACTTAAATAGCTAGGAAAAAACTAAAAGCTGGATTACTAAAAAACTTGAGAGCTCGAAATGCAAATAGATGTTTTAGAAGTGAGAAGTGTGAATGGTGAGTGTCCTTATACCGCTCATATATAGGAGCCCAGCCTGTCACATGAGCGTTTGAGTACCCTCGCAAACGGGCGTTTTCAGGTCAAGTGATCGTTAAGAAGCTTGGCAACCGGCTTAACCGGTGAATGCTCGTTACTAAAGGCCCAAGTATTGCAGTTGGCAAAATAAAATAAATGAAAGTAGAAAATAACGCTCTAAAACCATCAATTGCTTCTTAGATAAGTTACAAATGTTGATCTTTTCAGCCTTAGTCTCAACTTGATTCGTGGTTTCCTTAACAAACTTGATAGGGGTGCTAAAGTTGTTCTTCTTATTAGTCATTGAAGCTTTACTTGATAGGAGGAGGTCGCCGGGGTTGAGGGGGACTCACCGGAATCTAGAGTTATTTCGGTTTGTTCTTCAATATTCTAGTGGCCTTTTTGTTAAAAAGGGGTTTAATCTTTATAAACCTTGACCCTATTTTGTAAAATGTTTCTAGAAGTTATTTTTCTAATTATTTTCAAAAAAATCAATTTTCTTTCAAAAATTATATTAAAAATTACTTTTATTTCGAAAAATATTTTAAAATTTTAAAATTTATTATTTTTATTTCAAAAATTATATAATTTAATTATTTCACTTTATTTAGATAATAATTTAATTAATCTAAATTGATTAATTTATTTATATCAATTAATTTAATTAAATAAATATTATTTAAATATAATTGAAAATAATTGAATTGAATTATTTAAAGAAATAAAAATGATTTATTTTATTTATTTATTATTAATTATTTAATAATTCCTTTGCCCATTTTAAATGAAACAAATTAGTTTGAGACCCTAAACATAATCCGGAAGTGGTAAGAATAGTTTAAAATTCCTAAATTTATTTATAAAAACTTATTAATATTTTGTAAAATATTTAGGGGATCCAATAATTATCTGGAAGGGATAATAATAATAAACATTGACTCAAATAATATTTTAGATTCTGCTAATAATTACTTGATTGATCTTTTCTTATTGAGTCTTACCTGCTAAGTGATTTACGTGCCTACCTGCTTACTAATTGTTGGTACTGATCTATTATTTGTTATTCGATATTAATACCATGGATGGGTAGACACTAGAACATGAGATAGATGTATGTTTAGAGTTGTATGTCTATCTAGGTGTCTAAAATAGAATATTGTATTTGTATAGACGAGCGATGTACCACACAGAGGTTCATTGTAGTTTATCAGCTTACCCGCACTTAGCAAGTAATTTTACCAGCTACTTTACCAGGAAAGTATTTTCTTCTTGATCATCTTAAACAATTTGATTTATGTTTTCATTTATTCATATCATGACAAATAGTTATTGTTCAGAGCTATTTGTTAATCTTAAATATTTTTATTATGCAACAGAGTTACTTGTTATTGGTACTCTTGATATTGGAAGTTGATTATAAAAAACACATCATATCCAGTGTTATCATAGTAACTAACGAGGATATGGTATATATTTAAAACTATGCATACCTTTAATATCAGTTACTCTATTGGATTGGAATTTATTTAGCGTAAGTGGCCGCAGAGTAGGTCCAGCGGAGTTTAAGGCGTACGTGGTCGTGGAGTAGGTCCAACGGAGTTTAAGGAGGGTATGATAGCCATTCCAACTTCCTATAGGCTAACATTACTTGCCTATTTGGTACCTATATTGAGAATCCTTGTTATAACTATGGGTATAGAAATATACCAATAGGATATAAAGAGGTCCTATTGCCTTTGAACTGATCAGGGGAAATAGTGTTTTATGTAGTGTCCAATCCATATTGCCAGCATGGATATTATATATTGTGATTGAGCAGATGATTCATTTCTATGACATAATGCATTGTCTCAGTTTTGATATAAATTGTGATTTATTTATTGCTCGGATTTCATTATAAATTTATTTATATTTTTGTTCTTTATCCTAGTTTTTATATTCCAGTTTTATTTCAACTATTTTTTATAAATACTTGTTGGGCATTTTTTTGGCTTACTCTTACTTTCTATTAAATCTTGCCAGACTGTTAAAATGAGCCATACCAGCAGTTCTATCAGGCGTAGAGAGAGATGGGTGTCGGGTTTGCTCGCTTCTCGGGCTTCCTAGGTATTAAGTGGTTTTAGAATGTTTGTAGGTAGTGGTTATAATAAAACTGAATCTAGACTTAAATCTTATCCAGGCTTATGGATTTGAGTTGTGGATTAGTAGTTGGCGTGTAATAAAGTGCTTTGGTTTACTTTTAATTTTTGGCAGCTTGATTTCATACTATAACTTGTTAGCGGTCCTTGGTTGTTTGGCGGGGTCAGTGCACACCTGATTTATATTATTTTATTGTTGATTGGTTGGTGACCCCCAAATATAGACTCCAGATATGGAGGGCGTCACACCTTCTCTTTTGAGAAAAACTAATAAAATATTTAAATAATAATAAATTTTAAAAAATACCCAGTTGTCACATTTTCAATATGTGATATTTAGGATATTTAATGTACAAAATGCAAGGTTCTAAAAATTTCTAATCTTGTCAGGGCGGTCGGGGTACCTTCTAACGATTAATCGATAAATCAGGGATTTATCGGGATATTAATCAGATATATTTAAATATTATTTTTAATTTTTATAATCATATTAACTATAAAATATAATATTTTAAAATTACTTATATATATATATATTAATCATAGACAATCATTACTAATATTATAATTAATAATTTCGATACTAATAATTGTTAGACCAAATCAAGCATATTCTATGTAATTATTTATCTTGCTATAATATATTTAAAACTTCTGTAATAGGGTAGTGACTTAGACATTTCTGTGTATTACTACAGATAGAAGTATGATCAAATTGTAATTCCATGTTGTAATTAAAGTCAAGAATAAATTCTGTTAGAAGATTCAAGTTGAATCATGCAACAAGACAAAGAAGGCTTATTGAAGAAATAAGGAATGCAGTATGAGAATTCGACTAAGGCAAATGCACATTTGAGAAGTCACCCGTTCGAGAAGTAAGGAATATGTAACTGGTCGAGAAGTCTCAAAACACTCATTGGGTAATTATTCGATCGAGAAGTACCCATTCGAGAAGTCAAGATATTGAAGCCAATCGAGTAGTGTGAAAATATTACACATTCGAGAAGTCTAGAAAATCAATTCGAGAAGTTAGCAAAAGGAGCATTCTAGAAGTGGTAGAGCTGAACCAATCGAGAAGTCTCAGTTTCAAGTGTTCATTCGAGAAGTCTAGTCTAATCGAGAAGTCATCAAATACAATATGCGATATAGAATTCTAAACATTCGAGAAGTCAGCCATTCAAGGACTAATCGAGAAGTCACAACTAGTACTCAATCGAGAAGTCAATCACCATGACTTCTCGAAGTAATTTCAACAGAGTACTCGACTGTTCCAAGGAGCTATTTTCAAGGAGAATTGCAGAAGAACAAAACATATAATTTGCAACTTTGTCTTTATAGGATAAGTCAAGCCTGTGAAGATAGAGACAAGAATACAATGAAGATGGGAAGATATGCAAGACAAGTGACAGAAGATATAAAGGTGAACGTAGAAGACTGTCAAAATAAGTGTTAGCTATAAATAGATATTAGTTAAATGTAAAGTATTTCATGTCTATTTCTAATTTTAGCTACACTATCTTGTGTGAGCATGTACACAGGGCATGTAGTCTATATATTTTATGCACAGCCTCATATGACAGTGTCTTTGAAAGAGTTTTAAAATGTGTATTCATACATTTGTATTCTTTCTAGAACAAGAAGCTGAAATTCAAGTTGAATTTCAGATTGTAGCAAAGTTCATTTTAAAACAATTAGATTAAAAGTCACATCTAGTGTTTTATTACTTGTTGCTTTATGTTTTTGAAAACACCAAGCTTGTTTCAATAAACTCTTGAATCAAACATCTAACAGTTCATCACAGTTTTAAAATAAGGGTAAAAGTTTTGAAGTATACATTCACCTCCCCTCTATAAACTTCTAGGACTCCTTATTCCTAACAAGTGGTATCAGAGCCAGGATGTTAACATACATACAGTCTAAAAGATCAAGATGAGTTCTCAGAAGCCAAGCAGTATAAAGATTTCTCCTTTTGAAAGAGAAAACTACAACTTATGGAAGAGAAAAATGCTGATGTTCATAAAGGCTGCAAACTCCATGTACCCAAAAATATTGAGGAATGGTCCTTTCATGCCAGTAACACTAGTTCCTGAAACTACCAGTGGTTCTGAATTTATCCCTGCAATATGGATACCTAAGGACCCATCTCATTACACAGATACAGAAAAGGGGAATGTGTCTCTTGACAACAGTCTAATGCTCATACTAATTGAGTCACTAGACATTATCATGTACAATAATATTGTCAATTGCACATCTGCGAAACACATATAGAAAACTATAAAAATTTTGTGTGAAGGAACTGAAGAGGTAAGGGATAATCAAAGGTAACTAGCTCATTGTTTCTTAGTATGAGGCCTTTATGTCAAAACCAAATGAAGGTATAACTGAAGTATGTGAGAGGTTCAACAAACTAATGAATGATCTTCAACTTCATGGGAAGTACAATGAAACAAAGGAGAAAAACATGAAGTCCTTGTTGACACTCATAGAGCACTTGGAGCACAAAATCTCTGCAATAAGAGAGGGAAGAGATCTCACAAAGCTTCCACTTGAGACTCTCTATGGAATATTAAAGACATATGAGCTTGAGTTTTATCAAAAGAAGGCCATTTTAATAAATAGAGGGAAAATGACAAATGTCTCAAATGCCTTGGTTGCAAAGGAACCTTCAAAAACTGAGAAGACTGGTACAAGCAAAAGTTGAAAGCTGAAGAGCTTGAAAACAGGAACAGGAAGAGAAGGACTCTGTCAAGAATGAATCAGGGAAATAAGATTTCTACACCATTGAAGAACTTGAAGGCATGGACAATAAAACCATGGCCTTCATGGCAAAGAAATTTAGAAATTTGAGGTTTAAAAGAAACATTAGTTTTAAACCAAGACCAAACTTCAAACCTTCAAGAAAAGGAAAGAATCCAACAAGTAGCAATACCAATGGAGGGTATAAAACTGGAATAGTTGATAGATCTAAAATAAGATGCTATACTTGTAATGAGTTTGGACACTTTGCAGCAGAATGTAAAAACCTAAAGCAATCAAGAAGGATAAAGATTACTTGGAATTAGAAGCCAAATATGAAGCTCTCCTCAAAAAGTAGACAAGAAAGGCTTATTTTATTGAAGGAAAATATTGGGATGACACATATGAAGATGATGAGGAGGAATATGGGAATCTGACACTCATGACCAACTCACATGATGGAGTTTCATCCTTAAATTCTCAGGTACCTTCATTAATCTCACTTGACATGTCAAATTCTTAATATAAGAAAATTATGGAAGAATTTAGAATTAAAATGTTTAATATTCATACCAGTATGACTGCTGCATATGAGGAAATTGCTAGTTTACTAAAAGTTAATGATGAACTAATTGCTAGGAATGAGACCTTATAATTATCTTTAATAACTTTGGAAAACTTGAAACAAGAAAATGAGTATCTCAAAAATAAAGTTGTTTGTTCTGAATAAATTGAAAAATTTCTTAAAGAATGAATTTCTGAAAATGAATTGAAAATCAGATCTTATCAAAACTCAGCTACTATTGTTCAAGAATTCCATGAGAAGCATAAGGAAAACTTTAGGATTGAAGTTGGTTTTGATTATGAGAATCTCAAAAAGAAGAAATATGTTTCAACAAAAGGCAAGAAAGTTGAAATCCTTGAAAATCCTCACATCTTGAAAAATGTTAAGGAACCAATTTTTAAGAAAACAACTATTGAACTTGATGAGGTCAGTATGCTCATCAAACAACAGTTGGATGATGAGGATAAGGAAACACCTAAAAATAATATGCCCTCTGTTGAAGAAGAAGAACCAACAATCAAAGCCAAGTCCATTCCTGCTAAAACTGAACCAAAACAAAATGTTCAGAAAATTGACACCATGCATGCTAAAAAGAAAAAGACATATAGGAATGGAAAGATAGGCATTAACAAACACAATAATTATGCACCTGTTCATAATGCACCTAGGAAGATTTGTAAAAACTGTGGTTCAACAAATCATCTTACTCATATATGCAAGAAACCTGTTGTTAAAAATGATGAATTTGCCTGTGGATATGTAAAACCCTTGATGCATGATGATCATAAAATTTATGACAAATTTGATTGTATGCCATGCAACATGAATATCATGAATACCTGCTTTAGGCTCAGGAAACAATTTGTTGATGGATGCATAAGCAAGAACCTGAACATCAACAACCCTAGGCCTAAATCTGCTAGTCCTGTTAAACATAGAAAACACTCCATGTCACCTAAGCATGCATCTAGTTTTGAAAACACTAATCAAGCTAAAAACCAAAATCAAACAAATGAGAGCATGCATTTGCAAGTAACTAAAAGTGTTAAAAACAGGAATGACATTCATGTAACTAAGCATAAAGGACCAAACCTTGTTTGGGTACCAAAGAAAACTTGATTTGTGTGTGTTTGTAGGGCACAGGTAAGAAGAAGGTCATGTGGATCTTGGATAATGGATGTTCAAGGCATATGACTGGTGACAAGGCCCTGCTGTAACAATTCAAAGATGAGGCTGACCCAATGGTAACCTTTGGAGACAACAGCATTAGTTTGACCATGGGATATGGCAAATTAATTCATGGAAATGTTGTCATTGAAGATGTAGCCCTGGTCAGTGGTTTGAAACATAATCTTCTCAATATCACTCAATTCTGCAACAAAGATTTGAAGGTGGAGTTTGACAAAGAATTGTGTCTCATATCACATAGAAAGACCAAGGAGATTTCTTTGCAAAGAGTAAGAAAATGAAGCTTGTTTATAGCATATTTGGATTCTGCAAATAAGGAGAAAATTTGTTGTTTCTATACCAAGGCCTCAGAAAATAAAAGCTTGCTTTGGCACAAGATGTTATCTCACTTAAATCTCAAAAACATTAATTCTCTAGTCAAAAGAGAATCAGTGAAGGACCTGCCATCACCTGAATTCTGCATAGAAGGATTGTGTGAGGCATGTCAAAAATGAAAAATGAAGAGATCAAGTCACAAGAGTAAGGAATTTACTTCAATCACCAAACCTCTGCAATTAATTCATATGGATTTGTTTGGACCAGTAAATGTCATGTCCATGTCTAAGAAAAGATTTTCTCTAGTCATGGTTGATGATTTTTCAAAGTACACTTAGGTAGAATTCTTGCACTCAAAAGATGAAGATCCTGAAGTTATCATTGAGAATTTGAGAAGATTCACCGATAGTAGCCATAAAAAGTGACAATGGAACAAAATTCAAAAATGTTATACTCAATGAATTCTGCAAAGAGAATGAAATCACTCACCAATACTCAGCCCCAAGAACTCCACAACAAAATGGAGTAATTGAGAGAAAGAACAGGACTCTCATTGAAGCTGCAAGAACCATATTAGCAGAAGAAAATCTACCAACTAGTTTTTGGGCTGAAGCTGTCAGAATTGCATGTTACACTCAAAATAGAACACTCATCACAAAACCCGTTGGAACGAATCCTTATCACATCATGACAAATAGAAAACCATCTGTAACAAAATGTTTTGTTCTCAAGGATGATGTTAACAACCTTGGGAAGTTTGAAGCCAAGGCATATGAAGGAATTTTTGTGGGATACTCTTTGGACAAAATTGTCTATAGAGTATATGTGATTTATCAACAAAAGGTTATGAAAAGCACCCTGCTATGAATTTGGAAGGTGAAAACTGTGACAACTTGAGATTTGAAAATGAAATAGATTCTGAAACATTTGCAACTGAAAATTTTATCAACACTTATGAAGAGTCACATGTAGATATCTCACATGGAACAATTGAGGAAAGAGAAAATGAAGATTACAATCACATTCAACTTGAGAATTCTCCACACAACCCTAGCATCAACTCAGGGGGAGATTCTCAAGGATCTGCAAAAAATGGCAACAACTTCAATCAGGAGGAAATATGCTCAAATGATAAAGATGGAGCTCATCAAACTAAATGGAATAGAGCTCACACAGCTGATCAAATCATTGGAAATCCTGATAAAGGTGTGAGGACAAGAAGAGCAACTATGAATGAATGCCTATTTGCTTGCTTTCTGTCCCTAAATGAGCCAAAAAGGATTGAAGAAGCAATGTTGGATCCAGACTGGATAATTGTCATGCAAGAGGAATTAAATCAATTTGTGAGAAACAATGTTTGGGAATTAGTGACACCTCCAAAGGATAGATCAGTAATTGGCACTAAGTGGGTCTACAGGAACAAAATGGATGAACATGGAATAGTAATAAGGAAAAAGGCAAGGTTGGTTGCAAAATGGTATTCACAAGAAGAAGGCATTGACTATGATGAAACTTTTACTCCTGTTGCAAGATTGGAAGCAATCAGAATTTTTCTAGCCTTTGCAGCACACTCAAACTTTAAAATCTATCAAATGGATGTTAAAAGTGCATTTCTCAATGGTGAATTAGAAAAGGAAGTATATGTGTAACAACCACCTGGCTTTGAAGTTCCAAACTTTCCATACTTTGTTTACAGACTCATCAAAGCTTTGTATGGACTCAAACAAGCCCCTAGAGCATGGTATGATACTCTGTCAAAATTTCTTCTAGAGAATCAATTCACTAGAGGAACTATTGACAAAAATCTTTTCTACAAGAAGCATGATGAAGATGTTATACTAGTTCAAATTTATATGGATGATATCAATTTTAGATCTATAAATGAAAAATTATGTGAAAGGTTTTATAAGCTTATGCAAAGTGAATATGAGATGAGTATGATGGGAAAGCTCAATTACTTTTTAGGTCTTCAAATAAGCCAAAGGGTTGATGGCATTTTCACAAGTCAGATAAAATACATCAATGACTTACTCAAAACGTTTGACATGCAAGACTGCTCAACTGCTAAAACTCTAATGTCTACAGCTACAAAACTTGATAAAGATAAGAAAGGAAAAAGTGTAGACATGAAGACCTACAGAGGAATGATTGGATCTTTTCTCTATCTCACAGCTAGTAGACCTGACATTATGTTCTCTGCATGTCTATGTACAAGATTTCAGGAAAATCCCAAGGAATCTCATATCATTGCTATCAAAAGAATTCTGAGATACTTCAAAGGAACACCTTTCATGGGGTTATGGTACCCTAAAGAAAAAGGATTCAACCTAGTTGGATATTCAGATGCTGATTTTACTGGATGCAGAGTGGATAGAAAAAGTACCTCAGGAAGCTGTCAATTTCTTAGACAGAGATTGTTATCTTGGTTGAGTAAAAAGCAACAATCAGTTTCTACTTCTACAGTTGAGGCTGAATATATTGTTGCTGGAAGTTGTTGTGCTCAAGTGCTTTGGATCAGGAATCAACTAAGGGACTATAGACTGGTGTTAGAAGGAATTCCTATCATGTGGGACAACACTAGTGCCATATCAAGTGTTGCCAATCCAGTCAACCATTCCAAGACAAAGCATATTGATGTAAGGTACCGTTTCATAAGGGAACATGCAGAAAATGAAGTGATTAAATTATTCTATGTTCCTACACAAAAATAGTTGGCTGATATATTTACTAAACCACTTGATGAGGCCACCTTAAATAGGTTGGTTAGTGAAATTGGAATGCTAAATTCTTCAAGATAAGTGGCCAAATAAATATATCTCTCCAACTGTTACAACAATTGTTTCATAGACATGAACCTAAATGATTTATCTAAGTGAAACAAAACTGGTGTATATTTATAAATATATCAATTATATTGTTTTACATGATTTTAATTATATATATATATATATATATATACACACTCTGTAAAAACTAACTTGGAACTATTTCTTTGTTCTGAGATGGCCTAAAAAGAATTATTATACTTGTGCATTATTAGATAACAAGTGTGATAATTAAAATTTCAGGAATATCAATCAAACACATTTCTCATTTTAAGATGAATAATTTTTTTTTATTTATATAAGAAATGAGGTTTGTAAATCATTATTTTATTTTCCAAGTAAAAATAAAATAATCTCCCAAAACTTGAGTTTGTGGTTAAGTTGCCATTCTTTCTAACTTCTCGACTAGGTATAAATTCTTTAGTTCTCGAACAAGTTCAATTCTAAGAGTTCTCGAATGTCTTGAGTTCTCGAATAGCTCATTTTTGAGTTCTCGAATCATAATGTTGTGAGTTCTCGAATAGCTCATTTCTAGAGTTCTCGATCGAGCACTATTGACAATTCTCGAATCATCAGAGTTCTCCACTATAGTTTGGATGAGTTCTCGACTGTCTTAGTTCTCGATCAAAGTCTGACAGTTCTCTACTAAAATAACTTTACTCTTTTCAGAGTTCTCGATCACTAAAATTGATTGCTATTCTAGTCGAGTTATCTGTGTCATATAAATAGCAAAGTAGATCTAACATTTCATTTCTACACTTAACTGCAAACTCAAAGAAACTCTTTCTCTCAATCAGTTACACTTGAACCCTTGCTTTCTACTCTCTAAAACTTCTGTTTCTTTTCTCTCTTTCTATATACTCATTCAATGGCGTCCTCTAGTTCCACCCCTGCAACCGAAGTATATGTCATTCCTGAAACCAACTTTCTAGCCATAGCAAGGGATGCAGATGCTAAACCTCAATACAAGTGTTTCACTAGGTTTCTCATCGATTTCTACTTTAAAGAAGCTCTATTGGCAAACCCCACTCTATATCTTGACATTCTTGAGCAGTTCTGGATGACTGCAAATTGGGAAAATATAGCTTTGGAGAATGGGTGGTCGAAAGTGGTTGTCACCTAGAAAATCCAAGGAGAGGACATAAGTTTTGATGAAGATGATGTTAACAAAAGTTTGAAAGTGCAAACAGAGGAATTCAATGAAGAACCTACTAAAGATGATCTTCTAGATTTCCTAGAGTTCATTAGGTATTCTGATACTGTGGATAAAGGAGCTGAGAAGTTCAAGCTGGGAAAAATAAACAAGAAATTCATAAGAAAGGAGTGGTCATTCCTATTTGACACCATCCTAAGAGTTTTCACCTGCAGAAAAACAGGGTTTGACCATATAAGCATCATTTCCATTAAGCGGGCCTACTCATTGGCATACAACCAAAAGCTCAATGTTGGAAAGCTAGTTCTTGGGGAACTCATAACCAGGATTCCCAAGAAAGGTAATCAGATTTTCTTCCTTCGCTTTATTCAATTAATTCTCAACTATAAAAATGCTAGTTTAATTGAATAACTAGGATGAACAAACAAAGAATTGGCTACTCCAAATCCATGTCAAAAATCATTTTTTCTACATTGGATAGGAGAAACACAGTGAATGTACCTCTTCTAATTAAACCTCACATTGAGAGTGTATTTAGAGGGTACCCGCTTGTGCAGCCTAAATATGGTTATCTTGATGCAGTAGGAGGTCCTAAGGCTGCAGAAGAACCTAATGCACCTAACCCAAGGACTTCTAACCCAACTGTTATCCCTTCTTTGAATCCACTAGATGTTAGCAAACCAACCTGTACATCCTCTTAATAGGATGTAGTTGTAAAGAAGAAAAAGGAGAACCCCGTCAAGAAAAGAATGTTAGAGGTAGTTGTAGAAAATGAAGAAGATATTGATGTGTCATATGTGGAACCTTTGACCAGGAAGAAAAAGATTAAAAAGGCCACAACAGACCACTCTACATCCTCCTAACAGGATGCAGAGATTAAAGAGGGATTAAACCTACTTCTAGGTGCACTTTCTCAAAAAAGGTTCATCTATTGAAATTAGGAGCCAGCCCACCCCACCTTGTACAGAGTCTGCACCATTGCAGGAACTCACTCCTGTCAATGAAGAAGTTATAGTAGAAAAGGAGATACAATGTGCACAATTAGGATCTTCTATTGAAACTTCCCCATTTTCTCAGGAGGAGTTGCCAACACTCATTTCTACTCACAAGCTCTCTTCAATTCCCCAAATTTCTTCTCAACCAAATGTGTCTAGCCAAACACATGAGGTTGCTGATCATTAGGATTTCTATTTCCTTGGTGAGCCCAATTCAAGTGACTTGGTGCATGACACCTTGCTCACCACTCAGGAAACACATTTAGATGGTGAGGGAATGCGTGTTGAGGTATATCCTGATGACACCATCGAAACCACAGAGGCTTCAGGAGTCTTTACTCCAGACTTTGTAGTGGCTAAGGCATATGAAAGCCAAGTGTCTTCACAGACATTGGGTAATCTAGGGGACCTCTACACCATGTAAATGGCATCTCCTGTACACTCTCCAGTCATTCAAAGACTATTTTCTCAGGAGAAATCACCTATCCATCCAGTGTCTAGAGAATCATCTGAGAAATTGGATGAGGAAATAGATATGAGAAATGGCCTCAAAAATTGATGAATTAAATGATAGAGTTGACTCTCTTTCCACTACTATTTCTACAGTGGTGTCAAATGTACAAAATCTCAAAAAGGAGTTTGTCACTTCTTCTACCACTCAAGGCACCACACTTGTAAATATTTCTTCTCAGTTCACCTCTTTGTAGAATCTCATCTCAAACTTGGGACAAACAAATCAAGTTCCTTCAGAACCAGTTCCAACTCACATCAAGCCCAGTTATTCTATATTTCTTCCAAAACAAGATATCAACCCTAAGGGGGAGAAGGAAAGAAGAGAAGAAATTGAGGCTGAAAGGCAAAAGGCTGTCATGAGGAAACTTAGAGGAGAAATTATAAAGCCTAATGCTGATAAAGACTTCTTGGACCTTTTGCATCATATCAAAAAGCTAGTCAAGGGAAATCATTGGAGCTACAAGAAGATGCTTGACAATGCTATTGTTGCAGTAAGGGGAGTCAAGCTTGAACAGAGTGGCAAGATGTTTAAGGAACCAATAGTGCAGATGGAGTCTGGCTATTTCAAGGTCTCTGTTGGATTATTCGAAAGACTATCTTATATTGAGTTGGAATGCCTGTATAAAGCAGTTGAATTAGTTACTCATGAGGATGAAGAGTTGAAAAATCAGATATTGGGTCCTATCCTACCTAATGCTCTTCCTGAGACATACTGCAACCCAGATGGAGTAATGTACATGGCAAGGGGAGAGAAACTTGTTCACTTCAAAATTCCTCAACATCTCAATTCAGGAAACAAAAGTCAAATCATAAACCTAATTGAGTTGATTGAAAAGAAAAAGATCAAGCAAGTGGAAGATAATTTGATTGTGGAGAAGATGAAGAAGTTTATCAATGACCAAGTGTCTGACTTTGCAAGTGAGGAGCTGAAGAAACAGAAGAAGGATGATGAGGACAAAAATCAGGACAAGAATGAAAAGAAGCTTGAGTCCAGGAGTGATAAGGGTGGAAAGAAAGAAGATAAGAAAAAAGAGAGTGTGGATAAAAAGAAGAGAGAGGATTCTGAAAAGGAGGAGAAATATCAGAGAAAGAAGCCTTCCAAACAGCAAGCTGTTGGTGTTCATTCTAGTACACCTACCAAACTTCAGGGTACTAGTGTGATCCTAACAGTTTCTGAAACTGCTATAGCCCCTAAATCCAAATCTCCAAGAAGAATATTTGTAAAAGTTACTGCTCATGGAGTGATAAGGAAGGAAGTTGATAAGGATAAAATCAAGAAATTGAAGCCATGTCAACAGGTAAAAGTCAATACTGCTACAACAATAAAGTTCAAGAAATCTACTAGCTCATTTCTAGTTAGATGTCCTAAATGGAGAAAGCAGCTTATTGTTCCTGATAAGGGTCTTCAAATTAAGCCTATCCAAGAAGTTGTAGAAATTGATAAAGGAATGATCAAACAATGGAAGGCAAACAGAATTATCAAAGTAGAAATCAGGGACAAGAGAATGTTTGTTACAACTGTTGATGGAGAAGAAAGAGGTTTTCATCATGACAACTCAAATTCAACAACTCATGACATCAGAAAAGTGATCAGTCTGTTTGATAAAAGATGCATGATTGATAAACTAAAAATAATAGAGATGGCTGAGTACCTGGCTAAGAAATATCATAATAAGATTGACAAAGTCAAGTATTTGGAGGAGATGATTGATAAGAAAAGAAAATAAGAAGAAAGAATAGAAAGGTTGTCTAAAAAACTGAGAAGACAGGGAAAGTGCAGAGTATTCAAGGATCCTGGTATAGTTGAATTTAACTTGAGAAATGGGGCAACAATCAAAATCAGATTCAAGTTTATTCATGACTATCTTATGCACACCCTCAAAATTGTTGCTAACATGTTAAAAGATGCAATCATAATTGAAGAAGTCATGGCTAGACAACAGATTCTTGAGGCAATTGAAGAAAACAACACAAGGGAAGAGAAAGAAAGGAAAGAGAGATATGATCATGCCAATCATAAAAAAAAAATAGGTAAACTTGATATCTTGTATTAATTTGTAAAATTTATCATTTCCCAAATTGGGGGAGATTGTTGGACCAAATCAAACCTATTCTATGTAATTATTTGTTTTGCTATAACATATTTAGAACTTCTATAATAGGGTAGTGACTTAGACATCTCTATGTATTACTGCAGATAGAAGTATGATCAAATTGTAATTCCAAGTTATTATTAGAGTCAAGAATAAAGTATGTTAGAAGATTCAAGTTGAATCATGAAACAAGACAAAGAAGGCTTATTGAAGAAATAAGGAATGTAGTCTGAGAATTCGACTAAGGCAAATACACATTCGAGAAGTCACCCATTCGAGAAGTTAGGAATATGCAACTGGTCGAGAAGTCTCAAAACACTCATTGGCTATGTATTCGATCGAGAAGTACCAATTCAAGAAGTCAAGATATTGAAGTCAATCGAGTAGTGTGGAAATATTACAATAGAGAAGTCCAGAAAATCAATTCGAGAAGTTAGCAAAAGGTGCATTCGAGAAGTGGTAGAGCTGAACTAATCGAGAAGTCTCAGTTTTAAGTGTTCATTCGAGAAGTCTAGTCTAATCGAGAACTCATCAAATATAGTATGTGATCGAGAAGTCTAAACATTCGAGAGGTCAGCCATTCAAGGACTAATCGAGAAGTCACAGCTAGTACTCAATCGAGAGGTCAATCACCATGACTTCTCGAAGTAATTTCAACAGAGTACTCGACTGTTCCAAGGAGCTATTTTCAAGGAGAATTGTAGAAAAACAAGACAGATAATTTGCAGCTCTGTCTTTGCAGGATAAGTCAAGCCTGTGAAGATAGAGACAAGACTATAATGAAGTTGGGAAGATATGCAAGACAAGTGACAGAAGATATAAAGTTGAACGTAGTAGGCTGTTAAAACAAGTGTTAGCTAGAAATAGATATTAGTCAAATGTAAATGTAAAGTTTTAGTCAAATAGAAATAGATGAGCATGTGCACAGGACATGTAGTCTATATATTTTATGCACAGCCTCATTTGATAGTGTCTTTGAAAGAGTTTTAAAAAATGTATTCATACATTTGTATTCTTCCTAGAATAAGAAGCTGAAATTCAAGTTGAATTTTAAATTGTAGCAAAGTTCATTATAATACAATTAGATTGAAAGTTACATCTTGTGTTTTATTATACATTCAACCCCCCTCTATAAACTTCTGGGACTCCTTATTCCTAACAATAATTAAATAATTAAATATAATATGTAGATATACATATAAAAAATTTAAAAAATCGATTTTGATCGATTTATACCACCTTTTTGAATGATTTTCAAAAAATGTCTAAATTCGTTTTTAACCGTCTAAACTACCTAATACCGATTTCGACCGATTATTTTAAAACACTTAATTTTCTGCCTAGCACCGAATCAGGGCATTTCACAAGCGCCGCACAATCCCGATTTTTAGAATACTGACAAATTATGATAAAAAGAGTCAAAACCCTATATATTTTTAAAAAAATTAATAATTATTATATTTTTTATAGTTAATTTGAAATAAAAAATTAAATAAATTAAACTTAAAAACATCTCATGTTGTGTTATTATCTCGTATAGTGTATATATATATATATATATATATATATATATATATATATATATATATATATATATATATATATATATATATATATAACTTAAAGTGACTTAATGTGATAAGTCGGGATCTTAAAATACATGTTTGAGTAATTTTGTATTATAAGTGATTTGAGAGTTTTTAAAAATATAATAATAAAAATAAAAATGACTTATGAGTAGAACTGACAATTCGGGTAAACGGTTCGGTTTCGGATCGGATCACTTTTCGGTTATAATATATTTTTATTCGGTTCGGATCGGATCAGATTTGATTCGGTTCGGATTCAGTTTCGGTTTTGCATAAATTGAATCGGTTTCGGTTCGGATCGGTACGATTTCGGTTTGGTCAAAATCGGATTAAAATTCGGATGAATTTCAGATAAAAATCGGATTAAATTCGGTTCAGATATTTTCGGATTTCTTATTTCAAATTAGATTTTGTTTGGATTTGAAAGTTAAGTTCAGATTATTGTTAAATTAATTTGAATTATCATTGGATTTAAATAAAGATCATTAAATAAATATGACAAATTATAGTTAAAATTTGATAAAATAATACCGAACAAAATAATTATCTCGATTAAGTAATATATTTCTTCATTTCAGACTTTGGTCAATATGATAAAAGAAATTTTCACTAAATTTTGTAATGTAACAATTTCAAAAAAAAATCTTGATGTCCAAATAAAAATATAAATAAATTTTATATGTACATATATAATATACAGTATTTATTTCTTTTTTAAAATATGAATTTATATTCACTTTTCTTTACTTTCTAGCAAATTCAAAATAAATGTTATTATTATTTTTTTAATATTTTATTTTACGAACACATGTATTATACGTATGAATTATGTATAAGTGTATAATGTACATGTGAGTGTAACGAACCATAAGATTGTATTTATGAAATACACTTAAATTCTATAATTTAGTTTGAGCCATATTCAGTTTGTATACTTTTTAGTTATGATTTAATCGATTTCGGGTTATTATCGGATGTGTTATTTCGGATTATTTTTTGTTTAAATTCTTGATACGGGCAAAAATAACCCTGAGTAAATAATAATAAATATAGCATTTATTATTTCATTAATTAGACCTGTTATGGTCCAAAGGCTTGAGCCCTCAAAACGAACTAGGAAAATAAATCCTCGGATCAACTGAACTTGTAAGTCTAGCCCACAAGTTCTGTTGAAGCCATAGGCCCATTAAGCCTTTGTTATTAATTAATTTCGTAATTAATATATAAAGGCTCAGTAAAGGCCCAAGAAGTCTGTTGAAGGCCTTCATCCTAGAAGGATCTAGAAACCCAAACGTGGGAAGAGTCCAACAAGGACTCTCATTCCTATAAGGTTTTGGATACCCCTGCTGCTAGGAGACTTAGCCCCCAAGTCTCCTAACCCTAATTTGATTTCAAGGCCTTCATGTGCCTATTTAAAGGGCCTAACCCCTCAACATTAGAACTACGTTTTTTGGCTTGATTCTCATACGAACTGAGATACGTAGGCAGTTAACGAGGACCTGAGTTTAGTCACGAAACGTTAGTGCAGCCATTAAAGCTTGAAGCTCCCCCAAACCCTAGCACTAATTACGCATTAAAGAAACCTCGTTTTTGATCCGTAACATTTGGCGCCGTCTGTGGGAACCGAATAATAACCATGGCAAGAACACGAAGTACTGCAAGCACCCTTGAAGGAGAGATCCCTGGCGCCGCTGTCGACACCACTGTTCCCCCTATTACAACTCAGGGGCAACAAGCTGTTGTTCCAACCACCTCTGTTGAGGACCCTGAAGCAAGCACCCGGCGTGCTGGACCCCTCAGCATCGTCGTTCATCCTTCCAACCCCAATGTGTCAATTCATGCTTCAGCTCCTCCGTTCCAGGTAATTCCACCCCTTCATACTACTTTTGTTGCTCCTCCTACTATGCAGGTCCCGTCTGCTATAACTCCCGACCCTCGTTATGGGCTCCCAAGGAACTATGAGCCCCCTTATGAGCAAGGGCTGTTGCCCCACTATACCTCACAACGAAGAAGTCGGGACTTCTCTGGACCTTACTCAACTGATGACGAGAAGTCATCTGACGAAGATGTTAACCCACGAAGGAGGCGACCTGGTAAGGAGCCCCTTGGAGGGAGGAGTACCCAGCCCCGAGGGCCTCAAAGTAATGACTCCCTGAACCTTCAGGAAAGAATACGCGCTCATGAAGCCGAAGCTCAACGACTAAGGAAAGACCTGGAAAAGGCATTGGCAAGGCGACATCACCCCAGAATGGAGGGTGCTGGAGAGTTGATGAGAAACACCTCTATAATAGATTTGGATTAGCCCCCGAGGCAAATAAGGACAAGTCATGTTAGGACTGATCCCCAAGACTTACTGCCGCTTGGAGATCCTGATGATCCTACGCCCCCCTTCATAGAAAATATTATGAATGAAAAGATATCAAGGAAGTTTAAGATGCCAACAATCAGGGCCTATGATGGAACGGGAGATCCCTCAAATCATGTGCTCACGTTCTCTAATGCACTGTTGCTGCAGCCTGTAAACGATGCCATTAAATGTAGGGCGTTTCCCCAAACCCTGAGTGGCATGGCTCAGCGGTGGTTCAGTCGTCTACCACCAAACTCTGTTGGGTCATTCAAGGATCTGAGCAGGGCCTTCATTGGTCAATTCATTAGCAGCAAAACTCATGAAAAGAGCTCAGCTTCGCTAATGAACATGCACCAGGGGAAGAACGAATCCTTGAGGGATTACATGAATAGGTTCACAAAGGAAGCCTTGAAGGTCCTTGATCTAGATCAGAAGGTCGCTATGATAGCCTTGCAGCAAGGAACTTCTGACGAAAATTTCAGAAGGTCGTTAGCCAAGAGGGCCCCTGAAACTATGAATGAGCTCCAAGAGAGAGCAGGAAAGTATATCAAGGCTGAGGAAAGTATGAGGAAAGCTCAAGGGTTTCAGGCCTCGAACGCCTATCCTAAAAAACGATCCAGCGATACCGAGTACACTGTAGATACCAAGTATGCGAAGAATGGTGACGTCAATGACTCCAAGAAGAAAGGAGGTGCCAGGTTCACCGAGTATGCAAGGCTAAACACCGCCCGTAGCCAGATACTAATGGACATTGAGAAGGGTAAAGATCTTCGATGGCCGAAGCCACTGAGGACTGATCTAGAAAAGAGAAATAAGAGCGCATACTGCCGGTTCCATAGGGATGTGGGACACGACACTGACGACTGTCGTCAGTTGAAAGACGAGATCGAATTTCTGATTAGAAGAGGGAAGTTGGAAAAATACACCAAAGATGGTGCTGGAGACGATAGAAGGAACGACAAACGAAGGGACTCAGACCCCAAGGAAAGAAACAATCAGCCTAGAGGGCCTGTGATTAACGTAATATCAGGAGGGCCAACTGCAGCAGGCAACTCCAGAAACTCCATGAAAGCGTATGCACGGGAGGTAATGAGCATTGTAGGAGAACCTCCTAAGAGGGCAAGAACTGAAGTCTCGTTGACCTTCGACGACTCCGACCTAGAAGGGGTGAGGTTCCCCCACGATGATCCCTTAGTAATCACCCCCACCATAGGGAATTCTCCTGTGAAAAGAGTCTTGGTAGACAATGGTTCTTCCGTTGACATCCTATTTTATGATGCCTATGTAAAAATGGGATACAGTGATTCACAGCTAACCCCCTCCAACATGCCCATATACGGTTTTAATGGAGTGGAGTCTCGGATCGAGGGGATCATAAAACTACCAATGACTATAGGCGAAGAACCTCGACTGTCCACTCAGATGCTGAATTTCTTAGTTATTAAGGCAAGCACTACCTATAATGCAATCCTTGGGAGGACAGGGTTGCATGCCTTCAAAGCAATAGCTTCTACATATCACTTGAAACTCAAGTTCCCGACCAGGAATGGAGTGGGGGAAGAAAGAGGAGATCAGAAGATGGCCAGAAGCTGTTATGTGGCTGCTTTAAAGCCTGATGGCACTGGGGGGCAGGTTCTCCCCATTGAAGATATGGATGTCAGAGATCACGAAGAGAGGAGGGGGAAACCTGCGGAGGACTTGGAGTCCATTCCCCTGGATCCTTCATATCCTAAGAGAGTGACATATGTTGGGGCTTCACTCCCCAAGGACCTGAAACAACAACTGATACAGTTCCTACAAGATAACAAAGATGTTTTCGCTTGGACAGCAGCTGACATGCCAGGAATAGACCCCGAGCTTATAACACATCAGTTGAATGTAAATCCTGGAAGGACAGCGGTCAAACAGAAGAAAAGAAGTTTTGCCCCTGAAAGACAGGAGGCCATTAAGCAGGAAGTGGAAAAATTGCTAGAAGCTGGATTTATTGAAGAAATCCAATTTCCTGAATGGCTGGCCAACCCTGTGATGGTTAAAAAAAGCAATGGGAAGTGGAGAATGTGTGTGGACTTCACTGACTTGAATGATGCGTGTCCCAAGGACTGTTTCCCCTTACCAAGGATAGACACGTTAATAGATGCCACAGCTGGGCACGAAATGCTTAGCTTCATGGATGGTTTTAGTGGCTACAACCAAATTAAAATGCACCCCGGAGACATTCCTAAGGTATCGTTTGTTACTGACTTTGGTGTTTTTTGTTATCTGGTTATGGCTTTTGGACTTAAGAACGCATGAGCCACATATCAAAGGCTTGTGAATAAAATTTTCAAGCACCTCATTGGAAAGACTATGGAAGTCTATGTTGATGACATGATAGTCAAAAGCTTGGACAAGGCCGATCATCTTGTACACCTGAGTGAGGCATTCGAAGTTCTGAGAACCCACAAGATGATGTTAAACCCATCCAAGTGTGCCTTCGGCGTAGGTTCTGGAAAATTTCTGGGCCTGATGGTCTCAAAGAGAGGCATTGAGGCCAATCCTGACAAAATCAAAGCAATTCTGGACATGGAGCCTCCCAAGACTGTAAAGGAAGTCCAAAAGCTTACTGGAAGGGTAGCGGCCCTGGGACGTTTCATATCCAAGTCTGGAGAAAAATGTCTGCCATTCTTCAAGGCCCTCAAGAAGGTCAAGAACTTTGAGTGGAATGACGAGAGTCAAGCAGCATTCGAAGAGCTGAAAAAGTATATGGCCGAGCCACCCTTGCTTGCCAAACCAAAACCTGAGGAAATACTATTCCTGTATCTTGCTGTCTCAAACTCTGCCCTGAGTGCAGTTCTTGTGAAAGAGGAAGCTAAAGTTCAAAAGCCTATCTACTACGTTAGCAAAATACTGCATGGTGCAGAGCTGAACTACTCAAAAGTTGAGAAGTTTGCCTTAGCATTAATCATGGCTTCAAGAAAGCTACGTCCGTACTTCCAGGCGCATGTTATCAATGTCTTGACAGACCAACCCCTGAGAAACATACTGCATAGCCCCAAGGCCAGTGGAAGGTTAATCAAATGGGCGGTTGAACTGGGAGAGTTCGAAGTCAAATACAAGCCCAGGACGGCCATCAAAGCTCAGGCTCTGGCTGACTTCGTGGTTGAATGCACCATTCCAAACCAAGAAGTCGGGGGGCAAGAAGAGAATAAAGATAAAGAAGTTGAAGAAAAGAAAGAAAAAGAGGAAGAACTCAAAGAATACTGGTTGCTCTTTTTTGACGGAGCTTCAAAAACAAAAACTAGTGGAGCTGGTCTAGTTTTACAAAGCCCGGATGGCTTCATTGTCGAATATGCAATCAAATTGGACTTTCCGACTACAAACAACGAGGCGGAATACGAAGCTTTGATAGCTGGACTTGGTCTGGCCAGAACCCTGAGGGTGAAAAACATGAAAGTATGCGGTGACTCAAGGTTAGTAATCTCTCAAGTAAATGGGGAGTTTGAGACCCGAGACGTGACTATGGCCAGGTATTTGAGAATCGTTAAAGCTCAAGCCACACAGTTCGAAGAATGTCACTTTGAGTACATCCCGAGAGAGGAAAACATGAAGGCTGATGCCTTGTCCAAATTTGCATCATCAGAAATTGAAAGCTACTCGGGCAGTGTTTATTTTCAAGTCTTGAAGACCCCAAGCATTGATGCGAAACTGATAGCTCCTATTGGGCCGGGAACATGTTGGATGGATCCCATCAAACTCTACTTGGAAACAGGAAAAACACCTGCCGACCCCTTGGATGCTCGCAAACTGTCAGTAAGGGCCCTGAGGTATGCCCTTATAGAAGGGATACTCTACAAAAAATCATACGTGATACCCTACTTGAAGTGTTTGAGACCCCATGAAGCTGAAGCTGCCCTAAGGGAAGTTCACGAAGGAGTATGTGGTCAGCACCTAGGAAGCAGAACTCTTGCTCACAAAGTCGTGAGACTGGGGTTTTATTGGCCTGAGATGCTTAAAGATGCCAAGGCATATGTTAAGAAATGCGATCGTTGCCAAAAGTTTGCACCCCTTGTTAGGCAGCCCCCTGAGATGCTGACATCCATCAACTCTCCGCTCCCCTTTGTCATGTGGGGAATGGATATTCTAGGCCCGTTTCCTATGGCCAGTGCACAAAGGAAGTTCCTCATTGTTGCCATCGACTACTTCACTAAGTGGATAGAAGCCAAGCCCTTGGCCAAAATTGACACTAAGAACGTAACTCAGTTCTTCTGGGAGAACGTCATATGCAGGTATGGGCTACCTCGAATCCTGGTAACGGACAACGGAACTCAATTCAACAGTAAGGACTTCATGGAATACTGTGGGAATTATAACATTGAACTACGCTTTACTTCAGTAGCTCATCCGCAGTCAAATGGGCAAGCTGAAGTTGCTAACAGAATTATCCTAGATGGACTCAAGAAAAGGATAGAACGCTCCCAAGGGACTTGGGTTGATGAGTTACTCCCAATCTTATGGGCATATAGAACTACTTGCAGAACATCAACAGGAGCTACTCCATTTCAACTAGCCTATGGAGCCGAGGCAGTGGTACCCGTTGAAGTTGCTCAGACATCACCAAGGATTCAAGAATTTCAAGTTGACACCAATGAAGAAGGCATGAAACTGGCTCTAGACCTAATAGATGAGCTGCGCGACGAAGCTAATGCCAGAATAGTAGAAAGCCAGAAGAAAGCTTCGTTCTACTACAACCTGAGAGTCAAAGAAAGGTTCTTCCGCGAAGGAGACTTAGTCCTGCGAAAGATCGAGGCATCTGGAGTTGGTCCCAAAGGCAAGTTAGCTCCAAACTGGGAAGGGCCATACCAAGTAAAGGAAGTCACAGGGCAAGGAGCGTACAAACTCCAAACCCTTGAAGGGATTGAAGTCCCTAGGAGCTGGAATGCAGCCAACTTAAGAATTTATTATGTTTAGGTTTTCAACTTTAAATGTTTAAATATCGGTTTATTAGCCTTGAAAGGCATGACATTTATTAAGCCTTGGTGGCATCTTTTTAAGTTATTAAGCCTTGATGGCATCTTTTTAAGTTACTTTGGAAAACTTAATGTTTCCGTTATCTTTATATAATTTGTACCAAGTCCTTTACAAAGCCATGCAAGTAGTTGTTGTTTATGTTCAGATTAAGCACGAAAAACAAATAAAACTAAGGCGGAAAGTAAAGAGACGGGAATATGAAAAACATAACTGCATAAATAAGAGCCCCGGGGGGCAAAAATTCTTTACAAAGCCACTGAGGGCCAACATAAATAAAAACCTAACTACTACTCTGAGGACTCCTCCTCACCGGAAGAAGACGAGCCTTCTTTGCCTTCACCAGATTCTTTGTCATCTTCATCGGACTCTTCTTCCTCCCTAGAAGAGCTCTCCTCTACTGGCTTTTGAGGGATAGCCTCTGGAACAATCTTCTTGGGAGTAACTCGAACTGGGGAAGGGGTAATAGAAGGCGCACGATTTCTGACATCCGGGCTGTCCTCCCCATCGGTTTCCTCGTGCTCCTCGAACAACCGCTTCAACGCATTGGCTGATTGAGGGCATTTGAAGTCTACCTTTGGGTTAAACAAACCCGGGTGTTTGCCCAACACTTCCTTGAGGGCGTCATTCCACCCGATAGTGTAATTAGCCGGGAAGATTAGGTCCTCATGAGCCTCGATTAAATCCCGGTACTCGTCAGAGGCCATATATTGATCAATTATAGCATTTCTATCTGCCCGTAGCTCGACCACCTCAGCTTGGGCCTGTTTAAGCTGCCCCTCCTTCTCAGCCATCTTTTCTTCAAGATTTTTTAGCTTGGCATGAGCCACTGTCAGCTCCTTCTTATGTTTTCCTGCCCGGGCTTTCCAAGCCTCCGTCTGGTGCAAAGAAGCTTGGAAATAGGCGTTGGCCTGAAAAAGCAACAAAACAAGTTAATACATATAGAAAGGCCCAGACCGTGAACGGAAGAAGTGTGAACTACAAGGTAAGCAAGTAAATAAGCTTACCGATGCCAATGCCTGCGCACCCAAAGCCTTGGTGCTTTCCTCGTCCCGTCCCAAGACAATATCCTTGTAATCGCAAGGAGTGAGGGAGTGAAGGGACCAGTCCCTTGCGTGATCTGTGCATCCGACCACCGTATCCGACTTCCTGATACCCCAGCCAGGCTTGTATGCCAGGGATTTGGGCTCCTTGACCGGCTCGCTGCTCCCAGCTTCGATTGGCCCTGTGTGCGGCTGTAAGAAAGCCGGAGGTTCCTTTACCTGCCTGGGGTCGTTCATCAGTCTTAGCCGTTTCATACGGCCAGTTTCTTCTACGGGTGGAATAGTCCACTCGTTTATCAATGCAGCAGCTGAAAAAGAAAACATGGAAACATTAGTAAGGCAATCAACGAGTAGAACGAGAACAGAGTCAAGTAAAATAGTATACCTTTGCTAGAGGCCCTTGATAGGCCCACGGCTCTCAACCTGTGTTCGTCAAGAAGAACCCAAGCAAGCTGCTTGGTTTCAACCTGAGTAAGCTTGGCATAAGCCTCTTCTTCTTCCCCTGAGAGCCTAATAGCGTCAAAGCTCCCGTCTGACACTTTGCTAAACATGGGCCTAAAAAGGGTACCCCAGTCTCCCCCTTCCCACTTTACTTGGACAAAATTTTCCTTCTAGTGAAGGTTGTTGTCAGGGATCGAAGAGGTATCAAAGATATGGGGTTTGTTAGGCCTGTGAGCTATGTGAACCCAGCCCTGGGAAATGCTAGAAGAGTTTTTGAATTGAAAGATTTTGCGAAAAAGAGGGACTGTCATTTTTATCTTATTCTCCAAACATAAGACCATGAAACAATGGATGAGCCTCCATTCATTGGGCACGAGTTGACATGGATTTATTTGAACATCAGCTAAGAGGGTGGGGATGAAGTCGTGCAAAGGAAACCTAAGCCCCGATAAGAGGGCATCTACGTAAACAAATAGATGACTAGGATGCCAATGGCAGGTCCTGTCGCCAGGTTCAACTAAGGAAATGGAAAACCTAGGTGGAATATTAAAAAGCTTGTTATACTCTTCTACTATGTCGGCTTCGAAAAATTTACTACTACGACTGTAAGAATCTAGATGGGATTGACTAGGGTATTCATCCACCCGTTGGTTGATCATATCTATCAAGGACATGTATGTAGAAAAAATGGGGATTCGATTTAGGGATTTACCTCTCTTGGCTGATCCCGCGTTCATGGCTGCCAATCTAGAAGCTCTCTTATCCGCCATCCGATTTTCGACTTTATGTAATTCTTTGAGGAAGCTAACGATTTAAATTACTTGGCAGCTTGAGAGCTCGAATATAGAAGGGAGAAGTGAGGAGTAAAAAATGAGAAGTGTGAGAAATGAAGCCCACACCACTCATATATGCAACCCCAGCCGGTCACCTGACCGTTTAAATTCAACTTTTGACAGGCATCTCTAGGTCAAACAACCGTCGAAAGGTAAGTCAACCGGTATCACCGGTGAAGGGGCTTGAAAGCCCATATTCTAAGGCCCAAAACCTCTACAACCCATAAACTGGGAAAGATCTAAAACATGGGCCTGCCAAGCCCGTAGTCATAAAACCTCACAGGCCCATTCTATAAAGTCGAAAATAAAAGGCCATGAGGCCCTCAAGGGATTTCGACCTCAAAGAGTTTTGAGGTTTATTTCGACTTCAATCCAAGTCGAAAATAAAAGGCCATGAGGCCCTCAAGGGATTTCGACCTAAAAGAGTTTTGAGGTCTATTTTGACTTCAATCCAAGTCGAAAATAAAAGGCCATAAGGCCCTCAAGGGATTTCGACCTCAAAGAGTTTTGAGGTCTATTTCGACTTCAATCCAAGTCGAAAATAAAAGGCCATGAGGCCCTCAAGGAATTTCGACCTCAAAGAGTTTTGAGGCCTATTTCGACTTCAATCCAAGTCGAAAATAAAAGGCCATGAGGCCCTCAAGGAATTTCGACCTCAAAGAGTTTTGAGGTCTATTTCGACTTCAATCCAAGTCGAAAATAAAAGGCCATGAGGCCCTCAAGGGATTTCGACCTCAAAGAGTTTTGAGGCCTATTTCGACTTCAATCCAAGTCGAAAATAAAAGGCCATGAGGCCCTCAAGGGATTTCGACCTCAAAGAGTTTTGAGGTCTATTTCGACTTCAATCCAAGTCGAAAATAAAAGGCCTTGAGGCCCTCAAGGGATTTTGAAGTCCTGTTCGACCTCGATCCAGGTCGAAATCGACCTCAATCACTATGTTCGACCTCGAGGCATTTTGAAGTCCTGTTCGACCTCGATCCAGGTCGAAATCGACCTCAATCACTATGTTCGACCTCGAGGTGTTTTGAAGTCCTGTTCGACCTCGATCCAGGTCGAAGTCGACCTCAATCACTATGTTCGACCTCGAGGCGTTTTGAAGTCCTGTTCGACCTCGATCCAGGTCGAAATAGACCTCAAACTACTATTTCGACTTCAAGATATTTTGAGGCCTATTTCGACCTCAAACGAGGTCGAAATCAACCTCGGCCCTCCAATCCTTGTCGAAATCAACTCCAATCCAGGACAATATTGACCCCGATCCAGATCGACTTAGGGGAGAAATGCAGAAAAAGCATCCTTGGCGACTTAGCTACAAATAAAGTCCTTTGGGAACCAATTTATATAATATTGATTCTTTAAAAGAATTAATAATAGAAGGCCTGAGTCCGAAAGTCAAGAAAAAATTGACTGAAACGAGTCAAATGCCCGATAAGGCACTGAAGACCCTTTGTAAAACTTTTACGAAAACTCACGAAGTTTTCCCAAAAGTTGGGGGGCAAATGATACGGGCAAAAATAACCCTGAGTAAATAATAATAAATATAGCATTTATTATTTCATTAATTAGACCTGTTATGGTCCAAAGGCTTGGGCCCTCAAAACGAACTAGGAAAATAAATCCTCGGATCAACTGAACTTGTAAGTCTAGCCCACAAGTTCTGTTGAAGCCATAGGCCCATTAAGCCTTTGTTATTAATTAATTTCGTAATTAATAAATAAAGGCTCAGTAAAGGCCCAAGAAGTCTGTTGAAGGCCTTCATCCTAGAATGATCTAGAAACCCAAACGTGGGAAGAGTCCAACAAGGACTCTCATTCCTATAAGATTTTGGATACCCCTGCTGCTAGGAGACTTAGCCCCCAAGTCTCCTAACCCTAATTTGATTCCAAGGCCTTCATGTGCCTATTTAAAGGGCCTAACCCCTCAACATTAGAACTACGTTTTTTGGCTTGATTCTCATACGAACTGAGATACGTAGGCAGTTAACGAGGACCAGAGTTTAGTCACGAAACGTTAGTGCAGCCATTAAAGCTTGAAGCTCCCCCAAACCCTAGCACTAATTACGCATTAAAGACACCTCGTTTTTGATCCGTAACAATTCCGATTCCGGATCATTTTCGGATCGGATCAAATCGGTTTTCAGATCATTTTCGGATTTGATTATATTGAACCGATATCGGTTCGGATCGGATTGTTTCGGATTCGGTTACACTTTCGGATACAAAATCGGATTCGGTTCCCTACATTTCGGGTCGGTTCTTCGGATCCAGACCCAATTTGCCAGGTCTACTTATGAGTAATTTATGACATATAAATAATTTTTATCAAAATAGAAAAAAAATAAGTCACCGGAAAAAGTACATAATACTTACATCTAACTTTAAAAATTAGTTTCTGACTTATTTCTTACTTTAAGAGTGTGTATTCAATTAAGATTTATAGGTATTGATAATATCCATTTATTTTTATTGATTATATTTGATTTAAAATTCCATAGATTATATACATAATTCATAGAGTCCGCGCATAGTTAATTATGAATATAGTAGAATCTCTTGTATATTAAGGTGAGATTTTAAAACATCTAAAATATATAGGAAAATCCAACATAATTTATGAATTTTTAAAATCCATCAGTGTTAATAAGTATTTGAATACCCCAAAATTTTAATTGATTAAAAATAATCTAAATTGAATACCCTAGATTTTAAATCATTATTTAAAATCTAGATTTATATGCCAAGATTTTAAAACATTATTTAAAATCATAATTGAACACCCCTAGATTTTAATGAATACTTTTTAATCCATGTTGAATATCCCTAGATTTTTAAAATCCAAAAAAAATACTTCACAATCCCAATTGAATACATCAAGATTTTTAAAGTCAGAAGCAAGTATAAGTCGGTTTCTGAATTATTACACAAACTGCAATTTTTCAGCTTAAAGTTATAAACAACTTTAAGCCCTGGCTTAAAATTTAGCCAAACATTGATCCCGTTTGGCTAAGTTTATAAGCAGCTTATAAGCCGAAAAAGTTGGTATATATGTATTTTTTTCTGAAAATAAGTAATTTATTTTCAAATTTGGAAATAAGATTTAGTCTTAAATTTCTAAAATAAATATTAATTTTTAAAAAAAATATGAAAATACTTTAAAAAAATAAGTAACTTGTTCGCAAGAAAAATAAGTTGCTAAATTTTTATTTTAGTTTTGAGAAAAGTTAAGGCTAAAATTATAGTGGCCGTTTGGTGTTTTTTAAACTTAAAATAAGTAGCTTATTTTATTTTTATTTTTTACATATTTTCATATTTTTTTAAAGATAAATATTTGTTTTAGAATTTTAAAATCAAATATTATCTTCAAAATAAAAAATAAATTATTTATTTTCAGAAAAAGTACATACATCTCTATTTTTTCTGAAAATAAGGGATTATTTCCCGAATTTAAGTGGAAACAAACGGGGCGGTAATTGCTCCCGTACAAAGTAAAATATAGTACTGCATTTAACAAACAACCGAGTATAAAGGAGATAAAATGTATCTATTTGTGTGGGTCAGCGAGAATTGAACGAGGAGGTGAATTAATTTTGACAAGGGTCGGGTAATCATCTTTTTTGTATTATTTCTTACTCATAATTTCTTGATTTCATTACTTGAATAAATTGTGTTTAGTTAGTGATAGTGATTCCCCATTTCCCATTTGTTAATTTTTCTTAAAACCGTACATAGAAATGGAATCATATGGCTTTTACTAAGTGCCTGCCAAGTGTTTGATAAAAGTTCCCCTCTGAATTTGAGTGTCTGACAAGTACTTGGTGTAGTTTCGTCTTCAGGGGGAACCTACACCCTTGTCAATGCTGTTATCGTACCTCGTAGTAATATAGAGTTTATAAAAGAGATCTTTTAACCCGAGCTTCTAGGATTAATGTATAAATTGAGATGATACAATGTGTGTACATCTTGAATTCAACGATGTAGGGAGCTTTATTTTATACACTTAAGTTCTATATGTGACTCGGACTTGTGTTCTATAATGTACTAGTTTATTTTCGTACTTGCGGAGTGATAATTGAGTTTTGGTTCTAAACTCCTTCGCTGATAAAACATTTTAGTCTTCGGTAAAATTTAAGTTATTCTCTGAAATAAACTGTCTTACTTTGAAGTTATTGTAATCGAAAATAAACAAAGTAAAATACAATTTCAGTAGTAAGTGAAGTTGGTGTAAGAGTAAGCTGGACAGGTTCAAATACAATATTTTGTTTATAATCACTTGACTTAATTCCAGCTATGAAAAAGAATTGTGAAAGCTGTGAAAGCTGTTGATGTATATGTGCATGAAAAAGTATCGTAGTTAGCTTCTTTTATCTTTCTTTTATAACTTAATTGCTTAATTTATTTGTGCATTCTTCTTATGAATGAATTCTAGGGCGTTGGACCTTGATACGTGATATTCTGTATATTTTAACTATTATCAGACATGAGTAGCTTTCAAGTGACTGCCTGCAAGCCTGCCTTTAATGTCTTAAGCATACCTCATGGGCGGTATGCTTTGTCAGGGGTACATGCTGTCGTTCGATTTTCTAAGGATTCAGCTTGCCATTTGGCAAAGGTTCCAGAGGTTTCATTTAGGCTAAGAACTTGTACATCTGGAATTCAGAGATGTGCACCAGTATGCGTATTTGGTGGCAAGGGAAACTCGACAAACGACAATGATGTGAGGAAATTATTGATGGATGTATACCAATATCTTTTATGATACTGATATGAATCTCTGATTAAATATTTAAATGATTAGTTTTATTATATTTAAATATTAATATAACAAACAGCAAGAAAAATATTAATATCACTGGGTTGGTAAATGGTAACTACTAACTAGGGTTTGTTTTTCGAAACTCCATTTCCGACTCTTTGATCTTGACATTCCTGAGGTAGGGTCGGTAATTCCCACCAATATCTGGCCTACGTTGTTGATATCTTGTGAAAAGTTGATTAACTGTTCCTTTTATTTTTTCTGTTTCCATAACTTTGTCAATATTAATCATGCTGGGAATCATTTTAGATATGTATGGCCTGTAGTGATTATACATATGTCTATTAAACATCTATGACCTACCAGATGCCATCCCAGCATTATGAAGCGACTGATGTTGTCGTGAGCTTCTAGAACATGGATATAGTAATATAAAGATATCAGCACCATCGCATATTCTGAGGCTTGATCTCACAATGGAATTTTTTTGCAACTATTATATTAGCATAAGTTATACAAAATTATATTCTCAAGTAATATAGAGTAATCCGAAAATAATAAAATTGAACTTGAATATGATGGATAATGTTGGAAGTGTGACGGGAAACAACATTCCTTTACTAAATTGTTGACATTTAGAGAGACTGTAAGAGTTTAGATATATTAGGGAGTGAAAGAGAAGGTAAGAATAAAGACAAATTTATAGAACAATAAGGAGAGCAGTAGATTTACTGTCAATATATTAGGTGCCATCAAAGCAACTCAATAACTCTAAAATAGATCAGGACATAATCACATGACATGCATACTTAACAAGATAACACAAGTTTATTAGCTACTTCTAATATCTAATTTATGTAACAAACATCTTACACTAACTTGATGTAAACCCTATAGTTAGATAATTGAATAATTGAACACAATAAATTGTGCATCAACAGTGTCCAGTTACTTGCAGTCGGAGACAAGTTATGAGTATCTGGATAGCATAGTGTGTTTCTCTAAGTGGTAATTGAAGTTACATGCTGTTTTGTTAACGGTTTTAACATTTCTTGACTCAATTTTTACTAGGCTTCCCCATGGAAATCACTTGAGAAAGCGATGAGTGGTTTGAAGAAGGAAAAGTCACTAGAGGATGTATTACGGCAGCAGATGGAAAACCAAGAGTACTATGATGATGGAGGTAGTGGTGGAAAACCTCCAGGTGAAGGTGGCCGTGGTGGGGGCGATGGTTTCGGTGAGTCAAAAGATGAAGGCTTTTCTGGAATATTGGATGAGGTATTTCAAGTACTCATGGCAACAATGGGATTCATATTTTTGGTAATTCTCTGAATTCTCTCGCACCTATATACAGCTTTACCTCTCTGTGTGTGTGTGTATACATATGTATTGTTTTTGCAGTCTCTATAATTGCTAGACTTTTGTAATATAGAAAATATACCGATTAGAAAGTGTAGTCTCTTCATTATATTTAGCTGCAATACCATATAGAGTAAAAGTCCCAAACCAACTATAAATTTAATTATTTTATACCGATCACAATAATAAACATTATTATCTAGCCTTTTGAGAAATAAAGGGAGTGTTTTCAATAAATAGACACTGAAAATTCTGCTGTTTAAGACTGGAGTATAATGAAAGTCACGGCATTCTAAAATGTTTTTTTCTGCAATGGGCCAAAGAATAACGGTTGTTTTGCACTCTGTAATGAAAAGTTTAAACAAATCTCTTTATCATATCTGTGACTGTTACTATAATGATGCAAGGCTGCACTTTATTATGGAACAATTTGATGAAAGTGTGGAGATAAAGTAAAGAAACAGGCAGTGTTATTTAAAAAAGCACAGTGAAGCTTAAGGGCCACCTGTAGCTTAAGCTCAAAGCGTAGCGCTGGCTTTTTAAAATGCACTATATGTATTTATATGAATAATTGGACATGCTAATTATTACAATAACCTCAAGACTCAAGAGCAAACTAAATTGTTCAAAAGAAAGAGCTAGGTCCACGTTTCATAATAATTTAAGGCATTAAGAAGATAATAAAACTAAATTTGCACATCAACATCTTCATTGTTGAAATTGTCTAGAATATTCATCATAATGGGAACAAGACGCGTATTCACCAAAAAAATTTAATCTCCTCTTCTTCCTCTTTTTTATGCTGAACATCCTTATTCTCAATATCTTCAATTAGACGTGGCCTACCAGATGATACATTCCTTTGGTTTGCATTGGTAACTCCTGATTGTGAAATTGATCTACATAGTGGCTCTTCAACACCAGAAGCCTTATTAATATCCCTATAAACTAAAGTATTGGTAGACTTTTATTATAACTATGTTCAGATCTGATCAAAACCCTATCTACACATAAGCGCTTATCTTAGATTTTTTTGCGCGCTGTTCTTTGATAGTATGTGATTGTTTTTTTTGTAATAGTGATCCATTATGACTTGGCTTTTTTCCCATTTGTTGGATTTCAGTATGTTTATATCATTGCTGGTGAAGACGTAATTGCTTTTTTTAAAGACATATTTAAATTCCTTACAAGACAACGTAATAATCGTCTGAGCAACATGTTTTACAAATTTGGGAGGCAATACCAGAATAAGTACCAGGAAGATCCATATGCCTTGGAGAAAGCAATTCTTAATACCCCTACATGGTGGGATAGCCCAACAAAGTATAAACGCATGGTGAAGGCGTATCTTGCAGCACTTTCTTCTGAAAATGAAGAATACGATTCATCTTGAATCTTGTTTGTAGATTGTTGGCATGCTTGGATGAGACTTCCTTTTGTACGTTGTAGCAAGTTGTGTCATGGACTGTTGAAATGTGGCAAATGAAGTTCAATTTTTGCATTTTTGCTATGGTATGAATTGGTTTTTTAAAAACATGTGGTTGATGAAAGGTACCATTAGTGCTATGTAACTGACACAAATATTTAAAGATTGGGGATATTTTGAAAATTATTCAGGTGCATCTTTGAAAGTACTCATTCTTATTCAAAATTTATTTAGGTGTATCCTCTATGTATGGATTCTCCACCTTTGCCTATTATTGACAATGATTTTTTGTTAAAAAAAACGGGTTAAACACCAATCACAGAAGTTATTGCGTTCGAATATATCAGTTTAGTCACTTTTGAGAAAACTATATCAGTATACTCAATATGGTCATTTAAAAGTTTCAATCGTCAATTCAAAAACTTTTTTTGGTTAATTATAACTGAAAGCGAACCGTTAGTTATTATGTGTATTTAATCTGGCTAGCTATATGTGTCACAGACAGACCGACGGATCAAAATAAGCCTAGCTAAACAAAACCCTAGTTCACTGATACATTTTTTTTGGGTGGCGCATTGACAGCAGGTGGATTTAAGAAAGTGTTATTTTGTTCCCTCAAAGTTGTAGGTGATTCCGCACAAAAAAAATCGCGAAGAATTAAATGGAGGTTTTTTTTTGCGAAAGTAACTTTCACATAATTGATTTGTGACGAAACACAATACCAGTTTTTTCAAGAAATTTTTTTATTTAATCAAAAGACATGTAGAGATGTCTCTAAAAATTTAGACAATAAAATTTTAATGTCCGAAAAATAGAAAATAATTAGTATCCATCTCAATAGAATAGAAAAGACAAAAAACATAACTTTTAAAATATACATAATGCAACTATTATTGAAAAAACAAGATAAAATCTAACCAAAGAGATCCCTTTGGTTAGATACCTAAAAATAATATTAAAAATATCCATAAAAAATAACTAATTAAGCCTCTAATTTGGTACAAGATCGTCTCAAACGACATATAACAATTATCATAAATGGTGAAAAGTCATCAATTATGACACCACCCACAAAGGCACAAAATCCATCACATATGACATTAAAACGCTAGCCATCGATCTCTAATATTATTACCAAAAAATTAAATCGAATCATGTCAAATAATATATTTAAAAAACCAATAAATTTATTAATAAAATAATACTCATACATACAAATATTTATAATATATATTAATAAAATAATTAATCAACTATTTACAAAAAAAATACCAGCCAACATAGCGGTACTATATTTCCTAAAAAAAGTAAAAGTATAATCCATTAAAGGTCCCCGTTCATAGTACATGAACAACAATCATTTATGATAAATAACCGACACATTAATTTAAAATCCTAAATAATAGCCTAATAAAAAACAACCTATTTAGGACACCTTTAATGCACATAAAAACCTACCGTTACAAAAATAGTACTTAACCAATTATCAATAAATTACTAGTAACTAAAAATTATTTGTGTTGCGCATTCGTGTGAATAATAGTAAAATAACTAGAAAAAATCAAAATCGCAAAAAAAATCAAACTAGCTGACTCATCAAGTACAAAAAGAAAAACAAAAACTTAGATATATAATGACTTTAAACAAACCTGGATCTTATCAAACAAGTGTTGAATCATTCCATGGACAACAAAGATAGTCTCACAACAACTAGAATGACGATAACCGAGCAGAGTGTAGGGATATTTTTTTTATATTTTCTAATTTTTTTAGTGTTTTAATGTTTGTCTAGTATTATTAAATTTAAATAGATTTTAGGAAGTAACTAAATCATTTAGTAACCTCCCATAAGATTATTCGAATAATCCTTTCGAGAATTCAATGCTAATTTCTATAAGTGGTTATTTTTCTAAAACTTCTATTTTTATAGAGCAAAAAGTTCGAAAAAGAAATGTCATGTTATGATATTTTTTAGAACACTATTTTTATATAGATAAGACAGAGTAAAGATTTTTCGGTACTTTAAATTATAAATCGTTTTCCAGATAATATTGTTTATTGATATTAGGTGTTTCCTAAAGGAACTACTAGAATGAAAAATTATCTATCTCAGTAAAAATATTATTTAAGTAATTTTTAATCTTGCCTAATATTTAAAATATATTTTTTCTCTCGGTTTTTCATTTTATCTTTTATTCGGAGTAAAATATTTTAAATGCACTAGTAACTTCCCACAATCCTTCAACTATATTTTATATATGGAAATACCAATAAAGTATTTTATTGAAGTCCAAAGTTTAGCTTAAGGATCGATTTATTTCGCCCAATGGCTATTTATATTTTATTTAGACCTGAGACAGAATTTTATCGTATGTTGATCTAAGTAAATACTTTCACTTGTTAGAAGGACTTAAAACTTGTTATTGGTCATTAGAATAATGTAAAATAATATTATAATTTTTCTCAAACTTTTCTGAGAACTTTTATTTCGAGCGAGTTCGCCCGGTTCGTATTTTATTCATTTTTCAGGAAAATATTTCGGAAAATATTTTTTCCGAACAGAATATTATTCATAAAATTTCTAGAAAATTAAATATATTATTTTCATAATTATTGTATTTATTAATGAATTTTGGTGTTACGTGCTTAATATTATTTGTTACGTATTAATTTGATTAATACAAAAAATTAAGTATTACTTGACTTGGTCCAACCCAAAAATACTCCCCCCCAATACACATCAGATTTCCTCCTAAGGAATTCAAACTTTCCGCCCACCAATTCAAATTTTGGGAGCATTAATATCAACCATTCATTCCAAATCAATCTCCGTCATTCATTCCACTCAACTTTCCCTATAAATGTAACCCCCACCCCCCACATTTTCTCATACCAAGAAAGCCAAAACACTTCTCATTTTTGAAAAGCTAGTATCATTATTTAGAAGAAGTATTCTCTCCTCGTCTCTAGATTCTCTATCTAGAATACTTCTTTCATATAACCTATTTTGTTCCAACTTTCAAGTTCTTCAATAAAAGGTTATAATTTCTAAACTAGCTTTCCATCTTTGGTTTCTATTCTATACCAAACTTAAACATCTTAGATCTAGCCCATTAAAACTCGTTTGCCTTGAAAAGAGGAAGAAAAAATCGTTTTCGATTTTTCCGACCGAATTCCAACGAGTTTTTCCGGCAAACTCTAAATAGTGTTTTTGAGTTCATATTTGTGGTGTGACGAAGAGGAAACCTTCTTGGGTTTCAAAGTTTTTAGATTTGCCCCAAGTTTTGAGCACATATCTTTTACAAAGATGCTACATCTTCTCAAACCCATTTGATTTTTAACAAACCCATTTGGTTAAGATATTTGTAAATCTACTAGAAAGATTCAAAACTAAGTATTTCTAGCTTGATTATCTCTTTCTAAAAAGGCTCTGATAGGGATTATGGTGTAATCAACTAATGTACTTAGTTTAAGGTTAATAAGCTAAGTAAAACATACTGTCATATGAATATTGACATTATAATTAGTAGTCACTTGTAGACAGTACATTTAACAAGCAGGTGATAGTACATTTGAAAAATACTGTCTTGTAAAAAAAATAAAAATGAGTCATATATTAGAAATTCACTAAGTGTTCATGCACAATATGATTTAAAAATCATACAATAACATTTCAAGTACTCAAAGCCTATGACAGTACATTACAAGTGACAGTATAATTGGAACAAATGACATCAACTATTCCTTTGACAGTCAACTTGGCGGAGAATGAAAATTTGAAGACAACAAGTATTATTGACAAAAACTATTCCATTGATAGTAAACTAGGTGGATAATGAAGTATTGAAGACAACAAGTTTTACTAACAACAACTTTGGCGGAGTAGTTGACAGCAACATTGTCGAGGATAGTTGACAGTAACTTTGGAGACATTATGTTTCATGGACTATCTAGATTGACAGCAAAATATGCGGAGCCGAAGATACTGTCACCACAGAGAAGCTAAAAGTTGACAGTAAACTTTTAGCGAAGCTGACAGTCTATTTTAGGTAACAGACTAGATAGTGAAAATACAAGGAATGATTTTGACATTACTATCTAGTCTGTCAAGTCTACTACTGCAACTTGAGAGAATTCAAGCAAAAGGTAAAATGTGCTTAAAGAGTCAAAGATTTTTGCATATCTACAAATGGAATGAAGACAAATTTGAAAGAAAAAAGTAAAATTTCTATTTCAAGCTTTGTTCTAGGAACAATGAAAAGTACACTTTTAAGCGGGATATGTGTTTTAGTATAAATACACATATCTCACAAGTACTTTCAGTAATGCACCTGAGCTAGAATTTCTCAAGTATAGAAACATTAGCAAACTCATTGTTATTGTATCTATCGAAACTGGAATTATTTTCCAGACAGTTGTAGCAAAATAAAAAATTAATAAAATTAATTTTTTAAGTTTAAACACTCTGTCATTTTATCTGCTTAGTTTGTTTGCATCATTAACTTGTTAATTATCATTCTTGTTTATTGTTAGCGAGAATCCTTCATAATTAATCAAGTTGCATTCAAGCCCCCCTTCTGCAACACTCATCTTAACTAACAACTGGTATTTGAGACAGGTTTAATCTTTGGAAATAAAGAACATTATCCTTCATAATAAAGAACATTACAATCTTTGGAAAAGAAAAATGATGTTATTCATAAAAATAGTCAACCTATTTTATCCTGATATTTTAGAAAATGGTCATTTTATCCCTCAATCATATGTACTTGAAACCACAGTGGAAGGTGAGACAATACCTGCCCACTGGATTCCTAAAAAGATTTTAGAGTACAATGATACAGAAAAAGAAAAAGTGCATTGGATGATTGTTTACAATTCATAATTATTTAAGCACTTGACAATGTTATGTACAACAACATTTTCAACTACACAAGTGCCAAACAAATATGGGAAACCATTGAGATACTGTGTGGAGGAACATAAGAAGTAAAAGACAACAAAAGATAAATACTGGCGTCTTAGTATGAAGAATTTATGACCAAGACAAATGAAGGGTTGACTGAGATGTTTGAAAGATTCAACAGATTGATAAAAGACTTGTAGCTGCATGGTAAGTTCTATGATAAAAAAGAAGTAAACATGAAATTCATGTTGACACTTTCTGACCATCTGGAGCATAAAGTTACTACCATAAGAGAAGGAAGGGATATGTCGAAAGTTTCTCTTGAAACTTTGTATGGCATTCTTAAAACCTATGAGCTAGAAATGTTACAAAAGAAAGCTATTCAGTCTGGCCAAAGAGGAGAAATGACTAGCACTTCAAATGCTCTAGTGGCTCAGGATCCAAAAATGCTGCAGTTTCAAGAATCTCAACATCAATAACAGATCAAGATTGAAGAGGTCACTAATGAGGATGAGAGTGTTACTCTTGAACTCAAGGATAGTGGTGAAGATGAGTTCTACACCCTGGATGAATTTGACAACATGGAAAACAAAACCATGGCCTACATGGCAAGAAAGTTCTTAAACCTGAGATTCAAGAAGAACAAGTCCTTCAAACCCAAAGCTCAAAGTTCCAAGCTCAACAAAGGAAGCACATCAAAACTTGGAAGCGGTAGCAAAGGTGGATACAAGACAGATATGGTGGATAAATCAAAGATAAGATGCTACAACTTTAATGAGATGGGTCATTTTGCAACTGAATGCAAAAAGCTAAAGTAAGTGAGAAGAAATGATAGTGACTTTAAGGAACTCAAGGCAAAGTATGATGCCTTTCTCAAGAAGCAACAAGGTAGGGCATTTGTAGCTGAAGGCAAATGCTGGGAGGAATATGATGATGAAGAGGATGAAGAGTATGGGAACCTAACTCTAATGGAAAACTCTAGAGAAGAGTCACCTCCTTCATCAAGTCAGGTACCTTTTCTTACTACGGTGGATATGACTGCATCTCAGTATAAGAAAACTGTTAAAAGCTTAAGTTTTGAAATTTTTAATATTCATACAAGCATGCTAGCTGTAAATGAGGAAATTGTTAAACTGACAAATGCTAATGAATTATTAAAATGCAAAAATGAAAAACTAGAACTAAGACATAATGCTTTTGAGTCCTTACAGTAAGAAAATGAGTTTATAAAGAATAAGGTAATTAGTGCTTCTCAAATTGAGGAGTTTCTCAGAAAACAGATAAGTGAAAATGAACTTAAAATCAAAGCCTATAAAAAGTTTTCTTCATTGTTAAAATCATATCATGCTGATAATATTGAAAATCAAAAGGTAGGTATAGGGTTTAACTATGAGAAACAAAATGACAAGAAACATGTGGTAGAAGAGGACACTACTCTAGATAAACTTATTGTCAGACCCTCTATACTCAAGAATGTCGAGAATCCAATGTTTAAAAAGGATGAGTTTGAATTTGATGAGGAATCTTTAATCCTTAAGCAAATTCTAAATGATGAGGACAATGTTACTGTCACAAAAAACCCTAGGTCAAAAGATACTGTCAAACTCCCCAAGATAGTTAGTTTTGCCCTTGACAGTACTCAGGGTCTAGAAGATGCTGTCAACACTAGCAAGACAGTATGTTCAGATATTATTGTCGAGACAGTAATATTAAATCATACTGTCAAGATAGTCTCATCTAAACCTACTATTAACACTAGTAAGACAGTAACTTCTAAACCTATTGTCATGAAGACCAAGAAGAACAAGAATTGAAAGTTGGGAATAAATAAGAAAAATGTTATGGTTATATTCATAATGCTCCAAGGAAATTGTGTAACAATTATGGGTCTTCTATTCATTTAACTCATGCCTGTACCAAGAGTATGTCTTAAGTAAAACATGCCATATCTGTTAATGGAAACTTGCATAGCAGTCCCTTGTTAGATAGACAAGTATCTCATTGTGGAAATTTTGATTGCATGCCTTGTAAATTAAATATGCTAAACATCTGCTTTAATATATATATTGCTTCCAATGATGTATGCTTACATAAATCTGTCAAAAATGAGAAGGCCAAGACTCCAAGCCCTCCTAAATCTAGGACGGGCAAGCTACCTAGAAACAAGAACCCAAAACCAATTATTAAATCTAAATGGGTGGCCACAGGATTCATGCTAAAAGCTAATGAAAGAAAACCAACTAATCCTACCTTAAACTGTGATTTGGCTAAGTTAGATGGACCCAATGAGAGTTGGGTACCAAAAGAAACTTGAAAATCTTGCTTTGCAGGGAAACATGAAAAATAAAAAAATCATGTGGATCATTGACAGTGGATGCTCAGGACACATGACTGGTGATAAGGCCCTGCTATCATAGTTTAAGGAAATGGATGACCCCTATGTAACCTTTGGTGACAACAACATTGGCATCACAATGGAATATGGCATACTGGAAGTTGGTAACTTAAAGATTGAGAAAATTGCTCTAGTGAATGGATTGAAGCACAATCTATTGAGTGTTACTCTATTTTGTGAGAAAGGTTTCAAAGTTGAGTTTGATCAAGAAAGATGCTCAATTATCAACAAGAAGACATGAGAAGAAGCTCTTCAAGGAGTAAGGAAATGAAGCCTATTCATTGCTGACCTTGACTCAATAAGAAAGGAAAAAATCTAGTATTTCTATAGCAAAGCTTCATCTTCTGAAAGCCGGCTGTGGCACAAGAAGCTTTCTCATTTAAATTTCAAAGCTATGAATTATCTGATGAAGAGAGAATTGGTGAAAGACCTTCCTCAACTTGAATTCTGTCAAGAAGGATTGTGTGAGGATTGTCAAAAAGGGAAACTAAGGAGAGCTACTCACAAAAGCATTCTCAGTGGTTCAATAAATGAAGCTTTTCAACTTATTCATTTGGACTTATTTGGTCCTGTGAATCTGTAGTTACTGGGAAAGAAAAGATATGTCCTTGTGATTATTGATGATTTTTCAAGATACACTTGGGTGAGGTTCCTGGCAACAAAGGATGAAGTTGCACAAAAAATTATTGATCTTGTAAAAGTCCTTGACAAGAATCCTAAGTTAAAAGTCCAAACCTTGAGAAGTGACAATGGTACTGAATTCAAAAACAGTATCATGAATGATTTCTACAAAGACAATGGCATCACTCAACAATTCTCTGCACCAAGGACACCTCAACAAAATGGTGTTGTGGAAAGAAAAAATAGAACTCTCATTGAGGCTGCAAGAACCATGTTGAGTGAAGCAAAACTTTCTACTCATTTCTGGGGTGAAGCTATTAATACAACATGTTTTACTCAAAAGAGGACAATTGTCAACAAGGCTTTTGGAAAAACTCCCTAAGAGCTGCTAACTAGAAGGAAACCTACTATCAAGTACTTTCATGTGTTTGGAAGCAAATGTTATATCATGAAAGATTCAACAGAGGTCAAAGGGAAGTTTGATACTAAAGCTTATGAAGGGATATTCATGGGCTATGGTATTGAAAGAATAACATACATAGTCTATATCATTGATCACAAAGTTGTTGATGAAAGTGTGAATGTCACTTTTAATGAAACCAATTTTTCTGTGTTGATGGTAATCAAGAATCAAAGTCCTTAGCTTTTGAGAATCAAGGCTATTTGGAAGATGTTGATGATGAAGAATCACCAAGAGTTGAACACACAATTTCTGGTCCATCTAAAGTTCATAATCAATATGTAGAGAATGAAGGAATTGCTTAAATAACAGATTTCTCTAGGAATATTCCCATGGATAGTGAACTTGAAGAAATTGATGTTGTCAACAGAACAAGAGTAAAAGATGTTTTCAATCAACAGAGTGCATAAGATTCTGGAGATACTCTAAGAGAAACTAAGTGGAACAGGGATCACAGAAATGATTTAATTATTGGTGATCCAGGAACAGGAGTGAAGACCAGAAGAAACGTGACCAATGAATGCATGTACTTCTGCTTCTTGTCTCAAGTTGAGCCAAAACTCTTGATCCATATTGGATTAATGCAATGCAAAAAGAACTTAACCAGTTCGAAAGAAGCTGTGTTTGGGAATTGGTGCATAGGCCAAAGAACAAATTTGTAATTGGTATTAAGTGGGTATTCAGAAACAAGATGGATGATAGTAGAGTTGTCACAAGAAACAAAGCAAAGATGGTAGCAAAAGGTTAATGTCAACAGGAAGGAATTGATTATGATGAAACATTTTCCCCTGTTGCCAGACTTGAAGCCATAAGAATTTTCTTGGCTTTTGCTATATTCAACAACTTCAAGGTATTTCAAATGGATGTAAAATGTGCTTTCCTAAATGGAGAACTAAAATAAGAAGTTTATATTGAACAGCCCCCAGGCTTTGAAGATCCAAAGATGCAAAACTTTGTGTACAGGCTACTCAAAGCATTGGTGGTTTAAAGTAAGCCTGAAGGGCCTGGCATGAGACCCTTTTCAAGTTTCTCCTTGAGAACAATTTCACAAGAGGGATTCTGGATAAGACTTTGTTCTACAAAAAGCATGGAAATGATATCATTCTAGTCCAAATCTATGTGGATAATATCATCTTTGACTCAACAAATGAAGAACTGTGCAAAAAATTCTCTGAGTTAATAGAACAAATATGAGATGAGTATAATGGGTGAATTAGTATTCTTTCTTGGACTTCAAGTCTATCGAAAGACAGATGGAATATTCATTTACTAAACTAAATATGTCAAAGATCTTTTAAAGAGATTCAATATGGAAGACTCGTCACCTGCAAAGACTCTAATCTCAACATCAACTCAGCAAGACAATGATTCAAAAGGAAAAAAGGTGGATAATAAGATGTATAGAGGAATGATTGGTTCTCTCCTCTATCTAACTGCTAGCAAGCCTATCATCATGTTTGCTACAATTCTATGTGCAAGATTTCAGTCTGATCCAATAGAGTCACATTTGATGGCACTTAAAAGAATCTTTAGATACTTGAAAGGAACTCAAGATTTAGGCCTTTGATATCCTAAAAAATCTGGTTTTGACTTGCTTGGCTACTCAGATTCAGACTATGATGGGTGTAAAATTGACAAAAAAAGCAAAACAGGAAGCTGTCAGTTTCTGAAAGAAAGATTGGTTTCATGGTTCAGCAAGAAGCAACACTCTATGTCAAATTCAACTGCTAAGGCTGAATACATTGCAGCTGGTAGTTGCTGTGCTCAGTTACTTTGGATGAGGAATCAATTGTTGGACTATGGCTTGGCATTGCAAGGGATCTCTATCTTCTGTGACAACACTAGGGCAATAGCCATTTATGAAAATCCTGTTCAACACTCTAAGTCTAAGCACATTGACATCAGACATCATTTCATTAGAGAGCATGTGGAGCAAGACACAATCAAGCTGATTTATGTGCCCACAAAGAAGCAACTTACAGACATTTTCACCAAACCATTGGATGAAAAGACATTCAATAGGCTAGTGAGTGAATTGGGTACATTAAATTTATCATGTTAATGTATTTCTGTAACAAGTTGACTTAGTGATAAAAAATATTAGTTATAACTAGAATTCACCTATTAAGGTGTTTTGATTTCTATCACAGTGGAAATACATGATGAAATTTCACTGAGAGGTTAACTATTTTACTTTTAGTAATTTGTCGCATATGGTGTTAGTAAAAAGTATTGTTAAGTGTCTTGATAGTATATTTTATCTTTACTGTCATATTGTGATGAATTACTGTCGATCAATTGAAAGAGTCTTGACAAACATAGTATGCGAGAGTGAAACTTACTGCCAATAACTTACTATCAGTATTCATTGAAAATATAGTTCTCTAAATCCCGGCATAACATACTGTCATGTCTTGACAACATAGTATGCGGGACTGAAACTTATTGTCAATAACATACTGTTAGTATTCATTGATAGTATAGTTTTCTAAAATCCCCGCATAACATACTATCAATAGTTAAATTAGGATTATTGGTTATTTATTTAGTCTCTAACCACTAATGTTACTATCAAGAGTGTTCGTGAATTCTAGCGCAGGAGGCACTGTCAAAAGGGAATGGATTAAACATACAACTGTCAATTTAATTGATTAAAATTCTTTCTTGACAGTTTCTTTTTCATTTCATATAAATACAAACAGTAAATTCACTCTCATTATTTAGTTCTTCTAAAATTCTTTTACTCTCAAAAGCTTTAAACCTTCTATTCTCTCTCTTCAACTCAGTTTATTTATTTCTCTTTTCTAGCAAATTTCTTAACCCTTAATTTTTCTACAACCATGTCTGGACCTCAAATAGTTTGTAATCTTGCCCAAACCAACTTCACCACTATGGCTACGGTGGGTGAAGCTGGAGTAGCCTTCAAACCCTTGGTTGGCTTCATGAATAACTCTTTCTTATCCTATGCTTTAACTGAGAGCCCAATGTTAAAAATCCCAAGATTGTCACAGCTATGGACCTCTGCTACATGTGAGGGGGAGCAGGATGCAAGCACCATAACCTTCTAAATCAACAACACCTCCTACATCATTGACTCAATCCACATCAATGTTGCTCTCCATGATAATGGATGCTGTCACTCAAGCCATATCAAGCAAGACTAGCGGCTGGAATGAGGTCCTAATATATATCAGGAAGATTGTGCACTCCATGGTGCATAATTACAGCATTGACATTGGAAACTCTTATTGCCACTATTCAAGCTCGTGCTAGGCAAGAAGGAGAACAGGAGGTCGGTAATATACTATCCTCGATTCTTTATGCTTATTATTAATTCTGTTGTAGGTATAATTAATCTAGATAGTATACAATGTATGAAGTCCCCCACCTTAAGGAAAAATACTCACTCCATAATTTCTAGCAAACCCCTCAATTCTGAGTTGAGTTTGTTTATTACTGACCACATGAGGTTTATAATAAAATAACTCAATTTAATAATTGTGGGAGATTTTTCTATCTTTTCTCTGAGTGATGAGAATGGAGTCGACATCTCTATTCCTAACCCACACTCACAATCGTTCAAATCTGTTAGAGCCTCCAGTTAGTCTAGGGTTGTTATCCAAGAGTCTGTTTCCTCTCAACAGGATCAGGTTTCTACAAAGAAGAGATCCTCAACCTCTAGGTTAGAAACAGTTCCTGATGTTGTTGAGGGAGTAACTGCATAAAGTGCAGCAAATACGGATGGTAATGTCAATGAATGCACAGAGGGTCTTGGTGTGCCTAAGAGAAAGAAGGCAATGACATCAATATCTGTCACACATTCTGTATCCTCTCAAAAGGACACAGAACTTTAAAGGGAAAATAGCTCTTTTTTAGGGTCTCTTCTCAACAGGGGGCACCTATTGAACTTGGACAGTCTACCATGACAACTTATATAGAGTCTGCACACCATGTTGAATTCATTCAACATGAGCCTCCACTTGTAGATACACACACTTTTGTTTTTTAGCACATGGAGAAATCGTTATTTTAATACGATACATCTCATTTTGATTTAGGGGAGTAACCTACCATGGAGTCTCTCTTTAGCAGTATACAAGAACCTTTCAATCAAAGGGTGGAAAAAACTATTACTCCATTGGGTCAGGATGTTGTCACAACCTTTGCTGCTGTTAATGACACAGTTACTGTCAACACCCCTATTGACAGTAACTTTGAAGGTGAAGATGTTGTCAACACTCCTGATCCTGACAACAACTCTCAAGCACCTGAATCACGTCAAAATAGTGATTCATCTCCTATCTCCTCAGTCATGAAGGTAAAATCTAAATCTATAGTGCAAGGTGTACATGCTCAGTCCCTTGCCCCTAGGATGAGTGGGGGTGTGAAAAAAAGAGTAAAAGAAAAAAGAGAAATGAGCAAGAAAAAATAGAGCGGCATGGAAAGATCCTGGCAAGAGGAGAGGGCCTTAAGCATGACCATAAAATAAAAGAGGGAACTAAAAAATCTAGGGCACTAGTCCCTGAGAGTGAGAGTGTGAGGGATGATGAGATCATCCAATAAAAAACCAGAGTGTGTATGCACCCTAACAACCCCTGATTTTAAACAAGCTGATTGAAGGTTGAAATTCCTTTCAAGGAAAGTATCTAAATTGTCTAAGCAGGTGGCAACCGTAGGGAGGAATCAAGTCAAGTTGGTAGCCAAGATGGATCAGTTTGAAAAATGTATGAATGGTGACTTTCAGGCTGTATTTGCTTAATTGCATGAGATGAAGACTCAATTGAAAATCCCTGCAGTTTCCAACTCAACTAAGGGGAAGATGGTTGGTGAAGCTGGTGAAGTGTTTGAAACTGAGAAAGTTGAAGGGAGTAATAAGAAGACACAAGTTGCATCTCAGGGGGAGGGCCAAATGCCATTTTTGTCCAAGGTAGCCACTGAAATGGCTGAAAATCTTGGTGAAAATAAGGTGAAGAAAGGAATTATGACCAGGGAGGGAGTTGTGAAGACCCCTATTCATATGGCTGGGAAAGGAAATGAGAAGTTATTTCAAGAAAACTCGGATGATTTTATTATTGAAGAGAAGGAGGACTTGAATGATGCATCACTGATAATGGTGGATGAAAATGAGAACAACAGGGTGTTTCAGGATGCTAGCTTCAATGATAGGATTATTACCCTAAAAAACTCTTCCAATAGAGATATCAACAAATTTTCTGAAGCCAACAGGGAATCAACACTTGGAGCTACTGTTATGGTTTCAAAGAGCAATAAATGGGTGATCTCTATTAGGACTGAGGATGGTTTAAGTTGGTATATCAGAATGGGTTATTTGAGTAGGCAAGAGATTCCAGTAATTGATGCCATAAAGCTCAAAATCAAGACAGATAAGTCATGGCTCAATGAAAACTTGAAGAGAGTCCTGCAAAGAATAGTGGTTGAAAAATTACCTAAATTTACTATCAATCCACTTTGTATCAAGTTTAGTAGCTCCACAGATGGTAAATACAGATCATTGAACTTGGACAAAGTCAGTTTGTGTAGGCCTAGATCAGTCAAATAAGCTTTCAACTACTGTTAGGTCCAAAATTATCATAGAAGGGGGGGGTTGAATATGATATGGTTGATTTTTCGTTTAATTGCGGATTAAGTGTTTGTGTTCTTGAGATATAAAAATGGTAGTTAATGAAACACAACGATTCGGGGAAATAACAATGTATTATTAAATCTCTGAGGTGCTACACTTCTAATCAAATGATTAGCTTCTATGGGTTCAATCAAAATTACAACAGAAAATACAGTTGGGTGATATTAATGTCAAGCTTTAATGGTGCTCCCGTCTGTATGTCTTTTGTTGAAGATGAATGAATTACTTTCTGTTCATTTTGATTTAACCCATATATAATTTGTAGACTTTTTGGGAAATTGAATTCCACAATTGTTCAAGTCCTTTGTTGCGCCTGTAGAGTGGGAGTGGTGTGTAGGCATCACTTGGATGTTTGTTGCGCCTCATGAGCTTTTGTTGCGCCTTGTAATCTTTGTTGCGCCTTGTAATACTTTTGTTGCGCCTGCACTCTCAATCCCTTGTGCAGGCGCCACAAACTACTTGAGAACATTCCCATGTGTTTTGTTGCACCTGTGAGAGCTTTTGTTGCGCCTACACATGGTTTGCAGTGTGTAGGCTAACATTCCTCTTTACTTTGTGGCACCATTAACATGTTTTGTTGCGCCTGCACACCCATTCCTTTGTACAGGCGCCACAAACCTTCACTTTGCCTTGCCTTAGCTTCTAACTTGGTTTGCTGTGCCTTTACAAAGTTAGTGGCGCCTCTAGAGTGCTTCATGAGTGTAGGAGCCACCAAATGCATTATTACTTGCCTTTACATATTTCTTGAAGTACTTGAAGTAATTACTACTTGTTTTTCACTCTTCTGGCTTGATCAACTGACTTTTTCCTAATTAATCAGGACAATTCTTTTCTTGTTGTGCTGACGCTTAGTGCACTGGTCTGGTTCACAAAAGACTAACACTGAATTGAATTCCCTTGACTTCTGATCTGTTTCAGCTGATTAACTTTGGACCATTTCATTGCTTCTGATCACTGAAACCCTTTGACAACTATACTTAAATCATTGCACTGTCTTTAGTGTGAAATCTACTGAACACTTATTTGTTGCTGAGGCCTGAACATAGTAATGAACTTCTCTCGCTGTCGTTCAGTAAACTTTACTTCTTGAGTGCTATGCAGTGATGTATGTATGATTTCTGTTTGCATGTCCTTCTGGATTCATGTATTGCATATTAGTATTATTTATCTGTCTTTGTTTTTTAGTTGAGTTATCGTTATCACTATTACATACTACGTTACATTATGCTTTACAATCTCCCCCTATTTGTTTGTTAGAGTTCGACAAGCAAATCCTGTGAGAGGATAACTCAACTGATACTTACAAGAAAAAGTAAAGTGCAGAAAGACAGTAAATAATATTAAATACATTCTGGATTAGATTTCACATTTCCAGATTTCTTGTGTACAATAGAAGTTTGTTCATCTAGCCTGAACATATAATTCTATGATCTTCTGCTTCTTTGTACTGAGTCTTGCTTGTATTTAGATCTTGTTTTAGAGTAATGCTTTCTGAGCTCTTCTTCCTTCTGCTCCAACCTTGCCTTCACTAAATCTCTAGCTTCTACTTCAAGAGTATTGACTGGAGGTGGATCTTCTAACTTCTTCAAAACTTCATTGAGAAAGGCTGTAGAATATGCCTTAGAGATCGACTCAAAGGCCAGAGATTGTCTCTTTGAAAACACGAACACTGTTATTCTTTTTGGAAAGCCTTTAACTCTGTCAGTGTCATGCATCGACTCTTCTGCTAGTTTCTCCCTTAGAACTTCTTCGATCATCCTCAAAGCCTTCTTGTCTGATTTGACAGTGGATCTTTTTACTCTTGAAAGGACTTTTCGGATAATTTCAGAATTGTTTCTTCTCAGTTTTGATAGCTTTTTCTTTTTATCCACTCCATTCTTCTTGAAAAGAAAGTATTTAGTTCCATCCGGCTCCGTCTGAATGCAAGGTTAAGAATCTCTTATAGCTTCAAGTACTTCAGTGCCATCCTCTCTTCTTATATACACCGGATCTTGGTAATATCTGGGTGTCTCCATTAGATATCTTCCAGAAGTTTTAATTGCTTTGTTCAGCCTTAAAGCGTAGATCAACTCAGCAGCTCTTAGATCTTTGTCTGTTCTATTCTTCTTGCTTTTGAGTCTCCGTTCTACATACTGCATGAACATTGCATGACTTGAGTCCAGACATTCATCAGACAAAGTTAAGTTATGAAGTGTTGTTGCTTTGTAGTACTTGACCACCAGAGGCTTCTCAAATGCTTCGACACCGATCTCTATAATTTTCTTCTCAATCATATCTCTCAGTATCTCATTTGTTTTGTGCCCTCCAAAAATGAATTTTCTCTTCAGCACATACAACTCTACAATATTCATCTTTTCAAAACTCTTTGTCGACAAAATCTTTGACCCCAGTGATTTTGAATTTATGAACATTTTCCAGCCTTGTTTGAATGCACTTACTGACATGCTTGTTATTTCTTCTGATAGCATAGCATAGAATTCATGAACATCTTCAAATCTTTCCCTCATGGTTCTGAAGAGATCAAGGACATCTCTGTCTTTCCTCTGAGTTAAAGATAACTCTTTCTTCTTGAGCAAATTCCTTGCTTCATCCCAATCAGGACTAATTTTTGCTTCAATGTCCTTGATTCTATTTCTTCTCTCTATTGCATGTTGTACTCTTTTCCATTTTCTCTTCATCAGTTCTTGAGCTTGAACTATACCTTGAGTCACAACTTCATCTACACCAACTAGAAGACAGTCATTATCAAAGGCATATTCTTCAGCAACTCCTCATCAACATCTATTCCAGCTGTCTTTGCAGTTTCCTCTATTTCAATCTCTGTTGGAATCTCCAGTGGCACATAGGGCTCAAATATTTCTCCTTCTTCAAGTTGCCTAGCTCCAGGTCTATAGAAGATATCTGACTCCCCCTGAGCTATATACTCCAATATCATTTCAGCTCCAACTTCTTTTTCTCTTTCTTATACTATTCTCTCCACCTCAGTTGGGTTATCCTCCCTTCCGATCGGAGTAATTTGAGTTTATGAAGTTGATCGAGTAGAAATAGGAACTTTCTGAGCTAGCAGTTGTTGAACCAAATCTTTGATTACTTTCATTTCCGTTCTCTGCTGCTCTTGCACCTCCAAGATCTTTCTTATTGAGTAGTGAATTTCAGTTACCTGGGCCTCCAGATTTAGAATCCTTTGGCTATGCGCAGTGTGTGCAATGTGTGGGGTGTTTATTTAGGTAGAGGGTGTCTCACTCCTTACTGATTCTGTGTTTGCACGACCTCAACACTCACACTCGGGAAATCAAGGTCATGGAACATAAGATCATCAAGGTTAAGTGTTTCACTCATTTCCATAAAAGCACTTTGATCTTCTGTACCTGCATTAAAATCCCTATCCCTTCTATGAGTAGGTTGCCTCTCCGCCGAACCACTTTGGGTGGGGAGAATTCCTTTTTCAGGAACTGGGGGGTTGAGACCCAGTGTGGTCACCACTATGGATTCTGTAATGATTAGCATAATTGAAGAATCCGTGATGCCAGCTGAAGCCATTGAAGGCCTTACCTGTTCAGAGACACCCTGAACAGGTTCTACTACCGAAGCAGCAGATACTCTATTAATAGAGTCCACATCCCTTCTATGGGTGTGTTATCCCTCCACCTGACATATAAAGGTGGGGAGGACCTCCTGAGTAGGAGCTGGATTTGGAATCTCCAGGGGGGTCACCACCTCAGGCAATGTAGTGATTGATAAATGAGAGCCTGTGGTGCCCCGCGACACCTATGAAGGCATTTCCACTTGAAGTGGTGATGCTGTTGACACAGCTACTCCTTGAATGGAGACCTCTTCCCTTCTATGGGATATTTGCCTTTCCACTTCACCCACTTTGGAAGGGAAAACATCCTTAATAGGATCTGGAGATGTTAAGTCCAGGGGGGTCATCACATTTGACAATGTAATGAATGGCTCGTGAGAGTCAGTGATGCCCCCTTCTGTCTGTGAAGACAGGTTCTGAATTGGATTAACCAAAACAGTACTAACTACTGAAGTAGTGGAAAATGTTTCCATCTCTGTTTCTGTTCCCTTACCTTTCAGGATTTTGTCAATTTCAGAATTTAGATTGTGAAGGAAAAGAAGGGTTTCAGAGATTGGAGAATCAGGTTCCTGGCTCACAGTTGCCCTAGGTTTAAAATTCATTTTACGTCTTTTTAGAGAGGGCAGAGCTATAGGGGATATTTTAATAATTTCCTGATTCGGTAGGGACTCCCTATCATCTACATCAATGGTTCTTTTTCTTGTTTTGGGAGATGGAGGGAGTGTTTGTTGATCTCTGGCAGTGGTTAGAACTGGTTGGTCTTGACCAAGTTCATTGCCAGCTTCTATGGCCACTGAGGGCTCTTGTGTGTGCATTGCCTTTTCAGGCTCAGTAGGAGATAATGTGACAAAATGTTCTGTTAGAAAAGTAGAGAAATCAAAGTCAATAAGGGTACCTTCATTCATTTGTTCATCAGAAATGATAGGGATGTACACCTCTGTGGTTTGATCTTCTTCCACTATGTCCTCAAAATTGTCCTCCTCTGTTGGATTTTCAGGGTTATTCCTTTCTTCTTCTTCAGGAATTGGTTCTTTCTCATGATCAAAACCAGCTTCTTCCATACTTTCATCCTCTTTTTCAATGCCTGGTTCTTCTCCAGATGCTTCTTTGCTTCCTGAATCAATTGATGTTTCAACTTCATTCTCCTTTTGAGATAATTGTTCTTCTGAATTTTCATGTGCTGATTCATCAGTTTCAGATACATGATCTTCTTCAGAGGTTGTCTTTCTTTCTACCTCAGATACAACTTCTTCTTCTTCTTCTTCTTCTTCTTCTTCATCAACCCGTCTAAGAAGATCAAGGTAATCTCTAATAGGATTAGTCAGTGGAGTAGGAGTATACCTGTTTGGGTAGTCAGCCTCATTCTGTAGCCTTAAGATTGTCTTTAACTGTAGAGAGGGTGACTCTTCCAACTCACTATACTGAAAGGATTGGAGTTGATCAGCAGTTAGTACTTGGTTCAGCACCAGCTGCAGAAATCTTGGATACAGAAAAAAATTCTCCATTTTTGCCTGATTATATAGGATCTCCTTCATGATCATCTTCCCAAAATTGATTCTTGATCCAGAAGCCACTGCATATCCAATCACTTTATTGAAGTTTGTAATACCATAGAAACCACCTGTCTTTGGTGCAAAGCCATGAGACAGGATGTTGAAGAACAGGTTCCATTCTTTGGGTAGGTGAATCTTGTAGATCTTCTTTGGAAGATTATTGTTCACTCTGGTACAGTGCAGGAACATGAAGAAATTGTTCAGATCTGCTTGAGATGGATCATGAAAGGTTGTATATATAGACCTATATGTAACATAGGGTTATAACTCAACACAAGAATAAGACATGTAAATAATATGAAGTTATCACCGGAATCAGGAAGACATGAAGACTTGGTAAAGACAAAGGATAAAGAAGAAATCTACAGACTTGAAGCATTAGCTCACTGGAAGAAGTTCATTAATATGTTCATGCCTCAGTGAAGAATAAAGGACGAAGTATTCAAGGATGTGGAAGCAGTGAAGCAGTTGTCAAAGTACCTGACAGATTCTAGTGATCCAAATCTGCAAATCAGTCAAGCAATGAATTACAGAGCTCAAGTACAGGAATCGAGAAGATAGAATATACGGCAAATACAAAGAATCAAAATATTAGATGGAATCTTGGAGTCTACTATAGATTGCTGGAGGAAGTTCATTCATATGTTTAGACTTCAGTGAAGGATAAAGTTCGAAGATGTTCAGGGTTTCTGATATGTTTGTGATTCAGCATAAGTGCCAGAGGATTCCAATGTACTTACAACAGAAGCACTTCTTAACAGCTAGAGAAATAAGGCCAATTGAATAGTCAAGAAGATGTGAAGATCAAGTTCGTGTTAGTCGTTTGTGAACCAGACCAGTTGCACTAAACGTCAGCACAAAAGGAATTGAGAACTGCATCTATGTTAGAAAAGAATTAGCTGTATAACCGTTGTGTGCTAAAGCTCAGAGAAAATCAAGTTCAAGTAGTAAAGGTAAATTTATTAACTTGGTTGCAGTAAAAAGAAATATTACAGAGCTTTGAATCGTTTGAAAAATGGCTAAGGTGAACTACCGATAGTTGGTTTTAGCTATTTGACTGTTTTGTCTTATTTACCGACGGTTGGGTTTCCTGTTTGGCTATTTCGTCTTATTTACCGACGGTCAGCAAATCACTCGACGGTTACCATTTTGGATATATTATTAACTTCAAATCACTCGACGGTTATGGTTTAATAATTTATATTGAGTCGATAGTTATTGGGTTTGACTGTTTCGTCTTAATTGACTGACGGTTACAACATCTCGATAGTTAAGGTACTCAGATAAATATCCAGATTATTTATTCCATCGACGGTTAAGTCATTCGATACTTATGGCACTTCGATAGTTGAGGTTTAAGATTGTTTAATCTACAGCCAGCCACAGCATGCCACCTATCATTAATATCCTTGAGCAGAATTGTATTAAGTGATTTATTTCAGTCTCGATGGTTATCAACAGACTCACCGATGGTTATAAATCAAATGTCTCGATGGTTGTTAATTCAAGAAGTGAAGAAGCAGCTCAGTTACTTGGACCACATGAAGCCACGTAGCTGTACTGAAAAAGCCTACACATATATTGAAGTAGGGCCATTCATTTGGAGAAGTCTTCAACAACACAACAAAAATATTCAGAGAGAGAGAAGGCAAAGTCGGAGAGGAGAGAACACCTAGAAAAATATATACCTCTTCACCGGAGATGAATTAGTGGCCGGTCCCTTAACGGAAAATGTTCAGGGCCACTATATATCACTCTCTACGGTCTTAGTTTCCTTTGTACTGATCTAGAAATACTTGTATAGGAAATTGAGAGTTATATTTTTGTTAAGGAGCGAAGAACTTGTTCTTCGGACCGGATTTGTTGGCCGGGTGTAGCAACCTTAGGGTTTATATTTATCAAATGATATATTCCCCGAATCTTGTGTTGTTTATTTTCCTGCTAATTTTCTACAACTGAACTGATTAATCCTAAACACAGAAAATTAGTAAGCAGCTCCGTAAACACTATTCACCTCAAGAACATGAGCCCACTAACCGAACTCTAAATTATTTATCCGCAAAAGATTCGAAGGAATTTTTTATTTTAGTGAGTATCGTATTCAACCCCCACTTCATCGATACTTCCGGGGCCTAACAATTGGTATCAAAGCTTGCTGATTGATATACAAATCAAGATCCATTAGCTCAGTGACGCTCGCCAGGCGGAAGCTGTTTGAACTCAGAATGTTTAGAGGCCATATTAAATAAATTTATTTTATAAATTTAAATTTAGATAAATTTATTTTATAAATTTAACTTATGCAAATTTATTTTATACATTTAATTTAAATGAGTTTATTATTTAAACTTGAAAAGGTTTATTTTATAAACTTAATTTAAATAAATTTATTTTATAAATTTAATTTAAATAAATTTATTCTCTAAATTTAAATAGATTTATTTTTATAATTTTAATTTATTATTTGGTACACTTTTATGCATCGCTGCTGTTGATTAATTTTGGTCCATTTATTTCGCTAGCAGGCGACTCAACGAGGTTAAGTGGTTAATGTTTTTAGTTCACGCGCTGACCAGGAAACCAATTCAGTGGACAAGAAGTTGGTCAGCAAATAGACACGCACGGAAGTTTTCAATTGACCAGTGGTTCTCCAAGTCAAGCCAGCTATCGATACTTGTTAAATTTTGGCCAGTATTTTTTTTAAATCTTCTACCGATTGTTGATAACTATCGAAAGGTGGTTTGATTAAAAACAAGTCTGATAGTTAGCAAGTCTCGCATTCTGATATTTTTTATTTTTGATTTATTTTATTTCAAAAATTTTAAAATTCGTAACTGTAAATTTTTCTTAAATATTAATTTGCGTTTTATTTAATTTTTAAGAAAATTTAAAATTCTTGAAAATTAAATCTTTCGTAAATATTTATTTTTGATTAATTTATTTTTTAAGAAAATTAAAAATTTTGGAAATTTAATTTTTTTCTTAAATATTAAATTAAGGGTGTCGAAGCTGCTTGGAAGTCGCAGAGTGTTCATTTTTGAATTACGTCTCAGAAAAAGATATTTGCCCCTGGAGTAATTTTTGTTTCCGGAATAAAAATTGACCAGTTTTTATTAAACTCTGAAACATGATCATATAGTATTTTTACTGTGTAATCATGTCTTAGGTATTAATATTGGCGAAGTTTCTTTTTGAGGAAAAATGTGACTCATTAGTGTTACTCTTGGACATAAGCGCCTCAGATGCTATTTTGGCCTACTTAACGTTTTGAACCATTAATATCTATTTTAGATTTATTTATTTTTCAAGAAAATTTAATATTCTTGTTAATTAATTTTTTCTTAAATATTAATTTACAATATTTTAATTTTTAAGAAAATTCAAAATTCTTGAAAATTAAGTTCTGTAAATTTTTATTTTTGTTTAATTTACTTTCTAAGAAAATTAAAATTCTGTAAATTTAAATTTTTCTTAAGTACTTATTCAAGGATGTTCAGAAGTTAGTAGTTGAAGATTTTTACGGGTTATTGAAGACAATGAAGATCGACTGAAGATTATCCAAAGAAGTTGATTCTGGTTATGAAAAGATTATTTGGGTACAGTTTTTAGTTGGTTTGAGTTGAATTTGAAGATGAAAAATCTTAGGGGTTTAAGTTGTGTGAAGGAGAACAAACTGGACATCCTAGCATCTCAGTACAAAAGCCTTAAAGATTATACTACAGGGAGTTCGTGCTAACACTGCAGATCATCTGGAACATAGGATTACAGTTACAAGGGATTCTAAGGATATAACCACATTATCTTTAGAAGACCTGTATGTGCTGAAGGCCTATGAACTAGAACAAGAGCTGAAGAAGATAATATTTGGTAAAGCAGGTTGTTAGCATATCCACTGTATTTGTGACCCAGGAACCAATTTGATTGAAGTCAAGGTTGAGAACCTCTGAACAGAAATGAAGTGATCCAAGAAGCTGAATTGAAGATGTTGTAGCTCGAGGTAGTGGTTAAGGTGTTATAAGTGAATTTGACACTTTGGAATAACTTGAGAACTGGACTGCAAGTCAAGCCTGTAGGGAAAACAGGAAGTTCAGTGACATCAGATTCAGACGGAATCCCAATTCTAAATCTAAGGTCCTTACCTATTGATTCCATAAAGGAGATTTTCAAGAACAGTTCAAGAGGCGGTTGCAAGACAGGGATGATTGATTATAGAAGACAAGATCAGGGGTTTTGCTACACAGTTTGAAGAAGCCTGTACAAGCAAAAGATGACAGACACTATGTTGGGTTGTAGCAGGAATCTCAAACATTAGTGAGGATGCAGCAAGGGAAAGCATTTGTTGGTGAAGTTAAATGCAAGGCTGATTCTATTAGTGACAGTGATGAACCAAATGGATATTTGGCATCAATGACCAACACTAGAGATGAATCACTAAGCACTTCACAGGTACGTATTCTAACTAGTATACGTTTATCTAATTCAAAACTGTATGATTATTAGGTATTGAAATGTATTATATTCATGTCAGCATGTTAGCATCTTAGGACTTAAATGCTTAATTGATTGCTAAGAATAAGATTGCATGCTAGGATTCATGAGTTTAATAAGTACATTTCATACTTGATTTTATATATGCAGTAAAATGAATATCTAGAATTAGATAAGGTGTTCTAGACGGTTAGGTGTATCCCTAAACATTTGCTGGAACTTGAGTTAAATCTTCTGTGATTTAATACCTCTCCTAATGTTGTGAAAATTGCTAAATAGAAAAACAGGTCATAGATCAGATATTTTATATTTGCTCTTATTGTGATAAATGACTTGAGAAGTATATGTGGAATTTGATATTGCTTATAATATTTTATTCAAATATTCTGCATATTTTTAAAATTGTTTATGTGCTTATTTTCACATGATTTGCTTGCACTCACATTGTTAGGTCCAAATGTGTTGTAGAGGGGGGGGGGGGTGAATACAACTTTTCGAATTAATGAAGCAATAAATACTATGTAATAAATGAACACAATGATTCAAGGAATATATGTCTTATATATAACTTGAAAGGGTTGCTACAACATTCATTACACAGTACACTAGAAGTAAAGAGGGTAGTAAATGATACTAAGCTCTGTGAATACTTTTTTTTTTTTTTTACAAGTGTTTATCTAGAAAAATATTGCTCTCTTCTTAAAATAATACACAAGTACTTCTATTTATACTACTTGTAATCTATGTCTTGTAGTCTTCAAAGATTAAAATATACGTGGCCCAATGATATCCACATAAATCTTATCTTATCTTGAAAGCTTGGAAATCTGCCAATTAGATGATGCCATGTGTCATGTTGAAACTGCCCTCCATGTAGAACATCTATTTGAGAACTTCTACTTGGCCATCTCGAATATTCTATCTCGAATATTCTACATAGGAATGTTCTACTTGGCCATCTCGAATATTCTACATAGGAATGTTCTACTTGGCCATCTCGAATATTCTATCTCGAATATTTTGTACTTAGAAAAATTCTGGGCTTTAACTTGAAACTTCAATGCAGCATCTTGAACTTGTGATTTCTTTATGTCTTCCAAATTCTTCAACAAGCTCTTGAACTTGGATCTCTATTACTGACATAAACATACTATCAATGTCCTGACACTTAATGCAATGGTCTGATTCATAAGTGACTAGTCTTGATAGTGTCTCTGCTTTTTGAATAGATTACCATTTTCAATTAGTAATGTGGCTTTCCAATCATTGCTTTTCTTCTTGTTCACTTGAAATCAATTAGCCTTGTTGATACTGATAGTTATGATCTTGAATCTTTAAGTTACAAATCACTGAGGCATGAACAACTTTGTCTTGAACTTCTTTCAATGATTTCTTCTTTGTTTGATCATAGTTAACAAATTGAATTGTATCAATTACCTTATCTTCATGGTTAACATTGATTTCTTTGTGACTTCATGTTCTTGATTGTCTTCTGGTTAAGTATCTTTTCTTTTAGTTGAGTTACATAAGTTATAGTGTTACAAGTTTAGACACTCTGCCTTTCAATCTCCCCCTATTTGATAGTCTAACAATGACATTCAAATTAACAAAGGGATAACTCAACTAAACAATGAGACGAGAAAAAGATAAATAACATTACTGTCTTGTTTGAATTACAACTTAAATAAACTTGAAAACAATTCAAAGAACTAGAATAAATAAAACTTAAGCTAGACAGAAAATTCGAACTTCGAATTAAAGATCATTTGAGTGATTTCTATCACCTGGATTATTTCAAACCTTTCAGTCAAACTTATATCACCTTATTGGATCCACTCTGATTCACGGTTACAGTATGGTACGTTAGCCTATCTCGCATACCGTGATCAGGTGAATTTTCCTCAAGTGAGTTAAAGCAACCAAAAAGATATGAAGTTTTTCCAACTTCAAGTTTACACCACTCTGACCGTTAATTCTAATTCCGTCTCTTCTTCCTAACTTCTTCATCTTGGCGCTTCTCCTCCTTCACCCTTTTGCGCCTTTCCTTCTGTTGTTGTTCTTTCTTGTAAACTGGATCATGAAGTTGCTTCCACCTTGCATTCAACAGACTTACCGCTTCCATTTCTAAAGGATTCCTGGGCTCTGGATAAGGATGCCTGAAAAGCCTTCTGAGTTTGTCCACCTCCTGAGTAGTTCTGATCTTTGGAATGTCCTCAAAATTTTTCATTATGAGTTGTGACTTCCAATGAGACTTATCAGCCTTAAACTGACAATAGATCATTTTAGGGTAGCCCTTAACACGGTTAGTATTGTGGACACTAGCCGCATCTCGCTCCATTATCTTCTTTTCCACTACTACTTCAGATAAGTACTTCAGGAGTCTCTGCTTCTCATCTACATTCTCATTCTCCAGTTCGCCCCATTTGAATACTTCTATAACTCTCTCCAGAAAAGCAACATCTTGAGTCTGCAGCAGCCATTTCCTACTCATATGCAACAATGTTTGATTTTGGTCTGCGTCTATGAATGCTAAAGCATCAGCTGTGTCATCATCATATGAGTGTATCCAGTATACACTATCTCTCCCTGGAACACCAACTGCCTCCCTTATTTCTCCTTGTTCCAGAGATCCAGAAGGAAGAGTCAGAGCTTCATCTACATTCTTAACAGCTTGTAGAATATTCCACTTTCTTTCAATTAGCTCCGGCTCAATCTTTACATTGTCTAGAGGGTTTGGAGCAATAATGTCACACTTCCAGATTTCATTGCTCATCTTGAATATGACCTTCTCAATGAACTCCACTGACTTCTCCTTGATGTCAGAAGTGAATCCCTTGCTCATCATTTGCCTGCATACCGCCTTTAGGGATTCTACTGATAGAGCCATTAGGTCATTTTCCTCTAAGCACACCCTCTTCATCTTTCCATCAACAACCATCCGAACAATATCAGGATTCGCTGAGAATTCTGGTCCCTTGTCCTCTGCTAGCTGCATTAACTGATCCCTATACAGAATGCTAAGCTCCTCAGCTTGAGAATATTGAATTTTTGTTGCTAGCAAGAACAACTCTGACGCAGATCTTCTCGAGATGAATTGATCATCCACATACAAGAAAGATGTCGGGACTCCTTCGACTAAAGACAAGATGACCTGCCATTCCTTAACCATTGCATTATATCCAACTCTGACTTTTGAGATCAACCTTTTCAAAGCATTTATGTAGTCAACAATCAGTGGATTCTGCAAGTTCAAGTTGTAGAACAAGTCTTCCGCCTCTTTGTTATGAGTTCCTTTTGTACAAACTCCCGATAGAATCTTCCTTGCATCATCCCATTTCCGTCCTATCCTTTTCTTGTCCAGATCTACTTGAGGATCAGCTAACCTTGCAAGCTCATGATCATACTGTTTCTCTTTAAGCTCTGCTTTCTTTTCAAGAAAAACAGCCTCATCCTGCATCATCTTCATTTTATAGAACTGAGCTTGTTCCAAGGCCAGCTGTTGGGCTTCTAGAGTTTCCTTATCAACAGGTATTTTTTCAGGCTGTCCGGAAGACATTCCAGCACCTCCACCTTGTTCCTTCAAAGATCTTCTAATAGCATGTGCTAACGGAACATCCTCCATATCAGAATCTGAATCAAGTACTGCATGTGCCTCTTCCTGATGACGACTCAAGTCAATGAATGGCTCTTCTTGTTCAGCCACCACTGCCTTACCCTTCCTCTTTCTTTGAGCCTCTTCTTCATTCACTAGCTCATTTTCTTTGACAACATCAGCAGTTTGTTCTTCAATTTCTTCAATTATTACCGACTGCTGTCTCGTCTCCTTACCACTCTCCCCCTTAGGTGAGTTATCCCCAACACCACCTTTCTCGCCAGATCCAGCAGTTGCATGAGAACCACCAAAACCAGAACCCGAGGGTCCAGCGCCACCAGCACCTCCAGCACCACCAGTATCATCATGATCAGGGGGAGGCTGAGTGAATTGTTCGTCAAAGCACTCGGGAGGAACAAAGCTTCTAACTGCATACATCATCCTGCTGATCTCTGTCGCCATGGTATGCATTATGCTCTCCACTGCTCCCATTCGCTCATTCAGAGTGCTGCCTAAGATACCACCAGCATGGCCCAAGTCATTCACCTTATGTGTCAATTCATCCATCGCTGTTGCTTGACTGGCCATCCGTGCTGCGTAATCATCAAGAGCTCGTTGATTGTCACCAATATTGATCCCCAACTGCCCCATTGACTGCCCGAACTGCTTGATGTCAATTTCAATTGCTGTCATACGCGTGTCAAGATTTTCAAGATAAAGGGACGGTGTTTGGTCTGGGTGTCCTCGCTCTAAAAATCGTTCTGGTAGTGTTTGTCGCTCGGTTTCGGGCCTTAAAAATGAAGGTCCCTCACTCCCTAAACGCTCACACACACTCCCTGTCTCACGCTCGTGTATGTCTTCAACAATAGTCCTGAAAGAGAAAGCAGTACCTGCAGAAACTGGATAAGTAAAGTGAGTAGCAGTTATGGGATCTGTTCCTGTCATATCCTGAGGTGGAATCTCAGGTTGAGAGGCTGCAGAGTGTTCTAGTACAACATCAGAACCGATCCTCTCTGCAGCATCAGTATGTACCGGTGAAGGTACTTCTGAAGCAATGAAAGCTTCTGGCCTTTCTGAAGCAACAGGCTCTTCAGAAGGCTCCAGATCCTCACCAAGATTCTTAGGTGTAGAATGTGCAAAGATAGAACCACTCGCGTGAGGTGGAGTGGGTGTGATTGACATTCTAGGTTGGGACTGGGCTGAAGAAGTTGCAGCATGTGAAAATTTGGCTTTCTTCCGTAAAATTGGCTGCACTTCTGGGTCACTCTCAGAGCCCTCACCTAAATCTACAGATGCCAGCCTTTTAACTCCCGTGAGCAAGGGTGAAATAGAAGAAGCAAGAGTTTCAGACTCAGAATCAGAAATATAGCTCGCACCCTGGGATAGATCCTGCGGGCTAGCAGAATCTTGGGCAATGGAATCAGATTTAGTTAAAGAAGTATCAGTAGTGGGAACAGAGAGTTGCTCTTGTTCATAGAAGTTACCTCCTTTATTACCTTGTCCAGCGAAGGGATCAGGATCAGCATGTGGAGTAGGTTGTCTTTCCCTTGGACCGGCAGAGGATTGACCGTGAGAGTGGCCATCATCATCCTCATCACTTTGAGGCTCTTCAGGAATCCCTTGAAATGCGTCAGCATGTGCAGATGGATTCTGAGCATGTGATGATACGTGCGAGGTTCTCGTCATAGTAGTAATACCTGCATCATACTGAAGCCACACTTGAATATTAGCAGGAATAATCAGCGCTTTACCGTGATGTTTATCCTGATTAGCAATTGTTGTGAGTGACTTGGTGCCCATGCCAAGTGATGCAGATGTGTTACTCGTTGCAAATGCCTGTCTTACAGCTAAAGCATTAGTCGGTACTAAATGATTAATGAGCATTTGTAAGAAACGAGGATACCAGCATACAACGTTAGTAGTTGCAAGGTTTCTGTTTGCAGATGATCCCATTGTAGCCACTATTTCGGAAAAAACTATTCTTCCATAATTAATGTCCAGTTCACGGGCTAGGGAAACGGCAAAGATCTGTATGGGAATTGGAATCTGATGATAGTCTTTTTCGCGCGGCCGAAAACACCTCGTGATGGCCTCGAAAAAGTAATTCCACTCCACTTGGAAGTATTGTTTCTGGATGGCGCCAGCTAAGATCCGTCCAGAAGGAGGATAGCATCCAATCTCCTCAAAGAATTTGAGACGATCTGCCGTTGAAGGTTCAGGGTCATAAACATCTTTAACTGGAAAGCCCAGAACCCTGTTGAACACTTCCTCCGTTACTTCATATTCCTGACCCGCCAAGGTAAACCTGAAACCATAGGGGGTAGATTTACTCCCGAAAGTAACCGCACTAGTCCATAATTGCTGTAAAGCATCATGAACTAGTGTTGGTTTAGCAGTAAACGCAACACTAGCTTTGGAATACAGATTTAGGAATCGTATCCAAAACTTGAAGTGTGGGAGTTGATCACCAATTTCCGTACTAATGTTATAAAAATTATTTTTCGCAAGAATAAATTAGTGAGTCATTTGTAAAATAATTTTCCTTGAGTTAATGTGATATTTTGAAAAGAAACAATTAAGGTAAACACTTAAGGAAAAAAATGTAATCTAATTAATTCCTTTTAGTGAATCGAGAAGATGAACAGCCGATTTGAACTAAACTACGGAATGAATTATGATCAAAATCAAAACAAACAGAATCCAGTCCAGTAAATACTGCAACCCAAATCAGTGATATAAAAACTAAACTATGTTTGTGAATAACCGTGATAGTTGTGTGTATCTGTGTGTATATGACAAACTGAACAGATGAACAGACAGGTCCAAATACACAAATACAGGGCAAACAGAGAATAGTAAATTGAAAAACGGGCAGCAGTTCGAGATATGTAAGAGTTTTAACACAACTCGAATGAACATGGCAATGACTGTTTGAAATCGTAGGGAGGGAGGGTGGGGGCTGTAAAAATTTATGGTTAAAACAATTAGGTAAAAGTGAAAAGAAAGACGGGTTAATGTTGTATATATAGGCATATATGTGCAAAGACGAGAATATCCCTGTGAAAAAGAAAAAAACGTTAAGTACATACAGGGGAACATCAAGTCGAACACTATCTCGAACATCTAAGTCAAAATTCGAGATGAGTTTCGAGATAGGAACTATCTCGAACATCAAGTCGAATATTCGAGATAAAGTTCGAGATGACACTAACTCGAACAAATAATCACTTGATCAATTAATACAGCTTAATAAACCCACCAGGGAATCCCATCTCGAATATCAAGACAAAATTCCATTAAAATGGGTAAAATTGCAAGTACAAACCTGGGAACTCTATCTCGAACAGTAAGTCGAATATTCGAGATAATGTTCGAGATGGGACTCAAGTCGAACATCAAGTCGAATATTCGAGATAATGTTCGAGATGGGACTCAAGTCGAATATTCGAGATAATGTTCTAGATGGGACTCAAGTCGAACATCAAGTCGAATATTCGAGATAATGTTCGAGATGGGACTCAAGTCGAACATCAAGTCGAATATTCGAGATAATGTTCGAGATGGGACTCAAGTCGAACATCAAGTCGAATATTCGAGATAATGTTCGAGATAGAGATTAACTCGAACAATTTCCCAGACTTGTAATATTTTTCAACAGGCACACGGGGAACTGTAACTCGAAATTCAAGTCGAATTTCGAGATGAATTTCGAGATAGACCTTATCTCGAATATTCTTCCCAGACTTAGAATTGTCAAAATTTTTAATTTTGAAGATAGTCAGAATAATTTGGCAATTTTTTTGTTGAACAACAATTAAATTTTGCCAAATTAAGATAAATATCAATTCAAGGACTTTTATCAAAGCAAATAATAAAAACACTCCTTGACAATTCTAAGGCCTCTTAAATTAAACAAAATTACATGAAAAACACAGGTAAATTCAAAAAAAATTTATAATAATATGAATTTAACTCCCCCTATGATCATGCAATCATACCAGCATAAATTCAAAGATTTAACCAATAATTACACATAAAACACAATGAATTCATGTAAAATAACACAATATGCATCCTGAAATACTCATTACTTAATCATTTTAAAGTCTAAGTCCATAATGATTAATTAGCATGCAGAAGTGATATTTTGAGCAATTGTAGAGATTATTTACATATGTTTTCAACTTTGTATCAATAAAATAGGCAAATGACAAGACCAAAAACATATGTTCATGATTAAAAACTGAAATTTTGCATATAGGAGAAATCACTAACTTGTGTTAAGCATTCCCAATTCACCAACCAACCTATTGAATGTTACTTCATCAAGAGGTTTAGTGAATATATCTGCAATTTGTTGCATTGTGGGCACAAAATGTAGCTCCACAGTCCCCTCCTCGACATGTTCTCTAATGAAATGATACCTGATATCTATATGCTTGGTTCTTGAGTGGTCTACAGGATTGTTGGTCATGGCAATGGCACTTGTGTTGTCACACATGATTGGAATCTTTTTGTGCTCCATGCCATAATCTTTCAATTGGTTCCTCATCCACAGTATTTGAGCTACACAGCTTCCAGCAGCAATGTACTCAGCTTCAGCAGTAGAAGTAGATACTGTGTGTTGCTTTTTGCTTTGCCAGGACACCAATCTTCTGCCAAGAAATTGACATGCACCAGATGTGCTTTTTCTATCAATCCTGCAACCTGCATAGTCTGAATCCGAATAGCCAATTAGATTAAAACCTGTATCTCTTGGGTACCAAATCCCTAGATTTGATGTTCCCTTGAGATACCTAAAGATTCGTTTGACGGCTATGAGATGTGATTTTCTAGGATCCACTTGGAACCTTGCACACAAACAAGTTGCGAACATAATATTAGGTCTACTTGCAGTTAAATAGAGGAGTGAGCCAATCATACCTCGATAGCTTGTGATGTCAACTGATTTACCTGATTTGTCTTCATCAAGCTTCGTGGCTGTTGCCATGGGAGTCTTAGCTGTTGATGCATCTTCTAGATTATACTTCTTGAGTAAATCTTTGATGTACTTGGACTGACAGATAAAGATTCCATCTTTTCTTTGACTGATCTGTAATCCAAGGAAGAAGGACAGCTCTCTCATCATGCTCATCTCATACTTATCCTGCATTAACTTGGCAAATTTCTCGCACAAGCGCTCATTAGATGACCCAAAAATAATATCGTCCACATAGACTTGAACAAGTATTAAATCAGTTTTTACATTTTTATAGAACAATGTTTTATCAATTACTCCCCTAGTAAAACCACTTGCAATTAAGAACAAGGATAGGGTTTCATACCATCGTCTTGGGGATTGTTTGAGGCTATAGACAGCTTTGAAGAGAAGGTACACAAAATCTACAAGTTCTGGATCAACAAAGCCAGGTGGCTGTTCCAGATATACTTCTTCTTCTAGCTCTCCATTCAGGAAGGCACTTTTCACATCCATCTGAAAAATCTTAAAGTTCTTGTGTGTTGCAAAGGCCAAGAACATCCTGACTGCCTCAAGTCATGCAACTGGAGCGTAGGTCTCATCATAATCAATACCTTCTTTTTGAGAATAACCCTTCGCTACCAAACGAGCCTTGTTTCGTGTTACAAGTCCGTCTTCATCCAGTTTATTTCTGAATACCCACTTAGTTCCAATTACTGATCTGTTCTTCGGTCGGGGTACCAGCTTCCAAACTTTCTGCCTTTCAAACTGATTGAGCTCTTCTTGCATTGCAATTACCCAATCAGCATCACCAAGAGCTTCTTCTATTTCTTTAGGTTCAAGCTTGGATAAGAACCCAAAATATAAGCAAATATTAGCCATGTCAGCTCTTGCAGTTCTTCCAGTAGTCACACCAGCATCTGGATCACCAATTATTAATTCAAACGGATGGTCTCTACTCCATACTCGTTCTCTTGGAAATTGTCTTGATGATTCAGCTTGACTTTCTGAGTTGTTGTGTTGACTACTTGTGGTATTTCCACTAACTCCCCCTGAGTTAGTGCCAGCTCCTACAGAACTAGTGTCATCTCGTCTTGAGCCTTGAACACTTGTCCTTGAGCTGCTATTTACTCCCCCTGAGTTGTTGCCGGATCGTGCGGAAGAAGTTTCTTCTGATCTTGTAGGATTCGATTGTTCATTAAGCTCAGATGTTTCTTCACGAATACTTGGAACATTTGAAATGACAACCAACTCAGGTTCATCTTCAGGTTCATCTAAGTCCAGATTCTGAAATTTAAGGGACTCTGGCTCACTAGAATCTTTAGATATTGATGGGAGTTTGGTATCGTTGAATCTGACGTTGTAGCTTTCAGTCACTTTTCGATCATTCACTAAGAATACACGATAAGCTGCCACCACATCTGTAGAATAACCAACAAAGATTCCTTCACGAGCTTTTGCTGCAAATTTGCCTAGATTTTCATTATCTATAAGCACATAGCATTTAGCTCCAAAGACATGAAAGTATTTGATTGTAGGTCTTCTGTTATTCATTAGTTTACATGGTGTCTTTTCTTTATCTTTTATGATCAGGGTTCTATTCTGAGTGTAACACACTGTACTCACTGCTTCGGCCCAAAAGTAAAGAGGAAGTTTTGAATCATACAACAATGTTCTTGCTGCTTCAACCAAAGTTCTGTTCTTCCTTTCAACTACTCCATTTTGCTGTGGAGTTCTCGGGGCTGAGTACTGACGATGAATTCCCTTAGATACACAGAAGTCATTCAGCACTGCATTCTTAAATTCAGTACCATTGTCTGTTCTAATCGTCTTTACAGTAAGTGTTGAAACATTCTCAATTTGAGTGATGTGATCAATGATTAGGAAAGGTACTTCGTCTTTCGTCATTGCGAACAATACCCATGTATACTTGGAGAAGTCATCCACGATTACCAAAGCATATCTTTTCCTAGATAAGGATAGGACATTCACTGGGCCAAACAAATCCATATGAAGAAGTTGTAAAGGCTCAGTGATACTAGAAATTTCTTTACTTTTATGTGATGCTCGCTTTGACTTTCCCATTTCACAAGCTTCACAGAGTCCTTTAGGAGCAAACTCCATATGTGGTAGATCTCTCACTAATTCTCGCCTCGCGAGAGCATTCATCGTTTTGAAGTTTAAGTGAGATAGCTTTTTGTGCCATAACCAGCTTTCATCATCTGAAGCTTTGCTGTAGAAACAGGTAACTTCATTCTGATTTGCCGAATCCATGTCTGCAACAAAAAGATCTGCCTTTCGAACTCCTTTCAAAGCTAACGAACCTTCCTTGATGTGAGTTATTGATACACCTTTCTTATTGAAGACAATTTCATAACCTTTGTCACAGAATTGACTTATGCTCAACAGATTGTGCTTCAATCCCTCAACATAGGAATATCTTCAATGATGACATTGCCAGTCTTCAGTTTGCCATATCCCTTTGTCACTCCTCTGCTGTCATCTCCAAAGGTAACATAAGGGCCAGCTTTCATAACCAACTCTGTAAGCAGGGACTTGTTTCCTGTCATATGCCTTGATGCTCCACTATCTAGCACCCATAAGACTTTATTTCTTTTCTGCTTAATGCCCTGCAATGTCAGATTGATTAGACATTCTTCGGAACCCAAGATTGATTGGGCCCGGCTTTTCTATAAGATCGAGAATTATCAGTTTTAACAACAGGAGATACACTTTCTTTAACATTCTTAGAGCTTTCGACTTTGTCTTTTCCCTTGTCAGACTTAACAGATTTGTTAGTCTTAGGAGAAGGCTTGTCACTCCTAACTTTAGGAGGACTTGCAGTCTTAGCTCTTACATTCTTCTTCTTGACATTAGAACTAGTAGCAGTCTTTAAACATGTTTGACTAGTTGCATTCATCAAGTTCACGAAGGTTTGCATGACATTAAAAGTGCATGGCATACAGTTAGGTTGACCACATTGTACATGATTTTGATGCATGTTAATCATTGTGTGTGGTACAGGCATGGCATGTGCAACAGGAATATTCATGTTAGATTTACATGCATAAGAAAGATGTTCAGTGGATTTACAGTGATAACATGCTTTCTTTATTCTTTCTACCTTAACCTCTTTTTCAACCTTTTCTTTCTTAACCTGTTGTTTAACAGCCTTGGCTCCTAATCCTGGTCTAGATTCTTCTCTAGGGGATTTGATTTTAACTGATTTAGTAGGAGTTAAAGGTTGTTCTTTCTTCCGATCTTCCATCTCGATTTCATATCTAACTAGTAAATCAGTCTCTTCTTCTTCTCGAGGAGTAAAGTGTTTGAATATTGGTTTAATAGCAGATTTGAGAATTATAGGTACTTCTTTTTTAATCTCACTGGGACTGGTTTCTACAGGCCTTTTCCCTTCTTTCTTTGATAAGTTAGAATAGTCAAGTCCTACACCAACACCAGTTATCTTCTTAAATGTGCTACTATCAACATTCACTTTACTAGCTGCTAGTTTATAAGCTTCGCATTTTGTTTCTAACTCGGCTAGTTTATTCCTAAGACATGCTTCTATTTCATCTTTAAGGTTGAGCTTGTGTTCCAAAGTTTTAATAGAGTCTCTTAGGGAAGTATCTATAGTGCAAACGGCCTCTAATTCTTCCACTTTTGCCTCAAGCATTCTGCATTTGGCAACAATTGTTTTCTGTTCTTTTTGAGAAGTATTTAGGCTTTTGCACAGCATATAGATCTCTTCGCTAAGAGCCCCGTTCTGCACCTTATAATCATCTAGAGACATTTCTTCCTTAAGGGTTAGAACTGGTACCTCTGGTTCATCTGACGTTTCAGCCATGAGGGCAAAGTTTGCTGTATGAGTAACTTCTTCCTCATCTGAATCATCCCACGCTCTGCCTTCTGTGACAACTAATGCTCTTTTTCCATGTCTTTCCTTTACCAGGGCCTCATACTTGCTTTTGAGGGCTTCATAAGTTTCTTTTGGATATGTCTGTTTAGGCTTCTTGCAATCTGTAGCAAAGTGTCCAGCTTCACCACAGTTATAACATTTGAACTTCATTTTGAAATCCAAAGGAGGTTTGTAGCTGGTACTCTTGCCTTTTCCTTTGTAGCCTTGTGAACTACCACCACCCCTAGTAACCCGATAATAAGATGAAGATTTACTTTGCGGTCGGTTACTCTTTCTGAATCTGATATTGCTGAACTTCCTTGCCATGTATGCCACGACATTGTCATCCATGTTGTCCAGCTCTTCTTGGGTGAAGTAGTCGTCATCACTATTTGATGTGCACTCATCATCATTTTCAACTTGAGGTGATGCAGGTGATGACCTAGGCTTTTCTGCAACCATTGCCTTTTTAGACTCTACCTCATCAGCAACTAACCCTGATGCAGCTTCTTTTCCTCTTGAATCATTATCCCATGCTTGATCTTGAAGTGTTTCCAGCTCATAGGTCTTTAGAATTCCATAGTATTCTTCCAGAGTAGTTGTGTGTAAATCTCTGGTTTCTCTAACAGCGTAGACTCTATGTTCAATGCTTTTTGGCTGGTTCCTCAGATATCTCGTGTTGATTTCAACCACGGGGAGAGTTACACCTCTCAGATTCAAATCCAAAACCAACTGACTGAATCTTAGATAGACATCGGTTATACTTTCACCTTTTCTTATCCTGAAAGTGTCATACTCCATCTTGAGTATAAGTGTTTTGTTGCTTCTAACCTCAGAGGTACCTTCCATGACGACCTCTAGCTTATCCCAAATCTTCTTTGCTGTAGTTAGTCCTTTAACTACATTAAACATCTCATGATCTAGGGATTCCATCAGTGTTTGTCGAACGGATGTGTCGAAAGATATCTGCTCCTTATCAGCATCTGAAAAGTCTATTGCCTTCTTAGGCTCAGACCGTTGTGGTACTACCACATCTCCTTCCATATGCTCAGGAACAACAACCATTGGTACAAATTTACCTTTATCGAGGACTTCCAGATATTCAGGATTGACGGACTCAAGGTAAAGTTTCATTCTCAACACCCATTCTTCATAATGATCTCGGTCGAACATTGGAATCTTGAAATTGTTTTTAGGTGCCATCTTAATGTTGATTTAAAGTAAAGATAATAAATTTTTCTTATTACTTGAGTAGTAATTAAAAGAAAATTAAATTATCTTAAAATAAATCAAGGTTCAAATTCTGGACACCAAAAAAAATTCTAAGTACCCAAGACTAGGCTAAGTAGAATATCTATGTAGAACTGCCCAAGTCGAATTTCTCTACGTAGAACTTCTGTCCAAGTAGAATATTCCAAGTAGAATATTCAAGTAGAATATTCAAGTAGAATATTCAAGTAGAATATTCCAAGTAGAACCTTTGTCCTTGGAAGAAATTTTCTGCAGGTCACTTTTAATATTGAATAAACAATATTACTTTTCACACTTTTTGACTTTTGTAGCTTTTCTCACCTAACTCACCTAACCCACGTGCTAGGTACTGAATATCTTCTGTAACATTTTTGTTGTGAGATTTATGTCAAATCAAAAGCCAATAACACCTTTTTAACTTTATGTCTCTTGAAAAAGTAATCAAAAGTTGCTAGGTTTATCTTCTTTATCAAGAACAGTAATGTCTCCTTGAAGAACACCAAAAATCAAAGTACCCAGAATAATTCACAAAAATTATCTAAAGTCCTCCCAAGTTAAATAATTACTTCTGGAGTATTTAAATAATTTTTTAGAGTGAGTTTTCTCTGCCAAACAAATTTGAGCACACTTTTCGAGAAGAACTTGAAAAGTAGATCTATAGATGAAGACTCACTAATCTTCTACCAAACACAAGGATCTATGTTTTGTATATTAAACATGAAGCTCTGATACCAATTGTTAGGTCCAAATGTGTTGTAGGGGGGGGGGGGTGAATACAACTTTTCGAATTAATGAAGCAATAAATACTATGTAATAAATGAACACAATGATTCAAGGAATATATGTCTTATATATAACTTGAAAGGGTTGCTACAACATTCATTACACAGTACACTAGAAGTAAAGAGGGTAGTAAATGATACTAAGCTCTGTGAATACTCTCTTTTTTTTTTTACAAGTGTTTATCTAGAAAAATATTGCTCTCTTATTAAAATAATACACAAGTACTTCTATTTATACTACTTGTAATCTATGTCTTGTAGTCTTCAAAGATTAAAATATACGTGGCCCAATGATATCCACATAAATCTTATCTTATCTTGAAAGCTTGGAAATCTGCCAATTAGATGATGCCATGTGTCATGTTGAAACTGCCCTCCATGTAGAACATCTATTTGAGAACTTCTACTTGGCCATCTCGAATATTCTATCTCGAATATTCTACATAGGAATGTTCTACTTGGCCATCTCGAATATTCGATCTCGAATATTCTACATAGGAATGTTCTACTTGGCCATCTCGAATATTCTATCTCGAATATTTTGTACTTAGAAAAATTCTGGGCTTTAACTTGAAACTTCAATGCAGCATCTTGAACTTGTGATTTCTTTATGTCTTCCAAATTCTTCAACAAGCTCTTGAACTTGGATCTCTATTACTGACATAAACATACTATCAATGTCCTGACACTTAATGCAATGGTCTGATTCATAAGTGACTAGTCTTGATAGTGTCTCTGCTTTTTGAATAGATTACCATTTTCAATTAGTAATGTGGCTTTCCAATCATTGCTTTTCTTCTTGTTCACTTGAAATCAATTAGCCTTGTTGATACTGATAGTTATGATCTTGAATCTTTAAGTTACAAATCACTGAGGCATGAACAACTTTGTCTTGAACTTCTTTCAATGATTTCTTCTTTGTTTGATCATAGTTAACAAATTGAATTGTATCAATTACCTTATCTTCATGGTTAACATTGATTTCTTTGTGACTTCATGTTCTTGATTGTCTTCTGGTTAAGTATCTTTTCTTTTAGTTGAGTTACATAAGTTATAGTGTTACAAGTTTAGACACTCTGCCTTTCACACATAGTTGCACTTAAATGTCATATTAGATCATGTATTGCTTGTTATGGATAAGATGGTAGAATTATCTAAGTTATCAGTAACATTTGTAGATTCAAGGTTTAATCTAAAACTGACTTAGGTAATTAGAGATAGTTAAAAATGTTAGACAACGACATAAATGGACTAGACAAAATTAGTAATTAATTTGTTAGTTCTTTTATCCATGTGATTTTATGCATATTGAAGATGTTGTTATCTCTGATAATATCACTAACCCATCTGAACTCAATTAAAATTGAGTACTAAGAAGCTTAATCATTTGTGATTGCAGAGTATGTAACTAAAGGCAAAAGTTATGTGATTTCGTGACATTTAATGTTCGAGGCATATGATTAAGATTAAAGCTCTGACATCACAGTTGGTTGAGAAGGCCTCCCTGATGGTAACCTTTGGAGATGACAGCAAAGGATGTATAAGGGATATGGCTATCATGATTTAAGAACTGTCATCAGTGGAAGCATCTTTCTTGTGGAAGGACTTAAGCACTATCTACAGGGCACTAGGAAATTCTTTGTTAAGGGTTTTCTGGAAAAGCATTGAAAAGGAAAAGTGTTTGATCTCAAACAAGAAGGTTGGAAGCTCACTCAACTGAGAGTGAGGAAGTTTGTTCGTAGCTGACATGGAATTCAATATGCAAAGGTGAAGTAAACTTTCCAGTAAAGCTTCATCAGTAAAGAGTTAGCTATGGCATAAGAAGCTCTCACACTTGTTAATCAAGACAATGCATTCTTCAATAAAGATGAAATTGGTGAGAGGACTGCTTCATATGGAATTCAATCCAGAAGGACATTTTGAAGTATGTCACATAGTGAAGTCAATGAAAACATCACACTAGAGAAAATTATGTCATGGAAGAAATATGCTTAGTGGTGATTGATGACAACCCTAGTTACAAGTTAGTGATGTTCATGCATTCAACAGACAAAATATCACAGATGGTAATTGATCACATCAGGAAGATCAAGTTGAAAGCAAAGTAAGCTGTGAGAACTTTGAAGTCAGATATTGGAACTGAATTTCGCGAGTGAAGTTCTAACTGAATTTTGCACTGAAAAAGGTACTTTGAAGCTGAAACAATTAACACAGCATGCTGCTTTAATCAACAAGATCGTAAAAAGACATCATATGAGTTAATGGCCAACCAGAAGCAAACACTGAAACTCTTTCGTGTGTTTGGAGGAAATTGATATTTATTGAAGATTTAGATGAGTATCTTGGCAAGTTTGAAGTTAAGGCTCATGGAACAATTTCTTCGGCTACTCATTGAAGTCGAAAGCTTTCAAGGCATATATGATGGAAAACCATAAGGTGATTAAAAGTCTGAATGTATCGACCTACTACACCAAGATCCCAAGCATTCAAATGAATGACTATTCTGAATCTTTGAAGTTTGACATTCCGTCAGAGTCAAATTCAGATACTAATGTTGAAACTGAGGTTGCAGAAGGAATCAATGATAATGATGATGATTCAGATCCTATTAGTGGTAATGGTAGTGAAACTACACAACTCGTGGACTTTAACAGAATCCACTGAGAAAGGTGAAAGATCTTCAACACATCCTAACAGCAACTCAGGGGGAGCAAAATAAAAGAAGGATCTACTAGTCGTACTCAACACAATGAAGATCAAAGAAATACATCAAGAACATATCTGCTAAGATAAAGGGTTTGAAGTCAAAGTCAATCCTGGAATCTAGTTCTTAGTAAATCGGATTATTGAGTAAAGGCTAGAAGTGCTAATCAAAATGAACATATATTTTTTGGGACCCAACAATCAATAATTGGTATCCCAAAGAATAGTGAAGATGCACTGATTGATCCAGATTGGGTGATTTCAAATGCAAGGTGATCTCAATCAGTTCGAAGGCAGAATCTACTGAAGCTGGAACCCAGACCTAAAGTCGAAGCTGAAATTGGTACAGTAAGGGTTCACAGAAACTGGATGACTACTGGCATTGTTAGGAGGGACAAAGCCAAACTGGTTGTTACATGTTACTATCAAGTAGAAGGTATCGATGATGATGGAAACAGAATCTTCGGGACTTTCAAGATCAAACAGTAAGCACCAGTGACGAGACTTGATCCTCTTAGTACCTAACAATTGGGCCTAACAAGATGAGGACCTAACAGAGTTATGGATTCAAGCAGATCGTCAAGGACATGGTATGCCACTCTAACTACTAATTACTTGAAGTTGATTTTATATTAGAGTAGTTATATACACATATCTCTCTCTAGAATACAAAGCACACACAATGTAATATATGTGCAAGAATACCATGATTATATTATATGTGGGTCTACTAACAAAAATTTGGCAAGATTTTATTGCTAAGTTAATGCAGAGTAGGTACAAGATGAGCATGTTGGAAGAGTTGCAATTTTTTTAAATTATAAATAATTCGAAAGAATGATGGCAATTAAAGTAAGTCAATGATCTTTTGAAGATGCGCAATTTGGAAGATTCTAGACCTGCCAAGACTTCTTTCTAACAGACCACTAAGCTTGATCAGGGCAAATCAGGTATATGAACTGAAGTGACAAGCTATAGAGGTATGACCAGCTCATTACTTATTCAAGTGGATAAAGACCATATATTTTATTCTCGATATGCCAATGTGCAAGTTTCCAAGTGGATACTAGAGAATCTTATCTTATAGATAAGTTATGAATTGTTAGATATCTTAGGATATCACCAATTCTTGAAATCTAGGACCCTAAAGATACTAGGTTTAACCTAATTGGCTATATAGATATAGATAATGCAGGTTGTAAGAAAGACAGGGAAGTCATTCCTAGAAGCTGTCATTATTTCCAACAACTCTGTTGATCTCTTCACACCACGTATGGAACAAGCGCATGGACACCAGGTATCATTTCTTTCGAGATTGTCCTTAGTAGAATAACTTGCAGATATTTGTTAAACAACTTGATGAATTCATCTTATCTAAGTTGGTTAGTAAACTTGGGATATTATTTATTTGCATATTTGTTGAAAATCCCATCTGCAATGAAGTCTCAAATAAGTTCACAAGTATTAAATTTCCATATTTAAAGGACTTGTGAATTTATTTTAAATCCAGTACCTCATGCTTATTGTTATTAGTTTAATTATCATGCTTACAATGCAATATACATAAGTGGTAGTTAAATTATATAGCATAAGTTAGAAGCATAATTATTTGTGTGTTAAATATTTGATGAGTATTAGTCAATGATATCTTGCTTAATTGTTCTGATATTTTGCTCTGATACTTTTAAATATTTTATTACAAATAATTGTGATACTTTTGATATTAGTGATAGTATTTAGAATTTCTGTTCTAAATAAATAATGCATATTTCAAAACTCACTAATATTAGAAGACGAAGTATTTTCTAAGTCATGTGTATAAAATTTTCAATGTTTTATATACTTAGAAAATATTTCTAAAATTTGATTTTATTTGCGAGGAGTTGTAATTAGGATCACAAGTATTAAATGTCAATATTTAAAGGACTTGTGAATTTCTATTCAACTAATTCTCGAGTTTACGTATATCAATAATAATTGTTATGAGTATAATTGTAATATGCTAGAATGACAATTATTAGATATAGCGTAGGAAGTTAGATGCTAATATTCAATCTTATGAATATTTTAGTATTTAACGAAATTATTTTATCTTATTAAAATTATGGATTGAAGCAATTCAATGATTATTAGTTTCATAATTTTGATTTGATAAAATATTAGAAGCATAATTTCTTGCATTTTGAAATTATTGATAAAGATCAAGTAATGATATTTTGTTAATATTTCCGTGCAATTAATTGTGATATTTTTAATATTAGTGATAATACAACATAATATTTATTTGAAATCACTAATAATAAAAATATATTACAATGCTTATTGTTCTACTGAATGATTGTCATGTTTAATTGATATATATGCATGTGATTGGCAATTGCTTAGTATAACATAAATATTTAATTTATTTTGATTTATTTAAATTATGATGATATAAAACAATTCAGTGATATATTCGTTCCATGATTTAAGTAAATTAAAATAAATTCGAAGTATAATTATTTGTAGTATAATTATTATCTGTTATTACTCTGTGATAATTGAATAATATTTTATTACAAAATAATTATGATATATTGATACTAATGGATTTGCTTAGTCTTTATTCTAAGTAAAAATTGGTTTTTGAAAAAGCCATTAGTATTAGTATATTTAGTTTACTTTCTTTGACTGAATTTTAAACTTGAATGTATTAAAAAGAATTTCTTGTTTGATTCTATTTCAAAACGTTTTATTCAAAGATACATTCATGTTTCTATCAGTTTTAGAGAAGAAAACATCAAATTCTTTTTCAAAACTTCTCTTTTGAAAATCTTTTGATTTACAGCCCTACTTTGATTTCTAAATCGTAGGGTGTGAATCAAACTTTTCTTGAGGATAATTTTTCTCCAATCTCAAAATCTTTTATCCTCTCCCAAAAGCTAGTTTTAAAAGTCTTATCTTTAAAAGCTTTTTCTCTCTTTTGAAAATTTGTTTTAACTTCGAGGTATCAATCACTTGTAAAATGATTTGTTTTTAAAGACTTGTTTCAATGTATGTTTCACATTGATTCAGAGTACCAAAACAGTGGTTGTTGCTTTGAAGGCCTTGTACTGTATTGTTAAGCATTCATTCACCCCAATTGTCATGTTTTTATTTTAAGTCGGGGATACTATCAGGTGGACGAAAATGATGTAAATCATAATTGCATTATAAGTCGGAAAATCATAGTCCTCTATCTGATAAGAATGTTTTGCAAAACTATTTTTAAAACTTACAGTACTTAGGTTTAATGGAAAAGAGTCATTTTATTGAGATAAAATTTGTAAAGAGAGTTGAATTTCTTCTTTGGTGTAAATTCCCGCGTTTTATTATGGGAAGTTTGCCTTATAAGAAATTCATAAGGGATAGAATTTTTCTCTGATATTCCCGCATTTTATTATGGGATAAGTATCTTAAAGAAAATTTCTATTGGTTTCATGCTCTTAAATGATAAATTTTTTGATCTGACAAAACTCTTTTACTAAAAGTGCTTTAATGCAATCGTTTACTATTCCTTCGTATATTTTTCCTTCTCCTTGAGATGAAAAATATATTTTGGAATGTTAAAGTGATTATTTCTTTATCTTGTTTAATTGATTCTATCCGTTTAGCCCCCAGAGGCTTCAGAAGCTGGCCAAGAGGTTGAAAACTCATCAATCTCTTACCCAGGCCTTAGTACCAAACACTGATTCATCCACTTCCATATATTAACCCTTGGAGATATAAGGAACTTTTGTTAATTAGAGGTTAATAAGGGATAAACTGCACTTGATGCAGCAAATAAGGATGAAGTCGGAAGTGCACCCACAGCTCTACCTCCAGAGAAGTAAAGAAGTATATAACTGAGGTATCTGTAAGCTCATCTGTATCTTCTCAAAAGGATGCAGAGCTGAAAATGCAATAAAACTGTCTCTGGAATCATTCTCTCAACAGGGTGAGTCCATTGAAATTCGCTCGTCAGCCAGAGCACTTTGTATTGTGTCAAGCACACCACTGGCACTCACGCTGATGGTAAGCCTAAACAGATAAATTCTAAGAACACATTGCAAGACGTGCATAGTGAGAGGTATAGGCATTTAAACAAAATTCCTGTCATTGGGTTACGAGGGAAACATAGGCTCTAATTTCCCATTCATTACATTGTCTACTACGTTGACCCTCTTGGAAGGAACATTTCCAGATCCTGAAAAGGATGTCCACCTCCCGTTTACGGAGAAGGTGTGAGGCAACTCCTTGATAGAACAAGGCAGGATTCCCTAATAGATATTAATATCTTGGGATAACCCATCTCAAAGAGGTGAGGCTCCACTAGACAGTGATTTAGCAATTGCTATTGAGTCTGTTGCTGAGACAGTGCTTATGCATGATAGATCAAAAACATCTCAACGAGGCAATTCTCCACTTGATAGTGATTCAGTTCATTCTGATGAATCAGGTGATGAGAATAATGAATTGACGGATTTCACTTGCAGGTACAGAAGGCTATATTTGGAATGCAGAGTGAAAGTAAGGGAGATAAACACTTAAGTGAAAGTGAGGGAGGGATACACTTGAGTGAGAGATAGGGAGAGAAAGAGTGAAACACTTCAAAGTGCTCGACACTTAAGTGTAAACACCAACAGAACATAGTAGAAGTGAGGAAACCATAAGCCAAACACTTAACCTTGCTACTTTCTACTTCTGGAAGAAAAGCTACTATGTTTTCCCAATCAATGAAATACGAGAACCTTCTTTGGAAGACAAGCCATTCGAAAGATCATGGGCCATTGGAGGATTCCTCAACTAAGGGGGAGAATTTAGTATACAAGAAAAGAGAGAAGGTCTTCTTATCTTCATATCCTTAGGGGAGAAGTTAATATCCTTAGGGGGAGAAGAATAGTAGACAAGAAAAAGAAGAAAATCTTAACTTCTAATCCTTATGAGAAATGAAAGAATATGGGAGAATCAAGAAACTGTATCTGATACTTGAAAGGAGTTATCAATAGAGGATTCCTCATCCAAGTGAGATATACAGAAAAGGAGTGACAATTCCATTGATCATCTAAAGGGGAGAAGAAGATAAAGAAAAAGAATCACATTCTCAGGGGGAGAACATTATTTGAGCAATGTTCTATATTTTATTGAAGATGTTCCCAGGAATTTTGATTCTTATGAAGCTCAGTTTATGATAAGTTCTTTGTAGGTCAAGCTATGAAGGATTTTGAAGCAGAGAAAAGCTCAAACACAGAGGAATGAAGATGATATCTATTGAAGATGTGTTCAGTGCTAAAGGAACACTCATTTTCTATTTCTCTTTACTTTATAGAAATCTGGAAATGTATTATATGATCCAGAACCCAAGTAGTATTATTTACAAGTCTAGAGCATTAATATTTTCTTGTAGTTAGTTGAGTTATCCTCTAGGGATTTGCTTATTAATCTTTACCAAACAAATAGGGGGAGATTGAAAGGCTGTATGTATAGACCTATATGTAACATAGGGTTATAACTCAACACAAGAACAAGACGTGTAAATAATATGAAGTTATCACCGGAATCAGGAAGACATGAAGACTTGGTAAAGACAATGGATAAAGAAGAAATCTACAGACTTGAACCATTAGCTCACTGAAATAAGTTCATTAATATGTTCATGCCTCAGTGAAGAATAAAGGACGAAGTATTCAAGGATGTGGAAGCAGTGAAGCAGTTGTCAAAGTACCTGAAAGATTCTAGTGATCCAAATCTGCAAATCAGTCAAGCAATGAATTGCAGAGCTCAAGTACAGGAATCGAGAAGATAGAATATACGGCAAATACAAAGAATCAAAATATTAGATGGAATCTTGGAGTCTACTATAGATTGCTGGAGGAAGTTCATTCATATGTTTAGACTTCAGTGAAGGATAAAGTTCGAAGATGTTCAGGGTTTCAGATATGTTTATGGTTCAGCATAAGTGCCAGAGGATTCCAATGTACTTACAACAGAAGCACTTCTTAACAGCTAGAGAAACAGGGCTAATTGAATAGTGAAGAAGATGTGAAGATCAAGTTCGTGTTAGTCGTTTATGATCCAGACCAGTTGTACTAAACATCAGCACAAAAGGAATTGAGAACCGCATCTATGTTAGAAAAGAATTGGCTGTATAACCGTTGTGTGCTAAAGCTCAGAGAAAATCAAGTTCAAGTAGTAAAGGTAAATTTATTAACTTGGTTGCAGTAAAAAGAAATATTACAGAGCTTTGAATCGTTGGAAAAATGGCTAAGGTGAATTACCGATAGTTGGTTTTAGCTGTTTGACTGTTTTGTCTTATTTACCGACGGTTGGGTTTCCTGTTTGGCTATTTCGTCTTATTTACCGACGATTAGCAAATCACTCGACGGTTACCATTTTGGATATATTATTAATTTCAAATCACTCGACGGTTATGGTTTAATAATTTATATTGAGTTGATAGTTATTGGGTTTGACTGTTTCGTCTTAATTGACCGACGGTTACAGCATCTCGATAGTTAAGGTACTCAGATAAATATCCAGATTATTTATTCCATCGACGGTTAAGTCATTCGATAGTTATGCCACTTCGATAGTTGAGGTTTAAGATTGTTTAATCTACAGTCAGCCACAACATGCCACCTATCATTGATATCCTTGAGCAGAATTGTATTAAGTGATTTATTTCAGTCTCGATGGTTATCAACAGACTCACCGATGGTTATAAATCAAATGTCTCGACGGTTGTTAATTCAAGAAGTGAAGAAGCAGCTCAGTTACTTGAACCACATGAAGCCACGTAGATGTACTGAAAAATCCTACACATATATTGAAGCAGAGCCATTCATTTGGAGAAGTCTTCAACAACACAACAAAAATATCCAGAGAGAGAGAAGGCAAAGCCGGAGAGGAGAGAACACCTAGAAAAATATATACCTCTTCACCGGAGATGTATTAGTGGCCGGTCCCTTAACGGAAAATGTTCAGGGCCACTATATATCACTCTCTACGGTCTTAGTTTCCTTTGTACTGATCTAGAAATACTTGTATAGGAAATTGAGAGTTATATTTTTGTTAAGCAGCGAAGAACTTGTTCTTCGGACTGGATTTGTTGGCCGGGTGTAGCAACCTCAGGGTTTATATTTATCAAATGATATATTCCTCAAATCTTGTGTTGTTTATTTTCCTGCTAATTTTCAAGAACCGAACTGATTAATCCTAAACACAGAAAATTAGTAAGCAGCTCCGTAAATACTATTCACCTCAAGAACACGAGCCCACTAACCGAACTCTAAATTTTTTATCCGTAAAAGATTCGAAAGAATTTTTTATTTTAGTGAGTATCGTATTCAACCCCCCCCCCCCTTCTACGATACTTCCGGGGCCTAACAGATCATCTTGAAAATCTTCAGTTTGCAAATGAAGTGCTTGATTTATGTCATTCTTTTTTATTCGCACTTTTTGCCGCTTGATTGTGCAAGTGAAAGCTGATATCCCATCTGCAGATGTGTCTTTAGAAGACCTGTACACCTGTCTCAGAAGATTTCTATTTAAAGGAACATAATTAGTTAGAGCATAATGGACTATAGAATTTTTATTTAAAAATCTAGCCCAGTTACCTAACTCCCATGTTTCAGTCCAATCATCTACCATGACAGATAAATAATTAGTCTTTTTAATCTCAAAATGACCTGCCATTTAATTAAAAATGAAAGATAATTTTTACGAATTAAAATTACTAATTAAAATTGAATTAAACAAGAATAATGGACTAAAACCCTAAACAAAATTAAAATTAGTTGGAGTGACTTAAAATTAATAATTGATAAACTCCTAGTAATCTTAACACACTTTTAATATTATTATAATTTTTAATCGATTTTAACAGTGGTAAACCCTAGCCGAATTGTTCCAATTTTGTAAAATTGAGAATTTTAAAACCTTAACCAAATTCAATGGGACCAATTGTATATGAAAGTACTGAATGTGGGTCTCACAAAACTGGTCTTGGATAAAAAATCGGACAATAATTGGTTTAGTTTTGATCGATTAAAATTAGTGGATCTAAGTTTTTCTTGCGCCTTTAGAGTGTGTATACTGTGTATGTATATCTCAAGCCCAGCAACAACATATTTATATGGGCACAGCAAAAGAAAATATTTTTGCTAAGTACTTTTATTGCGCCTGCACAGTGCTTGCACTGTGTAGGCGCCATAAACCATCTTAGCGCAACAAACTGCTAGTCAGTTTTTGTTGCGCCTTCACAGAGAATTCACTGTGTAGGCGCCACAAAGTACTCTAGCGCCAAAAACTTGTTAGCAACAAAATCTGTGTTTTGTTGCGCCTCTACTGGTGACACTGTGTTGACGTAACAAAATCCCACGGCGCCACTTGAATTTCAACCCAAAAATATTCTAAGTACTTGGTAATTATTCAAGTGTTCCTAGATTTTGCTAATAATAAAATAAATAATATTTATGAATAATTTGTATAATTAATCAATAATAATTAATTACTCACAAATATTATTTCACAAAATATTTATTAACAACAATAATAACATTAATTGTTAAAATTATTATCATAAATAAATTATGCCTCTTATTATTTTACTTTTATTTTAAATAAGAGAATAAATATAAATATTCATCCTTTTTATTTAAAATAATATTTAAAATATATAAGTGCCAAGAATTTATCAATTAAATACAAGCACTTAAATATTTTCTTAGATAAAAATTAAATAAATAACAATATAATTAACATTTATGCAAAAAATATTTATCTAATTTTAAAATCCTAATTACTGGATAATAATTTGGTGGATAAATTCACAAGTCCTAAAAATATTGAAATTAATCGACTAGTGAATTTATCAGCTTCAAATTGCAGTTTTTAATTACTAACTTATTAGTTAGTAGAATTTAACATCTCAAGTTCACAAACCAGTCTAGTGAAAGTGATTTCATCCAGTGGTTTAGTGAAGATATCTGCAATTTGTTGCTCCGTAGGTACAAAATGTAACTCTACAGTACCATACATGACATGCTCTCTAATGAAATGATACTTGATATCAATGTGCTTGGTCCTTGAATGTTGAACAAGATTGTTTGTGATGACTATGGCACTTGTGTTGTCACATAATATTGGAATTTTGTTCAGCAACAGTTCATAGCCTTGAAGTTGGTTCCTTATCCACAGTATTTGCGCACAGCAACTTTCAGCAGCATCATATTCAGCTTCAGCTGTTGACATTGCAACTGAGTGCTGCTTCTTGCTATACCAGGACATCAATCTTCTACCAAGGAATTGACAACTCCCTGATGTACATTTTCTATCAATCCTACAGCCTGCATAATCAGAATCTGTATAGCCAATCAGGTCAAAACCTGTATCTTTAGGGTACCAAATTCCAAGATTCAGACTTCCCTTAAGATACCTAAAAATCCGTTTAACAGCTATAAGATGTGATTCTTTAAGGTTAGACTGGAACCTAGCACACAAGCATGTACAAAACATAATATCTGGCCTACTTGCAGTTAAGTAGAGTAATGAGCCAATCATACCACTGTAGCTTGTGATGTCTACCTTTTTACCAGGTTCATCTTGATCAAGCTTAGTGGCAGTTGCCATAGGGATTTTAGCTATTGATGCATCTTCAAGACCATACTTCTTCAAAAGATCTTTGATGTACTTGGTCTGGCAAATAAAGATTCCATCTTTCCTTTGGCTTACTTGGAGTCCAAGGAAGTAATTCAGCTCTCCCATCATGCTCATTTCATACCTACTCTGCATTAGCTTAGCAAATCTACTACACATCTGATCGTTAGTAGAACCAAATATAATGTCATCCACATATACCTGTAATAATATCATGTCATTTTTATGCATTTTATGAAACAGAGTCTTATCTATGACACCTCTAGTGAAACCATTTTCAAGTAAGAATATAGATAGAGTGTCATACCATGTCCGAGGTGCCTGCTTTAAGCCATAGAGTGCCTTGAAGAGAAAGTATACAAAATCTGCAAATTCTGGATCTTCAAACCCTAGGGGTTGTTCCACATACACTTCTTCTTCAAGCTCTCCATTCAGAAATGCACTCTTCACATCCATTTGATATATTTTGAAATTGGAATGTGTTGCGAATGCCAGAAACATCCTGATAGCTTCAAGTCTTGCCACTGATGCATATGTTTCATCATAATCTATTCCTTCTTCTTGGGAATAACCTTTAGCAACCAGTCTGGCTTTGTTCCTCGTAACAATGCCATCTTCATCCAGTTTATTTCTGAATACCCACTTTGTGCCAATTATAGACTTGTTCTTTGGCCTGGGTACCAGCTTCCAGACTTTTTGTCTGTCAAATTGATTGAGTTCTTCTTGCATAGCAATGACCCAATTCGGGTCTTCTAGTGCTTCTTCCACTTTCTTTGGTTCTATCTCAGAGAGAAAACCAGAGAATAAACATTCATTTTGAGAAGCACGTCTAGTTTGAACTCCAGCACCTGGATCTCCTAGTATCAACTCAAAGGGGTGATCTCTACTCCACACCCTATGTCTAGGCAAATTTGCCCTTGAAGATTCAACTTGATTATCATTGTAGTGCTGGGTCCTACTATTTGATCCTTCAGTTGCTCCCCCTGAGTTGCTGTTTGGATGAGAATGAGAATCTCTGCCACTACTAGTAGTTTCTATGAATCTTCCACTATTTCCACTACTAGGGTCAGAATCATCATTGTTGTTATTCTCATTTGGTGCCTGATTTTCTGTTGCAGCTTCAAGTTCTATTTCACTTTCATCTGAGTTCATATTTTCAAACTGCAGAGTTTCAGTGTCGTCTGTTCTTTGTAGACTTGGGAGCTTGAAATCATCGAAAGTTACATTCATGCTTTCAATGACCTTCTTGTGTTCAATCACATAAACCCTGTACGCCTTAGATTCTAGAGAGTAGCCAAGAAATATGCCTTCAAGAGCCTTGGATTCGAATTTTCCTAGGTGTTCATCATCTCTCAATACAAAGCAATTTGCTCCAAACACATGAAAGTATTTCAGTGTTGGTTTCTTGTTCACCATTATCTCGTACGGAGTCTGGTCATGTTCTTTGTTGATCAGGGTACGATTCTGAGTGTAGCAAGCTGTGTTGACTGCTTCAGCCCAAAAGTATAAAGGTAACTTAGCTTCTTTCAGCATTGTTCTTGCTGCTTCAACCAAAGTCCTATTCACAGAGCCTGCACCTTATGCAATTGCATTTCTTACGGATTCAGAACGATTCCGATGACCTTCTCTAGACTGTATCTTGTATCACATACATACAGTTCATCACACATATCATGTCATAACAAATTATAACATTGCAGATCACATATATTCATCATAACATATTACAATTCGAATATACATGAAAAACGTAGCATGGCAGTAGCATGACAGTCATCAAACAGGCACATATGCATCAAATACAGAAAACACGTAACCAAATCATCCCATTATACACGTAGCTCTGATGCCATTAAAGGGTTTCGTGCATGAAAACGCAGCAGAATTAACGTAAAAACAATAAAATTCGAAACCCCATCGCAGGATCCGTGTATAACGTATGAACGATTATGGTGAATGAAAACTGTACCTTAGAAGCTTTTCGAATTGTTGTTTAATAGGAGGTCCTTGCTTGATGAATCACAACAGTCCTTTGCTTCAAAAACTGCTCTCTAACGGTATCCACACGAACGTCGATTCGTCCAACGATCAACGGAGATGGTACTAGCCAACAACAACCACGAATTATCTCTTCTCTCTTGCTAGCCTCTCTAGTATTGAGCTGCTAGGGTTTTATCCTGTAAAACGAATTCACAAGTCTTACTCTTGTAAACACATCATAATGTATTTATACGAGCTAGAGATAATGGGCCAAACCCTAATCCATGAGGTTTCTTAAAAACCCTTTCTGATTTTGGGTTTATTTATTAATTAGAATTCTAGTATGTTTATAATTAATCAAGTCTCACTTAATTAATTATAAATTCGAATTAATAATAATAACATTATTTAAATTCATAATTTAAATAAAGCTCCGTTTAAACGTTCTTTGTGTGTGACCATTTGGGTTATTATTACGTTGGCAATAATTTTATTTTCTAATAATAAAATTATAAATAATGAGCGGCATCTAGTAATACATCATTGATACCCAAGTAATAATAATAATTGGTGATTCAATTAAACCTTTCGTGAATAATGTACAATGTAATATAATCCCTTTAACCTTATATTATAGATCAAACTCGAGGCATGTATTATGTCATCCTCTTCAACGTTTAATCCGGGTTTCCTTGATCAATGAGTAGACTATTAATCAAATCAATATTTAAGCATGGCCATGCATTTTATAGTCTCACTCAATCAAGAGGCCAATAATATCACTCCTAAAATAGAAGGGTTAAATTTTATATCTATCATTTATATTTCTCATACGATTCATAGCATACCCAATGTCCACCTTTATCATTACCCGGTTAAAGATAACTTTGAGTGTAATCAAAGTATATTAATTCTCGTATAGAAATATAATGATTTCAAGTCAGAGGATCATTACATCATTATCACAGTGAGAATATCTTATGACACTTATTAACATGTAGATTCTCACAACAGGTCAGTCCAGTGCCATGCATTGAGACATGCACTTATGTTTTTGACTTTAGTATCACCATACCTATGACCAATGAGATGTAGTCATCAGTCAACAAACATGCTAGTCTTATTGCATTATTATTGTCCTTAAATAATAATACTCGACTAGGGACTTTTAGGAATAAAATACTATTCATATAATTTCATTTTTTAAGTCACATACTTAAAGATATATATTACGTATTAATATTTCAAGGACATTTATTATTCTTTCAATTTATGACGCAGTAAATAAAGACATAATAAATATTAATTAAATAATCACATAAAACATAATCCTTAATTGTTTTCAATAAAACATTAAAAGTATTGTCTCTAGGACACCAATACTAACAGTTATTGTCTGAGACAAGTCTTGTAGGTTTTTGTAAAATTATTTTGTGAAAGTAACGGGGAGTTACTGTTCAAGATAAATATTTATAAGTTGTAAAGGCTAAGGAGTGTGTTTAAGTAACAAATTCTCGAGACTGGGGAGGTGCTCGGGGACTTTTAGTTAACAATATATAAGTGGTCCTAACCAGGATAAAAATCCTTGTGTGGTATTCTCTTTCCCTTACTCTTTACTTTCCGTATTTAAAAATTGGATTAAAAAGGGTAACAATTTTTAAAAGGTAAAGAAATATTTTTAAATGTCGTTAATATTTTTAAAAGGGTAATTAAGTTATTCAACCCCCATTCTATCTTAATTACGTCATTACTACCCATTATTTGGGACCTAACAATTGGCATTAGAGAAGTGCTTTTTAACGTGTTTGTTTAGTCTCTACAGATTACAGGCACATATAAAAAGTCGATTCCATATAGCGTATCTGAATACCATTGGATGTGGTAAAGGTCTTTCTAGTTCAAGACCTCCTCCCTTTGATGGCACAAACTTTTCCACGTGAAAAACTAGATTCAGGATCTATGTTAAAGCTCAAGGTGTCAAAGTCTTGATGGCCATCGAAGACGGTGTCATTTTACCCACTAAAATAATAGATGACATAGTCAATGAAAAGAAAGTGGGTGAATAAACTCGTGAAAATGAGGAACTAATGAATATTGTCGCGAAAGCGGAAATGGTTCTCACAAGTGCCCTTGCAGAAAAAGAATACAAATGTGTTAATAACTGCAAGTCCGCAAAAGAAATGTGGAACAAATTGATCATTACCTATGAAGGTATTATCGACATTAACGAATCTCGTATGGATACATTAATCCAAGAATACAAGAACTTTAAGTTATAAGATAGTGAAACCATCATAGATATGGAAACAAGGTTTACACGTATCATTGTTGAGCTTTCCCAACTCGGTAAGGTATACACTACGAATGAGAAAAATTGTAGAATACTGAAGGCTTTGCCTCCGAATTGGAAAGTGAAGGTGAATACAATAAAGGAAATTCATAACCTCAATGTCTACACTATTGATAACTTATTCGTAAATCTTCATATATATGAAGAAGATAATATTCCGAAAAAGGTTATTCCTAAAGTGGAAGATAAAAAGAAAAATATGGCCTTAAAGGCTATATTGATCGATGAAGATGAAAATGGAGATAATTTAAATGAAGAACTCCAGAATTTAGATGAGCAAGATATTGCACTTCTAACGAGGAAACTTCGTAGAGTTTTTCAAAGTAAGGATCATATGTACGAAAAGGATTCCTTAAATCGAAAAACCAAAATAAGGTGTTCAATTATAAAGGAAGGCCTAACTACAAGAGTACTTATCCGGAAAAAAACTACAACCAAGGCAATGTTGTACAACAAGCTCCTAATGCTTACAACAATGCGAATAAATATGTTACTAACAAACCAAATGAACAAGTTGCCGAAGAGCCACAATATCTTTGCTTTGAATGCAAACAACCGAGACATTTTAAACGGGAATGCCCTAAGCTTTCTAAGGGACGTGTTCTCATGGATGAAAACGTCTGGGATCTAAGTGAAGATGAAGCTGAACAAGAATCAACTGAAGAGATTATTAATCTATGTCTTATGAGACTAAGTGATGCATCTACTTCAGAAGATCAACCTTCTACTTCTATGGAAGAGGTCTGCCTTACTACTAAGAAATGCATATGGTACCTTGATGGTGGTTACTCAAGACATATGACTGGAAATAAGTCACTCTTAACCAATATCAAAAAGTTAACCAATGGAAACATAACATTTGGATATAGCAGCAAGAAGAGCATAATTAGAATTGGCGATATTGGAGCTTCACAATTTAAGATATCAAATGTACCACTAGTCACCGAAATAAAGTATAATTTGCTCTCAATAAGTCAATTATGCGATAATGGATGTAAGTTAATCTTTCATCTGACTCACTCTTCAATTTTCGACAAAAATGGAAAACTAGTTCTTAAGTGTCCACGTGATAAGAACGTATACATGTGTGACATACGGAATTGTAGTAATATTTGTCTTATAACCACAAATGATGATCAATGGTTATGGCACCGAAGATTTGGTCATGTAAACATGAAACTCATCAAGAACATTTGTTCGAAAGAACATGTTCGTGGTTTTCCAAAATTGAACTTTGTGAAAGATCATATATGCGAGGCTTGTGAAATCGAAAAATAAATTTGAGCATCTCACAAAGCCAAGTTCATGGTGTTTACTAGTAGACCACTTGAATTGTTGAATTGTTCTAAGTTTAGGCGGATGTTCATACACTCTCTTTATAATGGATAATTTTTTCCGGTATACTTGGACTAAGTTTCTTAAAGCTAAAAGTGATGCTTTTGCATTATTTTCTGTTTGGTGTAGAATCTATGAATGTTGCATTCGATGAATCTAAACCACGATCAAAGTATAAAAATCTTATTGAAGAGGAAACTGACCATCTAGATAATGAACCTACCGATATTGAGAAAGTAATTTGGGAGTTCAAAAATCTATATGTGGGCACTCCATCTCCCAGAAATCCCCTTTTTAGAACAATAATATGAAATTTAACTTCCTCCGAAAATTCCAGGCTGCTTCCTTCGCCAAGTCATGGCAACCTATAAGTAGGGTTTTGACCATCTTGAGGTGGTAGAACAGCCTTAGAGACTTGCATGCCCTGCGATGCGTTAACAATCACAGGGTGGACTGGCTTATGAGTTGGAGGAATCGCCCTTATCATCTAGAGATTTGAAGGAATGATAATCACCGGAGCATCTGTTCCTTGAGAAATATCAGCGGGGGCCGTAAAGAGAGGAACTACGTTTAGTACTCCTTCATTAGGTAAAGGAGGTTGATCTTCAGCTCTTAGAGTGCTTCATGTTCTTGCCATGGTTGATGTTTTCTTCCCACAGACTGTTGTTAATGAAGATGGGTGTTGAAGAAAAGGGGGGTTGAATACAACTTTATTAATTATTAAAGATTCTTGCTAATAACACTAAGAATAATAATTAACTAGTCAGGGATGTAAATAAACTAAGCAAATAAAATGACAAAGTGTTTAAACTTCAAAAATTAATTTTATTAATTTTTTTCCGCTATAACTGTCTGGAAAATAATTCCAGCTTCGATAGATACAATAACAATGAGTTTGCTAATGTTTCCATACTTGAGAAAATTCTAGTTCAGTTGCATAAGTGAAAGTACTTGTGAGATATGTGTATTTATACTGAGACACATATCCCACTTACAAGTGTACTTTCCCTTGTTCCTAGAACAAAGCTTGAAATAGAAATTTTACTTTTTCCATTCAAATTTGTCTTCATTCCATTTGCAGATAAAGCAGATCTAAGATTACAGAAATCTTTAACTTTTGAAGAACGCTTTATCTTTCGCTTGAATTCTCCCAAGTTGCAGTAGTAGACTTAAAAGACTAGATAGTAATGTCAAAATCATTCCTTGTAATTTCACTATCTAGACTGCTACTTGAAACAGATAGTCAGCTTCACTAAAAGTTTACTGTCAACTTTTAGCATCCCTTTGGTGACAGTATCTTTGGCTCCGCATACTTTGTTGTCTGGCTTGATAGTCCATAAAACATACTGTCTTCTAAATCTGCTGTCAACTACTCTGCCAACTTCACTGTCAGTGAAACTTGTTGTCTTCAAATCTTCCTACTCTGTCATGTTTACTGTCAATAGAATAGTTAATGTCAGTGAAACTTGCTATCTTCAAATCTTCATACTCCGTCAAGTTTACTGTCAATGGAATAGTTATTGTCATTTGTTCCAAATATGTTGTCACTTGTAATGTTCTGTCATAGGCTTGAGTACTTGAAATGTTGTTTTCTGATTTTTGAATCATATTGTGCATGAATACTTAGTGAACTTCTACTACATGACTCATTTTTATTCATTTATACAAGACAGTAACTTTCAAATGTACTATCACCTAACTAATATTTTTAAATGTACTGTCTACAAGTGACTACTAACTATATTATCAATGATTATATGATAGTATGTTTAAATTAGCTTATTAAACTTAAACTAAGTACACTAGTTGATTATACCACAATCCCTAACATTCTCCCCCAATTTATTTTTATGTAAAATAAAGACAAATTAAAAGCTAATTGCAGATGCAAACTCAACTAACATAACATGAAGTGTTTGTACAGGAAATGTATACAGAAAAGTTACAAGTACAAATACAACAAATTAATTTCATCAACTAGGCTCCTCTAGACTGAGTTGATCTTCATTTTGAGCTTGAGCTTCCTTTTGGTTTCTTACTTTCATATAACAACTCCAAATTTATCAAAAAGAAACCTTTTCTTTAAAGATGTGAACACTTGATTCACCCTCAATATGTCTATTTTATCATCTTCATTTGATCTAGCATCAATTATCCTTCCAGCTTCTGCACTCATATTTCTTTCAACTTGTAAAAGAGATCATGTGGTTAATCTGAAAATTCTTCTTAGGCTTGCTGTGTTGAGTACTCTGAAATCTTCAACTTTAACTTCAATGATGTCAATGATGATTCTGAGTGGATTTGTAAAGACAGGAGATACATAATCAGTTCCTTATTAAGATTGGCATACTTTAGATCAATCTCAGCTTCTTTAATTTTTCAGCTTATTATTTCTATCTCCTTCTTTGTGGCTTCAACATCATCTGCAACCTTGTTTCTCTTCTCTTCTTCTTCCTTCTTCTGTTTATCCTTCAAATAACAAATTTCCAGAGATTTCTTCTTGAGATCAAACACCTCAAAATTTGTAATATTGAGGAGTTGTCTCTTGAAGAGTTCTGTGATTTGTGGTTCCTTCTCAGCCAGAATCCTTAGTTGGTCAAAAGTGATCTCTTCTCTAGATCCACCACTGTTGTAGAAGATTATCTTGTCAGGATTCTGAAAAGACATTGTTGAGTGTTCTCATACTCAACCTTCCTTTCAAATTCCTTCTTCTTTTTGGCTTGAATGATTCTTTGAATAGTTGGGATGAAAGTTTTCTCCTCAGGGTATGGATACTCTTCCAACTACTCCACCAGCTTTATCAGGAGTTCCACATTCTTATTTTGTAAGGAATCCATACTCTAGAATTCCTTGACTCCATCTTCATTTGCAAACATCACCTCATCTGAGTATACAACTGTCTTAGGTTCTTCTTCATCTGTAAAATCCAAGGGATGAGGTTTGAAAGAATCCATTAAGTCCAAAAAATTTCTGATCAATATCCCTCTCAAGACTTGGGTTCTTCTATATGTCCCATGGATTATTAATAGCATCTTCTTAAGTAAGAAATAACTAGCATCTTTTATTTCATGCCTCATATCTTCAATTTCTCCATTTGAGTAGAGAAGAATTATCTTACATAGAGAGTTGACCTCATACCATTCAACATTCATCTTGATTAAGGATTCTTCCTTGGATTGAGCCAGGTTATTAATTATAGGCCTCCTGATATCCAGACAATCTTCATAAAGAACTTCAGTTATCATCTTTCACATTCTTTTACTTGGCTTCCTACTTGAGTGTGGTTTTGGTCTCTCAGCCCTTGCCTTTCAGTGTTTTTTAAATGAATAAATTTTCTTTGACAGTAACTCATCTCTCACTTTTTTTATAGTGACTTTGAAGTTACTGTCAATACAGGCTTAACAGCAGGTTCAGAATCCTTGACAACAGCCTCCTCCTTATTTCTCCTAATAGCATCTTGCTTGTCTGCTTCAAAACCAAGTACCACTACCTTCGTAACCCTTCCATCAATCTCACCAACTATCTTATCATCTTCTCCATCTTTATTCCTAGTTCCAGAGGTCCCTGCATCACTATTATTGTTGTTGTTAGATTTGGAACTACCTGCACCATACTCAGGCTTTTCATCATCATTGTCCCCATCTCTTCTTTCCTGACTCAACTTCATAGTCTTCTTTGATTTCATCTCTTCCAGCCTCCTTAATTCCTCAGCCAATACCCTTACCACTTCATTTCTATCTTCGGTTCATGGCAGTTGATTAAAGTAAATGAAAGCCTCATTTACAAATCTAGGTCTACACAAACTAATCATGTCCAAGTTCATTGACCTGTATTTTCCATATGTTGAACTGCTAAACTTAATACAGAGAGGATTGATAGTAAGTTCAGGCAGCTTTTCATCTCTATAAAATTCTCTTCTGGTTTTCATTGAGCCAGGACTTGTGTGTCTTGATTTTTAGCTTTATGGCTTCAATTATTGCAATCTCTTGTCTACTCAAGTATCCCATGCTGATGTACCAACTAAAACCTCATTCAGTCTTAACACAGATCACCCATTTCTTGCTCTTAGAAACCATAACAGTTGCTCCAATTGTTGACTCTCTCATGGCTTTAGAAAATTTCTTGGGATCTCTATTGGAAGAGTTTCTTAGTGCATTGATCCTATCATTGAAGCTGGCATCTTGAAACACTCTATTGTTCACATTTTCATCCACCATTAGCAGAGATGCTTCTTCATCATTCAAATCTTCCTTTTCTTCAACAATGAAGTCATCACCATCATCCTCGAATAACTTCTCCTTTCCTTTACCAGCTACATGAACAAGGGCCTTCACAACACCCTGCATTATCACAATACCTTTCTCCACCTTATCTCCTCGAAGCTTCTGATCCATCTCAGTAGCCACTTTGGACAACAATGCCAATTGACTCTCCTCCCCTGATATGCAGCTTGAGTCTAATTATCACTCATGCTCACTTTCACAACCTTCTCAGCCACAAACACTTCATCATCACCAACCTTCTTCCCCTTAGTTGAGTTTACAGCTGCAGGGATTGTCAATTGAGTCTTCATCTTCTTCAATTGAGAAAAGACAACCTGGAAGCCATCATTCATGCACTTTTCAAATTGCTCCATTTTGGCTACCAGCTTTACTTGATTCATCTCCACAGTTTCCACCAGTTTAGAAAGTTTGGAAACTTTCTTTGAAAGAGATTTCAATTCCAGCAGCTTGTAGAACCAGGGGTTATTGGGGCTATCACACAAACTTATTTTTTATGGATGATCTCATCATCCCTCGCACACTCACTCTCAAGGCCTAATGCCCTAGATTTTTTTCTGCTATCTTTTATTTTATGGTCATGCTCAAGGCCCTATCCTTTTATCAGGGTCTTTCCCAGCCTCTCTAATTTTTTAAACTCATTTCTCTCTTTTCTTTTTCTCTTGTCCTTTTTTACTCCCTCACTCACTCTAGGTGCAAGGGACTGAACAGGTACACCTTGCACTGAAGATTTAGAGTTTACCTTTAGAATAAAAGATATATGAGCTGAATCACTATCTTGAGGAGCTGCAGATTCAGGAGAGTTACTGTCAGGATATGGAGAGTTGACATTATCTTCAGCTTCAAAGTTACTGTCAATAGGAGTGTTGACAGTAAATGTGTCATTAACAGCAACAAAGGCTGTGACAGCATCCTGTCCCAATGGAGTGACAATATCTTCCACCCTTTGAGTGGAAGGTTCTTGTGTACTGGCAAAGAGAGACTTGATGGTAGGCTGCCCCCCCCCAAATCAAAATGAGAAGCATCATATTGAAATGAGGATTCCTCCCAGTGCTCAAAAAAAATTGTGTGTATCTATAAGTGGAGGCTCATGTTGAGTGAGTTCAACATGAGGTGCAGACTCTGTACAAGGTGTCATGGGAGACTGGTCAAGTTCAATATATGCCCCTGTTGAGAAGAGACACCTAGAAATGAGCTATTTTACATATTAAGTTCTGTGCCCTTTTGAGAAGGCACAGATTATGTGACAGAGGTTGATGTTCTTGCCTTCTTCCTCTTAGGCACATCAGGACCCTCTTTGGGTTCATTGACATTTCCATCCTTATTTGTTATACTATGTGCAGTTACTCCCCCAACAAATTTAATAACTGTTTCTAACCTAGAGGTTGAGGTTCTCTTCTTTGTAGAGATCTGATCCTATTGAGAAGACACATGCTCTTGGCTAACAACCTTAGATTGTCTGGAGGCTCTAACAGATTTGAAGGGTTGTGAGTGTAGGTTAGGAATGGAGAGGTCAACTCCAATCTCATCAATCAAAGAAAAGAGACGAAAATCTCCCACAACTCTCAAATTGAGTGAGTTTATTATAGATCTCATGTGGTCAGTAATAAATAGACCCAACTTAGAATTGAGGGGTTTGCTGGAAAGTATGGAGTAAGTGTTTTTCTTTAAAGTGGGAGACTCAATACATTGTACACTATCTAAATTAATTATGCCTATAATAGAATTAATAATAAGCATAGAGAATCTAGGATAGTATATTACTAGTTTTCTGTTTTCCTTCTTGCCTAGTACTAGCTTGAAGAGAGGCATCAGGATTTTCCAATGTCGATTCTGTAGTTATGCCCCATAGAATGCACAATTTTCCTGATGTATGCAGGAACTTCATTCCATCCGCTGGTTTAGCTTGACATGGCTCGAGTGACAGCATCCATTATCATGCTCCACTCTTTGACAAGATACTTCATATCCATCCCTCCTGATGGACACCACTCAACTAAAGTTTGGCTTGTCTTGGGTCCAGTATACCCAATCAATTTAAAGAATTTGGCCATCTGAATGTCACTGGCAGGCTCTTGGAATTGAGAACCTGCTTCAGCTTCAACGTGGATAGCATCATTGATGTGGATTGAGTCAATGGTGTAGGAGGTTTTGTTAATTTGGAAAGTTATCGTGCTTATATCCTTCTCCCCCTCACATGTAGCAGAAGTCCATAGCTGAGATAATCTTTGGATTTATAACAGTGGGCTATTTGTTAGGGCATAGGACAAGAAGGAATTATTCAGGAAACCAATAAATGGTTTGATGGCTTCTCCGGTTTCACTCACTGTAGCCATGGTGGTGAAGTTGGGTTGGGCAACTGTACAGACTATTTGAGGTCTAGACATGATTGTAGATAAGTTAAAGGTTAAGAAATTTGGCTAGAAAAGGGAATGAGACAAACTATATTAAAGAAATAGAGTAGAAGGTTTAGAGTTTTCGAGAGTAGAAGAGTTTTTAGAAGAAGTGAAGAGTGAAAGTGATTTTACTGTTTGTATTTATATTAAATGAAAAAGAAATTGTCAAGAAGGAATTTTAATCGATTTAAATTGACAGTTGTATGCCCAATTCACTCCCTTTTTTACAGTAACTCCTGCGCTAGAAATCACAAACACTCTTGACAGTAATATTAGTGGTTAGAGAATAAATAAATAACTAATAACCCTAATTAAACCGTTGACAATATGTTATACGGAGATTTTAGAAAACTATACTGTCAATAAATACTGACAGTAAGTTATTGACATAAGTTTCAGTCCCGCATACTATGTTGTCGAGACTCCTTCAAGTGATTGACAGTAACTTATCACAATATGACAACATAGATAAAATATATTGTTAAGTCACTTGACAGTACTTTTTATTAACACCATATGAGATAAATTATTAAGAATAAATTATTTAACCTCTCAGTAAAATTTCATCATGTATATCCACTGTGATGAGAAATTAAAACACCTTGACAGGCCATTAATTCACAGTGAATTTCAGTTAACTAATATTTTTTATCACTAAATCAACTTGCTATAGAAATATATTAACAGGATAAATTTAACTTACCCAATTCACTCACCAACTTGTTGAATGTCTTTTCATCCAATGGTTTGGTAAAAATGTTTACAAGTTGTTTCTCTGTAGACATATAGATTAGCTTGATTGTGCCTTTCTCCACATGTTCTCTAATGAAGTGATGTCCGATGTCATTGTGCTTAGTCTTAGAGTGTTGAACATGATTTTCAGAAATGGCTATTGCATTGGTGTTGTCACGGAAAATAGGGATCACTTGTAATGCCAAACTATAGTCCAACAATTGATTCCTCATCCAAAGTAACTGATCACAGCAACTACCAGCTACAATGTATTCAGCCTCAGCAGTTGAATTAGACACAGAGTGTTGCTTCTTGCTAAATCACAAAACCAATCTTTCTCCTAGAAACTGACAGCTTCTTGTTGTACTTTTTATGTCAATTCTACATCTAGTATAGTTTGAATCTGAGTAGCAAACTGTCAAAACCAGATTCTTTAGGATATCAAAGGCCTAAATCTTGAGTGATTTTCAAGTATCTAAAGATTCTTTTAACTGTCACTCTTTTAGATCAGACTGAAACCTTGCACACAGACCTGTAGCAAACATGATGTCAGGCCTGCTAGCAGTTAGATAGAGAAGAGAGTCAATCATTCCTCTATACATCTTATTGTCCACCTTCTTTCCTTTTGAATCCTTGTCTAGTTGAGTTGTTGAGATTGGACTCTTTGTAGGTGATGAATCTTCCATATCAAATCTCTTTAAAAGATTTCTGACATATTTAGTTTGGCAAATGAATATTCCATCTTTCTTTTGATAGACCTGAAGTCCAAAAAAGAATACTAATTCACCCATCATACTTATCTCATATTTGTTCTGCATTAACTCAAAGAATTATTTGCACAGTTCTTCATTTGTTGAGCCAAAAATGATATCATCCACATAAATTTGGACTAGTATGATATTATTTCCATGCTTTTTATAGAACAAGGTTTTATCCACAATCCATCTTGTGAAATTGTTCTCAAGGAAAAACTTGGAAAGGGTGTCATACCAGGCCCTTGGGGCTTTCTTCAGACCATACAATGCTTTGAGTAGCCTATACATAAAGTTTTGCATATTTGGATCTTTAAAGCCTGGGGGTTGTTCAACGTAAACCTCTTCTTCTAGTTCTCCATTTAGGAAAGCACTTTTTACATCCATTTGAAAGACCTTGAAGTTGTTGAATGTAGCAAAAGCTGAGAAGATTCTTATTTCTTTAACTCTGGAAACAGGGGCAAATGTTCCATCATAATCAATTACCTCCTATTGATAGTAACCTTTAGCTACCGGCCTTGCTTTGTTTCTAGTGACAACTTCACTGTATCCATCTTGTTTCTGAAGACTCACTTAGTGCCAATTACAGACTTATTCTTTGGTCTTTGCACCAATTTCCAAACACAGTTTCTTTCAAACTGGTTAAGTTCTTCTTGAATTGCATTAATCCAATCTAGATCAAGAATGACTTCATCTAGAGTTTTAGGCTCAACTTGAGACAGGAAGCGGGAGTACATGCATTTATTGGTCACATTTCTTCTAGTCTTTACTCTTGTTCCTGGACCACCACTAATTAAATCATTTGTGTGATCCCTGTTCCACTTAGTTTCTCTTGTAGAATCTTTTGCATTCTGTTGATTGACAGCCTCATTTGCTCTTGCACTGTTAATAGCATCAGTTTCTTCAAGTCCACTATCCATGGGAATATTCTCAGAGTAATCTATTGTTTGAACAGTTCCTTCATTCTCTTCAGATTGATTAGGAACCTTAGTTGGACTATAAATTGTGTGTTCAATTCTTGGTGATTCTTCATAATCAACATCTTTCAAATAGCCTTGATTCTCAAAGACTAAGGACTTTGATTCTTGACTACCTTCAACACTTGGAAACTTGGTTTCATCAAAAGTGACATTCACACTTTCATTAATAACTTTGTGATCAATGATAAAGACTCTGTAAGCTGTTCTATCAATACCATAGCCCATGAATATCCCTTCATAAGCTTTGGTATCAAACTTCCCTTTGACTTCTGTTGAGTCTTTCATGATATAACATTTTCTTCCATACACGTGAAAGTACTTGACAATAGGTTTCCTTCCAGCTAGCAGCTCATAAGGTGTTTTTCCAAAAGCCTTGTTGACAATTGTCCTCTTTTGAGTATAATAAGTTGTATTAATAGCTTCACCCCACAAATGAATAGGAAGTTTTGTTTCACTCAACATGGTTCTTGCAGCTTCAATAAGAGTTCTATTTTTCCTTTCCACAACACCATTTTCTTGAGTTGTCCTTGGTGTAGAGAATTGTTGAATGATGCCATTGCCTTTGCAGAAGTCATTCATGATACTATTTTTTTAATTTAGTACCATTGTCACTTCTTAAGGTTTAAACTTTGAACTTAGGATTCTTCTCAAGAACTCTTACTAGATCAATGATCTCTTGTGCTTCATTCTTGGTTTCCAGGAACCTCACCCAAGTGTATCTTGAAAAATCATCAACCATTACAAGGACATATCTTTTCTTTACTAGTGAATGCACATTCACAGGACCAAATAAGTCTAAATGAATAAGTTAAAAATCTTCATTTATTGAGCCACTGGGAGTGCTTTTATGAGTAGCCTCCTTAACTTCCCTTTTTGACAATCCTCACACAATCCTTCTTGACAGAATTCAAGTTGAGGAAGGCATTTAACCAATTCTCTCTTCATCAGATAATTCATTGCTTTGAAATTGAAATGAGAAAGTTTTTTATGCCGCAGCCAACTTTTAGAAGATGAAGCTTTGCTGTAGAAATAATAGATTTTGTCCTTTCTTACTGAGTCAACGTCAACAATGAATAGGATCCCTTTCCTCACTCCTTGAAGAGCTTCTTTTCCTCTCTTCATGTTGACAATTGAGTACTTGTCATTATCAAACTCAACTTTGAACCCTTTTTCAAAAAATTCAGTGCACTCAACAAATTATGCTTCAATCCATTCACTAAAGCAATTTTCTCAATCTTCAAGTTACCAACTTTCAGCATGTCATATCCCATTATGAAACCAATATTGTTGTCACCAAAGGTTACATATGGGCCAACCATTTCCTTGAACTGTGATAGTAGGGCTTTACATCAGTCATGTGTCCTGAGCATCCACTGTCAATGATCCACATGACTCTTTTATTTTTCATGTTGCCCTGCAATGTAAATTTTTCAAGTTTCTTTTGGTACCCAACTCTCATTAGGAGGGATTGGAGTCTTTGCCTTCTCATTTTTGACTGTCTTATGTGATCATACTTCATTTGATACATTAGGCATGTTCAAACAAATGCTCAACATATTTAATTTATAAGGTATGCAATTAAAATTTCTACAATGAGATACTTGTTTATCTAATAAAGTAGTATTATGCAAGTTTCCATTAACAGATATGGCATGTTTTACTTTTGACTTACTCTTGGTACATGCATGACTTAAATGGCTAGATGGCCCACAGTTGTTACACAATTTCCTTGGAGCATTAGGTATATAACCATAATCATTTTTCTCATTTATTCCCAACTTACCATTCCTATTTTTCTTGGTCTTCACGACAGTAGGTTTAAAAGTTACTGTCTTACTAGTGTTGATAGTAGGTTTAGATGAAACTATCTTGATGGTATATTTTAATCATACTGACTCGACAACAACTTCTAAACTTGTAGTCTTACTAGTATTGACAGTATTTCTAAGCCCTGAGTACTGTCAAGGTTAAAATTAACTGTCTTGCGGAGTTTGACAATATCTTTTGACCTAGAGTTATGTGTAACAATAACATTGTCCTCATCATTTATAATTTGCTTACGAATTAAAGATTCCTCATCAAATTCAAAATCAGACATTTTAAGCATTGGCTTCTTGACTTTCTTAACTATAGAGGGTCTGACAGTAAGTTTATCCAGAATAGTGTCCTCCTTTACCACATGCTTCTTGCAATTTTTCTTCTCATAGGTTAACCCTATACATATCTTCTGATTTCCAGTATTATCAGGATGGTATGATTTTAACAGTGAAGAAGAATTTTTGTAAGCTTTGATTTTAAGTTCATTTTCACCTATCTATTTTATGAGAAACTCCTCAATCTGAGAAGCACAAACTACCTTGTTCTTTATAAACTCATTTTCTTGTTGTAAGGACTCAAAGGCATTATGTTTTATTTCTAGTTCTTCATTCTTTCACCTTAATAATTCATTAGAATTTGTTAGTTTAACAATTTCTTCATTAGCAGCTAGCATGCTTGTATAAATATTAAAGATTTCAGAACTTCAACTTTCAACAGTTTTCTTGAGATGCAGTCATATCAAAAATAGTAAGAAAAGGTACCTTTCTTGATGAAGAAAGTAACTCTTCTCCAGAGTTTTCCATTAAAGCTAACTTCTCAAATTCTTCCTCCTCTTCATCATCAGATTCCTCCCAGCATTTGCCTTCAGCTATAAATGCCCTACCTTGTTGCTTCTTGAGAAAGGCATCATACTTTGCCTTGAGTTCCTCATAGTCATTTTCTTCTCACTTGCTTTGGCTTTTTACATTCAGCTGCAAATTGTCCAATCTCATTACAGTTGTAGCATCTTATCTTTGATTTGTCTACCATTCCTGTCTTATATCCACCTTTACTACTTCCTCCAGATCTTGACGTGTTTCTTTTGTTAAAATTGATGTCTTATCTTTGAAGGACCTGTTCTTCTTGAACCTCATGTTTGAGAACTTTCTTTCCATGTAGGCCATTCTTTTATTTTCCATGTTGTCCACTTCTTCCAAGGTGTAGAAATCATCTTCACCACTATCCTTGAGTTCAAGAGTGTACTCTCTGTTAGGTTCAAAATCATCATAGAAGGAGAGGTTGAATATGATGTGGTAGATTTTTCGTTTAATTACGGATTAAGTGTTTGTGTTCTTGAGATATAAAAATGGTAGTAATTGAAACACAACGATTCGGGGAAGTAAAGATATCTTATTAAATCCCTGAGGTGCTACACTTCTAATCAAATGATTAGCTTCACTGGGTTCAATCAATATAACAACAGAAATACAGTTGGGTGAGTTTAATGTATGGCTTTAATGGACTCTCCCGTTTGTATGTCTTGTTTGTTGAAGATGAATGAATTCCTTACTGTATGTATTGATTTCACCCATATATATTATATAGACTTTTGGAAATTGATTTTCCAACAATGTATAAGTCCTTTGTTACGCCTTGTAGAGTGTTGGCAGTGTGTAGGCGCCACTAACTTGTTTATTGCGCCTTGAATATGTTTTTTGTGCCTCTATGGCTTTGTTTCTTAAAAACATTTTCATAGGAGTTTTGTAGCGCTTGTTGCCCTTTTATTGCGCCTACACACTAGTTGCAGTGTGTAGGCGCCACAAAATCTTCCATATGATTTTTGTTGCGCCACAACTAGATTATGTTGCGCCTGCACTCCCATTTCCTTGTGCAGGCGCCACAAACATTTTTCTTCTCTTCCCTTAGATTTGAACTTGGTTTGTTGCGCTTCACACAATGGTTCACCTGTGTAAGAACCACCAAATGTAGTATTATTTGCTTTAATAAATATCTTAAATTCTTGAAGTATTTACCACTTGGTTTTCACTCTTCTGGATTGATCAACTGATTTTCTTTTGATTAACCAAGATAATTCTTTTCTTGTTGTGCTGACGCTTAGGGCACAAGTCTGGTTCATAAACGACTAACACTGAATTGAATTCCCTTGACTTCTATTCTGTTTCAGCTGGTTAACTTTGGATTGTTGCATTGCTTCTGATCACTGAAACCCTTTGACATTTATACATAAATCATTACACTGTCTTTAGTATGAAATCTTCTGAACTCTTATTTGTTGCTGAGGCTTGAACATATTAATGAACTTCTCTCGCTGACATTCAGTAAGCCTTTTATATTGAATGCTCTGCAATGATGTATATATGATTCTTGTTTACATGTCCTTCCGAATTCCTGTGCTGCATATTAGTATTATTTGACTGTCTTTGTTTCTTGGTTCAGTTATCGTTATCACTATTATATATTACGTTACATTATGCTTTACAATCTCCCCATATTTGGTTGTTAGAGTTCGACAAGCAAATCCTGTGAGAGGATAACTCAACTGACACTTACAAGAAAAAGTAAAGTGCAGAAAGACAAGAAATAATAATAATTACATTCTGGATTGGATTTTACATTTCCATATTTCTTTACAAGTACAAGAGAAGTTTGTTCCTCTAGCCTGAACACATATTTCTATGATCTTCCATATCTTTGTACTGTGTCTTGCTTGTTCTTTGATCTCATCTTGGAGTAGTGCTTTCGTATCTCTTCTTCTTTTTGCTCTAACCTTGCTTTAACCAGATCCCTAGCTTCAACTTCAAGAGTGTCGACAGGAGGTGGTTCTTCTAGTTTCTTCAAAACTTCTGTGAGAAATGCAGTTGAATTTGTCTTAGAGATTGACTCGAAGGCCAGAGACTGTCTCTTTGAAAACACGAACACCGTTATTCTCTTTGGAATTCACTCTGTCAGTGTCATGCATAGACTCTTATGCCAACTTCTCCATCAGAACATCTTGAATCATCCTCAAAGCCTTCTTGTCTGATTTGATAGTGGATCTCTTAACCCTAGAAAAGACTTTTCTGATTATTTCAGAATTGTTCCTTTTCTGCTTTGACAGTTCCTTTTTCTTATCCACTCCATTTTTCTTGAACAAAAAGTACTTTGTTCCATTTGGCTCCATTTGAATGCAAGGTTTAGAATTTCTTATGGTTTCAAGTTCCTCTGTGCCATCCTCTCTTCTCACAAACACTGGATCTTGGTAATATCTAATTGTCTCCATAAGATATCTTCCTGATGTTTTTTTCACTCTGTTCAGCCAGAATGCATAGATCAACTCAGCAGCATTTAGATCTTCTTCAGTTCTGTTCTTCTTGCTTCTGAGCCTCCCTTATGCATATTGTATGAACATTACATGGTTTGACTCTAGACATTCTTCTGACAAAGTTAGATTATGAAGTGTTGTTGCTTTGTAGTACTTGACCACCAGAGGCTTCTCAAATGCTTCAACACCAATCTCAATAAATTTTTTTCTATTAGATTTCTCGGTATCTCATTTGTTTTGTGTCCCTCAAAGATGACTTTCCTCTTCAGCACATACAACTCCACGATATTCATCTTCTCAAAGCTCTTTGTCGACAAAATTATAGATCTCAGTGTTGTTGAATTGATGTACATCTTCCAACCGTATTTGAAGGCACTGACTGACGCGCTTGTGATTTCTTCTGATAGCATAACATAGAATTCATGAACATCTTCAAATTTCTCCCTCATGGTTCTGAAAAGGTCAAGGACTTCTCTATCTTTCTTCTAATTTAGAGTTAACTCCTTCTTCAACAGACTCCTTGCTTCATCCCATTCAGGACCAACTTTGGCTTCTATGTCCTTAATTATATTTCTCTTTTCCACTATGTGTTGAACTTTTTTCCATTTTCTTCTCATTAAATCTTGAGCTTGAACTATATCTTAACAACTTCATCTACACCAACTAGAAGACAGCCATTATCACAAGCATATTCTTCAGCAAATTCCTCCTCGACATCTATTCCTGCATCCTTTGTTGTTTCCTATATTTCCGTCTCAGTTGGAACATCCAGTGGCACATAAGGTTCAAATATTTCTCTTTCCTCCAATTGCCTCTCTCCAGGACTATAGAAGATATCTGACTCCCCGTTAGCTGTATATTCCATAATCATTTCAACTCCAACTTTTTCTTGTTCTCTTCTCTCCCCCTCAGTTGGGTTATCCTTCCTTCTGACCGGAGTAATCCGAGCTGTTGAAGTTGATTGAGTTGAAACATGAACTTTCTAAGCCAGCAGTTGTTGGACTAATTCTTTGATTTCTTTCATTTCAGCTCGCTGTTGCTCTTGCTCTTCCAAGATTTTCCTTATCGAATAGTGAATTTATGTTACTTGAGCCTCTAGATTTAGAATACTTTGGTTGTGTACTGTGTGTGCATTGTGTGGGGTGTTTGTTTAGCCATCGGGTGTCTCACCGCTCACTGTTACTGTTTGATCACGTCCCTCAACACTCACACTCGGCTGATCAGGGTCAGGGAATTGAAGATCACTATGGTTAAGTGTTTCACTCAGTTCCATTATAGCATCCTGATCTTCAGTACCTGCAATAAAATCCATATCCCTTCTATGGGTAGGTTGCCTCTCCGCCTGACCACTGTGGGTGGGGAGAACTCCTTTTTCAGGAACTAGAGGGTTGAGACTCAGTGTGGTCACTACTATGAATTCTGTAATGATTGGCAGAGTTGTAGAATCTATGGTGCTAGCTGAAGCCACTGAAGGCATTACTTGCTTAGAGACGCTCTGAACAGGTTCTACTACCGAAGCAACAGATACTCTATGAATAGAGTCCACATCCCTTCTATGGGTGTGTTGTCCCTCTGTCTAACTTGAAAAGGTGGGGAGGACCTCCTTTGAAGGAGCTGGAATTTGAATCTCCAGGGGGTCACAATCTCAGGCAATGTAGTGATTGACAAATGAGAGACTGTGGTGCCTCGCGACGCCTGTTAAGGCACTTTCACTTGAAGTGGTGATGTTGCTGATGCAGCTAATCCTTGAATGGAGACCTCTTCCCTTCTAAATGAGAGTTACCTTTCCACTTCACCCACTTGGGGAGGGAAAATATCCTTAATAGGATTTGGAGATGTTAAGTCTAGGAGGTCACCACATTTGACAATGTAATGAATGGCTCTTGAGAGTTAGTGATGCCCCCATCTGTCTGTGAAGACAGGTTCTGAATTGGATTAACCAAAATAGTACTAGTTACTGAATTAGCGGATTTTGTTTCCATCTCTGTTTCTATTCCCTTACCTTTCAGGATTTTATCAATTTCAGAATTTAGATCATGAAGGAAAAGAAAGGTCTCAGAGATTGGAGAATCAGGTTATTGGCTCACAGTTTCCTTAGGTTTAAAATTCATTTTATGACGTTTTCGAGAAGGCATAGTTGTAGGGGATATTTCAAAAATTTCCTGATCAGGTAGGGACTCACTCCTATCATCTAAATTAAAAGGTTCTTTTTCTGGTTTTAGGAGATGAAAGGAGTGTTTATTGTTCTCTGGAAGTGGTTAGAACTGGTTGGTCGTCAAGTTCATTGCCAGCTTCGAAGGCCACTGAGGGCTCTAGTGTGTGCACTGCCATTTGAGGCACAGAATGAGATATTGTGACAAATTCATCTTGTAGAAATGCAGAAAAGTCAAAGTCCAGAAATGTACCATTGTCCATTTGTTCATCAGAAAGGTTAGGGATGTACACCTCTGTAGTGTGAGTCTCTTCCACTTCATCCTCAATAACTATATCCTCTGTTGGTTTTTCAGGGCTTTTCCTTTGATTTTCCTGTTCAGGATCTGATTCTTGATCATTGTCAGAACCAACTTCATCCATTATTTAATGTTCTTTCTCAGTACCAGGTTCTTCTTCTGGAGTTGCTCCTCTTCTTCCTGAGTCAGTGGATGTTTCAGCTTTATTGTCCTCTTCAGAGGTTGCTTCTTCTTCTTCTTCAGTTGCAGCTTCTTCTTCTTCTGCATCTTCTTATTCAACATGTCTAAGAAGAGCAAAGTAATCTCGAATGGACTCAGTCATTAGAGCAGGAATATACTTGTTTGGATAGTCAGCCTCATTCTGTAGTAACATGATTGTTTTGAACTGTAGTGAGGGTGACTCTTCTAACGGACTGTTCTGAAATATTTGGAGTTGATCAACTTCCAGTACTTAGTTCAACACCAGTTGTAAAAATCTTGGATACAGATAAAAGTTCTCCATTTTTGCATGGTTCTTTAGGATCTCAGCGATGATCAACTTTCCAAAATTGATTCTGCTCTCAGAAGCCATTGCATAACCAATCATCTTGTTAAACTGAGTAATCCCGTGGAAGCCACCTGTCTTCGGTGCAAAGCCATGAGACAAGATTTTGAAGAACAAGTTCCACTCCTTGGGTAGATGATTCTTGTATATCTTCTTCGGGATATTGTTATTTTTCCTGGTGCAGTGCAGAAACCTGAAGAAATTGTCTAACTCCGTCTGAGATGGTTCTTCTTCAAAATTTTCAGTCGGCAGATGAAGTGCTCGATTGATGTCATTTTCAGTTATTCGTACTTTATGTCTCTGAATTTTGCAAGTAAAGGCTTATATTCCATCTGTAGATGTGTTCTGAATAGACCTGTATACCTGTCTTAGAAGATTCTTATTCAAAGGAATAACAGTTGTTAATGCATAACGGACTATCGAATATTCATTTAAAAACCTAGCCCATTTTCTTAACTCACCTGCCTCGGTCCAATCATCTACTAAAATTGATAGATAATTAGTCTTTTTAATCTCAAAATTACCTGCCATTTTAATTAAAGTGAAAGATAATTTTTACGAATTAAAATTACTAATTAATATCGAATTATTTTAGTAAATTACGAACCAAACCCTAATTTTTAAAATTACTTGGATTGTCGTGAAATTAATATATAATGAACTCCTAATAATTTTAAGTACACTTTTACTGTTATTATAAATTTTTTTAATCGATTTAAAATTTAACAACCCTAGCCAGTCAGTTCGATATATGCAAAATTGATATTTTTAAAACTCTAACCAAAATTAATGGGACCACTTGCAAATGAAAACAAGATTGTGGGTTCCACAAAACTGGTTTTATATCAAGAATCGGACAAGATTTGGCTTAGTTATGTTCGATTAAAATTTAAGATATGTGTTGCGCTTTTGGATTTTAACACGGTGTATGTAGATGTATGTATCGCCACTAAATAAAATGAAATTGAGAAAGTACACTGTTATTTATAGGTGCCACAAACATATAGCAAAATATCCCAAGTGCTTTTATTGCGCCTATACAGTGCTCTCATTGTATTGGTGCCACAAAATTGAAAAGCGCGACAAAAGGGACTAGGTTGATTTATGTTGCGCCTCCACAGTGTATTCACCGTGACGGCGCCACATAAATCCCTAGCTCCACAAAATTTAAACAAAATCTTAAGGTTGTTTGTTGCGCCTCTACAATGGTGACACTGTGAAGGCGCAACAAAACTCAATGCGCAACTAGATTTTTTTAAGACAAAAAGCTAAGTACTTGTGTCAATATTTGTTACGCCTATACAAGTAAACCACTGTATAGGCACCACAAAGCATTGTAGCGCAACAAAGTACTTGTTTTTAAAAAAAAATTAAGTTGCTCCTAGATTTTGCTACTAATTAACAATAATATTTATGAATAATTTGAATAATTAATCAATAATAATAAATTACTCACAAATAGTATTTCACAAAATATTTATTAATAACAATAATAACATTAATTGTTAAAATTATTATTATAAATAAATTATGCTTCTTATTATTTTACTTTTAATTTAAATATGAGAATAAATATAAATATGCATCCTTTCTATTTAAAATATTTTCACATAATATTTAAATATATAAGTGTCAAGAATTTATCAAATAAATACAAGCACTTAAATATTTTCTAAGATCAAAAATAAATAAATACCAGATTAATAAAATTAGCAGGCATGCATAAGGTATTTATCTAATATTTAATCTTAATAACTGGAAAATAGTTTGGTAAATAAATTCACAAGTCCTAAAAATATTGAAATTAATCAACTAGTGAATTTATCAGCTTCAAATTGCAGTTTTTGATTACTAACTAATTAGTTAGTAGAATTTAACATCCTAAGTTCACAAACCAGTCTAGTGAAAGTGATTTCATCCAGTGGTTTAGTGAAGATGTCTGCAATTTGCTGCTTTATAGGTACAAAATGGAACTCTACAGTACCATTCATGACATGCTCTCTTATGAAATGATACATGATATCAATGTGCTTGGTCCTTGAATGTTTAACAGGATTGTTTGTGATGGCAATGGCACTTATGTTGTCACAGGATATTGGAATTTTGCTCAGCAACAGTCCATAGTCTTGAAGTTGGTTCCTTATTCATAGAATTTGTGCATAGCAACTTCCAGCAACAACATATTCAGCTTCGGCTATTGACATTGTAACTGAGTGCTGCTTCTTGCTATATCAGGATACCAATCTTCTACCAAGGAATTGACAACTCCCTGATCTACTCTTTTGATCAATCCTACAACCTGCATAATCAGAATTTGTATAGCCAACAAGGTCAAAACCTGTATCTTTATGGTACCAAATTCCAAGATTCAGACTTCCCTTAAGATACCTAAAAATCCGTTTAACAGCTATAATATGTGATTCTTTAGTGTCAGACTAAAACCTAGCACACAAGCATGTAGCAAACATAACATCTGGCCTACTTGCAGTTAAGTAAAGTAATGAGCCGATCATACCTCTGTAGCTTGTGATGTCTACCTTCTTACTAGGTTCATCTTTATCAAGCTTAGTGGCAGTTGCCATAGGATTTTGGCTGATGATGCATCTTCAAGACCATAATTCTTCAATAGATCTCTGATGTACTTGGTTTGGAAAATTAAGATTCCATCTTTCCTTTGGCTTACTTGGAGTCCAAAGAAGTAATTCAGCTCTCTCATCATGCTCATTTCATACCTACTCTGCATTAGCTTAACAAATCTACTACACAACTGATCATTAGTATAACCAAATATAATATCATCCACATATACTTGTACTAATATCACGTCATTTTTATGCATTTTATGAAATAGAGTCTTATCTATGACACCTCTAGTGAAAGCATTTTCAAGTAAGAAAATAGATAGAGTGTCATACCATGTCCGAGGTGCTTGCTTTAAGCCATAGAGTGCCTTGAAGAGAAAGTATACAAAATCTGCGAATTCTGGATCTTCAAACCCTGGAGGTTGTTCCACATCACTTCTTCTTCAAGCTCTCCATTCAAGAATGCACTCTTCACATCCATTTGATAAACTTTAAAGTTGGAATATGCTGCGAATGCCAGAACCATCCTGATTTCTTCAAGCCTTGCCACTGGTGCATATGTTTCATCATAATCTATTCCTTCCTCTTGGGAATAGCCTTTAACAACCAGTCTGGCTTTGTTCCTCCTAACAATGTCATCTTCATCTAGTTTATTTCTGAATACCCACTTTGTGCCAATTATAGACTTGTTCTTTAGACTGGGTACCAGCTTCTAGACTTTTTGTCTTTCAAATTGATTGAGTTCTTCTTTCATAGCAATAACCCAATCAGGATCTTCTAGAGCTTCTTCCCCTTTCTTTGGCTCTATTTCAGAGATAAAACCAGATAATAAACATTCATTCCGAGAAGCACGTCTAGTTTGGACTCCAGCATCTGGATCTCCTAGAATCAACTCAAAGGGGTGATCTCTACTCCACACCCTATGTCTAGGCAGATTTGCCCTAGATGATTCAGCCTAATTATCATTGAAGTGCTGAGTCCTGCTAGTAGATCATTTAGTTGCTCCCCCTGAGCTGCTGCTTGGTTGAGAATGAGATTCTCCGCCACTACTAGTTGTTTCTGTGAATCTTCCACTATTTCCACTACTAGGGTCAGAATCATCATTGTTGTTATTCTCATTTGGTGCTTGATTTTTTGTTGCAGCTTCAAGTTCTATTTCACCTTTATCTGAGTTCATATTTTCAAACTGTAGATTTTCAGTGTTATTTGTTCTTTGTAGACTTGAGAGCTTGAGATCATCGAAAGTTACATTCATGCTTTCAATGACCTTTTTATGTTCAATCACATAAACCCTGTATGCCTTAGATTCCAGAGAGTAGCCAAGAAATATGCCTTCATGAGCCTTGGATTTAAACTTTCCTAAATGCCCATCATCCTTCAGTACAAAGCACTTTACTCCAAACACATGAAAGTATTTCAGTGTTGGTTTCTTGTTTGCCATCAACTCGTACAGAGTCTTGTCATGATCTTTATTTACCAGGGTATGGTTCTGAGTAAAGCAAGTTGTGTTGACTACTTCATCCCAAAAGTACAGAGGTAACTTAGCTTCATTCAGCATTGTTCTTGCTGCTTCAACTAAAGTTATATTCTTCCTTTCTACTACTACATTTTGTTGTGGAGTTCTGGGCACTAAATATTGTCTTGAAATCCCTTTCTCAATACAGAAATGATTCAGGGTTACATTCCTAAATTCTGTTCCATTGTTAGACTTTATTTTCCTAACAGGCAAATCAGCTTCTAACTCTATCTTCTTTATGTGATCAATAATTGTTTGAAGGGCTTCATCCTTTGAGGTTAGAAATAACACCCACGTGTACTTAGAGTAGTCGTCTATAATTAATAGAGCATATCTCTTCATTGACATAGACATGACGTTGACTGGACCAAATAAATCCATATGCAGAAGTTGCAGTGGTTCAGTAATGGCTGATGAATCTTTACTTCGGTGAGATGTTTTATTTGACTTCCCCTTTTCACATGCTTCAAATAAACCTTCTTGACAGAATTCCATCTCAGGTAAACCTCTAACCAATTCCCTCTTAACTAAAGAGTTTATTGCCTTGAACTTCAGGTGTGAAAGTTTCTTATGCCATAACCAACTATCCTTTGTTGAAGCTTTGCTGTAAAAATATTGAACTTCGCCTTTGCTTGCAGAGAATAAGTCAGCCACAAAGAAATTCCCCTTTCTCACTTCTTGAAGAGCAAGCTTCACATCTTTCCTGTTTTGGATTGCACATCTTTTTTTTTTCAAAAATTACTTTTGTAGCCCTTGTCAGTGAACTGACTGATACTTAGAAGGTTGTGCTTTAATCCGTCCATAAGAGAGATATTTTCTATAATAACATTTCCAATTTCTAGATTGCCATATCCCGTTATGAATCCCTTGTTGTTATCTCTAAAGGTCACTATCGGGCCAGCTTTCTCAATCACATCTGATGGCAGGGCTTTATCACCAGTCATATGCATTGAACAGCCGATGTCGAGAATCCACATGACACATTTGTTCTTTGCTATGCCCTGTAACCACAGATTGATTACTTCTTCTTTGGCACCCAAATTTGATTGGGTCCAAGAGGCTTAGATAAGTAAACAAATTTAGCTGCAAAAATTTTCTAGTCCTTGTCTTTCTCATCGACTGTGCACTTGCCCTTTGGTTTAGCCTCTACAATTTTTACAGATTTCTTAGGTAACTCCTTTTTACTTTCTTCCTCTTTCTTTTTATCCTCAGCAAGAATTTCTTCTTTCATTAAGATATGTTCTTCATCTAGGGGTTCGATGACAAACTTCTTGTATAGGGGCTTATGAACATTTTTTAATACATGTGGAATGTCTTGTTTCACAGGACTTTCCTCAACAATTGATTCATCATGTCTCTTTCCTGTGTTTTTATCATAGTCAAATCATATTCCAGTTTTTTGACCTATGACATGTTTATCTATTGCCTCATTAACGTTATTAGCAGATTTCTTATAAGCCTGAAGTTATAACTCTAACTCAGAAATTTTATTTCTAAGAGAAGTTTTTACTTCTTGATTGCATTTCTCTCTATTCTGCAGATATTCTATCTTCTATTTCAGATCTTCTAAGTTAACACATGAAAGCTCTAGTTCTTCATTTCTAGCTTCTAGCATTTTATTCTTTAGATCTAGTTTAGCATTTTCTTCTTCAGATGCTAGCATGCTTGTGTGAATGTTAAACATTTCTACGCTTAGATCTTCTACAGTTTTCTTATAATCAGAATTAGACATATCAACTGTGGAAAGAAATGATACCTTTGATGACTGAGGTGATTCCTCTGAAGAGTCTTCCATTAGTGCAACATTTCCATATGTCTCTTCTTCATCATTGTCTGATTCATCCCAGCTCTTTCCTCGGCTATATAAGCTCTGCCTTGATGCTACTTTACCAGTGCATAATACTTTTGCTTGAGTTCGTCATACGACTCCTTTCTTTCCTTTCCTTCATTAGGCTTCCGGCATTCTATAGTAAAATGTCCAGGTTCATCACAGTTGTAGCACTTGAACTTGTTGCGGTCTACCATTCTCGTCTTATAACCTCTTTTACTTAAGACCTGAAGACGAACCACCTCGGTTGTTGTTTCTGAAGCTGAAACCACTGTAACTGGTGTTACTCTTGAATTTGTACTTAGGGTTCCTTCTAAACCTGAGGTTCTTAAACTTCCCTGCCATATAGGCCATTGTCTTATTTTCCAACTGTTCAAGTTCTTCCATTGAGTAGAAGTCATCTTCATTACCTTCTTGAGCATTCTCTGAAAATTCAGCCTCTAGAATCTCTTCTTTCTCAACTACAGGCTTCACTATGCTTGTCTCTATGACAACAAAATATTTGGCTACAAGTGCTGTAGTTTTCAACAGTGTTGTATTCTTACTGTCCACTGTTCCTGAACCATAACTGATTTGTCTTTGCTCTTGCTCTATTTCATGAGTCTTGAGCTTCCCATATAGAATTTCAATGGACATGTCATTTATGTCACTTCTCTCTCTGATGGCAGAGATTTTGTGTTCAAGATGCGTTGGCAGTGTCAACATGAATTTTTTGTTGATCTCCCTACGAGAGTAGGCCTTCACATGCAGTGACAAGTCATTCAACAATTTGTTGTATCTCTCAAAGACTTGAGTGATACTTTCTCCTGGTAGTGACTTGAACGCTTCATACTGGGATGTAAGAATATCCAGCATGTTCTCCTTCACTTCTGTTGTACCTTCCATTAGTAGATCAATCGTATCCCATATTTGTTTGGCACTAGTGCAATTTATCACTTGATTCAGCATTGTAGTGTCCAGTGAATCCATTAGGATACATTGAAGATGATTATCACATGCAACTCTATCTTTATCAGTGGCAGTGTACTCTGAAAGCTCCTTTGGAGTAAATCCTTGAGGAATCCGTTCACCGTCATCTGAGACTATTTCTTGTGTTAGCTTCTGAGGTACATAGGGTCCATTTTCTAAAATTCTCATGTATTGAGAATTGGCTGATTTGATGAAAGGGGACATTTTCTTCTTCCATAAAATGTATTCATTTTTTTCAAAGGCTGGGATTTTGATGCTACTAAGTTTTTGGGTACTCATGGTTGCGAAGAATTTTAAATCTCAAGAAATAATTAATTTCTTAAAAATTAAAATTAATTCAAATAAAAATTAAATTTCGTGAAATAAAATTTTTGTTCGAATTCTTGATGATTGATAGCTTTTTAAAATTAGTGTATTTAAAATCTTTAAAAAATTCGAATATTGAATTTTCATTAAAAATAAAGAAATTTTAATATAAATTTTTCTAGATCTAAAAATGCACTTTTTCGTAAAACTATTTTGGATCTTGATTTGTAACGTCAATTAACAAGCTCTAATACCAATTGTTAGGTCCAAAATCATCATAGAAGGGGGGGTTGATTATGATGTGGTAGATTTTTCGTTTAATTGCGGATTAAGTGTTTTTGTTCTTGAGATATAAAAATGGTACTAATTGAAACACAATGATTCGGAGAAATAAAGATATCTTATTAAATCCCTGAGGTGCTGTACTTCTAATCAAATGATTAGCTTCACTAGGTTCAATCAATATTATAACAGAAATACAGTTGGGTGAGTTTAATGTATGGCTTTAATGGAGTCTCCCGTCTGTATGTCTTGTTTGTTGAAGATGAATGAATTCCTTACTGTCTGTATTGATTTCACCCATATATATTATGTAGAATTTTGGAAATTGATTTTCCAACAATGTATAAGTCATTTGTTATGCCTTGTAGAGTGTTGGTAGTGTGTAGATACCACTAACTTGTTTGTTGCGCCTTGAACATGTTTGTTGCGCCTCTATGGCTTTGTTGTGCCTCTAGACCAAGGTTAGTTGCGCCTATACACTAGTTTCCTTGTATAGGCGCCACTAATGACTTAAAAACATTTTTACAGGAGTTTTGTTGTGCCTGTTGCCCTTTTATTGCGCATGCACACTAGTTGCAGTGTGTAGGCGCCACAAAATCTTCCATATGATTTTTGTTGCGCCACAACTAGATTATGTTGCGCCTGCACTCCCATTTCCTTGTGCAGGCGCCACAAACATTTTTCTTCTCTTCCCTTAGATTTGAACTTGGTTTGTTGCGCTTCACACAATGGTTCACCTGTGTAAGAACCACCAAATGTAGTATTATTTGCTTTAATAAATATCTTAAATTCTTGAAGTATTTACCACTTGGTTTTCACTCTTCTGGATTGATCAACTGATTTTCTTTTGATTAACCAAGACAATTCTTTTCTTGTTGTGCTGACGCTTAGGGCACTAGTCTGGTTCACAAACGACTAACACTGAATTGAATTCCCTTGACTTCTATTCTGTTTCAGCTGGTTAACTTTGGATTGTTGCGTTGCTTCTGATCACTGAAACCCTTTGACATTTATACATAAATCATTACACTGTCTTTAGTATGAAATCTTCTGAACTCTTATTTGTTGCTGAGGCCTGAACATATTAATGAACTTCTCTCATTGACGTTCAGTAAGCCTTTCATCTTGAGTGCTCTGCAATGATGTATGTATGATTCCTGTTTACATGTCCTTCTGAATTCATGTGTTGTATATTTGTATTATTTCACTGTCTATGTTTCTTAGTTGAGTTATCGTTATCACTATTACATATTACGTTACAATATGCTTTACACTCTCATCCTAATCAGTGACCTCTTCAATCTTGATCTGTTTTTTATGTTGGGGTTCTTGGAGCTGCAACATTTTTGGATCTTGAGCCACCAAAGCATTTGAAGTGTTGGCCATCTTTCCTCTTTGACCAGACTGAATAGCTCTCTTTTATAATAGCTCTAACTCATAGGTTTTAAGTATGTCATATAAAGTTTCAAGAGAAAATTTTGATAAATCCATTCCTTCTCTTATGGCAATAACTTTGTGCTCCATGTGGTTAGGAAGTGTCAACATGAATTTCATGTTTACTCCCTTCTTGTCATAAAACTTTCCATGTAGTTGCAGGTCATTTATCAACATGTTGAACCTCTCAAACATCTCAGTTAACCCTTCATTTGTCTTGGCAATAAAAGCCTCATACTGAGACACCAGGATTTGCCTTTGGTTGTCTTTTACCTCTTTTGTTCCTTCATAGAGTATCTCAATGGTTTCCCATATTTGTTTGGCACTTGTGCAGTTGACAAGGTTGTTGTACATAAGATTGTCAAGTGCATAAATAATTAAGAACTATAAATAATCATCCAAAGATACTTTTTCTTTTTCTGTATCATTGTACTCTGAAACCTTTTTAAGAACTCAGTGGACAGGTATTCTCTCACCTTCCACTGGGGTTTCAGGTACATATGATTGAGGGATAAAAGGACCATTTTCCAAAATGTCAGGATAAAGTGGGATGGCTGTTTTTATAAACAATATCATTTTTCTTTTCCAAAGATTGTAATGTTCTTTATCAAATATGGCTATTTCTATACTACTTACTTTCTGTGCACTCATCTTGGAACTTTTCAGGTTAAATATGTTAAACCTCCTACTCTGATACCAGTTGTTAATCAAGATGAGTGTTGCAGAAGGGAGATTGAATGCAACTCTATTAATTATTAAAAATTCTTGCTAATAACACCAAGAGTAATAATTAATTAGTCAGAGATGCAAATAAACTAAGCAGATAAAATGACAAAGTGTTTAAACTTCAAAATTTAATTTTATTAATTTTTGTTTCGCTACAACTGTCTAGAAAATAATTTCAGCTTCGATAGATCAAATAACAATGAGTTTGCTAATGTTTCTATACTTGAGAAAATTCTAACTCAGTTGCATAAGTGAAAGTACTTGTGAGATATGTGTATTTATACTGAGACACATATCCCACTTACAAGTGTATTTTCCCTTGTTCCTAGAATAAAGCTTGAAATAGAAACTTTTCTTTTTCCATTCAAATTTGTCTTCATTCCATTTGTAGATAAAGCAGCTCTGAGATGTGCAGAAATCTTTGACTCTTAAAGCACGCTTTACCTTTTACTTGAATTCCCCCAAGTTTCAATAGCAGACTTAACAGACTAGATAGTAATGTCAAAATCATTCCTTGTAATTTCACTATCTACTCTGCTACTTGAAACAGACTGTCAGCTTCACTAAAAGTTTATTATCAACATTTAGCTTCGCTTTGGTGACGGTATCTTTGGCTCTTCATACTTTGTTGTCAGGCTTGATAGTCCATGAAACATACTGTCTTCCAAATCTGCTGTCAACTACTCCGCCAAATTTGTTGTCAATGAAACTTGTTGTCTTCAAATCTTCTTACTCCATCAAGTTTACTGTCAATGGAAAAGTTGTTGTTAGTGAAACTTGTTGTCTTCAAATCTTGATACTCCACCAAGTTTATTGTCAATGGAATAGTTTCTGTCAGCTGTTCAAATGTGGTGTCACTTGTAATGTACTGTCATAGGCTTGAGTACTTGAAATGTTGATGTCTAAGTTTTGAATCATGTTGTTCATGAACACTTAGTAAATTTCTAATACATGACTCATTTTTATTCGTTTATACAAGACAGTAACTTTCAAATGTACTATCACCTAACTAATACTTTTAAATTTATTGTCTACAAGTGAATACTAACTATACTGTCAATGATCATATGACGGTATGTTTAACTTAGCTTATTAAACTTAAACTAAGTACACTAGTTGATTACACCACAATCCCTAACAGACGGCGTCAAATGTTACAGAACAAAATCTAGGATGTACTTATTGCCATATGTGTCGAAGCTTATCAAGCTTTAATGGCTGCACTTGTATTTCATGGCTTAGTTATGCCCTCACAAGATGCCTACGTATCTCAGTGCGTATGAGAATCAGGCTAGACGTAGTTCTAGGAATGAGGGGTTAGGCCCTTTATATAGACGGTGATAGTCTTAGAATCATATTAGAGATAGGAACCTTGGCGGATAAATTACCTTCTTGAAGGATTCTGGATCCTTTTTGTGTTTGAAGTAGTTACCATGTAGGAATATGTCTCCTTGTTGATTAAAGTATCTTGGGGGCTACTCCTTCTGAGTTGTTTCCTTGTAGTTGGACATAATTAATTAGCTGTATATTTAGCCAATTAATTAATTACAAAATTATTTGTTAATTAGAGTTTTGAGTCTCATTAAATAGGTCTCCCTTTTGGACCAAACTAGGTCTAATTAATGCTACATTAATTGTGTTTTTAGGGTTAATTTTTAGCCCATATCAAGAATTATTTTGGATTATTAAAGAGAATAAATTTGGAGAATAGATTTTGGGTTCCATTTATTTAAATGAGCTTTTGGATTTACTAATAAATGGAATATATTTTTATATTGGGCTAGATTTAATAAAAAGGAGTTTATTTATTAGAAGCCCAACTAGAGCCCATTTGTATAATTATAGATTTAGGAAATGAGTAATTAGAAATCATTTAACAAGAACCATTTTTTAGAGAAAAAAGAGAGAAGGGATAAAATCTTTAAAAAATTATACAAAATTCAAGGATCACTTGATCGTACATGCAATTGAGGATTTGGAAGCTACGGGAGTCACTCTACGCAAGCATATAATTTTCATTGGATTCCGAGGAATAAATTTGGTGAAGGTTCTTGGAAAGTTTACTCGTATTTACGTTTTTACTTAAGGTATGATCCCGCAATTAGTTACTAGCCTCAGATTTGATTTTTATTTGTGAGATCATGGATTATTTGAGTTGCTTACAATTAATTTTGATTTTAATAATTACATCAATTTTTTTAGAATATTGGGTTGGTATTTGTATGAATAAATGAAATTAGGGTTTGGTTGTAAATTGAATTAGGGTTTTGTAATTGAATTGGAGATGAGGGCTTGGTGTTGGATTTGGGTTGACCAAAACAGAGCAGGGGTCGGGATGACCCCACCACGGCGGCAAGAGGCCGGTGGTGGTGGTGTTGGTCATGGCAGCAGGTGGAGAATTGGAGGGGAGAAAGAGGAGATAATGCTTGTGCGTGTATATATGGTTTTGTGTAAGTATCTATGTATGTATGTGTGTTTCTACGATTGTGTGTGTGTGTGTTCAGTGGAGACTGAGAGAGAGATGACGGAGGCAGAGGAGAGATCGAGAGGAGAGAGAGGTGAAGGTGGGAAGAAAGGAGGAGAGAGAGAGGGAAAGAGAAGAGATTGGTGGGAGAGAGGGTGGTGGCTGCAGTCGTGGTGACCGGAGATGCCGCTGGATTCCGGCCGGCCACCGAGCCACCGTACAGCCACCACTGTAGTGGTGGTGAGTTGGTGAGGATGAATATTTTATTATTTGAAAATTGGGGATATTTATGAAATTGTTTTAATAGTAATATTTTTGGAGAATATTTGGGAGTTAAATTATTTAATTGTTGGGAGTGGATTAAAATTGGAGAAAAATATCTTGTTGGTGTGAGAATTATTTTTGGTGATTAATGGTAGAAAAAAACTTTTAATTGGGGTGTTGGTATATTTTTGAAGAAATAATTATTTAAAAATAGAAAGTTGATGGGTAATTATTAAAAGAGAGGAGTTTTGTAATATTAATAAGGGATTAAAATGGGAAATGAGAATATATTGGAGATTTAATAATTGTGAAAATTATTTCGAGAAGAGTAGCGTTAATAAATGTGAAATCGAGATGATTTTGGTATTTGAAATCGTGAGTGAGACACGGAGATAGTCTCATTAGTGTTAATTAGAATAACTCGAGAATAATATAGATGGTTAATTTATATTCGGGAAATAGTTTGATATTTCAAGAATTATAATAGAATGAGATTATTTATAAAGTCCGATTAAATATGGGTGACTAAATAATTATTATTGATGGGATTAAAAGGTGAGAATTGGAGTTGCGATTAGATTTAATTCTGGGCCAACACTATTTTTATTTTAATAGTTTGAGTTCGATGGACATGAGACAAGTTCACTGCTATCTCCACTATTGAGATATTTGTGGAATTTTAAAGAGCATATTTATTGATTTTGAGAAGAGAATTGTTTATGGAATTTTTATCTGTTTTGACTTCAAAATCCCTATTTATTTTCATTTTGAGATTTACTCTGTTTCATTGACTATGTAAGCTTTATTTTGAATAACCCTGTATTCCCTCATAATGAGATTTATTTCTTGAGATGCCAAACAATTTACTCGGTTAGGTTAAATTCAAATATTGCTCTTGTCCTACAATTAGATAATTATTTCTTTCGAGTGTTTAGCTGTACTCCATATTTCGAGGAAGCTTTGTATTTATAAAATGTTATTTTTGAATAGCTACTCTCATTGTATTCGAGGTAGTTACAGTCCTTTCTGTACAGGGTTCGAGGTTTTTCTTTTTGAACTCAATTATATTTATATAAATCTTATTGATCCATTGTTCAGGCCAATAGCACTATTGGAGCAACTGACTCACTAAAAGTGAGGTCAGACTAAAATAAATTATTGTGATCTATTGTTGTGAATTCTGTTGAGACGAGATATTGAGATTGAGGAGGAGTTCATCTATACTGGTCTAACACGGACACTGTGTATACATTCCGTGAAGAGTCTTGTGAATGGGAATGACATATTTAATTTTATTTTATATTTGGGCACTGATGTTGCCTAGGGTCTGAGAGAGGGACCAGAATGGTAGCAAACGAGGGTGATACTTGGGACATGGTAGTGATCATACCATGGGGGTATCATGGGCGGTGGTATTTCCATAGTGGTTGATCATACTATAGAATACCATAAGGTGAACCAACTAGTTTTAAAAACATTTGTTATCATTTCTTTTGTGGAATAACTTTACATTTCTAATGTTGTATATTGAATAACTTAAAGGCATGGTTGTCTTGAAAACTGTTCTTATATTTTGATTTAGTGATTCCCTAATAAGACAGGAAGCTGAGGTAAGTTTCATTAATGACCTTTGCTACATTTGAGATATATTTATTTATTTGTTGACCACTCTAGTGGTGTACTTGCTGAGCATTCATTCGCTCATACTTGTGTATTTTGTTTTGTGATTTTGTTCACAGTTAAACGTGAAAACATTGAGAACCCAATCCAGCTGATAAGGGGAAGGGGATTATCCAGAGCTGATGAGTTGCGGGTTGTTAAACCCTGTTATTATAGCCTCTTGGTCTAGATGTCGAACTAGTTTAGCTTCTTTAGACAACGAGAGATTTATGGCATGTAATAATATTACTTTTGAGTTGTGTAATGTTATATTTAGACTCGTGGTGTGTGGATCCTATGTTACGTTTGGCACATCGTCGTTCCTCTGCAAAGGTGAGTTATGTGTTGATTGTTGGTTGTGCATCGTTACAATCAAGTAAGTTTTGTACTTATCCTTTTTGAGATGAGGTATGTCGTGACACCTGAAACTGCTAGGTCGGGATTTCGGGGCGTTACATGATTTGTTAATGTAAAATTATTAATCGTTATTGAAATATAAGTTTATTCTGTCAAAAATAGGAAAAATAGAAGATTGGGTTAACGTTAATTTTTTTTTTGGATGGGGAAATTATTAGACGAAATGATGATATAAGATATACTACTAAAGATCCTAAAAGAAAGCAGTATATTAAATGGGGAACTTCTTATGAAGAGTTGATGGAATTGGTGTATGGATTAATAAATATTAGTAGTTCATCTTGGAATCTGAAGATGAATTTTAAATATCTCCCGTTACGTGTATGTAATTTTGAATCGGGATACTACATAGTTGATATGACTTGTGATGATAATGTAGGAAGGATTCTTGGTGTGCCTCGACAGATGCAGATAAGAATGGGCGATGATGTGCCCTCTATTGTACCTCTCCGACCACCGGCAGATGATATGCCCTCTGACATACCTGTTCAACCACTTTCACCACCCATCTTGAACTAGTGATATGAAGGACCCTTGTCCAAGCTCTCCATCCACCTAACGAGTGAGTCGGCGATGCCTCTGGAGATCTAGGGACATCTGAAGACTCGGGTGCTCTCAAAACATGATCATAATACGTCCCGGCATGAGGATCAACATGCACATACTTCAGTCAACCCTTAGGTCTCCCGGTAGCAGTGTGTCGTCGAGTACCACGCCGACGTGTATCTAGGGATGTCAAACGGATAATTTGGATACAGATCTATCTATATTTGTATCTGAATCCGAAACCGAAAATTGGTATCTGTATCCGTATCCAAATCCGAAAATTTTTAAAGGTTAATATCTGAATCCGGATCCGACGAATACTATCCGGATATGGATAATATCCGAATCCGAATCTGATTTTTAATAAGTTTTTTAAATTTATATTAAAAATTCAAAAAAAATTGCAAAAAACATATTAAAAAATTAATTTAAATTTTTTAAATTGAGTTAAGAGTTAAAGGGATTTAAACCTACTTTATTTTTTTAAAATTAATTTTTATTTATCTTTTCAATCTAATTTTGTTATCTTAATAATATTAAACTCAAATGATATTTTTATATATGTCTATAATTTTTTTACAATTATATAAAATTTGTATAAATATATTATTTAATGGATATATATACACACACTAAAAAAATAATAGAATAAATTTTAAATTGTATATATATATTATTTATGTGATATATGTGATACGATATAAAATACATAAAATACTATAGAAATATAAATTGATATATATTGAATATAGATTTTAAAGTATAACCATGTATAGTGTATATATTAATTTATTAAATTAAAATAAACATTAGAGTTGAGCTAATTAAAAAATATAATTGAATCAAATTAAATGTGCTTATAACTATAAGTGTATGTATAAAAATATATAAATGAGCTTATAACTGTAAATGGGTTTAAAATATATAATTATATATTGGGCTTCATATTCCTGAGGGTGACCTTAGGTAACTACCTGAGGTTAAAAGAAATTTTCATACAAATGCACAAGGGCATATTTGTAATTACAAGAGGTAAACTTTAAAATAACAAAATTGTCATTAGTATTTACATACAAACTCCTTATAACCTTAGGTATGTTCCCTGAGGTCATCCTTAGGAACATTTTTCTCTTATATATTATATATATTAAAAAAAATATTTATATATATTATATATAATTAATTTTGGATACGGATATTTTCGGATACAGATGTGCCTATATCCATATCCGTATCCGGAATTTTCAGATTCGGACACAGATAATATCCGGTTTCTTCCGGATACGGATAGTATTCATTTTTTTTCGGATATGAATACAGATATTTTGGACGAATATCGGATTTTTCGGATTTTTTTGTCAGCCCTGTGTGTATCCATAATAGGATTAATTAGCGCTTGTGGAGGCAATGTGTGCCGGTAACTACCACAACCGGTGGATGTCATGCACTCGCTCAAAATCCTGCATTCTTCCATCACATGCGGATCACTAGGCTCAATAGCATAATAGGATTGTGATATCCCCTCGACCTGTATCAAATACCACAAATCAATAACACTAAGTGATTACATAATATGTGCAAATAGACAATAATGAAGACATTATCCTGCAAAATATAAACAACTTACATAGTACGTGTTAGTGAAGATATGAAACTTGAAATCCTCTTTACATATATCAAAAACTATGATAAGCGCCATATTGTGGGGCACTCTTCACTCGGTTTTCCTCAGCCCTTCTGCAGTTGATGAGCGCCAGCCTAGACATATTGCTATCCCATTTTTTAAAGAACGAATGGAGATGTCCCATTTCTGATATTAAACGAAACATCTGTCCCAGAAATGTAGGAACCCCTGAAGGCTGGAGGTAATGGAAATTAATTAAGATTAATTAGTACATAATTGATAAAATCCTTCTTTTATAAATTCTAAATTAAATAATTTATTTATATTAATAATTGGTTCGATTCGGCTTTTATATATTTATATTTTTATTTTTATTTTTAATCTTAATATATTTATATTAAGATTAATCAATTTGGTTTTTTATGTTTCAGTTTCAGTTTTGGATTAGTTCTATTCAACTCTTGTTTGTCTATTAGTTTTCGGATTTTCCTCGATTTTTGTCGATTTTAATTTTTATTCAATTTTTCACTCAACCCTACATTTTAGTAATAGATAGATTTAAGCGCCACTTATTTGTTAATTTAAGATGCCTCATTTTTTGTTCACACAATTATTCTAGAATTTGAACAGTTGTTTGCACGATTTAATCGCACCTGGCACCTCATTCAACTCTGAAGGGTGCATCACATCATCTAAATAATCTACTTTCTGCGCCAGACACAAATTTAACAAACCTTACATTGAACAAATTTTTTATTTTTTATTTGCCAAAATTACATTAAACAATTTTTATCGGGCAGAAGTACTTGTGAAGGCTACTAGTATCAAATATCGATGCATAAAAAATCTTAATCCACCTGATGCAAGGAAAATTCTCAATAAAATCCAAAGATAATCATTCAGATAATCATTCAATAGCCAAAATTCATCTACATTTTTAAGAATAGTGCCCAATAATGCTAAATAGTACAATAAACAAATATTGACCGACAAAATTTGAATCACAGATTACCACCAACTTCTCAACAACTTAAAAGAAGCATAAGAATCTGCTGCTGCAGCAACACTTAATTCTTGAATCTGATACTACGGCTAACACCTGCATTAATACCAGAGGTTTCACCACCATAAGGACCATTTGGCTTTTTGATTTCCCGAACTTGTCCTTTCCGGCGTTTAAGAGCGTCCTTATGCTTCAACTGTATATAGAGAACATAACTTGTTAATATTATCAAAAAGCAGTTAAGTTGACATGTATATTGTCAAATACATACCTTGTATTTCTTCCTCGGATTCTTAGTAAGTTTCTTTCGAGCACGAGTAAGCCCTCTATTCTTCTCCATCTGGATACAGAATATAACATTTGAGTTGACAAATGGTGTTCACGGTTTTGAATTATCAGCCATCTGCCCATAAGGTTATTAGAGTCTTACCTGCCGACTAATATGACGCTTCCCATCTTCAGAGGTTTCAAGCAACAATGGCTCCGCAGGGGTTCTAGAAAAGAAAATATTCATGTTTTGGTAGAAAACATGTATTGTGAGAAATTGTTTTGCTTCATGTCCAACAATTTGTGAGATCATAGTATTATATAGCAAGAGAACTATTAATTTTAAACCACAAAACATTTGAGAACAATCTACAAATATATTTGGCAGCAAGACCACATTTGTATAAAGACATGTTGATCCACATTATTGTATTTATTCAATGTATTCAAGTGCCGTTTGGTTCATGGGTTTTGAACCCAGTAAATGGGAATTGGATGAAATTCAAATACTTTTCCTATTGAAATCTCATTCCAGATCCCCATTAAACGGTTTCAGATTCCATGATCCAAACGGCGCCTTGATTTGTTCCATGAAGTCCTCGCTCCACATTCCTCTACAAGAAAAAGAGCAGATCGACCCATATACGACAATTTTGACCCATAAAGAGAATTTATTTCTGTTATTGCGGTAAGATGGAAAAGAGATGCCTCACAAGACATCATAATCTCCATACTGGTTCTGTATAGATCTGTCCAAATCTGTATTTTTACTATCCTAAATAACTTGGCCATAGTTGAGCATGCTGAAATGAACTTTAACCAAACTTACATATACCTGGAGTACTTCTCCGACTTTAAAGCATGTTTTGCTTTGTGTTGTGCTTCAACTTGTTTGTAAAACTCTAAATCAGATTCAGATTCTGATTCTGTAGCATTATCTACCTCCATGTAAGCAGATCCATCAACATCCTGGGTGTTAGGTTCATCATCGCTATCATCATTCGACTTGATTCCAGCTCCTGCCAGAACACGAAGTTCATGATTCCTTCGCCTTTCTCCAATATCATCTCTCTTTGGTAAATCATCATCCCCGGAAATAAGCTGCCAAAAGATGTGTATATTAATTTCATATGTTACAAATGTATGAAACTCTAAAGTTGGAAATCATAAGTGATGAACCACGAACACCACTACAAATCTCCCTAAAAAGATATCACAAACTTAAAAAAATAAAACAAATATGGACAAGGAATCCAGAGAACCAAACCCATAATTTATAAACAAAATTTGGTAGAACCAATTGTTGGGAGATGAAATTAACTTATTAAAAAACCTAAATTTATTAAATCAGAAACTAGAGACGAGCTCTTCTGATTTGACATTAAAATTTTAAGTAGTATTGATCTGTGATACTTCTAAAATTTCACTTTAGATGACGTTGGAAGGAGAAGATATTATTTTACAAATTGCACGAACTTCCCTTCTACCTAGGACTTTTCTTCTTCGTAGTTCAAAGTGATTTGCGGGACCGTTTTTAAAAGAGTTTAATAGTTTGTTGCAAGGTGATTCAGAACATCAGCCTTGATTCTTTTTAAGAAATACAGCAGGGTAGCCCCCTTCATAATAGATTACTAAAGATGAGCTCTTTTGATTTGACATTAAAATTTTAAGTAGTATTGATCTGTGATACTTCTAAAATTTCACTTTAGATGACATTGGAAGGAGGAGATATTATTTTACAAATTGCGCGAACTTCCCTTCTACCTAGGACTTTTCTTCTTGGTAGTTCAAATTGATTTGCGGGACCGTTTTTGAAAGAGTTTAATTGGTTGTTGCAAGGTGATTCAGGACTTCAGCCTTGATTCTTTTTAAGAAATACAGCAGGGTAGCTCCCTTCATATTGGTCACAGTGGTGAACACATCTGTCACCACACTCAATTTACAGTCTCCAAACTGACTCCAGGTTAACATCAGAATGCAGAAATCTCAAATGAACAACAGATTCGAGAGTTGCATGCAAAAACAAGAAACAGAAATTATACTACTTATACCCTCAGAACATTAAACATGACGACAACAAATAATGCACATATCATCCTCTAAAGAATGATTTTTGGCGCTTGTTAAATCCATATTAAACCAGAGAAAGAACAAAAGTATAGGAGCAGACCACACCACCTATCAGAAAGATGGTCCACGTGGCCGATTGCCAAGCAGGTGCACCATTTAAATTCAATGCGACATTGGGTACATACTGATTTATGAAACTTGGACAAAGTACACCAATTAGAAAAAATTAAACATGGTCATGTTGAAAACAACTGGTTCCTAATATGATGCATTGGCAAAAACCTTCAGTAACCAACCCAATTTTAAGTCTTTTAAAAGACACCATATAAAAAAAAAATTACCTTTGTCTTTTTCACTCGTGTTACAATGTTGGACAATGTAACTGATTGTGACAACTGTGCATGCTTGTTTATCTTTTCCCTGCCTCTTAAATCTGAAGTATAGTCGTCAAAATCATCCAGTGTCTCAAGTTGTCTGCCCAATAACAATTTATTTATATATGTAAATCTCACTTCTAGGATTGAGAAAGCAATTGATGTAGGAGCTAAGTAAAGCACGTGTCTATAGTACATACCCTTTCAGTGGTTGCACAATCCTCTTTGCACTTGGGTGCTTCGGGGCTACGGAACTAAAAATACCTTTCTGTTTCAGTTTTTCCTCGAGTGCTGCTCTTACTTTTAACATTTCCATGCTCTGCAAACCAACTTTATCATTCTGCCACAATACATGGTTCAATTTTACAATGAATGAAATGTCTAGTAGTGTGAAAGAATGTGAAACTATTCGCAGAAAGCTAGTCTTGTTGAATTCTGGAGCAATGGTGATGAAACTACCGGCAGCTGTAACAGGCTGACGACATTGAGGTAAAACTAAACATTAAAGACAGCAAAGATGTTTGACAGACCTGATTCTTGCTTTTTGCTCCAACGCTTTCAGATTCCTCCACCAACTTAGTTGCTCTATGAAGCTATAATGCATTTGGCCACTAATTAGTATAGACAAGTCGACATGTCTTTAGTTTGTACTCCCTCGTCCCATAATTTTAGTCTCAATTTGATTTTCAAAAGTCAAATTAATCTAACTTTGTCTAATTATTAAAAGCTATACGTTTACAATTTTATAAATTTACAAATTGATTCTAAAAGTAGATTAATTAAATTTTTTATAATATTTTTTTAAAATAAATGCAATTATATAATATATGTTGGTCAAAATTGATTAATTTGACCTTTGAAAAGTTAAATAAGACTAAAATTACGAGACGGAGGGAGTATTTTTCAATTGGGCAACATATATTTGGCTGTGTATAAGCTACTAGAGAATATACAGATTAAGGTTTTATTTTTACAATGCGAGTAGGGTCTTTACTCTTTAAAAATATATTTTCCTATATTCCAACAAAGAAGTCCGAGGTATGATTACCACTTCTATTTCGGCTCGGATTACGGGGGCCTTGCATTCTCTTTTGATTAAATCAGATTTATCAGCATCCTGTGTAGTGGACAAAGGCTCTGTCTCAGCATCAAATTTCCTGTTCAATATGTCCTCAAGTTCTGTTGGAAGATTCTCGTCAAGTTTCTTCATCTGGCAAAGTGCCACATGCATAAGAAAGAAAATAAAGAACATATGAAACAAAATCGAAAAGGAAGCAAAGAACATTTTACAGCATTGCCTTTGCTTGCTTTATCATGAGAGAATGAAATGACTACAGGGGAAGTCAATTCAATTAAGTAAAAAATATGTACAGAACTAGAATTTGAAATTGAATTACACATTGAACATGAACATAAAGCGTAGTGACAGCTAAGTGAATAATAAACAGTAAGCTACAAATATAGCATTCAATCATTTTGCCTAGAGTCCACCAGATAGGTTGAAAGATAATATTGGTCAATTGCAAACAGATTATGGAATCACTTCGCTTTTATATAATTCACTCGAAATATGAAATAATAAGGGAATGAAACACTTACGAACTCATACTTCTAAAGAAGATTAAATCATTTCATATTAACTCCCCCCCCCCCCCCCCCCGCGCGGCGGTCCCATCCATTTTGTCCATAGACCAGGAAACACGTTTTTGCAATTTACTATAAATATATTTATTTTCTATCTACACTAAAACTGTACCATATTTATAAAATTTATAAAATGTTAACGTATTTAAAGTTTAATTTACCTCAATTACTAAATGTGGACACATTTTGGGACGAACAAAATAGGAAATGAGGTCAAAATGGGTAGGACAGAGGGAGTATTAGCTAGCCAAAGTACTCTTCAATGAAAAGACCATGTGTTTCAGTAAAAAGAAGACCAATAGTCCCTGTTTCCCTCTTATATGTGCATGTAAACAGTGATAGATGAAATTTAATTACATGAGTTGTCTAGCTCTATATGAACCAAGGCAAAGGCAGAAATACCACCTAGACTATTACTATTCTCATTTTCTTTGAAAGTTTCGTTTTGCAAAAGCAATACGATTTAGTGATTTACAAATATACATATCAAAGAACGTTTTTTGTTTTAAATATTCATGCTTTTTTGCATCAACAATCAACATATGCAATTGAAAGTCTGAATGTACAAGACAAAAACATATAGTAAACCATTGTCGAGCAAAGAATTAAAAGAGAGGTACGAATAATAATTATTATCGAGATGTGAGAAAATTCATGATGTGATCAAACGAAATCTTTAATCCCCTGCCAACTTAAAGTGAACTCTCTGTTGTCTTTTTAAGAGAGAGAAAGAAGTCACAGACATGTACTAACCTTCTCCAATAAACTTTTGATTTCCACAAGCCGTTCAATGACTGGATGATCACGAACAGGCTGTCCTTCGGACTTGAGGAGTAAATAAAAAGTAATAGCTTGGCAATATGACAGCAAAAGAACTTGTTTAAGCTCCAAGAATTTCAAGCCACCTTTCTTAGCAAGCTTCCCTTTTCTAACCTTCAATACATATAATTTCCAACATAAAATTTAGTATGACAAGATGAGAAGCCACTAGAGAATCAAACATATAAACTAAAATATATAATCCCTCAAGGAGACAAAAACGAAATTTGTTATGTAATTTTTGATAACTAGAAATTCAAGCCATTTACTTATAAATAGCATATTAAGCAAGATAGATTATGAAGATGGAAAGACAAAATACTGCTATATACAATCACTATACTTCAAACAACAATAGGAAGCTACTACAAACATCACTGGTATCGAGGTCAGAGAGTCAAAAATTATTTCAATCGGTGAAATAAGAATTCATATTCTCACTAATCATTAAAATCTGTATAATTTCTTATACTACACACAGTATGTGACTAAACCAAACAAATCCAGTAACAAAGTAACAGAATCTCAAAAAAATTAATTGTTTAAATATTGACATAATGATAACAAATACCTTATTAAGAAGTGGATTAATAATATTTTCAAGCTGTTCAGCTGCATCATTAAGCTCTGTCAGCAAACCAACCAACTCTGGAGCAGCACTACATTATACATAAATCGGCCCACAGTTAGAAGCATACATATAAAAACACATTTAAACAAATCTGGCTATCTTTTTGAAAAATCTATATCGAAGAAGTACAACAATCATCAATAAAAAAACAAAACATATTAGCAATTACTAATCAGTAGCATGAATCTGATGTGTGTAAGCTTATGGTCATTGTATTTAAGTTCCCATGACATATCTCTCTCTCTCTCACACACACACATTAAATTCAGTATTTCATTCATAAAATGGTCTTTTGATATTTGATATGATCTCGTACTTGCGAAAGACATACGTTTTGTTTTCACGATATTAGGATCACAATTTTAAGTTTGTAGTTCCATATTCAGTCATTTGAATCTACACTGTTTGTCTTCCAACAGGTAATAAGGATTACAGGGAGACTGATTTGAATTATTATTACTTACGTGGAGACTGATTTGAAAATTATTACTTATAAGACCTTGGATACTTTCCTGATTTGTTTGAACATGGTGGAGTTGGATGTTTGTAACTACTATATGTGGACTTGGATTATGAGCTGTTAGAGATAATTATTGTATAATGATGGTATCTCGTACTTTGCATTGAAGTTATTGGTACTCTAATTATAGGTTACATGATTTGTATACGCGTATATGACCATGTTAAGGGGAGTTTACAATATACTTATTTAGCCAACAGTCATGGACTACAGGGCTAAACGAGTAACATTATTACATTAGTGTACCCTGTACAATAAGTATTGTTGACATTATAATGTCTTGTATTGAATCACCTTTTTATATTGTTATAAAATTGGTAATGCAATGTACATCCACACAATACTACAATAAAAATTACATGTTCATATATTTTGCATTATCCCAACATCCATATGATTGTAAGCGAAAATGATCATTAAGACAAACTGCATTAGCAATAATACATTATTTGAGGTCAATCGTAGAAGGTCAACCTCTACAAGAAGCAAGGAAGTCACCTGTAGACAACATCCATCTGCTCTTCCGTTGTCAAAGCATTCAAATCTTTATCAACTTTCTCATAAGTTGTGCAAGTTTCATCTTGAGGTCCTTTTCCTGTAGAAGGTTTTAATGTTGTTTTCCCCTTGACTAATATGTCCTGAAACATAAAACAATGTGATTAGTTGTACTCTCAATATATATATATATATATATATATATATATATGTATGTATGTATGTATATGTATATTTGTGATCTTCAATATCAGACAGAGCCAGCAAAACATTAATAAACACAAATCCAATTATGTGATGTGCATCTCAGACCTCAAATGTGGGCTCTGCATCACTGTCGTCCTGACTATCATCTTCAAGACCAAAATCTGCCATCGATAAAGATTGTGCTTTTTCCTTCTGCAATCTCAATACTTCAGCCTCTTCCTCAGCAGGTAGATCTTCATCGCTGGATTGTATCTATATATAGATTTAACATTAAGTGTCAAAAACATAAAACTATACTATCCCATTACTTTATGTAGCAAAACCGATTACAAAAGAAATCTGTTTTAATTCCCAGCTGTTCAAAAGCATTTTAGTTATTCATAACTCCAAATATTATAACACTTGTCAGTGATAAATTTACATAAAGATAAATAGAAAATGTGATAATTTACGCTCATACCTCGTAGTCAACATTATCACCACCATGATAGTTGTCTTTCCTTCTTCCCCACACAGCAGTTGGTTCTTCTGCCTCTTTAGAGTCATCATCCATTTCGTCCTCAACCCCGCCGAGTTTTGAATGTAATTTCTTTTGCTCCCTTCTGACTATTGCATATGTTAGTAAAGTAATTAGTTACATCGAGTGAGATTGCCATTAAGTGAATGTAGAATTTGGATAATAAAAGAAGCCAAAGCAACGATGATCAACAGAAAACTTATCTACAGAGATTGTGGAGTTATAGACATACATTTATATACATATTGATCAAAATATGACATGATAATTCATCTATTCTTCTTTTTGGTAGTAAACTCATCCAATTCTTTTAGTGATGTCATAACTAAAAACCCGAAACAAGAAACGACATATTGTAACTCGTATGAAACTATAATAGCAATAATGATAGATCCTACAATCACCGCAGACAAATGTGCATTACACTCTGCAATTAAGCATGTTGATGAATCATGTGTTGACATATCAGTATATGAAGATTTCTCGTTACAAAATATCAGAATCAACCAAAATCTACAATAGGAACTTGAAAAAAAAAGCTTTTCAACAAGTTTACAGAATTATAATCTGTAAACTTAAATGTTCGCAAAGTATATTTTACTTAAAAGTCACATACTCCAGAAAAGTTGTTTTTCCATGTTACTTCTACCGGAGTTAAGAAAGTAATTTGTACATTACACATCATATTACAGGCTATTAAAACAAGGTCTAGATAATATTACTTCGTGCAGCAAGCCCAGTATCTTCAACATCATCGTCTTCATCATCCTCACTGTCATCATCATCCTATCAAGTAATTAAACATCAAGGTTTAAAATTCAAAATTAATCAAATAGTCTTTAAACCACCAAAGGTTTCATAGAACACAATAAACTCCTAAAGATAACATACAAAACCACAAAAAATATAAATACATATATATAACCTGGAAACCAAACACAGGTTGCTCCTCGTCCGATTCAGCCACATCATTGTTTATGTCAATGGGAATTACATCCCTTTGCTTATGAACTGCAATGACAGAATACATGGTACCAATAATTATCTTCGGTAAATGTGTGGGTGCGTTCATAATTTATTAAAAAAAAACAAATCAAATATCGTATTAATAACAATAAAAAAATAGGACAGGCCCCTATCATTGGCTGTTTAAGATTACAATCCAGTTTATTGTTGGTAACTCTTTTACATGTTGTATGTATGTTGTCGACAGAAAATGGAATTAAAATGATAGACTTATTACAAAGCATCAATTAGCATGCGGAATGATCCTAAGGGCTTATATTTTCGTAGTAGCAGCAGCAACAGGGAAGTATATATTATATAAGCAGATTTAACATATTTCAATAAAATCAATACTGGGGCATAAGACAGAGAAGGGGAGAGAGATGGAGAGAGAGACGGAGAGAGAGACAGAGAGACAGAGAGAGAGAGAGAGAGAGAGACACACACACACACACAGAGAGAGAATTACAAGCATCAATTTCATCATCTTCAGAGAAATCTGCAAAGTCATTGGACACCACTTTCTTACTGCTGCTCTTCTTTCGACCCATTCCTCCTCCTCCTCCTCTAACCAACCTGTACAAGATACCCCCTTTCAGTTCAACATATACACGCAAATACATACATATACATAAGCAAAGTTAATAATACTTAACGAATATTTGCAAGAGCAAAACAGAGCAGCAAGAAGCGGCTTACAAACTAAACCCTTAGAGCCCCGAGCCGTATGTATGTCTTGGTATCAAACATTTTTGTACTATATTATACTTCCAATATATAATTGGAAAAAGAGAGTCACCTAAAAACAAAAATGTAAATTTATAAGTATTATTATTAATTAATAGATCAGGTTTGATTATTTATGAATATAAAAATTAGTTTAATATTATTTATAAATAAAGTATTAAATATTCGATTATTAATAAATAGCAATAACTAATTTAATATTATTTTTAAAATATATATATATTAAATTTTAATATTTAAATTAAATAAATATAAATTTCTCAAAAATTAATAAATTTGACTATAATATTATTATTAAAAAACTAACTCTACATTAAATGAGTATAACTGAAATAAAAGATATCTCGATAGTTTAGTTGATATCGGGTTCCATAATAATAAAAGCAGTTATATCAAAAAATTTAAACAATATCTTGACTTCTATTTAACATAAATAGAAATAAAATGCAAATAATAGAAAATATGTAATAACAATATTCTAATATTTTATAATATACATGTAAAACAAAAATGTAAATAACTAATTAATAAAATTAAGATATAATAATATAGTTATACATGATATGATAATAGAAAATATGTAATAACAATATTCTAATATTTTATAATATACATGTAAAACAAAAATGTAAATAACTAATTAATAAAATTAAGATATAATAATATAGTTATACATGATATGAAATAAAATAAAAAATACAAAAGTAAATGTAATTTAGAAAATGATCCAAATAATAAAAGTAGGTATATTAAAAAAATTAAAACAATATCTTGACTTCAATTTAACATAAATACAAATAAAAGAAAAGAAAATATTTAATAATAATATATATGTAAAACAAATAAAATATAAGTAATCAATAAATATAATTCAAATATAATAATATATTCACTCTGAATAAAGATAAATATATAAAATAACATTAAAATGTTAATAATAAAATATTAAAAAGCACAACTAATAAAAAAATATTTAATAATAATATTCTAATATTTTTATAATATATATGTCCTCCTTTTATACATCGATTGATAGAAGATCAATTGAAGAAACCAAGTTGTTGGTTCATGATATTGTAAAAGGGGGGTTGAATACAATATCTATAAATTATCACAGTATTTCAGATTTAGAAAATATTATTTTAATTAATCACAAAATATAAATTTTAATGAAATATTATTCAAGTAGAAGATATAATTTAACTTGAAAAGGATTACAAAATTTATCTGATCTGATTGTATATAATTGATAAAGTTAACTAGAACAAGTTCGACATGAACTGTTCGGGTTTAACAATTATATTCCAAATTTTGCACAGAAATCTATGAATATTACAATGCATACAAATTTTTGAATTTGAATGTTTTTGAACGACGTCGAAATATGAAGTCAACCCCTCATATTTATAGAGGTAGTAAAGCTGGTATGACATTTTTCACTATGACTTTATTTATTGGAATTAAGCCTTGTATGACATTTGAAAAAGGCTGGGCATGACTTTAAAATTCGGTATGACTTTAGAAAATTCGGTATGACTTTTCTAAAGTCATATTCGGATTTTCTTTCATTTAAATAAATCAGAATGAGTTAATTAAAAATGAAATCGGTATGACCTTTATCAAATAAACTAAGTATGACTTATTAAAAGTATAATTCGGTATGACTTATTTATAAAGAAAATCGGTATGACTTTCTTTATATATAATTCGGTATGAATTTTAATTAATAAAAATCGGTATGACTTTTATTAATAAAATTCGGTATGACTTATTAAAAATTCATTTGAATTATATTAATAATCATATTAAATCATATCTTTTATAATAAATTAATTGTACTTTATTTAATTAAATAATTTATAAATTAAATTAAATTTAACTTGAATTAATGTAATTATATAAATTAAATAATTAAATTACTTTTGATAGTAGAATTAAAATACTATTTTGACTTTTTTAACTTTATAGTCAGCTTCGAATTCTTTCTGTCTTTGTTTTATCTTCTATCATAAAACCACTTGAGCTAACTGAAGAGTAAATATTATTTTAGTTGACACATAAATGTACTGTATGATTCATTTGTGTCATACTAATAAATATTCTTCACTTATTAAACTTTAAGTTGTGAACTCTTTAGAAACACTACCACTTTATTTTTCACTAACGCTTGAACATATTAATGAACTTCTTCTAGTGTTGAGTAGCAATCCCATAAAAATACTTCTGATACTTAGATCATTTGTGATTAGTTGACTATCTTCGTCTTGATTCCTGTTTGGTATTTATTATTTACTTCTCTTTATAGTTAGAGTTGAGTTGTCATCTAATTATTACAAATAGGCCTAGTCATATGTCTTTCAATCTCCCCTTATTTGTTGTTAAACATTTAACACACAAATTTCTAGAGGATAACTCAACTAATTACTAAGAAGGTAATACAACATGTAATAACTGTAAATAATAAACAAAAGTTCTGGTTTTATATTTAACAATTTTCCAGTTTCATACATGAAAGATAAATACAAGATAGATGTTCCTCTAGTACTAAACAACTGTTACACAGATTCTATCTTGACCTATCTCAGTCTTCAGTCTTCAGTGGTATTAACTTCACCTTCTTCTAAATTAGAACTTTTGTGCACTAGTGTTCTTGGTACCTCTTCAGCTTCTGATGTTCCGGTTGCAATGGGTTCTCCATATAATCTTCTTTGCTTAGCACGAGCTAATTCCCATTGTACTTCTAGCTCAACTGGATCTACTATCTCTTCTTAATTTCTACATCATATGGCTGAGTTGAATCTATCTTTGGCATTTGCCTGATGTATGATTGAATTTTCTTTGACAGACAGTAGTTTCTAATATTTTGTACAGCATCCAACTTAACTTGGGATCTGAATCCTTTCGATCTCAGCACTCTCTCAACTTGAATCATGTACTTAACTGTGTAGCCTTTTAATGACTCCTCATTTAATTGCATGATTTGATATAACTTGTTTGAGAAAAATCTTACCTCATGAGGATCAAATAAAATCTGAGGACTAGCAGCTGTTGCAAAGTCTCTAAGTCTGTTAGGAATATATTCATTTGATGATGTATAAAATACTAGAACAGGAGTTAGCTTAGTTTATTTGCAATATATCTTTCTAGTCTCTGAAATGTATAATCAGAGTTTAGATAGTCAATACTCAAGATACTTGTACTTAGAAGAATTTCTGCAGAAAGTAAATTCAGAGTTTGCATGAAGATCAGAGTCTATAGATTATCGGAGTCTAAGATCTGTCAGAGTCTACAAGTTCAGAGTCTATAGTCTCGCAGAGTCTGAAGAATTCAGAGTCTATAGTCTGATAGAGTTTGAAGAATTCAGAGTCTATAAAGTAAAAGCTAAATTTGGAAGATGATCACAGATAAAGGAAGTCTTCGAAGATAAATTAAAAGATATTGCAGATATGCTATAAAAACAAGGAAGAAGAATTGCAGGAGGAAACTGTCTACAAATAATTAGGAATTCTATTCCTATTGTAATTTATCTTTCTGTTATTAGCTGATAGGTAGCTCTCTATATAAACTCTATGTAACCTAATTGTAAAGGTGTGAAAGTCGAAGTAAAATTTGTCTGAGTAAAATTTTGTGAGTGCATAGAAATAGAGAGAGTTGTTGTGATAAACACAGAGAAGCTGCTAGGGTTTGTGTACACCCTAGGAGAGTTTTGTATTTACAAATCAATAATACAAACAGTACTTATTCATATCTTTGTGTTTGATCTTTGTTCTGAATTCATATCTGTTTATTGCTATTGAGTTGATTTTAAATCAGGCAGAAAAGACACACAAGTATTCAACCCCCCCTTTTACTTGTGCAACTGGGAAAACAATTGGTATCAGAGCCTAACGTTTAAAATCGATCAAAGATGTCTGGAAACAAAGATGGCAATTCTAAGATTCCTATGCTTAAAAGAAACGAGTTTACCCACTGGAAGGTTAAAATGTTGCACCATCTGGAAGCAACAGACCCTGACTATCTTGAAAGAATTCATGAAGGACCCTATGTGCCCTTAAAGCTAGTGCCTCAAATCAATGAAGAAGGCAAAGTAACTGAAGAACACTTCATTGAAAAACCAAAGGCTGAATGGACAAAAGAGGACAAAGAGAATGTTCTTAAGGAGGCAAAGGTCAAAAACATACTCTTTAACAGTTTGGATTCTGTTCTTACAAACTGTGTTATATCATGTCAAACTGCTAAGGAGATGTGGACAAAACTTGAAGTGCACTGTCAAGGAACTAAATATGTCAAGAAAAATACAAGGTCTTTGCTAATTCAAGAGTATGAGTATTTTGAAGCAAAATCTGGAGAATCTATTACCGAGATGTATGATAGGTTTACTAAACTCTTGAATGAGATGGCTATGTTTGGTAAGGTTTATGATTCTGAAGATACCAACACCAAGTTTCTGAGAGCACTTCTTGAAGAGTAGGACAATAAGACTACAACCATAAGGGAAGCTAGAGATTTGGATGAACTAACTCTCGAAGAATTGTATGGCAGGCTCAAGACATATGATTTAGAGATGCAACAGAGGAAGAATAAGAAGTATGTGAAGACAAAATCTGTAGCACTCTTAATGGAGTCTGAAAAAGAACAACAGGAACAACCCACTGAAACAAGAATCAAGGATTCAAGGAAGAAGGGTAAAACTGTTGTGGAGTCAGAGTCTACTGACACAGACTCTGATTCTGATGAAGAGATTGATCTAAGTCAAATGATGGCTATGTTTGCCAAAACTTTCAAAAGAATGAAATTTAACAAAAGAACTGGCAAATTTAGCAAAAGGTCATCATTCAAGAAGGAAGATCAGAAAACTGAGAAGAGTAAGAGTACTATAATCAAACTTGACAAAGCAAAGGTCAAATGTTTCAACTGTGGAATATTGGGGCACTTTGCCAGTGAATGTAGAAAGTCAAAAAGTCAAGGAAAAGGAAAAGCACTTTTATCAATAGGAAAGGATTGGGCAGATTCAAGCTCAGAGGATGAAATTGATTATGAAAATCTAGAATTAATGGCATCCTCCTCAAGAAAATCACAATCTCCCAAAGAACCCTCATCTCCTAAAACTCAGGTATCAATCTTTACTCCTGAATCCTTAATTTACTTAGACTCTAATGGCATTGAAATTGTGCAAAGTGAGGTTAATAAAATAATGACAACATGTAGGTCTCTCACTAGTGAAAGTGAAAGGTTGAGAGAAGAAAATTTAACCTTAACTAAAAGGAATGATCATTTAGAGTCTAAGTTAATATTAATGGAACAATACAAAAAGGATTCTGAGAAAAATAGTCATAATTACACTGAGATTTTGAAAGCCTATGACTATGTTAAGAATGAACTAGAAGAAGAAAGACTTAAGTTTAAAGTCTGGACAGACTCTGGTAGAAAAGTTCAAGAAATTCTCAATAATCAAAATGTGTGTCAAACTGCTGGTCTAGGCTATGAAAATAGTCAAGGCAAAAGACCTATTGTTGAGAATGATAACAATGGAGAAGCTAGCCAAGCTAATAAGACTAAAGACAAAAGCACATTTGTTCCTGTTAAGTTTGTGACTCCTAAAGAAAAGACTGAAACCACAAACTTATCTGTCAATAGTACCCTTGTTGTTGACAAAAAGACAGATGAAACTGGAGCAAATAAGAAAAATATTAACATAGGGTACTTGTCTAAGTCTAAGTTAAGAGAAAGGCTAGAGAACTTATCAGAATCTACCAAAACTAGGAGAAATATGAATGGTAAGGAAGGCATTAATAAAGCAAATAACTATCAAAAGGACCCTAATGCTCCTAGAAAGAAGTGTTTTAGATGTGGCAATCACAACCATTTAGCTATAGATTGTAAAGCAAAAATTGAAAAAAAAATCAGAGTTTAGTCTTCCACAGACTCTGAAAATTCACTACATTCCACAAAAACCTTGTTATCACTGTGGTAGCATATTTCACTCTATTTATATGTGTAGAGACTATCATGAATTGTATTTCAATTTTTATGAGCTAAAATCATCTATTGACAAAAGCTGGTATGCATTGTTAAGACTCCACCAGAGTCAAAAGCAACAAAGGAGACATGTAAATCAAAGGTGAAAATTGCTAAACCTGTTTCACCTAAAGTTAGAGGAAAAGGATCCAAAACTGTTTGGATCCCCAAAACAACTAATTAGTTGCTTTATATATGCAGAGAACAAGGGTAAAGAATGTAACCCTAATCCTGGACAGTGGATGCTCAGGGCACATAACTGGAAAGAAATCCCTGCTTACAGACTTTGTGGAAATGTCTGGCCCAGAAGTATCATTTGGAGATGGCAACAAAGGACAAACACTGGGATATGGCAATATTGTACTTGGGAATGTCATCATTGAACAAGTAACTCTAGTTGATGGCTTAAGACACAATCTGATAAGCATAAGTCAACTAGGAGATAAAGGTTACCATACTGGCTTTGACAACAAAAAGTGTCTCTTGTGACTCACAAAGAAACAGGTATTCTGGTTTTTAAAGGACACAGACATGGTAACATTTATGAAGCCAGCTTGGAGGATTGCATACACAGTGAACTCACATGTCTATATAGCAAGGCCTCAATTGAAGAAAGCTGGAAATGGCACAAGAAACTGTCACATATCAACTTTAAAATAATAAACAAGTTGGTTAAACAGAATCTTGTAAGAGGATTACCACAGGTTGATTTTATGCAAGATGGACTCTGTGAAGCATGTCAACTTGGAAAGCAAAAGAAATCATCTTTCAAGAGCAAGACAATCAACACCATTTCTGAACCCTTTTATTTATTGCACCTTGATTTATTTGGTCCAGTAAATGTTATGTCTATTAATAAAAAGAAATATGCTCTTGTTATTGTAGATGATTTTACAAGATTCACATGGGTTTTCTTTCTACATTCAAAGGATGAAGCTCCACAACACATAATAGACCATATCACTTTTCTGGAAAGAAATTCAAAGAAAACAGTTAGAGTTCTAAGGAGTGACAATGGTACTGAATTCAAGAAGTCAATCATGGAGAACTACTGTGCATTAAAGGGAATTACTCAACAATTTTCTGCACCAGGAACTCCTCAAAAAAATGGAGTTGTGGAGAGAAAGAATAGAACTCTCATAGAAGCTGCCAGAACAATGCTGGTAGAGTCTAAGCTACCAGTATATTTTTGGGCAGAGACAGTCAATACAGCATGTTTCACTCAAAACTGTACTTTAATAAACATGCATGGAAAGACTCCCTATGAAATAATAAAGGACAAGAAGCTAAGTGTGAAACACTTTCACATATTTGGATACAAGTGTTATGTGCTGAAAGTACATCCTGAAAATCTAAGCAAATTTGAAGCCAAAGCAGATGAATCAATTTTTCTTGGATACGCATCAAACACAAAAGCATTCAGAGTGTTTAATCTCAGAACCAAAATTGTTATGGAATCTATTCATGTTGCATTTGATGATAAAAAGTTTACAGGATTGTAGGATGAGTCAGAGTCTACTACACTGGAATTCGAAAATCTAAAAAGCTCTGAGATAACTGAAGAAGAAGAGGATGAAGACCCTCAAGTAACTCCTAATCCAACACAGGAACCTGCACATTCTGAGGGGGAGCCAGAAAATACAACTCCAAATGATTCAGAGTCTAACAGGTCAGAGTCTACGCAGACAGAGTCTAGACAGAATGAGTCAAATTCCTCAGAATATAACTCATCAGGGTCTGGATCAAACAACTCTGAACCCTTAACAGAGTCAAGCAATTTAGGGGGAGCCTCTTCATTTGAATCTCACTTAAATATAGAAGATGCAAATGACTTAGGGGGAGCTTCAAGTTTAAGAATCAATCTTCCACCAGCTAGAAAATGGACAAGAGGTCACACTCCTGACTTAATAATTGGTGACCCTGAGAGTGGTGTACAAACAAGAACAGCCACTCAAAATGAATGTCTTTATAGCTGTTTTCTCTCAAAGAATGAACCCAAGAAAATTGAGGAAGCCTTGCAAGACCCTGATTGGATAATTGCAATGCAAGAGGAATTGAATGAATTTGAGATAAACAAAGTGTGGAAACTTGTACCAAGACCTGGAGATAGATCAGTTGTTGGTGCAAAATGGGTGTACAGAAACAAACTTGATGATAGTGGAACTGTAATAAGAAACAAAGCGAGGCTAGTTGCAAAAGGATACTCACAGGAGGAAGGAATTGATTATGATGAAACTTTTGCGCCAGTAGCAAGATTGGAAGTTATAAGAATGTTTATTGCCTTTGCAGCTCATTCAAAATTCAAGGTGTATCAGATGGATGTAAAAAGTGTCTTCTTGAATGGAAAATTCGAAGAAGAAGTCTATGTGGAGCAACCACCAGGATTTGTTGATCCAAAATATCCTGATCATGTTTACAGATTAGATAAGGCACTTTATGGATTGAAGCAAGCACTTAGAGCATGGTATGAAACTCTTTCAAAATTTCTTCTTGAAAATGGATTCATAAGAGGTACCATTGACAAAACTCTCTTTATTAGAAAGTATAAAGGTGACATTTTGCTTGTCCAAATTTATGTTGATGATTTTATATTTGGATCTACTAATGACAAACTCTGTGAAAAGTTTAGTAAACTAATGCAGTCAAATTATGAAATGAGCATGATGGGAGAATTGAACTTCTTTTTGGGGCTTCAAGTCAAACAGAATGATGATGGAATTTTCATAAATCAAACAAAGTATGTAAAAGAACTATTGAAGAAGTTTGATATGCAAGATTCTACAACTGCTAGAACTCCCATGTCAACAGCCACTAAGCTAGACTCTGACCCAAAGGGTAAGAAAGTTGACAACACCAGCTACAGAGGTATGATTGGCTCATTATTATATTTAACTGCTAGTAGACCAGATATAATGTTTGCAACTTGTCTGTGTGCTAGATTTCAAGCTGACCCCAGAGAATCACATTTAATAGCTGTAAAAAGAATTTTTAGATATCTCAAGGGGGCACAAACTCTTGGACTTTGGTATCCTAGAGGGTGATTTTTCATTAATTGGCTATTCAGATTCTGACTATGCAGGATGCAAAGTAGACAGGAAAAGCACAACAGGTCAGTGCCAGTTTCTTGACAACAGATTAATTTCTTGGTTTAGCAAGAAACAACAGACTGTATCAACCTCAACAGCTGAGGCTGAATACATTGCCGCTGGAAGTTGCTGTGCTCAAATTCTGTGGATAAGAAATCAATTACTTGATTATGGACTAACATTCTCAAGTATTCCTATGTATTGTAATAATACCAGTGCTATTAAAATTGCAGAGAATCCAGTCCAACATTCCAGAACAAAGCACATTGATGTCAGGTATCATTTTATAAGAGAACATGTTGAAAATGGTACTGTGACACTTCACTATATTCCAACTGACAAACAGATTGCAGACATTTTGACAAAACCACTTGATGAGTCTACCTTTCTTAGACTGATAGGTGAATTAGGTATGTTAAACATGTAAGTGATTACAAATTTCAAGCAATAAAGTATGTACTTTAATTATAATTCTGGTTGTAACACATTATAATTAATTATTTTTTCAAAATTTTCATTGGTACTTTATCTTGACAGAGTCTAGTTTTTAGACTCTGACGAGTCTGTAGACTCTAACGAGTCTGTAGACTCTGACTAGTCTGCAGACTCTGAGAGTTTGTAGACTCTGAAAAAAATTTATCTCCTAGACTCCGAAACGGTTCAAATTCACGCCTGCAGACTCTGATTGTGTTTAAATTATTCAAATGACTTGAAATAGGCGGTAACAATTGTTTTTGACTGGAGATAGACTGTAGACTCGTGTGTATTGTTACCAATACAAACAAAATAGATGATTTTCATACATTTTACTCACTTGTTTATTGCAATTATTTTCTAAGGCAGAACTATTCACAGAGCTCTTTACGAACCCTAGCAACTTTCTTCAAGCATATTCATCACTTTCAATTAACAACAACTTCAATGGCTGCTATCTCAACTGTCATGAGGGGACCCAAGGCAATTGCTTTCACATTTAGGGATTTCGAGTTCATGACCACAAATCATGTTGCCGCCCTTGGAGAAAAGAAAGGGGTAGACGCTGACTACTACCCTGTGATGGACTTCTTGGAGCAATCCGAGCTACACTACATTCTCAAGGCATCACCAGTCATTCACATGGATGCTGTGTCACAAGCCTGGAGCTCTGCAAAGGTAGTTGATCCTTCTCAGGATCAACCACGTAAAAAATGTTTACCTTTGGTGATTTTACATTTGATGTCACTGCTGATGTTATTAATTCTGTGTTTAAATTACCTGTTAAACAACCTTTTGATGAAACTGTTTCTGATGCTGAAATTAAAGATATGTTTAAATCACTAGGTTATTCTGGTAGTTTAGAAAACATCGGTAAGTTAACTAGGCCTTATTTAAAAAAAGAATGGTCTTTTTTCTTTGATCAAATTGCTAAGTGTTTTACTGGTAAGTGTAGTGGATTTGATGCGATTACTGCTATTACTTATCAAATTGGTCACAGTCTCCTATTTGATAGAGTAATCAACATTGGTGATATGTTGCTCACTCAAATGGGAGCAAAATTAAATAATGTGCATGAGGGGAGGAAGAAAGTTTACTATCATAGATTTCTTATGATTCTCCTCAATCACTTCATTCCTGACATGTCAACAAAGTTGGCAGATGATTGTTGTGTGCAGTCATACAAACAGTAAAGGAGGATATTCTCTGATATTAAGAGAATTGATGACAAGAAGAAGAGTCTACCTGCCATGACATATCCACAGGTAATGAAGGTAAAACTCTCAACCTACAAACCTTCTATCTACAATGCTTCATTTTTTGTGGTGAAATGGTGCAGGAGCAAGTAATGGAGAATCCCCCTGCACCTACCCAAGTCACCCAATCACCTTCCAAGAAACAATATTCAAAACCAAAATCCAAAAAGAAACCAACCTCTGGTGTCTCTCAACAAGCACCAGTTGTAAAGAGGAGAAAGTTGATTCAAACAAGGCTTATAGATGAGCACAGTGATGAGGAGCTCAACCCTCTAGAGAAGCAAGTTGTTGAAGGACTTTTTTTGTTAAAGGAAGGTCATGATACACTTGATTCTACCTTTCAAGCCAAGTCTGTAGTCTCTGAAAAGGCTACAGACTCTGACCAACCTAGGAATGCACCCCAGGATGCTCAAACTGCATCTCTTGAGAAATCTTTTGCTCAAAAATACAGAAGGTTAAGGAAGGCTTATTCTGCACACACACACAAGCCTATTACTATTACTAACCCTGTTTTGCAGGAAACAGATGCTCCCAAGGCTCCTGCAGGGCCAGACTTTGAAAGCAAGAAATTACCTGAACTAGAGTCTAATGTTGAGTCAGAGTCTAGACTGCCTTTAGACTCTGATCATGAGACATTTTGGGAATGAATGCCATTGAATGCAGCCTCATGTCTTATTGATGAAATTCTTACTCCAAGTGATGAGGTGTTGCTGTTCCTTTATCCTTTGGTGGAATCAGTAGAAGATCCAGAACAATATCAGACTAAATCTCAAGTCTTGGATTTTCTTTCAACCTATGAGACCCTAAGGAAGAGAATGGAACAGGAGCTACAACTGTCTATATAGAATGTGGTCAAAAATCTATACAGCTACCTATCCAACTCTTCATTACAAGCAAAAGCAGCTGGGCTCATAGAAGGCAGAACAACTGAAGTTCTCAAAGCACTAGGAGTGCCAGACTCTGAACAGCAAATCACAAAGAAGCCTAAAAAGCTTAAGATCTACAAAAGGAGAGAATCAGAGTCTGTTGCTGAGTTGGAAACTGAGATTGAGCAACCATTTTTTGACTATGAAGCAATTTGGAATCAAGGAATTACCTACAGGACAGCTATTGATTGGATTTCTACTATTCAGCCTCTTTCAAGAAAGGTGGTTGATTTTCTTGTCCAAAATGTAGGAAAGGTGGCCAACAAATACATCTATCTAACCTATGAAAGTAGATTGGATCAACTCAAGGGCTCATATTATCAGAAACTAGCAAGGGAACTGCAGGATTCCTTTCACATGACTTTTGCCCAGGCCATCTATGCACTTCATGCCAGGATCTTTCTCAATGGACACTTGGATGCATTAACTATGGTAGAACCACAGGCGGTAGCAGGTGATGCTAGGCAGTTGGAGGATGGGACTAGTGCACCAGTGGTGACTAGTGATAAAGATGCTCAGTCTGCCTCACCCACACAAGAACCACCTAGTCAGAGGTTGGGTGATAGTGGGGCAATGGAGTATGCTGTAAGGCCCTCCTTGGCAACTCAACAAACTGCTGATGAGAACCCCAGTGATATGGGAGGACAGACTCTGATGGATGCTCAAGAAGTACTTTTCCATCCTTGTCTATCAGAGTCTATCCACCTTGAGGGGGGAGTCTCATGCACAAACATTCCAAGATGGTGACACTCAGACTTTGGCTTCTAATGAAGTCCTACTGAAGCAGTCAGAGTCTAGAGTAGACCCTGAGACTGGAATACTGGAGCCAACAGACTCTGAAAAGAAAGAAGTGAAGGAATTTATGCACCTGCGGAAGCATTGAATAACATTTATTTGCATATATTCCTATGTATACATACATATAGATACAAAAACTATTTTATAAATTGAAGAATACCTCGATTGCTTTCCGGCAACAGCTAGAGAAGATCTTGTTCTTCAATCCTTGCAATCACCCCTCAAGTGTGGAGTGCTCTAAAGATATCCACCAAGAATCAAACTAAAAGATGAAGGAGGAGGCTAGAGAGGAAATTAGGGTTGCCTCCCTTTTAAAATATTTCTCACAAATATTAGGGTTTTAGTATTAGGGTTTATAATCCTATATTTATAGGCAAATATCTCAACTGAGATATTTTCTATAAATATCTTATTATTAATTCCCTTTGTAATTAATTAATCTTATTAATTAATTAGTTAATGATTAAAACTATTTTAATCATTAATTTATTTTTCTGAACTCTTTTAGAAAATTATTCTCTCTTCATATTTAATTACTTTAATTAAATATTTAATTAATAATATTAAGATCTTATCTTAAATAATTTATAATTAATTAAATCTTATTTAATTAATTTATAAAATTTGCTAAGTAATTATTTATTTCATAAATAAATAATGACTAGCTATTATTAATTATTCCTTCATCTATAATTTAATCTCTTTTATGGTATGACTCTTTAGGTTCAATATTAAGCCGGTAGTAGAAATAAATAATAATAAACATTTTATTTATTATTTATATGAATTCTATTAATTCATTAAATATAATTAATCTGATTAATTATATTTATTCTACATCGTGAGTGATGCTTCTCAACATATCGCTCCAAGAGGCGCGAGCGCGCCTGGTGCCGCTGTTAAAAAGAAAAAAATAGTAAAAACATGCCATAAATCTTTCCCAAACCCGATTTTAGCCCATTTAGCTCCTTTTTAAAGCCTTTTAACATACCCTAACCCTAATTCTCACATTCCAAACTCCCAAACCCTTTTTCTTGTCCTTTAAATCTTATTCTACCAAGCCCTCTACATCTCACCTATACACACACCTATACACACATCAAATCAACACATGGCACCCAAGAGAGCTAGGCGTGCAGGTACTTCCAGTAATTCTTCTTCGAGTGGGGGAGTCCTTCTTCAGTTCAATTCACCGGAGGCTCAAGCTGAATTTGCGCGTTTAATGACCAAATATGTGGTCAAGGAGAGAGGCTTTACCCCGGGTGTTCTTGATGGGGATTTGCTCGCAATGATTGATGAGCGCGGTTGGGAAACCGTGTGTGAGGCTGCGGAGGCGATACCATTGAGTATCGTTAGGGAGTTTTATGCTAATGCCAAGCAGGAGAAAAATGGGTATTCTACAGTCCGGGGGTATGTGATGGACTATACTCCTGCCGCTATTACCAAGGTTTTGCAATTGCCGGCACCGCAGGAAGGTGAGGAAGATTTTGGGTTGAAAACCCATGGGGAGGTTGACCTTGAGGCCATTCTGCGAGATATGACCGTTCCAGGCACTAATTGGAAGCGCAGGGCGGGCTCCACTGAGTCGGTTACCTTCTCAGCTATGGCATTGAACCCGTATGCTAAGGCCTGGAACCTGTTTCTGTGTGCTAATATTGTGCCATCGTCGCATACTCATGAGTTGACAGTGGATTGGGCCATTTTGTTGTGGGGAATTCTAACCGGGAAATACATCGACCTCGGCTCCCTTATCTACAGGCACATGATCAGATTTTTGCAGGGCAGTACCACTGGAGCGATCCCTTATGGCTCAGTGGTTGTTCGTCTGTGTGTTGATGTGGGTATTCACTGGCCGGCGGAGGAGCAGTTGCAGCATCCTGCTAGTACCATTGATACGGCGGCGATAGCCCGGCTACCTGAATGGGACGGTGGTATACCGCATGCCAGAGGTTTGGGGTATATTGTGGGTGATGAGGTGCCACCTAGACAGCAGAGGGAGGCTAAGGCTGGGTCTTCTAGGGCACAACGGGAGGTGGCTAGTGCTGGCATGGGTGAGGCTCATTTTAGGCGTTTGGCGCGGCGGATGGACGCCGTTGATGACAGGTAGAGCCGGTTTGCTGCTGACCTGACTCAGGCTCTCGGTGCAGCTTTCCTCGCTACTGGTGTACAGGTAGATTGGCCTGTTTATGGAGCTGGCACCGTGTACCCACCACCGGATTCACCCGAGGAGGGTGACTCTGCTGATAATTGAGGTATATCTGCACACTTTCTTTGTTTCTTGCCTTCAATGAGGACATTGAATATTTTAAGTTTGGGAGTGGGAAATAGAGATTGTAGTTAGTTACATATACGACATGTAGTTGTAGTGTTTCCATGCATTTTGTTTTAATTGTCCATTTAGAGCATTTTGTTTATAAATTTTTGTTCTGTTTACCATGTGAGTCCATTTTAATTGCATTTCATAGCATGCATATTTCATGATCCCTTTGGACGAGCTAATTCTGATTGTTAAGTCGAGGTCAAATTGTGTGTGGTATTGATGAGCAGAGGGATGAATTACAGTCCTTATGAAATTGAGTTGCATGTTTCAGAAGCACATCTTTGTACAGTCTCAGCGGTTGCTTTTGGACTAGGTTGAGTCATGCATGTTTAGTTGTTTTAGATTTAATCGCATGTTTATATCTAGAATGTTTGATATTCCCTCGATAATGTAAGGATGCTAAAGTATAAGTTTGGGGAAAACCAGGGATTCATGCTAATTGTTAATAGTTGTCGAGAATGGCTAGTAGTCGGCTCATATTTTTATGAGTAATCTAGGGTTGGAAGTGAGAATTCTCATTCCGGATTATATATATATATATATATAAAAGAAAATAAAAAAAAGAGTCGTGTGAATAATTTCAAGGTAAAATTAACCAGGGTGAGCTCTTTAATACTCGAGCAATTAAGTTCGCGGGGATTTTGCGCCTAGTGGCCTGAGGCTTTTTATAGTCTGGGACTCACTGACCTAACGCTCGCTACATGGGTATTATTGTATAAGCCTTTAGGGGTCTCATCCATTGCACGGTTAAGTAAGTCTATGTATTGAGTTATGTGTCGTAGTGGTTGTTAGCAATAAAGTATGGTTCCTTGTCTAACTCAAATAAATTACGGAGGTGTTTGCATGTTATGGAGTGTTTATCGCTCATTCTGGTTATAAACATGTGATTGTCTTGGCGAAAAATAGGTATGATTTTAGTCTAGTGTAAGAGTATATTTGATGAGCATCGCACACACCCACGCTTCTGTTCATGTAGCATCGGTATTCGGGGGCTTGGTCGAGCTCTGTTCAGATGTATTGCATCTCCTTGAGGTTCTGGCGTGTCAATTGGTTTCGATGAGTTTGAGGGGGTCATTGCATTTTCATAGTAGTTGCATTCATGCATTGCATTGCATTAGATTGTTTAGAGTCTGTTTATGCTTGGGGACAAACATCGATTTAAGTTTGGGGATGTGTTAGTGGACTTTTTGTCCACTATATACGTTCCAATTCGGCTTAAATTGATCGCTTTTGCCCAAGTATGTAGTGTCTTTTGATGTGTTTTGTGTCTTTGGTGTGCAGATTGCCGTTCGAAGCAGCTGTGAGGAATAATTGCATAATTTGGTGGTTTAGGAGCTGGGATTTCAAATGAGGAAGATCACGGCTTGAGTTGAGTCCAAGAGAGGGCAAGAGAAGTCGTTAAAAGAGCAAACGGGCAAGAAACTCAACTGCTGGACAGAAGCTGCAGGCGCGCCCGCGCCTCACCAAGCGCGTCCGCGCTTCAACAGGAAAGTTCAAGGGCGCCCTCTCTTCATCAAGCGCGCCCGCGCCCCACTCAAAGCTGATTCATTTCTTTTGCAGTTTGGATAGCTTTTAAGGCCCAAGCCCATGGATTTTGGTTTTTATGTAACCTAGTATAAAAACATCAGGGATTATTATTATCAGTATCAGATCGTATCTTAGGAAGTAGTATTACTTTGTGAGCCACCAAGGAAGAGAATTAGGTCATCAAGCTTCCTTGGGTGATTTAGTTCGAACTATTTCTTTTGTAATTTTCTACCACGTGGATGATCGGTTGTTTCATATACTCTTGCAATTAATATCAGTATTTTATTTATAATTGGTTGTCTACTATGTTTTCAATTGAACCCATGATGGCGGATAGTCCAATTATGGGCTAATCGTTGTCATGGGATTTTAATGGATTTTTCTATCGATTCTAGATATTGATTGTTTTTATGCCAAAGTGTGTGATTGTTATGGATATCCTAGTATGGTTAAGCTTATACATCGTAAATGCGTCGCGAACATTTATGATTGTTTGTTAAATCCTCGTGAATGCGAAAGTGGATCTAGGGTTTAGAACATACCATGCTAGCATAGGTTTTTGCATGTTGAGAGCATGTATTAATTTGTGCTGTAATTCTGACCGTCTTGCACTGACTATGTGATTTTATGGATACTTGTGCTTAAGCCATTGTGTTTTCAATTTCTATAGACATATAGGGACTAAGCATAGTGGTTGACTATTTGACTTCTATCAATTGTGGATGTTCATTAGGATGGTATGCGTACAACGAAAGTTGGCGTTTATCAGTTTTGAGGGTCTGATCAGTTATCATCACCTTCACATGCTAGGTTGAAAAGGCATAAGATTCTAGATGAGATAGTTAATGAAGTTGAAATTCCATGTTTTTTTCATATAAGTAATTCGTTAAGTTTTAATCATTAGTGTAATCAAACACCAAATTGTTCATTTTCTTAGCAGTGAAACATAACTATATTCTGGTGTATAAGTGAACTAAACGTAAGCAAGTCGAGTCTCTGTGGGAACGTATCCTACTTATTACTGTATTACTTGTGACCACGTTCTCTTGCGTGAATAAAGTGCGAACAAGTTTTTGGCGCCGCTGCCGAGGAGTCGGTTCATTGTTTTGTTTAGTTAATGTGCTTATCATCAGTGGTCGTTAGATATCACTGACTGGGAATTGTTACTAATCATTCTTTTTTGTTCTGTGATTTTAGATAATCGATCGTGTATGCGTACTCGTTCTCAATCGAGTAAGGAAAAAATGGAAGAACACTTAGAAGAAGGGAGGGGAATTGCAGTTCTAGGAATTGAGCCATAATTAGTGATGGGGGATCCAGTGAAAGCTCTACGGGATTATTCCCAACCGAAGATCAATGACATTCAGTCAAGCATTGTTAGGCTGGCTATTGCGGCTAATAATTTCGAAATCAAGCCGGGCACGATTCAAATGGTTCAGAATTCTGTGCAGTTTGGGGGTTCACCTGCTGAGGACCCTAATATGCATATCAGAGACTTCATCGAGATCTGTGATACTGAAAGGCATAGGTGTACTAACTTGTAACACTTAATTACTATGTAACTCAACTAGGTAAAAGATAAAACAACAGCAAAACAAGAGAAACTGAAGAAGCACATGGAATCAATCAACTGAAGAAATGGTAATGATACTTGGTAACTACAAGTAACTAATTTGGTTAATCAAGGATGCATAAGTGAGAAGAAGTTCAATCTCAGTATTGCTCATGCCCTAACTTATCTAATGGAGAATCAAATTAATGTCAAAGAAGTATCAAGAAGACCAAAGTGATTTCATGTAATGTATCTCAACATCTGGATAATGTAAAGGTTAATCAACAAATGAGAACTGACATTCAGAAGCAAGAACCCCTACAAGACTAGTCACTTATGAACCAGACCATTGCATCAAGTGTCAGGACATTGGAGGCAAGTTCATGTCAGTAATAGAAGATCTCATTTGAATTGAGTGAGGAAAAGAAATTGAAGAAGCTAGGGAAACTTGCTCATAAAGGTTAATCCTCAATTAGTCACTAAAGAAGGTCAACATTGGATGAGTGCATATTTGCTAAGGCAAATGTCTATCCACGACAGATCGAGATCGAGATCGAGATTCTCAAAGATCGAGATCGAGATTCTCACAGATCGAGATCGAGATTCTCACAGATCGAGATCGAGATTCTCACAGATCGAAATCGAGATTTTCACAAATCGAGATCGAGATCGAGATTGTCAACCAAGATCGAGATCGAGATGGGTCCAAGCCGAGATCGAGATGCGGGTCGATATGTAGCATTTAATGTTCAAGGGACAAGTGGCTTATTGTGAATGGTTGATCCAGGGTGGTTGGGAAAGTACTTTTTTTTGACGAGTCCTGATTGGGCCACGTATACAAAAAGGACAAGATCAAGACTACAAGACATTATAAAAGCAGCACTTTGTTTTATTTGTAAAAAAAAGGACTTTTTAGCAATCTCTGTACTTTCTATTTGTATATTTTTAAGAGAGCATTTTACTGTAAAAAGAAAGTGAGAGAGAATCAGTTGAATCAAGCTTTAATTGCTGTATTTATTGTTCAACTGATTATTATGCTTTTATGAATGTTGTAGCAAATCCTTCAATGAATATAATGATATATTCTTGAAATTCCGTGTCATCATTTATTACCTGCATTTATTTCATTTTCTCTCATTATTCGAAACAGTTGTATTCACCCCCCCCCCCCTCTACAACACTTTGGACCTAACAATTGGTATCAGAGCTCCTGTTAAACACATCTAACAGAGATCCTACTGTGTTGATTGAGTTGGTTCTTGAAAATCCCAGATCCATTTTTCTTGAAGTTTGTGCCGAAAGCTTTTATTTGTTTCTTCTTGAAAAGTTCATAGATCTAAAAAGTTTTGAGTCATGTGTAAGGAATATTTGTACAACATTACAAACGTTGTACCTTAGAGCTTTGTGGGTTTTCTTGTGGCCAAAAGTGAATCAACTGTCTGACCAAACAAAAAGTACATATTCGAACTTCTGTCAACTAGAAAGTGGACATTTTTTTGTTTGGACTTGAAAAAGTGGTGGACCCTGCTACTGTTCCTGAGATTAGAACTAACTTGCTTGAATCTTAAGTGCAAAACCCATTGGATATTAAGTGTTGGATATTTAAAGTGAGATAATTAATTTTTCAAGTAAATACAATTTATTGTAATTTGAAAAGTGTATTATCTTAATTTTAAACTTTATTAAAATGGTCGCCGCACACAGATTTAAGATACCTCCGTTTGATGCAAAACATTATGACGAATGGACAGGAAGGATGAAAGCCTACCTTGAATCAATAAACAAGGTATACTTGAGAATATTGGAGAATGGTCCATACATACCCATGAGAATTGAGCCAGAGCGAATGGAAGGAGGGATACTAATACCATCCCCGTCTGTTCCTAAAGAGGAAATGGAGTTTTCAGACGCAGATAAAGAATTGGTTGGTATGGATGCGTCGTTACGCAACGTCATAATTGAATCCCTAAACTCAGAGTACTATGTTCAAATAAAGGGATTAAAAACAGCTAAAGCCATGTGGGATAAACTGGCTGTAGTGATGGATGGGACCGAGGAAGTTAGAGATAATCACAAGCGCATTCTGATATCTGAATATTAATCGTTCAGATGCGAACGAGGAGAAAGTGTAGCGGATGTTTACAAATGCTACAGTAAATTGCTTATCGAGCTGAGTATAAGAGATAAAGTCTATCCACTGGAAGATTCAAATATCAAGTTTCTCTTGAATTTGCCTAAACATCTGGAACACTGGATCACTGCCATTCGAGAGTCAAGAGACTTGAAAAATACTTCTCTCGAAAAGCTGTATGGTGTATTGAAAACCTACGAGCTAGAGCAAGAACAAAATGACAAAAGAAGATCCTACAATAGTGGAGAATACAAAGCGGTAAGTGAATCTGGACTTGTAGCTGAAGAGTCTACTGCAAAGGCACTTGCAGATGTCTCATTGAAAACTGCTAATCCTGAAAGGGTGATATTAGATATTGAAGATCCATCCGAAGAAAGTGAGGATGAATATTATACCCTTGAAGAGCTGGACAAATTAGAAGACAAGTCATATGCTTGTATTGCTCGAGAATTTGCTCATATCAGCTTCAGGAAGCCAAGAAAAGGTAAAGGACGATTTGGTAGTTCTTTCAGCCGAAGCAGCAGCAGCAGCAGAGGTAGTAGTGTAAGTGGCCGGGAAAATTACAGCGGTCGAGGTAGCACATCTAGTAGTGGCTACAGACCTAACCTGGTAGACAAGAACAAGTTTAGATGCTTTAACTGCAATGAATTGGGACACTTTGCAACAGAGTGCAAGAAGCCCAAATACGTTCATCCCAAGGAATCCTATGCTGATCTGAAAAAGAAATATGATGCCTTGGTTAGCAAGCAACAGAAGGGAAGCCGGGCTTATGTTGTGACTGAAGGGAAGGGTTGGGACGAGTCTGATGAAGATGAAGATCAGGAGCTATGCAACCTCGCTTTAATGGCAAAATCTTCAGAACAATCAGAGGTACCAATTCTAACCGTAAATGAAATGTCTATTTCTGAGTACCAAAATGAATTAGCTTCCATGACTAAAGACATGTACAATCTCCAACTGAATCTAATCGCTGTTAATGAGGAAAATGTGAAACTCTCCCTTAAAAATAGACTTCTAGAGGCCAGGGTAGAGGAATTAGAATCAGGAGAAAGTAAAGAAAGGCAGTTAATGAATCAGGTAGATGTTTTAGAACACAAGCTTAAGATTAGGGAAGTCCTCAACGAAGAACTTAAGAATGAATTAGCTGAGCTTAAAATAACATGTCAATCTTTTAAAGAAGCCGCTAATAAAGTTTTTGTAGAAAGGGACATGTACATGAAACTGGCAGGCAATAGTAAAAATGAAAAAGTAAACATAGGACTTGACTACACACAGAAAAAGAAAAATAGGGCTGTTGAATTGTTAGAGCCAGTGTTAGTCAAAGAAAATGTGCTTGGGGTTTTAGGGGATGTTAGAAAACCTATCTTTAAGCAGTTTGAGCCTAGGACAATAGATCCTGTTGCTGTTAAAATTGAACATGAGATTAAAATGGAAAAAGAGACGGAAGAACAAGTAGTAAAACCTACAACTTCTAAGAGAGCGAGTAAGAGTGCTTATGCTAAGAGAGGTGTAGGAACCAAGGAGGCTAAGACGGTGTCATATAAACAATGGGTAACAGGGTCAGACCAAATGAAAACACCTGTAGAGGTAGTTAAAACTGAACCTGTATCTGTATCTACATCTACACGAGCTAGGAAGGCATGCTATATTTGTAATCAAACTGATCATTTGTCTTACTATTGCCCGTTCTATGTAGAGGAAGAAAAACCTATTGGTTGTAATACCATGCCTGCAACTACTGCTTTGCCTAACATGTATGCAAATCATGCCAAATGCAATAATCCTAATTGTATGCCATGTGTTGTAAACATCATGCATGCTTATTTTAATTTGATGAATACTGCTAGTACATCTGGTGAACATACATCTAGTAGTGGTAAGAAAAAGCATGATGGGTCAAAGGCTAAGACTTCAAGTCCTCCTAAAGTTAGGAGTGACCAGTCTACTCCCAAACCTGACAAACCAGTCAAGGTTGACAAGGGAAAAGACAAAGTCAAGATGTATGCCCCTGATGGCAACAAGGCAAAGCCTTCTGTATCTGAAAAGAAAAAGAAAATTATTGATGCGGGGCCCAAACATCATTGGGTTCCGAAGAACACCTAACCTTTCTGGATTTGCAGGGCAGTGAACAGGAAAAGAGAAAAGTCATATGGGTGCTGGATAGTGGAGCATCGAGGCATATGACCGGCAATAAGTCCCTGCTAACAGATTTGGTGTTGAGAGCCGGCTCCGTGGTTACTTTTGGAGATAACAGCAAAGGTTACACCAGGGGATATGGCAAGATTGTCTGTGGAAATGTTATCATTGAGGACGTGTCTTTTGTGGAAGGATTGCGACATAATCTTCTCAGCGTTAGTCAGTTCACCGACAGGGGTTTTGACGTCAACTTTGGGAAGCATGATTGTTCGATTCGAAGCAAAAAGGATGGAAGCCTTGCTCTCAAAGGAGTAAGGAAGTCAAATTTGTTCATAGCCGACATGAATTCTGCTGATCAGTCTGAAGTCACGTGTTTCTACAGCAAGGCTTCTGCTGATGAAAGTTGGCTATGGCATAAAAGATTATCTCACCTGAACTTTAAAGCAATGAATAATCTCGTAAGGAGAGAATTGGTGAGAGGGCTGCCGCAGATGGAGTTTACTCCAGATGGACTCTGCGAAGCATGTGAGATGGGAAAATCGAAAAGAGCCTCGCATAAGGATAAGCAAGTGAATAGCATTACCGAGCCCCTACAACTACTTCACATGGATTTGTTTGGACCCGTTAATGTTATGTCAATGTCAAGGGAAAGATACGCGCTGGTGATAGTCGATGACTTTTCCAAATACACATGGGTAAAGTTTGTGACATCGAAAGATGCAGTGCCACATGAGATCATTAGGCATGTACTGGTAATTGAAAACGTAGCAAGTCTGACTGTGAAGACTATCCGATCCGACAACGGGACAGAATTCAAGAACTCAGTGTTAATGGATTTCTGCATATCTAAAGGGATCAGACGACAGTATTCAGCACCGAGAACACCGCAGCAGAATGGGGTGGTAGAAAGGAAGAATAGGACACTGGTTGAAGCAGCTAGGAAAATGCTGTATGACTCAAGACTTCCTTTGTATTTTTGGGCTGAAGCAGTTAGCGCAGCGTGTTATACACAGAACAGAACCCTGATTACAAAAGACTATAATGAGACGCCTTATTATCTGATGAATAAACGAAAACCATCTATCAAGTACTTTCACGTGTTTGGTGCCAAATGCTTTGTGTTAAGAGACAATGCACAACTTGGAAAGTTTGATGCCAAAGCAGATGAAGGGGTTTTCATTGGATATTCTCTTGAAGTAGTAGCAGTGTACAGGGTGTTTGCGCTTAATGATCGCAAGGTGGTTGAAAGCCTTAATGTCACATTCGACGACTCAAAGCTCCCTTCTATACAAAAAGAAAACAGTGAGCCCACTTCCCTAAGATTTGAAAATATGGATATTGATGAAGTGGATACAGTTCCTGAGTCTGTTGTGCAGGGTAGTGATCCAATGATAAATAATGTAATTAATCAAGAGTCTAGTGTTTCGCCAATACAAAACACTAGGGCTGAGGGATCACCTTCCGTTAGACCTGGTAGTAACTCAGGGGAAGTAAGTATGCACTCAGGGGGAGCTAGTATTGGCTCAGGAGGAGCTAGTGGAAGTGCTTCTAGACTAAGTCACCTTCACTTACAAGATCAAGCTGAGTCATCAAGAACATTTGCTAGGGATCGTACTTGGAACAAGGACCATCCGTTTGAGCTAATTATTGGTGATCCAGATGCCGGAGTGACTACTAGAGGAAAAGCTAGAGCTGAAATTGCCACTGAGAATGAATGTCTATACTCAGTGTTCCTTTCTCAATTGGAACCTAAAGTGGTGGAAGAAGCCCTAGATGACGCTGATTGGGTGATTGCTATGCAAGAAGAACTCAATCAGTTTAAAAGGCAGAAGGTGTGGAAGCTGGTACCTAGACCAAAGAATAGATCTGTTGTTGGAACAAAATGGGTATTCAGAAACAAGCTGGATGAAAACGGACTTGTAACACGAAATAAAGCTCGCTTGGTTGCTAAGGGTTATACTCAAAGAGAAGGAATTGATTATGATGAAACCTACGCACCAGTAGCAAGGCTAGAGGCCGTAAGGATGTTCTTAGCATTCGCAGCACATCATGGTTTTAAAGTCTATCAGATGGATGTCAAGAGTGCATTCTTAAACGGTGAATTGGATGAAGAAGTGTATGTTGATCAACCTCCTGGGTTTGTCGACAGCAAATACTGTGATTATGTTTATCGCCTCTTCAAATCAGTATATGGCCTTAAGCAGTCTCCGCGGAAGTGGTATGAAACTCTGTCAGACTTCTTACTAGAAAGTGGTTTCACCAGAGGAGTAATCGACAAGACGCTTTTCTACAAGAAATGCAAAGATGATCTAATAATGGTGCAAGTATATGTGGATGACATTATCTTTGGGTCTGCAAATGAGAAGCTTCGTGCTAAATTCGCAAAGTTAATGCAATCAAGGTATGAGATGAGCATGATGGGAGAGCTGACGTTCTTTCTCGGTATTCAAGTTAGTCAGAAGAAGGACGGGATATTTATCTTCCAGACCAAGTACATTCATGATCTATTAAAGAAGTATGGTCTCGAAGATGTATCACAAGCTAAGACTCCTATGGCAACAGCCACGAAGCTTGACGAGGATAAAGCGGGAAAACCTGTAGACATCTCAAGCTATCGAGGTATGATCGGCTCTCTTTTGTATTTAACTGCTAGCAAACCTGATATTATGTTCTCTACATGCTTATGTGCAAGGTTCCAAGCGGATCCTAGAGAGTCACATCTCATAGCCGTAAAGCGTATTTTTAGGTATCTCAAGGAAACATCAAATCTTGGGATTTGGTACCCAAGAGATACAGGGTTTAATCTTGTTGGCTATTCGGATTCAGATTACGCAGGTTGTAGAATAGATAGGAAGAGCACTTCAGGAAGCTGTCAGTTTCTTGGAAGAAGGTTGGTGTCTTGGCAAAGCAAGAAACAACACACAGTATCTACCTCGACAGCTGAAGCAGAATATATTGTTGCTGGAAGCTGTGTGGCTCAGATACTGTGGATGAAGAACTAACTCAAGGACTACGGTGTGGAAGTATCTAAGATTCCTATCATGTGTGACAACACAAGTGCTATTGCAATGACCAACAATCCTGTGGATCACTCAAGGACTAAGCATATTGATATAAGGTATCATTTTATTAGAGAGCATGTAGAAAATGAAACTGTAGCGCTGCATTTTGTGTCTACTGAACATCAAATAGCAGATATATTCACTAAACCTCTAGACGAATCAACATTTTCTAGATTGGTTGGTGAATTGGGGATGCTTAACACCTGTTAGTTTTGCTACCTATCTGTTATAATTCAGTTTGTGTACATATTATTGTTGTTCATGAATATTCATAATTAATAATGTGTACTTAACTTCAAAAATGTATGTATTGCATGTCATAAGGGGAAGTTAGAAAGTTTCATGACATTGATTTTATGATGATCTGTGTATCCATATGATTAATGTCTAATAATGTGATAGGATTTAATGCTAGACTTAATTTTGTAATGCATGATTTATTTGCTAAATTCCCTGTCATTTCAAAATTGTAAGTTTCTAAGGCAAATCTCGATCTGGTTCTGGATCGAGATCGAGATTGACTTGCGAAAATTGCTTAAAAACTGTTAAGGTACATCTCGATCTATCCACATCGAGATCGACATTGAGATGTAGATCGAGATGCGGATCGAGATCAACATCAAGATCGACATCGAGATGTAGATCGAGATGCGGATCGAGATCGACATCAAGATCGACATCAAGATCGACATTGAGATGTAGATCGAGATGCGGATCTCGAGATCGAGATGTGACTTGTCTCTTCAGATATTTTTTTTGGCGTGCAAGTATATAATATAGCATTATATAGACTGTTCATTATTTCTCTTAACCTTCTCTCTCTCACTAGTTCAAAAAGCTGAAGCAAATACACACGCATATACATACATTCACAGCATCCTCTTCCCTGCCATAACACCAAGTTTTTCTTGTGATTTTCTTAAACAAAAATCACTAACTGTTACTTGAAAACATTAATCACTAAAACAAAACTCTGCCAAAATTTTGTTTAAAGTAAACTGTTGAACTTTTTGCGCATATTCTACGACATTTCTTAACATTAGTGTTCTTGCAAATCGTTGTTCAGTTCTCTTGTTATTCGAGTGAGTTTGTTTTTATTGATTTCGTGTCTTCGTGTTTTTCTTGTGTTCTTGAGTGGCATAGTTGTGTGTGTTACTGTTCACTTTAATTTCCTAAAGCTAAACCGTCCAGCATTAGTGGGAGTTAAGTGATCATTAGTGGGGAGTTAAGTGGTCATTAGTGGGGAGTTTTATTACGTGGGTAATTAGTGGGGTTCGTGTACGTTTTTTTGTGTTTAAATTTAGAACTTGTTCTCTAAAATTTTCATTGCAAAATCTTTACAAAATATTTCTCTTCTCAAACGCAAATCTCAAATGGCCAACCCAAATTTCACAATTCCCAAAACCAACTTTGTTAATCTCTCTGCTGATCGAGCAACTGGTAGATTCATTCACTACCAGTTCTGGATTGAGTCCCTCAACAACACATCCATAATAAATCATGCCTTAACCACCTCTCTCATCCTGAATGTCGAAGCCCTTCAAGCTGCTTACTCAACATTAGAGATTCAGGGTGGTAAAGCAAATCCAACAGGCTTATCCTTCACTATCAGTGGTGCAAAATATGAGGTCAGTCTGCAGAAGTTCAATGAGATTCTTGGGCTTCCTTCAGAAAATCTTGCTCCGGAACCCACTATGGAATAAATGTTGCAATTATTCACAGAGATAGGTTGTCGTCCTCCCACGGGTCCTATCAAGGTAACAAAGGTTCACACAGTATGTTACCAGCTGAGTGGGATTATGTAGTTCAGGCCATTCAACGCTGTATGTTCCCAAAGGACAAAGACTACAGGCCAATGAACAACAGCTGTCGAGTAATTCTATATGGAGTGGCAAATAACAGAAGAGTGAATGTGGCAAACATTTGTTGATTCAGTTGTTTGAGAGGTGGGCACTAGAAAAGAATGCATCTCGGAATCCGGAAGATGGACCAGTCAAATGTTGGATGCCAAGATTTCTTCAGATGGTTCTGGATGACATTCTTTCAGAAGAGCACAGAAGAATATTTCAAGGCTCTGAACGGATGGCATGTTTTGATATGACCTTAAAGAGTATCTCCACCATGGAAACCCAGTAAAAGTCCAGACTTTTTGAGTTGCGCCTGACTCCGTACTTCCAGGATCTGCAAGATGCGTATGCTAGGAGGCATGCTTCTCAGTTTACCGCAGTAGAAGTGGAAGGTAGTGGCAACGAAGCTGCTGGTGGAGATCAAGTGTCTGGAAATTTGGGAGAAGCAGGTGTGGATGTTGAAATGGCTGAAGCAAATGTTGCAGAAGCTGGAGCTGACAAGGATGAAGATCTTCTGAGTCAGGTACCTATTCTTGCCGATCTTGATAAAATTTCAATTCAACCAACCCCTGTCTTCTACAGCCGTGGGCTTGAAAACCCCCAGGCTCTATCCCAGGCTGCAAGCCCTTCTGTTCATAAACATTCAGCCAGCCCTAAAACTGGTGATAAAAGGAAGGCAAGCTCATCTAAGTCGAGTGAATCGAGTGGAGGGAGTGTAGGAGTTGAGAGAGTAGTAAAATCAGCAGCTCTGCCACTCTCAAAGAAGCAAAAGATGGATTCTATCCCAGTGGCAACTGCGCGACCTGTTAGGGATAGTTCACCTCTCACAGCCACCACACCTCACGCTGGTGGCTCACCTCTCCTAAATATTCCAACACATTCGCACTCGCCTAGGCATGTTGGTGAGAGTCAAGGAGGGGGTCCAGCTCAACAGCCAATAGGAGCTGGCCCTACCTCCCCTGAGTTGTCCGCTCAAGGCTCTTTGAGCAATTTCTCGGAAGGGGAATGGCAAACTGAGACTAGCTCTTCTGATGCTAGAATCTCAGGAAGTGTATATGTGGAAGAGTCTGTCGAATCCAGTACGGATGACTCTTCCTCATCTAAATCAGAAAACAAGTTGCTCGCAGAGCAACGACATCTGGTGACTGGTGGGTCTACGCCTCCAGAACAGCCCAGCGAACCAGAAAAGGTTCTTGGTGAACAAGGGGATGACATGGTCATAACGCCATCTCCTAACGTAGACACAGCGCTTAAAGGTTCAGTCTCACTGACCGATATCGCCGACCAACTCACTGCTAGTCCCCAGCGACTAGTAGATGAGGCTCTAGTACTGTTAGGCTCTAAACACGAGAGAGAGACAGGGAGAGTAGATCCCTTCTCTTTAGGGATCTTGAGTGAAACAGAACCCGGCGAGAGTAAACAGTTTAACCCAAGCCAAACACCGTCCCCTAAATTGCAGGATCTAGTGAAGAAGGTGGAGGCTTTGGAGGCTGGAGTTGCTGGTGTTACTGCTGCTGTCTCTTCTTACTCTGGAAGATTGGAGGTTGGAGCACAGTTCATGGAGAACCTGATTGCCATCCAAAATCAAATGATTGACAAAATAAACAATCTTGGATTGGTACAAGTGGAGGTTGGGCGGTCAGTCGATGATGTCACTCATGGCATGTCTCAGGTCTGGACGAAGCTGAATGAACTACTTGATGCTGTCTTTGGACGTAACAGGGCTGGACCTGGTCCTTCAACCGGTGGTGGTGGTGACGATAAAAATGATGATGATGCTCCTGATGAGGATAACCCACCTAAGGGGGAGAAGGAGGATCAGGGTCTGAAAAAGCTGACTAGTAAGGGTCCGGTGATCGAGTCCTCAAACAAATCTGGTGAAAAGATGGAGGAGGCTCAACCGGCTCTTAAAGACAAAGGCAAGCAGAAGATGATAGTTGAAGAAGCAGGAGCTGAGAAAGAAACACCTCTCGTCGATGTATTTATGAGAGACTTTATTGAAGATTCTGATGAGGATGAGATGGATGTAGAAGCCTTAGTGGCAAGGAGGTCGAGACTCGAGCAACGGGCAAGAGAGTGGGAACAAGAAAGAGGTCTAAATCCTGGCGGATCTGGCGCAAGAGTTGCAGGTGATGCAGGAGACCACTCGGTTGCTGACGAGCATGTGCCGGAAGAAGAAGTTGATGAAGTAGCGAAAGAAGCGGAGATGCAAGAAGAGATTTTCAGGGAAGCCAGAGAAAGAGTGAATGAAGAAGTGCTTCAAGGAATAGTGGAAAAGGAACTAATGGCAAAGGAGAAGAGAGCGGCTCAGAAAACTCAGCATGAGTATGAAATGAAAAAGATCACAGATCTTAAGGTCCAGGCTGACATAAGGAGGGAAGGTCCCGAGTGGGACAAGGCTAGAGAAGCCTTAGCTGGACCAAGAGCCTATGCTCCTGACTCAGATAGATTGAGTTTCCTTCTCCACAAGCTAGAAAATCTAAACCCTGGGCTTCTGAACTATCTAAACTGTATAAGATAGGGATGCACCTCTGTTCAAGTTATATTCAAGGAGAAAGCATGGAGTCTGATGATTACTTGGGCACCCATAACAAGAATCGAGCCGTGTATGGTTGATGAAGCATTCTTCCATGCAAGGGGTGCTAGTGAACTGGTAGAATATGCTCACAAGGTAGACACCTCTGTCAAGACTGGAGTGCTGTTTAAAGATAAACTATTAAAGATAGCTGAAGACAGAGGGGTTGACATTATTTTAAATCCCTACCAAATCAGATACGTCCATGACAAGGTCTTGAGGATCGTAAATCTACATGACTCGAAACTGACCCCGAGCGAAAATGTACTAAAGGCAGTTGCAAAGCTAGTCCTCACAAAGGGTTTTCTAACAAAGGAAAAGAAGCTGGTGGCTAAGGACTTGGAGAAGTTGATAAGAAGGCAAGATGTTAGATACAAGTTGCCTGAAGCCAAACTACCAGTGGTTAAGAAGGAGCCTGAAGACTATGCATTCGAGCAGCAAGAAAAGGCAATAAAGGAGCATGTGCAGAGATACGGAGATCCAAGATTAGACATTCCTGAAGAAGGAGAAATAAGGGAGGAAGCTAGTGCAGTGGTTGGTGCAAATGTCAAGTTTGTCAAAAGCAAAGCTGAGAATGAGAATGACCTGCTAATCTATACAGATAAGCATCAGGTGGAAACCGTCATTGAGCTCAAGTACGACATCTTTGCAGAACACAGTCATGAAACACTGTGTATCATAAGGGAATTGATTGATGAGATGGATGAAGTTGACGAGTTTGATCAGGACTATCTAAGGGTCACGTTTGAGAACTTCTGTAAAAGAAGACAACAACTTGACATTCAGAGGCTACAGCAATGCACCACCGCTATTGTCATTGGATACCCTAAGCAGCTGGTCATAAGGAAGAAAGGGGAAAAGGGGTATCCTGACAAAGTAACTAAGCTGAGGTTTGAAGACATTCCCACGAAGCTTACCGCTCGCAGCATGGTTGAGAGGTGGTTGAGGTTGTTTCGAGATTATAAGATCAGAAATCATGTGGAAGCAGAAGGACTTAATCTTCTCAAGAAAAGAATGGATGAAGTCTGCAACCCTGAGTTCATGAAGAAAGAAAAGGCAGCCAAGAAGAAAGCTCGTGAGGAAGAGGAGCACAAGAAATCGAGATTTTAATGTATTAAGCTTGTAATGTTTCTTTGCGTTGTAATTTGTTTTCTTGTTTTCCTGCATTGTAAGTACATTATCTGTTTTCTTGTGTAGTGTAAGGTAGAAGTTAGTTAGCTAAGTGTCTTGAAACTGGTTTATATTAGGCGTCAATTATTTCGCGAAGTTCGGCGGTGGTAATACTGCTAAAAGGACTTCAGAAGGATAATTGAAGATTGAGTGGACCGTGCTCTTAAGTACTTAGAGAAAATCTCTAGAAGAGCATGAAGCCAGTTGATCGAGCCAACAGGTGTCCAATTTTGGCACTTGAAGTATCAGTGATAGACATGAAGTTAGTTAATCAAGCCAAGCATTATGCAGGTTGACATGATCGTTTATGAATGTTAGTTTATCTTTTTCAGTCCCTGGTTAGTTGAGTTATCCTCATTGTGAATTTGGTTGTCATTGTTAGACAATCAAATAGGGGGAGATTGAAAGGCATAGGTGTACTAACTTGTAACACTTAATTACTATGTAACTCAACTAGGTAAAAGATAAAACAACAGCAAAACAAGAGAAACTGAAGAAGTACATGGAATCAATCAACTGAAGAAATGGTAATGATACTTGGTAACTACAAGTAACTAATTTGGTTAATCAAGGATGCATAAGTGAGAAGAAGTTCAATCTCAGTATTGCTCATGCCCTAACTTATCTAATGGAGAATCAAATTAATGTCAAAGAAGTATCAAGAAGACCAAAGTGATTTCATGTAATGTATCTCAACATCTGGATAATGTAAAGGTTAATCAACAAATGAGAACTGACATTCAGAAGCAAGAACCCCTACAAGACTAGTCACTTATGAACCAGACCATTGCATCAAGTGTCAGGACATTGGAGGCAAGTTCATGTCAGTAATAGAAGATCTCATTTGAATTGAGTGAGGAAAAGAAATTGAAGAAGCCAGGGAAACTTGCTAATAAAGGTTAATCCTCAATTAGTCACTAAAGAAGGTCAACATTGGATGAGTGCATATTTGCTAAGGCAAATGTCTATCCACGGCAGATCGAGATCGAGTTCGAGATTCTCAAAGATCGAGATCGAGATTCTCACAGATCGAGATCGAGATTCTCATAGATCGAGATCGAGATTTTCACAGATCGAGATCGAGATCGAGATTGTCAACCAAGATCGAGATCGAGATGGGTCCAGGCCGAGATCGAGATGCGGGTCGATATGTAGCATTTAATGTTCAAGGGACAAGTGGCTTATTGTGAACGATTGATCCAGATCTTTCCCAAACCTGATTTTAGCCCATTTAGCTCCAAGAGGCGCGGGCGCGCCTGCTGCCGCTGTTAAAAAGAAAAAAATAGTAAAAACATGCCATAAATCTTTCCCAAACCCGATTTTAGCCCATTTAGCTCCTTTTTAAAGCCTTTTAACATACCCTAACCCTAATTCTCACATTCCAAACTCCCAAACCCTTTTTCTTGTCCTTTACATCTTATTCTACCAAGCCCTCTACATCTCATCTATACACACACCTATACACACATCAAATCAACACATGGCACCCAAGAGAGCTAGGCGAGCAGGTACTTCCAGTAATTCTTCTTCGAGTGGGGGAGTCCTTCCTCAGTTCAATTCACCGGAGGCTCAAGCTGAATTTGCGCGTTTAATGACCAAATCTGTGGTCAAGGAGAGAGGCTTTACCCCGGGTGTTCTTGATGGGGCTTTGTTCGCAATGATTGATGAGCGCGGTTGGGAAACCGTGTGTGAGGCTGCGGAGGCGATACCATTGAGTATCGTTAGGGAGTTTTATGCTAATGCCAAGCAGGAGAAATATGGGTATTCTACAGACCGGGGGTATGTGGTGGACTATACTCCTGCCGCTATTACCAAGGTTTTGTAATTGCCGGCACCGCAGGAAGGTGAGGAAGATTTTGGGTTGAAAACCCATGGGGAGGTTGACCTTGAGGCCATACTGCGAGATATGACCGTTCCAGGCACTAATTGGAAGCGCAGGGCGGGCTCCACTGAGCCGGTTACCTTCTCAGCTATGGCATTGAACCCGTATGCTAAGGCCTGGAACCTGTTTCTGTGTGCTAATATTGTGCCATCGTCGCATACTCATGAGGTGACAGTGGACCGGGCCATTTTGTTGTGGGGAATTCTAAGCGGGAAATACATCGACCTCGGCTCCCTTATCTACAGGCACATGATCATATTTTTGCAGGGCAGTACCACTGGAGCGATCCCTTATGGCTCAGTGGTTGTTCGTCTGTGTGTTGATGTGGGTATTCACTGGCCGGCGGAGGAGCAGTTGCAGCTACCTACTAGTACCATTGATACGGCGGCGATAGCCCGGCTACCTGAATGGGACGGTGGTATACCGCATGCCAGAGGTTTGGGGTATATTGTGGGTGATGAGGTGCCACCTAGACAGCAGAGGGAGGCTAGGGCTGGGTCTTCTAGGGCACAGCGGGAGGTGGCTAGTGCTGGCATGGGTGAGGCTCATTTTAGGCGTTTGGCGCGGCGGATGGACGCCGTTGATGACAGGCAGAGCCGGTTTGCTGCTGACCTGACTCAGGCTCTCGGTGCAGCTTTCCTCGCTACTGGTGTACCGGTAGATTGGCCTGTTTATAGAGCTGGCACCGTGTACTCACCACCGGATTCACCCGAGGAGGGTGACTCTGCTGATGATTGAGATATATCTGCACACTTTCTTTGTTTCTTGCCTTCAATGGGGACATTGAATATTTTAAGTTTGGGGGTGGGAAATAGAGATTGTAGTTAGTTACATATAGGACATCTAGTTGTAGTGTTTTCATGCATTTTGTTTTAATTGTCCATATAGAGCATTTTGTTTGTAAATTTTTGTTCTGTTTACCATGTGAGTCCATTTTAATTGCAATTCATAGCATGCATATTTCATGATCCCTTAGGATGAGCTAATTTTGATTGTTAAGTCGAGGTCAAATTGTGTGTGGTATTGATGAGCAGAGGGATGAATTACAGTCCTTATGAAATTGAGTTGCATGTTTCAGAAGCACATCTTTGTACAGTCTCATCGGTTGCTTTTGGACTAAGTTGAGTCATGCTTGTTTAGTTGTTTTAGATTTAATCGCCTGTTTATATCTAGAATGTTTAATATTCCCTCTATAATGTAAGGATGCTAAAGTATAAGTTTGGGAAAAACCAGGGATTCATGCTAATTGTTAATAGTTATCGAGAATGTCTAGGCGTCAAATGGCTAGTAGCCTGCTCATATTTTTATGAGTAGTCTAGGGTTGGAAGTGAGAATTCTCATTCCAGATTATATATATATATATATATATATATATATATATATATATAAGAGTCGTGTGAATAATTTCAAGGCAAAATTAACCAGGGTGAGCTCTTTAATACTCGAGCAATTAAGTTCGCGAGGACTTTGCACCTAGTGGCCTAAGGCTTTTTATAGTCTGGGACTCACTGACCTAACGCTCGCTACATGGGTATTATTGTATAAGCCTTTAGGGGTCTCATCCATTGCACGGTTAAGTAAGTCTATGTATTGAGTTATGTGTCGTAGTGGTTGTTAGCAATAAAGTATGGTTCCTTGTCTAACTCAAATGAATTACGGAGGTGTTTGCATGTTATGGAGTGTTTATCGCTCATTCTGGTTATAAACATGTGATTGTCTTGGCGAAAAATAGGTATGATTTTAGTCTAGTGTAAGAGTATATTTGATGAGCATCGCACACACCCACGCTTCTGTTCATGTAGCATCGGTATTCGGGGGCTTGGTCGAGCTCTGTTCAGATGTATTGCATCTCTTTGAGGTTCTGGCGTGTCAATTGGTTTTGGTGAGTTTGAGGGGGTCATTGCATTTTCATAGTAGTTGCATTCATGCATTGCATTGCATTAGATTGTTTAGAGTCTGTTTATGCTTGGGGACAAGCATCGGTTTAAGTTTGGGGATGTGTTAGTGGACTTTTTGTCCACAATATACGTTCCAATTCGGCTTAAATTGATCGCTTTTGCCCAAGTATGTAGTCTCTTTTGTTGTGTTTTGTGTCTTTGGTGTGCAGATTGCCGTTCGAAACAGCTGTGAGGAATAATTGCATAATTTGGTGGTTTAGGAGCTGGGATTTCAAATGAGGAAGATCACGGCTTGAGTTGAGTCCAAGAGAGGGCAAGACAAGTCGTTAAAAGAGCAAACGGGCAAGAAACTCAACTGCTGGACAGAAGCTGCAGGCGCGCCCGCGCTTCAACAGGAAAGTTCAAGGGCGCCCTTTCTTCATCAAGCGCGCCCGCGCCCCACTCAAAGCTGATTTATTTCTTTTGCAGTTTGGATAGCTTTTAAGGCCCAGGCCCATGGATTTTGGTTTTTATGTAACCTAGTATAAAAACATCAGGGATTATTATTATCAGTATCAGATCGTATCTTAGGAAGTAGTATTACTTTGTGAGCCACCAAGGAAGAGAATTAGGTCATCAAGCTTCCTTGGGTGATTTAGTTCGAACTATTTCTTTTGTAATTTTCTACCACATGGACGATCGGTTGTTTCATATACTCTTGCAATTAATATGAGTATTTTATTTATAATTGGTTGTCTACTATGTTTTCAATTGAACCCATGATGGCGGATAGTCCAATTATGGGCTAATCGTTGTCATGGGATTTTAATGGATTTTTCTATCGATTCTAGATATTGATTGTTTTTATGCCAAAGTGTGTGATTGTTATGGATATCCTAGTATGGTTAAGCTTATACATCGTAAATGCGTCGCGAACATTTATGATTGTTTGTTAAATCCTCATGAATGCGAAAGTGGATCTAGGGTTTAGAACATACCATGCTAGCATAGGTTTTTGCATGTTGAGAGCATGTATTAATTTGTGGTGTAATTCTAACCGTCTTGCACTGACTATGTGATTTTATGGATACTTGTGCTTAAGCCATTATGTTTTCAATTTCTATAGACATATAGGGACTAAGCATAGTGGTTGACTATTTGACTTCTATCAATTGTGGATGTTCATTAGGATGGTATGCGTACAACGAAAGTTGGCGTTTATCAGTTTTGAGGGTCTGATCAGTTATCATCACCTTCACATGCTAGGTTGAAAAGGCATAAGATTCTAGATGAGATAGTTAATGAAGTTGAAATCCCATGTTTGTTTCATATAAGTAATTCGTTAAGTTTTAATCATTAGTGTAATCAAACACCAAATTGTTCATTTTCTTAGCAGTGAAACATAGCTATATTCTGGTGTATAAGTGAACTAAACGTAAGCAAGTCGAGTCTCTGTGGGAACGTATCCTACTTATTACTGTATTACTTGTGACCACGTTCTCTTGCGTGAATAAAGTGCGAACACTTCTCCAACTAATCGCCCCGCCATTTAGAGTAAACACATACCCTGACATGGATGTACTATCATCACACTCTGACTGAAAATTAGAGTCAGTGTAACCTTGTATTTTCAACTCAGACCCACTAAAAACAAGAAAAATATCCTTAGTCCTTCTCAAGTACTTAAAGAGGTTCTTCACTGCTTTCCAGTGGTCTTCACCTGGATTTGACTGATATCTGCTAGTCACACTAATTGAGTGAGCAACATCAGGTCTAGTACATAACATCGCGTACATGATAGATCCTATTGCTGACGCATAAGGAATCCTACTCATACGCTCTCTTTCTTCAGGTGTCTTGGGAGACATCTTGTCAGAAAGGGAGACTCCATGGCTCATCGGTATGAGACCTCTCTTGGAGTTTTCCATGCTAAACCTTTTAAGCACCTTATCGATGTACGTACCTTGGGTTAGACCTATCATTCTTCTTGATCTATCTCTATAGATCTTCATACCAAAAATGTAAGACGCTTCTCCCTAGTCCTTCATAGTGAAGTTCTTTGATAGCCATATTTTTACTGATTGCAGCATTGGTATGTCATTTCCTATTAAGAGTATGTCATCTACATACAAAATAAGAAACGTTATTGCGCTCCCACTAACCTTCTTGTAGACACATGGTTCATCTATGTTTTTGATAAAATCAAACTCTTTGATTGTCTCATCAAAACGAATGTTCCATCTTCGAGAAGCTTGCTTTAACCCATATATGGTTCGTAGTAGCTTACATACTAGATGTTCATTTCATATGGAAATAAAATGCTCTGGCTGTGTCATATACACTTCTTCTTCAAGTTCCCCATTGAGGAAAGCCGTCTTTACGTCCATTTGCCAGATCACATAATCATAGTAAGCTGCAATAGCAAGTAAAATCCGAATTGATTTGAGCAAGGCTACAAGCGAAAAAGTTTCATCAAAGTCAATCCCTTGTCTTTGTTTGAATCCTTTTGCCACGAGCCTGGCCTTGTAGGTCTCTACCTGGCCATTTGCTCCAATCTTTCTCTTGTATACCCACTTGCACCCTATAGGCTTCATATCCTTGGGTGCCTCTACCAAAGTCCATACTTGGTTGGCATACATGGAGTCCATTTCGGATTTCATGGCACTCTGCCATTTCTCTAAGTCAACACTACTCACAGCCTCGTTGAAGGTCATAGGGTCGTCTCCATCAATGACCGCCAATTCATTGTCATTCTCAATGACAATGCCATAATACCTCTCAGGTTGGCGAGACACCCTTTGTGATCTACGGATGGGCTGTTCTACGGAAGGTTGTTCAATATGAACAGGTGTTTCCTCTTGAACCGTAGTAGTTTGTTCTTCATGAACTTCATCAAGTTCAATCTTGCTCCCACTATTCCCTTCAAGGATAAACTGTTTTTCCAGGAAGGTGGCATGTCGGGAGACAAACACCCTTTGTTCGGTGTAAAAGTATTACCCTAAAGTCTCTTTAGGATATCCTACAAACCTACATTTCACGGATCGAGATTCTAGCTTATCGGGGTCAACTTTCTTGACATAAGCCGGACATCCCCAAATCTTAACGTGCTTAAGACTCGGTTTCCTTTCTTTCCATATCTCATACGGAGTTTGAGGAACAGATTTTGAAGGCACCTTGTTCAATATATATGCTGATGTTTCCAATGCATAACCCCAAAGTGATACTGTAAGTTTGATTTCTCATTTCGGATACTCCATTCAACTGGGGAGTGGCCGGATGAGTCCATTGAGAGACTATACCATTTTCTTTGAGATAATTTAGAAACTCGCCACTTAAGTATTCACCTCCTCGATCTGATCAAAGGGTTTTAATACTATACTTGGTCTGTTTCTCTACTTCATACTTATATTCTTTGAACTTTTCAAAGGCTTCGTATTTATATTTCATCAAATACACATATCCAAATCTATATCGATCATCTGTAAAAGTAATGAAGTATGAAAATCCACCCATGGCTTGCGTGGACATCGGCCCACACACATCTGTATGTACCAATCCAAGCAACTCCGCAGCTCTTTCTCCATGTCCACTAAATGGAGATTTGGTCATTTTGCCTAACAGACAAGACTCGCATGTAGGATATGATTCAAAATCAAAAGGTTCTAGTAACCCTTCCTTATGCAATGTCTTAAGTCTATTTTCACTAATATGACCAAGTCTGCAGTGCCACAAGTAGGTGGGATTTTCATCATCTCTTTTTCTTTTATTACTATGTTCAATTTGAAGTAAACTATGTTCTACGTCACATACATACAAACCATTATTTAAAATACCAACACCATAAAGAACATTATTTCTAAAAATTGAACATTTATTATTCTCAATAACAAACAAAAAACCATCCAAGTCTAACATGGGAATAGAAATAATATTCCTCACAATTGAGGGAACAAAATAACAATTATCCAAAATAATAGTCTTGCCCGTAGGCATAAGTAAATGAAACGATCCTACAGCTACAGCAGCAACTCTTGCTCCATTGCCCATACGTAGGATCACCTCTTCTTCTTCAAGAGTCTTACTTCTCCTTAGTCCCTGCAACGAATTGCAAATGTGAAAACCACAGGCGGTATCTAATATCCAAGTAGAAGTTTGATTAGGTGACATATTTAGTTCGATCATGAACATACCTGAAGCAGAAGCGGTAGTCTCACCACCCTTTTTCTTCTTCAATTCTGCAAGGTAAGCCTTACAGTTTCTCTTCCAGTGCCCCACTTTGTTGCAGTGAAAGCAAACAGCTTTGCTTTTGGGATCTTCATCTTTTGGTGGAACTGGCCTTTTCTCACCTACCTTCTTCTTCTTCTTAGGAGGGCTCCTCTTCCTCTTCTTAGGGTTAGAGTCTTCACCAATTAGAAGAACAGAACTCTTCTTTGTGGGAAAATTCGACTCAGCAATTTTCAGCATGTTATGGAGTTCAGGCAAGCTGACATCTAACTTGTTCATGTGAAAGTTCACAACGAACTGTGAGAATGAATCTGGAAGTGATTGCAAGACCAGATCTTGACTCAGCTCCCCATCCATGACAAATCCAAGTTGTCCAAGACGCTCAATCAAATTGATCATCTTGAGCACATGAACATTCACAGATGATCCCTCAGTCATCCTACAACGGAACAGCTCCTTCGATATCTCATATCAAGCTGTCCTTCCTGCCACATCATACAAATCTTGTAGATGCATAAGGATAGAGTGAGCATCCATATGCTCGTGTTGCTTTTGGAGCTCATCATTCTTGGATCCCAGCATAACACACTGTGCAACTCTTGCATCATCTATCCAATTACGATACACAATATGTTCATCATTATGTGCATCCTGAGCAGGTTCAGCAGGTTTAGGTGAGTCTAGTACATAGTCCTTCTTCTCAATCCTGAGAACAATTCTCAGGTTTCGAAGCCAATCAGCATAGTTGGGACCAGCTAATTTGTGTGCATCGAGCATGCAACGGAGTGATAGTGCAGAAGACATTATGTATATAGTAAATCTGTAAATAATAAACACATAACAACATTTAGCAAATACTCTATTTCATTATCTAAAACACCATATGAATCGGGTCTTTATTCATAAGTGCCTCCCACTATTCTATCTAATTTCTATATCCCTTATTGAAATTAAGCATTCATAATGATAGTGGGATAGGGATCCTACATTCCATCACACAACCTCGCCTGTAGCACGAAACGCCATGTAACATTCAATAGGCAGACAACTCTTGTCAGCTACATCTCATGTTATTCCCTAATCTTACTTTAGCCTCTTGAATACTTGAGTCACGGCTGTGGCACGACAAACTCAATATTCTAAGTCAAGTCAATCCCAACATCTCGTATAATTAAACTAGTTTCAAATAGCCCACGGCTGTAGCACGTAACGACCATAAGATTCCAATTCATCATACACAACTCATGTTATAGACAAGTATCTCTTCTTTCGGAAACAACGCCCTCGGCTTTAGCACGAAACGACAGAGTTTCAAAAAAAAGAAATACTTTCTATTATGTTGGAAGGCTATGACCAACACAAGCCCTCTGTGTTTTATGGCAAATTACTACTTGATATTCTTTATATTTTAGGGGATTATATTATGTTACAATCATAATTATATTATAAAGAGATTCTTTTAGATTAGATTAAATATTTCAAATCAACTATTGATATTTGGAGTCATCACAGGCCAGGGGTGGAGCATTGTCAAGAGGCGTCTTTTAATAACCCCATTTCTTATAGATAGAACATCTGTTATTTGACAGAATCATCCTTTCACTTAAGTTGAAAATTCATATTCAATCACGTGTTTCATAAACACAAAAATCTCATGATTGTATTCATAATATGTAAATTAAGGTCACGAAACAATTTCACTATTCTAGATTGTCTAACATACGCCTTATGTTAATTAAGTTCACCTAAATCTATCATCTCATGATAATTCAAGCATATATCACATATATATAATCATGAATAAACATAAGGTAGGCATGTTAAATCATATATTACAACATATAAGAATTATACATCTCTATGTATCACATGGTGTATTTAAAAGCAACTTAAAACAGTTAAAACTTGCTTTAAAACACTTTTGGAAGCTCTAAACAGTCCGAAACGATTTCAGAAAAATTATTGTAATATACCATTAAAACCGCCTCAGAAAAACGAATCCAAGGGTATATTACACGCCCCATTCTGAGTTCACACGCGTCCGCACGCGCCCCGAGAAGTTTCTGACGCATCTCCATGTACGCACGCGCGTCAGGCGCGTGCAAGACACCCTGTCACGCATCTCGGGTATGCGTTACAAGCCAAAAACCCCTTTTTATCTTGTAACGCATGCGCATAATGCGTTAGACCCTTTTTTTTTTATAGATATTATTATTTAATTACGAATTAATTTAAAAAAATTAAAAATCCATAATAAATAATCTATTGCTCAAAAAAATATTATAAAAATACCTGGACGATCTACAACACTTGTAGAAGACATGAAAAATATAAAATAAATTTTGAGGAACAGTAATGAATTAATCATAATTAAATCATTATTATTGCTTTCAAAATTCATAATAAATATTCTACGCATCAGAAAATTATGAAAAATTAACTGGACAATCTACAACACTTATAGAACCCAGGAAAATTATCAAAACCATTTTGACGAAAAATATCATATTAATCATAATTAAAACATGATATTGCTTGTATAAATCATAATAAATACATACATGCTCATAAAATTCTGAAACTTGACCACGAATCTATATGCATACAACCTAAACTCTGATACCATTGAAGGAATTTATGCACCAGCGGAAGCATTGAATAACATTTATTTGCATATATTCCTATGTATACATACATATAGATACAAAAACTATTTTATAAATTGAAGAATACCTCGATTGCTTTCCGGCAACAGCTAGAGAAGATCTTGTTCTTCAATCCTTGCAATCACCCATCAAGTGTGGAATGCTCTAAAGATATCCACCAAGAATCAAACTAAAAGATGAAGGAGGAGGCTAGAGAGGAAATTAGGGTTGTCTCCCTTTTAAAATATTTTTCACAAATATTAGGGTTTTAGTATTAGGGTTTATAATCCTATATTTATAGGCAAATATCTCAGTTGAGATATTTTCTATAAACATCTTATTATTAATTCCCTTTTTAATTAATTAATCTTATTAATTAATTAGTTAATGATTAAAACTATTTTAATCATTAATTCCTTTTTCTAAACTCTTTTAGAAAATTATTCTCTCTTCATATTTAATTACTTTAATTAAATATTTAATTAATAATATTAAGATCTTATCTTAAATAATTTATAATAAATTAAATCTCATTTAATTAATTTATTAAATTTGCTAGTAATTATTTATTTCATAAATAAATAATGACTAACTATTATTAATTATTCCTTCATCTATAATTTAATCTCTTTTATGGTGTGACTCTTTAGGTTCAATATTAAGCCGGTAGTAGAAATAAATAATAATAAACATTTTATTTATTATTTATATGAATTCTATTAATTCATTAAATATAATTAATCTGATTAATTATATTTATTCTACATCGTGAGTGATGCTTCTCAACATATCGCGACTATCCAGATAATACGAAATCATTGCTTAGAATACTTAGAATCTGTTAGTAATTAGTTACCGTACAATTAATTCATTCTACCCTTCAATATCCCGATTAAATACAAGGCATGGAACTCGTGTCAAGCCTATCTAATTTAATCATATGATTTCTTATTCACAATGCAAAGTTCCTTTTAATGCAAATTAGAAACTCTTTCTAATTTCATTCACTCTGGCCAGAGATTCCTGAACTTGCATATCTAAGAATAACATAGGATATTCACTTCCTTTACTGGAAGGGGCAGATCCTTTATTGATCCGTTAACTATCTCCATACACAAATCACTATGCCCAGAATGGACCTAATGAATGTCCTAGAGACTAAGGACTAAACCAAAGCATAAATCATTGTGTACGAGATTACTCTAACGATCTCAAGTCTAAGGATACTTGTACAACTATTTACTTAATAAACAACTATCGACACGTGAGTAAACTCCATTAGTTGTTCTACTTATCGAGTCATGTTCAGTGAACTTATTCCTTAATAAACACCTACATACTAGATATAGTGTCACCACACAAATGTCTATGAGAACAGACATCCTCCTAAGAGAGCTAGCATAGTATGTACTGATCTTTACGGATTTACCAATTTTCAATTAGTTATCCTATGATCAGGAACTGTTTAAGTCTAAAGCTATTATCTTCTAGATCTCATTATTACAATCTCATTATAATTCTAGAAGCTTTGCTCTAAACTATGGAACATCTTATTTAATACACTTCAAATAGCTTAAGCCCGTAACATAAATACTTTATTGTTATCAAATGAAATTAAATAAGAGTAGCAGAAAGTTTTTCCTAACTCATCATACATGATTGGTTTTAGGTCAAACACTTTTAAGAAGATGATAGTAAGGGTTCAGAATCTGTTGCTGCTCACCCCTTGGTGGAAACCCCTAGCCTTCAGACTTTTGAAGGGGTTCCCCTCCATCAAGGTGGTTCAGGTATTGAAGCACATTCTTTATCTCTCAACCCCTCTTCTGTAGGATTTATGAGTGCACCTTTCCAAATGAGTGAAAAAATATCTGAGAGGCTGGCACTGGTTCAGGCAAAAGGAGAGGTAGAAAAGGCTGTAGCGAGCCTGAGTGAGATTGATAAAGTGGGTGCCCAACTCCACTGTGAGACTGAGAGATTAGGGTATCCTGAACCTAGCTTTACTTATTGGGATCAAGATTTTCCAAAGAGTTGGTCCAATAAGTTGGAGCAGGGGATGGATGAAAAATCACTTTGTTTGATTGTGCAGATTGGTAAAAAGGAGGAGGCTCTTGCTGCTCAGAAGTCATTTACTCAGAGACCACAACATCATCTGGTGGATTCTCTAGCAAGGAGAGCAGATAGAGTCATGGAGGCTTTGGTGGATGACCCTCTCAATATGCCTGAGGATGCATCTTTGAAGTCAGAAGAACCACTTTTGATCATGCCTATTAGGGCTCGACTTCCAGAGTCTACAGTCTCTGATCACTCTCAGGAGGAGTCAGGGTCTATAGTCTTGCTTGCAGTTTCGGAGTCTACACCACCAGAGTCTACACTTCCTCTTACATCCCTTGAGCCTGTTGCTGAGGAGTGCACTTCTGAAGATGATGATCAAGTTCAACATTCTTTTGTCTATTTTGATCATGTCTTTCCTCAGTCCTGGGAGTCTGCCCAGAAAAGAGGCTTCACTGATAAAGTTTCTTTTGCATGTGTTCTGGCTATTCATTAGTCTGAGAGACTGAAAGCTTTTCAGAAAAAATCATATCTCCAGGAACATGGTCACTACCCTGGTGAAGAGGATCAAGCTCTGGATGGGGATGTTAAAGCTGAGACAGAGAATGTTGCTAAACAATTGGCTACTGTGGTCAAAGACATCTCTCATATTCAAACCAAACTTACTGGTGTTGACAATACTACTTCTCTGCTTAGTACCAAATTTGATAGAATTCACTCAGTTCAGTTATCCAAAGAGGTCGCATTCAAGGATGCTCTTGCTGCTATCACCTCTACTCAAGCTTCTCTCCAATCAACCGTCTCTGATTTAACCACCAAGGTTGATTCTGTCATTGCAGCACAGGCCAATATCTCCACAGTTCTTGAACAAATTTTGTTAGCTGTTACTAGTTCTGATGATGTCAAAAAGGGGGAGAAGAGAGGTGAATCTTCCTCCAGGAGAAATAAGGATGATTCATGCAGAGATGAAAAAAAAGGAGTTAAAAGGAGGAGAGATGGTGATGATGGAGATAGTTCTCATGGTCCTGGTGATGTATCACTCAAGCATTCTGGAGTGGCTGCATTATCCAAATCTCAACCACATCAGTCAGGGACTGGACATGGGAAATCAGAGTCTAAGTCAGACTCTGATAAACAAAGAAAGAAAACAGACTCTGATGAAACTCAAGAACCTTCATACTGGAATTGCAGTCAATCAAATCTGCAACTTAGAGCTAAAAAGAAGATAGGTCTTGGAGGTTTTGAAGAATCTAACATTGACAGAACATCTACTCTAACCAGGGATTCTCAATCCTTGACAGATAGGCAGTTTGAGAAGATCACATAGAAGCATTTAAATAAAGTGGCGTCTGCTCAAATTGTTTATAATGTTTATGAAAGAAAGATGCAAGGAGGACAGGGAGGTTCAGAAAAGGTGAAGAATGAGATGCTGGTTTATTTTTTAGAAGGTGGATCAGTTAAATGGATCAGTCAATCAAACTTCATATTTTTCAAACAAGCTGAGGAATTGCAGTATATTAGATTTCTCCTTCAAATTGCTTATGAAGTTAACAAGAGCAAAGAGGCTGTCACACACAAATGGTACAAGGAGATTGATAGAAAGCTGACTTTGCACAAATAGGCAAATCGAAAAATGGGCAAATTTTCCTTAAAATATGTTGATACTGAGGGAAATAATCAAGTCATGCCATTGGAAGAAAAACAGATTAAATTTCAAGAAGGTGTGGGTCATTACTTTGGGTTTCAGCCTATGAGTGGGAAAGTTAGTGTTCTAATGTTGAAGGACTTGAAAGATCAAGAAAACAGTGCAAATGATCTGAGAGCAGCTTACTGTCATATCAAATGTTCAAATGAAGATATGAAGAAATTGAAGACATTTGTTGGTGAAGCTCTTGCAATTGTGGAGGACAATATGCTCAATTCATTTTTGAAGAATAATCTAGCCTTTGAAAAGATCAATTAAGAAGTAATTCTTTTTCCTTTATAATTCTTTCATACTGTTCTAGACTAAGTGTTTTATTTTTTTAGTTTTGACATCATCAAACCTGGATTTATGCTTACATTTTATAAAGCATAAATAGGGGGAGATTGTTAGGAATATATTCATTTGATGATGTATAAAATACTAGAACATGAGTTAGCTTAGTTTATTTGCAATATATCTTTTTAGTCTCTGAAATGTATAATCAGAGTCTAGATAGTCAACACTCAAGATACTTGTACTTAGAAGAATTTCTGCAGAAAGTAAATTCAGAGTCTGCATGAAGATCAGAGTCTGGAAGGTGATCATAGTCTATAGACTATCGGAGTCTAAGATCTGTCAGAGTCTACAAGTTCATAGTCTATAGTCTGGCAGAGTCTGAAGAATTCAGAGTCTATAGTCTGATAGAGTCTGAAGAATTCAGAGTCTATAAAGTAAAAGCTAAATTTGGAAGATGATCACAGATAAGGGAAGTCTTCGAAGATAAAGCCAAAGATATTGCAGATATGCTATAAAAATAAGGAAGAAGAATTGCAGAAGAAAACTGTCAACTAATAATTATGAATTCTATTCCTATTATAATTTATCTTTCTGTAATTAGCTGATAGGTATCTCTCTATATAAACTCTATGTAACCTAATTGTAAAGGTGTGAAATTCGAAGCAAAATTTGTCTGAGTAAAATTTTGTGAGTGCATAGAAATAGAGAGAGTTACTATGATAAACACAGAGAAACTGCTAGGGTTTGTGTACACCCTAGGAGAGTTTTGTATTTACAAATCAATAATACAAATAATACTTATTCATATCTTTGTGTTTAATCTTTGTTCTGAATTCATATCTGTTTATTGCTATTGAGTTGATTTTAAATCAGGCAGAAAAGACACACAAGTATTCAACCCCCCCTTCTACTTGTGTAACTGGGAAAACAAAGTCTATCCCTGAGAAGTTCATTTTCTTCTGAGCTTCTTTTCACTTTGTTTAACAGAGTCCATATCACTGACAACGATCTTTGTCAGAAGAATTCCAACGATATTCTGATTGTGCCATTCTTGTGTGTGTAGACTAGTAATTGCCAGTCTTCAAGAATGCGATCCACTATGACAATGATATAATCAACTTCTTCTTTCAATGCCTTCATGAAGTTATCTAGGCTATCATTCGAATTTTCAAGACTCTCGATGACTAAAAGCATTTGCCTATCTTCAAAAGGATCTTTCTGGAGTTTGTCTAGAACTTTCCTTGTTGCATCCCACTTAGCTCCTATCTTCAGTTCAATATCTTTCTTCTTGTTCCTTACAGCTATAGCCCATAGCTTCTTCTTTTCCATACTTGCTTCTATTTTTGCTAGAGTTCTTTCTTTGACTAGAGCTTTCAATTTCTGAGTTTTAACATTGCTCGCCTTGATATCTTCTTTTAGTTTCCTCATTGCCTCTTCATAGGCTGGATCGGATTCTCTCTTTTGGAAATAGAAATTCTTCATCAAAGGAAGTTTCATCTTCAGCTCTACAGAAGTCAGGATTGAAACCTTGATTTTCAACATTTTCATCATTGAACTGTTCTTCTGGGTAATATGCTCTTCTGGATCATAAGTTTCAAATTGATCTTGATCAGAATACAGCTTTTCTTTCACTTTATCTTTAGCAACCCCTTCTTCTCCAGCTACTTATTTTTCTTTCTCCCCCTTAGTTGAGGGATCTTCTACAGATTTATGAGCTTCAAAGGATGTACTAAGTTTCTGCATGGTGAAAGGGGAGATAGGAGAGAAGGGAAGTAACTCACTGCACTTTCATGTGTACTAAGAATGCTAAATGTAATCTCTATGTAATGGTTGATGATAACTCAACAATAGAACAGGACATGTAATAATATGCAGGTGCACAGAAATCTTGGATCACAGAGTTCAGTTAAGACAAAGTATCAAAGGATCATCTACAGACTTGAAGCTCACTGGAAGAAGTTCATTAACATGTTCATGCCTCAGTGGAGAATAAAAGATGTTGACATCTATTCAAGGATGTGGAAGCTACAGAAGATTGTCTTAGTCTATGACGATTTTAGTGCATTACAATTGAAGCAACAAGTAAGGTTTGCAAAGAAGAATGTGGAATCATGTTCGGAATCAAGAGCCCCTATCAAGACTAGTCACTTATGAACCAGACCGTTGCATCAAGTGTCAGGACATTGGAGGCAAGCTCTCGTCGGTTAATATGGTTTTAATCAATCTAAAGTTGTTGGTTTTCTTGAGTCATGTGGAGGATCAACAAAGGTGGTAAATCAGTGTTGGAGAAATGTCAGCCTAATGGATAAGGGACAGACGGCACAACCTGATTGGATCTTACTAAAGCTTCACAGATTAGAAGGCCAAATACTTGGACGTGGTGGAGTCACGTATACGGGGCCAAGTATTTGGATAAGGAAGTCTACACAAATTGAAGAGTGGAATGGAAATATTTAATTTAATTAAATAAAGTAATTATTTAATTATTTATATATTTTATAAATAAAGATATTCTTTATTTATATTTTATATATTTATTAAATATTACTTTTATATTAAATATTTCCAAAGGCATGCTTGGCACATGACTTTGAAGATATGATTTGGGTGAACAAGAGAAAAAGGTGGAAAAATAAAAAGCAACACCTTTTTCAATATATAAAGAAGAAACCCAAGTCTTAATCAGTATGTAGTGCATCCGGATGAGAAGAGAAAAGGGGAGAGAGAAAAAGAATTATTTTTCTCTCCCCCATGGCCGAACTAGATCTTGCATATTTTAGAGCCATGATTTTCTTTATCATACCACTCATATATTCTTCTATTGTAAACATTGCTAAATCTTGTTTAGAAGATAGGTTTGATTTTTGTCTCCTAGATCTAGAATTTATAATATTTTTAGAGGAACAAAAATCACTTCTTTGTTGTGTTCTTGAACTTATGTTCTTGAACTTGTTTGTAGCATCTACCCCACTTCAATGAATATAAAGTTATATTCTTGGATCTTGTTGTGTTGTGTGTTTTGGATGATTTACCGTTCATTATCTTGGTTATTTTAATGGTGTTCTTGAGGTTGAAGAAGATGATGAACAGTACCTGGGTTTGAACCAAAGTAATTTTTATGTTGTCCCAAAAATAAATAAAAGCCGGATTTTTATTTGGGAATCGTATTCACCCCCCCCCCCCCCTCTACGATCTCCAGGACCTAACAATTGGTATCAGAGCTACTCGATTGACATACAAATCGATTGGATCTATTTTTATTTTTGAGATTAAAGAGGGTACGATTGGTTCACTGGGCATCCAGAATTTTTTTGAAGCCCGGAATTTTTCTAAGTACAAAATGTTCTAGATGGCCAAGTAGAACATTCCTATGTAGAATATTCGAGATAGATATTCGAGATGGCCAAGTAGAACATTTCTATGTAGAAATTCTACTTAATGTTCTAGATAGAACCTAAGTAGAAATTCTAGAGTTAGAAATATTTTCTAAGTCAGAAGTTCTACTTAATGTTCTACATAGAGCCTAAGTAGAACATTTCTATGTAGAAATTCTACTTAATGTTCTAGATAGAACCTAAGTAGAAATTCTGGAGTTAGAAATATTTTCTAAGTCAGAAGTTCTACTTAATGTTCTACATAGAGCCTAAGTAGAACATTTCTATGTAGAAATTCTACTTAATGTTCTAGATAGAACCTAAGTAGAAATTCTGGAGTTAGAAATATTTTCTAAGTCAGAAGTTCTACTTAATGTTCTACATAGAGCCTAAGTAGAACATTTCTATGTAGAAATTCTACTTAATGTTCTAGATAGAACCTAAGTAGAAATTCTGGAGTTAGAAATATTTTCTAAGTCAGAAGTTCTACTTAATGTTCTACATAGAGCCTAAGTAGAACATTTCTATGTAGAAATTCTACTTAATGTTCTAGATAGAACCTAAGTAGAAATTCTGGAGTTAGAAATATTTTCTAAGTCAGAAGTTCTACTTAATGTTCTACATAGAGCCTAAGTAGAACATTTCTATGTAGAATTTCTACTTGATGTTCTAGATAGAGTCTATGTAGAACATTCCTATGTAGAATTTTTTTTACTTAGAGGGCTGTTTCAACATGACACATGGCTACATAGTTTAACTTTTATTTAAAATAAAAATTGTTTTCCTCTCAAATTGTTTTTAGTTTAATAATTAATTTAATAATTAAATTTGAATTTAATTATATAAAATATTTTGAAAATAATTTTTAAATTTAAATAATTTATTTTTCAAGTTTATCTTACATCTTGGAAAATATTTTATTTTCTTTTAAATTTTAGAGTCAAATATTTTATATTTTTAATATTCTTAGTTAAGAATTTTATTAATTTGAAAACTAAAATTAATTTTAAAATCCAATTTAATTTCTTTTGAGTTTAATACTCTTAAAATTATTTTGAGAATTATTTTTGAGGTTTAATAATTTATTTTTCATAAAACTTTAATTACAAATTTTATAAAACTCTTTGGAAAATGTTTTTGGATTGAAATAATTTATTTTCATGAACATTTTAAATGTTTTGAAAATTTAGTATTTCTATTTCAAAATTATGTTTTCGAGTTGTTTTATTTTAATTATAATTTAAGCTTGGAAGTTTTAATTATAAATCTCATAAAACTTTTTGGAAAATCATTTTGGTTGAAATAATTTATTTTCAAGAATATCTAAGATGACTTGAAAATTTATTATTTTTATATCAAACTTATATTTTCAATCTGTTTTATTTTAATTATAATTGAAACTGTTTTGGATTATAAATTCTATAAAATTCTTTGGAAATTAATTATGATTTGAAATAATTTCTTTTTCAGGATTATTTAATATACCTTGAAAATTTTGTTATCTCTATATCAAAACTTTCTTTTCAAATTATTTTATTTTATTTATAATTTAAAATTGAGAAATTTATTATTATTTATCAAAAATGCATTTTCAATTTATTTTGATTATTTAAATTCCTAAAAAATTAAATACTTCTGTTTGAATAAAATGTTTTATTAAACGAAACAACAGGAGTTGATTCTTCGTTCGTTGAGGACAAACGAACTGACTGAAGAACATTCTAATGGAGTTGAGACCTGATCTTACCATTGGAGATGTATTTCTACATCGGTCTACTCAGTGGATCATTTGGTTATTAAAAGGGGATTAGTTCATTTAGGGAAGAGTCTTCGATCAGTGGTTTTCGAATCAATATCTGAAGAATTTGGGATTTTGAAAAGAAATTCAGTTTAACGGTCAAAGAACCAAAACAACAATTGAAGATTTGGTTAAAGGACATCTGTGGCAGAAATACACAAGGTTTGATTATCACTGACATATGATAATCAAGGGGTTATTGCTACACATACAAAGAAGAGTGATCTTTTCAAGCAGAACATGAGACATTCTATGTCGGGGTCTTTAAGCAGAACAGTCAGGTATCAGTTTAGGTTGAAGCAGGAACATCATTGGTCATTGAGGTCAAATGCAAGGATACTTCCATGAGTGTCAGTAGAATGGAAATTGATTTGGATCAATTGATTATCACTCGAGATGGAATGCTAAGCATCGTACAGGTATACTTTCTAACTAGTTTATACTTGTTTGATTTAATTATAGAGTATTAAGTGCTGAACTGCATTATATTATAAGTTTGATGTAATGCATGTCTCACCTTGATTTCTATATAAATTAGATAACTTATGCTAGTTTGTTAGTGTTGCTTGTTTATCAGTATTTGACTTCATGATTAGATCTTGTGTGATTTAATGCTTGCTTTACGATAATTGATCATGTTAGCATATAGAGTCTTAGGTATTTGTAGGGGTACATTTACCGGAAAGAGTATTTGTTGCATGCTAAGTGCCTTGTTGTTTACATTGTCTATAATCTGTTTATACTCGCATGGTTGTATTAAATGCTATATTTTATCATGTGCTTGTTAAGATGAGTCTGTTTCTAATTTGGGAATTGCCTAGGGGTCAGTATAATAAACCATGAATTAAATTTTTAAATTTAAACTGACTCAGGTAATTAGAGATAAAATAATGTTAAAGTGAACAACAAAGGTGATTTAGAAGAATTAGGAATCTGAGTGATTGATTCTTCTATGACTACATATATGTACGACATGATTCTTATAGACTGCTAGTCCACCTTAAGTAAGGTTGGGATCACTGAGCTCATAGCCAAGACTACTTGTTAAGGCTTATATAGATGAGGAGTGATCAGTCAGATAAGAATGAGCATGTTGAACTTGAATGCTTTGTTGTTAACAATGTTTAGAAATATCTCTAACCCTTGGACTCAATCAAATTGAGGACCACGTGTCTTAATCATTTGTGAATGCAGAGTATCTTTCAACATGTACAAGTTATATATCTCTGACATTTTCATGTTCGAGGCATGTAACTACTTTTGCTTTGGTATTCAAATGGTTAAGCAAGGTTACCTATTTCTCTTGAATGATCTGAAGCACAATATTAAGAAAGACCTAGGGAATTCTTTGTGAAGGGTTTCCTGATATCAGTTTGAGGATGAACAATATTGATCGGGGTCAAGAGAAATAGAAGCTCACTCTACTAGAAGTGAGGTTATTGCTGACACGAAATGTAATGCTTATGATGAAGTCAACTATTCGTTGAAGTTTATCAGAATGGAGTTAGCTGCAACAACAAGTGATGCTCTCACACTTGGTTTATCAACTAATACTTGGTTTATCAAGATAACGGATTCGACGGTAAAGATGAAGTTGGTGAGAAAGGACTACTTCTAATGAAATTCTTTTAAGAAGGACATTAGTGAAGTATGTCAGTTGAAGGGAAGTCAAGTCAAAGGCTACCCTGTTTAGTTTTGGTGTTTGTTCGTGCATTCGATAGATGAAGCATCTCAGTGATTAATCACATTCAAAGGATTAGGCAGATTGCTGTAAGAACACTTTGAGGGTAGGTAATGGAATTTGTTGACGAACGAAGTTCTATGTTATGTCTGCACTGAAAGGAGTATTCTAGAGTAAAGTTCAGTTTCCGGACTTCATGACCAAATTGAGGAGTTGATAGGGAAATCCAGACCTTGAGTGGAATTATAAGGATAATGGATAGACTTAAGGTTTCCTATTCACTACGGCTGAATCAGTTGACACAGCAAGTCTAATCAGCAAATGTAAAGAGAAGACATCAAGTAAGATTAATCATGCCTGAAGTCACATGGTGTGATGAAGGGCTATCTTATTTGGAGTTAAGAGCTTACACAGAGTCTGTGATTGATTTAAGATGATCTAGATGCAGTGAACATTATCATCAAGCTCCCTAGCATTCGTTTGATTTTAGCTCTGAATTTCTAAAGGTTGACATCCTGTTTAGGGCTCAAGATCAGATGACACCAGATGAATAAAAGCTGCAAGCAGCATCACAGGGGGAGCATCAGTAAGTTGGATCAACTAGTCGTGTTTGATGTTCAAAGGCTAGCAGTGCTCATTGAGTAAGAGTTGAGATTCTTAGGAGCACTGAGTGATCCAGACTGAGTGATTGCATATTAGAAAGGAAATTAATAATTTAAAGATAATGCAAGATGATCTCAATCATAATTGAAGAAGACTACTCTACCCACTGAATATCTAAGGAAACATTAAGGACACATCTGTCATGATAAAGGGTTTTGTGTAACAACATTTCCTAGAGTCAGTTCTTGATGAATCTGGGTAGTAGAGTAGTGATTGGTAGTGCCGTGCATGTATAAGAGTATTTCATTGGTTTTTCTGAGTGAATTCAATGAAGATTGAAGATGCACTAACTAATCAAGATTGAGTAGGGTTCGAATCAAGGAACTAACTCAATTGAACCAGAGGCAGATACACTTAGCACAAGGAATCAATCCACATGAAGACTTGGTATTGATACAGAAGCTGAAGGGTAGTTCAGAATTTTTGAAGGTTCTACTCTGCTAGTGTCAGGACTACTGGTTTCTAGAGTGCTGAGTTTAGTGAAGCTGCTGCCAAGACCAATATCTACAAGGAAATATTTGGGTGTTGAAGGTAATGCAGTTTCCGTCTGGATGAGCGTGGTATTGTTTCGAGGAACAATGTTAACTGGTAGCTGAAAAGTTATTCCTGTCCAAAAGGAGTAAACGTTCGATCTCGAAAGGAGTAAACATTCGATCTCTAGGGCAAAGAGGAGTAATTGTTCATTCAACGATCATACACCAGTAAAAGCTCTATTGACTAAGGTATGTCACTCTAGTCTAATGTTGATTTATTTAAATGTAATGTTTATAGAGAGTGTTCATGCTATTTAGATGTCTACGATCTCTAGGAGCTTGTGACCACCCGGGACCCAATATTATCGCTATGAGATTACCTATGATCACCCGGGACCTAGGGACCTAACATTGTAGCATCTCTTTGTATAGTCAATTTATATCCAGGATCTCGTACTTTGTGCTGTCATATGTTATTCATGCTATATGTATCAAATGTTTCAGCATAAGTATTTGTATATATTAATTAATTGTAATTTTATTTACTTTTAATTGTTTAATGCTAATATTAATGGAACCACTTAATATGTAGTTTAAGTGATGTAATTCTTGTCTTTTGCAAAATCCATTAATATTAGTTGTCATTTTTTTTATATTAGTGATGTCACTTAGAATTTCTGCACTAACTGACAAAAAGATTATTTCAAAAACACTAATATTGAAAGTAATTTACTACATCGCGAGGGGTTGTCAAAGATCATAAATTTTAGCATTAATATTTAAAGGTATTTGATCTCTGATGCAACTAGTACCTCGAGCTTACATACATTCTGATTGTCATGAGTATTTTCAATATGCTTATGTGATAATTGTTAAGATGTAGTGTAAGAAGTTAAATGCTGTCATTCGGTCAATGTATGTTCAGTGTTTAGCGGATGCTTATGTTTTATGCTTTATAATTACCATGATCTATATTGCAATATGTGTTTGTTTCAAGCAACAAATGGTAATTGTCTAGCATAATGTAAGTATCTTATGTGCTTGATTATTTTGTAGTAAGATGCATTTTATTACAAAATGATTGAATGATGTTAGTACTTTTGAATGTCTTGTCATTTATATCTTTGATAATTCATTAGTATTAACATATGTTTTTCATTCTTTAGAACTTGAATGCATAAAGAAATTTCTTGTCTATTTCTTGTGAAAAATGTTTTATCTAAATATGCATTCATTTGCTAGAGAATGAAAAGCCACTAAAAGTTTTCTTTGAAAGAGAACATTTCTTGAGGATTATCTTTCTATTTCAAAATCATATATCCTCTCTCTCTCTAAATGTTTTGTAATGAAAACTGTTTTCTCTCCACGATTTGTTTAAATAAAGTTACTTGATAACTTGTAACTTAGGTTGCATAGTATCAGGCTATTTTATTTGAGTAAATTATTTTGATCTTGAGGTATCAACCATTGGTAAAACGTTTTTCAAAACTCTTGTTAATGTCTGTTTCACATTGACCTGTAGTATTAAAACAATGGTTGTTTGCTTTGGGATTAGTGCCTTGGACTGTATGACTAAAGCATTCATTCGATTTTTTAAAAATGATTTATGTTTTAAGTCGGAGATAATATCCGATAAGAATGAATTGCAAAACAATTTCTGAAAACATACAGTGAGCAAGATGAAATAGATTTGAGTTATTAATCAAAATGTTTTTGTTAAAAGAGTTGATTTTCAATTGGATATTTGTCTAAGAGAAATTCAAAAGAACACTTTTGTTAATCTGTTAAACTTTTTTTTCAAAATTGTGAGTTTATGAAATTTGGCTTAATATTCTTTTACCTATTCTTTATTAATTCCCACATTTTAGCTCTGGTGCATTGTTTCTTGAGGACACATTGCTCCGATGCTATATTTCTGAGAAGGAATAGAGAATAAGTTTAATCATACTCTACCAAATTTTATATAGCTCTGATCAACTCTATCTGTTTAGCCGTAATGGCTTGGCCTAAATGGCTATAGGGGAAGGTCAAGAAGTTGAATAATCCATCAATTTCTAACCAAGGCCTTAGTACCAAACACTATCATTCTAATTCAAACTTTCAACCCTTGGTGATATAAGGAACTTATGTAGATTAGTGGTTGTTAAGGGAGAAACTGCACTTAATGCAGCAAATAAGGATGTGTCGGAAGTGCACCCACAGCTCTACCTCTCGAGAAGGAAAGAAGTATACAAATTGAGGTATCTGTAGCTCATCTGTATTCTCTCAAAAGGATGCAGAGCTGAAAAGGCAATTCAACCGTTTCTGAATGAACTCTCTCAACAGGGTGATTTCATTGAAAATTCGCTCGTCAGCCAGAACACCTTGTAATGAGTCAAGCACACCAAAAGCATTCACGCTGATGGTAAACCTAAAATTTTTGCTTCTAAGGGATGTTATAGGACCTAACAGTTCTCTAGCCTCTCTTGGGACTAACAATTGTGAGGACACATTGCAAGAAGTGCACATTGTGAGGTATAGGTAAAACCCCTAAACTTCTGTGTTTACCATTCATGGTGAATGAAGTTGTTGAGCCACCTTCACAGGTATTTGAGGGAAACTTGAATTTCTTGCCATATATTAGAATCCTTGTCAACCTTCCTAGGAGGAACAGTCCTAGTTCCCTAACGGGATTTCACATCCGCAGAGCAATCTGTTGATGTTGAGAGGCAATCACTAACAGTTTTCCATGACTGAAAATAGTGAGTTAATTCATCTTCACAGGTGATTGAGAGAGATGTTTGTACACGTCTACTCTCCCAGGAATTCAAATTCTGGAATACATGGATCGCTCAAAACTTAAAGGCATATCACCGTCAACGATCCAGTACATGGACTTGCATATGGGGAGTCGGTTGATGCTTAAATAGCTGCTAATACGCATACCACATTCAACGATCCAGTGCATGGATTTGCATATGAGGAGATTGTTGATGCTGAAAGTAGCTGAGCAACAACTCGTAGACAATGATTCAGTTGGTTTACCAATTTGATGAGTCTTTTGAGGATCAGGGTGTTGGGATTTCAGTCACTCCTGGAATGGAGGAGATTCCAATTTCAGAAGGGTTATTCCCCGACGACGAGCCACGTGTGCATGGATTTGCTCATGGTGAGTTGGGTGATGACCTAACTGAAACCCTGTCTGAGATTCCATCTCAGAACCTAGATCTTTAGTGATCGACAACATGCTACAGTCAACGATCCATAATATCTTGGTGAGACTGGCATGGATTTACTTGCAGGTACAAATTGCTATCAATGGAATGAGTGCAAGTAAGGGAGAGAAACACTTGAATGAAGTGAGGGAGTGATACACTTGAGTGAGAGAAATAGGGAGAGAAATGAGTGGAACACTTACGCTTGAAAGTGTAAACACCAACAGAACGTAGTAGAAGTGAGGAAACCATAGACCAAACACTAACCTTGCTACTATGTCTAAATCCTGTTACTGAATTTTCCAGCTCTGGAATGTTGAAGAGATTCTTTTCTGGAAGACAAGATGAAGAAGAGTCTAGCTGAAGCTTAGTGGGAATGTCCAAACTATTACCTTTGGATCTATTAATTCGTGTTATTCTCAATCTCAAAGGGGAAAACATTAATTTTTAGACCTAAGGAGGATTTTATGTTCAATTGAAAGAGAGTTTCTTATTCGATTGGATATAGATGATACTTTTATTATTTTAAAGGATATTCTCAACTAAGGGGGAGAATTTGGTGATACAAGAAACGAGATCTCTTGGTGATACAAGAAATGAGATCTTTCAATCCTATCTTGTGGAGGTTACTTAGAGGATATCTAAAGACACAAGGGTGGATTGGAGCTTGCATGAACTAAGGGGGAGAATTAGATGAAATTTAAACCTTAGTGATGCAAGGGAGAAATTACTAAGGGGGAGTTTCTTAGAAATTGGTTGGAGCCTAATCCCTAAAGTTGTTGTAGATTTAACCAATTTTTTGTCTGAAGTGGAGAAGTTACTTTTTGTCAATTGGGAAGAAGTTACTTGTCGTACTAAGGGGGAGAAGTTATGGAAAATCTTAACATCGTGGTTTGCAATGCTATATCTTATTCTGAAAAGATATCTAAGGGATTTTGCTCTATTTGTTTGAAGATATGTCATTGGAACATTCTTAGGAGAGGTTCGGCAGAAGAATTCTTTCTAGCACGATCAATGAATGAAAATGAAGATTTCTTTGAAGAGTATCAACTCAGGGGGAGTTTTTGCTAAGTAGAAGTTTTCTGGGTAAAGAAGAATGTGAAGGAGATTTTCAAGGGGCATCTGAGAAGTGTCCAAGTGTGTTCTATTTCTTGTTTCAGTGATAGATGAAGTCAGTGGAATAGTGCAGGGAAGAAAGAAAAATATGTTTCCTGGAAATAGAACATCCTGAAGAAAAAGCGGAAATGACTTTCATTCCAAGAGAGAACAACCTTAAGGGGAGAATGAGTTGACCTCTTATGGGGAACATAGAGAGCTGTATGTTCTAGTTCGAATTGCAAGATAAACAAGAATGATTGTTCAGAAGTCTTTACTAATGATTTGTTTCTTTATTGAAAGAACCCCATCTTTGAAGAACATTGAAGTGGAGGAAGCTAAAGGAAAATGAAATTCAGAAATTCATCATTCATTTTCATCAACTCAGGAAATCTGGATTTAACTGATTATATCTTTCCAGAACCTTTTGTATATTATTTTCATGTCCAGTACTTTAATTGTTTCTTGTATGTTAGTTGAGTTATCCTCTAGTAGTTAATTTCATTTAATTGCTTTTGTGGGAAATTGTAAATGGAAATAGTATTTGATTGTTATTCCATATCAACCAAATAGGGGGAGATTGAAAGGGGAGATAGGAGTGAAGGGAAGTAACTCACTGCACTTTCATGTGTACTAAGAATGCTAAATGTAATCTCTATGTAATAGTTGATGATAACTCAACAATAGAACAGGACATGTAATAATATGCAGGTGCACAGAAATCTTGGATCACAGAGTTCAGTTAAGACAAAGTATCAAAGGATCATCTACAGACTTGAAGCTCACTGGAAGAAGTTCATTAACATGTTCATGCCTCAGTGGAGAATAAAAGATGTTGACATCTATTCAAGGATGTGGAAGCTACAGAAGATTGTCTTAGTCTATGACGATTTTAGTGCATTATAATTGAAGCAACAAGTAAGGTTTGCAAAGAAGAATGTGGAATCATGTTCGGAATCAAGAGCCCCTATCAAGACTAGTCACTTATGAACCAGACCGTTGCATCAAGTGTCAGGACATTGGAGGCAAGCTCTCGTCGGTTAATATGGTTTTAATCAATCTAAAGTTGTTGGTTTTCTTGAGTCATGTGGAGGATCAACAAAGGTGGTAAATCAGTGTTGGAGAAATGTCAGCCTAATGGATAAGGGACAGACGGCACAACCAGATTGGATCTTACTAAAGCTTCACAGATTAGAAGGCCAAATACTTGGACGTGGTGGAGTCACGTATACGGGGCCAAGTATTTGGATAAGGAAGTCTACACAAATTGAAGAGTGGAATGGAAATATTTAATTTAATTAAATAAAGTAATTATTTAATTATTTATATATTTTATAAATAAAGATATTCTTTATTTATATTTTATATATTTATTAAATATTACTTTTATATTAAATATTTCCAAAGGCATGCTTGGCACATGACTTTGAAGATATGATTTGGGTGAACAAGAGAAAAAGGTGGAAAAATAAAAAGCAACACCTTTTTCAATATATAAAGAAGAAACTCAAGTCTTAATCAGTATGTAGTGCATCCGGATGAGAAGAGAAAAGGGGAGAGAGAAAAAGAATTATTTTTCTCTCCCCCATGGCCGAACTAGATCTTGCATATTTTAGAGCCATGATTTTCTTTATCATACCACTCATCTATTCTTCTATTGTAAACATTGCTAAATCTTGTTTAGAAGATAGGTTTGATTTTTGTCTCCTAGATCTAGAATTTGTAATATTTTTAGAGGAACAAAAATCACTTCTTTGTTGTGTTCTTGAGCTTATGTTCTTGAACTTGTTTGTAGCATCTACCCCACTTCAATGAATATAAATTTATATTCTTGGATCTTGTTGTGTTGTGTGTTTTGGATGATTTACCGTTCATTATCTTGGTTATTTTAATGGTGTTCTTGAGGTTGAAGAAGATGATGAACAGTACCTGGGTTTGAACCAAAATAATTTTTATGTTGTCCCAAAAATAAATAAAAGTCAGATTTTTATTTGGGAATCGTATTCACCCCCCCTCTACGATCTCCAGGACCTAACACATGGTCAGATAGATCTGCTTCATTCCCTCATTGAGATGTGTCATACCATCATTCAGCTTACTGAATCGTTTGGTCGAGATCTTTTCATTTTCAATAATCGTCAGGGTCAACCTTTTCTCAACCTCATCAATTTTATCATGTAATGAGCTTACTTATTTCATATCCTCAGCAATGAGACTTTGCACGTTCTGGATATCTTGAGTCTTTAGGAGAATAGACGATTTCACATCTTCAACATCTTTCCGCACGATTGACAACTGTTGTGTTACAGAGGCGGATGCAGACTTCTCTTCTGCTTATGCTTTAACTTTTACCAACTCAGCTTGGACAATCTACATTTCTTTCTGGAGAGCTTCCATTTTTTTATAGTAGTTCACTGTGTGTGTGTGCACTCACCTCGCTTGCACTCTTGTTTGATTCTAAACTATGTGCATGTGTTTCACTCGGTGTTTGCCTCACTTCACTCGTGTTTTGTTCCTTTCCAGATCCCGATGTTGTACCTATATATAAAACAATAGCTGTTGAAGAGTCGAAATGCTTTTCTGATGCTTGTGAAGGTGCGACCTCAACAAGATTATCTTGCATTGGCTCCGCTACTGACATAGCTACTCCAGGGGGTCACCACCTCAGACAATGTATCTGATACAGCACTGCATCAAAAATGTCTTGGTCCACTATAAATGTGGCATCCGACAAGTTTGTTTCAAAGACATTTTTTTTCATAAATTGTGCCCTCATCTGTTTGTGTTTCTGCAAGCGGAGGTCCTGCTAGTGTAAGTGCTAGCAGTGTGCGTGACTCTTCACAAGATGCCGCAGCTGGACAACGAATTTCAATAGAATGACCTGTTTGATCGAGTGAGTCCAGAGACTGTTGAATTGCCTTTTCAAAGTCCAAGTCTCAATGAGAGGATAAGGATGAGTCTGCAGTTGTCTCAGGCTGAATTTTGGATCTTTTTGTTGGTGGAGATAGAGCTGCGGGTTCACTCACCGTGATACCTCTACCTCTTACTTTTCTAACAGGTTTCTTTGTTTTTCTGATGTGACTCAAAGAAGTTGGAGAAGGAGAAACTGTTTGAGGTTCTATGTCAGCTTGGGATTGAACCTGTGTGTTGTTAGGTTCATAGCCGAAGTCCTGAAGTGTAAGACCACAATCATAGTCCGCCACAGATAAATCTAAAGTAATATTACTTATATTTATAGGTAGGAAATTGTAAGCTAATGTGTGAGTTATTACCTGTTGTACCTCTGCCTCATGTTCTGCATGTTGAGCAGCTTCAAGTAAAAGCTGTGTAGAGGTGTCAACTTCCATTGATACTGGATCTAGAATTTGCTCTGGCTCTTGCTGATGCGGTTGAGCCTGTGCAGGATTTACAATTCGATCTATGATATCTCCCATATACTCTGATCTTACCACTGGCACATCTTGAAACTTTGGATTATTGTTGAATCTTGAAAATAAGTTTCTCTGAGGAGTTAGAGATACTTCTACAGGACTATTCTGGAATAGCTCTTTGTCTTCATCTAACAATAAATCATTCATGAATAGCATTAGGAACCTTGGATAGTAGACTTGCACATTCTGTTCTCTACTCTCTGGCGTTCCCATTTTCCTTATAATTTCTTTCAAAATCAACTTTCCGAAATTAATCCTCCGGTTATGGGCCACAGAATACCCAATTATCTAAAATAGTGAAGAAATATTATTGAAGTTGTTCTTTGTAGTGGGTGCAAACACTTTGGCTAGAGTGTCAAAGATGTAGTCCTATTCGCTCACCAACTTGGCTTTCGACATTTTTACCAGATTTATCTCACCTTGATACTGAATAGCATTGAAAAATTCAAGTATCTCTGGTACAGATGGTGGGTCAACAAAATATCTGTCTGGGAACCCTAGCATCCTGTTCACATCATCTTCAGTCACCATGTACTCACGTTCTCCAATGGTGAATGAGAATTGCACTCTTGCTGATACAGTTTTGTTCCTTGTTGTAGAATACAGTGCCCTAAGTGCTAACACTTGTAACGGGACGTCCAATGTAATTGCAGTTCTAATTAATGAATGTTTATTTAAAAATATGATCCATGGCCTAAACCTTTCAACTGAGCAATTCACTGGATTAAAAAATCCTACAAAATTTGTCTTCACAATTTCACAATTTCCAGTTATTTTAATTAAAACTATTACAATTAATAAATTACAAAGTGCAATAAAACAGTAAAATAAAAATTACAAGTCCAGAATTTGAAAATTACACAGAGAAAAAAAATTACAAACCTAACTGCTATTAATCTTCCAAGTTGATTTTAATCAGTAAATTGCTACACAACAGTCCTCTAAACACAAGAATCACGATTTGCTTCGTTTTTTTTAAGAAGATGATCAGTCAAATCGGTTTTTTAACAAAATCGGGCAGAGCTTAGTTTGATTTGATCGATTTTGACACACTAGCAAGCAATAAAGCTTGTAATCAAGGAATAACAACTGTTAGCAGTTGATTTTAGATGATGATCGATCGGGAAAAAACTGTTCGTGATTATTGAAGAACCGTTTGTGTATGTGCGTGTATATATCTGTTGATTGGTCAATATGACTTTTTAAAACTAAAAATGACTTTATTTAAACAGAAATAGAACAAATATCCTTCGGTATGACTTTTATTTCAATGTACACGGTATGACTTTTATTTATTTAAGCATCAGTATGACTTTTCATGCATTAAGCTCGGTATGACTTTTGTTTAAAAAGTCATGCCGAGATTTTAAGTGAAAATGTCATACCGAGATAAACTAGAAAAGTCATTCCGGATTATTTGAATAAAAGTCATGCTAATAAAATACAAGTGTGTGTATATATATATATATTAATTATTTCTAAATTCGACATAAAATACTGAAAATTTTATTCGACTTTTAGATTTAATTAATAATAATAACAAATATTAACAAGCAATATCTAAAAGGAAAATTAAAGATAATAAAAATAATTTAAATACTACTAAATTATTAAAGACATATAATAAATATTTATATTATTAACTGTTCTAATTAATTTAGGAATTAAATTAACTAATGCTTGAATTAATTTAATGATTAAATTAATTAAATAATTAATAACATAATCATTTATCAATGTGCAAAAAAATTATTACAATATATATATATATAATGCTTATAAAAACTTAAAAATATAAGTACTTATGACATAATTAAAATAATTATCTTATTAAGAATATTAATTTAATCTTAAGATAATTTTCCAAAAATTCATAAGTCCTAGGATTTTATTAATTCAAGTCTCATAAATTCTTTAAATATTAACATTTAATATTTATTAGCTTAAATTAATTCTTAGCAATAAAAAATTAGTCATTGTTCAACATCCCTAGTTCACTAACCAACTTAGAGAAAGATGATTCATCAAGTGGTTTCGTGAAGATGTCGGCTATTTGATCTTCTGTGGGTACAAAATATAGCACCACAGTTTCGTTCATGACATGCTCTCGGATAAAGTGATACCTTATGTCAATGTGCTTGGTTCGTGAATATTGTACAGGATTGTATGAAATTGCTATAGCACTTGTGTTGTCGCAGAAAATAGGAATTTTGTTCAACGCAAGTCCATAGTCATTTAGCTGATTCCTTATCCACAAGATCTGAGCACAACTACTACCTGCCGTAATATATTCTGCTTCGGCTGTCGAGGTAGACACTGAGTGTTGTTTCTTGCTGTACCAGGAGATCAACCGACTTTCTAGAAACTGACAGCTTTCAGATGTACTTTTCCTATCCATCCTGCACCCTGCATAATCTGAATCTGTATAGCCTATTAGGTCAAAACCTGTATCTTTAGGGTACCAAATTCCAAGATTTGGTATACCCTTCAGATATCTAAAAATTCGTTTAACGGCTATAAGATGAGATTCTCTAAGATCAGATTGAAACCTTGCACATAAGCATGTTGCAAACATTATATCAGGTCTACTAGCAGTTAGATATAATAATGAGCCTATCATACCACTGTAGCTTGTGATGTCAACTTTCTTACCAGTTTCATCTTTGTCAAGCTTGGTGGCTGTTGGCATTGGGGGTTTTGCCGGTGAAGAATCTTCTAGACTGTATTTTCTGAGAAGATCTCTTATGTACTTTGATTGGCAAATAAAAATCTCATCTTCCTTTTGCTTTACTTGCAATCCAAGGAAGAATGACAGCTTACCCATCATGCTCATTTCATATCTGCTCTGCATTAACTTAGCAAATCTTGTGTACAAGTTTTCGTTAGTAGAACCAAATATAATATCGTCAACATAAACTTAGACATATATCATATCTTTTTCATGCAATTTATAAAAGAGATTTTTATCTATGACACCTATAATGAAACCATTTTCAAGTAAAAACACAGAGAGAGTGGCATACCATGTCCTCGGTGCTTGCTTGAGTCCATAGAGAGCTTTGAATAGAAACTATAAAAAATCAGCAAAGTCTGGATTTTCAAAGCCAGGGGGCTGTTCCACATATACTTCATCTTCTAACTCTCCATTCAGAAATGCACTCTTCACATCCATTTGATAGACTTTAAAATTAGAATGTGCTGCGAATGCCAGAAATATCCTGATGGCTTCAAGTCTTGCAACTGGTGCGTAGGTCTCATCATAATCAATTCCCTCTTCCTGAGAGTAACCCTTTGACACCAGTCTGGCTTTGTTTCTTGTAACAATGCCATCATCGTCTAACTTGTTCATGTATACCCATTTCGTGCTAATTACAGATCTATCTTTAGGTCTGGGTACCAGTGTCCAGACTTCTTGTCTTTCGAACTGATTGAGCTCTTCTTGCATAGTAAGAACCCTATCTGGATCAATTAATGCATTTTCAATCTACTTTGGTTCTTTTTGAGATAGAAAAACTGAAAATAAACATTCATTTGAAGTTGCACTTCTGGTTCTAACTCCAACATCTGGATCACCTATGATCAATTCAAAAGGATGATCTCTGCTCCATATCATTTCCATGGGTAGGTTTGATCTAGATGATTCGCCTCGAAATTCATTGTGATGTTGTGTTCTACCAGTTGATCCTTCATCTCCCCTTGAGTTGTTGCTAGGTTGATTTGTTGATCCACCACTGGTATTAGTAGTATCTCCAGTATTACCATTGTCTTCACCACTATTACCTAGATCATTACCATTATTGTCATCATCATTTCTTGCTGCAACCTCAGGTTCTTCGTCATCAGAATGTGAGTCTGAATAATTATCAAATTTTAATGACTCAGAAGAATCTTCAGTTTGGATACTTGGGAGTTTAGTGTCATCAAAAGTAATATTGAAACTTTCTTTTACTTGATGTTGATCAATTATGTACACCCTATATGCTATTCTTGAATATCCGATAAATATAGCTTCATGTGCTTTGGCCTCGAACTTGTCATGATGTTCATCTCCATCTTTCAGCACATAACACTTGGCTCCAAATACATGAAAGTACTTTAGAGTGGGTTTCTTGCCAGCCATTAATTCATAGGGAGTCTTCATATGATATTTGTCGATCAGAGTTCGATTATGGGTATAACATGTTGTATTTACTGCTTCAGCCCAGAAGTAGATAGGTAACCTAGATTCACGTAGCATAGTTCTTGCAGCTTCAATCAGGGTTCTATTTTTCCTTTTTACAACTTCATTCCGTGCTGAATATTGTCTTGTTATCCCCTTGTCTGAGCAAAAGTTATTCAGAACTTCATTCTTGAATTCTGTTCCATTATCTGATCTAATTGCCCGGACAGGTAACTTTGAATCTAACTCAATCAGCTTTACATGATCAATCACCAAATGTGGAGTTTCAATCTTAGAGTTTAAGAATAAAACCCACGTGTACTTTGTGAAGTCATCTACAATCACTAAGGCATATTTCTTTCTTGACATAGACATAATATTTACTGGACCAAATAAATCCATGTGTAGGAGTTGAAGTGGTTCAGTGATGATTGTAGTGTCGGTGCCTTTGTGACTTGCTTTCTTTGACTTCCCTTTATGACATTCCTCACACAATCCTTCTTGTGCAAATCCCTCTTGACTAAAGAGTTGATTGTTTTGAAGTTCATATGTGAGAGTTTCTTGTGCCATACAAACTTTCTTCTGATGAAGCCTTTGAATAAAAACAGTTTGCTTCATCTTTAGTTCCAGAATTGAGATCAGCTACGTACAAGTTTCCTTTCCTTACTCCACGTAAGGCCAGTTTGTCATTTTTAGAATGAGCTATTAAGCATTTCTCCTTGATAAAGTTTACTTTGTATCCTTTATCACAGAATTGATGGAGTTGAGTAGATTGTGCTTAAGTCCTTCCACTAAAGAGACGTTTTCAATGATAACATTTCATGTATTTAACTTGCCATATCACGTAGTCAATCCTTTGCTATTATCTCCATAGGTGATGATCGGGCCAGCTCTTTCAATCACGTCTGATAGCAGGGCTCTATCTCCGGTCATATGCCTTGAAGATCCGCTGTCCAGGATCCATACAACCCAGTTTACCTGTTTAACTCCCTGCACATATCAAACGGATTAATTCATCTTCGGAATCCAAAATTGATTGGGCCTGGCATACTTAAAGAATTGACCTTTGTCAGCTTTGACAATAGATCCTTTTCGAATAACAACATCATCTTCCTTGACTGTACTTACCTTCTTATAAACAGTCTTAAAAACTTTCTATTTAGACTTGGGAATGTATGTTTCCTTCTTAACAGGCGAAGGAGTTGCAGTCTTGGATTTTGTGAATTTGTTATTAATGTATTATCTAGGTGTCATGTTATCTTTCTTAGCAATTATGCGTTTAAAATAAGCAGTCATAGCATTAAAAGTACATAACATACAATTCAATATACCACAAGATTTATGGAAAGCATCAATAATAGGCATGTTATTCAAAATAGTAGGTGACTTAACATTTTCTACTTCAACTTTATCAGCAGTTTTAAAGTTCTCAGTAGAATGAAATTTGTTGTTACTATTCCTACTATTCACAAACGTATTAGGTCTGTTCACTTTATTCTTTAAGTCTTTTACACCTATACCAGGATTGGATGATTTAGAAGTTCCTACATCTTTTACTGGTGTCTGAGGTGCACTCTTCTCTTTTTAAACATTAACTCATTATATGTCCTTAACCTGTTCCTCTCTTTTCTTTTCTTCCTCGAGATCCTCTAACTGCATTTCATAAACAATCAGTATAAAACTCTCAAGGATTGGTTCAGCTATGGGGGTTTTAAAAAGAGGTTTAGGTTTATCTTTAACAACATGTGGGATACCCCTTTCTTCAGCACTTTTTCTGAAAGGGGTTATGTTAGGTCCAAAGTGTTGTAGAGGGGGGGGGGTGAATACAACTGTTTAAAAATAATGAGAGAATAAACAATGTGCAGGTAATAAATGATGACACAGAATTTTCAAGAATATATCATTATATTCATTGATGGATTTGCTACAACATTCATAAAAGCATCATGATCAGTTGAACAATAAATACAGCAATTAAAGCTAGATTCAACTGATCCTCTCTCTCACTTTTTGTTTTACAGTAAATGCTCTCTCTTAAAAATTATCGTTGAAAATACAGAGATACAAGTTACTTCTAAATAAAAACAAAGTGCTGCTTTTATAATGTCATGTAGTCTTGATCTTGTCCTTTTTGTGTACGTGGCCCAATCAGGATTTTGACAACAAAAAGTACTTTAACAACAACTCTGGATCAACCGTTCACAATGAGCCACTTGTCCCTTGAACATTAAATGTTACATTTCTACCCGCATCTCGATCTTCGCCTGGACCCATCTCGATCTCGATCTGTGAAAATCTCGATCTCGATCTGGGAGAATCTCGATCTCGATCTATGAAGATCTCGATCTCGATCTGTGAAGATCTCGATCTCGATCTGTCGCCTGGATCGAGATTTGCCTTTGCAGTATTTTACTTCATTTGTAAATCTCGACCCGCATCTCGATCTGCTGTGGATCGACATTTTCCTTAGCAAATATGCACACATCCAATGTTGACCTTCTTTAGTGACTAATTGAGAATTAACCTTTATGAGCAAGTTTCCTTAGCTTCTTCAATTTCTTTTCCTCACTCAATTCAAATGAGATCTTCTATTACTGACAAGAACTTGCCTCCAATGTCCTGACACTTGATGCAATGGTCTGGTTCATAAGTGACTAGTCTTGTAGGGGTTCTTGCTTCTGAATGTCAGTTCTCATTTGTTGATTAACCTTTACATTATCCAGATGTTGATATACATTACATGAAATCACTTTGGTCTTCTTGATACTTCTTTGACATTAATTTGATTCTCCATTAGATAAGTTAGGGCATGAGCAATACTCAGATTGAACTTCTTCTCACTTATGCATCCTTGATTAACCAAATTAGTTACTTGTAGTTACCAAGTATCATTACCATATCTTCAGTTGATTGATTCCATGTGCTTCTTCGGTTTCTCTTGTTTTGCTATTGTTTTATCTTTTACTTAGTTGAGTTACATAGTAATTAAGTGTTACAAGTTAGTACACCTATGCCTTTCAGGGATGTCAATCAACAACAAGAATCAAGTTGGAGAATAAAAGATAAATCAACTAAATTTGATTCAAGGCAGAAGGAGATTTTGTTAAAGACAACAAAAGATTCTAAGTACAGAACACTTGCCTTAGGCGATTGTTAAGGCATTAATGGGAATTGATCAAAGATTTATTTCTATAATTAATCTTGGCGATTGTTAATTATGACGAAAATAATTCGATTGTTATGAATCAAAGCTCAACCGATTGTTAAGGCTTGAAAGTCAATAGTGAAGACTCAAGTGATTGTTAAGCCTCTACATTCATCCATCCGATTGTTGTGAAAAGTATTAAATAAATTAACTCAATTCATTTAATTTACATTCCAATTTTTATTTTGTGACCCAATGATTTTTATTATTTCTCGGTCCGATTGTTAGTAAAAAGAAATGGAAACAATTCTATTTTACTTGGCTGTCATGAAGCCACATATGAGAGTTGTTGAAGTCTACACTTAAAGAGGCAGAAGCTTTACTTTTGTGAATTCATTCATTCAAACACAATAACAAGTCGAGAGAGAAAGACCTAGAGCATTCAAGACAAACCTATACACACAAATCCATTAATGTTGTATTAGCTGTTTATACTTTGTATTGAGTGCTTGTAAACATAACTTGTATATGTACTGGACTAGTGAATCATTGTAGTTAACCTTTGTGTTAGAAGTTTAGCACCCTCAAGGATTATATTAATAAAATGATATATCCCCGAACGAACCGTATTCTTATTGCTATAACTTGTGTTTGATTATACACCTGTTTAGAAGTCTACAATCCAAATAATATATTTCGTGAAAAATGTTAGAAATTAGACATATCGTATTCAACCCCCCTCTACGATAATTGGGTCTAACAGCTGGTCTACATGTCTCATAGGTTTGTAGGTTTTTACATGTAACTCTTGATACCCCCTTCTACGATAATTGGGACATATCTTATTCCATGCTTTTACCTGTCAGGTAACTTGTTCCTCCTCCTATAAAATAATGGGGGCTAAAATTTATTTTTTATACTTCTCATTCTTCACACTTCTTACGCTTAGATTTTTCTCTCCCAAGTAGTTATAAGAAATCCTTTGGAGTTCTTCCTTAAGAACTTCAAGCATTTCAGCTTTCGGGGCCAAGTTCTTGCCTTTTTTCTTTTGATCTTCAAGTTCTTTGAGTTTGATCTTTAAATTTTCAAGTTTGTCAAGTTTGTTCTTGAAGTTCTTGAGTTTATCTTCAAGTACTTGAGTTTGATCTTCAAGTTCGGTTTTTCTTAGTCAAGAGAGCATGTCTGATTCGTATGATCTTGAGCATGCCCAAGAACACTACCATCACTCAGTCGGGATGGGTGTGCATCCAACATCGCCGGGGCGTTCCTCACATCTGTGACACAAAATCTTTCCCCGATAATAATCACGGTTGGAAACATGAGTTTATGTATTTGTTTTGGATGATGGAATTTGGGAAAACATGTTTTGCAATCGTTTTTCCAAAGTCGTTGATAGCCTGGATTATGTCCATTTCCGAAGACTACGGGAAAACTCCACACTGAAGGTTTCTGAGTGAAGTGCCATTGAAGGTCGTTAGCCTTAGTAATGTTTTTAACAAGGCTAACATTCTTTCAATACTTGTTCATCTTCGTAACATAACCTCATCTCATATTAATGTTTTGTTATTTCAGTTGTTCTAGTTATTGATGAGGCTGTTGGTGAGGAGGAGACGACGAAGATGCGCTAAGCTAGGTTGGCTCGTGAAAATCCTCCTGAGCACTAGATTCCATCTGTCTTCAACATGTCCCGGGACCTTAGCCGGAGCGAGAAACGTGTTCGAGGAGAGTCCTCGCATTCCAGGGCCAAAACTGAGCCTTGGACTCCTGATTGGGTTGTCTGCGAAGGGGACTCCATTGTTAGTTATGTTCAGCAGGCCAAGGATTGGTAAAGATGTGTCATACCTCCTATCGACTAGGCGACAACAGTTGAGCTTAGTCCCCTTGGGGAGATTGAGGTACTTGGTTCTCTGAGCATCATGTTGTTAAGTTATTCCTTTAGTATTTCCATACTTAATTCAGTTGGTGTCATACTCCTTCTCTTTTTCTTTTTGCATTCGTTTGCACTTCTTGACTTCGGTTTTTCTTGGTTTTCATGAAAATGTCTACTTCCAAGCGGCCCTGCACAGGGCTAGAGAGTGGGGGAAATTTGAAAGATTGACAATCCATCAAAGGGATGTCACCGTCCATGAGTCTCGTAAGTGGAATGGTCATTACAATGATGCTAGCAAGGAAGCCGTCGACTCAAAAGCCGAAGTTCAGAGGATTCGTTCTGAGAGAGCAAAGTCCAAAGTGGACGTGGTTGTGGAGTATCTTGCCTCTGAGGATTTTCAAGTTTTAATGAAGAAAAATGCATTTACTGGCATCTCTGAGGCCACTTGGGGCGATTGACGTGGTTGCCTCAAAGTTTTCAAGCATGTTCGATCAGAAGGTGGATTTCCCTTGTCCTCTGCCGACCAAGCCGATGAGCTACCATTCCGGAGCACCTATTGCCTCCATTCCTACCACTTCTCAGGCCGCCCATGCTCCTGTTCATCGCCCTTACTGTCTGCCTCATGCGCTGCTCAATCCTCTTCCTACCATTCCATCCCTGTTGTCAAGTTAGTCGATAGATCTTTCTAGAATGTTCAAGCTGATGAGTAGGCTAACGAGTTTCACCATACTTCCTCCAAATGGGAGTAGTTTCTTAGGGATGGTGTCTGTTGAAGTCCTTTATTGCTTTTCCTATCTATTATCTATGTTGTCCCTGTGTGTCTTTCTCATTATTCTATTTTTCATTTGAACTCTATACTTGGCAGTTTTAACACTTTGCATTTCTCAATTTCAAGTATACATTCGGTGCATGGTACTTCTCTTATTTGTGCATAATTGTAGCATAAGATATTCCAAATGATTTGAAGAACATGAAAGTCATAAATAATAAATAGGCATTATCTTGATATAGGAGGGGAAACATCCCTTACATAAATAAGCTACTTTATTCTGGAACATTCAACTCATGGCTTCATCGTGCCTTATTGCTACTTAGTCCTAATAGGTATTCCTACGGGAATCGCTACTGATAATATATCTTGAGATTAGTGGCGTGCCAGGTCCTCGGGACTTCGTTGCCTTGCAACGTCTCAAGTTAATATGCTCCAAGACACTTCACATTTTTCTAGAGGAAAGCTCTGCTTCTTTTGTTGTATGGTCTTCCTTGTCGGGTCTATGTTCAACTTATGAGTTATTAGTTGGGGATCAATCCCTAATATGTCGGCGGTTGTCCCCGCAAACACATCGTTGTTGCACTGCAAGAATGTCACTAGTTCACTCTTCAATGGTTCTTATAATGAAACTCCTACGTATATAACCTTATCAGGGTCATCGTGCTTCAATGGTATGGGAACAAGGAGTACTTGCCCACCCGGTTCCATCTAGTCTTAATGTAGTCACATAGCAACTTATTGTCATCCTTTGATCTCCTTTTTCTTCTCTAACTCTGTTCCTAGTCGGGAAATTAAGTTTGAGATGGTAAGTTGAGGCAATAGCCTTAAAACCGTGCAAACTGGTGCGCCCAAGAATTGCATTGTAAGAAGAAGCGGTCATAATCACCAAGAGGTTCAACATTTGAGTAGCCTCACAAGGCTCTCTTCCAAGTGGTACTGGCAGCTGAATCGTTCCTTCTACCTTGGATTCAACTTTGTTAAACCCGTATATGGGCATATTCATGGTAGTTAGTTGCGAGTCATTATATCCCATCTTTATGTAGGCGTTGTAGAATATGATATCAACCAAAACTCCTCTGTCCACCAGGACTCGTTTAACTTGAGAATTTCCTATCATGGGTAGGATGACCACAGGGTCGTCATGGGAAACTTGATCCCTTCCAACTCGATATCATCGTAAGACATAGACATATTGGTTTTAGCATATTTGTGAGTTTCCCATACGACTTTTAGTACTTCGTGGGTATATGCTTTTCTAGAATTTCTTGACGTTTCGGCTATCGTAAGTCCTCCGGCTATCATGTTCACAACGGGCCTTCGGGGCTGGGGTAGTTTATCTCCTTGATCACACCTATCTCGCCTGTCATTGTCTACTTTGTCAATTTCCCTCTTCTTATGAGGAATTTGATCTCATCTTTCTGTTGCCTACACTCGTCCATGTCATGCCCGATATCTCTATAGAACCGACAACATGCGTTCTTGTTTCTCTTTTCAAATCAATTCTTAGTGGCTTCAGTCATCGAATGTCTTTATCTTTCTTGATGTCCAACAAAATTTGGCTCTGAGCAGTGTTTAAGGGCATGTAATCACTGAACTTGGTTCCACGAGAACCTTTCTTTGACGGAGAGTTGTCACTTTCATCTTTGCGGGGATTCTTTTCCATAGAGTTGTTCTCATAGTCTCCCTTTCTCTTTTTTCCTCTTCTGTTGTTCCCAGGTTGGGTAGTGGTTTTCTTCATGCTTTCTTTAGCCTTGATATACTTGTCAGCTCTCTCTTAAAGCATGTGCATGTTCTCAGGGGCGTGCTTGGCCAAAGATATCTTTAAGTTAACGTCCGTTGTGCCTTTTTGTTAGGCAATCATGGCTAATTTTTCATCAAAGTCAGGGACTTTCAAGGATTCCTTGGTGAAACGATTCAAGTAGTCTTGAAGGGATTCATTTTTTCCTTGTTCTAAATTTATTAGAGACACAAAACTCTTCTCGTGGCTCTTTCTGCTGATGAATTGGCCTATGAAGGCTCAACTGAGTTCTTTGAACGACCTAATTGAGTTCGAGGGGAGACGGCTACACCAATGTTACTCCATTCCCCCCAGTGTTTGGGGAAAACCCTACACTTGACTGCATCAGATACGGGTTATAACATCAATGCGTTTAAGAATGTGCGTACATGATTCTCAGGGTCACCAGAATCATCATAAGTCTTGATGGTGGGCATCTTGAACTTTCGTGAGATATGCGCGTTCATTATCTCATTAGTGAATAGGGGGTTCAGATCAACAGGATCTCTTTGGGGCACCAACTCAGTTGAATCAGCCCTTGGGGCAATAACCCTTCCAGATAGAGGCGGGTCCAGGTTAATTACAGAGGGCGTGCATTGCCTTCGAGTGGGACGAGTAGCCTTGCGCTTTAAATCATTATGTAATATGCGAATTTTTTCTTGATGAGCGAATTTGCTCTCAACATCGTGCCTGCCTAGGGCTGAATCTTTTTGCCTTCGAGACTCGTTATGCCCATCATATGCGGGTTCTTTGCCTATGTGCCTTCTTCGAGGGTGTATATCATCGTTATTCCACTCATCATCAGTCGATCAAGGTCCAAAAAAATTGCGATATTGACAATTATGAATGGGCGTTAGGCTTGTTACATACGGAGGGACATACTCCACTTCTCCGATTGGCCTTCGAAGGAGTTCAGGAGGAGGGGAAAAACACTTCCTTCACCAAGTCGTGGCATCCCATAAACTGGATTGCGGCCTCCTAGTGGGGATAAAATAGTGGTCGAAACTTGCATCAGGTGGTACGTTCACAATCACCGGATGGACTAGTTCGTGAGTTAGGGGAATCGTCCCTATCACGGGGAGAGTTGATGGGGTGATAATCGCAGGAGCTTTTGTGCCTGGAGGGGCATTAGCAGGGACAGTATAGATGGGAACTACATCGAGTACTCCTTCGTGAGGGGAATGAGATTGATCTTTGGCTCTTATAGTACTTCGTGTTCTCACCATGGTTGATATTCTCTCCCCGCAGTTGGTGCCAAATGTTGTGGATAAAAAAGTAGGGTTGTTCGTTACGTACCTTAGAACATGACTTCAATCGTCACGCGTGCCTACCTATTGGCTATCAAAGTTATGGCTTTTCTTGCGTTTCGAGACTAAATCGGTCCTCAACAAGATGCCTACATATCTCAAGCGTATTAAGAATTAAGCCAAACCGTAGTTCTAAAAATGAGGGGTTAGACTCTTTATATAGACGTTGAGAGTCTTAGAATTATATTAGGGTTACGAACCTTGGTGGGCAAGCCAACTCCTTGATGGGTGTTTCCATGTAGAATGTTGTTTCCTTGTATGATTATGTTTCCTTGTTGATTGAGTTGTCTTGGGGGCTAATCCTTGGAGTAGATTCCTTGTAGTAGGACACAATTAATTAGTTGTATATTTAACTAATTAATTAATTGTGAATTTATTTCATAATTAAGGTTTTGGTCCTCCCCTTAGGACCAAACTAGGTCTAATCAATGTCATATTAATTGTATCTTTAGAGATTATTTCAGCCTACATCAGATTCAAAAGAAGCTACGAATAAAAATGAAACTGAGCAAAAAGGCACTGGAGAGTTGATCATCGAAAGCCTCAAGAAGATCCCGGAAAATCTAAAATATGAGACATAATTTGGCTCAAGTGTGATACTTTCCTCACCATTCATGAAGAAGGTTATAAAATCATCCCTACCTAAGTAATATTGTATCTCTAATGAGCTTAAGTAGATGGTAATGTTGACCCTGTGGAATACCTAAATCGTTTTGATAATGAGATAGAAGTCTATCAATGTAAGGAACCAACAAGGTGAAGGTAATTAGTTGTAACCCTACATGGTGAACTCATTAGTGGTTTAACAGGTTATCATCTAATTATATTGCTTCCTGGGAAGAAATGGGGAAGATCTTTATGAATCAGGTTCGAGCTTCTATAGCCTTTGTACCCCTTACCAATACTATGGCCAATATGAAGCAAAGACCTAATGAAATCTTAATTGAGTACTTTAAGAGATTTAATGTAGAGATTCCTAAGGTAAAAAATGCATCTGAAGAAACCTTAAAGAACTTCTTAATTGCTGGGGTGAGAAGAGTTTCATATTTTTAAAAAGCTTAAAGAACTTTAGTAACTTGAGATGTTAATAAAGTTCTATACCCAGGATGAATATCATAGATTGATAGAGGAATCTTGGGTTAACATGAAGATTTATCATGACTATTGGAAGCAAGAAAACTTGATTGGGAATAAGAGAGGGAGGTCTATAATCTAATGGTCGAGATTCTAGTAAGAAGACAATGAACAAGATGACCAGAGTAAAATATGAACCAAAGCCCAATGAGGAAGTAGCTATGCTATTTATGAATCAGCTTCCCCCACCACAGTCATATTGACGGGAGAGACCTATCTATGCAACTTATACCCCTCTAGTAGCTCCTATAGAAAATATATATGTTGTCAATAAAAAGTCCACCTAGTTTAAAAAGTCCTTTAGAGCAGGACCACCAAGGAACAAGAACGAATGACCTTACTGTGATTTTTATGATGCTAATGGTCAAAACATAAAAGAATACAGGCACCTAAAATACATCATTGAAGGTCTCATCAGACAAGGTCAACTCATAAAATGGGTTTCTCAGAAAGGAAAGAAGTATCGAGAAGAGAAACTAGCTAAAACAAATGAACCTAGTAGTGAAGATGGACCAGGTCCAGCAGGAAGCATCAGGACCATTGTTGGAGATCCCCGTATAAGAGGAAATGGCAGGAACCCTATAGAAAGCTATATCGAAGAAACTAAAGAATAACCTTTAACTAATGTTTGTAACCTGTCATAGAGACCTACAAAGTTGTTTGAAGGAGAAGACATCAACATAACCTTCATAGAAAATGATGCACATTAGGTACATCACTTACATATGGATGTACTTATAGTTGAAGTAGTTATTGGGGCCTACACTATATACAGAGTTGTTCGGAATATATTTATTTGATGATGTATAAAAATACTAGAACGGAGTCTAGCATAACATGTATCTGTAATAGATTAGAATAAGTCATTTTAGTCTCTGATAAAGTATATATTATTAGAGTCTAGTTTGGCTATCAAGGGACATCTTAGACCATGTACAGGTGTAATCAGTGACTTGTACTTAGAAAATTTCCAGAAGAATTAAGGCAACAATCAAAGTTTATCAGAGTCTAGAGACTATCAGCTAATAAATAGGAAGTTATTCCTAATTAATTTTTATTTCTTTTATTAGCTGATAAGAAACTCTCTATATAAATATTGTATGTAACATATTATGAATTTTTGAAGTTTTGAGATAGCATATAAATAGAGAAAGTTGTTGTGATAAACACAGAGAACCTGCTAGTGTTTGTGTACACCCTAAGAGAGTTTGTATGAATACATCAATAATACAAGTGGTATTTCTTCAATATCTTTGTGTTTTGTTCTTTGTTTCATAATTGATAATAAACAGGTAAAAAGAGGACACATGTATTCAAACCCCCCTTCTACTTGTGCAAATGGGAAAACAATTAGTAGCAGAGCCTAACTTAAAATCGATCAAAGATGTTTGAAAACAAAGATGACAATTCTAATATTCTTATACTTAAAAGGAATGATTATATTCACTAGAAGGTTAAGATGATACACCGTCTGGAAGTAACAAACCTTGACTATCTTGACATGATTTATGATGGACCTTACATACTTCAAAATTTATCCATTAAACCACTATTGAAGGAAAAATTATTGGTGAACACTTTATTGATAAACCAAAGGCTAAATGGTCAAAAGAAGACAAGGAGAATGTTCTCAAGGAGGTAAAAGTCAAAAATATTCTCTTCAATAGTTTGGACTCTATTATCACAAACTGTGTGATATCTTGCAGAACTGCACAAGAGATGTGGACAAAGCTTGAAGTGCATTGTGAAGGCACCAAAGATGTCAAGAAGAATGCTAGGTCTCTTTTAATTCAAGAGTATGAGTACTTTGAAGCAAAACCTAAAGAAACAATTACTGAGTTGTATGACAGGTTGACAAAACTCTTGAATGAGATGTCAATACTTGTTAAGACCTGTGATGTTGAAATTATAAATACCAAGTTTTTTAGAGCTCTTCCAGAAGAATGAGATAATAAAATAACTGCAATTAGAGAAGCTAGAGATTTGGATGAGATAACCCTGAAAGAACTGTATGGTGGACTCAAGACATATCATTTACAGATGCAACAGAGAAATAACAAGAAGGCTGGAAAGATGAAATCTATGGCACTCATGATGGAGTCTGAAAAAGAATAACAGGAAGAACCCAAGGATATAAAAAGCAAATAAAAAAAAAAGAAAAAGGGTAAAGTTGTTGTTGAACCAGATCTACTAATATACTCTAATTTTGATGATGAGATTGATATAAATCAGATGATGGCTATGTTTGCTAGAAATTTTCAAAAAGATGAAATTCAACAAAAGAACTGGTAAGTTTAGCAGGAAGCCATCATTGAAGAATGAGGATAAAAAAGTTGAGAATAGCAAAAACACAATTGTCAAACTTGATAAGGCTAAGTCAATTGCTTCAACTATGGAATATTAAGGCATTTTACTAGTGAGTGCAGGAAGCCTAAGAATCAAGGAAAAGGCATGTTATTTATGAAGTCCCTAAAAGGTTACTACATAAATTGTAGAAAGAGGGGGATTGAATATAATTTCAACTTTTTGATTTTTCTTACAAATTGAACTAGAAATGAAATAAACTAAAATAAACTTGTATTGACTCGGAATTAAAAATTACTGTTGGATTTGAATGTATCCACCAAAATGTTTTTGCTCTGATTAATCTAGATCTGAAAACCCAGCTTCTTTACAAAGTTAAAATATAAATAGTTCTTACAATTTTTCTTATAAGCACAGAACAACTTATACTCAGAAAAAGAAACTTTGTTTTATATATTCAACTATGCTACAACATTGGTTTATATATTACCAAAATGCTTTTTTACAGTTCCCTAGTCAATTGATAAAAAAATAACCCAAATTAGAAAACTGTTGCTTTTGTCTTTCCCTTATGCATTGTGCAATTTAGGGAATGGTTTTGTCCTACATTATCCAAGAAAGACAGCTCATATCAGAGTCTTCACAATTAAGACAAATTTGACTGTTTTTCAATGTTATCTCTTGTCTGAAAAAAATCCTGACTTGATCTTCATGAATTATCCATATCAATTGATAATTTATTATTAAGCATATCAATTGATATCCTTTGTCTAGAATTCTTCAATGGTTGTTTATCCATCGACTGATAATTTTATCCATCGATTGATATTTGATGTTATCAATCGATGTACCAATCGATGGGTCTTCAGCATCCGTTGATAGTCTTCAATCTTCAACATCCATCGAGCTTTAGATAAATGGCCACATGAAGGGAGTCAACCCAAAAGTTAGGGGGAAGGAAAACATGTGTGAGAAGAATCTGATTATGTCATTTAGAGTTTGAATCATCCGCTCTGCCTTCCCCCTTTTGTGGAGAAGTTTGAGGACATGAAAAATGGAAGATCATTCCATATTTTTGACAAAATGATTTAAAAGAAGAGTTACCAAATTCACATCTCATATCACATTGAAAATATTTTATGTCACGCTCAAATTGATTTTTCACGAATGCACAAAAATGAAGAAATTTGTCATAAATTTCATATTTTAGTTTAAGAGGGTAAACCCAAACAAAATTAGTGAAATCATCATGGAGAACAAGGTAATAATGATAACCATTCTACTTAACACAGGAAAAGTTGAAATATCACTATGAATAATATCAAAAGGTGTAAAAGTAGGAGTCAAAGACGGAGAGAACGGTAAACGCCTATGTTTAGAAATTTGATAGGAAGAACACAAACTATTGGAGCATTGCTCGTTATTACATGAAATTAAGTTTTGACTCTTACAAGAAATTAATAATATGATCTCCTAGATGTCCCAGACAACAATTCCAATCTTGGAAAGACAAGTTTGCAAGAGAGACTTGAGGAGTGGTAGATGCCTTAGAATTTTCACAAACAGGATAAAGACTTCCAAAGTTATTACATCTCATGTCTGTATCCCCTGTGTGAAGATCCTTCACAAAAAAACCAAACGGGTCAAATTCAACAGAGACATTATTTTCTTTGTTAAGTTGATGAACTGACACTAGATTTTTAATAGGCTTATTTACAATTTAAACCCTATGTTATTAACAATATACAATTTAAACCCTATGTTAATATATTTAGTAAATTTAACCCTACATTTTTTAACTATTTACAATTGAAACCTTTTTTAAAATAATTACTAAATTTTTAAATAATTAGTAAATTTAAACTTATGTTTTTTAATTATGTACAATTGAAACCTTTTTTAAAATAAATACTAAATTTAACCCTACGTTTTAAAACATTTAGTAAATTTAACCTTGAATTTTTAATTTCGGAATAAAATAAATTTTATATCGAAAAAGTATTTTCGAGAATATATTCACCGAAGAGTATTTTTGAAAATAAATTAAATTCGGTGATGAACATTCATGAATATATTGAGCGGAAAGTGTGATGGCAAGATGGAATAATACAAATACATATTAAAATTTTATTGAACATATATAATATATTATACATATAGATATATAAATACAGAAAAGAACATATAAATATTCATTTTATAAGAAAAAACCCTAATAATTACAAATATCTATTATGCTTAGATAATATCTATACAAAAAAAAATTGACAATAATGCATTTGACGAATATTTATTCAAAATTTTATCATAAAATTTATTTTATTCCGAAATTAAAAAGTCAAGGTTAAATTTACTAAATGTTTTAAAACGTAGGGTTAAATTTACTATTTATTTTAAAAAAGGTTTCAATTGTACATAGTTCAAAAACATAGGGTTAAATTTACTAATTATTTAAAAAAAGATTTCAATTGTAAATAGTTAAAAAACGTAGGGTTAAATTTATTAAATATATTAAAAAAGAGTTTGAATTGTATATTGTTGATAACACGGAGTTTAAATTACATTTAAGCCTTTTTAATAATGTGAGGGGTATGCAAGACATTTGTCATGGTTAGATTCGGGGATAGATTAGCAGTACCAGAACCAATAATATGAATGTGATTACCATTACCAACATACACAGAGAGAACAATGATTGATTTTGAAATAGTATGAAATATACCTGTGTTAGCAGCCATACGAGAAGAAGCACCGTATCCATATACCATGATTCATCAGGGGGTTTTATGGATATGGAAGAAAAAGCATGTGGTAAATCTGTGAACTATTTAGTTGTACCATCTGAAGTACCTGTAGTGAGAGCTTGTGGCCGTGGTGATGGACCAAGAATACTAGAAAATGGGGACCGTTGATATGCCGGGCCGCTGGTGGGGTAAGGGCAAGTTTGCATCGGCCATGGCGCACCCTAGTTTAAAGGTGAAGGCCACTGTCTAGGTGCTGGTCACTGAGAAAAAACTTGTTGCGGAGGTAACGAATTGCGAACCAGTTAAGATGTAATGTTGTGAGACTGTTTCTGATTACGAGTATTGTTACGGGAGCCCTTCTTCTTTCCACGATTCTGATTGATATTGTTACTACCCCTCGTTGATTATTAAAGAAGATAATGAGAGGGTTTCGAGGGGGTTATGGTATGGGAGCAACTAAGGCTTGATTGTCGGAGTGTACACCATAACGTTCCTCCTCTCGGAGAAGCATACTTCATGCCGAATCAAATGAGGGTAGAGTACTAGTGTTTTTGATGATGGTGCCAACTATATTATAATCATGAGATAAACCATCAATTAATTGAATCACTAGTCGTTGGTCACCAACTGATTTGATCCACATCCGAGAGTTGATCAGATAATATCTTAAGATGCTGGCAATAAGATGCGATAGATGAGAAATTCTTGAGTTGAGCATGATTAAACTGGTTCTCCAAATCTGCATCACGGGCACTTTAATTTTCTCGAAAGAGATTCTTGAGACGAAGCCATGTGTCACGAGCTGTTGAACTTGGTTTGAGGATCGTGAGAAGAAGATCATGTGTGATAGTTCCATAAATCCATGATAGAACAACAGCATCAACTTGAAACAGTGAGCACGAGCTGCAACCTGAAATAGCTCTGCCCAGGAGTGGTATTGAACCTGCTGTGAGTCGAGAGTAAGGGGACCAAGTTTCCAATGCTGCTGACTGCTTGGACATGGTGAAGAGAAGAAGACGGTCCAGGAAGAGTATGTGATATCGTACCAAAAGATGGATCAGACTCGTTGTTGGTGTTAGTCATCGCAAGAGTGTTTAAGAAAAAAAATGTAAAGAGAGCAGCGAAAATAAAATAAATAGAACTAGGGTAGGATGTATGGTTGTGATAATACACTAGAATATGAGTAATTCCTTGATCTCATTGTATTGAATTATACAACTATAATAGGATGTATGGAAATTTTCAGTTATTGAATCAATGTCTTACTTCAATATGTTTTAGATACATGTTATGAACCAGCGCATTCATTATAACATAACACTGAAAATAGGAAAACAATATAAGAAAAAAGTGAATAAGAAATATATAGGAAAGTTGGGGGAAAAAATTAAAACATTCTGCTGTTTAAGCAAATGGAAGACTGATTCCTCAAGTTATTTTTCAGTCTCAGCATCCATGCGCTCAATCACTCTACGTGCTTCCTCCTCGGTAGCTGGTACAACATTGCGTATCTGTTGTCCAAGGGACTCTGCACTTACAGTGAATGTGAAGTAGAACTTGTTGGATACCTGTGAGGCCGAGAGAACAAGCAAATTCACAATTTTATCATAAATTTGTCTGCGACCCATATCAATTTAAAGATTTAACGAATAAGAACTGCAACAGTTGGTTATTTCACTTTTATACAGAAGTGGTCAGTTGAATTGTGAGTTAGACCTACTATAACATTTGTGGTTCAGCAGTAGGGAAAGCAAATGGCAATACCTCCTGCGATTTCATGCCTTTTGCAAGTATTGAATTATTAATATGGCAGGCCAAGATACTCTGTTTTTTTCTCAGTTCACATAGATACGGATGTGCATAATTCAGTTGTTCTTAGCAAAGATTAAGTAGATTCATAACAAAGTTTAGATTATTGCATCCAGAGACGGAGGTAGGGGGTGGCAGGCGGGGGAGGCCGCCACCCCAAACTCTGAAATTGATATAAAATTAGTCATAATAAATATTATTTTAAATTAAAAATTTAATATATTAAGAGTAAAATTATAGAATATATCAACTTTGCCCCCTCAAAATATTTGTTTATGTTAAATAATTTATAATCACTTGCTAATATTTGATGTTATTTTTGAATTTTTTTATAAATTTGACTATATATTAGATTATATTTAAAAATTCTTACTATTTATAATTTTTTAGCTGATAAATTAATATATAAATATTTATAAAATTTATATATTTTAATTATACGAGTTGAAAAAAAAATTCCAAAAATTTTCACCCCCTCGTTTATCCGGACCCAGCTTCGGCCCTGATTGCATCTAGGAGTAGCGGTAAGTTAAGTTTACTTCATTTTGTGAGTGCAAACGGCCAGTAGATGCTTCCGTTGAAAATCTAAACAAGCAACTGATTCTTTTAATATACGACAGACATGCTTAATAGGGATATAGACGTGCTCACCTCACTGACCCTCTTTTCAGGGCGGGTTACATGGGCCACAACTTCGACGTTGATAAGAGGTTTTTCAGGGTTCTCAAGTTCCGTATACAGAACACAAGACTTGAATCGAAGAAAATTTCCAACATCCACCTGCATTAATAAAAGCATATATCATAATTGAACAAAAAAGCATTTTTCAAAACGCTTCTGCTACCAGCTTAGAGTTCTGCTACACACAAATGTGAAAATAGGAATCAGGATGTACTGTGTGATTAATCTCTATTACTACTAAAAATTTGATTGGGATAATTTTAATATGAGAACAGGAGTAGGATAAAGCAAACGCATAGGCAAACTGCAACTAATTGAAAAATGATATTACTGCAGCTACTCACAGGTTTTAAGAAATCAACATGGTCAACTTCCACAAAGCATGGAGCACTGCCTGCAAATGAATAAGCTGTTGCAAAACCCAGTTCAAAAGCCCTTCGCATCAAAAACCCACCGAAAATTCGACCATGGATGTTCCTTTGCTGTGGTTGGCAAATCAAAGAATTATGATGACAAGTATCCGAAATGAGAATGCTGTTTCTATCTGCCAAAGCTGGCATGTCACAAAATATTCTCCCTTCAGACAACAATATATTCAGCCTGTCTACCTCTCCAGCATCCATCTTCCCCTGTTCTCTTTTCTTCTCCTTCCTCCTTTTGTTCCTTTCTTCAGCTTCTTCCCAGAGAAACCTTTCATTTTCAGTTTCGGGCTTCACCTGATTTATCTGGGCTGATTTTCCAGTAATGGAATCACGAGCAACAAAAGTAAAATTTGCCGTGAGAACTACTGAGTCCGAGTCATCCGAATTCTCTGCAAAACAATGAATCTTAGTGAAGAAAAAAATTAATCTCATATCAACCGTAATAAGGTACATTTAAGATGCATATCTAGATGAAAATCAAACTTAAGAATTGCTAAGCAGGAAGTGAGAAATATAAGGAACTTAACATTTATGGAATAATGACAACTAACAAAAATCAAAATTTTCCAAAGTAAAGAAAGCATGTCATAATACTGATACTACCTTTTGTGACCTGAGTAACTACCAATTGAATCTCCATAGATGATCGTCCAACCCAAGTAACAGAACCAACTATTGTCACATCACTTTCAACCAATATCGGTTTCTTAAGAACAATCTTGTCCACAGATGCTGTGACCAATATTAGGGGACTTGTTAAGGTCTCATCACTGGAACAGTGCTGGTTTATAATGAGAAGAAAACATATATAAGAAATTGTTTTTTAAAGTAAAAAGACGAAATTCAAATACCAAGCAGTCCTAACAAATGAATAATCTAGTAGCAGAAACATTAGTTTACAAAGAAGCTTTAGGAAAACAAATTTGTATCCATATCATAAGAGCCAAAACACTGAGAGTTTAGTTGGTCGGTATTTGAGCCATTAAAAGTTTGGTCAAGTATTTTGGCCATTCGGATTTTTGGATTTTGGTTGGTTATTCTATTTAACAATATAAAATATAATCTAATAAGATTCTATTTAGTTTCTAATTAAAATTATTATCTAATAAAATTCTTTCAGGTTTAATTCCACTCTGATTAAAATTTTAATTGTTCTACTGATGCTATATCATTATAGGCTTTGGATTGTAGGTATTTGGATTATTGGTCCAGTTATCTTATTTTTTTATAAAATACTATCTATTTAAAAAAACCCTTAAAACTCAACTTACAAACATCAGTTTACAATACACACCCATCAAATTACGACGAGAAAAGAAATCAGCCCCCATCTAGCAGCAGAAACATTAATTTACAAAGAAGCTTTAGGCAAACAAATCTGTATCCATGTCATAAGAGCCGAAACACCGAGAGTTTAGTTGGTTGGTATTTGAGCCACTAAAAGTTTGGTTAAGTATTTTGGCCATTGGGCTTTTTGGATTTTGGTTGGTTATTCTATTTAATAATATAAAATATAATATAATAAGATTCCATTTAGTTTCTAATTAAAAATTATTGTCTAATTAAATTCTTTCAGGTTACTCTGATTAAAATTCTAATACTTCTAATGATGCTATATCATTATTGGTTTTGGACGGTAGGTATTTGGGCTATTGGTCCAGTTATCTTATATTTTTTTTATAAAATAATATCTATTTAAAAAAAACCCCTTAAAACTGAACTTACAAACATCAGTTTACACACACACCCATCAAATCACGACGAGAAAAGAAAACAGCCCCCGCCCAAATCATCAATTTAACAACAAACGCAATCACTTGCATCAAATTTCCGGCCTTATATCTACATTCTACATTACTGAATTAAGAATATATATAAATATAAAGGGGCATGTTCCACTACAAACCTCTACGCTTCACGAGTATTGACACGAGATGCACCAAAAATAATGTTAAAATTCACCAAAATTTTGAAAAATAAGTATAAATAATAGGTTATTTATAATTCAACTAATTTTATTAATCAAGATACAAATGTTTATACAATAGATAAATGTGTACTTCATTGATACAAAAGACATTTTTAACTTTTTTTCTATATATTTGGTGAATTCTACTTATATTTTAACTTTATATATATATATATATTAGAACTTATACTAGTTATTTTCTTTTGTCTTTTAAATTTATCTTATATGCTTTAATATTAAGATTTATTTTTTAATCATATATACATATCGATTTAAAATTGAAAATGTAGTTGTGTTATATTAATGTACAGCCCGTGCCAAACTATAGGAGATTGCAAAGTGCCAAAGGCTCATTTAAGATGTCTCCGGGAAATATTTTCTAAATTGAGATTTGTACATAATATTGCAAAGTAGTACTTTAACCAAATATGCTAGTGGAATTTTAGTCAAAGGCTAATTTTTTTTTAAGCAATGAGTTATTCTAATACATACCGAGTAAGATTCTAAAAAGAGGTCTATCTCATCCTACACCACACTATTCTGAGTCAAAAACTAAGTTGAGATTTATTTTCCTAGCGCTTTTTCCAAGATAATCCTATTTTGGACTAAAAAATCACAATGCAGGATGAGGCACACCTCGTGTTTCGGTTTATCCTAATAATCTACAACTATATTGATGCCACATCAAGCACCGACTCGTGTATAAGGGTGCAATTGTCTAGCATCAGATGCTGACTAGTGACTACTGACCATATAACCAGATTCAAGACTTTCAAGCTAATACATGACTTGATAAAGCAAATAAAACCATCATTAAAACTTACCAACATTTACATTATAAATTCTAGATTAAATATATAAGCTCTATGAAGGAACCGAAATTAACAATGTTTAAATATTGAACATTCAAACTTAAACTAAATAAATCAAACCAAACCCGACCAAGCCAATTTACATATATATGTATATATAAAAGAATACATATTATGTCAAAATCATATTAGTACCTTAAAAGATATAGTTCCAGCGAGCGCGTCAAGATCTTCAACCAACTTTCCCATCCTCATCCTATTCCAAGGATTCCTATATTGTTCTCTAAGTATATAATCTGTCGAAAATTTATAAAGAACACTCGTCCTGCTTTTCGAGGGGGGTTTGGCAATTAGTTCTCTAGTAGGAGTATTATTATTATTATGATCACTTGGAACTTTGGGCATTGGCTCATAAATATTTGATCTAGCTTCCCACAATGCATTAGTTACAGGAGAATGGTACATTCCAGGCCATAAACTAATCGGCTTTCGTATCGAAGAACCCGCATCAATCGGTTCATCCCCATCATTTGTTTTAACAGAATTAGGGTCTGATGGGGTGGTAGATGAATACAATTTGGTATGGAAAAAAATGGGTTGTAACCTAAAATCATTATTTTGGGTTTTGTAGATGGGTTTTGTGTATTGTGATGAAATGGATCTGTATTGTTTTGGGATTGAATGGTGAGTATGAAAGAGAGGAGATGATTTGTATGAATTTTTAGCAAAAAGAATGATGGAGAATGGGTTCTTAGATTTCATAATTGGGGGAGAGACAGAGGCTCAATTAACTGTTTCTTCGTCTGTTGTTTGGTCGTTGGTAATGATTCTCACTGACGAAAATGGCGGGTGTCGGGAGCACTTTCTAATTCATTGCCTAATAGGTAAATGTTTTCCCTTCGCCAAGTAAACAAGAAAGGCTCCTATGACAAATGATTGTCTTTCTATTTACACGTTTTTTTTTGGAGACAGAATTAACACATTAAATTTTTGTTTGTGAATCCCGGAAGTCACATCATTTATTCACGTTTATGTATGATAGATAGGATTTTTTTCTATCTATAGGGGAAAAAACACGGATAGATAATTGCTCAACTATTACATGACACGGACCAAAATTCAACAAGAAAATGTTGTTTGGTAATCCATAGCATTTGTTGGATAGATAATGGCAATTTCAACTAGCATAACCGTCCGTGTAAGGCACGAGCCTATACATAGGCGCATTGATACATGTTGCAAAGAGTTTTGTTTGAATTTTTTCAAGAAATGTGTTTGTCGTCCATTCTTCCTTCTTTGATCTTCTATTAATAGTTATAGAAGCGATATCTATGCAGCATTAGTAACATAAGTATATATTATGAAAGATACTAAATTTGAAACCAAAACATTTTTTTAACTCAACAACATTTTCTATATTTTAATTTAATAAATTAATATATACACTATATGAGTTTCTATTTCAAAGTTTTCATTTTTTAACGTAAATTTAAATAATTTTCAGAACAATATAAAATTTATTTTTAAATTTGGATGTCAAAATTCAATTATTTTAAATATTTAAATTTCATTTAATCGATCATATAATATATATATATGATGACATCATATAATATCAACAATTTTATTTTCAAATCATATACAAAGAGTTCAAAAAAATATCATATTTTTATTATATTATTTTTACGCAATTCCACATCTTATATAGTTCAAAACCTAATCAAATTCTAAAAAAAATCTAGAGTTCCACATTTCACCGATATACAAAGAGTTCTTAGGTATTTTAAAACTACTACATTTCAATGCATCTACTATAATGCATCTTTCAATCTTCATCTTGAAGATTTCTTCTATAGTGATTGTGTCCTTATTTTTATTCATATAGAAGTGTTAGTAGCATTTGTCTTTTACTTGACATTTCTTTAATCATCTAGTCTTATAAAAAGTGACAAATTGTTTCTCGTTCTATAACTGAAGCAGAGTTAAGGGATTTAGCTAATACAATATGTGATCTTTCTTGGTTTCATTTACTTTTTTATAAACTACAAGTTTCACAATCACGATTTATTGTGACAATCAAGTGTACTGGACATTGTTGCAGATCCCATACTCTCCAATTAGCTGATGTCTTTACCGAATGTACGGTTCCATTCTACAACTTTGCATACAAGTGTGATTTAGAAATAAATTTTATTTCTAAATACATATTTATATTTATTTTCAAAATAAATTTTGAAATAATCTTCCGAAACTATCCTTGTATCTATTATTTCTAAAATTTGAATCGTTTAAAACTTAGTTAAATTATCATTTTTTTGAAGACAATAATTATAGATATTCATAGGAAAATTTATTCAACTAACATTTTTTTAATATGTTTACTTGTTTCAAAATAAACATGTAAATAGATAATGAGGGAGTAATTCTTATCGTTGTCGAGTTTCAGTTTTTGTAATTTTATTTTTTTTCTCAACAATTTTGCAGCATTGTAAATTGATTTCACAAACTAAATCTTCCTCTATTCGATGAATTTTTATTAACATTAGTTTAGTTTTTATTCCTCCATATTCATACTATTAAACATGAATTGTTGTAAAAATATGCATCTGATTATATTATATATTATTTTTATGTTTTTAACATTGTTCATTAATGTTTCTGAATAATATATATGTGATTCAGTTATATGCTATGTATAATCTTGTATTTTAAATGTAATTTTCTTACTTTACTTACTTAATTTATAAGTAATTCAATAATTATATTATATATAATTCTATTTTGAAAATATTATTTATTAAAATCTAAATTCTAATTATATATTACATGCAACCTAATATATGATTATTAATAAACTATCTAATGATTTAGTCATTTCATATCATGAATAAACTATCCCGTGATTAAAATAATTATTATTATCAAAATATTTAATAACCAGGACAAGCTTAACGCACATACATATTATGAGCATGGTATAAAACATATGTGATAATGTGGTTAGTGGTAAGAAGATGTGTGAGTTAGTGGATAAAGTAATGTTCAATTCACGGGCAAGTTAGTCATTTCAAATTAAGAATAAAATGTCTCACACAAACTCTTGTTGTGCCGCCGTTATATATAGAAGAAGAGATTTGAGATAAAATGGCTCAAAATATCACAACTTTAAAAAATGATCTTTTTTACCATAGAAAAACACATTTTTAAATTACATTTTTATAAAAATGTATCATAAAATAATGTCTTTAATACTATTATAGAAAAAAATTTTAAAAATGCATGATAATTAATTCAAATTAATTTTAAAAATATGGATAATTAATTTGAAAATTACAGATAATTAAATTGAAAAATATGGGTATTGGCCCTTTTTATCACAATTTGAAGTGAAATGGTCCAAAATATCACAATTGAAAAAATGACCCTTTATATCACGTAAAAACATAATTTTAATTTGCGTTTTTTAAAAACTTAAATTTCAGATGTGTTTTTTATTAATTGTTTTCATTAATATTTTGAGCAAAAAAATATTTTTTCATAAACGTATATAAACTTGCGTTATATAGAGACACACATTTAAAAATGGATTTTTCTGACCCGTCATGTTATGCACTCGTGCTCTCGGACTTTTCAAAAAATTTGATTAAATAAAAAACTAAACATGCAGTTACATTAATAGGTCCATTATCGCTCCTCTTCTGCCATTGAAACACTGTTAATTTTATTAGATAAAAGCATAAAATGTGATAAGTTGACGATTATTAGTGACCTAAATGACCAACTATTTAAATTGTGATTATTTGGGTCATTAAACTTCAAATTATGATATTTTTTACCCTTTTCTCTTCACCCTTTGATGGGTGATAACCCTTTATATCACAATTTAAGGTAAAATTACCCAAAATCTCACAATTTTAAAAATTGACCCTTTTTATCACAGAAAAACAATTTTCTAAATTGCGTTTTTATAAAAGCGCATTGTTTTTCCAGATAAATAACTATTATATAAGTGGGGTTGAATATAATATATACCAAATAATCGATTAGGAATACAAGTATATAAAAAGAAATATTATTTTGTATTAATATGATGAACTTGAATACAAAACTCTCTCAAGAAATTCACTGTTCTTAAGAGCTACAAGGTTATGAAAGATATATCTTGAATTGTTGCAATAATGTTAACCTATTTCTGTGTTTATATAGACACAATTACAAATCCAACTACAAAACAGATAATGAAAAGAATAGTTTCAATAAGGTAATTTGACTTGTACTTGAATTCCTTCTTCAATATCCAAATCATATTCTGATTTATTTGTTTCCTTTACAAACTCTGATTGATAAACTATGTCGGTTGTTTAATCCCTGATAGAGCATTCTCTGTTAGAGTAAACCCTGATTTGAGTATTCACTGATAGAGTAAACTCTGATTTGAGTATTTTCTGATAGAGTAAACTCTGACCGACAACTTCTTATTCTCTGATGACGCCAGCAATCATAAACTTTGTTCTAGTATTCTCTGACAGCATCAGTGTTTATTTTCTAACAATCTCCCATAATTTATGCTTTAATAAGTAAAATATAAATTTCACTTATGATGTCAGAAATATGGAGACAAATGCATCAGAGTTTGAATCTTCCTTTTTGACTTAGATTCTTCTATATGAGAAATCTTCTTTCAGAAATTGATCTAGTAGTTTTTCCTTAGCATTCTTTAGTAATTCACTAAGCTTCTCTTTTAATTCTTTTATCTGCTCAGAAGAATCATCAATTTGGAATATAGCAGCTCCCAGATTATAGATTGATGATCTCTCCATTCTTTCATCTATGGGAATGCAAATTAGTGTAGGAATCCCTAAATCCATCTTGACCTTTGCATATCCTTTTGCCATTTCTTTTTCTGTTCCATCTTCAAGCAAGTAACCAGGTTTGAACTCTTCAGAGTTTATCATGAGTAACTTCTCACTCTTCTTCTTCTCATTTATTACACCTTCTAAAATCTTCACCCATCTAGAAGTGACTTCATTTTCATTATTGAGTAGATAAAGAACATGTTCAAGTTCTTTAGATGCCTTGTGGATCAGATCTTCTTCAGTAGTTTTCAAAACTCTTCCATTTTCCAAGAAATATAACAGTTTCTCCTTTGCTTGTGCACTATCAAAAATATCTTTCATTATATTTACAGATATTAATTTGTCCAAATCTTCTTGAGTTGAGTCTTCTTCAGGCCTTTCTTTCAATGAGAAGGGATCTCTAAAAATATTGGCTTCACCTCTGTAGACTTTGGCTTGAGAATCACCAATACAACCCTTATTTTTACCAAGTCTGGTATTGAGAGTCAGAATTTGATTTTTGGTCCACAGAAGATCAGGCTTTTTCTTTCTGATCAGAGATTGTTGATCTTCCTCTTCATCTCAAAACCTGATCCACCTGGGAGAAATGTTATTCCTGACATAGTGAGAGGAGTTCTTGATTTTGCTGAAGCTTTCTTTATAATTTCTGGAGAAGGTTTTGCTTGAACAATTACAGTTTTTGGAGCTTCAATAGTTTTGACTTGAGCATGTTTAGGAATATTTTTCATTTGTTGAGTAGGAGTTTTTCTTTGTACTGGTTGAACAATTGTGGTTTTTCTTTTTCTGGATTTTACAACAGTTTGTTGAGAAATTGTTGAGGTGGTTTCCTTAGATTTAGATTTAGCGGGTTTTGCAACTTGGGTAGGAGGGATGAGGGCATTTTCAGTTCCCTTCATTGTTGGAGAAGGCAAAGAAAGAAGTATTTCTACCTCAAGGAAAGAGAAGTTGTGAGTTTTGAGAAACACCTTTACAAAAGGGGGATATGTGAGGCACAACTTAGGATGCAAGTTGATTCTCACCAAGTCCTTGAAGACCCTTTTGTTCTGAGTCCATGGCTCAATTGTCTCCATGGCATCTATGATCTCAAGTTATCCAACATAGTGGTTAATATACAACATAATGAATCTAGTAAAATAGATGTTGTTTTTCCTAGACTCTTTATTACCTAACTTAACAATTAACTCATTTAGAAGCAATATGCCAAGATCAAAATATTTATCAAATAAGATACTGAAATTTGTTGCATACTGGTAGTAATAGCATCAAAATTGCTTATATTTATAGGAAATATCTTGATAATGGCATCAAAGAAATAGCTCCATTGTTTTCTTAAGTTTTTTTAACTACCTCTCCTAAATTACAATCATTTTCAGCATAATTAACAGAAGCTAACATGTTCATAATGTCTTCATCTTTAGGCATGGCATCACAATTATCATTGGGAATTTCTAAGCATTCGGAGATAATAACACTAGTGAGGGTATAGGGTTTACCTTTGCAAATGTAAGAAATTTCCTTCCCATCTTTTGACACTTCTGAAGACTTCTAAAACTCTTCCACCAGTTCACAAACGATTGTTGGTGCTTCACTTAGTGCTTCGGAGAGTTTGCATTCGCTCAGAAACTTCATCAATGGATGAAAATCAGTTGGGGCATCCTCCACTGTTGTGTAGGCAATGAACTTATTCTCCTCATAGATGAAGCTTGTTGATGATTGGATTTTCTTTTGTGATGTCATTGTTGTGCTTATAGAAAATTAAAGAAAGAGACTTGAAGAAAATGAGTAAAATTGCCTTAGGGTTCTTAGAGAGTAAAAAGCAAATAAATTTGTAAGAAAAAATAACAGGTGAAGTGAAATGAGAAATAAAATTGCTATTTATATTTTTCAAGAATAAAATGACTTAAAATTAAGTCACACTAATTATATTTACTTAGAAAAGAAAAGAAATGACCGTTTGAAAATAAGATAGATAGACACACTTTAAATAGCAATCGCTTTATACATACAAATGTATATGTATTTATCGATGGATAAAATAAAATATCAAAGTCTAATAGAAGGAGTAGTCAATGGACGTTTAGAAACGAATAGAATTCTATTACCATCGATGGGTAATCAAATCCATTGATACTAAATAATTTATAAATCGATAAATAATTACTAAGGTAATTATCTGTCGACAGATAAATATCTATTGATAAGTATATATTTTATCAGTTGATGAAATATATCCATTGATGGTTGAAAAATATCCATTGATAATTAACATATTTATCAATTGATCACTTAATTTCAACAGATAAATATGAACAATGGCTGCATAAAAACTAAATAAAACTTGTTGGCATTTTAAAATTTATGTCAATGTGCTTGGTTCTGGAATGTTGTACAGGATTTTCAGTTATGACAATGGCACTTGTATTATCACAGAATATAGGAATCTTGTTCATGTTGAACCCATAGTCAAATAATTGATTCCTCATCCATAATATTTGTGCACAGTAACTTCCAGCAGCAATGTTCTCAGCTTCTGTAGTTGAAGTTGACACTGAGTGTTGCTTCTTGCTAAACCATGACACAAGTTTATTTCCTAGAAATTGACAGGTGCATGTTGTAATTTTCCTATCTATTTTTCAACATGCATAATATGCATCTGAGTAGTCTATTAGATCAAAACCATAATATCTTGGATACCAAATACCTAAATTTGGTGTACGCTTGAGATATCTAAAAATTCTCTTAATAGCCACTAAATGAGATTCTCTAGGATCAACCTAAAATCTAGTACACAAGCATGTAAAGAACATTATATCTGGCCTGCTACCAGTTAAGTATAAAAGTGAGCCTACCATACCTCTATAACTTGAAATGTCCACTTAGTATTCAATCCAAGTTTAGTGGCAGTGGTCATGGGAGTTTTTACAGAAGAACATTCACTTAAGTCAAATTTCTTCAACAAATCATGAATGTAATTTGTTTGATTTATAAAAATATCATCCTTAACTTGTTTGACTTGCAAACTAAGAAAGTAGATAAGTTCTCCCATCATGCTTATTTCATACTTACTTTGCATTAATTTAGAAAACTTTTTACAAAGTCCCTCATCAGTTGAGCCAAATATAATGTCATCCACATAAATTTGAACAATAATAATTGAGCCGTTGACATTTTTATGAAATAAAGTTTTATCTATAGTACCTCTTGTGAAGTGACTCTCAATAAAAAACTGAGAAAAAGTGTCATACCAGGCCCTTGATGCTTGTTTCAAGCCATAGAGTACTTTGAGTAGATAATAGACAAAGTCAGGGAGATTTGGATCTTCAAAATCAAGATATTGTTCCACATAGGCTTCTTCTTCTAATTCTCCATTCAAAAATGAACTCTTCACATCCATCTGGTAGACTTTGAAATTAGCATGTGCAACATAGGCTAGAAAAATTCTGATTGTTTCTAATCTTACAACTGGTGAAAAAGTCTCATCAAAATCAATTCATTCTTCTTGTGAATAGCCCTTTGCCACAAGCCTTACCTTGTTTATAGTCTAAGTACCAGTTTTATCCATCTTGTTCCTGAATACCCATTTTGTACCAATTACATATTTGTCCTTTAGTTTGGGCACTAAATTCCATACTTTATTTCTTTTAAATTGATTGAGTTTCTCTTGCATAGCCAATACCCAATCAGAATCCTTGAGGGCATCTTCATCTCTTTTAGGTTCTTCTTGAGATAGAAAGCTGCAAGAGACACTCATTTTGAGTAGCATTTCTTGTCTTGACACTATTTTCTGCATTTCCAATGATTAACTCAAATGGATGACTTTTTGTCTATTTTATTTGTGGAGGTAGATTCTTCATTGATGATGAGGCTCCATTGTCATTGTTGTTGTACACATGTTGGTTTGAATTTGAGGATTGATTTTGAAACCCTCCCCCTGAGTTGGATACCCTAGATGTAGAATGTTGGTTATCCATTGATGGATTATCAGTAAATGTATTATGAGTTGATGGATGTTTGTCAACTGATAAATTATCCATTGATGTTGTGACATCAACTGATATTGGGTTTCTGAGTACATGAGATTTCACATGATCACTTTCTTCATTAAACTCGTTGGATTGATTCTCAAATTGCAGTGTGTCGTGATTTCCTTCATTAAATAAGCCTTAAATCTTTTTATCATCAAAGACTACATGTACAGATTCGATAACAATGTGTAGTCTGAGATTATAGACTCTGTAGGCTATACTTGATAGTGCATACCCAACAAATATAGCTTCATCAGCCTTGGCATCGAATTTTCCTAGGTTTTCACCTTGATTTCTCAGGACATAGCATTTGTAACAAAAGACATGAAGAAACCCCACTTTTGGCTTTTTATCTTTCTTGATTAATTGATATGGAGTTTTTTCTTGTGCTTGATTCACTATGGAGATATTTTGTATGTAGCATGCTGCATTTATGGCCTCATCCCATAAATAGGTTGGTAATTTTGCATCTTCCAACATTGTTTTAGCGGCTTCAATCAGTGTCCTATTTTTTCTTTCAACTACCCAATTTTGATGAGGAGTTCTTAGTGTAGAAAAAATATGTATGATTCCTTTAGCTTCATAAAATTCCTTCATTGTGGAATTATTGAATTCTTTTCCATTGTCACTTCTTATTTTTTTTACATCCAAATTAAGACTTGTCTCTACTTCTCTAATGTGTTTGATGATGAGCTCACTTGCTTCATCTTTTAAATTCAAGAAATAAGTCCATTAAAATCTTGAAAAGTCATTCACAATGACTAGGCCGTACTTTTTCTTTGCAATGAACATGATGTTTACAGGGCCAAACAAATACATATGAAGCAGCTCAAGTGGTTTCTCAATTGATGATTTCAATTTTGACTCGAATGATGTTTTTCTTTGTTTGCCCTTTTGACAAGCATCACACAGTCCATATTTGACAAATTCCATCTGTGGTAATCCTCTCACTTAAATTTTCTTGATCAATTGATTCATGATTTGAAATTTAAGTGAGTTAATTTCCTGTGCCACAACCAACTTTCACTTGTATTTTCTTTTGAAAGAAGACAAGTTAGTGAATCTGCATTTGTTGAGTTGAAGTCAGCTATGTACACATTTTCTTTTCTATTCCTAGTCATTACTAGGCTTCCATTTTTCCTGTTAAAAACTATGCATGCTTCAGTTGTGAAGCAAACTTTATTTTCATTGTCACATAGTTGACTGATGCTTAATAAATTGTGTCTTAAGCCATCAACTAGTGCAACAGGTTCAATGATGACATTTGCTATTGAAATCAAGTTATATTCCATAGTGTAACCCTTGCTGTCATCTCCAAAAGTCACTCCAAGGACAGCTCTCTCCTCAAACTTTGTGAGCAGGGATTTATCTCCAGTCATATGCCTTGAACACCCAATGTCCAAGTATCAAAGATTCCTTCTTTTTCCCTGCACACATAAAAAAACAATCAGGTTTGGTACCCAAGTTTCCTTGTGTCCTTTCTTATTAGTTGCTACTTTTGGTTTGGTTTTCAACTTTTGTACCTTTGGTTTAGATGGTTTTAATTCCACTTCAACCTTGGGTGTTGGTTTCCTCACCTCAGGATTCTCAGTGATAGAATTTGAATCATTCATGCTTGCAGAATTAGAGAAATTGGATGCATGAATATTGGTGTTCATATTCCAAGGCATAGCAGGCATATTCATGTTGGCAAATGTAAGATATGGATTAAACATATAAGGCATAGATGCATATTGAGCATGAATAGCATGAGAAGCAACTTATTGAGGAAAAACAGAGTTTGCAGACATGTTAGTTATGGTAGGCATGTTGGATTTGCAATGCACAGATAGATGATTTTTACTACCACATTTAGCACATATCTTTCTGGGAGCATACATGTCTGGTGTGTAGTTATTGTGCTTGTTAATGCCTACCTTACCATTTCTATTCTTTTTCTCAATAGGCTTAGTTTCAGGCTTTATCTTTTCTAATTTATCTTTCAACTGATTCTTAGATAAATAACCTATATTAGCCTTCTCAACTTGATTTTGTGGTTTAGAGGAGCTACCTTCAGTTACAAATTTAACAGGTTTGTTAAGTTTGGTTTTTAAAGTAGATTGTTTAGCAGTTGATGGTTTCTCAATCGATGGACAATTATCCGTTGAGATAATATTATTAATCGATGAATAATCCTTATCAGTTGATTCAGGATTAGCAATCAATTTCTCCTTATCCAATGATTGATTTTCATCAACATCTAATCTCTCAAGAGTTTCAGACAACAAGGTGAAAGAGTTTGTTCCATGAATGTCATTCAACTTTTTGTTAGCTTTACTAGACCTGTTCCATTTGTCAATGGTTTTTAGTTCTTCTTCTAACTGTTTTTTCAAAATTTCTATCTTCTTTATATACTCAACTAATTCCTCTCTAGCATCTTTGTTATCTACCTTGAGTCTGTCCATTTGCACTAGCTCACTCTCTAAGTGTGTGTTCCTTTCAGTTAGAGAATCTATGGTGTTTTTTAGTCTAGTGTTTTCTTTGTTTAAGGACTTAAGAGTGACATGCAAATTATACAACTCATTAGTCATTTCAGTAATTGTAGTATTGCATTCATCTTTAGATAACTCAGATAGATTAGTAGAGATTACCTGATTTCCAGAGGAACTAGATTCTTGGTCATCATGATTGGCCATAAGTGCAAGATTGATGAATTCTTCTTCTTCAGAATCATCCTCAGCAGCCCAGTCCTTTTCTTTTATTACAAAAGCATTTTCTTTCTGTTTTAGCAAATCAAAGTACTTTTTCTTGTAATCAATACCATCATTGAACTTTGATTTCTTTTCCATCTTTGACTTTCTACATTCATTTCAAAATTAACCAGCCAATCTATAGTTGAAACATTTAAACTGAGTTCTGTCAACAAGATTCTTGTTTTGCTGATTCTCTTTCCTGAACTAGGATCCAAGCCTTTGCATTGGATTTCTCTCGAATTTGAGTTTTGAGAATTTTCTTGATAGAAAAACTAGATGTTCATCTATTTCATCAATATCTTCCTTGGTGTATGACTCATCATCCTCAACTAATTCTTCTCTCTTGTTAGTTGAAGATTCATCATACTTGTACCCACTTACAGCGTTTCCATGACTTTCCTTCCTCCCTTCTTCAACAGCTACATCTTCACAGGGCTCTATGTTAGGAATCTACATGTGATTTGATGATAACATTAATCTTAGAATCATAGAAATTTTATTTGATGTAACTGATCAATTGATATGAAATTTATAAATATCAATTGATCAGGAAACCATTTATCAGTTGAAGTGTTTATATGAATCAAATGATAATTTGGATTGTAACATAGGTGTTCTTAGTTTATTTCAATCGATAAGGTGTAAATCAATTGATATTTTGTTCATCAATTGATGTTAGAGTCGATTGATATAGATCATCAATTGATGTGTAAATTAAACTGTTAAATTGTAATTATGTGAAGACAGGAAATTACACAAGTGAAGGATGATCAATTGATATTGAAGCATCGATGGATGAAGGATCAATCGAAGAAGCCAAGTCAAGCATTGAAGACCATCAACTGATGTGAAGACCCATCGATTGATATATCGATTGATAAAATCTATCAATCGATAAGCCATCTTTTATCAATCGATGGATAGAAAGATCAATCGAAGAAGTACATCAGTTGATGGATTAAAGAATGGATCAATTGATATGCTTAACAGCAAATTATCAATTGAGTGTGACAACACAGAAAGAATATCTGTTGAAGATCCAGAGAACAAAAGCACACCTATGGAAGACAGTCTAGAGTGACTGTGAAGACTCAATCAGAAGCTGTCTTTCAAACCTTTTTGTAAAATAGAAAAAAGTAAAAGGAAGGCATGTAGAAACAATCCTAGAATAGGTATTGTAAAAGTACACTTGTGATATATAAACAAGTGTAGTAGCATTATTAGAAAAATATACAAGTTAGACATTATTTTACAATCAACTGTTCAAGCTTGAGAGCACATTTGTAAGAACAGTTGATTTGTTTTCTAATCTTGTAAAAACGAAGCTAGGTTTCTTCTAACCTAGGAGCATTGAGCAAAAATACATATTGATGGAAAAACCAATCCATCAATAATTTTAAATCTCTTTGTTCAGTTTTATTTTTTAGCATTAATTTGTTCGAACTTATTCTCTTATTCTATCAAACATCAAGAACAAATATTAGAACACACAAAAAGTTTTAATATTTGTATTCAACCCCCCCCCTTCTACAAATATTGACATTGTTCTAAGGAATAACAATTGGTATCAGAGCAGGCTTTCAACATACAGAAAGTTTAAAGATCAAGAACAGTCAATATGGGCCAAAAAGATTCAGGTGTGAAAATTCCAGTTTTAGAGAAAGATGAATATTTTCCATGGAAGGTCAAAATGCATCTGCATCTTCTTTCTCTTGACCCCTCGTATGTTCACTGTATAGAGAAAGGTCCTCATGTTCCCATGAAGCTAGTCACATGTGTAAACCCTGATGGAACTCCTGCACTTGACAGACATGTTCCAAAACTCATTTCCGAGTTCATAGAAGAGGATGAAAAAGAAGTACTCAAAGACAAGAAGGCTATGAACATTCTGTTTAATGGCCTAGATAAAGATATGTTTGACAATGTTATAAACTGTACTTCATCAAAAGAAGTATGAGATACACTTCAAACTCTGTGTGAAGGAACTGAACAAGTAAGGAAAAACAAGATGCAACTCTTGATTCAAAAATATGAATCATTTCATTTCAAAAGTGGAGAATCTATCAATGACACCTATAGCAGATTTCAGAAGTTGTTAAATGGACTGAAGCTATATGGTAGGGTTTATGCAACTGAGGATACAAATCTAAAATTTCTTAGATCTCTTCCAAAAGAATGGAAACCAATGACTGTTTCCATTAGACAATCTCAGGACTTCAAGGATTTTACACTAGAGAAACTTTATGGTATTCTCAAGACATATGAGTTGGAAATCCAACAAGATGAAGAGATTGAGAAGAATCAAAGAAAAGAGAAAACTGTGGCTTTGTTAGTCAAGGGAAATGAAGAGAAGAAAGAAAATGGCTATGAAGAAGAGTCTGTCATGATGGCTGGTGATGCTGTTGAAGAATCATTCAAGAGAAAAGGAAAGAGCAAGTGTGAAGAAGATGAAACATACTCTCAGGATGATTTGGATGAGATTGATGAGCACCTTGCATTTCTATCAAGGAAATTTTCAAAGCTAAAATTCAAGAAGAATCCATATGCTCAAAGGCCTGGATCCCAGTTTAGAAGCAACAATCAAAATAAAAATTTGGTTGATAGATCTAAATTCGAATGTTTTAACTGTGGATTGGCTGGTCATTTCTCAAATGAGTGCAAGAAGCCAAAATAAGAAAAGGCAAAGTCATATGAGGGTATTGACTATAAGAAGAAATACTTTGACCTTTTAAAATAGAAAGAAAAGGCTTTTGTCACTGAGGAGAAGGACTGGGCTGCTGAAGATAGTGATTCTGAAGAATATATCAATCTAGCATTAATGGCCAACCATGAAGATGAAGAAGCTAGTTCATCATCCAATCAGGTATTAGCTACAAACTTTTCTGAGCTTTCAGCTGATGAATGCAATAGTACTATTAATGAAATGTCCAATGAATTGTACAATTTGCATGTCACTCTAAAATCTCTAAACAAAGAAAATCTCAAGTTAAAGAGCACCATTGATGCCTTAACTGAGAGGAATATTTTTCTTGAAAATGAACTTGTTTGTTTAGAAAGATTTAAGCAGGAAAGAAAGGATGCTAGGAATGAACTAGTAAACAGTTTGAAAAGAGAAGAATTGTTGAAAGAACAATTGGCTGAAGAAATTGAAACCATTAGCAAATGGAATAGGTCTGCTAAAACTGCCAAACAAATTATTGATGTTCAGGGTGTAGATACTCTAGGAGAACTCCCCAAATCAATAGGCAAGTCATTGGCTGATACTTCAATGGATAAAGATCAATCGACTGCTAATCCTTCATCAATTGATAAGGATTATCAATCGATTGATGCTGAATCAATCGATAAGCATCCATCGACAAGTAAATCATCAATGGCTAATAAAAAGAACAAATTTAGCACTCCTATTAAGTTTGTTAAGGAAACCAAAAATCAAGTTTAGGCTGAGGCTGAGAAAATCAACATAGGAAGCTTATCCAAGAAACAACTAAAAGAAAAATTAGAAAAGATAGCACCTGTGGAAATTACTCAACCTAAGTCTGATAAAAAGAAAAAGAATAGGAATGGTAAAGTAGGGATAAATAAGCACAACAACTACACTCCTGATATGTATGCCCCTAGAAAGGTATGTGTTAAATGTGGTAGTGTAAATCATTTGTCCATGCAATGCAAGAATGAAAAGAAATCTATATCTGCAAATGATTTAAATATACATGCCATGACTGCAAATGCCATGTTTACCAATCCTATGCTCATGAATGCCATGTCTTCTAATTTGGTTGCACCTAATGTTCATATGCCTTATGCACAAGTTCCATACATGTATAATCCCTTCTTTGCATATCCTAATATGAATATGCCTGGTATGCCATGGAACATGCCTAATGTAAATGATGAAATTCATGGAAATTCTGCCATGAGTTCTAAGGTGTCAAAGCCCCAAAAGTCAACTCCCAAAGATAAAGTGGATTTAAACCCACCAAAACAAAAGGAACCTAAGTTGACAACAGGGGCTCAGGCTGCAACTAATAAAAGAGGACCCAAGGCAACTTGGGTACCAAAAGCAACTTGATTGTTTTATGTGTGTGCAGGGAAACAGGAAGAAAAATCTCTGGTATTTGGATAGTGGATGTTCAAGGCACATGACTGGAGATTTGTCTCTGCTCACAAAGTTTGTGGAAAAGGCTGGCCCAGGAGTTACTTTTGGAGATAACAGCAAAGGTTTTACTCTGGGATATGGCTCAATTGCAAAAGAAAATGTTATCATTGAAACTGTAGCACTGGTTGATGGATTGAAGCACAATCTGCTCAGTATAAGTCAACTGTGTGATAATGGTAATGGTGTGTGGTTTACAACTGAATCATGCATCATAGCCAACAAAGAATCTGGTGAAATTCTCTTAACGGGAGAAAGAAAAGGAAATGTCTATGTGGCTGATTTTCTCTCTGTAAAAGCAAATTCAATGACATGTCTACTTAGCAAAGCCAATACAGATGAAAGTTGGATTTGGCACAAGAAACTAGCCCACTTGAATTTCAAAGCCATGAATTTATTTGTTAGAAAGAATCTGGTTAGAGGCATTCCACAGATGGAATTCACCAAGGATGGACTATGTGATACCTGTCAAAAGGGAAAACAAAGAAAAGCATCATTCAAGTCAAAGTCTGAATCATCAATTGATAAGCCTCTGGAATTACTGCACATGGACTTATTTGGACCAGTCAACATCATGTCAATTGCCAAAAAGAAATATGCCTTAGTAATTGTGGATGACTTCACAAGATTTTCATGGGTATATTTCTTACATTCTAAGGATGAGGCAAACAAATTAATTATCAATCATGTGAAGAATGTTGAAAATGGCACTGAATGGAAGGTCAAGAAATTTAGAAGTGATAATGGTACTGAATTCAAGAATTCAACCATGAGAGAATTCTGTGAAGAAAAAGGTATCACTCATCATTTCTCTGCTCTAAGAACTCCACAGCAAAATGGAGTAGTTGAAAGGAAAAATAGGACCTTAATTGAAGCTGCTAGAACTATGTTAGAAGAAGCAAAACTACCTACATACTTCTGGGCAGAAGCAATTAATACTGCTTGTTACATTCAAAATATCTCCATGGTCAATAGATTTCAAGGCAAAACACCATATCAATTGATAAAGAAAGACAAGAAGCCAACAGTTAATTTTCTTCATGTCTTTGGCTGCAAATGCTTTGTACTGAGAAATCAAGGTGAAATTCTAGGAAAATTCGAAGCCAAAGCTGATGAAGCTATATTTGTTGGATATGGAATAACAACCAAAACATACAGAGTCTACAATCTTAGATTACACATTGTTATGGAATCTATGCATGTAGTCTTTGATGACAAGAAAATTCAAGGGTTGTTTGATGAAGGATTTCATGATCTATTGCAGTTTGAAAATGAATCCTCAAGTAATATTGAAGATAGTGATGATGATGTGGAAAACACAAGAGTTCAAGTACCTAAAATCCTCCCATCAATTGATGTCAATGCATCAACAGATAACTTATCAGTTGACAATCATCAATCGACTGATAATACATCAATTGATAATAATTCGATGGATATTAACTCTGCTCAACAATCTTCAAGAAGAGTGTCCATCTCAGGGGGAGGGTTCTCAAATGGTCAATCACATCACAATGATCATAACACTTCCAATGATCATGAAGCATAATCTTCAAGGACAAGTTTACCATCACAAAGGAAATGGACAAAAACCCATCCATTTGAATTAATAATTGGATATGCAAATGATGGTGTCAAAACTAGAAGTGCAACTCAAAATGAATGCTTGTATAGTAGCTTCATGTCTCAAGAAGAACCAAAAAGGATTGAAGAAGCCTTGAATGATCCTGATTGGATAATTGCTATGCAAGAAGAGTTGAATCAGTTTGAAAGAAACAAGGTATAGAAGCTGGTGCCCAAACCAAAGAACAAGTCTATCATTGGTACAAAATGGGTGTTCAGAAACAAAATGGATGAATCTGGTACAGTGACAAGAAATAAAGCAAGATTAGTGGCAAAGGGCTATTCACAAGAAGAAGGCATAGATTTTGATGAAACCTTTGCACCTGTTGCAAGGTTGGAAGCAATCAGAATCTTCTTAGCATATGCTGCTCATGCAAATTTCAAGGTGTATCAGATGGATGTGAAAAGTGCTTTTCTCAATGGAGAACTAGAAGAAGAAGTATATATAGAACAACCTCCTGGTTTTATTAATCATATTCATCCTGGATTTGTATACTATCTTCTCAAGGCACTTTATGGATTAAAACAAGCACCTAGAGCCTGGTATGACACCTTGTCTAAATTCTTGATTGAGAATCACTTCACAAGAGGTACTGTTGATAAAACTCTCTTTCATAGAAATGTAAATGGTTCTATGATTCTTGTTCAAATCTATGTAGATGACATTATTTTTGGCTCAACTAATGAAAAACTTTGTAAAAAGTTTGCTAAGTTGATGCAGAGTAAATATGAAATGAGCATGATGGGAGAACTTACCTACTTTCTTGGCTTGCAAATCAAACAAGTCAAAAATGGTATTTTCATAAATCAAACCAAATATATTTCTGATTTATTAAAGAGATTTGATTTAAGTGAATGTTCTTCTGCTAAAACTCCCATGACCACTACAACTAAACTTGAATTAAACACTAAGGAAGCAATAGTGGACATTTCAAGTTATAGAGGCATGGTTGGCTCATTACTTTATTTAACTGCAAGTAGGCCAGATATAATGTTTGCTACATGTCTTTGTACTAGGTTTCAAGCTGATCCTAGAGAATCTCATTTGATTGCAATAAAAAGAATATTCAGATATCTCAAAGGAACTCCAAATCTTGGAATTTGGTATCCTAGAGATTCTTGATTTGATCAAATTGGCTATTCAGATGCAGATTATGCAGGTTGCAGAATTGACAGAAAAAGTACAACAAGCTCCTGTCAATTTCTAGGAAATAAGCTTGTTTCATGGTTTAGCAAGAAGCAGAATTCAGTGTCTACATCTACTGCAGAGGCTGAATACATTGCAGCTGGAAGTTGCTGTGCACAAATATTATGGATGAGGAATCAACTACTTGACTATGGGTTTAACTTGAACAAGATTCCTATTTTCTATGATAATACAAGTGCCATTGCTATAACAGAAAATCTTGTGCAACATTCCAGAACCAAGCACATTGATGTAAGGTATCACTTCATTAGGGAACATGTAATGAATGGTACAGTTGAATTACATTTTGTCCCTAGTGAAAGACAACTTGCAGACATTTTTACCAAACCATTAGATGAATCTACCTTCAATAGATTGATCTGTGATTTAGGAATGCTTAATTATATTTAATCCTTTAAATGTATGACATGTTATTTAATTATATTGATTGTAGCCATTGATTATGTTAATTTATTGATTCCTCAATAATCAACTGATAAATATTTTACATATCAATGGATATTATTGGAGCTGTCGACAGATAAATATATCAATTGATGATATATTTGTTTATCGATGGATAGGGGTAACTATCGACAGATAGATATATCAATCAATGATATATTTGTCTATCGATGGATAATTGTACCTGTCGATGGATAAGAAATTTATCAATAGATGACCTGGAATTTTAATTGTCCAAGTCATCAATCGATCTGTACAAACTCTAGCCGTTGATTACTTATTTTATCAATTGATTAATACATACACTCCTGTATGTATATCAGTCGATTGCCAAAATTGGTAACTTTTACTCTTAAATACTCTTCCAACGGTCAATTTTGTTCTATTTTGAGTAAGTAATTGATTGAGAAATCAGTAAATATAAATAGTGAGATTAAAACATCTTTTAATTCTTACTTGTAATTTTTACTAACGACTTCTCTATCTCCTTCTCTTTCTCAATCTTAGATCTCTCTCTCTCTCTCTGTATCTACACTTTGCTAATAACCCTAATTTACTACTGTTTAATTGTTGTTTCTGCTTTATTACTAACAAGTTTGCCAGTTAATTCTATTATAAATCTTCAAACTCGATAATGGCATCTTCAAAGAAAGTCTCTCAATCAGGATTCTAATATGAGCTCAACAACTTCATTGCTTGCACTATGGTGGAGGAAGCCCCAACAGAATTCCATCCTCTAATGGAATTTTTAAAGAATTCAAAAATTTCAAAGGCCCTCTCAGAAGCACCAAAAATAGTGTGCAATCTAGTTGAAGAATTCTGGACAACAGCAGAAGTAGCAGATGATTTATCTTCCATCTCCTTTGATTGCAAAGGACAAATGTATATTCTAACCACTGTGGTCTTGGGTGAGTGTTTAAATATTCCGTCAAATAATACTGCAAATGCACCCACTGACACAGATATTAGAAACATGCTTAGGGAAATCAATTACCTTGCTCCTGATGCTAGTCTAGGTAGTATTGTTAGAAAGAATCTAAGAAAAGAATGGTCATATTTCTTTGATGCTTTAATAAAGTGTTTTTCTGGTAAGGTTAGTAATTTTGATGCAATAACAACAAGTATGCAACAAGTAGGGTATAGCATTTTATATGATAGATATCATAATTTAGGAAGCATGTTACTCAATGAAATAACTGCCAAATTGGGGAATAAAATAAATAGATCTAATCATATTTATTTTGCAAGATTTATTATGATTATTATTAACCACTTTGTCAAGGATATTGAGATTGACAGGAATACATAAATTTTGGATTGCTGGACTCAAAACAAAAGGGTCTTTAAAGACTTGGTTAGGATCAATCTTCACAGCAATGTGGAATTGATCTATCCCCCTTTTGTTCAGGTATTTATCTCTACTTTAAACTCTTCTCAACCTAATTCTTCTTTGCCTTCTGTGACTATGGAGGGTGGTAGTAATGACCCCAACCCTCCTACCCAAGCCACACAACCAATCTCTAAATCCAAATCTAAGAAACCAACCTCAACAGGTTCTCAAAAACCTGCTGTTGTAAAAACCAAGAAAAGAAAATCAACTATTGTGGTAGATAGATTAGAGGAGGATGTAGGTGGTGAGGGAACTGGGGAACATCAAAGAACCCAGAAGGATAAGGAGAGTGAGGGTGTGCAACCTCAACCAAGCCACTCCATAGTCTCCCAAAAGACTGTGGATGTTAACATGGAAAATACCACATCCCTATTGCCATTCTCTCAAAAGGATGACAATATTGAAAATAGCCCACAACCAGGGGCACAGAATCAAATTGGGGACACAAAAGCCAAAACACTAACACCATACAAAAGAAGAGAAAAGAAAGTCACCTTTGCACTTGGGGAATCACACACTGCAAAACCACAGGAAACTGTGGAGGAGCCTTCACAAAGTCTGCTTGATGCATCTCATATAAATGATGAGATGCAGCCCCATTCTCTTTCAATTCCTATCTCTTCTATTCTTCTTTCCCCATCTCAAACTTCTTCAGAAAATGTTTTGATAGATTATCGAACATTTTCAGATTCTCCTTCTTTGTTTTTCAAGGAGAAGCCAACACTCTCTCCTGAATCTTCTTCTCAGAATTTTCAGGATTCTATTTCCAATATCATTTCAAACATAACTTCACAAATTATCTCAACTGTTTCTTCTCCATCAATTGATGTTCCTTCATCAATTGATATTCAGCCATCAACTGATAAGCCATCGATCGATACTCAAGATCAATCGATGGGTATGCATCAATTGATGGATATCCCAAACACCACTTCAACTGATAATGTCAATACATCAATTGATGCTCAATCAATTGATGTTGCACAAACACTCTTAGGATTGAGTGAGTTGAGTGAGAGGCAGGATTGTAACCTGGCAAAAGGAGAGGAAGTGAGTAAAAACATTCCTATTTCTTCCAGGAATGAGAGTGAAACACTTGAGGGCCCCACCTTAGTAGGTGCATAAGAAATGAGTGAGGGAGAGGTGAGATTCCAGGATGAGATCCTGATGCAAAATAGAGAGATGAGTGAAAGTGATAAAAACATTCTACTTTTTGCACAGGAATTGGAAATTGAACTGATGGCAGAAGGAGTAAAGGAGATAGGGGGAGCAAATAATGCTGAAGCTAGTGGGAGTGGAATTGCTAAAGACTTTGAAGAGGAAATAGATGCTGGTGAATTGGATCCAAAGAATTTCATTCATCCTGATCCACAATATCAAGGGTTGGCTACTTCAAGTAACAGGAATGCAGAACAACTCTTGGGCATTGATCATACAGATCAAAGGACCAGGAATCTGAAGGAAAGCATTGCCAATACAACAGACACTTGTTATATGGCACCTGAAGAGTTAGAGAGTGATTCTGATGAAGAGCCATGGATGAGCACTATTGATGGTTCCTTAGAAGCTGCTGAGACTGAAATTCTCTCTTAATATAGAAGAACAATGGTGGAAGGAGACATTGAAGATCCTACTCAAAGGAGAATTGCTCACTATATGAGAGAATCAATGAAAATACAAAAGATGACAGTAACAGGAGTAAGGAGGGAACTGGAGAGGATTAAGGACTCTATCTCATCTAACAAGGATGCAATGGACAGGAGATTGGATGAGAAGCTACCATTCAACACCATGAATAGCATCAAAGACAAGCTTTTCAAAGAATCCAAAAATTTTACATCTTTGGAGACAAGAGTAGGTTCTCTGGAAAAGAAGATGGATGATATTATCAGAGGTCAAAATCTCCATGCTTCCATTCTTCAAAAGTTTCTTGACAGACTTCCACCACCCCCTCCAATTGATGATAACAAAAAGGGGGAGAATACAAAGAAGAAGGATGATGGTGATGGTGGTGATGGTAAAGGTGGTTCTGGTATGGATAAGTCAATTGGCATTGGTGGTTCTGCACCCAGAAGAGATAAAAGCAGAAGTAACATGGACAATCAATCTTCAAAGAAATCTAAGTCATCTAATTCTCCAAAAGATAATTTAGAACAGAAAAAGAAAGATTACAAGAAGTTTGATGATGATCTTGAAGCTAGGAGAATTTCTAGGGAGAAAGAAACTCAATCAATGATTGAGAGAGAAAAGAAGAGAATTGAAGATCTAAGGAGAAACACTGAGTTAGTAACAGAGGCAGTAGAAAAAGGAGACTTGGATGAGTTCATTGCTCAAACAAGAAAAATAAATGAAGATGCACTAAAGGCTGCCAAGGAAAGCAACTCAGATGCTGAAGCCTTTTTATCAGTTGATCAAGAAGCCCTTAAAGAGAAGAAAAAGGGTAAAGCCATAATGATTGAAGAATAGAAGAAAAGAAAAGAGCCAGTTGGCCAGAAGCTTCTTCAAGGAGCCATTTCATCAGGATTGTCAGATGCTGAAAAGAAAGAGAAAGAAAATGAGGAAATAGCAAGGCAAATGGAAATGGAATGGAATATGGAAGATCATCTAATAGATCAACCACTGAGGAAAAAGAGAAAAGTTACTATGGCCAAGAAAAGTTCAAGTTCTACTCAAGAAATAGTGGTTCAGGAAAACCTCCAGGGTCAACAAGAAGAAATCAAGCAGGAGGTCACAATTGAAGGATATGATTTAAAGGGAATACCAGTAATCAATGAAAAAGGATTAATTGGAGTAAGGACTCACCCGGCAACCTCTAACCATGAAGAATCAATGAGGTTGGAGTATGAAAATGGAGTGAAAACAATCTATTCATTGAAGGTGATAATGAAGCAAAGCTACAATGTTTTAAAGACTATTCTTCCTCTACTCAACAGAAAGTACAAACTCAACACAACAATTGCTCAGGAGATACAACAACAAATTTCAAAGTTAAGAAGATCCAAGGCAGAAGCTGAACCTGATTCACCTCTAAAGCTATGGAAGTCACAGGTCAAAAAGGTAGTGTTGGAGCCAAAGTATGCTATGATTTTTACAGATATAGAGGGCAATACAAAGTTCTTTGATATCTGCAAATATCTGGACAAAATCATAGATGAAGAAATACATTACCTTATGAGGCAACTTGGAGAAACTGACAGGGATGAAACAATCTTGAGAAGTTCTTTCATGAAGCAACTAAAGGAAAATGCTGAGAAAAGGAGGAAGAGGAACTAAATTAAATTATGAAGACATTGAAGCTGCTTGCAGGAGTTATCTATCAATCTGGTACTTCCAAAATTAATGTGCCAATTAAGTTTCTTGATTCTATCTAAATGTAAATTTTTTTTAAGGGTTTTTGTTATCATCAAGTAGATTTATGCCTGTTAATAACACAGATACAAATAGGGGGAGATTGTTAGGAATCTACATGTGATTTGATGATAACATTAATCTTAGAATCATAGAAATTTTATTTGATGTAACTGATCAATTGATATGAAAGTTATAAATATCAATTGATCAGGAAACCATTTATCAGTTGAAGTGTTTATATGAATCAACTGATAATTTGGATTGTAGCATAGGTGTTCTTAGTTTATTTCAATCGATAAGGTGTAAATCAATTGATATTTTGTTCATCAATTGATGTTAGAGTCGATTGATATAGATCATCAATTGATGTGTAAATTAAACTGTTAAATTGTAATTATGTGAAGACAGGAAATTACACAAGTGAAGGATGATCAATTGATATTGAAGCATCGATGGATGAAGGATCAATCGAAGAAGCCAAGTCAAGCATTGAAGACCATCAACTGATGTGAAGACCCATCGATTGATATATCGAATGATAAAATCTATCAATCGATAAGCCATCTTTTATCAATCGATGGATAGAAAGATCAATCGAAGAAGTACATCAGTTGATGGATTAAAGAATGGATCAATTGATATGCTTAACAGCAAATTATCAATTGAGTGTGACAACACAGAAAGAATATCTGTTGAAGATCCAGAGAACAAAAGCACACCTATGGAAGACAGTCTAGAGTGACTGTGAAGACTCAATCAGAAGCTGTCTTTCAAACCTTTTTGTAAAATAGAAAAAGGTAAAAGGAAGGCAGGTAGAAACAATCCTAGAATAGGTATTGTAAAAGTACACTTGTGATATATAAACAAGTGTAGTAGCATTATTAGAAAATATACAAGTTAGACATTATTTTACAATCAACTGTTCAAGCTTGAGAGCACATTTGTAAGAACAGTTGATTTGTTTTCTAATCTTGTAAAAACGAAGCTAGGTTTCTTCTAACCTAGGAGCATTGAGCAAAAATACATATTGATGGAAAAACCAATCCATCAATAATTTTAAATCTCTTTGTTCAGTTTTATTTTTCAGCATTAATTTGTTTGAACTTATTCTCTTATTCTATCAAACATCAAGAACAAATATTAGAACACACAAAAAGTTTTAATATTTGTATTCAACCCCCCCTTCTACAAATATTGACATTGTTCTAAAGAATAACACTCTACAACTTGTTTCTCTATCACCATCAAGGTAACAGACTTGTCCTTTTTCTGACTTTTCTCAATATCTTCATCTTCTTGTAATTCCAACTCATATGTCTTCAGAATTCTATACAACTTATTAAGACTATATTCTTTGAATTCAAGAGACTGTATAATGGACACAGTCATTGGTTTCCCTTCCTTGGGCAAAGTCTTCAAAAACTGGAGATTGGTATCCTTAATAACATATACTCTTCTATATAATTTTAGCTCATTTAGAAGCTTTTAAAACCTACTATATGTATCATTAATTGATTCACTACTCTTGAAGTGAAAGGCTTCATATTTTTGAATCAAGAGTTGCATCTTATTCTTCCTTACTTGCTCAGTGCCTTCACATAGAGTTTAAAGAGTATTCCAGACTTCTTTGGAGGTTGTGCAGTTGATAACATTTTCAAACATATCCTTGTTAAGACCATTAAACAAAATGTTTAAGGCCTTCTTATCCTTATGCACATACTTTTCATCCTCATTTATGTATTCAGTCACATGCTTTGGAATAAGTTTGTTTGGTGCTTGAGTACCATCTGCATTGACACTTTTAACTATTTTCATATGTACATGTGGACCTTTCTCTATGCAATGAACATATGAAGGATCAATGGATAGCAGATGCAAGTGCATTTTGACCTTCCAGGGAAAGTACTCATCTTTTTCAAGAACTGGAATTTTCACCCCTGTGTCTTTTTGACCCATACTTGATGTACTTAGATCTTAACTTTGTGTATATTGAAAGATAGGCTCTGATACCAATTGTTATTTCTCTTAAGTACAAATTTGTAAAGGGGGGGTGAATACAAATTTAAGAATTATATCAAATTCTTGCGGATTTAAGTTTGTAAAATAAAACTGTTTGAGTGTTTGGAATATAAGAACTAAGAAATATAACAAAAATTAAACTGAAAAACTTGAAAACAAATCTTTTAAAATTACTAGTGGATTGGTTTTCTACTAGTGAATATTTTTTCTTTCAATGAACCTTGGTCTTAAAACCAAATTGCTTATAACATGTAAATTGAACTAAGAAAAATACTGCAAATATTTTCAATCTTTCTATTGTGCTATTCTTGAGTTTTTATTGTTCAAATTTCTACTTGCTACAATGAACTGTTAAACTATATATATCAGTTCATTTCCTAAATCTATTTTCTATCAACTGATAAAGGTATAAAATAAATTTTACAATGTTTGCACTAAAATAGAATTTAGCTTGTTTCATAGTCTTCTTGGGTCTTTGCCTTGTTCTAGAAAATTCTTTGTCTTGTTCTTCTCCTTGAAGACTTTGTTCCTTTGAAATTCTTTACAATTCTGACAAGACTATCTTCTATTGATTCAGACTCCTGGAAAGATTCCATTCCATTTGTCTTTAACTATTTTGGGAAACTTTGATCAACTGATAATTGTTGTGAAACTTATCAGTCGAACCTTCTTTACTTATCCATCGATGGATAGGTTATACATCGATCCTTTATCCATTGATTATCTTTTTATCCGTTGATTGTCTTGATGCTTTTATCCGTTGATGGAGATCCATTGATTTGACTCTTGGTGACTTTCATCCATCAAACAATATCTATATCCATTGACTTCTTTATTCGTTGCTCACTTTATTTGAGAGAATTTTGATTTAGAATATTTATAATTTGTCAGCCATTCTTCACATCCATTGATGAGCTATCAATTGAAGTCAATAAATATCAGTTGACTAGTACATAGCATCCATCAAAATATTACAATCAACTGAAGAGATGAGAACACTGAATCAACTGTTACAATCCATTTTATCAGTTGATTAACAACAACTTCAACTGATAAATGGTTCCCTAGTCAATGAATATTTATAAGTCATATATCCATTGACCATTTACAAAAATTAAGATCAAATTTATAATTATAAGTAAATTTGTTATCATCACACTACATGATTCCTAACAACAACCTACAATTTGTTAGAAGGATGGAACACTTGGTTCAAAATCATTGGAACATGGGTGCAACTTGGATGAACATGTCATCAATAAGAACCGTTAGTTTATAATCTAACAAAAATTTAAGAATTTTAACATTTTCCAATACATCGTAGGTCGCCCATTAACAACACGATATATATGTGCATTTTTTTGGTTTAAATGAGACCTCATTTGAACAAGTGGCCTAAGTGATAGATTTGATTGCAATGTGTGGCCACTTTTATATAAAACCCTAGTAACGTATATGTTACAAATCTTTACAGATATTATATCCATATATGTATATTTATATAAATATTATAGCCCTATTATTATTATTTAATAAAATAATAATAATACTTACTCATAGGTATATAGATATACATATAAATAATTAATTTAATATTTAAAACCAATGAATATATTCATTTCTCGTTCAAGGCCTTGCAAAAACTAAGTCCATTTAGAATTGTTCCTGCCCAGTTCAAAGCCTTGAACCTACTCCTCAAGACCCTGAAAAATTCTGCTCCAATGTTAAAGGCCCTAAACCTACTTTTCAAGTCCTTGAAAAATTTGGTTAAAGATGTAAGATTCCATGAGGGACAAACCATATCACCCATTCAAGTATGGCACTTGGTTCTCATTTCTCTATGGATTATACTAAGAAAATGACTTAGATCCATAACCGATAATTCCAGTCCTTATAGCAGGGATGAATTACCAAGCGTTAGTTTATGAAAATTTCATCAAGTGCCTACAAAAATTAGGTCTCAACCTTTCAATTTTCTAACAATCCCCCACAAATCCATAGCACAAATGCATATCGAATTTTATCATGACATGTTTTCCAGAGCCGGTACCCTTCCAAATTTGTGAAGGGTTTCGAGGCACAAACGCAGCGGAAATACGTGAAAATTAAAACAAAATGTAATATAAATCGAAACCCTCTGCAGGATCCATGCGAAAATAAAAGATTTAATTCGGAGATTAAGAATAAATTATTGGGAATATCCAGCATCTTCCTATTCGAACCGTGGCGCTGACTGTTCCCTTTAAGGGAATTAAGTAGCACCTAACCACAACTCCGGGGTTTTGGTGCAATGGTAAGCGCTGAGGTCTTAAGAAGTGGTACCTTAAAAAGCTTTAACAGTTCATCAATGGAAGATTAATGGAGGTCCAAAGATTGTTTAATCACCACATATTCTGCTCACGTGATCTACGCTCTACGTTATCCACACGAACACTTTTCATGAAGGATTGATGTGTACTAGCACCCGAAAACTGTTTCTCTCTTTCTATCTTCCCCTTTTCTAAAAACGGCTAGGGTTTTAGAAAAATATGTGTCTTACTATTAAATCAGCCCATAAAGAGATTATATAGAGAGAGAAATAAGTTTTCTAATTATTATCTAATTATAATTAATACTAATCCTAAATTCCAAATTATTTAATTAAGTCTCACTTAAATAATTAATTACTAATTTTGGAATTAGTTTAAGTAATTCATTTATTTTATTTATATAATTAATTAAGTCATACTTAATTAATATCATGAATAAAATAAATTATTTATTTAATTTAAATTCATAATTTAAATTATTTCTCCTTCAAACATTCTTTGTGTGTGACCCTGTAGGTTATTATTATGTTGGCAATAATTTTAATATCTAATTAAAATTGTAAACAATGAGCGGCATCTAGTAATACATCATTGATACCCAAGTAATAATAATAAAATCAGTGATTTGATTAAGCCTTTCGTGAATAATGTTCCATGTAATATAATCCCTTTAACCTTATATTATAGATCAAACTCGAGGCATGTATCGTGTCATCCTCTTCAATGTTTAATCCGGGTTTCCTTGATCAATGAGTAGACTATTAAAAAAATCAAATTTGAGCACGGCCATGCATTTTATAGTCTCACGCAATCAAGAGGCCAATAATATCACTCCTAAATAGGAAGGTTAAATCCTTTATCTATCATTCATATTTCTTATATGATTCATAGTATACCCAATGTCCACTTTTATCATCACCCGGTTAAAGGTAACTTTTAGAGTAATCAAAGTATATTAATTCTCGTATAGAAATATAATGATTTCAAGTCAGAGGATCATTACATCATTATCACAGTGAGAATCTCTTATGACACTTATTAACATGTAGAATCTCACGGCAGATCATTCCAGTGCCATTCATTGAGACATACACTTATGTTCTTGACTTTAGTATCCCAATACATATGACCAATGAGATGTGGTCATCTGTCAACAAACATACTAGTTTTATTTCATTATTATTGTCATTATATAATAATACTCGACTAGGGAATTTTAGGAATAAGATACTATTCATATAATCTCATTTTTAAGTCACATACTTAAAGATATATAATACATATCAAAATTCTAAGGACATTTATTATGCTTTCAATTTATTACGCAGTAAATAAAACATAATAAATAAATAATAATCAATAAAACATAATCCTTAATAATAAAATATTTTCCTTAAAATATAAAAGTAATTGTCTCTAGGGCACAATTACTAACAATCTCCCACTTGCACTAGAGCCAATTACCCAAGTATCCAATACTCATAAAACTAGTGTGACTTCCGTGCTTCTGTTGCGACAAAACCTTAGTGAGTGGGTCTGCAATATTATTATTAACATGCACTTTACATATATGTATATCTACTTGATCATTAATCTCATTAATTAGGTGATATCTCCTAAGTACATGCCCAATCTGTCTCTTTGGATGCTTCACAAGCATCAATATACTCAAACTCTATTGTAGAATCAACAAATGTCTCTTCTGTGAACCATTCAAGCATACAACATCTCAATTTAAATAGATAAAACACAAATTCAGACACAAACACTAAATAATCGTTGTCTGTCTAGAAACTAGCATCGGTGTAACCTTTTACAACCAACTTATCTTCTCCTCCATATACTAAGAATTGATCTTTAGTCCTCTTCAAGTACTTAAGAATATTCTTGATTGTCGTCCAGTGACTTTCATCTAGATTAGACAGGTATCTACTCGTCATGCTTAAAGCATACGAGATATCAAGACGAGTACATATAGAACTTTACTCATACGGTCCTTATCATCCAATGATTTATGACTGTTTTCTTTCGAGATCGATATCCCATGAGACATTGGGACAAATCCCCTTTTAGCCTCTTGCATTCCAAATCGATGCAAAACTTTATCAATGTATGTACTCTGACTTAGGCCGATCAATCTCCTTGATTTATCTCTATAGATCCTGATCCCTAATATATAGGTCTCATCGCCTAAGTCTTTCATTGAGAAATTATTTCTCAACCAAGTATTCACAATCTGTAGAGAAGGAATGTCATTCCCTATTAGTAATATATCATCAACATATAATACTAGGAATGCCACATGGCTCCCACTAACCTTCTTGTAAATACGTGGTACATCTTCATTTTCAATAAACCCAAACTATTTGACAGTTTCATCAAAATGAATGTTACATCTCCTTGAGGCTTATCTCAATCCATAAATGGATCGACACAACTTACATACCTTTCTAGCATCCTTTGGATCAACAAAACCCTCAAGCTATGTCATGTACACATCCGCATATTCTTCAAGGCTCCCATTTAAGAAAGTGGTTTTGACATCCATTTTCCATATTTCATAGTCATAGTAAGCAACTATAGCAAGAAAAATCCTGATGGACTTGACCATAGCCACTAGTGAAAAGGTCTCATCATAGTCAATACGATGAATTTGCTTGAAATTTTTTTCACCAATCGTGCCTTATAGGTCTGTACGTTACCATCCATGTCGGCCTTCTTCTTGAAAACCCACTTGAATCTTATAGGTTTTATCCCTTCAGGAGGATCAACCAAAGTCCATACTTGATTAGTATACATGGATTCCATCTTAGATTTCATGGCATTCATCCATCTCTTAAAATCTGGAGTGTTAATAGCGTCTTGGTAGGTGAGAGGATCATCTTCGTCCACAAGTATCACATTACCATCTTGAGTCAAGAGAAATCCATAATATCTCTCGACTCATGGCGAATCCTACTAGACCTACAAACAACCTGTGTTTCTTGAGCAGTATTGTTTTCTTATACATTCTACTCAAGTTCCTCCATTGGTTCAATGTTATCATGTGGGTCTCGAACTTCATCGAGATCTATTATCCTCCCACTATCTTTTTTAGAAAGTATTTCTTTTATAAGGAACACTGCAGTTCAAGCAATAAACACTTGTTCTCGGAAGGATTATAGAAAGAATAACTCTTTGTTTCAATTGGGTATCCCACAAAGTTACATTTGTCTAATTTACGTCCTAGCTTGTCAGAAGTTAGACGTTTCACAAACGCCTCACATCCCTAAATTTTCATAAATGACATGCTATGACGTTTCTCAGTCCATATCTCATACGGAGTCTTCTGAACCATTTTAATAGGAACTCGGTTAAATGTATAAGAAGTTGTCTCCACGGCGTAGCCCTAGAAACTAATTGGAAGATTCCTTGACTCAACATTGATAGCACCATGTCCAACAAGGTGTGATCGACGCAACTTATATACCATTCCAGCATCCATTGGATCAACAAAATCTTCAGGCTGTGTCATGTACACATCCACATCTTCTTAAAGGCTCATATTTAAGAAAGCGGTTTTGACATCCATTTATTAGATTTCATAGTCATGGTAAGCAACTATAGCAAGCAAAATCCTGATGGACTTGACCATAGCCACTGGTGAAAAAGTTTCATCATAGTCAATACCATGAATTTGCTTGAAACCTTTTGCCACCAATCGTGCTTTATAGGTCTGTATATTACCATCCATGTCGGTCTTTTTTTTGAAAACCCACTTGCACCCTATAGGTTTTACCCCTTCAGGTGGATCAACTAAAGTCCAAACTTGATTAGTATACATGGATTCCATCTCAGATTTCATGGCATCCAGCCATCTCTTAGATTCTGGAGTGTTTATAGCGTCTTGGTACGTGAGAGGCTTATCTTCATCCACAAGCATCACATCACCATCTCGAGTTAAGAGAAATCCATAATATCTCTCGGGCTCTCGGCGAATCCTACCAGACCTACGAACAACCTGTGTTTCCTGGGCAGTATTTTTTTCTTGTACATTCTGCTCAGGTTCCTCCATTGGTTCATTGTTATCATGTGGGTCTCGAATTTCATCGAGATCTATTATCCTCCCACTGTCTTTCTTAGACAGCATTTCTCTTTCAAGGAACACTGTAGTTCGAGCAACAAACACTTTGTTCTCTGAAGGATTATAGAAAGAATAACCCTTTGTTTCAATTGGGTATCCCACAAAATTATATTTTTCTGATTTAGGTCCTAGCTTGTCAGAAGTAAAATGTTTCACAAACGCTTCACATCCCCATATTTTCATAAATGACATGCTATGACGTTTCTCAGTCCGTATCTCATATAGAGTCTTCTGAACTATTTTAATAGGAACTCGGTTAAGTGTATAAGCAGCCGTCTCCAGGGCATAGCCCCAGAAACTAATTGGAAGATCTGCATGACTCATCATCGATCGCACCATGTCCAACAAGGTACGATTTCTCCTCTCAGAAACTCCATTCCATTGTGGTGTTCCGAGAGGAGTGAGTTGTGATACGATACCACACTCTTTTAAGAAACTCTTAAATTCATGGCTTAAGTATTCTCCCCCACGATCAGATCGTAGAGTCTTAATACTTCCGCTAGTCTGCTTTTTTACTTCAGCTTTGTATTCTTTAAACTTTTTGAAAGAATCGGATTTGTTCTTCATAAGATACACATATCCATATCTACTGAAATCATCAGTAAACGTGATAAAGTAGTAAAAGCCACCTCTTGCCATAGTACGCATAGGACCACATACATCACTATGTATTAGTTCTAATCGTTCAGTGGCCCTTTTACCTTGTTTAATAAAAGGAGATTTAGTCATTTTTCTAATGAGACGGGGTTCACATGCTTCATATGATTCAAAATCAAATTTATCCAAGTATCCATCTTTATGTAACTTGGAAATGCACTTCTCATTTATATGGCCTAAACGACAATTCCAGAGGTATGTTTGATTTGAGTCATTAGTCTTAAGACGTTTATTATTCACATTATAGATAAGAGTGTCTAAATCAAGAACATATAAACCATTAAAAAAACGTGCAACCCCATAGGTAACATTATTCAAAGAAAAGGAACAACATTTGTTCTGAATTGAAAAAGAAAAACCTTTCTTGTCCAAACAAGAAACCGAAATAATGTTTCTACAAATTGCAGGCACGTAAAAACAATTCTCAAGTTCTAAAATAAGCCCAGTGGGCAATGATAAATGATAAGTCCCTACAACCAAAGTAGCAACCTTTGCTTCATTTCCAAGTCGTAGGTCGACCTCTCCCTTAGCCAAAGTCCTACTCCTTTGTAGTTCCTGCACATTTATACAAATGTGAGAAGCACATCCAGTATCCAATACCCATGATGTAGAAGTAGACATATTGACTTCTATAACATAAATACCTGAATCAGAAATCTGAACAGACTTTAGTTTCTTCAGATCCTCCAAATAAGCATGACAGTTTCTCTTCCAATGACCTGGTTTACCACAGAAGTGACAATCACCCTTTGCAATAACACCTTTAGGCTTTAAAGCCTGTTTGGGATTAGCCTTTGGCTTGGGAGCAGAATCAGATCCAATCTTCTTCTTTCCCTTTCATTTACCTTTCCATTTAGCCTTACTTTTCTTGTTTACCATCAATATGGGAGCAAGTTCGGCCTTTTTCATGTTGGTTTCAACAGTTCGCAACATAGCCAACAATTCAGTAGGTGTTTTGTCTATCTAATTCATATTGTAGTTCATAACAAAATGAGTATAGTTGCAGTTCAAAGATTGCAAGATCAAGTCAATCTGAGCTTCCGGACCAATCGGAAAACCTAAAGTATCAAGATACTCAATATAACCTATCATCTTTAGAACATGTGGTCGAACAGGTTCACGCTCTCCCTGTTTGCAAGCATACAGTGCTTTGCTCGTGTCGAACCTTTCTTGACGAGCTTGTCCCTCAAACATTCTTTGAAGTTGTTCAATCATCTCATAAGCATCCATATGCTGATGTTGTTTTTGAAGCTCAACACTCATGGTTGCCAGCATGAGACACGCAACATCATTCGCATCATCAATATGCTTCTGATAAGCATTTTGCTGAACACGAGTTACATTCTCAACAGGAGGAGCTGGTGAAGGAATTTCAATGGTGTGAAGCTTTCGCTCTTGCCTGAGGACAATCCTCAAATTCCTATACCAATCAAGGAAGTTAGTTCCTGTCAGCTTGTCCTTCTCAAGGGTTGCTCTCACAGAGAAGTTATTTGTGTTGTTTGCCATTAAATATCTACAATGTTTAAAATGCATATTAGTTAGTTGCAGAATGTTATCTGCCCTTAAGTACAATAAGTTTGGAGAAGGGGGGGGGGTTGAATACAAACTTAAGAATTAAGTTTAATTCTTGCGGAATAAAGATTGTTTCAAGAACAGTGTTTTTGAATATTGAGAGACCTAATGTAACTAAGAACTTAACAAGAAAAATATTGAAAACAAATCACAACAATGTTTTTAAAATTACTAGTGGATTGGGTTTCCACTAGTATATTTTTGCTTTCAATTGATCTTAGTACGAATACCAAGCTGCTTACAAAGTGAGTTCTGTTATTTTTCTCTCTTGCCTCTCTTTGCTACTGTGTACTTCTATCTTCTTATAGAAGTTTTCTTCACACCTAATTTCTATCGACAGATAGCAATATATAAAAGTACAATTTATATATTGTTTACATGAAAATAGAAACTAGCTACTTGCACAGTCTTCTTTTTGAACTGACTAGTCCTGGAAGTATTTTTGTCTTAATACATTCCTTGAATACTGTGTTGCCTTGAAAGTCTTTAAAATCCTGACATGACTGTCTTCCAATGATTTAGTTTCTGCACAGTTCCCATATTTCTTGTCTTTAGCTAAATTGGGAAACTTTAATCAACTGATAAATGCTGTTTAACTTATCAGTTGATTCTTCTGTGTTTATCCATCGATGTAATAAGAGATCAGTTGATCAGTTGATGTGTCGATGGATAATCGAGTTATCCATCGACTCCCTATCCATTGATGGTTCCTTATCCGTTGACTGTTTTTATCCATTGATGACTTGTATCAGTTGATAGCTTTCATCCGTTGAGTAGTGTCTTCATCCATCGACTTCGACATCAGTTGATCACTTCACTTGTGAGAATTCTGACTTAGAATATTTACAATTGATCAGCCATTCTTCACATCTGTTGAGAAACTAGAAATTGAAGTCAATAACATCAGTTGACTACATCATAGCATCCATCGAGGTAATACAATCAATTGATAGTGAAACATAAATCAATGCTACAATCCAGTTTATCAGTTGATAAACAAGTTTCAACTGATAACTGGTTTCCTAGTCAATGGATATTTATAAGTCATATCCATTGATCAGTTACAAAATAATTTTGAGTCCCTATTGAAATTCTAAGTAATTTGTTATCATCAAAACTCATAATTCCTAACAATCTCCCCCTATTTATGAATATGTAAAATATGCATAAATTTTCTGTTGATGATAACAAAACTCCTGAACATTTTGATTCTTAGCAAGAATTACTGTAATAACCCGGATTTTTGGACGAATTTTTTTTATTATTTATAAACGACCCTGATGAATAGTGATTCTACAGATTATGAAAAACTTTTTAGCCCACACTAGGTAAGTGGTGGAATATGGGAAAACCGAAGATGTGAGATTGTTGTATGAAGAAAATGAGTGAATGTAAAAGCAGTCAGAATCCGAAGATTTCTGCTTTTACTAATTGTTTCATAATTTATGAGATATCAAGGAATAAGAGAATTAAGTTGTGATCAAGTGGATTATATTTTAGAAAGTTCATGGTTATAATCGAATTAGAGTATTTGAAATATTAAGGATTTACGTTACGGAAATTCTACGTCGTAACGCTACGGATTAATCGAACTTACGTGGAGGATTAATGGTTAAGTGTTGGATAAGAAGTGACTAAAGACAAGTCCCATGCAAGTGTCATGCATGCCTAACTAGGAATTGAAAGCCAACCAAGTAACCAAGTATTGGTTAGGAACAAACCAAACCAAGTGATCAAGTAACTAGCCAAGTTAAGGAAACATGGTTCCTTAAATGGTGGAACAAGGACACAAGCAACCATACTTCTTTGACATTAGTAACCATGCCATACTTTACATCACAAGTCACCACAAAATCAGCCAACACCTTTTCAAAAAGCTAGAAAGCAAGTAAAGTAGAAAAGCTCTCTTCCATTTCTTCCAGTTTCTGCCCAGCTTGAGCAAGCTGCAAAGAAAATTTTATAACTTCGGTTCTACTTATCCAAAAATCACCACAATTTAACCATATCTTCTTCACTATAGGTAGAAGGTACGTATTTAATTTCATAATTTTTGGAGGTGTTTTGATTGGGTAAATAAATTGTAGAAGTTGAGGCTGAATAGTAACTCCGAAAATTACTAAGTTTTGTTCTTGATGTTTACTTATGATCAAGGCTAGATCAAGCTCTCCCAAGGACTCTAAGCTCTAGATAGGTGTTGTTTGAGCTCTAAGAAGGTATGAACACCACTAACCCTTACGTTTGTATGAGTTGCATGGAGTAAAAATGTTAGTAGATAGATGTATGACTTAGCATGACTAAGTAGTTGTTTTGTTAGTAAGATGTAGTGTTGTGGGTTGAGGTTATGAAATGATGTTAATCTAAAGTTGTGAAATCAGTAGCTTAATGATATGGTTATGATGATATGAGTAAGGTGGAGTGTTGGTTGAGAATGGATTTCAATTGGTTGAATCTGGAAAACGTTAAGTTTATAGCCGTCGTAATGCCCATTTTTCGAGAGCACTCCTTTAAACTGTGAAATCCGAATTGTCAAGCTCCTGACCCCTAACACCTCTGACCATAGTTGGATAGTACTTGACTCATAGATCGTTTTGACACTTGAATCACGTTATTCCGATTTACGGTTTAGGAGAAAAGTTAGTTTTAGTGGAGGTGTCTAAAAGGACCAAACTGTTTCGAATGACTCCCTTTGTATATATAAACAGACCCCTTAACAGTCACGAAAAATCATGAAATTTTGAGATTAAGTAATTTGGTCAGTTATTAAGACCTCTCCAAAATTTCAAGGGCAGATGTTAATATTTCGATTTTATAAAAATGTTGGAACCAAAGTTGTGCGATGCACTATTCACTAGAGGAGCTACTGCCCTGTTCTGTAAATTCGTGAAAATGAGTCCTCTGTCCAGGGGCAAACTTTTGATGGATTATATTCTAGACATTCTCTAGATCGTGCACGCGAAAACGGTGCATCATTTGGGTTAACGGTTAATAAGTTATGAGCGGTTTAGTGAAAGCGGTGCAAATAGCGAAACCCCGTAGTTGACTCGATTTGTAAAATACATTTCACCAAGTTAAACTCAAGGGTTCCAAATCAAAATATTTTTGATAAATATTACAAATACTCAAGAAGCTCCTTGAGGTGGATTCATATTTAATTAAGAATTTTTGGATTTATTAAAGATGTTAGAGTGGGAGTCGCGTAATAGTAATTTGCAGAAGAGTCAACTCTAAAGGCACGATTTTGACGAGCCATTTTGGCTAGGATAAAAGGATAATTTCGAGTCGGTTAAAACACGAAAGATGTTGAGGAATAACATGACTATAGATTGGATTAAAGGATTAGGTTAAAAGTCATTGACAAGATGGTTTACGAAGGGTTAAGATAGACCCGAGGAGGTGAATGCCGGAAAATAAGGGTTAAAGAAAAATAGAAATAAAACTTAAGTTGACTTAATACCTGCGTATGTTTACTAAAACGAGTTCTTATATGATTATAGCGTATCCGAGAAGTGAAAGGAGCAGGGTTTTCATTTTGCATAACCAAGGCAAGTTTTATATCCCTACGTTTTTACATATTAAAAATATATGTATTGCTACGTATGCATGCTTTCCTATACTTTCTTGTTCAGAGTATTATGACCAGGTTTTAGCATGGTTTCTATTTTTAAAGATATACATTGCAAGTATTCTATCTAGTTGTTTATACCAGATCTTATTCATACATATTTGAAATGCCTATATATTATTGTCGAGCTTGTTATCCAGATTTAATAAAACGAGATGTATTAAATAATATCTTCATACTATATCTTATTGATATTTAAGAGTGGAGTTATATATATAGAGTACGTTGAGAATACTGATATGGGTTAACTTATTCTGAATCCATGATCAGAACAGTTGTTCATATAAATATTTTCTTTACTCATTCGAGGGGAAAACTAAATTATTGGAGGTGTTTATCATTCATTGTTTCTGAATGATATTGGAGTAATATTTTATTGAGAAGTAAATAAAGGTGCACGTGTTATTTTACCGTGACGCCTAAGAGATGTATTGTTGAAATCTTATTCATACAAATTTGAAATGCCTATATATTATTGTCGAGCTTGTTATCCAGATATTATAAAACGAGATGTATTAAATAATATCTTCATACTATATCTTATTGATATTTAAGAGTGGAGTTATATATATAGAGTACGTTGAGAATACTGATATGGGTTAACTTATTCTGAATCCATGATCAGAACAGTTGTTCATATAAATATTTCCTTTACTCATTCGTGGGGAAAACTAAATTATTGGAGGTGTTTATCATTCATTGTTTCTGAATGATATTGGAGTAATATTTTATTGAGAAGTAAATAAAGGTGCAAGTGTTATTTTGCCGTGACGCCTAAGAGATGTATTGTTGAAGGTGATCGAAGATTCCGACACCTTATATTCTGGACTAGAGATGACATAAGTGACCGGAGTAACGCACCGGCCCAACCTGAGGAGTAACCCCATTATGGGTTAAGGGTGTGTTCGAGACGTCGGCTCATCCTTCTATCGATAGTAAACGAGTAGTGACAATGGACTGATCAATCCATTACTTGAGGTGGCGTTTTCGAAGAAGTCCAATCCTTAATACCTTAATTGTTAACTGATGCCTTTGTGGTTCGGTTAACTAGGGTATTAATTTGAGAAGTTATTCCCTGATACCTTAATCGTTCACGGAGGCCTCCGTGATTCGGTTAACTAGGGTATCAATTTGAGAAGTTATTGAGATATATTTATTCAATTCATATTAGTAGTATTTAAAGATTATGAGGGTTTTTGAGGTATTTTCTTTTCAGAAAGAGTATAATTGTATATGTGGAGGGGTTATTTTAGAGTGGTAAAAGTTATATATTTGCGTTGAGTTGTTGTGGCATATATAGACTTGCTGGGCATTTTTGGCTCATTCTTGCTATTTAAATATTATAAAATAGCGGCAAACAAAGCTGGTACGAGTACGGTGGACCGTGACAAAGGGAAGGGGAAAGCAACTGATTCAGCACATTAGCTTTATAGTGTCTAACGAGGGTGCGAGTTGGTAGAAAGTTTATGATGTTTTCATCATCTTGACAATTGAAGTTGTAATATTATTTCAGAGATTATGAGAGATGAGAATGTGATGTAATAACTTTTGAATCAGTAAATATGCGTTCTAAGACTATAACCCGTGGAGTAGTTTGGGGGAGTTTATTATGAATATTGTTGTATATTATATTGTGAGCAGGAGATTAAATATTCCGCAAGAGAATGTGACGACCTGGATTCCTGTAGGGGATTTGGGGGGCGTCACAGAAATGGTATCAGAGCGGTAGGTTATAAACCTTAGAACGAGAGTAGGAGGAGATATGACTTTATACAAGAGAGTAATGTAGGAGTTCATGTAGAGTTCACGATTGGACTACTGGAGGTGGTACCAAGAGTGAGTCTAATAAGACTCTTAGTGGTAGATGATATTGTTGTAGAGTTCTTTCAAGATTATTATAAGTCAATAGGGACATAGACCGTTTGATGGAAACCTCAAGATGATTAAAGGGGGAGTTAGAATCAAAGAAACTGAGATAGAAAATATAGTAGAACCCCAAAGAGTAGTTAGGGTAGGCACCAATGGAAGAATCGATTGAGACAAAAAAAGAAAGTGTATCCATGATTTATCGGGTTAAAATTTTTAAAAATAGTAAGTATATAGGTATACATATATTTATGTATATGTACCTATATATACTATTTTGTTTTTACAAAAGACTATCTTATGGGTATGCAGTTTTATTGAACTGAACATTTTTAACAACCGAGGAGATAACCAGAATGACAACCAAAATAATCAAAGTTTGAACCAACTAGTAGATTTGTTACGACAAACCCTAGACCGTGGCCAACAGGGTCCCATGCCCAATTTAGTAAACCAGACTGCGGCAGCTTTTAAGGCTTTTAAGTCAATACAACCACCTGAATTTAAAGGGTTTGGTGAACCATTCGAGGCTAGGTCATGGTTGAAAGAAATGGAGAAATCCTTTAAGATTATAGGAGTAGATGAAGGGCAGAAGACGATCTTCGCCACCTATTTGCTGAAGGAAGAGGCGAACTATTGGTGGGAGTCTAAGGAATTAATGGAGCCCGCAGGGATAGTAACCTGGGAGAGGTTCACTGAGTTATTTTTGGAGAAGTATTTTCCTGAGCATATGGAGAGTAGAATGGAGATGAGGTTCTTAGAACTAAAGCAGAATAATAAGACAGTTGCTGAATATGAGAAAGAGTTTATAGAGCTATCTAGGTTCGTGCCACATTTCGTGGATACTGATAAGAAAAAGGCGAGGAGATTTCAATATGGATTGAGACCATGGATACAAACTAGGGTGGCTGCTTTTGAGCTTACTGAGTATATTAAGGTGGTGAATAAGGCTGAGATAATAGAAGAGGGAAGTAATTTTATTCCAAGGGAAAATGAAGGAAAGAAAAGAAAAGCGGAGAGTTGGGGAGGAAATCAGTCGTATGGAACATTTCAGAACCAATATGGTAGGAGGCCAGGGTTTCATACTGGAAAAGGTGGAGGATTTAACCAAGTAGAAAGTACGAATAGTGTCCGAGTAGGACAACAGGGAAATGAGAGCCAGTTTCGGCAGCCGAGACCGCCACTGCCAGACTGTGAGGTGTGTGGAAAGAAGCATCCGGGACTATGTGCAAAATCAGAAGGAAGGTGTTATAACTGTGGTCAAGAGGGGCATCAACGGATGAATTGTCCTAGGAAGGGAGTAGTCTGCTACAAATGTGGAAAGGAAGGTCACATCTCCAGAGATTGTAAGGCGTCAACATTGGGACCAGCAATATCACAACAAAGCCGTGGGGCTAATAACAATCAATCAACTGCTAGGATTTTTAACATGACGGTGGCCGATGGTGCAAGAGAAATGGATGCGATAGAAGGTACACTTACACTTAAACGTTGTAAATACTATTATAATTGTTAAGCCGAGATGAAAATAGAGGTATGTTAAGAAGTGTTAAGAAAAATATAGAGACATAATGATAAGGATGAAAAAGAGTAGAATGCCATAGAGACATAATGATAAGGATGAAAAGGAGTAGAATGCCTAGTCGTCTCTTACATAGATTCCGAGGACGGAATCCTTGTAAGGAGGGTAGACTGTAATAACCCGGATTTTTGGACGAATTTTTTTTATTATTTATAAACGACCCTGATGAATAGTGATTCTACAGATTATGAAAAACTTTTTAGCCCACACTAGGTAAGTTGTGGAATATGGGAAAACCGAAGATGTGAGATTGTTGTATGAAGAAAATGAGTGAATGTAAAAGCAGTCAGAATCCGAAGATTTCTGCTTTTACTAATTGTTTCATAATTTATGAGATATCAAGGAATAAGAGAATTAAGTTGTGATCAAGTGGATTATATTTTAGAAAGTTCATGGTTATAATCGAATTAGAGTATTTGAAATATTAAGGATTTACGTTACGGAAATTCTACGTCGTAACGCTACGGATTAATCGAACTTACGTGGAGGATTAATGGTTAAGTGTTGGATAAGAAGTGACTAAAGACAAGTCCCATGCAAGTGTCATGCATGCCTAACTAGGAATTGAAAGCCAACCAAGTAACCAAGTATTGGTTAGGAACAAACCAAACCAAGTGATCAAGTAACTAGCCAAGTTAAGGAAACATGGTTCCTTAAATGGTGGAACAAGGACACAAGCAACCATACTTCTTTGACATTAGTAACCATGCCATACTTTACATCACAAGTCACCACAAAATCAGCCAACACCTTTTCAAAAAGCTAGAGAGCAAGTAAAGTAGAAAAGCTCTCTTCCATTTCTTCCAGTTTCTGCCCAGCTTGAGCAAGCTGCAAAGAAAATTTTATAACTTCGGTTCTACTCATCCAAAAATCACCAAACTTTAACCATATATTCTTCACTATAGGTAGAAGGTACGTATTTAATTTCATAATTTTTGGAGGTGTTTTGATTGGGTAAATAAATTGTAGAAGTTGAGGCTGAATAGTAACTCCGAAAATTACTAAGTTTTGTTCTTGATGTTTACTTATGATCAAGGCTAGATCAAGCTCTCCCAAGGACTCTAAGCTCTAGATAGGTGTTGTTTGAGCTCTAAGAAGGTATGAACACCACTAACCCTTACGTTTGTGTGAGTTGCATGGAGTAAAAATGTTAGTAGATAGATGTATGACTTAGCATGACTAAGTAGTTGTTTTGTTAGTAAGATGTAGTGTTGTGGGTTGAGGTTATGAAATGATGTTAATCTAAAGTTGTGAAATCAGTAGCTTAATGATATGGTTATGATGATATGAGTAAGGTGGAGTGTTGGTTGAGAATGGATTTCAATTGGTTGAATCCGGAAAACGTTAAGTTTATAGCCGTCGTAATGCCCATTTTTCGAGAGCACTCCTTTAAACTGTGAAATCCGAATTGTCAAGCTCCTAACTCCTAACACCTCTGACCATAGTTGGATAGTACTTGACTCATAGATCGTTTTGACACTTGAATCACGTTATTCCGATTTACGGTTTAGGAGAAAAGTTAGTTTTAGTGGAGGTTTTTAAAAGGACCAAACTGTTTCGAATGACTCCCTTTGTATATATAAACAGACCCCTTGACAGTCACGAAAAATCATGAAATTTTGAGATTAAGTAATTTGGTCAGTTAGTAAGACCTCTCCAAAATTTCAAGGGCAGATGTTAATTTTTCGATTTTATAAAAATGTTGGAACCAAAGTTGTGCGATGCACTATTCACTAGAGGAGCTACTGCCCTGTTCTGTAAATTCGTGAAAATGAGTCCTCTGTCCAGGGGCAAACTTTTGATGGATTATATTCTAGACATTCTCTAGATCGTGCACGCGAAAACGGTGCATCATTTGGGTTAACGGTTAATAAGTTATGAGCGGTTTAGTGAAAGCGGTGCAAATAGCGAAACCCCGTAGTTGACTCGATTTGTAAAATACATTTCACCAAGTTAAACTCAAGGGTTCCAAATCAAAATATTTTTGATAAATATTACAAATACTCAAGAAGCTCCTTGAGGTGGATTCATATTTAATTAAGAATTTTTGGATTTATTAAAGATGTTAGAGTGGGAGTCGCGTAATAGTAATTTGCAGAAGAGTCAACTCTAAAGGCACGATTTTGACGAGCCATTTTGGCTAGGATAAAAGGATAATTTCGAGTCGGTTAAAACACGAAAGATGTTGAGGAATAACATGACTATAGATTGGAGTAAAGGATTAGGTTAAAAGTCATTGACAAGATGGTTTACGAAGGGTTAAGATAGACCCGAGGAGGTGAATGCCGGAAAATAAGGGTTAAAGAAAAATAGAAATAAAACTTAAGTTGACTTAATACCTGCGTATGTTTACTAAAACGAGTTCTTATATGATTATAGCGTATCCGAGAAGTGAAAGGAGCAGGGTTTTCATTTTGCATAACCAATGCAAGTTTTATATCCCTACGTTTTTACATATTAAAAATATATGTATTGCTACGTATGCATGCTTTCCTATACTTTCTTGTTCAGAGTATTATGACCAGGTTTTAGCATGGTTTCTATTTTTAAAGATATACATTGCAAGTATTCTATCTAGTTGTTTATACCATATCTTATTCATACATATTTGAAATGCCTATATATTATTGTCGAGCTTGTTATCCAGATTTAATAAAACGAGATGTATTAAATAATATCTTCATACTATATCTTATTGATATTTAAGAGTGGAGTTATATATATAGAGTACGTTGAGAATACTGATATGGGTTAACTTATTCTGAATCCATGATCAGAACAGTTGTTCATATAAATATTTCCTTTACTCATTCGAGGGGAAAACTAAATTATTGGAGGTGTTTATCATTCATTGTTTCTGAATGATATTGGAGTAATATTTTATTGAGAAGTAAATAAAGGTGCACGTGTTATTTTACCGTGACGCCTAAGAGATGTATTGTTGAAATCTTATTCATACAAATTTGAAATGCCTATATATTATTGTCGAGCTTGTTATCCGATATTATAAAACGAGATGTATTAAATAATATCTTCATACTATATCTTATTGATATTTAAGAGTGGAGTTATATATATAGAGTACGTTGAGAATACTGATATGGGTTAACTTATTCTGAATCCATGATCAGAACAGTTGTTCATATAAATATTTCATTTACTCATTCGTGGGGAAAACTAAATTATTGGAGGTGTTTATCATTCATTGTTTCTGAATGATATTGGAGTAATATTTTATTGAGAAGTAAATAAAGGTGCACGTGTTATTTTGCCGTGACGCCTAAGAGATGTATTGTTGAAGGTGATCGAAGATTCCGACACCTTATATTCTGGACTAGAGATGACATAAGTGACCGGAGTAACGCACCGGCCCAACCTGAGGAGTAACCCCATTATGGGTTAAGGGTGTGTTCGAGACGTCGGCTCATCCTTCTATCGATAGTAAACGAGTAGTGACAATGGACTGATCAATCCATTACTTGAGGTGGCGTTTTCGAAGAAGTCCAATCCTTAATACCTTAATTGTTAACTGATGCCTTTGTGGTTCGGTTAACTAGGGTATTAATTTGAGAAGTTATTCCCTGATACCTTAATCGTTCACGGAGGCCTCCGTGATTCGGTTAACTAGGGTATCAATTTGAGAAGTTATTGAGATATATTTATTCAATTCATATTAGTAGTATTTAAAGATTATGAGGGTTTTTGAGGTATTTTCTTTTCAGAAAGAGTATAATTGTATATGTGGAGGGGTTATTTTAGAGTGGTAAAAGTTATATATTTGCGTTGAGTTGTTGTGGCATATATAGACTTGCTGGGCATTTTTGGCTCATTCTTGCTATTTAAATATTATAAAACAGCGGCAAACAAAGCTGGTACGAGTACGGTGGACCGTGACAAAGGGAAGGGGAAAGCAACTGATTCAGCACGTTAGCTTTATAGTGTCTAACGAGGGTGCGAGTTGGTAGAAAGTTTATGATGTTTTCATCATCTTGACAATTGAAGTTGTAATATTATTTCAGAGATGATGAGAGATGAGAATGTGATGTAATAACTTTTGAATCAGTAAGTATGCGTTCTAAGACTATAACCCGTGGAGTAGTTTGGGGGAGTTTATTATGAATATTGTTGTATATTATATTGTGAGCAGGAGATTAAATATTCCGCAAGAGAATGTGACGACCTGGATTCCTGTAGGGGATTTGGGGGGCGTCACAATTACAATATTGACAGAGATAGTTTGAGACAGAGTAATCAGATACCAGTGAAAGATGAATTCTGATAATTTTGATGATTGAGATTGAATCCTCTATCTTCTTCTTCTTCCCTTTGACTCATTCATCTTGTATTCATTTTCTTTCATCTTCCTGTATAGAGTTCCCTTCAAGATCTTCTCATCTTCAATCCTGTAGTCCAATTGACTTGCTAGATGATTCAATTCCAGATTAGGCAGTTTGTCTATTTCTTGACAAATGTCAATACATTTTTCTCTGCCTTCTCTGTCCTTATATATCATCAAGTAGAATGGCTCATAAAGCACCTTTCTTCCTTCAGGGTTCCAAATCTTTATCCTGTCATCTCTTTCTTCTTGAACAGGTGCCTCCTTCATCTTCTTCATTCTTTCAAGGATGGCCTTTCCTAGCTCTTCAGTTAGAAAGTACTTCCTGTTGAGCATAGTGTAGATTTTCCTTAAGATGCCATATCCTTGATCCAGAACTTGATTGAATGTAAAAGTTGAATGTGATCCATCTTCATACTCAATGTGAAGAAGATCAACATCCTTCTTCCTTTGTCCTTTTGTTGCAATCATCCATTTAGATTTGATTGGCACAAAGTCTTCAGATTTTTGTTTGAACACCTCTATTTCTTTAACTTGATTACTCCCAAAAGCTTGACCTTCAATCTTGTTTTCTTTTAGCTTCTCTTCTTTTTCTCCCTTGTTTTCTTCAACCACTTTTCTCTTAACTCCAGAATTCCTTGGTGCATCTACAGGCTTGTTTGCTCTTTGCTTCATTCTTGGCCTCCTTTCACATTCTTTTCTTCTGGCTTCTCTAATTAGTCTATCCTCCTCATTATATTCCCTTTGCAATTGAATAGCTAATTCTTCTTGAGATTTTTCTTGTTGCTCCCTTTCTTTTATGCCAACTTCTATGGCTTTGTTCAACAATTTTTCACTTCCGTCTGTGACAGCTTTCACTTTCTTTTTGCCATCTTCATTCAGCTTGCCCTTTCCTTTTCTGTCACCAGGTTCTGAGCTACTTGAACTGGTCTCCTTGATTTTGCTGGCAATTGAATCAAAGTGCCCTACAATATTTTGAGCCAACTCCTTCTTTGGATCTGTAGAGTTTGTCACCACAGCTTCACTTTCCTGCTTCTCCCCCTTTTTGTTATCAGCAACTGGCTCTTGTGCTAATGACTGTGAAAGGAGAGGGGTATTCAAGATTTGACTCAGAAGGTTGATTTGAGTGACTTGGTTCTTCATGATATGCTGCATGTTGAGCTCCATGACAGCTACTCTTTTCTCCAATTCAACTACCTTGTCCTTGGCTGAAAACTCAGTATCTAACCTTTGTTTGATTCTAGTTAACATTGTGAGGTTGAGTCTAGAGTCAATGGTGGTGTCAAAATTCATCATAGAACTGTCAATTTCCTCCCTTATCTTCTTCAACTCATATTTGGAGCCTGTGACATGCATTTTCTGGATCTTCAGGTTGTCTCTGTAGAAGTTCAGAATTCTTCTGTGCAAGGGATCCACCACATCTACTTCAGCCATTGATCTTCTGTAATGAGAGATGATGGCTCTTTCTGTGTCAGCCAAACTGGTTTCATCACTGACAACTTGTGGATCTAGAAGTTCATCATTAGAACTATCATCAAAATCTTCAGGATTCATGTGGGATATATCATCAGGTTGACTGGCCAAAAACTCTTTCCCACTCCTGAATTGCTCTTCTGTCTGCACTAAACCCAGCATTTGCTCAGCTATTTGATTAGATGCTGCTGCTAGTTCTTGATAATGAGGATCTTCATGTTGAAAGGTTGAAGCATCAAGATTGACATCAATTTCATCCTCCACCTCCATGTTGACTTCTGCAACTCCTCCTGACTCTAGCCCCAACTCCTAGGTGAGTCCTGCTTCAAACTGCTCAGTTTTAGAAGTTGATGCTTCATGAGATGGTGAAATTGGTTTCTCTCTATTCTTTTCTCTCTCACTCTCTTCTCTCTTTTCTTGCATCAGGATCTCATCCTGGATTCTCACCTCTCCCTTACTTTCCTCTCCTTTTTCATCACCTGCTAAGGTGGGACTCTCTTTTCTCACACCCTCTCCTTTTGCCACCTCAGAAGAATTTGAGGGCCCCTCATTCACACACTCTTCTTTTGCCAAGGTATGCAAACCTTGCCTCTCACACACCTCACCCACTCCACTCAATCCTAATAGAGTATTGGCCACCTGAAGTGTTTCAATGGATGATTCATGAATTGACATTAAGGGATCAATCGATGGATAAGAAGTATCCATCGATGGATGAATATCCGTTGATGGGAGCTCGTCGATGGATGTAAGGATATCCATCGATGGAAGTGAATTAGTCAATGAATGTTGGAATTTATCAGTTGATTGCATAATATCCATTGACTGGAGAGAAATTACAGTATTTGCCTGATCAACCAAGGTGTTAACCTTATTTGGTGATGCAGGTGAGAGTGTTGGCTCCACCCTCAGTTGCAAAGAGGGTGAATTTGAAACAATGAAGTTGTCAATCAACACTGTTTCTGAAGAAATAGATTTTGAAGGAGATTGAGGAGAAGATTCAGATAAAGAATGGGGCTGTGCCTCAGGAAGATTCTGAGACATATCAAAAGAAGAAACTGAAGGCTCCACCAAATTTTCATTTGGCTTTGCATGTGTGTGTGCCCTGTGCAGTATTTGTAACCTTCTTTCTTCTTTTGTATGGCTGTATTATTTGGTGACCCTTATCCCCATCTGATGGTCCTGGTTGAGACCTCTTTTCAATAGTTACATCTTTTTGAGAAGATGCAACTAGGGATGTGTTCAAGTCCTTTACTACAGCCTCAATCTGTTGGGAGATTGGACTGGTGGCTGGCTGGTTCCTCTCAATCTCACTCTCCTTATTCTTCTGGCTTTCTTGATGTTGGCCAGTTCCCTCACCCTTATCAACCACCTTCACACTCCCCTCAGTGGTTTTTCTTTTCTTAGATCTTACAACAGTAGTCTTTTGAGAAACTACTGAGGTGGTTTGATCAGACTTGTGTTTGGAAGGTTGTGCAACTTGGGTAGGAGGAATGGAGGTATTTCCATCTCCCTCCATTGTTGCAGAAGGCAAAGAAGTTTGAGTATTTGAGGAAGAAGTGAAGAGATTGAGATTCTTGAGATATACCTGCACAAGAGGAGGATAAATGAGGCACAACCTAGGATGTAAGTTGATCCTCACAAGATCCTTGAAGACCCTCTTGTTCAGCATCCATGGCTCTAATGACTCCATATCTGCACTAATCTTGAATTCTCCAATGGAGGCATTAATAATTATCATGAAAAATCTAGCAAAATAAATGTTATTTTTCCTAGATGCCTTGGTTCCTAACTTAGCAGATAATTCATTTAGGAGTAGTGTGCCAAAATCGAAGTATTTATCAAACAGGATAGAATAAGCAATTTCTTGCATACTGATCGTAATTGCATCAAAATTACTTATTTTTCCAGAAAATACTTTAATAATGACATCAAAGAAGTAACTCCATTCTTTTCTAAGGTTTTTCCTAACAACTTCTCCTAAACCTGTTTCAGCATTTGCATAGTTAACAGATTCTAGCATGTCCCTAATTTCTTCTTCAGTTGGGGGCTTATCACAATTATTTGCAGGTAATTCTAAGCATTCAGATAAAGAAGTACTAGTAATGGTGTAGGAATTACCTCTGCAAGCGTAAGTGATTACCTTCCCGTCTGGTGATACTTCTGCAGAGTTCCACAGTTCCTCAACAAATGAACACACAATTATGGGTGCTTCACTAAGAGCTTTGGACAGTTTGCAGTTACCCAGGAATCGCATCAAGGGATGGAAATCCACGGGAGCATCGTTTAATGTCAGGCATGCTATGAAGTTGTTCTGCTCATAGATGAACCCAGTGGAGGAAACAATTTTCTTTTGTGGTGCCATTTGTCAGTTTATTCTTTAGAGATTAAAGAGAACTTGGAAGAGATTAAGAGAAATCGAGAAGATTAGAGAAAATTAGCTTGAGAGAGAGAGAGATAGAGTTGCAGAAATTAGGGATAGAAAATAAAATAGCAAGTGAAAATGAATTGTTAATTGCAAATGCTATTTATATTTTCTGATATTAAAATGACTTGAAAAGTCTTTTTAATTGAGGATGTAACCGTTGATGAAAGAAGGGAGTATATTACCCTAGATGGTAATTATCCAACGGCTATAATCTGATCAACGGATGAATAAAACTGTAGAAATTCTATTACTATCGACGGATAAAATAGAGAGTTAATCATTTATCGATCGATCACTAACTACCAAGGTAATTAACTATCGACAGATAAATATCCATTGATAGGAATAACATTTATCTGTTGATCAAATAAGAAGGGATTTATCCGTCGATAAACAATTACTTAGGTAATTATCTGTCGATAGATAAATATCCATTGATAATTGTGAACAAAGGCTACAAAACAAAAAAAAACTTGACAGACATTTTAAGCATGAGCAAAATTAAGCATACCTAACTCACAGACTAATCTATTAAAAGTAGATTCATCTAGAGGTTTGGTAAATATGTCTGCAAGTTGTTGTTCACTAGGGACAAAATGTAATTCAACTGTACCATTCATTACATGTTCCCTAATGAAATGATACCTTATGTCAATGTGTTTGGTTCTGGAATGTTGCGCAGGATTTTCTGTTATTGCAATGGCACTTGTATTGTCACAGAAGATGGGAATTTTGTTCAAGTTGAACCCATAGTCAAATAGTTGATTCCTCATCCATAAAATTTGTGCACAGCAACTTCCAGCAGCAATGTACTCAGCTTCTGCAGTTGAAGTTGATACTGAATGTTGCTTTTTACTAAACCATGACACAAGTTTGTTTCCCAGAAATTGACAAGTGCCTGTAGTACTTTTCCTGTCTATTTTGCAACCTGCATAATCTGCATCTGAGTAGCCTATTAGATTAAAACCAGAATCTCTAGGATACCAAATACCTAAATTTGATGTACCCTTGAGATATCTAAAAATCCTTTTAATAGCCACTAAATGAGATTCTCTAGGATCAGCCTGAAATCTAGCACATAAGCATGTAGAGAACATTATATCTGGCCTACTTGTAGTTAAATAAAAAAGAGAGCCTACCATGCCTCTATAACTTGAAATATCCACCTTAGCTTCCTTGGTGTTTAATTCAAGTTTAGTGGCAGTGGTCATGGGAGTTTTTGCAGAAGAACATTCACTTAAGTCAAATTTCTTTAATAACTCATAAATGTACTTTGTTTGACTTATAAAAATACCATCCTTAACTTGTTTGACTTGCAACCCAAGAAAGTAGGTAAGCTCTCCCATCATGCTCATTTCATATTTGCTTTGCATTAATTTGGCAAACTTTTTGCAAAGTCCCTCATTAGTTGAGCCAAAAATAATGTCATCCACATAAATTTGTACAAGAATAATAGAGCCATTAACATTTCTACTGAATAGAGTTTTATCAACAGTACCTCTTGTGATGTGATTCTCAATGAGGAACTGGGATAAAGTGTCATACCAGGCCCTTGGTGCTTGCTTCAAGCCATAGAGTGCTTTGAGTAGATAGTAGACAAAGTCAGTGAAATTTGAATCTTCAAAGCCAGGAGGTTGTTCCACATAGACTTCCTCTTCTAGTACTCCATTTAAAAAGGCACTCTTCACACCCATCTGGTAGACTTTGAAATTAGCATGTGCAGCATAAGCTAGAAAGATTCTGATTGCTTCTAGTCTTGCAACTGGTGCAAATGTCTCATCAAAATCAATTCCTTCTTCTTGTGAATATCCCTTTGCCACAAGCCTTGCTTTGTTTCTAGTCACAATACCAGTTTCATCCATTTTGTTTCTGAATACCTATTTTGTACCAATTACTGATCTATCTTTTGGTCTGGGCACCAGCTTCCATACTTTATTTCTTTCAAACTGATTCAGTTCTTCTTGCATAGCCAAAACCCAATCAGGATCCATGAGAGCCTCTTCAATTCTTTTGGGTTCTTCTTGAGAAAGAAAACTGCTATACAGGCACTCATTTTGAGTAGCACTTCTTGTCTTGACACCATCTTCTACATTTCCAATGTTTAGTTCAAATGGATGGCTTCTTGTCCATTTTCTTTGAGGAGGCAAATTTTGCCTTGATGATGAAGCTTCATGATCATTTGTATTGAACTCAAAGTGATCTGAATTTGTAGATTGATTCTGAAACCCTCCCCCTGAAGTGGATACCCTTGATGTAGATTGTTGATTATCCGTTGAGGAGTTATCAGTTGATGCATTATCAGTTGATGGATTTCTGTCAACTGATAAATTATCCATTGATGCAATAACATCAACTGATATTGGGTTTCTGAACACTTGAGGTTTTATAATTTCTGCCTCTTCATCATCATTTACATCATTTGATTCATTCTCAAAATGCAGTGTGTCATGATTTCCTTCATCAAACAAGCCTTGAATCTTTTTATCATCAAATACTACATGTACAGATTCCATAATAATGTGTAGTCTGAGATTATAGACTCTATAGGCTATGCCTGATAGTGCATACCCAACAAATATGGCTTCATCAGCCTTGGCTTCAAATTTTCCTAGGTTTTCACCTTGATTTCTTAGCACAAAGCACTTGCAACCAAAAACATGAAGAAACCCCACTTTTGGCTTTTTGTCTTTCTTGATCAATTGATAAGGAGTTTTCCCTTGAGTTTGATTTACTAAGGAGATGTTTTGAATGTAACATGCTGTGTTTATGGCCTCAGCCCAGAAATATGTTGGTAGTTTGGCATCCTCCAACATGGTTCTAGCTGCTTCAATCAATGTCCTATTTTTCCTTTCAACTACCCCATTTTGTTGAGGTGTTCTTGGTGCAGAGAATGTGTGTATGATTCCTTTTGACTCACAGAACTCTCTCATTGTGGAATTTTTGAATTCTGTCCCATTGTCACTCATTATCTTCTTTACATCCAATTCAAGATTTTTCTCAACTTCTCTTATGTGCTTGATGATGAGATGACTAGCTTCATCCTTTGAATGCAGAAAATAAGTCCATGAGAATCTTGAGAAATCATCCACAATGACTAGAGCATACTTCTTCTTTGCAATAGACATGATATTTACAGGACCAAACAAATCCATATGTAATAACTCAAGTGGCTTTTCAATTGAAGATTCCAATTTCGACTTAAATGATGCCTTCCTTTGTTTTCCTTTCTGACAAGCATCACAAAGTCTATCCTTGACAAATTCCATTTGTGGTAAGCTTCTCACTTGATTTTTCTTAACCAAGAGATTCATGGCTTTGAAATTCAAGTGAGCTAATTTCTTATGCCACAGCCAACTTTCATTTGTACTTGCCTTAGAGAGAAGACAAGTCATTGATTCTGCATTTGTTGAGTTGAAGTCAGCTATGTACACATTCCCTTTTCTATTCCCAGTCATGACCAGGCTTCCATCTACCTTGTTGGAAATTATGCATGCTTCTGTTGTGAAACAGACTTTATTTCCATTGTCACATAGTTGACTTATGCTTAACAAGTTATGTTAAGCCATCAACTAATGCAACAGGTTCAATGATGACATTCTCTTTTGAAATCAAGCCATATCCCATGGTGTGCCCTTTGCTGTCATCTCCAAAAGTTACTCCAGGGCCAGCTTTCTCCTCAAACTTTGTGAGCAGGGATTTATCTCCAGTCATGTGTCTTGAACACCCACTGTCCAAGTACCAAAGATTTCTTCTTTTTCCCTGCACACAGTCAAAACAAATCAAGTTGATTTTGGTACCCAAGTTGCCTTGGGTCCTTTCTTATTAGTTGTTATCTTTGGCTTGGTTTCCAATTTTTGTACCTTTGGTTTGGGTGGTTTTACTTCCACTTCAACCTTAGGTGTTGGTCTCCTTACCTCAGAATTCTCAGTGCTAATATTTGGAATGCTCATGCTTGCAGAATTGGAAAAATTTGGTGCATGAAGATTGTTAAGCATATTCTATGGCATAGCAGGCATATTCATATTGGCAAATGCAAGATATGGATTAAACATATAAGGCATTGATGCATACTGAGCATGAATAGCATGAGAATCAACTAACTGAGGAAAAACAGAATTAGAATGCATGCTAGGTATAGCAGGCACATTGGTTGTTGTAGGCATGTTGAGTTTGCATTGCACAGATAAATGATTTTTACTGCCACACTTAGCACATATCTTTCTAGGAGCATATTTGTCAGGTGTGTAGTTATTGTGCTTATTTATGCCTACTTTGCCATTTCTGTTTTTCTTCTTCTTTTCATCTGACTGAATATTAGGCTCTATCTTTTCCAATTTTTCTTTCAGCTGATCTTTAGATAAGAACCTTATATTAGCCTGTTCAATTTTGACTTGAGATTTAGAGGAGCTACTTTCTTTGACAAATTTTACAGGTCTGTTAAGCTTGGTTTTAACAACACACTTCTTAGCAGTTGATGATTCCTCAATCGATGGATAATTATCCGTTGGAGTAACATTATCAGTCGATGGATGATTATCCATTGATTTAACATTATCAATCGATGGATAATTCTTATCAGTTGATTCAGAATTAGCAATCGATTGCTTCTTTTCCACAGATTGATCTTCATCAATGGCTAATTTCTCAAGAGTTTCAGACAACATGGTGAAAGAATTTGTTCCATGAATGTCATTCATCTTCTTACTGGCTTTACTTGACCTGTTCCATTTGTCAATGGTTCTTAGTTCTTCTTCTAATTTTTCTTTCAAATTCTCTATTTCCTTTTTGCTTTTAACTAGTTCATCTCTAGCATCTTTGTTTTCTACCCTGAGTCTGTCCATTTGCACTAGCTCACTCTCTAGGAAATTGTTTCTTTCAGTGAGAGTTTCTAAGGTTAATTTGAGCCTAGTATTCTCTTTGTTCAAGGACTTAAGAGTGACATGCAAATTATATAATTCATTTGACATTTCATTAATAGTAATATTGCATTCATCTTTGGATAACTCAGATAGGTTTGTAGATATTACCTGATTGCTAGATGAACTAGCTTCCTGGTCATTTTGATTGGCCATTAGTGCAAGGTTGATGTGTTCTTCTTCTTCTTCAGAATCCTCCTCAGCAGCCCAGTCCTTTTCTTCTGTCACAAAAGCCTTCTCTCTTTGTTTAAGCAAGTCAAAGTACTTCTTCTTATAGTCAATACCATCACTGAACTTTGACTTCTTTTCTATTTTAGGCTTTCTGCATTCACTTGAAAAATGACCAGCCGATCCACAGTTGAAGCATCTGAATTGAGTCCTGTCAACAAGATTTTTGCTTTGTTGAGTGTCTCTCCTAAACTGTGATCCAGGCCTTTGCATAGGATTCCTTCTGAACTTGAGTTTTGAGAATTTTCTTGATAGAAAAGCTAGATGCTCGTCTATTTCATCCATTTCATCTTTAGTGAATGACTCATCATCCTCACAAATTTCTTTTCCTTTCCCAGTAGAAGATTCATCATATCTAACATTATTTGCACCATTGCCATGACCTTCTTTCTTTCCTTCTTTGACAGGAGCAACTTCACCTGATTCTGCAACTTGCTTATCCTTAGCAACCAAAGCAATGGACTTTTCTCTCTTCTGACTTTTCTCAATTTCCTCATCTTGTTGTAGCTCCAACTCGTAGGTTTTCAAGATGCCATACAACTTATCAAGAGTATATTCTTTAAAGTCAGGAGATTGTCTTATAGAAACAGTCATTGGTTTCCATTCCTTGGGTAAGGACCTCAAGAATTTGAGGTTGGTGTCCTCAACAGCATATACTCTTCCATATAGTTTAAGCTCATTCAGCAGCTTTTGAAACCTACTATATGTATCATTGATTGCTTCACCACTCTTGAAGTGAAAGGCCTCATATTTTTGAATCAAGAGTTGCATCTTGTTCTTTCTTACTTGTTCAGTGCCTTCACAGAGGGTTTGAAGAGTATCCCAGACTTCTTTGGAGGTTGTACAGTTGATAACATTGTCAAACATATCCTTGTCAAGACCATTAAACAAGATGTTCATAGCCTTTTTATCCTTGTGTACTTCCTTCTCATCTTCATTTGTATATTCACTCACTGGTTTAGGAATGATTTTGTCTGGTGCCTGAGTACCATCTGCATTTACACTTGTAACTATTTTCATAGGCACATGTGGACCTTTCTCTATGCAGTGAACATAGGAAGGATCAATGGATAGAAGATGCAAGTGCATTTTTACTTTCCAGGGAAAGTACTCATCTTTTTCTAGAACTGGAATCTTAACTCCTGTGTCTTTTTGACCCATACTTGATGTACTTTTAGATCTTCACTTTCTTTATGTTGAAAGCTAGCTTTGATACCAATTGTTATATGCCCTTAAGTACAATAAGTTTGGAGAAGGGGGGGTTGAATACAAACTTAAGAATTAAGTTTAATTCTTGCGGAATAAAGATTGTTTCAAGAACAGTGTTTTTGAATATTGAGAGACCTAATGTAACTAAGAACTTAACAAGAAAAATATTGAAAACAAATCACAACAATGTTTTTAAAATTACTAGTTGATTGGGTTTCCACTAGTATGTTTCTGCTTTCAATTGATCTTAGTACGAATACCAAGCTGCTTACAAAGTGAGTTCTGTTATTTTTCTCTCTTGCCTCTCTTTGCTACTGTGTACTTCTATCTTCTTATAGAAGTTTTCTTCACACCTAATTTCTATCGACAGATAGCAATATATAAAAGTACAATTTATATATTGTTTACATGAAAATAGAAACTAGCTACTTGCACAGTCTTCTTTTTGAACTGACTAGTCCTGGAAGTATTTTTGTCTTGATACATTCTTTGAATATTGTGTTGCCTTGAAAGTCTTTACAATCCTGACAGGACTGTCTTCCAATGATTTAGTTTCTGCACAGTTCCCATATTTATTGTCTTTAGCTAAATTGGGAAACTTTAATCAACTGATAAATGCTGTTTAACTTATCAGTTGATTCTTCTGTGCTTATCCATCGATGTAATAGGAGATCAGTTGATCAGTTGATGTGTCGATGGATAATCGAGTTATCCATCGACTCCCTATCCATTGATGGTTCCTTATCCGTTGACTGTTTTTATCCATTGATGACTTGTATTAGTTTATAGCTTTCATCCGTTGAGTAGTGTCTTCATCCATCGACTTCAACATCAGTTGATCACTTCACTTGTGAGAATTCTGACTTAGAATATTTACAATTGATCAGCCATTTTTCACATCTGTTGAGAAGCTAGAAATTGAAGTCAATAACATCAGTTGACTATATCATAGCATCCATCGAGGTAATACAATCAATTGATAGTGAAACATAAATCAATGCTACAATCCAGTTTATCAGTTGATAAACAAGTTTCAACTGATAACTGGTTTCCTAGTCAATGGATATTTATAAGTCATATCCATTGATCAGTTACAAAATAATTTTGAGTCCCTATTGAAATTCTAAGTAATTTGTTATCATCAAAACTCATAATTCCTAACACAGAAGTTTAATTATGTTCAAGTGATTATCATATACATTCATAATATATATCTCCCACTATTTTTATCAAATCAATAGCCCTTACTATTAATTCGGAAAGCATTTCATTAAATCTTTCTAGTGAGCCAAGATCCATATTTCATCCATGTTTTAAGATAGTGTTGGCTAATACACCCAAAACACGACTATTTAGGTAGATAACATTAGTCGATTATATCAAATATAACTCTTGGATAGTTTGGTGGAACAACACTTTGTACATATTTATCCAATAAATCTCACCAAACTCTATGCCTCTAAACCCACAATCCTATTGTGATGATTTAGTTAAGTCAGACCCAATGTTTCAACAAACTAAGTCACTTACTTATCACGTCTTCCCATGATTGATAAAAGCACCTTGTTTTGGCAAACCCACTCATTCTCAATCTAGATCTTGACGAGTATTAAACATTGAAAGGCATCCAATTAACTTAATATGTATTTAGAGATTTTAATGTTTATATGAATGATCATGATCCCATCATAAAGAGATTCTTAATTTTTCCTTGATCAAATAATCCATTTCAATATTCGTCAATGGTTCGATTTCCATATCGTCGGAGAAGTCACAAGCGGTCTCACTTAAAACCCAACTTTCTTATGAATAATAATTCACTTTTGACAAAATCTCCCCATATCAGGAAAAAATTCATATTCAATACCGTGTTTCATAAACACAAGAATCTCATGATCGTTTTGTTTAATTTTAAAATCTTGAATCGTTACAGATTTTATCTTTCTTAAGCAGGCATGGCATGGGTGTCGTATCTAATACATACATCATTCCAACATATACATATCTACACATGCATTCATATACATATATGTATTGTGCATAAATTAAACGTGTTTAGTTATGGCCCCATCCTATGTGATATTTCCAAGCTAATTGAATTATCAAGGTCAATCTATGGTGGTTTCAAATATTACACTATTACATGTCTTTATCTTCTTCATTGCTCCATCATCTGGATTGCCTCCTAGCTTCTTTGCTTCCAAGTCTCCATTGAACAATTACACTGAATAATAAATAAATCTATTCTAATGAAATTACAAGAAGAACTCGAGTTACATTCGAGATTAACAATTACAATGAATAAACGACATGCAAGTCATATTTAGAAACCAAAACCATAAAACAAAACCATTATCCTATGGGTCTTTAGGCCATAACCATTCACCATGTTATCACATAACACATGTAATATATCTCAGATTATATAAACATATCATATAATCATATATAATAAATTTCAAAATTTCAGAAAATCAAATAAATTTCAGAAAATAATAAATCGCAGTTTCGGGGCATATAACGTCGTCCAATGGCTTATAGACGCGAAGCTGATTATATCAGTATTGCTCAGTGACACGATGCCAGTCATAAAATACACATGGTTTGTGAAAATCGGACACTGAACATAGATTTCAGAAAATCTACCTCCCATGTATCATAATTCGTATCGAATATGATTTACATAACAAGAACAAACATGTATCATATACATACAGCAATACACACAATCATCCCATGATTATACAACACATGAATATCATATATTCAAAATCATATAAAACATATATATCAATATATAGTCGTGGCATATCATATACTACCTCCGTCCCACCCAATTGTTATCCTTTCGGAGAGAAGGTCCGGCACACATTTTAAGGTGCATATAAAGTATAGTTCCATAACTTATTTTTAATTTTTTTTCTGAATAAAAATTTAAATTAAACAATCAAACAATCTCAAAAACTGAAATCCAGGAAACCAACCTCTGGTGTCTCTCAAAAGGCATCAGTTGTAAAGATGAGAAGATTGATTCAAATAAGGCTTATAGATGAACAAAGTGATGAACCTAGGGATGCACCTCAGGATTCTCAACTTGAGTCTCCTGAAAAATCTTTTGCTAAGAAGTACAAGAGGTTGAGGAAGACTGTTGGTGAGATTACGAAGCTGTATGAATATTAATCGTGATAACTCAACACTAAAACAGGACAAGTAAATAATACTACGCCTACACAGAAATTAGGAAGAAATGAAGACAAGGCAGATACAGTGAATCAAGACATTAGAAGAAGTTTTGAAGTGTACTACAGGTCACTGAGAGAAGTTCATTAATATGTTCAAGCCTCAGTGAAGAATAATATGTAAATACTTTTAGTGTTTCAGAAGTGTTGAAGATTCAGTATAAAGTGCCACTAGAAGATTTCAGTGTACTAACATTGATTGAAGATAGACAGTGTTCGAAGCATATGAATCTAGAAGAATTGAAGACATGGTAAAGACAAAGGATTAAGAAGACAGCTGCAGTCTTGGAGTTATACTCACTGAAAGAAGTTCATTTGTATGTTCAAGCGTTAGTGAAGAACATAATAAAGTATTCAAGATTGTGGTAATAATGGAAACGTTGTCTAAGTACCAGAAAAGATTTTAGTGAAAGTACTATGTTTATTGACAGTTAGTGTTCGAAGCAATAAAGTTGCTGCAAACTTAACAATGTACGTAAGGCTATATTACGAAGACCTAGATCAAAGTTAGTCGTCTGTGAACCAGACCAGTTGCACTAGGCGTCAGCAATTTGAGAAAGGAATCTGAGTATTAACTATAGAAGAATTGTTAAGTTGAAGAACGTACTTGGAAAGAACGGTTAATTATTAAGGTACGAAAAGTGATTTGTAGAGGCTACAGCCAAACAGCTCAAAGGGTGCAGGGTGCAAAGTGTCACAACCTTGGTACAAAAAGTGAAAGTTTCTGAACTACATTCAAAAAATGGAAACAACTCAGGGTACATGGTGTAATGTGATAAGACTTTGGTACAAGAAATGGAAGTTGGCAAACTTCAATCAAGGAATGAAAAGATGGTCAAAGTGCAATGACCAAATTGCACTTTAACTATGAAAAATAAATCAAGTGCAACTAAATGATACAAGTGCAACATACTTCTTTGGCGCATCAAAATCTAATGGCGCAACAAAATATTTATTAGCACAACAGAATATTTCTTGGCCCCACTTAGCCCTAAGCCAATCAAATTACAACAGTCTATTTTATTTGATTTAAAGTCTACACAGATAAGAGAACGGAAGCCACTCATTCAAAGGGTCGTCTTCTTTAACACAAATAATATTTAGACAGCTACTACCATGGTTGGATCAAGAAGAGATAATTTATACACACCCATACCTTACTTCTAGTCAAATATTAGGACCCGGTTCTTTAATGAAAAATGATCAGGGCTCCTAGATATCACTCCCTACGGACTCATTTTTTCCTTGTACTAATTTAGATATATTTGTATAGGAACTAAGTCTTATATTTTTGTGTTAGTAACAAAGAACTAATTTGTTCTTCGGAAACCAGTTATATTTTTAACTGGGTGTAGTAACCTCTGGGTATATATATTAAAGATATATTCCCCGAATCTTGTCCCGTTTATTTTACTTTCTAATTTTCTTGAACCTAATTGATTTATCCGGACACACAGAAAATTAGTAGGCAGCTCACATAAACAATACAAATGGCCAAACCCACTCTGAAGTAATAATTTATTTATCCACAAATTCTGAAAAGAATTTAAATTATTGTGAGTATCGTATTCAACCCCTCTTCTACGATACTTCGAGACCCAATAATTGGTATCAGAGCTTGTTGATTGACATATAAGTCAGGATCCATAACCAAGTGAAGATCACCAAGCTCAAGCTGTTTACTCAAAAGGAGGCCTTGTTAAATAAGTTTAATTATAAACCTTTAATAAGTTTATTTTATAACCTTTATAAAATTTACTTTATAGTCTTTTATTAGTTTATATAATAAATTTTAATTAGTTTATTTTATAAATCTAATATTAAATTTATTTTACAAACTTTTATAAAATTTGTTTTATAAACTTTTATAAGTTTATATTATAAATTTTAATTAGTTTATTTTATAAACTTAATATTAAATTTATTTTATAAATTTTTATAAAATTTATTTTATAAATTTTTATTAGTTTATTTTATAAATTTTAATTAGTTTATTTTATAAAGTTTAAAATTAAGTTTATAAATTGAATTTATTAAAACATACGACTCAGCCAAGTTAAGTACATATGATTTGTGTATGGGTAAAGAAAGCAAATGACCATGTTGAAAACATATATTTGATTAACATGCATGCTCCCTGAATTGTACCTAATTCACTGGTTTTTAATAAATTAGAGTACACGCACGGGACTAAAGGCGCCACGAAAATTGGCGCAACATAGTTCTTTTTTTTCTCCAGCTTGCGCTTGTACAGGAGAAATAGTGTACAGGGGCCACTTATTCCCGAAATGCAATTTGGTATCCCAAGTTTTGTACCCTTTAATTTTTAATTTTTATTTTAGATTTATTTATTTTTCCAGAAAATTTAAAATTCTTGAAAACTAAAATTTTTCTTAAATATTAATTTAAGATATTTTAATTTTTAAGAAAATTCGAAATTCTTGAAAATTAATTTGTTGTATTTTTTATTTCTGATTAATTTATTTTTTAAGGAAATTAAAAATTCTGTAAATTAATTTATTTTTTAAGGAAATTAAAAATTCTGTAAATTTAATTTTTTCTTAACTATTAATTCGAGGGTGCTCAAGGGGTTTGTAGTTGAAGATTTTTCCGGGTATTGAAGATAACTAAAATTGACTGAAGATTATCTAATGAAGTTAATTCTGGAATTGGTTAAAGAAATAGTGTTATTAATTTCCTCAGAGGTTTACTCCATAGGATCCCACTAATATTTTGGAATTTGTAAAAGAAGAGATTAAATTGGGTACAATTTTTGGTTAATTTGAGTTGAATTTTTGGATGAAAAATCTTAGGGGTTGAAGTAGTGAAGGAGAAAAGACTGGACAACCTGATATCTCAGTACAAGCCTTAAATTTTATTCTACAAGGAGATTACAGGAGTTCGTGTTAACACTGCAGATCATCTGGAATGTAGGGATATAGCCAACAGGGATTTTATGATACAACCACATTGTCAGTAAAAGACCTGTATGTGCTGAAGGCCTATGAACTATAACAAGAGCTAAAGAAGATAATATTTGGTAAAGAAGGTTGTTAACATATCTACTGTATTTGTGACCCATGAACCGAATTTGATTAAATTCAAGGTTGAGAACCTCTGAACAGAAACAAAATGATCCTAGAAGCTGAATTGAAGAAGTAGTAGCTCAAGGTAGTGGTCAAGGTGTTATAAGTGAATTTGACACTTTGGAATAACCTGAGAACTGGACTGCAAGTCAAGCCTGCAGGGCAAATGGAAGTTCAGTGACATCAGATTCAGACGGAATCCAAATTCTTAAACTAAGGTCCTTACCTATAGATTCCAAAGAGGAGATTTTCAAGACAGTTCAAGAGGCGGTTACAAGACAGGGATGGTTAATATTTGAAAGACAAGATCAAGGTTTACTACATAGTTTGAAAAAGCCTGTACAAGCAAAAAATGACAGACACTTTGTAGGGTTGAAGCAGGAATCTCAGGCATTAGTGAGGATGCAGCAAGAGAAAACATTTATTGGTGAAGTTAAATCCAAGGATGATTCTATCAGTGATAGTGATGAACCAAATGGATATCTGGCATCAATGACCAACACTGGAGATGAATCACTAAGCACTTCACAGGTACACATTCTAACTAGTATACGTTTATCTAATTCAGAACTGTATGATTATTAGGTATTGAAATTTATTATATTCATGTCAGCATGTTAGCATCTTAGGACTTCAATGCTTAATTGATTGCTAAAAATAAGATTGCATGCTAGGATTCATGAGTTTAAATAAGTACATTTCATACTTGATTTTATATACAGTAAATTGAATATCTAGAATTAGATATGGTGTTCTAGACGGTTAGGTGTATCCCTAAACATTTGCTGGAACTTGATTTAAATCTTCTATGATTTAATACTTCTGCTAATGTTGTAAAAATTGTTAAATAGACAAACAATTCATAGATCAGATATTTTATTTTTGTTCTTATTGTGATAAATGACTTGTTAAGTATATGTTGAATTTGATATTGCTCATAATGTTTTATTCAAATATTCAGCATATTCTTGAATTTTTTATGTGCTTATTTTCATATGACATGCTCCACTCACATAGTTGTATAAAATGATATATTAGATCATGTATTGCTTGTTAGGGATAAGATGTTTAAAAGATGGTAAAATTATCTAAGTAGTCAGTAACATATGTAGATTCGAAACTTAATCTAAAACTGACTTAGGTAATTAGAGATAGTTAAAATGTTAGACAACGACAGAAATGGATTAGGAAGAGTTAGTAATCAATTTATTAGTTCTTCTATTCCATGTGCTTTTAGAAAATAATTGAATATTTGTAAATCTATTTTACATTTGTTACACTTGTGTAGAATGATTAAAGTAGATAGTACTAATTTTTCTAATAAGCATATTGAAGCAGTTGTTACCACTATTGAAAGTAATATCTCTAACCCATCTGGACTCAATTAAAGTTGAGTACCAAGAAGCTTAATCATTTGTGATTGCAGAGTATGTAACAAGAGAAAAAGTTATATGATTTCATGACATTTTTGCACGATGAATGTGATTAAGATTGAAGCTCTACTATCACAGTTGGTTGAGAAAGCCTACCCAACGGTAACTTTTGGATATGACAACAAAGGATGTACAAAGGATTTGGCTAAAATGATTTTTGGAATTGTCATTAGTGGAAGCATCTTTATTGTTGAAGGACTTAAGCACTATCTACTGGGCACTAGGGAATTCTTTGTCAAGGGTTTTCTGGAAAAGAATTAAAAAGGAAAAGTGTTAGATCTCAAACAAGAAGGTTGGAAGCTCACTCAAACTGAGAGTGAGGAAGTTTGTTCGTAGATGACATGATTTTATATGCAAAGTTGAAGTGAACTTTTCAGTAAAGCTTCATCAGTAAAGAGTTAATTATGGTAAAAGAAGCTCTCACACTTGGTGAACAAGACAATGGATTCTCCGATAAAGATGAAATTGGTGAGAGGACTGCTTCATTTGGAATTCTATCTAGAAGAACATTTTGATGTATGTCATATAGGAAAGTCAATGAAAACATCACACTGAAGCAAATTATGTCATGAAAGAAATATGCTTAGTGGTGGTTGATGATAACCCTAATTACAAGTTGGTGATGTTCGTGCATTCAACAAACAAAATGTCACAGATGGTGATTGATCACATCAGGTAGATCAAGTTGGAAGCAAAGTAAGTTATGAGAACTTTGAAGTCAGATAGTGAAACTCAATTTCGTGAATGAAGTTCTAAATGAAGTATGCACTGATAAAGGTACTTTGAAGCTGAAGCAATTAACACAACATGCTACTTTAATCAACAAAGATCGTGAAAAGACATCATATGAGTTAATGGTCAACCAGAAGCAAACACTGAAGCTCTTTCGTGTGTTTGGAGGAAATTGATATTTATTGAAGATTTAGATGAGCATCTTGGCGAAGTTGAAGTTAAGGCTCATGGAACAATTTCCTAGGCTACTCATTGAAGTCGAAAGCTTATGAGGCGTATGTGATTGAAAACCAGAAGGTAATTGAAAGTCTGAATGTGTCGACCTACTACACCAAGCTCTCGAGCATTAAAATGAAAGACTATTCTGAATCGTTAAAGTTTGACATCCCGTCAGAGTCAAATTCAGATATTGATGATGAAACAGAGGTTGCAGAAGGAATCAATGATAATGATGATGATTCAGATCCTATTAGTGGAAATGGTAGTGAATCTACACAACTCGTGAACTTTAATAGAATCCACTTAATAAGGTGAAGGATCTTTATAGACATGGCCAAACCGGACCGGAACCGGCTAACCGGCCCGAAACCGGACCGGGTCAAAATCGGTCAAACCCTGAACCTGAACCGTTTGAACCGGAACCGGCGGTTTATATCCTGTTAAGGTTCAGGTTCCGGTTCAAGATTTTCACGAACCGGAACCAGTGGTTCACGAACCGGAACCCGCGGTTCACGAACCGTGGCCATATCTACTGATCAACTGTTGCGGTGGAACAAACATTCAGCATATGAGGAAATATTTTGAATCCAAGGAGATCAAGATTGGCTCCCGAATCTTTAGAAACACAAGTTTGTGTGAATGATTGGAAAATAGCAGAATTAAGAACACAATCCTCATCCGACGAATATTGTGGAGATCCTACAACAATTCTCACCACCTCCGAATCGGGTGGATCGAGTTAGTATATGTTATAAATATTATTGTAATAAATTATATGGTTTGTTGTATTCTTATAAGTTGTAAAACATATAAAATTTATTGTAATATATTTACTTGTTTTTAATAAAAAATACGAATTAATTTAACGATATTTCTTATATAAATTATTTTTTTATTTATGAGTTTTGAACCTGAACCGGAACCGGATTTTGAACCGGGTCAAACCTGAACCTGAACCGTTTGAACCAGAACCGGAGGTTTATATCTTGTTAAGGTTCAGGTGCCAGTTCAAGATTTTCACGAACCGGAACCGGCGGTTCACAAACCGGAACCGGCGGTTCACAAACCGTGGTCATGTCTAGATCTTTAACACATCCTAGCAGCAACTCAGGGGGAGAAAATAAAAGAAGGATCTACTAGTCGTACTTAACAGAATGAAGATCAATGGAATACATCAAGAACATATATGTCAAGACAAAAGGTTTGAAGTCAAAGTCCATCCTGGAGTCTAGTTCTTAGTAAACCAGATTATTGAGTAAAGGCTAGAAGTGCTAATCAAAATGAACATATATTTTTCGGGATCTAAAATCTGGAATCCCAAAGAATACTAAAGAAGCACTGATTGATCCAGATTGTGTGATTGCATTGCAAGATGATCTCAATCAGTTCGAAGGTAGAAACTACTGAGGCTGGAACCCAGACCACAAAACAAGCTGAAATTGGTACATTAAGGGTTTTCAGAAACTGGATAATTATTGGCATTGTTATGAGGGACAAAGCCAAATTAGTTGCTACATGTTAATATCAAGTATAAGGTATCGATGATGATGGAAACAGAATCTTCGGACTTTCAAGATCAAACAGTAAGCACCAGTGACGAGAATTGATCCTATTAGGGCTGAACAAGTTGATGACCTAACAATAGGACATCCCTAGCACCTGTTGAGCATTCAAGCATGAATATCTATCAGATGAATGTGAACAAGTGCACTCCTGAATGGTGAAGCTAGAAGTTGAAGTTGATGTACAACATTTCCTGGACTTTGAATTTGCAGATCATTAGAATTTGTATATCATTATCTTCACAAGCTCTCTATGAATGGAGTTAGGGATTCAAGCAAAAAGTCAAGGACATGGTATGACACCCTAACCGCTAATTACTTGAAAATGATTTTATATTAGAGTAGTTATAGACATATATCTCTCTAGAATAGAAGGCACACACATAATGTAATATTAGTGCTAGAATACCATGATTATATTATATGTGGGTCTACTAACGAAAACTTTTGCAAGAGTTTATTGCTAAGTTAATGCAGAGTAGGTACAACATGAGCATGTTGGAAGATTTGCAATTCTTTTTGGATTACAAATAAATTCAAAAGAATGATGACAATTAAAGTAAGTCAATGATCTTTTGAAGATGCGTAATTTAAAAGATTCTAGACCTACCAAGACTTCTTGCCAACAGAACACTAAGCTTGATCAGGACAAATCAAGTATATGAACTGAAGTGACAAGCTATAGAGGTATGATCAGCTCATTAGTTATTCAAGTGCATAAAGACCATATATTTTATTCTGGATATGCCTATGTTCAAGTTTCTAAGTGGATACTAGAGAATCTTATCTTATAGCTAAGTTATGGATTGTTAGATATCTTAGGGGATCACCAATTCTTAGAATCAGGTACCCTGAAGATAATAGGTTTAACCTAATTGGCTATATAGATATAGATGATGCAGGTTGTAAGAAAGACAGGGAAGTAATTTCTAGAAGTTGTCAATTTCGTGGAAGAAGTTGATTTCTTGCTGAAATGAGAAGAAACACTCAATACACAGTTGCAGCAAAGGTGGAAATTAAAGCAACCTGTGAATGTGATGCTCTGATCTTCTGGAGAAGGAAACTTCTTCAACTCCAACAACTCTATTAATCTCTCCACACCACTTAAGGAACAAGTTCATGGACACCAGGTATCATTTCTTTCGAGATTGTCCTAGTAGAATAACTTGCAGATATTTGTTGAACAACTTGATAAATATATTTTATCTAATTTGGTTAGTGAACTTGGGATATTATTTATGTGCATATTTGTTGGAAATCCCATCTACAAGAAATTCTCAAATGAGTTCACAAGTATTAAATTTTCAATATTTAAAGGACTTTTGAATTTATTTGAAATCCAATACCTCGTACTTTTTGCTACTAATTTAATTATCATGCTTACAATGTTATATGCATATGTGCTAGTTAAATAATTTAGCATAAGTTAGCAGCATAATTGTTTGTATGTTAAATATTTGATTAATATTAGTCAATGATATCTTGCTTAATTTCTCTGATATTTTGTTCTGATATTTTTAAATATTTTATTACAAATAATTATAATACTTTTGATATTAGTGACAGTATTTAGAATTTATGTTCTAAGTAAACAATGCATATTTTAAAAAATCACTAATATTGAAAGCTGAAGTATTTTCTAAGTTATGTGTATAAAACTCTCCATATTTTATATACTTAAAAAATATTTCTAAAATTTTATTTTATTTGTGATAAGTTATAATTAGGATCACAAGTATTAAATGTTAATATTTAAAGGACTTGTGAATTTCTATTCAACTATTTTCTCGAGCTTACGTATATCAATAATAATTGTTATGAGTATAATTGTAATATGCTAGAGTGACAATTATTAGATATAGTGTAGGAAGTTAGATGCTAATATTCAATTCTATGAATATTTTAGTATTTAGCAAAATTATTTTATCTTATTAAAATTATGGATTGAAGCAATTCAATGTTTATTAGTTTCATAATTTTGATTTAATTTCTTGCATTTTAAAATTATTGATAAATATCAAGTAATGATATTTTATTAATGTTTCTTTGCAATTAATTATGATATTTTTAATAATAGTGATAATATTTATTGCTTATCTGAAATCACTAATAATAAAAATATGTCTAAATGCTTATTGTTCTATTGAATAATTGCCACATGTTATTTGATTTATATATGCATGTATGTGGTAATTGTTTAGTATTACATAAGTATTACAATTATTTTTCTTTATTTAACTGAATGTATTAAAAAGAATTTTTTGTCTGATTCTTTTTCAAAATGTTTTATTCAAAGATACATTCATTTTTCTACCAGTTTTAAAGAAGAAACATTAAAATTCTTCTTCAAAACTTCTCTTTTGAAAATCTTTTGATTTACAGCCCTACTTTGATTTGTAAATCCTAGGGTGTGAATCAAACTTTTCTTGAGGATAATCTTTCTTTAAATCTCAAAATCTTTTATCCTCTCCCAAAAACTAGTTTTAAAAGTTTTATCTTACAAAAATTTTTCTCTCTTAATTTTTCCTTTTAAAGTGGTAGAAACTTTATGATTGCTATTTTATTCGGAGAAATTATTTTTACTTTGAGGTATCAATCACTTGTAAAATGATTTGTTTTCAAACACTTGTTTCAATGTATGTTTCACATTGATTCATAGTACCAAAACAGTGGTTGTTGCTTTGAAGGCCTTGTACTGTATTGTTACGCATTCATTTACCCCAATTGTCATGTTTTTATTTTAAGTCGGGGATACTATCAGATGGACAAAAATGATGCAAATTATAATTGCATTATGAGTCAGAAAATCATTGTCTTCTATCTGATAAGGATATTTCACAAAACTGTTTTCACAACCTACAGTACTTAGGTTATAAAGGAAATGAGTCATTTTATTGAGATATAATTTGGTAAAAGAGTCGAATTTCTTCTTTGGTATAAATTCATGCGTTTTATTATGGGAAGATTGTCTTATAAGAAATTCATAAGGGATATAATTTTTCTCTGATACACTTTTCCACGTTTTATTATGGGATAAGTATCATAAAGAAAATTTTGTATCATGCTCTTAAATGATAAATTTTTAGATTTGACAAAACTCTTTTACTAAAAGCGCTTTAATGCAATCCACTACCATTCTTTATTATATTTTTCCTTCTCTTTGAGATGAAAAATATATTTCGGGATGTTAAGGAGAATATTTCTTTATCTTGATTGTCTCTATCTATTTAGCCCCCAGTGGTTTTAGAAGCTGGCCAAGAGGTTGATCATAGCCTGATTCTGTTATGGCAGTCCGCATTTTAATTGTTTCTGAATTCGTTACTTCTCCATTTTTGACGAGTCTTATCAATATGGAAAGGCCTCAGAATCCTCTATGAATTATGTGTTTTATACTTTTTCATTTGAGTTCATCCTGATAGAATAAATTACCTTTTTCTGAACTAGACAGATCTGATTTTATTATTAATAGTCTATTTTTGTAAGATATTTGGGTATGTAATCTTTAACTGATGTATTTTCAGTATATTTGAGATATATTATTGATTTGGGAGATTTTTTAAGAATCCATCATGAGTGGATAATCTCATGTTTTGGCACCTCCTATGCGGTGTATTTAAATAGTATGGGCGTGTCGCCGGAGTTAAGGGACACGTATAGTCATGACTACTTTTTATGTGTGTTTTGGTCATTTGGGTAGCATTGTTTTTTGTACTATGCAAGTCCCTGTAAGATTTAGGTAGCATTTGATTTGTTCTATGCCCCCCTATAAGTTTTGATGACTACATATTCTAGAGAACCAAAATGTAGGACATCCTGTAAGTGTAAGATTATCTCCCAGATCCGTAAGTAAGTTCACTTTTGATCTATTTGATATTATTATCAGTAAATACTAATAGTATGTGTAAGAGTAAGAATATTTATGAATAAAAAGTATATATGTTGGAATTGTAAGATAAGTATATATCGTGTCTTTTCATTTTTTTATATTGTGAGTTAAGTATGACCAGTATCTTTTGTCTCTTTCGATTTGTTTCATCATTCTTTATTCAGATATTTTATTTGTTCATATTGTCATCGTTCCAACCCTTGTACTCTTTGCATAATTTTATATCCGTATATGAGCTTTTCCCTCATTGTCGGTCTATGTTTCTTTGATTTCCCCCAGCAGGTTAGGTGGACTAATTTGTGGGCAGAGTGCGAGTTGTGAAATTTGGAGACCTTAGTTGTATTTTTAATTTATATATTGTAAAATGCGGGATATTGAGTTGTTGTAACTTTTTATTAGATTTTTGGAGCATTTTATTTAAGTGAATGAGTTTGGGGATGTTAAAAATTTAATTAATACATGCATGAGTACGTGAACCAAAATCAAACTACATTATCGCTAACTCATTTTGTTTTTCAATTTACTAGACACCGACAATATTTTGCTTCACCAAATCAACATACATGCACACTATATTCATTTCACCATACATGCATATTTATTAATTATTAATTATGTAACTGAAGTGTGTAACATAACATGATATGTAGAACTAGCATACGCATGCATTGCAAGTACATATTTTAATCATAATTATTTAACAAGTGGTCAAGCATACTAACACACATAAATATAATTTATAAAATATATTTAACCAATCCTTAGCGTATTAAAAATAATAATGAAACTATCGTGACCGTGAGTTGCATTTTTTAAATCCAATAAAATTATCCAAATAATATATATATATATACACTAAAAATAATTGACATATATATTATGTGCAACAATATAAAATTAACTAATAAATGTGTGTTTTATTACTTAAATAAATATGTATAAGCGGAACCCAACACATGAATTAATAACATAAGATTTTAACGAATGAACCAGCGAATGCATAAATCAAAAATTTAACCTCATCTAAAATATACCATTGAATTTCTAGTAATAGTCATTAAAAGTACATGTACATGTGTATTTCCGCATTAAACAATACATGTGCTATGTAGCAGTGGTAACATACCTTGAAAAGAGAAATCTCCAAATCTTGTGTTTTCTATTTATACCCACGAGAATATATATATATATATATATATATATATATATATATATATATATATATATATATATATATATATATATATATATATATATATATAAATAGATAGATAGATAAAGGATATACACTTTGATTTAGTTACGTAAAAGAAAAGATGTTTATCATGTACCATTGATATACTGATGATATTAATCTTGTGTAACCATAATTCTATCTTAATCCACATATTATGATTTTAAACTTTATATACAAACAAAATAAATACACGGAAAAATATTTATAATATATAATTACTATATATATGTATTAAATAATAATAATAAATTGAGATATTACAACCAATCCTTGATACCTTGGATCAGGATGAACAAAGTGTCTGGGACCTAACTTTCTTGCATCTACTCATTCTTCTTCATCATTATTTGCTAAAACTTCATCATCATTTACCACACCACTTCCACTAGCTCCATCTGCATTACTTACTCCCCCTACCTCAATGGCCTCCTCTTCATCATTCATCAATTCTAGTTCCAACTCATGTGCATAGGCTAGAATTTTCCTGTCACTCTCACTCATCTCTCTATTTTGTATCAGGATCTCATCCCGAAACCTCACTTCTCCCTCACTCATTTGATTTACATCAGGATCTCATCCCGGAACCTCACTCATCCCTCACTCATTTGATTTGCACCTTCTAAGGTGGGGCCCTCAAGTGTTTCACTCACATTCCTGGAAGAAATAGGAATATTCTCACTCAATTTCTCTCCTTTTATCAGGCTGCAATCCTGCCTCTCACTCATCTCACATATTCCTAAGAGTTTTTGTGCAACATTAATTGATTGGTGATTAATTGATGTTTCTTGAATATCAGTTGAGAGTTTTGGGACATCCATAGATTGAGGCATACCCATCGATTGATGTTGAGTATCTATCGATGGCTTATCAGTCGATGACTGATTATCAATTGATGAGAGAACATCAATTGATGAAGTGGAAAAAATTGAAGTTTGAATATTGGTTGAGGTTATTTGGACTTGAAGATCATTGATAATTTTTTAGATGGAATCTTGTTCCTCCAAGGTGTTATCCTTTATAGGAGAAATGGGTGAGAGTGTTGGCTTCTCCTTGAGTAACAAAGAAGGAGAATTTAAAAATGATTGATTATCTATCAACACATTTTCTGAAGAAATTTGAGTTAGTGGAGATAAAGGAATGAGAATAGATAAAGAATGGGGTTGCATCTCCACATTTATTGGAGATGCATCAAAAGAAGAGATTGAAGGCTCTACCACAGTTGCATGTGGCTTTGCAGTGTGTGCATCCCCAAGTGCCATATTTGGTTTCTTCTTCTTCATTTCATAGGTTTGAGGGATTTTGGCTTGAGTGTCCCTACCCTTGTTCCATGCCCTTGGTTGGGGGCTCTTTTCGATGTTAACACCCTGTTGAGAGAATGTCAATAGAGATAAGTTTAAATCCTTTTCAACATTCACAGTATTTTGGGAGACTGTGGTATGGCTTGGCTGGTTAGACATACCCTCACCCACCTTTTCCCTCTAGGTTCTTTTATCTTCCCCAGTTACCTCACCTTTAACATCATCCTCTATTCTATCAACATTAGGTTTTCTCTTCTTTGATTTTACAACAAAAGGCTTTTGGGAGATTGTTGATGTTGGCTTCTTAGATTTGGTTTTGGAAATTGGTTGTGTGGCTTGGGTAGGAGGGTTGGGGTCATTACTAACACCCTCCATAGCCACAGAAGGCAAAGAAACTTGAGGTTGAGAATAAGTATATAGAGATGAAATGTATACCTGTACAAATGATGGATAAATCAACTTCACATCACTGTGAAGGTTGATTCTCACAAGTCCTTGCATACTCTTTTGTTTTGGACCTAACAGTCTATGGTTTCAGTCTCCCTGTTAATCTCAATATTCTTCACAAAGTGGTTATTAATAATCATGATAAATCTAGTATAGTAAATATAATTAGACCTATCCTTTTTATTACCCAATTTTGCAGTAATTTCATTTAAAATTAAGCTAGACATATTGTGATATTTATCAAATAAAATGCTATAAGCTACCTGTTGCACACTAGTGGTTATTGCATCAAAATTACTGATTTTACCACTAAAACACTTAATCACAGCATCAGAGAAATAAGAACATTCTTTCCTAAGGTGCTTTCTAACAACATTACCTAAATTTACTTCAGGATTTATATAATCAAACCCTTAGCATATTTCTAATGTCATTTTCTGTGGGTGCATTATCAATGTTGTTAAATGGCAATTCTAGGCATTCATTTAAAACTAAAGTAGTAAAAATATACTTATCTCCCTTGCAATTGAATGTGATGCTTAAGAAATCATCTACAACCATTCCTCCACAAAATTGTACACAATCTTTGGTGCCTCTTTCAAAGCCTTTTTGACCTTATAGACTCCAAGAAACTTCATGAGAGGATGGAATGTTGTTGGTGCCTCATCCACTATGGTACAGGCAATAAAATTATTGAGTTTATAGTATAACCGCCTTGGGACATCTTTTTGGATGATGTTGATGCAGACGCCATTTCTTGTGTGATTATTAGTAAACAAGTAACTTGAAAAAATTGTGAGAAAGTGAGAATTGCAAAGAGAAAGAGTTAGGGTTTGAGTTCATAGAGAGAAAGAGAGAGTGAAGGATAATCAGTTGAGAGTAGAGAAAATATAAGTAAGAATTAAAATGAATTTTAATCTTACTATTTATATTTTTGAAGACTAACTGATTGCTCAATCGATTTCTTTCCCAGTATAGAACTCAAATGACAGTAAGAAAATAAATAAATTAACAGAGTTACTAATTCTGGTAATCGACTGTTATACTTACAGAGATGTAAGTATAATTCGATTGATAGAGTTAGAAATCAACGACTAGATTTGTTACAAGTCAATTGATGACATGGACTTTAAAACTTCCATGTCATCGATGGATAAAATTTATCCATCGATGGGTAATAATATCCATCGATAAACAAATATATCATCAATTGATAGATCTATCTATTGACAGATGAAAATATCCAATAATAAATAAAATACCTATCAATTGATTATTGAAAAACCAACATATAAATATAATCAATGGCTACAATTTAAAATAACATAAAGAAAATAACATGTCAGATATTTCTAGAGGTTAAACAAAGTTAAGCATACCTAAATCACAGACCAATCTATTGAAGGTAGATTCATCTAGTGGTTTGGTAAAAATGTCTGCAACTTGTCTTTCACTAGGAACAAAATATAATTCAAAAATACTATTCATTACATGTTCTCTAATGAAGTGATACATTATGTCTATGTGTTTTGTACTTGAGTGTTGAACTGGATTTTCAGTTATAGCAATTGCACTTGTGTTGTCTCATAATATTGGAATTTTGCTTAGATTAAACTCATAATCAAACAGTTGATTCCTCATCCATAACACTTGTGCATAACTCCCAGCAGCAATATATTCAGTTTCTATTGTGGATGTAAACGCTGAATTTTACTTCTTGCTAAACCATGATACAAGCTTATTTCCTAGGAATTGACATGTGCCAATTGTACTTTTTCTATCAATTCTGTACCCTGAATAGTTTGCATCTGAATAGCCAATTAGATCAAGTCCAGAGTCTTTAGGATACCAAATACCAAGATTTGGTGTTCCTTTGAGATATCTAAATATTCTTTTTATAGAAACCAAATGAGACTCTCTAGGATCAGCCTGGAATCTAGCACAAAGACATGTAGCAACATTATGTCTGGCCTACTTGCAATTAAATAAAGTAATGAGCCAACCGTGCTTCTATAGCTTGAAAAGTCCATTTTAGCTTCCTTAGTATTCAATTCAAGTTTAGTGGAAATGGCCATTAAAGTTTTTGCAGAAGAACATTCGTTTAAATTAAATTTACTTAATAAGTCTGAAATATATTTGGTTTGATTTATAAAGATACCATCTTGAACTTGTTTAACTTGCAAACCAAGATGCTCATTTCATATTTACTCTGCATCAACTTAGAAAACTTTTAACAAAGCTTTCCATCAGTTGAGCCAAAGATAAAGTCATCTATATAAATTTGAACAAGTATAATAGAGCCATTAACATTTTTATGAAAAAGACTTTTATCAACAATACCTCTTGTGAAGTGATTCTCATCAAGAATTTTGAAACTATCATACCAGGCTCTAGGTGGTTGTTTGAAACAATAATAGTTCTTTGAGAAGATAATATACAAATCCAGGATGAAAATGATCAACAAAACCAGGAGTTTGTTCCACATATACTTCCTCTTTTAATTCCCCATTGAGAAAAACACTTTACACATCCATCTAGTAGACTTTGAAGTTGGCATGAGCATCGTAAGCTAACATTATTCTAATAAATTCCAACCTAGCATCAAGTGTAAAAGTTTCATAAAAAATCTATTCCTTCTTCATGTGAATAACATTTTGCTACTAGTCTTGCCTTGTTTCTTGTCACAGTACCAGATTCATCCATTTTGTTTCTAAATACCCAATTTGTATCAATTATATATTTGTTCTTTGGTTTGGGTACCAACTTCCACACCTTGTTCCTTTCAAACTGGTTCAACTCTTCTTGCATAGCTATTATTCAATCAGGATCATGCAAGGTTTTTTCAATCCTTTTTGGTTTTTCTTGAGATAGGAAGCTACAATACAAGCATTCATTTTGAGTTATACTTCTAGTTCTGACACCATCATTTGAATCTCCAACGATCAACTCAAAAGGATGACTTTTTCTCCATTTCCTTTGTGGAGGTAAATTGGTTCTTGAAGATGATGATTCATGCTCATTGTTCTGATTATGATCACTGTGATTTGATTGAGTATTTGAGAACCCTCCCCCTGAGATAGATATCCTGCTTGTTAAATTTTGAGCAGATTCATTATCCATTGAAGTATTATCAATTGATTTATTATTAGTCGATTGATGATTATCAATTATTAAGTTATCTATTGAAGTATTGACATCAATTGATGGGGAATATCCGGGTACTTGATTTTGTGGAATATCCGCATCATCATCACTCTCTTCACCATTACTAATTGATTCATTTTTAAAATGTAGAATTTCATGGGTTCCTTCAACGAACAATCCTTGAATTTTCTTATCATCAAAGATTACATGCACAGATTCCATCACAATATGTAATCTAAGCTTGTAGACTATGTATGCCTTACTTGCAATTCCATATCTAATCAATATAGCTTTATCATCTTTGGTTTCAAATTTTCCCAGATTTTCACCTTGATTTCTCAGTATAAAACATTTATAGCCAAATATATGAAGAAAATTTATTGTTGCCTTCTTGTGTTTCTTCATCAATTGATAGAGTGTTTTGCCTTGTAATTGATTGACCATGGAGATATTCTGAATGTAGCATGCTGCATTGATTGCTTCTGCCCAAAAGTATGTGGGCAATTTGACTTCGATCTTCCAACATTGTCATTGCAGCTTCAATTAAGGTCATACTTTTCCTTTCAATTACCCCATTTTGTTGAGGAGTTCCAGGAGTAGAGAAATTATGAGTGATTCCCTTTTCTTCACAGAATTCTATCATATTTGAATTCTTGAATTCAGTACAATTATCACTTCTAATTTTCTTGACCTTCTATTCTGAACCAGTTTCAACAATCTTCACATGATTGATAATGAATCTGCTAGCCTCATCCTTAAAATGTAGGAAATATACCCATGTAAATCTTATGAATTCATCCACAATTACTAAAGCATATTTCTTTTTAGCAATTGGTATGATGTTGACTGATCCAACTAAATCCATGTGCAATAGTTCCAAGGGCTTATCAATTGATGACTCTATCTTGGACTTGAATGATGCCTTCCTTTGTTTTCCCTTTTGACATGCATCAAACAAACCATCTTTGGTGTATTCCATTTGTGGAATGCCTCTAATTAAATTCTTTCTAACCAATTGATTCATGGCTTTGAAATTTAGATGTGCTAGCTTCTTATTCCAAATCCAACTTTCATCTATGTTGGCCTTGCTTAGTAGACATGTCATTGAATTTTTCTTCACAGAATTGAAACCCAGCCACATAGACATTTCCTTTTATTCCTCCAATTAAGAGAATTTCACCAGATTCTTTATTGGCTATGATGCATGATCCAGTTGAAAACCACACACCATTTCCATTATCACACAATTGACCAATACTCAGTAAATTGTACTTTAATCTATCAACTAATGCTACATGTTCAGTGATAACATTTTCACTTGTAATTGAGCCATATCCCAAGGTACATCATTTGTTGTTATCTCCAAAAATAACTCCTGGGCCAACTTTCTCCATAAACTTTGTGAGCAGGAACTTATCTCCAATCAACTGTCTAGAACATCCACTGTCTAGATACCAGAGATTCTTTCTTCTTTTTCCCTGCACGCAATTAAAAAAATCAAGTTGCTTTTGGTACCCAAATTACCTTGGGTCCTCTTTTATTAGTTACAGCCTGTGCCTTGGTTTCTAACTTTGTTTACTTTGGTTTTGGTGGATTTAAGTCCACTTTAACTTTGGAGTTGGCTTTTGAGGCACAGAGACCTTCGAGTTCATGGTAGAAATATCATGCACAATTTCAGACTTAAAAGTTTGATTAACATGATTATCAACAGTTACAGGCACAGTCCATGGCATTCTTGGCATATTCATATTAGCATATGCAAAGAATGAATTATATATGTATGACATTTGTGCATATTGCATGTGAATATTTGGTGCAACCAAATTAGAGGTCATGACATTCATGAGCATAAGATTGTTAGGCATGGTATTTATAGACATGGTATGTGCAGTGGAATCATTTACTAATATGGAATTCATAAATGTCATAAATGCCAGGTGTATAGTTATTGCGCTTGTTAATACCTACCTTCCCATTTATATTCTTTTTCTTTTTCTCAGGCTTAAGTTGATTGCTTTCAACAGGTGCTATCTTTTCTAGTTTATCTTTAAGTTGCTTCTTAGATAAACTACCTATATTTATCTTTTCAACCTTAGCCTCAACCTATTCGGTGGAGCCATTTTCTTTCACAAAATGGATAGGTTTACTATATCTATTCTTCTTGTTGAGCATTGATTGTTTACCTATCAATGGATGCTCATTAGTTGACTTAGCATTAATCGATAAATAATCCCCATTGATTAATAAAGGATTAGCAGTCGATTGAGGAATTACTCTCAATTAATGACTTGTCTACAGATTTAGGGGATTCTTCTAGAGTATCCATTCCTTGAACATTGATAATCTATTTTGCAGTTTTAGCAGACCTATTCAATTTCTCAATTTTTTCAATTTCATCAGCTAATTGTTTCTTCAACAATTCTTCTCTTATCAAACTATTCACTAGTTCATCCCTAGCATCTTTATTTTCATGTTTGAATCTCTCTAAGCAAACTAAATCATTTTTAAGAAATGAACTTCTTCCAATCAAAGTATCAATGGTGTTCTTCAACTTAGAGTTTTCTTTGTTTAGAAATTTAAGTGTGACATGCAAGTTGTATAGTTCATTTGACATTTCATTGATAGTACTATTGCAATCATTTTTTAAGGTTCAGAAAAGTTTGTAGCTAATACCTGATTTGATGATGAACTAGCTTCTTCATCCTTATGATTGGCCATTAAAGCAAGATTGATAAACTCTTCACCAGAATCACTGTCCTCAATAGCCCAGACTTTCTTTTCAGTCACAAAAGCCTTTTTTATTTGAGAAGGTCAAAGTATTTCTTTTTGTAGTCAACACCTTCATAAGACTTTGCCTTCTTATCTGTTTTTGGCTTTCTGCATTCATTGGAGAAATGACCAGCCAATCCATAGTTATAGCATTTGAACTTTGAGCATTTGGATTCCTTTTGAATTTTAACTTTGAAAACTTCCTTGACATGAATGCAAGGTGTTCATCAATCTCATACAAATCATCTTGAGAGCAAGCTTCATTCTAAACATCCTCGGCCTTTCCTTTAGCTTTGGATTCAACAACAACATCATTAGCCACCATTCTAATACCATCTACACAACCACCTTCACTATCAACCTCCTTTTTCACATTTCCTTTGACCATCAAAGCCACAATCTTGTCTTTTCTTTGATTCTTCTCAATCTCTTCATCTTTTTGAATCTCCAACTCATATGTCTTTAGAATACCATAGAGTTTCTCAAGAGTGTAGTCCTTAAAATCCTGAGATTGTCTAATTGAGATAGTCATAGCCTTCCACTCTTTTGGAAGAGATCTAAGAAATTTTATATTTGTATCTTCAGTTGGGTAAACCCTACCATACAACTTTAAACCATTCAATAGCTTTTGGAACCTACTGTAGGTATCATTGATGGACTCTCCACTTTTGAAATGAAACGCTTCATACTTTTGAATCAAGAGTTGCATCTTGTTTTTCCTAACTTGTTCAGTTCCTTCACAGAGGGTTTGAAGAGTGTCCCAAACCTCGTTTGATTAGTGTAATTTATAACATTATCAACCATATAGTTATCCAGACCATTAAACAGAATATTCATGGCCTTTTTATCATTTAACACTTCTTTTTCATCTTCTTTTGTAAATTTTGTGACAAGCTTTGGAACATGTTTCTCAAAAGCAGGAGTTCCATCAGTGTTTACACCTATGACTAATTTCATAGGAACATGATGTCCTTTTTCTATGCAGTTGACATATAGGTGCCAAGTGAAAGTAGATGCAAGTGCATTTCTACTTTCCAGTGAAAGTAATTTTCATTTTCCAACACATGAATTTTTACACCTGAATCTTTGTGGCCCATATTGACTTGTTTGTGATCTTAAAACTTTCTGTATGTTGAAAGCCTTCGCTCTGATACCAATTGTTATTTGTCCCTTATCAATGTCAATATTTGTAGGGGGTTGAATACAAATATCAAAACTTTTTGATTACTTTTAAAGTTTTGTATTTTTTCTTCATTGTATTAGTGTTTAAGAAGTATTGTGATTTATACTTGTTATGAAAACTGAGTATAAGAAAATGAAACTTGAACAAAGATACCACTAGTGAATTGATTTGCTCAAATAATCTAGGTTCTAAGACCCAAATACTTTTAAAATGATAGAAGTGAATCAACTGATCTTACGAGTTCTTGAAAGCTTAAATAGTTGATTATTGAAATGTTTCTATATTAGTTACTTCTATCTATGCTACTACTCTTGTTTATATATCATAAGAGTATTTACAAACTCGAGAATAGAATAAAACAAAAGTATCTATTATAAGAATGTTACTAAACTATCTTTCATATTTGTCTTTAACTATTTTGGGTAAGCTCTTTAATCTAGAAATGACAGCTTTAATTTGAGTCTTCACAGTCAGAGTAGACTGTCTTCTATAGTTGTACTTTAGTCTGTAAGATTCTTGACATTTTGTCCTTTAGGCTCTTTTAATCAATTGAAGTTAGGAATTTATTCATTTAATGATGTACAAAATGCTAGAATAGGATTTAGCATAGCTTATTTGTAATAAGTCTTTATAGTCTCTGAAATTTTATAATCAGAGTCTAGTTAGTCAACATTCTTGTACTTAGAAGATTTTCTGTAGAAAGTGAAACCAGAGTCTAGATGAAGATCAGAGTCTTGGAGGTGATCAGAGTCTATAGACTATCGGAGTCTACAATCTGTCAGAGTCTACAAATGATCAGAGTCTATAGTCCATCAGAGTCTATAATCTGGCAGAGTCTGGAGATTTCAGAGTCTATGAAGTCAAAGCTGAATTTGGAAGATGATCATAGATAAGGAGAGTCTTTGAAGATAAAGCCAAAGATATTGCAGATATGCTATGGGAAGGAAGGAGAATTGTAGAAGGAAATTGTTAGCTAATAATTAAGAATTATATTCCTATTGTAATTTGATTTTCTGTTATTAGTTGATAGGTAACTCTCTATATAAAGACTCTATGTAACCTAATTTAAATGTCGAATTTTTTTGAGAACATAGAGAAAGAGAGAGTTGTTGTGAAATACACAGAGAAGCTGCTAGGGTTTGTATACACCTTAGGAGAGTTTGTTTTTTATACATTAATAAAACAAACAGTTGCTATTTATATCTTTGTGTTTTCATCTTTGTTCTTAATTCAAAGTTTTACTACTTATTGAGTTGATTTTAATCAGGCAGAAAAATAACACAAGTATTCAACTCCCCCTTCTACTTATGCAATTGAGAGGTAGATAAGGTTGTAGAGAGCCTAAGTGAGGAAGAGAGAGTGGGTGCCCAACCCCACTGTGAGGATGAGAGATTAGGGTATCCTGAACCCAGCTTCACTTATTGGGATCAAGATTTTCCTCAGAGTTGGTCCAATGAGTTGAAGCAGGGGATGAATGAAAATTCATTCATGTTAATTATGCAGATTAGCAAGAAGGAGGAGGCTCTAGCTGCACAGAAATCATTTACACAAAGACCACAACATCATTTAGTGGATTCTTTGGCTAGAAGAGCAGACAGAGTCATGGAGGCCTTGGTGGATGATACTACTAATCAAAATGAGACTGCAGAATTGAAGTCAGAAGAACTACTTTTGATCATGCCAATAAGGGCTAGACTTCCAGAGTATACAAACTCTGATCGCTCTAAGGAGGAGTCAGGGTCTATAGTTCCTTTTGTAGTTTCAGAGTCTACCACACCACCAGAGTCTACCACACCTCCAACTACCAAGATTGAACCAGTTGAAGAGGATGGGACTTCTGAGGATGATGGACCAGTGAATCCATCTTTTAGTTATTTTGATCAGGTGTTTCCTCAATCTTGGGAGTCTGCACAAAAGAAAGGAATAGATGATAAAGAAACCTTTACATGTATTTTGAAGATTAATCAGTCTGAGAGACTTAAGGCCTTTCAGAAAAAGTCTTTTCTCTAATAACATGGTCACTATCCTGGCAAAGAAGATCGGGCACTTGATAGGGATGTTAACATTGAAAAAGAGAGAGTTGCTGTGAAATACACATAGAAGCTGCTAGGGTTTGTGTACACCTTAGGAGAGTTTATTTTTATACATCAATAAAACAAAAAGTTGATATTCATATCTTTGTGTTTTCATCTTTGTTCTTAATTCAAACTTTTATTACCTATTGAGTTGATTTTAATCAGGCAGAAAAATCACACAAGTATTCAATAAATACTTGCATCCCTATTAAGATAAATACTTAAACTGATAAATGGTTTTCTAATCAATTGATATTTGTAAGTCCATATCAATTGATCAGTTATAACATATAAAATTCTATGATTCTAAAGTTAAGTTATCATCAAGACTAATTCCTAAAAGTTCTTTATGGAGTAATTTCCTCTCTCTCTCTCTCTCTCTATATATATATATATATATATATAACGTAATTATATATATATATATAACGTAATTATATATTATACAAGATCCTTAAATTTAATTTTTAATTGTCTACTTGTCAGATGATCTATCAAACCCAGATCATTTTCTAAATCAACTCTATTATTTGTATTTAAACTTAATAAATTAGTATATAACATATATAGGATTTTACATTGAAATTTTCATTTTTTATGTAAATTCAAATAATTTTTATATATAATATAAAATTTATTTATAGAATAAAGTTTTGAAAATTCAACTATTTTAAATGGTTCGAGTTTTAATTAATCAATTATATATCTTATAACATTATATCGATCAACTATCCCATTTTTTAATTATAAATATGTTAATTATAATTATTGATTCAATATAAACAACTGATAAATAAACTTTACTTATATAAATAAGGTTAAAAATACCTTAGGTCTATAGTATTATACAATTTATTTCAAAATACAAGTTCAAATGATATCGTATATCAGAATCCAAATAATAAATTATAATCTTTTTATCATATAACATTAAAACTTTTAATAGTTAACTTGATACATAAGTAAAAACTTATTCGGTGAAAAGAAAATATAATGATATTCATTATATATAATATGTAAGAGTTGAGACATGAACAAAATAATTATTTTATTATAAATTAATTGAAATCAATATTTGAAAAATATATTATAAAATTAATTATGCATGTTAGTAATGGATTATGAAATAAAAGTATAAAAGACTTTCAGTTCAATAGTTCTACATATATATTAAATTCACTTAAATTTAGGAGGCGATGTGTTTCATTCATACAACAAACATAATTAAATTCTTTTTTTTATATTTATATGATTGAGGGGGTATTATAGCCATTTCAATTGATTAAAATGACTCACACATTTGTAGGATTAAAATTAAAATGACTCAAAACTATCCATATGTCATGTTATTTTTATATCTATATCTATCTATCTATATATATAATAATAATAATAATAATAATATAACAAAAGGAGTTGAGGAGGTCAGGTGTTCCATTCATACAACAAAACATAATTAAGTCCTTTTTTTATATATTTATATGATTGAGGGGGTATTATAGCCATTTCAATTGTTTAAAATGACTCACACGATTAAAATAACTCGAAACTATTCCTATGTCATGCTATTATATATATAAAAGAAAAGATTTTTAATAATAAATTCTAAGAAATTAACTTTTACAAGAATAATAATTTAATTAAGTTAATATTTATTAATTAAACTCCTAACTAAAAGATTAATAGTAATTTATATTCTAATTAGAATGTAAGTACTAATTTTATAGAACTTTCAAATTGAATAACAAAATATTTTCTTACTAAGCTACTATGCTTTATGATTTTATGTCAACAATATCACTAAAATTTTAACCTAACCACTAATGTGGGAAAAAATTTAAGATACAGCCAATAAAATGTAATTAAGTTTATTTTATTTCAAAAACACTAACGCCGTTAATCGCAAACTAACAGAAAGGACCCAGACCCATTTAAGTTTGGCGAAATTCATTATTTAGATATCATTTTAGCACACTAATAATTTAGTCACTTCCGTGTAAAAAAATTTACCCCCTCTGGTCCTTTATATAGGTCACTAGACTTTTTACACATAATTTTAGGTGCTTTGACCATATATTTATAATTGATATTTTTTTGGAATAAAAACATAATATTTAAATTTTAATTCATAAAAAAAATTTAAAAAATATTAATTCTAGCTATAAAGTCAAACGATCTATAAATAGGATAAGAGGGAGTACTAACCTACAAGTCATCAATCTGTAATCAAGTCAAATTTTTTTTAAAAAAGCGGTTAATAATATTAAAAGGCTATTTTTTATTTATTTATTTATTTATTTATTTTAACAGGATTTCTTTTTTAAATTTAAATAACTCCCTCAAAAGAGCCTCTTGAGCTGCCTTAATAAAAGTATAAAACATACTCGGAGGATTGTAATTTAAGGTCATAGTAGACTGGAAATATACACGTAGTAATAATAATCTAAATGGTGAAGATGAAGAAGAGAAGGAGGGTACCGGAGGTGTTATGGAGGAGATACGGCAACAAAGCTTCCACACTCTGTGATACAATCTTAAATATCACACCCAAATCATCACGAGACTCCAATTGTCCACACTGCACCACCCGAGCCCAAGCCCAGCCCAACTGCATTGCTTGCTGCGGAATACAATATCTGGTCAGGCCTGATGATCCACGTGACTATCTCCACCTTTTGAACCACTGCTTCGTCGTCGTCTCACACAATGCTCCTCCCTCTCCTCACTATTCTCCCCATTCTCGCTGGTCTCAATCTCAGGCACGCTTCTATTCCTCACTTGTTAATTCTAGTATTAGGGCTGTAATTCGAGTCGGGTTTTTTTGAGCTCGACTCGAGCTCGACTCGATTAACTCGGCTCGAGCTCGTTATCGAGCTCGAGCTCGAACAGATTTCCGGGCTCGATTAAAAACTCGAGTCGAGTATTTTTAGGCTCGACTCGGGCTCGACTCGATAAGGCTCGAACTCGAACTCGAACTCGGCTCGAGCTCGAATTCGATTAATTTATTTTATAATATATAATTTAATTTATTTAAATATTTTAATTAGTTGATTTCTAAATATATAATATATTAAAATTTGTAGTGTTCTTGAATTTATAAGTTATAAGTTATTTATTTTTTAAAAATTTAATTTAGAAATTTGAGACCAAATCTTATTTTTAAAGTCATTTTTCATTTTGAGTTAAAAAAATGTCTTTTTGTGTAATAAATCATAAAATGACTTAAAATTAAAAAATATGTAATTTTATACCTTTTTTAAATATTAAAATTTAATTTAGAAATTTGAGACCAAATCTTATTTTTAAAATAAAAAGTAAGTTATTTATTTTTAAAAATATTAATATACACTAAGAGCCCGATCCGATCCGGCAAAAATCCGGATTTAGGCCCGATCCGAAAAAAATCCGGATTTAGGCCCGATCCGGATAAAAATCTGATCCGGCCCGGTTTTAGCACGGTCTGGCCCGATCCGATCTGGATTTTATCCGATTTTTTTTGAAAAATTCATATAAAATTAGAAATATATTTAAAATTTTATTTATTTTTTAAAAAGGTATGTAATGAAATATTGGATAAAGATATATCTTGACATTCGTACGGTTGGATCGTCTAGAAATATTTTTTTAAAAACAGAAATAACAATCCGTGACAAAGCACTAGTTACGAGTATTAGTCAATATAGTAGTGATCTACTAAGATCTCTAACCAAATTAATTTTTTATTTTTTGAAAAATTGGGAATATCGTTATATTATATATATCTTGACATCCGTACGGTTGGATCGTCGATAAATATTTTTTTAAAAATAGAAACAATAATTCATGACAAAGCACTAGTTACGAGTACTAGTTAATATAATAGTGATCTACTAAAATCTCCAACTAAATTAATTTTTTATTTTTTGAAAAGTTGAGAATATCATTATATTAGATATATCTTGACATCCGTACGGTTGGATCGTCGAGAAATATTTTTTAAAAAATAGAAACAACAATTTGTGACAAAGCACTAGTTACGAGTACTAGTCAATAAAATAGTGATCTACTAAGATTTCCAATCAAATTAATTTTTTATTTTTTGAAAATTTGGGAATATCATTATATTATATATATCTTGACATCCGTACGGTTGGATCGTCGAGAAATATGTTTTAAAAAATAGAAACAACAATCCGTGACAAAGCACTAGTTACGAGTACTAGTCAAAATATAGTAGTGATCTAATAATATAGTATAGATTTGAGACCAGATCTTATTTTTAAAATAAAAAATAAGTTATTTATTTTAAAAAAAATTAATATACACTAAGAGCCCAGTTTAAAGTCAATTTTTATTTTGAGTTAAAAAATGTCTGTTTGTGTAATAAATCATAAAATGACTTAAAATTGAAAAAATTATGCAAGTTATAAGTAACATATAAGTATAGCCAAGACACCTAAATATCTAATGTAATTTCATATTATTATTTCACATTTAATGTTCAAATTAACCAAATTGACTAATAATTAACAAATTTTTTTACAATTTTGAAAATTAAAATTTTAAAGTAAATTATATATACTTTTTAGTAATATATTAGTATAACTTTTTAATTTTGTCTAATTATATAATATTCGGTTAAAGTTTAGTCAATTTTACAATAAAAATCAAATAATCCACTTAACTTGGATAAAGCTATTTTTTCCAAAAAAAAAAAAAGAGCTCGATAGGCTCGAAGCTCGATTAAAGCTCGAAAACTCGAAAACTCGTTAAAAGTCCGTTAAACTCGAAAACTCGTTAAACTCGAAAACTCGTAAAAAGCTCGAAAACTCGCGAGCGGCTCGAACTCGACTCGAATACTACCCGAGTCGAGCTCGAACACATATTCTAGGCTCGAATAATTTTCGGCTCGACTCGACTCGACAAAAAAAAGCTCGAGCTCGACAAAAAAAAGCTCGAACTCGGCTCGACTCGGCTCGAATTACAGCCCTATCTAGTATTCATTGTAATAATCCTCCGGTGAGCCAGAATCGAAACCAAAACTAGGATGAAAGATATGTGACATGTGTTAGCAGTGGGGCTATCCAATCGTGCTTATTAATTAATTAATGAAAGTACTTATTACTCACTCCATCTTAAAATAATAATAGTCATTGCTTTATTTTTGTTAATCAAATTAGTTAAATTTTGGCCGAAAATTGAGCATATTAAAAGTTATATCATTATGAAAAAGTTGTATTTCCATACTATTTATTTATTTATGAAAAAGTTACTTTTGTAAAAAAAAATTGTTTCATTACAAAATATATTTAATCCACTTTGGAATATATTTTTTAATTTTTAAAAATTATAAAATAATAAATTTAATTTTTTGATTGAAATTTGGTCAATTTGAATGCTAAAGAGTGAGGACTATTATTTTGAGATAGAGTGATTATGTCTAATTTTATTCTTTACAGATTGTGCAGAGGACAGTTGAAATGATTTTATCTAATCAACAAAGACCTCATGATCGAAATGTATTATGCTATGGCTATGATAAGCATAACCATTCAAGTGCTATCATAAGCTTATTAACTTCTTCGGCGTGGATTCTACTGTCACGGAGGGTTAGTTACTACATTGCAAACTATGCAATTGTTTAATTGCGTGATAAATTATGTGTTATGTTTATATAGTATGTAGTCATATTTTAATAGCATGATATGCAGGTTGGTGATGCTGTCATGTTTTATTTTCTCATGTGGACTTCTATCTTTTTGCCTCTTCCTTGTAACAAGTACCATCAAGTAACAGGGTTTCCAATGAGTGAATTAGTCTTTACGTCCCCTAAGCGTAGGCAAGGTATCTACATTTGTATTACTCTTACCTATGCCTATCGGTTGAGTTGTTTATCTGTCTACCAATATATACTTTTGTTCAAAATTGCAATCGGAAATCATTGCATTGTCATGATGAATCTTAATTACATGGTAATGGTAGTAATAGTGTTTGAGGTTCAAATTTGGGAGTGCAAGCCTATGTAAGCCTTAACATTGGGAATTTTATCTGGTCGCCCTTTTGCTGGTGTATACTTAATACATATATGCATGTACTTTATCATTCTATCACTACTCTTAAAATATAGTTATTTTTTAAACTCTATGTGGTTTATATTAATCTAAGTTTTATTATCTAATACAGAATATCAGCAGGGATTTTTTTATGCTGTATTCATGTATGTAATCCTCCTGTTGATGATAATTTAATGAAATAACAATTTACTCTGAGCTTTCCCTCAGGTTCCTCAAAAAAGAGGAAAAGGATTGATCTTGATTCAACATTGACGAGACCCAATATTGATTCTTTGGATGCTGATGCTTTCTCAAGCTGTTTTACGTGTTTTGGATGTGCTGGTCGAAGTTATTCTACTCCATCCAGCTGGCCTTGCACTGAATATCGCATGAAGTCAAGTTTACATGGAGATGAAACTGAAACCTATGCAACTTATGCAAATAGTGGAGGGTTTTCTATTGGTGAATGTTCAGAAAGAGCAAACATCAGTATGCCAAGTAAGAGGGATCATTTCAAGGCATCTAGGTGGCAGCGCCATAAAAAACGTAGGCTGTTGTCTTTGGAAGAGGCGTACAGCGTATGCCCAGAAGTCAAGTCTTTAAGTAACAATGATAATCACGGGAAGCGTTTAAGGGAATACAGGTGGCAGCGCCACAAAAAACGTAGATTATTGTCCTCTCAAGAGCCATGTAATCTGTCTCAATGTGCGAAACTGAACACGAACGGAGATTTGTTCACAGATCATAATAAGGTATTTCTATTGAGGAATCTAAAAGGATGCAGTGCATTTGTTTCATCTTCATGTTTAGGCACCAGACTTATTACAAGTATTTTATCATGCATGCGGAAACATCATATAAATTTTTGGTTATTTAATGCTTTGAATCATAAACTGTATTACACTGATAAATAGAGGAAAAATGTCCAAAATACCACATTATATAGAAGTGCAGACAAAATTGTCTGTGTTGCGCAACAATTTTTGCCCAAATGAATAATGCCTTAGTCATGCCTTGCCCCTGATGCACAGCATGTGATATAGTGATAATGAATTTTAGCATTGCGTGACAGACCCCGCACATGAGGGGTCCAACAAATTTTTTTGAAAATGTATGTATTTGATGTGCATCGGACAATGCTGATATTCCCCAAGTCCCACATGTGCAATTTGTGTTGTATTTCGGGCAAATATTTTATAAATTGTGATAGTTAAGGGCTTCACCTAGGTATGTCTGTGTTAGTTTGACTGTACTTGTTATGTTGCATACATTGAACTGAGTCTAGGGCCATTTAGAAACAGTGCTGTCGAAACATGTTTCAACATTAGAGTAGTTGGAATATCTTATATCTTATTCACTGAGAAGAAGAACCTTCAATGTGAATAGAGGCATAATAAAGTTAGAGAAAACGTAATAATGAATTGTTGATCAATGAGCCTAATATTGGCCTTGTAACATTGTCTAATCAATTCCGATGGATATCATTGAGTGTAAATTAGTCCAAAGTCGCGTTTCTTTCCGTGAGATCAATTATATCAGTCCGTAATGCTCCTGCATCAAGTTGTTAATTTCAGGAAATCTTTTGGAAATATAACCCTATGGCTAGGATGCATGTTAGAAAGCAAACAAGTATAATAAATTTTGAATTTACGGTCGTTAACCACTTTATCATAACTGCAAAATGATTGAATCCTGACCTCTGAGATTATATTGAAAGTTCATCAGATAGAAAAGCCATATTGTTGGAGTGATCTATAAACAAGGTTGGTTATGGATACTTCATGACGCAATGTCCCATGTACATGGATTTTGAGGGGGCGGGGGTTGAGAATACACTTGCTTATATTATATCTCCAAATGCAGGTTTTGTGCTCTTGTTGTTCAGTCTTCCAGAGCATGCAGAAAGTAAGCACATCTCAGATTGACAGGCAATCAATGTTCTATAAGTTGGGAAGTGCATCAGGTTTTCCGAGAAAATGTATCCTCCTTTATTGAATTTTTTCCTTTGTCAGTTCGTAGCTTTCGATAGTCATATACTCCCTCCGTCCCACCCAATCCTTAACATTTGGGCGGTGCCGGAGTTTAAGAAAAGAATATAAACGAGAAGAAAGGTGTAACGAGGTGGTACCTACTAAAATTTGTAAAAGAGAATATGCTATCTCTTAGGAAATGTTAAGAAATGGTTGTGAGACTTGTGACAGCCCAAAAAGGAAAGTGTTAAGAAATGGATGGGACGGAGGGAGTAGTAAACATAAATTTGATTAACTGTATCATGCAATATTACTTTATGTTAATAAATTTGCATGATGATATGAAATCCTGATGTGACATCAGTAAATTACGATTCAAAACATGTCCACCCAACTTGCAGATATGCTGGTACGCTATAATAGACATTCAAGTCAGGTTTTTTGCCCCACAAAAGGTCCTAACATTAAATGGAATGGTTTGTCCTATATGAGCTTCTTTCTTCCCGAAGAATAATAGTATATCTACCCTTAACTATCTGTAGACATACTGAGTTCTCTTAAACCCAATATACATGATGCAAATATTCTATTCAAGAACATTTTTGGGGTATCTGATACCAATATCAATTCTCAGTCAATGCGCTGCTTCCACAGCAATCATAGTTGTGTCACTGGATCCAAATGTTTGTAAGTACAACTCACTAGCATACACTTCACTATAAAATCCTGTACTTTGTTCAATACAAAACTACAAAACCTGTAGTCTTTTTTTGGGAAAAAAAGTAATTTTTTTATTTTCATACTGATGCATACTTATCGCTATGAGCTTTAGAGCATTCTTGTCTCAAACACCAAGAATGAAGAGAGTTTACAGTTACAAATGATTCTTTCCAAAGGATGTAGGTCCTCTACAATCTGTTGAGGCAGATGTTACAATAATTTTTGTTATATTAGCTATTGCATGGCTTTAACAAATATGATTTCAACTGACAAATATTTGTATTTTAAAACTCTCGCCATTTGAGGTTTTATGTTCACCTATTGACTCTTACTATATAGACTACTTCCAATCAGAGGCTTTAGATTAAATCGATGTTGACATGTGATGACATCCCATGATTGACTGTCTACAATTTTTATTATTGTACATATTGGTTACTTAAATATTGATGTATAGCTTCCATTAAGAAGTCTTGTAATAAAGAATTTAATCTTCTTTTTTAACTGATTTACAAAATATTCAGACATTTCCATCTGAAAATTAGGAACATTGTTTGGAATGGTTAAAAGAAAGAAAGACTATAAGAATATTCTGTGATAACATGTATGTGTGTGTGCACACTTATATGTTCTATGTTAATATACATTAACTAACTATATTTATATGCAAGTTACATAAATTTGTGTAAATGTCTGAAAAATGCTTTAATATTCCTCAATTGCTCCATATTATTAATTTATTTCTTGTTAGCATCTGAATGGTCAATTTTACTTATCTTTTCTGTTATGGAATGCGTTGAGAAGGAATGAGTTATATGAAACAGGATGCAATATCTATCTATCTATTATTAATACTCTGTTTAATTAATTGTTTGGCCCACCAGGTATCACTCACTTCTTAAGCATCTTAAAGGTCTTATACGCAAGGCTCACTTGTGCCAACATGGAAGGTTTTTAGAAAAGCATTGCACCGTACCATCTTTTGATCAAAATTCTTGTGAAGACAACAGTTCCAAAGTTGTGGTTAGTATTCTTCAAAAATTTTAACTCACATAATATTTTTGAGGCCTAACAGATCTATTTAGTTGTAGCATGTAAGACAGTCCGGTCACTGTTGTAGGTTCTCTGTCCACTCTTGGATTAGTGTCTCGTTAAGTCGTTATGCTTTTCCTTACTTTCTCATGCATTGCACATTATGTCAAACAATATTGTACAACTACAACATTTGTTATTTCATGTTTGTGATCAAATGAATTTTAGTTTACTAGTGTACATTATGATTATCATACATAGCTGTTAAATCATTAAATGGTGTCTTGTTATAGATTTTACCGTGCGCAGTGTATTACAATGTCATTAATCGTCCAAATGATTAGTTATTTATAGTTATTCATCAATAAAGTTGATGATTATGAAAATATTTTAGGTACTTGTATATTTAAAATATTAAAATATTATTAGGTCATCAAGCGGTATATGATTACTCTTTTTAAAATACATTAGGAGAAAGTGAAGAGAGCAATAAAGAAGATGGGGAGGACTAACAATGTAGGCTCTAACCAAATCCCCATTGAGGTGCTAAAGTTCTTGGGGAGGAAGAAGTGCAATGGCTAACGAAGAATTTGAGCATGGTGGTGTTTCTTAAGAACAAATGCAATAAAAAATTGCAATAACTATCTTTTTATAAATATAAGTAGCCATAACATAAAAATGTAGGAATGGGTGGGTGGGTCGAGGGTACAACTGGAAAACTGAAAACAGAGATGAAAGAAAAACAGTCTAGTTTCTTGTAAGTAACGTTGACGATAATCTACCTGTCACAGTATGCGTCTTTCATACAAGAAAATAGTATGGCCAGTGGCGGAACTAGAACCAAAAATTAACGGGGCTCAATTTAATATTTTAATATTAAAATATTCATAGTAATAATAAGGCTTATTTATATTTTTGCCCTGTATCTTAATTTGTACATAGAAACCCTTAGGGAAAAAACTGTAACTCCTTACCCTGAACATGACAACTTATACATTTCAACCCTTTCGAATATTTTTCTTTCGATATTACCCCTTATGGTTGATGTGTTCATTGCTACATATATGAAGGGTAAAAATGTTCAATCCATATAATATTAATTGAGTGTTCATTTAAATTTTATGTTAATTTAGAATTAAATTAAAGGAATATATATGCATTTTCTATATCTAACAAAAATATATATTTAATAATTAAAACATTAAATTACAAGTGTTTTTATATATTTTACAATTTTAATTCACTTTATTATTTTAAAATATTTATAGTATGACATAAAATAATTTTAATAATATTCCTTTTTAGCTATTATTCCTATTAAAATAAATACTACTTCAAATTGGTACTTAAATTATGCTCTAAAATAAATTTTATGTAGTCATAGTTTATTTAGTAGTTTTTATTAAAAGTATATAATTGAATATTTACAATATTTTTACAAAAATCACTGATTTTTCGTGTGGATCCCCATTCGAGGTGGAGATAAAGAGAGCAAAAATATTATTAATATTTTAATAATATAATGAAAGTAAATCTTTAATAATGATTAACATATGTAAAAATACAAACACTTAAGGGCTACTATTCATATTAATAATAAAAGTTGTAAGAAACATATATCAATAGGCTAATATTGAAACAACTTTCAATCATTATATTTATGTTGTAAGAAACACTATCTCAGTAGTAGTCGCAATAATTAAAACTAGAGTTAACTGGACAAGTAGCAGAATTTTTTGGGATAAAATTGTGCAATTCAGAGATAATTTATATAATCAAAACTTGAAAGTACTTAGTAGTGTCTTGAATTTTTATCTAACTCTAACTCTATCATTCTTCTCTTACACTACATATTGGATCTAATATTTTCGTATAGTTATATATTTTGAAAATAACTGCACACTGAAAAAAAATTATATATAGAGTTGGGTTCAACGGAGAACTACTTAATTCGAAGAAGTTGGAGAACACTCCTTATTTTGTAAAAATCATTACAGCTTTTGTTCAAAATACATATGTTATGTAAATATAAACACAATTATGAGAAAAATTTATGCATTTGAACATAAAATGAGTGAAATTGTTTTATAGAACCCATATTATGTATGTTTTACTAGTCCACCACTTCTTATTTTATAAAAAATATCACATTTTTCATCAAACACGCATGTATTCAATAAATAAAAACAGGATTATGAGAATAAATTATGCATTTGAAAGAAAATTAGTAAAAAAAATGTTACAGAACACATGTTATATAAGTATAGAACATAGTAGTTCCTCGGGGAACTAGTTATCTAAATGTAACTCTATTATTCTTCTCGTACACTACATACTGGATCTAATATTTTTGTATAGTTATATATCTTAAAAATAACTATACACTGAAAAACAAACAAACATATATATATATATATATATATATATATGTATATATATATTAGATCTCACGGTTTTAATCTATTTATTTGAGAAGATCTAACGGTCATTATTTTTTTTATAATTAATTAAAAATCTAACGGTTGTTATATATTTACAGGAAGATCTAACAGTCATAGTTCTTTTTATGATTCACTAAAGTTGTTGTATATTTAGAAAAAATCTGACTGTCATGATCTTTTCTATGGTTAACCTTGGATAACCAAAAATTGGGTTAATCAAAAGATCTCATGTTCTGTTATTATATAATAGTATAGATGTACCAAAAATTAGCCAATGGAAATTTACAAAAAATAATTGGCGAGAGTTGGCTACAGATCCCGACAGAACAAGCTAAATCAACTGGTCCAGGTTGGAAGGATCCATTTTGGCCAAATTCGGAAATTAATAAAGATGTTAAATATGTTCTTTGCGTGGCAGAATTAACCGGTTTAAGTGGCTATGTAGATATTGTAAAATGCGGCAAACAACCAAAGAGATTGCAAAAGAAATGAATGAATTTGTCAAACTACTCATTGTAGTACATTGGTATAATTCAGTTAAATCACTTAAAAAGTGGACAGAAAAATAGCCCACCTGGTAAAGGAGTCTGAGTTGGTTATAACAGCTAGTATTTTGTTGTATGTGTTAACTGACCCATTCTCTCTTTATATATATTGTTATATATGTATAATATATTTGTTTTGACTATATGTATGATAGTTTTATTTTAGAGTTCACCAAACACAATATTTTCTTAAAATCAATGTATTTTCTCGTCAGATTCTTTCATCTATATTATCAGAGACAAAAATTCTTCTTCATATCTATATTTGTTCACAAAACATAACCATAGTTTGAAAAATTAAATACCGAGCATATGGATCTGCATCATCCTCTAAATTGACTGTAATGTTCATTTTTTCTTGAACTTCTCATTGTGCTGTTCTGTTGTAGTGTAACACTCTTTCATTTGGAGAATTGTCCTGTTGCCCTTCCTGCCTGACGGCCTAGGTGATCTGTTTGCGGTGGGAGTAGGGGGTGTGCTTGCAGTTGGACTGCCAAATGCAGTAGTCCACCAAACCAATCTACCTGGAGTTGTCATGAATTTCAAGTTACCATTAACATCAATTATGAGTGGTTTAGCCATTAAAATGCAGTAATAGGCATGTTTGGTTTGGTTATGCAGAGTTGCTTTAGCCTTAGACCAATTATAAATTTGACATACAAAATGAATTGCCAAAGAAACAATTTAAACCCTTATATGCCAACACAATGGGACTTTCTATTAATTCAAATCATATAACAGAAATTGGCGGTACTTATGATGTTATGTGCCACCACCAAATCAAAAATTTAGAAACATTTTTTTAGCATCTCCAGTTAGAAGCTGTGAAGGATATGGTGTCTTACATGACCTGCAAACCTGGAAACAAAACTTCCACTTTAACGAGGAAAAGAGAAAAGGATGGGCAATAAAAAGAAGAAGAAAAAAGGCTATTGCGTTGTTGTCGCTCTTCTTTTCTTCTCTTCCTTTATAGTCATTGGTTAAACCTCACATATCAGAGTTGATGATTGTGTTTTTTGGATATGAAATACAGATGTGAGTCGAAATTTAATAGAAAACCATCTATGGGTTTCTTTAATCTACTAGAATGTTTTAAGCACAGTTACTTAAATCTTGAGTTGCTAGAAGTATTTGAAGCTTACACTAATACTGGCCTTTGGGATATATCTGTGTAAATTCAAGTCGAGATGATTCATCTTTATTTCCTTGTAATATTTTTTTGCATTTCCGAATAAGATCGCATCTCACCATTTAAACTGTACATTTTGACTTTTACTGAAGAGTGCCCGAGACATTCAGAAAGTATAATTTTTCCGAGTAGTGCTTTATAATAAAATCTTAAATGTTTTCCATCAATTCTGCGTTTGACTCTTTAATTCATTCTACTGCTATGTTTCTTTATATGTAGGAGACAGCTTGATCAGATCATTATCGTTTTCTCTTGAATATAGTATTTGTTTCACTTTTTCATTGTATCAATTACGAACTAAGATAAGTTCTGTAAAGAACTGGCCGTAATTGATTGTTCTTTAGTCATATACTTTTAGCTGTAAGGTTGAAGGTTTAATGTACACCACTTATGGTTATCAGGGTCATCCATCTAAGAAAAATGATTTTGCTGAAGTAAAATCTGGTGTGAAGTTGGTAGAGGGTTGGTCGGCTGGAAAATCTATATCTGCTGATGCTAATTCAGCCGAGAAAGATTCTGGAGGGGCTGCTGTTCGTTTTGTTCCAAGCAAGTTGTATTGCACGAAACAGCAGGTGACATCATTTATATGGGCTGTTTGCCGAAGTATTGTTCCTATAAATTTGCTTGGAAATCCCAAGGCTCAGAGAACTTTACGTAGGAACATTTCCAAGTTCATTAAGCTACGAAGATTTGAGAAATTTTCTCATAAACAAGGTATGCAGAAGTTAAAAGCATCATATTTTCCAATACTGTCAAATCCACATGCTTTGTGCTACTTCAGTAGACAAGGGGAAGGGCACAAGGTAAAGACCAAGGGATGCAATACCGCTGATGATGCTACTTATATTTTGAAGCAAAGAATTTTACAGGCGTGGGTTCTCTGGTTCTTTTCTAGTTTTTTATTACCATTAGTGTGTGCCAACTTCTATGTCACTGAAAGCCAGCACGGGAAACATGATATATTTTACTATCAGCATTCAGTCTGGAGAACGATAGTAAACAGAAACATAGCATGTCTGGAAGATCAGAGATATGTACTATTAGATAGTGAGTCGGTTCTCAAAATTATTTGGAATAGATCATTTGGATTTTCTAAAGTCAGATTTCTTCCGAAATCTACTGGTGTAAGGCCATTGGCAAATCTAAAAGCGTCGTCGAGAATTTGGATATCTTTACCACTGAAGAAGCCAGCATGTAAGATTTTTACTTCTGTAAATGGTGTCCTTCATGATTTGCATGCTGTCTTGAAAGCTATACATCTGAAGTGGCCAAAAAGGTTGGGATACTCGGTATTTGATTATAATGATGTCTACAGAAAGCTATGCTCTTTCTTGTCAGTTCTGAAGCGTGGATCAGGAATCATGCCTGGGTTATTTATTGTTGTTGCTGATGTATCGAAAGCTTATGAATCTGTAGATCAAGATAAGTTGCTTAGTGTGATGGAAGATTTCTTCTCAAGTGATGGATATCTTCTGGAAAAGTTTCATCGAGTAGTATGTACAAAAAAATCTTTGCAGGTTAGTGAGCACATTATCTCAAGACATCAAAATACGAGCTCTAGGCTTACAAGATGCACGTCTAATGTTGCTGGTCCATCAAACTGTGTCATTGTCAATAAGGTACACTTGTAAAAATTATTGGAATTAATTTCCGGAAGTTATCAATATATTTTGAATTCCTTGATATTTTTTTTTGATAGTGTGTTCATTCATTTCGTAATAATGTTGTTTTCATTTACTTTCTTCTCATATTAGTTGTTGGCAGTCAATATCACTTGCAACAACTTGTGCAGTTGTTCCGGTTTGTTAATTTGTTATGCATATTTTAAATACAAGATGGTTGTTCGCTCAGTGTTTTGCATTCAAATGAAAGCATGGATGTTCTGTCTTGTCTTGAATAATTACTATGCTTTTTTATTATTCAAGCATGAATGGAGAATACAAAAAATATGCTTGTTATTTTATGGTTAGTTACCGGTTACTAATCACTGAAATACAAATAAATATTTGAATATCTGTATATGCTCCAGTGAAAGACATATAGGAAGTACATATTTGAGTTTAGTCAGTAAAATAACACATTATCACACTATTATAATGGTCATCACTAAACTATGTACCAACTTTCAATTGGGTTACTAACTGAAAGAAGCTTACAATCACATCTTGAAGTATCGTTAGCTTACAGATTGTAATACTGAACTTCAAGAGATTTACGCGACTGTTAAAATGTGTTGATTATTGACGGCAAATGGTAAGTTGTTCCGCATCAGGTATAACGTAGGGACCATGTCAATGTCCAGGTCAGAACCTAGAACGTAGACCCTAATTTATCAGTAAACTATGTTCCAACTTTCTATTGGGTGACCAAATGAAAAAACCGGATCCAACCTGTTTAACAAACTGAACCTATTATATTCTTATCTTTTTTCAACTTTTCTCTTTAATCCTTTATTTTTTGTCCATTCCTTGATCTCTTTTCAATCGCTCCATTCAATCTTCTTCATCTCTCATGTATTTAAGGGTGTATGGAAGCCTTCTATATATATACATGCATGTATATGTTTATGTGTATATGTGTTTGTGTGTGTTCAATTTTGAACTTTGTTAATCAATTTTTTTGAATTTTGGTGTCAAGATTACTGTTGGTTACTTAATTTTGTTGATGATAATGAGTTCATTTTTGTTGAATGTAATTTGTGCTGTATTATTTAAAAATTAAATTTGGTAAGATATGGTTGAAGATTTGTACGGAAACCCTGGAAATTTGTGAATTTATTAGGGTCCATAGATTTATTTTAGGGTTCATGAGTTTGAAGACCGGATGAAAATGGGTTAAGAAGACTTAAAATCGGGCCACATTATGTTCAAATTGGTTACCTAGTTGAAAGTTGATGCAAAGTTGAGTGATAAATTAGTTATTAAACTTCATTTGGGTGTGCAATATCATCATCCATGTAATTTTTCGGTTAGGATTTTTAACGGGACTAACAGTGTAAACAAATATGAAAGTTTTAAATTGTTTTATTAGTTGACTCTAAGCTTTTTTCAATTGGTGATCCAATTGAAAGTTGGTTCATAGTTTAGTGATGAGTTAGATCATTTACCCAATTATAAAGCATGCCTGATTTAATATAGAGCGTTGAACGTACGTTTTCATGGTTATAACATAAATTTGTTCTTTCTGTTATAACATAACATAAATTTGTTCTTTCTGCAGTTGCTTATGTAGCAGGTAGTATATCTTGTTTTCAGCAGTGAGTGTTTCACAGCTTGGTGGAAACTCTTAAAAGGAAAATTCAAAGTTTCTTCTTTCTAACCATCGTATACAATGCTTTGCATCTCATTGTATCATATATATAATTTAGCGTACCGTCACCGGGTCCCACAAGCTAAAAAGATAAAAACAAAAAATAGTTAAAATATAATCATGTATAATATTTAATACGAATTAAAATATTATCGAAGAAAAAAATAAATATAAATAAAAAATATATAACTAAAAAGAAGTATTAAAAGATAAAAATAAAGAATGATAATGATATAACTATACGTAATAATAGATAAAAATATTAATATTAATAAAAAAAGAGATACAAATCAAAAAATAAAATATTAAAATGCAACTAATAAAATATTAAATTAACTCATTTCAAATTTCATTGTCTTTTTAATTACATTATGATCCTAGTCTCCTAGATAATATACAACATGCAGTGAAGTTCTATTATGTTTTCTAAAACTAGGAAATTGATATCTAAAGGAAATAAATTTAGTGCAGAGAATAAATTCTGAAGGGTTCATAATCAGTTCATCTTTATATTCCAGGAGTGGAGACGATATATAAAAAAAGAGGAGCTTTTTTCAACCCTATACAAGCATGTAAAGCAGAATGTACTGCAAATAGATAAAAGGTTCTATTCGCAATGTGTTGGCATTCCTCAAGGAAGTATATTGTCCCCTCTTCTCTGCTCAATATATTATGGACACATGGAAAACAATAAACTCGATCCATATATTAGGAAGATTTGTGAATCTGAAAAAGAATTTTTATCAGCAGAGTGTGATGTTTCTAATGCTGTCAGCTGGAAGGATGCCTCATCAGGATGCCCTAGATATATGATTCTTAGATATATTGATGACTTTCTTTTCGTATCAACTTCAAAAAAACTGGCATTTGAATTTTTCTCGAGGTTAAAAAGAGGATTTCCTGCATACAATTGTACCATGAACGTGGAAAAATTTGGATTGAGCTTTGATGTTGGACGTTTGTTAAAAATTCAACAAAGTAGGTTTTATGTGCATGAATATGGTGCTTCATATGTTTGTTGGAGTGGTTTGTTGATCAATTGCTGCACTTTAGAAGTTCAAGCAGACTACACAAGGTAAATTTGCAGTTATTTTTATCATAACATGTGATAATTGGTATACAATGGGCATGTTTCTTCCATAATACTAATTCAGTTTCCAAGTTTCTTTATACACAAGTGATTTTAACAATGTGAGCACATTAAACATCACATAATATTAGTTTGACCTCGCATTAAACATCACATAATATTAGTTTGACCTTTTATACTAGCAGGGAACTTGATTAGAGGCTTGAAACAGTAAGATTTTTCGTTCGCTGATGCAAATCGAGATTGGGGGGATTCTGTATTCTTTTTATTTGCTATACTGTTTCTTTCTTGGTGAACTATTACCACATATATTTTTATTCGAGTTTGATAAGTTTAACTTTTGGTAGTTTATAGATAGTAATATAGTTATGTATATAATTTTCCCAACTAAAGGTAAGACTATAGATTTTGATAATGAACAGCTTAGGATCCAAGTTTTCTTGGTCCCTATATATGTTCCTGTGATCTTCAATGTATAACCATGTATGTTTTATATCCGGAATGTGAACTAGGATAAGGTTTTTATTCATAATTCTCAGGGACATGCAATCTGATTTATGGGCTGCATTTAACTAATTTCTTCTTATGACAGTATGATACTCCTGAGTTATTTTTGGAACTTACAAGTTAGGCACTTGGCATAATGTTAATCATATTTTTCATTCCTTCTCATTGGCCACTAATGCTTTCAGATATTATCAGACTCGTTATGGTCAACATGAATTGGTCTTTGGGCTGATAAACAACAAAAACAGTAACCTGTTACACACAAAAAAACGGTAATTTTGGCCCCACCGTAAATGGCTTTCTTCTAGATTCTAGGTTAAGCAATTATGTAGTCGACTGGACAAAGTATATTCTTATATGAAATATCAACATTTTTCTACTGCTCTCCTATATGCTGTACCTAATTGTCTCTACAATTATTTCTCCCTACACGTTACTCATGCTATCAGTGATTAGGTATCTGAACTCTCATTTGAGTTCAACTCTTACTGTGCGCTGGGAGGGTAATCCAGGTCATAATTTGAAAGCGAAGTTGTTTGATTATCTGCGACCAAAATGTCATCCCATATTTTATGACTCCAATATCAATTCAGAAGCAATCGTCAGATTAAACATATATCAAGCTTTTGTAATTTGTGCGATGAAGTTCCACTGCTATGTGGCCGACGTATCTGTCATCTGTAATTTGGAACCAAAATCATGTATAAAGACCATATGCAGTGCTTTAAGGTATGCAATAGGTTGTTTCTCTACTTGGTAACTTGGTTCACTATCATTTAATTTTTGTATGTCTGCTGTTATTTACTATTTAGTCAAATGTTCATGTTTCATAGAACATTATAAATCAAATTTTACTAGTCTTCCGCTCTCTGAACACCACAACTCAAGTCCCCTATCATATCCTATTGCTGCGATTGCATTTTTGTTACCTGTTATGTCTTGGTTAACCTATTTTACCCTATTTCTATGTAGATTGCTCAACTGATGCCTATTTTTTAAAACTGATAGGTATATGAACAATCTCATTAGAAAAAGAATGAATGCTATGCGTCTTGATTCCAATTTGCATCCAGTTCTAAAACTGAGGAACAGTGAAGTTAAATGGCTTGGATTGACTGCTTTTATCAAAGTTCTTAAGCGGAAGGAACTGCGGTACAAAGAGTTGTTGTCTTTGTTGAAGAATCAATTGCAGAAATCTGACTGGCCAGATAATGTATCGTCTGCAATGAAATATGCAATTGATGATTCACATTCTTCATTAATTTGGAAAATAAAGTATTAGGTGTTTACAGTTTTTCCAGCTAGTAGCAATTTCTTTGAAAATGATTTAATGTTCACTGTCACTTTAGGTTTAAAGTAATTAATCATTATTAAATTGCTTGTGCAATCAACTTATTTTCTGGAGTATATTTTGTAACTACATATATTCTGTATTATGTTGATTGATGTAAGATTCTCTAGCAATTGATACTTTACAATCTGAAATAACTTTTAGAAGTAATATCTGGTTGGTATTACTCGGTACTCATGAACATTTGATTGAATGTTGTGCTGTAGTTCAAATATGATAGGGGACTTTTAAATAATTAAATAAAATAGTTAAATAATATTATTTTAATATTTCAGTAGTAGGGTTTTCAATAGCATGCATAAGAAGTTTAGACATATTGAAAATCATTATGAGTTTTGATAATGAATCTTCTTTACTTAACTTCCTAAATTCCCTCTACATCTCATCTCACTCTCTTTTAGTGCTTCTAATTTTAGTTTAGTGCAAATTCTATACCCTGATTTTTTGTATCACGTTTAGAAAATTGAAAAACTAAAGCAAAAATTGAAAAAAAAACTAAATATAATGTCGAGATTTGATCATGCAAATCGATTTGGGCGCCTTTAACGCGGAGCAGGGTCGCTATGGATGATCAAATTGAAAACTTAGAAAAGAAATTAGAACAACAAACCAATGAAACTAACAAAAAATTTGATGCATTGATGGCTATGATGATCGAGAGGAAGGAATTAAAACAATTTCAAGAGACTCTTCTCGAGAGTCAAACACCGGAGGTCTAACCCATAACAAACATTATCTCGGTTTTGTGACCAAGTTGGAGTTTTCAAGGTTTGATGTTTTTACCCTCGACTATGTTTAAATAAATGTTGTAAGTATTTCAACTTGTTTAAAATTCTTGAAGATCAGTGTTGATTTGGCTTCGTCATATATGATTATAAGGCCAAAAAATGGATATCTAGCTATTTGTCGGTAAGAAAATTTGTGGATTGGAATGATTTTGTAATAGATCTTAACACTTTTTCATATTGTATTAAATTTAAGGAAAAGATAGGAAATTCAAGAATGAGACTGGAGTTAACGTGGTACAACATCATGACTCTATTGAAAATTTAAGAGCCTCTTTGCTGCAAAACAACTATGTATTTCCTGATTCATATGTGTTGGAGAGTTTTATAAGGGGAATTTAAGCCAACCTCTATGATGTTGTTGAAATTGCTAGATTACAAGAGGAATCCCTTAACATTGTTAACATGAAACCGTCAAGTCAACTATGAATAACAATTACATCTCAAAACGACAACAATATACAACTTCACTAGCCAATACTAAACTACCATTACTATCACCTGCCAAACCTTCAACTTTTGCTAAAACTTTTAAACAAATACATGCCGATGTGAGAGCAGAAAAGTTGTAAAGGGATTATGTTACTACGTGATCAGCCTTATGATAGGAATCATAAGTGTAAATTTAGAGATCCTCAATTATTTACCATTGAGATTCCGAAAGTGGATTTGGGGTTAGTGTGAAGAGATGGTAAATCAAGAAGAAGAGGTTAACAGAGTGGGTGATCCTTTCATCTTAGTTAATGCTCTAGCGGGTAGTCAAAGTGCTTGTTTGGTTAAATATAGGAAGTAAATTATCATAGGAAGTTCTACTTCCATTCTATAAAGAAAACATGAGAAGTGTAATAAATTTGTTTGGTTGATAATTTTGTACTTACTGGATAGCTACTTCCCTTATATTATTTGATTGATTTTATTTCCTATTTATGGGCTAGATTTTGTTTGATACAGAAATTATGAATTACCAAGTTAGGGGTGGGTAAGTGACTTCCTACATTTTGTAGGTATTTGTACTTTTTAGTTAAATCTACTACCCATGATTTTAGGCAATGAAACAAGTGTATTATATTTTATTTCCTAGGAAATACCTACATGAATTATGGTCAACCAAACGACCTCAAAGTTTCCGAACGATGGGAATTCAAGGTGTAGTGAATGACAAAATCATACATATTTTAATAGACTCGGGAAGTACTCATAATTTCTTGGAATTATTACTTGTGTTGTGTCCCATTTTTGGTATGGGTATAATTTGGGCCCATAATGACTAAGCTAGAACCTTGGTGTAAGGAGGTTCATTGACAAACAGAGGCCCTGCATAAAAAGCTCTGTGAGGTCCAGAGGTTCAAGGTTCAACCATGGATGAGGTTCACCAGTTCCTGAGGTTCGAGTTCAGCCATCAGATGGAAGAGAGTCTTAACAGATAAAGATCATTTCCTAAACTTTAGGAGCACGCAATTCAGGCTCCATATGTACTCTAAACGGATAATTATGACATATATGATTATATATACATATAAATACATACGCTGTCCAGTGTTTGGATCGGCACACAATACCTAAAATCTAGCATTCTGATGATGATAAACTACTGCAAACGTGGTTGATCACTACAAATCGTAAGCCCATAGCCCATAGAACTACATATGAACTTGATTTGCTATAAATATAAGGATATGTAGGCCGTTTATCAGGGATGATCAATTGAGTTAGGACGAGGGCACCCAAATACTCGAGGGATATATTTTTTGGTAATCTAGGGTGGATGTGCACGGAGTTGCACCACCCTTATTCATAAGAAACCTGACGAATTCTATCCAAACGAAGTCAAAATCACCTTCCCGTGCACTATAGAAGCTTAGCTGTGAGCCTCTCTGGGCAGTTGAGAATCTACGATCTAATCGGCATATTTTCTGGGGATGTTGATCAAATACCTTCACAACATTTTAAAGAATTAACTAAAAATTCAAACGTACATACTTACAATCAAAGAAAACTTAATCACACATACTCTTACCACTTATTGATAATAATATCAAATAGATCAAAGTGAACTTATTTACAGATATGAGAGATAATCTTACACTAACAGGATGTTCTACATTTTCAGTTATCTAGAAATATGTAGTCATCAAATCTTATAGGGGCTTGCATAGCACAAATCAAATGCTACCCAATAACATACAGGGGATTGCAAGGCATGAAGCACAATTCTACTCGATGGCCAACTTACACATACACAATAGTCATGACTATGCGTGTCCCAAAACTTTGGCAACACACCTAAACTATTAAATACACCGTATATGTGGTGCCAAGTACGGGATTTATCCACTCATGACGGAGGTCTTACAAAATCTCCCAAATCAATCATATATCAAAAATAAATCGAAAATATCTTACACAAAATAGCGCACACGCTAAATATCATAGATTATTACAAATAAAATCAGACATGACCTGTCCGGAAAATTGGTAATTTACTCTATAAAGATGACCTCAAATGAAAAAGCACAAAACATGAAACTTGTAGAGGATTCCGAGATCTGTCCAGAATGTTAAGACTTGTCAACAACGGAGAAGGAATGAATATAGAAAATAAACAAAGACGGGTGTTAAAATAGAATCAGCACATTATCATAGTAATATTTTAATATTTACGACATCAAGATCACAAAGTTTGATAGCGGAATATAAAAAAAGAACGAAGAGCTCGATAATAGCTTTCCATAATGCTATTACTCATAATTATTGAACAAATATTCAATTTAATATGAATTTAAGAAGTTACAAGATAATGACTTAAAATAAACTACCACATTGCACAAAAGGCAGATTTTGACATATTTGTAGGCAGAATTTTAGAAAAAGCAAACAACGAAAGTTGTAGATAATTGAAATACATTTTCAGATAGTATAAAATCATAACAATTCAATGAATAACGAATGAGATACGAAGTTTACAAGATTCAGAATGGATACAAACCATTACGAAATATACATACAATTTTGAAAGAAAAATACGAGAACAAATAGAGTGTATCGAAGATATTTGTACCTTAAAACTAGGAGAATATGAATGATGCTCAAGAAATTCAGATATCCCAATCACAAGAACTCTAGTTTAATACCATAATCCATCCTCTCAAGCCCTTTTCTTCTTCTCTTCTTTATCTTCTTCCTCATTTCTCCTCTCTCTCTCTCTCTGATAGATGTAACGCAAGTTCTCTATTCCAAAATCCTAACTCCTTTTTCTTTTTTCCTATTTCTTTTCATTTTTTAACTAAGAATACCCTATAAGAATATCCTATTATAAAATAAATATATACATATTCAAATAATAATATTAGTAATAACTCACTAATATTATTCTTAATACTAAATAACATAACTAAATATAGGTGTTTTCCTTTGTAGATTGTGTAGAGTATGCCATGTTTGTTGTGCGTATAAAGATGTATCGGTAGCATATTATGTATATATTAGCTTTTGTAATTTGATTCGTGATTTCTCGCTGTTGGGATGCTCACATCTTGATTTTATAGGCTTTGAATTCCTAGTTTTCGTGGGTAGTAGGGGGCTGTGTATTACATTATATGTATAGGATTATGGAGATATCTTGTTGTCTTTGACTTTAGGCATTATTTTTTCTATAGGGGTCTTTGGTTTAGCTATTGACTTGTGTTTTCGTGTTGATAGGTCCGGCCGTATAGTTTATGGTCTGGAAAAAAAGACAAGCCTACAGATCTCGAAGCGTACGTGCTGTGAGTCCCTGAGAGGCTGGTAGTAGTAGCTCTAACTGCATGGCTAAGAAGAAAAGTTTGGTGCCGTGACTCTAGATCTGGGTTCAGGTATGGGTTGAGTTCGGCGGACGGGTACTGGATGGACCTGGACTATTAATATGTGAAGAAGGACCCATCCACATCGGATGAATATTATTTTCAGGACCTATCTGAGGCGTTTGAAAAGTAGAAGTACGGGCGGATTGAGCCTTATGATAAGGCACATATGGATGCAGAGTTTTCGGGGTTACAGGGTTAATGCGCCTCTGACATCGCTGAGGGAAATGACGATGGTTCCAGAGTTAGAGGCGGTGTTGAGGGTCGTCTTTGACATAGATGAGGAATTTGACTTTCGATTCCGCGGTTCGGACGAACGGGTGTATCATCGTCTGGAGGGAGGTTATGTTGGTATTCCGTTAGAGATGAGGCGGAGGCCTCGACTGTTGGTATCCGGGCATATATACGCAGCGGAATTACGCTAAATAAAAAAAATAACGAATCCCAAACGTAGGATCCGTGTATAATTGGCGGATGATTATGGAGAATTAGATGTGTACCTTATTAAAGCTTTCATTATGATGATTACAGAGGTCCAGAAGCGATGAATCACAACAGTCCTTCACAAAGATCTGCTCTCTATCGGTATCCACACGAACGTCATATCGTCTAACGATCACCGGAGTTGGTACTAGCCTGTTTCTGCCTCTTTGTCTCTCTCTTTCTCTAGTCTCTAAAAAATGTAGAGCTGCTAGGGTTTTTTTTCTCAAAATGAAATTATATAAACTGTAACCCTAAACTATACATCTTTATGTATATATATAGGGGAGATAGGGATTTGGGCCAAAACCCTAATCTGATTAGACATTTTAAAACCCATTCAGATTTAAGATTTATATTGTTATTAAATTCGAATTCTAATATGTATATAATTAATCAAGTCTCACTTAATTAATTAAATAAATAAATTTGAATTAATAATAATAAGAGTATTTAAATTCATAATTTAAATAACACTCCGTTTAAACGTTTTTTCTGTGTGACCCTTTAGGTTATTATCACGTTAGCAATAATTTTATTTTCTAATAATAAAATTATAAACAATGAGCGGCATCTAGTAATACATCATTACTACCCAAGTAATAATAATAATTGGTGATTCAATTAAACCTTTCGTGAATAATGTACAATGTAATATAATCCCTTTAATCTTATATTATAGATCAAACTCGAGGCATGTATTGTGTCATCATTTTCAATGTTTAATCCGGGTTTCCTTGATCAATGAGTAGACTATTAATCAAATCAACATTTGAGCGTGGCCATGCATTTTATAGTTTCACTCAATCAAGATGCCAATAATATCACTCCTAAAATAGGAGGGTTAAATCCTATATCTATCATTCATATTTCTCATACGATTCATAACATACCTAATGTCCACCTTTATCATTACCCGGTTAAAGGTAACTTTGAGTGTAATCAAAGTATATTAATTCTCATATAGAAATATAATGATTTCAATTCAAAGGATCATTACATCATTATCACAGTGAGAATTTCTTATGACACTTATTAACATGTAGATTCTCACAGCTGGTCTGTCCAGTGCCATGCATTGAGACATGTACTTAAGTTCTTGACTTTAGTATCACCATACCTATGACCAATGAGATGTGGTCATCAATCAACAAACATGCTAGTCTTATTGCATTATTATTGTCCTTAAATAATAATACTCGACTAGGGACTTTTAGGAATATAATACTGTTCATATAATCTCATTTTTAAGTCACATACTTAAAGATATATAATTCACATTAATATTTCAAGAACATTTATTATGCTTTTAATTTATAACGCAGTAAATAAAGACATAATAAATATTAATTAAATAATCAAGTAAACATAATCCTTAATTGTTTATCATAAAGTATTGTCTCTAGGACACCAACACTAACAATCTCCCACTTGTACTAGAGCCAATCTTTCATGTATCTAATACCCATGGAACTAGTATGACCTTCGTGCTTCTGCTGCGACAAAGCCTTGGTCAGTGGATCTGCAATGTTCTCATTTGTATGCACTTTACATATATATATATCCCCTCGATTATTAATCTCTCGAAGAAGATGATATCGTCTGAGTATATGCTTTGTTCAGGAATGAGACCTTGGTTTCTTAGCCTGTGAAATGGCTCCGTTATTATCGCAGTATAAATCTATCGGATCTGCGACCGAAGGAACCACACCAAGACCTGAAATAAAATTCCGAATCCAGACAGCCTCCTTGGCTGATTCACAGGCAGCAATATACTCAGCCTCCATTATAGAATCGGGAACCGTCTCTTACTTTGAACTTTTCCAACTTACAGCACCTCCATTTAGACAAAATACAAAACCAGACTGAGAGATCGAATCATCCTTATCTATTTGGAAACTAGCATCGGTGTAACCTTTTACAACCAGCTTTTCCTCTCCTCCATATACCAAGAATTGATCTTTAGTCATTTTCAAGTATTTAAAAATATTCTTGACTGCCGTCCAGTGAACTTCACCTAGATTATACTGGTATCTACTCGTCATGCTCAAAGCATACGAGACATCAGGACGAGTACATATCATTGCATACATTATAGAACCAATTGCCGACGCATGGAACTTTACTCATACGGTCCTTATCATCCAATGACTTAGGACTGTTTTCTTTAGAGATCGATATCCCATGAGACATCGGGACATAGCCCCTTTTAGCATCTTGTATCCCAAATCGATGCAAAACTTTGTCAATGTATGTACTCTGACTTAGGCCAATCATTCTTCTTGATCTATCTCTATAGATCCTGATACCTAATATATAGGTCGCATCGCCTAAGTCTTTCATTGAGAAATTTTTACTCAACCAAGTTTTAACAGCCTGCAAAGAAGGAATGTGTAAAGCATAATGTAACGTAACGTAACATGTAACCGAGGAAACTAACTCAACACTGATGGTCGGTAACTTATATTAAAATGAAGCACGGAATCAACTACGAATCGTTTATAAGTTGAATACAAAAGACCAAAACATTAGATGAAGCTTTGAAGACATTGAAGATCACTGAAAGAAGTTCATTAACATGTTCAAGCCTCAGTGAAGAATAAAGATGTAGTGTTTCAGAGGTTCAGAAGATGTTAGAGGTTTTACAATAGAGAAGTCAAGGGATTCTAGTGAATTACAGAAGCACTTCTTAACAGCTAGAGAAACAGGGCCAATTGAATAGTCAAGAAGATGTGAAGATCAAGTTCGTGTTAGTCGTTCGTGAACCAGACCAGTTGCACTAAACGTCAGCACAAAAGGAATTGAGAACTGCATCTATGTTAGAAAAGAATTAGTTGTATAATCGTTGTGTGCTAAAGCTCAGAGAAAATCAAGTTCAAATAGCAAAGGTAAATTTATTAACTTGGTTGCAGTGAAAGGAAATATTACAGAGCTTTGAATCGTTGGAAAAATGGCTAAGGTGAACTACCGATAGTTGGTTTAGCTGTTTGACTGTTTCGTCTTATTTACCGACGGTTGGTGATTAGCTGTTTGGCTGTTTCGTCTTATTTACCGACGGTTAGCACATCTCGACGGTTAGCACTTTGGATATATTATTAATTCGATTTCTCTCGACGGTTATGGTTTTAATAATTCATTTGAGACGATAGTTATAACTGATAGTTGGGTTTGACTGTTTCGTCTAAATTGACCGACGGTTACAGCACCTCGATAGTTAAGGTACTCAGATAAATATCCAGATTATTTATTCCATCGACTGATAAGTCTCGATAGTTATGGCACTTCGATAGTTGAGGTTTAAGATTGTTTAATCTACAGCCAGCCACATCATGCCACCTATCATTGATATCCTTGAGCAGAATTGTATTAAGTGATTTATTTCAGTCTCGACGGTTATCAAAAGACTCACCGATGGTTATAAATCAAATGTCTCGACGGTTGTTAATTCAAGAAGTGAAAAGCAATCTATTTACTTGGTTCTCAAAAGGCCACGTAGAAGATTGAAAAAGCCTACACAATAAAGCAGCAAAGCCAAGCCTTTGTGAATCAATGCATTCAGTTACAGAGAGAAAACATACAGAGCAAAGAAGAGAGACACAGAGAAGCCATGAACGTCGTTTGAGCTAGTGTCATAATTATTGTTCGTATTGATTGTTGTTGTTGTATTGTAACTGTACTAGTGAATCAGTTGAACCTAATCTACTGATTAGATTTGTGTAGCACCTTCGTGGTTTATATTAATAAAACGATATATTCCCCGAACGAACTGTGTTTGTGTTAACTGTGTGCATACCTTGTGTTTGATTTAATATCTGTTCGAACTGTCAACTAGTCCATAACAAATCATTCCGCGAATATTTTATAAATTGGATAATATCGTATTCAACCCCCCTTCTATGATATTTGGGACTAACAATTGGTATCAGAGCTTACTGATTGAGTTTACAAATCAGGATCTATTGTTCGGACTTCAGTATTAAGCTTCTGGAATTTTTCGCGAATTTTTTTAATTTTCAAAATATTTCACTCAGAAATTTTTTAAACTTTAAATAATTTTGAAAAGTTCAATATCATGAGTTCTCATAAAGTAGGAAGTATTAAGGTCCCTCAGTTTGATAGAGTGAATTATAATCTCTAGAAAAAGAAGATGACCCTGTTTATTAAGGCTGCAAATCTGTTGTACATGGGTATCTTAGAGAACGGACCGTTTGTACCAATGAAGATGATTCCTGAATCTACAGTGGACAGAGTAAGAGTTCCTCAAAGGTCTACTCCAAAGGATCCTATAGAGTTCACTGATACAGAGAAAGAAATTGTTGCATTGGACACAGGCCTTCAGTTGATTATTGTTGACTCAATGGATGAAGACATGTGCCATCAAATTCTAAATTGTATATCTGGAAAGCACATGTGGGAAACCATTGAACTGATTATGGAAAGAACAGAAGAAGTAAAAGAGAACCGGTTGGATATACTGACATCAAGATATGAAACATTCAAATCTACTCCTGGAGAAACAATCACTCAAGTCTTTGAGCGATATAATAAATTATTAAATGAGTTGAGTATCCAGGGGAAGAACTATCCATTAAGGGAAACGAACAGGAAGTTTATGTTGACTCTTCCACATCATGTTGAGCATAAGGTTTCTTCAATTAGAGAAAGGGACAACTTCAATACCATGCCCCTTGAAAAGCTATATGGAAAATTGAAGACTTATGAAATGGAACAAGAACAGAGGTTGATTATCTATGGTTCCGTCTCAGTGGATAGTAAGAGTGCAGCACTAATGAAGACCACAGCTCTTGTGGCAGATGAAGTTAAAACTTCTGAAGCAAAGGTCGTTGAAACCAAGATTGGTGGAGAATTGATCATTGAAGCTGAAATGGCTACCGAATCACAAGCTGAAGAGGAAGATGACTTTTATACATTGGAAGAGCTTGATGTGATGGAAGACAAATCTATGGCGTACTTGGCAGGGCGTGTCAAGCATATAAGATTCAGAAGGAATCCCAAGTACAAGAAAAGTTTTGGTAGCAGATTTCAGAAGACAGGATCATTTTCGGGATCCAACTCAAGAGGTGGTTACAAGTCAAACATGGTAGACCGTAGTAAGTTCCGGTGCTACAACTGTAATGAACTAGGGTATTTCACCACTGAATGTAAGAAACCAAGACAAGCAAAATACAAGAAGGTTTATGAGAAGAAGAGTTCATACGAGAAGAAAAGCTATGATGAGTTGAAAATGAATAATGAGAAGTTGAAACATAGATTGGATGCTTTGGTTGCAAAACAACAAGGCAAGGCTTACATTGTTGAAGGTAGAAGCCGGGATGATACAGATTCTGAAGAAGAAGAAGAATATGGAAATCTTGCATTAATGGTAGACACTTCAGAAGAATCTCCATCATCATCATAGGTACCTATTCTCACCACTGTAGATATGTCTCTATCTGAATATAAAAATACTGTTAATGACTTGAGTATAGAGATGTTTAACATTCATACAAGCATGCTAGCTTCTGAAGGACAAAATGCTAGACTAGTTGCGAAGATTAAAAAGATAGAATCTGGAAAGGAACAACTAGAGCTTGTAGGAATCACAGTTAATAACCTTAAGGAAAGAAATGAATATTTGGAGAATAAGGTTAACTGTAATGCAGAGGTTGAGACAGCACTTATGGCTAAGATTTCTGAGCTAGAGTTAAAATTGGAAGCTTTTAAGAACTCAACTAATATTGCTAAAGACATAATGGATAAACAGAGCTTAGATAACAAGACATGTATAGGCTTTGACTACGATGAACATAAAAGGAAAAAGAAAAAGGATAAAAGGAATGTAACTTTCAATGCTTCTAGTACTGTTTTATTAGAAAATGAAAATGTTCCTTTTGTCATTAAGAAGAGTAGTAATCCTATCTTTAAGCTCCCACTTTCAGAACCCTTAGACGAAGATACTATCGTATGGAAACAAGAAATGCTTGTTGAGGATAAGTTAAAAGAGAAAGAAGTTGAGGAAAATAATGTAGAAGAAGTTACACCTAATGAGCCAGTTAAAACTGAATCTGCTAAAACTGAATTAGGTGGTAACAAGAACAAGTCAAAGAGTAATAGGAATGGGAAAGTAGGTGTTAAAATTGCTAATTCTGCTACACCTGCACCCACTGCACCTAGGAAATTGTGTACTATTTACAATTTTGCTGGACACCTTAGTCATGCATGTAATAAGGTTAAAGTAGAATCTAATGTTCCTGTTGTGCAGAGCATGTTTAGCATGAATAGTTCTCATTTGCCTTGTGGTATTACTGGATGTATGCCATGTGCTTTTAATATTATGCATGCTTATTTCAATTTGATGAATGCATCTACTTCTAGTAATTGCATAGGCATAGAAAGAAGCATGAATAAGAAAAAGGTAAGGGCAAAGACTGCTAGTCCTCCTAAGGTTAGGAAGGAAACTCAATCTCCTAAGCCAAAAGACAAATCTATCAAGGCAAAGGAACTTGATTCGAGTTCAGTCAAATTAGAACTTAAAGATGTGAAAACTGAACCTATTACACCATCTGCAAGAACCTCTAAATTTCTTGGACCCAAACAAGTTTGGGTTCCAAAGAAACCTTAATCACTTTGTGGTTGCAGGACATAGATACTAATGAAAAAGTCATGTGGATTCTGGATAGTGGATGTTCAAGGCACATGACAGGAGACAAGTCCCTGCTGACCAGTGTGGTTGAGAAGATCGGCCCAGTTGTAACCTTTGGAGATGACAGCAAAGGCTTTACTAAGGGATATGGTAGTCTGGAAGTTGGAAATGTTATCATTGAAAATATCTCTCTTGTTGACGGTCTGAAGCACAACTTGCTGAGCGTCAGTCAATTTACAGATAAAGGATATAATGTGGACTTCAGGAAGAAAAATGTATGATCACCAATAGGAAAGATGAAAAGCTTGCTCTTAAAGGAGTAAGAAAAGGAAATCTGTTCGTAGTTGACTTAAACACTGCAAGCAGAGGAGAAGCAAATTGTTTCTACAGTAAAGCATCCTCTGAATTGAGTTGGTTATGGCACAGAAAACTATCTCACCTGAACTTCAAGGCGATGAATTCTTTAGTAAGAAGAGAATTGGTGAGAGGGTTACCACTGATAGAATTCTACCAAGAAGGACTCTGTGAAGCATGTGAAAAGGGTAAGTCAAAGAAGGCGTCACATAGAAGTAAGGACATGTCAAGCATCAGCGAACCTCTCTAGTTGATTCATATGGATTTGTTTGGACCGGTTAATGTCATGTCAGTTTCAAAGAAGAAATATGCATTAGTGATTATCGACGACTACTCCAAGTACACGTGGGTGTGTTTTTGCATTCTAAGGATGAAACACCTCAAATGATAATCGATCACATTAAAAAGATTGAGGTGGAAGCTGGATTGCCTGTGCGGACGATCAGATCAGATAATGGAACTGAATTCAGAAATGCAGTTCTAAATGAATTTTGCACAGAGCGAGGCATTTCAAGACAATACTCAGCCCCAAGAACTCCACAGCAGAATGGAGTGGTAGAAAGGAAAAACAGGACTTTGATTGAAGCAGTAAGGACAATGTTAAGCCAGTCAAAGCTACCTACATATTTTTGGGCAGAAGCAGTCAACACAGTTTGTTACACTCAGAACAGAACCCTAATCAACAAAGACTTAGAAAAGACATCATATGAGGTTATGACCAATAGAAAGCCATCACTGAAGTACTTTCATGTGTTTGGTGGAAAATGCTATGTATTGAAAGATGAAAGGCAAGTTTGATGCTAAAGCAGATGAAGGGATTTTTCTTGGTTACTCACTTGAGTCTAAGACGTACAGGGTATATGTGATTGAAACTGATAAGGTCATTGAAAGCCTTAATGTAACGTTTGACGACACCAAACTCCCAAGTCTTCAAAAGGATAAAAATTCTGAATCTCTGGAAATTGAAAATCTATCAAAATACTACTTAGGAGATGAAGACGTACCTGGTGCTGCATCTGGTAGTCATGAACACACGGAGATTGATAATCCAGAGCAAAGAAGTGGAAGTGTTGGTAATACCACACAGTCACAGTCACAGTCTATATTTCAAAATCAGTCTGTTACTGAACCTGCTAGCTCAACTGGTGGATCATCAAATAATGAAGGCAGCAACTCAGGGGGAGGTGAAGAAGGATCAGCTGGTCGCTCTCAACAGAACTACGAAGAAGGACAATCATCAAGGGATAATCTGCCTAGACAGAGGGTATGGAACATAGATCATCCCTTTGAATTAATCATTGGTGACCCAGAGAGTGGTGTGAGGACTAGAAGAGCAACAGAAAATGTATGTATGTACTCTGGTTTTCTATCAAAGGAAGAACCTAAAAAGGTTGAAGATGCTCTAGAAGATCCAGATTGGGTGATTGCGATGCAAGATGAACTCAATCAGTTTGATAGGCAGAAAGTTTGGAAACTGGTACCCAGACCTAAAGACAAATATGTTATTGGCACAAATGGGTATTCAGGAATAAGTTAGATGAAGATGGCATTGTTACGAGGAACAAGGCCAGACTGGTTGCTAAGGGGTATTCTCAAGAAGAAGGAATAGATTATGACGAAACCTATGCACCAGTAGCAAGACTTGAAGCCATCAGGATGTTTCTGGCATTCGTAACACATTCAGACTTTAAAGTTTATCAAATGGATGTGAAGAGTGCATTCCTGAACGGGGAGCTGGAAGAAGAAGTATATGTAGAGCAACATCCGGGTTTCGAGAAGAAAGATCATATGGACTTTGTGTACTTCCTTTTTAAAGCTCTTTATGGACTCAAGCAGGCGCCTTGAACATGGTATGAAACACTATCTGAATTTTTAATTGAAAATGGTTTTATCAAAGGTGTTATAGATAAGACCCTCTTTCATAAAATGCATAAAAATAATTTGATATTAGTTCAAGTGTATGTTGATGATATTATATTCGGTTCTACTAATGATGAGCTATGCAAGAGATTTGCTAAGTTAATGCAGAGTAGGTACGAGATGAGTATGATGGGCGAGCTTACTTTCTTCCTTGGACTACAAGTGAGTCAGAAGAAAGATGGGATCTTCATTTGCCAGGCAAAGTACATCAGAGATCTTCTAAAGAAGTATGAACTTGAAGATTCAGCCCCCGCCAAGACTCCAATGCCAACTGCCACAAAGCTTGATGAGGACAAATCAGGTAAATCTGTCGACATCACAAGCTACAGAGGTATGATTGAATCTCTACTTTACTTAACTGCAAGTAGGCCAGATATTATGTTTTCAACTTGCCTATGTGCACGGTTCCAAGCTAACCCAAAAGAGTCTCACCTTATAGCTGTCAAAAGAATTTTTAGATACCTAAAGGTTATTCCAAATTTGGGAATTTGGTATCCTAAAGGTACTGGTTTTGACCTAATCGGCTATACAGACTCGGATTTTGCAGGTTGTAAGATTGACAGGAAGAGTACTTCTGGAAGCTGTCAATTCTTGGGAAGAAGATTGGTCTCATGGTATAGCAAGAAGCAACACTCAGTGTCTACCTCAACAGCAGAGGCAGAATACATCGCAGCAGGTAGCTGTTGTGCTCAGATCCTATGGATGAGAAACCAACTCCAAGACTATGGCTTTATGTTGAACAAGATTTCAATATTCTGCGACAACACAAGCGCCATAGCTATAACCAACAATCTGGTTCAGCACTCACGAACCAAGCACATTGATATCAGGTATCACTTTATATGAGAGCATGTCATGAATGGAATTGTGGAGTTGCATTTTATACCCACAGAACAACAACTTGCAGACATCTTCACGAAACCACTAGACGAATCCACTTTCTCTAGGTTGGTTAGTGAATTAGGGATGTTAAATTTAAATTAATTTTTGTTTGCGAGGAGTTGTATGGATTCACAAGTTATTAAATTTTTATATCCAAAGGACTTGTGACCTTCAGTCTAACTTATAATCTCGGGCTTATGAATATCAATGTTAATTATCATAAGTATACCAATTATGCTTTGTGGTAATTATTCGATATAGCATAAGTAGTTAACTGCTACATAAGTGTTTGTAGTTAACAAGAAGCATAACAGTCTGTGGTTTAGAATTAATTGGTGGATTTCAATGTGATGAGATCTGGCTGAGAGATTGTATATCAGACAGGTTGTGATCTTTAGTGAGAAATTGGTTGTACAGACTTGTTTATTTAATGTACTGGTTCTCACTGGAAAAATGTGTAGCAATTACATTTCATGATCTTATTTTGCATAACTGTCTGTATGTTTATTCACAGTATGCTTGTATGATGTTTGGATTGTGATTGGGTTGCTTTAAAAAAAATTTGGAAATTTCAAAAGTAACAGAGTATGGAACAAAATTTTTTTTTGTTGTTCCAAAGTTTTTAAAGCAACCACCTGTGTTTATTAGTATTATTATAATAATTATTAATATTGCCTGTTTGTGGATTTCAAATTGGATTATTATTACTTCGATAGTTATTTCCAAATTAAGATTCTAATATTTCTATTTTAGGAATATTAATTCATTAATTTAAGAAATCTCTATTTAATTAATTTTATTAATATTTGAAATTATTTGGTAAGTCTATTTAAATGTTTTTTATTATTAGCAAACTCTCGGCAGTTACAATTAGATATATTTTTCGTAACCATCGAAGTGGTTTTAAACAGTACTCGATAGTTATGATAAAATATATTATATTATTATAGTCGAAATAGTCTTTTGGTTAATATATATATATATATATATATATATATATATATATATATATATATATATATATATATATATATATATATATAATAGAAAACTATCCATCTTGATAGTTACTATATCTATCTGGTTAGTTGTTTTATCTGCTTCGATAGTTATTTTTTTATTAGCTAACCGTCGAAGTGAACAATTTTATTAATTAACCTTTCGATAGTTACGTATTATATATTAGTGTACATCTCAATAGTTACTATAGCTTTTATTTTATTATTTTTGGTAACCATCGAGTTGTTTAAATGTCTTAAAAAAAACTTTCAATAGTTACGTTACTAAAAAAAAAGAGGTAACCATCGAAGTGGCCAGTTCAACTCGCCAGTTACGTATATATATATATATATATATATACTCGATAGTTACTCAGCTGCTGTTCTTAACCATCCAGCAGAAAATTGATTTTTTTCCCTCCTTTTTCTACCATTCTAGTACTAGTTTTGAAAATCTAAACCGATAGAATTGTAGATCCAGTCATCCCGAATTATTTGATACCAGCCTTGCATCGTTTGGTTTCAGTTTTGTTTCGAGTGTTTCAAACTTTGGGATTTTCTCTAGGGTTTGTTTGAGGTATAAAAATCTAAACAAAAATAGTTTCACCGTTCAAACCTCTCCTAGTTTAGCATATATTTTTTTCACGATTTTTGGAGGAGTTTTGAATTTTAGTATTTTCGGTTCGTTATCGAGTCTAATTAAATTCGTAATTAATTGTTTAAAGTTAAAATTTTCGATAATTTTTACTAGTTAAAAATGGTTGGAATTTTTACTATTACCAAAACGAATTTAGTTGCCGAGTTTGACATTCAGTCCCTTCCTGCTAATTATCGGGCCTAGGCACGAGTGTTACTCGAATATTCTCGAGTGAGGTATGCCTTAGTAACAGACGTGATATTAAATCATAATATGCTACGAGACTGTTACTGTTTTGCATATAACTCTTCAGCTTTTGATGAACTGGCTTTTATATTTAGTATTGCTAATCGGGAAATCCGGGTGACGGAGCTAGATTTGAATCGTATCTTAAGATTCCCTGAGAATAATCTTGTCCCTTATCCCAATTCCGAACAATTAACTCAGTTCTTCACAACTATCAACTACATTAATCCTAATCTCCACGACTCAGGTGAAAGGTGTAAACATCATTTACCTAAGGAATGAAATTTCTTTTTCCACACTCTTATGCAATGTTTCTCTTACAAAAAGTTCAACACACACAGTATTTCAAGTTATTATCGAACATTAGGCTTCAGTGTTGCTAATAATTGTAGGATAAATTTTGGTAAGTTGTTATTGAATCAGATGTTGTATGTTATGGGACCGGTGGAGTACAGAAACCTTCAAGTCACTAATGTGGAGTGTTACTTTCCACGGTTCCTACAGCTTATCCTTAATGATCTAACGACTAACGAGGAAAAACTACTATATACTAGTAGTGTTACCTCTTTGTGTATGAAACAGAAAAACAGGATAGCCAACACTCTGAACAATAACAGAAACTACATCAACGAAGCACCTGCTCAAATGACTGAATACATGCAGGGTTGTGTAGTGGACATGGAAAGAGACGAGCCTCAAGGGCCTCAAGAAAATGATCAGGTCCCTGAACCAGTGCACGAATCAGTTCTAGTAGCTACTCCTGTAGAAGATTTAGCTCAAGAAGAGGAAGTGGTTCAAGTGACAGAGGAAGTACAAATTTCAGGAGATGGATTTCAAAGTATATCTGGAGGAGATTCTGTAGGTCATGCTGACAGTCAGAAATCATATCATCCCTGGACTCCTACAGGTAGTACTCAAGGTAGTCTTCATGTCTCTGAATCTTCAGCTTATTATAATTTGCAGGATCTTTTTGGAGAAAGTGTCATGAACCTATCAGTTGAGCCCTCTGTGGCTGTAGGACAAGGCAATGAATCTGAAACCCAACAGATTCTAACCACTGCCTCAGAACCAAACACTATAAAAACCTTACCTTTATCTTCTCTCCAACCCCTAAAAAGAAAATTTGTGAGTGAGGGAGATAGTGCCTCAGAAGCACCACGTAAGGAAGGTGAGGGCACCCAAACAGCTCTACCTCTGACTAGACGTCGATTAGAAGAACCTGAGGTATCTGTTAGCCCATCTATGCCCTCTCAAAAGGATATAGAGCTGAAAAAGGCAAATACACAGTCTCTGGGGACATCCTCTCAACAGGATGAACCTATTGAAATTCGCCCGTCGGCCAGGGCATCTGAAAGAGTGTCAATAATTGAGCCTCCACCCAAGTTATATGTTGCACTGAAAGGAGCACACACACAGGAGGAATTGACGGATGTTGCTACTACTGTAGCAGAACCTATACAGGTAGATCCTGTACAGGTCATGCCTTCACAGGCTATTGCGGGAGTCACGGGTCCTTCATTACTAAACATTACAGGATCCAATGTGATAATCCCCCTAGGAGGAACATTCCTGGCTCCTAATAAGGAGGTCTCCACCACTATTAGTGGAAAGGAGAAGCAAATACTTGGCAATAGTTCTTCGGATGAGCCATTTAGGATTTTAACTGCAGGTACAGAAGACTTGCCGGAGTCAAGGAGAGTGAGTGAAACACTAACAGAACGATTGAGAGATCATAATTGACCCACACCTCTAAGACCGAGTGAGAGAATTGAGAGACAAACACCTACAGAACCTGTCAGTGAGACACCTACCAGCCAAATAGATACCCTCAAAATGCACACACAATCTCTAAGTCAAAGGGTTTATAACCTGGAGACTACTGTCATCGAAATGAAATCTGAATTTCACAGCAATGTTATGGAAATAAAATCTGTTCAATACAACATGTTACAGGATTTCCAGAATTTCAAGACTAATATGAAGAAGTTTGTTACAGATTTGTTTGAAATGTATAAATCTCAAACTACTCAAATCCCTGCTTCGGAGGATAACACAACTAAGGGGGAGATGATAGTGCGAGAGCAAGAAAAAGAATCTGGTGCTGATATGGGGAGTAAAAACAAAGGAAAAAGCAAGTTGGTAGAAGTAGAAAAAGAAGAAAACATTTATACATCTCAGGGGGAGCAAGATATACCGCTGGAGGTAAGGCTCATACTTGAAGAAGGAGAAATATGAGAACCTTCTCATACTGCTCCTACAGCTCAGGAAGATGATTTGTTTGATGAATTTGTAAATGGTGTCGTTTATCAGTTCACTGAAACAGACTTTGTGGAAATTCTTGGTTGATAGATGCAAATCAATCCAGGATAAGGGCATGTGAAATTGCACGAATGTCTCAAGAGAAAGTCAGAAAAGAACACTACAACTACTATATTTTAAGGAGACAAAGGTCGTTGGTGTTATCAAGAGAAGGAAGTGCATGGGACAAGGCTAGGAGTCTTTTGCAGAAACCAAAGTTAGGAGTTATTCAAAATGAAGATCAAAAAGTTCTGGAAGCATTGCAAGAAGCTCACAAGAGTCATCCATCAATAAATCAGTTCTTTCATGCATTGAGACAAACAATTAAATTGATATTCATCACGTCTAACATCAATGGATGGCGGATTCAGATTCAATTCAATAATTCGACTACTAAGACCATTTCTTCTAATTTTATCAAGTTGAGGTCTCTCACAGAATTGTATGTCATGAAGATTAGGGTGGACAAGAGATCTCATGTGAATGAACTTCTTACTGATATGATTGAAGATCAAATGAGCAAAGCAGAAGCTGAAGTTCACACAACTCCTTATACAGTGATATTCTACAAAGACAAGTTAGTTCAGACATTGTGTTTGAGTGATGAAAGACTAAGTCTATATCCTCTGAAGCGTCTAAAATATGTTGAAGAGCTTCTTAGGAGTGAAGGACTTAGAACAAAAGAAAAGTGGAAAGCTGCAGAGCGCATCTATGCTTATAGACTTAATGTCTTATCAAATCAATCTGTAGATATTTCCAAGGTCAGAAGAATAGATCCTTCAAATGGATCTCAACCAAAATTGCCTATGTATACAAAAGAAGAAGGAGACTGGGACTTTGAAAAAGTCAAGGCAATGAGTGAATTTAGATTTAACCATCCAGAGAAAGTGTTCGAGTATACAAAGAAGCCAGATTTTCCAATTGTCTTTCTAGATTTTGATGTAATCAGGGAGACAGAGATAATGGTGTTAAAGGATCCTCCAGCAATCAGGTACAAGAACCCCCAAGGAAAAACTGTAATAGTTGATATCCACAAGATGTCTTACATGACTTCTAAGGAACTGGGTTTTATACTTGATCAAATCAAGACTTCGACGAACTATAAAGACAAATCAGCATTGGCAGAAATCTCTAAGCTTTACATGGAGAAGTTGGGAGCAGAATCATGTTACAACACTGATCGAGTTAAAGCAGTTCCAAAAAGGTTGAGTGTTAAAGGAAAGACGAAAACTCTTTAATTTACATTCGAACAGGTTAAGCAGATCAGGAGAGTAGCTATCTTGCAAACACTTCAGGAAGCTTTGTCAGATCCCAAGCCAAGAAATATGCTAGAAGAAGAAGCGCTGGATCTAGTGAATGACCAGCTTGCAAGTCTTGTACAATGAGAATGACATAATGTATATCAGTTCAGGCTAGAGGAACATTCATTCTACATTGTAATTATTTTTGAAATCTGGAAATGTATAATATGATCCAGAATGTATTTAATATTAGTTTACCATCTTCTATTTACTTTTTCTTGTAAGTTAGTTGAGTTATCCTCTTAAGGGATTTACTGGTCGAACGCTAACAATCAAATAGGGGGAGATTGTAAAGCATAATGTAACATAACGTAACATGTAACCGAGGAAACTAACTCAACACTGATGGTCGGTAACTTATATTAAAATGAAGCACGAAATCGACTATGAATCGTTTATAAGTTGAATACAAAAGACCAAAACATTAGATGAAGCTTTGAAGACATTGAAGATCACTGAAAGAAGTTCATTAACATGTTCAAGCCTCAGTGAAGAATAAAGATGTAGTGTTTCAGAGGTTCAGAAGATGTCAGAGGTTTTACAACAGAGAAGTCAAGGGATTCTAGTGAATTACAGAAGCACTTCTTAACAGCTAGAGAAACAGGGCCAATTGAATAGTCAAGAAGATGTGAAGATCAAGTTCGTGTTAGTCGTTCGTGAACCAGACCAGTTGCATTAAACGTCAGCACAAAAGAAATTGAGAACTGCATCTATGTTAGAAAAGAATTGGTTGTATAATCGTTGTGTGCTAAAGCTCAGAGAAAATCAAGTTCAAGTAGTAAAGTTAAATTTATTAACTTGGTTGCAGTGAAAGGAAATATTACAGAGCTTTGAATCGTTGGAAAAATGGCTAAGGTGAACTACCAATAGTTGGTTTAGCTGTTTGACTGTTTCATCTTATTTACCGACGGTTGGTGATTAGCTGTTTGGCTGTTTCGTCTTATTTACCGACAGTTAGCACATCTTGACGGTTAGCACTTTGGATATATTATTAATTCTATTTCTCTCGACGGTTATGGTTTTAATAATTCATTTGAGTCGATAGTTATAACTGATAGTTGGGTTTGACTGTTTCGTCTAAATTGACCGACGGTTACAACATCTCAATAGTTAAGGTACTCAGATAAATATCCAGATTATTTATTCCATCGATGGTTTAGTCTCGATAGTTATGACACTTCGATAGTTGAGGTTTAAGATTGTTTAATCTACAGCCAGCCACAACATGCCACCTATCATTGATATCCTTGAGCAGAATTGTATTAAGTGATTTATTTTAGTCTCGACGGTTATCAACAGACTCACCGATGGTTATAAATCAAATGTCTCGACGGTTGTTAATTCAAGAAGTGAGAAGCAATCTATTTACTTGGTTCTCAGAAGGCCACGTAGAAGATTGAAAAAGCCTACACAATAAAGCAGCAAAGCCAAGCCTTTGTGAATCAATTCATTCAGTTACAGAGAGAAAACATACAGAGCAAAAAAGAGAGACACAGAGAAGCCATTAACGTCGTTTGAGCTAATGTCATAATTATTGTTCGTATTGATTGTTGTTGTTGTATTGTAACTGTACTAGTGAATCAATTGAAGCTAATCTACAGATTAGATTTGTGTAGCACCTTCGTGGTTTATATTAATAAAACAATATATTCCCCGAACGAACTGTGTTTGTGTTAACTGTGTGCATACCTTGTGTTTGATTTAATATCTGTTCGAACTGTCAACTAGTCCATAACAAATCATTCCGCGAATATTTTATAAATTTGACAATATTGTATTCAACCCCCCTTCTACGATATTTGGGACTAACAGAATGTCATTCCCTATTATTAATATGTCATCAACATATAGTACAGGAATGCCACATTGCTCTCACTAACCTTCTTGTAAACACATGGTTCATCTTCATTTTGAATAAACCCAAACTCTTTGACGATTTCATCAAAATGAATGTTCCATCTCCTCGAGGCTTGTTTCAATCCATAAATGGATCGATGCAACTTACATACCTTTCCAACATGCTTTGGATCAACAAAACCCTCAGGCTGTGTCATGTACACATCCACGTCTTTTTCAAGGCTCCCATTTAAGAAAGCAGTTTTGACATCAATCTGCCAGATTTCATAATCATAGTAAGCAGCTATAGCAAGCAAAATCCTGATGGACTTGACCATAGCCACTGGTGAAAAAGTCTCATCATAGTCAATACCATGAATTTACTTGAAACCTTTTGCCACCAATCATGCCTTATAGGTCTATACGTTACCATCCATGTCGGTCTTCTTCTTGAAAACCCACTTGCACCCTATAGGATTTACCCCTTCAGGTGGATCAACTAAAATCCATACTTGATTAGTATACATGGATTCCATCTCAGATTTCATGGCATCCAGCCATCTCTTGGATTCTGGAGTGTTCATAGCGTCTTGGTAGATGAGAGGCTCATCTTCGTCGATAAGCATTACATCACCATCTTGAGTTAAGAGAAATCCATAATATCTCTCAGGCTCATGGAGAATCCTACTAGACCTATGAACAACCTGTGTTTCTTGAGCAGTGTTGTGTTCTTGTACATCCTATTCAAGTTCCTCCATTGGTTCAATGTTATTTTATGGGCCTCGAACTTCATCGAGATCTATTATCCTCCCACTGTTTTTCTTCGAAAGTATTTCTCTTTCGAGAAAAACTGCAATTCGAGCAACAAACACTTTGTCTCAGAAGGATTATAGAATGAATAACCCTTTGTTTCAATTGGGTATCCCACAAAGTTACATTTGTTTTATTTAGGTCCTATCTTTTCAGAAGTTAAACGTTTCACAAACGCTTCACATCCCCATATTTTCATAAATGGCATGCTATGATGTTTCTCAGTCCATATCTCATATGGAGTCTTCTGAACCGTTTTAGTAGGAACTCGATTAAGTGTATAAGCAGCCGTCTCTAGGGCATAGCCCCAGAAACTAATTGGAAGATCTGCATGACTTATCATCGATCACACCATGTCCAACAAGGTACGATTTCTCCTCTCAGAAACTCCATTCCATTGTGGTGTTCCGGGAGGAGTGAGTTGTGATACGATACCACACTCTTTTAAGAAACTCTTAAATTCATGGCTTAAGTATTCTCCCCTACGATCAGATCGTAGAGTCTTAATACTTCCTCTAGTCTGCTTTTCTACTTCAGCTTTGTATTATGTGAACTTTTCGAAAGAATCATATTTATTCTTCATAAGATACACATATCCATATCTACTGAAATAATCAGTAAACGTGATAAAGTAGTAAAAGCCACCTCTTGCCATAATACGCATAGGACCACATACATCACTATGTATTAGTTCTAATCATTTAGTGGCCCTTTTCACCTTGTTTATTAAAAGGAGCTTTAATCATTTTTCCAATGAGACGGAGTTCACATGCTTCGTATGATTCAAAATCAAACTTATCCAAGTATCCATCTTTATGTAACTTAGAAATACGCTTCTCATTTATATGGCCTAAATGACAGTGCCAAAGGTATGTTTGATTTGAGTCATTAGTCTTAAGACGTTTGTTATTCACATTATAGATATGAGTGTCTAAATCAAGAACATATAAACCGTTAAACAAACGTGCAACCCCATAGGTAACATTATTCAAAGAAAGGGAACAACATTTTTTCTAAATTGAAAAAGCAAAACCTTTCTTGTCCAAACAAGAAACCGAAATAATGTTTCTGCAAATTGTAGGCATGTAAAAACAATTCTCAAGTTCTAAAATAATCCCAGTGGGTAACGATAAATGATAAGTCCCTACAGCCAAAACAACAACCTTTGCTCCATTGCCAACTCGTACGTCGACCTCTCCCTTAGCCAAAGTCTTACTCCTTTGTAGTTCCTGCACATTTATACAAATGTGAGAAGCACATCCAGTATCCAATACCCATGATGTAGAAGTATACAAATTGACTTCTATAACATAAATACCTGAATTAGAAATCTGAACAGGCTTCAGTTTCTTCAGACCCTCCAAATAAGCATGACAATTTCTCTTCTAATGACCTAGTTTACCACAGAAGTGACAATCACCCTTTGCAACAGAACTTTTAGGCTTTAAAGCCTGTTTGGGATTAGCCTTTGGCTTGGGAGCAGAATCAGATCCAATCTTCTTCTTTCCCTTCCATTTACCTTTCCCTTTAGCCTTACCTTTCTTGTTCACCATCAATATGGGAGCAGGTTAAGCCTTTTTCATGTTGGTTTCAGTAGTTCACAATATAGCCAACAATTCAGTAGGTGTTTTGTCTATCTCATTTATATTGTAGTTCATAACAAAATGAGTGTAGTTGATGTTCAAAGATTGTAAGATTAAGTCAATCTGAGCTTCCGGACCAATCGGGAAACCCAAAGTATCAAGATACTCAATATAACCTATCATCTTGAGAACATGTGGTTGAACAGGTTCACGCTCTCCCTGCTTGCAAGCGTACAGTGCTTTGATCATGTTGAACCTTTCTTGACGAGCCTGTCCTTCAAACATCCTTTGAAGGTGTTCAATCATCTCATGTTGTTTTTGAAGCTCAGCACTCATGGTTGCTAGCATGAGACATGCCATATCAGTCGCATCATCAATATGCTTCTGATAAGCATTTTGTTGAGCGCGAGTTGCATTCTCAACAGGAGGAGCAGAAGAAGGAATTTCAATGATGTGGAGCTTACGCTCTTGCCTGAGGACAATCCTCAAATTCTTATACCAATTAAGGAAGTTAGTTCCTGTCAGTTTGTCCTTCTCAAGGGTTGCTCGTATGGAGAAAGTATTTGTATTGTTTGCCATTTAAATATCTACAATGTTAAAATGCATAAATTTAGTTAGTCTGCAGAATTTTAATTATGTTCAAGTGATTATCATATACATTCATAATATATATCTCCCACTATTTTATTCAAATCAATAGCCCTAACTATTAATTCGAAAAACATTTCATCAAATCTTTCTAGTGAACCAAGATCCATATTTCATCCATTTTCAAGATAGCGTTGGCTAATACACCCAAAACACGACTATTTAGGTAGACACCATTTGTCAATTATATCAAATATAACTCTTGGATAGTTTGGTGGAACAACCCTTTGTACACATTTATCCAATAAATCTCACCACACTCTATGCCTCTAAACCCACAATTCTATTGTGATGATTTAGTTAAGTTAGACCCAACGTTTAATAAACAAAGTACAATTACTTATCACATTTTCCCATGATTGATAAGAGCACTTTGGCAAATCCACTCCTTCTCAATCTAGATCTTAATGTGTATAAACATTGGAAGGCATCTATATTAACTTAATATTTATTTAGGGATTTATTATTTAACGATCATGATCCCATCATAAAGAGATTCTCAATTTTTCCTTGATTAAATATTCCATTTCAATATTCGTCAATGGTTTGATTTCCAGATCGTCGGAGAAGTCACAAGTGGTGTCACTTAAAACCCAACTTTCTTACAGATTAAATTAATAATCCGTTGTTGACAAAATCTCCCCATATCAGAAATATGAAAATTCATATTCAATACGGTGTTTCATAAACACAAGAATCTCATGATCGTTTGTTCAATTTTAAAATCTTGAGTCGTTACAGATTTTATCTTGTTTAAACAAGCATGACATGGGTGTCATATCTAATACACACATACATGATTAATCTAATTAAAGCATGCATCATTAACTATTCTACACTAACATTCATACATCAATATGTAAAGTACAGTATGTAAACGTGCTTGGTTATGGCCCATTTCCTATGTGATCCTTTCGAGCTAATGAAAGGATCCAAGTCAATCTATGGTGGTAAAGTATAAATACAATTACATGTCTTCATTCTTCTTGTATCCATGGGTGCTTGCTCCTCTTCTTGGATCATCCTTCAATCTTCAAGTACATTACATGGAATAATTGAATACAACCTATACTAATGTACTTACATAAGAAAACTCGAGTTACATTCGAGGTTAAACAATTACAAGAATGAAGAAAATGACATGCAAGTCGTATTTATAAAACCAAAACCAAAACCATTAATCTAGGGGTCTAAAGGCCATAACCAGCACCATGCGCAAGTACAAAAAAAGAACATGAAAAATATTGCGGGGGTCCGGGGCGTCAGCCCCAGGCGGGGTCTAGGGGCGGCAGCACCGAGGTGGGGTCCGGGGCGGCAGCCCCGGGCGGGGTCCAGGGGAGGCAGTCCCCGGCTGGGGTCGAGCTGCTAGGTCAGTTCGAAATTACGCTAAATAAAAAAAAATAACGAATCCCAAACGCAGGATCTGTGTATAATTGGCGGATGATTATGGAGAATCAGATGTGTACCTTAATAAAGCTTTCCTTATGATGATTACAAAGATCCAGAAGCGATGAATCACAGCAGCCCTTCACAAAGATCTTCTCTCTATCGGTATCCACACGAACGTCGTATCGTCTAACGATCACCGGAGTTAGGTACTAGCCTGTTTCTGCCTCTTTGTCTCTTTCTTTCTCTAGTCTCTCAAAAATGTAGAGCTGCTTGGTTTTTTTTCTCAAAACGAAATTATATAAACTGTAACCCTAAACTATACATCTTTATGTATATATATAGGGGAGAGAGGGACTTGGGCCAAAACCCTAATCTGATTGGACCTTTTAAAACCCATTCAGATTTCGGATTTATGTTATTATTAAATTCAAATTCTAACATGTATATAATTAATCAAGTCTCACTTAATTAATTAAATAAATAAATTCGAATTAATAATAATAAGAGTATTTAAATTCATAATATAAATAACACTCCGTTTAAACGTTCTTTGTGTGTGACCCTTTACGTTATTATTACGTTGGCAATAATTTTATTTTCTAATAATAAAATTATAAACAATGAGCGACATCAAGTAATACATCATTGCTACCCAAGTAATAATAATAATTGGTGATTCAATTAAACCTTTCATGAATAATGTACAATGTAATATAATCCCTTTAACCTTATATTATAGATCAAACTCGAGGCATGTATTGTGTCATCCTCTTCAATGTTTAATCCAGGTTTCCTTGATCAATGAGTAGACTATTAATCAAATCAACATTTGAGCATGACCATGCATTTTATAGTCTCACTCAATCAAGAGGCCAATAATATCACTCCTAAAATAGGAGGGTTAAATCATATATCTATCATTCATATTTCCCATACGATTCATAGCATACCCAATGTCCACCTTTATCATTACCCGGTTAAAGGTAACTTTGAGTGTAATCAAAGTATATTAATTCTCGTATAGAAATATAATGATTTCAAGTCAAAGGATCATTACATCATTATCACAGTGAGAATTTCCTATGACACTTATTAACATGTAGATTCTCATAGCGGGTCTGTCCAGTGCCATGCATTGAGACATACACATATGTTCTTGAATTTAGTATCACCATAACTATGACCAATGAGATGTGGTCATCAGTCAACAAACATGCTAGTTTTATTGTATTATTATTGTCCTTAAATAATAATACTCGACTATGGAATTTTAGGAATATAATACTGTTCATATAATCTCATTTTTAAGTCACATACTTAAAGATATATAATTTGCATTAATATTCCAAGGACATTTATTATGCTTTCAATTTATAATGCAGTAAATAAAGACATAATAAATATTAATTAAATAATCAAGTAAACATAATCCTTAATTGTTTATCATAAAGTATTATCTCTAGGACACCAACACTAACATCGACATCATCACTTCATCAAAAACCTTTGCAAGTATGAATACTAAATTTCGATCAGGCAGTTGTCCCCGAAATCGGTGAGGTGGATCGTTTGGTTCATAGGCTGCTGCAATCTGAAAGGGTTGCAGCCTACCACGAAACATTTCCATTACATGTTCCGGATACAGGGTTCTTTGGCCTCACCCCATTTTGAGTTGCACTTTTGAGACAAGGCTACCGAGTTTTTCAAGGGGGACCCCAGACCCATTGTGCACTTATCGTCTCCGAAGGGATGGCATATAAAGTTTATTTTTATCCGAGGTGGGGACTAGGAGTATATGCCCTTATATATGGTGGATGCAATTACTCGGGTGGTGGAGGAGGATTTCCTCGAGGATGCTTCGACGAAGGTCCGAGATTTCTACTCGTCGACATGGAAGCAGTTGTCCTGGGACAGTTTCATAGATAATGAGTACTTTTATAATTTAGGATATGAGTGTTGGTCTTTGGTTTCCTGTTTGGTCTTTTCAATCTTCGAGGTTTGGTTGTCCATATTTTTTGATTTCATCCTTCGTTTGCAGGTTTGGCTTGTTTGATTCTTTTCTTCGTGGAGATGGCATCTAAGCATCAGTATCTTACAGTTGCATTCCAGGCGATAGGTGGTATTGACGATACTAATTTTGCCCAGAAGAAAGGCGGTGCCTCTAGGGGTGATGGTGGATCTTGAGGAATCGTAGCTGAAGCGGATGGAATCCCCCTCTAAATATCCATCTATCCTGGTAGGTGGGGATTTGATTGTGGAGAGGGTTGTCGAGTCGGTGGAGACATCAGACCTAGTGCCACAGACTTATGAGGATATGCTGCAGAGTCTGGTCAAGCCCCGGGGTTGGAGGGGCTTGAAAAAGTTTGGTTATGAAGCTGTGACCATGGAGTGTGTCCGGAAGTGGCATGACATAAGCCTTATTTAAATTCTTGTTTGTGATGTTATGTTGATAGTTAGAATGTTTGAGTAATGGGATATTCTATATGCGCAGCTTGGAGAGATGCATACCCGGTCTGGGGTTCTACTCGTCGGAATGGTTACCTTGGGCCAGGCCTAAAATTATGGGAACCAGGACGGTGAGGAGGCTCGGACGCAGAGGTCAAAGTTGGAGAATAAAATCGCAGTGCTGGAGAAGTAAAGGGACGAGTTTAAGTTGGAGCGAGATTCGCTGCAGACCTCTACAGGAAGATTGATGGAGGAAGTCAGCACCCTCAAGTCCTATGTAAACTCTACTCTGGATGAAAAGGTCTCGGCGGAAAGAAAAGTCAAAGATACCGATGAACATCTTTGTGTTGTGAAGGACTCCATTTAATAGGCCTATGATGTTCCTCTGACGAAATTCCGGGCCTCTACTGTCTATGAGGAGGAGTTAGCGAATAAGTCAGCCGAGAAGATCATGGTGGACTTCTTGAAGCAGGATCCGGAGGGTAATTGGAATGGCATACTTGAGTATTTCCTTGAAATCGAGGAGAAGCTCTTGGCAGAGAAGCAGGTTCCTGAGAATGTGGTAACGCTCTAGATCGAGAATCCTGATCCGAACTCTACCCTTCCACCCTAGTGAATTTTAAGTTTGCAGCTGTGTCTATCGTGTTTCGGGCTCTACCCATGTAATTTCTTTCGATAATTTAGGGATAAGTTTGAATGATTTCGTTGTTTCAAACATAGCTTTATATTTTGGGTGTTTCGGACGTTGCTCGGCCCGTGTTCAATTTAGGGTTGTTGTCGTTTCACCTTCTTATCTGTTTGTAAAATCATCTGCTCTGGGTTGTATGCTGGTTTTTAATCCTTTGGCGTGTGCAGGTTTATTCTTCCTGCCGAAGCAACTTTCCCTTTTAGCTAATGCCCTCAAGAAAGTGGGAGCTCCGGAAGGTTCTAGTCCTGCAGGCTCGGGACAAGAGGGTTCCCTGAAGTGGAAAGCTAGTGATGTTGAGACTTTTGCCTTAGTCTTGGTAAAAGTGGGAGAGGTGTCAAGAGACTCTTCAGCGAAGAAGGTTTGTTCCGAAGATTTTCCGAAAAAACTGGTGAAGGTCCTCACCCGGAGGTAGACGTTGTTTGGGAGGATCTCAAGTCTCCCACGTACAGGGGTAGAGGAGTTCTAGATGCTAGCGGGGAAACGGGTTCCAACAGTGATGTTAGGGTATTGAGTCCGTATACTACGGCCAGGGTTTCCATGGCTTTCATGCGCCCATAACCAATCATACCTTCGTATGCCGAGGGTTTGAAGCGTTTTGCTGCACCCCACCCTCTTGGGGGCAGATGGATGCCATTGGATATGAGGCAGTGAGTGCCATCTTTATGCACAAGTGGAGGGAGATAAACGCTTGGTTGTTTTGCTGTTTATCCCCCCTTACTCTTGTGATTTCCTTAATACTTGGTTGTGGTGTTGTTTGTAGTGCTCTGAATATATGTTTGGGATGATGGCTTCGGCTCACATGGAGCATTGTGGGAACGAAGAAGGCCAAGCCTCCAAGGCTCAGTTGGAGAAAACGGTAAAGGAGTTAGCCCGGGAGAATGTCGAACTCAGATACCAAGTGAATGCCCAGCCGTCAAGATCTAGAATCTCAAAAAAGAGTTACCTAAGGCCCGGGATCTGGCCCGAAGAGGATTTAATCAGGGTGGAGATTTGGAAGACCGTCCCTCTAGAGACAAATCCGAGGATATTGACTTGGCGAAATAGTCTGTAGGTAGCTTTGCTCTGAGAGGATTGTGATATATCCTCCGGGCTGTTTATCATTTGGCTTTGTACTGTAGGATAGCTTTCTTTGTAACTGTGACTGTTTTTGCTTAATAGAAGGCATGTATTCTTGAATTAGTAATAAATACATATAAGAAAATATTCCCAATTATTTCCTTTATTGTTCTCTCATCAATTTTCAAGATATTTGGGAGCCGTTTTACCGTTTCATTTTCCCGTGTAATCAATGTTGAAGCTGTGCAGTCCCAAGAAAACATAAATGTTTTTCTTAATTGCCCAACTCTTCGCTTGGCCCATTTTTGGCTATAGAAAGGGGGGTAATTTCTCATTTGAAGACCACATCCTACTTGTTTGCAGATTTTATTCTCTACAACTTCTTTCTGTTTCTCAAATGGTTGACAACAAGAACGCATTTTTGAAGATGAAGGAGGAGGTCACCAGTCTATCTGAGGATTCATTGCTTAGAAAGTTGTACGAGAGTCTCCGTGAACCTTTGGTCATGGACTTGCTGTCAGAGTTTGTTTCTGAGCATGATGCGAGGCTTGTCGATACTGTTACTGGCCCCACAGGGAAAGAGCCGGTCGTTGGCACGCTGACAAAAATTGAGGGCGGCGCGGTGGACGGCAAACCGGCGGCCTGATTCTCTAATCTTCTATGTAATCCATCCCCTTCCCCCAATAATTATGTAATCCATCTCCCACCCCCAGAATTATTAATAAAATGTCTACTTTATTAAATTTTAGAGTTTGGCGTATTTGTTAGTTTTCTGGCTTCGTCTGATATTTCTTGATATTTTCCGACTTGTTTCATCAATTTACTTTTTATCTTGTTTGCTTATTTTTTATGTTTGGTTTTCATATTTCATTTTATGTCTAAGTAGTTGTTGCCTGTGTGACTTCTTGCAACCTAGGAAGGACGTCGGGTGTAACTAGGCTCGTACCTTAGGACTTACTAAAAGTTTTAGTCGGTTGCCGCCCAGATAGGAGTCCGGGCATAGCCTGGCTCGTGCCTAGGACTTAATAAAAATTTAGTCGGTTACCGCCCAGGCAGGGGTTCGGGAGTATCCGAGCTCGTGCCTAGGACTTAGTAAAATTTTAGTCGGTTGCCACCTAGGAAGGAGTCTAGGCGTAGCCGGACTCGTGCCTAGGACTTAGTAAAAGTTTAGTCCGTTGCCGCCGAAGCAGGAGTCCGGGGTTCGTGCCTAGGACTTGGTAAAATTTTTAATCGGTTACCCCCCAGACAGGGGTCCGGGCATAGCCTGGCTCGTGCCTAGGACTCAATAAAATTTTAGGTGGTTGCCGCTCAAGCAGAAGTCCGGGCGTAGCGGGGCTTGTGCCTTAGGACTTACTAAAAGTTTTAGTCGGTTCCTGTCCAGGTAGGAGTCCGAGAGTAGCCGGGCTCGTGCCTAGGACTTACTAAAAGTTTAGTCAGTTGCCGCCCAGGCAGGAGTCCGGGCGTAGCCGGGCACGTGCCTAGGCCTTTGTAAAATTTTAGTCAGTTACCACCCAGGCAGGAGTCCGGGCATAGCCGGGCTCGTGCTTAGGGTTTAGTAAAATTTTTAGTTGGTTACTACCCAAGCAGGGGTCAGGACGTAGCCGGGCTCGTGACTAGTGTTAGTGTAGGTGCCTTAGAGGAAATACATTATAATTTTTGAAACATTATTTATGTTGTTATGTTTTAATTGATTATTCAATATATGATTTATTATATCTTTATTTACTGTGATACGAATGTTAGCATAATAAATGTCCTTAGAATTTCGATACAAATTATATAGTTGTAATTACGTGACTTGAACATGAAATTATATAATTTATAAGTATCATATTCTTAAAGGTCCCTAGTCGATTATTATTATTTAGGACAATGATAATACATCGAGACTAGTATGTTGATTGACAGATGACTATATCTCCTTAGTCATAAGTATAGGGATACTAAATTCAATGCATATGTATATGTAAGAGTATAGTTTACTGGATAGACCCACCCTGAGAATTCTACATGGAAAATTATAATTGTGTTACAAGTAATTCTCACAGTGACAATGGTGTAATGATCCTTGACCAGAAATCATTTTATTTCTACACGTAGATTTATATATTTTGATTTCATCCAAAGTTATCTTTTAACAGGGTAATGATAAATGTGGACATTGGATATATTATGAATCGTGTGGGAAATATGAATGATATAGATGAGATTTAACCCTCCTATTTTAGGATTCATATTATTGGCCTCTTATTTGAATGAGACTATGAAATGTATGGTCGTGCTTAAATATTGATTTATTTAATATAGTCTACTCATCAATCAAGAAAATAAAGATTAAATTAAGAAGAAGATGACACAAACCATGTCTCGAGTTTAATCTATAATATCAAGGGTAAAAGGATTATATTACTTGGAACATTTGTCGCAAAATGTTTAATCGAATCACTGATTAATTATTATTATTTGGGTAACAATAATGTATTACTAGATGCCGCTCATTGTTTAAAATTTTATATGTAATATTAAAATTATTGTCAATGTAATAACAACCTACATGGTCACACACAAGAACGCTTGAAGGACATTTGATTTAAATTATGAATTTAAATTAAATAATAATTTGAATTTATTTATGATATTAATTAAGTGGGACTTAATTAATTAATGAAATAGAAATTCGAATTTACTAATTATTAGAATTTGAATTATATTTAAATATTAATTAAGTATGATTTAATTAGTTATTTAAATTTAAATTCAAATTTTAATTAAAGCCCAATCAGAATATGAACTGGAAAACTGATTTATCTGTTGTATAATTATATCTCTTTCGGGGTTGAAAACCCGAATTTTGATATTTTGGAAAACCCTAGCCGTTTTGAGAAAGAGATAGAGATAAACATAAATTGGCTTTCAAAGATGCTAATACATCACTCCTTCAAAGATCTAGTATTTGTGTGGATATCGGTAGATCGTAGACTGCAAGAGCGAGATGCGTGATGATCGTTCAAGCTTGGACCTCTTTAATTCCCCCTTATTAAATTGTTAAAGCATCGTTAAAGGTAAAACACTGATCTCCGAATTAAATATCATGTTTTTACATATATCCTGCGGTAGGATTTCGAAATTTATCGTTTTGATTTTATTTTTCCGCTGTGTTTGATGCTCGAAACCCTTCAATGGCTTCAGAGCTACTTGCAAAAATGTTTTAATTTGGTTATATATTACAGTTTTGATATATATACAAGTACATTTTGTGATTGTCATGTATGATGTGCTGATTTTTGATATATATGCTTAAACTGTATTTAATGATGATTGGGATGATCATATGATGATTATATAATCTATATGTGTACTGATATATATATATATATATATATATATACATGATTTATTTTGGTTTTTGTTACGGGGATTGTATACGATACGATTTCTGTAAACACATCGCAGATTTGGTGAAATTTATGTATTGTGTCTGAATCAGGTGCAAAATACCTCTTCAGAAAGGGAAACAGGCCAATGAACAAAACCGACTAAGTCACTCGTTTATCTATAAGGCGTTTGACGTCGTTTAGAGTCTGAAAACAACGATTTTTGTTTTTCTAATTTAATTTTGATTTTCTGAATTATGTTTGATATTATATATATGATATTCATGATGGATTGTATAATCATGTGATGATTGTATGTATCGATGTGTATATATATATATGATATATGTTGTTTTTATTATGGAGATTGTATATGATACGATTTCTGAAAAAACTAAACAGATTTGGTGAAATCTGAGTCTAGTGTCCGATTTTCACAAACGATATGTGTTTTCTAACTGAAATCGGGTCACTAAGCAATACTGATAACATCAGCTCTGCGTATGTATGCCATTAGATGTCATTACAGGCCCCATAACGGTGATTTATTATTTTTTGAAAATTATTTAATTTTCTGAAATTTCAAAATTGTTATTGAAGGGTTTCGAGGCACAAACGCAGCGGAATAAACGCGAAAAATAAATCAAAATAGCGAAACCCTCCGCAGGATCCATGCGAAAACAAAAGATTTAATTCGGAGATAAAGAATAAATACCTTTAGAAGCTTTAACAGTTCATTAATGGAAGATTAATGGAGGTTCAAAGCTTGTTTAATCACCACGTATCCCGCTCTCGCGATCTACGCTCTACGGTATCCACACGAACACTTTTCATGAAGGATTGATATATACTAGCACCCGAAAACTGCTTGTCTCTCTCTATCTTCCTCTTTTCTCAAAACGGCTAGGGTTTTAGTAAAAATATGTCTCTTTTATTAAACCAGCCCATAAAGAGATTATATAGAGAGGGGAATAAGTTTTCTAATTATAATCCAATTATAATTAATACTAATCCAAAATTCTAAATTATTTAATTAAGTCTCACTTAATTAATTAATTATTAATTTTGGAATTAGTTTAAATAATTCATGTATTCTATTTATATAATTAATTAAGTCATACTTAATTAATATCATAAATAAAATAAATTACTTATTTAATTTAAATTCACAATTTAAATTATTTCTCCTTCAAGCGTTCTTTGTGTGTGACCCTGTAGGTTATTATTACGTTGACAACAATTTTAATAAATCGATGATTCGATTAAGCCTTTCGTGATTAATGTTCCATGTAATATAATCCATTTAATCTTGATATTATAGATTAAACTCAAGGCATGTCTCGTGTCATCCTCTTTATAATTTAATCTTTATTTTCTTGATCAATGAGTAGACTATTAAAATCAAATCAACATTTGAGCACGGCCGTGCATTTCATAGTCTCACTCAAACAAGAGGCCAATAATATCACTCCTAAAATTAGGAGGATTAAATCTCATCTAGATCATGCATATTTCTCATACGATTCATAATATACCCAATGTCCACTTTTATCATCACCCGGTCAAAGGTAACTTTTAATGTAATCAAAGTATATTAATTCTCGTATAGAAATATAATGATTTCAGGTCTAAGGATCATTACACCATTATCACAGTGAGAATTACTTATGACACTTATTTAACATGTAGAATCTCACGGCGGGTCATTCCAATGCCATGCATTGAGACATGCACTTATGTTCTTGACTTTAGTATCACCATACCTATGACCAATGAGATGTGGTCATCTGTCAAGAAACATACTAGTCTTTGTGCATTATTATTGTCCTTAAATAATAATACTCGACTAGGAAATTTTAGGAATAAGATACTATTCATATAATCTCATTTTTAAGTCACATACTTAAAGATATATAATACGTATCAAAATTCTAAAGACATTTATTATGCTTTCAATTTATTACGCAGTAAATAAAACATAATAAATAAATAATAATCAATAAAACATAATCCTTAATAATAAATATTTTCCTTAAAATATAAAAAGTATTGTCTCTAGAGCACAATTACTAACGGTTATATATGATTATATGATATGTTTATATAATATAATATATATAATATGTGTTGTGGGATAGCATGGTGCATGGTCATGGCCTTAAGACCCATTAGTTAATGGTTTTTTTTATTTATGGTTCTGGTTTCTAAATATGACTTGCATGTCGTCTATTCATTGTAATTTGATTATGTCGAATGTAACTCGAGTTCTTCTTGTAATTTCATTGGAATATTTTGCTTCATTATTCAATGTAATTTTCAATGAAGACTTGCAAGCAAATAGGCAATCTAAAAGGGGATGTTGGAGCAATGAAGAAAGAATTAGAAGACATGTAATAGTATAGTATTTTAAACCACCATAGATTGACCTTGATTTTTCCATTAACTTGGAAAGATCACATAGGATTATGCCATAACCATGAGACAATTTAATTTATGCACTATATATATATGATGTATATGGTGCAATGTATAGATATAGAATGAGTGTTTAATTAGATTATTCATGCTTGTATTAGATACGACACCCTTGCCATGCCTGCTTAAGAAAGATAAAATCTATAACGATTAAAAATTTTAAAATTGAACAAACGATCATGAGATTCTTGTATTTATGAAATACGATATTAAATATGAATTTTCCTTTTTTTTGATATGGGGAGATTTTTTCAAAAGCGGATTATTAGTTTAATTCGTAAGGAAGTCATTTTTTTAAGAAAGACCGCTTATGACTTCTCTGACGAACTGAAAATCAATCCATTGATGAATATTGAAATGAAATATTTGATCAATAAAAAATTGAGAATCTCTTTATGATGTGATAATGATCGTTAATATAAACAATAAAATCCCTAAATACATATTAAGTTAATCAGATGCCTTCCAATATTTAATACTCGTCAAGATTGAGAAAGGGTGGGTTTGCCAAAGCAAAGTGCTCTCATCAGTCATGGAAAGACGTGATAAGTAAATGTACTTAATTTGTTGAAATATTGAGTCTAACTTAACTAAATCATCACAATAAGATTGTGGGTTAAGATGCATAGAGTTTGGTGAGATTTATTGGATAAATGTGTCAATTGTTTGTCCCACCAAACTATCCAAGAGTTATATTTGATATAAATGACAAATGTTGTCTACCTAAATAGTTGTGTTTTAGGAGTATTAGCACACACTAACTTAAAATATAGATGAAATATAGATCTTGACTCACTAGAAAGATTTAGAGAAATACTTTCTGAATTGATAGTTAGGGCTATTAATTTGATAAAAATAGTGGGAGGGATATTATGATATACCATAATCACTTAAACATAATAATTAATAAATCTATAATCTATCTTAATGTGTTATAATATGAATGGTAAAAATACAAATAATTTCTCTATGTAATCATCCCTTGAGAAGGACAAACAAACAGGAACTGACTTCCTCGACTGACATAGGAACTTCAGAATCATCCTCAGGAACCGCTATGTCATTCAAATCCTCCTTCTAATCCTCTACCTTAGAATGCAACATGTGTTAAAAAAAATACTTATTAAAAGCAAATTAATGACACAATTGATGATTCATGTCTAATGCTTGCAATGTTATATGTGTGCTAAGCTTGAGAAGCAACATGAGCATATAGATGCTTAAGTAATGATTGAGAACTTTTAAATAATGTTTGAGGGACAGGCTCGTCAAATAAGATTTGACAATAATAAGGCAATGTATAATTGCAAGTGGGGAGAGTGAGATCCGGTTACACCACATGTTCGAAAGATGATGGGATATATTAAATACTTTGATTTTAGACTTTTAGATTGGTCTAGAAACTCATATTGATTTGATCTTGTAATCTTTGAACAATAATTATTCTCATTATGTTATGAATAAAAAATGAATGATATAGGCAAAAGACCCACTGAGTTGTTAAGCATGTTAAGAACTGCTGAAGGAAATATGGTAAAAACATGAACTATTCACATACTGATGGTGAATGAAGGGAAATTGAAAGGCAATGAGAAGATTGGATCTATGTTGGTACGGAGGCGTTCAATGTTGGCCACTTCATCAAAATTGATGGCTCTTTATGAAGGGGAACCTACTTCGATTGTCAGCATGGCCTCTGTGTCATAGGATAGTTTGAACGGTGTTTCGACTATGCTATTCCAGGGGGAGGTACGGTAAGCCCACAAAATATGAGGAAGTTCCTCCAACCAGCGCTTCTTTGACTCCTGAAGCCTCTTCTCGATGCCCCACAGTAAGGTGCAGTTTGTTACTTCCACTTTTCTATTGCCCTAGGGGTAGGCCACTATAGATTTCTTATGTTTGATGACGCGTTCCTTGAGGTAGTTTCTGAACTCAGATCCTACGAACCGTGGTCCATTGTCCGAGACTAGTACCCTTAGGAGTCCGAATCACATTATGATGTTATCCGTGAACTTGATGCAGTCCTGTTGGTTTATGGTTTTCATCGCTTTTCCTCATCACACTTAGTCATGTAGTCGATCGCCACCAGGATGTAGCAGAGTTTGCCCCGAGCTCGAGGGAATGGGCTCATAATGTCTATTCCCCACATGGCAAAAGGGATCGGTGATAGTACCAAGGATGGAAGAGAGGGATTCTGTCGGAGCACATTGCTGAACAACTGGCATTCTTTGCATTTCTTAACAAACTCTAGGGCATCATTGTGGATGGTCGACTAGTATTACCCATGTCGAATGATTTTGTATGCAAGGGCCTTCCCGGCCATGTGATCTCCGCAGATGCCTTCATGCACTTCTCTTAAACAGTAGTCTGCTTCTTCCGAGCCTACACATTTGAGGATAGGGGAGCCGAATGTTCTTCGAAAAAGGATCATGTCCTATAAGAAGAACTTTGTTGCTTTGGCCTTGAGTTGCTGGGCTCCTGTCTTATCGTCTGTGAGGGTGCCGTGTTCCAAGTATTCTATAAGGGGAGTCATCCAGTTCGAGCTATCATCTATCTCCATGATCTCCGCTTGGTTAATGTTGGGCTCGGACAGCTCCTTAAAGTAGACATATGAGTCAAATTCGGTGGAATTTTTGACTAATTTGAACAGATTATCAGCTAGCATGTTGTTTTCTCTATCAATTGGATGATTCGGACCATAGAGAAGGTAATGGCTTGTTGGACCTTGAACCCCTCTGGATTTGTGAGGATTAAACCTGCCCCGGACCGTCCTTGTGTTGAGGAACCGTCTACCTACAAGTCCCAAGATTTCGGGTCAGGGCCTTCTTTGGAAACAGATGGTAGTTCGAGACACATAGGGGTGGTGTCCGGGAATGTACACTCCATCACAAAATCGGCCAGAGCCTGAGCTTTGATGGCTTTACGGGGGACGAATGTGAGGTTAAATTGGCTAAGCTCAACTACCCAGTTGACCAACCATCCGGAAACATCAGGTTTGTGGATGATTTTGCGGAGTGGTTGGTCAGTTACCACCCGGATTTCCCTTCCTTGGAAGTAGTGTCGCAGCTTGCGGCTTGCAGTTATCAAAGAAAAAGTTAACTTCTCGAGGTTAGGGTAACGGGTTTCAGCATCATTAAGGACTTGGCTGTCATAGTTGATTGGTTTCTATTGCCCTTTGTGCTCCCGAACTAAGGCTACCCCGAATGCCAAGGGTCCAGTATTGAGGAAGAGGGACAAGGTTTCTCCGGGCTCTGATTTATACAAGATGGGGGGTTTTGAGAGGTACTCTTTGATAAAATCAAAGGCCGTGGAACCGGGGTGCCTGTTGCATGGCATTGACTGAGAACTTGAGGGTGGTGACTGTGTTTTCAACTCTTTGTACGGAGAGTAATTTTAGAGTTTACAATACTCAGAAATGCCCAAATAAGCTCATAACAGGTCTTAAATTGCCGAGTAAATAGCAAGAACAAGTTTTTTAAAAGAGGGTTTTGGGGGGTTGAACTTACTGGAATTTGCCTCTTACTGTCGGGAAAGAGTCGTTGATGTGGGAGAGCCCTGTGGCACCGAGACCACAGTACGGAGGTTCCCCCACCTTTTAGCGCCAAATGATAAGTCTGAACGAGATGGGCCCCTCATCTCCTTGTTGGGCTGACTTTGAGCTCCGTGAGTGATGTAGCTGCAGGATGGGGTTCTTGCAAAATAATGCTAGAGGGGTATGGTTTCCCCGCGACACCTCCAGCGTGAGAATCAAGTGGTGTTGTTAGAGAGGAAAAGACCTATAAGCGGCTAGACTACCAGTATGGTTTCCCCGCGACACCTCCAGCGTGAGAATCAAGTGGTGTTGTTAGAGAGGAAAAGACCTATAAGCGGCTAGACTACCAGTGTGTGTGTATATTCAAAAGTGAGTCCCCCTAAACCCTTCTTTTTCACTCTTTAAATAGGACATGGTTTTAGGGTTTAGGGGTCTGTACCTTAAATCCTGGCCCTTCATCGTCCATGTGTGGTCGGGACAGGTGAATGGGTGTCCTCGCCTATCACTCATTTGACTTGTCCTCTATCTCCCATGCGTTGGGATATTTGGACCCTTGTGACTGGTCATTTGGGTTGGGTCAAAAGGAGTGGGCCGAGGGGGATAATGGTCATCGATTTGGATCCTCGGCTATCATGAGTGATGATAAAGAAAATTGAATGAGATACAGTACCATAAAGACTTAACTCAAAATACAAACATACATACTTACAATCAAAGAAAACTTACTCACACATACTCTTACCACTCACTTATAATAATATCAAATAGATCAAAAATGAACTTATTTAAGGATATGAGAGATAATCTTACACTTATAGGATGTCCTATATTTTCGGTTATCCAGAAATACGTAGTCATTAAATCTTACAAGGGCTTGCATAACACAAAACAAATGCTACCTAATAATATACAGAGGCTTGTAAGGCATGAAACACAATGTTACCCAATGACCAGCTTATACATACATAATAGTCATGACTATACGTGTCCCATAACTTCGATGACACGACCATACTATTTAAATACGCCGTATAGGTGGTGCCAAGCACGAGATTTATCCAGTCATGACGGACGTCTTACAAAATCTCTCAAATCAATCATATATCACAAATAACTGAAAATATTTTTACTCTATAAAGATCAACTCAAATGAAAAAGCACGAAACATGAAACTTGCAGAGGATTCTGATATCTTTCCAGAATGTTAAAACTCGCCAAACACGAAGAAGTAATGAATGCAGAAAATAAATAAACACGGGCTATTAAAATAGATTCAGCACGTGATCACATTAGTATTTTGGGGTTTACGACCTCAAGATCACAGAATTTGACAGCAGAATGTAAACAAAGAACGAAGAGCTCAAAAAAATCTTTCCATAATGCTATTACTCATAGTTATTGAATAAATATTCAATTTACTATGAATTTACGAAGTTACAAGATAACGACATAAAATAAGCTACTAGATTGCACAAAAGGCAGATTTTGACATACTTGTGGGCAAAATTTCAGAAAATGTAATGAAAGTCGTAGATAATTGAAATAACTTTCCAGGTAGTATAAAATCATAACAATTCAATGAATAACGAATGAGATACGATTTTTACAAGATTCACAATTGATATAAACCGTTATGAAATATACAATATATATATACAATTTTGAAAGAACAAAGAGAGTGTATCGAAGATATCTGTACCTTAAAACTCAAAAAATATGAACGATGCTCAAGAAATTTAGATGTCCCAATCACAAAAATTCTAGTTTAATATACTCCTATATTATATACCGAGTTCGCGTCGGGTTTCGTGACATTTCAGGTTTTACCACCTCTTCTATTTTTTAGAGTGATTGAAAATATACTCTTATATTATATACTCCATATGTCCCGATTTATATGGTTGGATTGCTTTTGTACATATTTTAAGATAAAATAGTTCATTTGTCTTTCATTACACGTGAAAGTTACGGTTCAAATGTACAGTATGTATGTACTGTATTCACTTTGTCAGGTGTAAAAAATGGCAGGACATGCATATAATTTTGTTATTACTGTTAAATAATTATGAACCAACTAACGAGTCTCTATCATTGCACGTGAAATTTATTTTATTTTACTTAAATTTTGTTATTTTAAACATAAACTATTTCAAAAGTAGGGTTATAAATAGAAGATTCATTAATTTTCGGGTCATTTTCGGGTTCGTGTCTTATTGTACCTAGTTGTTTCGAGTTAAATATTATAGACCCAATTCGTATTTTTTCGGGTTGAGTTCAATTCAGATTTCGGGTTGGGTCAGAAATTACCCCCCTAATTTTTTGACAGTTGACTAGTATTCTAAACAAATAGGATATCGTTTTTAAATATTTTCGTATTTGAGATATGAATTCAGATATTTGGATCGAAATTCCGATGTAGACATCTCCCTGCCTGAAATATCAGCCTTCCAAAATAAAGGCTACCAAGCTAAAAAAAACCTGTACCCGATACTAAATATCACAAAGCAAACATCTAAAATAAATACATACTCAAGTACCGGCAGCAACCCGCTTGTGTAAGAGAGAACCTATCCATCGAGAACGAGAGAGAGAGGGCGCAGCGCAAACATAATAAATTAAACTCCTCCTCCATAATATCTTCTTCTTCATCATCTTCTCTCACAAATACACACATATCATACATAATAAATTAATCGATGGGAAAGAATCAAGCGTACAAGGCTATGCAGCGATCAAGGCTGGGTTCTAGTTCTGCTGGCCCAGATGAAGTTGAGGACGGCATGGTTTGTACCTTTTCATACCCCCAACCCCTTAATTTAATATTTTTATCTGGGTTCTGTTAAAATTACAATTTTTATTTCTTGATATTAGTTTTCATCAACTGGGTATGTTTCTGAAAGTGGATATATAATCAAAATGATTGAATAATTATTTGTAGATCATAATTAGATTAGCAGAATCGATGTTTGACCTGATGATTAACTAGTAGTGTGTACAAGTACTTTATTGGCTGTTAATCATATTCTTAGGTAGTCTTTTACATTCACTTGGGAATATGTTTCGAGCTATAGACGTTATATGTGTGTACACTTTTGAGTATTGCCTAGCTTAAGTATGCGCGTATTTTAAAATAATTAGAGATACAAGCGATATTTTTAAATTGTTGACGAGATGATTGTGAGTGGACCATCGTCGACCCACCAAAGTGCAATGGTCAAAGTCAAAGTAATGTCCTCGAAGAGGGTTATTGTTCCCACAAAGATGCGTTTATGATTAGAGTCAGTGTAATAATGTTTAAAGTTCTCAACAAGTAGTAAGAGTGTGTGTAATTATCACTAAGTAGACAGATATAACAAAAATCAATATAATAGAATATGGGGTTTTCAAATCCACTTAATCAATCAATCCCAACGTTCTAGTTAAGGACACTTTAAGTAATCTAGGCCACGTTTCCGTGTACATAAACCATTTCATGACCAAATCCACTTAAAAAGATAGGATAGAAGGGCCGCGGTCATGAAATTAATCCTAACCACTATACGTCTATGAGGTTAAAACCATGGTTGTCACGGCGCTCGACTAGTCGCGACTAGTCGACGACTAGTCGAGCAGTCGAGGTGGAAGAGTCGACTGAAACTGCCGACTTGAAAAAAATGATATTTCGGGCGACTAGTCGACTGACTGGTCGACTAGTCGACTGACTGGTCGACTAGTCGACTGACTGGTCGACTAGTCGACTAGTCGAGTCGACTGGTTCAAAAAAATTTCAATTTTCAATTTTCTGTCTATGTTCCAGGCACTGAGCTTGAGTGGAGTACATTGTGGGAGTAAATTACAAGTTTTGGATAACTCATAAATTTAAAAAGTTGGAATTATATAACATATATAATCTAATAGATATAATATATATAAATTTATTAATTAAATTATATATATATAATTTATCGACTAGTCGACGACTAGTCTCGACTAGTCAGACTAGTCGACTAGCCGGACCTCTGTCGACTTGACTCGACTGACCGCCGTGACAACCATGGTTAAAACATTAATCCTATTTATTAAAAATTCCCAACTTTGGCTATATATGATATGCAGGTAACTATCGTTCCTCCTAATGAATTAAAATCCATATCTAATGCACATGCTTGATTAAAGAGTTCTAATTACAGCTTAACTTTCATAATTTTGTGATTATTTGACACGGTGTAAGGTGATCAGGCTTATGACATCAATCCGAGCTAGTCTACTCTAGGCATGCATCATCTAGGGGTCAACAAGTTTCATATCTCAATGACTCAATCATAAATTAAGATAAACAATTAATGAGAATGATATGCAATTGAAAACATGATAACAATCTAGATTAACAGGTAAAACAAAAGAATTAAGATAAACAACGTTACTGAATTAAACGCCCTCCGAAAATACGGAGTACCAAATCCAAAATCACAAAAGTATGTGAACAAAACAATTTGAAAAAATTAGATCTCAAGCTAGTCTCTCACACATTATACCTAAGTTAATCAATGGGAAAGAATCAAACATACAAGGCTGTGCAGCAATCAAGGTTGGATTCTAGATTACCCAGATTTAGTCTTTTACATTTACCTGGGAATAGGTTTCGAGATGTAGACAATATAATCTATCCGTGGAAACATAATAACATATGTCAAAGAGATTGCTTCGGGTATTTTAAAATACTGTGTAAAGTGGGATATTATTGTCAAGGTTTAAACTTTATTAACAGTATTGCTGAAATTTTTATTAAGTTATTGTATCTGTAGAATATACACAATTGAATAATTTTTTAATATGAGAATATTTTTCTAGAACTTGAACAAATGTTGGAACATTATTTTTTTTGTAATTGTTTTCCAGCCAAAATTTCTACATATAAAATTATTTTATGCCGAACAAACTGGCTTATGCTACAACTTTGTTGAAATTGTTCATTCATTTTTCTATTGCGAGCTAACACTGAAAACTTGGCGTGTTAATCAGCTTTCTTAAAACCTCTTGATGGAGGAAGATTTAGTTGCACATTTCTTATATTAACACTCCCGCTCAAATGAAAACCGGTTTTTGGTCGAAGACTGGATCAATAGGTGCCTACCTTTTGGGGCAATAATCTAATCATAGTGTCCGTAATATATATTTCAGAATTATTGGGGTGAGAGGGTTTGAAAAACCTTAAGGTATTAGGAGTAAGTCTGAATTGAATCATATATATTTTAACAAAAAGAAAGTTTCATGTACTATTTGTGAACTATGAACCATTATGGAAATTGTGTGGAGTCATGTTAAATGACGAAGTAGTTGATGTGAAGAGGTGTGTTATATGAACATGGAACTCAAACTAAAAATAGGAGCAAAGCTGGTCAATATTTTTTGTATGTATGCACCGCAAGTCGGATTGGAGGAGCTTAATAAAAAGACATGTTGGGATTGTGTGCATGATTTGGGAGGAAAAGTACCATTGGATCAACGTATTATATAGTAATGACTTTAAGGGTTGTATTGGAGCGGGAACACATATTCTATTACATTTTTTGTAAGTAGATTGTAAAATGTTCTATAAGCAGCATGCTTCAGATAAATTGAATGCTTAAATATATGGCTTTTAAATTTCTTTAGTTGCTGTCATAAGATATGTTGCTTATCTTTTTTAAAAGGGGATGAAAAATAAGTTGCGAGTGTGATAAACTGTCAGCTTTATATTATCAATAATCTTTCAGAGTTTTATAGCTCCCTCTGGTTCAGTGAAAAGATTTGTATTTGCTTCTGGTTGTTTTGTAGTGATATGTTGTTACCAATTGTCTATCCTTATTTCAGTAATTTATTCTCTGTTGTATATTTCTATAATTGATAGCTATTGTGGTATTTCCATGAGGTTTCCAGTCTATATTACTTGTGTAAAGTCACCTAGTATAGGCACTATTTGTTTCCCTTTTTTCCCTTTCCTTTGCCCCTTTTTTCTGTATCGTTTCTGATGAAAGCAGTCACAGGTGGATGGTTCATTTCATTCACCAGAGTGGCATGCAGCCCGTTTGGCCAGCCTGAAAACCTCTCACACTGTTACTTGGGAAGAGTACAAGAAGAAGCAAAAGGTAATTTGTTGCTGCTTACTCACAAACATGAACTGATTATATTGCAGGCATAGTTTTTAGTTTGCAGGGACTTTCATTTTTTATGTTTACTTCAAGTATATTTTATCTTTTATTTCTCCATTTGAGTCATGATGCCATTAACTGAATGGAGTAAATTTACTGTTGTGCAAGTGTTTGCTGTAATATAGTGCTATATCCAGTTAATACTTCTAAATCTTGGTGCCTCTTGGTGCCTTTGGCCTTTTTTGCCAGAAAATATATTCTGAATATCTGTTCCGGCATTGTTAATCAATTTTGTTGTCTTTGTTCTCTTGAAATCAATATCTACTTTGGTGAAAATGCTAAAATCTAAGAGTGGACAGTTACCAGATGGTTTAACGGCTTAATTTGCTAGGACGAAGAAATTAGAAAGGGGGAGTTAGAAGCCGATAAAGATAAAATGATGAGAGAGTACAGAGCCCAGTTGGATGCTGAAAGGGCCAGTAAGCTTGCACATGGAAGAAATCACTCGCACAGTAAATCTAGTCACAAAAAAGGTATGCACAGAATATTATTATGGGCATAAATGGAAATTGTTTAAAGTCTGTTGTTCTTTCTTTTTAAAGATCATATAAATATATTGTCCGTGCAGATGACAAGGATTTGAAGAAACGCAGTAGTAAGAAGAAAAAGGTATGATGTATATGATAATGTTGTTCGATTTTACTTTTGACCCACTTGAGTTTTGATTTGTGTGACAAGTCATTTAATTTTTTCCCCTATCCCTGAAATTAAACTTTTCACAAGGTGATGCAGAAAACCAGTGAGTGTGCACGAAACCAATAATTGAAATTCTCGACAGACGAATTGTGAAATCTATAGTGTACATGTGTATATATGCTAATAAACATCCGAAATCAATTCTTGTTCAGAAGTTTGCAGTAAGCTTTATCACTACATTAGTACAATGTGAATCGAAACTTCATATATACTACGTAATCAAGAACGAATTGGCAGTGAAGTTTGCTCCAACCCAATTAATTTGCAGTGGGCCTTAATTATGTGTTAAGCCAATCTTACCCTGTCATGGGTAAAGATGCTGTATAAGTTATCATAACTTAGAGAAAAAAAATTGCTCGTTATGATCTAAAAGTGTTGTCTTTCGTAGCATGCTAATATGCAATGTGGTTTCTTTGAAGTAGCAATCTTGCAATCTAAGAAACTCTGGATGTATTATAAGTATCACTGTTGAAGTAAGGAAATTATTTTACCCAAAAACACATCTAAGTCATTCATGGCAACTTATTCTCCAGCATTCGAGAAAATCTTCGGAGTCAGATTCTTCAAGTTCATCATCAGACTATTCTAGTAGTGATGATGATGATGAGAGAGAATCAAGAAGATCAAAATCAAGGTCTAAGAGAAGGAAGAGAGAGAAAAGGCACAGGTCAAGATCTAAGCATTCATGCAGGGATGAAGAGGCTGATGGTCCTTTGCCTCTTTCAAAATTCTTTGGGAATTCAAAAAACTGATGTTTGATTCCGAGCTTCTATATATTCTATCTGGCATTCAGATTATTTCTAATGTGCCATGATACTCGTTTTAATAGTTCAGCTCGCTAGATTGTTACTCTGACAATATTACATTAAAAAACTATGTAAAGATATTAATTATTCTTAGGGTTTGTTTGCAGATTGGTATTCTTGTTGCAAGACACCGTAAGAATCTATTGAATTATTTTGATAATTAATTTTCAGCTTGCTCGATAGCCCTTTCTTTTTCACCGATTTCTACCAACACTACTTGAAATGAAGATATTTAATTATGTATTTATGTGCATGGAAAGGTTATGAATCTTGATTTGATCTGTTGCCATTGTTGTTTCACAAGAATACCCTTGGAGTCCGTTTGGGGGTGGCATTAAGCTGACAGTCTGCTTTATGCTTCAAGTTGTCTGATTATATTTAAATATTTTAATTTAAAATTAGTTTTAGTTCAAAAAATTTAAGTATTTCTCCGTTATTTTTTTCAGTTTAATTTGATTCACATCAAATTTTAATATAAATACATACATTTTGCGTATTTTTTTACTTATTTTACATTTGTTGTATATATTTATATGTTTCTACTTTTATTTTATATTTAAATAATATACATTTTATTTTTTCTTAATCAAAATTTATTTTAATAAATCAATTTATATAGAATTACTCAAATAGACGTATTTAACTTCAAGTACAAAAATATTATTTTTAATTTAAACTCAATAAAGTATTCTTAAATTTAAAAATAACTTTTATAAGTTGAACTCAAATAGCTTTTACATCTATGGGCTATAAAAGCTTCCGAAAATGTAATAACAGAACTCATAGTTAATTTTAAATATTAAATTAGATGACTAAATTATAATTCGTGTGATGTAATTTTTTTTAAATATTTATTATTATATTATTGATATTTTAATAATTTTTTTTATATATTCATTTCATTATTTTCAAAAGTTATTTTAATTTTATTTAATATATAAAAATATTATTATATCTTTAAATTTATTACTTAATTTATACTATAAAATTAATTTTAATTATATATATATATATATATATATATATATATATATATATATATATATATATATATATATATATATATATATATATTGTACAAAATAGTGTGATTAATCGGTAGACGGGTTAGTCGAACTCGGGTCAAATAATTGTTTTTAAACAAATTTATTAAAAATCGGGTGAGATAGGAAAAATTGGTTAAAACGGTTAATAATTTATATAAAATCAATTAAAATTAATATTTTAAAATTATAAAAAATTTAATAATCAATAGTTGTAAATGTTGTAGACACTAAACTAATATTAATGACAAGTATTTAGTTTATTAAAATTTTAATAACTAAATATCAGGACTAATGATATGTGATATTTTTTTAGATATTTTATTGTAATTGATGTTGTTTAAATATACTTATATATTATTATTTATTAAAAGAAATTGTCTCCGATTGATTAGTGATTAATTACTATAAAGTATTTTTATTGATTAATTCTAATTCTCAATTGTTAAAATATTGATATATATATATATATATATATCGATTATATTTCCTTGAGATTATAATAATAACGATATATTATAATTTTAATATGGGTTTTTAATAAATAATAATTTATAATTTTAGTTAGTTATTAATAAGTTGAAAGGATTTTTTGCATTAATATATATTATAAATTTAATTTTTTTTTTATTTAATTTAATATCATATATTACTACAATATTAATTTTTATTTTTTAAAATAAGAATAAGGATAGTAGACAATGACATGATAGAGGCGAGGCCACATTAGAAATGGTAGAAATCAATCAATCATGAACATAAGTGTGTGAGTTTGTTATAAAAATAGCACATATTTTTTTTATTATTATAGAAAACTATGAACTAAACTTTTCGTATTTAAGCTTTATTAATAAAAACACGAGTAAAATTTATGTAAGGCATGAGCTTAAATATTAAAATATTTTTTATATGGTCAAATATGTAATATTTTAAATTTTAATTGAATTTTAAATAAATTCTAATATAAATTGATATAAATAAAAGAACAATTATATTATAATATTCGTGAGATTTTATTAATAATTTGTAATTTTAAATTAATTAAAGTGTATGAGTAGTTATGAAGTTGAGATGTGTAAGTATATTGTATTTGGTATAAATTTTAATATGTATAATATAATAATAATAAAAAATTTAATATTAATGAGACTTAATTAATGAGTTTCAATTTTAAATGAATTAAAGAAAAAATGTATAACTCCATTGTATTTATTAAAATTATGTTATATAAATATTATATTAACAATATTTTTTTAATATAAATATATAAAATTTAGGCTATAATTTATATATAATGTTATGTCAGGAAACAAACACTTATGCTGTCAGGGAATGCTCAAGATCAGAGTTTATGCTGACGTCATCAGAGAATGAAGAAGCTGTAGGTCAGAGTTTACTCAATCAGAGTTTACTCTAACAGAGAATGCTCAAGTCAGAGAATAAACAACCGACAGAGTTTACGAATCAGAGTTTGAAAAGAAGCAAGACAAATCAGAGTATGATTAAGATAGTGAAGAAGGAATCCAAATACAAGTCTAATTGCCTTATTGAAGTTATTCTTTTTATAATCTATTTTATAATTGAATTGTAATTGTGTCTATATAAACACAGAAATAGGTTAACATTAAGAGATCTTTCAAGTCATATTTTTCATAACCTAGCAGTTCTTGAGAACAAAGAATTTCTTGAGAGAGTTTTATATTCAGTTTATTCAAGTTAATATAAAACAGTATTTCTTTTTACATACTTGTGTTCTTGATCGATTATTAGGTACTATTACATTTAACTCCCCTTCTGTAATAGATTATCTTTCTGGGCAAACAAGTGGTATCAGAGCAGACAGTTAAATAAAACTCAAAGATCATATAAACATGTCTGGAAACAAGTATGAAATCATCAGGATCCCAATATTGAAGAAAGCTGAATATCCTACATGGAGGGTGAAGATGTTGATGTTCCTGGAAGACACAGATCCTGATTATTTGGATAGAATCAATGAAGGCCAGTATCTTCCAACAAAATTGGTGCCTCAACTATTGTGGAAGGCAGACAAGTGCCTGAACATTATACTCTTAAGGACAAGAAGGAGTGGACTAATGAGGAAAAACAAGAAGTCCTCAAAGATGCAAATGTAAGGAATATTCTGCATAATAGTCTTGACTCTATGATGTCTAACATGGTAATTGCATGTAAAACTGCCAAAGAAATTTGGGATGCACTAGATGTTCAATGCCAAGGAACCAAGGAGATTAAGAAGAACGGGAGATCTATCCTTATACAAGAGTATGAATATTTTGAGGCTAAATAGAATAAGTCTCTCACTGATATCTATGATAGATATTTACTTTGTTGAACAATTTGGCATTGGTGGATAAGGTGTATGATAATGAAGATTCAAACACTAAATTTCTAAGGGCTCTTCCTGAAGAATGGGATCTGCAAACATCCTTGATAAGAGATAGGGCTGATTTAGATGAGATGTCTTTAGATGAGGTCTATGGAAAATTAAGAACTCATGACTTAGAATTACAACAAAGAAGAAACATGAAAAGTAGCAAGGAAAAATCTGTTACCTTGAAGGTTGAGACTAAAATTGAAGAACCGAAAGAGAAAATCTCAACAAGAAAAGGAAAAGATGCAATGGTCAAAGAAAATAGTGAATCAGAGTTTGAGACAAACTCTGATGCAAACTTTGATGACTCCACAGACTCTGACATGATAGAGATGGTTGCTATAATTGTCAAAGGCTTCAAAAAGATGAAGTACAAAAAGTACAAGAAGCAAGGAAATTTTCAGAAAAAGCATGGAGAACCAGAAAAGAAAGATAGATTCAGAAAAAGAGAAGATAAAGATGGAAAATCAAAGACTATTGACAAATCAAAAGTCAAGTTGAACGGCATATTACTAGGCCTATTTGTAATAATTAGATGACAACTCAGCTCTAGCTTATAAAGAGAAGTAAATAATAAACACCAAACATGAATCAAGACGAAGACAGTCAACTAATCACAAAGGATCTAAGTATTAGAAGTATTTTATGGGATTGCTACTCAACACTGGAAGAAGTTCATTAATATGTTCAAGCATCAGTGAAAATAATAAAGTGGTAGTACTTCTAAAGAATACAGAAGATATAAAAGATTTCAAGTGGTTACTACAGAAAGATTCCAGAAGAAGAGGAAAGACAGTAAATCAGAAGAATAGCAGAAGGCCACAACTTACATGTTAAAGATGGAGAATAATTATTACAGTATGACACAAATGAACCAGATAGTACATTTGTGTGTCAACTAAATTAATAATTATTCAACATCGAGCTAAAGTGGTTTATGACAGAAGATGAAGAAAAGGGAAGACTTCAAAGCTGACTACTATGTAATAAATGACAGAGATAGTATTTTAATTCTACTATCAAATGTTAATTGATTATTTAATTTATCTAATTAAATTAATTCAAATTGAATTGAATTTAATTTATAAATTAACTAATTAAATTAAGTAAAATTAATTTATTATAAAAGATATGACTTAATATGACTTTTTATATAATTTAAATGACTATTTATTAAGTCATACCGAATTATACAAATAAGTCATACCGAATTTATTAATTAAAAGTCATACCGAAATGATTTTTAGTTAATTAAGTAATAAATCATACCGAGCTTTAATTTAAAGAGTCATACCGAATTTGGGTTATTTATTAAATAAGTCATACTGATTTATTTAATTAAAAGAAAAATTGAATATGACTTTAATATAAGTCATACCGAATTTTTAAGAGTCATACCGAGTTCTGAAAGTCATGCCCAGCCTTTTTAAGAGTCATGCAAGAGTTATGTCTAAAGTTTCAAGAGTCATATTGGAAGAGTCAAACCACCTTTACAACATCTATAAATATGAGGTTTTGGCTTCATATTTCAGAGTTAGAAAAATCAGTTCAAATTCAGAAATTTGTCTGCATTGTAATATTCATAGATTTCTGTGCAAGTTTGAATAAAATTGATTAAACTCGAACACTTCATGTTGAATTCGTTCTAGATTATTTTATCAGTTATAAACTTTTCTTCAGATAAATTTTGTAATACTTTTCTTCAGATAAATTATCAATGAGGGAACTGAAAAAGTAAAGGAGAATAGACTAGAGATCCTGACCTCCCAATATGAGCAGTTTAGATCCAACCCTGGTGAGGGTATCTCTGAGGTGTTTCAGAGACTAAACAAACTGATAAACGAGCTCAAAATGAATGGAAAGTTTTATCAGAACCAGGAGGTGAACAGGAAGTTTTTGCTGACCTTACCCTAGCATCTGGAACACAGGATTGCAGCTATCCGGGAATCTAGGAACATGAAGGAGGTTACCCTAGAAAGACTCTACGGAGTTTTAAAGACTTATGAGCTGGAACAGATCCAAACCAGAGAGATGTATGGGAGAAGTAAGGTACTGAATTCCTCCAAGGCATTAATGGTAGAAGCACCAGAGAAAGTAGAAGTGAAGGCTATTGCACCTTCTAACAGTTCAACAGAGTATGTGGTTCCAGAATTTGGACATACTTCTGACAAACAAGAAGATGGTTAGTTCTACTCGCTGGAAGAACTAGATCAGATGGAAGATGAATCTCTAGCTATGGTTGCCAGGAAGTTTGGCAACATGAGATTCCGAAGAAACTCCTCATTCAGAGTTAAGCCCAATTTTGGAAGATTCCAAAAAGGAGGTTCTTCGACAGCAGTGTTAAAAAGAGGCTACAAGACCAGCTTAGTTGATAGAAGCAAGTTTCGTTGCTTCAACTGTAATGAGCTAGGCCACTTCGCAACTGAGTGCAAGAAGCCTAAGCAAGGGAAAAAGAGAGAGTCTTACGATGAGCTCAAAGAGAAGTATGATGTGCTCCTGAAAAAACATCAAGGAAAGTCTTATCTAGCAGAGGGCAGAAGATGGGATGACTCAGATAATGATGATGAGGAAGAGCTGGGAAATCTTGCTCTTATGGCTTCATCCAAGGAATCACTATCTCCCACCCGTCAAGGAGGAATAGAGGCAAATCCTTCTTGCCCTAAGATGTTTGCTCTGCTAGGAAAAGAACTAGATGGCGAAAGAGATAAGGTTAAGAAACTCAGACTCAAAGTCAAAGAGTTAGTTGATGGGACTGAAGTTCTTAAACAATTAAAAAGAAATCATGACAAGTTGACTGTCAAGTTGATTGAGGACTTAGCTGTTCAAGTCAGTAAAGTCAGTTGTCATGTTGTAGTAGAGACCAATCTCAGAAACCAGATAGAGGAAGAAAAGAAAAAGTGTCTTGCATATAAGAATTCCTCATATATTGTAAAGAACCTAGTTGACCAACAAGAAATAAGTCGTAAAGTTGGAATAGGCTTCGAGTACAATAAATCTGTAGGAAAGCCAAGCAACATAACCCCTTTCAGAAAAAGTGCTGCAGAAAGGGGTATCCCACATGTTGTTAAAAACACACCGAAACCTCTCTTCATAACACCGATAGCTGAACCTATTCTCAAGAGCTCCATTCTAATTGCATATGAAATGAAATTAGAGGATCTTGAGGAAGAGAAGAAGAGAGGAAAACAGGTTGAGGACATAAAATGAGTTAATGTCCAGAAAGAGAAGAGTGCACCTGAGACTCCAGTTAAAGTTGTGGGAACTTCTGATACCCCCAGACCTGGTGTAGGTGCAAAAGACTTAAAGAATAAAATGAGCAGACCTAACACGTTTGTTAACAGTATGAACAGTAACAATAAATATCATTCTACTGAGAACTTCAAATTTGCTGATAAAATTGAAGTAGAATCTGTTAAACCACCTACTGTATTGAATAACATGACTACTATTGATGCTTTCCATAAACCTTGTGGAATAATGAATTGTATGTTATGTGCTTTCTTTTCCCAGTTGCACAAGTAGAAGGGGGGTTGAATACTTGTGTGTCTTTTCTGCCTGATTTAAAATCAAATTAAGAACAAAACTCAAACACAAAGATATGAATAAGTATTGTTTTGTATTATTGATTTGTAAATACAAAACTCTCCTAGGATGTACACAAACCCTAGCAGCTTCTCTGTGTTTATCACAGCAACTCTCTCTATCTCTATGCTCTCACAAAATATTACTCAGACAAAATATGCTTCAACACTTTACAATTAGGTTACATAGAGTTTATATAGAGAGCTGCCTATCAACTAATAATAGAAAGATAAATTACAATAGGAAAATAATTCCTAATTATTAGTTGACAGTTTCCTTGTAGAATTCTCTTTCTTTCCCATAGCATATCTACAATATATTTATCTTGATTTTCGAAGACTTTCCATTCCTGTGATCTTCTTCCAAATTTAACTTTAACTGTATAGACTCTGAAACCTTCAGACTCTGATGATCTTCAGACTCTGATCACATGTAGACTCTGATAGATCATAGACTCTGATCACCTTCCAGACTCTGATCTTCATGCAGACTCTGGTTTCACTGTCTTCATAAATTCTTCTAAGTACAAATAACATGAATGTTGACTATCTAGACTCTGATTATACATTTCAGAGACTAGAAAGACTTATTGTAGATAAACTAATCTAGACCCTGTTCTAGTATTCTGTACATCATCAAATGAATATATTCCTAACAATCTCCCCCTATTTATGCTTTATAAAATGTAAGCATAAATCAAGGTTTGATGATGTCAAAACTAAAAAATAAAACTATTAATCTAGAACAATATAAAAGAATTATAAGGGAAAAAGAATTACTTCTTATTTAATCTTCTCAAAAGCTGGATTATTCTTCAAAAATGAATTGAGCATATTGTCCTCCACAATTGCAAGAGCTTCACCAACAAATATATTCAATTTCTTCATTTCTTAATTTGAACATTTTATTTGACAGTAGGCTGCTCTCAGATCATTTGCACTGTTTTCTTGAGTTTTTAAGTCCTTCAACATTAGAACACTGACTTTCCCATTCATAGGCTGAAACCCAAAGTAATGACCAACACCTTCTTGAAACTTGATTTGTTTTTCTTCTAATGGCATGGCTTGATCATTTCCTTCAGTATCAACATATTTCAAAGAAAATTTGCTCATTTGTCGATTTGCCTGTCTGTGCAGAGTCAGCTTCCTGTCAATCTCCTGAAACCATTTGCGATAACCTCTTTGCTTTTGTTTACTTCATAAGCAATTTACAGTAGGAATCTAATATACTGTAGTTCCTCAGCTTGTTTGAAAAAGATAAAATTTAATTGACTAATCCATCTTACACTTCCTCTTTCTAAGAAGTAAACCAGCATCTCATTCTTCACTTTTTCTATTCCTTCCTGACCTCCTTGTATCTTTGTTTCAAAAACATTATAAACAATTTGAGCAGACACCACTTTGTTTAAGTGCTTCTGAGTGATCTTCTCAAATTGCCTATCTGTCAAGGATTGAGGATCCCTGGTTAAGGTAGATGTTCTGTCAATATCTGATTCTTCAAATCCTCCAAGTCCAACCTTCTTTTTAGCTCTTAGTTGCAGATTTGATTGACTGCATTTCCAGTAAGAAGGTTCTTGAGTTTCATCAGAGTCTGATTTCTTCCTTTACTTATCAGAGTCTGACTTAGACCCTGATTTCCCATGTCCAGTCCCTGACTGGTGTGTTTGAGTTCTTGCTACTCCAGATTGCTTTTGTTGCACACCATTAGGACCCTTAGGACCATGAGAACTATCTCCATCATCACCATCTCTCCTCTTTTTAACTCCCCTTGATCTATCCTTGCATCCCTCATCCTTATTTCTCCTGGATGATTCACCTTGCTTCTCCTTCTCCCCCTTTTTGACATCATCATTACTGGTGACAGCCAAAAGAATTTGTTCAAGAACTGTGGAGATATTTGCCTGTGCTGCAATGACTGAATCAACCTTGGTGGTCAAATCAGAAACTGTAGTTTGAAGAGAGGCTTGAGTTGAAGTGATAGCAGTTAGAGCATCTTTGAAGGCAACCTCTTTGGATAATTGCAAGGAGTGAGTTCTTTCAAATCTGGTATTTAGCAAAGCAGTAGTATTATCAACACCAGTAAGTTTGGTTTGAATATGGGAGATATCCTTGACCAAACTAGCTAATTGAACTGCAACAGGTTCTATGTCAGTCTTAACTTCTCTATCCACTGTTTGATCTTCTTCACCAGGATAGTGACCATGCTCCTGTTGAAAGGACTTTTTCTGAAAAGCTGGAAGTCTCTCAGATTGATGAATAGCCAAAATACAAGAAAAAAAATCTTTATCTGTTATGCCTCTTTGCTGTGCAGACTCCCAAGATTGTGGAAACACATGATCAAAATAGACAAAGGAGGGTGAAACTTGATCATCATCTTCAGAAGAGCACTCCTCAGCAACAGGCTCAATCTTTGTAATTGGAGGTGTAGACTCTGGTGGTGTAGACTCCGAAACTGCAAACAGGACTATAGACCCTGACTCCTCCTGAGAGTGATCAGAGACTGTAGACTCTGGAAGTCTAGCTCTTATAGGCATGATTAAAAGAGGTTTTTCTGACTTCAAATTTGCAGCCTCAGTTGTAATGACATGGTTTTCCACCATAGCCTCCATGACTCTATCTGCTCTCCTTGCTAGAGAATCCACCAGATGAAGTTGTGGTCTCTGAGTAAATGACTTCTGAGCAGCAAGAGCCTCATCCTTTTTACCAATCTGCACAATCAAACAAAGTGAATTTTCATCCATCCCCTGCTCCAACTCATTGGACCAACTCTTTGGAAAATCTTGATCCCAATAAGTAAAACTAGGTTCAGGATACCCTAATCTCTCATGCTCACAGTGGGGTTGGACACCCACTTTCTCAATCTCACTCAGGCTCTCTATAGCCTTTTCTACCTCTCCTTTTACCTGGTCCAGTGCCAGCCTCTCAGATATTTTTTCACTCAATATGGAGGGTGCACTCAATAATCCTACAGAAGAGGGGTTGAGAGATAAAAATGGTGCTTCAATACCTGAACCACCTTGATGGAGGGGAACCCCTTCAATTGTCTGAAGGCTAGGGGTTTCCACCAAGGGGTGAGCATCAACAGATTCTAAACCCTTACAAGCAACTTCTTTCTTTTCAGAGTCTGTTGGCTCCAGTATTCCAGTCTCAGGGTCTACTTTAGACTCTGACTGCTTCAGTATGACTTCATTAGAAGCTAGAGTCTGAGTGTTGCCATCTTTGACTGTTTGTGCATGAGACTCCCCCTCAAGGTGGATAGACTCTGATAGAATAGATTGGGAAATTTCTTCATGAGCATACATCAGAGTCTGTCCTCCCATATCATTGGGGTTCTCATAAGCTTTGTGTTGAGTAGTCAAGGAGGGCCTAACAGCATACTCCCCTGCCCCACTATCACCCAACCTCTGACTAGGTGGTTCTTGTGTGGGTGAGGCAGACTGAGTATCTTTATCACTAGTCACCACTGGTGCACTAGTCCCAACCTCCAACTGCCTTGCATCACCTACTACCTCCTGTGGTTCTACCAAAGTTAATGCATCCAAGTGTCCATTGAGAAACATCCTAGCATAGATTACATTGATGGCCTGGGCATAAGTCAAGTGAAAGGAGTCCTGCAGTTCCCTTGCAATCTTGTGAAAATGTGAGCGCTTGAGTTAATCCAATCTACTTTCATAGGTTGGATAGATGTATTTGTTGGCCACCTTTCCTACATTTTGGACAAGAAAATCAACCACCTTCCTGGAAAATGGCTGAATAGCAGAGATCCAATCAATAGCTGTCCTGTAGGTAATCCATTGATCCCAAATTACTTCATAGTCAAAAATTGGTTGCTCAATCTCAGTTTCCAACTCAACAACAGACTCTGATTTTCTCCTTTTGTAGATGCTAAGCTTTTTAGGCTTCTTTGTAATTTGTTGTTCAGAGTCTGACACACCTAGTGCTTTGAGAACTTCAGTTGTTCTGCCTTCTATGAGCCCAGCTGCTTTTTCTTGAAATGAAGAGTTGAATAGGTAGCTGTATAGATTTTTGACCACATCCTGTGCAGACATTTGTAGCTCCTGTTCCATTCTCTTCCTTAGGGCCTCATAGGTAGTAAGAAAATCCAAGACCTGAGATTTGGTCTGATATTGCCCTGGATCTTCAACTGATTCCACCAAAGGATATAGTAATAGTAGTACCTCATCACTTGGAGTAATGATCTCATCAATAAGACTTGAGGCTGCATCCAATGTCATTCCTTCCCAAAATGTCTCATGATCAGAGTCTAAAGGCAGTCTAGACTCTGACTCAACATTAGACTCTGGTTCAGGTGTTTTCTTACTTTTAGAGTCTGGCTCTACAGGAGCCTTGGGAGCATCTGTTTCCTGCAAAACAAGGTTAGTAATAATAAGAGGCTTGTGTGTGTGCAGAATAAGCCTTCCTTAACCTTCTGTACTTCTGATCAAAAGATTTTTCAGGAGACTCAATCTGAGAATCCTGAGGTGCATTCCTAGGCTTTTTAGAGTCTGTAGCCTTTTCAGAGACTACAGACTTGGCTTGAAGGTTAGAATTAAGTGGATCATGACCTTCTTTTAGCAAAGAAAGACCTTCAACAACTTGTTTCTCTAGAGGGTTGAGCTCTTCATCACTGTGCTCATCTATAAGCCTGGTTTGAACCAATTTTCTCCTCTTTACAACTGGTGCCTGTTGAGAGACACCAGAGGTTGGTTTCTTTTTAGATTTTGGTTTTGAAGATTGTGTGATTGAAGGGGATTGGGTAACTTGGGTAGGTGCAGGGGGACTCTCCAGAACTTGTTCCTGCACCATGTCACCACCAAAAAATGAAGCATTGTAGATAGAAGGTTTGTAGGTTGAGAGTTTTACCTGCATTACCTGTGTATAGTGCATGACAGGTAGACTCTTCTTTTTATTATCAATTCTCTTGATGTCAGAGAATATCCTTCTTTGCTGTTTGTATGCCTGCACACAGCAATCATCTGCCAACTTGGTTGACATATCAGGAATGAAGTGGTTGAGGAGAATCATAAGAAATCTATGATAGTAGACTTTCTTCCTCCCCTCGTGCACATTATTTAATTTTGCTCCCATTTGAGTGAGCAACATATCACCAATGTTGATCACTTTGTCAAACAGGAGACTGTGACCAATTTGATAAGTTATAGCAGTAATAGCATCAAAACCACTACATTTACCAGTAAAACACTTAGCAATTTGATCAAAAAAGAAGGACCATTCCTTCCTCAAATAGGGCCTAGTTAACTTACTCATGTTTTCTAAACTAGCAGAATAACCTAGTGATTTAAACATGCTTTTAATATCAGAATCAGAAACAGTTTCATCAAAAGGTGTTTTCATAGGCAATTTAAAAACTGAATTAAGTACATCAGCAGTGACATCAAAAGTAGTGGAGCCAAAGGTGAACATTATTTTACCTGGTTGATTCTGAGAAGGATCAACTACCTTGGCAGTGCTCCAAGCTTGTGAAACAGCATCCATATGAATTACTGGAGATGCTTTCAGAATGTAACTGAGCTCAGATTGCTCCATGAAATCCATCATTGGGAAGTAGTCAGCATCTACTCCTTTCTTATCTCCAAGAGCAGCAACATGATTTGTAGTCATTAAATCAAAATTCCCAAAAGTGAATGCAATAGCCTTGGGTCCCCTCATGACAGTAGAAATGGCAACCATTGAAGTTGTCGAGTTGAAAGTGATGGAAAAGCTTGAAGAAATTAGCTAGGGTTCGTAAAAAGCTCTGTGAATATTTTTGCCTTAGAAAATAATTGCAATAAACAAGTGAGTAAATTGTATGAAATATTCTATTTTGTTCAAGTTGCATACAATACACACGAGTCTACAGCCTGTCTCCAGTCAAAAGATAACTGTTACCGCCTATTTCAAGTCATTTGAACAGTTTAAACGCAATCAGAGTCTGCAGACGCGAATATTAACCGATTTAGAGTCTAGGCGATTATTTTTCCAGAGTCTACAGACTCGTCAGAGTCTAAAAACTAGACTCTATCAAGGTAAAGTACCAAACAAAATTTTGCAATTTTAATTAATCACAGTGTGTTAAGACAGGGACTATAATTAAAGTACATACCTTGCTTCTTGTAATTATTGATCACTTACATATTTAACATACCTAATTCACCTACCAGTCTGAGAAAGGTAGATTCATCAAGTGGTTTTGTCAAAATGTCTGCAATCTGTCTGTCAGTTGGAACATAGTGAAGTGTCACAGTACCATTCTCAACATGTTCTCTAATGAAGTGATACCTGACATCAATGTGCTTTGTTCTAGAGTGTTGGACTGGATTCTCTGCAATTTTAATAGCACTGTTATTATCACAATACATAGGAATATTTGAAAATGTTAGTCCATAATCAAGTAATTGATTTCTCATCCACAAAATTTGAGCACAGCAACTTCCAGCTGCAATGTATTCAGCCTCAGCTGTTGAGGTGGATACAATTTGTTGTTTCTTTCTAAATCAAGAAATTAATCTGTTGCCAAGAAACTGGCATTGTCCTGTTGTGCTTTTCCTTTCTACTTTGCATCCTGCATAATCAGAATCTGAATAACCAATTAGTAAAAAATCTGACTCTCTAGGATACCAAAGTCCAAGAGTTTGTGCCCCCTTGAGATATCTAAAAATTCTTTTCACAGCTATTAAATGTGATTCTCTAGGGTCAGCTTGAAATCTAGCACACAGACAAGTTGCAAACATTATATCTGGTCTACTAGCAGTTAAATATAATAATGAGCCAATCATACCTCTGTAGCTAGTGTTGTTGACTTTCTTACCCTTTGGGTCAGAGTCTAGCTTAGCGGCTGTTGACATGGGAGTTTTAGCAGTTGCAGAGTCTTGCATATCAAACTTCTTCAATAGTTCTCTCACATACTTTGTTTGATTGATGAAAATTCCATCATCATTCTATTTGACTTGAAGCCCCAAAAAGAAGTTTAATTCTCCCATCATGCTCATTTCATAATTTGACTGCATTAGTTGACTAAATTTTTCACAGAGTTTATCATTAGTAGATCCAAATATAATATCATCAACATAAATTTGGACAAGCAAAATATCACCTTTATATTTTCTAATAAAGAGAGTTTTGTCAATGGTACCTCTTGTGAATCCATTTTCAAGAAGAAATTTTGAAAGAGTTTCATACCATGCTCCAGGTGCTTGCTTCAATCCATATAGTGCCTTGTCTAACCTGTAAACATGATTAGGAAACTTTGTATCAACAAATCCCGGTGGTTGCTCCACATAGACTTCTTCTTCCAATTCTCCATTTAAGAAGGCACTTTTCACATCCATCTGATACACCTTGAATTTTGAATGAGCTGCAAATGCAAGAAACATTCTGATAGCTTCCAATCTTGCTACTGGTGCAAAAGTTTCATCATAGTCAATTCCTTCCTCCTGTGAGTATCATTTTGCAACTAGCCTTGCTTTGTTCCTTACTACAGTTCCATTCTCATCAAGTTTGTTTCTGTACAGCCATTTTGCACCAACAACTGATCTATTTCTAGGTCTTGGTACAAGTTTCCATACTTTATTTATCTCAAATTCATTCAATTCTTCTTGCATTGTAATAATCCAATCAGGGTCTTGCAAGGCTTCCTCAATTTTCTTGGGTTCATTCTTTGAGAGAAAACAGCTATAAAGACATTCATTTTGAGTGGCTGTTCTTGTTTGTACACCACTCTCAGGGTCACCAATTATTAAGTCAGGAGGGTGATCCCTTGTCCATTTTCTAGCTGGTGGAAGATTGGTTATTGAACTTGAGGCTCCCCCTAAGTCATTTGTATCTTCAGTATTTGAGTGAAATTCAAATGAAGAGGCTCCCCCTAAATTGCTTGACTCTGACAAGGGTTCAGAGTTGCTTGATCCAGACCCTGATGAGTTAGACTCTGTCTGTCTAGACTCTATCTGTCTAGACTCTATCTGGGTAGGCCCTGACCTGTTAGACTCTAAATTATTTGGAGTTGAATTTTCTGGCTCCCCCTCAGAGTGTGCAGGTCCTTTGTTGGTTCAGGAGTTGTTTGAGGGTTTTCATCTTTTTCTTCTTCATTTATCTCAGAACTTTTTAGGTTTTCAAATTCCATTGTAGTAGACTCTGACTCATCCTGCAATACTGTAAACTTTTTATCGTCAAATGCAACATGAATAGATTCCATAACAATTTTGGTTCTGAGATTAAACACTCTGAATGCTCTTGTTTTTTATGCATATCCAAGAAAAATTGACTCATCTACTTTGGCTTCAAATTTGCTTAGATTTTCAGGATGTACTTTCAGTACATAACACTTGCATCCAAATATGTGAAAGTGTTTCACACTTGGCTTCTTGTCCTTTATCATTTCATAAGGAGTCTTTCCATGCATGTTTATTAAAGTACAGTTTTGAGTGAAACATGCTGTATTGACTGCCTCTGCCCAAAAATATACTGGTAGCTTAGATTCTGCCAACATTGTTCTGGCAGCTTCTATGAGTGTTCTATTCTTTCTCTCCACAACTCCATTTTGTTGAGGAGTTCCTGGTGCAGAAAATTGTTGAGTAATTCCCTTTGATGCACAGTAGTCCTCCATGATTGAATTCTTGAATTCAGTACCATTGTCACTCCTTAGAACTCTAACTGTTTTCTTTGATTTTCTTTCCAGAAAAGTGATATGGTCTATTATGTGTTGTGGAGCTTCATCCTTTGAATGTAGAAAGAAAACCAATGTGAATCTTGTAAAATCATCTACAATAAAAAGAGTATATTTCTTTTTGTTAATTGACATAACATTTACTGGATCAAATAAATCAAGATGCAATAAATAAAAGGGTTCAGAAATGGTGTTAATTGTCTTGCTCTTGAAGGATGATTTCCTTTGCTTTCCAAGTTGACATGCTTCACAAAGTCCATCTTGCACAAAATCAACCTGTGGTAATCCTCTTACAAGATTCTGTTTAACCAACTTGTTGAGTGTTTTGAAGTTGATGTGTGACAGTTTTTTGTGCCATTTCCAGCTTTCTTCAGTTGAGGCCTTGCTATATAGACATGTGACTTCACTGTGTATGCAATCCTCCAAGCTGGCTTCATAGATGTTACCATGTCTGTGTCCTTTGAAAACCACAATGCCTGTTTCTTTGTGAGTCACAAGACACTCTTTGTTGTCAAAGCCAGTATGGTAACCTTTATCTCCAAGTTGACTTATGCTTATCAAATTATGCCTTAAGCCATCAACTAGAGCTACTTGTTCAATGATGACATTCCCAAGTACAATCTTGCCATATCCCAATGTTTGTCCTTTGTTGCCATCTCCAAAGGATACTTCTGGGCCAGCCATTTCCTCAAAGTCTGTAAGCAGGGATTTCTTTCCAGTCATGTGTCCTGAGCATCCACTGTCCAGGATTAGGGTTACATTCTTTACCCTGGTTCCCTGTGTTGGGTTCCGAGGCATAAAACGCAGCGGATAAACGTAAAAATAACAAAAAAAATCGGAACCCTAACGCAGGATCATGTATAAGACTTGACGGATTATGGTAAACAGAATCATACCTATTCTTGTCCTGACTTTCACGAACTCAACGGAGATCCTTGCTATCACGATTTTGTGTCTTCCTCTCGAAAGCACCTCTATGGTATCCACACGAGCACCTTCAAGAACGTCTCACGATCTTGATCACGGGATGGATGTACTAGCCTCCTTTGATGAATTCGAATGACTGCCTTTGCTGCCTCCTTGCTCTGCCTCTAGGGTTTTATCATATAAAACGTCCCATTCATTTAACCTATCATTATCTATTTATAATGATTGGTTAATGGGCCTTTTCAGCAAAACCTAACCCATGTAGGCATAGGATTAAATAATAAAACATGCTTTTATTATTTAATTAATAACTAAGTCACACTTAATTATTATTGGCAGAAATACAATTATTCAAATTCGAATTTATATTATTTTAATTAATTAAGTCTCACTTAATTAATATAATAAAATTCAAATAATCATCAATTAATTTAAATCTATAATTTAAATTAACTATTCCACTAGGTGCTCTATGTGTGTGACCCTATAGGCTATTATTTAATTAGCAATAATTTTATTCTCCAATAAAATTATAAACAATGAGCGGTATCTAGTAATACATCATTGCTATCCAATTAAACAATAATTAAATCGTGATTTGATAAAACCTTTCATGATTAATGTTTCCGTGTAATATAATCCCTTTAACCATATATATTATAGATTAAACTCGAGGCATGTATTTAGTCATCCTCTTCAACATTTAATCCGGGTTTACTTGATCCATGAGTAGACTATGGAAAAACAAATCATTATTTGAGCACGGCCATGCATTTTATAGTCTCACTCAATCAAGAGGCCAATAATATCTCTCCTAATTATAGGAGGGTTAAATCCTTTATCTATCATTCATATTTCTCATACGACTCATGATATACCCGATGTCCACTTTTATCATCACCCGGTCAAAGGTAACTTTTAATGTAGTCAGAGTATATTAATCCTCGTATAGAAATACAATGATCTCAAGTCAGAGGATCATTACACCATTATCACTGTGAGTTTTTCTTATGACTTTATTAAACATGAAGAATCTCACTGTGGGTCTGTCCAGTACCATGTACTCCTACATGTACCTATGCATTGACTTTAGTATCCCCATACTTATAACCAATGAGATATGGTTATCTGTCAAACAACATACTAGTCTATTTATGTATTATTATTGTCCTATAATAATAATACTCGACTAGGGACATTTAAGAATATGATATATTATATAATCTCAAGTTCAAGTCATGTACTTAAACTATATAACGAGTATCATGATTCTAAGGACATTTATTATGCTAACAAATATATCGCAGTAATTAAAGTCATAATAAATACGTTTATTGAATAATCAAATGACATAAATGTTTATTAAAATGAAAAATTGTATTGCCTCTAGGGCACCTACACTAACACCCTGCATACATAAACAACTAGTTAGATGTTTTAAGGACCCAAACAGTTTTGGATCCTTTTCTACTAATTTTAGGAGAAACAGGCTTAGTAATTTTCACCTTTGGTTTACCTGTCTCTTTTGTTGCTTTAGACTCTGGTGGAGTCTTATCAGTGTCATACCACCTTTTATCAATTGAAGATTTTAGCTCATAAAAATTGTAATACAAATCATGATAGTCCCTACACATATAAATAGAGTGAAATATGCTACCACAGTGATAACAAGGTTTCGTTGGTATGTAGTGACTTTTCAGAGTCTGAGAGGGGCTAGACTCTGATTTCATCTCAATTTTTGCTTTACAGTCTATAGCTAAATGGTTATGGTTGCCACATCTATAACACTTCTTTCTAGGAGCATTATGATCCTTTTGGTAATTGTTTGCCTTATTAATCCTTCCTTACCATTCTCGTTTCTCCTAGTTTTGGTAGACTCTGATAAGTTCACTAGCTTTTTTTTTAATTTCGACTTAGACAAGTACCCTATATTAATATTTTTCTTAGAGTTATTTGCTCCTGTTTCATCTGTCTTTTTGTCAACAACAGGGGGACTATTGACAGATGAGTTTGTGATTTCAGATTTTTCTTTAGGGGTCACAAACTTAACAGGAACAAATGTACTTTTGTCTTTAGTCTTATTAACTTGGCTAGCTTCTTCATTGTTATCATTCTCAACAATAGGTCTTTTGTCTTGACTCTTGTCATAGCCTAGACCAGCAGTTTGACACACATTTTGATTATTGAGAATTTCTTGAACTTTTCTTCCAGAGTCTGTCCAAACTTTAAACTTAAGCCTTTCTTCTTCTAGTTCTTTCTTAATAAAGTCATAAGCTTTCAAGACTTCAGTGTAGTTGTGCCTACACTTTTCAAAATCCTTTTTATATTGTTCCATTAATTTTAACTCAGACTCTAAGTGATTATTCCTGTTTGTTAAGGTTAAATTTTCTCCTCTTAACCTTTCACTTTCATCAGTGAGAGACCTACAATTTATTATTAAATTCATAATCTCACTTTGCACAATTTTAATACCATCAGAGTCTAAGTTATTTAAGGATTCAGGAGTGAAGATTGTTACCTTAGTCTTGGGAGATGAAGGTTCTTTGGGTGATTCTGATTTTCTTGAGGAGGAAGCCATCAATGCTAGATTTTCATATTCAATTTCATCCTCTGAGCTTGAATCTGCCCAATCCTTTCCTGTTGAGAGAAGTGCTTTTCCTTTTCCTTGACTCTTTGACTTTCTGCATTCACTGGCAAAGTGCCCCAATATTCCACAGTTGAAACATTTGACCTTTGCTTTGTCAAGCTTGATTATAGTACTCTTGCCCTTCTCAATCTTCTCATCTTCCTTCTTGAATAATGGCCTCTTGCTAAATTTGCCAGTTCTTTTGTTAAATTTCATTCTCTTGAAATTTTTAGCAAACATAGCCATCACTTGACTTAGATCAATCTCTTCATCAGAATCAGAGTCTGTGTCAGTAGACTCTGACTCCACAACAGCTTTACCCTTCTTCCTTGAATCCTTGATTCTAGCTTCTGTGGGTTGTTCCTGTTGTTCTTTCTCAGACTCCATTAAGAGTGCCACATATTTTGTCTTCACAGACTTCTTATTCTTCCTCTGTTGCATCTCTAAATCATATGTCTTGAGTCTGCCATAAAATTCTTCTAGAGTTAGTTCATCCAAATCTCTAGCTTCTCTTATGGTTGTTGTCTTGTTGTCCCACTCTTCAGGAAGTGCTCTCAGAAACTTGGTGTTTGTGTCTTCAGAATCATAAACCTTACCAAGCATAGCCATCTCATTCAGGAGTTTTGTAAATCTATCATACATCTCAGTAATAGATTCTACAGATTTAGCTTCAAAGTACTCATACTCCTGAATTAGTAAAGACCTTGCATTTTTCTTGACTTCTTTAGTTCCTTGACAGTGCACTTCAAATTTTTTCCACATCTCTTTAGCAGTAGTGCATGATATGACACAGTTTGTAAGAACAGAATCCAAACTGTTAAAAAGAATGTTTTTGACTTTAGCCTCCTTAAGGACATTCTCCTTATCCTCTTTTGTCCATTCAGCCTTTGGTCTTTCAATGAGACGTTCTTCAGTAATTTTACCTTCTTCATTGATTTGAGGCACAATCTTGAAGGGCACATATGGTCCTACATGAATTCTGTCAAGATAATCAGGGTCTGTAGCTTCCAGATGGTGCAGCATCTTAACTCTCCAGTGGGTGTACTCGTTTCTCTTAAGCATAGGAATATTAGAATTGCCATCTTTGTTTCCAGACATCTTTGATCGATTTTAAACTTTAGGCTCTGATACCAATTGTTTTCCCAGTTGCATAAGTAGAAGGGGGGGTTGAATACTTGTGTGTCTTTTCTGCCTGATTTAAAATCAAATTAAGAACAAAACTCAAACACAAAGATATGAATAAGTACTGTTTTGTATTATTGATTTGTAAATACAAAACTCTCTTAGGATGTACACAAACCCTAGCATCTTCTCTGTGTTTATCACAACAACTCTCTCTATCTCTATGCTCTCACAAAATATTACTCAGACAAAATATGCTTCAACACTTTACAATTAGGTGACATAGAGTTTATATAGAGAGCTGCCTATCAACTAATAACAGAAAGATAAATTACAATAGGAAGATAATTCCTAATTATTAGTTGACAGTTTCCTTGTAGAATTCTCTTTCTTTCCCATAGCATATTTGCAATATATTTATCTTGATCTTCGAAGACTTTCCATTCCTGTGATCTTCTTCCAAATTTAACTTTAACTGTACAGACTCTGAAACCTTCAGACTCTGATGATCTTCAGACTCTGATCACATGTAGACTCTGATAGATCATAGACTCTGATAGTCTATAGACTCTGATCACCTTCCAGACTCTGATCTTCATGCAGACTCTGGTTTCATTTTCTTCAGAAATTCTTCTAAGTACAAATAACATGAATGTTGACTATCTAGACTCTGATTATACATTCCAGAGACTAGAAAGACTTATTGCAGATAAACTAATCTAGTCCCTGTTCTAGTATTCTGTAAATCATCAAATGAATATATTCCTAACATGCTTTTAATGCTATGATTGCTTACTTTAAACGCATGATAACTAAGAAAGATAACATGACACCTAGACAGCACATCAATAGTAAATTCGCTAAATCCAAGACTGTGACTCCTTCACCTGAGAAGAAGGAATCATATATTCCTAATTCTAAACAGAAAGTTGTTAAGACTATTTTTAGGAAGGTAGGAACAATCAAGGAAGATAATGATGTTATTCGAAAAGGATCTGTTGTCAAAACAGATAAAGGTCAATTCTTTAAGTATGCCGGGCCCAATCAATTTTGGGCTCCGAAGACAAATTAATTCGTTTGATAATTGCAGGGAGTTAAACAGGTAAACCGAGTTATATGGATCCTGGACAGTGGATCTTCAAGGCATATGACCGGAGATAGAGCCCTTCTATCAGACGTGGTTGAAAGAGCTGGCCCAGTTGTCACCTTTAGAGATACCAGCAAATGAATGACTACGGGATATGGCAAGTTAAATACTGGAAATGTTATCATTGAAAATGTCTCTTTAGTGGAAGGACTTAAGCACAATCTACTCAGCGTCAGTCAATTTTGTGATAAAGGGTACAAAGTAAACTTTATCAAGGAGAAATGCTTAATAGCTCATTCTAAAGATGACAAACTGGCCTTGCGTGGAGTAAGGAAAGGAAACTTGTACGTAGTCGATCTTAACTCAGGAACTGAAGATGAAGCAAACTGTTTCTACTCAAAGGCTTCATCAGAAGAAAGCTGGCTATGACACAAGAAACTCTCACATCTAAACTTCAAAACAATGAATTCTTTAGTCAAGAGGGATTTGGTGAGAGGACTGCCACCGATGGAATTTACACAAGAAGGCTTATGTGAGGCATGTCTGAAAGGGAAGTCAAAGAAAGCAACTCATAGAGGCATAGACACTACAAACATCACTGAACCACTTCACCTCCTACACATGGATTTATTTGGTCCAGTAAATATTCTGTCTATGTCAAGGAAGAAATACTCTTTAGTAATTGTGGATGACTTCACAAAGTACACGTGGGTTTTATTCTTGAACTCTAAGGATGAAACTCCACATTAGGTGATTGATCATATAAAGCTGATTGAGTTAGATTCAAAGTTACCTATCCGGGCAATCAGATCAAATAATGGAACATAATTCAAAAATGAAGTTCTGAATAACTTCTGCTCAGACAAGGGGACAACAAGGCAATATTCAGCACCAAGAACTCCGCAATAGAATGGAGTTGTAGAAAGGAAAAATAGAACCCTGATTAAAGCTGCAAGAACAATGTTAAATGAATCAAGGTTACCTATCTACTTCTGGGCTGAGGCAGTTAACACAACTTGTTATACTTAGAATCGAACTCTGATCAACAAAGATCATATGAAAACTCCCTATGAATTAATGGCTGGCAAGAAACCTACTTTAAAGTACTTTCATGTATTTGAAGCTAAATGTTATGTGCTAAAGGATGGAGATGAACATCGTGGCAAGTTCAAGGCCAAGGCACATGAAGCTATTTTTGTCGGATATTCAAGAAGAGCATATAGGGTGTACATAATTGATCAGCATCAAGTAAAAGAAAGTGTCAATGTAACTTTTGATGACACTAAACTCCTAAGTATCCAAAATGAAGATTCTTCTGAGTCATTAAAATTTGATAATTATCCAGACTCACCTTCTGATGACGAAGAAGAACCTGAGGTTGCAACAGGAAATGTTGATGATAATAATAATAATGATGATCCAGGTAATAGTGGTGGAAACAATGGTACCCAGGCCTAAAGATATATCTGTTATTGGCACGAAATGGGTATACAGGAACAAATTAGACGGTGATGACATTGTTACAAGGAAAAAATCCAGACTGGTAGCAAAGGCTTACTCTCAGGAAGAGAGAATTGATTATGACGAGACCTACGCACCAGTTGCAAGATTTGAAGCCATCAGGATATTTCTGGCATTCGCAGCACATTCCAATTTTAAAGTCTATCAAATGGATGTGAAGAGTGCATTTCTGAATGTAGAGCTAGAAGAGGAAGTATATGTTGAACAGCCCCCTGGCTTTGAAAATCCAGAGTTTGCTGATTTTGTGTATTTTCTATTCAAAGTTCTCTATGGACTCAAGCAAGCACCGAGGACATGGTATGACACTCTTTCTGTGTTTTTACTTGAAAATGGTTTCATTAGAGGTGTCATAGATAAAACTCTCTTTTATAAATTGCATGAAAAAAATATGATATTTGTCCAAGTTTATGTTATCGATATTATATTTGGTTCTACTAACGAAAACTTGTGCAAAAGATTTGTTAAGTTAATGCAGAGCAGGTATGAAATGAGCATGATGGGTGAACTATCATTCTTCCTTGGATTGCAAGTAAAGCAAAAGGAAGATCGATTTTTATTTGCCAATCAAAGTACGTAAGAGATCTTCTGAGAAAATACAGGCTAGAAGATTCTTCACCGGCAAAAACCCCAATGCCAATAGCCACCAAGCTTGACAAAGATGAAACTGGTAAGAAAGTTGACATCACAAGCTACAGAGGTATGATACGCTCATTATTATATCTAACTGCTAGTAAACCCGATATAATGTTTGCAACATGCTTATGTGCAAGGTTTCAATCTGACCCACGAGAATCTCATCTTATAGCCGTTAAACGGATTTTTAGATATCTGAAGGGTACACCAAATCTTGGAATTTGGTACCCTAAAGATACAGGTTTTGAACTAATAGGCTATATAGATTCAGATTATGCAGGGTGCAGGATGGACAGGAAAAGTACGTTGGGAAGCTGTCAGTTTCTAGAAAGTCGGTTGATCTCCTGGTATAGCAAGAAACAGCACTCAGTGTCTACCTCGACAGCCGAAGCAGAATACATTGCGGCAGGTAGCTGTTGTGCACAGATCTTGTGGATAAGGAATCAGCTAAATGACTACGGACTTGCGTTGAACAAAATTCCTATTTTCTACGACAACACAAGTGCTATAGCTATTTCCAACAATCATGTACAACATTCACGAACCAAGCACATTGACATAAAGTATCACTTCATCCGAGAGCATGTCATGAATGAAACTATGGTGTTACATTTTGTACCCACAGAAGATCAAATAGCCGACATCTTCACGAAACCACTTGATGAATCCACTTTCTCTAAGTTGATTAGTGAACTAGGGATGTTAAATAATGGCTAACTCTTTGGTTGCTAGGAATTAATTTAAGCTCATAAATATTAAATGTTAATATTTAAAGAATTTATGAGAATTGAATTAATAAACTCCTAGGGCTTATGAATTTTTGGAAAATTATCTTAATACTAAATTAATATTCTTAATAGATAATTATTTCAATCATAGCATAAGTACTTTAGTTGAATTTGAGCATTTATAAGCAACTATGTAAATTAATGTATATTTTATAAATTATTATTGTACATAAATATAAATAATTATGTTATTAATTAAGTAATTAATTTACTCATTAAATTAATTCAAGCTTGAGTTAATTTAATTCCTAAATTAATTAGAACAGTTAATAATGTAAATATTTATTATATTTTTTAATAATTTATTAGTATGTAAATTATTGATATTTATCTTAAAGTTTCTAAATAATAATTGTTTGTTAATATTTATTTTATCATTATTAATTTATCTAAAATTCGAATAAGAATTTTATTATTTTATTTCGAATTTAGAAACAATTAATAAAATAAGTATTTATTAATTGTATATTATTCTATTATATATTATTACTCTAATAGTTCAGCATGACTTATTTATAACATAAGTCATACCGACTTATGATAACATAAGTCATACTGACTATTTTATTTCCTTTTATGTTTTATTTTCAAATAAAACTCGGTATGACTCTTTGTAAGTCATACCGACTGTTTCTTTTTGTAATATAAGTCATATTGAGTCTATTGTGTTAATAAGTCTTATTAAGTTTTTAAAATAAGTCATACTCAGAAATACATACAATACACACGACTGTTCCTTGATAAAATCGATCGATTTTTTTATCCTAAACAACTGCATCAGTTGATCGTTCTTGATTAATACAAGTGATTTCACTTGCTGGTTTGGTTTAGATTGAAATTATAATCGAATTGCTGCCCGATTTTAGTCTTAACATTACGATTTTTATTGTTCCTGATCGAACCAGTTTGATTAAGGATTAAAATTATTGATTGTAGTTTGAGGACTGATCTTGGAGTAATCTTCTATTAAAAATCGATTTGGGGATTATTAGTTGCAGTTAGGGTTCTAGTTTTTATCTGTGTAATTTTCGAGTTTTGGACTTGCAATTTTTTTCATCTTACGATTTTATTGCAACTTTGTAATTTATTAATTGTAATAGGTTAAATTAAAATGGCTGATTTTTGTGAAATTATCAAGACCAATTTTGTAGGATTTTTTAATCCGGTGAATTATTCAATCGAGAGGTTTCGACCATGGATCGTATTTTTAAACGAACATTCACTTATAAGAACTGCAATTTCTCTGGACGCCCCTTTGCAAGTGTTAGCACTTAGGGCATTGTACTCAATAGCAAGGAACAAAACTGTTGGAGATAGAGTACAATTCTCATTCACCATAGGAGAACATGAATATATGGTGACTGAAGACGAGGTGAACAAGATTCTAGGTTTCCCAGACAGAGATTTTGTTGAACCACTAACTGTTAGGTCCTAAAGTATCGTAGAAAGGGGTTGAATACGATACTCACTAAATTAAAAAATTCTTTTAAATCTTTTGCGGATAAATAATTTAGAGTTCGGTTAGTGGGTTCGAGTTCATGAGGTGAATAGTGTTTAGGAGGCTGGCTTACTAATTTTCTGTGTTTATGAATAAACATTAATGTTCTAGAAAATTAGCAAGTAATTTAAACGAGACAGGTTTTGGGGAATATATCTTTCGTATATAATCCATGAGGTTGTTACACCCAGTTAAAAATATAACTGGCTTCCAAAGAACAGATTAGTTATTTGCTTCTACAAAGAGATATAGCTTAATCCCTATACAATATTTGACTATGGTTTGTACTAACGGAATCAAGCTAACAGAGAGTGTTTTATATTAGCCCTATGTATTTGCAACATAATTAACTGGCTAGATTATAAAATTCCAGTGAAGAAGGTATAAATATGGCTGTGTTTCATCTTCTTCTCTGGATTCCATTTTCTCTCTGTATCTCTCTGTATGTTTGTATATTTCAACAACTTGTCAAAATGAACATGTCATTTTGTTTATGTGTGTAGACTTTTCAAATCAATTAATTGATTTGCTTCTCAATGCTTTAAGTCCCTTGTTACGCTTGTACAGGGTTGACAGTGTATAGCACCATGAAATGCCTTTGTTGCACCTTGATACTTTTGTTGCGCCATGGGAGATTCTTTGTTGCGCCTGTACACCATTCACAGTGTGTAGGCGCCACCAAAGTATCTTCATTGAGTTTTGTTGCGCCTTTGCCTTCAATTTAATTCCAAGTATCATTTTGTTGCGCCTACATTGTATTCACCCTGTAGAGGTGCCACTAAAATGTTCCTTGCGCCTATATAACAGTTTTGTTGTGCCTTTACTCTATGAGCCTTGTAAAGGCGCCACCAAGTGTACTGAGAGTGGCCTTAGAATGTTTAACACAAATTTCCTTGCGCCTGTAGATTTAAGTTGCGCCTGTACACTGTGAGCCTAGTGTAGGCGCCAGTAAGTGCTAAGGATGTCCACAATACTAAGGCAATTCATTTTGTTGCGCCCACACTCTATATCCCCTGTGTAGGCGCCACAAAACACATCATTGATGCCTTGGGACTTGGTTTATTGTGCTTCTTACATGATTTCAAGAGTGTATGAATCACAAATGTAGTAATACTTTCCTTGGTTATTTTCTTGAGATGCTTGAAGTACTTACCACTTGGTTTTCACTCTTCTGGCTTGATCAACTGAATTTCTTCTAATACATCCAAGTAATTCTCTCCTTGTTATGCTGATGCTTAGTGCACTGGTCTGGTTCACAAACGACTAACATTGAATTGAATTTCCTTGACTTCTGTTATGTTTCAGCTGATTAACCTTGGACTGTTGCATTGCTTCAAACAATGACTGTTGATAAACATAGTACTTTCACTAGAATCTTTTCTGGTACTTCGACAACGTCTTCATTATTACCACAATCTTGAATACTTCATTATCTGTTCTTCACTAACGTTTGAACATATAAATGAACTTTCTTTCAGTGAGTATAACTCCAAGACTGCAGTTATCTTCTTTAATCTTTGTCTTTACCCTTCTAGATTCCTATGCTTCGAACACTGTCTATTTTCAATCAATTCCTTTACACTAAAATCTTCTAGTGGCACTTCTATATTGAATCTTTAACACTTCTGAAACCCTGAAAGTCTTCAACCATTATTCTTCACTGAGGCATTTACATATTAATGTACTTCTCTCAATGACCTGAAGTAGACTTCAAAACTTCTTCTAATGTCTTGATTCACTCTATCTGCCTTGTCTTCATTTCTTCCTGATTTCTGTGTAGGCGTAGTATTATTTACTTGTCCTGTTCTAGTGTTGAGTTATCACGATTACTGTTCATACAACTTTATAATCTCACCAACAATCTCCCCCTATTTGATTGTTAAACTTAGCAAACAAATCCCATAGAGAGGATAACTCAACTAACAAGTAGAAAAAGTAATGGTTCGGGACTTGTAAATAATGCTACTGGTTTTTTCTGGATCAGATACTGCATTTCCAGAATTCTTGAGTAACTGAAATGAAAGATGTCTGTTCCTCAAGCACTGAACTGATATTCATATAGTATCAACTTCATTTATGTCTGTTTGAGCTTTCTCTGCTTCAAAATCCTTCTTAGTTTAAACTTAAAGAACTTATCATGAACAAAGCTTCATAAGAATTCGATTCCTGGGAACGTCTTCAATAGAACATAGAACATAGCTCAAATAATGTTCTCATCTTAAGAATGTGATTCTTATTCTCTTTCTTCTTCTTCCTTTAGATAATCAATGGAAATGTCAATTCTTTTCTGTACATCCCACTTGGACGAGAAATCCTCTACTGACAACTCCTTTCAAGTATAGGATACATTTTCTTGATTCTCCCATATTCTGTTGTTTCCCGTAAGGATTAGAAGATAAGATTTTCTTTTTCTTCTTGTCTAAAATCTCCCCCTAAGGATATTAACTTCTCCCAAGTACGAAGATAAGACTTTATTAACTTCCTTTTTCTTCCTATAAATTATCTCCCTTAGTTGAGGAATCCTCCAATGGCCCATCTTTTGAATGGTTTGTCTTCCAAAGAAGGTTCTCGTCTGTCATTGATTGGGAAAATATAGTAACTTTTCTTTCAGAAGTAACAAGTAGCAAGGGTAAGTGTTTGGTCTATGGTTTCCTCACTTCTACTACGTTCTGTTAGTGTTTACACTTAAGTGTCGAGCACTTTGAAGTGTTTCACTCTTTTTCTCCCTATCTCTCACTCAAGTGTATCTCTCCCTCACTTTCACTTAAGTGTTTCTCTCTCTCACTTTCACTCTGCATTTCAAATATAACATTTTGTACCTGCAAGTGAAATCCGTCAATTTAATATATATTCCCAACACCTGATTCATCAGAATGAACTGAATCACTATCAAGTGGAGAATTGCCTCATTGAGGTGTTCTTGATCTATCATGCATAAGCACTGTCTCAGCACCAGACTCAATAGCTATTGCTAAATCACTGTCTAGTGGAGCCTCACCTCTTTGAGATGGGTTATCCCAAGATTTAAATCTTTTAAGGAATCCTGCCTTGTTCTATCAAGGGGTTGCCTCACACCTTCTCCGTAAACGGGAGGTGGACATTCCTTTTCAGGATCTGGAAATGTTCTTTCCAGGAGGGGCGACGTGGTAGACAATGTAATGAATGGCAATTTAGAGCCTATGTTTCCCTCTTAACCCTGTGACGGGAATTTGTGTAAAATACCCTACTTGACTCATCCGAAGAATTCTTGTCAAGCAGTTGCCTCTTAAGCCCAGATAAATCTGAACAAGAGATCTCCCTTTCAGGATTCTGAAGATTAACTTCTGTTTGAGGTAGATACCTGGACAATGTAGTGTATGGATATAGTCCGTATCTCCTCTAAATGCCTATACCTCTCACTGTGCACGCCTTGCAATTCGTTTCTAGAATTTATCTGTTTAGGCTTACCATCAGCGTGAGTGCCAGTGGTGTGCTTGACTCATTACAAGATGCTCTGGCTGACGAGCGAATTTCAATGGACTCACCCTGTTGAGAGAATGATTCCAGAGATAGTTTAATTGCCTTTTCAGCTCTGCATCCTTTTGAGAAAATGTAGATGAGCTTACAGTTACCTCAGTTATATACTGCTATTCTTCTCTGGAGGTAGAGCTGTGGGTGCACTTCCGACTTCATCCTTATTTGCTGCATGAAGTGCAGTTTCTCCCTTATCAACCTCTAATTTACATAAGTTCATTATATCTCCAAGGGTTAATATATGGAAGTGGATTAATGAGTGTTTGGTATTATGGTCTGGGTAAGAGATTGATGGTTTTCAACCTCTTGGCCAACTTCTGTAGCCTCTGTGGGCTAATCGGAAAGAATCAATCAAGATTAAAAGATAATCACCTTAACATTCTAAAATATATTTTTCATCCTAAAGAGAAGGAAAAATATAATAAGAAATGGTAATGGATTGCATTAAAGCACTTTTAGTAAAAGAGTTTTGTCGGTTCTAAAGATTTATCATTTAAGAACATGATACCAATAGAAATTTTCTTTAAGATATTTATCCTATAATAAAATGCGGGAAAGTTTATCAGAGAAAAAATCTATCCCTTATGAATTTCTTATAAGGCAAACTTCCCATAATAAAACGCGGGAATTTGTACCAAAGAAGAAATTCAACTCTCTTACCAAATTCTATCTCAATAAAATGACTATTTTCCTTTATAACTTAAGTACTGTAAGTTTTAAAAATAGTTTTGCAAAACATCCTTATCAGATAGAGGACTATGATTTTCCGACTCATAATGCAGTTATGATTTACATCATTTTCGTCCACCTGATAGTATCCCCGACTCAAAATAAAAACATGACAATTGGGGTGAATGAATGCTTAACAATACAGCACTAGGCCTTCAAAGCAACAACCACTGTTTAGGTACTGTAAATCAATGTGAAACATACATTGAAATAAGTATTTAAAAACAAATCATTTTACAAGTGATTGGTACCTCGAAGTTAAAATAATTTCTCCAAATAAAATAGGAGTCACAAAGTTTCTGCCACTTTAAAAAGAAAAATTAAGAGAGAAAAATTTTTTAAAGATAAAACTTTTAAAACTAGCTTTTGGGAGAGGATAAAAGATTTTGAAATTTGAGAAAAATTATCCTCAAGAAAAGTTCAATTTACACCCTAGGTTTGAGAAAATAAAGTAGGGCTATAAATCAAAGGTTTTTCAAAAGAGAAGTTTTGAATTTTTTTTTTGAAGTTTTTTTCTCTAAAACTGATATAAACATGAATGTATCTTTGAATAATACATTTTGAAAAAGAAATAGACAAGAGTTTCTTTTTAATACATTCAAGTTTAAAATTCAGTTGAAGAAAGAAAACTAATATAAATACTCATGTAATACTAAACAGTTACCACAGACATGCATATATAAATCAAATAACATGTGGCAATTATTCAGTAGAACAATAAGCATTTAAACATATTTTTATTATTAGTGATTTCAGATAAACAACTTGTATTATCACTAATATTAAAAATATCACAATTAATTGCAAAGAAACATTAACAAAATATCATTATTTGATAATTATCAATAATTTCAAAATGCAAGAAATTATGCTTCTTATATTTTATCAAATCAAAATTATGAAACTTATAATCATTGAATTGCTTTAATCCATAATTTTAATAAGATAAAATAATTTCGCTAAATACTAAAATATTCATAGGATTGAATATTAGCATCTAACTTCCTACACTATATCTAATAATTTCCACTCTAGCATATTAAAATTATACTCATAACAATTATTTATGATATATGTAAGCTCGAGAAAATAGTTGATAAAAAATTCACAAGTCCTATAAATATTGACATTTAATACTTGTGATCCTAATTGCAACTTCTCGTAAACAAAATCAAATTTAGAAATATTTTCTAAGTATATAAAATATTGAGAATTTTATACACATAACTTAGAAAATACTTCGTCTTCCAATATTAGTGAGTTTTGAAATATGCATTGTTTACTTAGAACAGAAATTCTAAATATTGTCACTAATATCAAAAGTATCACAATTATTTGTAATAAAATATTTAAAAGTATCAGAGCAATTAAGCAAGATATCATTGACTAATACTCATCAAATATTTAACATACAAATAATTATGCTGCTAACTTATGCTAAATAATTTAACTACCACAAATGCATATAACATTGTAAGCATGATAATTAAACTAATAGCAAAAAGTATGAGGTACTAGATTTAAAATAAATTCACAAGTCCTTTAAATATGGAAAATTTAATACTTGTGAACTCATTTAAGAATTCCTTGCAGATGAGATTTTTAACATATATGCAAATAAATAATATCTCAAGTTCACTAACCAACTTAGACAAAAAGAATTCATCAAGTTGTTTAATAAATATCTGCAAGTTAATCTAATAAGGACAACTCTCGAAAGAAATGATACCTGGTGTCCATGAGCTTGTTCCTAAGTGGTGTGGAGAGATCAACAGAGTTGTTGGAGTTGACAGCTTCTAGGAATGACTTCCCTGTCTTTCTTACAACCTGCATTATCTATATCTATGTAGCCAATTAGGTTAAACCTAGTATCTTTAGGGTACCTGATTCTAGGAATTAGTGATCCCCTAAGATATCTAACAATTCATAACTTAGCTATAAGATAAGATTCTCTAGTATCCACTTGGAAACTTGCACATAGGCATATCGAGAATAAAATATATGGTCTTTATGCACTTGAATAAGTAATGAGTTGATACCTCTATAGCTTGTCACTTCAGTTCATATACCTGATTTGCCCTGATCAAGCTTAGTGGTCTGTTGGAAAGAAGTCTTGACAGGTCTAGAATCTTCCAAATTGCGCATCTTCAAAAGATCCTTGACTTACTTTAATTGCCATCATTCTTTTGAATTACATATAATACAAAAAGAATTGCAACTCTTCCAACATGCTCATCTTGTACCTACTCTGCATTAACTTAGCAAAATATCTCTTGCACAAGTTTTGTTAGTAGATCCACATATAATATAATCATGGTATACTTGCACATATATTACATTGTATGTGCTTTGTATTCTAGAGATATATATGTGTATAGCGACTCTACCAAAATCATTTTCAGGTAATTAGTAGTTAGAGTGTCATACCATGTCCTTGACGATTTACTTGAATCCCTAACTCTGTTAGGTCCTCATCTTGTTAGGCCCAATTGTTAGGTCCTAAAAGGATCAAGTCTCGTCACTAGTGCTTGCTGTTAGATCTTGAAAGTCCCGAAGATTCTGTTTCCATCATCGTCGATACCTTCTACTTTATATTAACCTGTAGCAACCAGTTTGGCTTTGTCCCTCATAACAATGCCAATTATTATCCAGTTTCTGTGAACCCTTACTGTACCAATTTCAGCTTCGTGTTGTGGTCTGGGTTCCAGCTTCAGTAGTTTCTGCCTTCGAACTGATTGAGATCATCTTGCATTTGTAATCACCCAATCTGGATCACTCAGTGCATCTTTACTATTCTTGGGATACCAATTGTTGATTGTTGGGTCCCGAAAAATATATATTCATTTTGATTAGCACTTCCAGCCTTTACTAAATAATCCGGATCACTAAGAACTAGACTCCAGGAATGACTTTGACTTCAAACCCTTTGTCTCGACAAATATGTTCTTGATGTCCTTTGATCTTCATTGTGTTGAGTACGACTAGTAGATCCTTCTTTTATTTTGCTCCCCCTGAATTACTGTTAAGATGTGTTGAAGATCTTTCACCTTTTTCAGTGGATTCTGTTAAAGTCCACGAGTTGTGTAGTTTCACTACCATTTCCATTAGTAGGATCTAAATCAACATCATTATCATTGTTTCCTTCTGCAACATTAGTTTCATCATCAGTATCTGAATTTGACTCTGACAAGATGTCATACTTCTAAGATTCAGAATCGTCTTTCATTTGAATGCTTGGGAGCTTCGTGTAGTAGGTCGACACATTCAGACTTTTAATCACCTTATGGTTTTTCATCATTAATGAGTAGCCGAGGAAAATTATTCATTGAGTCTTAACTTCTTGTCAAGATACTCATATACATCTTCAGTAAATATCAATTTCCTGTAAACACAAGAAAGATCTTCAGTGTTTGCTTCTGGTTGGCCATTAACTCATATGATGTCCTTTCACGATCTTGTTGATTAAAGCAGCATGCTGTGTTAATTGCTTCAGCTTCAAAGTACCTTTTTCAGTACAGAATTCATTTAGAACATCATTCGCGAAATTCAGTTCCATTATCTGACTTCAAAGTTCTCACAGCTTACTTTTCTTTCAACTTGATCTTCATGATGCGATCAATTACCATCTGTGACATTTTGTCTGTTGAATGCACGAACATCACTAATTTCTAACTAGGGTTGTCATCAACTACCACTAAGCATATTTCTTCATTGACATAATTTGCTTCAGTGTGATGTTTTCATTGACTTCCCTATGTGACATACTTCAAAATGTCCTTCTGGATAGAATTCCATATGAAACAGTCCTCTCACCAATTTCTTCTTTATCAAAGAATCAATTGTTTTGTTGACCAAGTGTGAGAGCTGCCTATGCCATAGCTAACTCTTTACTGATGAAGCTTTACTGAAAAGTCCACTTCACCTTTGCATACAGACCCTTGTCAGCTACGAACAAAATTCCTCACTCTCAGTTGAGCGAGCTTCCAACCTTCTTGTTTGAGATCAAACACTTTTACTTTTCAATGCTTTTCCAGAAAATCCTTGACAAAGAATTCCCTAGTGCCCTGTAGATAGTGCTTAAGTCTTTCCACAAGAAAGATGCTTTCACTGATGATAGTTCTTAAATCATGATAGCCATATCCCTTGTACATCCTTTGCTGTCATCTCCTAAGGTTACCATCGGGGAGGCCTTCTCAACCAACTGTGATAGTAGAGCTTCAATTTTAATCACATGCCTCGAACAATAAATGTCACGAAGTCACATAACTTTTGCCTTTTGGTACATACTCTGCAATCACAAATAATTAAGCTTCTTGGTACTCAACTTTTAATTGAGTCCAGATGGGTTAGATATATTATCAGAGGTAACAACAGCTTCAATATGCATAAGGCACATGGATAGAAGAACTAACAAAATAATTACTAATTATGTCTAATCCATTTCTGTCATTGTCTAACATTTTTAACTATCTCTAATTACCTAAGTCAGTTTTAGATTAAGCTTCAAATCTACAAGTCTTACTGACTACTTAGATAATTCTACCATCTTTTAATATTCTAATCCTTAACAAGCAATACATGATATGATATGACATTTAAGTGCAACTATGTGAGTGCGAGCAAATCATGTGAAAATAAGCACATAAACAATTTTAAGAATATGCATAATATTTTAATAAAACATTATAAGCAATATCAAATCCCGCATATACTTATCAAGTCATTTATCACAATAAGAACAAATATAAAATATCTGATCTATGACCTGTTTGTCTATTTAGTAATTTTCACAACATTAGCAGAGGTATTAAATCACAGAAGATTTAAATTAAGTTCCAACAAATGTTTTAGGGATACACCTAACCGTATATAACACCCTATCTAATTCTCGATATTCATTTTACTGCATATAAAATCAAGTATGAAATGTACTTATTTAAACTGATGAATCCTAGCATGCATTCTTATTCTTAGCAATCAATTAAGTATTTAAGTCATAAGATGCTAACATGCTGACATGAATATAATACATTTCAATACTTAATCATCATACAGTTCTGAATTAGATAAACATATACTAGTTAGAATGTGTACCTGTGAAGTGCTTAGTGATTCATCTCTAGTGTTGGTTATTGATGCCAGATATCCATTTGGTTCATCACTGTCACTGATAGAATCAGCCTTGCATTTAACTTCATTGACAAATGCTTTCCCTTGCTGCATCCTCACTAATGCTTGAGATTCCTCCTTCAACCCAACACAGTGTCTGTCATCTTTTGCTTGTACAGGCTTCTTCAAACTGTGTAATAAACCCTGTTCTTGTCTTTTATTTTAAACCATCCCTGTTTTGTAACTGCCTCTTGAACTGTTCTTGAAAATCTTCTTTATGGAATCTATAGGTAAGGACCTTAGATTAAGAATTGGGATTCCGTCTGAATCTGATGTTACTGAACTTCCTGTTGCCCCGCAGGCTTGACTTGTAGTCCAGTTCTCAAGTTATTCCAAAGTGTCAAATTCACTTATAACACCTTGACCACTACCTCGAGCTACTACATCTTCAATTCAGCTTCTTGGATCAATTCGTTTCTGTTCAGAGGTTCTCAACCTTGACTTCAATTAAATTTGGTTCCTGGGTCATAAATACAGTGGATATGCTAACAACCTGCTTTATCAAATATTATCTTCTTCAGCTCTTGTTCTAGTTCATAGGCCTTCAGCACATACAGGTCTTTTATAGACAATGTGGTTGTATCCTTAAATCCCTGTTGGCTGTAATCTATGTTCCAGATGATCTGCAGTGTTAGCACGAACTTCCTGTAATCTCCCTGTAGAATAAACTTTAAGGCTTGTACTGAGATGCCAGGTTGTCCAGTCTGTTCTCCTTCACTACTTTAACCCCTAAGATTTTTCATCCAAAATTCAACTCAAATTAACCAAAAGTTATACCCAATTTAATCTCTTCTTTTCCAGCATCCGAATATACAGTGGGATCCTTTGGAGTAGACCTCTGAGGAAATTAGAACCACTTCTTCTTCAACATGTTCCAGAATTAATCTTCATTGGATAATCTTCAGTTAATCTTTGTTGTCTTTAATACCCGAAAAAATCTTCATCTTCTAGTCCTTGAGCACCCAAATAACAGATACCAATTGTTCATGCCGAATCCACTAGTCAACTGCTGCCTTTTGTTATAATAAATTCAAATTTTAAACTTTATTAAATTTATGAAATAAACTAATTAAAATTTATAACATAAACTAATGAAAGTTTATAGAACAAATTTTATAAGAGTTTATAAAATAAATTTAATATATCAAAATTTATAAAATAAACTAATTTAAATTTCTAACATAAACTAATAAAAGTTTATAAAATAAATTTTATAGAAGTTTATAAAATAAATTTAATATATCAAAATTTATAAAATAAACTAATTAAAATTTCTAACATAAACTTATAAAAGTTTATAAAACAAATTTTATAGACGTTTATAAAATAAATTTTAATTAAAAGTTTATAATTAAATTTATCCAACTAGGCCTCCTCGTTCTGAGTCTAACCAGCTTCGGCACGGTGAGCTTTACTGAACTACGAATCCTGATTTGAATATCAATCAGTCGGCTCTGATACCAATTATTAGGTCCTGAAGTATCGTAGAAGGGGGTTGAATACGATACTCACTAAATTAAAAAATTCTTTCGAATCTTTTGCGGATAAATAATTTAGAGTTCGGTTAATGGGTTCGAGTTCATGAGGTGAATAGTGTTTAGGAGGCTGGCTTACTAATTTTCTGTGTTTATGAATAATCATTAATGTTCTAGAAAATTAGCAAGTAATTTAAACGAGACAGGTTTCGGGGAATATATCTTTCGTATATAATCCCTGAGGTTGCTACACCCAGTTAAAAATATAACTGGCTTCCAAAGAACAGATTAGTTCTTTGATTCTACAAAGAGATATAGTTTAATCCCTATACAATATTTGACTATGGTTTGTACTAACGGAATCAAGCTAACAGAGAGTGTTTTATATTAGCCCTATGTATTTGTAACATAATTAACCGGCTAGATTATAAAACTCCAGTGATGAAGGTATAAATATGGTTGTGTTTCATCTTCTTCTCCAGCTTCCATTTTCTCTATGTATCTCTCTGTATGTTTGTATATTTCAACAACTTGTCAAAATGAGCACGTCATTTTGTTTATATGTGTAGACTTTTCAAATCAATTAATTGATTTGCTTCTCAATGCTTTAAGTCCTTTTTTGCGCTTGTACAGGGTTGACAGTGTGTAGCACCATGAAATGCCTTTGTTGCACCTTGATACTTTTGTTGCGCCATGGGAGATTCTTTGTTGCGCCTGTACACCATTCACAGTGTGTAGGCGCCACCAAAGTATCTTCATTGAGTTTTGTTGCGCCTTTGCCTTCAATTTAATTCCAAGTATCATTTTGTTGCGCCGACATTGTATTCACCCTGTAGAGGCGCCACTAAAATGGTCCTTGCGCCTATGTAACAGTTTTGTTGCGCCTTTATTCTATGAGCCTTGTAGAAGCGCCACCAAGTGTACTGAGAGTCGCCTTAGAATGTTTAACACAAATTTCCTTGCGCCTGTAGATTTAAGTTGCGCCTGTACACTGTGAGCCTAGTGTAGGCGCCACTAAGTTCTAAGGATGTCCACAATACTAAGACAATTCATTTTGTTGCGCCTACACTCTACATCCCCTGTGTAGGCGCCACAAAACACATCCTTGATGCCTTGGACTTGGTTTATTGTGCTTCATACATGGTTTCAAGAGTGTATGAATCATAAATGTAGTAATACTTGCCTTGGTTATTTTCTTGAGATGCTTGAAGTACTTACCACTTGGTTTTCACTCTTCTGGCTTGATCAACTGAATTTCTTCTAATACATCAAAGTAATTCTCTCCTTGTTGTGCTGACGCTTAGTGCACTTGTCTGGTTTACAAACGACTAACACTGAATTGAATTCCCTTGACTTCTGTTATGTTTCAGCTCATTAACCTTGGACTGTTGCATTGCTTCAAACACTGACTGTTGATAAACATAGTCTTTCACTAGAATCTTTTCTGGTACTTCGACAACGTCTTCATTATTACCACAATCTTGAATACTTCATTATCTGTTCTTCACTGACGTTTGAACATATAAATGAGTGGGACTACTTCTTTCACACCCTAGCACAAGTGTTTGCATCCACTACAAAGAACAACTTCAACAATATTTCTTCTCTACTTCAGATATTTGGGTATTCTGTGGCCCATAACCTGAGAATTAATTTTGGGAAGTTGATTTTGAAGAAAATTATAAAGAAGATGGGAACACCAGTAAGCAGGGAACAGAATGTGCAAGTCTACTATCCAAGGTTCCTATTGATGTTCATGAATGATCTTTTGTTAGATGAGGATAAAGAACTATTCCAGAATAGTCCTGTAGAAGCATCTACAACTTCTCATAGACAAATATTCTCCAGGCTCAACAACAATCCAAAGTTTCAAGACGTGACAGTGGTAAGAACAGAGTACATGGGTCATATCTTAGATCAAATTATAAATCCTGCACAGGCTCAACCGCTTCAGCAAGAGCCAGAGCAAATTCTAGATCCAGTACCAATGGAAGTTGAAACCTCTACACAACTTTTACTTGAAGCTGCTCAACATGCAGAACATGAGGCAGAGGTACAACAGGTAATAACTCACACCTTAGCTTCCAATTTCCTACCTATAAATATATCTACTACACTTTTAGATTTATCTGTGGCGGACTATGATTGTGGTCTTACACTTCAGGACGTCGGCTATAAACCTAAAATCACACAGGTTCAATCCCAAGCTGTCATAGAACCTCAAACAGTTTCTCCTTCTCCAACTTCTTTGATTCACCTCAGAAAAAGGAAGAAACCAGTGAGGAAAGTCAGAGGTAGAGGTGTGTTAGTGAGTGAACCCGCAGCTCAGTCTCCACCAACAAAGAGATCCAAATTTCAACTTGAGACAACTGCAGACTCATCCTTTTCCTCTCAATGGAAAATGGACTTTGAAACGGCAATCCAAGATTCTCTAGATACACTCGATCAAATGGGTGATTCTATTCGCCGTACAGCCGCGGCATCAGATGAAGTAGAGTCACGCACACTGCTAGCACTCATACTAGCAAGACCCTCACTTGCAGAAACACAATCAGATGAGGGAACATTTAATAAAGAAAACTTCTTTGAAACAAACTTGTCGGATGCTACATTCATCGTGGACCAAGACATTTTTGGTGCAGTGCAACATCAAATACCGTTACAGGTATTAAGGGGCACCGCAGACTCTAATGAGCCACTCAATACATTGTCTAAGGTGGTGACCCCCCTGGATTTCTTACATCCAGTTCTTTTAAAAGAAGGTCTTGAATCCACTGGTGGATTTGAGAGGCAACCACTATTTAGAGGGAGTTGGGACTCCATTCACGGAGTAGCTACGTCAGTAGCGGAGCCAATACAAGATAATCTTGTTGAGGACGCGCCTTCACAGGCATCAGAAGATCATTTCGACTCTTCAAAAGTTATAATTATATATACAGGTACAACATCTGGATCTGGAAAGGAGCTAAACACTAGTGATGTGAGGCAAACACAAAGTGAAACACATGCACCGAGTGACAGTAAGTTAAACAGGAGTGCAAGTGAGATGAGTGCACACACACACAGTGATCTATTATCCAAAATGGAAGCTCTCCAGAAGGAAATGCAGATTGTCCAAGCTGAGTTGATAAAAGTTAAAGCACAAGAAGAAGAGAAGTCTACATCTGCCTTTGTAACACAACAGCTGACAATAGTGCGAAAATATGTTGATGATGTCAATCCTCCATTCTTCTAAAAACTCAAGATATCCAGAACATTCAGAGTCTCATTGCTGAAGACATGAAAGAAGTGAGAAAATTACATGAAAAAATTGATGAAGTTGAGAAAAGTTTAACCATTACAATCATTGAAAATGAAAAAAACTCTACTCAACAATTCAGCAAACTGGATGATGGCATGACACATTTGAATGAAGGAATGAAGCAAGTCTATTTGACTATGCAGAAACTGATGACATCTTTTGAAGCCTCTAAAACTCAAGAGGATCCCTCAACTAAGGGGGAGAAAGCAAAGAAGAAAGTTGTTGGAGATGAAGGGATTACTACTCAAGACAAAGGGAAAGCTAAGCTGTATCCTGAAGAACAATTTCAATCGTTTGATCCAGAACCAGAAGAACAGTATTATGCTCAAGAGCAATTCATTAATGACAGTGCTCATGATGAATCATACATTCTTGACTACTGCAGAGCTGAGGAAGAGACTGCATTTGATGAAGAATTTTTGTTTCCAAAAGAAAAAGAAGTTGATCCAGCCTATGAAGAGGCAATGAAGAAACTAAAAGAAGACATCAAGACAAGTCATGCAAAGACTGAGAAACTGAAAGCTCTAGTCGTGGAAAGATCAAAGGCTGAAAAAGAAGCAAGCCAAGAAAAGCAAAATCTCTAGGCCATTGCAGTCAGAGAAAAGAAAAGAGATGTACAGTTCAAGATTAGAAAGAAATGGGACACTGCAAGAGAAATAATGGACAAACAACAGAAGGGTCCATTTGAAGACAAGCATCTGAAATCAATAATTGAGCGTCTAGAAAAGTCAAATGACAATATTGACAACTTCATGAAAGCTCTGAAAGAGGAAGCGGACTATATCACTATCCTAATGGATCACATTCTTGAAGACTGGCAGATTTTAGTCTACACTCACAGGAATGGAACATTCAGAATTTCCTTGGAGTTTTTCAGGCAAAGAAGCTTATCAGTGATATGGACGTTTTTGAACAAAGTAAAGAGAAGCTCAGAAGAAAATGAACTTCTCAGGGATAGACTTAGAGTGTTTGCAACAGCTGTTAGTCCTCAAATCTTATTTGATCCTCACGAGGTAAGATTTTTCTCAAACAAGTTGTATCAAATCATGCATTTAAATGATGTGTCATTAAAGGGCTACACAATTAAGTACATGATTCAAGTTGAAAGGATGCTAAGGTCGAAAGGATTCAGATCCCAAGCTAAGTTGGATGCTGCACAAAAGATCAGAAACTACTGTCTGTCAAAGAAAATTCCTTCGTACATCAGGCAAATACCAAAGATAGATTCAACTCAACCATATGATGTAGAAGAAGAGATAGTAGATCCTGTTGAACAGGAAGTATTGTGGCAGTTAGCAAGAGCTAAACAAAGGAGGTTGTATGGAGAATCTATTATAACAGATCAATCAGTATCTGAAGAAGTACCGAGGGCACCAGCTCATAAAGGTTCAATCCTAGAAGAAGGTGAAGTTGATACATCTGAAGACTGAAGACATAGATAGAACAAGATAGAAACTTTGTAATATTTGTTCAGTACTAGAGGAACAACTATCTTGTATTTATCTTTCATGTATGAATCTGGAAAATTGTTAAATATAATACCAGAACTTTTGTTTATTATTTACAATTATTACATGTCATACTACTTTCTTAGTTGTTAGTTGAGTTATCCTCTAGGAATTTGTGTGTTAAATGTTTAACAACAAATAGGGGGAGATTGAAAGGCATATGACTAAGCCTATTTGTAATAATTAGATAATAACTCAACTCTAGCTTATAAAGAGAAGTAAATAATAAACACCAAATAGGAATCAAGACGAAGACAGTCAACTAATCAAAAATGATCTAAGTATCAGAAGTATTTTATGGGATTGTTACTCAACACTGGAAGAAGTTCATTAATATGTTCAAGCGTCAGTGAAAATAATAAAGTGGTAGTACTTCTAAAAAATACAGAAGATATAAAAGATTTCAAGTGGTTACTATAGAAAGATTCCAGAAGAAGAGGAAAGACAGTAAAGCAGAAGAATGACAAAAGGCCACAACTTACATGTTAAATATGGAGAATAATTATTATAGTATGACACAAATGAACCAGACAATACATTTGTGTATCCAGTAAATTAATAATTATTCAACATCGAGCTAAAGTGGTTTATGACAGAAGATGAAGAAAAAGGAAGACTTCAAAACTGACTACTATGTAATAAATGACAGAGATAGTATTTTAATTCTACTATCAAATGTTAATTGATTATTTAATTTATCTAATTAAATTAATTCAAGTTGAATTTAATTTAATTTATAAATTAACTAATTAAATTAAGTAAAATTAATTTATTATAAAAGATATGACTTAATATGATTTTTTATATAATTCAAATGACTATTTATTAAGTCATACCGAATTATACAAATAAGTCATACCGAATTTATTAATTAAAAGTCATACCGAAATGATTTTTAGTTAATTTAGTAATAAGTCATACCAATCTTTAATTTAAAGAGTCATACCGAATTTGACTCTAAAAGAGTCATACCGAATTTGGGTTATTTATTAAATAAGTCATACTGATTTATTTAATTAAAAGAAAAATTGAATATCACTTTAATATAAGTCATACCAAATTTTTTGACTGCTAGGAATGACTTTCTTGAAACTGAAAATTCAAATATGCTTAGCACTAAGAAAGACTGTGAAGATGCTATATACATGCAAACTCAGTTAGAAATACAAGTTGAATATTTAAAATCTGAGATAGCTAAAGAAAATGAGACCTTTAGAGTTTAGACAAACTCTGGCAAGAAAGTCCAACAAATGCTTTCTAACAAGAATTGGATTTCTGCCTTAGGATATGAATCTGATAAGGATACACACACTAAAACACACACAAAAAGAAAATTAATTGTTCCTGTGAATTTTGTTAAAGCTAGTACCAATAAGAAAACTTTTGGTGAATGCTCTAATAATAATAAAAGTAAAGAAAGTAGTGTGCCAGAGAATAAACCAGTAAATATAGGGTTACTCTCTCAGAAGCAACTTATGGAAAAGTTGAAGGCAGTCACTAATAAGAACAATCCTAAAAAGGTAAAAAGAAATAGAAATGACAAAGTAGAAATTACTAAGGAGAATAACTATAAGCATATCCCTGATGCTCCTAAAAAAACCTGTTTTAATTGTGGTAATTCAAATCACCTTGCCATTGACTGCAAACAAAACAAAAAGAAGGAACCTGAAAGATCTAGTTCAGAGGATAGGAAACAAACTAGATATAGATCACAAAATCCCTGTTTTCACTGTGGTAGTTTATGGCATTCAATTTACACATGTAAAGAATATCACAGTTTATATTTTAACTATTATGAACTATTGCCTAAAATGAATAACACTCCTGTCTTTTCTAAAAATACTATCAAACAAACATATGTGATAAAAGCTGATAAGAGAAAAACAAATTCTGACAGTATAAACTCTGAAAATGCAAACTCTGATAATGCAAACTCTGTTAACAAAAACTCTGATAAAAGTACTTCAATTCTGCTGCAAAAGTTAACAAGTTTCAAAAGAAAGGATCCAAACTTGTTTGGGTCCCTAAATCTACTAATTAAATTGCATTAACTGATTGCAGGGATACAGGAAAAACATCCTAGTGATTGATAGTGGATGTTCTGCACATATGACTGAAAACAAAACCCTGCTTTCAGAGTTTGAGGAAAAGGCTGTCCCAGCAGTATCTTATGGAGATGGCAACATAGGAAGAACACTGGGATATGTCAATATTGTTATTGGAAATGTCATCATTGAAAATGTAGCTCTGGTTGAAGGACTCAAGCATAATCTGTTAAGTGTGAGTCAAATGACAGACAAAGGTTATTTTGTGGAATTTCATGGAACTTATTGTGAAGTGAAAAGCAAGAAGAATGGAAAAGTAGTTCTTATTGGTCACAGACATAACAACTTATTTGAAGCTAGCTTGGATGTAGACTCTGATGGTCCTTTATCTTGTCTACTTGGAAATGTATCATCCTTGGAAAGCTGGAGTTGGCACAAAAAGCTGTGTCACTTGAACTTTTGAAACATAAATAAATTGGTGAAAGAGGATCTAGTCAGAGGTCTTCCAAAAGTTCAATTTCATCCTGATGGACTCTGTGATTCATGTCAAAAGGACAAACAAAAGAAGACATCTTTTAAGAGCAAAACTGAAAATTCTATTGATCAACCTTTTCATCTCCTGCATCTTGATTTATTTGGTCCTGTCAACATTATGTCCATTGGAAAGAAGAAATATACTCTGGTGATAGTTGATGATTACACTAGATTTACCTGGGTGTACTTTTGGCATAAAAAGGATGAAATTGTAGAGATAATTTTTGATCATATTGCAATAATTGAAAATGGATCACCACACAAGGTAAAGAATTTAAGGAGTGACAATGGAACAGAGTTTAAGAATTCTGAAATGAAGGAATTATATTCAACAAAAGGAATTATTCAACAATTTTCAGCACCTGAAACATCTCAACAAAATGGTGTAGTAGAAAGAAAGAACATAACTCTGATTGAATCTGCCAGAACAATGCTAGAAGGAGCAAAGCTACCTACTTATTTTTGGGCAGAAGCTGTAAATACTGCATGCATTACTCAGAATTTCACTTTGATAAATAAGCATGGAATGACTCCATATGAAACTTTGAAGGGAAGAAAGCCAAATGTTAAATACTTTCACATCTTTGGAAGCAAGTGTTTTATTTTAAAAACACATCCCGAGCAATTGAAGAAGTTTGAACTTAAAGCAGATGAAGGAATTTTTGTTGGCTACGCTACAACTTCTAAAACCTCTTCAAGGGCATTCAAAGTGTTTAATTTAAGGACAAGGGCGGTCATGAAATCAATTAATGTCTCTTTTGATGAAGGAAAAATATTTGGATTACATGATGAAGATGCTCAAGAAACTCTGAGATTTGAGAATGAAATGTAGAACACAAACTCTGTTGAACTAAACTCTGATGAGCTAAACTCTGTTTAACCAAACTCTGATGAGTTAATCCCTGATCCTTTAAACTCTGACTCAGAAATAATTGAAATAGAAATTAAAGATTCTGCACATGTTGAGAAGGAGCAACATCAATCAATTACTAATATTGGAGAACAAAACACATTTATTGAAATATCAGAGTCTGACCAAACTCTGACCAACACAAACTCTGAAACCCTAAACTCTGATCAATCAAACTTTGAGACCACAAACTCTGATCACTCAAACTCTGATCATTCAAACTCTGAGGACATAAACTCTGAGACATCAAACACTGATGGAAGCACTCTTCAGGGGGATGATCAGCATTTATAGAAGAATCATTCTATGAAGACACAAATCACGAGGAAGCATCTAGTTCAAGAAATTTTCCACATCCAAGAAAATGGACCAAAAATCACACACCTGATCTAATTATTGTTGATCTAGAAAATGGAGTACAGACAAGAAAAGCTACTCAGAACCAAAAAAGGTTGAAGATGCTTTGAAGGATGCAGATTGGGTTACTACAATGCAGGAAGAATTAAATGAGTTTGAAAGAAATAAAGTTTGGACCCTAGTTCCAAGGCCAAAGAATAGATCAATTGTTGGCACAAAATGGGTGTTTAGAAACAAGACAGACTGTGATGGAATTATAACAAGAAATAAAGCAAGACTAGTTATCAAAGGTTACTCTCAACAAGAGGGTATTGATTATGATGAAACCTTTGCACCTGTAGCTGGACTTGAAGCAATCAGAATTTTTCTTGCTTATGATGTACACAAGAAATTCAAGGTCTACCAAATGGATGTTAAAAGTGCATTTTTAAATGGAGAACTTGAAGAAGAAGTTTATGTTGAACACCCACCTGGCTTTATCAATCCAAAATATCCAAATCATGTTTACAGACTAGATAAAGCCTTATATGGACTTAACCACGCACCAAGAGCCTGGTATGAAACTTTGGCTCTATTTTTACTTGAAAGTGGTTTTACAGGAGGTACAATTGATAAAACCTTGTTTTATAAAACTCAAGTTAAGGATTTATTATTGGTTCAAATATATGTTGATTATATTGTATTTGGTTCCACTAATGAGAAACTCTGTAAAAGATTTTCAAAGCTAATGAAGTCCAGGTATCAAATGAGCATGATGGGAGAAATGAGTTTTTTCTAGGGTTATAAGTGAAACAGTCTGATGAAGGTATCTTCATAAATCAGTCTAAGTATACAAAGAATCTACTCACTAAGTTTCAAATGCAAGACTCTGCATCTGCTACAACTCAAATGGCTACTACAACAAAGCTTGATCAAGACACGGGAGAACTTGTTGATATTACAGCATACAGAGGCATGATTGGTTTTCTACTCTATTTGACTGCAAGTAGACCAGATATCCTGTTTGCAACCTGTCTATGTGCTAGATTTCAGGCAAATCTAAGCGAACCTCATTTAATTGCTGTTAAGAGAATTTTTAGATATCTTAAAGGCACCATTAATCTTGGCTTATGGTATCCTAGAGAGTTTGATTTTAAATTAATAGGCTATTCAGATGCTGACTTTGCAGGATGTAAGATTGATAAAAAAAGCATAAGTGGTAGCTGTCAATTTCTAGGTGGAAGAATTGTCTCATGGCAAAGCAAGAAACAAAAATCTATCTCAACATCAACAGTAGAGGATGAATATATAGCTGCAGGAAGCTGTTGTGTACCGATTTTATAGATGAGAAATCAGCTGTTAAACTATGGTTTGAACTTTTCAAAAATACCTATTTATTGTGATAACCAAAGTGCTATTGCAATGATAGGAAATCCAGTTTAACATTCTCTGACAAAGAACATCGGTATTAGATATCACTTCATAAGGGAACATGTGGAGGAAGGAACAATTGAAATGCATTTTGTTCCCACAGACCAATAGTTAGCAGATATATTCACCACGCCCCTGTGTGAAGCAACTTTTACAAGATTGGTTTTTGAATTAGGAATGGTGAAAAGTGGATCAACTCCAGATGGCAAATAATAGACAATCAGAGTATATGATAAATTCTGTCAGAGTATGTGGTAAACTCTGATGGAAAATGGAGTAAACTCTGATCTTTACAACATCTATTCTCTGATCACAAGTTATCAGTGTTTATGGTAAACTCTGTCAGAGTATATGGTAAACTCTGACAGATAATGCAAACTCTGATTACTATAAATTCTAATTACATGTTAAACTCTGATTACTATAAACTCTGATTACATGTTAAACTCTGTTTACACTAAATTCTGTTACATGATTAAACTCTGAGTTATTCTCTGATTGGACTATTCATAGGGCGCGTGTTTGTCATGGAAAACATTTCAGATTTATACACAGATACACAAACACTTGCTGTATTTTGAGAATTGCACTACTCATTACTCTTCCAATAATTTTATGCCACGTGTCCCACTACAGAGTATATGCAAATAAGAGGGAATAGTTTAATTCTTATTTTCACTTTGAATTATTCATCTGCATCTAATATTTCTCTCTTTATCTATCGTTTCATATAAACCCTAATTTCTTCAAACTACAAATCTCTGTATTTCAATGGCATCAAAAGGTCTTACATTCCAAAACTACTCTTTTGCTGTTACAAACTATATATCTCTCTTGAATAAAACTGAAGCTCCTCAGGATTTTCATGTTGTTTAAGATGTTTTGCAAAACAGCAATATTGGGTATATGCTACAGGAACCCATGAACTTCTCTGCTCAATCTCTAATCAGAATCTGGTCTTCTGCTAAATTTAATAATGCTGGTGATAATGAAGAACCAAAAATCACTTTTCAATACAATGGGAAACATGTAATTACTCCTGCTGTGGTGAGACAAGCCCTTCATCTTCCAGAAGTGGTTGTGTATGATGATCTCGTTGGCGATGAACAGATTAAGGAGTTCTTTCGAACAATAGGCTATGGTGGAAGCCTATCCAAAATAGGGAGTCTAACAAGGCCCCATTTAAGACGAGAATGGAGCTTCTTCTTCGACTGCATTACAAGGGCTTTCACAGCTAAATGCATGAATTTTGATGCCATTCCGCAGCTGTCTCAACAGAGTGGGTATTCTCTGACCCACAATTTAAATTTTAATTCTCCATGTTTAATTATTAGGCAATTGGCTAGTAAAATAGATGATGATGCACATACTATTTATTTTGCTAGATTTCTTTAATTAATTTTAGCCACTTATTGCTTGATGTAAATTTTGAGAATAATCAGAGTTTAGCTAGTTTTAGCATGAACAAGAGAATTTTTGTTGATCTCTCAAGGAAAGATGCAAAGAAATGTAATCTTTCTCCTCTCTTTTATCCCACATGGGTCAGGCTTCTCTTAAATCAGAGAATGCCTACCATGTATGAAAGGGATTTTCTTTCTGTGGCTATTGATCAGAGTTTAGCACCCTCTGATTCTAACCCAAGCCACACACAAAACACTGATTCCCAAACACTTTTACAAACCTCTACAGTCTCCCAGAAGACTGTAGTTGTAAAGTAAACCTCTCAACAAGGCTCAATCAAAAGGAAGGGCAAATCAGTAAAAGAATCTTTTCCTAAGAAAAGGAAATTGATTGATGAAAATACAGATTCTGATGAAGGGTTGGCTTTTCCTGAGAGGAAGATTGTTAAGAATGTTTCTGAGATTCCTCATGCACCTTTTATGAAGCCATTCACAGTAAATCAAATGCCTGAAATGAAAAAGAAGAGGAGAATATTGGTCAAGGCTGCAATATCTGATGCTGCAAACACTGAAGTCCTAAACTCTAAGGCAGCACTAAACTCTGACAAATTGTTAAACTCTGATGTCCTAATATCTGATCAGCCAAAATCTCAAGATCTAACTTCTGTGTAAAGCATAATGTAACGTAGTATGTAATAGTGATAACAATAACTCAACTAAGAAACAAAGACAGACAAATAATACTAATATGCAGCACAGGAATCCAGAAGGACATAATCAAGAAGATAATACATACATCATTGCTGAGCATTCAAGATGAAAGAATTACTGAAAGTCAAGGAGAGAAGTTCATTAATATGTTCAAGCCTCAGTGACAAATAAGAGTTCAGAAGACTTCATACTAAAGACAGAGCAGTGATCCATGTATAATTGTGAAAGGGTTTCAGTGATCAGAAGCAATGCAAAAGTCCAGGGTTTATCAGCTGAAATAGAACAGAGATTAAGGAAATTCATTCAAGTGTTAGTCATTTGTGAACCAGACCAGTGCACTAAGCGTCAGCACAACAAGAAGAGAATTATCTTAATTAATCAGAAGAAAATCAGTTAATCAAGCCAAGCCAGAAGAGTAAAATTCAAGTGGTAATTAATTCAAGAATTCAAGATAAATATGCTAAGGAAGGTATTACTACAATTGGTGGTTCATTACTCTTGAAGCAATGAGGAGGCACAACATAAGTCTTACAGGTGCCAAACAAAGTTTAAGTATGTGAGTGGCGCCTGTACAGGGAAGACACTGTACAGGCGCAACTCAATACATCTCAAGGCACAGTCTAAGGCATGAGTGGCGCCTATACAGGGTAACCACTGTATAGGCGCAACTCACATTCTAAGGCGCAGCATGCTTGGAAATTCTAAGGCATGAGTGGCGCCTATACAGGGTAACCACTGTATAGGCGCAACTCACACATAAGGCGCCACTCAGGACTTAGCTTTGTGGGAAGTCAATTTCCAAAGAAGTCTACAAATATATATATGGGTTCAAATCAATTGTTAAAAAGGATTATCATCTTCAAGCTATCAACATTCACAGCCGGGAAGCTCCATTAAACCCAGACACTTATTTCTCCCAACTGTATTTGTTGTAATATTGTTTTGAACCCACTGCAGCTAATCATTTGATTAGATTTGTAGCACCCCAGGGATTTAATAATAACTTGTTATTTCCCAGCTTTGTGTTTTATTATCAGTCAAGTTCATTTCTTCTAAAACACAAATATTTCCGCATTAAAAGCTAAAAATCTACAACATCATATTCAACCCCCCCTTCTATGATGATATTGGACCTAACATTCTGAAGACTTGATAAACTCTGATGAAGCATGGCGTTTCTGGAAGACAAATATTCCTTGGAAGGAACCTAGATTGTCAGTTCCAATTGAGAACATGATTCTTCGGTATGTCTAGTCAAAAGCTGATTGGTGGACACATGTTGCCCATTATAACCGTGAACGTATTAGATGGGGAACTACTGTTGACAAGATGGTCTGCAGAAAAAATTTGGGGAGGATGACTCGTCTTTGGCTCAAGGCGGAACATGAGCGACAACACAATTATTTGAAAGATGAGCCATATGTCAATCCAGAGGAAGCTGTTCCACTAACAATCTCTGATTCTCCTGCTCATTCACCTAAGAAAATAATCAAGGAAATATCTTATGAAAGGGTAAGGGAGTTTGCTGAAAAAGTTAAAAAAGAAATGGAGGCAAAGAAATCTCAATCATTTTCAATCTCTCAAAGTTCAAAGCAGTTTACAAGAAAGAAGAAAAAGATAGTATCTTTTGGCCATGACACACAAGAACCTGCCTCTCAAAGTTAGGTAGCAGTCTTCGAAGGGCCAGGCACACAAGAACCTGTTGTTCAAAGTTCAACAGAAGCCACAGTTCTAGAAAATGAAGCCAGCATGGATCAGGGGTACAACCCACAAGAACCTTCAGCTCAAAGGGTTGAAGAAGTTGTTAAGGCCCCTGTCACACAAGAACCATCCAATCAAAGTTTGGATGCAGGCACTCAACCTATCAATAAAGATTCTACTGTTGCTGATGCTAAAGGCCAATCTCTGGTAGGGTCAATCCCACAAGAACCTTCACCTCAAAGTGGTGAAGCAGCTGCTGATATGACTCAGATCCCACAAGAACCAATCATCAATTTTGTGATTGTAGATCAAGAAATACAGATGAAGACAAATTCTGACTCTACTGCTGAAAAGACAAACTCTGATGCAGTTTCTATGGCAATTTTTGATACTATCATGGTGCAAACAATTACTGCACAGCCTATAGAGACTCCATGCACATCCATACACACTCAAGGTATAAACTATGACTTTTCTTCAGAATTTGCATTCTCTGATAGTTTAAGTTCAGATTTTACCTTTCCTATTTTAACTACTGGGATGACCATGGATAGTCCTGAAAAGGGTATCCCTATTCATATGACTACAACCATCCTTTCTCAGCCACCTCTTATTTCTGTAGGACCCTGTGATTTGAACCTTTCATGTGAGACTGAGGTAAAATGTGTGAAAAACAGAATTAATAATGAGAGGCAGATACTGAATCTGGCAAAAGAAGAGGTAGAATTGAGAAAGAAGTTAGTTACTTCTAGTGAGCAACATCTAACTATTAAAAGTTATGATATGTGTGATGTGAGAAGTAATGAGATTACTTTAGAAGAAAAGAGTGATTTAGGGTGTTCTGTTACTTTTGCAGGTACTCAGAGTTTATCTGTCACTGCAAACTCTGATGCTTTGCCAAACTCTGACCAAGTCATAAACTCTGATGGGGAGGACACATACTCTGATGAGCCAATTTTTGCTGATGAAGAAGTCACAGATCTGTCAATCGCCTACACACAAAGGTACAACTCCAAAAGGTGGCCTGTCAATTCACATGATGCACCTGAAAGATTAAGGATGGATTATCCTGATTATATGATTGTAGAAACCCTCAAGGGTGAACTTGAAGCTGCCCTAGATTCTGAAGGTATAAAGAGGGATTTCAGTTCCAAAGAAGGGCCATTTAATGAAGATCTTCTGACCTCTCACAGACAAAAGGTTTGGGACATGTCTTGGAAATTTTCAAATGAAGACATATCTTGGCCACATGTTCATGAATTGATCAACAAGGCAGACAAGGAATTAAACTATGAAGAGATGAAGACAATTTTGAAGGGTACTACTGTGTTGTCTAAGGAACTTAATTATACAAAATCTGACAAACCTGGTGATGAAGATCAAGAGAGTCATAAGGATGAGAAGCAAACTCTGAAGCAGCAAACTCTGACAACCTCTCAAAATTTGATGACAACAAACTCTGATAAAAAGATAAACTCTGATAAGAAAACAAACTCTGATAAGAAGCAAACTCTGATGGAAGCTGACATGGAATTAGCAAAGAGGTTTGAAGAAGAAAAAAAGCCTGAGAAAATTGAAGAGCAAAATTTGAAGGATGCAGAACTGGTAAGAAAACTTTTTGAAGAAGAAAATCCAGGAATAGATCTAGTTGCTGTAGAAGAAGAATGAAAGAAGTCTGGTACTGACAATGCTCAAGTCCAGAAAAAGAGAAAATATGTGAAGAAAAGTCCAAATCAAAGGAAGGCATCTACTCAGCAAAAGAAGATTACACCTAAGCCTGTCCAAACCAAATCTATTGAAACTCCTAGGCCAACTGCTAAATCAAAGCCTACTCTAGAAATCCAAACAAGGTCAACTTCAAGAATCCAGCAAAAAGCTCCAGCAAAACCAAAATCTCCTCTCACTATGTCAGGAACAATATTTCTCCCAGGTGGTTCAAGTTTTGATGATGAGGAAGAAGAAGAACAAGAATCTCTGATCAGAAAGAAAAAGACTGATCTTCTGTAGACCAAAACTCAAACTCTGACTCTCAACGCCAGACTTGGTAAAGACAAAGGTGGTATTGGTCATCCTAAATCCAAAGTCTACAGGGGTGAAGCCAACATTTTCAGAGATCATTTTTCATCGAAAGACAAACCAGAAGAAGAATTATCTCAAAAGCATCTGGACAAATTGTTATCTGTCAACATAGTGAAGGGCATTTTTGATGGTGCAAAGGCCAAAGAGAAACTGATTTATTTCTTGGAGAATGGAAGGGTATTGAAAATTTCTAAAGAAGATCTTATTCACAAGGCCTCAAAAGAACTTGAACATGTTCTGTATCTTCTCAATGATGAAAATGAAATTACTTCCAGATGGGTAAAGATCCTTAAAGGAGTGATAAATGAGAAGAAGAAGAATGAAAGATTATTGATGATAAACTCTGAAGAATACAGACCAGGATATGCTCTTGAAGATGACTCTGAGAAAACAATGACAAAGGAAGATGCAAATGTCAAGATGGTGTTAGGCATTCCTACACTAATTTTAAATCCTGATGGTAAGAAGGCCGGTTGCATTCCGTTAGATAAAAGAATGGAAAGATCTTCTATATATAATCTGAGAGCTGCTATACAACAAATTGATGATTCTTCTGAGCAGATGAAAGAATTGAAAGAAAAACTGGTTGAACAGCTGATGAATGCTGAGAAGAAGCTGTTGGATAATTTTCTCAAGGAAGATTTTTCTTACAGAAAAATTTGATTCAAAAATGAAGATTCAAACTCTGATGCATTTCATGTTTCTGACATCATAAGTGAAATTTGGTTTTACTTCATAAAACATAAATTGGGGGAGATTGTTAGGAAACAAACACTGATGCTGTCAGAGAATGCTCAAGATCAGAGTTTATGCTGACATCATCAGAGAATGAAGAAGTTGTCGGTCAGAGTTTACTCAATCAAAGTTTACTCTAATAGAGAATGCTCAAGTCAGAGAATAAACAACCGACATAGTTTACGAATCAGAGTTTGAGAAGAAGCAAGACAAATCAGAGTATGATTAGGATAGTGAAGAAGGAATCCAAATAGAAGTCTAATTGCCTTATTGAAGCTATTCTTTTCATAATCTGTTTTGTAATTGAATTGTAATTATGTCTATATAAACACAAAAATAGGTTAACATTAAGAGATCTTTCAAGTCATATTTTTTATAACCTAGCAGCTCTTGAGAACAAAGAATTTCTTGAGAGAGTTTTGTATTCAGTTTATTCAAGTTAATACAAAACAGTGTTTCTTTTTACATACTTATGTTCTTGATTGATTATTAGGTACTATTACATTCAACCCCCCTTCTGTAATAGATTATCTTTCTAGGCAAACATGTTATATTAAAAATATAGAGTTAAATACAAATATCAGGATAACAAAAAATTAAGGATAATAAAAAATTTTGGCTTAATCAAATGACCAACAAAATATCTTAAATTCAATTATAATACTATAGAATATATATATATATATATATATATATATATATATATATATATATATATATATATATTTCTACTCTAGTAAAAAGTAAATAAGAATAGAAAGTAAAAAGTAGCCAAATAATCCAACCCAACACACACCCAAACTAATCAAATACACCCTCACAAATACAATCCCACCTAAATCCCTCCATTTTTTATTTGATTTTTTCCGCTGATTGGTGAACTTTGAAACCTTATAATTGATATAAAATAACAAGCTATTATTTTCTTTGTTAACCTTGTGATTGCAGGAAATTAGCTTACTGATATTACATATCAGTATAACAGGTTATAGCATAGACAACAAGTTAATACCTGGAAAATAGAGTCTCTCAGTTAGCTGTTATTGGGAGATTATAAGCTGTTTGGATATACAATAAATTCTGAATTTCTTGGAGATTAATTAGGAACTTTACTTGTACGAGTTTATCTATTATATATATGATTATATATTATATTAGAGCTCAGTTTTACTTTATCTAAATGTATTTTCTAATTCAAATCAGTTTTCCTATCTTTTAGGAGTTGGATTTATTCAAACCTTATCTTTAACCAACTCTTATCTATACATATATATTCAAACTTATATTGAAGCTGATTTAAAACGTTTATATTATCTTCTCTAATCCTCAATATTCGTAGATTTGAATGTCAGATGTTTGAATTACCTTAACAAACATTAATGTTGGTTGTGTTACTTTGTTAATTCGAACGTTAAACATTCTTATATATATATATTCAGTGTGTATAAACTTTTTCTTTTCCAAGTGAAGACATATCCTGATTTGCAAAATCTATACACATATATTCTCAGATACAAACGTTCTTAGCTAACATCTTTCGAGCTCTAGTATTTTATATATTTATATATATACGTGAGGAGCTTATAGTTTGAGTTGTAATCTTTTTCACTTATGTTATTGAGTTGTAATTAGTTGTGGCTGGATAGATCACTTTCTGAAACAGGGTACAAGGAACTTGTGGCTAGAGAAGTTTGTACTAGGGTAGTATAGAGCTTAGAGAGTAGGATAGTTTAAGGAACAAGGGTTTCATTAAGCTACTATCAGTTGTAAGGGTTGAAGGGAGGAATATTATTGTAATCTTATAATCGGTTTTATAGTGATTAATAATATTCTCTTTTACCAGTTAGTAGGGAACCAGGAGGTAGACCTATAGAGTATAGGGGATGAACCTGGCTAAAAGATCTGGTGTTATTTATTTTTTCTCTACTGCATTGCATATCTTAGCTAACTAATAGTGTATGTGATTTGAACTTAGCTACCTCACAGGTTAATTGAAAGTGTTTGACCTAAAACCAATCATGTATGATGAGTTAGGAAAAACTTTTTATTACTCTTATTTGATTTCATTTGATAATAATAAAGTATTTATGTTACGGGCTTAATCTATTTAAAGTGTATTAAATAAGATGTTTCATAATTTAGAGCAAAGCTTCTAGAATTATAATGAGATTGTAATAATGAGATCTAGAAGATAATAGCTTTAGACTTAAACAGTTCCTGATCATAGGATAACTAATTGGAAATTGGTAAATCCGTAAATATCAGTACATACTATGCTAGCTCTCTTAGGAGGATGTCTGTTCTCATAGACATTTGTGTGGTGACACTATAGCTAGTATGTAGGTGCTTATTAAGGAATAAGTTCACTAAACATGACTCGGTAAGTAGAACAACTAATGGAGTTTACTCATGTGTCGATAGTTGTTTATTAAATAAATAGTTGTACAAGTATCCTTAGACTTGAGATCGTTAGAGTAATCTCGTACACAATGATTTATGCTTTGGTTTAGTCCTTAGTCTCTAGGACATTCATTAGGTCCATTCTGGGCATAGTGATTTGTGTATAGAGATAGTTAACAGATCAATAAAGGATATGCCCCTTCCAGTAAAGGAAGTGAATATCCTATGTTATTCTTAGATATGCAAGTTCAGGAATCTCTAGCCAGAGTGAATGAAATTAGAAAGAGTTTCTAATTTGCATTAAAAGCAACTTTGCATTATGAATAAGAAATCATATGATTAAATTAGATAGGCTTGACACGAGTTTCATGCCTTGTATTTAATCGAGATATTGAATGGTAGAAGGAATTAATTGTACGGTAACTAATTACTGACAGGTTCTAAGTATTCTAAGCAATGATTTCGTATTATCTGGATAGTCGCGATATGTTGAGAAGCATCACTCACGATGTAGAATAAATATAATTAATCAGATTAATTATATTTAATAAATTAATAGATTTCATATAAATAATAAATAAAATGTTTATTATTATTTATTTCTACTACCGGCTTAATATTGAACCTAAAGAGTCACACCATAAAAGAGATTAAATTATAGATAAAGGAATAATTAATAATAGCTAGTCATTATTTATTTATAAAATAAATAATTACTTAGCAAGTTTTATAAATTAATTAAATGAGATTTAATTAATTATAAATTATTTAAGATAAGATCTTAATATTATTAATTAAATATTTAATTAAAGTAATTAAATATGAAGAGAGAATAATTTTCTAAAAGAGTTTAGAAAAAGGAATTAATGATTAAAATAGTTTTAATCATTAACTAATTAATTAATAAGATTAATTAATTAAAAATGGAATTAATAATAAGATATTTATAGAAAATATCTCAGCTGAGATATTTACCTATAAATATAGGATTATAAACCCTAATACGAAAATCCTAATATTTGTGAGAAATATTTTAAAAGGGAGGCAACCCTAATTTCCTCTCTAGCCTCCTCCTTCATCTTTTAGTTTGATTTTCGGTGGATATTTTTAGAGCACTCCACACTTGAGGGGTGATTGCAAGGATTGAAGAACAAGATCTTCTCTAGCTGTTGCCAGAAAGCAATCGAGGTATTCTTCAATTTATAAAATAGTTTTTGTATCTATATGTATGTATACATAGGAATATATGAAAATAAATGTTATTCAATGCTTCCGCTGGTGCATAAATTCCTACAATGGTATCAAAGCATAGGTTGTATGCATATAGATTTGTGGTCAAGTTTCAGAATTTTATGAGCATGTATGTATTTATTATGATTTATACAAGCAATATCATGTTTTAATTATGATTAGTATGATACTGTTCGTCAAAATTATTTTGATAATTTTTCTGGGTTCTATAAGTATTGTAGATAGTCCAGTTAATTTTTCATAATTTTCTGATGCGTAGAATATTTATTATGAATTTTGAAAGCAATAATAATGATTTAATTATGATTAATTCATTATTATTCCTCAAAATTTATTTTATATTTTTCATGTGTTCTACAAGTGTTGTAGATCGTCCAGGTATTTTTAGAATATTTTTTTGAGCTATATATTATTTATTATGGATTTTAAAATTGTTTTTATTTAATTCGTAATTAAATAATAATATCTGCAAAAAAATAAAAAAAGGGTGTAACGCATTCTGCTCATGCGTTACAAGCTAAAAAAAGGGTTTTTGACTTGTAACGCATACCCGAGATGCGTGACAGGGTGTTTTGCACGCGCCTGACGCGTGTGCGCGCATGGGGATGCGTCAGAAACTTCTCGGAGCGCGTGCGGGCGCGTGGGAACTCAGAATGGGGCGTGTAATATAACGTTGGATTCATTTTTCCGAGATGGTTCTAATGGTATATTACAATAATTTTTCTGAAATTGTTTCGGAATGTTTAGAGCTTCCAAAAATGTTTTAAAACAAGTGTTAACTGTTTTAAGTTGCTTTTAAATACATCATGTGATACATAGAGATGTATAATGCTTATATGTTGTAATATATGATTTAACATGCCTACCTTATGTTTATTCGTGATTATATATATGTGATATATGCTTGAATTATCATGAGATGATAGATTTAGGTGAACTTAATTAACATAAGGCGTATGTTAGACAATCTAGAATAGTGAAATTTTTCGTGACCTTTATTTACATATTATGAATACAATCATGAGATTTTTGTGTTTATGAAACACGTGATTGAATATGAATTTTTAACTTAAGTGAACGGATGATTCTGTCAAACAACAGATGTTCTATCTGTAAGAAAGGAGGTTATTAAGAGACGCCTCTTGACAATGCTCCACCCCTGGCCTGGGATGACTCCAAGTATCAATAGTTGATTTGAAATATTTAATCCAATCTAAAAGAATCTCTTTATAATATGATTATGATTGTAACATAATATAATCCCCTAAAATATAAAGAATATCAAGTACTAATTGGCCATAAAACACAAAGGGCTTGTGTTGGTCATAGCCTTCCAACATAATAGAAAGTATTTCTTGTTTTTGAAACTCTGTCGTTTCGTGCTACAGCCGAGGGCGTTGTTTCCGAAAGAAGAGATACTTGTCTATAACATGAGATGTGTATGATGAATTGGAATCTTATGGTCGTTACGTGCTACAGCTGTGGGCTATTTGAAACTAGTTTAATTATATGAGATGTTGGGATTGACTTGACTTAGAATATTGAGTTTGTCGTGCCACAGCCGTGACTCAAGTATTCAAGAGGCTAAAGTAAGATTAGGGAATAACATGAGATGTAGCTGACAAGAGTTGTCTGCCTATTGAACGTTACATGGCGTTTCATGCTACAGCCGAGGTTGTGTGATGAAATGTATGATCCCTATCCCACTATCATTATGAATGCTTAATTTCAATAAGGGATATAGAAATTAGATAGAATAGTGGGAGACACTTATGAATAAAGACCCGATTCATATGGTGTTTTAGATAATGAAATAGAGTATTTGCTAAATGTTGTTATGTGTTTATTATTTGCAGATTTACTATATACATAATGTCTTCTGCACTATCACTCCGTTGCATGCTCGATGCACACAAATTAACTGGTCCCAACTATGCTGATTGGCTTCGAAACCTGATAATTGTTCTCAGGATTGAGAAGAAGGAATATGTACTAGACTCATCTAACCTGTTGAACCTGCTCAGGATACACATAATGATGAACATATTGTGTATCGTAATTGGATAGATGATGAAAGAGTTGCACAGTGTGTGATGCTGGGATCCATGAATGATGAGCTCCAAAAGCAACACGAGCATATGGATGCTCACTCTATCTTTATGCATCTACAAGATTTGTATGATGTGGCAGGAAGGACAGCTCGATATGAGATATCGAAGGAGCTGTTTTGTTGTAGGATGACTAAGGGATCATCTGTGAATGTTCATGTGCTCAAGATGATCAATTTGATTGAGCGTCTTGGACAACTTGGATTTGTCATGGATGGGGAGCTGAATCAAGATCTGGTCTTGCAATCACTTCCAGATTCATTCTCACAGTTCGTTGTGAACTTTCACATGAACAAGTTGGATGTCAGCTTGCCTGAACTCCATAACATGCTGAAAACTGCTGAGTCGAATTTTCCCACAAAGAAGAGTTCTATTCTTCTAATTGGTGAAGGCTCTAACCCTAAGAAGAGGAAGATGAGCCCTCCTAAGAAGAAGAAGAAGGTAGGTGAGAAAAGGCCAGTTCCTCCAAAAGCTGAAGATCCCAAAAGCAAAGTGTTTGCTTTCACTGCAACAAAGTGGGGCATTGGAAGAGAAATTGTAAGGCTTACCTTGCAGAATTGAAGAAGAAGAAGGGTGGTGAGACTACCGCTTCTGCTTCAAGTATGTTCATGATCGAACTAAATATGTCACTTAATCAAACTTCTACTTGGGTATTAGATACCGCATGTGGTTCTCACATTTGCAATTCATTGCAGGGACTAAGGAGAAGTAAAACTCTTGAAGAAGAGGAGATGATCCTACGTATGGGCAATGGAGCAAGAATTGCTGCTGTAGCTGTAGGATCGTTTGATTTACTTATGCCTACGGGAAAGACTATTATTTTGGATAATTGTTATTTTGTTCCCTCAATTGTGAGGAATATTATTTCTATTCCCATGTTAGACTTGGATGGTTTTTCATTTGTTATTGAGAATAATAAATGTTCAATTTTTAGAAATAATGTTCTTTATGGTGTTGGTATTTTAAATAATGGTTTGTATGTATGTGACGTAGAATATAGTTTACTTCAAATTGAACACAGTAATAAAAGAAAAAGAGATGATGAAAATCCCACCTACTTGTGGCACTGCAGACTTGGTCATATTAGTGAAAATAGACTTAAGACATTGCATAAGGAAGGGTTAGTAGAACCTTTTGATTTTGAATCATATCCTACATGTGAGTCTTGTCTGTTAGGTAAAATGACCAAATCTCCATTTAGTGGACATGGAGAAAGAGCTGCGGAGTTGCTTGGATTGGTACATACAGATGTGTGTGGGCTGATGTCCACGCAAGCCATGGGTGGATTTTCATACTTCATTACTTTTACAGATGATCGATCTAGATTTGGATATGTGTATTTGATGAAATACAAATCCAAAGCCTTTGAAAAGTTCAAAGAATATAAGTATGAAGTAGAGAAACAAACCAAGTATAGTATTAAAACCCTTCGATCAGATCGAGGAGGTGAATACTTAAGTGGCGAGTTTCTAAATTATCTCAAAGAAAATGGTATAGTCTCTCAATGGACTCCTCCGGCCACTCCCCAGTTGAATGGAGTATCCGAAAGGAGAAATCGAATTTTGTTGGACATGGTTCGATCCATGATGAGCTATACAGATCTTCCAGTATCACTTTGGGGTTATGCATTGGAAACATCAGCATATATATTGAACAAGGTGCCTTCCAAATCTGTTCCTCAAACTCCGTATGAGATATGGAAAGAAAGGAAACCGAGTCTTAAGCACGTTAAGATTTGGGGATGTCCGGCTTATGTCAAGAAAGTTGATCCCGATAAGCTAGAATCTCGATCCGTGAAATGTAGGTTTGTAGGATATCCTAAAGAGACTTTAGGGTATTACTTTTATACCGAACAAAGGGTGTTTGTCTCCCGACATGCTACCTTCCTGGAAAAATAGTTTATCATTGAAGGGAATAGTGGGAGCAAGATTAAACTTGATGAAGTTCATGAAGAACAAACTACTACGGTTCAAGAGGAAACATCTGTTCATATTGAACAACCTTCCGTAGAACAACCCATCCGTAGATCACAAAGGGTGTCTCGTCAACCTGAGAGGTATTATGGCCTTGTCATTGAGAATGACAATGAATTGGCGGTCATTGATGGAGACGACCCTATGACCTTCAATGAGGCTGTGAGTAGTGTTGACTCAGAGAAATGGCAGAGTGCCATGAAATCCGAAATGGACTCCATGTATGCCAAACAAGTATAGGCTTTGGTAGAGGCACCCAAGGATATGAAGCCTATAGGGTGTAAGTGGGTATACAAGAGAAAGATTGGAGCAAATGGCCAGGTAGAGACCTACAAGGCTAGCCTCGTGGCAAAAGGATTCAAACAAAGACAAGGGATTGACTTTGATGAAACTTTTTCGTCTATAGCCTTGCTCAAATCATTTCGGATTTTGCTTGCTATTGCAGCTTACTATGACTATCAGATCTGGCAAATGGACGTAAAGACGACCTTCCTCAATGGGGAACTTGAAGAAGAAGAAGTGTATATGACACAGCTAGAGGGTTTTATTTCCAAAGGAAATGAACATCTAGTATGTAAGCTACTACGAACCATATATGGGTTATGGCAAGCTTCTCGAAGATGGAACATCCGTTTTGATGAGACAATCAAAGAGTTTGATTTTATCAAAAACATAGATGAACCATGTGCCTACAAGAAGGTTAGTGGGAGCGCAGAAACATTTCTTATTTTGTATGTAGATGACATACTCTTAATAGGAAATGACATACCAATGCTGCAATCAGTAAAAATATGGCTATCAAAGAACTTCACCATGAAGGACTTGAGAGAAGCGTCCTACATTCTTGGTATGAAGATCTATAGAGATAGATCAAGAAGAATGATAGGTCTAACCCAAGGTACGTACATCGATAAGGTGCTTAAAAGGTTTAGAATGGAAAACTCCAAGAGAGGTCTCATACCGATGAGCCATGGAGTCTCCCTTTCTGACAAGATGTCTCCTAAGACACCTGAAGAAAGAGAGCGTATGAGTAGGATTCCTTATGCGTCGACAATAGGATCTATCATGTACGCGATGTTATGTACTAGACCTGATGTTGCTCACTCAATTAGTGTGACTAGAAGATATCAGTCAAATCCCGGTGAAGACCACTGGAAAGCAGTGAAGAACATCCTTAAGTACTTGAGAAGGACTAAGGATATTTTTCTTGTTTTTGGTGGGTCTGAGTTGAAAATAGAGGGTTACACTGACTCTAGTTTTCAGTCAGAGTGTGATGATAGTACATCCATGTCAAGGTATATGTTTACTCTAAATGGTGGGGCGATTAGTTGGAGAAGTCGTAAGCAATCTACGACGGCTGACTCCACAGCAGAAACAGAGTATATAGTTGCAAGTGAGGCTGCAAAGGAAGTTGTTTAGATGAAGAAATTTGTTTCTGAGTTGGGAGTAGTTCCTGGCATAGAGGGGCCTATTGTGTTATATTGTGAAAATAATGCTGCAATAGCTCAAGCCAAGGAACTGAGGTCTCACAAGAATACCAAACATATATTGCAGGGGTTTCATTTGATTAGGGAGATCATTGAAAGAGGAGATGTCAAGATCGAAAGAGTTGACACACATAACAACATAGCAGACCCGTTCACGAAGCCGCTGTCTTAGTTAAATTTTGATCATCATAAGGAGCGGATGGGTATTAGATACCAGAGTGATTGGCTTTAGGCCAAGTGGGAGATTGAAAGTGTTTGACCTAAAACCAATCATGTATGATGAGTTAGGAAAAACTTTCTACTACTCTTATTTTATTTCATTTGATAATAATAAAGTATTTATGTTACGGGCTTAATCTATTTGAAGTGTATTAAATAAGATGTTCCATAATTTAGAGCAAAGCTTCTAGAATTATAATGAGATTGTAATAATGAGATCTAGAAGATAATAGCTTTAGACTTAAACAGTTTCTGATCATAGGATAACTAATTGGAAATTGGTAAATCCGTAAAGATCAGTACATACTATGCTAGCTCTCTTAGGAGGATGTCTGTTCTCATAGACATTTGTGTGGTGACACTATAGCTAGTATGTAGGTGCTTATTAAGGAATAAGTTCACTGAACATGACTCGATAAGTAGAACAACTAATGGAGTTTACTCACGTGTCGATAGTTGTTTATTAAGTAAATAGTTGTACAAGTATCCTTAGACTTGAGATCGTTAGAGTAATCTCGTACACAATGATTTATGCTTTGGTTTTGTCCTTAGTCTCTAGGACATTCATTAGGTCCATTCTGGGCATAGTGATTTGTGTATGGAGATAGTTAACGGATCAATAAAGGATCTGCCCCTTCCAATAAAGGAAGTGAATATCCTATGTTATTCTTAGATATGCAAGTTCAGGAATCTCTGGCCAGAGTGACTGAAATTAGAAAGAGTTTCTAATTTGCATTAAAAGCAACTTTGCATTATGAATAAGAAATCATATGATTAAATTAGATAGGCTTGACATGAGTTCCATGCCTTATATTTAATCGGGATATTGAAGGGTAAAAGGAATTAATTGTACGGTAACTAATTACTGACAGGTTCTAAGTATTCTAAGCAATGATTTCGTATTATCTGGATAGTCGCGATATGTTGAGAAGCATCACTCACGATGTAGAATAAATATAATTAATCAGATTAATTATATTTAATGAATTAATAGAATTCATATAAATAATAAATAAAATGTTTATTATTATTTATTTCTACTACTGGCTTAATATTGAACATAAAGAGTCACACCATAAAAGAGATTAAATTATAGATGAAGGAATAATTAATAATAGCTAGATCATTATTTATTTATGAAATAAATAATTACTTAGCAAATTTTATAAATTAATTAAATGAGATTTAATTGATTAGAAATTATTTAAGATAAGATCTTAATATTATTAATTAAATATTTATTTAAAGTAATTAAATATGAAGAGAGAATAATTTTCTAAAAGAGTTTAGAAAAAGGAATTAATGATTAAAATAGTTTTAATCATTAACTAATTAATTAATAAGATTAATTAATTAAAAAGGGTATTAATAATAAGATATTTATAGAAAATATCTCAGCTGAGATATTTGCCTATAAATATAGGATTATAAACTCTAATACGAAAACCCTAATATTTGTGAGAAATATTTTAAAAGGGAGGCAACCCTAATTTCCTCTCTAGCCTCCTCCTTCATCTTTTAGTTTGATTCTCGGTGGATATCTTTAGAGCACTCCACACTTGAGGGGTGATTGCAAGGATTGAAGAACAAGATCTTCTCTAGCTGTTGCCGGAAAGCAATCGAGGTATTCTTCAATTTATAAAATAGTTTTTGTATCTATATGTATGTATACATAGGAATATATGTAAATAAATGTTATTCAATGCTTCCGCTGTTGCATAAATTCCTACATTAATAACTTTGTAATATTTAAAATCAGTCTTTGTTAGCCATAATACCTATTCACCCCCCCCTCTAGTTGTGCATTTTCATTTGGTATCAGAGCCAGGTTATACTAATATCTTCTGTAACATGAAAGTATAGAATCATATGGCTGACAAATATCCAATGGGAAACTCAGGTTCGAGGGCGCCTGTTCTACTTGGCTCAGAAAATTACAACTGGTGGAAAGGTAGAATGAAGGAGCACCTGACCAGAAAACCCATGGAGTGGAGAGTTACAGAAAAAGGTCCTTTCAAGTTTCTCAAAGCTGATGGCAAAGAAAAGGACATTGATGAACTCAATATTGGGGAGCTGATAAAGCTTGGCTACAACAATAGAGCTATCAATACAATCATGACTGGATTGTGTCCTAAAGAAAGTGATAAAGTTTCTTCATGTACCTCTGCAAAAAAATGTGGAACACCCTTGAATTGTGTCATGAAGGATCAAAAGCTCTAAAGAAGGTCAAACTCAGCAAGCTGATGAACGAGTATGGCAACTTCAAACTAAATGAAGGAGAATCTATCAGAGATGCTTAATCAAGGCTCCAGATTACCATGAATGGTCTCACTCTACTTGGCAAGGAAATACCACATGAAGAGATCAACATGAAAATCATTAGTTATTTCCCGTGGATCTATGAACCAAAAGTCATTGCCTTGGAATCTTCTCCAATAATTAACACTATAGATGCTCTAGCTGTATTTACTGAATTAGAGCAGTTTGAAAGGAAAATCAATGTTAGTAAGGCAAATAACAGTTCTGAACTTACTTCTAAACTGAAGAACTTGACACTTCATGGTGATGACAACAAGCTGGGATCTGAAGATGAATCAGATGAGGAAATAGCTCTCATGTCCAGAAAAATCAAGATTTTCAGGATGTACTTTCAGTACAAAAAACTTGCATCCAAATATGTGAAAGTGTTTCACACTTGGCTTCTTGTTCTTCACCATTTCACAGGGAGTCTTTCCATGCATATTAATCAATGTACAGTTTTGAGTGAAATATGCTGTATTGACTGCCTCAGCCCAGAAATATACTGGCAGTTTAGACTCTGCCAACATTGTCCTGGCAGCTTCTATGAGTGTTCTATTCTTTCTCTCCACAACTCCATTTTGTTGTGGTGTTCCTGGTGCAGAAAATTGTTGAGTAATTCCCTTTGATGCACAGTATTTCTCCATGATTGAATTCTTGAATTTAGTACCATTGTCACTCCTTAGAACTCTATCTGTCTTCTTTGATTTTGTTTCCAGAAAAGTGATATGGTCTATTATGTCTTGTGGAGCTTCATCCTTTGAGTGAAAAAAGAAAACCCATGTATATCTTGTATAATCATCTACAATGACAAGAGCATATTTCTTTTTGTTAATTGACATTACATTTACTGGACCAAATAAATCAAAGTGTAATAGATAAAAGGGTTTAGAAATAGAGTCTATTGTCTTGTTCTTGAAGAATGTTTTCCTTTGCTTTCCAAGTTGACATACTTCACAAAGTCCATCTTGCACAAAGTCAACATGTGGTAGTCCTCTCACAAGATTCTGTTTCACCAACTTGTTGAGTGTTTAGAAGTTAATGTGTGACAGTTTCTTGCGGCATTTCCAGCTTTCTTCAGTTAAGGCCTTGTTATATAGACATGTGACTTTATTGTAAATGCAATCCTCTAAGCTGGCTTCATATATGTTACCATGTATGTGCCCTTTGAAAACCAAAATGCCTGTTTCTTTGTGAGTTATAAGACACTCTTTGTTGTCAAAGCCAATATGGTACCCTTTATCTCCAAGTTGACTTATGCTTATTAAATTGTGTTTCAAGCCATCAACTAGAGCTACTTCATCTATTATGACATTTCTAAGTACAATCTTTCCATATCCCAGTATTTGTCCTTTGTTGCCATCTCCAAAGGATACTTCTAGGCCAGCTTTTTCCACAAAGTCTGTAAGTAGGGATTTCTTTCCAGTCAGGTGTCCTAAACATCCACTGTCCAGGATTAGGGTTACTTTCTTTACCTTTGTTCCCTGCATACATAAAGCAACTAATTATATGTTTTGAGGACCCAAACAGTTTTGTATCATTTCTTATTAACTTTTGGTGAAACAGGCTTAGTATTCTTGACTTTTGTTTTACCTGTTTCCTTTGTTGCCTTAGACTCTGGTGGAGTCTTGATAGTGTCATACCAACTTTTATCAATTGAAGATTTTAGCTCATAAAAATTATAATACAAAACATGATAGTGCCTACACATATAAATAGAATGAAATATGCTACCATAGTGATAACAAGGATTCTGTGGAATGTAGTGACTTTTCAGAGTCTGTGAAGGGATAGACTCTGATTTCTTCTTAATTTTTGTTTTACAGTCTAGAGCTAAATCGGTGTGGTTGCCACATCTGTAACACTTCTTTCTAGGAGCATTATGATCCTTTTGATAGTTATTGGCCTTATTAAGGCCTTTCTTATCATTCCTATTTCTCCTAGTCTTTTGTAGACTCTGATAAGTTCTCTAGCCTTTCCTTTAACTTAGACTTAGACAGGTACCCTATGTTAATGCTTTTCTTAGATTTTTTTGCTCCTGATTGATCTGTCTTTTATTCAACAACAGGGGGATCATTGACAGATGAGTTTGTGGTTTCTTTAGGTAAATCAGTCTTTCCTTCAGAAGTCACAAACTTAACAGGAGTGAAGGTACTCTTGTCCTTAGTCTTATTAATTTGGCTAGCTTCTTCATTGTTATTATTCTCAATAATAGGTCTTTTGCCTTGACTCTTGTCATAGCCTAGACCAGCAGTTTGACACACATTTTGATTGTTGAAAATTTCCTGAACTTTTCTACCAGAGTCTGTCCATACTCTGAACTTAAGCTTCTCTTCCTCTAGTTCTTTCTTAACAAAGTCATAGTCTTTCAAGACTTTAGTGTAGTTGTGCCTGCATTTCTCAGAATCCTTTTGGTATTCTTCCATTAACACTAACTCAAACTCTAAATGGTTATTCCTGCTTGTCAAGGTTAAATTTTCTTCTATTAACCTGTCATTTTCATTAGTGAGAGACCTACAGTTTGTCATTATATTCTTAATCTCTCTTTGCACAATTTTTATACCATCAGAGTCTAAATTAAGTAAGGATTCAGGAGAGAAGATTGATACCTAAGTCTTAGAAGATGAAGGTTCTTTGGGAGATTCTAATTTTCCTGAGGAGACAGCCATCAATGCTAGATTTTCATAATCAATTTCATCCTCTGAGCTTGAATCTGCCCAATCCTTTCCTGTTGAGAGAAGTTTCTTTCCTTTTCCTTGACTTTTTGCTTTTCTGCATTCACTAGCAAAGTGCCCCGGTATTCTACAGTTGAAACATTTGACCTTTGCTTTGTTAAGCTTGATAATTGTGCTTTTGCCCTTCTCAATCTTTTTATCTTCTTTCTTGAATGATGGCCTCTTGCTAAATTTACCAGTTCTTTTGTTGAATTTCATTCTTTTGAAATTCTTAGCAAACATAGCCATCATTTGACTTAGATCAATCTTTTCATCTGAATCAGAGTCTGTGTCAGTAGACTCTAACTCAACAACAGTTTTACACTTCTTCCTTGAATCCTTGATTTTGTGGGTTCTTCCTGTTGTTCTTTCTCAGACTCCATTAAGAGTGCCACATATTTTGCCTTCACAGGCTTCTTATTCTTTCTCTGTTGCATCTCTAAATCATATTTCTTGAGTCTTCCATACAATTCTTCTAGAGTTATTTCATCAAAATCTCTAGCTTCCCTTATTGCTGTTATTTTGTTGTCCCACTCTTCAGGAAGGGCTCTCAGAAACTTGATGTTTGTGTCTTCAGGGTCATACACTTTACCAAGTATAACCATCTCATTCAGTAGTTTGGTAAACCTATCATACATCTCAGTGATAGTTTCTCCAGTTGTTGCCTCAAAATACTCATACTCCTGAATTAGCAGAGACCTAGCATTCTTTTTTACATCTTTAGTCCCTTCATAGTGCACTTCAAGTTTTGTTCACATCTCCTTAGAAATTTTGCATGATATTACACAGTTTGTAAGAACAAAATCCAAACTGTTAAAGAGAATGTTTTTGACTTTTGCCTCCTTAAGGACATTCTCATTGTCCTCCTTTGTCCACTCAGCCTTTGGTTTTTCAACAAGGTGCTCTTCAACTATTTTACCTTCTTCAGTGGTTTGAGAAACATGCTTTGAGGGCACATAGGGTTTTTCATGAATCCTGTTAAGATAGTCAGGGTCTGTAGCTTTCAGATGGTGCATCATCTTAACCTTCTAGTGGGTGTATTCGTTTCTCTTAAGCATATGAATCTTAGAATTGCCATCTTTATTTCCAGACATCTTTGATCGATTTTAAATGTTAGGCTCTGATACCAATTGTTTTCCCAATTACACAAGTAGAATGGGGGGTTGAATACTTGTGTTCTTTTTCTGCCTGATTAAAATCAACTCAATATGAATTAAAGCTTTGAACTAAGAACAAAAATCAAATACAAAGATATGAATGAATACTATTTGTATTATTGATGAGTAAATACAAACTCTCCTAGGGTTTACACAAACCCTATCAGCTTCTTTGTGTTTTCACAGCAACTCTCTCTATCTCTATTCTCTCACAAAACTTTGATAATAATATTAGGTTACATAGAGTGTTTATATAGAGAGCTACCTATAAACTAATAACAGAAAATCAAATTACAATATGAATAGAATTCCTAATTATTAGTCGACAATTTCCTTCTGAAATTCTATTTCCTTCCTATAGCATATCTGCAATATAATTGTCTTTATCTTCGAAGACTTTCCATTCATCTGATCATCTTTCAAATTTAGCTTCAACTTTATAGACTCTGAAATCTTCAGACTTTGATAGACTATAGACTCTGATAGTCTATAAACTCTGACAGACTATAGACTCTGATAGTCTATAGACCCTGATCACCTTCTAGACTCCGATCTTCATCCAGACTCTGGTTTCACTTTCTATAGAAAATCTTCTAAGTACAAGTGACAAGAATGTTGACTATCTAGACTCTGATTATAAAAGTTCAGAGACTAGAAAGACTTATTACAAATAAACTATGCTAGACCCTGTTCTAGTATTTTGTACATCATCAAATGAATATATTCCTAACATATTAAAACCTCTGAAATAATCCAAACCAACAAATACGAAATAAAAAAAATCTTCAATCATAAATAATTTATAAATAATAGCTAGAAGTCCAAACTTCCTAATCAATTGTAATAAGGGTAGCTCTCTATCACACAACCCGAGATCCCCCTAAGTATCTGCTAGAAGAAGAATATGGCACGAGCCAAATGCCCAGTAAGATTTGGAATACAGTTTATAAAACAAGAAGCAAGATATATAATTTAACAATAATAAATAAACTTTAAATTTTAAAAACAAGGCTGAATCAAAGAGGGTACCTTATGAATGCAACAAACCGGACAATATGTACGTCATATACAACGTCACTGTCAAATATCAAACAAATATCAAATACGCAAAACACGTCTCCTGAGCTATCAGAAGGATACGCCATGACTAATCACACTGTCACGGAAGTGTCATGCCACTGGTGCCGCAATGACATGGTTGTAGTACCCCTACAACTTGTTACCTCGGTATACCCTTGTTGGGTCCTGAAAGTATCGTAGAAGGGGGGTTGAATGCGATACTAACAATAATTTAAAATTCTTTTCAGAATTTACGGAATTAAATTATTGCTTTGGCTGAGGGTTCGAATCCTTGTAGTGTTTGGGGGGCCGACTTACTAGTTTTCTATTTTCATGATAAAACATTTAAGCTCTAGAAAATTAACAAGTAAGTAAACAAGATTTAAGTTAAATACGTATATTAAACTTGAAAGTGTGTTACAATATTTGGTAGAATATTCCTTAATTCCTAGAACAGATTTGACATGAATTGTTCTACTTAAGGAATTAAATTCAATCCAGCATATAAAGTCTGTGAATATGACAATCAGACAAATTGCTGAATTTGAATATTTTTCTACTTCTAAATTATGAAGCGGATTGCCTCATATTTATAGAGGATGAAAAGCTGATATGACTTTCTAGATCAGGACATTTTTCAGACTTTATTTAAGCTGTATGACATTTGAAAAACACTTGTATAACTTTTGAAAATGCTCGGTATGACATTTTTAGCTCGGTATGACCTTTTAAAAAAGTCGGTATGACTTTTCTCTTCACAGCTTCGGTATGACTTTTTTTTCTAAACAACTCGGTATTACTTTTGAAATAGCTTCGGTATGACTTTTTCATTCAACATTCGGCATGACATTTTTTACTTCGAAATTCGGTATGACTTTTTTATTCACTGCTCGGTATGACTTTTTTAGCATTGCTCGGTATGACTTTTGATCAAGATCTCGGTATGACTTTCTGGAATAGTCTTGTATGACTTTTCTTCACTTATTTTGGTATGACTTTTAAAACAGAATTCGGTATGACTTTTAATATAATCTAAAAAGACTTATTAAAAGTCATACCAAGTCATATCTTTTATAATAAATTAATTCTACTTAATTTAATTAAATAATTTATAAATTAAATTAAATTCATCTTGAAATAATTTAATTAAATAAATTAAATAGATAATTAACTTTTGAAAGTATAATTAAAATACTATCTTGACTTGTATAACCTTTTTGTTAGCTCCAAAATCTTTCCGCATTTGTTCTATCTTCTGTCTAACCACTTGAACTTTTTGATGACGAATCTTCACTGACATTGTTGACACCCTGTGCACTAGTCTGGTTCACGGATGACTAACTACAATATTGATTCTCATTTCTGCTGTAGTGGTCTTTGTATCTTGTCTTGGCTTCTTTTTATTTTTCCTCTATAATTTTCTTCTGGAATCTTTTTGTAGTAGGCACTTAAAATCTTCTGTATCTTCTGAACTACTTGAGATACTATTCTTTTATTTTACACCGACACTTCATCATATAAATGAACTAGTTTCAGTGTTGAGTAGCAGTCTTATCAGAATTCTTCTGATATTCTGATTCTTCGTGTCTAGTTGATATTTTTCATCTTGATTCCTTATTTAATACTTATTATTTACTTCACTTTCTTATCTGATTTGAGTTGTCATCTACTTATTAAAAATAGACCTAGTCATATGACTTTGAATCTCCCCCTATTTGTTGTTAAACATTTAACACACAAATTCCTAGAGGATGACTCATCTAAAAAATAAGAAAATAGATAAAACTTTAAACTATGTAAATAATAAAGTGTTTTCTGGATCATATAATATATTTCCAAATTTCAATCATGATAGATAAATATAAGATAGATGTTCCTCTAGACTGAACATATTTAACACAGTTCTATCTTGACTTATCTACAATTACCAGCTTCAGAAGTATCAACTTCACCTTCTTCTAGAGTTGAACTTTTGTGAACAGGTGTCATTGGTACATCTTTAGTGGCTAGTTTCTCTGGTTCAGATTCTGTATTTCCAGATTTCTTGAGTGAACTAGAAATGAAAAATGAAAGATAAATCTTCAAGTTAAGTTATCTTCACTTCTCAGATTCATCACTACTCCCCATTAGGATGGCAGAGATGAAGTCTTGTTCTCTTCTTACCACTTCTCCTCTGTTTCTCCAACTTTTCTCTTCACTTCTCACCCAAGGTGAATTCATTCTCCCCTTACATGAATTATTCAACCATTTTAATGGAGGTAACAACAGACATAGCATACATACAACATTAAACCATCGCAGATATAAAAAATGCAAACTATGACATGTTATGCATTTTAGAAAATTCGGTTAATCCTATATACAAGAATTTTCTAAAATCAAATGAAATAGAAGAATTAATAAATAATCACTATTTCTATCCAATCCAAGCATGTTGTTATATACCCCCTTTTCTTTTTCAACAATTTTCCCCCTTAGATCTTGTTCAACAATTCTCCCCCTTAGTTGAGTAATCCTCTTCAGAAGAAATTTCTTCCCCTTAGTTGAGTAACATTAGAAATCTGTAACAGAGAATTAGGAATGGGATTTGGTAATTGTGCTAGTGTATGATTTTCCTTTGTGTTTCTGACAAGTGTTTTGCTCATATACCCTCTATGTGTTTCACTCATAGAATATATATTTTCACTCTTTCTCACTTGTGTTTCACACTCTTCTCATAACACTGTTTCTCTCTCAGTACAGATGACACCGTCTTTTGTACTTGTAAGAAAGATCACCATAGCCCCTTCAAGAGATGTCACTGGTGGTGCAATGGGGTTTCATAAATCCCCGTCCTCAATTAAATCTATAAAAATATTTGACTTTGAAAACTGAATTGCTTTAGGAATGCAGATATGTTCCATCTAGGGAGGGAGACAAGGATCTATAATGTAGCAAATGATCCAAGCTTCCTCTTGACGCCTGTGAAGGCATGTTGACTCAGTCAGAATCATCAATCATCATTCCTTCCTTGACATGGAAGTTTAATATAATTGCTTCTGTCAATTCATCCTTAATATATGACAATCCTTACAGTGCATTTGAATATATACATTTATGGTTTACAGTGGTTGAGAGTGTCCCGATGAAATTGACTCTTTACAAATGGCCTTGGCTGACAGGCCGAATTCAATAGACTCATCATGTTAAGATGACGAACCTAGTTACTATTTTGCCATTTGTAAATCTATATCCTTTTGGGAGGATATAAATTAGTTAGCAGTTGCCTTGGTTTCAATTTCACATTTTAAATAGAGGCAGAGCTGTTGAAACACTCATAGATACTTCCTTATCTAGTGCACTAGAGGCACTTACTTACTCACCCTCTTTAGTTGATAATACTTTTCTTTTCAGGGGTTTAGTAGATTGAGTTGTATCTGTTTGAGTGTATGTGGTTCTATGATCTGTGTTAGAGATTGTATGTTTTCAATCCCTTGATCTTGTCCTATATTTTATACCAATTGATTAGAGAATATATCAAGATCGAGATTACGTGCTTTTACCTCGAGTCGATTACTCTTGTTCGGCAAGTATTATGACTAAAAATACCAAAAATCAAAAACTCCTCGGAAAATTTTAATAATAAAAGTATGTTGAAGAGTTTGTGATTTAGAACACGGATATAATTTTATTATTAGTGATTTTCAGATAAACAATATATATTATCACTAACAACAAAAATCACAATTAATTATAATGAAACAATAACAAACTATCAATACATGATAATTAATAATAATTTCATAAAGCAAGTAATTATGCTCCTAATATCTTATCGTATTAAAATTATGAAACTAATAAACATTGAATTGCTTCAATTCATAATTTTAATAAGATAAAACACCATCGCTAAATACTGAATAATCATAGGAATAAAAATTAGCATTTAACTTCATACACTATATCTAATAATTGTTACTCAAGCATATGACAATTATATTCATAACAATTATCAGTGATATATGTAAGCTCGAGAAAGTAGTTGTAAAGAAATTCACAAGTTCTTTAGATAATGACATTTAATACTTATGATTCCTATAACAATTCTTCGTAGACAAAAACAAATTAAAAAATATAAAATAAAATAAATATAAATATAAATATGCCAATAAATATTAAATGTCATATATATATAGAGAGAGAAATAATGATGCCAAAAATTTGAAAACAAAAATAATATAAAATATATTTACAGTAGAGATGTCAATTAAATAAAATTGTACAAAAATAAGGAAAATTTTGGAAATATTTCTAAGTATATAAAATATTGAGAATTTTATACATATTACTTAGAATATACTTTGCCTTTCAATATTAGTGAATTTTAAAATATGCATTGATTACTTAGATCAGTAATTCTAAATAATGTCACTAATATTAAAACTGTTACAATTATTTATAACAAAACATTTAAAAATATTAGAGAAAAATATCAAAACAATTAAGCAAAATATCATTAACTGATACTCATAAAATATTAAACATACAAATAATTATGCTGCATATTATTTTAATTTATTTAAATTATGAGACTGATATGACATTATAATTTAAATCAATTAAGATAATATACAAACTTATGCTAGAACACCTAATTACCACATATGCATATAACATTGTAAACATGATAATTCAAGTAGTAGCACTAAGCACGAGGTACTGGATTTCAAATAAATTCACAAGTCCTTTAAATATGGAAAATTTAATACTTGTGAACTCATTTAAGAATTCTTTGCAGATGAGATTTCCAATAAATATGCGCATAAATTATATCTCAACTTTACTAACCAACTTAGACAAAATGAATTTATCAAGCCGTTTAGCAAATATCTGCAAGTTATTCTACTAAGGACTACTCTCAAAATAAATGATACCCGATGTCCATGCGCTTGTTCCGTGAGTGGTGTAGAGATTATCCAGCAGAGTTGATGGAGTTTGACAGCTTCTAGAACTTACTTCCATGTCTTTCTTACAACCTGCATTATCTATATTTATATAGCCAATTAGGTTAAACCTAGTATCTTTAGGGTACCTGATTCTAAGAATTGGTAATCTCTTAAGATATCTAACAATTCATATCTTAGCTATAAGATTAGATTCTCTAGTATCCACTTTGAAACTTGCACATAGAAATATTGAGAATAAAATATAGGGTCTTTATTCACTTGAATAAGTAATGAGCTGATCATACCTCTATAGCTTATCACTTTAGTTGTATACCTGATTTACCCTGATCAAGCTTAGTGGTTTATTGGCAAGAAGTCTTGGCAGGTCTGGAATCTTCTAAATTGTGCATGTTCAAAAGTTCCTTGACTTACTTTAATTGTCATCATTCTTTTGAATTACTTATCATCCAAAAAGAATTGCAACTCTTCCAACATGCTCATCTTGTACCTACTCTGCATTAACTTAACAAATATCTCTTGCTAAATTTTCATTAGTAGACCTACATATAATATAATCATGGTATACTTGTACTAATATTAAATTATGTGTGTGCCTTGTATTCTAGAGATAAATATATGTATAACAATCTTAATAAAATCATTTTCGCGTAATTATAAGTTAGAGTGTCATACTATGTCCTTGACGATTGCTTGATTTCTTACCTCCGACATAGAGAGCTTGTGAAGAGAATGATATATAAATTCCAGTGGTTATGTAACTTCAAAGTCCAGGAGTTGTTGTACATCAACTTTAACTTCTAACTCACCATTCAGGTGTGCACTTGTTCACATTCATCTGATAGACATTCATGCTTGAATGTTCAACAGGTGCTCAGAATATTACTTTTAGGTCATCAACTTGTTCAGCACTAATAGTATCAAGTCTCATCTCTGGTGCTTGTAGTTAGATCTTGAAAGTCTTGAAGATTCAGTTTCCATCATCGTCGATACCTTCTGCTTTATAGTGACCTATATCAACCAGTTTGGCTTTGTCCCTCGTAACAATGCCAATAATCATCCAGTCTCTGAAAACCCTTACTATACCAATTACAACCTTGTCTTATGGTCTGGGTTCCAGATTCAATAGATTCTGCTTTTGAACTGATTGAGATCATCTTGCATTGCAATCACCCAATCTGTATCAATCAGTGCTTATTAAATCTTCTTTAGGATACCAATTGTTAACAATTGTTCTTTCCCGAAGAATAACCATTTACTTTGCATAACACTTCTAGTCTTTACTCTAGTATCCGGATCACTAAGAACTAGACTTCATGAATGACTTTGACTCCAAACCCTTTGTCTCAGCAGATATATTCTTAATGTATTCCCTTGATCTTCATTATGTTGAGTATGACTAGTAGATTCTTCTTTTATTTGCTCCCCCTGAGTTGCTGCTAGGATGTGTTGAAGATCCTTCACCTTGTTGAGTGGATTCTGTTAAAGTCCACTAGTTGTGTAGATTCACTACCATTTCCACTACTAGGATCTGAATCATCATCATTAACATTGATTCCTTCTACAACCTCAGTTTCATCATCAATATCTGAATATCACTCTGACAAGATGTCAAGCTTCAAAGATTTAGAATAGACTTTCATTTGAATGCTCGGGAGCTTGGTGTAGTAGGATGACACATTCAGACTTTCAATCACCTTCTGATTTTACATCACATATGCCTTGAAAGCTTTTGACTTCAATAAGTAGCTCAGGAAAATTGTTTCATGAGCCTTAATTTCAAACTTGCCAAGATACTCATATAAATATTCAATAAATATCAATTTCCTCCAAACACACAAAAGAGCTTCAGTGTTTTCTTCTGGTTGGCCATTAGCTCATATGATGTCTTTTCACGATCTTTGTTGAATAAAAAAGCATGCTATGTTAATTGCTTTCACTTCAAAGTACCTTTATAAGTGCAGACTTCATTTAGAACTTCATTCACGAAATTCAGTTCCAATATCTGACTTCAAAGTTCTCACAGCTTACTTTGCTTCCAACTTGATCTACCGGATGTGATCCATAACCATATGTAATATATTATCTTTTGAATGCACGAACATCACCAAATTATAACTAGGGTTGTCATTAACCACTACTAAGCATATTTCTTCCATGACATTACTTGCTTCAGTGTGATGTTTGTTAGTAATTGTGCTCTAGAGACAATACTTTTTATATTTTAAGGAAAATATTTATTATTAAGAATTATGTTTTATTGATTATTATTTATTTATTATGTTTTATTTACTGCGTAATAAATTGAAAGCATAATAAATGTCCTTGGAATTTTGATACGTATTATATATCTTTAAGTATGTGACTTAAAAATGAGATTATATGAATAGTATCTTATTCCTAAAATTCCCTAGTCGAGTATTATTATTTAAGGACAATAATAATGCACAAAGACTAGTATGTTTCTTGACAGATGACCACATCTCATTGGTCATAGGTATGGGGATACTAAAGTCAAGAACATAAGTGTATGTATCAATGCATGGCACTGGAATGACCCGCCGTGAGATTCTACATGTTAAGTAAGTGTCATAAGTAATTCTCACTGTGATAATGGTGTAATGATCCTTAGACCTGAAATCATTATATTTCTATACGAGAATTAATATACTTTGATTACATTAAAAGTTACCTTTGACCGGGTGATGATAAAAGTGGACATTGGGTATATTATGAATCGTATGAGAAATATGAATGATCTAGATGGGATTTAATCCTCCTAATTTTAGGAGTGATATTATTGGCCTCTTATTTGAGTGAGACTATGAAATGCACGGCCGTGCTCAAATGTTGATTTGATTTTAATAGTCTACTCATCGATCAAGAAAATAAAGATTAAATTATGAAGAGGATGACACGAGACATGCCTTGAGTTTAATCTATAATATCAAGATTAAAGGGATTATATTACATGGAACATTATTCACGAAAGGCTTAATCGAATCACCGATTTATTATTATTACTTGGGTAGCAATGATGTATTACTAGATGCCGCTCATTGTTTACAATTTTAATTAGATATTAAAATTGTTGCCAACGTAATAATAACCTACAGGGTCACACACAAAGAACGCTTAAAGGAGAAATAATTTAAATTATGAATTTAAATTAAATAAGTAATTTATTTTATTTATGATATTAATTAAGTATGACTTAATTAATTATATAAATAGAATAAATGAATTACTTAAACTAATTCCAAAATTAATAATTAATTAATTAAGTGAGACTTAATTAAATAATTTAGAATTTTGGATTAGTATTAATTATAATTGGATTATAATTAGAAAACTTATTCCTCTCTCTATATAATCTCTTTATGGGCTGATTTAATAAGATAAAGATTTTACAAAAAACCCTAGCCGTTCTGAGAGAGGAGGAAGATAGAGAGAGAAGAAGTTTTCGGGTGCTAGTACACATCAATCCTTCATGAAAAGTGTTCGTGTGGATACCGTAGAGCGTAGATCGCGAGAGCGGGATACGTGGTGATTAAACAAGCTTTGGACCTCCATTAATCTTCCATTAATGAACTGTTAAAGCTTCTAAAGGTATTTATTCTTTATCTCTGAATTAAATCTTTTGTTTTCGCATGGATCCTGCGGAGGGTTTCGCTATTTTGATTTATTTTCGTGTTTATTCCGCTGCGTTTGTGTCACGAAACCCTACAATGGCATCAGAGCTACTTGCGAAACGTTTTAATTCGGTTATGTGCTTAATAGTTTTTGATATATAAGCATGTATGCGATCTATCATGATTTTATATTGATACAATATGTATATGTTTATATATATTATGAATATATGATATTTATATGATATATAATCATGTGATGATTATGTGTGTTGATGTATGTATATGATACATGTTTGTTCTTATTATGGGAATCGTATTCGATACGAATTCTGAAACGGCTGCCGTTGATTTTCTGAAATCTGTGTCCGTTGTCCGATTTTCGTAAACGATATGTGTTTTCTGACTGTAATCAGGTCACTGAGCAATACTGACAAATTCAGCTCTGCGTCTGTAAGCCATTAGATGTCGTTACAGCCTCCAAAACGGTGATTTATGATTTTCTGAAAATTATTTGATTTTCTAAAATTTTGAGTATATGTATGTATATATTATGAATATATGATATTCATGTAATGTATAATCATATGATGATTGTATGTATCTCTGTATATGTATATATGATATATGCTTGTTTTTGTTATGGGAATTGTATATGATACGATTTCTGAAACACCGTCAGATTTGGAGAAATCTGACTGCCGTATCCGATTTTCGTAAACGATATGTCTTTTCTGACTGGAATCGGGCCAATGAACAAAACTGATAGCAACGCTATCACCGACGCGTCTGTAAGGCGTTTGACGTCGGTAAGGGCCTCGAAATAGCGATTTATTGTCTTCAGAAATCTGTTTTTAATTTTCTGAAATTTTGAAATTTGTTATATATGATTATATGATATGATTATATAATATGAGATATATTATATGTGTTATATGATAGCATGGTGGATGGTTATGGCCTAAAGACCCATAGGATAGTGGTTTTGATTTATGGTTTTGGTTTCTAAATACGACTTGCATGTCATTTATTCATTGTAATTTAATTATCTCGAATGTAACTCGAGTTCTTCTTGTAATTTCATTAGAATAGTTTTATTTTTATTATTCAATGTAATTATCAATGAAGACTTGCAAGCAAGGAGGCGATCCAAAAGAGGATGATGGAGCAATGAAGAAAGAAGACATGTAATAGATAGTATTTAAAACCACCATAGACTAACCTTGATATTTCCATTAGCTTGGAAATATCATATAGGATGGGGCCATAACCAAACACGTTTAATTTACGCACATTACATATATGTATATGATTGCATGTATTGGTATGTATGCGTAGATATAATTGAGATGCATGCTTAATATTGATTAATCATGTATGTATTAGATACGACACCCATGCCATGTTTGCTTAAACAAGATAAAATCTGTAACGATTCAAGATTTTAAAATTAACAAACGATCATGAGATTCTTGTGTTTATGAAATATGGATTTTTAAAACACGGAATTAAATGTGGATTTTTGATATCTATAATTGGGATTTTCTGATAAAAGCGGATATGCGTATTCGTAAGGCTGATGGGTTTTAAGTGTGACCATTGGTATCCTCCATCTACCTGGGAAATGAACAATTTAAGATGTCGATTTGAAATATTTGGTTCAAGGAAAAATTGAGGATCTCTTTATGATGTGATCATGATCGTTATAAATTTTCTAAAACCCCTTAACAAAATATTAAGTTTTACTCGGATGCTTTCCAATGAATGAACACTCATCGAATCCTAGATCGATAAGGGGAAGGACTGTCAGTGGCAGGGGACTCCTATCTATCGTGGTGAGATGTGACGAATATAAACGGTTATATTCGGCCGTTGTATCATTGGGTCTAACTTAACTGAGTCGTCATAATAAGTGAAAATAAACGGTTATATTCAACTATTATGAACTTAGAAGCATAGAGTTTGGTTAAAAGTCTATTAGATAGATAAGATCAATCGTTGTTCACCAAACTATCCAAGAATTATATATGATATAATTGACAACTGTTGTCTACCTAAATAATCATTTTCTAAGGACTTCCAGTGGTTGACTTAGGACATGACGAAATATGGATCTTGGCTCACTAGAAAGAATTATGGGATATACTTTCCAAATTAATAGTAAGGGCTATTAGTTTGATAAAAATAGTGGGAGGTATATGATGATATACCATAATCACTTAAACATAATTAATATTAAATTTGCGATCTAGTTTATTTTATGCACTTTAATATTGTAGATATCAAATGATAAACACAAACAACTTCTCTATGCGATCAGTTCTTGAGAAGGACAAGTTGACGAGAATATATTTCCTTGACTGACATAGGAGCTTGAGGATCATCCCCGGGCACTACGATATTAGTCAAATCTCTTCCCCTGCTCTTAAAGTTGAGAATGTAACATGTGCAAATCATAGTGCTTATTGGAAGCAAATTGATGTTGCGACTGATGTTTCATGTCTCATGCTCGCAAATATATGTGCTGAGCTTAAGAAGCAATACAAGCATATAGATGCTTATGAAACGATTGAGCACAAGATATATTTGAAAGGGCACTATACACTTACAAGTAGGGAGAGTGAGACCCGGTTACACCACATGTTCTAAAGATTATAGGGTATAATGAATACCATTGATATTTTGGGTTTCTAGATTGGTCTAGAGACAGTTAGATTTGATCTTACAATCTTTGGACAAATCTTATTTTGTTATGAACAATAAAGTGAATAAGATTGGTAAAACACCCATTGAGTTGCTAAGCATGTTGAGAACTGCTGAAAGCAATATGATAAATGCATGAACTACTACTATATTGATGGTAAACATAGGGAATGCAAAAGAGAAAGGAAAATGGAAAGGCAAGGAGAAGATTTGATCTAGTTCCGTTGTCAAACCAAAGTCCAATCCCTAAAGCAGACTCTAAAGTCTGAATGAGGTGTTGATAAAGAAGACGATTGTCACTTCTGTGGAAGGTTGGGAGACTGGAAATTAAACTGTCATGCTTAATTGGAAGATCGGAAGATGATGATCAATAAGGGTCAAGTTTAAGGTATCGGGTTGGAATTGGAGTAAAGATAGTTGCTCTGGTTCGAGGAACTCGTTACTTAATTTTTGGCCTATAAGGAAAATTTAGAACTTAATAATTGTTATAGCGTGCTTGCAATTGGCAGAGACATTATTTCAGTTTCTTGTTTGGACAAGAAAGGCTTTTTCATTTTATAACAATAGTTGTTTATTCTATTTTGATGATGAGCCTTATAATGTTGCACATCTAATTAACAATTTATATGTTCTAAAGTGACTCAAATCAAATATTACCTTTGGCACTGTTGTTGAGGCCGTATTAATAAGAAACGCATTTTCAGAATACATAAGGATGCATTCATGGATAAGTTTGCTTATGAATCATACAAAAGGATGCGAATCTTGGTTTATTTGGTAAAATGACTAAAGCTCCTTTTACCGGACATGGTGAAGGGATCATTGAATGGGTATGACTTATACATAGTGATGTATGTGGTCATATGTGTACGATGACAAAAGGTAGATTTTATTAACTTCATAAAATTTACTAATTATTTTAGTAGATACGGATATATGTATCTTTTGAAGAACTAATCCGAATTATTTGAAAAGTTCAAAGACTATAAAGATGAAGTAGAAAATATCAAAGAAAAGTTTTTTTTTATAGGAGAGATCACACCTTATTGGACATGGTGCGATCAATGTTGAGTCAATGAATCTTCCAATTAGTTTCTGGGGTTGCACCCTGGAAACGGCTCCACATACACTTAACTGTGTTCCTACTAAATTGGTTCAAAAGACTCCTTATGAGATATGGACTGAGCAACGTCACAGCATGTCATTTATGAAAATTTGGGGATGTGAAGCGGTTGTGAAACGTCTAATCTATGACAAGCTAGGACCAAAATCAGATAAATGTAATTTTGTGGAATACCCAACTGAAACAAGGGGTTATTCTTTCTATAATCCTTCCGAGAATAAAGTGTTTGTTGCTCGAACTGCTGAGAGACAGTGGGAGGATAATAGATCTCAATGAAGTTTGAGACCCACATGATAATGTTGAACCAATGGAGGAACCTGAGCAGAATATACAAGAAAAATAATACTGCTCAAGAAACACAGGTATTCGTAGGTCTAGTAGGATTCACCATGAGCTCGAGAGATAATATGGATTTCTCTTGACTCAAGATGGTGATGTGATGCTTATGGATGAAGATGAGCCTCTCACCTACCAAGACGCTATGAACACTCCAGATTCTAAGAGATGGCTGGATGCTATTAAATCTGAGATGGAATCCATGTATACTAATCAAGTATGGACTTTGGTTGATCCACCTGAAGGGGTAAAACCTATAGGGTGCAAGTGGGTTTTCAAGAAGAAGACCGACATGGATGCTAATGTACAGACCTATAAGGCACGATTGGTGGCAAAAGGTTTCAAGAAAATTCATGGTATTGACTATGATGAGACCTTTTCACCAGTTGTTATGGTCATGTCCATCAGGATTTTGCTTGCTATAGCTGCTTACTATGACTATGAAATCTGGCAAATGGATGTCAAAACCGCTTTCTTAAATGAGAGCCTTGAAGAAGATATAGATGTGTACATGACACACCCTAAGGGTTTTGTTGATCTAAAGGATGCTGGAAATGTATGTAAGTTGCGTCGATCCATTTATGGATTAAAGCAGGCCTCGAGGAGATGGAACATTTGTTTTCATGAAACAGTAAAAAAGAGTTTGACTTTATTCAGAATGAAGATGAAACTTGTGTTTACAAGAAGTTTAGTGGGAGCCATGTGGCATTCCTAGTATTATATGTTGATGATATATTACTAATAGGGAATGACATTCCTTCTCTATAGACTGTGAAGACTTGGTTGAGAAATAATTTCTTAATGAAAGACTTAGGCGATGTGACATATATATTAGGGATCGAGATCTATAGAGATAGATCAAGGTGATTGATCGGCCTAATTTAGAGTACATACATTGACAAAGTTTTGCATCGATTTCAAATGCAAAGAGACTAAAATGGATATGTCCCAATGTCTCATGGGATAGTGATCTCAAAATAAAATTTGTCCTAAATCATTGGATGATAGGGACTGCATGAGTAAAATTCCATATGCGTCAGCAATTGATTTTATAATGTATGCAATGATATGTACTTGTCCTGATGTCTCGTATGCTTTAACCATGATGAGTAGATACCGATCTAATCCAAGTGAATGTCACTGGACGACAGTCAAGAATATTCTTAAGTACTTAAAGAGGACTAAAGATTCATTCTTGTTATATGGAGGAGATGTGAAGCTAGTTGTAAGAGGTTTCAGTGATACTGGTTTCTAGACAGATAACGATAATTTAATGTTTCTATCTGGCTTTGTGTTTTATTGCTGGAATGGTTCACAGCAAAGACAATTGTTGATTTTACAATAGAACCTGAGTATATTGATGCTTGTGAAGCAGCCAAGGAGACTGTTTGGGCATGTACTTAGGAGATATCACCTAATTAATGAGATTAATGATCAAGGAGATATACATATATGTAAAGTGTATACTAATAATAATATTGCAGACACACTGACTAAGGCTTTGTCGCAGCAGAAGCACGAAAGTCACACTAGTTCCATGAGTATTGGATACTTGGGTAATTGGCTCTAGTGCAAGTGGGAGATTGTTAGTAATTGTGCTCTAGAGACAATACTTTTTATATTTTAAGGAAAATATTTATTATTAAGGATTATGTTTTATTGATTATTATTTATTTATTATGTTTTATTTACTGCGTAATAAATTGAAAGCATAATAAATGTCCTTGGAATTTTGATACGTATTATATATCTTTAAGTATGTGACTTAAAAATGAGATTATATGAATAGTATCTTATTCCTAAAATTCCCTAGTCGAGTATTATTATTTAAGGACAATAATAATGCACAAAGACTAGTATGTTTCTTGACAGATGACCACATCTCATTGGTCATAGGTATGTGGATACTAAAGTCAAGAACATAAGTGCATGTATCAATGCATGGCACTGGAATGACCCGCCGTGAGATTCTACATGTTAAGTAAGTGTCATAAGTAATTCTCACTGTGATAATGGTGTAATGATCCTTAGACCTGAAATCATTATATTTCTATACGAGAATTAATATACTTTGATTACATTAAAAGTTACCTTTGACCGGGTGATGATAAAAGTGGACATTGGGTATATTATGAATCGTATGAGAAATATGAATGATCTAGATGGGATTTAATCCTCCTAATTTTAGGAGTGATATTATTGGCCTCTTGTTTGAGTGAGACTATGAAATGCACGGCCGTGCTCAAATGTTGATTTGATTTTAATAGTCTACTCATCGATCAAGAAAATAAAGATTAAATTATGAAGAGGATGACACGAGACATGCCTTGAGTTTAATCTATAATATCAAGATTAAAGGGATTATATTACATGGAACATTATTCACGAAAGGCTTAATCGAATCACCGATTTATTATTATTACTAGGGTAGCAATGATGTATTACTAGATGCCGCTCATTGTTTACAATTTTAATTAGATATTAAAATTGTTGCCAACGTAATAATAACCTACAGGGTCACACACGAAGAACGCTTGAAGGAGAAATAATTTAAATTATGAATTTAAATTAAATAAGTAATTTATTTTATTTATGATATTAATTAAGTATGACTTAATTAATTATATAAATAGAATAAATGAATTACTTAAACTAATTCCAAAATTAATAATTAATTAATTAAGTGAGACTTAATTAAATAATTTAGAATTTTGGATTAGTATTAATTATAATTGGATTATAATTAGAAAACTTATTCCTCTCTCTATATAATCTCTTTATGGGCTGATTTAATAAGATAAAGATTTTACAAAAAACCCTAGCCGCTCTGAGAGAGGAGGAAGATAGAGAGAGAAGAAGTTTTCGGGTGCTAGTACACATCAATCCTTCATGAAAAGTGTTCGTGTGGATACCGTAGAGCGTAGATCACGAGAGCGGGATACGTGGTGATTAAACAAGCTTTGGACCTCCATTAATCTTCCATTAATGAACTGTTAAAGCTTCTAAAGGTATTTATTCTTTATCTCCGAATTAAATCTTTTGTTTTCGCATGGATCCTGCGGAGGGTTTCGCTATTTTGATTTATTTTTCGCGTTTATTCCGCTGCGTTTGTGTCACGAAACCCTTCAATGTTTTCATCGACTTCCCTATATGACATACTTCAAAATGTCCTTCTGGATAGAATTCCATATGAAGCAGTCCTCTCACTAATTTCTTCTTTATCAAAGAATCCATTGTCTTGAATATCAAGTGTGAGAGCTTCTTATGTCATAGCTAACTCTTTACTGATGAAGCTTTACTAACTAACTTACTTCACCTTTACGTTCAAAATCCATGTCAGCTACGAACATATTTCTTCACTCTCAGTTGAGTGAGCTTCCATCTTTCTTGCTCGAAATCAAACAATTTTCCTTTTCAATGCTTTTTCAGAAAACTTTGACAAAGAATTCCCTAGTGCCCTGTAGATAGTGCTTGAGTCCATCGACAAGAAAGATACTTCCAATGATGACAATTCTAAAATCATGATAGCCAAGTTCCTTGTACATCCTTTGCTGTCATCTCTGTTGGTCCCTGATATTGTAGAAGGGGGGTTGAATACAATATCTATAAATTATCACGGAATATTGGATTTAAAAATTATTATTTTAAATTCACACGAAATATTAATTGTGATGAAATACTGTTCAAGTAGAAGATATAATTTTAACTTGAAAAATATTACAAAATTAATAAGTAGAAAGTTTATATAACTGTTTAAAAGCTTAGAACGATTTTGACATGAATTGTTCGAGTTTAATAATTATATTCCAAACTTCCACAGAAATATGTGAATATTACAATGCAGATAAATTTCTGAATTTGAACTGTTTTTCTAACTTTGAAATATGAAGTTAAAACCTCATATTTATAGAGGTCGTAAAGCTGGTATGACTCTTCCAATATGACTATTGAAAGATTAGAAATAACCCTTGTATGACTCTTGAAAAGGCTGGGTATGACTTTCTAAAGTACGGTATGACTCTTGAAGATTCGGTATGACTCTTTCATTTATAATTCGGTATGACTCTTTCAAGAATCATTCGGTATGACTCTTTCAAGAATCATTCGGTATGACTCTTGTATTAATAATCGGTATGACTCTTTATTATATAATTCGGTATGACTATTTAATAAGTCAATTGAATTATATTTAAAAGTCATATTAATTCATATCTTTTATAATAAATTAATTCTATTAAATGTAATTAAATAATTCATAAATTAAATTAATTTCAACATGAATTAATTTAATTAAATAAATTAAATAATTAATTTACTTAGAATAATTAAAATATTATTATGACTTATGTAACTTGTCAGCTCCGAGGTTTTTCCATCTTTTCTTTGTCTTCTGTCATAAAACCACTTGAGTTAACTGAAGAATAAATATTATTATAGATGACACACAAATGTACTGTCTGGTTCATTTGTGCCATTCTAATAAATATTCTTCAATTATAAACTTTTAAGCTGTGGCCTTCTATCATCCTTTGCTTTACTGACTTTCCTCATCTTCTGGAATCCTTCTGTAGTAACCACTTGAAATCCTTTATATCTTCTGAACTCTTATGAAACACTACCATTTTATTTTCTACTGACGCTTGAACATTTTTAATGAACTTCTTCCAGTGTTGAGTAGAAATCTCATAAAATACTTCTGATACTTAGATCCTCTGTGATTAGTTGACTGTCGTCTTGATTCCTGTTTGGTATTTATTATTTACTTTTCTTTGTAGCTAGAGTTGAGTTGTCATCTAATTATTACAAATAGGCCTAGTCATATGCATTTCAATCTCCCCCTATTTGTTGTTAAATAGTTAACACACAAATTCCTAGAGGATAACTCAACTAACAACTAAGAAAGTAATAAAACATGTAATGACTGTAAATAATAAATAAAAGTTCTGGTTTTATATTTAACAATTTTCCAGATTCATACATGAACGATAAATACAAGATTGATGTTCCTCTAGCACTGAACAAATATTACAAAGTTTCTATCTTGTTCTATCTAAGTCTTTAGTTTTCTGATGTATCAACTTCACCTTCTTCTAGGATTGAACCTTTATGAACTGGTGTCCTCAGTACTTCCTCAGATACTGGTTGATCTGTTGTAGTGGATTCTCCATACAACCTTCTTTGTTCAGCCTTGGCTAGCTGAAACAACACTTCCTGCTCAACAGGATCTACTGCTTCTTCTTCCACATCAAATGGATGAGATGAGTCTATCTTCTTAATTTGCCTGATGTATGATGGGATTTTCTTTGATAAGCAGTAACTTCTAATTTTCTGTGCAGCGTCTAATTTATCTTGGGATCTGAATCCTTTTGACCTTAACATCTTTTCAACTTCAATCATGAATTTTACTATGTAGCCCTTCAATGACTCCTCGTCTAGCTTTAAGATCTAATATAGCTTGTTTGAGAAGAATCTTACTTCATAAGGGTCATAAAGAATTTGAGGACTAACAACTTTTGCGAAGTCCCTGAGTCTGTCTCTTAGTAGCTCATTCTCTTCTAAAATTCTCTTCACTTTGTTCAATAATGTCCAAATTACTGATAAACTTCTTTGTCTAAAAAACTCCAAGAATATTCTGAATGTACCATTCCGGTGTGTGTAGACTAATATCTGCCAGTCTTCATGAATGTGATCCACTAAGATAGTGATATAGTCCACTTCCTCTTTCAGAGCTTTCATGAAGTTTTCAATGTTGTCATTTGATTTTTCTAGACACTCAATTAACGTCTTAAGATGCTTGTCTTCAAATGGACCCTTCTGAAGTTTGTCCATTATTTCTCTTGCTTTATCCCATTTCTTTCCAGTCTTCAGCTGCACATCTCTCTTCTTTTCTCTGACTGCTATGGCCCAGAGGTTTTGCTTTTCTAGGCTTGTTTCTTTTTCAGCCTTTGATCTTTCCATTACTAGAGCTTTTAGTTTCTCAGTCTTAGAATGACTTGCCTTGATGTCTTCTTTTAGTTTCTTCATTGCCTCTTCATAAGATGGATCCATTTTTTTTTCTTTTAGAAACAAAAATTCTTCATCAAAGGCAGTCTCTTCCTCAGCTCTACAGTAGCCAGAATTGTATGATTCATCATGAGCACTGTCATCAATGAATTATTCTTGAGCATAATACTGTTCTTCTGGTTCTGGATCAGATGATTGAAACTGTTCTTCAGAATACAGTTTTTTTTTCCCTTTATCTTTTTCAGTACCCCCTTCATCTTCAGCTACTACTTTCTTCTTTGTTTTCTCCCCCTTAGTTGAGGGATCCTCTTGAGATTTTGAGATTTCAACAGATGTCATAAGTTTCTGCATGGCCAAATAGACCTGTTTCATGCCCTCATTCAAATGAGTCATTCCATCATCCAGTTTGCTGAATCGTTGTGTTGTGATATTTTCATTTTCAATAATTGTTAGGGTCAAGCTTTTCTCAACTTCATCAATTCTTTCATGTAATTTGCTCACTTCTTTCATATCCTCAGTAATGAGACTCTGCACATTCTGGATATCTTGAGTTTTTAGAAGTATGAAGGATTTGACATCATCAACATCTTTTCGCACTATTGCCAACTGTTGTGTTATAGAGGTAGACTTGGTTTCTGCTTGTGCTTTAACTTTTACCAACTCTGCTTGGACAATCTGCATTTCCTTCTGGAGAGCTTCCATTTTAGATAGTAGTTCACTGTGTGTGTGTGCACTCATCTCACTTGTACTCTTATTTAACTCACTATCACTCGGTGCATGTGTTTCACTTTGTGTTTGCCTCACATCACTAGTGTTTTGCTCCTTTCCAGAGTCCGATGCTATACCTGTATATATAATAATAGCTTTTGAAGAGTCGTAATGCTCTTCTGATGTTGGTGAAGGCGCGTCCTCAACAAGTTTAACTTGAAGTGGCTCCGCTACTGACATAGCTACTCCGTGAATGGAGTCCCAACTCCCTCTAAAGAGTGGTTGCCTCTCAAATCCACCAGTGGATTCGAGACCTTCTTTTAAAAAAACTGGATGTATGAAATCCAGGGGGGTCACCACCTTAGACAATGTAGTGAGTGGCTCATTAGAGTCTGTAGTGCCCCTAAATACCTGTAATGATATTGGATGCTGCACTGCATCAAAAATGTCTTGGTCCATGATACATATGGCATCCGACAAGTTTGTTTGAAAAATATTTGTGCCCTCATCTGATTGTGTTTCTTCAAGTGGAGGTCCTGCTAGTGTGAGCGCTAGCAGTGTGCGTGACTCTTCACAAGATGCCGCGACTGGACGGCGAATTTCAATAGAATCACCCATTTGATCAAGTGAGTCCAATGACTGTTGAATTGCCTTTTCAAAGTCCAAATTCCAATGAGAGGATAAGGATGGGTCTGCAGTTGTCTCTGGTTCAGTTCTCGATCTTTTTTAAGGTGGAGATAGAGCTGCGGGTTCACTCACTGTGACACCTCTACCTCGAACTTTCCTAACAGGTTTCTTCCTTTTTCTGATAAGACTCAGTGAAGTTGAAGAAGGAGAAACTGTTTGGGGCTCTATATCAGCTTGGGATTGAACTTGTGTGTTGTTAGGTTTATAGCCGAAGTCCTGAACTGTAAGACCTCAATCATAGTCCGCCACAGATAAATCTAAAGGTATATTACTTATAGATATATGAAGGAAATTGGAAGCCAGGGTGTAAGATATTACCTGATGTACCTCTGCCTCATGTTCTGCATGTTGAGCAGCTTCAAGTAAAAGCTGTTCAGAGGTTTCAACTTCCATTGGTACTTGATCTAGAATTTGCTCTGGCTTTTGCTGATGCGGTTGAGCCTGTGCAGGATTTATAATTCAATCTAAGATCTGACCCATGTACTTTGTTCTTACCACTGACACGTTTTGAAACTTTGGATTGTTGTTGAGCCTTGAGAATATTTGTCTCCGAGAAGTTGGAGATGCTTCTACAGGACTATTCTGGAACAGTTCTTTATCTTCATCTAACAAAAGATCATTCATGAACAGCATTAAGAACCTTGGATAGTAGACTTGCACATTTTGTTCCCTGCTTTCTGGCGTTCCTATTTTCCTTATTATTTCTTTCAAAATCAACTTTCCGAAATTAATTCTCCGGTTATGGGCCACAGAATACCCAATTATCTGAAGTAGTGAAGAAATGTTGTTGAAGTTACTTTTTATAGTGCGTGCAAACACTTGAGCTAGTGTGTGAAAGAAGTAGTCTCACTCGATCACCAGCTTGACCTTGGTCAGCCTCACTAGATTAATCTCACCTTGATACTGAATAACATTAAAAAATTCAAGTATCTCTGAAATAGTTGGAGGATCAACAAAATCTCTGACTAGGAACCCTAGTATCCTATTCACATCATCTTCAGTCACCATGTATTCACGTTCTCCAATGGTGAAAGAGAATTGTACTCTGACTCCAACAGTTCTGTTCCTTGCTGTTGAGTACAATGCCCTAAGTGCTAACACTTGTAACGGGATGTCCAGAGAGATTGATGTTCTAATTAGTGAATGCTAATTTAAAAATATGATCCACGGTCTAAACCTCTCAAATGAGTAGTTCACTGAATTAAAAAATCCAACAAAATTTGTCTTGATAATTTCACAAAAACCAGCATTTTAATTTAACCTATTACAATTAATAAATTACAAAGTTGTAATAAAACAGTAAAATGAAAAATTACAAGTTCAAAAATTTGAAAATTATACAATAAAATTAAAACCCTAAAATCTATTAATCCCCAATTCGATTTTAATCAGTTATAACTACACAACAGTCCTCTAATCACAAAAATCACCACTGCTTCGATTTTATCCAAATACACGAACAGTCAGTTCGATTTTCATGAAAATCGGGCAGAGTTTCGTTTGAATTGATCGATTTTTCTCAGTAATAAGCAAGCAAGGCTTGTAATTAATCAACAACAAGCAACTTATACAGTTGTTTTGATGAAAATCGATTGTGATTTCAAACAAAATTGCAGTTATGAACGTATGTATTGTGTGTGTATCTGTCGTTATTCGAATATGACTCTTCTTAACTCAATATGACTTATTTAATAAGGAAATAAGGCTCGGTATGACTGTTAAAGAGTCATACCAAAAAAATAAAATAAAAACAAAAAAAATTGCAGTCGGTATGACTTTTAAAGAGTCATACCGAGTTTTATTTAATTATAAAACATAAAAGAAATAAAATAAGTAGTCGGTATGACTTATTTTTATAAAAACTCGGTATGACTTTCTATTAAAAAAAAATTCATGCCGATTTTCTTTAAAGAATAAGTCATGCTGAACTATTATAGAGTAATAATATATAATAGAATAATATAAAATAATAAATACTTATATTATTAATTGTTTCTAAATTCAAAATAAAATATTAAAAATCTTATTCGAATTTTAGATAAATTAAGAATGATAATATAAATATTAACAAACAATTATTATTTAGAAACTTTAAGATAAATATCAATAATTTATATACTAATAAATTATTAAAGACATATAATAAATATTTACATTATTAATTGTTCTAATTAATTTAGGAATTAAATTAACTCATGTTTGAATTAATTTAATGAGTAAATTAATTGATTAATTAATAACATAATCATTTATATTAATGTACAACAATAATTAGTAAAAATATACATTAATTTACATAATTGCTTATAAATGCTTAATTTAAACATAAGTACTTATGCTCTAATTGAAATAATTATCTTTTAAGAATATTAATTTAATCTTAAGATAATTTTCCAAAAATTCATAAGCCCTAGGATTTTATTAATTCAAGTCTCGTAAATTCTTTAAATATTAACATTCAATATTTATGAGCTTAAATTAACTCCTAGCAACCAAAAATTAGCCATTATTTAACATTCCTAGTTCACTAACCAACTTAGAGAAAATGGATTCATCAAGTGGTTTCGTGAAGATGTCGGCTATTTGATCTTCTGTGGGTACAAAATGTAACACCACAATTTCGTTCATGACATGCTCTCGGATAAAGTGATACCTTATGTCAATGTGCTTGGTTCGCGAATGTTGTACAGGATTGTTGGAAATAGCTATAGCACTTGTGGTGTCACAGAAAATAGGAATTTTGTTCAACGCAAGTCCATAGTCATTTAGCTGATTCCTTATCCACAAGATCTGTGCACAACAGCTACCTGCCGCAATATATTCTGCTTCGGCTGTCGAGGTAGACACTTAGTGCTGTTTCTTGCTATACCAGGAGATCAATCGTCTTCCTAGAAACTGACAGCTTCCAGAAGTACTTTTCCTGTCCATCCTGCACCCTGCATAATCTGAGTCTGTATAGCTTATAAGGTCAAAGCCTGTATATTTAGGGTACCAAATTCCATGATATGGTGTACCCTTCAGATATCTAAATATTCGTTTAACGGCTATAAGATGAGATTCCCTCGGGTCAGATTGAAACCTTGCACATAAGCAAATTGCAAACATTATATCGGGTCTACTAGCAGTTAGATATAGTAATGAGCCTATCATACCTCTGTAGCTTGTGATGTCAACTTTCTTACCAGTTTCATCTTTGTCAAGCTTGGTGGCTGTTGGCATTGGGGTTTTTTCCGGTGAAGAATCTTCTAGACTGTATTTTCTCAGAAGATCCCTTACGTACTTTGATTGGCAAATAAAAATCCCATCCTCCTTTTGCTTTACTTGCAATCCAAGGAAGAATGACAGCTCACCCATCATGCTCATTTCATACCTACTCTGCATTACCTTAGCAAATCTTTTGCACAAGTTTTCATTAGTAGAACCAAATATAATATCGTCAACATAAACTTGGACAAATATCATATCTTTTTCATGCAATTTATAAAAGAGAGTTTTATCTATGGTACCTCTAATGAAACTATTTTCAAGTAAAAACACAGAGAGAGTGTCATACCATGTCCTCGGTGTCTGCTTGGGTCCATAGAGAGCTTTGAATAGAAAATACACAAAATCAAAAAACTCTGGATTTTCAAAGTCAGGGGTTGTTCCACATATACTTCCTCTTCTAACTCTCCATTCAAAAATGCACTCTTCACATCCATTTGATAGACTTTAAAATTGGAATGTGCTGCGAATGCCAGAAATATCCTGATGGCTTCAAGTCTTGCAACTGGTGCATAGGTCTCGTCATAATCAATTCCCTCTTCCTGAGAGTAACCCTTTTGCAACCAGTCTGGCTTTGTTCCTTGTAACAATGCCATCATCGTCTAACTTGTTCATGTATACCCATTTCGTGCCAATAACATATCTATCTTTAGGCCTGGGTACTAGTGTCCAGACTTATTGTCTTTCGAACTGATTGTGCTCTTCTTGCATGACAAGAACCCAATCTGGATCAGTCAATGCTTCTTCAATATTCTTTGGTTCTTCTTGAGATAGAAAAACTGAAAATAAACATTCATTTGAAGTTGCACTTCTAGTTCTAACTCCAACATCTGGATCACCTATGATTAATTCAAAAGGATGATCTCTACTACATATCCTTTCCCTGGGTAGGTTTGATCTTGATGATTCACCTCGAAATTCATTGTGATGTTGTGTTCTGCTAGTTGATCCTTCATCTCCCCCTGAGTTGCTGCTAGGATGACTTGTTAATCCACCACTGGTATTAGTAGTATCTCCGGTGTTTCTATTGTTTCTACCACTATTGTCTGGATCATTATTATTATTATCATAATATCCTGCTGTAACCTCAGGTTCTTCTTCGTCATCAGAATGTGAGTCTGGATAATTATAAAATTTTAATGACTTAGAAGAATCTTCAGTTTGGATACTTGGGAGTTTAGTGTCATTAAAAGTAACATTGACGCTTTCTTTTACTTGGTGCTGATCAATTATGTACACCCTATATGCTCTTCTTGAATATCCGACAAACATAGCTTCATGTGCCTTGACCTTGAACTTGCCACGAAGTTCATCTCCATCCTTTAACACATAGCATTTGGCTCCGAATACATGAAAGTACTTTAGAGTAGGTTTCTTGCCAGCCATTAATTCATAGGGTGTCTTCAAATGATCTTTGTTGATCAGAGTTCGATTCTGGGTATAACACGTTGTATTTACTGCTTCAGCCGAGAAGTAGATAGGTAACCTTGATACACTTAACATAGTTCTTGCAGCTTCAATCAGGGTTCTATTTTTCCTTTCTACAACTAAATTCTGTTGCGGAGTTCTTGGTGCTGAATATTGTCTGGTTATCCCCTTGTCTGAGCAGAAGTTATTCAGAACTTCATTTCTAAATTCTGTTTCGTTATCTGATCTGATTGCCCGGACAGGTAACTTTGAATCTAACTCAATCATCTTTATATGATCAATCACCAAATGTGGAGTTTCATCCTTAGAGTTCAAGAATAAAACCCATGTGTACTTTGTGAAGTCATCTACAATCACTAAGGCATATTTCTTCCTTGACATAGACATAATATTTACTGGACCAAATAAATCCAAGTGTAGGAGTTGAAGTGGTTCAGTGATGATTGTAGTGTCTGTGCCTCTGTGAGTTGTTTTCTTTGACTTCCCTTTCTGACATGCCTCACACAAGCCTTCTTGTGTAAATTCCATCGGAGGCAGTCCTCTCACCAAATCCCTCTTGACTAAAGAGTTCATTGTTTTGAAGTTTAGATGTGAGAGTTTCTTGTGCCATAGCCAGCTTTCTTTTGATGAAGCCTTTGAGTAGAAACAGTTTGCTTCATCTTTAGTTTCTGAGTTGAGATCGGCTACTTACAAGTTTCCTTTCCTTACTCCACGTAAGGCTAGTTTGTCATCTTTAGAATGAGCTATTAAGCATTTTTCCTTGATAAAGTTTACTTTGTACCCTTTATCACAAAATTGACTGACGCTGAGTAGATTGTGCTTACGTCTTTCCAATAAAAAGACGTTTTCAATGATAACATTTCTAGTATTTAACTTGTCATATCCCGTAGTCATTCTTTCGCTGTTATCTCTAAAGGTGACGATTGGGTCAGCTCTTTCAATCACATCTGATAGCAGGGCTCTATCTCCGGTCATATGCCTTGAAGATCCGCTGTCCAAGATCCATATAACTCGGTTTACCTGTTTAACTCCCTGTACATATCAAATGGATTAATTCGTCTTCGGAGCCTAAAATTGATTGGGCCCGGCATACTTAAAGAATTGACCTTTGTCTACTTTGACAACAGATCCTTTTCGAATAACATCATTATCTTCCTTGACTGTTCCTACCTTCCTAAAAACAGTCTTAACAACTTTCTGTTTAGACTTAGGAATATATGATTCCTTCTTTTCAAGTGAAAGAGTCGTAGTCTTGGATTTAGCGAATTTACTATTGATGTGCTGTCTAGGTGTCATGTTATCTTTCTTAGCTATCATGCGTTTAAAGTAAGCAGTCATAGCATTAAAAGCACATAACATACAATTCATTATTCTACAAGGTTTATGAAAAGCATCAATAGTAGGCATGTTATTCAATACAGTAGGTGGCTTAACAGATTCTACTTCAATTTTATCAGTAGATTTGAAGTTCTCAGTAGAATGAAATTTATTGTTACTGTTCCTACTATTAACAAACGTGTTAGGTCTGTTCATTTTATTCTTTAAGTCATTTGCACCTACACCAGGTTTGGGGGAATCAGAGGTCCCCATAACTTTAACTGGTGTCTTGGGTACACACTTCACTTCCTGAACATTAACTCCTTCTATGTCCTTAACATGTTCTCCTCTCTTCTTTTCTTCCTCGAGATCCTCTAACTGCATCTCATATGCAATCAGTATGGAACTCTCAAAAATAGGTTCAGCTATCGGTGTTATGAAGAGAGGTTTCAGTGTGTCTTTAACAACATGTGGGATACCCCTTTCTGCAGCACTTTTTCTGAAAGGGGTTATGTTGCATGGCTTTCCTACAGATTTATTGTACTCGAAGCCTATTCCAACTTTACGACTTATTTCTTGTTGGTCAACTAGGTTCTTTACAATATACGAGGAATTCTTATAAGCATGGCACTTTTTCTTTTCTTCTTCTATCTGGTTTCTGAGATTGGTTACAACTAAAACATGACAGCTGACTTTACTGACTTGAACAGCTAAGTCCTCAATCAACTTGATAGTCAACTTATCATGATTTCTTTTTAACTGCTTAAGAACTTCAGTCTCATCAATTAACTCTTTGACTTTGAGTCTGAGTTTCTTACCCTTATCTCTTTCGCCATCTAGTTCTTTTCCTAACAGAGAAAATATCTTAGGGCAAGAAGGATTTACCTCTATTCCTCCTTGACGGGTTGGAGATAGTGATTCCTCGGATGAAGCCACAAGAGCAAGATTTCCCAACTCTTCCTCATTATCATTATCTGAGTCATCCCAGCTTTTGCCTTCTGCTAGATAGAACTTTCCTTGATGCTTTTTCACGAGCGCATCATACTTCTCTTTGAGCTCTTCGTAAGACTCTCTCTTTTTCCCTTGCTTAGGCTTCTTGCACTCGGTTGCAAAGTGGCCTAGCTCATTACAGTTGAAACAACGAAACTTGCTTCTATCAACTAAGCCGGTCTTGTAGCCGCTTTTTGATACTGCTGTTGAAGAACCTCCTTTTTGGAATCTTCCAAAATTAGGCTTTACTCTATATGATGAGTTTCTTTGGAATCTCATGTTGCCAAACGTCCTGGCAACCATAGCTAGAGATTCATCTTCCAGCTGATCTAGTTCTTCCAGCGAGTAGAACTCACCATCTTCTTGTTTGTCAGAAGTATGTCCAAATTCTGGAACCACATACTCCATTGAACTATTAGAAGGTGCAACTGCCTTCACTTCTTCTTTCTCTGGTGCTTCTACCATTAATGCCTTGGAGGAACTCAATACCTTACCTCTCCCACAAATCTCTCTGGTTTGGATCTGTTCCAGCTCATAAGTTTTTAAAACTCCGTAGAGTCTTTCTAGGGTAACCTCCTTCATGTCCCTAGATTCTCGGATAGCTGTGATCCTATGTTCCAGATGCCCGGGTAAGGTCAGCAAAAACTTCCTGGTCACCTCCTGATTCTGATAAAACTTTCCATTCATATTGAGCTCGTTTATCAGTTTGTTTAGTCTCTGAAACACCTCAGAGATACCCTCACCAGGGTTGGATCTAAACTGCTCATATTGGGAGGTCAGGATCTCCAGTCTTTTCTCCTTTACTTCTTCAATTCCCTCATTGATAATTTCAATTATTTCCCAGACCTGTTTTGCATTTTTGCAATTGACTACTTGATTGTACATTACGTAGTCTAGGAATTCAATTAATATAAGTTTAAGATTATTATCAAGGGACACAACTTCTGCTTCCTCATCTGTATAGTCTGCCGAACTTTTCAGAAACTGTCTGTGGGGGATTACGACCCCATCTACCTGATGTTCAAGAATAACTGATATAGAGGGCTCAACACCTTTGGCCATGACTAATGCGCACTTGGGATTTGCAATCCCGATAAATAGTAGCATTTTATGTTTCCACAAATTGTAGTGTTCTCTGTCGAACTGTGAAATTTTGATACTAGTCACTTTCTGGGTACTCATCTTTAATTAAGATTAAAAATTAAGTGTTTCAAAAAATATTTTAATTTTTGACTGAAAACAATTTTTGATCAAAACTAATTTTTAGCAAAAGAATTATTTCGAATAAAAAATTATTTCGAATTAAAAATAATTTTTGATGTCTGTATATGAGTTACAGAATTTTTGGTTCGGATCTGATATTATAAATATCAACCAGCTCTGATGCCAATTGTTGGTCCCTGATATTGTAGAAGGGGGGTTGAATACAATATCTATAAATTATCGTGGAATATTGGATTTAAAAATTATTATTTTAAATTCATACGAAATATTAATTGTGATGAAATTATATTCCAACTTGCACAGAAATCTGTGAATATTACAATGCAAACAAAATTTTGAATTTGAACTGTTTTTCTAACTTTGAAATATGAAGTCAAAACCTCATATTTATAGAGGTTGTAAAGCTGATATGACTCTTCCAATATGACTCTTGAAAGATTAGAAATAACCCTTGTATGACTCTTGAAAAGGTTGGGTATGACTTTCTAAAGTACGGTATGACTCTTGAAGATTCGGTATGACTCTTTCAAGAATCATTCGGTATGACTCTTTAATAAGTCAATTGAATTATATTTAAAAGTCATATCTTTTATAATAAATTAATTCTATTAAATATAATTAAATAATTAATAAATTAAATTAATTTTAACATGAATTAATTTAATTAAATAAATTAAATAATTAATTTACTTAGAAGAATTAAAATATTATTATGACTTGTGTAACTTGTCAGCTCTGAGATCTTTCCGTCTTTTCTTTGTCTTCTGTCATAAAACCACTTGAGTTAACTGAATAATAAATATTATTATAGATGACACACAAATGTACTGTCTGGTTCATTTGTGTCATTCTAATAAATATTCTTCAATAATAAACTTTTAAGTTGTGGCCTTCTATCATCCTTTGCTTTACTGACTTTCCTCATCTTCTGGAATCCTTCTGTAGCAACCACTTGAAATCCTTTATATCTTCTGAACTCTTATGAAACACTACCACTTTATTTTTTACTGACGCTTGAACATTTTTAATGAACTTCTTCCAGTGTTGAGTAGAAATCCCATAAAATACTTCTGATACTTAGATCCTCTGTGATTAGTTGACTGCCTTCGTCTTGATTCCTGTTTGGTATTTATTATTTACTTCTCTTTGTAGCTAGAGTTGAGTTGTCATCTAATTATTACAAATAGGCCTAGTCATATGCCTTTCAATCTCCAAAGGTTACATTTGGGTAGGCTTTCTCAATCAACTGTGATAGTAGAGCTTCAATGCTAGTAATATCCCTCGAACAATAAATGTCACGAAATCATATAACTTTTGTCTTTTGTTTCATACTCTGCAATCACAAATGATTAAACTTCTTGGTACTCAACTTCAATTGAGTCCAAATGGGTTAGTGATATTACTTTTAACAGTGGTAACAACAGCTTTAGCCTTAACATGCACAAACTTATCTTTGACTGATCACTTCTCATTTATAGCAACCTTGACGAGGTAGTCTTAAGGCTATGAGATTAGTGATTCCAACTTATCTTTAGATTGACTAGCAGTCTTTACCCTATTATGATTTTTATAGATGTTTTGCCTAAGATTATGCAAGTCCTAAGACATGCACTTTCAAATTTAAACAAACAAGCATGAAAATACGAACACAAGGTAACATTTAACTTCAATGCATTATAGATAAGAATTATGCATTTCAGGCATGTTATGCATATTAAAAAATTTAGTACTATCTACTTTAACAATTATACACAAATGTGACAGGTGTCAAGCAGATTTACAAATATTCAATAATTTTCTAAAAGCACATGGAATAGAAGAACTAACAATTTAATTACTAATTATGTCTAATCCATTTCTGCTGTTGTCTAACATTTTAATTATCTCTAATTACCTAAGTCAATTTTAGATTAAGCCTCGAATCTACAAATTTTACTAACTACTTAGATAATTCTACCATCTATTAATCTTCTACACCTTAACAAGTAATACATGATAAGTTCTGATATTTAAGTGCAACTATGTGAGTGTGAGCAATTCATATGAAAATAAGCACATAAAAAATTTCAAGAATATGCAGAATTACTTGAATAAAACATTATGAGCAATATCAAATTCCAGATACACTTTTCAAGTCATTTATCACAATAAGAACAAATATAAAATATCTGATCTATGACCTGTTTGTCTATTAGAAATTTTCACAACATTAACAGAGTTATTAAATCACATCAGATTTAAATCAAGTTCAAGCAAATGTTCAGGATATACCTAATCGTCTAGAATAACTTATCTAATTCTAGATATTCATTTTACTGTATTGAAAATCAAGTATAAAATGTACTAACTTTAACTCATAAGTCCTAACATGCAATATCTAATCCTTAGCAATCAATCAAATATTTAAGTCCTAAGATGCTAACATGCTGACATGAATATAATACATTTAAAAACATAATAATCATACAGTTCTGAATTAGATAAAAGTATACTAGTTAGAATGTGTACCTGTGGAGTGCTTAGTGATTCATCTCCAGTGTTGGTCATTGATGCCAGATATCCATGTGGTTCATCACTATCACTGATAGAATCAACTTTTCATTTAACTTCACTAACAAATGCTTTCCCTTGCTATAACCTTACTAATGCTTGACATTCTTGCTTTTATCCCAATACAGTCTCTGTCATCATTAGCTTGTTCAGGCTTCTTAAATAGTGTAACACAACCCTGATCTTGTCTTGCTACTTTTAACCATCCTTGTCTTGCAACCGCCCCTTGAACTAATCTTGAAATTCTCCCCTATGGAATTTATAGGTAATGACCTTAGATTAAGAATTGAGATTCCGTTTGAATCTCATATCATTTCGTTTTTGTTCAGAGGTTCTCAACCTTGACTTCAATCAAATTTGGTTCCTGGGTCACAAATATAATGGATATGCTAACAACATGTTTTACCAAATATTATATTATTCAGCTCTTGTTCTGGTTCATAGGCTTTCAGGACACCATATAGTTCCTTGATGGCTATAATTCTACGTTCCAGATGATCTGCAGTGTTAGCACGAACTTCTATTATCCTTCTTCTTTGCATAAGATACTCCGTACATACAGAGATAACATGAAGTTTAGTCTTATATTCTTTAGCCTCATATGTTCCTTCAGTTGTGACCTCTAACGATTCTTAAATCCATTTTGTACAAGTACAATTGTACAAAAACTAGAATGATCAGTAGAGTCAGAGAAAAATTCAACAGAGTTCCCTACTAATAAATCTATCATTTCTTTAAATTTGAGTAGTTTGTGGAACTATAACACAAACGATCGAAACATCCACAATAAAATCCAAACGCTCCAGAAAAAACCTACTAATATGAAATGACCAATTTCCTCGAAACCGGGTCATATGCTCTGGGAATTAATTCTCAGTCAAAACGAAGAATTTTCCAACTACAAACCCCTTTTGAAAAAATGGACCAAGATTTTCAATACTTTAGATTATAAATTAATTCTATATAAATTTAAATAATAAATTTAATTAAATCAAATTTATAAAATAAATTTATTTAAATTAAGTTTATAAAATAAACCTTTTCAAGTTTAAATAATAAACTAATTTAAATTAAATTTATAAAATAAATTTATTTAGATAAAATTTATAAAATAAATTTATCTAAATTTGAATTCATAAAATAAATTTATTTAAACAAATTTAAATAATAAAAGTAAATCTATTTAAATTTATAGAAGGGGGGTTGAATGCGATACTCATAACAATTTAAAATTATTTTTAGAATTTGCAGAATTAAATTATTTGTTAGGAAACAAACACTGATGCTGTCAGAGAATGCTCAAGATCAGAGTTTATGCTGATGTTATCAGAGAATGAAGAAGTTGTCGGTCAGAGTTTACTCAATCAGAGTTTACTCTAACAGAGAATGCTCAAGTCAGAGAATAAACAACCGATAGAGTTTACGAATCAGAGTTTGTAAAGGAAACAGACAAATCAGAATATGATTTGGATAGTGAAGAAGGAACTCGAATGCAAGTCAAATTACATTATTGAAGCTATTCTTATCATAATCTGTTCTGTAATTGAATTATAATTGTCTATATAAACACAGAAATAGGTTAACATTAATATAACTTTCAAGTCTTATTTTTCATAACCTAGCAGCTCTTAAGAACATTACATTTCTTGAGAGAGTTTTGTATTCTGATTATCAAAGATTAATACAAAGACAGTTTATCTTTTACATACTTGTGTTCTTGATAGATTATTTGGTACTATTACATTCAACCCCCCTTCTATAATAGATTATTATCTGGGCAAATAATTGGTATCAGAGCAGACAGTTAAATTCAACTGAAAGATCATAAAAACATGTCTAGAAACAAGTATGAAAGCATAAGAATTCCAATCTTGAAGAAAGCTGAGTACCCTATATGGAGGGTGAAGATGTTGATGTTCCTGGAAGCCACAGATCCTGATTACTTAGACAAAATTAATGAAGGCCAGTATCTTCCAACCAAACTAGTGTCATCTACAATTATGGAAGGAAGACAAGTTCTTGAATATTATACTCTGAAGGACAAGAAGGAGTGGACCAGTGAAGAAAAACTAGAAGTTATCAAAGATGCAAAAGTAAGGAACATACTGCATAACAGTCTTGACTCTGTGATGTCTAACAGGGTTATTGCATGCAAAACTGCCAAAGAAATTTGGGATGCACTGGAAGTTCAATGCCAAGGAACAAAGGTGATAAAGAAAAATAGAAGATCTGTCTTAATTCAAGAGTATGAATACTTTGAAGCCAAAGAGAATGAGTCGCTCACAGATATCTATGACAGATTTCTAACTCTGTTAAATAACTTGGCTCTGGTGGATAAGGTGTATGACAATGAGGATTCTAACACCAAGTTTCTAAGAGTACTACCTGAAGAATGGGATTTGTAAACATCCTTGATAAGAAACAGAGCTGATTTAGATGAGATGTCTTTAGATGAAGTCTATGGAAGATTGAAAACTCATGATATGGAATTACAACAAAGGAAGAATAGAAAAAGTAGCAAGAAAAAATTTGTTGCCTTGAATGTTGAGACCAAAATTGAAGAACCAAAAGAAAAAGTCCCTAAAGCCTCAACAAGAAAAGGAAAAGCTGTAATGGTCAATGAAAACAGTGAATCAGAGTTTGAAGCTAACTCTGATGACTCCACAGACTCTAACATGATGGAGATGGTTGCCATGATTGTTAAAGGTTTTAAGAAGATGATGTACATAAAGTTTAGAAAACAAGGAAACTTCCAAAAGAAGCATGGAGAATCAGAGAAGAAAGACAGATTCAAGAAAAGAGAAGATAAAGATGGAAAATCAAAAATTATTGATAAATCAAAAGTCAAGTGTTACAAGTGCAACAAGATGGGGCACTTTGCTACTTAATGCAGAAGCAAGGAATCTGAAAAGGCACTAATTACATCAAAGAAAGATTGGATGAATTCCTCAGACTCTGAAGGAGAAACAAATTATGCACTAATGGCAAACACTGACACATCCATCTTAAACTCTGATAAGGTACCAAACTATGTCTTCAATTTTAATACTGAAGATATTCATGAATTAAAATCTTTTCTTAGAACTTTGCATGTTTGCTTTAAATCACAGTCTCTTGAGAATGAAAGATTAAAATCTGGAATACAAACTCTGACTTCTAGGAATGACCTTCTTGAAACTGAAAATTCAAACATGCTTCGCACAAAGATAGATTGTGAAAATGTTATACACATGCAAACTCAGTTAAAAATTCAACTTGAATATTTAAAATCTGAGATAGCTAAAGAAAATGAGACTTTCAGAGTTTGGAAAAACTCTGGCAAGAAAGTCCAATAAATGCTTTCTAACAAGAATTGGACTTCTGCCATAGGTTATAAATCTAATAAGGAAACACACACAAAAAGAAAATTAAGTGTACCTGTAAATTTTGTTAGAGCTAGTAATAATAATAAGAAAACTTTTGGTGAATGCTCTAATAATAACAAAAGTAAAGAAAGTAGCGTGTCAGAAAATAAACCAGTAAATATAGGGTTACTCTCTCAGAAGCAACTTAAGGAAAAGTTGAAGGCAATCACTAATAAGAACAAACCTAAAAAGGTAAAATGAAATAGAAATGGTAAAGTATGAATTACTAAGGAGAATAATTATAAGTATATTCTTGATGCTCCTAGAAAAACCTGCTTTACTTGTGGTAATTCAAATCACCTTGCCATTGACTGCAAACAAAACAAAAAGAAGGAACCTGAAAGATCTTGTTCAGAGGTTAGAAAAAAAACTAGATATAGACCACAAAATCCCTGTTTTCACTGTGGTAGTTTATGGCATTCAATTTACACATGTAAAGAATATCATAATTTATATTTCAACTATTATGAACTGTTGCCTCAAATGAATAAAACTCATGTCTTTTCTAATCATACTGTCAAACAAACATATGTGATAAAAGCTGATAAGAGAAAAGTAAACTCTGACAGTATAAACTCTGAAATTGCAAACTCTGATAATGCAAACACTGTTAACATAAACTCTGATAAAAATACTTCTGCTGTAAGAGTTAACAAGTTTCGAAAGAAAGGACCCAAACTTGTTTGGGTCCCCAAATCTACTAATTAAATTGCATTAACTGATTGCTGGGAAACATGAAAAACATCCTAGTGATTGATAGTGGATGTTCTGCGCATATAACTGGAAACAAATCCCTGCTTTCAGAGTTTGAAGAAAAGGCTGACCCAACAGTATCTTATGGAGATGGCAACATAGGAAGAACACTGGGATATGGCAATATTGTTATTAGAAATGTCATCATTGAGAATGTAGCTCTGGTTGAAAGACTCAAGCATAATTTGTTAAGTGTAAGTCAAATGACAGATAGAGGTTATTCTCTGGAATTTCATGGAACTCATTGTGAAGTGAAAAGCAAAAGTGATGGCAAAGTGGTTCTTATTAGTAACAGAAATAACAATTTGTTTGAAGCTAGGTTGGAGGTAAACTCTAATGGTCCCTTAACTTGTCTACATGGAAAGACATCATCTTTGGAAAGCTGGAATTGGCACAAAAAGTTGTGTTACTTGAACTTTGGAAACATAAATGAATTGGTGAAAAAAGATCTAGTTAGAGGTCTTCCAAAAGTTCAATTTTATCCTGATGGACTCTGTGATTCATGTAAAAAGGCCAAACAAAAGAAGACATCTTTCAAGAGCAAAACTGAAAATTCTATTGATCAACCTTTTCATCTATTGCATCTTGATTTATTTGGACCTGTCAACATCATGTCCATTGCAAAGAAGAAATATACTCTGGTCATAGTGGATGATTATACAAGATTTACCTGGGTGTACTTTTTACATAAAAACGATGAAACAACTGAGATAATTTTTGATCATATTGTTGTGATTGAAAATGGATCACCACATAAGGTAAAGAATTTAAGGAGTGACAATGGAACAGAGTTTAAGAATTCTATAATGGAGGAATTCTGCTCAACAAAAGGAATTATTCAACAATTCTCAGCACCTGTCACACCTCAACAAAACAGTGTAGTTGAAAGAAAGAACATGACTCTCATTGAAGCTACCAGAACAATGCTAGAAGGGGAAAATCTACCTACTTATTTTTGGGCAGAAGCTGTGTATACTGCATGCATTACTCAGAATTGCACTTTGATAAATAAGCATGGAATGACTCCATATGAAACTTTGAAGGGAAGAAAGCTAAATGTTAAATACTTTCACATCTTTGGAAGCAAGTGTTTTATTCTCAAAATACATCCTGAGCAATTGAAGAAGTTTAAACTTAAATCAGATGAAGGGATTTTTATTGGCTATGCTACAACTTCTAAAACCTCTTCAAGGGCATTCAAAGTGTTTAATTTAAGGACAAGGGCAGTTAAGGAATCAATTAATGTCTCTTTTGATGAAGGAAAAATATCTGGATTACATGATGAAGATGCTCAAGAAACTCTGAGATTTGAGAATGAATTGCACAACACAAACTCTGTTGAACTAAACTCTGATGAGCTAAACTCTGTTGAGCCAAACTCTGATGAGTTAATCTCTAATCCTTTAAACTCTGACTTAGAAATAATTGAAATAGAAATTGAAGATTCTGCACATGTTGAAGGGGAACAACATCAATTAATTACTAATATTAGAGAACAAAACACAGTTATTGAAATATCAGAGTCTGACCAAACTCTGACCAACACAAACTCTGAAACCCTAAACTCTGATTAATCAAACTCTGAGACCACAAACTCTGTTCACTCAAACTCTAACCATTCAAACTCTGAGACATCAAACACTGATGGAAGCACATCTTTAGGGGGAGGATCAACATTTTAAGAAGAATAATTCTATGAAGACACAAATCATGGGGAAGCATCTAGTTCAAGGAATTTTCTACATCCAAGAAAATGGACCAAAGATCACACACCAGATCTAATTATTGGTGATCTAGAAAGTGGAGTACAGACAAGAAAAACTACTCAGAATGAATGTCTATTTTATAGTTTTCTTTCTCAAACAGAACCAAAGAAGGTTGAAGATGCTTTGAAGGATGCATATTGGGTTACTACAATGCAGGAAGAATTAAATGAGTTTGAAAGAAATGAAGTTTGGACCCTAGTTCCAAGGTTAAAGAATAGATCAATTATTGGCACAAAATGGGTGTTTAGAAACAAGACAGACTCTGATGGAATCATTAAGAGAAATAAAGCAAGACTAGTTGCCAAATGTTACTATCAATAGGAAGGTATTGATTATGATGAAACCTTTGCACCTGTAGCTAGACTTGAAGAAATCAGAATTTTTCTTGCTTATGCTGCACACAAGAAATTCAAGGTCTACCAGATGGATGTTAAAATTGCATTCTTAAATGGAAAACTTGAAGAAGAAGTTTATGTTGAATAACCACCTGGCTTTGTCAATCCAAAATATCCAAATCATGTCTATAGACTGGATAAAGCCCTATATGGACTCAAACAAGCACCAAGAGCCTGGTATGAAATTCTGGCTCAATTTCTACTTGAAAGTGGTTTTACAAAAGGTATTATTGATAAAACCTTATTTTATAGAACTCAAGGTAAGGATTTATTATTGGTTCAAATATATGTTGATGATATTATATTTTGTTCCACTAATGAGAAACTCTGTAAAAGATTTTCAAAGCTAATGAAGTCTAGATATCAAATGAGCATGATGAGAGAATTGAGTTATTTTATAGGGTTACAAGTGAAACAGACTGAGGAAGGTATTTTCATAAATCAGTCTAAATATACAAAGAATCTACCCACTAAATTTCAAATGCAAGACTCTGCATCTGCATCAACTCCAATGGCTACTACAACCAAGCTTGATCAAGACACTGGAGAACCTATTGATATTATAGCATACAGAGGCATGTTTGGATGTCTACTCTATTTGACTGCTAGTAGACCAGACATCATGTTTGTAACATGTCTATGTGCTAGATTTCAGGAAAATCCATGGAAACCTCATTTAATTGCTGTTAAGAGAATTTTCAGATATCTTAAAGGCACCATTAATCTTGGCCTATAGTATCCTAGAGAGTCTGATTTTAAATTAATAGGCTATTCAGATGCTGACTTTGCAGGATGTAAAATTGATAGAAAAATCACATGTGGCAGTTGACAATTCTTAGGAGTAAGAATTGTCTCATGGTTCAATAAGAAACGGAAATCAATCTCAACATTTACAGCAGAGGCTGAATATATAACTGCAGGAAGCTGTTGTGTACAAATCTTAAGAATGAAAAATCAACTGTTAGATTATGGTTTGAACTTTTCTAAAATTCCTATTTATTATGATAATCAAAGTGCTATTGCAATGACAGGAAATCTAGTTCAACATTCTCTGACAAAACACATCAGTATCAGATATCACTTCATAAGGGAACATGTCATGGAAGGAACAATTGAAATGCATTTTGTTCCCTCAGATCAACAATTAGCAGACATATTCACCAAGCCCCTGTGTGAAGCAACTTTTACAAGATTGGTTTCTGAATTAGGAATGGTGATAAGTGGATCAACTCCAGATGGCAAGTAGCAGACAATCAGAGTATATTGATAAACTCTGTCAGAGTATGTGGATGGAAAATGGAGTAAACTCTGATCATTGGAACATCTATTCTCTGATCACAAGTTATCAGTGTTTATGGTAAACTCTATCAGAGTATATGGTAAACTCTGACAGATAATGCAAACTCTATTTGTTTTAAACTCTGATTACATGTTAAACTCTGTTTGCACTAAACTCTGTTACATGATTAAACTTTGAGCTATTCTCTGATTGGACTAATCATAGGGCGCGTGTTTGTCACGGAAAATGTTTCAGATTTATACACAAATACACACACACTTGCTGTATTTTGAGAATTGCACTACTCATTACTCTTCCAATAATTTTATGCCACGTGTCTCACTACAGAGTATATGCAAATGAGAGGGAATAGTTTAATTCTTATTTTCACTTTGAATTATTCATCTGCATCTAATATTTCTCTCTCGTTTCATATAAACCCTAATTTTTCTTAACCTGAAAAATCTCTGTTTTCTAATGGCATCCAAAGGTCTTAAATTCCAAAACTACTCTTTTGCTGCTACAAACTATATATCTCTCTTGAATAAAACTGAAGCTCCTCAGGATTTTCATGTTATTCAAGATTTTCTTTAAAACAGTTATATTGGGTATGCATTACAGGAACCTACAAACTTCTCAGCTCAATCTCTAATCAAAATCTGGTCTTCTGCAAAGTTTAATAATGCTGGTGATGATGAGGAGCCCATCATCACATTTCAATGCAACGAAAAAATTCTCCATCACTCCTGCTGTGGTGAGACAAGCCCTTCATCTTCCAGAAGTGGCTGTATATGATGAGTTGGTGAATGATGAACAAATTAAGGAGTTCTTTAGAGTAATAGGCTATGGAGACAGCCTATCTAAATTGGGGAGTTAGACAAGGCCAAATCTAAGAAGAGAATGGAGCTTCTTCTTTGATTGCATCACAAGGGCCTTCACTGCCAAATGCACCAATTTTGATACAATTCCACAGTTGTCTCAACAGATTGGGTATTCTCTGACCCCACAACTTGCAGTTTAATTTTCCCTGTTTAATTATTAGGCTATTAGCTAGCAAAATTAATGATGATGTTCATATTGTATATTTTGCTAGATTTTTACAATTGATTTTTAGCCATTTATTGCCTAATGTAAATTTTGAGAATGATTAGAGTTTGGCTAGTTTCTGTATGAATAAGAGGATTTTTACTGATCTCTCAAGGAAAGATGCAAAGAAAGGTAACCTCTCTCCTCTCTTTTATCCCACATGGGTCAGGCTTCTCTTAAATCAGAGAATGCCTACCATGTATGGAAGGGATTTTCTTTTTGTGACTATGGATCAGAGTTTAGCACCCTCTGATTTTAACCCAAGCCACCCACCAAACACTGATTCCCAAACACTTTTGCCAACCTCTACAGTCTCCCAAAAGACTGTGGTTGTAAAACAAACCTCTCAATAAGGCACAAGCAAAAGGAAGGGCAAATCAGTAAAAGAATCTTCTCATAAGAAAAGGAAATTGATTGATGAAGATACAGATTCTAATGAAGGGTTGGTTTTTTCTAAGAGGAAGATTGTTCAGAAGGCTTCTAAGATTCCTCCTGCATCTTTTATGAAGCCATTCACAGTAAATCCAATGCCTGAAATGAAAAAGAAGATGAGAAGATTGGTCAAGGCTGCACTATCTGATGCTCCAAACACTGACGTCCTAAACTCTGATGCAGCACTAAACTCTGACAAATTGCTAAAATCTAATGTCCTAATCTCTGATCAGCCAAAATCTCATGATCTAACTTCTGAAGACTTGATAAACTCTGATAAAGCATGGCGTTGCTGGAAGGAAAATATTCCTTGGAAGGAACTTGGATTGCCAGTTCCAATTGAGAACATGATTCTTCGGTATGTCAAGTCAAAAGTTGATTGGTGGACAAATGTTGCCCATTATAACCGTGAATGTATTAGACGGGGGGCTACTGTTGACAAGATGGTCTGCAAGAAAATTTTGGGGATGATGACTCGTCTTTGGCTCAAGGCTGAACATGAGTAATAACACAATTATTTGAAAGATGAGCCATATGTCACTCTAGAGGAAGCTGTTCTAATAACAATCTCTCACTCTCTTGCTCATTCACCCAAGCAAATAATCAAGGAAATATCTTATAAAAGGGTAAGGGAGCTGGCTGAAGAAGTTAAAAAGGAAATGGAGGCAAAGAAATCTCAATCATCTTCAGTCTCTCCATATTCAAAGAAGTTTACAAGAAAAAAGAAAATGATAGTATCTTTTGGCCAGGACACACAGGAACCTGCCTCTCAAAGTGAGGTAGCAGTCTTCGAAGGGCCAGGCACATAAGAACCTGTTGTTCAAAGTTCAATAGAAGCCATAGTTCCAGTAAATGAAGCCAGCATGGATCAGGGGTACAACCCACAAGAACCTTCAGCTCAAAGGGTTGAAGAAGTTGTTAAGGCCCCTGCCACACAAGAACCATCTAATCAAAGTTTGGATGCAGGCACTCAACCTATCAATAAAGATTCTACTGTTGCTGATGTTGAAGGCCAATCTCTAGCAGAATCAAGCCCACAAGAACCTTCACCTCAAAGTGGAGAAGCAGCTACTGATATGACTCAAATCCCACAAGAACCAATCACCAATTTTATGATTGCAGATCAAGAAATACAGATGAAGACAAACTCTGACTCTACTGCTGAAAAGACAAACTCTGATGAAGTTCCTATGGTAATTTCTGATGCTATCATGGTGCAACCAATTTCTGCACAGCCTATGGAGACTCCATTCACATCCATACACACTCAAGGTATAAACTCTGACTTTTCTTCAGAATTTGCATTCTCTGATAGTTTAAGTTCATATTTTACCTTTCCTATTTTAACTGTTGGGATGACCATGGATAGTCTTGAAAAGGGTACCCCTATTCATGTGACTACAGACATCCTTTCTCAGCCACCTCTTATTTCTGTAGGACACTGTGATTTGAACCTTTCATGTGAGACTGAGGTAAAATGTATGAAAAATAGAATTAATAATGAGAGGCAGATACTGAATCTGGAAAAATGAGAGGTAGAATTCAGAAAGAAGTTAGTTACTTCTAGTGAGCAAGATCTAACTATTAAAAGTTGTGATATGTGTGATGTGAGAATTATTGATATTACTTTAAAAGAAAAGAGACTTAGGATGTTCTATTACTTTTGCAGGTACTCAGAGTTTATCTATCACTGCAAACTCTGATGCTTTGCCAAACTCTGACCAAGTCATAAACTCTGATTGGGAGGACACAGACTCTGATGAGCCAATTTTTTCTGATGAAGAAGTCACAGATCTGTCAATCCCATATACACAAAGGTACAACTCCAAAAGGTGGCCTGTCAATTCACATGATGTACATGAAAGATTAAGGATGGATTATCCTGATTATAGAAACCCTCAAGGGTCAAATTGAAGCTGCCCTAGATGCTGAAGGTATAAAGAGGGATTTCAGTTCCCAAGCAGGACCATCTAATGAAGATCTTCTCACTTCTCACAGACAAAAGGTCTGGGAAATGTCTTGGAAATTTTTAAATGAAGAAATCTCTTGGCCACATGTTCATGAATTGATCAACAAGGCAGACAAGGAATTAAACTCTGAAGAGATGAAGACAATTTTGAAGGCTACTACTGTGTTGTCCAAAGGACTTCACAATGAAGTTTGTGATTGTTAGTCCCAAATATCGTAGAAGGGGGGTTGAATACGATATTGTCCAAATTTATAAAATATTCGCGGAATGGTTCTTTATGGACTTTATACAGTTCGAACAGTTATATAATCAAACACAAGGTATGCAGACAGTTAACATAAACACAGTTCTTCGGGGAATATATCGTTTTATTAATATAAACTACGAGGGTGCTCCACAAATCTAATCTTTCGATTAGTTACGATGATTCACTAGAACAGCAGTTAAGTTACAAGCTTTAAATGAAAACAACCAAGGGTAACAACAGCTGTGTACAAAATTAATGGCTTCAGTGTTTACTCTTGAATGCTCTCTGGGTTTTCTTCTTTATTGCTCTGTGTATCTCTCTGTCTGTTTAGCTGAATGAATCTTCAAAAACGATGCTTTGCTGCTATTTGTGTAGTCTTTTTCAACTTTAGATACGTGGCCCATTTTGTGCCAAGTAAAACAAGTTGCAACTTCGCTTCTTTTTCTTCATAAGTATCGGGAACATTTTCTGAGTAATTGTTTAAGTATCGATGAGTCTGTAAACTAACTATCGGACACTTAAAACAATTCATGAAATAAAATCAATTACTTCAAACTGAGTAACTATCGGAATTATTAACTATCGAAAATTCTTTTTAATTCTTTTATCCGATAGTTAGTAAACATTTGTTTCCTTTACCCGATAGTTAATAACTATCGGCTAGTGGGATGAAATATGCCTTTGTCTTTTCTAATTCCTTTCTCACTTACTTTTCTCACCCGATGGTTAATAACCATAGGTGAATAAGACAAAATAGGAATAAGACGTAATAGTTTGACTAGTTGACTTCTGGATACAGCTTCTGTAGTCTCATTCACTTAACCAATTTTCAAACCTGTTAAGCCCTTTAATATAATTTCTTCCACTGCAACCAAGTCAAATAAATATTTCCTTGTTAATTCGACCTTGATTTATTCTGGGCTTAATCACATACTACTTAGGTTACTCATCTCAGTATCTGGCCAATTCTTCTGAATCATAGATGCAATTCTCAATCTCTTTTGTGCTGACGATTGGTGCAACTGGTCTGGTTCACAAACGACTAACACGATCTTGATCTTCACATCTTCTTTAAAATACAATTGACTTTGTTCCTTGTTGATTAGAAGTGCTTCTAAACTTCACTGGAATCTTCTATTTTCTCTGTAGTAAAACCTTTTTCATCTTCAGAACCTTTGAACCACTTCAACTTTATTCTTCACTGAGGCTTGAACATGTTAATGAACTTCTTTCAGTGATCTTCAATGTCTTCAAAGCTTCCTCTAATAATTTGGTCTTTTGTATTCAACTTATAAATGATTCGCAGTCGATTCCGTGCTTCATTTTAATATAAGTTACCGACTTGTTGTGTTGAGTTAGTTACCTCGGTTACATGTTACTTTAACGTTACATTTTGCTTTATAATCTCCCCCTATTTAATTGTTAGAGTTCGACAAGCAAATCCCTTAAGAGGATAACTCAACTAACTTACAAGAAAAAGTAAATAGAAGACGGTAAACTAATATTAAACAAATTCTGGATTACATAATACATTTCCAGATTTCAAAAATAATTACAATGTAGAATGAATGTTCCTCTAGCCTGAACTGATATACATTAAGTCATTCTCATTGTACAAGACTTGCAAGTTGGTCGTTCACTAGATCCAGCGCTTCTTCTTCTAGCATATTACTTGGCTTTGGATCTGACAAAGCTTCCTGAATTGTTTGCAAGACAGCTACTCTCATGATCTGCTTAACCTGTTCGAATGTAAATTCAAGAATTTTCGTCTTTCCTTTAACACTCAACCTTTTTGGAACTGCTTTAACCCGATCAGTGTTGTAACGTGATTCTGCTTCCAACTTCTCCATGTAAAGCTTAGAGATTTCTGCCAATGCTGATTTGTCTTTGTAGTTCGTCGAAGTTTTGATTTGATCAAGTATAAAACCCAATTCCTTAGAAGTCATGTAAGACATCTTGTGGATATCAACTATTTCAGTTTTTCCTTTGGGGTTCTTGTACCTGATTGCTGGAGGATCCTTTAACACCATTGTCTCTGTCTCCCTGATTACATCAAAATCCGGAAAGACAATTGGAAAATCTGGCTTCTTTGTATACTCGAACACTTTCCCTTGAGACATTCGTGCAATTTCACATGCCCTTATCCTTGATTGATTTGCATCTAGTAAACAAAATGTTTCCACAAAGTCAGTTTCAGTGAACTGATAAGCGACACCATTTACAAATTCATCAAACAAATCATCTTCCTGAACTGTAGGAGCTGTATGAGAAGGTTCCCATATTTCTCCTTCTTCAAGTGTGAGTCTTACCTCCAGCGGTATATCTTGCTCCCCTTGAGATGTATAGATGTTTGCTTCTTCCTCTACCAACTTGCCTTTTCCTTTGTCTTTACTCCCCATATCAGCACCAGATTCTTTTTCTTGCTCTCGCACTATCATCTCCCCCTTAGTTGTGCTATCCTCCGAAGCAGGGATTTGAGTAGTTTGAGATTTATGCTTTTCAAACAAATCTGTAACAAACTTCTTCATATCAGTCTTGAAATTCTGTAAATCCTGCAACATGTTGTATTGAACAGATTTTATTTCCATAATATTGCTGTGAAATTCATATTTCATTTCGGTGACAGTAGTCTCCAGGTTATAAACCCTTTGACTTAGTGATTGTGTGTGCATTGTGAGGGTATTTATTTGGCTGGTAGGTGTCTCACTGATAGGTTATGTAGGTGTTTGTCTCTCAATTCTCTCGCTCAGTCTTAGGGGTGTGGGTGAATTATGATCACTCAAACGTTCTGTTGGTGTTTCACTCACTCTCCTGGACTCCAGCAAGTCTTCTGTACCTGCAGTGAAAATCCTAAATGGCTCATCCGAAAACTATTGCCAAGTAGTTGCTTCTCCTTTCCACTAATAGTGGTGGAGACCTCCTTATTAGGAGCCAGGAATGTTCCTCCTAGGGCGCTTATCACATTGGATCCTGTAATGTTTAGCAATGAAGGACCCGTGACTCCCGCAATAGCCTGTGAAGGCATGACCTGTACAGGATCTACCTGCATAGGTTCTGCTACAGTAGTAGCAACATCCGTCAATTCCTCCTGTGTGTGTGCTCCTTTCAGTGCAACAAATAACTTGGTTGGAGGCTCAATAATTGACACTCGTTCAGATGCCCTGGCCGATGGGCGAATTTCAATAGGTTCACCCTGTTGAGAGGATGTCCCCAGAGACTGTGTATTTGCCTTTTTCAGCTCCATGTCCTTTTGAGAGGGCATAGATGGGCTAGCAGATACCTCAGGTTCTTCTAATCTCCTTCTAGTCAGAGGTAGAGCTGTTGGGGTTCCCTCACCTGCCTTATGTGGTGCTTCTATGGCACTATCTCCCTCACTCACAAATTTTCTTTTTAGGGGTTGGAGAGAAGATAACGGTAAGGATTGAGTAGTGTTTGGTTCTGAGGCAGGGGTTAGAATCTGTTGGTTTGCAGATTCATTGCCTTGTCCTATTGCCACAGAGGGCTCAGCAGCAAGTTCCATTCCACCATCTTCAATTAAATTCTGCAAATTAATAAACAGTGAAGATATAGATTCAGTAGGACTACCTGACTTACTACCTGTAAGAGAGATGGGATGATATGAATCTTGAGTATTAGCATTCCCAAATGAATCTCCTCCAGATGTAACTTATACCTCATTCGAGTAATATTCGTGCCCAAGCCCGATAATCAGCAGGTAGGGTCTGAATATTATATTTGGCAACTAAATTCGTACGAGTGATACTAAAAATTCCAGCCATTTTTAACAAGTAAAAATTATCAAAATTTTTAACTTTTCCAAAACAAAAAAGAACTTAGTTTATTCGTATACAAACCAAAAATACTCAATAATTCAAACTTCTCCAAAAATTCTAAAAATAATATATGATAAACTATGAGAGATTTGAAATACACCACTATTTTTATTACGTTTTTTAGACTTCTAGTTAACCCTAAAAAAATTCCCAAAGTTCGAAATATTCGTAAATTTTTTGAAACAAAACTAAACAAAATTAGTATGGAAATGAAACTAGTTAACAGATCTACACTTTCACGGTTTTAGATTTGCAAAATAAGTCCTAGAATTGTAGATATTCGAAGGCAAAATTGATTTTCTCTGATAATTCTTAACAGTCAGGTAAAGTAAAACAATTTATATATATACATGTCTTAGCTAAGTATCGGCACATGCATGTAACAAAAAGAAAAGTAAAGTACTACATCACCCGATGGTTATTAAGTATCGGAATTTTCGTTCTTTATATATATATATATATATATTTTACTATCGGATCATGCAAAGAAAAGAATATAATATATATATATATATATAACTATCGGGACATGCATTTAATTAATTAAAATAAAATACTCTTCCCGATAGTTAACAACTATCGATTCGATGCATGTATATTTAAATAATAAAACAAGACAAAGTTAACCATCGGGACATGCAATCTAATTAATTTTAAAATAAAATAGAATACATTTCCGATAGTTAACAACTATCGATACATGTAAGTTAATTTTAATTAAAAAATTATTAATAATTGAAATACTGATGATTTAAAACTTAAAATAAAACTTGCATTTATCAAATAATTTAAAACATATAAATTCGAATTGTCATAAATTTAATTAAATAGAGATTTCTTGAATTAAAAATTTAATATTCCTAAAATAGAATTATTAACATTTTAATTCAGAAATAGCTAAACATTAAATATAATTCAATTTGAATTACACACAGAAAATAATAATACATATAAACACAGGTGGTTGCTTTAAAATCTTTGGAACCAATTTTTTTTTTTATTCCATACTCTATTGTAGTTGTAATTTCCAAAAATTTAAAACCAACCCAATCACAATCCAAACGATCATACAAGCATACTATAAATAATCATACAGACAGTTATGCAAAATAAGATCATGAAATGTAATTGCTACACATGCTTTCAGTGAGAACTAGTACAATAAATAAACAAGTCTGTACAACCAAATTCTCACTAAAAGTCACAACTTGTTTGATATAGAATCTCCCAGCCTGATTTCATGAATTGAAATCAACCAATTAATTGTAAACCACAGACTGTTATGCTTCTTGTTAACTACAGACAATGATGTAGCAGTTAACAAAGGGATGCTATATCGAATAATTACCACGAAGCATAACTGGTATACTTATGATAATTAGTATTGATATTCATAAGCCCGAGATCAATAGTTGGACTGGAGTTCACAAGTCCTTTGGATATAAAAATTCAATAACTTGTGAATCCATACAACTCCTCGCAAACAAAAATTAATTTAAATTTAACATCCCTAATTCACTAACCAACCTAGAGAAAGTGGATTCGTCTAGTGGTTTCGTGAAGATGTCTGTAAGTTGTTGTTCTGTGGGTACAAAATGCAACTCCACAATTCCATTCATGACATGTTCTCGTATAAAGTGATACCTGATATCAATATGCTTGGTCCGTGAGTGCTGAACCGGATTGTTGGTTATAGCTATCGCGCTTGTGTTGTCGCAGAATATTGGAATCTTGTTCAACATAAAGCCATAGTCTTGGAGTTGGTTTCTCATCCATAGGATCTGAGCACAACAGCTACCTGCTGCGATGTATTCTGCCTCTGCTGTTGAGGTAGACACCGAGTACTGCTTCTTGCTATACCATGAGACCAATCTTCTTCCCAAGAATTGACAGCTTCCAGAAGTACTCTTCTTGTCAATCTTACAACCTGCAAAATCCGAGTCTGTATAGCCGATTAGGTCAAAACCAGTACCTTTAGGATACCAAATTCCCAAATTTGGAGTACCCTTCAAGTATCTAAAAATTCTGTTGACAGCTATAAGGTGAGACTCTTTTGGGTTAGCTTGGAACCCTGCACATAAGCAAGTTGAAAACATAATATATGGCCTACTTGCAGTTAAGTAAAGTAGAGATCCAATCATACCTCTGTAGCTTGTGATGTCGACAGATTTACCTGATTTGTCCTAATCAAGCTTTGTGGCAGTTGGCCTTGGAGTCTTGGCGGGGGCTGAATCTTCAAGTCCATACTTCTTTAGAAGATCTCTGATGTACTTTGCCTGGCAAATGAAGATCCCATCTTTCTTCTGACTCACTTGTAGTCCAAGGAAGAAAGTAAGCTCGCCCATCATACTCATCTCGTACCTACTCTGCATTAACTTAGCAAATCTCTTGCATAGCTCATCATTAGTAGAACCGAATATAATATCATCAACATACACTTGAACTAATATCAAATTATTTTTGTGCATTTTATGAAAGAGAGTCTTATCTATAACACCTCTGATAAAATCATTTTCAATTAAAAATTTAGATAGTGTTTCATACCATGTTCGAGGTGCCTGCTTGAGTCCATAAAGAGCTTTAAAAAGGAAGTACACAAAGTCCATATGATCTTTGTTCTCGAAACCCGGAGGTTGCTCTACATATACTTCTTCTTCCAGCTCCCCATTCAGGAATGCACTCTTCACATCCATTTGATAAACTTTAAAGTCTGCATGTGTTGTGAATGCCAAAAACATCCTGATGGCTTCAAGTCTTGTTACTGGTGCATAGGTCTCGTCATAATCTATTCCTTCTTCTTGAGAATACCCCTTAGCAACCAGTCTAGCCTTGTTCCTCGTAACAATGCCATTTTCATCCAACTTATTCCTGAATACCCATTTAGTGCCAATAACAGATTTGTCTTTAGGTCTGGGTACCAGTTTCCACACTTTCTGCCTATCTAATTGACTGAGTTCATCTTGCATCGCAATCACCCAATCTGGATCTTCTAGAGCATCTTCAACCTTTTTAGGTTCTTCCTCTGATAGAAAACGAGAGTACAGACATTCATTCTCTATTTCTCTTCTAGTCCTCACACCACTCTCTGGGTCACCAATGATTAATTCAAAGGGATGATCTCTGTTCCATACCCTCTGTCTAGGCAGATTAGCCCTTGATGATTGTCCTTCTTCGTAGTTGTGTTGAGAGCGACTAGCTGATCCTTCTTCACCTCCCTATGAGTTGTTGCCTTCATTATTTGATGATCCACCAGTTGAGCTAGCAGGTTCAGTAACAGACTGATTTTGAAATACAGACTGTGACTGTGACTGTGTGGTATTACCAACACTTCCACTACTTTGCTCTGGATTATCAATATTCGTGTATTCATGACTACCAGATGCAATACCAGGTACGTCTTCATCTCCTAAGTAGTATTCTGATAGATTTTTAATTTTCAAAGATTCAGAATCTTTATCTTTTTGAAGACTTGGGAGTTTGGTGTCGTCAAACGTTACATTAAGGCTTTCAATGACCTTATGAGTTTCAATCACATATACCCTGTACGTCTTAGACTCCAGTGAGTAACCAAGGAAAATCCCTTCATCTGCTTTAGCATCAAACTTGCCCAGATGTTCATCTTTCAATACATAGCATTTTCCACCAAACACATGAAAGTACTTCAGTGATGGCTTTCTGTTGGTCATAATCTCATAGGATGTCTTTTCTAGATCGTTATTAATCAGGGTTCTGTTCTGAGTTTAACAAGCTGTGTTGACTGCTTCTGCCCAAAAATATGTAGGTTGCTTTGACTGGCTTAACATTGTCCTTGCTGCTTCAATCAAAGTCCTATTTTTCCTTTCTACCACTCCATTCTGCTGTGGAGTTCTTGGGGCTGAGTATTGTCTTGAAATGCCTTGCTCCATGCAGAATTCATTTAGAACTGCATTTCTGAATTCAGTTCTATTATCTGATCTGATCGTCCGCACAGGCAATCCAGCTTCCACTTCAGTCTTTTTAATGTGATCGATTACCATTTGAGGTGCTTCATCCTTAGAATGCAAAAACAACACCCACGTGTACTTGGAGTAGTCGTCGACAATCACTAATGCATATTTCTTCTTTGAAACTGACATGACATTAACCGGTCCAAACAGATCCATATGAATCAACTGGAGAGGTTCGCTGATGCTTGACATGTCCTTACTTCTATGTGACGCCTTCTTTGACTTACCCTTTTCACATGCTTCACAGAGTCCTTCTTGGTAGAATTCCATCTGTGGTAACCGTCTCACCAATTCTCTTCTAACTAAAGAATTCATTGCCTTAAAGTTCAGGTGAGATAGTTTTCTGTGCCATAACCAACTCAATTCAGAGGATGCTTTACTGTAGAAACAACTTGCTTCTCCTCTGCTTGCAGTGTTTAAGTCAGCTACGAACATATTTCTTTTTCTTACTCCTTTAAGAGCAAGCTTTTCATCTTTCCTGTTTGTGATCAGACACTTTTCCTTCCTGAAGTTCACATTATATCCTTTATCTGTAAATTGACTGACGCTCAGCAAGTTGTGCTTCAGACCGTCAACAAGAGAGATATTTTCAATGATGACATTTCCAACTTCCAGACTACCATATCCCTTAGTAAATCCTTTGTTGTCATCTCCAAAGGTTACAACTGGGCCGGTCTTCTCAACCACATTGGTCAGCAGGGACTTGTCTCCTGTCATGTGCCTTGAACATCCACTATCCAGAATCCACATGACTTTTTCATTAGTACCTATGCCCTGCAACCACAAAGTGATTAATGTTTCTTTGGCACCCAAACTTGTTTGGGTCGAAGAAATTTAGAGGTTCTTGCAGATGGTGTAACAGGTTCAGTTTTCACATCTTTAAGTTCTACTTTGACCGAACTCGAATCATGTTCCTTTGCCTTGACAGATTTGTCTTTTGGCTTAGGAGATTGAGTCTCCTTCCTAACCTTAGGAGGACTAGCAGTCTTTGCCCTTACCTTTTTCTTATTCATGCTTCTTTTTATGCCTATGCAATTACTAGAAGTAGATGCATTCATCAAATTAAAATAAGCATGAATAATATTAAAAGCACATGGCATACATCCAGTAATACCACAAGGCAAATGAGAACTGTTCATGCTAAACATGTTCTGCATAACAGGAATATTAGATTCTACTTTAACCTTATTACATGCATGACTAAGGTGTCCAGCAGAATTGCAATTAGTACATAATTTCCTAGGTGCAGTGGGTGCAGGTGTAGCAGAATTAGCAATTTTAACACCTACTTTCCCATTCCTATTACTCCTTGACTTGTTCTTGTTACCACCTAATTCAGTTTTAGCAGATTCAGTTTTAACTGGCTCATTAGGTGTAACTTCTTCTACATTATTTTCCTCAATTTCTTTCTCTTTTAACTTATCCTCAACAAGCATTTCTTGTTTCCACACGATAGTATATTCGTCTAAGGGTTCTGAGAGTGGGAGCTTAAAGACAGGATTACTACTCTTCTTAATGACAAAAGGAACATTTTCATTTTCTAATAAAACAGTACTCGAAGCATTGAAAATTATATTCCTTTTATCCTTCTTGTTTTTCCTTTTATATTCATCGTAGTCAAAGCCTATACATGTTTTATTATCTAAGCTCTGCTTATCCATTATGTCTTTAGCAATATTAGCTGAGTTCTTAAAAGCTTTAACTCTAGCTCAGAAATCTTAGCCATAAGTGTTGTCTCAACCTCTGCATTACAGATAACCTTATTCTCTAAATATTCATTTCTTTCCTTAAGGTTATTAACTGTGATTCCTACAAGCTCTAGTTGTTCCTTTCCAGATTCTAGCTTTTTAATCTTCGCAACTAGTCTAGCATTTTCTGCTTCAGAAGCTAGCATGCTTGTATGAATGTTAAACATCTCTATACTCAAGTCATTAACAGTATTTTTATATTCAGATAGAGATATATCTACAGTGGTGAGAATAGGTACCTGTGCTGATGATGGAGATTCTTCTGATGTGTCTGCCATTAATGCAAGATTTCCATATTCTTCTTCTTCAAAATCTGTGTTATCCCAGCTTCTACCTTCAACAATGTAAGCCTTGCCTTGTTGTTTTGCAACCAAAGCATCCAATCTCTGTTTCAACTTCTCATTCTCCCTTTTCCACTCATCATAGCTTTTCTTCTCGTATGAACTCTTCTTCTCATAAACCTTATTGTCTTTTGCTTGTTTCAGTTTCTTACATTCAGTGGCGAAATGCCCTAGTTCATTGCAGTTGTAGCACCGGAACTTACTACGGTCTACCATGTTTGACTTGTAACCACCTCTTGAGTTGGATCCCGAAAATGATCCTGTCTTCTGAAATCTGCTACCAAAACTTTTCTTGTACTTGGGATTCCTTCTGAATCTTATATGCTTGAAACGTCCTGCCAAGTACGCCATAGATTTGTCTTTCATCTCATTAAGCTCTTCCAATGTATAAAAATCATCTTCCTCTTCAACTTGTGATTCTGTAGCCATTTCAGCTTCAATGATCAATTCTTTACCAATCTTGGTTTCAAAAACCTTTGCTTCAGAAGTCTTCAATTCATCTGCCACAAGAGTTGTGGTCTTCATTAGTGCTGCACTCTTACTGTCCACAGAGCCGGAACCATAGATAATCAACCTTTGTTCTTGTTCCATTTCATAAGTCTTCAATTTTCCATATAGCTTTTCAAGGGGCATGACATTGAAGTTGTCCCTTTCTCTAATTGAAGAAACTTTATGCTCAACATGATGTGGAAGAGTCAACATAAACTTCCTGTTCGTTTCCCTTAATGGATAGTTCTTCCCCTGGATAATCAACTCATTTAATAATTTATTATATCGCTCAAAAACTTGAGTGATTGTTTCTCCAGGAGTAGATTTGAACGCTTCATATCTTGATGTAAGTATATCCAACCGGTTCTCTTTTACTTCTTCTGTTCCTTCCATAATCAGTTCGATGGTTTCCCACATGTGCTTTCCAGATATACAATTTAGAATTTGATGGCACATGTCTTCATCCATTGAGTCAACAATAATCAACTGAAGGCCTATGTCCAATGCAACAATTTCTTTCTCTGTATCAGTGAACTCTGTAGGATCCTTTAGAGTAGACCTTTGAGGAACTCTTACTCCGTCCACTGTAGATTCAGGAATCATCTTCATTGGTACAAACGGTCCGTTCTCTAAGATACCCATGTACAATGGATTTGCAGCCATAATAAACATGGTCATCTTCTTTTTCCAAAGATTATAATTCACTCTATCAAACTGAGGAACCTTAATACTTCCTATTTTCTGAGAACTCATGATATTGAACTTTTCAAAATTATTTAAACTTCATAAAATTTCTGAGTGAAATATTTTGAAAATTAAAAAATCCGCTAAAAATTCCAGAAGCTTAATACTGAAGTCCGAACAATAGATCCTGATCTGTAAACTCAATAAGTAAGCTCTGATACCAATTGTTAGTCCCAAATATCGTAGAAGGGGGGTTGAATACGATATTGTCCAATTTATAAAATATTCACGGAATGGTTCTTTATGGACTTTATACAGTTCGAACAGTTATATAATCAAACACAAGGTATGCAGACAGTTAACATAAACACAGTTCTTCGGGGAATATATCGTTTTATTAATATAAACCACGAGGGTGCTCCACAAATCTAATCTTTCGATTAGTTACGATGATTCATTAGAACAACAGTTAAGTTACAAGCTTTAAATGAAAACAACCAAGGGTAACAACAGCTGTGTACAAAATTAATGGCTTCAGTGTTTACTCTTGAATGCTCTCTGGGTTTTCTTCTTTATTGCTCTGTGTATCTCTCTGTCTGTTTAGCTGAATGAATCTTCAAAGACGATGCTTTGCTGCTATTTGTGTAGTCTTTTTCAACTTTAGATACGTGGCCCATTTTGTGCCAAGTAAAACAAGTTGCAGCTTCGCTTCTTTTTCTTCATAAGTATCGGGAACATTTTCTGAGTAATTGTTTAAGTATCGATGAGTCTGTAAACTAACTATCGGACACTTAAAACAATTCATGAAATAAAATCAATTACTTCAAACTGAGTAACTATCGGAATTATTAACTATCGGAAATTATTTTTAATTCTTTTATCCGATAGTTAGTAAGCATTTGTTTCCTTTACCCGATAGTTAATAACTATCGGCTAGTGGGATGAAATATGCCTTTGTCTTTTCTAATTCCTTTCTCACTTACTTTTCTCACCCGATGGTTAATAACCATAGGTAAATAAGACAAAATAGGAATAAGACGAAATAGCTTGACTAGTTGACTTCTGGATACAGCTTCTGTAGTCTCATTCACTTAGCCAATTTTCAAACCTGTTAAGCCCTTTAATATAATTTCTTCCACTGCAACCAAGTCAAATAAATATTTCCTTGTTAATTCGACCTTGATTTATTCTGGGCTTAATCATATACCACTTAGGTTACTCATCTCAGTATCTGACCAATTCTTCTAAATCATAGATGCAATTCTCAATCTCTTTTGTGCTGACGATTGGTGCAACTGGTCTGGTTCACAAACGACTAACACGATCTTGATCTTCACATCTTCTTTAAAATACAATTGACTTTGTTCCTTGTTGATTAGAAGTGCTTCTAAACTTCACTGGAATCTTCTATTTTCTCTGTAGTAAAACCTTCTTCATCTTCAGAACCTTTGAACCACTTCAACTTTATTCTTCACTGAGGCTTGAACATGTTAATGAACTTCTTTCAGTGATCTTCAATGTCTTCAAAGCTTCCTCTAATAATTTGGTCTTTTGTATTCAACTTATAAATGATTCGCAGTCGATTCCGTGCTTCATTTTAATATAAGTTACCGACTTGTTGTGTTGAGTTAGTTACCTCGGTTACATGTTACTTTAACGTTACATTTTGCTTTATAGTGATTTGAAGGAATCTGTTAGCAAAAATACTGCCTCTGTATAGACTTCTGTCACTACTTCTCAACATGCATTGGAACTCAAGATGAAGAATGTCTCCGTAAAATAGGATGCCTTGGAAGTCAAGGTTGATAATCTTTCCACAACTGTCAATTCTATGTAGAGTATGCCACACACCATTATAGAAATTCTCACAGTTCGAAAAGGGAATGATGTCAAAAAGGGGGAGAAGGTTACAGACAAATGCAATGAGGATGCTATACAAATATCTGATAAACCTGATGATGAAGATCAAGGGAGTCATAAGGATGGGAAGCAAACTCTGAAGTAGTAAAATCTGACAACCTCTCAATCTCTGATGACAACAAACTCTGGGACAAACTCTGATAAGAAGCAAACTTTGATGGAAGCTGACATGGAATTAGCAAAGAGGCTTGAAGAAGAAGAAAAGCCTGAGAAAATTGAAGAACAAAATTTAAAGGATGCAGAACTGGAAAGAAAGTTGTTTGAAGAAGAAAATCCAGGAATGGATCCAGTTGCTGTAGAAGAGGAATTAAAGATCAGTCTACAGGGGTGAAGCCAATATTTTCAGAGATCCTTTTTCATTGAAAGACAAACCTGAGGAAGAATTATCTCAAAAGCATCTGGACAAATTGTTATCTGTTAACATAGTGAAGGACATTTTTGATGGTGCACAAGCCAAGGAGAAGCTGCTTTATTTCTTGGAGAATGGAAGGGTATTGAAAATTTCTAAAGAAGATCTTATTCACAAGGCCTCAAAAGAACTTGAACATGTTCTGTATCTTCTCAATGATGAAAATGAAATTACTTCAAGATGGGTAAAGATCCTTAAAGGAGTGATAAATGAGAAGAAGAAGAATGAAAGATTATTGATGATAAACTCTGAAGAATACAGACTAGGATATGTTCTTGAAGATGACTCTGAGAAAGCAATGACAAAGGGAGATGCAAAGGTCAAGATGGTGTTAGGCATTCCTACACTAATTTTAAATCTTGATAGTAAAAAGGCCTGCTGCATTCCCTTAGATGAAAGAATGGAAAGATATTTTATATACAATCTGAGAGCTGTTATACAACAAATTGATGATTCTTCTGAGCAGATGAAAGAATTGGAAGAAAAACTGGTTGAATTGCTGATGAATGCTGAGAAGAAGCTGTTGGATAATTTTCTCAAAGAAGATTTTTCTTATAGAAGAATTTGATTCAAAAATGAAGATTCAAACTTTGATGCATTTCTCTTCATGTTTCTGACATCATAAATGAAATTTATGTTTTACAGGGGTAAAGCATGAATTGGGGGAGATTGTTAGTAAACAAACACTGATGCTGTCAGAGAATGCTCAAGATCAGAGTTTATGCTGATGTCATCAGAGAATGAAGAAGTTGTCGGTCAGAGTTGACTCAATCAGAGTTTACTCTAACATAGAATGCTCAAGTTAGAGAATAAACAACCGACAGAGTTTATGAATCAGAGTTTGTAAAGGAAACAAACAAATCAGAATATGATTTGGATAATGAAGAAGGAACTCGAATGCAAGTCAAATTACCTTATTGAAGTTATTCTTATCATAATTTGTTTTGTAATTGAATTGTAACTGTGACTATATAAACACAGAAATAGGTTAACATTAATATAACTTTCAAGTCTTATTTTTCATAACCTAGCAACTCTTAAGAACATTATATTTCCTGGGAGAGTTTTGTATTCTGATTATCAAAGATTAATACAAAGACAATTTATCTTTTACATACTTGTGTTCTTGATAGATTATTTGATACTATTACATTTAACCCCCTTCTGTATAAGATTGTTATCTAGGCAAACATTATTGCTTTGGCTTAGTGTTCGAGTCCTTGTAGTGTTTGGGAGGCCGACTTACTAGTTTTCTATTTTCACGATAAAACATTTAAGATCAAGAAAATTAGCAAGTAAGTAAACAAGATTCAAATTAAATACGTATATTAAACTTGAAAGGGTGTTATAGTATTCGGTAGGATATTCCTTAATTACAAGAACAAATTTGACATGAATTGTTCTACTTAAGGAATTAAATTCAAACAAGCACAGAAAGTTTGTGAATATGACAATCAGACAAATTGCTGAATTTGAATGTTTTTCTACTGCTGAATTATGAAACGGATTGCCTCATATTTATAGAGGATGAAAAGCTGATATGACTTTCTAGATCAGGACATTTTTCAGACTTTATTTAAGCTGTATGACATTTGAATAACACTTGTATGACTTTTGAAAATGCTCGGTATGACATTTTTGGCTCGGTATGACCTTTTAAAAAAGTCGGTATGACTTTTTTCTTCACAACTTCAGTATGACTTTTTTTACTGAACAGCTCGGTATGACTTGTGACGCCCCCAGATCCGGGGTCAGGAATCCAGGTTGTCACTATCCAATTTCCACAATACTAACACACACCTGCTTTAACCATTATAATAACCACACATAAAAGCAGTGACCCCAAACCAAAAACACAACTCGAGTTATAGTCTCAGGGAACGAACTTAAAATAGTAACAGTTATTACAACCCAATGTAACTTCAGGATCTCATACTACTAATATAACTTCCACATGATGTTACATTAGAAGTAAACATTAATCCAATATCTACTGTCACATTACATATTTTTCAACAAGTCTAGGATTCTAATCTGGAATCCCGTCTTTCTTGCACCATTTATCGAAGTCCTGAACCTGACTAGCTCAAGCTCGAATCTTCCTGTTCCTTAACATAATACTCGAGGTAGACAATTCATAGTCATCTCTTTCTGCAAGATATAAGATTTATAAAAAACAAGAATGAGCCAAAGAATGCTCAGCAAGTTATTTATCAGAATATTTCAAGGAAAAGGTGATAGTCATAATTATCCCAACTGGATATTCAACAATAAGGTACATAACTAGCAATCTGATTGAAGATGTATAGCCAGTTATATCTCGACAATAAATGACTCAAGGTTCACGATGCAAGAAGATATTCACAATAATAATACAGTTCACGTTACTGCAATACAACAAATTAAGTTCATAATTTTTGAGACTGACAGTATCAATAACTTAGCACAATGGCCTCAATCACCGAGCACCATTCGTTTGAGTATCAATAAGCAAGCAGTTCAATATACTGCGAAAAGAATGAATGAAAGTTCAACAATTCCCATTAACACTATCAGTAACTTAGCACCCTGGCTTTCGTTATAGTGTAGGAACAATGAAACTGATATATGCGAATAAAACAGTACTCAAAATACCCAACCAACTCAGAGTGGATTACATTCCCGTTGACACTATCGGTAACTCAGCACCTAGGCTTTCGTTACAGTGCAACATCAAATTCCAATTAGAAGAAACGGGCTTAATCTGGAGATTTTTTTCAACGCCCTATTGTACGCGATGATCAGTCGCCTTGTACAATAGAAAAACTAGTCACTTTCTCTACTAGTAGAAGGACAACTCCTTATCGGGACGTCACCCTAGGCAACACATGGTCCTTTAGTTTACGGCTGGGTCGTGCGTCACCGACCTCTTACGCAACCTTACTCCAGTCCCTGATGAATACTTAAACATTCATCAAACCTAGAAGGAAATTTAATCAAGCCTTCTAGAATAACAACAATCCACTCCCGGATTTCAATCAACAGATAAGGAAGGGAATTTAATACAACCTTCCAGAACAACACAACAATCCATCACAGGATTTCAATCAACAGATAAGGAAGGGAATTTAATACAACCTTCCAGAATAACACAACAATCCATCAAAAGATTTCAATCAACAGATAAGGAAGGGAATTTAATACAACCTTCCAGAACAACAACAACAATCCATCACAGGATTTCATCAACAGATAAGGAAGGGAATTTAATACAACCTTCCAGAACAACAACAACAATCCATCACAAGATTTCAATCAACAGATAAGAAAGGGAATTTAATACAACCTTCCAGAACAACAACCACAATCCATCACAGGATTTCATCAACAGATAAGGAAGGGAATTTAATACAACCTTCCAGAACAACAACGACCTATTGTAACATTTCAATATCTGACAATAGCTTGGCTCCCTAAATAGGATGGGAGTACTCTCGAAACATCTGGGTTGACTCTCAGTCAACGAATTTAACAAGACAGAAACCCTTGAATCAAGGAGACTCAAGAATGCGACCGGGGAGCTGCTAATACTGGTTGAAAATAGACTCCACAAAATATTACATTTTTGGAGTGAAACAATGGGCCATAAGGCACCAATACAACTGAGAGGAATATCGGAGCCGAACGTTACCTCCCGAACCTGGAGTTATCGACTAAGAATAAATACAAAATATCTGAGTCATCGCTCACTATTTATTATTTAATGAAAAATAATATTTAAAGAAGTTTAGACAACTTCAGAATATTTTTAAAGAACAAATAAATATTTTATTAATATTTAGGAGGCCCAGAATAGTCCTCGAAAAATATTAAAAGGATTTAAAAGAATTAAAATATTTAATTCAAATAAAATCAGGATTATTTAATATTTAAATAATCTTAAATGATTCAACATATTTAAATAATATTTAATCAATATTAAATAATATTTAAATAAACCAAAACGAGTCGAAAGTATTTAATCAGTAGTTAAATACTTTTAAATGTCCCAAAATATTTAAATAATATTTAATCAATATTAAATAATATTTAAATAATTTCAAATGCCCTGAAAGTATTTAATTAACCTTTAAACACTTTCTATATTCTTTAAATAATATTTAATAAGATAAATATAATTTAAAATATTGAACCTCGACTAACCGTCGAGACACGCTAAACTACTCCCGGTCGACCATCGAGCACCAAAAGGATATGCTCAACACCAGATTCAGTTATACAAAACTAAAGAATAAACATCCTCTAACTCTTTAAGAAGTTCAGAGGCGCGAACACACAATATATAGTTCCATCTGAATGGAACTTCAAATACCATAGAGCTTTATAACCAATAAACCGTTATAAAGTCTAGAGTTTAGAAAACTGCTATACGAACTCTGACTTTTCAAGAAGTTCAGAGTCGTCTCAGAATTAGGTTGAAAGAGATTCGAAACAACTCACGATAAGCAATCTTAACAACCGATGCATACTCTTGTCATGAATCAGAATTAAAATGACAAAGCGTCGGATACTTGCATACTCTAACTTTTCGAGAAGTTCAGAGTAGTAGAAGAATCAAGTTATATATGAACAAGACAGTTCAAGGTGAAATGTCGACGTGCATTTCCAATAACAACAATGAGCTAAATGGTTCCAAACACAACAAAAATGTATAATCAAAGAACTTATCAAGTCAAAGATTTCAAAAGTTTTGGCATCACCATGAATCAATAATATTCTGATATGGAATAAAACGATAGAGTTGGAAACTTGTCTGGAGTCCAAGAAATGTCATTCCAACTTTTCCACGCTCCGGGTACTCTATAATCATATAAGAACCCACTCTTAGTTTACATACGCATGTATCACGTTAATTGTAATTTATACAATTACTCTACACTTCGCCCAGTACTTCACATCCTCGGGCCTATTTTACCTACTCGTAAAACTATCTTCTCAATAGTTTTTTAATCAAGTTCCTTGCACCTACGTATAGTCATGATGTTCCTTAACAACTTTCGTTACTTGGTCGACTCGAGACAAATCCTCTATCTTGCTCGAAATTGTTTCCCAAAACGGTTGTTCAACCTTTTCTTATGTTCATCTCACTTAACACCCTGTTTTCTATCATTTTTAATAAATTGGAAATTAATCATTTTGACACGATTTCTTCTCTGGGGTCTTATATGCTGTCAAAGAATCTCCCATAAAAGTTCAGATTTTATTACGCTCCATAGCTAGTCCAATCATAGCCTCAAAGTTAGACAAAAACAGGATTTTCATTCCCTGCGCTACCGTTACTAAAACGTCCATAACTTTTGACTCGTAACTCCGAATGACGCAAAATTAGCGCTCAAACGATCTAGAGACTATCTACTATCTAACCATATCAACCATAAGCCAAGAATAGTGACTGAATGTTCCCAGATTTTTCTGGACATTGGCAGCAGATAGGTTAGAAAAAATTTGGCATGGTTTCGTTTGTAAACTCATCGTTTTCCATTTTTATTCTACTCTAAATCAACTAACAAACAATCCCAAACTCCTCATTCAACATCAACAACCAACATACCACATCCTCAAGCAAAAATCAGTCAAGCATAAAAACCAAAACCTAGAAATCAATAAATCAAAACATGTGTTTCTAGGGTTATACATGGATGATTCTCACTACCCATAACATATATATGTTATAACAATCATCAATCAAGCCATAGGAATCCAAGAATCAAAGAAATAAGATTATTTATTTTCGGAGTTACTGTTCACAGTCATCTTCCATGGATCATAAGTGAAGATTTAGTGGAGGAATGATTACAAGAATCAAGACAAAGCAAGGTGGGATGATTACCTTCGAATCAAGCTATTAAGCGCAAGAAACGGTGAAGAAATGAGCAAGCAATGAGCAATCAAAGAAATTTTTCTTCTCCCCCCACCATGCTTCGGCTGTTCTTGAACATGAAGAAGTGAAAAAGCCAAAAGTGGTTTTTGGTGTGGTGGAAGCTAGTGTTTTAAAAGGTTCGTGCGGGAGTCGCGTAATTTCCCGACAACGTTTTAATGCCTCGTTCTCGTTCTCTTTTCTTTCGTCCCACCTAAGTTTTAAAACTTAGAATCTCATATTATGATTCTAATATAATTTAGAATCATTAAATTAATACTCTTTAATTGTTTCGAGAATTTACAAAATAATTCTCCGAATAAATACTCTTCACTTACACCATCTCTCAAACTCTGCCACGATTTCCATCCGGTCTTCAAATTTATTTTATTGGACCAAAAATAATGGTAAGTCCTATATTGTTTGCATATGCTACCATAACACCGATACGCATATTTTCGAATATCCCGTATATGCTACCATAAGTACCTTATGGAGAAAATAAATCCATAAAATCATTTATTCATAAAATGAAAAATTTTATCCCAAAATCTTAATAACCCCAAGCGTCAGAAATACGGGTTATTACAGTCTCCCCTCCTTAAAAGGATTCCGTCCTCGGAATTTACACGAGAACAACTGAGATTACTATTTTCACACCTCGCTTTCTAATTTCTAGGTTGAGACTCCAACCTTCTTGGTTTCGTACAACCTTCTCAGCATTATTACTTCACTCTTCACCATTTGCTCTATTCAGTCGATGATATCTATAATTTCTTATTCTAACGCACGTCTAATGTCCGCGCTATAATGTCCTAGCACTAACGTATGATACGCACGATTGATTCCTTAAAATTGGGAAAGAGCGCCACTTCATATACACCTTCTTAATATACTCGAAGACCTTGAAAGATTCAATACTCCTCGAGCTTAAGTTCTCTTTCTTACTAAATCTCATTACTTCTTTCCACGATAATGCTTTCAGCAACACGAAGTCTTTCGCCTCATACTCTCTGCCATTCCTGGCTTGGTCACTAAATTCGCTTTGTCTACCTTGAGTTATCGTCAATCGCTTCCCATACTAAAACTTCGTAAGGTGGCATGACTATATATGAGTGGTAACCAGAGTCGTATAAAAGCTCTAACCATAGTAAGTACTACCACCCCTCCTTTTTGAAACCCAAGGTACAAACTTTCTATAGAAAGATAACCTTGTACATAATTTTAATAGAGATCTTTTCAATGAAGATCATTGTAACAAAACAATCAGAGTGATTCGTAGATCACTAAGCTCATTTTCGAATGTATATGAGAGATAAGGAAGAAATTAATTTGGATATGACTGAGAACAACCATATTTGTACTCAAGATGGCCAGTCTTTAGCACTTTCTGGCTTATAATACATAATCGAGTGGTTGCCCACCAGACTTTTGTCACACTGACAAGAAGTCACACCATATGCATTGTTTATCTCAATCGGATGAAAAATAGTTAACATTTAGAAGAAAATGATTTTGAAAGGGAGAGAAAATATATTTTGAGATTTTCATTCCTTAATGCATTACGAACTCAATATACAACAGTCTCTACTTATTTAGGAATCTATTAACAAAATCCCCAAATTTCTTATTTCTCATTTCTATTCTTTCCGAATGAATTAAATCCTTAAGACTTTTATGGTCTTTGTAGTTTCTCCGCTTCTACCCATTCAAGTGATGTTTCCACTGGTTAAGTGCAACCGTTATGGCTGTTTCCTCCAATTCATGATTAAGATACCTTAATTCATGTTTCTCCCGTTACTTCGACGTATATACAATCATTTCTACTATGTTGCTTCCGTGCACAAGCAATCCTTCAGAAGACATGTAATTATTAATTACAAGATTCACCTTTCATCATCTAGTACTTACCACCTTAGGACAATTACTCATATTTATTCTTCACTTTCCTCAAACTTTCTTCGCCACTTACTGTATGTCTCCCAATTTAGACTCATTTTACATAAACTCATTCTTATGGGATTTGTCATCCAACCGCTTTTCTCTTAAGATTTTCCAGTGATATATATATTTCTCCCTTCGGGTTCTTCATCTGTAATCTTTGGGCAAAACAAAATATCCACTATGAAGACTTCAACAACTTGTCCAATTATTTCTTAACATTCCCATCAATCCTTAAAAGGTATAGGTGCATTCATTAATACATCCTTCCTCATCAAAGACTCATAACATCCTTATTACGTGCTAAATGCCATCCTTGGCATACTATCTAGGTAATTCTTTAGTTGGTGATAACCTATCCTCAACATATCTTCTCCAGTAGACTACTTTCTTCAGTGGTCGAATATTATGTCTATCCATATTATGGATATCTAATATTGATTGCTAAATTAATCAATTCACTTAATCCATTCTCACCAATGTATGCGCAGTCTCATACCGCTATCCGTTTCCTTTACAAACAAACCATGTGTACCTCATAGTAACACCTTCAATCTTATGATACCTTTATATATAATAGTCTATATAACTAAGGGACTAACCCGCTTACGCTGACAAGTGCCATCTTCTAAGATGCCTCCAATGCTGAAGTTGCTCATAACACTAGGTCAATGATAAATGACGTGATCTCTAATGGTGGTAACCCCAAAATATCACTAAGGGTTACTTTTCCCAATTCTTTAACTACTCTCCTTATTGAAGAGTTCTTTTTTCATATCCATTACTGTTGCCCCACCACGTAGCATCCAAAGCGTAATATATTTTTTATTCAAATCTTAATTTAAACCTTCTTAATTTATCTCTATCTTTCAATCCCAGCTTTATCCAATGTCGGGAAATCTTAACTTCACTGTTTTATTATTACCATCAGTTTAAACATCCTTATTTGGATAATCATTGTTAGGTCCAAAGTGTTGTAGAGGAGGGGGGTGAATACAACTGTTTAAAATTAATGAGAGAATAAACAATATGCAGGTAATAAATGATGACACAGAATTTCAAGAATATATCATTATATTCATTGAAGGATTTGCTACAACATTCATAAAAGCATCATGATCAGTTGAACAATAAATACAGCAATTAAAGCTAGATTCAACTGATCCTCTCTCTCACTTTTTGTTTTACAGTAAATGCTCTCTCTTTAAAAATTATCGTTGAATAATAGAGATGATGAAAAGTCTCTTTTCTAAATAAAAACAAAGTGCTGCTTTTATAATGTCATGTAGTCTTGATCTTGTCCTTTTTGTGTACGTGGCCCAATCAGGACTTCGACAACAAAAAGTACTTTCCCAACAACTCTGGATCAACCGTTCACAATAAGCCACTTATCCCTTGAACATTAAATGTTACATATCTACCCGCATCTCGATCTTCGCCTGGACTCATCTCGATCTCGATCTGTGAAAATCTCGATCTCGATCTGGGAGAATCTCGATCTCGATCTATGAGAATCTCGATCTCGATCTATGAAGATCTCGATCTCGATCTCGATCTGCCGTGGATCGAGATTTGCCTTTGCAATGTTTTACTTCAATTATAAATCTCGACCCGCATCTCGATCTACTGCGGATCGACATTTGCCTTAGCAAATATGCACTCATCCAATGTTGACCTTCTTTAGTGACTAATTGAGGATTAACCTTTATGAGCAAGTTTCCCTAGCTTCTTCAATTTCTTTTCCTCACTCAATTCAAATGAGATCTTCTATTACTGACATGAACTTGCCTCCAATGTCCTGACACTTGATGCAATGGTCTGGTTCATAAGTGACTAGTCTTGTAGGGGTTCTTGCTTCTGAATGTCAGTTCTCATTTGTTGATTAACCTTTACCTTATCCAGATGTTGATATACATTACATGAAATCACTTTGGTCTTCTTGATACTTCTTTGACATTAATTTGATTCTCCATTAGATAAGTTAGGGCATGAGCAATACTCAGATTGAACTTCTTCTCACTTATGCATCCTTGATTAACCAAATTAGTTACTTGTAGTTACCAAGTATCATTACCATTTCTTCAGTTGATTGATTCCATGTGCTTCTTCAGTTTCTCTTGTTTTGCTGTTGTTTTATCTTTTACTTAGTTGAGTTACATAGTAATTAAGTGTTACAAGTTAGTACACCTATGCCTTTTAATCTCCCCCTATTTGATTGTCTAACAATGACAACCAAATTCACAATGAGGATAACTCAACTAACCAGGGACTGAAAAAGATAAAATAACATTCATAAAAGATCATGTCAACTTGCATAATGCTTGGCTTGATTAATTAACTTCATGTCTATTACTGATACTTCAAGTGCCAAAATTGGACACCTGTTGGCTCGATTAAATGGCTTCATGCTCTTCTAGAGATTTTCTCTAAGTACTTTAAGAGCACGGTCCACTCAATCTTCAATTATCCTTCTGAAGTCCTTTTAGCAGTATTACCACCGCCGAACTTCGCGAAATAATTGACGCCTAATATAAACCAGTTTCAAGACACTTAGCTAACTAACTTCTACCTTACACTACACAAGAAAACAGATAATATATATTTACAATGCAGGAAAACAAGAAAACTAATTACAACGCAAAGAAACATCACAAGCATAATACATTAAAACTTCGATTTCTTGCGCTCCTCTTCCTCACGAGCTTTCTTCTTGGCTGCTTTTTCTTTTTTCATGAATTCAGGGTTGCAGACTTCATCCATTCTTTTCTTGAGAAGATTAAGTCCTTCTGCTTCCACATGATTTCTGATCTTGTAATCTCGAAACAACCTCAACCACCTTTCAACCATGCTGCGAGTGGTAAGCTTCGTGGGAATGTCTTCAAACTTCAGCTTCGTGACTTTGTCAGGGTACCCCTTTTCCCCTTTCTTCCTTATAACCAGCTGCTTAGGGTATCCAATGACAATAGCGGTGGTGCATTGCTGTAGTCTCTGAATATCAAGCTGTTGTCTTCTCTTACAGAAGTTATCAAACGTGACCCTTAGATAATCCTGATCAAACTCGTCAACATCATCCATCTCATCAATCAATTCCCTTATTATACACAGTGTTTCATGACTGTGTTCTGCAAAGATGTCGTACTTGATTTCAATGACGGTTTCCACCTGATGCTTGTCTGTATAGATCAGCAGATCATTCTCATTCTCAGCTTTGCTCTTGACAAACTTGACATTTGCCCTAACCACTGCACTAGCTTCCTCCCTTATTTCCCTTTCTTTTGGAATGTCTAATCTTGGATCTCCGTATCTCTGCACATGCTCCCTTATTGCCTCGTCTTGCTGCTCGAATGCATAGTCTTCAGGTTCCTTCTTAACCACTGGTAGTGTAGCTTCAGGCAACTTGTATCTAGCGTCTTGCCTTCTTATCAGCTTCTCCAAGTCCTTAGCCACCAGCTTCTTTTCCTTTGTTAGAAAACCCTTAGAGAGGACTAGCTTTGCAACTGCCTTCAGCACATTTCCGCTCGGAGTTAGTTTCGAGTCATGCAGATTTACGATCCTCAAGACCTTGTCATGGACATATCTGATCTGGTAGGGATTTAGAATAATGTCAACCCCTCTGTCTTCAGCCATCTTCAACAATTTCTCCTTAAACAGCACTCCAGTCTTGATAGAGGTGTCTACCTTGTGAGCGAATTCTACCAGTTCACTTGCACCCCTTTCATGGAAGAAAGCTTCATCGACCATACACGGCCCGATTTTTGTTATGGGTGTCCAAGTGATCATCAGATTCCATGCCTTCTCCTTGAATATGACTTGTATGGAGGTGCATCCCTGTCTTATACAATTTAGATAATTCAGCAGCCCAGGGTTTAGATTTTCTAGCTTATGAAGAAGAAAGCTCAATCTTTCTGAGTCATGAGCATAGGCTCTTGGTCCAGCTAAGGCTTCTCTAGCCTTGTCCCACTCGGGACCTTCCCTCCTATGTCATCCTGGACCTTAGGATCTTTGATCTTTTTCATTTCATACTCATGCTGATTTTTCTGAGCCGCTCTCTTCTCCTTTGCCATTAGTTCTTTTTCAACTATCCCTTGTAGCACTTCTTCATTTACTCTTTCTCTGGCTTCCCTGAAAATCTCTCCTTGCATCTCCGCTTCATCAACTTCTTCTTCTGGCACATGCTCGTCAGCAACCGAGTGGTCTCCTGCATCTCCTGCGCCGGATCCGCCAGGATTTAGACCTCTTTCTTGTTCCCACTCTCTTGCCCGTTGCTCGAGTCTCGACCACCTTGCCACTAAGGCTTCTACATCCATCTCATCCTCATCAGAATCTTCAATAAAGTCTCCCATAAATGCATCGACGAGAGGTGTTTCTTTCTCAGCTTCTTCTTCAACTACCATCTTCTGTTTGCCTTTGTCCTTACGAGCCGGTTGAGCCTCCTCCACCTTTTCACCAGATTTGTTTGAGGACTCGATCACCGGACCCTTACTAGTCAGCTTTTTCAGACCCTGATCCTCCTTCTCCCCCTTAGGTGTGTTATCCTCATCAGGAGCATCATCATCATTATTATCGTCACCACCACCACCGGTTGAAGGACCAGGTCCAGCCCTGTTACGTCCAAAGACAGCATCAAGTAGTTCATTCAGCTTTGTCCAAACCTGAGACATGCCATGAGTGACATCATCTACTAACCTCCCAACCTCCACCTGTGCCAATCCAAGAGTGTTTATCTTGTCAATCATTTGATTTTAGACGGCAATCAGGTTCTCCATGAACTGAGCTCCAACCTCCAATCGTCCAGAGTGAGAAGAGACAGCAGCAGTAACACCAGCAACTCCAGCCTCCAAAGCCTCCACTTTCTTCACTAGATCCTGCAATTTGAGGGACGGTGTTTGGCTTGGGTTAAACTGTTTACTCTCGCCGGGTTCTGTTTCACTCAAGATCCCTAAAAAGAAGGGATCTACTCTCCCTGTCTCTCCCTCGTGTTTAGAGCCTAACAGTACTAGAGCCTCATCCACTAATCGCTGGGGACTAGCGGTGAGTTGGTCGGCGATATCGGTCAGTGAGACTGAGCCTTTAAGCGCTGTGTCTACGATAGGAGATGGCGTTATGACCATGTCATCCCCTTGTCCACCAAGAACCTTTTCTGGTTCGCTGGGCTGTTCTGGAGGTGTAGACCCACCAGTCACCAGATGTCGTTGCTCTACGAGCAACTTGTTTTCTAATTTAGATGAGGAAGCGTCATCCGTACTGGATTCTACAGACTCTTCCGCATTAAAACTTCCTGAGATCCTAGCATCAGAAGTGCTAGTCTCAGTTTGCCATTCCCCTTCCGAGAAATTTCTCAAAGAGCCCTGAGCGGACAACTCAGGGGAGGTAGGGCCAGCTCCTATTGGCTGTTGAGCTGGACCCCCTCCTTGACTCTCACTAACATGCCTAGGCGAGTGCGAATGTGTTGAAATGTTTTGTAGAGGAGAGCCACCAGCGTGAGGTGTGGTGGCTGTGAGAGGTGAACTAGCCTTAACAGGTTGTGCAGTTGCCACTGGGTTTGAATCCACCTTTTGCTTCTTTGGAGGTGGCAGAGCTGCTGAAGTGACTACTCTCTCAACTCCTACACTCCCTCCACTCGAATCACTCGACTTAGATAAGCTTGCCTTCCTTTTATCACCAATTTTAGGGCTGGCTGAACGTTTATGAACAGAAGGGCTTGCAGCCTGGGATAGAGCCTGGGGGTTTTCAGGCCCACGGCTATAGAAAACAGGTTGAATTGATGATTGATCAAGATCAGCAAGAATAGGTACCTGACTCAGAAGATCGTCATCCTTGTCAGCTCTAGCTTCTGCAACATTTGCCTCGGCCATGTCAACATCCATACCTGCTTCGTCCAAATTTCTAGGCACTTGATCTCCACCTTCAGCTTCGTTACCGCTACTCTCAGCTTCTACGGCAGTAAACTGAGAAGCATGCCTCCTAGCATACTCATCTTGCAGATCCTGGAAGTACGGAGTCAGGCGCAACTCAAAAAGTCTTGACTTTTGCTGGGTTTCCATGGTGGAGATACTCTTTAGAGTCATATCAAAACATGCCATCCTTTCAGAGCCTTGAAATACTCTTCTGTGTTCCTCTGAAAGGACGTCATCCAGAACCATCTGAAGAAATCTTGGCATCCAGCATTTGACTGGACCATCTTCCGGATTCCTAGATGCATTCTTCTCCAATGCCCACCTCTCAAGCAACTGAATCAACAGATGTTTGCCCACATTCACCTTCCTGTTGTTTGCCACTCCATATAGTATTACCCGACAGCTGTTGTTCATTGGCCTGTAGTCTTTGTCCTTTGGGAACATGCAGCGTTGAATTGCTTGAACTACATAATCCCACTCAGCTGGTAGCATACCGGTGTTAACCTTTGTTACCTTGATAGGACCCGTGGGAGGGCGACAACCTATCTCCGTGAATAATTGTAACATATCCTCCATAGTGGATTCCGGAGCATAATCTTCTGTAGGAAGCCCGAGTAACTCATTGAACTTCCGCAGACTGACTTCATATTTGGCACCACCAATAGTAAAGGATAGGCCTGTTGGATTTGCTTTTCCACCCTGAATCTCTAGTGTTGAGTAAGCAGCTTGAAGGGCTTCGACATTCAGGATGGGAGAGGCGGTTAAAGCATGACTTATGATTGATGTATTGTTGAGGGATTCAATCCAGAACTGGTAGTGAATAAATCTACCAGCAGAGAGATTAACAAAGTTGGTCTTGTGAATTGTGAAATTTGGGTTTGCCATTTTAAATTTGTGTTTTAGAAAAGAAATGTTCTCAAATGGTTTTGCAATGGAAATTTTAGAGAACAAGTTCTAAATTTAAACAAAAAAAACGTACACGAACCCCACTAATTACCCCACGTGATTAGTGACACAAATTAAAACAAATTAACTGCCCACTATTGACCACTTAATTCCCCACTAATGATTGACGGTTGAGTTTTCGAAAATTAAAGTGAACAGCCGTTAAAAAAAAAACACAAACACGGCGGTAAAGTTGCACTTTAAGGATTAAACAATAGTACCCACAACTATCTCGCTCAAGAACACAAAAGAACTTAAGAATAAGAAAGCACGAAACAGAAAACAAACTCACTCGAATGAAAAGAAAACTAAAGAACTATTTTGCAAGAACACAAATGACGTTAAAAGCAACACAAGAAGTTCAACAGTTTTAGACAAAATTTTAGCAGAGTTTCGTTTTAGTGATTAATGCTTTCACGTAACAGTTAGTGATTTTTGTTTAAGAAAATCACAAGAAAACTTGATGTAATGGCAGGGAAAGGAACTCTGTGAATGTATGTATACGCGTGTGTATATGAAGATCTTAAGCTTTTTGAAAGAGAGAGAAAGGTAATGGAAATAATGAACAGTCTTTTTAATGCTATAATATATACTTGCACGCCTAAAAAAATAACTGAAAAGACAAGTCACATCTCGATCTCGAGATCCGCATCTTGATCCTCATCTAGATGTCGATCTCGATGTCGATCTCGATCCGCATCTCGATCTACATCTCGATGTCGATCTCGATGTCGATCTCGATGTGGATAGATCGAGATGTACCTTGACAGTTTTAAGCAGTTTTCGCAAGTCGATCTCGATCTCAATCCAGAACCAGATCGAGATTTGTCTTAGAAAATTTCCCATTACTCCATTTAGACACTAATCATAAAGATATACAGATCAGCACAAGATTAATATCATGAAACTTTCTAACCCCTTATGACAAGCAACACATACATTTTTGAAATTAAGTACACATTATTAATTAAGAATATTCATGAACAACAATAATATGTACACAAACTGAATTCTAACAGATAGGTAGCAAAACTAACTGGTGTTAAGCATCCCTAATTCACCAACCAATCTAGAAAATGTTGATTCGTCTAGAGGTTTAGTGAATATATCTGCTATTTGACGTTCAGTAGACACAAAATGCAACTCTACAGTTCCATTTTCTACATGCTCTCTAATAAAATGATACCTGATGTCAATGTGCTTGGTCCTGGAGTGATCCACAGGGTTGTTGGTCATTGCAATAGCACTTGTGTTGTCACACATGATAGGAATCTTAGATACTTCCACACCATAGTCCTTGAGTTGGTTCTTCATCCACAGTATCTGGGCCACACAGCTTCCAGCAGCAATATATTCTGCTTCAGCTGTCGAGGTAGATACTGTGTGTTGTTTCTTGCTTTGCCAAGACACCAACCTTCTTCCAAGGAACTGACAGCTTCCTGAAGTGCTCTTCCTATCTATTCTACAACCTGCGTAATCTGAATCCGAATAGCCAACAAGATTAAACCATGTATCTCTTGGGTACCAAATCCCGAGATTTGATGTTCCCTTGAGATACCTAAAAATACGCTTTACGGCTATGAGATGTGACTCTCTAGGATCCGCTTGGAACCTTGCACATAGGCACGTAGAGAACATAATATCAGGTCTGCTAGCAGTTAAATACAAAAGTGAGCCGATCATACCTCGATAGCTTGAGATGTCTACAGGTTTACCCGCTTTGTCCTCGTCAAGCTTCGTGGCTGTTGCCATATGAGTCTTTGCTTGTGATACATCTTGGAGACCATACTTCTTCAATAGATCATGAATGTACTTGGTCTGGCAGATAAATATCCCGTCCTTCTTCTGACTAACTTGAATGCCCAGAAAGAACGTCAGCTCTCCCATCATGCTCATCTCATACCTTGATTGCATTAACTTTGCGAATTTAGCACACAGCTTCTCATTTGCAGACCCAAAGATAATGTCATCCACATATACCTGAACCATTATTAGATCATCTTTGCATTTCTTGTAGAAAAGCGTCTTGTCGATTACTCCTCTGGTGAAACCACTTTCTAGTAAGAAGTCTGACAGAGTTTCATACCACTTCCGCGGAGACTGCTTAAGGCCATATACTGATTTGAAGAGTCGATAAACATAATCACAATATTTGCTGTCGATAAACCCGGGAGGTTGCTCGACATACACCTCTTCATCCAGTTCACCGTTTAAGAATGCACTCTTGACATCCATTTGATAGACTTTAAAACCATGATGTGCTGCGAATGCCAAGAACATCCTTACTGCTTCTAGCCTTGCTATTGGTGCATAGGTTTCATCATAATCAATTCCTTCTCTTTGAGTATAACCCTTAGCAACCAGGCGAGCTTTATTTCGTGTTACAAGTCTGTCTTCATCCAGCTTGTTTCTGAATACCCATTTTGTCCGAACAACAGATCTATTCTTTGGTCTGGGTACCAGCTTCCACACCTTCTGACTTTCAAACTGATTGAGTTCCTCTTGCATAGCAATCACCCAATCAGCGTCATCTAGAGCTTCTTCCACCACTTTAGGTTCCATCTGGGAAAGGAACACTGAGTATAGATATTCATTCTCAGTGGCAATTTCAGCTCTAGCTTTTCCTCTAGTAGTCACTCCGGCTTCTGGATCACCAATAATTAGCTCGAACGGATGGTCCTTGTTCCAAGTGCGATCCCTAGCAAATGTTCTTGATGATTCAGCTTGATCTTATAAGTGAAGGTGACTTAGTCTAGAAGCACTTTCACTAGCTTCCCTTGAGCTAGTACTAGCTCCCCCTGAGTGAGCTGCTCCCCCTGAGTGCATACTGACTCCCCCTGAGTTAGTACCAGGTCTGACGGAAGGTGTTCCCTCAGCCCTAGTGTTTTGAATTTGCGAAACACTAGACTCTTGATTAATTTCATTATTTATAGTTGGATCACTACCCTGCACTACAGACTCAGGAACTGTATCCACTTCATCAATATCCATATTTTCAAATCTTAGGGAAGTGGGCTCACTATCTTCTTTTTGTATAGAAGGGAGCTTTGAGTCGTCGAATGTGACATTAAGGCTTTCAACCACCTTGCGATCATTAAGCACAAACACCCTGTACGCTGCTACTACTTCAAGAGAATATCCAATGAAAACCCCTTCATCTGCTTTGGCATCAAACTTTCCAAGTTGTGCATTGTCTCTTAACACAAAGCATTTGGCACCAAATACGTGAAAGTACTTGATAGATGGTTTTCGTTTATTCATCATGTAATACGGCGTCTCATTATGGTCCTTTATAATCAGGGTTCTGTTCTGTGTATAACAAGCCGTGCTAACTGCTTCAACCCAAAAATATAAAGGAAGTTTTGACTCATACAGCATTGTCCTAGCTGCTTCAACCAGTGTCCTGTTCTTCCTTTCTCCCACCCCATTCTGCTGCGGTGTTCTCGGTGCTGAATACTGTCGTCTGATCCCTTTAGATATGCAGAAATCCCTTAACATTGAGTTCTTGAATTCTGTCCCGTTGTCAGATCGGATAGTCTTCACAGTCAGACTTGCTACATTTTCAATTACCAGTACATGTCTAATGATCTCATGTGGCACTTCATCTTTCGATGTCACAAACTTCACCCATGTGTATTTGGAAAAGTCATCGACAATTACCAGTGCATATCTTTTCCTTGACATTGACATAACATTAACGGGTCCAAACAAATCCATGTGAAGAAGTTGTAGGGGCTCAGTAATGCTATTCACTTGTTTATCCTTATGCGAGGCTCTTTTTGATTTTCCCATCTCACATGCTTCACAGAGTCCATCTGGAGTAAACTCCATCTGCGGCAGCCCTCTCACCAATTCTCTCCTTACGAGATTGTTCATTGCTTTAAAGTTCAGGTGAGATAATCTTTTATGCCATAGCCAACTTTCATCAGCAGAAGCCTTGCTGTAGAAACACGTGACTTCAGACTGATCAACAGAATTCATGTCAGCTATGAACAAATTTGACTTCCTTACTCCTTTGAGAGCAAGGCTTCCATCCTTTTTGCTTCGAATCGAACAATCATGCTTCCCAAAGTTGACGTCAAAACCCCTGTCGGTGAACTGACTAACGCTGAGAAGATTATGTCGCAATCCTTCCACAAAAGACACGTCCTCAATGATAACATTTCCACAAACGATCTTGCCATATCCCCTGGTGTAACCTTTGCTGTTATCTCCAAAAGTAACCACGGAGCCGGCTCTCAACACCAAATCTGTTAGCAGGGACTTATTGCCGGTCATAAGCCTCGATGCTCCACTGTCCAGCACCCATATGACTTTACTCTTTTCCTGTTCACTGCCCTGCAAATCCAGAAAGATTAGGTGTTCTTCGGAACCCAATGATGTTTGGGCCCGGCATCAATAATTTCCTTTTTCTTTTCAGATACAGAAGGCTTTGCCTTGTTGCCATCAGGGGCATCCATCTTGACTTTGTCTTTTCCCTTGTCAACCTTGACTGATTTGTCAGGTTTGGGAGCAGACTGGTCACTCCTAACTTTAGGAGGACTTGAAGTCTTAGCCTTTGACCCCGCATGCTTTTTCCTACTACTACTAGATGTATGTTCAACAGATGCGCTAGCAGTATTCATTAAATTAAAATAAGCATGCATGATGTTTACAGCACATGGCATACAATTTGGATTATTGCATTTGGCATGATTTGCATACATGTTAGGCAAAGCAGTAGTTGCAGGCATGGTATTACAACCAACAGATTTTTCTTCCTCTACATAGAACGGGCAATAGTAAGACAAATGATCAGTTTGATTACAGATATAGCATGCCTTTCTAGCTCGTGTAGAAGTAGATACAGATGCAGGTTCAGTTTTAACTGCCTTTACAGGTGCTTTCATTTGGTCTGACCCTGCTACCCATTGTTTATATGACACCGTCTTAGCCTCCTTGGTTCCTACACCTCTCTTAGCATAAGCAATCTTACTAGCTCTCTTAGAAGTTGTAGGTTCTACTACTTTTTCTTCTGAAACTCTTTCAATTTTAATCTCATGTTCAATTTTAGTAGCAACAGGATCTATGGTCCTAGGCTCAAAATGCTTAAAGATAGGTTTTCTAACATCCACTAAAACCTCAGGCACATCTTCTTTGACTAACACTGGCTCTAACAACTCAGCAGCCCTATTTTTCTTTTTCTGTGTGTAGTCAAGTCCTATGTTTACTTTTTCATTTTTACTCTTGCCTGCCAGTTTCATGTACATGTCCCTTTCTACGAACACTTTATTAGCGGCTTCTTTAAAAGATTGACATGTTATTTTAAGCTCAGCTAATTCATTTTTAAGTTCTTCGTTTAGGTCTTCCCTAATCTTAAGCTTGTGTTCTAAAACGTCTACCTGATTCATTAACTGCCTTTCTTTACTTTCTCCAGATTCTAATTCCTCTACCCTGGCCTCGAGAAGTCTATTCTTAAGGGAGAGTTTAGCATTTTCCTCATTAACAGCAATTAGATTTAGTTGGAGATTGTACATGTCTTTAGTCATGGCAGCTAATTCATTTTGGTACTCAGGAATAGACATTTCATTTACGGTTAGAATTGGTACCTCTGATTGTTCTGAAGATTTTGCCATTAAAGCGAAGTTGCATAGCTCCTGATCTTCATCTTCATCAGACTCGTCCCAACCCTTCCCTTCAGTCACAACATAAGCCCGGCTTCCCTTCTGTTGCTTGCTAACCAAGGCATCATATTTCTTTTTCAGATCAGCATAGGATTCCTTGGGATGAACGTACTTGGGCTTCTTGCACTCTGTTGCGAAGTGCCCCAATTCATTGCAGTTGTAGCATCTGAACTTGTTCTTGTCTACCAGGTTAGGTCTGTAGCCACTACCAGATGTGCTACCTCGGCTGCTGTAACTTCCCCGACCACTTACACTACTGCCTCTGCTGCTACTACTGCCTCTTCGGCTGAAATAACTACCAAATCGTCCTTTACCACTTCTTTGCTTCCTGAAGCTGATATGAGCAAATTCTCGAGCAATACAAGCGTATGACTTGTCTTCTAATTTTTCCAGCTCTTCAAGGGTATAGTATTCATCCTCACTTTCTTCGGATGGATCTTCAATGTCTAATACCACCCTTTCAGGATTAGCAGTTTTCAATGAGACAGCTGCAAGTGCCTTTACAACAGACTCTTCAGCTACAAGTCCAGACTCACTTACCGCTTTATTTTCTCCACTATTGTAGGATCTTCTTCTGTCATTTTGTTCCTGCTCCAGCTCGTAGGTCTTCAAAACACCATACAACTTTTTGAGAGAAGTATTTTTCAAGTCTCTTGACTCTCGAATGGCAGTGATCCTGTGTTCCAGATGTTTAGGCAAATTCAAGAGAAACTTGATATTTGAATCTGCTAGTGGATAGACTTTATCTCTTATACTCAGCTCGATAAGCAATTTATTGTAACGTTTGTAAACATCCGCTACGCTTTCTCCTCGTTCGCATCTGAACGATTCATATTCAGATATCAGAATGCGTTTGTGATTATCTCTAACTTCCTCGGTCCCCTCCATCACCACAGCCAGTTTATCCCACATGGCTTTAGCTGTTTTTAATCCCTTTATATGAACATAGTACTCTGAGTTTAGGGATTCAATTATGACGTTGCGTAACGACGCATCCATACCAACCAATTCTTTATCTGCGTCTGAAAACTCCATTTCCTCTTTAGGAACAGACCGGGATGGTATTAGTATCCCTCCTTCCATTCGCTCTGGCTCAATTTTCATGGGTATGTATGGACCGTTTTCCAATATTCTCAAGTATACCTTGTTTATTGATTCAAGGTAAGCTCTCATCCTTCCGGTCCATTCGTCATAATGTTGTGCATCAAACGGAGGTATCTTAAATCTGTGTGCGGCGGCCATTTTAGTAAAGTTTAAAATTAAGATAATACACTTTTCAAATTACAATAAATTGTATTTACTTGAAAAATTAATTATCGCACTTTAAAAATCCAACACTTAATATCCAACAGATTTTGCACTTAAGATTCAAGCAAGTTAGTTCTAATCACAGGAACAGTAGCAGGGTCCACCAGTCTTCCAAGTCCAAACAAAAAGCTGCCCACTATCTAGTTGACAGTAGTTCGAAAATGTCCTTTTTGTTTAGTCAATCAGTTGATTCCAGTTTTGACCACAGGAAAATCCACAAAGCTCTAAAGTACAATGTTTTGGAATTTCGTACAAATATTCCTTACACCATGACTCAGAACTTTTTAGATCTTTGACTTTTTCAAGAAGAAACAAATAAAAACTTTCGGCACAAACTTCAAGAAAAAAATGGATCTGGGATTTTCAAGAACCAACTCAAACAACACAATAGGATCTCTGTTAGATGTGTTTAACAGGAGCTTTGATACCAATTGTTAGGTCCAAAGTGTTGTAGAGGGGGGGGGGGGGGTGAATACAACTGTTTAAAATTAATGAGAGAATAAACAATATGCAGGTAATAAATGATGACACAGAATTTCAAGAATATATCATTATATTCATTGAAGGATTTGCTACAACATTCATAAAAGCATCATGATCAGTTGAACAATAAATACAGCAATTAAAGCTAGATTCAACTGATCCTCTCTCTCACTTTTTGTTTTACAGTAAATGCTCTCTCTTTAAAAATTATCGTTGAATAATAGAGATGATGAAAAGTCTCTTTTCTAAATAAAAACAAAGTGCTGCTTTTATAATGTCATGTAGTCTTGATCTTGTCCTTTTTGTGTACGTGGCCCAATCAGGACTTCGACAACAAAAAGTACTTTCCCAACAACTCTGGATCAACCGTTCACAATAAGCCACTTGTCCCTTGAACATTAAATGTTACATATCTACCCACATCTCGATCTTTGCCTGGACTCATCTCGATCTCGATCTGTGAAAATCTCGATCTCGATCTGGGAGAATCTCGATCTCGATCTATGAGAATCTCGATCTCGATCTATGAAGATCTCGATCTCGATCTCGATCAGCCGTGGATCGAGATTTGCCTTTGCAATGTTTTACTTCAATTATAAATCTCGACCCGCATCTCGATCTGCTGCGGATCGACATTTGCCTTAGCAAATATGCACTCATCCAATGTTGACCTTCTTTAGTGACTAATTGAGGATTAACCTTTATGAGCAAGTTTCCCTAGCTTCTTCAATTTCTTTTCCTCACTCAATTCAAATGAGATCTTCTATTACTGACATGAACTTGCCTCCAATGTCCTGACACTTGATGCAATGGTCTGGTTCATAAGTGACTAGTCTTGTAGGGGTTCTTGCTTCTGAATGTCAGTTCTCATTTGTTGATTAACCTTTACATTATCCAGATGTTGATATACATTACATGAAATCACTTTGGTCTTCTTGATACTTCTTTGACATTAATTTGATTCTCCATTAGATAAGTTAGGGCATGAGCAATACTCAGATTGAACTTCTTCTCACTTATGCATCCTTGATTAACCAAATTAGTTACTTGTAGTTACCAAGTATCATTACCATTTCTTCAGTTGATTGATTCCATGTGCTTCTTCAGTTTCTCTTGTTTTGCTGTTATTTTATCTTTTACTTAGTTGAGTTACATAGTAATTAAGTGTTACAAGTTAGTACACCTATGCCTTTCAATCATCCTTTCTGAACATCACATCACTTCTTCAATCTGGAAGGGACTTAAATCTATGTCAAACCGGTACACCAGTCAATCTTCATACCATATTACCTTTCCCTTATTTTCCATATCTAAAATATGTCATCCCTTCTTTTAGGGCCATCATTAACGTAACATCTGGACTTTATAATTATAGCTTCTTGCTGTCCATTTCACATATTCTCCCATGTCAGACTCACTGTTTAGTAAGTGAGGTCTCGATTGGCTAGGGTGATCCATAATTAACAGTACGCCGACCCGCTCATATTTCTTAATCCGCTGTTCTTCCAGAAGTAGAACTCTGGTTCCTTGTTAAAAATTCATGGTATTTCCATATATGTAACCACTTCCTTTTCATATTCTGTCATAGTTGTTTATTTCCAACACTGTGACTTTATTCTCAATTCATTACTTTTGGGACAATCTTAGCAATTCCCATAGACTTTGATTCATGATCTGAAACACTCTTGTTTCAGGTTTAGAACTTTAATTACATCTGAATTTCCAGATACTTAGGAAACAGTTGCATAATGCAAGAAATAGCTATGGCTAAAGAATTCTTTGTCCAACAAAGTTCATAAGAATTCTTGCTGAATCAACGATCTTATTAGGCCTCGACCAAATACTTTTCAGAAATTTAGGATCATCAATGACTACTCGGACCGCTTTCTAGTCCGGAATTCCACTATTAAAACAAGTAACTTCATACCAGTATTCATGCCACATCTCATTTATTCTGGTTAATCCAACCACCGTATTGCAATGTGACGGTCACTTCTATCCCAAGGCTTACTTTAATCCAACATCCTTAATATATTCAAGAATTATATCAAGTGCGTATCTCATCTCTTTGTTGCGACTCTACATTGTATGCATACCATACACCATTTAAATTAAGGCTTTACTTTTTATTCTCAGAGAATCCTCAACAGAATCCTCAATATTACTCATAAATAGATGGCTATATTCTTTAAGCCATACTACTCCATTTTACCCTGAAACATTCTATTTACACGTCCTCTTATTTCTAAATTTCATTAAACTAATGGGAACGTATTTTCCACAGAAAATTGGGCATGACCTATTCATATGTTGGACAATGCCCGGTGTAAAAACACCTCAATTATAATCCCAAAACATTCACAGTTCCCAAACATCAACATCTCATCAATCACTTATAACATAATGTAAACCAAAAGGGAAAATAATTATGAGTCACTATATCTATATACCTACTCTCGAGTATCCACAAGTCAGTCAACAACAATAACAATGGTCAATATCATGGACCATCGATCGCATTCGCTCCATAACATTAATAAGAGTTTGCTGAAATGCATACTATCTCTTTGGCTTATTGCCAATAGATGAAAGATTGGTGAAGATTTGACATGCCATCATTTTGAACATGGTCATCTTAACGATTGTGCCAAGAATAAAGTGGTTCTCTTCGCTCAGTAATGCTCCCCTCGGTCCTGGGGTACTAGCATACCTTGTGCTACACTTATAGCATATCTGGGCTCCTTTATAAATGCTCCATAATTCTCAACTCTCATTCTCAATCATAAATCCTTTTACTCAGATGAGTCTCCTCGGCTAGTGTTCGACACCCTTGTAAGGAAAGTTCTTATTATCTTTCCTAACTATCCTTATATGAGTATATTAGTCTCATAATATAAATCACTGCTACATCTGATAGCCCGATTATGAACTCGATCTGAGCTCACTCTTTCTTAATCTTATCCAAACATAACTCTTAACTCTCTCGTTCCTGAGTACTATAACCTAGAGCTCTGATACCACTTCTGTGACGCCCCCAGATCCGGGGTCAGGAATCCAGGTTGTCACTATCCAATTTCCACAATACTAACACACACCTGCTTTAACCATTATAATCACACATAAAACCAGTGACCCCAAACCAAAAACACAACTCGAGTTATAGTCTCAGGGAACGAACTTAAAATAGTAACAGTTATTACAACCCAATGTAACCTCAGGATCTCACACTACTAATATAACTTCCACATGATGTTACATTAGAAGTAAACATTAATCCAATATCTACTGTCACATTACATATTTTTCAACAAGTCTAGGATTCTAATCTGTAATCCCATCTTTCTTGCACCATTTATCGAAGTCCTGAACCTGACTAGCTCAAGCTCGAATCTTCCTGTTCCTTAACATAATACTCGAGGTAGACAATTCATAGTCATCTCTTTCTGCAAGATATAAGATTTACAAAAAGCAAGAATGAGTCAAATAATGCTCAGCAAGTTATTTATCAGAATATTTCAGGGAAAAAGTGATAGCCATAATTATCCCAACTGGATATTCAACAATAAGGTACATAACTAGCAATCTGATTGAAGATGTATAGCCAGTTATATCTCGACAATAAATGACTCAAGGTTCACGATGCAAGAAGATATTCACAATAATAATGCAGTTCACGTTACTGCAATACAACAAATTAAGTTCATAATTTTTGAGACTGACAGTATCAATAACTTAGCACAATGGCCTCAATCACCGAGTACCATTCGTTTGAGTATCAATAAGCAAGCAGTCCAATTGGAAGAAACGGGCTTAATCTAGAGATTTTTTTCAACGCCCTATTGTACGTGATGATCAGTCGCCTTGTACAATAGAAAAACTAGTCACTTTCTCTAGTAGTAGAAGGACAACCCCTTATCCGGACGTCACCCTAGGCAACACATGGGCCTTTAGTTTATGGCTGGATCGTGCGTCACCAACCTCTTACGCAACCTTACTCTAGTCCCTGATGAATACTTAAACATTCATCAAACCTAGAAGGAAATTTAATCAAGCCTTCTAGAATAACAACAATCCACTCCCGGATTTCAATCAACAGATAAGGAAGGGAATTTTATACAACCTTCCAGAACAACACAAAAATCCATCACAGGATTTCAATCAACAGATAAGGAAGGGAATGTAATACAACCTTCCAGAACAACACAACAATCCATCACAGGATTTCAATCAACAGATAAGGAAGGGAATTTAATACAACCTTCCAGAATAACACAACAATCCATCACAAGATTTCAATCAACAGATAAGGAAGGGAATTTAATACAACCTTCCAGAACAACAACAACAATCCATCACAGGATTTCATCAACAGATAAGGAAGGGAATTTAATACAACCTTCCAGAACAACAACAATCCATTACAGGATTTCAATCAACAGATAAGAAAGGGAATTTAATACAACCTTCCAGAACAACAACCACAATCCATCACAGGATTTCATCAACAGATAAGGAAGGGAATTTAATACAACCTTCCAGAACAACAACGACCTATTGTAACATTTCAATATCTGACAATAGCTTGGCTCCCTAAACAGGATGAGAGTACTCTCGAAACATCTGGGTTGACTCTCAGTTAATGAATTTAACAAGACAGAAACCCTTGAATCAAGGAGACTCAAGAATGCGACCGGGGAGCCGCTAATACTGGTTGAAAATAGACTCCACAAAATATTACATTTTTGGAGTGAAACAATGGGCCATAAGGCACCAATACAACTGGGAGGAATATCGGAGCCGGACGTTACCTCCCGAACCTGGAGTTATCGACTCAGAATAAATACAAAATATCCGAGTCATCGCTCACTATTTATTATTTAATGAAAAATAATATTTAAAGAAGTTTAGACAACTCCAGAATATTTTTAAAGAATAAATAAATATTTTATTAATATTTAGGAGGCCCAGAATAGTCCTCGAAAAATATTAAAAGGATTTAAAAGAATTAAAATATTTAATTCCAATACAATTAGGATTATTTAATATTTAAATAATCTTAAATGATTCAACATATTTAAATAATATTTAATTAATATTAAAGAATATTTAAATAAACCAAAACGAGTCGAAAGTATTTAATCAGTAGTTAAATACTTTTAAATGTCCCAAAATATTTAAATAATATTTAATCAATATTAAATAATATTTAAATGATTTCAAATGCCCTGAAAGTATTTAATTAACCTTTAAACACTTTCTATATTCTTTAAATAATATTTAATAAGCTAAATATTATTTAAAACATTGAACCTCGACTAACCGTCGAGACACGCTAAACTACTCTCGGTCGACCATCGAGCACCAAAAGGACATGCTCAACACCAGATTCAGTTATACAAAACTGAAGAATAAACGTCCTCTAACTTTTTAAGAAGTTCAGATGCGCGAACAAACAATATATAGTTCCATCTGAATGGAACTTCAAACACCACAGAGCTTTGTAACCAATAAACCATTATAAAGTCTAGAGTTTACAAAGCTGCTATACGAACTCTGACTTTTCAAGAAGTTCAGAGTCGTCTCAGAATTAGGTTGAAAGAGATTCGAAACAACTCACGATAAGCAATCTTAACAACCGATGCATACTCTTGTCATGAATCAGAATTAAAATGACAAAGCGTCGGATACTTGCATACTCTAACTTTTCGAGAAGTTCAGAGTAGCAGAAGAATCAAGTTATATATGAACAAGACAGTTCAAGGTGAAATGTCAACGTGCATTTCCAATAACAACAACGAGCTAAGTGGTTCCAAACACAACAAAAATGTATAATCAAAGAACTTATCATCAAGTCAAAGATTTCAAAAGTTTTGGCATCACCATGAATCAATAATATTCTGATATGGAATAAAACGATAGAGTTGGAAACTTGCCTGGAGTCCAAGGAATGCCATTCCAACTTCTCCACGCTCCGGGTACTCTATAATCATATAAGAATCCACTCTTAGTTTACATACGCATGTATCAGGTTAATTGTAATTTATACAATTACACTACACTTCGCCCGGTACTTCACCTCGTCGGGCCTACTTTACCTACTCGTAAAACTATCTTCTCAATAGTTTTTTAATCAAGTTCCTTGCACCTACGTATAGTCACGATGTTCCTTAACAACTTTCGTTACTTGGTCGACTCGAGACAAGCCCTCTATCTTGCTCGAAATTGTTTCCCAAAACGGTTGTTCAACCATTTCTTATGTTCATCTCACTTAACACCCTGTTTTCTATCATTTTTAATAAATTGGAAATTAATCATTTTGACACGATTTCTTCTCTGGGGTCTTATATGACTGTCAAAGAATCTCCCATAAAAGTTTCAGATTTTATTACGCTCCATAGCTAGTCCAATCATAGCCTCAAAGTTAGACAAAAACAGGATTTTCATTTCCTGCGCTACCGTTACTAAAACGTCCATAACTTTTGACTCGTAACTCCGAATGATGAAAAATTAGCGCTCAAACGATCTAGAGACTATCTACTATCTAACCATATCAACCATAAGCCAAGAACAGTGACTTAATGTTCCCAGATATTTCTGGACAGTGGCAGCAGATAGGTTAGAAAAAATTGGCATGGTTTCGTTTATAAACTCATCGTTTTCCATTTTTATTCTACTCCAAATCAACTAACAAACAATCCCAAACTCCTCATTCAACATCAACAACCAACACACCACATCCTCAAGCAAAAATCAGTCAAGCATAAAAACCAAAACCTAGAAATCAATAAATCAAAACATGTGTTTCTAGGGTTATACATGGATGATTCTCACTACCCATAACATATATATGCTATAACAATCATCAATAAAGCCATAGGAATCCAAGAATCAAAGAAATAAGATTATTTATTTTCGGAGTTACTGTTCACAGTCATCTTCCATGGATCATAAGTGAAGATTTAGTGGAGGAATGATTACAAGAATCAAGACAAAGCAAGGTGGGATGATTACCTTCGAATCAAGCTATTAAGCGCAAGAAACGGTGAAGAAATGAGCAAGCAATGAGCAATCAAAGAAATTTTTCTTCTCCCCCCACCATGCTTCGACTGTTCTTGAACATGAAGAAGTGAAAAAGCCAAAAGTGGTTTTTGGTGTGGTGGAAGCTAGTGTTTTAAAAGGTTCGTGCGGGATTCGTGTAATTTCCCGACAACGTTTTAATGCCTCGTTCTCGTTCTCTTTTCTTTCGTCCCACCTAAGTTTTAAAACTTAGAATCTCATATTATGATTCTAATATAATTTAGAATCATTAAATTAATACTCTTTAATTGTTTCGAGAATTTACGAAACAATTCTCCGAATAAATACTCTTCACTTACACCATCTCTCAAACTCTGCCACGACTTCCATCCGGTCTTCAAATTTATTTTATTGGACCAAAAATAATGATAAGTCCTATATTGTTAGCATATGCTACCATAACACCGATACACATATTTTCGAATATCCCGTATATTAATAATACGGTCTCACACTTCAAGTACCTTGTGAAGAAAATAAATCCATAAAATCATTTATTCATAAAATGAAAATTTTTATCCCAAAATCTTAATAACCCCAAGCGTCAGAAATACGGGTTATTACATGACTTTTGAAATAGCTTCAGTATGACTTTTTCATTCAACATTCGGTATAACCTATTCTACTTCAAAATTCGGTATGACTTTTTTACTCACTGCTCGGTATGACTTTTTTAGCATTGCTCGGTATGACTTTTGATCAAGATCTCGGTATGACTTTGTGGAATAGTCTTGCATGACTTTTCTTCACATTTTTCGGTATGCCTTTTAATATAGAATTCGGTATGACTTTTAATATAATCTAAAAAGACTTATTAAAAGTCATACCAAGCCATATCTTTTATAATAAATTAATTCTACTTAATTTAATTAAATAATTTATAAATTATATTATATTCATCTTGAATTAATTTAATTAAATAAATTAAATAAATAATTAACTTTTGATAGTAGAATTAAAATATTATCCTGACTTGTATAACCTTTTTTTTAGCTCTGAAATCTTTCCGCCTTTGCTCTGTCTTCTGTCTAACCACTTGAACTTTTTGATGACGAATCTTCACTGACATTGTTGACATTGTTAAACTATTCCCTCTCAATAAGGCTTGTAACCTGTAGTGGGACACGTGGCAGTAGATTAGAGGATTATAAATGATTGAAACAATTCTCAAACTACAGCAGACGTGTGTGTATATGTGTACATATATTAATGCATAATATGAACAGTTTTTTGTGACACACATGTGCATCCAAGGCTACTCCAATCAGAGACTAGCAATTATAACGTCACAAATGTAAATATGATGTCGCAGGAATAAATCAATAATAAATATTTATTTGAAAACAAATAACTATTTTAATGTTGACTTATTGACTATTAATCAGAGACTACGATGTCTGACGTCAGAGTTTACCACATATTCTGATAGAGTTTACCACATACTCTGACAGAGTTTATCACATAGTCTAATGGTTAATGATTTCAGAATTTGCAAGTACTGATTCAATTATTAGAGTTTGATAGAGGCTGCTAATCTGCTGGTTGTCCTTGAACTCCTGCTACCATTCCCAGCTCAATTACTAATCTTGTACATGTTGCTTCACACAAAGGCTTGGTGAAAATATCTGCTAATTGATGATCAGTTAGAACAAAATGCATTTCAATTGTTCCTTCCATGACATGTTCCCTTATAAAATGATATCTGATACTGATGTGCTTTGTCATAGAGTGCTGAACTGGATTTCTTGTCATTGCAATTTCACTTTGATTATCATAATAGATAGGAATTTTAGAAAAGTTCAAACCATAGTCCAACATCTGATTTTTCATCCACGGAATTTGAGCACACAACTTCCTGCATTCAATATACTCTGCCTCTGCAGTTGATGTTGAGATGGATTTCTACTTTTTACTGAACCAGGAAACAATTCTTCCTCCTAAAAATTGACAACTACCACTAGTGTTTTTCCTGTCTATTTTGCATCCTGTAAAATCATCATCTAAATAGCCTATAAGTTTAAAATCAAATTCTCTAGGATACCATAAACCAAGATTAATGGTGTCTTTAAGATATCTAAAAATCCTCTTAACAACAATCAAATTAGGTTCCCTTGGATTTTCCTGAAATCTAGCACAAAGACAAGTTGCAAACATGATATCTGGCCTGCTTGTAGCCAAGTAAAGGAGTGAGCCAATTATACCTCTATAGGTTGTCAAATCAACAGGCTCACCAGTATCTTGATCTAACTTGGTTGTTGTGGCCATGAGAGTAGTTGTAGTAGCAGATTCTAACATGTTGAATTTTGTCAGCAGATTTATTGTATACTTGGACTGATTTATGAAGATGCCCTCTTCGGTTTATTTAACTTATAGTCCCAAGAAATAGCCCATTTCTCCCATCATACTCATTTGATACCTGGACTGCATTAGCTTTGAAAATCTCACACAATTTCTCATTAGTAGACCCAAATATTATATCATCCACATATATTTCAACCAGTAACATGTCTTTACTTTGATTCCTGTAAAATAAGATTTTATCAATTGTACCTCTAGTGAATCCACTTTCCAGTAGAAATTGAGCTAGAGTTTCATACCATGCAATGCCTTATTTAAGTCCATACAATGCCTTGTCTAACCTATAGACATGATTTGGATATTTTGGATCTATAAATCCAGGAGGTTGTTCAATATAGACTTCCTCTTCAAGTTCTCCATTTAGAAATTCACTCTTAACATCCATCTGGTAGACTTTGAATTTCTTGTGTGCAGCATAAGAAAAAAAATTGTGATTGCTTCTAGTCTAGCAATAGGTGCAAAGGTCTCATCATAGTCAACGCCTTCTTGTTGAGAATAGCCATTGGCAACTAGTCTTTCTTATTATGATTCCATCAGAGTCTGTCTCATTCCTGAAAACCCATTTGGTGCCAACAATAGATCTATTCTTTGGTCTTGGAAAAAGAGTCCACACTTCATTCCTCTCAAATTCATTTAATTCCTCTTACATTGCAGTAACCCAATCATCATCTTTAAGAGCATCTTCAACTTTCTTTGGCTCGGTCTGAGATAGAAAGTTATGATACAAACATTCATTCTGAGTTGCTTTCCATGTCTGAATTCCAGTATTTGGATCACCAATTATCAAGTCAGGTGTATGATCCTTGGTCCATTTTCTGATGTGATGAAGATTCCTTGAACTAGATGCTCTCCCATTATTTGTGGCATCATAAAATGATTCTTCAGTAAATATTGATCATCCCCCTAAAGTTGTGCTTACTTCAGAGTTTGTTTTAATAGAGTTTGAGTTATCAGAGTCTATGTCTGTCAGAGATTGATCAGACTCTAATATTTCAATCACAGAAGTTGTTCCAGTATTCTCTGTGGAGGATTGATGTTGATCCCCCTCAACATGTATAGTATCTTCATTTGTAATCTCTGTTTCTTCAGAGTTTTGGGAATCAGAGTTTAGAAGATCAGTGTTTGTCTCCTAAGTGTCTGTGTCCTATGGATTTTCATTTTCAAATTTCAAACATTCTTGAGCTTGCTCATCATGTAATCCTGTGATCTTAGTTTCATCAAAGGAGACATTTATGGATTCCATGACCGTTCTTGTTCTTGTGTTGTACACTTTGAAGGCATGTGAAGAAGTTTTTGAGGTTGTGGAGTACCCAACAAAAATGCCTTCATCTGCTTTCAATTCAAACTTCTTGAGTTGTTCAAGATGTGTCTTTAGAATAAAACACTTGCTTCCAAATATGTGAAAATACTTAACATTTGGCTTCCTTCCTTTAATCATTTCATAATGAGTTTTTCCATGCTTGTTGATCAATGTACAATTTTGAGTAATGCAAGTAGTGTTCACAACATCTGCCCATAAGTAAGTAGAAAATTTTACTGCTTCTAACATAGTTCTAGCAGCTTCAATTAGAGTTCTATTTTTCCTTTCAACTACACCATTTTGTTGAGGTGTACCAGGTGCTGAAAATTGTTGTTTTATCCCTTTGGCTGTACAGAATTCATCCAGTGCAGAGTTCTTGAACTCTGTTCCATTATCACTCCTTAGAATCTTCACTTTGAGTGTTGATCCATTTTCAATCATAGTGATATGATCAAAAATGATCTCAGCTGTTTCATCCTTCCTATGTAGAAAGTATACCTAAGTGTATTGTGTATTCATCAACTATCACCAGAGTATACTTCTTCTTTCCAATTGACATTATATTGACAGGACCAAAAAGTTTAAGATGTAACATGTGGAAGGGTTCTTCAATTAAAGACTCAGTCTTTCTTTTGAAGGATGTCTTTCTTTGTTTTACCTTTTGACAAGAATCACAAAGGCCATCAGGATGGAATTGAGCTTTAGGAAGGCCTCTCACAAGATCTTTTCTCACCAGTTCATTTATATTGCCAAAATTCAAATGACATAACATTTTTTTGCCAATTCTAGCTTTCCATTGAAGTTGATTTTCCAAGGAGACAGGTTAATGGTCCTTCAGAGTTTATTTCCAAGCCAGCTTCAAATAGGTTGTTATATCTGTGACTAATGAGAACCACTTTGCCAGTCTTTTTGCTTTTGACTTCACAATGTGTTTCATGAAATTCCACATAATAACCTCTGTCTGTCATTTGACTCACACTTAACAGGTTGTGCTTGAGTCCTTCAACCAGAGCTACATTTTCAATGATGACATTGCCAATCACAATATTGTCATATCCCAGTGTTCTTCCTATGTTGCCATCTCCATAAGATACTGTTGGGTCAGCCTTCTCCTCAAACTCTGAAAGCAGGGATTTATTTCTAATCATGTATGCAGAACATCCACTATCAATCACTAGGATGTTTTTCCTATTTTCCTGCAATCATATTTGTAACTTAATTAGAGGCTTTGAGGACACAAACAAGTTTGGATCCTTTCTTTTTAACATTGTTAACTTTTACAGCAGAAGTAACTTTATCAGAGTTTAAGTTAATAGAGTTTGTATTTTCAGAGTTTGGTTTTCTTCTATTAGCTTTTATAACATACTTTTGTTTTGCAACATACATAGAGCAAATAGGAGTTTTATTCAAATGAGGTAAAAGTTCATAATAGTTAAAATACAGACTATAATATTCTTTACAAGTGTAAATAGAATGCCATAAGCTACCACAGTGAAAACAAGGATTTTGTGGCCTATATCTAGTCTGTTTCCTAACTTCTTATTTAGGTCTCTCAGGTTCATTCTTTTTATTCTTCCTGCAATCAATAGCAAGATGATTAGAATTACCACAAGTGAAACAGGTCTTTCTAGGTGCATCAGGAATATTCTTAAGCAAGATGACAGACTTCATCTTTTCCTTAAGCTGTTTCTGAGAAAGCAAACAAATATTTATTGGTTTATCCTCTGACACACTTCTTTCTTTGTTTTTGGAAGTGTTAGAACCCTTATCAGAAATGTTTGTTCCATTACTAGCCCTAACAAAGTTAACAGGTTTATTCAACTATTCATTAACTCTTGTGTGTGTCTTAGCAGTCATTTTATTTCTCTTTTCACTACCAGACTCATAAACTAAAGTAGATGTCTAGTTCTTGTTTGTTAAAATTTTTTGAACCTTTTTACCGGAGTTTGTCCAGACTCTGAAGGTTTTCTTCTCTTTGGCTAATTCATCTTTTAGATAAGTCATCTGAATTTCTAACTGAGATTGCATGTATATAGCCCTTTTACAATCTTTCTTAGTATCTAACATGTGCACAAGTTCAAATTCAAGGAAATCATTTTTAATAGATAACTTTTGAATTTCAGATTTTAGTCTTTCATTGTGAAGAGATTGAGTCTTAAAACTAACATGCAAGGTTCTAAGAAATGATTTCAATTCATAGATATTATCAGTGTTTATGTTGAAGATTGAATCTGGTACCTTATCAGAATTTGTAGTAAGAGTCTCAGTGTTTACCATGAGGGCATAATTCACTTCCTCATCAGAGTCCATCCAATCTTTCTTGGATGTTATGAGTGCCTTTCCAGCTTCCTTTCTCTTGCACTCAGTTGCATAGTGTTCCATCTTGTTACACTTGTAACACTTGACCTTTAATTTGTCAAGTGTTTTTGACTTCCCTTCTCTGTCTTCTCCCATTATGAAATTTTCCCTATTCTCATAATTACCAGACCTCTTCTGAAATTTGCCCTGATTTCTGAACTTCCTGTATGTTATTTCCCTTAGGTACAAGAAGTTTCTAGAAGGGGGGTTGAATACAAACCTAAAAATTATTTCAAATTCTTGCAGATTTAAGTTTGTTCAATAATAATGTTTAGAAAGATTAACCAAAGAGAAGGAACTAGAAGTGTTAAAAGAAACTTGAAAACAAATCTGTTTAAAATTACTAGTGGTTTGGTTTTTCCACTAGTAAATGTTTTTGCTTTCAATTAACCTTGGTTTTAGAACCAAGTTGCTTACAACATATAAAACAGAACTAAGAAAAGTATTACAGATAATTCTCTATTTCTCTAATGTGTTATTCTTGTTCCACTTTCTTATTTTTGCTACAATGAACTGCTAAACTATATATAGTAGCTCATTTCTACTTTTATTTTCTATCGACTGATAAAATGCATAAAATACATTTTACATTATTTACATTAAAATAGAATGTAGCTACTTTCACAGTCTTTATAGGCCTTTACCTTATTCTGGACAAGTCTTTATCTTGATCTTCTCCTTGAAAAATGTGTTCCCTTGAAAGTCTTCACAGTCCTGACAGAACTGTCTTCCATTGATTTAGACTCCTGCAAAGATCTCTTTCATTTGCCTTTAACTATCTTGGGAAATTTTGATCAATTGATAAATGATGTAAAGCTTATCATTTGAGCCTTCTTTGCTTATCTATCGATGGATAAGTTATCCATTGATCAATTGATGTATCAATGGATATTTGAGCATCCATCGATTCCCTTATCCATTGATTATCTTTTATCCGTTGATTGAGATCCATTGATTTGACTTTTATTGACCTTTTATCCATCGATTGATCATCCATATCCATTGACTCCTTTTTCCGCTGATCACTTCATTTGAGAGAATTCTGACTTAGAATATTTATAATTTGTTAGCCATTCTTCACATCTGTTGATGAGCTATCAATCGAAGTCAATAAACATCAGTTGATTAGATGATCACATCCATCGATATATTACAATCAATTGATAACATAAAGGAATTCTAAATCACTGTTACAATCCATTTTATCAGTTGATTAACAACAACTTCAACTGATAAATGGTTCCCTAGTCAATGGATATTTATAGATCACATATCCATTGATCAGTTACAAAATTAAGATCAAAATTACAATTCTAGGTAATTTGTTATCATCATACAACATGATTCCTAACAATCTCCCCCTATTTATGAATATGAATAATAATCATAAATCTAGGTTGATGATAACAAAAACCCTAAACATTTATCAATACATTGAGAATCATAAATTGACAGATAAAAAATCATATGAGACTAGAGGTACCAGTACCATGTGATTTCTGAGAAGAATTTTGATGGTCTTGACTTGTCTAGTTTATTCTCTTCCTCCTACTAGACTCAGCCATTTCCCTTTTCTCATTCTCTTACATTTGCCTGTACAGTGACCCCTTAAGTATCTTCTCATCTTCAATACTATAGTCCAGTTGACTTGCCAAGTAATTCAGCTCCAGGTTTGGCAATTTCTTGATTTCCTTGCAAATATCAATGCATCTTTCCTTGCCATCCCTATCTGTGTAGAGCATCATGTAGAAAGGCTCATGGAGAAATTTTCTTCTGTCAGGATTTCAGATTTTTATTACTTCCTCATTTTCTTCCTGAATTGGAGCCTCTCTCATGGTGGTCATGAAGGGTTTTGAGGCACAAATGCAGCGGAAAAACGCGAAAAATAAATACAAAGTGTAATATAAATCGAAACCCTCCGCAGGATCCATGCGAAAAGAAAAGATTTAATTCGGAGATAAAGAACAAATACCTTGAAAGGCATATGACTAGGCCTATTTGTAATAATTAGATGACAACTCAACTCTAGCTGATAAAGATAAGTAAATAATAAACACCAAACAGGAATCAAGACGAAGACAGTCAACTAATCACAGAGGATCCAAGTATCAGAAGTATTTTATGGGATTGCTACTCAACACTGGAAGAAGTTCATTTATATATTCAAGCGTCAGTGAAAATAATAAAGTGGTAGTACTTCTAAAGAATACAGAAGATATACAAGATTTCAAGTGGTTACTACCGTAGATTCCAGAAGAAGATTAAAGACAGTGAAGCAGAAAAAATGACAGAAGGCCTCAAGTTAAAAGTTAATAAATGGAGAATATTTATTAGTATGACACAAATGAATCAGACAGTACATTTGTGTGTCAACTAAAAATAATATTTATTCTTCATTTAAATCAAGAGGTTTCAAGATCATAAGACAAAGAAAAATCAAGAAGATTTCAAAGCTGACTGCAGTTTAAACAGATCTCTATAATATTTTATTTCTACAAAAAAATATATAAATTAATTATTTAATTTATTTAATTAAATTAATTCAAGTTGAATTTAATTTAATTTATAAATTATTTAAATTAACTTAAGTAGAATTAATTTATTATAAAAGAAATGGATTAATATGACTTATATATATATATATATATATATATATATATATATATATATATATATATATATATATATATATATATATATATTTCGAATGACTTATTAATAAGTCATACCGAATGACTTATAAATAAGTCATACCGAGAGTTTCATATATATATATATATATATATAGATAAGTCATACCGAGCTTCTGCCGTCCTAAAGTCATACCGAGACATTTATATATATATATATGTATATATATATATATATATATATATATATATATATATATATAAAAGAAGTCATACCGAGCTCAAAAGAAAAGTCATACCGAATTTTCCTTGATCAAAATGTCATGCTGGAGTGATTTTTTATTTAATTAAAAAGTCATACCGATTTTTTAATTAATAAAATAAGTCATACCGAGAAAAAAAGTCTTGCCCAGCTATTTGAAAAGTCATACAAGGCTTAATTTCAATAAATTAAGTCATACTGATAAAGGTCATACAAGCCTTTTTCTTTCTCTATAAATATGAGAAGAGTGCTTCACTTTTTCAGTGTTAGAAAATCAGTTCAAATTCAGAAATTTGTCTGCATTGTAATATTCACAGATTTCTGTGCAAGTTTGAATATAATTGATTAAACTCGAACACTTCATGTCGAATTCGTTCTAGATTATTTTATCAGTAATAAACTCTAATCATCATATTAATTTTTTAATACTTTTCAAGTTAAAATCATATATTCTACTTGAACAGTATTTCATTCAAATTAATATTTCGCGAGAAGTTTAAGTAATATTTTTAAATCTAATATTCTGCGATTAAATTTAGATATTGTATTCAACCCCCCTTCTACAATATCAGGGACCAACATTTGGCATCAGAGCTGGTTGATATCTTTTTATCAGATCCAAACCAAATATTCCGCAACTCATACAGACATCAAAAATTATTTTTAATTCGAAATAATTTTTTATTCGAAATAATTTTTTCACTAAAAATTATTTTTGATCAAAAATTGTTTTCAGTCAAAAATTAAAATATTTTTTGAAATACTTAATTTTTAAATCTTATTAAGATGAGTACCCAGAAAGTGACTAGTATCAAAATTCCACAGTTCGACAGAGAACATTACAATCTGTGGAAACATAAAATGCTACTGTTCATCGGGATTGCAAATCCCAAGTACGCATTAGTCATGGCCAAAGGTGTTGAGCCCCCTATATCAGTTATTCTCGAATATACGGTTGATGGGGTCGTAATCCCCCACAGACAGTTTCTGAAAAGTCCGGCAGACTATACAGATGAGGAAGCAGAAGCTGTGTCCCTTGATAATAACCTGAAGCTTATATTAATTGAATCCCTGGACTACGTAATGTATAATCAAGTAGTCAATTGCAAAAATGCAAAACAGATCTGGGAAACAATTGAAATTATAAACGAGGGAACTGAAGAAGTAAAAGAGAATAGACTGGAAATCCTGACCTCCCAATATGAGCAGTTTAGATCCAACCCTGGTGAGGGTATCTCTGAGGTGTTTCAGAGACTAAACAAACTGATAAACGAGCTCAATATGAATGGAAAGTTTTATCAGAATCAGGAGGTGAACAGGAAGTTTTTGCTGACCTTACCTGAGCATCTTGAACACAGGATTGCAGCTATCCGGGAATCTAGGGACATGAAAGAAGTAACCCTAGAAAGACTTTACGGAGTTTTAAAGACTTATGAGCTGGAACAGATCCAAACCAGAGAGATGTACGGGAGAGGTAAGGTACTAAGTTCCTCCAAGGCTTTAATGGTAGAAGCACCAGAGAAAGTAGAAGTGAAGGCTGCTGCACATTCTAACAGTTTAACAGAGTATGTGGTTCCAGAACTTGGACATACTTCTGACAAACAAGAAGATTGTGAGTTCTACTCGCTGGAAGAACTAGATCAGCTAGAAGATGAATCTCTAGCTTTGGTTGCCAGGAAGTTTGGCAACATGAGATTCCGAAGAAACTCCTCTTTCAGAGTTAAGCCTAATTTTGGAAGATTCCAAAAAGGAGGTTCTTCGACAATAGTATCAAAAAGCGGCTACAAGACCGGCTTAGTTGATAGAAGCAAGTTTCGTTGCTTCAACTGTAATGAGTGTAATAACCCGAAATTTTGACACTTGGGGTTATTAAGATTTTTGGATAAAATTTTTCGTTTTATGAATAAACGATTTTATGGTTATATTGTCATAAGGAACTTAAGATATGAAGTCGTATTTTAATGTGAAGGAGTATTTATTTCCTCAGAAATTAGTTTCGAAGCTATGTTATTAACCTAGAGAATATATCATCGTAGTAGGACTCGTCAGAATTCAGAGACGGGTAATTTGAGAATATTTCATGGCTCGTATTTTTAAGTGAGTATACGTAAAATACGAAGTACTTTCTCTTAATATTTTATCCGGCGAGTCGCATCCGAACCCTTGGAATAAATAGGGTAAAGTTTATAAAATAGTACATATCGACTAATATTTAGTGAGTAGTGATTTTGGTGGAGGATAATTTTATTAGAACTCCCGGAACGAGTTAGCGGTTAATTGCGTTGTCGTGAATCGCTACGGAGACAAAGATCAAAACACTACCTTGTATATATATAGGAACCGATTTTTGTTAAAAAGAAAAGGAATGGAAATACTTGCCTTAGTTATATAAAGAGAAAGCTAGCAAGTAGTATTAATCAAAGTCAAAGAAGCCAATGTTGACTTGACCTTTTTACTTGTTAAAAGCCAAGACTAAATAACTAATTATACATATACACACATCAGCACCCATTTCCACCAAAACACTTCCATCTCCTTATTTGGGGGATGAAATCCCGAGTAGAAAAGAGATGAAAAAGGGAGAAGAAGAAAAGCTTGTAACTTTGGATTGCCATGTCCGTTTAGCGCATTCTACCACTCAAAACGAAGCCCTTCTCGAGCTCTATGCGGAAATGGTAAGCACTCTCCTCACTTCCTATCTTCTCTAGTTCGTTTCTTGGTTTGTATTAACTGATAGTTTCAGATTTTGGAAAAGTTTTGGCTTAGAAATCAAAGATAAATGCATGGGTAGTTAGTATATGTGTTAAATTGATTTTGTATGTAGTTGTTTGAGTTATTGCTTGAGTTTTGGAGATGAGTTTCGATTTTAGTAGAACTGAATAATATTGTTAATGGAGTATAATGATGGTATGTTGTTGTATAAGCCATGGGTAGTTAAACACTAGTTTGTAAGAACATGGAATTGTGTTGGCTGATTTCTATGAATTATTGGTAATGTTTGGAGCATTAATAAATTGTGTTTGGACTTGGGGTGTCTTGAGTACATTCCCAAGTAGTGGTATAAAATTTATGGAAGTTGTTTGGTTGATTTGGAGAAGATTAAATTGAGGCAAACGATGAACGTACAAAGGAGACCATGCCCGTTTTTGTTTCTGCCCCCAACTGGTCCTAACACCCGAAGGGGCTACCCTGCCTTTCTTGATGATTTCTTTATATGGTTAGATAGATAATGGACTCTAGATCGTTTGCACGCTAATTTTGCATCAAACGGAGTTATGAGCTAAAAGTTATGGCCAAAACGGTAAGGGAGGGCAGAAAACTCAGCAACTCTGTTTTTACCTAACTTGGAGGATGTGATAATGCTAGTTAGGGGACTCCATAAATCTTGAAACTTTTATTTAAAATACTAGGAACATCTGAGATTACCTGGGAAGAATAATGGGATTAAAAAGAGTAAAATATGATTTATTAAAATTGGTTGAGTGCAAGTCATGTAAGAGTAATTTTCAGAAACATGAATTCTGGAGCTACTGTTACTGCCCTGTTTTGAATGAATTGCTTGGAATACTTAACACCATTTCTGGACTTTGTATTTTCTGGGTCTATGTTATAATTGGAGTCTAGTTTGTGTATCCTCAAACGGTGAGGCGATTGGATTAACGAGCTAGGAGATATAGCTATTTTAGTAAAGGTTGTTCATAACCTACGAATTGTTTAAACATTGAACTTTGGAGAATTGTTTCACCTAGCTAACAACCTTAGTTGGAATTGAAATTTTTATGTCATGTTTTTGGTGGTACAAGGTTGATCTCAGAGAAAGATTCATATCAAATGGATTAATTTCCAATTTATTAAAAATGTTAGAAAACAGGGTGTTGGAATGAAATGAACATGAGGAATAAGTTAAACAACCATTTTGGGTGACGATTTCGAGCAAGTTAGAGGACTTGTCTCGAGTCGGCCCAGTAACGGAAGTTGTTGAGGAATATCATGACTACATGTAGATGTAAGGAACATGATTAAAAAGCATTGTCAAGATAACTTTTCGAATAGCTAAAGTAGGCTGAGGAGGTGAAGTACCGGGCGAAATGTAGAGTAAATTGTATAAATTACAATTAACCTGATACATACATATGTATGCTAAGAGTGGGTTTTTACATGATTATAGAGTACCCGGAGCGTGGAGAAGCTGGAATAGCATTCTTTGGACTCTAGACAAGTTTCCAACTCCATCGTTTTATTCCATATCAGAATATTGTTGATTCATGGTGATGCCAAATTTTTTTGAAATCTTTGACTTGATGATAAGTTCTTCGATTATACATTTTTGTTGTGGTTGGAACTGCTTAGCTCCTTGTTGTCATTGGAAATGCACGTCGGCATTTCACCTTGAACTGTCTTGTTCATTTATAACTTGATTCATCTGCTACTCTAAACTTCTCGAAAAGTTAGAGTATGCAAGTATCCGACGCTTTGTCATTGTAATTCTGATTTATGACAAGAATGTGCATAGGTTGTTTAAGATTGTTTCCCGTGAGTAGATTTAGATCTTTTCAACCTAATTCTGAGACGACTCTAAACTTCTCGAAAAGTTGGAGTTCGTAAAGTAAATTCCTAAACTCTAGACTTTATAACGGTTTATTGGTTATAAAGCTCTGTAGTGTTTGAAGTTCCTTTCAGATGGAACTGTATACTATATGTTCGCTCCTCTGAACATCTCAAGAGTTAGAGGACGCCTTTTGTCAGTTTTGTATAACTGAATCTAGTGTCGAGTACATCTTTTTGGTGCTCGATGGTCGACCGGGAGTAGTCCATTGTTTCTCGACGGTTAGTCGATATTATCCAGGAATTCTTCCTGGAGTATATGTTTTGAGTTATTAACTGGTATGAGATGGGATTAGTGGATTTGGATTAATATCTCATCAATGTTTTAAATAATATTTAGTTTATTAAATATTATTTAAAGAGTATAGAAAGTGTTTAAATGTTAATTAAATACTTTCAGGTCATTTGAAATTATTTAAATATGTTGAATCATTTAAGATTATTTATATATTAAATAATCTTGATTATATTTGAATTAAATATTTTAATTCTTTTAAATCCTATTAATATTTTTTGAGGACTATTCTAGGCCTCCTAAATATTAATAAAATATTTATTTGTTCTTTAAAAATATTCTGGAGTTGTCTAAACTTCTTTAAATATTATTTTTCATTAAATAATAAATAATGGGCGATGACTCGGATATTTTGTATTTATTCTGAGTCGCTAACTCCAGGTTCGGGAGGTAACGTCCGACTCCGATATTCCTCCCAGTTGTATTGGTGCCTTTGAGGCCCATTATCTCACTCCAAAAATATAGTATTTTGTGGAGTCTATTTCAACCAGTATTAGCGGCTCCTCGGTCGCATTCTTGAGTCCCCTTGATTCAAGGGTTTCTGTCTTGTTAAATTCGTTGACTGAGAGTCAACCCAGATGTTTCGAGAGTACTCCCACCTCGTTTCGGGAGCCAAGCTATTGTCAGATATTGAAATCTAACAATAGGTCGTTGTTGTTCTGGAAGGTTGTATTAAATTCCCTTCCTTATCTGTTGATGAAATCCTGTGATGGATTGTTGTGTTGTTCTGGAAGGTTGTATTGAATTCCCTTCCTTATCTGTTGATTGAAATCCTAGAGTGGATTGTTGTTGTTCTGGAAGGTTGTATTAAATTCCCTTCCTTATCTGTTGATTGAAATCCTAGAGTGGATTGTTGTTGTTCTGGAAGGTTGTATTAAATTCCTTTCCTTATCTGTTGATTGAAATCCTAGAGTGGATTGTTGTTGTTCTGGAAGGTTGTATTGAATTCCCTTCTTTATCTGTTGATTGAAATCCTAGAGTAGATTATTGTTGTTCTGGAAGGTTGTATTAAATTCCCTTCCTTATCTGTTGATTGAAATCCTAGAGTGGATTGTTGTTCTGGAAGGTTGTATTAAATTCTCTTCCTTATCTGTTGATTGAAATCCTAGAGTGGATTGTTGTTGTTCTGGAAGGTTGTATTGAATTCCCTTCCTTATCTGTTGATTGAAATCCTAGAGTGGATTGTTGTTATTCTAGAAGGCTTGATTAAATTTCCTTCTAGGTTTGATGAATGTTTAAGTATTCATCAGGGACTGGAGTAAGGTTGCGTAAGAGGTCGGTGACGCACGACTCAGCCGTAAACTAAAGGCCCATGTGTTGCCTAGGGTGACGTCCCGATAAGGGGTTGTCCTTCTACTAGTAGAGAAAGTGACTGGTTTTTCTATTGTACAAGGCGACTGATCATCGCGTACAATAGGGCGTTGAAAAATCTCCAGATTAAGCCCGTTTCTTCCAATTGGAATTTGACGTTGCACTGTAACGAAAGCCTAGTTGCTGAGTTACCGATAGTGTTAACGGGGAATGTAATCCACTCTGAGTTTGTTGATTGCTTTGAGTATTGTTTTATTCACATATATCAATTTCATTGTTCCTACACTATAACGAAAGCCATGGTGCTAAGCTACTGCTAGTGTTAATGGGAATTGTTGAACTTTCATTCATTCTTTTCGCAGTATATTGAACTGCTTGCTTATTGATACTCAAACGAATGGTACTCAGTGATTGAGGCCATTGTGCTAAGTTATTGATACTGTCAGTCTCAAAAATTATGAACTTAAATTGTTGTATTGCAGTAACGTGAACTGCATTATTGTTGTGAATATCTTCTTGCATCGTGAACCTTGAGTCATTTATTATCGAGATATAACTGGCTATACATCTTCAATCAGATTGCTAGTTATGTACTTTATTGTTGAATATCCAGTTGGGATAATTATGGCTATCACCTTTTCCTTGAAATATTCTGATAAATAACTTGCTGAGCATTCTTTGGCTCATTCTTGCTTTTTGTAAATCTTATATCTTGCAGAAAGAGATGACTATGAATTGTCTACCTCGAGTATTATATTAAGGAACAGGAAGATTCGAGCTTGAGCTAGTCAGGTTCAGGACTTCGATAAATGGTGCAAGAAAGACGGGATTCTAGATTAGAATCCTAGACTTGTTGAAAAATATGTAAGGTGACAGTAGATATTGGATTAATGTTTACTTCTAATGTAACATAATGTGGAAGTTATATTAGTAGTGTGAGATCCTGAGGTTACATTGGGTTGTAATAACTGTTACTATTTTAAGTTCGTTCTCTAAGACTATAACTCGAGTTGTGTTTTTGGTTTGGGGTCACTGCTTTTATGTGTGGTTATTATAATGGTTAAAGAAGGTGGGTGTTAGTATTGTGGAAATTAGATAGTGACAACCTGGATTCCTGGCCCCGGATCTGGGGGCGTCACAATGAGCTAGGCCACTTCGCAACTGAGTGCAAGAAGCCTAAGTAAGGGAAAAAGAGAGAGTCTTACGAAGAGCTCAAAGAGAAGTATGATGCGCTCGTGAAAAAGCATCAGGGAAAGTCCTATCTGGCAGAGGGCAAAAGCTGGGATGACTCAGATAATGATGATGAGGAAGAGCTGGGAAATCTTGCTCTTATGGCTTCATCCGAGGTATCACTATCTCCCACCCGTCAAGGAGGAATAGAGGTAAATCCTTCGTGCCCTAAGATGTTTGCTTTGCTAGGAAAAGAACTAGATGGCGAAAGAGATAAAGTTAAGAAACTCAGACTCAAAGTCAAAGAGTTAGTTGATGAGACTGAAGTTCTTAAACAGTTAAAAAGAAATCATGACAAGTTGACTGTTAAGTTGACCGAAGACTTAGCTGTTCAAGTCAGTAAAGTCAGTTGTCATGAAGTAGTAGAAACTAATCTCAGAAACCAGATAGAAGAAGAAAAGAAGAAGTGTCTTGCATATAAGAATTCCTCATATATTGTAAAGAACCTAGTTGACCAACAAGAAATAAGTCGTAAAGTTGGAATAGGCTTCGAGTACAATAAATCTGTAGGAAAGCCAAACAACATAACCCCCTTTATAAAAAGTGCTGTAGAAAGGGGTATCCCACATGTTGTTAAAGACACACCTAAACCTCTCTTCATAACACCGATAGCTGAACCTATCCTTGAGAGCTCTGTACTGATTGCATATGAAATGCATTTGGAAGATCTTGAGGAAGAGAAGAAGAGAGGAAAACAGGTTAAGGACATAAAAGGAGTTAACGTCCAGAAAGAGAAGTGTGCACCGGAGACACCAGTGAAAGATGTGGGAACTTCTGATTCCCCCAGATCTGGTGTAGGTGTAAAAGACTTAATGAATAAAATGAACAGACCCAAAACGTTTGTTAACAGTAGGAACAGTAACAATAAATTCCATTCTACTGAAAACTTCAAAGATGCTGATAAAATTGAAGTAGAATCTGTTAAGACCCCTACTGTATTGAATAACATGCCTACTATTGATGATTTCCATAAACCTTATGGTATAATGAATTGTATGTTATGTGCCTTTAATGTTATGTATGCTTACTTTAAACGCATGATAGCTAAGAAAGATAACATGACACCTAGACAGCATATCAATAGTAAATTTGTTAAATCCAAGACTACGACTCCTTCACCTGAGAAGAAGAAATCATATATTCCTAAGTCTAAACAGAAAGTTGTTAAGACTGTTTTTAGGAAGGTAGGAACAGTCAAGGAAGATAATGATGTTGTTCGAAAAGGATTTGTTGTCAAAGCAGACAAAGGTCAATTCTTTAAGTATGCCGGGCCCAATCAATTTTGGGCTCCGAAGACGAATTAATCCGTTTGATAATTGCAGGGAGTTAAACAGGTAAACCGAGTTATATGGATCCTGGACAGCGGATCGTCAAGGCATATGACCGGAGATAGAGCCCTGCTATCAGTCGTGGTTGAAAGAGCTGGCTCAATCGTCACCTTTGGAGATAACAGCAAAGGAATGACAACGGGATATGGCAAGTTAAATACTGGAAATGTTATCATTGAAAACGACTCTTTAGTGGAAGGACTTAAGCACAATCTACTTAGCGTCAGTCAATTTTGTGATAAAGGGTACAAAGTAAACTTTATCAAGGAGAAATGCTTAATAGCTCATTCTAAAGATGACAAACTAGCCTTGCGTGGAGTAATGAAAGGAAACTTGTACGTAGCCGATCTCAATTCAGGAACTGAAGGTGAAGCAAACTGTTTCTGCTCGAAGGCTTCATCAGAAGAAAGCTGGCTATGACACAAGAAACTCTCACATCTCAACTTCAAAACAATGAACTCTTTAGTCAAGAGGGATTTAGTGAGAGGACTGCCTCCGATGGAATTTACACAAGAAGGCTTGTGTGAGGTATGTCAGAAAAGGGAAGTCAAAGAAAGCAACTCACAAAGGCACAGACACTACAAACATCACTGAACCACTTCAACTCCTACACATGGATTTATTTGGTCTAGTTAATATTCTGTCTATGTCAAGGAAGAAATACGCCTTAGTGATTGTGGATGACTTCACAAAATATACATGAGTTTTATTCTTGAACTCTAAGGATAAAACTCCACATTTGGTGATTGATCATATAAAGCTGATTGAGTTAGATTCAAAGTTATCTGTCCGGGCAATCAGATCAGATAATGGAACAGATTTCAAAAATGAAGTTCTGAATAACTTCTACTCAGACAAGGGGATAACAAGGCAATATTCAGCACCAAGAACTCCAAAACAAAATGGAGTTGTAGAAAGGAAAAATAGAACCCTGATTGAAGCTGCAAGAACTATGCTAAGTGAATTTAGGTTACCTATCTACTTCTGGGCTGAAGCAGTAAATACAGCTTGTTATACTCAGAATCGAACTCTAATCAACAAAGACAATATGAAAACTCCCTATGAATTAATGGCTGGCAAGAAACCAACTCTCAAGTACTTCCATGTATTAGGAGCCAAATGTTTTGTGCTAAAGGATGGAGATGAACATCGTGTCAAATTTGAGGCCAAGACACACGAGCTAATTGATCAGCACCAAGTGAAGGAAAGTGTCAATGTGACTTTTGATGACACTAAACTCCCAAGTATCCAAACTGAAGATTCTTCTGAGTCATTAAAATTTGATAATTATCCAGACTCACATTCTGATGACGAAGAAGAACCTGAGGTTGCAACAGGAAATGATGATGACAACAATAATGATGATCCAGGTAATAGTGGTGGAAACAATGGTAACACTGGAAATACTACTAATACTAGTGGTGGATCAACAAGTCATCCTGGCAGCAACTCAGGGGGAGATGAAGGATCAACTGGCAGAACACAACATCACAATGAATTTCGAGGCGAATCATCTAGATCTAACCTTCCCAGGGAAAGGATATGGAGCAGAGATCATCCTTTTGAATTGATCATAGGTGATCCAGATGTTGGAGTTAGAACCAGAGGTGCAACTTCAAATGAATGTTTATTTTCAGTTTTTCTATCTCAAGAAGAACCAAAGAAGATTGAAGATGCTTTAATTGATCCAGATTGGGTTCTTGCCATGCAAGAAGAGCTCAATCAGTTCGAGAGACAAGAAGTCTGGCGACTGGTACCTAGGCCTAAAGATAGATCTGTTATTGGCACGAAATGGGTATACAGGAACATGTTAGACGGTGATGGCATTGTTACAAGGAACAAGGCCAGACTGGTAGCAAAGGGTTACTCCCAGGAAGAGGGAATTGATTATGATGAAACCTACGCACCAGTTGCAAGACTTGAAGCCATCGGGATATTTCTAGCATTCGCAGCACATTCCAATTTTAAAGTCTATCAAATGGATGTAAAGAGTGCTTTTCTGAATGGAGAGCTAGAAGAGGAAGTATATGTTGAACAAACCCCTGGCTTTGAAAATCCAGAGTTTGCTGATTTTGTGTATTTTCTATTCAAAGCCCTCTATGGACTCAAACAAGCACCGAGGACATGGTATGACACTCTCTCTGTATTTTTACTTGAAAATGGTTTCATTAGAGGTGTCATAGATAAAACTCTATTTTATAAATTGCATGAAAAAGATATGATATTTGTCCAAGTCTATGTTGACGATATTATATTTGGTTCTACTAACGAAAACTTGTGCAAAAGATTTGCTAAGTTAATGCAGAGCAGGTATGAAATGAGCATGATGGGTGAGCTGTCATTCTTCCTTGGATTGCAAGTAAAGCAAAAGGAAGATGGGATTTTTATTTGCCAATCAAAGTACGTAAGGGATCTTCTAAGAAAATACAGTCTAGAAGATTCTTCACCGGCAAAAACCCCAATGCCAACTGCTACCAAGCTTGACAAAGATGAAACTGGTAAGAAAGTTGACATCACAAGCTACAGAGGTATGATAGGCTCATTATTGTATCTAACTGCTAGTAGACCCGATATAATGTTTGCAACATGCTTATGTGCAAGGTTTCAATCTGACCCAAGGGAAACTCATCTTATAGCCGTAAAACATATTTTTAGATATCTGAAGGGTACACCAAATCTTGGAATTTGGTACCCTAAAGATACAAGTTTTGAACTAATAGGCTATACAGATTCAGATTATGCAGGGTGCAGGATGGATAGGAAAAGTACGTCTGGAAGCTGTCAGTTTCTAGGAAGTCGGTTGATCTCCTGGTATAGCAAGAAACAGTACTCAGTGTCTACCTCGACAGCCGAAGCAGAATACATTGCGGCAGGTAGCTGTTGTGCACAGATCTTGTGGATAAGGAATCAGCTAAATGACTATGGACTTGTGTTGAACAAAATTCCTATTTTCTGCGACAACACAAGTGCTATATCTATTTCCAACAATCCTGTACAACATTCACGAACCAAGCACATTGACATAAGGTATCATTTTATCCGAGAGCATGTCATGAATGGAACTGTGGTGCTACATTTTGTACCCACAGAAGATCAATTAGCCGACATCTTCACGAAACCACTTGATGAATCCAATTTCTCAAAGCTGGTTAGTGAATTAGGGATGTTAAAAAATGGCTAAATTTTTTGTTGCTAGGAATTAATTTAAGCTCATAAATATTAAATGTTAATATTTAAAGAGTTTATGAGACTTGAATTAATAAAATCCTACGACTTATGAATTTTTGGAAAATTATCTTAAGATTAAATCAATATTCTTAAAAGATAATTATTTCAATTAGAGCATAAGTACTATTGTTTAAATTAAGCTTTTATAAGCATTTATGTAATTAATGTATATTTTCATACTTAATATAAATGATTATGTTATTAATCATTCAATTAATTTACTTATTAAATTAATTCAAACATGAGTTAATTTAATTCTTAAATTAATTAGAACAATTAATAATGTAAATATTTATTTTATGTCTTTAATAATTTATTAGTATGTAAATTATTGATATTTGTCTTAAAGTTTCTAAATAATAATTGTTTGTCAAATAGTTATGTTATCATTATTAATTTTTCTAAAATTCGAATTAGAATTTTATTATTTAAATTAGAATTTAGAAATAATTAATAATATAAGTATATTTTATATGTATTATCTCAGCATGACTTGTATAACAAAACACTCGGCATGACTTATATAATAAAACTCGGCATAACTTTTTATGTTTATTAAAAAGTCATACCGAGAGTTAATTAAAATAAGTCATACCGACCTATTACCTTCAGTTTTATGTAAATAAAACTCGGTATGACTTTTGGAAAGTCATACCGAGATGTGCTAAGTGTTTTGTTTTAATAAATCATACCGAGCATATAGTTTTATTTCCTTTAAAATAAGTCATACCGACTTTTGTTTAAACAAAAGTCATACTAAGCTTATATATACATACACACGAAGTCATACTTACATACATATAATCGAACCGTTTTTCTTCTAATTTCAAAGAAATCAATCGATTTTCACTATCTACAACTATAACCAGTTGTTGTTCTCAAGCTCTTTGCTTGCTAGTGTGTTAAAATCGTTTAAATCAAAGGAAACTCTGCCCGATTTTCATCAAAAATCGAACTAACTGTTCTTGTTCTTGGTAAAAATCGAAGCAATTGGTTTTGTTTGTGACTAGAGGACTGTTGTGTAGTGTTTTGCTGATTAAAGACGATTTGGGTATTAATAAGAATTAGGGTTGTTAATTTTTAAGTGTAATTTTTCGAATTTTGACTTGTAATTGTTATTTTTAATTTGTAATCGCACTTTGTAATTTGTTTAATTATAATAGTTTAAAAGAAAATGGCTGGTTTTTGCGAATTAGTAAAAATTATTTTGTAGGATATTTTAATCCGGTGAATTGTTCAGTCGAGAGGTTTCGACCATGAATCGTGTTTATGAATGAACATTCACTAATTAGAACTGCAATAACTCTGGACGCCCCGTTGCAAGTGTTAGCACTTAGGGCTCTGTATTCCACTGCTAGGAATAGGAGTACTGCAGACAGAGTTCAATTCTCATTCACCATAGGAGAACGAGAATACATGGTGTCTGAAGAGGATGTGAACAGGATCTTAGGCTTTCCAACAGACAATTTCGTGGATCCACCCACTGTACCAGAAATTCTATAATTTTTCTATAACATTCGATATCAGGGTGAGATCAATTTGGTAAGATTGTCGAAAGCCAAGTTGGTAAGCGAGTGGGACTACTTCTTTGACACGTTAGCCAAAGTGTTTGCACCCACTACAATGAACAACTTCAACAATATATCTTCACTACTGCAAATCATAGGGTTTTCTGTGGCCCACAACTAGAGGATAAATTTTGGAAAGTTGATTCTAAAAGAAATAATCAAGAAAATGGGGAAACTAGAAAGCAAGGAACAGAATGTACAAGTCTACTATCCGAGGTTCCTGATGCTATTCCTGAATGACTTGTTGTTGGATGAAGATAAAGCCTTATTTCAGAATAGTCCTGTAGAAGAATCTCCAACTTCTCTGTTAGGGATATATTCATTTGATGATGTACAAAATACTAGAACAGGGTCTAGATTAGTTTATCTGTAATAAGTTTTTCTAGTCTCTGAAATGTATAATCAGAGTCTAGATAGTCAATATTCATGTTATTTGTACTTGGAAGAATTTCTGTAGAAAATGAAACCAGAGTCTGGAAGGTGATCAGAGTCTATAGACTATCAGAGTCTATGATCTATCAGAGTCTACATGTGATCAGAGTCTGAAGATCATCAGAGTCTGAAGATTTCAGAGTCTATACAGTTGAGGATAAATTTGGAAGAAGGTCACAGGAATAGAAAGTCTTCGAAGATCAAGATAAATATATTGCAGATATGCTATGGGAAAGAAAGAGAATTCTAGAAGGAAACTGTCAACTAATAATTAGGAATTCTATTCCTATTGTAATTTATCTTTCTGTTATTAGTTGATAGGCAGCTCTCTATATAAACTCTATGTAACCTAATTGTAAAGGTGTAGAAGTCGAAGCATAATTATCTGAGTGAAATTTTGTGAGAGCATAGAGATAGAGAGAGTTGCTGTGATAAACACAGAGAAGCTGCTAGGGTTTGTGTACACCCTAGGAGAGTTTTGTATTCACAAATCAATAATACAAAACAGTACTTATTCATATTTTTGTGTTTGAGTTTGTTCTTAATTTGATTTTAAATCGGGCAGAAAAGACATACAAGTATTCAACCCCCCCTTCTACTTGTACGACTGGGAAAACAATTGGTATCAGAGCCTAACTATTAAAAATCGATCAAAGATGTCTAGAAACAAAGATGGCAATTCTAAGATTCCTATACTTAAGAGAAACGAGTTCACCCACTGGAAGGTTAAGATGTTGCACCATCTGGAAGCAACAGACCCTGACTATCTTGACAGGATTAATGAAGGACCATTTGTGCCCTTAAAAATTGTGCCTCAAATCAATGAGGAAGGCAAAATAACTGAAGAACACCTCGTTGAGAAACCAAAGGCTGAATGGACAAAAGAGGACAAAGAAAATGTCCTTAAGGAGGCAAAAGTAAAGAACATTCTCTTTAACAGTTTAGATTCTGTTCTAACTAACTGTGACATATCATGCAAGACTGCTAAGGAGATGTGGACAAAACTTGAGGTGCACTGTCAAGGGACTAAAGATGTCAAGAAGAATGCTAGGTCTTTGCTTATTCAAGAGTATGAGTACTTTGAAGCAAAATCTGGAGAATCTATCACTGAGATGTATGATAGGTTTACAAAACTCTTGAATGAGACGGCTATGCTTGGTAAGGTTTATGATTATGAAGATACGAACACCAAGTTTCTGAGAGCACTTCCTGAAGAGTGGGACAATAAGACTACAGCCATAAGGGAAGCTAGAGATTTGGATGAACTAACTCTAGAAGAATTGTATGGCAGACTCAAGACATATGATTTGGAGATGCAACAGAGAAAGAATAAGAAGTCTGTAAAGACAAAATCTGTGGCACTCTTGATGGAGTCTGAGAAAGAACAACAGGAACCATCCACAGAAGCAAGAATCAAGGATTCAAGAAAGAAGGGTAAAGCTGCTGTGGAGTTAGAGTCTACTGACACAGACTCTGATTCTGATGAAGAGTTTGATCTAAGTCAAATGATGGCTATGTTTGCTAAAAATTTCAAAAGAATGAAATTCAACAAAAGAACTGGCAAATTTAGCAAAAGGCCATCATTCAAAAAGGAAGATGAAAAGGTTGAGAAGAGCAAGAGTACAATTATCAAACTTGATAAAGCAAAGGTCAAATGTTTCAACTGTGGAATATTGGGGCACTTTGCCAGTGAATGCAGAAAGTCAAAAAGTCAAGGAAAAGGAAAAGTACTTCTATCAACAGGAAAGGACTGGGCAGACTCAAGCTCAGAGGATGAAATTGATTATGAAAATCTAGCACTGATGGCATCCTCCTCAAGAAAATCACAGTCTCCCAAAAAACCCTCATCTCCTAAAACTCAGGTATCAATCTTTACTCCTGAATCCTTAATTAATTTAGACTCTGATGGCATAGAGATTGTGAAAAGTGAGGTTAATAAAATAATGACAACATGTAGGTCTCTCATTAGTGAAAGTGAAAGGTTGAGAGAAGAAAATTTAACCTTAACTAAAAGGAATTGTCATGTAGAATCTGAGTTATTATTAATGAAACAATACAAAAAGGATTCTGAGAAATATAGTCATAACTATACTGAAATTTTGAAAGCCTATGACTATGTTAGGAAAGAACTAGAAGAAGAAAGGCTTAAGTTTAAAGTTTGGACAGACTCTGGAAGAAAAGTTCAAGAAATTCTCAATAATCAAAACGTGTGTCAAACTGCTGGTCTAGGCTATGACAAGAGTCAAGACAAAAGACATATTGTTGAGAATGATAACAATGAAGAAGCTAGCAAAATTAATAAGACTAAAGACAAAAGTACATTTGTTCCTGTTAAGTTTGTGATCCCTAAAGAAAAAACTGAAGCCACAAACTCATCTGTCAATAGTCCCCCTGTTGTTGACAAAAAGACAGATGAAACAGGGGCAAATAACTCTAAGAAAATTATAAACATAGGGTACTTGTCTAAGTCTAAGTTGAAAGAAAGGCTAGAGAACTTATCAGAGTCCACCAAAACTAGGAGAAATAGGAATGGTAAGGAAGGCATCAATAAGGCTAATAATTATCAAAAAGATCCTAATGCTCCTAGAAAGAAGTGTTATAGATGTGGCAACCAAAACCATTTAGCTATAGATTGTAAAATAAAAATTGAGATGAAATCAGAGTCTAGTCCTTCTCAGACTCTGAAAAGTCACTACATACCACAGAAACCTTGTTATCACTGTGGTAGCATATTTCATTCTATATATATGTGTGGGGACTATCATGATTTGTATTACAATTTTTATGAGCTAAAACCTTCTATTGATAAGAGTTGGTATGACACTGTTAAGACTCCACCACAGTCTAGAGCAACAAAAGAGACAGGTAAGCCAAAGGTGAAAATTGTTAAGCCTGTTTCTCCTAAAATTAGTAGAAAAGGATCCAAAACTATTTGGGTCCTCAAAACATCTAACTAGTTGCTTTATGTATACAGGGAACTAGGGTAAAGAAAGTAACCCTAATCCTGGACAGTGGATGCTCAGGACATATGACTGGAAAGAAATCCCTGCTTACAGACTTTGAGGAAATGGCTGGCCCAGAAGTATCATTTGGAGATGGCAACAAAGGACAAACACTGGGATATGGCAAGATTGTACTTGGGAATGTCATCATTGAACAAGTAGCTCTAGTTGATGGCTTAAGGCACAATTTAATAAGCATAAGTCAACTTGGAGATAAAGGTTACCATACTGGCTTTGACAACAAAGAATGTCTAGTGACTCACAAAGAAACAGGCATGTTGGTTTTCAAAGGACACAGACATGGTAACATTTATGAAGCCATCTTGGAGGATTGCATACACAGTGAAGTCACATGTCTATACAGCAAGGCCTCAACTGAAGAAAGCTGGAAATGGCACAAGAAACTGTCACACATCAACTTCAAAACACTCAACAAGTTGGTGAAACAGAATCTTGTAAGAGGATTACCACAGGTTGATTTTATACAAGATGGACTTTGTGAAGAATGTCAACTTGGAAAACAAAGGAAATCATCCTTCAAGAGAAAGACAATTAATACCATTTCTAAACCCTTTTATTTATTATTTATTTGGTCCAGTAAATGTTATGTCAATTAACAAAAAGAAATATACTCTTGTTATTGTAGATGATTTTTCAAGATTCACATGGGTTTTCTTTCTACATTCAAAGGATAAAGCCCCACAACACATAATAGACCATATTACTTTTCTGGAAAGAAAATCAAAGAAAACAATTAGAGTTCTAAGGAGTGACAATGGTACTGAATTCAAGAATTCAATCATGGAGGACTACTGTGCATCAAAGGGAATTACTCAACAATTTTCTGCACCAGGAACTCCTCAACAAAATGGAATTGTGGAGAGAAAGAATAGAACACTCATAGAAGCTGCCAGAACAATGTTGGCAGAGTCTAAGCTGCCAGTATATTTTTGGGCTGAGGCAGTCAATACAACATGTTTCACTCAAAACTGCACTCTAGTAAACATGCATGGAAAGACTCCCTATGAAATGATAAAGGACAAGAAGCCAAGTGTGAAACACTTTCACATATTTGGATGCAAGTGTTATGTACTGAAAGTACATCCTGAAAATCTAAGCAAATTTGAAGCCAAGGCAGATGAATCAATTTTTCTTGGATATGCATCAAACACAAAAGCATTCAGAGTATATAATCTCAGAACCAAAATTGTTATGGAATCTATTCATGTTGCATTTGATGATAAAAAGTTTACAGGATTGCAGGATGAGTCAGAGCCTACCACACTGGAATTTGGAAATCTAAAAAGTTCTGAGATAAATGAAGAAGAAGAGGATGAAAACCCTCAAATAAATCCTGAACCAACACAGGAACCTGCACACTCTGAGGGGGAGCCAGAAAATTTAACTCCAAATAATTCAGAGTCTAACAGGTCAGGGTCTACCCAGACAGGGTCTACCCAGACAGAGTCAATCAAGACAGAGTCTAGACAGACAGAGTCTAACTCATCAGGGTCTGGGTCAAGCAACTCTGAACCCTTGTCAGAGTCAAGCAATTTAGGGGGAGCCTCTTCATTTGAATTTCACCCAATTACAGAAGATGCAAATGACTTAGGGGGAGCTTCAAGTTCAAGAACCAATCTTCCACCTGCTAGAAAATGGACAAGGAATCACACTCCTGACTTGATAATTGGTGATCCTGAGAGTGGTATACAAACAAGAACAACCACTCAAAATGAATGTCTTTATAGCTGTTTTCTCTCAAAGAATGAACCCAAGAAAATTGAGGAAGCCTTGCAAGACCCTGATTGGATCATTGCAATGCAAGAAGAATTGAATGAATTTGAGAGAAATAAAGTGTGGAAACTTGTACCAAGACCTAGAGATAGATCAGTGGTTGGTGCAAAATGGGTGTATAGAAATAAACTTGATGAGAATGGAACTGTAGTAAGAAATAAAGCAAGGCTAGTTGCAAAAGGATACTCACAGGAGGAAGGAATTGACTATGATGAAACTTTTGCACCAGTAGCAAGATTGGAAGCTATTAGAATGTTTCTAGCCTTTGTAGCTCATTCAAAATTCAAGGTGTATCAGATGGATGTGAAAAGTGCTTTCTTAAATGGAGAATTGGAAGAAGAAGTCTATGTGGAGCAACCACCAGGATTTGTTGATCCAAAGTTTCCTGATCATGTTTACAGGTTAGACAAGGCACTATATGGATTGAAGCAAGCACCTAGAGCATGGTATGAAACTCTTTCAAAATTCCTTCTTGAAAATGGATTCACAAGAGATACCATTGACAAAACTCTCTTTATTAGAAAATATAAAGGTGATATTTTGCTTGTCCAAATTTATGTTGATGATATTATATTTGGATCTACTAATGATAATCTCTGTGAAAAGTTTAGTCAACTAATGCAGTCAAATTATGAAATGAGCATGATGGGAGAATTAAACTTCTTTTTGGGGCTTCAAGTCAAACAGAATGATGATGGAATTTTCATCAATCAAACAAAGTATGTAAAAGAACTGTTGAAGAAGTTTGATATGCAAGATTCTGCAACTACTAAAACTCCCATGTCAACAGCTACTAAGCTAGACTCTGACCCAAAGGGTAAGAAAGTTGACAACACTAGTTACAGAGGTATGATTGGCTCATTGTTATATTTAACTGCTAGTAGACCAGATATAATGTTTGCAACTTGTCTGTGTGCCAGATTTCAAGCTGACCCTAGAGAATCACACTTAATAGCTGTGAAAAGAATTTTTAAATATCTCAAGGGGGCACAAACTCTTGGACTTTGGTATCCTAGAGAGTCAGATTTTTCACTAATTGGCTATTCAGATTCTGACTATGCAGGATGCAAAGTAGATAGGAAAAGCACAACAGGACAATGCCAGTTTCTTGGCAACAGATTAATTTCTTGGTTTAGCAAGAAACAACAGGCTGTATCAACCTCAACAGCTGAGGCTGAATACATTGCAGCTGAAAGTTGTTGTGCTCAAATTCTGTGGATGAGAAATCAATTACTTGATTATGGACTAACATTCTCAAATATTCCTATGTATTGTGATAATACTATTGCTATTAAAATTACAGAGAATCCAGTCCAACACTCCAGAACAAAGCACATTGATGTCAGGTATCACTTTATTAGAGAACATGTTGAAAATGGTACTGTGACACTTCACTATGTTCCAACTGACAGACAGATTGCAGACATTTTAATAAAATCACTTGATGAGCATACCTTTCTCAGACTGGTAGGTGAATTAGGTATGTTAAATATGTAAGTGATCAATAATTACAAGAAGCAAGGTATGTACATTAATTAAAGTCCCTGTCTTAACACACTGTGATTAATTATTATTGCAACATTTATTTGGTATTTTACCTTGACAGAGTTTAGTTTTTAGACTCTGACGATTCTGTAGACTCTGAAAGTCAGTAGACTCTGAGAAAATTATCGCCTAGACTCTGAAACGGTTAAAATTCGCGCCTGCAGACTCTGATTGCATTTAAAATGTTCAAATGACTTGAAATAAGCGATAACAGTTATCTTTTGACTGGAGACAGGCTGTAGACTCGTGTGTATTGTATGCAACTTGAACAAAATAGAATTTTTCATACAATTCACTCACTTGTTTATTGCAATTGATTTCTAAGGCAAAAATATTCACAGAGCTTTTTACGAACCCTAGCTAATTTCTTCAAGCTTCTCCATCTCTTCCAACTCAACAACTTTAATGGCTGCCGTTTCTACTGTCATGAGGGGACCCAAGGCGATTGCGTTCACATTTGGGGATTTCGAGTTCATGACCACAAATCATGTTGCTGCTCTTGGAGATAAGAAAGGGGTAGACGCTGACTACTACCCTGTGATGGATTTCTTGGAGCAATCCGAGCTACACTACATTCTCAAGGCATCACCAGTCATTCACATGGATGCTGTATCACAAGCATGAAGCACTGCAAAGGTAGTTGATCCTTCTCAGGATCAACCAGGTAAAATAATGTTTACCTTTGGTTCAACTACATTTGATGTCACTGCAGATGTGCTTAATTCTGCGTTTAAACTGCCTGTTAAATCTTCTTTTGATGAAATTGTATCTGATGATGACATTAAAAACATGTTTAAGGCAATAGGTTATTCTGCTAGCTTAGATAACATGAGCAAGATAACTAGGCCTTACTTAAGGAAAGAATGGTCATTTTTCTTCGATCAAATTGCTAAGTGTTTTACTGGTAAGTGTAGTGGATTTGATGCTATTACTGCTATTACTTATCAAATTGGTCATAGTCTCCTATTTGATAGAATAATCAACATTGGTGATATGTTGCTCACTCAAATGGGAGCAAAATTAAATAATGTGCATGAGGGGAGAAAGAAAGTCTACTATCATAGATTTCTTATGATTCTCCTCAATCACTTCATTCCTGACATGTCAACCAAGTTGGCAGATGATTGCTGTGTGCAGGCATACAAATAGCAAAGGAGGATATTCTCTGACATTAAGAGAATTGATGACAAGAAGAAGAGTCTACCTGCAATGACATATCCACAGGTAATGCAGGTAAAACTCTCATCCTACAAACCTTCTATCTACAATGCTTCATTTTTTGGTGGTGAAATGGTGCTGGAACAAGTAATGGAGAGTCCCCCTGCACCTACCCAAGTCACCCAATCCCCTTCAATTATACAATCTTCCAAACAAAAATCTAAAAAGAAACCAACCTCTGGTGTCTCTCAACAGGCACCAGTTGTAAAGAGGAGAAAATTGATTCAATCTAGGCTTATAGATGAGCACAGTGATTAGGAGCTCAATCCACTAGAGAAGCAAGTTGTTGAAGGACTTTCTTTGCTAAAGGAAGGTCATGATACACTTGATTCTAACCTTCAAGCCAAGTCTGTAGACTCTCAAAAGGCTACAGACTCTGAAAAACCTAGGGAAGCACCTCAGGATTCTCACATTGAGTCCCCTGAGAAATCTTTTGCTAAGAAGTACAGAAGGTTAAGGAAGGCTTATTCTGCACACACACACAAGCTTGTTATTATTACTAACCTTGTTTTGCAGGAAACAGATGCTCCCAAGGCTCCTGCAGAGCCAGACTCTGAAATCAAGAAAACACCTGAACCAGAGTCTAATGTTGAGTCAGAGTCTAGACTGCCTTTAGACTCTGATCATGAAACATTTTGGGAAGGAATGTCATTGGATGCAGCCTCATGCCTAATTGATGAGATCATTACTCCAAGTGATGAGGCACTGCTATTCTTATATCCTTTGGTGGAATCAGTTGAAGATCCAGAGCAATATCAGACTAAATCTCAAGTCTTGGATTTTCTTTCAACCTATGAAGCCCTAAGGAAGAGAATGGAACAAGAGCTACAAATGTCTGCACAGGATGTGGTCAAAAATCTCTACAGCTACCTATTCAACTCTTCATTCCAAGTACAAGTAGCTGGGCTCATAGAAGGCAGAACTAATGAAGTTCTCAAAGCACTAGGTGTGCCAGACTCTGAACAGAAAATTAAAAAGAAGCCTAAAAAGCTTAAGGTCCACAAAAGGAGAGCATCAGAGTCTGTTGCTGAGTTGGAAACTGAGATTGAGCAACCAGTTTTTAACTATGAAGCAATTTGGGATAATGGAGTTACCTACATGACAGCCATTCAATGGATCTCTCAAATTCAACCTTTGTCAAGACAGGTGGCTGACTATCTTGTCCATAATATAGGTACAATTGCCAACAAATACATCTATCCAACCTACCAAAGTAGACTGGATCAATTCAAGGGCACATATTTTCAAAGAGTAAGAAGGGAACTACAAGACCTCTTCAATCTCATAGATGCCCAGGCAATCAATGCAATCCATCTCAGGGCCTTTCATCACTAGTTGGATGCATTTATTCTTGACGAACAACAGGAGGTAGCAGGTGGTGCAAGGAAGTTGGAGGTTGGGACTAGTGCACCAGTGGTGACTAGTGATAAAGATGCTCAGTCTTCCTCACCCACACAAGAACCACCTAGTCAGAGGTTGGGTGATAGTGGGGCAGGGGAGTATGCTGTTGGTCCCTCCTTGACAACTCATCAAAGAGCTGATGAGAACCCCAGTGATATGGGAGGACAGACTCTGATGGATGCTCATGAAGTGATTTCCCAATCTATTCTATCAGAGTCTATCCACCTTGAGGGGGAGTCTCATGCACCAACAGTCAAAGATGGTAACACTCAGACTCTGGCTTCTAATGAAGTCATACTGAAGCAGTCAGAGTCTAGAGTAGACCCTGAGACTGGAATACTGGAGCCAACAGACTCTGAAAAAAGAGAAGATACTAGTAAGGGTTCAGAATCTGTTGATGCTCACCCCTTGGTGGAAACCCCTAGCCTTCATACATTTGAAGGGGTTCCCCTCCATCAAGGTGGTTCAGGTATTGAAGCACCATTTTTATCTCTCAACCCCTCTTCTGTAGGTTTATTGAGTGCACCCTCCACATTGAGTGACAAAATATCTGAGAGGCTGGCACTGGACCAGGCAAAAGGAGAGGTAGATAAGGCTGTAGAGAGCCTGAGTGAGATTGAGAAAGTGGGTGCCCAACCCCACTGTGAGCATGAGAGATTAGGGTATCCTGAACCTAGCTTTACTTATTGGGATCAAGATTTTCCAAAGAGTTGGTCCAATGAGTTGGAGTAGGGGATGGATGACAATTCACTATGTCTGATTATGCAGATTGGCAAACAGGAGGAGGCTCTTGCTGCTCATAAATCATTTACACAGAGACCGCATCTTCATCTGGTGGATTCTCAAGCAAGGAGAGTAGATAGGGTCATGGAGACCTTGGTGGATAATCTTGTAATTACAACCGAGGCTGCATATTCGAAGTCAGAAGAACCACTCTTAATCATGCCTATAAGGGATAGACTTCCAGAGTCTACAGTCTCTGATCACTCTCAGGAGGAGTCAGGGTCTATAGTCCCGTTTGTAGTTTCGGAGTCTACACCACCACCAGAGTCTACACCTCCATTCACAAAGCTAGAGCCTGTTGCTGAGGAGTGCACTTCTGCAGATGATGATCATGTTACTCCTTCTTTTATCTATTTTGATCCGGTGTTTCCTCAGTCTTGGGAGTCTGCACAGCAAAGAGGCATCAATGATAAAGATTCTTTTGAGTGTATTTTGGATATTCATCTTTCTGAGAGACTTAAGGCTTTTCAGAACAAATCTTTTCAATAGGAACATGGTTACTATCCTGGTAAAGAAGATCAAGTCTTAGATGGAGCTGTTAAAGCTGAGCTACCTGATGTTGCAGCTCAATTATCCAGTGTGGTCCAGGACATTTCTCATATTAAAACAAAGCTCACTGATGTTGATAATACAACTTCTCTGCTCAATACAAGATTTGACAGAATTCACTCCCTTCAATTATCCAAAGAGGTAGCTTTTAAAGATGCTCTAGCTGTTATCACTACCACTCAAGCCACTCTTCAAACTACAGTTTCTGATTTGACCACTAAGATTGATTCAGTTATTGCAGCCCAGGAAAATATCTCCACTGTTCTTGAGCAGATTCTTTTGGCTGTCACCAGTGATGATGATGTCAAAAAAGGGGAGAAGGTGAAGCAAGGTGAGTCCTCCAAGAGACATAAAGATGAGGGATGCAAGGATAAATCAAGGGGAGTTAAAAGGAGGAGAGATGGTGATGATGGTGATAGTTCTCATGGTCCTAGGGGTCTTGATGATGTGCAACAAAAGCAATCAGGCGTATCAAGAACTCAAACACATCAGTCAGGGACTAGACATGTGAAATCAGAGTCTAAGTCAGACTCTGATAAGCAAAGAAAAAAGTCAGACTCTGATCAACCTCAAGAACCTTCATACTGGAAGTGCAGTCAATCAAATGTGCAACTTTGAGCTAAAAAGAAGATAGGTCTTGGAGGATTTGAAGAATATGACATTGACAAAACATCTACTCTAACCAGGGATCCTCAATCCTTGACAGATAGGCAGTTTGAGAAGATCACTCAGAAGCACTTAAATAAAGTGGTGTCTGCTCAAATTATTTATAATGTTTTTGAAACAAAGATACAAGGAGGTCAGGGAGGTACAGAAAAGGTGAAAAATGAGATGCTGGTTTACTTCTTAAAAGGTGGAAGTGTAAAATGGATTAGTCAGTCAAATTTTATCTTTTTCAAACAGGCTGAGGAATTACAGTATATTAGATTTCTACTTCAAATTGCTTATGAAGTTAACAAGAGCAAAGAAGCTGTCACACACAAATGGTTCAAGGAGATTGATAAGAAGCTGATTTTGCACAGACAGGCAAATCGACAAATGGGCAAATTTTCTTTAAAATATTTTGATACTGAAGGAAATGATCAAGTCATGCCATTGGAAGAAAAACAGATTAAATTTCAAGAAGGTGTGGGTCATTACTTTGGGTTTCAGCCTATGAGTGGGAAAGTTAGTGTTCTGATGTTGAAGGACTTAAAAGATCAAGAAAGCAGTGCAAATGATCTTAGAGCAGCTTATTGTCAAATCAAATGCTCAAGTGAAGAAATGAAGAAATTGAAGAAATTTATTGGTGAGGCTCTGGCAATTGTGGAGGAAAATATGCTGAATTCATTTTTGAAGAATAATCCAGCCTTTGAAAAGATTAAATAAAAAGTAATTCTTTTTCCTTAATAATTCTTTTATACTGTTCTAGATTAATAGTTTTATTCTTTAGTTTTGACATCATCAAACCTTGATTTATGCTTACATTTTATAAAGCATAAATAGGGGAGATTGTTAGGGATATATTCATTTGATGATGTACAAAATACTAGAACAGGGTCTAGATTAGTTTATCTGTAATAAGTTTTTCTAGTCTCTGAAATGTATAATCAGAGTCTAGATAGTCAATATTCATGTTATTTGTACTTGGAAGAATTTCAGTAGAAAATGAAACCAGAGTCTGGAAGGTGATCAGAGTCTATAAACTATTAGAGTCTATGATCTATCAGAGTCTACATGTGATCAGAGTCTGAAGATCATCAGAATCTGAAGATTTCAGAGTCTATACAGTTGAGGATAAATTTGGAAGAAGATCACAGGAATGGAAAGTCTTCGAAGATCAAGATAAATATATTGCAGATATGCTATGGGAAAGAAAGAGAATTCTAGAAGGAAACTGTCAACTAATAATTAGGAATTCTATTCCTATTATAATTTATCTTTCTGTTATTAGTTGATAGGCATCTCTCTATATAAACTCTATGTAACCTAATTGTAAAGGTGTGGAAGTCGAAGCATAATTATCTGAGTAAAATTTTGTGAGAGCATAGAGATAGAGAGAGTTGCTGAGATAAACACAGAGAAGCTGCTAGGGTTTGCGTACACCCTAGGAGAGTTTTGTATTCATAAATCAATAATACAAAACAGTACTTATTCATATTTTTGTGTTTGAGTTTGTTCTTAATTTGATTTTAAATCGGGCAGAAAAGACATACAAGTATTCAACCCCCCCCCCCCTTCTACTTGTACGACTGGGAAAACAATTGGTATCAGAGCCTAACGTTTAAAAATCGATCAAAGATGTCTAGAAACAAAGATGGCAATTCTAAGGAGCACCACAGACTCTCAAGAGCCTGTCATTACATTGTTTAAGGTGGTGAGTCCGCTGGATTTCTTTCATCCATAGAGGGAGATGGGACTCCATTCACGGAGTAGCTACGTCAGTAGCGGAGCCAAGGCAAGTTAATCTTGTTGAGGACGCGCCTTCACAGGCATCAGAAGAGTATTTCGACTCTTCAAAAGCTATTATTATATATACAGGTACAACATTTGGATCTGGAGAGGAGCGAAACACTAGTGATGTGAGGCATACACAGAGTGAAAAACATGCACAGAGTGACAGTGAGTTAAACATGAGTGCAAGTGAGATGAGTGCACACACACACAGTGAACTATTATCCAAAATGGAAGCTCTCCAGAAGGAAATGCAAATTGTTCAAGATGAGTTATTAAAAGTTAAAGCACAAGCAGAAGAAAAATCTACATCTGCCCCTGTAACTCGGCAGCTAAAAATAGTACGAAAAGATGTTGATGATGTCAAATCTTCCATTCTACTAAAAACTCAAGATATCCAGAATGTACAGAATCTTATTGCTGAAGACATGAAAGAAGTCAGCAAATTACATGAAAAGATTGATGAAGTTGAGAATAGCTTGACCTTAACAATCATTGAAAATGAAAAGATCTCTACTCAAAGATTCAGCAAACTGGATGATGGAATGACACATTTGAATGAAGGAATGAAGCAAGTCTATCTGACTATGCAGAAAATGTTGACATCTTTTGAAGCCTCTAAAACTGAAGAGGATCCCTCAACTAAGGGGGAGAAATCAAAGGAGAAAGTAGCTGGAGATGGAGGGGCTACTACTCAAGACAAAGGGAAAGCTAAGCTGTATTCTGAAGATCAATTTCAATCGTATGATCCAGAACCAGAAAAACAGTATTATGCTCAAGAGCAATTCATTGATTACAGTGCTCATGATGAATCAAACATTCCTGACTACTGCAGAGCTGAGGAAGAGACTGCATTTGATGAAGATTTTTTGTTTCCAAAAGAAAAAGAAGTTGATCCAGCCTATGAAGAGGCAATGAAGAAACTAAAAGAAGACATCAAGGCAAGTCATGCAAAGACTGAAAATCTGAAAGCTCTAGTCATGGAAAGAACAAAGGCTGAAAAAGAAGCAAGCCAAGAAAAGCAAAATCTCTGGGCCATAGCAGTCAAAGAAAAGAAGAGAGATGTATAGCTCAAGATTGGAAAGAAATGGGATACTGCAAGAGAAATAATGGACAAACAACAGAAGGGTCCATTTGAAGACAAGCATCTGAAATCAATAATTGAGCGTCTAGAAAAGTCAAATGACAACATTGACAACTTCATGAAAGCTCTGAAAGAGGAAGTGGACTACATCACTATCCTAGTGGATCACATTCTTGAAGACGGGCAGATTCTAGTCTACACTCACAGGAATGGAACATTCAGAATTTCCTTGGAGTTTTTCAGGCAAAGAAGCTTATCTGTAATATGGACGTTATTGAACAGAGTAAAGAGAAGCTCAGAAGAAAATGAACTTCTCAGGGATAGACTTAGAGTCTTTGCAACAGCTGTTAGTCCTCAGATCTTATTTGATCCTCACGAGGTAAGATTTTTCTCAAACAAGTTGTATCAAATCATGCAGTTAAATGAGGAATCTTTTAAGGGCTACACAGTTAAGTACGTGATTCAAGTCGAAAAGATGCTAAGGTCGAAAGGATTCAGATCCCAAGCTAAGATGGATGCTGCAGAGAAGATAAGAAACTACTGTATGTCGAAAAGAATTCCTTCATACATCAGGCAAATACCAAAGATAGATTCAACACAACCATATGATGTAGAAGAAGAGATAGTAGATCCTGTTGAACAGGAAGTATTGTGGCAGTTAGCAAGAGCTGAACAAAGAAGGTTGTATGGAGAAACCACTACAACAGTCCAATCAGTATCTGAAGAAGTACCGAGGACACCAGTTCATAAAGGTTCAATCCTAGAAGAAGGTGAAGTTGATACATCAGAAGACTTAAGACTTAGATAGAACAAGATAGAAACTTTGTAATATTTGTTCAGTGCTAGAGGAACATCTATCTTGTATTTATCTTTTATGTATGAATCTAGAAAATTGTTAAATATAAAACCTGAACTTTTGTTTATTATTTACAGTCATTACATGTCGTACTACTTTCTTAGTTGTTAGTTGAGTTATCCTCTAGGAATTTATGTGTTAAATGTTTAATAACAAATAAGGGGAGATTGAAAGGCATATCACTACTAGAAAAACTGAATACAACATCAGTTGTGGACTGATGTCTGAGAATTTTTTGACCGATGTCTTCGCATGTGATGTTAAAAGTATATACTTTACACATCGGTTTTTGACTGATGTCTAGGCTACACTTAGACAACGTTTTTTTATAAATACTGATGTCCTTTTCCCCAGTTTTTAAATATATTACATGATTTTCTTTTGAATATTACTATATTTTGATGTCTAATCCCCATTAATATATTGCCTTACAAGGTACCAAATAGAAATTATATCGCTTTTATTAAAAAAACTGATGTCTAAGAATGGTATTAACATCAGTCGTAAAAGAGTGTGATGTTAAAACATATATAACACATCACCTTCTACGTGAAGCCAATGTTAAAACTCTTTTATAACATCATACCTTAACTACAATCGATGTAAAACCTAACTGACTAATCTTTTTGACATCGTCTATATTTATAGAAACAATTTGGTAGGAGTCTTAGCACATCTATTGTTTAACGAAATTCGATGTCTATAGCTATCTTTAGCATCCTAGATATAAAATATATCGATGTCTATAGTTATGTTTAACATCATTGTTATAAACAATATCGATATCTATAGATAAAAAATATTTACAAGAAAGTATTGGGAGGACTCCTCTCATAATTAAAAAGAAAGCAACTTCTCTTGGAACAACCTCCAAAGAGAAACAAAATTATTAAGCAAAATAAAACTAACTGCATACCAAGCAATCTAGCCAAGAAAAGCAAATAGGCCAGAAATTAAAAACAAAGCAAGGACCAGGGCCCAGATTTTTGGCTGCAATACAGGGCCCAATCTGCAACTTGACTGCAGATTTGCAGATCTTCTACAATCTGTGTAGGTCTGGAAACTGCAACACCTCTGAATCAGCCTTGCACCTGCATCTATGCCCCTGAAAAACATCTGCAAATTAACACCTGCAACTAATTCCCAATCAGGTATCTCTCCACGCTCTAACTTCCACATTCACAATCAAGTATGATGTATTCTCAAATATTCTCAAATATTCTCAAATACATATTCTCAAATATTCCAAAATAGGAATTAAAGGCAGTGGCATACAAATAGATACTAAACACATACTAAACAGAGATGGACAAGATTCCTGAGGCAATAATTCAAATTTAATTGCCTACTTCCAAGAAAAGATATGTTCAAAACCTAAACTATGGTCAACTGAAAATATACATCAAAGACAATAAGAACATACAAATAGGTAAGGCTCTCAAATCCACAGCTCATTTAAAACAATTACTGATGTTTACAACTGAGTGAGCATGCTTAATTGCAACTGAGTGAGTATGCTTACAACTGATTCAAGGAATTACAACTACTGATGTTTTGAGGGATTGGCCCTTCCAGATTGTTCTTAGCAAGATTTCTACATTTGAGTGACCAATAATCAGCCATAAATTACTAGAGATGGAAAGCGAAAAGAACTATACTAAAACAGAGAACTCACATTTCAAAAAGTTGCTCTAGTTGCCTGCAATAAGTTGAGCTTAAAATAGTACATGGCCAAACAAAGAAATAATACATTCTTTGTTCACGTCAGATATGCATTTTACAAGTAGCTTAGTCTGGACATATTTCCGAGCTCTGGCGGAATCGGTCCCGTAAGTTTATTTCCATGGAGATACCTAAAATGGTAGACAGATGTTTCAAAACACAAATTAGGAGCAACATTAATTCACAACATATATATATATCAAACTTACAGTTTCCCGGTTTAAGATAAATTGCCAAGAATGGGGGGAATTGATGTGACAAACAATAGATTAGTCCTACATTAAATTGATGTGTTATATATGTGTCACATATATATTGCCAAGAATTGCCAAGAATGGGGGGATTGGTGTGACAATCTATTGCTTTCTGCAATAGATCTGTGGCCAAGAGAGTAAACATCAATAAGCTGACACGTAGATATACAAACATTAAATTTTAATGGATACAAAGTCCTACATTTACCATGTGAGATGCAGGTAGAAACATAGAAAACTTACAGAACAGCAAGGGCTTGCATTAAACCTATCACTTCTGGGATATTTCCTGTTAATTTATTGCCTTGAAGAGACCTGAAAAGAGTTTTGTATCCATAAGTGACCCCTTACCTAAATCTAGAAAGAGCTTTAGTAACATGAAAAGGGAATTTACAAGGTAGCCACTTGTAGAAATCCAATATTGTATGGAATCTCTCCAGTAATTTCATTGTATGAGATATTCCTTGCATTGGAAACAAACACCAAATATATAAAGACTGCAACATATTAAGAAATGTAGTTCTAACCACTGAGTTGCATGTAAACACTTACAATATTTCAAAACTTGTGCAGTTACCAATTCTGTCTGGAATAGGCCCCGTAAGATGGTTATGCCGGACATCGCTAAAAGTAATAATAATAATAATGATAATAATAAATGTAACAAGCAAAAAAAGAATACCCAAATATAATGTTAAAATAGAGTGTATTGGAGACATACAAATACCATAAGCCAGTCAACTGGCACATATCAGGGGAAAGTGATCCAGTCAGGGAATTTCCACGCAAACCTCTACAAATGTGATTTACATTAACTTGCTGATCAGGCAGAAATACAAATGATAACCAGTAACTTCAACATTCAACCACAAACATGCATATCATAAAAGTGCTTAAAAGGGCAGTGCATCTCCTCTTCACTATACACACACATATATAAAAAAAACTATCACAAATATGTCAGCAAAATACGATAAGGATGTGTTCTATAACCAACATATTCATATATAATCACAAAATAAACAATAATCTATACATATCATAAATCGCTATAAAAAAACAATGAATGAAATACAAAAATCGAAAGCAGCCGACCCTTTAATAACCCTAAATTGAAAGTTAGGGTTTAACCCCCAAATTGAAAGTAGCCAAAACACAGCTCATGTTAAGAAAGTTGAGGTTTAACCCCCAAATTGAAAGTAAATCGAAACAATTCATAGATTTGAGCTTACCCACTAACTAAACACAGCTTTTGTTTGAGTTTTTGAGTTGAGATGATATATAGATTGATACAACCACAAATGAAATAGTCACGAGTTGAGATAGCCATGAACAAGATGTTGGGTTCCGAGGCATAAAACGCAGCGGATAAACGTAAATATAACGAAAATTTCGGAACCCAAACGCAGGATCATGTATAAGAATTGACGGATTATGGTGATGATCGAATCATACCTATTAAGATTTTGAATGCCACGAACTCAACGGAGATCCTTGCTATCACGATTTGTGTCTTCCTCTCGAAAGCACCTCTATGGTATCCACACGAGCACCTTCAAGAACGTCTCACGATCTTGAACACGGAACGGAAGTACTAGCCTCCTTTGATAGGTTTCGAATTCTCTCTGCCTCTTCCTATGCTGCCTCTTCTGCTAGGGTTTATGCAAAAACGTGCAAGCCATTTAACCTATCATTATCTATTTATAATGATTGGTTAATGGGCCTTTTTACCAAAAACCTAACCCATGTAGGCATAGGATTAAATAATAAAACATGCTTCTATTATTTAATTAATAATTAAGTCACACTTAATTATTATTGGCAGAAATATAATTCTTCAAATTTGAATTTATTTCAATTAATTAAGTCTCACTTAATTAATATAATAAATTCGAATTAATCATCAATTAATTTAAATCTATAATTTAAATTAACTATTCCTCTAGGTGCTCTATGTGTGTGACCCTATAGGCTATTATTTAATTAACAATAATTTTATTCTCCAATAAAATTATAAACAATGAGCGGTATCTAGTAATACATCATTGCTACCTAATTAAACAATAATTAAATCGTGATTCGATAAAACCTTTCGTGATTAATGTTTCCGTGTAATATAATCCCTTTAACCATATATATTATAGATTAAACTCGAGGCATGTATTTAGTCATCCTCTTCAACATTTAATCCGGGTTTACTTGATCCATGAGTAGACTATGAAAAACAAATCATTATTTGAGCACGGCCATGCATTTTATAGTCTCACTCAATCAAGAGGCCAATAATATCTCTCCTAATTATAGGAGGGTGAAATCCTTTATCTATCATTCATATTTCTCATACGACTCATGATATACCCGATGTCCACTTTTATCATCACCCGGTCAAAGGTAACTTTTAATGTAGTCAAAGTATATCAATCCTCGTATAGAAATATAATGATCTCAAGTCAGAGGATCATTACACCATTATCACTGTGAGTCTTTCTTATGACTTAATTAAACATGAAGAATCTCACTGTGGGTCTGTCCAGTACCATGTACCCTTACATGTACCTATGTATTGACTTTAGTATCCCCATACTTATAACCAATGAGATGTGGTTATCTGTCAAACAACATACTAGTCTATTTATGTATTATTATTGTCCTATCATAATAATACTCGACTAGGGAACCTTTAAGAATATGATATATTATATAATCTCAAGTTCAAGTCATGTACTTAAACTATATAACGAGTATCATGATTCTAAGGACATTTATTATGCTAACAAATATATCGCAGTAATTAAAGTCATAATAAATACGTTTATTGAATAATCAAATGACATAAATGTTTATTAAAAGGAAAAATTGTATTGCCTCTAGGGCACCTACACTAACACAAGATGTACCCACGAGCATAAATAGTCACAAACGAGATGAACCCACGAGCTTAGCCACGAGATGAAATAGCCACGACCTAGTTTAGCCACGAGCTTACCGCAACACGAACTAATTACTAACAACTCTTAGCTTCGGAATCTAGGGTTTTGAAAATCAATTTATAAATCTAGGGTTTGTAAGAACTGCTGCCACAGATTTGTGAGAGAGATGATTAGATGGTGAGAGTTGGTAACATGGTTGAGAGAGAGATTTGTGTGAGAGAGGGTTGAGAGAGAGAGGGTTGATATTTGGGGGGGAAGTATTTTTTGTCTAGGGGAAATGTTTTTGTCTAACGAGGAATTATTTGGGTAATAAGCGGGTGATTTATTTGACCCACTTTTTTTATTTTTTAGAACATAACTTAAGATATCGGGCTTTTTACCAAGCGATGTCTTAAATAAGTTTTAACATCGTTATATACAAAAGTGATGTTAAAAAGTCCTTTAACATCGGTGATTTTTGCAACCGTTGTTAAAGGTGTGATGTTGTATCCAGTTTTTCTAGTAGTGTATGACTAGGCCTATTTGTAATAATTAGATGACAACTCAACTCTAGCTGATAAAGAGAAGTAAATAATAAACACCAAACAGGAATCAAGACGAAGACAGACAACTAATCACAGAGGATCCAAGTATCAGAAGTATTTTATGGGATTGCTACTCAACACTGGAAGAAGTTCATTTATATGTTCAAGCGTCAGTGAAAATAATAAAGTGGTAGTACTTTTAAAGAATACAGAAGATGTAGAAGATTTCAAGTGGTTACTACAGTAGATTTCAGAAGAAGATTAAAGACAGTGAAGCAGAAAAAATGACAGAAGGCCTCAAGTTAAAAGTTAATAAATGGAGAATATTTATTAGTATGACACAAATGAACCAGACAGTACATTTGTGTGTCAACTAAAAATAATATTTATTCTTCATTTAAATCAAGAGGTTTCAAGATCAGAAGACAAAGAAAAATCAAGAAGATTTCAAAGCTGACTGCAGATTAAACAGATTTCTATAATATTTTATTTCTACAAAAAAATATATAAGTTAATTATTTAATTTATTTAATTAAATTAATTCAAGTTGAATTTAATTTAATTTATAAATTATTTAAGTTAACTTAAGTAGAATTAATTTATTATAAAAGAAATGGATTAATATGACTTATATATATATATTTCGAATGACTTATTAATAAGTCATACCGAATGACTTATAAATAAGTCATACCGAGAGTTTCATATATATATATATAGATAAGTCATACCAAGTTTCTGCCGACCTAAAGTCATACCGAGACATTTATATATATATATATATATATATATATATATATATATATATATATATATACTAAGTCATACCGAGATTTATATATATATATAAAAGAAGTCATACCAAGCTCAAAAGAAAAGTCATACCGAATTTTCCTTGATCAAAAGGTCATGCTGGAGTGATTTTTTATTTAATTAAAAAGTCATACCAATTTTTTAATTAATAAAATAAGTCATACCGAGAAAAAAAGTCTTGCCCAGCTATTTGAAAAGTCATACAAGGCTTAATTTCAATAAATTAAGTCATACTGATAAAGGTCATACAAGCCTTTTTCTTTCTCTATAAATATGAGAAGAGTGCTTCACTTTTTCAGTGTTAGAAAATCAGTTCAAATTCAGAAATTTGTCTGCATTGTAATATTCACAGATTTCTGTGCAAGTTTGAATATAATTGATTAAACTCGAACACTTCATGTTGAATTCGTTCTAGATTATTTTATCAGTTATAAACTCTAATCATCATATTAATTTTGTAATACTTTTCAAGTTAAAATCATATCTTCTACTTGAACAGTATTTCATTCAAATTAATATTTCGCGAGAAGTTTAAGTAATATTTTTAAATCCAATATTCTGCGATTAAATTTAGATATTGTATTCAACCCCCCTTCTACAATATCAGGGACCAACATACCTTAAAAACTTTAACAGTACATTAATGGAAGATTAATGGAGGTCCAAAGCTTGTTTAATTACCACGTATCTCGTTCTCGCGATCTACGCTCTACGGTATCCACACGAACACTTTTCATGAAGTATTGATGTGTACTAGCACCCGAAAACTGCTTCTCTCTCTATCTTCCTCTTTTCTCAAAATGGCTAGGGTTTTAGAAAAATATGTCTGACTATTAAATCAGCCCATAAAGAGATTATATATAAAGAGAAATAGGTTTTTTAATTATAATCCAATTATAATTAATAATAATCCAAAATTCTAAATTATTTAATTAAGTCTCACTTAATTAATTAATTACTAATTTTATAATTAGTTTAAGTAATTCATTTATTCTATTTATATAATTAATTAAGTCATACTTAATTAATATCATAAATAAAATAAATTATTTATTTAATTTAAATGAAGGGTTTTGAGACACAAACGCAGCGGAATAAACGTGAAAAATAAATCAAAATAGCGAAACCCTCCGCAGGATCCATGCGAAAACAAAAGATTTAATTCGGAGATTAAGAAAAAATACCTTAAAAAGCTTTAAGAGTTCATCAATGGAAGATTAATGGAGGTCCAAAGCTTGTTTAATCACTATGTATCTCGCTCACGCGATCTACGCTCTACGATATCCACACGAATACTTTTCACGAATGATTGATGTATACTAGCACCCGAAAACTGCTTCTCTCTCTATCTTTCTCTTTTCTCAGAACGGCTAGGGTTTTAGAAAAATATGTGTCTTACTATTAAATCAGCCAATAAAGAGATTATATAGAGAGAGGAATAAGATTTCTAATTATAATCTAATTATAATTAATATTAATCCAAAATTCTAAATTATTTAATTAAGTCTTACTTAATTAATTAATTACTAATTTTTAGAATTAGTTTAAGTAATTCATTTATTCTATTTATATAATTAATTATGTCATAATTAATTAATATCATAAATAAAATAAATTACTTATATAATTTAAATTCATAATTTAAATTATTTCTCCTTCAAGCATTCTTTGTATGTGACCCTGTAGGTTATTATTACGTTGGCAACAATTTTAATATCTAATTAAAATTGTAAACAATGAGCGGCATCTAGTAATACATCATTGCTACCCAAGTAGTAATAATAAAATCAGTGATTTGATTAAGCCTTTCGTGAATAATGTTCCATGTAATATAATCCATTTAACCTTATATTATAGATCAAACTCGAGGCTGTATCGTGTCATCCTCTTCAACGTTTAATCCGGGTTTCCTTGATTAATGAGTAGACTATTAAACAAATCAACATTTGAGCACAATCATGCATTTTATAGTCTCACTCAATCAAAAGGCCAATAATATCACTCATAAATAGGAAGGTTAAATCATTTATCTATCATTCATATTTCTCATACGATTCATAGTATACCCAATGTCCACTTTTAACATCACCCGGTTAAAGGTAACTTTTAGTGTAATCAAATATATTAATTCTCGTATAGAAATATAATGATTTCAAGTCAGAGGATCATTACATCATTATCACAGTGAGAATTTCTTATGACACTTATTAACATGTAGAATCTCACGACGGGTCATTCTAGTGTCATTCATTGAGACATGCATTTATGTTCTTGACTTTAGTATCACCATACATATGACCAATGAGATGTGGTCATCTGTCAACAAACATACTAGTCTTATTGCATTATTATTGTCCTTATATAATAATACTCAACTAGGGAATTTTAGGAATAAGATATTATTCATATAATCTCATTTTTAAGTCACATACTTAAAGATATATAATACGTATCAAAATTCTAAGGACATTTATTATGCTTTCAATTTATTACGCAGTAAATAAAACATAATCAATAAAACAAAATCCTTAATAATAAAATATTTTCCTTAAAATATAAAAGTAATTGTCTCTATGGCATAATTACTAACATTAAATTCATAATTTAAATTATTTCTCCTTCAAGCATTTTTTGTGTGTGACCCTGTAAGTTATTATTTCATTGGCAATAATTTTAATATCTAATTAAAATTATAAATAATGAGTGACATCTAGTAATACATCATTGCTACCCAAGTAATAATAATAAAATCAGTGATTCGATTAAGCCTTTCGTGAATAATGTTCTATGTAATATAATTCATTTAATATTGATATTATAGATTAAACTAAAGGCATGTCTCGTGTCATCCTCTTCATAATTTAATCTTTATTTTCTTGATCAATGTGTAGACTATTAAAATCAAATCAACATTTGAGCACGGCCGTGCATTTCATAGTCTCACTCAAACAAGAGGCCAATAATATCACATCTAAAATTAGGAGGATTAAATCTCATCTAGATCATTCATATTTCTCATATGATTCATAATATACTCAATGTCCATTTTTATCATCACCTGGTCAAAGGTAATTTTTAATGTAATCAAAGTATATTAATTCTCGTATAGAAATATAATGATTTCAGCTCAAAGGATCATTACACCATTATCACAGTGAGAATTACTTATGACACTTATTAACATGTACAATCTCACGACGGGTCATTCCAGTGCCATGCATTGAGACATGCACTTATGTTCTTGACTTTAGTATTACCATACCTATGACCAATGAGATGTGGTCATCTCTGTCAACAAACATACTAGTCTTTGTCCATTATTATTGTCCTTGAATAATAATACTCGACTAGGGAATTTTAGGAATAAAATACTATTCATATAATCTCATTTTTAAGTCACATACTTAAAGATATATAATACGTATCAAAATTCCAAGGACATTTATTATGCTTTCAATTTATTATGCAGTAAATAAAACATAATGAATAAATAATAATCAATAAAACATAATCCTTAATAATAAAATGTTTTCCTTAAAATATAAAAGTAATTATCTCTAGGTCACAATTACTAACAATCTCCCACTTGCACTAGAGCCAATTACCCAAGTATCCAATACTCATGGAACTAGTGTGACTTTCGTGATTTTGCTGCGACAAAGTCTTAGTCAGTAGGTCTGCAATATTATTATTAGCATGCACTTTACATATATGTATATCTCCTTGATCATTAATCTCATTAATTAGGTGATATCTCCTAAGTATATTCCCAAACAGCCTTCTTGGCTGCTTCGCAAGCATCAATATACTCAAGCTTTATTGTAGTATCAACAACTGTATTTGCTGTGAACCATTCCAGCATACAACATCTTATTTTAAATAGATAAAACACAAAGCCAGACAGAAATACTAAATCATCGTTTTCTGTCTAGAAACCATCACTGAAACCTCTTACAACTAGGTTCACATCTCCTCCATATAACAAGAATGAATCTTTAGTCCTCTTTAAGGAGTTAAAAATATTCTTGACTTTCATCTAGTGACCATCATATGGATTAGATTGGTACCTGCTCGTCATGCTTAAGGCTTAAGAGACATCATAAAGAGTACATATCATCTCATACATTATAGAACCAATTGCCGAAGCATATGGAACTTTACTCATATGATCCTTATCATTCAATGATTTAGGACAATTTTATTCTGAGATCATTATCCCATTACATTGGAACATATCCATTTTAGCCTCTTTGCATCCCAAATCAATGCAAAACTTTGTCAATGTATGTACTCTAACTTAGGCCGATCAATCTCCTTGTTTTATCTCTATAGATCGTGATCCCTAATATATAGGTCACATCGCCTAAGTCTTTCGTTGAGAAATTATTTCTCAACCAAGTCTTCACAGTCTGTAGAAAAGGAATGTCATTCCCTATTAGTAATATATCATCAACATATAATACTAGGAATGCCACATGGATCTCACTAACCTTCTTATAAACACATGGTTCATCTTCATTTTAAATAAACCCAAACTCTTTGACAGTTTCATCAAAATGAATGTTACATCTCCTCAAGGCTTGACTCAATCCATAAATGGATCGACACAACTTACATACCTTTCCAGCATCCATTGGATCAACAAAAAAATCAGGTTGTGTCATGTACACATCCACATCTTCTTCAAGGCTCCCATTTAAGAAAGTAGTTTTGACATCCATTTGCCAGATTTCATAGTCATAGTAAGCAGCCATAACAAGCAAAATCCTGATGGACTTGACCATAGCCACTGGTGAAAAGGTCTCATCATATTCAATACCATGAATTTGCTTGAAACCTTTTGCCACCAATCGTGCCTTTTAGGTCTCATCATAGTCAATACCATGAATTTACTTGAAAACCCACTTGCACCCTATAGGTTTTACCCATTCAGGTGGATCAACCAAAGTCCATACTTGATTAGTATACATGGATTCCATCTCAGATTTCATGGAATTCAGCCATCTCTTAGAATCTGGAGTGTTCATAGCATCTTGGTAGGTGAGAGGCTCATTTTCGTCCACAAGCATCACATCACCATCTTGAGTCAAGAGAAATCTATAATATCTCTCGGGCTCATGGTGAATCCTACTAGACCTACAAATAACCTGTGTTTCTTGAGCAGTATTGTTTTCTTGTGCATTCTGCTCAGGTTCCTCCATTAGTTCAATGTTATCATGTGGGTCTTGAATTTCATCGAGATCTATTATCCTCCCACTGTCTTTCTTAGAAAGCATTTCTCTTACAAGGAACACTACAGTTCGAGCAACAAACACTTTGTTCTCGGAAGGATTATAGAAAGAATAACCCTTTGTTTCAATTGGGTATCCCACAAAGTTACATTTGTTTGATTTACGTCCTATCTTGTCAGAAGTTAGACGTTTCATAAATGCCTCACATCCCCAAATTTTCATAAATGACATGCTATGACGTTTCTCAGTCCATATCTCATACGGAGTCATCTGAACCATTTTAGTAGGAACTCGGTTAAATGTATAAGCAGCTGTGTCCAAGGTGTAGCCCCAGAAACTAATTGGAAGATTCCTTGACTCAACATTGATAGCACCATGTCCAACAAGGTGTGATCCCTCCTATCAAAAAACCTTTTCTTTGATATTTTCTACTTCATCTTTATAGTCTTTGAACTTTTCAAATGATTCAGATTTGTTCTTCAAAAGATACATATAGCCGTATCTACTAAAATAATTAATAAATTTTATGAAGTTAATAAAAGCTACCTTTTGTCATCGTACGCATATGACAACATACATCATTATGTATAAGTCATACTCGTTCAGTGACCCTTTCACCATGTCTGGTAAAAAGAGTTTTAGTTATTTTGCCAAATAAACCAAGATTCGCATCCTTTTGTATAATTTATAATCAAACTTATCTAAGAATACATTCTTATGTATTCTGGAAATGTGTTTCTCATTAATATGGCCTTAACGACAGTGCCAAAGGTAATGTTTGATTTGAGTCACTTTAGAACATATAAATTATTAACTAGTTGTGCAACATTATAAACCTCGTCATCGAAATAGAATAAATAACTCTTGTTATTTAATTAAAATGAAAAATCTTTTCTTGTCCAAATAAGAAACTAATATAATGTCTCTGCTAATTGCAAGCGCGTTATAATAATTATCAAGTTCTAAATTTTCCTTGTAGGCCAAAAATTAAGTAACGAGTTCCTTCAACTAGAGAAACTACCTTTACTCCAATTCCAACCTGATACTCGAAGCTTGACCCTTACTGATAATCTTCTTCCGATCTTCCAAATAAGCATGACAGTTTAATTTCCAGTTTCCCGATTTTTCATAGAAGCGGCAATCGTCTTCTTTGTCAACACCTCATTTAGAATTTAGAGCCTGTTTTGGGATTAGACTTTGGTTTGACAAGAAAACTAGATCAAATCTTCTCCTTGCCTTTCCATTTTCATTTCCCTTTTGCATTCCCTATGTTTACCATCATTATAGTAGTAGTTCATGCATTTATCATATTGCTTTCAGTAGTTCTCAACATGCTTAGCAACTCAATAGGTGTTTCACCAATCTTATTCATTTTGTTGTTTATAACAAACTAAGATAATTTGGTCCAAAGATTGTAAGATCAAATCTAGGTGAGCCTCTAGACCAATTCGGAAACCCAAAATGTCAAGGTACTCATTATACCCTATAGTCTTTAGAACATGTGGTATAACCGGGTCTCACTCTCCCTACTTGTAAGTGTATAGTACCCTTTAATTGTCAAATATATATCTTGAAGAGTCTGTCCCTCAAATATCCTTTAAGGGTGCTTAATCGTCTCACAAGCATCCATATGCTCGTGTTGGTTCTTAAGATCAGCACTCATAGTTGTAAGAATGAGACATGAAACATCAGTCACAACATCAATTTACTTCTAATAAGCAATATCATTTGCACATGTTACATTATCAGCTTTAATAATAAGGGAAGAGATTTGACTAACATCGTGGTGCACGAGGACTATCATCAAGCTCCTATGTCAGTTGAGGAAATTTGTTTTCGTCAACTTGTCCTTCTCAAGAACTAGTCGTATAGAGAAGTTGTTTGTGTTTATCATTTGATATCTACAATATTAAAGTGTATAAAATAAACTAGATTGCAGATTTTATATTAATTATGTTTAAGTGATTATGGTATATCACCATATACCTCTCACTATTTTTATCAAACTAATAGCCCTAACTATTAATTCGGAAATCATTTCTTTAAATCTTTCTAGTGAGCCAAGATCCATATTTCATCCATGTTTTAAGATAGCGTTGGCTAATACATTCAAATCATGACTATTTAGGTAGACAACATTTGTCGATTATATCAAATATAACTCTTGGAAAGTTTGGTGGAACAACCCTTTGTACACATTTATCCAATAAATCTCACCAAACCCTATGCCTCTAAACCCACAATCCTATTGTGATGATTTAGTTAAGTTAGACCCAACGTTTCAACAAACTAAGTACATTTACTTGTCACATTTTTCCTTGATTGATAAGAGCACTTCACTTTGGCAAACCCACTCCTTCTCAATCTAGATCTTGATGTGTATAAACATTGGAAGACATCTTTATTAACTTAATATTTATTTAGGGATTTATTATTTAACGATTATGATCCCATCATAAAGAGATTCTCAATTTTTCCTTGATCAAATAATCCATTTCAATATTCGTCAATGGTTTGATTTCCAGATTGTCGGAGAAGTCACAAGCGGTCTCACTTAAAACCCAACTTTCTTATGAATAATAATTCGCTTTTGACAAAATCTCCCCATATCAGAAAAAAGAAAATTCATATTCAATACCGTGTTTCATAAACACAAGAATCTCATGATCGTATGTTTAATTTTAAAATCTTGAATCGTTACAGATTTTAGCTTTCTTAAGAAGGCATGGCATAGGTGTCGTATCTAATACATACATCATTCCAACGCATACATATCTACACATGCATTCATATACATATATGTATTATGCGTAAATTAAACGTGTTTGGTTATGGCCCCATCATGTGTGATATTTCCAAGCTAATGGAAATATCAAGGTCAATCTATGGTGGTTTAAAATACTACACTATTACATGTCTTTATCTTCTTCATTGCTCCATCATCTGGACTGCCTCCTAGCTTCCTTGCTTCCAAGTCTCCATTGAACAATTACATTGAATGATAAATAAATCTATTCTAATGAAATTACAAGAAGAACTCCAGTAACATTCGAGATTAACAATTACAATGAATAAACGACATGCAAGTCGTATTTAAAAATCAAAACCATAATTCAAAACCACTATCTTATGGGTCTTTAGGCCATAACCATCCACCATGCTATCACATAACACATGCAATATATCTCAGATTATATAAACATATCATATAATCATATATAACAAATTTTGTAATTTTAGAAAATTAAATAAATTTCAGAAAATAATAAATCGCAGTTTTGGAGCCTGTACCGTCATCAAATGGCTTACAGACTCGAAGCTGGCATTGTCAGTATTACTCAGCGACACAATTCCAGTCAGAAACCACATATCGTTTGCGAAAATAGGACACTGGACACAAATTTCAGAAAATCTACCGAAGCCGTTTTAGAATTCGTATCGAATACGATTCCCATAATAAGAACAAACATGTATCATATACATATAGCAATACACACAATCATCATATGATTATACATCACATGAATATCATATATTCAAAATCATATATACACGCATATATATACATATTGTATCGCAACAAATTCATTACGGTCATATACATACTCATATATATGAAAAATTGTAAACATACAACTGAATTAAAACATTTCACAAGTAGCTCTGATGCCATTTGAAGGGTTTCGGGGCACAAACGCAGCGGAAAAACGAGAAAAAACCAGTAATATAAATCGAAACCTTCCGCAGGATCCATGCGAAAACAAAAGATTTAATTCGGAAATAAAGAACAAATACCTTAAAAAGCTTTAACAGTACATTAATGGAAGATTAATGGAGGTCCACGTATCCCACTCTCGCGATCTACGCTTTACGGTATCCACACGAACACTTTTCATGAAAGATTGATGTGCACTAGCACCCAAAAACTGCTTCTATCTCTATCTTCCTCTTTTTTCAAAACGGCTAGGGTTTTAGAAAAATATGTCTGACTATTAAATCAGCCCATAAAGCGATTATATAGAGAGAGGAATAGGTTTTCTAATTATAATCCAATTATAATTAATACTAATCCAAAATTCTAAATTATTTAATTAAGTCTCACTTAATTAATTCATTACTAATTTTAGAATTAGTTTAAGTAATTCATTTATTCTATTTATATAATTAATTAAGTCATACTTAATTAATATCATAAATAAAATAAATTACTTATTTAATTTAAATTCATAATTTAAATTATTTCTCCTTCAAGCGTTCTTTGTGTGTGACCCTGTAGGTTATTATTACGTTGACAACAATTTTAAAATCTAATTAAAATTGTAAACAATGAGCGGCATCTAGTAATACATCATTGCTACCCAAGTAATAATAATAAATCAGTGATTCGATTAAGCCTTTCATGAATAATGTTCCATATAATATAATCCCTTTAATCTTGATATTACAGATTAAACTCAAGACATGTCTCGTGTCATCCTTTTCATAATTTAATTTTTATTTTCTTGATCGATGAGTAGACTATTAAAATCAAATCAAGATTTGAGTACGGCCGTGCATTTCATAGTCTCACTCAAACAAGAGGCCAATAATATCATACCTAAAATTAGGAGGATTAAATCTCATCTAGATCATTTATATTTCTCATACGATTCATAATATACCCAATGTCCATTTTTATCATCACCCGGTCAAAGGTAACTTTTAATATAATCAAAGTATATTAATTATTGTATAGAAATATAATGATTTCAGGTCAAAGGATCATTACACCATTATCACAGTGAGAATTATTTATGACACTTATTAACATGTAGAATCTCACGACGGGTCATTCCAGTGCCATGCATTGAGACATGCACTTTTGTTCTTGACTTTAGTATCACCATACTTATGACCAATGAGATGTGGTCATCTGTCAACAAACATACTAGTCTTTGTGCATTATTATTGTCCTTGAATAATAATACTCCACTAGGGAATTTTAGGAATAAGATATTATTCATATAATCTCATTTTTAAGTCACATACTTAAAGATATATAATACGTATATAAATTCCATGGACATTTATTAAGCTTTATATTTATTACACAGTAAATAAAACATAATAAATAAATAATAATCAATAAAACATAATCCTTAATAATAAAATATTTTCGTTAAAATATAAAAGTAATTTTCTCTATGGCACAATTACTAACAGGTCATCCTCTGTAAGATATCATTGGCTAGTCCTTAAGTCAAATAGTAATTTCTGTTGAGAAGAGTATAAATTTTCCTCAGAGTTGCATAGTCCTGTTCCATCACCTGTGAAAAAGTGAAGGTGAAATGTGAACCATCTTCATATTCGAGGTGAAGAAGATCCACACCCCTCTTCCTTTGGCCTCTTATAGCAATTAATCCTTGTGATCTAATTGGGATGTAATTGTTTGCCTTTGACTGGAACAATTCTGAAAGGAAGAGTGTCTAAACTTGTAACACTATAACTTATGTAACTCAACTGAAAAGAAAAGATACTTAACCGGAAGACAATCAAGAACATGAAGCCACAAAGAAATCAATGCTAAATGAAGACAAGGTAATTGATACAATTCAACATGATAACTATGATCAAATAAAGAAGAAATCATTGAAAGAAGTTCAAGACAGAGTTGTTCACGCCTCAGTGATTTGTAACTTAAAAGATTCAAGATCATAACTATCAGTATCAATAAGGCTAATTGATTTCAAATGAACAAGAAGGAAAGCAATAATTGGAAAGTCATATTATTAATTGAATATGGTAATCTATTCAAGAAGCAGAAACACTATCAGGACTAGTCACTTATTAATCAGACCATTGCATCAAGTGTCAGGACATTGATAGCAAGTTTATGTCAGTAATAGAGATCCAGGTTCAAGAGCTTGTTGAAGAATATGGAAGACATAAGAAATCACAAGTTCAAGATGTTGCATAGAAGTTTCAAGATTGAAGCCCAGAATTTCTCTAAGTACAAAATGTTCGAGATAGCCAAGTAGAACATTCCTATGTAGAAATTCTACTTAGATGTTTGAGATAGCTAAGTAGAACATTCATATGTAGAAATTCTACTTAGATGTTCGAGATAGCTAAGTAGAACATTCCTATGTAAAAATTCTACTTAGATGTTCGAGATAGCCAAGTAGAACATTCCTATGTAGAAATTCTACTTAAAAGTTCGAGATGACCAAGTAGAAATTCTCAAGTAGATATTCTACATGGAGGGCAGTTTCAACATGACACATGGCATCATCTAATTGGCAGATTTCCAAGCTTTCAAGATAAAATAAGATTTATGTGGATATCATTGGGCCACGTATATCTTAGTCTTTGAATTCTACAGGACATAGATTACAAGTAGTATAAATAGAAGTACTTGTGTATTATTGAAAAAGAGTGAGAGCAATATTTTCGAGATAAAGACTTGTAAAAGAGAGAGAGTATATTCATAGAGCTTAGTATCATTTACTACCCTATTTACTTCTGGTGTACTTTGTAATGAATGTTGTAACAACCCTTTCAAGTTATATATAAGACATATATTCCTTGAATCATTGTGTTCATTTATTATATGGTATTTATTGCTTCTTAAATTCGAAAAGTTGTATTCACCTCCCCCCCTCTACAACACATTTGGACCTAACAATTGGTATCAAAGCTTCATGTTTAACATACAAAACATAGATCCTTGTGTTTGGTAGAAGATTTGTGAGTTTTCATCTTCCAGAACTACTTTTCGATTTTTCTCAAAAAGTGGGCCTTAATTCGTTTCTAGTGAAAACTCATCAAAAAAAATTATTTAAATACTCCAGGTGTGATTATTTAGCATGGATGGATTTTAGATAATTTTTGTGAATTAATCTGGGTACTTTGATATTTGGTGTTCTTGAGTGTTCATCATTGTTCTTGTTAAAGAAGACAAACCCAGCAATTTTTTGATTTCCTTTTCAAAAAGACAAAAGGTGTTATTAGTTTTTGATTTGACATATATCTCACAACAAAAAGTTTTACAGAACATATTTAGTACCTAGCACGTGGGTTAGGTGAATTAGGTGAGAAAAGCCATAAAAGTCAAAAAGTGTAAAAAGTAACATTGTTTATTCAACATTAAAGTGACCTGCTAAAGTGACATATAGCAATTTTTTTCCAAGGACAAAAGTTCTACATAGAGTTTCTACTTGGAATATTCTACTTGAATATTCTACTTGAAGAAAGTTCGATTTGGACAAAAGTTCTACTTGGAGAATTTCGACTTGGGCAGTTGTTCTACATAGATATTCTACTTAGCCTAGTCTTGGGTACTTAGAAATTTTTGGTGTCCAGAATTTGAACTTTGATTTATTTTAAGATAATTTAATTTTCTTTTAATTACTACTCAAGTAATAAGAAAAGTTTATTATCTTTACTTTAAATCCACATTAAGATGGCACCTAAAAACAATTTCAAGATTCCAATGTTCGACCGAGATCATTATGAAGAATGGGTATTGAGAATGAAACTTTACCTTGAGTCCGTCAATCCTGAATATCTGGAAGTCCTCGACAAAGGTAAATTTGTACCAATGGTTGTTGTTCCTGAGCATATGGAAGGAGATGTGGTAGTACCACAACGGTCTGAGCCTAAGAAGGCAGTAGACTTTTCAGATGCTGATAAGGAGCAGATAGCTTTCGATACATCCGTTCGACAAACACTGATGGAATCCCTAGATCATGAGATGTTTAATGTAGTTAAAGGACTAACTACAGCAAAGAAGATTTGGGATAAGCTAGAGGTCGTCATGGAAGGTACCATTGAGGTCAGAAGCAACAAAATACTTATACTCAAGATGGAGTATGATACCTTCAGAATAAGAAAATGTGAAAGCATAACAGATGTCTATCTAAGATTCAGTCAGTTAGTTTTGGATTTGAATATGAGAGGTGTAAATCTCCCCGTGGTTGAAGTCAACACGAGATATCTGAGGAACCAGCCAAAAAGAATCGAACATAGAGTCTACGCTGTTAGAGAAACCAGAGATTTGCACACAACTATTCTGGAAGAATATTATGGAATTCTAAAGACCTATGAGCTGGAAACACTTCAAGATCAAGCATGGGACAATGATTCAAGAGGAAAAGAAGTTGCATCAGGGTTAGTTACCGATGAGGTAGAGTCTAAGAAGGCAATGATTGCAGAAAAGCCTAGATCATCACCTGCATCACATAAAGTTGAAAATGATGATGAGTGCACATCAAATAGTGATGATGACTACTTCACCCAAGAAGAGCTGGACAATATGGATGATAGTGTCGTGGCATACATGGCTAGGAAGTTCAGTAATATAAGATTCAGAAAGAGTAACCGACCACAGAGTAAATCTTCATCTTACTATCGGGTTACTAGGGGTGGTGGTAGTTCACAAGGCTGTAAAGGGAAAGGTAAGAGTACCAGCTACAAATCTCCTTTGGATTTCAAAATGAAGTTCAAATCTCCTTTGCTACCGACTGCAAGAAGCCGAAACAGACATATCCCAAAGAAACATATGAAGCCCTCAAAAGCAAGTATGAAACCCTGGTGAAGGAAAGACATGGAAAAAGAGCTTTAGTAGTTACAGAAGGCAGAGCATGGGATGATTCAGATGAGGAAGAAGTTATTTATACAGCAAACTTTGCCCTCATGGCTGAGACATCAGATGAACCAGAGGTACCAGTTCTAACCCTTAAAGAAGAAATGTCTATTGTTGATTATAAGGTGCAGAACGGGGCTCTTAGCGAAGAGATCTATATGTTGTGCAAAAGCCTAAATACTTCTCAAAAGGAATAGAAAACACTTGTTGCCAAATGCAGAATGCTTGAGGCTAAAGTGGAAGAATTAGAGGCTGCTTACACTATAGATACTTCCCTAAGAAACTCTATTAAAACTTTGGAACACAAGCTCAACCTTAAGGAAGAATTAGAAGCATGTCTTAGGAATAAACTAGCTGAGTTAGAAACTAAATGCGAAGCTTATAAACTAGCAGCTAGTAAAGTGAATGTTGATAGTGGTACATTTAAGAAGATAACTGGAGTAGGTGTAGGACTTGACTATTCTAACTTATCAAAGAAGGAAAGAAAGAGGCCTATAGATACTAGTTCCAGTAAGATTAAAAATGAAATACCTAGTATTCTTAAATCCACTGTCAAACCTATCTTTAAACACTTCGTTCCTCAAGAAGAAGAAGAGACTGAATTATTAGTTAGATATGAGATAGAGATGGAAGATCGCCAGAGAGAACAACCGGTAACTCCTATTAAACAAGTTAAAATCAAATCCCCTAGAGAAGAATCTAGACCAGGATTAGGAGCTAAGGCTGTTAAACAACAGAGTAAAAAGGAGAAAGGCATAAAAGAGGTTAAGGCAGAACGAGTAAAAAAGCATGTTATCACTGTAAATCTACTGAACATCTTTCTTATGCATGTAAATCAAACATGAATATTCCTGTTGCACATGCCATGCCTGTACCACACACAATGAATAACATGCATCAGAATCATGCACAATGTGGTCAACCAAATTGTATGCCATGCACTTTTAACGTCATGCAAACATTTGTAAACTTGATGAATGCAACTAGTCAAACATGTCTAAATACTGCTACTAGTTCTAATGTCAAGAAGAAGCATGTGAGAGCTAAGACTGCTAGTCCTCCTAAAGTAAGGAGTGACAAGCCTTCTCCTAAGAATGACAAATCTGTCAAGTCTGAAAAAGGGAAAGACAAAGTCGAAAGCTCTAGTAATGTTAAAAAAGTTGCATCTCCTGTTGTTAAATCTGATAATTCTCGATCTTATAGAAAAGCCGGGCCCAATCAATCTTGGGTTCCGAAGAACGTCTAATCAATTTGTAATTGCAGGGCATTAAGCGGAACAGAAATAAAGTTATATGGGTGCTAGATAGTGGAGCATCAAGGCATATGATAGGAAACAAGTCCCTGCTTACAGAAGTGGTTATGAAGGTTAGTCCTTATGTTACCTTTGGAGATGACAGCAAAGGAGTGACAAAGGGATATGGCAAACTGAAGACTGGTAATGTCATCATTGAAGATATTTCTTATGTTGAGGGAATGAAGCACAATCTGTTGAGTATCACTCAATTTTGTGACAAAGGATACGAAATTGTCTTCAATAAGAAAGGTGTATCAATCACTCACATTAAGGAAGGTTCATTGGCTTTAAGAGGAGTTCGAAAGGCAGATCTTTTCGTTGCTGACATGGATTCGGCAAACCAGAATGAAGTGACCTGTTTCTACAGCAAAGCTTCAGATGATGAAAGCTGGTTATGGCATAAAAAGCTATCTCACCTAAACTTCAAAACGATGAATGCTCTCACAAGGCGAGAATTGGTGAAAGATCTACCTCAAATGGAGTTTGCTCCTAAAGGACTCTGTGAAGCTTGTGAAATGGGAAAGTCAAGGCGAGCATCGCATAAAAGTAAAGAAATTTGTAGTATCACTGAGCCTCTACAACTTCTACATATGGACTTATTTGGCCCAGTGAATGTACTATCTTTATCAAGGAAAAGATATGCGTTGGTAATCGTCGATGACTTCTCCAAGTATACATGGGTATTGTTCGTTATGACAAAAGACGAAGTACCTTTCCAAATCATTGATCATATCACTCAAATTGAGAATGTTTCAACACTCATTGTGAAGACGATTAGATCAGACAATGGCACGGAATTTAAGAATGCAATCTTGAATGATTTCTGTGTTTCTAAAGGAATACGTCATCAGTACTCAGCCCCGAGAACTCCACAGCACAATGGAGTAGTTGAAAGGAAGAACAGAACATTAGTTGAAGCAGCAAGAACTCTGTTATATGAATCAAAACTTCTTCTATACTTTTGGGCTGAAGTAGTGAGTACAGCATGTTACACTCAAAATAGAACCTTGATTGTAAAAGTTAAAGAAAAGACACCATGTGAACTAATGAATAACAGAAGACCAACAATCAAATACTTTCATGTCTTTGGAGCTAAATGCTACGTACTTATAGACGATGAGAATTTAGGCAAGTTTGAAGCTAAAGCACGTGAAGGGATATTTGTGGGTTATTCTACAAATGTGGTGGCAGCTTATCGGGTATTCTTAGTGAATGATCAGAAAGTGATTGAAAGCTACAATGTCAGATTCGGCGATACTAAACTTCCATCAATTTCTAAAGATAATAGTGAACCTGAGTCCCTAATGTTTCAAAATCTGGACTTAGATGAAATTGAAGATGAACCTGAGTTGGTTGTTATTTCAAATATGCCAAGTGTTCGAGAAGAAATACCCGAGTCTAATGCAAGATCAGAAGAAACTTCTTCAGCACAGTCCGACAACAACTCAGGGGGAGTAAATAGCAGCTCAAGGACAAGTGTTCAAGGCTCAAGACGAGATGACACTAGTTCTGTAGGAGCTGGCACTAACTCAGGGGGAGTTAGTGGAAATAACACAAGTAGTCAACACAACAATTCATAATTTCAAGCTGAATCATCAAGACAATTTCCAAGAGAACGGGTATGGAGTAGAGACCATCCGTTTGAATTAATTATTGGTGATCCAGATGCTGGTGTGTCTACTAGAAGATCTGCAAGAGCTGACATAGCTAATATTTGCTTATATTCTGGGTTTTATCCAAGCTTGAACCTAAAGAAATAGAAGAAGCTCTTGGTGATGCTGATTGGGTAATTGCAATGCAAGAAGAGCTCAATCAGTTTGAAAGGCAGAAAGTTTGGAAGCTGGTACCCCGACCGAAGAACAGATCAGTAATTGGAACTAAGTGGGTATTCAGAAATAAACTGGATGAAGACGGACTTGTAACACGAAACAAGGCTCGTTTGGTAGCGAAGGGTTATTCTCAAAAAGAAGGTATTGATTATGATGAGACTTACGCTCCAGTTGCAAGACTTGAGGCAGTCAGGATGTTCTTGGCCTTTACAGCACACAAGAACTTCAAGGTTTTTCAGATGGATGTGAAAAGAGCCTTCCTGAATGGAGAACTAGAAGAAGAAGTATTTCTGGAACAGCCACCTGGCTTTGTTGATCCAGAACTTGTAGATTTTGTGTACTTTCTCTTCAAAGCTGTCTATGGCCTCAAACAATCCCCAAGACGATGGTATGAAACCCTATCCTTGTTCTTAATTGCAAGTGGTTTTACTAGGGGAGTAATTGATAAAATATTGTTCTATAAAAATGTAAAAGGTGATTTAATACTTGTTCAAGTCTATGTGGACGATATTATTTTTGGGTCATCAAATGAACGCTTGTGCGAGAAATTTGCCAAGCTAATGCAGGATAAGTATGAGATGAGCATGATGGGAGAGCTGTCCTTCTTCCTTGGATTACAGATCAGTCAGAGAAAAGAAGGAATCCTTATCTGTCAGTCCAAGTACATCAAAGATTTACACAAAAAGTATAATCTAGAAGATGCATCAACATCTAAAACTCCCATGGCAACAGCCACGAAGCTTGATGAAGACAAATCAGGTAAACCAGTTGACATCACAAGCTATCGAGGTATGATTGGCTCACTCCTTTATTTAACTGCAAGTAGACCAGATATTATATTCGCAACTTGTTTGTGTGCAAGGTTCCAAGTGGATCCTAGAGAATCACATCTCATAGCCGTCAAACGAATCTTTAGGTATCTCAAGGGCACATCAAATCTAGGGATTTGGTACCCAAGAGATACAGGTTTTAATCTAATTGGCTATTCCGATTCAGACTATGCAGGTTGCAGGATTGATAGAAAAAGCACATCTGGTGCATGTCAATTTCTTGGTAGAAGATTGGTGTCCTGGCAAAGTAAAAAGCAACACACAGTATCTACTTCTACTGCTGAAGCTGAGTACATTGCTGCTGGAAGCTGTGTAGCTCAAATACTGTGGATGAGGAATCAATTGAAAGATTATGGCATGGAACACAAAAAGATTCCAATCATGTGTGACAACACAAGTGCCATTGCCATGACCAACAATCCTGTAGACCACTCGAGAACCAAGCATATAGATATCAGGTATCACTTCATTAGAGAACATGTCGAGGAGGGGACTGTGGAGTTACATTTTGTACCCACAATGCAACAAATTGCAGATATATTCACTAAACCTCTTGATGAAACAACAATCAATAGGTTGGTTGGTGAATTGGGGATGCTTAACACAAGTTAGTGATTTCTCCTATTTGTAAAATTCCAGTTTTAATCATGTACATATGTTTTTAGTCTTGTCAACTGCCTATTTTATTTGTGCAAAGTTAAAAACATATGAAAATAATCTCTACAATTTCTCAAAATATCACTTCTGCATGCTAATTAATCATTATGGACTTAGACTTAAAATGATTAATTAATGAGTATTTTAGGATGCATGTTGTGTTATTTTACATAAATTCATTGTGCTTTATAAGTAATTATTGGAAATCTTTGAATTTATGTTGGTTATATTGCATGATCATAGGGGGAGTTAAATTCATATTACTCTAAAATTTGCATGATTTTTAGATGAATTTACCTGTGTTTTTCATGTAATTTTTATTGATTTAGAGGCCTTAGAATTGTCAAGGAATGTTTTTAATTATTTACTTTGTTAAAAATCCTTGATTTGATATCTATATTAATTTGGCAAAATTAATTGTTATTTTTATTGTAAAAATTGCTAAATTATTATAACTATCTTCAAAATCAAAAATTTTGAAAATTCTAAGTCTGGGAAGAATATTTGAGATGAGGTCTATCTCGAAATTCGACTTGAAGTTCGAGTTACAGTTCCCAGTGTGCCTGTTCAAAATTCCAAGTATGGGAAATTGTTCGACTTAGGTTCTATCTCGAACATTATCTCGAAATTCGACTTGATATTCGACTTAGGTTCTATCTCGAACATTATCTCGAAATTCGACTTGATGTTCGACTTAGGTTCTATCTCGAACATTATCTCGAAATTCGACTTGATGTTCGACTTAGGTTCTATCTCGAACATTATCTCGAAATTCGACTTGATATTCGACTTAGGTCCTATCTCGAACATTATATCGAAATTCGACTTGATGTTCGAGATAGAGTCCCCAGGATTGTACTTGGAATTTTATTTAGTTTTTAGGGGATTTTTCGTTCCCTGGTGGGTTTTTTAATGCTGTTTTAACTGATTAAGTGATTATTTGTTCGAGTTAGTGTCATCTCGAACTGTATCTCAAATATTCAACTTGATGTTCGAGATAGTCTCTATCTCGAACCTCATCTCGAATTTCGACTTACATGTTCGAGATAGTGTTCGACTTAATGTTCCCCAGTGCGTACTTAACATTTTTTTCTTGTTTTCACAGGGGTATTTTTGTCTTTGCTCATATATGCCTATATATACATCTCTAACTTCAATCAGTTTTCACTTTTACCTAATTGTTTTAACCCTAAATTTTTACAGCCCCCACCCTCCCTCCTTCCCTGCGATTTCAAACCCTGTACATTCGATTTGTGTTAAAACTCATACATATCTCGAATTGCTGCCCGTTTTTAATCTTCCATCACTATTTGCATCCCATAATTGTGTATTTCTGTGCATCTATAACAATTCTTAACTGTGATTGGTATATACACACTTATCTACACACGCACGCACATAGTACTATTGCTCACATCGAAGTCAGTACTTTAATTAGTAATTGGTATATACATACAACTCAGTGCTATTAATTACATACTTGGTTGGTGTATTTTGATTTCGCATCCTTCTTTGAGAACAATTCCGTGGTTTAGTTACAAAGTCAGTTCTTTGTTTAATTAAAAGAAATTGTTCTGTTTTTTTCTGTGATTAATTATCTGTGCTATTTTTCAAAACAAACATTAATTAATTTCCAGAATATTATTTACAATCATGGCTCACCAATTTTCACTTGCCAAAAACAATTTTTATAATATTTCTACGGAAATTGGTGATCAACTCCCGCGCTTCAAGTTTTGGGTACGATTTCTTAATTTGTACTCCAAGGCTAGTGTTGCTTTTACTGCCAAACCAACACTAGTCCATGATGCATTACAGCAATTATGGACTAGTGCGGTTACATTTGGGAGCAAATCTACCCCCTATGGTTTCAGGTTTACCTTGGCGGGTCAGGAATATCAAGTGACCGAGGAAGTGTTCAACATGGTTCTGGGCTTCCCAATCAAGGATGTTTATGACCCCGAACCTACAATGGCAAAGCGTATTAAGTTCTTTGAAGAGATTGGATGCTATCCTCCTTCTGGACGGATCTTACCTGGCGCCATCCAGAAATAATATTTCCATGTGGAATGGAATTACTTTTTCGAGGCCATCACAAGATGTTTTCGGGAACGCAAAAAAGATTATCATCAGATTTCAATTCTCATGCAGGTCTTTGCAGTTTCCCTAGCCCGTGAACTGGACATTAATTATGGCAGAATCATTCTATCGGAGATCGTGACTGCAATGGGGTCACCTGCAAGCAGAGATCTTGCAACTACTGATGTTTTATGCTGGTATCCTCGATTTTTGCAAATGCTTGTTAATCACTTAGTACCAATTGATGCTTTATCTGTGAGACAGGCATTTGCAACAAGTGCGACATCTGCATCGCTGGGAATGGGCACCAAGTCCCTCACGATGATTGCTAATCAAGATAAACATCACGGCAAGGCGATGTCTATTCCTGATAACATTCAAGTATGGATTAAGTATGATGCAGGTATTACTTCCATGGCGGGGACCTCCCACATTTCATCACATGCTCAGAATCCCTCTACCCATGCTGACGCATTCCAGGGGATTCCTGACGAGAATCTTGGTGATGAAGATGACGATGATCATGGACATTCTCACGGTCAATCTTCTGCCAGTCAAAGGGACAGACAACCTACTCAACATGTTGATTCTGCTTCCTTTGCTGGACAAGGTAATGAAGAAGGTAATTTCTTTGAACAAGAGCAAATCTCTGTTCACACTACTAATACTTCTTCATCTAAATCTGATTCTGTGGCCCAAGATTCTGCTAGCCCGCAGGATCTATCCCAGGGCAAGAGCTATATTTCTGATTCTGAGTCTGATACTCTTGCTTCCTCTCTTTCACCCTCGCTGACGGGAGTCAAAAGGCAGGCACCTGTAGATTTAGGTGAGGGTTCTGAGAGTGACCCCGAAGTGCAGCCTCTTATTCGGAAGAAAGCCAAATTTTCGCATGCTGCATCTTCACAAGCCCAGTCCAAACCTAGTGTGTCTATCACAACCACTCCACCTCACGTGAGTGGTTCACCCATTGCACATTATACACCTAGGGATTTTGGTGAGGATTTTATGCCTTCTGAAGAGCCTGTTACTTCAGAAAGGCAAGAAGCTTTTATTGCTTTCTAAGTACCTTCACCGGTACATACTGATGCTGCAGAGAGGATCGGTTCTGATGTTGTACTAGAACACTCTGCAGCCTCTCAGCCTGAGATTCCACCTCAGGACCTGACAGGAACAGATCCCATAACTGCTACTTACTTTGCTTATCCAGTTTCTGCAGGTACTGCTTTCACTTTCAGGACTATTATTGAAGACATACACGAGCGTGAGACAGGGAGTGTGTGTGAGCGTTTAGGGAGTGAGGGACCTTCATTTTTAAGGCCCGAAACCGAGCGACAAACACTAATAGAACGATTTTTAGAGCGAGGACACCCAGACAAAACACCGTCCCTTAATCTTGAAAAACTTGCCACGCGTATGGCAGCGGTTGAAAATGAAATAAAGCAGTTCGGGCAGTCTATGAGGCAGTTAGGGATCAATGTTGAAGACAACCAACGAGCTCTTGATGACTACGCGACACAGATGGCCAGTCAAGCGACAGCTTTCGATGAGTTGACAAACAAGGTGAATGACTTGGGCCATGTTGGTGGTATCTTGGGCAGCACTCTGAATGAGAGGTTGGGAGCTGTACAATGGCAACGGAAATCAGTAGGATGATGTATGCAGTTAGGAGCTTTGTTCTCCCAGAGTGCTTTGACGAACAGTACAATCAACCTCCCCCTAATAATGATGGTGCTGGTGGTGCTGGAGATACTGGTGGAGCTGAACCCTCGGGTTCTGGTCTGGCGAGAAAGGTGGTGTTCCGGATAACTCACCTAAGGGGGAGAGTGGACAGGAGACGAGACAGCAGTCGCTAACTATTGAAGAGATTGCAGAATAGACTACTGATTTTGTCAAAGAAAGTGAGCCAGTAAATGAAGAAGAGGCTCAGAGAAAGAGGAAGGGTAAGGCAGTGGTGGCTGAGCAAGAAGAGCCATTCATTGACTTGAGTCATCATCAGGAAAAAGTTCATGAGGGACTTGATTCAGATTCTGATATGGAGGATGTTCCTTTAGCACATGCTATTAGAAGATCTTTGAAGGAACAAGGTGGAGGTGCTGGAATGTCTTCTGGACAGCCTGAAGAAATACCTGTTGATAAGGAGACTCTGGAAGCTCAACAGTTGGCCTTGGAACAAGCTCAGTTCTATAAAATGAAGATGATGCAGGATGAAGGTGTTTTCCTTGAAAAGCAAGCGGAACTCAAGGAGAAACAGTATGATCATGAGCTTGCAAGGTTAGCTGATCCTCAAGTAGATCTGGACAAGAGAAGGATCAGACAGAAATGGGATGATGCAAGGAAGATCCTATCGGGAATTTGTGCGAAAGGAACTCATAACAAAGAGGCGGAAGACTTGTTCTACAACTTGAACTTGCAGAATCCACTGATTGTTGACTATATAAATGCTTTGAAAAGGTTGATCTCAAAAGTCAGAGTTGGATACAATGCGATGGTTAAGGAGTGGCAGGTCATCTTGTCTTTAGTCGAAGGAGTCCCGACATCTTTCTTGTATGTAGATGATCAATTCATCTCGAGAAGATCTGCGTCAGAGTTGTTCTTGCTAGCAACGAAAATTCAATATTCTCAAGCGGAGGAGCTTAGCATTCTGTATAGAGATCAGTTAATGCAGCTAGCAGAGAATAAGGGACCAGAATTCTCAGCGAATCTTGATGTTGTTCGGATGGTTGTTGATGGAAAGATGAAAAGGGTTAGTTTAGAAGAAAATGACCTAATGGCTCTATCGGTAGAATCCCTAAAGGCTGTCTGTAGGCAAATGATGAGTAAGGGATTCACTTCTGACATTAAGGAGAAGTCAGTGGAGTTTATTGAAAGGGTCATATTTAAGATGAGCAATGAAATCTGGAAGTGTGATATTATTGCTCCAAACCCTCTAGACAATGTAAAGATTGAGACGGAGCTAATTGAAAGAAAATGGAACATTCTACAAGCTGTTAAGAATGTAGATGAAGCTCTGACTCTTCCTTCTGGATCACTGGAACAAGGAGAAATAAGGGAGGCAGTTGGTGTTCCAGGAAGAGATAGTGTATACTGGATACACTCATATGACGATGACACAGCTGATGCTTTGGCATTCATAGATGCAGACCAGAATCAAATTTTACTGCACATGAGCAGGAAATGGCTACTGCAAACTCAAGATGCCGCATTTCTGGAAAGAGTTTTAGAAGTGTTCAAATGGGGCGAAGTGGAAAATGAGAATGTGGATGAGAAGCAGAGACTTCTGAAGTACCTGTCCGAAGTAGTGGTGGAAAAGAAGCGGATGGAGCGAGATGCGGCTAGTATCCACAATACTAACCGTGTTAAGGGCTACCCCAAAATGATCTATTGTCAGTTCAAGGCTGATAAATCTCATTGGAAGTCACAGCTCATAATGAAAAATTTTGAGGACATCCAAAAGATCAGAACTACTCAGGAGGTGGACAAACTCAGAAGGCTTTTCAGGCATCCTTATCTAGAGCCCAGAAATCCTCTAGAAATGGAAGCGGTAAGTCTGTTGAATGCAAGGTGGAAACAACTTCATGATCCAGTTTACAAGAAAGAACAGCAGCAGAAGGAAAGGCGCAGAAAGCTGAAGGAGGAGAAGCGCCAAGCTGAAGAAGCTAGGAAGAGGAAACAGAATTAGAACTAACGGTCAGAGTGGTGTGAACTTGAAGTTGGAAAAACTTCATATCTGTTGGTTGCTTTAACTCACTTGAGGAAAATTCACCTGATCACGGTATGCGAGATAGGCTAACTTACCATACTGTAACCGTGAATCAGAGTGGATTCAATAAGGTGATATAAGTTTGACTGAAAGGTGTGAAATAATCCAGGTGATAGGAATCACTCAAATGATCTTTAATTCGAAGTTCGAATTTTCTCTCTAGCTTAAGTTTTATTTATTCTAGTTCTTTGAATTATTTTCAAGTTTATTTTCAGTTGTAATTTAAACAAGACAGTAATGTTATTTATCTTTTTCTCGTCTCATTGTTTAGTTGAGTTATCCCTTGTTAATTTGAATATCATTGTTAGACTATCAAATAGGGGGAGATTGAAAGGAAGAGTGTCTAAACTTGTAACACTATAACTTATGTAACTCAACTGAAAAGAAAAGATACTTAACCGGAAGACAATCAAGAACATGAAGCCACAAAGAAATCAATGCTAAATGAAGACAAGGTAATTGATACAATTCAACATGTTAACTATGATCAAATAAAGAAGAAATCATTGAAAGAAGTTCAAGACAGAGTTGTTCATGCCTCAGTGATTTGTAACTTAAAAGATTCAAGATCATAACTATCGGTATCAATAAGGCTAATTGATTTCAAATGAACAAGAAGGAAAGCAATAATTGGAAAGTCATATTATTAATTGAATATGGTAATTTATTCAAGAAGCAGAAACACTATCAGGACTAGTCACTTATGAATCAGACCATTGCATTAAGTGTCAGGACATTGATAACAAGTTTATGTCAGTAATAGAGATCCAGGTTCAAGAGCTTGTTGAAGAATATGGAAGACATAAGAAATCACAAGTTCAAGATGTTGCATAGAAGTTTCAAGATTGAAGCCCAGAATTTCTCTAAGTACAAAATGTTCGAGATAGCCAAGTAGAACATTCATATGTAGAAATTCTACTTAGATATTCGAGATAGCTAAGTAGAACATTCCTATGTAGAAATTCTACTTAGATGTTCGAGATAGCTAAGTAGAACATTCCTACGTAGAAATTCTACTTAGATGTTCGAGATAGCCAAGTAGAACATTTCTATGTAGAAATTCTACTTACAAGTTCGAGATGACCAAGTAGAAATTCTCAAGTAGATATTCTACATGGAGGGCAGTTTCAACATGACACATGTCATCATCTAATTGGCAGATTTCCAAGCTTTCAAGATAAGATAAGATTTATGTGGATATCATTGGGCCACGTATATCTTAGTCTTTGAAGTCTACAGGACATAGATTACAAGTAGTATAAATAGAAGTACTTGTGTATTATTGAAAAAGAGTGAGAGCAATATTTTCGAGATAAACACTTCTAAAAGAGAGAGAGTATATTCATAGAGCTTAGTATCATTTACTACCCTCTTTACTTCTGGTGTACTTTGTAATGAATGTTGTAGCAACCCTTTCAAGTTATATATAAGACATATATTCCTTGAATCATTGTGTTCATTTATTATATGGTATTTATTGCTTCTTAAATTCGAAAAGTTGTAATCACCCCCCCCCCCCTCTACAACACATTTGGACCTAACAAATTCTACTTCTTTTGGTTAATCACTGTCAGTCCTTTGAATCTTTGTCTCCTTTGGCTGTTTCTCCTCAGCCACTTCAGCTTTATCAATGTTCAACTTCCTCTTTACTCCTACAGGTTTTGAGGATCTGTTTGCTCTCTTTTTTGTCCTTGATTTCTTTTCAGTATTTTTCCTCCTTGTTTCAAGAATCCTTTCATTTTCTTCATCAAATTGCTTTTGAAGAATCAAGGCCAATTCCTCTCCTGCCTGCTCATACCTCTCTCTGTCTTTGACTCCGACAGTTATTGTATTGTGCAATAACTTCTCACTTCCACCTAAGATAGTCTTCTTTTTCTTTTCATCTTCAATCATTATTCTTTTCCCCTTCCTATCTCCAGGCTGAGAGCTTCCTTTATTCATCCTTATTCCTCCAGCCTCAGAAGATTTAACAAATACAGTTTCAGAGATTGACCTTGTTGGCAATGAAGTAGTTACTGTGATCTCCATCGACTTTTCTGCATTGATTGCCTTATTTTTCCTTTCAAGTGCTTCAAATTTCTGAACAATTTGCTTGGCCAATTCTCTTTTCATAGCCAATGAATCCTTCTTGGATATCATAGCTTCATATGCTTTGATTTGATTCTCCACTTCCCTCCTTAAGTCATCATCATTTTCATTTTCTTTCTCCCCCTTTTTATTATCAGCAACAATATCCAAAGGTTGAGAAGAGGAAGGAGGGTCTAATAATCTACTAAGAAGCATGACTTGGGTGTCTTGATTGGCCAGAATTTAATTCATGATGGCCTCCATGGCACTAACCCTCTTTTCTAATTCCACAACCTTGTCATTGGTTGTGTACTCATTGTCAAGCCTTTGCTTGATTCTGCCCATGAGAGTAAAACTGAGACTGGAATCCACAGTATAATCAAAGTGTGTTCTTGCATTGTCAATTTCATTCCTGACTTGCTTCAACTCATTTTTAGTTCCTCTGACATGAAGCTTCTGAATTCGAAGATTATCCCTGTAGAAATTTAAGATTCTTCTTTGAACAAGATCCTCCACATTGACTTCAGCCATTGATCTTCTATATTGAGTCACAAGTTCCTTCTCAGTGTCAGCCAGAGTTGCTTCATCATCTCTCATGAGGGGCTCCAATGTGTCATCATCGCCATCAGACTCAAAGTCTTCAGGATTCATGTGAGAAACATCATCAGGCATCCTTGATAGACTCTTCTTCCCACTCCTGAATTCTTCCTCAGTCTGAACCAACCCCAAAATCTTCTCAGCTTCTTGATTACTGGCTGCTACCAATTTCTGATAATGAGGATGTTCATGTTGAAATGTGTCAGCATCCAAATTGACATTAATTTCTACTTCCTCCGCCATGTGGGCATCTGCAACTCCTGCAGGACCTTCATTCTCTCCAACTCCCCTTAACTCTAACCCCAACTCCTGAGTGAGTTCTGTTGCAAATTTCTCAGTTTTAGAAGTTGAAGCCTCATGGATTGGTGAAATGGATTTCTCTCTATTCTTTTCTCTCTCACTCTCGTATCTCTTTTCTTACATCAGGATCTAATCCTGGATTCTCACCTCTCCCTCACAAGGCTCACATATTGCATCACCTACTAAGGTGGAACTCTCAATCCTCACACCCTCTTCTTTTGCAAGCTCAGAAGCAGTTGAGGGCCTCCCATTCACATACTCTCTTTTTGCCAGGATGTGCGAATCCTGCCTCTCACTCACCTCACCCACTCCACTAAATCCTAAAAGAGTTTGTGCAATTTCAACTGTAGGTTCATCATTAGAAATAGAATTAGTAATCGACGGGGTGAGTCAGGTGAGAGTGTTGGCTCCACCCTGAGTTGTAAAGAAGGTGAATTTGAAACATTGATATTATCTATCATCAAAGTTTCTGAAGAAAGAGATTTACAAGGAGATTGAGGAGAAGGAATAGATAAAGAGTGGGGCTGTGTCTCAGCATTTATCTGAGACACATCAAAATAAGAAGCTGAAGGCACCACCAAATTCTCATTTGGCTTTGCAGTTGTGTGTGCCCCTTGTGCATCTACATTCCCCTTATTTCTCCTTTTGAAGGCTTGAATGACTTTGTGTCCCTTTTTCCCAGCAGATGGTCCTGGTTGAGACCTCTTTTCAATAACTACACCTTGTTGAGAAGGTGCAGCTAGGGATGTGTTCAAATCCTTGATCACAGTCTCAATCTTTTGAGAGATTGGACTTGAGACTGGCTGGACATTCTCACCCTTTCCAACCTTATTCTTCTGGCTTTCTTGATGTTGGCCAGTTCCCTCACCCTCAACCACCACCTTAACACTTCCCTTAGTGGTTTTTCTTTTTCTTGATTTTTCAACAATAGTGTGTTGAGAAATTATTGAGGTAGTTTTCTTAGATTTAGATTTGGAGCATTTTGCAACTTGGGTAGGAGGGATAGGGGCATTTCCAACTCCCTCCATTGTTGCAGAAGGCAAAGAAAGAGGTATTTCTACATCAAGGAAAGAAAGATTATGAGATTTGAGAAATACATGTACAAAAGGGGGATAGGTGAGGCACAACTTAGGGTGTAAGTTGATTCTCACCAGGTCCTCTGTGATCTCATATTCTTCAACGGAGTGGTTAATAAATAACATAATGAATCTAGCAAAATAGATGTTGTTTTTCCTAGACTCTGTATTACCTAACTTAGCAATTAACTCATTTAGGAGCAATGTCAAATAGGATACTATAAGTAATTTGTTGTATACTAGTAGTAATAGCATCGAAATTGCTTATTTTTCCAGAAAATACCTTGATAATGGCATCAAAAAATAATTTCATTCTTTTCTTAAGTTCTTTCTAACTACCTCTCCTAAATGATAATCATTTTCAGCATAATTAATAGAAGCTAAAATATTCCTAATGTCTTCATCTTTAGGCATGACATCACAATTATTATTGGGAATTTCTAACCATTCATAGCTAATAACACTAGTGAGAGTATAGGGTTTACCTTTGCAAGTGTAAGAAATTACCTTCCCATCTTTTGACACTTCCGCAGACTTCCAAAACTCTTCCACCAGTTCACAAACTATTGTTGGTGCTTCACTTGGTGCTTTGGAGAGTTTACATTCGCTCAAAAACTTCATCAATGGGTGAAAATCAGCAGGGGCATCCTCCACTCTCAAGTATGCATTGAAGTTGTTCTGCTCATAGATGAAGCCTGTTGATGATTGGATTTTCTTTTGTGGTGCCATTACTATTCTTGAAGAGATTAGAGAAAGAGACTTGAAGAAGAAGAGTGAAAATTGCCTTAGGGTTCTTAGAGAGAAAAAGAAATAGATTGTTAAGCAAAAATAACAGGTAAAATGAAATAGGAAATGAACCTACTATATATTTATATTTTTCAAGAATAAACTGACTTAAAATAAATCACATCAATTAATTTTTCTATTTTAGTGAAAAGAAATGACCGTTTAAAAATAAGGTAAATAGACATGCTCTAAATAGCAATCGACTTTATACATACAGGATTGTATATATTTATCAATGGATAAAATAGAGCATCAACAGCTAATTTAGACAATAATCAATGGATGTTTGGATACGAATAAAATTCTATTACCATCGATGGATAATTACATCCATTGATACACAATAACTAATTTATCAATCGATAAACAATTACCATGGCAATTATTTATTGATAGATAAACATCCATCGATAAATATATATTTTATCAGTTGATGAAATATATCTATCGATATATAATAACTAATTTATCAATCGATAAATAATTACCAGGGTAATTATCTGTTGACAGATAAGAATCCATTGATAGGTATATATTTTATCAGTTGATGAAATATATCCATCGATGGCTGAAAAATATCCATTGATAGTTAATCCATTTATCAATTGATCACATGGATTCAATAGATATATGTAAACAATGGTTGCATTCAAAGAAATAAATAAAACTTGTTGGACATTTTCAAAATATAAGTGAAATTGAGAATACCTAATTCACAGACCAATCTGTTAAAGGTAGATTCATCAAGTGATTTGGTAAAAATGTCAGCAAGTTGTTGTTCACTAGGGACAAAATGTAATTAAATTGTACCATTCATTATATGTTCCCTAATGAAATGATACCTTATGTCAATGTGTTTGGTTCTGGAATGTTGCACATGATTCTCTGTTATTGTAATGGCACTTGTATTATCACAGAAAATAGAAATCTTGTTCATGTTGAACCCATAGTCAAATAACTGATTCCTCATCCACAATATTTGTGCACAACAACTTCCAGCAGCAATATACTCAGCTTCTGCAGTTGAAGTTGATACTGAGTGTTACTTCTTGCTAAACCATGACACAAGTTTGTTTCCTAGAAATTGTTAGGTGCCTGTTGTACTTTTCATGTCTATTCTACGACCTGCATAATCTGCATCTGAGTAGCCCATTAGATCAAAACTAGAATCTCTGGGATACCAAATACCTAAATATGGTGTACCCTTGAGAAATCTAAATATTCTCTCAATGGCCACTAGATGAGATTCTCTAGGATCAGCCTGAAATCTAGCACACAAGCATGTAGAAAACATTATATCTGGCCTACTAGCAGTTAAGTACAAAAGTGAGCCTACCATGCCTCTATAAGTTGAAATGTCTACCTTGGCTTCCTTAGTATTCAATTCAAGTTTAGTGGAAGTGGCCATGAGAGTTTTTGCAGAAGAACATTCACTCAAGTCAAATTTCTTCAACAGGTCATGAATGTACTTAGTTTGATTTATAAAAATACCATTCTTAACTTGTTTCACTTGCAAACCAAGAAAATAGGTAATTTCTCCCATCATGATCATTTCATACTTACTTTGCATTAATTTAGCAAACTTTTTACAAAGTCCCTCATCAGTTGAGCCAAATATGACATCATCTACATAAATTTGAACAAGAATAATTGACCTGTTAACATTTGTATGAAATAAAGTTTTATCTACAGTACCTCTTATGAAGTGACTCCCAATTAGAAACTGAGATAAAGTGTCATACCAGGCCATTGGTGCTTGTTTCAAACCATAAAGTGCTTTGAGTAAATAGTAGACAAAGTCAGGGAGTAGACAAAGTCAGGGAGATTTGTATCTTCAAAACCAGGAGGTTGTTCCACATAGACTTCTTCTTCTAATTTCCCATTCAAAAATGCACTCTTCACATCCATCTGGTAGACTTTGAAATTTACATGTGCAGCATAGGCTAGAAAAATTCTGATTGCTTCCAATCTTGCAACTTGTGAAAAAGTCTCATCAAAATCAATTTCTTCTTCTTGTGAGTAGCTCTTTGCCACAAGCCTTTCCTTATTTCTAGTCACAGTACCAGTTTCATCCATCTTGTTTCTGAATACCCATTTTGTACTAATTATTGATCTGTCTTTTTGATTTGGGCACCAGCTTCCATACTTTATTTCTTTCAAATTGATTGAGTTCCTCTTGTATAGCCAATTGAAAGGCATATGACTAGGCCTATTTGTAATAATTAGATGATAACTCAACTCAAATAAGAAACAGTAGTAAATAATAAAATACATAACATGAATCAAGACGAAGAAAAGTAAACTTGACACAAAGAATCAGATTATCAAAAGTATTGTTATGAGATTATTGTTCAACACTGGAAGAAGTTCATTAATATGTTCAAGCGTCAGTGAAAATAAAGAAGCAGTATTTCAGAAGAATTCAGAAGATACAGAAGATTTATAGTGGCTACTACACGAAGATTCCAGAAGAAGAAAAACACTAAAAGGAAAGACAGTAAAGCTAAAGAAGGACAGAAGACCACAGCTTAAAGTTAAAAGGTGGAGAATATTTATTATAGTATGACACAAATGAACCAGACAGTACATTTGTGTGTCAACTAAAATAATAAATATTCATCATCTAGCTCAAGTGATTTTATGACAGAAGACACAACGAAGACGGGAAGATTTCCGAACTGACAGCACAGTTATGCAAGTCAAGATAGTATTTTAATTCTACTATCAAAAGTTATTTAATTATTTAATTTATCTAATTAAATTAATTCAAGTTGAATTTAATTTAATTTATCAATTATTTAATTAAATTTAGTAGAATTAATTTATTATAAAAGATATGACTTAATATGACTTTTAATATAATTTAAATGGCTTAATTAAAAGTCATACCTAATTTTTGAAGAAAGAGTCATATTGAAGATTAAAAAAAACTCATACCGAATTCTTTTGATAAAAGGTCATACCGAGATATTTCTTATTATATTAAAAAGTCATAGCAATTTTTTAATTAATTAAAAAAGGTCATACTGAATTTTTATTGAATAAAAGGTCATACCGAGTTATTTTTTATTATATTAAAAAGTCATACCAATTTTTTAATTAATAAAAAAAGTCATACCGAATTTTAAAAGTCATACACAGCTTTTTTGAAAGTCATACGAGTGTTAAAAAATGTCATGCAGACTTAAATAAATTCTGTAAAATGTCTTGTACTAGAAAGTCATACAAGCTTTTCTACCTCTATAAATATGAGGCTTGCACTTCATATTTTAGTATCGATTGAAAAAAATTCAAATTCAGAAATTTGTAAGCATTGTAATATTCACAGATTTCTGTGCAAAGTTTGAAATATAATTATTAAACCCGAACACTTCATGTCAAATTCGTTCTAGATAATTTTATCAATTCGTTCTGAGGTGTTTCAGAGATTGAACAAAGTGATAAACGAGCTCAACATGAATGGGAAGTACTATCAGAATCAGGAGGTGAACAGGAAGTTTTTGTTAACCTTACCCGAGCATCTGAAACACAGGATCGCATCAATCTGGGAGTCTAGGGATATGAAGGAGGTAACCCTAGAAAGACTCTACGGAGTATTAAAGACATATGAATTAGAACAGATCCAGACCAGAGAAATGTATGGAAGAGGTAAGGTCCTGAGTTCTTCCAAAGCATTGCACCTTCTAACAGTACAATGAAGTATGTGGTTCTAAAATTTGGACATGCTTCAGATAAACAAGAAGATGGTGAGTTCTAATCTTTGGAAGAATTAGATCAGTTAGAAGATGAATCTCTAGCTATGGTTACCATGAAGTTTGTGAAAGGCTGTATGTATAGACCTATATGTAACATAGGGTTATAACTCAACACAAGAACAAGACGTGTAAATAATATGAAGTTATCACCGGAATCAGGAAGACATGAAGACTTGGTAAAGACAAAGGATAAAGAAGAAATCTACAGACTTGAAGCATTAGCTCACTGGAAGAAGTTCATTAATATGTTCATGCCTCAGTGAAGAATAAAGGTTGAAGTATTCAAGGATGTGGAAGCAGTGAAGCAGTTGTCAGAGTACCAGAAAGATTCTAGTGATCCAAATCTGCAAGTTAGTCAAGCAATGAATTGCAGAGCACAAGTACAGGAATCGATAAGATACAATATACAGCAAATACAAAGAATCAAAATATTAGATGAAATCTTAGAGTCTACTATAGATTGCTGGAGGAAGTTCATTCATATGTTCAGACTTCAGTGAAGGATAATGTTCGAAGATGTTCAGGGTTTCAGATATGTTTATGGTTCAGCATAAGTGCCAGAGGATTCCAATGTACTTACAATCGAAGCACTTCTAATCAACAAGGAACAAAGTCAATTGTATTGTAAAGAAGATGTGAAGATCAAGATCGTGTTAGTCGTTTGTGAACCAGACCAGTTGCACTAAACGTCAGCACAAAAGAGATTGAGAATTGTATCTATGAATGAGAAGAATTGACTATTTACTGAAATGGGTAACAAGTGAAGTGGTATATGATGAAGTTCAGAATAAATCAAGTTCGAATAATCAAGGAAATATTTATTAGACTTGGTTGCAATGGAAGAAAATATATTAAGGGCTTAACAGGTTCAAAATTGGCTAAGTAAAGAGACTACAGAAGCTGTATCCAGAAGTCAACTTGGTCAAGCTGTTTCGTCTTATTCACCAATGGTTAATAAAGCTATTTTGTCTTATTCACAGATGGTTAACAACCATCGGGTGAAAGAAAAGAAATGGTGAATAATTCAAGGGCTTATTTTGTCCTATTAACCGATAGTTACTAACTATCGTAAAAGAAACAAAAGCCAACTAGCCACTTGCCGATGGTTACTAGTGTTTGAAGTAATTGATTTTATTTCAGGAATTGTTTTAAGTCTCCGATGGTTATTCTACAGACTCATCGATACTTAAACAATTACTCAGTAAATTGTTCCCGATACTTAAGGAAAAATAGAAGTGAAGAAGCAGCTCAGTTACTTGGACCACATGAAGCCACGTAGCAGTACTGAAAAAGTCTACACATAAATTGAAGCAGGGCCATTCATTTGAAGGAGTCTTCTTCAACAACACAACAAAAATAACCAGAGAGAGAAGGCAAGCCGGAGATGAGAGAACAGTCAGAAAATCTATACCTCTTCACCGGAGATGTATTAGTGGCCGGTACCTTAATGCAAAATGTTCAGAGCCACTATATATCACTCTCTACGGTCTTGGTTTCCTTTGTACTGATCTAGAAATACTTGTATAGGAAATTGAGAGTTATATGTTTTTGTTAATCAGCGAAGAACTTGTTCTTCGAACCGGATTTGTTGGTCTATTGTAGCAACCTCAGGGTTTATATTTATCAAATGATATATTCCCCGAATCTTGTGTTGTTTATTTGCCTGCTGATTTTCTAGAACCGAAATGATTAATCCTAAACACAGAAAATTAGTAAGCAGCTCCGTAAACACTATTCACCTCAAGAACACGAGCCCACTAACCTAACTCTAAATTATTTATCCGCAAAAGATTCGAAAGATTTTTTTGATTTAGTGAGTATCGTATTCAACCCCCCTTCTACGATACTTCCGGGGCCTAACAATTAGTATCAAAGCAGACTGATTGATATACAAATCAAGATCCATTAGCTCAGTGAAGCTCGTCAGGCGGAAGCTGTTTGGACTTAAATGATTAGAGGCCGTGTTAAATAAGTTTAATTATAAACTTTTAATAAGTTTATTTTATAAACTTTTATAAAATTTGTTTTATAAACTTTTATTAGTTTATATTATAAATTTTAATTAGTTTGTTTTATAAACTTATTATTATTAAATTTATTTTATAAACTTTTACAAAATTTGTTTTATAAACTTTTATTAGTTTATATTATAAACTTTTATTAGTTTATATTATAAATTTTAATTAGTTTATTTTATAAACTTAATATTAAATTTATTTTATAAACTTTTATAAAATATATTTTATAAACTTTTATTAGTTTATATTATAAATTTTAATTAGTTTATTTTATAAATTTAATAAAGTTTAAAATTTAAGTTTATTAAACATTAAAAGTGGTCCATTATTCAACTAGCTCGACTATGTACAGCAAGTGGCAGACATGTTTTTGCATGAACTGTACATCTCGGATGGTTTTGCTCGCACGAAAAAAAGAAAAAGCAGCTGTCCGATAGTTACTAACTATCGACACGTCCCCGATAGTTACTATCGGACCCGCATTCTGAAATTTTTTATTTTTGATTTATTATGTTTTAAAAATTTTAAAATTCTTAATTTTAAATTTTTCTTAAATATTAATTTACGATTTATTTAATTTTTAAGAAAATTTGAAAATTAAATTTTTCTGTAAATATTTATTTTTGATTAATTTATTTTTAAGAAAATTAAAATTTTTGGAAATTTAGTTTTTTCTTAAATATTAAATTAAGGATGTCGAAGCTGCTAGGACGTCGCAGAGTGTTCATTTTTAAATTGCGTCTCAGAAAAAGATATTTGCCCATGGTGTAATTTTTGTTTCCGGAATAAAAATTGACCAGTGTTTATTAAACTCTGAAACATGATCATATAGTATTTTTACTGTGTAATCATGTCTTAGGTATTAATATTGGCGACGTTTCTTTTTGAGGAAAAATGTGACTCATTAGTGTTACTCTTGGACATAAGCGCCTTAGATGCTACTTTGGCCTACTTAACGTTTTAAAACTCTAATATATATTTTAGATTTATTTATTTTTCCAGAAAATTTAATATTCTTGTTAATTAATTTTTTCTTAAATATTAATTTACAATATTTTAATTTTTAAGAAAATTCAAAATTCTTGAAAATTAAGTTCTGTAAATTTTTATTTTTGTTTAATTTATTTTCTAAGAAAATTAAAAATTCTGTAAATTTAAATTTTTCTTAAGTACTTATTCGAGGATGCTCAGAAGTTAGTAGTTGAAGATTTTTTACGGGTTATTGAAGACAATGAAGATCGACTGAAGATTATCCAAAGAAGTTGATTCTGGTTATGAAAAGATTATTTGGGTACAGTTTTTAGTTGGTTTGAGTTGAATTTGAAGATGAAAAATCTTAGGGGTTTAAGTAGTGTGAAGGAGAACAGACTGGACATCCTAGCATCTCAGTACAGAAGACGTAAAGATTATTCTACAAGGAGATTACAGGAAGTTTGTGCTAACACTGCAGATCACCTGGAACATAGGATTACAGCTACAAGGGATTCTAAGGATATAACCACATTATCTTTAGAAGATCTATATGTTGTGCTGAAGGCCTATGAACTAGAACAAGTGCTGAAGAAGATAATTTTTGGTAAAGCAGAAGTTGTTAGCATATCCACTGTATTTGTGACCCAGGAACCAAATTTGATTGAAGTCAAGGTTGAAAACCTCTGAACAGAAATGAAATGATCCTAGAAGCTGAATTGAAGATGTTGTAGCTCGAGGTAGTGGTCAAGGTGTTGCATGTGAATTTGACACTTTGGAATATCTTGAGAACTGGACTGCAAGTCAAGCCTGCAGGGCAACTGGAAGTTCAGTGACATCAGATTCAGACGGAATCCCAATTCTAAATCTAAGGTCGTTACCTATAGATTCCGTTAAGGAGATTTTCAAGATCAGTTCAAGAGGCGGTTGCAAGACAGGGATGGTTGATTATAAAAGACAAGATCAGGGGTTTGCTACACAGTTTGAAGAAGCCTGTACAAGTAAAAGATGACAGACACTATGATGGGTTGTAGTAGGAATCTTAAACATTAGTGAGGATGCAGTAAGGGAAAGCATATGTTGATGAAGTTAAATGCAAGGATGATTCTATCAGTGACAGTGATGAACCAAATGGATATCTGGCATCAATGACCAACACTGGAGATGAATCACTAAGCACTTCACAGGTATACATTCTAAATAGTATATCTTTATCTAATTCATAATTGTATGATTATTATGTTTTGAAATGTATTAGGCTCGTGTCAGCATGTTAGCATCTTAGAACTTAAATGCTTAATTGATTGCTAAGAATAAGATTTCATACTTAGTTATATGAGTTTAGTGAGTACATTTCATACTTGATTTTCTATGCAGCAAAATGAATATCAAGAATTAGATAGTTGCTAGACTGTTAAGTGTATCCCTAAAACATTTGTTTGAAACTTGATTTAAATCTTCTGTGATTTAATACCTCTGCTAATGTTGTGAAAATTGCTAATAGACAAACAGGTCATAGATCAGATATTTTATATTTGTTCTTATTGTGATAAATGACTTGATAAGTATATGTGGAATTTGATATGGCTTATAATGTTTTATTCAAATATTCTGCATATTCTTAAATTGTTTATGTGCTTATTTTCACATGATTTGCTTGCACTAACATAGTTGCACTTAAATGTCATATTAGATCATGTATTGCTTGTTAGGGATTAGATGGTAGAATTATCTGAGTTGTCAGTAACATTTGTAGATTCAAGGTTTAATCTAAAACTGACTTAGGTAATTAGAGATAGTTAAAAATGTTAGACAACGACAGAAATGGACTAGACAGAATTAGTAATTAATTTGTTAGTTCTTCTATCCATGTGTTTTGATGCATATTGAAACTGTTGTTATCTTTGATAATATCTCTAATCCATCTGGACTCAATTAAAATTGAGTACCAAGAAGCTTAATCATTTGTGATTGCAGAGTATGTAACTAAAGGCAAAAGTTATGCGACTTCGTGACACTTATTGTTAGAGGCATATGATTAAGATTAAAGCTCTAATATCACAGTGGTTGAGAAGGCCTCCCCGATGGTAACCTTTGGAGATGGCAGTAAAGGATGTACAAGGGATATGGCTATCATGATTTAAGAACTGTCATCAGTGGAAACATCTTTCTTGTGGAAGGACTTAAGCACTATCTACAGGGCACTAGGGAATTCGTTGTCAAGAGTTTTCTAGAAAAGCATTGAAAAGGAAAGGTGTTTGATCTCAAACAAGAAGGTTGGAAGCTCACTCAATTGAAAGTGAGGAATTTTGTTTGTAGCTGACATGGATTTTGTATACAAAGGTGAAGTGAACTTTTCAGTAAAGCTTCATCAGTAAAGAGTTAGCTATGGCAAAAGAAGCTCTCACACTTGGTCAACAAGACAATGGATTCTTCGATAAAGATGAAATTGGTGAGAGGACTGCTTCTAATGGAATTCTATCAAGAAGGATATTTTGAAGTATGTCATATAGGGAAGTCAATGAAAACATCACACTAAAGCAAATCAAGTCATGGAAGAAATATGTTTAGTGGTGATTGATGACCCTAGTTATAATTTGGTGATGTTCGTGCATTCAACATATATTGAAGCATCACAGATGGTGATTGATCACATCAGAAGATCAAGTTGGAAGCAAAGTAAGCTATGAGAACTTTGAAGTCAGATAATGGAACTGAATTTTGCGAATGAAGTTCTAAATGAAGTCTACACTGAAAAAGGTACTTTGAAGATGAAGCAATTAACACAGCATGCTGCTTTAATCAACAAGATCATGAAAAGACATCATATGAGTTAATGGCCAACCAGAAGCAAACACTGAACCTCTTTCGTGTGTTTGGAGGAAATTGATATTTATTAAAGATTTAATTGAGCATCTTGGCAATCTTAAGTTAAGACTCAAGGAACAATTTTCCTCTGTTACTCATTGATGAGGTAAAACCAGAAGGTGATTAAAAGTCTGAATGTGTCGACCTACTACACCAAGCTCCCAAGCATTCAAATGAAAGACTATTCTGAATCTTTGAAGTTTGACATCCTGTCAGAGTCAAATTCAGATACTGATGTTAAAACTGAGGTTACAGAAGGAATAAATGATAATGATGTTGATTCAGATCCTAATAGTGGAAATGGTAGTGAAACTACACAACTCGTGAACTTTAACAGAATCCACTGAAAAAGGTGAAGGATCTTCAACACATCCTAACAGCAACTCAGGGGGAGCAAAACAATAGAAGGATCTACTAGTCGTACTCAACACAATGAAGATCAAAGGAATACATTAAGAACATATCTGCCAAGACAAAGGGTTTGAAGTCAAAGTCATTCCTGGAGTCTAGTTCTTAGTGATCCGGATTATTGAGTAAAGGATAGAAGTGTTAATCAAAATGAACATATATTTTTCGGGACCCAACAATCAATAATTGGTATCCCAAAGAATAGTGAAGATACACTGATTGATCCAGATTGGGTGATTGCAAATGCAAGGTGATCTCAATCAGTTCGAAGGCCGAATCTACTGAAGCTGGAACCCAGAACTAAAGTTGAAGCTGAAATTGGTACAGTAAGGGTTCACAGAAACTGGATAGTAATTGGCATTGCTATGAGGGACAAAGCCAAATTGGTTGCTACAGGTTAATATCAAGCAAAAGGTATCGACGATGATGGAAACAGAATCTTCGGGACTTTCAAGATCTAACAGCAAGCAACAGAGACGAGACTTGATCCTCTTAGGACCTAACAATTGGGCCTAACAAGATGAGGACCTAACAGAGTTAGGGATTCAAGCAAATCGTCAAGGACATGGTATGGCACTCTAACTACTAATTACTTGAAAATGATTTTTAATAGAGTCGTTATACACATATATCTCTCTAGATTACAAAGCACAAACAATGTAATATATGTGCAAGTATACCATGATTATATTATATGTGGGTCTACTAATGAAAATTTGGCAAGAGATTTTTGTTAAGTTAATGCATAGTAGGTACAAGATGAACATGTTGAAAGAGTTGCAATTCTTTCTGGATTATAATTAATTCGAAAGAATGATGGCAATTAAAGTAAGTCAAGGATCTTTTGAAGATGTGCACTTTAGAAGATTCTAGACCTGCCAAGACTTCTTACCAACAGACCACTAAGCTTGATCAGTGCAAATCAGGTATATGAACTGAAGTGACAAGCTATAGAGGTAATCAACTCATTACTTATTCAAGTGCATACAGATCATATATTTTATTCTCGATATGCCTATGTGCAAGTTTCCAAGTGGATACTAGAGAATTTTATCTTATAGCTTACTTATGAATTGTTAGATATCTTAGGGGATCACCAATTCTGAGAATCTGGGACCCTAAAGATACTAGGTTTAACCTAATTGGCTATATAGATATAAATAACACAGGTTGTAAGAAAGATAGGGAAGTCATTCCTAGAAGCTGTCAATTCCAACAACTCTGTTGATCTCTCCACACCACTTAAGGAACAAGCTCATGGACACCAGGTATCATTTCTTTCGAGATTGTCCTTAGAAGAATAACTTGCAGATATTTGTTAAACAACTTGATGAATTCATTTTATCTAAGTTGGTTAGTGAATTTGGGATATTATTTATATACATATTTGTTGGAAATCTCATCTGCAATGAATTCTCAAATGAGTTCACAAGTATTAAATTTTCCATATTTAAAGGACTTGTGAATTTATTTTAAATCCAGTACCTCGTGCTTTTGCTACTAGTATAATTATCATGATTAGAATGTTATATGCATATGTGGTAGTTAAATCTTATAACATTAGTTTGCAGCATAAGTATTTGTTTTGTAAATATTTGATGAGTATTAGTCAAGATGTCTTGCTTAATTGCTCTGATATGTTACTCTGATATTCTTAAATATTTTATTACAAATAATTTTGAAACTTTTAATATTAGTGATAATATTTAGAATTTCTGTTCTAAATAAACAATGCATATTTTAAAAATCACTAATATTGAAAGATGAAGTATTTTCTAAGTTATGTGTATAAAATTCTCAATATTTTATATACTTAGAAAATATTTCTAAATTTTTTTTTGTTGCGAGAAGTTGCTATTAGGAACACAAGTGTTAAATGTCTATATTTAAAGGACTTGTGAATTTCTATTCAACTATTTTCTCGAGCTTACATATATCAATAATAATTATTATGAGTATAATAGTAATATGCTAGAATGACAATTATTAGATATAGTGTAGGAAGTTAGATGTTAATATTCAATCTTATGAATATTTTAGTATTTAGCGAATTTATTTTATCTTACTAAAATTATGGATTGAAGCAATTCAATGATTATCAGTTTCATAATTTTGATTTGATAAAATATAAGAAGCACAATTTCTTGTATCTTGAAATTATTGATAAATATCGAATAATTGGTATCAGCGTGCAATTAATTGTGATATTTTTAATATTAGTGATAATACAAGTTGTTTATCTGAAATCACTAATAATAAAAATATGTCTTAATACTTATTGTTCTACTGAATGATTGTCATATTTAATTAATATAAATATGCACGTGATTGGCAATTGCTTAGTGCAAAATAAGTATTTAATTTATTTTGATTTGTTTAAATCATGATGATATAAAACAATTCAGTGATATATTGGTTCCATGATTTAAGTAAATTAAAATAAATAAGAAGCATAATTATTTGTAGTATAATTATTATCTTTTATTACTCTGTAATAATTGAATAATATTTTATTATAAAATAATTGTGATATATTGACACTAATGGATTTGCTTAGTTTTTATTCTAAGTAAAAATTGGTTTTTGAAAAAGCCGTTAGTATTAGTATATTTAGTTTTCTTTCTTTAACTGATTCCTGAATGTATTTAAAAGAAATTTTTATCTATTTCTTTTTCAAAATGACTTATTCAAAGATACATTCACTTCCTATCGGTTTCAGATAAGAAAACTTCAGATTTCTTTTTCAAAATTTCTCTTTTGAAAATCATTTGATTTACAGCCCTACTTTGATTTCTAAATCCTAGGGTGTGAATCAAATTTTTCTTGAGGATAATCTTTCTTTAAATCTCAAAATATTTTATCCTCTCTCCAAAGCTGGTTTTAAATGCTATATTTTCAAAACCGTTTTCTCTCTAAATTTTTCTTTTTAAAGTGGCAGAAACTTTGTGACTGCTATTTTATTTGGAAAAATTGTTTTAACTTCGAGGTATCAATCACTTGTAAAATTATTTGTTTTCAAATACTTGTTTCAGTGTATGTTTCACATTTCATAGTACCAAAATAGTGATTGTTACTTTGAAGGCCTAGTACTGTATTATTAAGCATTCATCCAACCCCAATTGTCATGTTTTTATTTTAAGCCGGGGATACTATCAGGTGGACGAAAATGATGTAAATCATAATTGCATTATGAGTCGGAAAATCATTGTGTTCTATCTGATAAAGATGTTTTGCAAAATTGTTTTCAAAACATACAGTACTTAGGTTTAATGAAAAAGAGTCATTTTATTAAGATTTAATTTGGTAGAAGAGTTGAATTTCTTCTTTGGTATAAATTTCCGCGTTTTATTATGGGAAGTTTGCCTTATAAGAAATTCATAAGGGATAGACTTTTTCTCTGATACACATTCCCGCGTTTTATTATGGGATAAGTATCATTAAAGAAAATTTCTATTGGTATCACGTTCTTAAATGATAAATCTTTAGAACCGACAAAACTCTTTTATTAAAAGTGCTTTAATGAAATCAATTACCATTCCTTCTTATATGTTTCCTTCTCATTGGGATGAAAAATATATTTTAGAATGTTAAAGTGATTATTTCGTTTTATCTTATTTAATTGATTTTATCTGTTTAGCCCCCAGTGGCTACAGAAGCTGGCCAAGAGGTTGAAAACCCATCAATCTCTTACCTAGGCCTTAATACCAAACACTCATTCATCCACTTCCATATATTAACCCTTGGAGATACAAGGAACACATGTTAATTAGAGGTTGATAAGGGAGAAACTGCACTTGATGCAGCAAATAAGGATGAAGTCGGAAGTGCACCCACAGCTCTACCTCCAGCAAAGTAAAGAAGTATATAAACTGAGGTAACTGTAAGCTCATCTGTATCTTCTCAAAAGGATGCAGAGCTGAAAAGGCAATAAAACTCTCTCTGGAATCATTCTCTCAACAGGGTGAGTCCATTGAAATTCGCTCGTCAGCTAGAGCATCTTGTAATGAGTCAAGCACACCACTAGCAATCACGCTGATGGTAAGCCTAAACAGATAAATTATAAGAACACATTGCAAAGAGTGCACGGTGAGAGGTATACACAGTCAGAGGAGATACAGACTCTAGCCATACATTACATTGTCCAAGTATCTACCTCAAACAGAAGTTAATCTTCTGCATCCCAAAAGGGAGATCTCTTGTTCAGAATTATCTGGGCTTGAGAGGCAACTGCTTGACAATTCTTTGGATGAGTCAAGGAGGGTATTTATACAAAATTCCCGTCACAGGGTTACGAGGGAAACGTAGACTCTAATTTGCTATTCATTACATTGCCTAACACATTGACCCTCCTGGAAGGAACATTTCCAGATCCTGAAAAGGATGTCCACCTCCCATTTATGGAAAAGGTGTGAGGAAACCCCTTGATAGAACAAGGCAGGATTCCCTAAAAGATTTTAAAATCTTGGGATAACCCATCTCAAAGAGGTGAGGCTCCACTAGACAGTGATTTAGCAAATGCTATTGAGTCTGGTGCTGAGACAGTGCTTATGCATGATAGATCAAGAACACCTCAACGAGGCAATTCTCCACTTGATAGTGATTCAGTTCATTCTGATGAATCAGGTGTTGGGAATATATGAATTGACGGATTTCACTTGCAGGTACATAATGTTATATTTGTAATGCAGAGTGAAAGTGAAAGAGAGAGAAACACTTAAGTGAAAGTGAGGGAGAGATACACTTGAGTGAGAGATAGGGAGAGAAAGAGTGAAACACTTAAAATGCTCGATACTAAAGTGTAAACACCAACAGAACGTAGTAGAAGTGAGGAAACCATAAGCCAAACACTTACCCTTGCTACTTGCTACTTCTTAAAGAAAAGCTACTATATTTTTCCCGATCAATGACAGACGAGAACCTTCTTCGGAAGACAAACCATTCAAAAGTGGGCCATTGGAGGATTCCTCAACTAAGGGGGAGAAGTTATAGTAAGAAAAAGGAGAAGTTAATAAAGTCTTATCTTCGTACTTGGGAAAAGTTAATATCCTAAAGGGGTTCGTATCCTAGATCCTTAAGGGAAGATCCTTAGAAAAAGGGGGTTCGTATCCTTGGGAGACATTAATATCCTTAGGGGGAGATTTTAGACAAGAAAAAGAAGAAAATCTTATCTGCTGATCCTGAGGGGAAACAACATAAATATGGGAGAATCAAGAAACTGTATCCTATACTTGAAAGGAGTTGTCAGAAGAGGATTCCTCATCCAAGTGGGAAGAATAGAAAAGAATTGACACTTCCATTGACTATCTAAAGGGAGAAGAAGAGAAAGAAGAAGAATCACATTCTCAGGGGGAGAACATTATTTGAGCAATGTTCTATATTTTATTGAAGATGTTCCCAGGAATTTTGATTCTTATGAAGCTCAGTTTATGATAAGTTCTTTATAGGTCAAGGAATGAAGGATTTTGAAGCAGAGAAAAGCTCAAACACAGAGGAATGAAGATGATATCTATTGAAGATGCGTTCAGTGCTAAATGAACACTCATTTTCTATTTCTCTTTACTTTATAGAAATCTGGAAATATATTATATGATCCAGAACCCAAGTAGTATTATTTACAAGTCTAGAGCATTAATATTTTCGTATAGTTAGTTGAGTTATCCTCTAGGGATTTGCTTGTTAATCTCTACCAAACAAATAGGGGGAGATTGAAAGGCTGTATATATAGACCTATATGTAACATAGGGTTATAACTCAACACAAGAACAGGACGTGTAAATAATATGAAGTTATCACCGGAATCAGAAAGACATGAAGACTTGGTAGAGACAAAGGACAAAGAAGAAATCTACAGACTTGAAGCATTAGCTCACTGGAAGAAGTTCATTAATATGTTCATGCCTCAGTGAAGAATAAAGGTTGAAGTATTCAAGGATGTGGAAGCAGTGAAGCAGTTGTCAGAGTACCAGAAAGATTCTAGTGATCCAAATCTGCAAGTTAGTCAAGCAATGAATTGCAGAGCACAAGTACAGGAATCGATAAGATAGAATATACGGCAAATACAAAGAATCAAAATATTAGATGGAATCTTGGAGTCTACTATAGATTGCTGGAGGAAGTTCATTCATATGTTCAGACTTCAGTGAAGGATAAAGTTCGAAGATGTTCAGGGTTTCAGATATGTTTATGGTTCAGCATAAGTGCTAGAGGATTCTAATGTACTTACAATCGAAGCACTTCTAATCAACAAGGAACAAAGTCAATTGTATTGTAAAGAAGATATGAAGATCAAGATCGTGTTAGTCGTTTGTGAACCAGACCAGTTGCACCAAATGTCAGCACAAAAGAGATTGAGAATTGTATCTATGAATGAGAAGAATTGACTATTTACTGAAATGGGTAACAAGTGAAGTGGTATATGATGAAGCTCAGAATAAATCAAGTTCGAATAATCAAGGAAATATTTATTAGACTTGGTTGCAGTGGAAGAAAATATATTAAGGGCTTAACAGGTTCAAAATTGGCTAAGTAAAGAGACTACAGAAGCTGTATCCAGAAGTCAACTTGGTCAAGCTGTTTCGTCTTATTCACCAATGGTTAATAAAGCTATTTTGTCTTATTCACAGATGGTTAACAACCATCAGGTGAAAGAAAAGAAATGGTGAATAATTCAAGGGCTTATTTTGTCCTATTAACCGATAGTTACTAACTATCGGAAAAGAAACAAAAGCCAACTAGCCACTTGCCGATGGTTACTAATGTTTGAAGTAATTGATTTTATTTCAGGAATTGTTTTATGTCTCCGATGGTTATTCTACAGACTCATCGATACTTAAAAAATTACTCAGTAAATTGTTCCCGATACTTAAGGAAAAACAGAAGTGAAGAAGCAGCTCAGTTACTTGGACCACATGAAGCCACGTAGCTGTACTGAAAAAGTCTACACATAAATTGAAGCAGAGCCATTCATTTGGAGGAGTCTTCTTCAACAACACAACAAAAATAACCACAGAGAGAGAAGGCAAGCCGGAGAGGAGAGAACAGTCAGAAAATCTATACCTCTTCACCGGAGATGTATTAGTGGCCGGTACCTTAACGCAAAATGTTCAGAGCCACTATATATCACTCTCTACGGTCTTGGTTTCCTTTGTACTGATCTAGAAATACTTGTATAGGAAATTGAGAGTTATATGTTTTTGTTAAGCAGCGAAGAACTTGTTCTTCGGACCGGATTTGTTGGCCGGGTGTAGCAACCTCAGGGTTTATATTTATCAAATGATATATTCCCCGAATCTTGTGTTGTTTATTTGCCTGCTGATTTTCTAGAACCGAAATGATTAATCCTAAACACAGAAAATTAGTAAGCAGCTCTGTAAACACTATTCACCTCAAGAACACGAGCCCACTAACCGAACTCTAAATTATTTATCCGTAAAAGATTCGAAAGAATTTTTTGATTTAGTGAGTATCGTATTCAACCCCTCTTCTACGATACTTCCGGGGCCTAACAGTTTGGCAACATGAGATTCAGAAGAAACTCCTTCTACAGAGTTAAGCCTAATTTTGGAAGGTTCGAAAAAGGAGGTTCTTCATCAGCTATATCAAAAAGCAACTACAAGACCAGCTTAGTTGATAGAAGCAAGTTTCGTTGCTTCAACTGCAATAAGTTAGGCCACTTCTCAACAGAATACAAGAAGCCTAAGGAAGGGAAGAAGAGAGAGTCTTATGAAGAGCTCAAGGAGAAGTATGATGCACTCGTGAAAAAGCATCAAGGAAAGTCTTATCTAGCAGAGGGCAACAGATGGGATGACTCAGAAAATGATGATGAGGAAGAGTTGGGAAATCTTGCTCTTATGGCTTCATCCGAGGAATCACTGTCTCACACCCGTGAAAGAGGAATATATGTAAATCCCTCTTGCCCTAAAATGTTTGCATTGCTAGGTAAAGAACTAGATGATGAAAGAGATAAATTTAAGAAATTAGTTCTCAAAAACAAAGTTTTAACTAATGAGAATGATGTTTTAAAATTGTTAAAATGAAAAAAATGACAAATTGACTGAGGACTTAGCTTTTCAAGTCAATAGAGTCAGTTGTTATGTGAAAGTTGAAACTTATCTCAGAAATCAAATAGAGGAAGAAAAGAAGAAGTGTCTAGCCTATAAGAATTCCTCTTATATTGTAAAGAACCTAGTTGACCAACAGGAAATAAACCAAAAAGTTGGAATAGGCTTCGAGTATAATAAATCACTAGGAAAGCCATGCAACATAACCCCATTCAGAAAAAGTGCTGAAGAAAGGGGTATCCCACATGTTGTTAAAGACACACTTAAACCTCTTTTCATAACCCCAATAGCTGAAACAATCCTTGATAGCTCTATACTGATTGCTTATGAAATGCAGTTAGAGGATCTCGAGGAAGAAAAGAAAAGAGAGGAACATGTTAAGGACATACAAGGAGTTAATGTCCAAAAAGAGAAGAGTGCACCTTAGACACTAGTGAAAGGTATGAGAACTTCTAAATCACCCAATCCTGGTATAGGTGCAAAAGACTTAAAGAATAATGTGAACAGACCTAATACGTTTGTTAATAGTAGGAATAGTAATAACAAATATCATTCTATTGAGAACTTTGAAACTGCTGATAAAGTTGAAGTAGAAATTGTTAAGCCACCTACTGTTTTGAATAACATGCCTATTATTGATGCATTCCATAAACCTTGTGGTATTTTAAATTGTATGTTATGTGATTTTAATGCTATTGTTGGTGAGATTACGAAGCTATATGAATAGTAATCATGATAACTCAACACTAGAACATGAAAAGTAAATAATACTACGCCTACACAGAAATCAGGAAGAAATGAAGACAAGGCAGATACAGTGAATCAAGACATGAGAAGAAGTTTTGAAGTCTATTATAGGTCACTGAAAGAAGTTCATTAATATATTCATGCTTCAGTGAAGAATAATGATTGAAGACTTTTAGGGTTTTAGAAGTGTTGAAGATTCAGTATAGAAGTGCCATTAAAAGATTTCAGTGTAAAGGCATTGATTGAAGATAGATAGTGTTCGAAGCATAGGAATCTAGAAGGGTGAAGACAAAGGTTAAAGAAGATAGCTACAGTCTTGAAGTTATACTCACTGAAAGAAGTTCATTCATATGTTCAAACGTCAGTGAAGAACAGAGAATGAAGTATTCAAGATTGTGGTAATAATGAAGACGTTGTCGAAGTACCAGAAAAGATTCTAGTGAAAGTACCATATTTATCAACAATCAGTGTTTGAAGCAATGCAACAGTCCAAGGTTAATTAGCTGAAACAGAACAGAAGTCAAGGGAATTCAATTCAGTGTTAGTCATTTGTGAACCAGACCAGTGCATTAAGCATCAACACAATAAGAAGAGAATTACCTTGATGCATTAGAAGAAAATCAGTTGATCAAGCCAGAAGAGTAAAAACCAAGTGGTAAATACTTCAAACATTTCAAGAAATTAACCAAGGCAAGTATTACTACATTTGGTGGTTCCTACGCTCTTGAAACCATGTATGAAGCACAACAAGAGGCAATAATTTTCTAAGGCAAGATTTGGTGGTGCCTACACACTGCAACTAGAGTGTAGGCGCAACAAACTAAGTACAAGGCGCAACAAACATCTAAGGGAGGATTTAGTGGCGCTTACACAGTGGTTGTAGAGTACAGGCGCAAGTAAATGAGCTAGGCGCAAGGAAAAACTTCTAGCAAATATTCTAAGTACTTGGGAGAGCATTTGGTGGCGCCTCCACAAGGGCTACAGTGTAGAAGCGCAACAAACCAACTTAAGGGCGCAAGGAAAGATCAAAAGTTTAAGTAAAGGTTTTTGTGGCACCTACACACTGGAATAAGAGTGTAGGCGCAACAAAATAACTTAGTGGTGCAACAGAGATTCAAAGGGATTTTGTGGCGCCTACACACTGCAACTAGAGTGTAGGCGCAACAAACTAATCAAGGCGCAACAAGAATACCTACACACCACTCATCCATGTACAAGCGCAACAAAGGACTTAGCATTGAGAAGCAAATCAATTTTAATTGATTTGAAAAGTCTACATAATATAAACAAAATGACGTGCTCATTTTGAAGTGTGTGTTCTGGTTCGTCTCTTCCAATCAAGTACCGGAGAAGAACACAGCCAATAATATACAGAGGGGTCTAACCAATCAAAGATCTTTCCATTACTCCTTACCTGAGTCTTTTGTTAAAGGCCGAATACACCTTGTAATATTTTAAGGGCCATTACAAAATACTGAGGTAGTTAAATCCTTAGACAAAATTATAGATACAAATATTGTGTAAGATTTGACTTGTATATTGTTGTAGAAGCAAATAACTAATTTATTCTTTGAAAACTAGTTATATTTTTAACTGAGTGTGGCAACCTCATGGTTTATATACGAAAGATATATTCCCCGAAACCTGTCTCATTAAATTACTTGCTAATTTTCTAGATCTTAATTTATTATTTATAAATACAGAAAATTAGTAAGCCAGCCTCCTAAACACTCATGGACTCGAACCACTAACCGAACTCTAAATTATTTATCCGCAAAAGATTCAAAAGAATTTTTAGTTTAGTGAGTATCGTATTCAACCCCCCCTTTTACGATACTTCGGGACCTAACAACTATGTCTACTTATTTCAAACGCATTATTTCTAAGAAAGATAACATGACACCTAGACAACACATCAATAATAAATTTGCAAAATCCAAGACTGCGACTCCCTCACCTGTCAAGAAGGAAACATATATTCCTAAGTCTAAACAGAAAGTTGTTAAGACTGTTTATAGAAAGGTAAGTTCAGTCAAGGAGGATGATGCTGATATTCGGAAAGGATCTGTTGTCAAAGCTGACAAAGGTCAATTCTTTAAGTATGTCAGGCCCAACCAATTTTGGGTTCCGAAGACGAATTAATCCATTTGATATGTGCAGGGAGTTAAACAGGTAAACCGGGTTGTATGGATCTTGGACAGTAGATCTTCAAGGCATATGACCGGAGATAGAGCCCTGCTATCAGACGTGGTTAAAAGAGCTGACCTGATCGTCACCTTTGGAGATAACAGCAAAGGAATGACTACGGGATATGGAAAGTTAAATACTGGAAATGTTATCATTGAAAACGTCTCTTTAGTGGAAGGACTTAATGTTGGTCCCTGATATTGTAGAAGGGGGGGGGGGTTGAATACAATATCAATTAAATAACGCGGAATATTATATTTTAAAAATATTATTTTAAATTCACACAAAATATTAATTGAAATGAAATACTGTTCAAGTAGAAGATATAATTTTAACTTGAAAAGTATTACAAAATTAATTAGTAGAAAGTTTATATAACTGTTTAAAAGCTTAGAACGATTTTGACATGAATTGTTCGAGTTTAACAATTATATTCCAAACTAAGCACAGAAATCTGTGAATATTACAATGCATACAAATTTCTGAATTTGAATGTTTGAACTACTATGAAAAATGAAGACAATCACCTCATATTTATAGAGGTGAAAAGCCAGTATGACTTATCCCATTATGACCTTTTAACTAATTGAATTAACACTTGTATGACTCATAAAAAGGCTGGGCATGACTTAAAATGGTCGGTATGACTCATAGAAATTCGATATGACTCATGTTTAAGTCATATTTGATTTTTCTTTAATTAAAATAAATCATAATGACTTATATTAAATCAAAGAAAACTCGGTATGACTTATGTTTAAGTCATATTTGAATTTTCTTTAATTAAAATAAATCATAGTGACTTATATTAAATCAAAGAAAACTCGGTATGACTTAAATCACAGAAGCTCGGTATGACTCATACTCAAGAGCTCGGTATGACTTATTTTTATAAGTCATTTGATAAACAATTAATTCGGTATGACTTAACCAATTAACTCAGCATGAGTTGCATTCTTTTGCTCGGTATGACTTGATTTATAAGTAATTTTTGAATCAAATCTTTTTAGAAAATTAATTCTTCTTTAATTTAATTAAATAATTTATGAATTAATTTAATTCAGACTTGAATTAATTTAATTAAATAAATTAAATAATTAACTTAATTTTAATTTGAGAATTAAAATACTATTAGGACTTGTTTAACTCTGTAGTCTTTTGCAGTCTTTTGTCATTCTCCGTCTTCTGTCATGGAACCACTTTCAGCTCAATGTTAAATATTTATTAATTAAAGTTGACACACAAATGTACTGTCTGGTTCATTTGTGTCATACTCTAATAAATATTCTCCATTTCTTTTAACTTTAAACTAGTGGCCTTGTGTCTTTGCTTAGCTTTCCTGTCTTCTTTTTCTGTTCTTTTTCTTCTAGAATCTTCGTGTAGTAATCACTTAAAATCTTCTAAATCTTCTGAATTCTTTTGAAATTACTACTTGATTATTATCCACTGACGCTTGAACATATTAATGAACTTCTTCAGTGTTGAGTAGTAGGATCAACTGAGTGCTTCTGATTCAGTTGATTTTCTGTGACTAGTTGACTGTCTTCGTCTTGATTCCTGTTTGATATTTATTATTTACCACTGTTTCTAGATTGAGTTGAGTTGTCATCTAATTATTACAAATAGGCCTAGTCATATGCCTTTCACTTAAGCACAATCTACTCAGCGTCAGTCAATTCTATGATAAAGGATACAAAGTAAACTTTATCAAGGAGAAGTGTTTAATAGCTCATTCTAAAGATGACAAACTGGCCTTACGTAGAGTAAGGAAAGGAAATTTGTACATAACCGATCTCAACTCAGGAACTGAAGATGAAGCAAATTATTTATATTCAAAGGCTTCATCAGAAGAAAGATGGCTATGGCACAAGAAACTCTCACATCTGAACTTCAAATCAATGAACTCTCTAGTCAAGAGCGATTTGGTGAGAGGACTGCCTCCGATGGAATTTAAAAAATAAGGGTTGTGTGAGGCATGTCAGAAAGGGAAGTCAAAGAAAGCAAGTCACAGAGGCACAACCACTACAAACATCACTGAACCACTTCAACTCCTACACATGGATTTATTTGGTCCAGTCAATATCATGTAGTGATTGTAGATGACTTCACAAAGTACACGTGGGTTTTATTCTTAAACTCTAAGGATGAAACTCCACAATTGGTGATTGATCATGTAAAGCTGATTGAGTTAGATTCAAAGTTACTTGTGTGGGCAATCAGATCAGATAATGGAACAGAATTCAAGAATGAAATTTTGAATAACGTTTGCTCAGACAAGGGGATAACAAGACAATATTCAGCACCAAGAACTCCACAACAGAATGGAGTTGTAGAAAGGAAAAATAGAACCCTAATTGAAGATTCAAGAATAATGTTATGTGAATCAAGGTTACCTATCTACTTCTGGGCTAAAGCAGTAAACACAGCATGTTATACCCGGAATCGAACTCTGATCAACAAAGATCATATGAAGACACCCTATGAATTAATGGCTGGCAAGAAACCAACACTCAAGTACTTTCATGTATTTGGAACCAAGTGTTATGTGCTGAAGGATGGAGATGAACATCGTGTCAAGTTCGAGGCCAAGGCACATGAAACTATTTTTGTTGGATATTCAAGAAGAGCATATAGGGTGTACATAATTGATCAGCACCAAGTAAAAGAAAGTGTCAATGTTACTTTTGATGACACTAAACTCCCAAGTATCCAAACTGAAGATTCTTCTTAGTCATTAAAATTTGATAATTATCCAGACTCACATTCTGATGACGAAGATGAACCTGTGGTTGCAGCAGAAAATGATTTTGACAATAATGACAATGATCCAGGTAATAGTGGTGGAAATAATGGTAACACTGGAGATACTACTAATATCAGTGGTGGATCAACAAGTCATCCTGGCAGTAACTCAGGAGGAGATGAAGGATCTACTGGCAGAACACAACATCACAATGAATTTCGAGGTGAATCATCAAGATCAAACCTACCAAGGGAAAGGATATGGAGTACACATCATCCTTTTGAAATGATCATATGTGATCCAGATGTTAGAGGTAGAACCAGAAGTGCAACTTCAAATGAATGTTTATTTTCAATTTTTCTATCTCAAGAAGAACCAAAGAAGATTAAAGATGCAGAGGTATGAATTAATTTAATTCAGACTTGAATTAATTTAATTAAATAAATTAAATAATTAACTTAATTTTAATTTGAGAATTAAAATACTATTAAGACTTGTTTAACTCTGTAGTCTTTTGCAGTCTTTTGTCATTCTCCGTCTTCTGTCATGGAACCACTTTCAGCTCAATGTTAAATATTTATTAATTAAAGTTGACACACAAATGTACTGTCTGGTTCATTTGTGTCATACTCTAATAAATATTCTCCATTTCTTTTAACTTTAAACTAGTGGCCTTGTGTCTTTGCTTAGCTTTCCTGTCTTCTTTTTCTGTTCTTTTTCTTCTAGAATCTTCGTGTAGTAATCACTTAAAATCTTCTAAATCTTCTGAATTCTTTTGAAATTACTACTTGATTATTATCCACTGACGCTTGAACATATTAATGAACTTCTTCAGTGTTGAGTAGTAGGATCAACTGAGTGCTTCTGATTCAGTTGATTTTCTGTGACTAGTTGACTGTCTTCGTCTTGATTCCTGTTTGATATTTATTATTTACCACTGTTTCTAGATTGAGTTGAGTTGTCATCTAATTATTACAAATAGGCCTAGTCATATGCCTTTCAATCTCCCCCTATTTGTCTGTTAAACATTTAACACACAAATTCCTAGAGGATAACTCAACTAACAACTAAAAAAGTAAGTATGACATGTAAGCGCTTGTAAATAATAAATAACAGTTCTGGTTTTATATTTAACAATTTTCCAGATTCATACATAAAAGATAAGTACAAGATAGTTGTTCCTCTAGTATTGAACAAATATAACATAGTTTCTATCTTGGCCTATCTAAGACTTTAGTCTTCAGTGGTATCCAATTCACCTTCTTCTAGATTAGAACTCTTGTGCACAGGTGTTCTGAGTACCTCTTCAGTTTCAGTCGGAGTTGCGGTTGACTCTCCATACAATCTTCTCTATTGAGCCTTTGCTAGCTGAAACATGACTTCTTCTTCAATAGGATCTACTGTTTCTTTTTGTTCATCATAAGGCTGTGTGGAATCTATCTTTGGCATTTGCCTGATGTAGGATTTGATGTTTCTGGATAAACAGTAGTTCCTTATTTTCTGTGTAGCATCTAGCTTGGCTTGTGACCTGAATCCTTTTGATCTCAGCATCCTTTCAACTTGAATCATATACCTCACTGTATAGCCTTTCAATGACTCCTCGTCTAGCTTCATGATTTGATACAACTTGTTTGAGAAAAACCTCACTTCATGAGGATCATCTAAATCCGAGGACTAGCTGCTGTTGCTATGTCTCTGAGTCTGTCCCTGAGAAGTTCATTTTCTTCTGAGCTTCTCTTAACTTTGTTTAGCAGAACCCAGATTACTGATAATGATCTCTTTCGGAAGAATTCTAGATATACTCTGATTGTTCCATTCATGTGAGTGTAGACCAGTATTTGCCAGTCTTCAAGAATGTGATCCACTAAGACAGTGATATAGTCAACTTCTTCCTTCAATGCCTTCATGAAGTTATCCAGATTTTTATTTGAATCTTCAAGACCCTTGATAACTGAAAGCATTTGTCTGTCTTCAAAGGGACCTTGTTGAATTTTCTCTAGAACTTTCCTTGCTGCATCCCATCTGTCCCCTATCTTCATCTCTATATCTTTCTTCTTCTTCTTTACTGCTAAGGCCCAAAGCTTCTGTTTTTCTAAGCTTGCCTCTCTTTCAACTTGGGTTCTTTCCTTGACTAGAGCTTTTAAATTTAATGTTTTGGCATGGCTTGCCTTGATGTCTTCCTTCAGCTTCCTCATTGCCTCTTCATAGGCAGGATCAAGTTCCTTTTCTTTTGGAAATAGAAAATCATCTTCAAAGACAGCTTCATCTTCAGCTCTGCAGTAGTCAGGATTGAAACCTTGATTTTCAGCACTTACATCCTCAATGAATTGCTCTTGTTGATAGTACTGTTCCTCTGAAAAATTCGATGGAAATTGATCTTCCTCAGAGTACAGTTTTTCTTTTCCTTTTCTAGTAGCCTTTTCTTCCTCAGCTACTTCTTTCTCCCCCTTAGTTGAGGGATCCTCTATAGGTTTTGAAGCATCCAATGATTTACTGAGATTTGCAATTGCCAAGTAGATCTGCTTCATACCTTCATTAAGATGTTCCATTCCATCATCTAACTTGTTGAATCTTGCTGATGAGATTTCTTCATTTAAACGAATTCTTTCGTTTAAATTTCTTTCCATATTGTCAATTCTTTCATTTAAATTGGAGATCTCTTTCATGTCATCAGCAATCAACTTCTGAACATCCTGGATGTTTTGAGTTTTGAAAATTACATTTGACTTGACATTATCAACATCCTTTCTTATGATTGACAGCTGTGCAGTTACAGAGGCAGACTTGATTTCTGCTTGTTCCTTCCCTTTGTTTATTTCAGTCTGAACAATCTGCATCTGTTTCTTAAGAGCTTCCATTTTTAACATGAGTTCACTGTGTGTGTGTGTGCCCTCACCTCGCTTGCACTCCTGTTTGGACTATCACTACGTGCATGTGTATCGCTTAGTGTTTGCCTCACATCACTCGTGTTTAGCTCCTTATCTCCTCCAGATTCTGATGCTGTACCTGCATATATAATAATAGCTTTTGAAGAGTCGAAATGCTCTTCTGATGCCTGTGAAGGCGCGTCCTCAACAAGATGAACTTGCATTGGCCCCGCTACTGACGTAGCTACTCCGTGAATGGAGTCCCATCTCCCTCTATGGAGTGGTTGCCTCTCAAATCCACCAGTGGATTCGAGACCTTCTTTGAAAAGAACTGGATATAAGAAATCCAGGGGGGTCACCACCTTAGACAATGTAGTGAGTGGCTCATTAGAGTCTGTGGTGCCCCTTAGTTCCTATGAGGGTAACTGATGCCGCACTGCATCGAAAATGTCATGGTCCACAACATAGGTGGCATCCGACGAGTTTTTATCAAAAATATTTTCTTCAAGAAAAGTGCCCTCATGTGATTCTGTTTCTGCAAGTGGGGGTCCTGCTAGTGTGAGAGCTAGCAGTGTGCTAGGATCTGAATCTGAATCACCTATTTCATCGAGTGAATTTAGAGAGTTTTGGATAGCTGTTTCAAAATCCATATCCCACTGTGAGGAAATGGATGAATCTGCAGTTGTCTCAGGTTCTTATCTTGATCTTTTAGAAGGTGGAGACAGAGATGCGGGTTCTCTTGCACTTACAATTCTCCCCCTAACTTTTCTAACAGGTTTCTTCCTTTTACGAATATGACTGATTGAGGAAGGTGAGGGAGAAACTGTTTGGGGCTCTAACTCAGCCTGGGTTTGAACCTGTGTGTTTTCAGGTTCATGGCCAATGTCCTGAAGTGTAAAACCATAATCATGGTCCGCCACATATAAATCTAAAAGAGCAGTAGATATATTTATAGGAAGGAAATTAGAAGCTAAGGTTTGAGATATTACCTGTTGTTCTTCAGCTTCCTGTTCAGCTTGTTGTGCAGCTTCAAGTAGTAACTGCACCAAATCAGTTTCCATTGGCACTTGCTCCACTTCTTGTTCTAGAACTTGCTGAGCTTGATTCGGATTTGCAATAAGATCCAGGATTTGTCCCATGAAATTTGATCTCACCACTGGCACATTCTCAAATCTAGGATTGTTGTTGAGCCTTGCGAACAGAGCATTCTGAGTAGATGGAGATGCTTAAACTGGACTGTTCTGAAATAAGGCTTTATCTTCATCCAGCAATAAGTCATTCATGAACAGCATTAGGAACCTTGGATAGTAGACTTGCACGTTCTGTTCCCTGCTTTCTGGCTTACCCATTTTCCTGATTATTTCTTTCAGCACCAATTTTCCAAAATTTATTCTTCTGTTGTGAGCCACTGAAAATCCTATGATTTGAAGCAAAGAAGAAATATTGTTGAAGTTGCTCTTTGTTGTGGGTGCAAACACCTTAGCCAGTGTGTCGAAGAAATAATCCCACTCATGTACCAGCCTTGACTTAGTCAGTCTTACCAAGTTGATTTCACCCTGGTACTGTATAGCATTAAAGAACTCAAGAATTTCTGGAACTAACGGTGGGTCAACAAAATTGTTTAAAGGGAATTGAAGAATTCTGTTCACATCATCTTCAGTCACCATATATTCACGTACCCCAATGGTGAATGAGAATTGCACTGAGTCACCAGTTGATCTATTTCTAGCAGTGCTATATAATTCCCTTAATGCTAGAGTCTGTAAAGGTGTGTCTAGTGTAATGGCAGTCCTGATCAAAGAGTGTTCGTTCATGAAAATAATCCAGGGCCTAAACTTAGCTACTGTGCAATTCTCCGGATTAAAAAATCCAACAAAATTAGTCTTGACAATCTCGCAAAAACCAGCCATATTAATTAAAAACTTAATTAATTAATAATTAACAATTAACCCAAACACCTCTTAAGCACTTAAATTCGAAAAAAAATCAAACCCTAAATGCACTAACACCCAGTTCGATTTAATCCACAAATTTAACAAGCTCAATCCTCAATCTTCACTTATTATAGCAAAATCGATTCTATAACCCAGTCAACTCGGTCCAACTCAGTTAGAATTTACAAAAAAAATTGGGCAGCGTTTCTCCTTGTTTTGGTTGATTAAATCAGTAATAAGCAAGTGAAACACTTGAGAAAATCAACCAATCAACTGAATCAGTTGAAAAAGATTGAAAATCGAAGAGTTTTGCAGATATGTATGACTGATCGTGTGTGTGTATATCGCGTGTGTGTGTGATATTCAAACTGAATATGACTTGATAGTAAATCAATATAACACAGGTCGGTATGACTTATGAGTCATACCGAGTTTTTTTTTTTTTAAATAACTGAGATGCAGTCGGTATGACTTATTGAGTCATACCGAGATTTGTTTTTTTTTTTTATTTAAAAAAAACTAAAAACAGCTTGTATGACTTGAAAACAAAACTGGTCGGTATGACTTGTCATGAGTCATACCGAATTTTTGTTTTAACCTATTAACAAATAAGTCATACAAATAATATTATATACAAACAATATATATATATATATATATATATATATATATATATATTTAGTATTATTAATTGCTCATAACTTCGAAATAGGACAAAGGAAATTTTATTCGAAATTTAGATTTAATTAATAATAATTGTTTACTCATAAAATTAGTAATATAATTTATATACAAATAAATTATTAAGGACATTTAATACATAATTATTTTATTAACTATTTTAATTGATTTAAACATTAAATTAACTCATAATGGAATTAATTTAATGAGTAAATTAATTAATTAATTAATAAAACAGTTATTTATATTAATGTACAATAATAATTAGTAAACTTATACATTGAATTACATACATGCTTAATGAAAATACTTATGCTAAAATTGAAATAATTATCTATTAGGAATATTAATTTATTCTTGAGATAATTTTCCAAAAATTCATAAGATCTAGGACTTTAATTCCTAGCAACCAAAATTTAGCCATAATTTAGCATCCCTAGTTCACTAACCAGCTTTGAGAAAGTGGATTCATCAAGTGGTTTCGTGAAGATGTCGGCTAGTTGTTCTTCTGTGGGTACAAAATGTAACACCACAGTTCCATTCATGACATGCTCTCGGATAAAGTGATACCTTATATCAATGTGCTTGGTTCTTGAGTATTGTACAGGATTGTTGGAAATTGCTATTGCACTTGTGTTGTCGCAGAATATTGGAATTTTATTCAACGCAAGCCCATAGTCATTCAGCTGATTTCTTATCCACAAGATCTGTGCACAACAGCTGCCTGCCGCAATGTATTCTGCTTCAGCTGTCGAGGTAGATACTGAGTGTTGTTTCTTGCTATACCAGGAAATCAGTCGACGTCCTAGAAACTGACAGCTTCCAGAAGTACTTTTCCTATCCATCCTACAACCTGCATAATCCGAATCTGTATAGCCAATTAGGTCAAAACCTGTATCTTTAGGGTACCAAATTCCAAGATTTGGTGTGCCCTTAAGATATCTAAAAATTCTTTTCACAGCTATAAGATGAGATTCTTTTGGATCTGATTGAAATCTAGCACATAAGCATGTTGCAAACATAATATCAGGTCTACTAGCAGTTAAGTACAATAATGAGCCTATCATACCTCTATAGCTTGTGATGTCAACTTTCTTACCAGTTTCATCCTTATCAAGCTTTGTGGCTGTTGGCATTGGGGTTTTTGCCGGTGAAGAGTCTTCCAGACTGTATTTTCTCAAAAGATCCCTTACGTACTTTGATTGGCAAATAAAAATCCCATCTTCCTTTTGCTTTACTTGCAATCCAAGGAAGAATGACAGTTCACCCATCATGCTCATTTCATACCTACTCTGCATTAACTTAGCAAATCTCTTGCACAAGTTTTCATTAGTAGAACCAAATATGATATCGTCAACATAAACTTGGACAAATAACATATCTTTTTCATGCAATTTATAAAAGAGAGTTTTATCTATAACACCTCTAATAAAACCATTTTCAAGTAAAAACACAGAGAGAGTGTCATACCATGTCCTTGGTGCTTGCTTGAGCCCATAAAGAGCTTTGAATAGAAAATATACAAAACCAGCAAACTCTGGATTTTCAAAGCCAGGGGGCTGTTCCACATATACTTCCTCTTCTAACTCTCCATTCAGAAAAGCACTCTTTACATCCATTTGATAAACTTTAAAATTGGAATGTGCTGCGAATGCTAGAAATATCCTGATGGCTTCAAGTCTTGCAACTGGTGCGTAGGTCTCGTCATAATCAATTCCCTCTTCTTGGGAGTACCCCTTTGCCACCAGTCTGGCCTTGTTCCTCGTAACAACGCCATCACCGTCTAACTTGTTCCTGTATACCCATTTCGTGCCAATAACAGATCTATCTTTAGGTCTGGGTACAGTGTCCATACTTCCTGTCTCTCAAATTGATTGAGTTCTTCTTGCATGGCAAGAACCCAATCTGGATCAGTTATTGCATCTTCAATTTTCTTTGGTTCTTCTTGAGATAGAAAAATTGAAAACAAACATTCATTTGAAGTTGCATTCCTGGTTCTTACTCAAACATCTGGATCACCTATAATCAATTCAAAAGGATGATCTCTGCTCCATATCTTTTCCCTAGGAAGGTATGATCTTGATGATTCGCCTCGAAATTCATTGTGATGTTGTGTTCTGCCAGTTGATCCTTCATCTCCCCCTGAGTTGCTGCCAGGATGACTTGTTGATCCACCACTGATTTTAGTAGTATCTCCAGTGTTACCATTGTTTCCACCACTGTTACCTGGATCATCATTATTATTGACATCATCATTTCCTTTTGCAACCTCAGGTTCTTCTTCGTCATCAGAGTGTGAGTCTGGATAATTGTCGAATTTTAATGACTCAGAAGAATCTTCAGTTTGGATACTTAAGAGTTTAGTGTCATCAAAAGTTACATTGACACTTTCCTTCACTTGGTGCTGATCAATTATGTATACCCTATATGCTCTTCTTGAATACCCGACAAAAATAGCTTCATGTGCCTTGGCCTCAAACTTGCCACGAAGTTCATCTCCATCCTTTAACACAAAGCATTTAGCTCCAAATACATGAAAGTACTTGAGAGTTGGTTTCTTGCCAGCCATTAATTCATAGGGAGTTTTCATATGATCTTTGTTGATCAGAGTTCGATTCTGAGTGTAACAAGCTGTATTCACTGCTTCAGCCCAGAAGTAGATAGGTAGCCTTGATACACTTAGCATTGTTCTTGCAGCTTCAATTAGGGTTCTGTTTTTCCTTTCTACAACTCCATTTTGTTGCGGAGTCCTTGGTGCTGAATATTGCCTTGTTATCCCCTTGTCTGAGCAGAAGTTATTCAGAACTTCATTCTTGAATTCTGTTCCATTATCTTATCTGATTGCCCGGACATGTAACTTTGAATCTAACTCAATCAGTTTTATATGATCAATCACCAAATGTGGAGTTTCATCCTTAGAGTTCAAGAATAAAACCCATGTATATTTAGTGAAGTCATCTACAATCACTAAGGCGTATCTTTTTCTGGACATAGACGGAATATTGATTGGACCAAATAAATCCATATGTAGCAGTTGCAGTGGTTCAGTGATATTTGTAGTGTCGGTTCCTTTGTGATTTGCTTTCTTTGACTTCCCTTTCTGACATGCCTCACACAAGCCTTCTTGTGTAAATTACATCGGAGGCAGTCCTCTCACTAAATCCCTCTTGACTAAAGAGTTCATTGTTTTGAAGTTTAGATGTGAGAGTTTCTTGTGCCATAGCCAGCTTTCTTCTGATGAAGCCTTTGAATAGAAACAGTTTGCTTCATCTTCACTACCTGAGTTGAGATCGGCTACGTACAAGTTTCCTTTCCTTACTCCATGCAAGGCTAGTTTGTCATCTTTAGAATGAGCTATTAAGCATTTCTCCTTGATAAAGTTTACTTTGTACCCTTTATCACAAAATTGACTGACGCTGAGTAGATTGTGCTTAAGTCCTTCCACTAAAGAGACGTTTTCAATGATAACATTTCCAGTATTTAACTTGCCATATCCCGTAGTCATTCCTTTGCTGTTATCTCCAAAGGTGACGATTGGGCCAGCTCTTTCAACCACGTTTGATAGCAGGGCTCTATCTCCGGTCATATGTCTTGAAGATCCGCTGTCCAGGATCCATACAACTCGGTTTACTTGTTTAACTCCCTGCACATACCAAACGGATTAATTCGTCTTCGGAACCCAAAATTGATTGGGCCCGGCATACTTAAAGAATTGACATTTGTCAGCTTTGACAACAGACCATTTTCGAATAACATCATTATCTTCCTTGACTTTCCTACCTTCCTATAAACCGTCTTATCAACTTTCTGTTTAGACTTAGGAATATATGATTCCTTTTTCTCAGGTGAAAGAGTTGCAGTCTTGGATTTAGCAAATTTACTATTGATGTGTTGTCTAGGTGTCATGTTACCTTTCTTAGTTATCATGCGTTTAAAGTAAGCAGTCATAGCATTAAAAGCACATAGCATACAATTTAAAACACCACAAGGTTTATGGAAAGCATCAATAGTAAGCATGTTATTCAGTATAGTAGGTGGCTTAACAGTTTGTGTCTTAACAGTTTCTACCTCAACTTTTTTAGCAAATTTAAAGTTTTCAGTAGAATGAAATCTGTTGTTACTGTTCCTACTATTCACAAAGGAATTGGGTCTGTTTGGTTTGTTCTTCAAGTCTTTAACACCTATACCAGGATTGGGGAAAGCAGAGGTTCCCACATCTTTCACTGATGTCTTGGGTGCAGTCACTTTTTGTTGGACATTAACTCCTTTTATGTCCTTAGCAAGTTCCTCTCTTTTCTTTTCTTCCTCGAGATCCCCTAACTTCATTTCATATTGAATAAGTATAGAGCTTTCCAGGATAGGTTCTGCTATCGGGGTTATGAAAAGAGGTTTAGGTGTGTCCTTAACAACATGTGGGATACCCCTTTCTTCAGCACTTTTTCTGAAAGGGGTTATGTTGCTCGCCTTTCCTACAGATTGATTGTATTCATAGCCTATTCCAACTTTACGTTTTATTTCTTGTTGGTCAACTAGGTCTTTTACAATATAAGAGGAATGTTTATAGGCAAGACACTTTTTCTGTTCCTCTAAAATCTGATTTCTGAGATAGGCCTCAACCTTGACATAACAACTGACTCTATTAACCTGAAGAGCTAGGTCCTCAGTCAGTTTTATATTTCTGGTTTTTAACAATTTTAAACTATCATTCTCATTAGTTAATTCTTTAATTTTGAGACGAAGTTTGTTAACCCTATCTCTGGTGTCGTCCAATTCTTTTCCTAACAGTTTAAACATTTTAGGGCATGAGGGATCTACCTCTTTTCCTTCTGACCGAGGTGGAGATACTGATCCATCTGATGAAGCCATAAGAGCAAGATTTCCTAGCACTTCTTCCTCATCATTGTCTGAGTCATCCCAACTCTTGCCCTCTGCTAGATAGGACTTCCCTTGATGCTTTTTCACTAAAGCATCATATTTCTCTTTCAACTCTTGATAAGAGTCTCTCTTCTATCCTTGCTTCGGCTTCTTGCATTCAGTTGCAAAATGACCAAGCTCATTGCAGTTGAAGCAACGGATCTTGCTTCTGTCAACCAAGCCTGTCTTGTAGCCGCTTCTTGATACAGCTGTTGAAGAACTTCCTTTTTGAAACCTTCCAAAGGTAGGTTTAGATTTAAATGAGGAGTTTCTTCTGAATCTCATGTTTCCAAACTTCCTGGCAAACATAGCTAGAGATTCATCTTCCAGCTGATCCAGTTCTTCTAGAGAATAGAATTCACCATTTTCATGTTTTTCTGGAGTATGACCATATTCTGGAACAACATACTCCTCTGAACTTTTTGAAGGTACAACAGCCTTCACTTCCTCTTTCTCTGGTGCTTCTACTATCAGTGCTTTAGAAGAACTCAAAACTTTGCCTCTGCCATACATCTCTCTTGTCTGAATCTGCTCCAATTTATATGTCTTCAGAACTCCGTAGAGTCTTTCCAGGGTTATCTCCTTCATGTCCCTAGACTCTCGGATGGCCGCGATCCTGTGCTCCAGATGCTCTGGCAAGGTTAATAGAAACTTCCTGTTGACCTCCTGGTTTAAGTAATATTTCCCGTTGAGGTTGAGCTCGTTTATAAGTTTGTTCAATCTCTGAAACACCTCAGAGATGCCCTCACCAGGGTTGGATCTAAACTGCTCGTACTGGGAGGTCAATATCTCCAGTCTATTCTCTTTGACTTCTTCAGTCCCTTCATTTATAACCTCTATAGTATCCCAGATTTGCTTGGAGGTCTTGCAGTTGACCACATGATTATACATGACATAGTCTAGGGATTCTATCAGAATAAGCTTGAGGTTATTGTCCAGGGATATAGCTTCCTTTTCTTCATCATTGTAGTCTGTCGGACTTTTTGGAATCTGTCTATGAGGAATTACGACCCCATCTACCTCGTGTTCGAAAACAACTGTTATTGGAGGTTCAATGCCTTTTTCTAAGATCAAGGCATATTTGGGATTGGCGATCCCAATAAATAACTGCATCTTGTGCTTCCATAGGTTATAATGATCTTTATCGAATGATGGAATTTTGATGCTCGTTACCTTTTGTGTACTCATCTTAATTAAGATTAAAAGTTAAGTGTTTCAAAAAATATTTTAATTTTTGACTGAAAATAATTTTTGATCAAAAATAATTTTTTTTTAAAAAATTATTTTGAATAAAAAATTATTTCGAATTAAAAATAATTTTTGAGATCTGTATGAGTTGCGGAAATTTTGGTTCGGATCTGATATTTAATATATCAACCAGTTCTGATGCCAATTGTTGGTCCCTGATATTGTAGAAGGGGGGGGGGGGGGTTGAATACAATATCAATTAAATAACACGGAATATTGTATTTTAAAAATATTATTTTAAATTCACACAAAATATTAATTGAAATGAAATACTGTTCAAGTAGAAGATATAATTTTAACTTGAAAAGTATTACAAAATTAATTAGTAGAAAGTTTATATAACTGTTTAAAAGCTTAGAACGATTTTGACATGAATTGTTCGAGTTTAACAATTATATTCCAAACTAAGCACAGAAATCTGTGAATATTACAATGCATACAAATTTCTGAATTTGAATGTTTGAACTACTATGAAAAATGAAGACAATCACCTCATATTTATAGAGGTGAAAAGCCAGTATGACTTATCCCATTATGACCTTTTAACTAATTGAATTAACACTTGTATGACTCATAAAAAGGCTGGGCATGACTTAAAATGGTCGGTATGACTCATAGAAATTCGGTATGACTCATGTTTAAGTCATATTTGATTTTTCTTTAATTAAAATAAATCATAATGACTTATATTAAATCAAAGAAAACTCGGTATGACTTATGTTTAAGTCATATTTGAATTTTCTTTAATTAAAATAAATCATAGTGACTTATATTAAATCAAAGAAAACTCGGTATGACTTAAATCACAGAAGCTCGGTATGACTCATACTCAAGAGCTCGGTATGACTTATTTTTATAAGTCATTTGATAAACAATTAATTCGGTATGACTTAACCAATTAACTCAGCATGACTTGCATTCTTTTGCTCGGTATGACTTGATTTATAAGTAATTTTTGAATCAAATCTTTTTAGAAAATTAATTCTTCTTTAATTTAATTAAATAATTTATGAATTAATTTAATTCAGACTTGAATTAATTTAATTAAATAAATTAAATAATTAACTTAATTTTAATTTGAGAATTAAAATACTATTAGGACTTGTTTAACTCTGTAGTCTTTTGCAGTCTTTTGTCATTCTCCGTCTTCTGTCATGGAACCACTTTCAGCTCAATGTTAAATATTTATTAATTAAAGTTGACACACAAATGTACTGTCTGGTTCATTTGTGTCATACTCTAATAAATATTCTCCATTTCTTTTAACTTTAAACTAGTGGCCTTGTGTCTTTGCTTAGCTTTCCTGTCTTCTTTTTCTGTTCTTTTTCTTCTAGAATCTTCGTGTAGTAATCACTTAAAATCTTCTAAATCTTCTGAATTCTTTTGAAATTACTACTTGATTATTATCCACTGACGCTTGAACATATTAATGAACTTCTTCAGTGTTGAGTAGTAGGATCAACTGAGTGCTTCTGATTCAGTTGATTTTCTGTGACTAGTTGACTGTCTTCGTCTTGATTCCTGTTTGATATTTATTATTTACCACTGTTTCTAGATTGAGTTGAGTTGTCATCTAATTATTACAAATAGGCCTAGTCATATGCCTTTCACTTAAGCACAATCTACTCAGCGTCAGTCAATTCTATGATAAAGGATACAAAGTAAACTTTATCAAGGAGAAGTGTTTAATAGCTCATTCTAAAGATGACAAACTGGCCTTACGTAGAGTAAGGAAAGGAAATTTGTACATAACCGATCTCAACTCAGGAACTGAAGATGAAGCAAATTATTTATATTCAAAGGCTTCATCAGAAGAAAGATGGCTATGGCACAAGAAACTCTCACATCTGAACTTCAAATCAATGAACTCTCTAGTCAAGAGCGATTTGGTGAGAGGACTGCCTCCGATGGAATTTACAAAATAAGGGTTGTGTGAGGCATGTCAGAAAGGGAAGTCAAAGAAAGCAAGTCACAGAGGCACAACCACTACAAACATCACTGAACCACTTCAACTCCTACACATGGATTTATTTGGTCCAGTCAATATCATGTAGTGATTGTAGATGACTTCACAAAGTACACGTGGGTTTTATTCTTAAACTCTAAGGATGAAACTCCACAATTGGTGATTGATCATGTAAAGCTGATTGAGTTAGATTCAAAGTTACTTGTGTGGGCAATCAGATCAGATAATGGAACAGAATTCAAGAATGAAATTTTGAATAACGTTTGCTCAGACAAGGGGATAACAAGACAATATTCAGCACCAAGAACTCCACAACAGAATGGAGTTGTAGAAAGGAAAAATAGAACCCTAATTGAAGATTCAAGAATAATGTTATGTGAATCAAGGTTACCTATCTACTTCTGGGCTAAAGCAGTAAACACAGCATGTTATACCCGGAATCGAACTCTGATCAACAAAGATCATATGAAGACACCCTATGAATTAATGGCTGGCAAGAAACCAACACTCAAGTACTTTCATGTATTTGGAGCCAAGTGTTATGTGCTGAAGGATGGAGATGAACATCGTGTCAAGTTCGAGGCCAAGGCACATGAAACTATTTTTGTTGGATATTCAAGAAGAGCATATAGGGTGTACATAATTGATCAGCACCAAGTAAAAGAAAGTGTCAATGTTACTTTTGATGACACTAAACTCCCAAGTATCCAAACTGAAGATTCTTCTTAGTCATTAAAATTTGATAATTATCCAGACTCACATTCTGATGACGAAGATGAACCTGTGGTTGCAGCAGAAAATGATTATGACAATAATGACAATGATCCAGGTAATAGTGGTGGAAATAATGGTAACACTGGAGATACTACTAATATCAGTGGTGGATCAACAAGTCATCCTGGCAGTAACTCAGGAGGAGATGAAGGATCTACTGGCAGAACACAACATCACAATGAATTTCGAGGTGAATCATCAAGATCAAACCTACCAAGGGAAAGGATATGGAGTACACATCATCCTTTTGAAATGATCATATGTGATCCAGATGTTAGAGGTAGAACCAGAAGTGCAACTTCAAATGAATGTTTATTTTCAATTTTTCTATCTCAAGAAGAACCAAAGAAGATTAAAGATGCATTAATTGATCCAGATTGGGTTCTTGCTATGCAAGAAGAGCTCAATCAGTTCGAGAGATAAGATGTTTGGACACTAGTACCCAGGCCAAAAGATAGATCTATTATTGGCACCAAATGGGTATACAGAAACAAGTTAGAAGGTGATGGCATTGTTACAAGGAACAAAGCCTGACTGGTGGCAAAAGGTTACTCCCGGGAAGAGGGAATTGATTATGACGAGGCCTACTCACCAGTTGCAAGACTTGAAGCCATCAGGATATTTCTGCATTCGCAGCACATTCCAATTTCAAAGTCTATCAAATGGATGTGAAGAGTGCATTTCTGAATGGAGAATTAGAAGAGGAAGTATATGTGGAACAGCCCCCTGGTTTTGAAAATCCAGAGTTTGCTGATTTTATGTATTTTCTATTCAAAGCTCTCTATGGGATCAAGCAAGCATCGAGGACATGGTATGACACTTTCTCTGAATTTTACTTGAAAATAGTTTCATTAGAGGTGTCATAGATTAAACTCTCTTTTATAAATTGCATGAAAAAGATATGATATTTGTCCAAGTTTATGTTGACGATATTATATTTGGTTCTACTAACGAAAACTTGTGCAAGAGATTTGTTAAGTTAATGCAGAGTAGGTATGAAATGAGCATGATGGGTGAGCTGTCATTCTTCCTAGGATTGCAAGTTAAGCAAAAGGAAGATGGAATTTTTATTTGTCAATCAAAGTACGTAAGGGATCTTCTAAGAAAATATAGTCTAGAAGATTCTTCACCGGCAAAAACCTCAATGCCAACAGCCACCAAGCTTGACGAAGATGAAACTGGTAAGAAAGTTGACATTACAAACTACAGAGGTATGATAGGCTCATTATTATATCTAACTGCTAATAGACCTGATATAATGTTTGCAACATGCTTATGTGCAAGGTTTCAATCTGACCCTAGGGAATCTCATCTTATAGCTGTTAAAAGAATTTTTAGATATCTGAAGGGTACACCAAATCTTGGAATTTGACACCCTAAAGATACAGGTTTTGACCTAATAGGCTATATAGATTCAGATTATGCAGGATGCATGATGGACATGAAAAGTACTTCTGGAAGCTGTCAATTTCTAGGAAGTCGGTTGATCTCCCGGTACAGCAAGAAACAACACTCAGTATCTACCTCGACAGCCGAAGCAGAATACTTTGCGGAAGGTAGCTGTTGTGCACAGATCTTGTGGATAAGGAATCAACTAAATGACTATGAACTTGCGATAAACAAAATTCTAATTTTCTGCGACAACACAAGTGCTATAGCTATTTCCAACAATCTTGTACAATATTCTCGAACCAAGCATATTGACATAAGGTATCACTTTATCCGAGAGCATGTCATGAACGGAAATGTGGTGTTACATTTTGTACCCACAGAAGATCAAATAGCCCACATCTTCATAAAACCACTTGATGAATCCACTTTCTCTAAGTTGGTTAGTGAACTAGGAATGTTAAATAATGACTAATTTTTGGTTGCTAGGAATTGATTTGAGTTCATAAATATTAAATATTAATATTTAAAGAATTTATGAAGTTCAAATCAACAATATCCTAGGGCTTATATATATTTGGATAAATTATCTTGAGAATAATTTAATACTCTTGATAGATAATTAGTTCAAGTATAGCATAAGTACTTATTTTTGTTTATTATAATTATGTATTTATTTTAAGAATTAATTTAAATTAATGTATGGTTTTCTAATTATTTTTGTACATTAATAAATGATTATGTTATTAATTATTTAATTAATTTACTCATTAAATTAATTCAAGCATGAATTAATTTAATTCCAAATTAATTAGAATAGTTAATAATATAAATAATTATTATATGTCATCAATAATTTATTAGTGCGTAAATTATTGTTATTTGTCTTAAATTTTCTAATTAATATTTTCTTGTTAATATTTATTTTATTATTATTAATTAATCTAAAATTCGAATAAAAAATTTATTATTTTATTTTGAATTTAAGAAAAATTAATAATATAAGTAATTATTTTATCTTATTCTATAATATTTCGGCGTGACTTTTCAATAATGAAAATCGACATGATTTTTTATTTAAATAAAAAGTCATACCGAGTGTTAACATAGTAAAAGTCATACTGAGTATTTGTTTTATTTAATTTTTTGTTTAAATTTTTATAAAACTCGATATGACATTTGAAAAGTCATACTGAGACCTCCTTTTGTTTTATTTTACTAATTAAATCAGTATGACTTTTTAAAAGTCATACCGACTGATTTATTTTTGATTTTATTTTTCGGTATGACTTTTTATTCTAATAAAAACAGTCATACCGAGTCTTATATATCAAAAGTCATACCAGTTTAATCTCAGTTTATATATACAGATATCAGTTTATACATACACACCAACCCAGCAAGACTTTTTAAAACCCGGTCGATTTTCATCAATTCAATTGCGTTTCAGTTGTTATTACCTATTGATTTCAAGCTTTGCTTGCTAAGTTACTGTTAAATCGAACAAATCAAACTAAGTTCTGCCCGATTTTTGTTAAATTGAGTCGACTATTTTTTATTCTTGGACTAAATCGTTTAAAAGTATATAGTTGGTGTTGATTTCTGTGAGTAAGGATTGTGGTTGGAATAATACTGTGATTAAAATCGATTTTAGTGCAGTTAAGGTTTTAATTTTAGTGTAATTTACGAATTAGTGGTAATTAATTTCGAATTATTGTGTTTAAATTCGAATTAATTAATTTTATTGCATTTTATAATTTTAAATAATTTTAATAATAGTAATTAAAATGGCTGGAAATTGCGAGATTGTGAAGATAAATTTTGTAGGATTTTTTAATCCGGTAAATTGCTAAGTTGAGAGGTTTAGGCCATGGATCATATTTTTAAATGAGCATTCACTAGTAAGGACTGCAATTACACTGGACACCCCATTACAAGTTGATGCTTTAAGGGCCCTGTACTCTACAGCTAGGAACAGATCAGTTGCAGCGAGAGTACAATTTTCCTTCACCATTGGAGAACGTGAGTATATGGTGACTGAAAATGATGTAAACAGTATCTTAGGGTTCCCAACTGATAATTTCATTAACCCGCCAACTCTTCCAAAAATACTTAAATTTTTCTATGCAATTCAGTATCAAGATGACATTAATCTGGTGAAGATGTCAAAAGCCAAGTTGGTTAGCGAGTGGGATTATTTCTTTGATACACTAGCTAAAGTGTTTGCCCCCACGACAAAGAGAAACTTTAACAATATCTCTTCTCTTCTTCAGAATATTGGGTATTATGTGGCCCATAATAGACGGATTAATTTCGGGAAGCTTATATTGAAAGAAATAATTAAGAAAATGTGAACGCCAGAAAGCAGGGAACAGAATGTAACATGCTACTATCGAAGATTTCTCATGCTATTCATGAATGATCTACTTTCAGATGAGGATAAAACACTGTTCCAAAACAGTCTTATAGAAGAATCTCCAACTTCACAGAAGAACTTATTCACAAGGCTAAGCAACAAAGTCAAGTTTCCAAATGTGCAAGTGGTAAGAACATATTATATGGATCAGATCATGGATCGAATTACCAATCCTGCACAAGCTCAACCGCGTCAGCAAGAGCCAGAGCAAATTCAAGATCCAGTGCCAATGGAAGTTGAAAACTCTGCACATCTTTTACTAGAAGTTGCTCAACATGCAGAACACGAGGCAGATGTACAACAGGTAATAACTTAAAGGCAGAGTGTCTAAACTTGTAACACTATAACTTATGTAACTCAACTAAAGAAAAGATACTTAACCCGAAGACAATCAAGAACAAGAAGTCACAAGGAAATCAATACAAAATGAAGACAAAGTAATTGATACAATTCAACATGTTAAATATGATCAAACAAAAAAGAAATCATTGGAAGAAGTTGAAGTCAAAGTTGTTCATGCCCCATTGATTTGTAACTTAAAGAATCAAAATCATAACTATCAGTATCAATAAGGCTAATTGATTTCAAGTGAAGAAACATAAAAGCAATTGTTGGAAAGCCACGTTACTAATTGAATATGGTAATCTATTCAGAAGCAAGAACCCTATCAAGACTAGTCACTTATGAACCAGACCATTGTATCAAGTGTCAGGACATTGATAACAAGTTTATTTCAGTTGTAGAGATCCATGTTCAAGAGCTTGTTGAAGAATATAGTGTTGGTGTAGGTGCCCTAGAGGCAATACAATGTTTCTTTTAATAGACCTTTATGTCATTTGATTATTCAATAAACATATTTATTGTGACTTTAATTACTACGATATATTTGTTAGCATAATAAATGTCCTTAGAATCATGATACACATTGTATAGTTTAAGTACATGACTTGAACTTGAGATTATATAATATATCAAATTCTTAAAGGTCCCTAGTCGAGTATTATTATTATAGGACAATAATAATACATAAATAGACTAGTATGTTGTTTGACAGATAACCACATCTCATTGGTTATAAGTATGGGGATACTAAAGTCAATACATAGGTACATGTAGGAGTACATGGTACTGGACAGACCCACAGTGAGATTCTTCATGTTGAATAAAGTCATAAGAAAGACTCACAGTGATAATGGTGTAATGATCCTCTAACTTGAGATCATTATATTTCTATACGAGGATTAATATACTTTGACTACATTAAAAGTTACCTTTGACCGGGTGATGATAAAAGTGGACATCGGGTATATCATGAGTCGTATGAGAAATATGAATGATAGATAAAGGATTTAACCCTCCTATAATTAGGAGAGATATTTTTGGCCTCTTGATTGAGTGAGACTATAAAATGCATGGTCGTGCTCAAATAATGATTTATTTTTTCATAGTCTACTCATGGATCAAGTAAACCCGGATTAAATGTTGTAGAGGATAACTAAATACATGCCTCGAGTTTAATCTATAATATATATGGTTAAAGAGATTATATTACATGAAAACATTAATCATGAAAGGTTTTATCGAATCACGATTTAATTATGGTTTAATTGGGTAGCAATGATGTATTACTAGATACCGCTCATTGTTTATAATTTTATTGGAGAATAAAATTATTGCCAATTAAATAATATCCTATAGGGTCGCACGCATGGAGCACTTAGAGGAATAGTTAATTTAAATTATAGATTTAAATTAATTGATGATTATTTAAATTTTATTATATTAATTAAGTGAGACTTAATTAATTGAGATAATATAAATTCAAATTAAAGGAGTATTTCTGCCCATAATAATTAAGTATGACTTAGTTCTTAATTAAATAATAGAAATTCATTTTATTATTTAATCCTATACCTACATGGGTTAGGTTTTGCTGAATGAGCCTGTTAAGTAGCCATTATAAATAGATAATGTAGGGTTAAGAGGCCATTACGTTTTTTAGAAAAACCCTAGAGTAGGCAGCAGCAAAGGAGGCAGAAACGAATTAGTTCGAATCATCAAGAAGGAGGCTAGTACGTCCATTCCGTAGTCAAGATCGTGAGACGTTCTTGAAGGTGTTCGTGTGGATACCATAGAGGTGTTTTTCGAGAGGAAGACACAAGTCGTGAAAGCTAGGATCTCTATTGAGTTCATGAAAGTGAAGATCTTAATAGGTATAATTCTGTTTCAGCATAATCTGTCCAATTTTATACATGGATCCTGAGTTTGGGTTCCGATTTTTTTTTGTTATATTTACATTTATCCGCTGCGTTTTATGCCTCAGAACCCAACAATGGTATCAAAGCTACGTGTATAAGGGATTGATTTGGTTACGTGTTTAACAGTTTTTCAATATATTCCAGTATGTATATAATCTGCCATACATGTATTTTGATACTGCCTATGTATGAGATTTAATATGCATGTTGTCATGTTGATATATGATTAAAACTGTCATGTAATGTGTATCTGGTTATTCATATGATAAGTATATATATGATGATACTAGCATGTTAATGTTCTGCCATATTGCGATTTGTATATTATGCATGTGGGTCAGTTTGTATAGTGATATAAACTGGTGGACAGATTGTGTTGGACATGATTTGTTAACTGGGATATGATCAGTATGTATATGATACATGCTTCTGAAACTGTATAAGATTCAGTGGGGAAAAGACCAACAGATATGATCTGTAGTTCAGAAATTGATAATTTCTGAATAGGACTGGTCTTTGAAAAAAAAAATCCAAGCTGACCTGGCAGCTCGACCCCAGCTGGGGGCTGCCGCCCCCGGACCCCCGCAATATTTTTCATGTTCTTTTTGTGTAATTGAGCATGGTGCATGGTTATGGCCTTCAGACCCTAGTTGTAATGGTTTATTCTTTTGGTTTGTAATAAATACGACTTGCATGTCGTTTTCTATTTGTAATTGTTTATCTCGAATGTAACTTATAAAGCATAATGTAACGTAGTATGTAATAGTGATAACGATAACTCAACTAAGAAACAAAGAGAGATAAATAATAATGATATACAGCACAGAAATCCAGAAGGACATAAACAAGAGATCATACACACATCATTGTTGAGCATTCAAGATGAAAGAATTACTGAACGTCAGCGAGAGAAGTTCATTAACATGTTCATGCCTCAGTGACAAATAAGAGTTCAGAAGATTTCACAATAAAGACATTGTAATGATTAATGTATAGTTGACAAAGGGTTTCAGTGATCAGAAGCAATGCAATAGTCCAGGGTTAGTCAGCTGAAACAGAACAGAGGTCAAGGGAATTCAATTCAGTGTTAGTCGTTTGTGAACCAGACCAGTGCACTAAGCGTCAGCACGACAAGAAGAGAATTACCTTGATTAATCAGAAGAAAATCAGTTGATCAAGCCAAGCCAGAAGAGTGAAAACCAAGTGGTATATACTTCAAGCATCTCAAGAATATGCTAAGGCAAGTATTATTACAATTGGTGGCATTAATACTCTTGAAGCAATGTATAATGCTAGGCGCAACTTGGGACTTAGCATTGTGGGAATTCAATTTCCAAAAAGCCTACAAATATATATGGATTTAATTCGAATGAATTAAGTGTTCATCATCTTCAGCATTCAACACAAACAGACGGGAAGCTCCATTAAAGACATACACTTATTTCACCCAACTGTATCTTTTTTGTAATATTGTTTTGAACCCATTGCAACTAATCTACTGATTAGAATTGTAGCACCTCAGGGATTTAATAAGATATTATTACTTCCCCGAACTTTGTGTTTCAAGTACTGTTAATTTCATATCTCATAAACTCAAACACATAATCCGCTTCTAAATCGAAAAATCTACCATATCATATTCAACCCCCCCCCCCCCTTCTATGATAATTTTGTACCTAACAATTGGTATCAGAGCTTGTTGATTGAAGTTACAAATCAAGATCCAAAAATAGTTTTTCGAAAAAGTGCATTTTTAGATCTAGAAAAATTTATATTGAAATTTCTTTATTTTTAAAGAAAATTCAATTTCGAATTTTTCAAAGATTTTAAGTTCACTAATTTAAAGAAGACTATCAATCATCAAGAATTCGTATTAAAATTTTATTTCTTGAAATTTAATTTTTATTCGAATTAATTTTAATTTTTGAGAAATTAATTATTTCTTAAGATTTAAAATTCTTATAACCATGAGTACCCAAAAACTCAGCAACATTAAAATCCCAGCATTTTACAAAAATGAATACATCTTATGGAAGAAGAAGATGTCTATTTTCATTAAAACTTCAAATTTTCAATACTTGGGAATTTTGGAAAATGGACCCTATGTACCTCAGAAGCCTACACCAGAAACAGTTTCAGAAGACGGCGAACGGATTCCGCAAGGATTTACCCCAAAGGAACCTTCAGAGTTTACTGACACTGATAAAGAAAGAGTTGCATGGGACAATCATCTTCAATGCATCCTGATGGATTCTTTGGACACTACAATGCTAAATCAAATGATTAACTGCACGAGTGCCAAACAGATGTGGGATACAATTGATCTATTGATGGAAGGTACAACAGAAGTGAAGGAGAACAGGCTTGATATTCTTACCTCCCAATATGAAGCTTTCAAGTCACTACCAGGAGAGAGTATCACTCAAGTCTTTGAGAGATACAACAAATTGTTGAATGACTTGTCACTGCATGGGAAGGCCTACTCACGTAGGGAGATCAACAGAAAATTTATGTTGACACTGCCAGCACACCTGGAACACAAAATCTCTGCCATCAGAGAGAGAAGTGACATAAATGACATGTCCATTGAAATTTTATAGGGGAAGCTCAAGACTCATGAAATGGAGCAAGAGCAAAGACAGATCATTTATGGTACAGGTACAGTGGACAGTAAGAATACAGCACTGTTGAAGACTACAACTCTTGTAGCTAAGGATTTTGCTGTCACAGAGACCAGCGCAGTGAAACCTGATATTAAGAAAGAAGAAATTATGGAAGCTGAATTTACAGATAACACTCAACCAGGTAATGAAGACGACTTCTACTCAATGGAAGAACTTGAGCAATTGGAAAATAAAACAATGGCCTATATGGTAGGGAAGTTCAAGAACCTCAGGTTTAGAAGGAACCCTAAGTACAAATTCAAGAGTAACTCCAGTTACAGTGGTTCTAGTTTCAGAAACAGCAACCGAGGTGGATCGTCTTCAGGGTCTTACAGCAAATGAGGTTATAAGACGGGAATGGTAGATCGCAGTAAGTTCAAGTGCTACAACTGTGATGAACCCGGACATTTTGCAACAGAATTCCGGAAGCCAAAGCAAGTGAAAGAAAGAAAGGAGTCATATGATGAACTCAAGCAGAAATATGATGCACTGGTAAAGAAGCATCAAGGAAGAGCTTATATAGCTGAAGGAAAGAGCTGAGATGATTCAGACAATGATGAAGAAAAGACTTTTGGAAATCTTGCATTAATGGCAGACTCTTCTAAGGTATCACCTCAATCATCGAAGGTATCATTTCTTTCCTCCGTTGACATGTCTAATTCTGAATATAAGAAAACTGTGGAAGATCTAAGTATAGAAATGTTTAACATACATACAAGCATGCTAGCATCTGAAGAAGAAAATGCTAAACTAGTTCTTAAGAATAAAATGCTAGAAACTAAAAACGAAGAACTAGAGCTTACATGTGTTAATGTAGAAGATCTGAAACAGAAAATAGAATACATTCATAATAGAGATAGATGCAACCAGGAAGTAGAAGCAGCTCTTAGAAATAAAATTTCTGATCTTGAGTTAAAACTTCTAGCTTATAAGAAATCTGCGAATCTTGTAAAGGAGGCTATAAATAAACAAGTCATAGGTCAGAAAACTGGAATAGGATTTGACTATGATAAAAAGGCAGGAAAAATGCATGTAGAATCTATTGCTGAGGAAAGTCCTGTAAAGCAAAACATTCCACATGTATTAAAGAATGTAGCTAAGCCCCTCTATAAGAAGTTTGTCATTGATCCCTTAAATGAAGAAGAGCTTTTAATGAAAGAGGAACTCCTTGCTGAGGAGAAAGAGAAAAAGGTTGAAGATAAGAAACAGTTGCCTAAGAAATCTGTTAGGATTGAAGAACCTAAGAAACAGGTTAAAATTGAATCAGGCAACAAAACAGAAAACAAGAAAACAAACAGAAATGGTAAAACGGGTGTCAACAAGAAAAATGCTAATGACTATTCTTCTAGAGCTGCTAGGAAAGTTTGTAACAACTGCAATTCTACTGGTCATCTTACGCATGCATGCAATAAGATAAAAGTAGTAAAAACAGAAACTCCTAGTATGCCTGCCATACCTGCCATGTCTATTCCTCATCAACCATGCGGTAAAGTAGGTTGCATGCCATGTGCTTTAAATATCATGTCTGTATACATAAACTTAATGAATACATCTTCAAGTACTTGCATGAATACAGATGTGAACATGACTAGAAAGAATGTTAGGGCAAAGACTGCCAGTCCTCCTAAATCTAGGAAGGAAACCCCTGTCCCTAAGCCTAAAGACACCCCTGTCAAGGCTAAACCAAAGGACAAGGGCACAGTCGATGAGAAAGACAAGGATCAGAAAACTTCTGTAGCTAAAAATGTTTACTTATTTAAGCCTCTTGGACCCAATCAAGTTTGGGTGCCAAAGAAAAAGTAATCAATATGTGGTTGCAGGGCACAACAAAGAACAAGCGTGTCATGTGGATACTTGACAGTGGCTGTTCAAGGCATATGACTGGTGATAAAGCCCTGTTAACAGATGTGATTGAGAAAGCTGGCCCGATAGTGACCTTTGGAGATAACAGCAAGGGATTCACAACGGGATATGGCAATCTAGAGATCGGAAATATTATCATAGAAAATATCTCTCTTGTGGATGGATTAAAGCACAACCTTCTAAGTATCAGTCAGTTCATTGACAAGGGTTTCAAAGTAACTTTTGAGAAAGAAAGATGTGCAATCCAAAACAGGAAAGATACGAAGCTTTCTCTTCAAGGAGTGAGAAAGGGGAATCTCTTTGTAGCTGACTTATTCTCTGCAAGTAAAGGCGAAGCTCAATGTTTTTACAACAAAGCTTCAACAGAGGACAGTTGGTTATGGCACAAGAAACTTTCACACCTAAACTTCAAGGCAATGAACTCTTTAGTTAAGAGGGAATTGGTAAGAGGTTTACCCGAGATAGAATTTTGTCAAGAAGGGTTATGTGAAGCATGTGAAAAAGGGAAGTCAAAGATATCACCGAAGCAAAGACTCTTCAGACATTACTGAACCACTGCAACTAATTCATATGGATTTATTTGGTCCAGTCAACGTCATGTCTATGTCAAGGAAGAGATATGCACTGGTAATTGTTGACGACTACTCTAAGTACACGTGGGTGTTATTTTTAGCCATAAAGGATGAAGCCCCTCAAACAATCACCGATCACATAAAGAAAATTGAGTTGGAAGCTGGTCTGCCTGTTAGGAAAATAAGGTCTGACAATGGAACAGAATTCAGAAATGCAATCCTGAATGAATTCTGTGTAGAAAAAGGAATATCAAGACAATTCTCAGCGACCAGAACCCCACAACAAGATGGAGTAGTAGAAAGGAAGAACAGGACTTTAGTTGAAGCAGCAAGAATAATGCTGAATGAGGCTAAGTTACCTTTATACTTTTGGGCTAAAGCAGTCAACACAGCTTGCTACACTCAGAATCGTACCCTGATCAACAAAGAACATGACAAGACTCCGTAAGAGATAATGGCAAACAAGAAACCAACACTGAAATACTTTCATGTGTTTGGAGCAAAGTGCTGTGTACTGAAAGATGATGAGCATCTAGGAAAATTCGAATCCAAGGCTCATGAAGGCATATTTCTTGGCTACTCTCTGGAATCTAAGGCGTACAAGGTTTATGTGATTGAACATAAAAATGTCATTGAAAGCATGAATGTAACTTTCGATGATCTCAAGCTCCCAAGTCTACAAAGAAAAGACGACACTGAAATTCTGCAGTTTGAAAACATGAACTCAGATGAAAGTGAAATAGAACCTGAAGATGCAACAGAAAATCAGGTCCCAAATGAGAATAATAACAATGATGATTCTGACCCTAGTAGTGGAAACAGTGGAAGATTCACAGAAACTACTAGTAGTGGCAGAGAATCTCATTCTCACCCAAGCAGCAGCTCAGGGGGAGCAACTGAAGGATCAACTAGCAGAACCCAGCACTACAATTCTAATCAAGCTGAATCTTCAAGGGAAAATCTGCCTAGACATAGGGTGTGGAGTAGAGATCACCCCTTTGAGATGATTCTAGGAGATCCAGGTGCTGGAGTTCAAACTAGACGTGCTTCTCAAAATGAATATTTATTCTCTGGTTTTCTCTCTGAGATAGAACCAAAGAAAGTTGAAGAAGCACTGGAAGATCCAGATTGGGTCATTGCTATGCAAGAAGAACTCAATCAATTTAACAGACAAAAAGTCTGGAAGCTGGTACCTAGGCCAAAGAACAAGTCTGTAATTGGCACCAAATGGGTATTCAGAAACAAGCTGGATGAAGATGGCATTGTCACGAGGAACAAAGCCAGACTGATTGCTAAAGGTTATTCTCAAGAAGAAGGAATAGACTATGATGAAACATATGCACCAGTGGCAAGACTTGAAGCTATCAGGATGTTTCTGGCATTCGCAGCACACTCCAATTTCAAAGTATATCAAATGGATGTGAAGAGTGCATTCCTGAATGGAGAGCTTGAGGAAGAAGTGTATGTGGAACAACCCCCAGGGTTTGAAGATCCAGAATTTGCAGATTTTGTATACTTTCTCTTCAAGGCACTCTATGGCTTAAAGCAGGCACCTCGGACATGGTATGACACTCTATCTATATTCTTACTTGAAAATGGTTTCACTAAGGATGTCATAGATAAGACTCTGTTTCATAAAATGCATAAAGATGACATGATATTAGTACAGGTATATGTGGATGACATTATATTTGGTTCTACTAACGATTAGTTGTGTAGTAGATTTGCTAAGCTAATGCAGAGTAGGTATGAAATGAGCATGATGGGAGAGCTGAATTACTTCCTTGGACTCCAAGTAAGCCAAAGAAAAGATGGAATCTTCATTTGCCAGACCAAGTACATCAAAGAACTTTTGAAGAAGTATGGTCTTGAAGATGCATCAACAGCCAAAACCCCTATGGCAACTGCCACTAAGCTTGATAAAGATGAGCCTGGTAAAAAGGTAGACATCACAAGCTACAGAGGTATGATCGGCTCATTACTTTACCTAACTGCAAGTAGGCCAGATATTATGTTCTCTACATGCTTGTATGCTAGGTTTCAATCAGATCCTAAAGAATAACATCTTATAGCTGTTAAACGGATTTTTAAGTATCTTAAGGGAAATCTGAATCTTGGAATTTGGTACCCTAAAGATACAGGTTTTGACCTTGTTGGCTATACAGATTCTGATTATGCAGGGTGTATGATTGATAGAAAGAGTACATCAGGGAGTTGTCAATTCCTTGGTAGAAGATTGGTGTCCTGGTATAGCAAGAAGCAGCACTCAGTTGCAATGTCGACAGCTGAAGCTGAGTATGTTGCTGCTGGGAGTTGCTGTGCACAAATTCTGTGGATAAGGAACCAACTTCAGGACTATGGACTGTTGCTGAGCAAAATTCCAATATTCTGTGACAACACAAGTACCATAGACATAACAAACAATCATGTTCAACATTCAAGGACCAAGCACATTGATATCAGGTATCATTTCATTCGAGAGCATGTCGTGAATGGTACTGTAGAGTTATATTTTGTACCTACAGAGCAGCAAATTGCAGACATCTTCACTAAACCACTAGATGAAATCACTTTCACTAGACTGGTTTGTGAACTTGGGATGTTAAATTCCACTGACTAATAAGTTAGTAATCAAAAACTGCAATTTGAAGCTGATAAATTCACTAGTTGATTAATTTCAATATTTTTAGGGCTTGTGAATTTATCTACCAAATTATTTCCCAGTTGTTAAGATTAAATTTTAGATAAATACCTTGTGCATGCCTGCTTAATTTATTAATCTGGTATTTATTTAATTTTTGATCTTAGAAAATATTTAAGTGCTTGTATTTAAATGATAAATTCTAGGCACTCATTTATTTGAATTTTATTTGAAATTATTTTAAATAAAAAGAATGAATATTATATTTATTCTCTTACTTAAAACAAAAGTAAAATAATAAGAAGCATAATTTATTTATAATAATAATTTTAACAATTAATGTTATTATTGTTATTTATGAATATTTTGTGAAAATAATATTTGTGAGTGATTAATTATTAATTAATTAATTATTCTAGTTATTCATGAATATTATTATTAATTAGTAACAAAATTTGAAAACACTTGAAAAATCATCTAAGTACCAAGTGGCGCCTATACAGCTAACTCACTGTATAAGCGCAACTCATTGACTTAGAATTTTACTTGATTAAAATCAAGTGGCGCTTCAAAGTTAAGTGGCGCCAATACAGTGTAACCACTGTATAGGCGCAACTTACCCCTTAGAAATTTTGTTACTAGTTCCAGTTAACTTATGTGGCGCCAACACAGTGCAACCACTGTGAAGGCGCAACATAAGTAAAACAATGAGTCAAAAATTGAGCTAAGTATACTTTTTAACTCTAGTGGCGCCAATACAGTGTAACCACTGTACAGGCGCCACTCAAGTCCTTAGCCAGTTTTTATTGTCTTAGTGGCGCTAGCTTGTTAGTGGCGCCTACACAGTACAAGCACTGTGCAGGCGCAACTCAGCACTTAACATTTCTTTTCCTTCTTTTGCTGCGACTATAAATACCTGAGTAGTATTGTTTTTGTTGCATATTTCTTATACATACACAGTAGATACACATTCAAGCGCAACTTAAAAACAAACTCAGATCTAGTTTTTTAATCGAACGTATCTTGACCAATACTTGCCCGTTTTTAAACTAAAATTAGTTTTGTGATCACCTTGTTCATACCTTTCATTTGCAATCAGTCTCACTTAATTTGATTAAGGTTTTAAAATTCTCTTTTCTTCAAAAATTCGAACTGTTTGGTCACTGCTTAATAGTGTTTATTCGATTAAAAAAATTCTAATAAAATTAAAAGTATGCTAAAAATTACTAGGAGTTTTTTATATATTAATTTCAAGAAAATTCAGTAAATTTTTTTTGGTTATTAGTTCATATTTTACTAAAATAATTAGATTTTAATTAGTACGTTTAATTATTAAAAATTACTTTTCTTTTTTAATAAAACGGGGAGTCATTTTGAGATTAAAAAGACTAATTATTTATCTATTTTAGTAGATGACTGGACTGAAACAGGGGAGTTAGGTTACTGGGTTAGGTTTTTAAATGAAAATTCAATAGTCCGGTATGCACTAACAACTTCTGTTCCTTTAAATAGAAATCTTCTAAGACAGGTATACAGGTCTGCTATGGACACGTCTGCAGATGGAATCTTGGCCTTCACCTGTAAAATTCAGAAGCAGAAAGTGCAAATCACTGAAAATGACATTAATAGAGCACTTCATCTGCCATCTGAGGATTTTGAAGATGAGCCATCTCAGGCAGTATTGAACAACTTCTTCATGTTTCTCCACTGCACTAGGATTAATTCAAATCTTCCAAAGAAGATCTATAAGAATCACCTACCAAAGGAGTGGAATCTATTCTTCAACATCTTGTCTCATGGTTTTGCACCAAAGACAGGTGGATTCCATGGCATCACTCAGTTCAACAAGGTGATTGGGTATGCAGTGGCTACTGGCTCCAGAATCAATATTGGAAAATTGATCATGGCTGAGATTTTGAAGAACCAGACAAAAATGGAGAACTTCTGTCTATATCCAAGGTTTTTGCAACTGGTGTTGAATGAAGTACTTGAAGCTGATCAACTACATTTGTTTTAGATCAGTTAGATGGAAGAGTCACCCTCATTACAGTTCAGAACAATAATGCTGCGAAGAAATGAGGCGGACTATCCCAACAGGTATACTCCTGCTCCACTGACTGATCCTATTAGAGATTACTTTGATATTCTTAGACATGTTGATGAAGAAGAAGAAGAAGAAGAAGAAGAAGCTGCATCTGAGGCAGAAAGAGAGTCAACCTCTGAAGAAGACCATGTATCTGAAACTGATGAATCAGCTCATGCCAATTCCGAAGAACAATCATCTCAAAAGGAGAATGAAGCTGAAACATCAATTGATTCAGGAAACAAAGAAGCATCTGAGAGTGACCCAGGCACTGAAAAAGGAGATGAAAGTATGGAAGAAGCTGATTCTGAACAAGAGGAAGTGCCAATTCAAGGAGAAGGAAAAAGGAAAAGCCCTGAAAATCCAACAGAGGAGATAGCTGTTGAGCCTGAAGTGGAAGAACCTCAATCTACAGATGTATACATCCCTAGCATGTCTGATGATCAGATGGATGAAGGTTCACTTCTTTACTTTGATCTCTCAACTTTTCTATCAGATGAAAATGACACAATATCTTCTTCTGTGCCTCAAACGGCAATGCACACACAAAAGCCCTCAGTGGCCGTTGAAGCTGGCAATGAACTTGGCAACCCACCAGTTCTAACCACTGCCAGAGATCAACAAACAGTTCCTTCATCTCCTTTAACCAGAAAAAGATCACTTGAAATAGATGATAGGACTGTTTCTGTACCGGATCAGGAATTTATTCAAATATCCCCTACAGCTCTGCCTTCTCGAAAATGTCGTAAAATGCATTTTAAACCAAAGGCATCTATGAACCAGGAACCTGATTCTCCAATCTCTGAAACCTTTATTTTTCTTCGTAACCTTAATTCTGAAATTGATCAAATCCTGAAAGGTACGGAAATAGAAACAGAGATTATAACAATATCCGCTACTTCAGTAGCTAGTACTGTTTTGGTTGATCCAATTCAGAACCTGTCTTCACAGACAGTAAGGGGCATCACTGACTCTCACGAGCCATTCATTACATTGTCAAATGTGGTGACCCCCCTGGACTTAATATCTCCAGATCCTATTCAGGATGTTTTCCTTCCCCAAGAGGGTGGAGTGGAAAGGAAACTCTCCCATAGAAGGGAAGAGGTCTCCATTCTCGGAGTAGCTATGTCAACAGCAACACCACTTCAAGTGGAAATGCCTTCACAGGCTTCGTGGGGCACCACAGGCTCTTATTTGTCAATCACTACATTGCCTGAGGTGGTGACCCCCTGGAAATTCCAAGTCCAGCTCCTACAACGGAGGTCCTCCCCACCTTCACAGGTCAGGTGGAGGGACAACACACCCATAGAAGGGATGTGGACTCTATTCATAGAGTATCTGCTGCCTAGGTAGTAGAACTTGTTCAGGGTGCCTCTGGACAGGTAATGCCTTCAATGGCTTCAGCTGGCATCACAGATTCTACATCTTTGCCAATCATTACAGAATCCACAGTGGTGACCACACTGGGTCTAACCCCCCCAGTTCCTGAAAAAGGATTTCTCCCCACCCATAGTGGTACGGGGGAGAGGCAACCTACCCATAGAAGGGATAGGGATTTTAATGCAGGTACTGAAGATCTGGATGCTACAATGAATGAAATTAGTGAAACACTTAACCCGAGTGATCTTCAATTCCCTGACCCTGATCAGCCGAGTGTGAGTGTTAAGGGACAAAAACAAACAGTTACAGTGAGCGGTGAGACACCCACTGACCAAACAAACACCCCACACAATGCACACACAGCACACAACCAAAGGATTATAAATCTAGAGGCCCAAGTCACTGAAATTCATTACTCTTTGAGAAAGATCTTGGAGGTGCAAGAGCAGCAGCGAGCTGAAATGAAAGAAATCAAAGATTTAGTCCAACATCTGCTGGCTCAGAAAGTTCCTATCTCTAATCAATCAACTTCAACAGTTCAGATTACTCCAGTCAGGAGGGAGGATAACCCAATTGAGGGGGAGAGATTAATACAAGAAAAAGAAGTTGGAGCTGAAATGATATTGGAATATACAGCTCAGGGGGAGACAGATTTCTTTTATAGGCCTGGAGCGAGGCAACTTGAAGAAGGAGAAATTCGTGAACCCTATGTACCAATGGATATTCCGACAGAGACTGAAATAGAGGGAACAGTAAAGGCTGCGGGAATAGATGTTGAGGAAGAGTTTGCTGAAGAAGATGCGTTTGATAATGACTGTCTTCTAGTTGGTGTAGGTGAAGTTATTACTCAAGACGTAATTCAAGCTCAAGAGTTAATGAAAAGAAAATGGAAAAGGGTACAACACGCGCTTGAAAGAAAAAATAGAATGAAGGACATAGAAGCAAAAGTTGGTCCTGAGTGGGATGAAGCAAGGAATCTGCTCAAGAAGAAAGAGTTATCTTTAACTCAGAAGAAAGACAGAGAAGTCCTTGATCTCTTCAGAACCATGAGGGAAAGATTTGAAGATGTTCATGAATTCTATGCTATGCTATCGGAAGAAATAACAAGCGTGTCAGTCAGTGCACTCAAGAGCGGTTGGAGAATGCATATCAATTCAACATCACTGGGTTCTAGAGTTGTGTCTACAAAGAGCTTTGAAAAGATGAACATTGTGGAGCTGTACGTGCTAAAAAGAGAATTCATCTTTGGAGGGCATAAAATAAACGAGATACTAAGAGATCTAATTGAAAAGAAGATAATAGAGATCGGTGTCGAAGCGTTGGAAAAGCCTCCAGTAGTCAAATACTACAAAGCAACAACTCTTCACAACTTAACTCTATCTGATGAATGTCTGGAGTCAAGCCATGCAATGTTCATGCAATATGTAGAAGGGAGACTCAGAAGCAAGAAGAACATAACTCAAGAAGATTTATATGCTGCTGAGTTAATCTATGCATTCAGACTTAATAAAGCAATTAAAACATCAGGAAGATACCTAATGGAAACGACCAGATTCTATCAAGAACCAGTGTTTGTAAGAAAAGAAGATGGCACAGAAGTACTTGAAACCATAAAAGATTCTGAACCTTGTATTCAGACAGAGCCAAATAGAACAAAATACTTCCTATTCAAGAAGAATGGAGTAGATAAGAAGAAGGATCTATCAAGACTAAGGAGAAACAATTCTGAAACAATCAGAAAAGTCTTTTCAAGGGTAAAAAGACCCACTGTCAAATCAGACAAGAAGGCTTTAAGGATGATTGAAGATGTTCTAAGGGAGAAACTGGCAGAAGAGTCGATGCATGACACTGACAGAGTTAAAGGCTTTCCAAAAAGAATAACAGTGTTCGTGTTTTCAAAGAGACAATCTCTGGCCTTCGAGTAAATCTCCAAGATAAATTCAACGGCGTTTCTCACTGAGATTCTGAAGAAATTAGAAGATCCATCTCCTGTCAACACTCTTGAAGTGGAAGCTAGAGACTTAGTGAAGACAAGGTTAGAAGAAAAGGAAGAAGAGCTAAGAAAGCATTACTCTGAAACGAGATCTAAAAGCAAACAAGACACAGTACAAAGAAGCAGAAGACCATAGAATTATCTGTTCAGGCTAGAGGAACAAACTTCTTTTGTACACAAAGAAATCTGGAAATGTAATATCTAATCCAGAATGTAATTAATATTATTTACTGTCTTTCTGCACTTTATTTTTTCTTGTAAGTATCAGTTGAGTTATCCTCTCACAGGATTTGCTTGTCGAACTCTAACAAATAAATAGGGGGAGATTGTAAAGCATAATGTAACGTAGTATGTAATAGTGATAACGATAAATCAACTAAGAAACAAAGACAGATAAATAATAATGATATGCAGCACAGAAATCCAGAAGGACATAAACAAGAGATCATACACACATCATTGCTGAGCATTCAAGATGAAAGAATTACTGAACGTCAGCGAGAGAAGTTCATTAACATGTTCATGCCTCAGTGACAAATAAGAGTTCAGAAGATTTCATAGTAAAGACAGTGCAATGATTAATGTATAGTTGTCAAAGGGTTTCAGTGATCAGAAACAATGCAATAGTCCAGGGTTAGTCAGCTGAAACAGAACAGAGGTCAAGGGAATTCAATTCAGTGTTAGTCGTTTGTGAACCAGACCAGTGCACTAAGCGTCAGCACAACAAGAAGAGAATTACCTTGATTAATCAGAAGAAAATCAGTTGATCAAGCCAAGCCAGAAGAGTGAAAACCAAGTGGTAAATACTTCAAGCATCTCAAGAATATGCTAAGGCAAGTATTATTACAATTGGTGGCATTAATACTCTTGAAGCAATGAGAGGCTCAACATATATTTCATGGTGCAAGAAAAAGTCTAAGGGAAGTGTTAGTGGCGCCTATACAGGGTGTATAGAGTGCAGGCGCCACATACAGTTCAAGGCACATGAAAGATTTCTAAGGCCTGAGTGGCGCCTGTACAGGGAAACCACTGTACAGGCGCAACTTACTTCAAAACAAGGCGCAACATATGGAAGCCCATTGTTATAAGGCATGAGTGGCGCCTATACAGGGAAACCACTGTATAGGCGCAAACTAACATGAAGTTGGAGGCGCAACAAAGCAATTAGTGGCGCCTGTACACCACTCACACTCTATAGGCGCAACTTGGGACTTAGCATTGTGAGAATTCAATTTCCAAAAAGCCTACAAATGTATATGGATTTAATTCGAATGAATTAAGTGTTCATCATCTTCAGCATTCAACACAAACAGACGGGAAACTCCATTAAAGACATACACTTACTTCACCCAACTGTATCTGTGTTGTAATATTGTTTTGAACCCATTGCAGCTAATATACTGATTAGAATTGTAGCACCTCAGGGATTTAATAAGATATTTTTACTTCCCCGAACTTTGTGTTTCAAGTATTGTTAATTTCATATCTCATAAACTCAAACACATAATCCACTTCTAAATCAAAAAATCTACCATATCATATTCACCCCCCCTTCTATGATGATTTTGGACCTAACATAACTCGAGTTCTTTTGTAAGTTCATTAGTATAGTTATTAATGTAACATCCAAGAAGGACAAGGGGAACAAGGAGGCAATCCATGGAGGCTCAGGAGTCAATGGAAGCAATAGAGAAGACATATGTAATAGTTACTTATTACCCCATAGATTGACCTTAGTCTTTTCATTAGCTTGAAAAGATCACATAGGATTGGGCCATAACCATTGCACGTTTACTTTCACGCTCTTTACATATGTTGTATGGAATGTATGTGTAGAGTAGAAGATGCATGCTTTAATTAGATTAATGATGTATGCATGTATTAGATACGTCACCCATGCCATGCTTGTCATGCTAAACAAGATAAAATTTGTAACGATTTAAGATTTTAAAATTAACAAACAATCATGAGATTCTTGTGTTTATGAAATATGGATTTTAAAACACGGAATTAAATATGGATTTTTGATATCTATAACTGGGATTTTCTAACAAAAGCGGATATGCGTATTCGTAAGGTTGATGGGTTTTAAGTGTGACCACTGGTATCCTCCGTCTACCTAGGAAATGAACAATTTAAGATGTCAATTTGAAATATTTGGTTCAAGGAAAAATTGAGGATCTCTTCATGATGTGATCATGATCGTTATAAATTTTCTAAACCCCTTAACAAAATATTAAGTTTTACTCGGATGCTTTCCAATGAATGAAAACTCATCGAATCCTAGATCGATTAGGGGAAGGACTGTCAGTGGCTGGGGACTCCTATCTATCGTGGTGGGATGCGATGAATATAAACGATTATATTCGGCCCTTGTATCATTGGGTCTAACTTAACTGAATCGTCATAAGAAGGTGAAAATAAACGGTTATATTCAACCATTATGAACTTAGAAGCATATAGTTTGGTTAAAAGTCTATTAGATAGATAAGATCAATCGTTGTTCACCAAACTATCCAAGAATTATATATGATATAATTGACAACTATTATCTACCTAAATAATCATTTTTTAAGGACTTCCAGTGGTTGACTTAGGACATGACGAAATATGGATCTTGGCTTACTAGAAAGAATTATGGGATATACTTTCCAAATTAATAGTAAGGGCTATTAATTTGATAAAAATAGTGGGAGATATATTATGAATATATCATAATCATTTGAACATAATAAATAACTCAGACAATCTAATGTTTATTTTGTGCTATTATCATTGTAGATACCAAGTAATGGCAAACAACACAAACACACTATCCGTACGATCAGTCCTTGAGAATAATAAGCTGACAGGAGGAAACAACTTCCTAGACTGGCAGAGGAATTTGAGGATTGTCCTCAGATAGGAGCGCAAGCTTCATGTCATTGATATTCCTCCAGCAGGTCCCCTTCCTGAGGGCGCTACTGTTGAGGAATGAGCGGCCCACACAAAGGATGAGAATGATGCAAATGATGTTACATGTCTTATGTTGGCAAGTATGAGTGCTGATCTTCAAAGACAGCATGTGCATATGGATGTATATACTATCAATTAGCACTTGCAAAGCATGTTTGCAAGCCAAACTCGTCAAGAAAGGTTCAACACGAGTAAGTCACTCTTTAATTGCAAACAAGGGGCAAGTGAACCAGTTGGCCCACATGTTCTGAAGATGATTGGTTACATTGAGTACCTTGAAACTTTGGGTTTCCCGATTATTCAGGAAATTGGTATTGACCTAATCATGAATTCTTTGAACAACAAATTCACTCAATTTGTTATAAACTACAATATGAATGAATTTGACAAAACACCTACTGAATTGTTGGCTATGTTGAGGACATATGAGACCAACATGAAGACGGCTGAACCTGTTCCCATACTGATGGTGGACAATAAAGGTAAGGCCAAAGGGAAAGGCAAATGGAAGGGTAAGAAGAAGACAGGATCTGATTCTACACCCAAGCCAAAGTCAGGTCCAAAACAGGCTTTAAAGCCTAAAGGTGGGGTCGCTAAGGGTGAATGTCACTACTGTAAGAAAACTGGTCACTGGAAGAGAAACTGTTCAGTTTACTTGGAGGTTCTGAAGAAGAAGAGGGCTGAGCAAGCTTCTACTTCAAGTATATATGTTATAGAAGTCAATCTGTCTATTTCTACATCTTGGGTATTGGATACTGGATGTGCTTCTCACATTTGTATAAATGTGCAAGAAATGCAGAGAAGTAGGACATTGGCCAAAGGAGAAGTGGACCTACGAGTTGGCAATAGAGCAAGAGTTGCTGCTTTAGCTGTAGGAACCTATTATTTATCTTTGTCCTCTGGGCTAGTTTTAGAACTGGAGAATTGTTTTTACGTGCCTGCGATTCGCAGAAACATTATTTCTGTTTCTTGTTTGGACAAGAAAGGTTTTTCGTTTACAATAAAGAACAACAGTTGCTCTTTTACTTTGAATGATTTAACCTATGGTGTTGCGCGTTTGTTTAATGGTTTATATGTTCTTGACTTAGATAATCCTGTCTGTAATATAGAAAACAAACGACTTAAAGTTAATGACTCAAATCAAACATACCTCTGGCATTGTCGTCTAGGCCATATAAATGAGAAATGCATATCCAAATTACATAAGGATGGATACTTGGATAAGTTTGATTTTGAATTATACCAAGAATGTGAATCTTGTTTGCTTGGTAAAATGACTAAAGCCCCTTTCACTGGTAAGGGTCAAGGGGCCACTGAACGTCTGGAGCTAATACATAGTGATGTATGTGGCCCAATGCGTGTGATGGCTAGAGGAGGCTACTACTACTTCATAACATTTACCGATGATTTCAGTAGATATGGATATGTATATCTTATGAAGAATAAATCCGATTCTTTTGAAAAGTTCAAAGAATACAAGGCTGAAGTAGAGAAGTAAATTGGCGGAGGTGCAAGTATTAAAATCTTACGATCTGATCGTGGAGGAGAATACTTGAGCACATAATTTAAAGATTATTTAAAGGAGTGTGGTATTGTATCACAACTCACTCCGCTAGGAACACCTCAATGGAATGGAGTTTCAGAGAGGAGAAATCGCACCTTGTTGGACATGGTGCGATCGATGATGAGTCATGCAGATCTTCCAATTAGTTTCTGGGGTTACGCTCTAGAAACAGCGGCTTTCACACTTAACCGTGTTCCTACTAAGAAGGTTCAAAAGACTCCATATGAGATATGGGAGAAGAAATGGTCAGGCATGAGGTTTATGAAAGTTTGGGGATGCAAGGCGTTTGTGAAGCGTCAAGTATTTGACAAGCTTGGACCTAAATCTGAAGAGTGCAATTTTGTGGGATACCCTAATGAAACAAAGGCGTATTATTTTTATAGTCCTTTTGAGCAGAAAGTGTTTATTGCTCGAGATGCTGTTTTCATGGAAAGAGATTTTGTTTCCAAAAGAAACAGTGGGAGAACTATAGACCTCGATGAAGATCGAGAACCACAAAATAGCATTGAACCTGAAGTGGAACAAGAACAGGATAATGATAATGCTCAACAAACATAGGTTGTTCGTAGAACTAGTAGAATTCGCCATGAGCCAGAGAGATATGGATTTCTCTTGACTCAATGTGGTGATTTGATGCTCATAGATGAAGATGAGCCTCTCACATACCAAGATGCTATGAACAGTCCAGACTCTAAGAGATGGCTAGAAGCCATGAAATCCGAGATGGATTCCATGTACGAAAACCAAGTATGGACTTTGGTTGATCCACCTGAAGGGGTAAAACCCATAGGGTGCAAATGGGTTTTCAAGAAGAAAACTGATATGGATGGAAATGTTCAGACCTATAAAGCAAGGCTGGTTGCAAAAGGTTTTAAACAAATTCATGGTATTGACTATGATGAAACTTTCTCACAAGTGGCTATGGTCAAGTCCATAAGGATTTTACTTGCCATTGCAGCATTCCATGATTATGAAATCTGGCAAATGGATGTCAAAACAGCCTTCCTTAATGGAACCCTTGAAGAGGATGTGGATGTGTACATGACACAACCTGAAGGTTTTGTCGATCCAAGGAATGTTAGCAAGGTATGTAAATTACGTCGATCCATTTATGGATTGAAGCAAGCCTCTAGGAGATGGAATATCCGTTTTGATGAAATAGTCAAAGAGTATGGCTTTGTTCAAAACGAAGATGAACCGTGTGTTTACAAGAAGGTTAGTAGGAGCCATGTGGAATTCATAGTACTATATGTTAATGACATACTACTAATGGGGAAGGACATACCTTCTCTCAAGGCTGTTAAGACTTGGTTATGGAACAACTTCTCTATGAAAGACTTAGGAGATGCATCCTACATTCTAGGAATGAGGATCTATAGGGATAGATCTAGAAGGATGATCGGTCTAAGTCAGAGTACATACATCGATAAGGTTTTGCATCATTTTGGTATGCAAAATGCAAAAAGGGGATATGTCCCCGTGTCTCAAGGGATAACGATCTCTAAAGATCAGTGTCCGAAATCATTGGATGAGAAGGACCGCATGAGTAAGGTTTCATATGCCTCAGCAATTGGATCTATCATGTATGCAATGGTATGTACTCGCCCAGATGTTTCGTATACTTTAAGCATGACGAACAGATACCAATCTAATCCAGGTGAAGGTCACTGGACGGCAGTCAAGAATATTCTAAAGTACTTAAAAAAGACTAAAGATTCATTCTTGGTGTATGGAGGAGAGGAGAAACTGGTTGTAAAAGGTTACACCGATGCAAGTTTCCAAACAGACAGGGATGATACTGTATCACAGTCTGGTTTTATGTTTTGTCTAAACGGAGGTGCTGTAAGTTGGAAGAGTTCAAAGCAAGAAACAGTAGTTGATTCTACAATAAAGGCTGAGTACATTGCAGCTTGTGAAGCAGCTAAGGAAGCTATTTGGATTCAAAAATTCATTACTGATTTGGGAGTGGTTCCATCAATTGCAGATCCCATTGATCTATACTGCGATAATAATGGAGCCATTGCACAGGCTAGAGAACCTAGATCTCACTCCCGAACCAAACATATACTCAGGAGATATCACCTCATTCGAGAGATTAATGAAATGGGTGACATACACATATGTAAAGTTCACACAAATGATAACATTGCAGACCCACTGACCAAAGGCTTGTCGCAGACGAAGCATGACGGTCACACTAGTTCCATGGGTATTAGATACATGGGTGATTGGCTCTAGTGCAAGTGGGAGATTGTTGGTGTAGGTGCCCTAGAGGCAATACAATGTTTCTTTTAATAGACCTTTATGTCATTTGATTATTCAATAAACATATTTATTATGACTTTAATTACTACGATATATTTGTTAGCATAATAAATGTCCTTAGAATCATGATACACATTGTATAGTTTAAGTACATGACTTAAACTTGAGATTATATAATATATCATATTCTTAAAGGTCCCTAGTCGAGTATTATTATTATTATAGGACAATAATAATACATAAATAGACTAGTATGTTGTTTAACAGATAACCACATCTCATTGGTTATAAGTATGGGGATACTAAAGTCAATACATAGGTACATGTAGGAGTACATGGTACTGGACAGACCCACAGTGAGATTCTTCATGTTGAATAAAGTCATAAGAAAGACTCACAGTGATAATGGTGTAATGATCCTCTAAATTGAGATCATTATATTTCTATACGAGGATTAATATACTTTGACTACATTAAAAGTTACCTTTGACCGGGTGATGATAAAAGTGGAAATCGAGTATATCATGAGTCGTATGAGAAATATGAATGATAGATAAAGGATTTAACCCTCCTATAATTAGGAGAGATATTATTGGCCTCTTGATTGAGTGAGACTATAAAATGCATGGCCGTGCTCAAATAATGATTTGTTTTTTCATAGTCTACTCATGGATCAAGTAAACCCGGATTAAATGTTGTAGAGGATGACTAAATACATGCCTCGAGTTTAATCTATAATATATATGGTTAAAGGGATTATATTACACGGAAACATTAATCATGAAAGGTTTTATCGAATCACGATTTAATTATGGTTTAATTGGGTAGCAATGATGTATTACTAGATACCGCTCATTGTTTATAATTTTATTGGAGAATGAAATTTTTGCCAATTAAATAATAGCCTATAGGGTCGCACGCATGGAGCACTTAGAGGAATAGTTAATTTAAATTATAGATTTAAATTAATTGATGATTATTTGAATTTTATTATATTAATTAAGTGAGACTTAATTAATTGAGATAATATAAATTCAAATTAGAGGAGTATTTCTGCCTATAATAATTAAGTATGACTTAGTTATTAATTAAATAATAGAAATTCATTTTATTATTTAATCCTATACCTACATGGGTTAGGTTTTGCTGAATGGGCCTGTTAACCAGCCATTATAAATAGATAATGTAGGGTTAAGAGGCCATTACGTTTTTGAGAAAAACCCTAGAGTAGGCAGCAACAAAGGAGGCAGAAACGAATTAGTTCGAATCATCAAGAGGGAGGCTAGTACGTCCATTCCGTAGTCAAGATCGTGAAACGTTCTTGAAGGTGTTCGTGTGGATACCATGGAGGTGTTTTTCGAGAGGAAACCACAAGTCGTGAAAGCTAGGATCTCTGTTGAGTTCGTGAAAGTGAAGATCTTAATAGGTATAATTCTGTTTCACCATAATCTGTCCAATTTTATACATGGATCCTGAGTTTGGGTTCCGATTTTTTTTGTTATATTTACGTTTATCCGCTGTATTTTATGCCTCGGAACCCAACATATAGAAGACAAGAAGAAATCACAAGTTCAAGATGTTGCATTGAAGTTTCAAGTTGAAGCCCAGAATTTCTCTAAGTACTTACAAGGGAACCTATGTAGAAATTCCTATCTAGAAATTCTAGATATGTTTCTACTTAGAGCCAAGTAGAAATTCTGGAGGTGGAAATATTTTCTAAGTACTCAAGGCAGGAATCCATCTCGAATTTCCTATGTAGAAATTCCTAAGTCGAATTTCCTATGTAGAAATTTCTAAGTCGAATTTCCTAAGTAGAAATTCCTAAGTAGAAGTTCTACTTGAGTTTCGAGATAGAGCAAGTAGAAATTCCTATGTAGAAGTTCTACATAGAGGACAGTTTCAACATGACACATGGCATCATCTGGTTGGCCGACTTCTAAGCTTTCAAGATAAGATAAGATTTACGTGGACAACATTGGGCCACTCATATCTTATCTTTTGAAGGCTAAAAGTCATAGATTACAAGTAGTATAAATAGAAGTACTTGTGTAACTTTTCGAACAGAGCAATATTGAGAGAAACACTTGTAAAAGAGAGAGAGAGTATTCACAGAGCTTAGTATCATTTACTACCCTCTTTACTTCTGTTGTACTATTGTAATGAATGTTGTAGCAACCCTATCAAGTTATATATAAGACATATATTCCTTGAATCATTGTGTCATTTATTACATAGTATTTATTGCTTTATAAAGTTAAAAAGTTGTATTCACCCCCCCTCTACAACACATTTGGGCCTAACAATTGGTATCAGAGCTATATGTTTGACATACAAAACATATATCCTTGTGTTTGGTAGAAGATTTGTGAGTTTTCAAGCTTTTCTTGAAAAGTGTGCTTTAATTCTTTTCTCAGTGAAAACTCATCAAAAAATTTATTTAAATACTCCAGGTGTGATTATTTAGCTTGGGTGGATTTTAGATAATTTTTATGAATTATTCTGGGTATTTTAGTTTGTGGTGTTCTTCACGTATTCATCACTATTCTTGATAAAGAAGACAAACCCAACAACTTTTGATTACCTTTTCAAAAGACAAAAAGTGAAAAAGGTGTTATTGGCTTTTGATTGGACAACTTACTCACTGCATAAACAAAAAAAAAAGAAATTACAAAAGATTTTGTACCTATCACGTGGGTGTTAGGTGAGATAAAACACAAAAGTCAAAAAGTGTGAAAAATAATATTGTTTATTCAATATTAAAAGTGACCTGCAGTAAATTTTCTCTAAGGACAAAAGTTCTACATAGAATTTCTACTTAAGAATTTCTACTTAGAAATTTCGACTTGAGCAGAGTTTCTACTTAGTGAGAATTTCGACTTGAACAGAGTTTCTACTTAGTGAGAATTTCGACTTGGACAGAATTTCTACTTGGTGAAATTTCGACTAAGGCAAAAGTTCTACAAAGATTTTCTACGTAGCCTAGTCTTGGGTACTTAGAAATTTTTGGTGACCAGGATTTGAACTTTGATTTATTCTTAGATAATTCGATTTTCTTTTAATTACTACTCAAGTAATAAGAAAAGTTTATTATCTCTAATCTAAATCTACATTAAGATGGCACCTAAAAATCAATTCAAGATTCCAATGTTCAACCGAGATCACTATGAAGAATGAGTTTTGAGAATGAAACTCTACCTTGAGTCCGTTAATCCTGAATATCTGGAAGTCCTTAACAAGGGTAAATTTGTTCCGATGGTTGTTGTTCCTGAGCATATGGAAGGAGATGTGATTGTACCACAACGGTCTGAGCCTAAAAAGGCAGCGGACTTTTCAGATGCTGATAAGGAGCAAATAGCTTTAGATACGTCCGTACGACAAACCTTGATGGAATCCCTAGATCATGAAATGTTTAATGTAGTCAAAGGACTAACTATAGCTAAGAAGATTTGGGATAAAATAGAGGTTGTCATGGAAGGTACCGCTGAGGTCAGAAGCAACAAAACACTTATACTCAAGATGGAGTATGACACCTTCAGAATCAGAAAAGGTGAAAGCATAACAGCTCATAAAAATTGAAATACAAATCATGATAGTCCCTACACATATAAATAGAGTGAAATATGCTACCACAGTGATAACAAGGTTTTTGTGGAATGTAGTGACTTTTCAGAGTCTGTGGAAGACTAGACTCTGATTTCTTCTCAATTTTTGCTTTACAATCTATAGCTAAATGGTTGTGGTTGCCACATCTAAAACACTTCTTTCTAGGAGCATTAGGATCCTTTTGATAATTATTTGCTTTATTAATGCATTCCTTACCATTCCTATTTCTCCTAGTTTTGGTAGACTCTGATAAGTTCTCTAGCCTTTCTTTTAACTTAGACTTAGATAAGTACCCTATGTTAATATTTTTCATAGAGTTATTTGCTCCTGTTTCATCTGTCTTTTTGTCAACAACAGGGGGACTATTGACATATGAGTTTGTGGTTTCAGTTTTTTCTTTAGGGGTCACAAACTTAACAGGAACAAATGTACTTTTGTCTTTAGTCTTATTAACTTGGCTAGCTTCTTCATTGTTATCATTCTCAACAATAGGTCTTTTGCCTTGACTCTTGTCATAGCCTAGACCATCAGTTTGACACACATTTTGATTATTGAGAATTTTTTGAACTTTTCTACCAGAGTCTGTCCAGACTCTAAACTTAAGTCTCTCTTCTTCTAGTTCTTTCTTAACATAGTCATAGGCTTTTAAGATTTCAGTGTAATTATGACTATATTTCTCAGAATACTTTTTGTATTGTTCCATTAATATTAACTCAGACTCTAAATGATCATTCCTTTTACTTAAGGTTAAATTTTCTTCTCTCAACCTTTCACTTTCACTAGTGAGAGACCTACATGTTATCATTAATTTATTAACCTCACTTTGCACAATTTCTATACCATCAGAGTCTAAATTAATTAAGGATTCGGGAGTAAAGATTGATACCTGGGTTTTAGGAGATGAGGGTTCTTTGGGAGATTGTGATTTTCTTGAGGAGGATGCCATCAGTGCTACATTTTCATAATCAATTTCATCCTCTGAGCTTGAATCTGCCCAATCCTTTCCTGTTGATAGAAGTGCTTTTCCTTTTCCTTGACTTTTTGACTTTCTGCATTCACTGGCAAAGTGCCCTAATATTCCACAGTTGAAACATTTGACCTTTTCTTTGTCAAGTTTGATTATAGTACTCTTGTTCTTCTCAACCTTCTCATCTTCCTTCTTGAATGATGACCTCTTGCTAAATTTTCTAGTTCTTTTGTTAAATTTCATTCTTTTGAAATTTTTAGCAAACATAGCCATTAAGAGTGGATTTTTCCTCAGAATCAGAGTCTATGTCAGTAGACTCTGACTCCACAACAGCTTTACCCTTCTTATTTGAATCCTTGATTCTAGCTTCTGTGGGTTATTCCTGTTGTTCTTTCTCAGACTCCATTAAGAGTGCCACGGATTTTGTCTTCACAGACTTCTTATTCTTCCTCTATTACATCTCTAAATCATATGTCTTGAGTCTGCCATTCAATTCTTCTAGAGTTAGTTCATCCAAATCTCTAGCTTCCCTTATGGCTGTAGTCTTATTGTCCCACTCTTCAGGAAGTGCTCTCAGAAACTTGGTGTTTGTATCTTCAGAATCATAAACCTTACCAAGCATAGCCATCTCATTCGAGAGTTTTGTAAACCTATCATACATCTCAGTAATAGATTCTCTAGATTTTGCTTCAAAATACTCATACTCTTGAATTAGCAAAGACCTAGCATTCTTCTTGACATCTTTAGTCCCTTGACAGTGCACTTCAAGTTTTGTCCACATCTCCTTAGCAGTTTGACATGATATAACACAGTTGTAAGAACAGAATCCAAACTGTTAAAGAATATGTTTTTGACCTTTTCCTCCTTAAGGACATTCTCCTTATCCTCTTTTGTCCATTCAGCCTATGGTTTTTCAATGAAGTGTTCTTCAGTTACTTTGCCTTCTTCATTGATTTGAGGCATAAGCTTTAAGGGCACATAGGGTCCTTCATGAATTCTCTCAAGATAGTCAGGGTTTGTTACTTCCAGATGGTGCAGCATCTTAACCTTCCAGTGGGTGAACTCGTTTCTCTTAAGCATAGGGATCTTAGAATTGCCATCTTTGTATCCAGACATCTTTGATCGATTATAAACGTTAGGCTCTGATACCAATTATTTTCCCAGTTGCACAAGTAGAAGGGGGGGTTGAATACTTATGTGTCTTTTCTGCCTGATTTAAAATCAATTCAATATGAATTAATAGATATGAATTAAGAACAAACATCAAACACAAAGATATGAATAAGTATTGTTTGTATTATTGATTTGTAAATACAAAACTATCCTAGGGTGTACACAAACCCTAGCAGCTTCTCTATGTTTATCACAACAACTCTCTCTATTTCTATGCTCTCACAAAATTTCACTCAGACAATTATGCTTCGACACTTTACAATTAGGTTACATAGAGTTTATATAGAGAGCTGCCTATCAACTAAAAATAGAAAGATAAATTACAATAGGAATATAATTCCTAATTATTAGTTGACAGTTTCCTTCTAGAATTCTCTTTCTTTCCCATAGCATATCTGCAATATATTTATCTTGATCTTCGAAGACTTTCCATTCATTTGATCTTCTTCCAAATTTAACTTTAACTGTATAGACTCTAAAACCTTCAGACTCTGATGATCTTCAGACTCTGATCATATTTAGACTCTGATAGATCATAGACTCTGATAGTCTATAGACTCTGATCACCTTCCAGACTCTGACAGACTCTGGTTTCACTTTCTACAGAAATTCTTCTAAGTACAAGTAACATGAATGTTGACTATCTAGACTCTGATTATACATTTCAGAGACTAGAAAGACTTATTACAAATAAACTAAGCTAGATCCTGTTCTAGTATTTTGTACATCATCAAATGAATATATTCCTAACATATTTGAAAACAGGAAAATTGTACAAATGAAGGATGATCAACTGATATGGAGGCATCAACGGATAGAGGATCAATTGATGAAAGGTCAAGTCAAAGGTTGAAGACCATCAACTGATATGAAGACCCATCGATTAATCTATCGATCGATAAGTCATCAATGGAGAAGTCATCATCTATCGATCGATAAGTCACCAATCGAGAAGTCATTATATACCGATCGAGAAGTCATTATTTATCGATCGAGAAGTCATCAACGGATAAGTCATCATTTATCGATCGAGAAGTCATCAACGGATAAGTCATCATTTATCAATCGAAGAAGAATATCAGTTGATGAATACAAGGAAGGATCAATCGATATGCTTAACAGTAAAATATCAGTTGATTGTGACAACGCAAGTGGACAAGTTGACAGACAAAAGCACACCTATGGAATACAGTCTAGGGTGGTTGTGAAGATTCAATCAGAAACTGTCTTTCAAACCTTTTTCTAAAATAGAAAAAGGTAAAAGGAAGGTAAGTAGAAACAATCCTAGAATAGGAATTGTAAAAGCACACTTGTGGTATATAAACAAGTGTAGCAGCATTATTAGAAAACAGACAAGTTAGACAATACTTCTTAATCAACTGTTCTAGCTTGAGAGCACATTTGTAAGAACAGTTGATTTGTTTTCTAATCTTGTAAAAACGCAGCTAGGTTTCTTTTAACCTAGGAATATTGAGCAAAAATATACACTGATGGAAAAACCAATCCATCAGTAATTTTAAATCTCTTTGTTCAGTTTATTTTTCAGTCTTAATTTGTTTGAACATATTCTCACTAATTCTCAAACATCAAGAACAAATATTAGAACAAACAAAAAGTTTTAATATTTGTATTCAACCCCCCCTTCTACAAATATTGACAATGTTCTAGAGGAATAACAATTGGTATCAGAGCAGGCTTTCAACATACAGAAAGTTTAAAGATCAAGAACAATCAATATAGGCCAAAAAGATTTAGGTGTAAAGATTCCAGTGTTGGAAAAAGATGAATACTTTCCATGGAAGGTAAAAATGCATCTGCATCTTCTTTCTCTCGACCCTTCTTATGTTCACTGCATAGAGAAAGGTCCTCATGTTCCCATGAAGCTAGTCATGGGTGTAAACCCTGATGGAACTCCTGCACTTGACAGACATGTTCCAAAACTCATCTCTGAGTTCACAGAAGAAGATGAAAAAGAAGTACTCAAAGACAAGAAGGCCATGAACATTCTGTTTAATGGCCTAGATAAAGATATGTTTGACAATGTAATAAACTGTACTTCATCAAAAGAAGTATGGGATACTCTTCAAACTCTGTGTGAAGGAACTGAACAAGTAAGGAAAAACAAGATGCAACTCTTGATTCAAAAATATGAATCATTTCATTTCAAGAGTGAAGAATCTATCAATGACACCTATAGCAGATTTCAGAAGTTGCTAAATGGACTGAAGCTATATGGTAGGGTTTATGCAACTGAGGATACAAATCTAAAATTTCTTAGATCTCTTCCAAAAGAATGGAAACCAATGACTGTTTCCATTAGACAATCTCAGGACTTCAAGGATTATACACTTGAGAAACTTTATGGTATTCTCAAGACATATGAGTTGGAAATCCAACAAGATGAGGAGATTGAGAAGAATCAAAGAAAGGAGAAAACTGTGGCTTTGGTAGTCAAGGGAAATGAAGAAAAGAAGGAAAGTGGCTGTGTAGAAGAGTCTGTCATGATGGCTGGTGATGCTGTTGAAGAATCATTCAAGAGAAAAGGAAAGAGCAAGTGTGAAGAAAATGAAACATGCTCTCAGGATGATTTGGATGAGATTGATGAGCACCTTGCATTTCTGTCAAGGAAGTTTTCAAAGCTAAAATTCAAGAGGAATCCATATCCTCAAAGGCCTGGATCCCAGTTTAGAAGCAACAATCAAAACAAAAATTTGGTTGATAGATCTAAATTCAAATGTTTTAACTGTGGATTGGCTGGTCATTTCTCAAATGAGTGCAGGAAGCCAATGTTAGTATTGGTGTCCTAGAGACAATACTTTTAATGTTTTATTGAAAACAATTAAGGATTATGTTTTATGTGATTATTTAATTAATATTTATTATGTCTTTATTTACTGCGTCATAAATTGAAAAAAATAATAAATGTCCTTGGAATATTAATACGTAATATATATCTTTAAGTATGTGACTTAAAAATGAGATTATATGAATATTATTTTATTCTTAAAATTCCCTAGTCAAGTATTATTATTTAAGGACAATAATAATGCAATAAGACTAGTATGTTTGTTGACAGATGACCACATCTCATTGGTCATAGGTATGGTGATACTAAAGTCAAGAACATAACTGTATGTATCAATACTTGACACTGGAAAGACCCGCCGTGAGATTCTACATGTTAATAAGTGTCATAAGAAATCTCATAGTGATAATGATGTAATGATCTTCTGACTTGAAATCATTATATTTCTATACGAGAATTAATATACTTTGATTACACTCAAAGTTACCTTTAACCGGGTAATGATAAAGGTGGACATTGGGTATGCTATGAATCGTATGGGGAATGTGAATGATAGATATAGGATTTAACCCTCCAATTCTAGGAGTGATATTATTGGCCTCTTGATTGAGTGAGACTATGAAATGCATGGTCATGCTCAAATATTGATTTGTTTAAATAGTCTACTTATTGATCAAGGAAACCAAGATTAAACGTTGAAGAGGATGACACTATACATGCCTCGAGTTTTATCTATAATATAAGGTTAAAGGGATTATATTACATTGCACATTATTCACGAAATGTTTAATTGAATAACCAATTATTATTGTTACTTGGGTAGCAATGATGTATTACTAGATGCCGCTCATTGTTTATAATTTTATTATTAAATAATAAAATTATTGCCAACGTAATAATAACCTAAAGGGTCACATACAAAGAACGTCAAAATAGAGGTTTATTTAAATTTCGAATTTAAAAATATTATTGTTTATTCGAATTTAATTATTGAATTAATTAAGTGGGACTTGATTAATTATATTAGAATTCGGATTTCATAAGTATTATTATTATTCGAATTTAATTATTAAATTAATTAAGTGGGACTTGATTAATTATATTAGAATTCAGATTTAATAATAATAATAACCCAAAGTCATAATGCGTTTTGGAAACCACATGGATTATGGTTAGACCCAAAATCTCTCTCTCCCCTATATATACATAATGATGTATAGTATTAGGGTTTAATCATCAGATTTCGTTTTTAGAGAAAAACCATAGTTGCTCAACATCAAGAGAGGCTAGAGAGAGAGAGAGAGAGAGAGGCAAACAATTCGGCTAGTACCGACTCCGGTGATCGTAGGACGATCGGGCGTTCGTGTGGACTTCTTTGGAGAGCAGATCTTTGCAACAAAGGGATGCTGTGATTCATCTTTTCTGAACCTCCATTAAACAGCATACGGAAAGCTTTGTTAAGGTACAGACTTCTTCACCATAATCATCCAACGTTATACATGGATCCTACGATTGGGTTTCAATTTTTTATTGTTTTACGTTAATTCCGCTGCGTTTTCATGCCCGAAACCCTTCAGCCAAAACAAGAAAAGGCAAAGTCATACGAGGGTATTGATTATAAAAAGAAATACTTTGACCTTTTAAAACAAAAAGAAAAGGCTTTTGTTACTGAAGAGAAGGACTGGGCTGCTGAGGAAAGTGATTATGAAGAGTTTATCAATCTAGCACTAATGGCCAAACATGAAGATGAAGAAGCTAGTTCATCATCAAATCAGGTACTAGCTACCAACTTTTCTGAGCTTACATCTGAGGAATGCAATAGTAATATTAATGAAATGTCTAATGAATTGTACAATTTGCATGTCACTCTAAAATCTCTAAACAAAGAAAACCTCAAGTTAAAGAACACCATTGATGCCTTAACTGAGAGGAATATTTTTCTTGAAAATGAACTTGTTTGTTTAGATAGATTTAAGAAGGAAAGTAAGGATGCTAGAGATGAACTAGTGAATAGTTTGAAAAGGGAAGAATTGTTGAAAGAACAATTGGCTGAAGAAATTGAAACCATTAACAAATGGAATAGGTCTGCTAAAGCTGCCAAACAAATTATTGATGTTCAGGGTGTAGATACTCTAGGAGAACTCCCCAAATCAATAGGCAAGTCATTGGCTGATACTTCAATGGATAAAGATCAATCGAATGCTAATCCTTTATCAACTGATAAGGATTATCAATCGATTGATGCTGAATCAATCGATAAGCATCCATCGACAAGTAAATCATCAATGGCTAATAAAAAGAACAAATTTAGCACTCCTATTAAGTTTGTTAAGGAAACCAAAAATCAAGTTGAGGCTGAGGTTGAGAAAATCAACATAGGTAGCTTATTCAAGAAATAATTAAAAGAAAAATTAGAAAAGATAGCACATGTGGAAATTACTCAACCTAAGTCTGAGAAAAAGAAAAAGAATAGGAATGGTAAAATAGGCATATATAAGCACAACAACTACACTCCTGATATGTATGCCCCTAGAAAGGTATGTGCTAAATGTGGTAGTGTAAATCATTTATCCATGCAATGCAAGAATGAAAAGAAATCTATATCTTCAAATGATTTAAATGTACATGCCATGACTGCAAAATCTCTCTCTCCCGATGGATTAGGGTTAGGCCCAAAATCTCTCTCTCCCCTATATATACATAATGATGTATAGTATTAGGGTTTAATCATTAGATTTTGTTTTTAGAGAAAAAACCTAGTTGCTCAACATCAAGAGAGGCTAGAGAAAGAGAGAGAGAGAGAGGCAAACAATTCGGCTAGTACCGACTCCGGTGATCGTAGGACGATCCGGCGTTCGTGTGGACTTCTTTGGAGAGCAAATCTTTGCAACAAAGGGCTGCTGTGATTCATCTTTTCTGGACCTTCATTAAACAGCATACGGAAAGCTTTGCTAAGGTACAGACTTCTTCACCATAATCATCCAACGTTATACATGGATCCTGCGATTGGGTTTCGATTTTTTATTGTTTTACGTTAATTCCGCTGCGTTTTCATGCCCGAAACCCTTCAATGGCATCAGAGCTACGTGTATAATGGGATGATTTGGTTATGTGTTTAACAGTTTTTCGATGTATGTAAACATATATATGATATGTCATGACTATATATTGATATATATATATATTTTATATGATTTTGAATATATGATATTCATGTGTTGTATAATCATGGGATGATTATGTGTATTGCTGTATGTATATAATACATGTTTGTTCTTGTTATGGAAATCGTATTCGATACGAATTCTGAAACGGCTTCGGTAGATTTTCTGAAATCTGTGTCCAGTGTCCGATTTTTGCAAACGATATGTGTTTTCTGACTGGAATCATATCACTGAGAAATACTGACTATGTCAGCTTCGTGTATGTAAGCCGTTTGACGACTTTACAGGCCCAGAAATGGCGATTTATTATTTTATGAAATTTATTAGATCTTCTGAAATTTTGAAATTTATTATATATGATTATATGATATGTTTGTATAATCTGAGATATATTACATGTGTTATGTGATAACATGGTGAATGGTTATGACCTAAAGACCCATAGGATAGTGGTTTTGTTTTATGGTTTTGGTTTCTAAATACGACTTGCATGTCGTTTATTCATTGTAATTGTTAATCTCGAATGTAACTCTAGTTCTTATTGTAATTTCATTATAATAGATTTATTTATTATTCAATGTAATTGTTCAATGGAGACTTGGAAGCAAGGAAGCTAGGAGGCAATCTAGATGATAGAGCAATGAATAAGATAAAGACATGTAATAGTGTAGTATTTGAAACCACCATAGATTGACCTTGATAATTCCATTAGCTTGGAAATATCACATAGGATGGGGCCATAACCAAACACGTTTAATTTACGCCCAATACATATATGTATATGAATGCATGTGTAGATATGTATGTGTTAGAATGATGTATGTATTAGATATGACACTCATGCCATGTCTGCTTAAGAAAGATAAAATCTGTAACGATTCAAGATTTTAAAATTAAACAAACGATCATGAGATTCTTGTGTTTATGAAACACGGTATTGAATGTGAATTTTCTTTTTCTGATATGGGGAGATTTTGTCAAAAGTGAATTATTATTCGTAAGAAAGTTGGGTTTTAAGTGAGACCGCTTGTGACTTCTCCGACGATCTGGAAATCGAACCATTGACGAATATTGAAATGGATTATTTGATCAAGAAAAAATTGAGAATCTCTTTATGATGGGATCATGATCGTTCATATAAACATTAAAATCCCTAAATACATATTAAGTTAATCGGAGCCTTCCAATGTTTAATACTCGTCAAGATCTAGATTGAGAAGGAGTGGGTTTGCCAAAGCAAGGTGTTTTTATCAATCATGGGAAGATGTGATAAGTAAGTGACTTAATTTGTTGAAATATTGGGTCTAACTTAACTAAATCATCACAATAGGATTGTGGGTTTAGAGGCATAGAGTTTGGTGAGATTTATTGGATAAATGTGTACAAAGGGTTGTTCCACCAAACTATCCAAGAGTTATATTTGATATAATTGACAAATATTGTCTACCTAAATGGTCGTGTTTTGAGTGTATTAGCCAACGCTATCTTTAAACATGTATGAAATATGGATCTTGGCTCACTAGAAAGATTTGATGGAATGCTTTCCGAATTAATAGTTAGGGCTATTGATTTGAATAAAATAGTGGGAGATATATATTATGAATGTATATGATAATCACTTGAACATAATTAAAATTCTGTAGACTAACTAAATTTATGCATTTTAACATTGTAGATATTTAAATGGTAAACAATACAAATACTTTCTCCGTACGAGCAACCCTTGAGAAGGACAAGCTGACAGAAACTAACTTCCTTGATTGGTATAGGAATTTGAGGATTGTCCTCAGGCAAGAGCGTAAGCTCCACGTCATTGAAATTCCTCTTCCTGCTCCTCCTGCTGAGAATGCAACTCGTGTTCAGCAAAATGCTTATCAGAAGCATATTGATGATGCGAATGATATTGCATGTCTCATGCTAGCAACCATGAGTGCTGAGCTTCAAAAACAATATGAGCATATGGATGCTTATGAGATGATTGAACACCTTCAAAGAATGTTTGAAGGACAGGCTCGTCAAGAAAGGTTCGACATGAGCAAAGCACTGTACTCTTGCAAGCAGGGAGAGCGTGAACCTGTTCAACCACATGTTCTGAAGATGATAGGTTATATTGAGTATCTTGATACTTTGGGTTTCCCGATTGGTCCGGAAGCTCAGATTGACTTAATCTTACAATCTTTGAACAGCAACTACACTCATTTTGTTATGAACTACAATATGAATGAGATAGACAAAACACCCACTGAATTGTTGGCCATGTTACGAACTACTGAAACTAACATGAAAAAGGCTGAACCTGTTGCCATGCTAATGGTAGACAACAAAGGTAAGGCTAATAGGAAAGGCAAATGGAAGGGAAAGAAGAAGATTGGATCTGCTTCTGGTCCCAAGCCAAAGGCTAATCCCAAACAGGCTTTAAAGCCTAAGGGTGCTGTTGCAAAGGGTGATTGTCACTACTGTGGTAAACCAGGTCATTGGAAGAGAAACTCTCATGCTTATTTGGAGGATCTGAAGAAGAAGAAGGTTGGTCAAGCTTCTGATTCAGGTATTTATGTTATAGAGGTCAATTTGTCTACTTCTACATCATGGGTATTGGATACTGGATGTGGTTCTCACATTTGTATAAATGTACAGGAACTACAAAGGAGTAGGACTTTGGCTAAAGGAGAGGTCGACCTACGAGTTGGAAATGGAGCAAAGGTTGCTGCTTTAGCTGTAGGGACTTATTATTTATCATTGCCTACTGAGCGTATTTTAGAACTTGAGAACTGTTTTTTACGTGCCTGCAATTTGCAGAAACATTATTTCGGTTTCTTGTTTGGACAAGAAAGGTTTTGCATTTTAATTCAGAACAATAGTTGTTCCTTTTCTTTGAATAATGTTACCTATGGGGTTGCACGTTTATTTAACGGTTTATATGTTCTTGATTTTGACACTCCTATCTATAATGTGAATAAAAAACGTCTTAAAACAAATGACTCAAATCAAACATACCTATAGCACTGTCGTTTAGGCCATATAAATGAAAAGCGCATTTCCAAGTTATATAAGGATGAATACTTGGATAAGTTTGACTTTGAATCATACGAAGCATGCGAACCTTGTCTCATTGGAAAAATGACTAAAGCTCCTTTTACTGGACAAGGTGAAAGGGCCACTGAACGATTAGAACTTATACATAGTGATGTATGTGGTCCTATGCGTACTATGGCAAGAGGTGGCTTTTACTACTTTATCACGTTTACTGATGATTTCAGTAGATATGGATATGTGTATCATATGAAGAACAAATCTGATTCTTTTGAAAAGTTCAAAGAATACAAAGCTGAAGTAGAAAAGCAAACTGGCGGAAGTATTAAGACTCTACGATCTAATCGTGGAGGTGAATACTTAAGCCATGAATTTAAGAGTTTATTAAAAGAGTGTGGTATTGTATCACAATTCACTCCTCCCGGAATACCACAATGGAATGGAGTTTCAGAAAGGAGGAATCGTACTTTGTTGGACATGGTACGATCGATGATGAGTCATGCAGATCTTCCAATTAGTTTCTGGGGCTACGACCTGAAGACTGCTGCTTATACACTTAACGGAGTTCCTACTAAAATGGTTCAGAAGACTCCATATGAGATATGGACCGAGAAACGTCATAGCATGTCATTTATGAAAATTTAGGGATGTGAGGCGTTTGTGAAATGTCTAACTTCTGACAAGCTAGGACCTAAATCAGAAAAATGTAATTTTATGGGATACCCAATTGAAACAAAGGGTTATTCATTCTATAATCCTTCCGAGAACAAAGTGTTTGTTGCTCGAACTGCAGTTTTTCTTGAAAGAGAAATGCTTTTGAAGAAAAACAGTGGGAGGATAATAGATCTCGATGAAGTTCGAGGCCCACATGATAACATTGAACCAATGGAGGAACCTGAGTAGAATACTGCTCAGGAAACACAGGTTATTCGTAGGTCTAGTAGGATTCGCCATGAGCCTGAGAAATATTATAGATTTCTCTTAACTCAAGATGGTGATGTGATGCTTATCGACGAAGATGAGCCTCTCACCTACCAAGACGCTATGAACACTCCAGAATCCAAGAGATGGATGGATGCCATGAAATCTGAGATGGAATCCATGTATACTAATCAAGTATGGACTTTGGTTGATCCACCTGAAGGGGTAAAACCTATAGGGTGGAAGTGGGTTTTCAAGAAGAAGACCGACATGGATGGTAATGTACAGACCTATAAGGCATGATTGGTGGCAAAAGGTTTCTAGCAAATTCATGGTATTGACTATGATGAGACTTTTTCACCAATGGCTATGGTCAAGTCCATCAGGATTTTGCTTACTATAGCTGCTTACTATGATTATGAAATCTGGCAGATGGATATCAAAACTGCTTTCTTAAATGGGAGCCTTGAAGAAGACGTGGATGTGTATATGACACAGCCTGAAGGTTTTGTTGATCCAAAGAATGCTGGAAAGGTATGTAAACTGCGTCGATCCATTTATGGATTGAAACAAGCCTCAAGGAGATGGAACATTCGTTTTGATGAAACTGTCAAAGAGTTTGGGTTTATTCAAAATGAAGATGAACCATGTGTTTACAAGAAGGTAAGTGGGAGCAATGTGGCATTCCTAGAATTATATGTTGATGATATATTAATAATAGGGAATGCCATTCCTTCTTTACAGGCTGTTAAGACTTGGTTGAGTAAGAATTTCTCAATGAAAGACTTAGGCGAAGCGACCTATATTTTAGGTATCAAGATCTATAGAGATAGATCAAGAAGAATGATCGGCCTAAGTCAGAGTAGATACTAGTCTAATCCAGGTGAAGGTCACTGGACAGTAGTCAAGAATATTCTTAAGTACTTGAAGAGGACTAAAGATCAATTCTTGGTATATGGAGGAGAAGATAAGCTGGTTGTAAAAGGTCACACTGACGCTAGTTTCTAGACAGACAAGGATGATTCGATTTCTCAGTCTGGATTTGTGTTTTGTCTAAATAGAGATGTTGTATGCTGAAATGGTTCACAGCAGAGACAGTTGTTGATTCTACAATAGAGCCTGAGTATATTGATGCTTATGAAGCAGCCAAGGAGGCTGTTTGGGGATGTACTTAGGAGATATCACCTAATTAAAGAGATTAATGATCAAGGAGATATACATATATGTAAAGTGCATACTAATAAGAATAATGCAGATCCACTGACTAAGGCTTTGTCGCAGCAGAAGCACGAATGTCATACTAGTTCCATGGGTATTAGATACATGAGAGATTGACTCTAGTACAAGTGGGAGATTGTTAGTATTGGTGTCCTAGAGACAATACTTTTAATGTTTTATTGAAAACAATTAAGGATTATGTTTTATGTGATTATTTAATTAATATTTATTATGTCTTTATTTACTGCGTCATAAATTGAAAGAATAATAAATGTCCTTGGAATATTAATACATAATATATATCTTTAAGTATGTGACTTAAAAATGAGATTATATGAATAATATTTTATTCCTAAAATTCCCTAGTCAAGTATTATTATTTAAGGACAGTAATAATGGAATAAGACTAGTATGTTTGTTGACAGATGACCACATCTCATTGGTCATAGGTATGGTGATACAAAAGTCAAGAACATAAGTGTATGTATCATTACATGACACTGGAAAGACCCGCCGTGAGATTCTACATGTTAATAAGTGTCATAAGAAATCTCACAGTGATAAAGATGTAATGATCCTCTGACTTGAAATCATTATATTTCTATACGAGAATTAATATACTTTGATTACACTCAAAGTTACCTTTAACCGGGTAATGATAAAGGTGGACATTGGGTATGCTATGAATCGTATGGGGAATATGAATGATAGATATAGGATTTAACCCTCCAATTCTAGGAGTGATATTATTGGCCTCTTGATTGAGTGAGACTATGAAATGCATGGCCATGCTCAAATATTAATTTGTTTAAATAGTCTACTCATTGATCAAGGAAACCAAGATTAAACGTTGAAGAGGATGACACTATACATGCCTCGAGTTTTATCTATAATATAAGGTTAAAGGGATTATATTACATTGCACATTATTCACGAAAGGTTTAATTGAATTACCAATTATTATTGTTACTTGGGTAGCAATGATGTATTACTAGATGCCGCTCATTGTTTATAATTTTATTATTAAATAATAAAATTATTGCCAACGTAATAATAACTTAAAGGGTCACACACAAAGAACGTCAAAACAGAGGTTTATTTAAATTACGAATTTAAATATATTATTGTTTATTCGAATTTAATTATTGAATTAATTAAGTGGGACTTGATTAATTATATTAGAATTTGGATTTAATAAGTATTATTATTATTCAAATTTAATTATTAAATTAATTAAGTGGGACTTGATTAAATATATTAGAATTCAGATTTAATAATAATAATAACCCAAAGTCATAATAGGTTTTGAAAACCACATGGATTAGGGTTAGACCCAAAATCTCTCTCTCCCCTGTATATACATAATGATGTATAGTATTAGGGTTTAATCATCAGATTTCGTTTTTAGAGAAAAACCCTAGTTGCTCAACATCAAGAGAGGCTGGAGAAAGAGAGAGAGAGGCAAACAATTCGGCTAGTACCGACTACGGTGATCGTAGGACGATCGGGCGTTTGTGTGGACTTCTTTGGAGAGCAGATCTTTGCAACAAAGGGTTGCTGTGATTCATCTTTTCTGGACCTCCATTAAACAGTATTCGGAAAGCTTTGTTAAGGTACAGACTTCTTCACCATAATCATCCAACGTTATACATGGATCCTGCGATTAGGTTTCGATTTTTTATTGTTTTACGTTAATTCAGCTGTGTTTTCATACCCGAAACCCTTCAGCCAAAACAAGAAAAGGCAAAGTCATACGAGGGTATTGATTATAAAAAGAAATACTTTGACCTTTTAAAACAAAAAGAAAAGGCTTTTGTTACTGAAGAGAAGGACTGGGCTGCTGAGGATAGTGATTCTGAAGAGTTTATCAATGTAGCACTAATGGCCAAACATGAAGATGAAGAAGCTAGTTCATCATCAAATCAGGTACTAGTTACCAACTTTTCTAAGCTTACATCTGAGGAATGCAATAGTACTATTAATGAAATGTCTAATGAATTGTACAATTTGCATGTCACTCTAAAATCTCTAAACAAAGAAAACCTCAAGTTAAAGAACACCGTTGATGCCTTAACTGAGAGGAATATTTTTCTTGAAAATGAACTTGTTTGTTTAGATAGATTCAAGAAGGAAAGTAAGTATGCTAGAGATGAACTAGTGAATAGTTTGAAAAGGGAAGAATTGTTGAAAGAACAATTGGCTGAAGAAATTGAAACCATTAACAAATGGAATAGGTCTGCTAAAACTGCCAAAAAAATTATTGATGTTTAGGGTGTAGATACTCTAGGAGAACTCCCCAAATCAATAGGCAAGTCATTGGCTGATACTTCAACGGATAAAGATCAATCGACTGCTAATCATTTATCAACTGATAAGGAATATCAATCGATTGATGCTGAATCAATCGATAAGCATCCATCGACAAGTAAATCATCAATGGCTAATAAAAAGAACAAATTTAGCACTCCTATTAAGTTTGTTAAGGAAACCAAAAATCAAGTTGAGGATGAGGTTGATAAAATCAATATAGGTAGCTTATCCAAGAAACAATTAAAAGAAAAATTAGAAAAGATAGCACCTGTGGAAATTACTCAACCTAAGTCTGAGAAAAAGAAAAAGAATAGGAATGGTAAAGTAGGCATAAATAAGCACAACAACTACACTCCTGATATGTATGCCCCTAGAAAGGTATGTGCTAAATGTGGTAGTGTAAATCATTTATCCATGCAATGCAAGAATGAAAAGAAATCTATATCTTCAAATGATTTAAATGTACATGCCATGACTGCAAATGCCATGTTTACCAATCCTATGCTCATGAATGCCATGTCTTCTAACTTGGTTGCTCCTAATGTTCATATGCCTTATGCACAAGTTCCATACATGTATAATCCTTTCTTTGCATATCCTAATATGAACATGCCTGGTATGCCATGGAACATGCCTAATGTAGATGATAAAATTCATGGAAATTCTGTCATGAGTTCCAAGGTGTCAAAGCCCCAAAAGTCAACTCCCAAAGTTAAAGTGGATTTAAACCCACCAAAACAAAAGGAACCTAAGTTGACAACAGGGGCTTAGGCTGCAACTAATAAAAGAGTTCCCAAGGCAACTTGGGTACCAAAAACAACTTGATTGTTTTATGTGTGTACAGGGAAATAGGAAGAAAAATCTCTAGTATTTGGATAGTGGATGTTCAAGGCACATGACTGGAGATTTGTCCCTGCTCACAAAGTTTGTGGAAAAGGCTGGCCCAGGAGTTACTTTTGGAGATAAGAGCAAAGGTTTTACTCTGGGATATGGCTCAATTGCAAAAAAAAATGTTATCATTGAACCTGTAGCACTAGTTGATGGATTGAAGCACAATCTGCTCAGTATTAGTCAACTGTGTGATAATGGTAATGGTGTGTGGTTTACAACAGGATCATGCATCATAGCCAACAAAGAATCAGGTGAAATTCTCTTAACTGGAGAAAGAAAAGGAAATGTCTATGTGGCTGATTTTCACTCTGTAAAGGCAAATTCAATGATATGTCTACTTAGCAAAGCCAATACAGATGAAAGTTGGATTTGGCACAAGAAGCTATCCCATTTGAATTTCAAGGCCATGAATCAATTGGTTAGAAAGAATTTGGTTAGAGGCATTTCACAGATGGAATTCACCAAGGATGGACTGTGTGATGCTTGTCAAAAGGGAAAACAAAGAAAAGCATCATTCAAGTCAAAGTCTGAATCATCAATTGATAAGCCTCTGGAATTATTGCACATGGATTTATTTGGTCCAGTCAACATCATGTCAATTGCCAAAAAGAAATATGCCTTAGTAATTGTGGATGACTTCACAAGATTTTTATGGGTATATTTCTTACACTCTAAGGATGAGGCAAGCAAATTAATTATCAATCATGTGAAGAATGTTGACAATAACACTAAATGGAAGGTCAAGAAATTTAGAAGTGATAATGGTACTGAATTTAAGAATGCAACAATGAAAGAATTCTGTGAAGAAAAAGGTATCATTCATCATTTCTCTACACCAAGAACTCCACCACAAAATGGAGTAGTTGAAAGGAAAAATAGGACCTTGATTGAAGCTGCTAGAACTATGTTAGAAGAAGAAAAACTACCTACATACTTCTGGGCAGAAGCAATTAATACTGCTTGTTACATTCAAAATATTTCCATGGTCAATCAACTTCAAGGCAAAACACCATATCAATTGATGAAGAAAGACAAGAAGCCAACAGTTAACTTTCTTCATGTCTTTGGCTGCAAATGCTTTGTACTGAGAAATCAAGGTGAAAATCTAGAAAAATTTGAAGCCAAGACTGATGAAGCTATATTTGTTGGATATGGAATAACAACCAAAGCTTACAGAGTCTACAATCTTATATTACACATTGTTATAGAATCTATACATGTAGTCTTTGATGACAAGAAAATACAAGGGTTGTTTGATGAAGGATTTCATGATCTATTGCATTTTGAAAATGAATCCACAAGTAATATTGAAGATAGTGATGATGATGTGGAAATTACAAGAATTCAAGTACCTAGAATTCTCCCATCAATTGATGTCAATGCATCAACAGATAACTTATCAGTTGACAATCATCAATCGACTGATAATACATCAATTGATAATCATTCGATGGATATCAACTCTGCTCAACAGTCTTCAAGTAGAGTGTCCATATCAGGGGGAGGTTTCTCAAATAGTCAATCACATCACAATGATCATAACACTTCCAATGATCATGAAGCATCATCTTCAAGGACAAATTTACCATCTCAAAGGAAATGGACAAAAAGCCATTCCTTTGAATTAATTATTGGAGATGCAAATGATGGTGTCCAAACTAGAAGTACAACTCAAAATGAATGCTTGTATAGTAGCTTCCTGTCTCAAGAAGAACAAAAAAGGATTGAAGAAGCCTTGAATGATCCTGATTGGATAATTGCTATGCGAGAAGAGTTGAATCAGTTTGAAAGAAACAAGGTATGGAAGCTGGTGCCCAAACCAATGAACAAGTCTGTCATTGGTACAAAATGGGTGTTCAGAAACAAAATGGATGAATCTGGTACAGTGACAAGAAATAAAGCAAGATTAGTGGCAAAGGGCTATTCACAAGAAGAAGGCATAGATTTTGATGAAACATTTGCACCAGTTGCAAGATTGGAAGCAATCAGAATCTTTCTAGCATAGAAATGTAAATGGCTCTATGTTTCTTGTTCAAATCTATGTAGATGACATTATTTTTGGCTCAACTAATGAAAAACTTTGTCAAAAGTTTGCTAAGTTGATGCAAAGTAAATATGAAATGAGCATGATGGGAGAACTTACCTACTTTCTTGGTTTGCAAATCAAACAAGTCATAGATGGTATTTTTATAAATCAAACCAAATATATTTCTGATTTATTAAAGAGATTTGATTTAAATGAATGTTCTTCTGCAAAAACTCTCATGGCCACTGCAACTAAGCTTGAATTGAATACTAAGGAAGCTATAGTGGACATTTCAAGTTATGGAGGCATGGTTGACTCATTACTTTATTTAATTGCAAGTAGGGCAGACATAATATTTGCTACATGTCTTTGTGCTAGGTTTCAGGCTGATCCTAGATAATCTCATTTGATTGCAATAAAAAGAACATTCAGATATCTCAAAGGAATTCTAAATCTTAGAATTTGGTATCCTAGAGATTCTAGATTTGATCTAATTGGCTATTCAGATGCAGACTATGCAGGTTGCAGAATAGATAGAAAAAGTACTACAGGCACCTGTCAATTTCTAGGAAATAAGCTTGTTTCATGGTTTAGCAAGAAGCAGAATTCAGTGTCTACATCTACTGCAGAGGCTGAATACATTGCAGCTGGAAGTTGCTGTGCACAAATATTATGGATGAGGAATCAATTACTTGACTATGGGTTCAACTTGAACAAGATTTCTATTTTCTGTGATAATACAAGTGCCATTGCTATAACAGAAAATCCTGTGCAACATTCCAGAACCAAGCACATTGACATAAGGTATCACTTCATTAGGGAACATGTAATGAATGGTGCAGTTGAATTACATTTTGTCCCTAGTGAAAGACAACTTGCAAACATTTTTACCAAACCATTAGATGAATCTACCTTCAATAGATTGGTCTGTGATTTAGGTATGCTTAATTATATTTCATTCTTTAAATGTCTGAAAAGTTATGTGTTTATATTAATTCAAGGCATTGATTATGTTAAATTATTGATTCTTCAATAATCAACTGATAAACATTTTACATATCAATGGATATTTCTGAAGCTGTCAACAGATAAATATATCAATTGATGATATATTTGTTTATCGATGGATATTTGGAGCTGTCGACAGATAAATATATCAATTGATGATATATTTATTTATCGATGGATAAATGTACCTGTCGATGGAAAAGATAATTATCAATCGATGACCTGGAATTTGAGAGGTCCATGTCATCAATCGATCTGTACAAAATCTAGCCATTGGTTACTTATTTTATCAATTGATTAATACATACATTCATGTATGTATAACAGTCGATTGCCAAAATTGGTAACTTTTACTTTTCACTATTCATCCAACGGTCGATTAAGTTTTATTTTGAGTAAGAAATTGTTTGGGAAATCAGTAAATATAAATAGTGAGATTAAAACTTCTTTTAATTCTTACATGCAATTTTACTAACAATTTCTCTATCTCTTTCTCTCAATCTACGAACTCAATTCATAACACTTCTTCTTCTCTCAGTACTCAAATTTCTTAATATCTTCAAAGCTTTTGTACTACTAATCTTCTACTCAAGGAAATGGCATCTTCATCCAAGAAAATCTCTCAAGCCGGGTTTATTTATGAATTGAATAATTTTATGGCTTGCACTGTGGTTGAAGAGGCTCCAAGGGAATTTCATCCTTTGATGCAATTCCTGGGAAGTGGCAAAGTACAGAAAGCACTGAAGGAAGCACCAACAATGATCTGCAATTTGGTGGAAGAATTTTGGACCTCTGCAGAAGTTGCTGATGACTTCTCAAGCATCAAATTCAACTGCAAAGGACAAGAGTACATTCTTACTACTTTAATTTTAAATGAATGTTTAGATTTGCCTGTTAATAATACTGATAATATGCCTTGTGAATCAGATATTAGAAACATGCTTAGGGCTGTCAATTATGCAAATCTTGACATTAATTTAGGGCAAGTAGTTAGAAAACATCTTAGGAGAGAATGGTCTTATTTCTTTGATGCAATAATAAAATGCTTTAGTGGTAAAATTATTAATTTTGATGCCATAACTTCAAGCATGCAACAGATAGCATATAGTGTTTTGTTTAATGAATATCATAATTTTTCTTCTATATTGTTGTTTGAGATTGCTGCTAAGTTAGGAAAGAAGCATGATAGGTCTAATCATATATACTATGCTAGATTTATCATGATTATTATTAACCACTCTGTCAAAGAAATTGAGATTCGCAGGGAAACTGAAACCCTTGAGTGTTGGACTCAAAACAAAAGGGTCTTTAAGGACTTGGTCAGGATCAATCTTCACAGCAATGTGAAATTGATCTATCCCCCTTTTGTTTAGGTATTTATCTTTGCTTTAAACTCTTCTCAACCTAATTCTTCTTTGCCTTCTGTGGCTATGGAGGGTGGTAGTAATGACCCCAACCCTCCTACCCAAGCCACACAACTCATCTCAAAATCCAAATCTAAGAAACCAACCTCAACAGGTTCCCAAAAACCTGCTGTTGTAAAAACAAAGAAAAGAAAATCAACTGTTTTGGTAGATAGATTAGATGAGGATGTAGGTGGTGAGGGAACTGGGGAATATCAAAGAACCCAGAAGGATAAGGAGAGTGAGGGTTTGCAACCTAAGTCAAGCCACTCCACAGTCTCCCAAAAGACTGTGGATGTTAACCTGGAAAATACCACATCCCTATTGGCATCCTCTCAAAAGGATGACAGTATTGAAAATAGTCCACAACCAGGGGCACAGAACCAATTTGGGGACACAAAGACCAAAACTCTTACACCATACAAGAGGAGAGAAAAGAAAGTCACCTTTTCACTTGGGGAATCACACACTGCAAAATCACAGGAAACTATAGTGGAGCTTTCTCAAAGTCAGCTTGATGCATCTCATATAAATGATGAGATGCAGCCTCATTCTCTCTCAATTCCAATTCCTTCTATTCTTCTTTCCCCATATCAAATTCTTCAGAAAATGTTCTAATAGACTATCAGACATTTTCAGATTCACCTTCTTTATTTTTCAAGGAGAAGCCAACACTCTCTCCTGAATCTTCTTCCCAGGATATTCAGGATTCAATTTCCCATATCATTTCAAATATCACTTCTCAAATTAATTCCTCAACTGTTTCTACTCCATCAATTGATGTTCCTTCATCAATTGATATTCATCCATCGACTGATAAACTATCGATCGATACTCAAGATCAATCGATGGGTATGCTTCAATCGATGGATATCCCAAACACTTCAACTGATAATTTTAATACATCAATTGATGCTCAATCAATTGATGTTGCAAAAACACTCTTAGGAATGAGTGAGTTGAGTGAGAGGCAGGATTGTAACCTGGCAAAAGGAGAGGAAGTGAGTAAAAACATTCCTATTTCTTCCAGGAATGAGAGTGAAACACTTGAGGGCCCCACCTTAGTAGGTGCACAAGAAATGAGTGAGGGAGAGGTGAGATTCCAAGATGAGATCCTGATGCAAAATAGAGAGATGAGTGAAAGTGATAAAACAATTCTATTATTTGCACAGGAGTTGGAAATTGATTTGATGGCAGATGATGAAGGAGTCAAGGAGATAGGGGGAGTAATTGCAGAAGCTAGTGGGAGTGGAGTTGATAAGGAAATTGAAGAGGAAATTGATGCTGGTGAATTGGATCCAAAGAATTTAATTCATCCTGATCCACAATATCAAGGTTTGGCTGCTTCAAGTAACAAGGATGCAGAACAAATCTTGGGGATTGATCATACAGAACAAAGGACCAGGAATCTGAAGGAAAGCATTGCCAATACAACAGACACTTGTTATATGGCACCTGAAGAGTTGAATGATGATTCTTATGAGGAGCCATGGATGAGCACAATTGATGGTTCTCTAGCAACTGCTGAAACTGAGATTCTTTCTCATTATAGGAGGGCAATGGTGAAAGGAGAAATTGAAGATCCTACTCAAAGAAGAATTGCTCACTGTATGAGAGAATCACTGAAAATTCAAAAGATCACAGTGACAGGAGTGAAGAGGGAACTAGAGATTATCAAGGACTCTATCACTACCAACAAAGATGCTTTGGACAAGAGATTTGATGAAAAGCTACCATACAACACCATGAATCAAATCAAGGACAAGCTTTTCAAGGAATCAAAGAGCTTTGCAACTTTGGAAACTAGAGTGGGGTCTCTAGAAAAGAAGATGGATGACATCATTGCAAGCCAGAGTCTTCATGCCTCCATTCTTCAAAAGTTTCCTGACAGAATACCACCACATCCTCCAATTGATGATAACAAAAAGGGGGAGAATACAAAGAAGAAGGATGATAGTGATGGTGATGGCAAAGGAAGTGGCAGTGGTGGTGTTGGTGATTCTGGTATGGATAAGACAAGTGGTATTGGTGGTTATGCAACAAAAAGATATAAAAGCAGAAGTAACAGGGATAATCAATCTTCAAAGAGATCTAAGTCATCTAATTATCCTTAAGATGATTTAGAACAGAAAAAGAAAGAATACAAGAAGTTTGAAGATGATCTTGAAGCTAGGAGAATTTCTAGGGAGAGAGAAACTCAATCAATGATTGAGAGGGAAAAGAAAAGAATTGAAGATCTAAGGAAAAACACTGAGTTGGTGACAGAGGCAGTAGAAAAAGGAGACTTGAATGAGTTCATTGCTCAAACAAGAAAAATAAATGAAGATGCACAAAAGGCTGCCAAGGAAAGCAACTCAAATGCTGAAGCCTTTCTATCAATTGATCTTGAAGCCCTTGAAGAGAAGAAAAAGGGTAAAGCCATAAAGATTGGAGAAGAAAATAAGAGAAAAGAGCCAGTTGGCCAGAAGCTTCTTCAAGGAGCCATTTCATCAGGATTGTCAGATGCTGCACAGAAAGAAAAGGAGAATGATGAAATAGCAAGGCAAATGGAAATGAAATGGAACATGAAAGATCAATTAATGGAACAATCACTAAGGAAAAAGAGGAAAGTAGCTATGGCCAAGAAAAGGTCAAGTTCTATTCAAGAAACAGTGGTTCAGGAAAACCTCCAGGGTCAACAAGAAGAAATCAAGGAGGAGGTCACAATTGAAGGATATGATTTGAAAGGAATACCAGTGATCAATGAAAAGGGATTAATTGGAGTAAGGACTCACCCTGCAACCTCAAACCAAGAAGAATTAATGAGGTTGGAATATGAAAATGGAGTGAAAACCATTTATTCATTGAAGGTAATAATGAAGCAAAGCTACAATGTTCTTAAGACTATTCTTCCACTACTCAACAGAAAGTACAAACTCAACATAACAATTGCTCAGGAGATTCAACAGCAAATTTCAAGGTTAAGGAGATCCAAGGCAGAAGCTGAACCTGATTCACCTCTAAAGCTATGGAAGTCACATGTCAAAAAGGTGGTGTTGGAGCCAAAGTATGCTATGATTTTTATAGATATAGAGAGCAACACAAAGTTCTTTGATATCTGCAAATATCTGGACAAAATCACAGATGAAGAAATACATTACCTTATGAGGCAACTTGGAGAAACTGACAGGGATGAAGCAATTTTGAAGAGTTCTTTCATGAGGCAGCTAAAGGAAAATGCTGAGAAGAGAAGGAATAAGAGCTAATTAAATCAAGGAGACAATGAAGACATTGAAGCTGCTTGCAGGAGTTATCTATCAATCTGGTACTTCCAAAATTAATGTGTCAATTAAATTTCTTGATTCTATCTGAATGTAAATTTTTAAGGGTTTTGTTATCATCAAGTAGATTTATGCCTGTTCATATCACAGACACAAATAGAATCAAGAAATTTAATTGATAGATAACATTAATTTATTCTTAGGAATCTACATGTAATTTGATGATAACATTAATCTTAGAATCATAGAAATTTTGTTTGTTATAATTGATCAATTGATATGAAAGTTATAAATATCGATTGATCAGGAAACCATTTATCAGTTGAAATATTTATGTTAATCAACTGATAATTTGGAGTGTAGCATAGGTGTACTTAGTCTATCTCAATTGATATGGCTTTAGTCGACTGATAATTTTCTATCGACTGATACTGGAGTCGATTGATGTTGGTTATCAATTGATGTATAATTTAGGCTGTCAAATTGTAATTATTTGAAGACAAGAAAATTGTACAAATGAAGGATGATCAATTGATATGGAGGCATCAACGGATAGAGGATCAATTGATGAAAAGTCAAGTCAAAGGTTGAAGACCATCAACTGATATGAAGACCCATCGATTAATCTATCGATTGATAAGTCACCAATCGAGAAGTCATTATATACCGATCGAGAAGTCATTATTTATCGATCGAGAAGTCATCAACGGATAAGTCATCATTTATCGATCGAGAAGTCATTAACGGATAAGTCATCATTTATCAATCGAAGAAGAATATCAGTTGATGAATACAAGGAAGGATCGATCGATATGCTTAACAGTAAAATATCAGTTGATTGTGACAACGCAAGTGAACAAGTTGACAGACAAAAGCACACCTATGGAAGACAGTCTAGGGTGGCTGTGAAGACTCAATCAAAAGCTGTCTTTCAAACCTTTTTCTAAAATAAAAAAAGGTAAAAGGAAGGTAGGTAGAAACAATCCTAGAATAGGAATTGTAAAAGCACACTTGTGGTATATAAACAAGTGTAGCAGCATTATTAGAAAACAGACAAGTTAGACAATATTTCTTAATCAACTGTTCTAGCTTGAGAGCACATTTGTAAGAATAGTTGATTTATTTTTTAATCTTGTAAAAACGCAGCTAGGTTTCTTTTAACCTAGGAACATTGAGCAAAAATATACACTGATGGAAAAATCAATCTATCAGTAATTTTAAATCTCTTTGTTCAGTTTATTTTTCCGTCTTAATTTGTTCGAACATATTCTCACTAATTCTCAAACATCAAGAACAAATATTAGAACAAGCAAAAATTTTTAATATTTGTATTCAACCCCCCTTCTATAAATATTGACATTGTTCTAGAGGAATAACAGTGTATTCATAACTGATTTTAATGATCTGTTTAAGATCATTTTCTAGTTGGTCGAACCAATTTCATATTTTTTAGGTTTATAAATTCAATAGGTTTATTTTTTTAAGGTTTAAGATCGTTTTCATAGAAATGTACCTAATAATTTTAAAAATGCAATTTTTAGTATTTTATTATTTTAATATTAATTTTTATACTTACTGAATTATAAATAAATAATGAATTTATCTAAACAGATAATAAACTTTTGATAACAATTGTCGACGTGTTAGAAATTCTACAGCGTGGCATCTACATAGTAGTATAATATATATATTCATTTCAGATTATAAAATTCAATAGGTTTGAATTCATAACAATGAGCCAACATTGTTGGTCCCTGATATTGTAGAAGGGGGGGGGGGGGTTGAATACAATATCTGAAAATTAATCGCTGAATAATTGGATTAAAATTATTATTTTAATTACTCACGAAATATTAATTATAATGAAATACTGTTCAAGTGAGAGATATAATTTTAACTTGATCAGTATTACACAATTAATAAGAAGATTAGATTTTATAACTGATATATTAATCTAGAACGAATTCGACATGAAGTGTTAGTGTTTAATCAATTATATTCAAACTCAGCACAGAAATTTGTGAATATTACAATGCAGATAAATTACTGAATTTGATCTGATTTTTCTAACTCTTAACAATTGAACACCAACAAATGAAGCAAGCATCTCATATTTATAGAGATTTGAAAAAGGCTGCTATGACCTTTTTCAGTATGACTTAATTTTAAGAAAATAAGTCTGTATGACTTATTTTAACACTTGTATGACTTATAAAAGACTGGGCATGACATATTTTCGGTCGGTATGACTTATTAAAACTCGGTATGACTTATCAAAAGTTCGGTATGACCTTTTGAAAGTCATATCCGGATTTTATTTAATTAAATAAATCGGTATGACTTATTTTAATTAAACAAAATCAACTCAGCATGACCTTTTCTAAAAGAAAACTCGGTATGACATATTTGACTGTCTTCGGTATGACTTATCTATATATATATATTTATATGAAACTCGGTATGACTTATTGATAAGTCATACTAACAGTTTATATATATATATATATAAGTCATATTAAACCATTTCTTTTATAGTAAATTAACTCTACTTAATTTAATTAGTTAATTTATAAATTAAATTAAATTCAACTTGAATTAATTTAATTAGATAAATTAAATAATTAATTAACATTAGATAGTAGAATTAAAATACTATCTTTACTTGCATTAGCCGTGCTGTCGGTCTTGAGATCTTCTTCCATCTTTTCTTTGTCTTCTTTTCTTGAAACCTCTTGAATTAAATGAAGAAATAAATATTATTTTAGTTGACACATAAATGTACTGTCTGGTTCATATGTGTCATACTAAATAAATATTCTCCATTTAAAATAACATTTATCTAGAGGCCTTTTGTCATAATTTCTTCTTCACTGTTTGCATTCTTCTTCTGGAATCTACTTGTAGTAACCACTTGAAATCTTCTATATCTGCTGTTTATTATAGAACCACTACCACTTTATTGTTTTCACTGACGCTTGAACATATAAATGAATTTCTTCCAGTGTTGAGTAGCAATCCTATAAAAATTCTTCCGATACTCAGATCCTTTGTGATTAGTTGACTGTCTTCGTCTTGATTCCTATTTAGTGCTTATTATTTACTTCTCTTTATTAGCTAGAGTTGAGTTGACATCTAATTATTACAAATAGGCCTAGTCATATGCCTTTCAATCTCCCCCTATTTGTTGTTAAACATTTAATACACAAATTCCTAGAGGATAACTCAACTAACAACTAAGAAAGTAGTACGACATTTAATGACTGTAAATAATAAACAAAAGTTCTGGTTTTATATTTAACAATTTTCCAGATTCATACATAAAAGATAAATACAAGATAGATGTTCCTCTAGCACTGAACAAATATTACAATCTGAAGGAGAAACTGTTTGAGGCTCTAATTCAGCTAGGGACGGAACCTGTGTGTTTTCAGGTTCGTAGCTGATATCTTGTTGATCTTTTGCCACTTGATCGACATGCTGAGCAGCTTCAAGTAGAAGGTGCACAGGATGATCCATTTGCATTGGCACTTGCTCTAGTTCTTGTTCCTGCACAGGATTAGCAATAAGATCTAATACCTCAGCCATGTAATCTATTCTTTCCACTAGCACAACTTCGTACTTGGGGTTGTTGTGGAGCCTTGCAAATAAGTTGTTCTGAGAAGTAGGAGATTCTTCTACAGGACTATTATGAAATAAGGCTTTGTCTTCATCCATCAACAAATCATTCATGAACAACATCAGGAATCTCGGATAGTAGACTTGAATGTCCTGTTCCCTGCTTTCTGGTTTCCCCATTTTTCTTATTATTTCTTTTAGAATCAACTTTCCAAAATTTATCCTCCTGTTGTGGGCCACAGAAAACCCTATTATTTGCAGTAGTGAAGATATATTGTTGAAGTTGTTCTTTGTAGTGGGTGCAAAAACTTTGGCTAACGTCCTAAAGAAGTAGTCCCATTCGCTTACCAATCTGGACTTCGTCAATCTTACCAAATTGATCTCACCCTGATATCTAATGGAATAGAAAAACTCTAGAATTTCTGGTACAGAGGGTGGATCCATGAAGTTATCAGTTGGAAAGCCTAGAATCCTGTTCACGTCCTCTTCAGTCACCATATATTCATGATCTCTTATGCTGAATGTGAATTGAACTCTGCCTGCAGTACTCCTATTCCTAGCAGTGGAATACAGAGCCCTAAGTGCTAACACTTGCAACGGGGCGTCCAGAGTAATTGCAGTTCTTACAAGTGAATATTCATTCATAAATACGATCCATGGTCGAAACCTCTCGACTGAACAATTCACCGGATTGAAAAATCCTACAAAATTAGTTTTTACTAATTCGCAAAAACCAGCCATTTTTGTTTATCCTATTACAATTATTAAATAACAAATTGCGATTACAAAGAAAATAACAAAATTAACAATTACAAGTTATTAAAATGAAAAATACACTTTAAATAGAAACCCTAATTTCTAATAAGCCCCAAATAGTCTTTAATCCAGAAATCACCATACACCAGTCTTTAGCCACAATCAAAACCAAAAGCTTCGATTATTTAACACAAATAAGAACAGTCAGTTCGATTTTTGATGAAAATCGGGCAGAGGTTCGCTTGAATCAAATGATTTTATCACACTAGCAAGCAACTATGCTTGTAAACAAGGATTAACAACAACTAATTAGCTTGTTAAGAGTGAAAATCGATCGATTTTTGAAAAAGAAAATCGGCTGTTCGAGTGTTTGTGTATATAGCAGCGTGTATATGTATATAGGACTGAGTATGACTTAATTAATTAAAGAAAGAAAGACAACTTATTCTCGGTATGACTTATTTGATAGGCCTGCTATGACTTGTCTCGGTATGACATTTTCAAAAGTCATACCGAGTTTTTATTAATAGCAGGTCTCGGTATGACTTAAGGAGAACCTTTTAAATGAATTCTCGGTATGACTTATTATTAAGAATAAAAAGTCATGCCGAATTTCATTTAAATTAAATGTCATACCGAAATTTTATCATAATAAGTCATTCTGAGAAAAGAAAAAAAAATACTTAGTAAATAGTTAACTAATCAATAAATTACATACTAATAACTTATTATAGACAAATAATAAATATTTACATTATTAATTTATTTTAATTAATTTAAGAATTAAATTAACTCATGTTTGAATTAATTTAATAAGCAAATTAATTGAATAATTAATAACATACTCATTTATTTTAATGTACAATAATAATTCGAAAAATATATACATTAATTTACATAAATGCTTATAAATGTTTAAAATTAAACAAAAGTACTTATGCTTTAATTGAAATAATTATCTTCTAAGAATATTGATTTAATCTTAAGATAAGTTTCCAAAAATTCATAAGCCCTAGGATTTTATTAATTCAAGTCTCATAAACTCTTTAAATCTTAACATTTAATATTTATGAGCTTAAATTAATTCCTAGCAACCAAAAATTTAGCCATTGTTTAACATCCCTAATTCACTAACCAGCTTTGAGAAAGTGGATTCATCAAGTGGCTTTGTGAAGATGTCGGCTATCTGATCTTCTGTGGGTACAAAATGTAGCACCACAGTTCCGTTCATGACATGCTCTCTTATAAAGTGATACCTTATGTCAATGTGCTTGGTTCGCGAATGTTGAACAGGATTGTTGGAAATAGCTATAGCACTTGTGTTGTCGCAGAAAATTGGAATTTTGTTCAACGCAAGTCCATAGTCATTTAGCTGATTCCTAATCCACAAGATCTGTGCACAACAGCTACCTGCCGCAATGTATTCTGCTTCGGCTGTCGAGGTAGATACTGAATGTTGTTTCTTGCTGTACCAGGAGATCAACCGTCGTCCTAGAAACTGACAGCTTCCAGAAGTACTTTTCCTGTCCATCCTGCACCCTGCATAGTCTGAATCTGTATAGCCAATTAGGTCAAAACCTGTATCCTTAGGGTACCAAATTCCAAGATCTGGTGTACCCTTTAGATATCTAAAAATTCGTTTAACAGCTATTAGATGAGATTCTCTTGGGTCAGATTGAAACCTTGCACATAAGCATGTTGCAAACATTATGTCGGGTCTACTAGCAGTTAGATATAATAATGAGCCTATCATACCTCTATAGCTTGTGATGTCAACTTTCTTACCAGTTTCATTTTTGTCAAGCTTCGTGGCTGTTGGCATTGGGGTTTTTGCCGGTGAAGAATCTTCTAGACTGTATTTTCTGAGAAGATCTCTTACGTACTTTGATTGGCAAATAAAAATCCCATCTTCCTTTTGCTTTACTTGCAATCCAAGGAAGAATGACAGCTCACCCATCATGCTCATCTCATATCTACTCTGCATTAACTTAGCAAATCTCTTGCACAAGTTTTCGTTAGTAGAACCAAATATAATATCGTCAACATAAACTTGGACAAATATCATATCTTTACTATGTAATTTGTAAAAGAGAGTTTGATCTATGACACCTCTAGTGAAACCATTTTCAAGTAAAAACTCAGAGAGAGTGTCATACCATGTCCTCGGTGCTTGCTTGAGTCCATAGAGAGCTTTGAAAAGAAAGTACACAAAATCAGTAAACTCTGGATTTTCAAAGCCAGGGGCTGTTCCACATAAACTTCCTCTTCTAGCTTTCCGTTCAGGAATGCACTCTTCACATCCATTTGATAGACTTTAAAATTGGAATGTGCTGCGAATGCTAGAAATATCCTGATGGCTTCAAGTCTTGCAACTGGTGCGTATGTCTCGTCATAATCAATTCCCTCTTCCTGGGAGTAACCCTTTGCCACCAGCCTGGCTTTGTTTCTTGTAACAATGCCATCACCGTCTAACTTGTTCCTGTATACCCATTTCGTGCCAATAACAGATCTATCTTTAGGCCTGGGTACCAGTGTCCAGACTTCTTGTCTTTCGAACTGATTGAGTTCTTCTTGCATAGCAAGAACCCAATCTGGATCAATTAGTGCCTCTTCAATCTTCTTTGGTTCTTCTTGAGATAGAAAAACTGAAAATAAACATTCATTTGAAGTTGCACTTCTGGTTCTTACTCCAACATCTGGATCACCTATGATCAATTCAAAGGGATGATTTTTGCTCCATATCCTTTCCCTTGGAAGATTTGATCTTGATGATTCGCCTTGAAATTCATTGTGATGTTGTGTTGTGCCAGTTGATCCTTCATCTCCCCCTGAGTTGCTGCCAGGTTGACTTGTTGATCCACCACTGGTATTAGCAGTATCTCCAGTGTTGCCATTGTTTCCACCACTATTACCTGGATCATTATCATCATTGTTGTCACCATTTCCTGCTGCAACCTCAGGTTCTTCTTCGTCATCAGAATGTGAGTCTGGATAATTATCAAATTTTAATGACTCAGAAGAATCTTCAGTTTGGATACTTGGGAGTTTTGTGTCATCAAAAGTTACATTGACACTTTCCTTCACTTGGTGCTGATCAATTATGTATACCCTATATGCTCTTCTTGAGTAACCGACAAAAATAGCTTCATGTGCCTTGGCCTCAAACTTGCCACGATGTTCATCTCCATCTTTTAGCACAAAGCATTTGGCTCCAAATACATGAATTTACTTGAGAGTAGGTTTCTTGCCGGCCATTAATTCATAGGGAGTTTTCATATGATCTTTGTTGATAAGAGTTCGATTCTGAGTATAACAAGCTGTATTTATCGCTTCAGCCCAGAAGTAGATAGGTAACCTTGATTCACTTAGCATAGTTCTTGCAGCTTCAATCAGGGTTCTATTTTTCCTTTCTACAACTCCATTTTGTTGCGGAGTTCTTGGTGCTGAGTATTGCCTTGTTATTCCCTTGTCTGAGCAGAAGTTATTCAGAATTTCATTTTTGAATTCTGTTCCATTATCTGATCTGATTGCCCAGATAGGTAACTTTGAATCTAACTCAATCAGCTTTATATGATCAATCACCAAATGTGGAGTTTCATCCTTAGAGTTCAAGAATAAAACCCATGTATATTTTGTGAAATCATCCACAATCACTAAGGCGTATTTCTTCCTTGACAGAGACAGAATATTTACTGGACCAAATAAATCCATATGAAGGAGTTGAAGTGGTTCAGTGATGTTTGTAGTGTCTGTGCCTCTGTGAGTTGCTTTCTTTGACTTCCCTTTCTGACATGCCTCATACAAGCCTTCTTGTGTAAATTCCATCGGAGGCAGTCCTCTCACCAAATCCCTCTTGACTAGAGAGTTCATTGTTTTGAAATTCAGGTATGAGAGCTTCTTGTGCCATAACCAACTTTCCTCCGTTGAAGCTTTTGAATAAAAACAGTTTGCTTCAGCTTCAGTTCCCGAGTTGAAATCAGCTACGTACAAGTTTCCTTTCCTTACTCCACGCAAGGCTAGTCTGTCTTCTTTAGAATGAGCTATTAAGCATTTCTCCTTGATAAAGTTTACCTTGTATCCTTTATCACAAAATTGACTGACACTGAGTAGATTGTGCTTAAGTCCTTTCACCAAAGAGACATTTTCAATGATAACATTTCCTGTATTTAACTTGCCATATCCCGTAGTCATTCCTTTGCTGTTATCTCCAAAGGTGACGACTGGGCCAGCTCTCTCAACCACGTCTGATAGCAGGGCTCTATCTCCGGTCATATGCCTTGACGATCCGCTGTCCAGGATCCATATAACTCGGTTTACCTGTTTAACTCCCTGCAATTATCAAACAGATTAATTCGTCTTCGGAGCCCAAAATTGATTGGTCCCGGCATACTTAAAGAATTGACCTTTGTCTGCTTTAACAACAGATCCTTTTCGAATAACATCATTTTCTTCCTTGACTGTTCCTACCTTCCTAAAAACAGTCTTAACAACTTTCTGTTTAGACTTAGGAATATATGATTCCTTCTTTTCAGGTGAAGGAGTCGCAGTCTTGGATTTAGCAAATTTATTATTGATATGCTGTCTAGGTGTCATGTTATCTTTCTTAGCTATCATGCGTTTAAAGTAAGCAGTCATAGCATTAAAAGCACATAAAATGCAATTCATTATACCACATGGTCTATGGAAAGCATCAATAGTAGGCATGTTATTCAATACAGTAGGAGGCTTAACAGATTCTACTTCAATTTTCTCAGTATCTTTGAAGTTTTCACTAGAATGAAATTTATTGTTACTGTTCCTACTGTTCACAAATGTGTTGGGTCTGTTCATTTTATTCTTTAAGTCTTTTGCACCTACACCAGGTCTGGGGGAATCAGAAGTTCCCACATCTTTCACTGGTGTCTTTGGTGCACACCTCTCTTTCTGGACATTAACTCCTTTTATGTCCTTAACCTGTTCTCCTCTCTTCTTCTCTTCCTCAAGATCTTCCAACTGCATTTCATATGCAATCAGTACAGAGCTCTCAAGGATAGGTTCAGCTATCGGTGTTATGAAGAGAGGTTTTGGTGTGTCTTTAACAACATGTGGGATACCCCTTTCTACAGCACTTTTTCTAAAGGGGGTTATGTTGCTTGGCTTTCCTACAGATTTATTGTACTCGAAGCCTATCCCAACTTTACGACTTATTTCTTGTTGGTCAACTAGGTTCTTTACAATATATGAGGAATTCTTATATACAAGACACTTTTTCTTTTCTTCTTCTATCTGGTTTCTGAGATTGGCTTCTGTTACAACATGACAACTGACTTTACTGACTTGAACAGCTAAGTCTTCAGTCAACTAACAGTCAACTTGTCATGATTTCTTTTTAACTGTTTAAAACTTCAGTCTCATCAACTAACTCTTTGACTTTGAGTCTGAGTTTCTTAACCTTATCTCTTTCACCATCTAGTTCTTTACCTAGCAAAGCAAACATCTTAGGACAAGAAGGATTTACCTCTATTCCTCTGTCACGGGTGGGAGACAGTGATTCCTCTGATGAAGTCATAAGAGCAAGATTTCCTAGCTCTTCCTCATCATCGTTATCTGAATCATCCCAGCTTTTGCCTGCTGCTAGATAGGACTTTTCTTGATGCTTTTTCACGAGCGCATCATACTTCTCCTTCAGCTCTTCGTAAGACTCTCTCTTCTTCCCTTGCTTAGGCTTCTTGCACTCAGTTGCAAAGTGGCCTAGCTCATTACAGTTGAAGCAACGAAACTTGCTTCTATCAACTAAGCCGGTCTTGTAGCCGCTTTTCGATACTGCTGTCGAAAAACCTCCTTTTTGGAATCTTCCAAAATTAGGCTTACTTCTGAATGAGGAGTTTCTTCGGAATCTCATGTTGCCAAACTTCCTGGCAACCATAGCTAGAGATTCATCTTCTAGCTGATCTAGTTCTTCCAGTGAGTAGAAATCACCGTCTTCTTGTTTGTCAGAAGTATGTCCAAGTTCTGGAACCACATACTCTGTTGAACTGTTAGAACGTGCAACAGCCTTCACTTCTTCTTTCTCTGGTGCTTCTACCATTAATGCCTTGGAGGAACTCAGTACCTTACATCTTCCGTACATCTCTCTGGTTTGGATCTGTTCCAGCTCATAAGTTTTTAAAACTCCGTAGAGTCTTTCTAGGGTTACCTCTTTCATGTCCCTAGATTCCCGGATGGCTGCAATCCTGTGCTCCAGATGCTCTGGTAAGGTCAGCAAAAACTTCCTGTTCACCTCTTGGTTCTGATAAAACTTTCCATTCATGTTGAGCTCGTTTATCAATTTGTTTAGTCTCTGAAATACCTCAGAGATACCCTAACCAGGGTTGGATCTAAACTGCTCATATTGGGTGGTCAGGATCTCCAGTCTATTCTCTTTAACTTCTTCAGTTCCCTCATTGATAATTTCAATTATTTCCCAGATCTGTTTTGCATTCTTGCAGTTGACTACTTGGTTGTACATGATGTAGTCTAGGGATTCAATTAATATGAGCTTCAAGTTATTATCAAGGGACACAGCTTCTGTTTCCTCATCTGTATAGTCTGCCGGACTCTTTGGAAACTGTCTGTGGGGAATTACGACCCCATCAACCGTGTGTTCGAGAATAACTGATATAGGGCGTTCAACACCTTTGGCCATGACTAATGCATACTTGGGATTTGCAATCCCGATAAACAGTAGCATTTTGTGTTTCCACAAGTTGTAGTGTTCTCTGTCAAATTGTGGAATTTTTATGCTCGTCACTTTTTGGGTACTCATCTTTAATAAGATTAAAAATTAAGTGTTTCAAAAAATATTTTAATTTTTGACTTAAAATAATTTTTGATCAAAAATAATTTTTCAAAAAAAAAATTATTTCGAATAAAAAATTATTTCGAATTTAAAATAATTTTTGAGATCTGAATGAGTTCGCGGAATTTGATTTGGATCTGATATTAACTATATCAACCAGCTCTGATGCCAATTGTTAGTCCCTTATATTGTAGAAGGGGGGGTTGAATACAATATCTGAAAATTAATCGCCGAATAATTGGATTAAAATTATTATTTTAATTACTCGCGAAATATTAATTATAATGAAATACTGTTCAAGTGAGAGATATAATTTTAACTTGATCAGTATTACACAATTAATAAGAAGATTAGATTTTATAACTGATATATTAATCTAGAACGAATTCGACATGAAGTGTTCGTGTTTAATCAATTATATTCAAACTCAACACAGAAATCTATGAATATTACAATGCAGATAAATTACTGAATTTGATCTGATTTTTCTAACTCTTAACAATTGAACACCAACAAATGAAGCAAGCATCTCATATTTATAGAGATTTGAAAAAGGCTGCTATGACCTTTTTCAGTATGACTTAATTTCAAGAAAATAAGTCTGTATGACTTATTTTAACACTTGTATGACTTATAAAAGACTGGGCATGACATATTTTCGGTCGGTATGACTTATTAAAACTTGGTATGACTTATCAAAAGTTCGGTATGACCTTTTGAAAGTCATATCCGGATTTTATTTAATTAAATAAATCGGTATGACTTATTTTAATTAAACAAAATCAACTCAGCATGACCTTTTCTAAAAGAAAACTCGGTATGACATATTTGACTGTCTTCGGTAAGACTTATCTATATATATATATTTATATGAAACTCGGTATGACTTATTGATAAGTCATACTAACAGTTTATATATATATATATAAGTCATATTAAACCATTTCTTTTATAGTAAATTAACTCTACTTAATTTAATTAGTTAATTTATAAATTAAATTAAATTCAACTTGAATTAATTTAATTAGATAAATTAAATAATTAATTAACATTTGATAGTAGAATTAAAATACTATCTTTACTTGCATTAGTCGTGCTGTCGGTCTTGAGATCTTCTTCCATCTTTTCTTTGTCTTCTTTTCTTGAAACCTCTTGAATTAAATGAAGAAATAAATATTATTTTAGTTGACACATAAATGTACTGTCTGGTTCATATGTGTCATACTAAATAAATATTCTCCATTTAAAATAACATTTATCTAGAGGCCTTTTGTCATAATTTCTTCTTCACTGTTTGCATTCTTCTTCTGGAATCAACTTGTAGTAACCACTTGAAATCTTCTATATCTGCTGTTTATTATAGAACCACTACCACTTTATTGTTTTCACTGACGCTTGAACATATAAATGAACTTCTTCCAGTGTTGAGTAGCAATCCTATAAAAATTCTTCCGATACTCAGATCCTTTGTGATTAGTTGACTGTCTTCGTCTTGATTCCTGTTTAGTGCTTATTATTTACTTCTCTTTATTAGCTAGAGTTGAGTTGACATCTAATTATTACAAATAGGCCTAGTCATATGCCTTTCAAACATTTGAATATTAACGTGTTAAACAGTATGAGTGTTACAGAAGGGGGGGTTGAATGCAACTTGATAATTTATAACTTATCTTGCTAACAACAAACAAGAAGTAATAATATCATGTTAAGAAAACAAACAATAGTAAGCAAACAAAAGACAAAAGGTGTTTTACTTCAAAAATTAATTTTATTAATTTTTGTTGCTACAACTGACTGGAAGATATTTCCAGCTTCAATAGATACAATAACAAGAAGAATACTAATGTTTCTATGCTTGAGAAAAGTTAAGCTCAGTTGCATAAGGGAAAGTGTTTGTGAGATATGTGTATTTATGCTAAAACACATACCTCACTCACAAGTGTACTTTCCCTTGTTTCCTGGACAATACTTGAAATAGAAACTTCACTTTTTCTTCTCAAGTTTGTCTTTATTCTATTTGTAGATAAAGTTGCTCTGAGAGGATTTAACATTCTTGACTTCACAAGCACGCTTCATCTTTTTGCTTTCTTTTTCTCAAGTTGCAGTAGTAGACTTGACAGACTAGGTAGAGTTGTCAAGATCAATCAGTGAAAGAACTTTACCTAGTCTGCTTCTTGAAACAGACTGCCAGCTTCACCAAAAGGTTACTGTCAACCTTTAGCTTCTCTTTGGTGACAGTATCTTAGACTCCGCATATGTTGCTGTCAATCCTGACATTCTTCTAAAATATGTTGTCGTCCAAAGCTATTGCCAACTATCCCGCCAAACATGCTATCAACTATCTCCGCCAAAGCTACTGTCAAAAAACTTGCTGTCTTCGATTCTTCAATCTCCGCCAAGTGTACTGCCAAGAAATAGTTGCTGTCAGTAAAACTTGCTATCATAGAGTCTTCATTCTCCGCCAAGTTTACTGTCAAGGAATAGTTGTTGTCGTTTGTTCCAAAAGGTGTTGTCACTTGAATGTGCTGTCGTAGGCTTCAGTTTGTAGAATGTTACTGTCAATGCTTTGATCTATGTTGTGCATGAACACTTTGTGAACTTCTACTTCATGGATCATTTATTACATTTGTACACGACAGTAACTATTGATACTTACTGTCACCTACTTGACTTCTTGTTCATCCTATTACAAGTGACATGTTAAACATACTGTCAATGTGTATATGACAGTATGTTTTACTTAGTTAATATTTAATTAATCTAAGTAAGTATTAGTTGATTACATTGATAATACCACAATCCCCAACATAACGTGTAAAATAGGGTAATCTTTTAATGTTTTTAAAATTTATATATTTTTTTTCTTTTAAAGTATACTATATTTTATAATAAATATTGATCATATTTATATTTTAATTTGTTAATTGTAATACAAATACTAATATTTTTAATGATATACTTAATTACTTCTAATTAAAATATTTAAAATTTAATATTGAATAATAAATTTCTAATTAATAATATAAGATTAATTGAAGTATTAATAAACTATAGTAATATAAACTATAATAAACTTCTAATTATTATAATTATTAATAATAAAAATAAACTTCTAATTATTAAAACTTCTAATTAATAATAATAATCTTATATTATATTATAATAGCCTAGTCTACCATAACATGTGATTAACCAATCATGTATTTTTTCAATAGCTTCAGAAGCTAGCATTTGATTTTTCAGCCAATCACAATGACCCATTTTATTTCCTTTTATACGGTCCTTAACTGGAATGGTGAACCTTGGTATATGACTATTAACCATCTGTCTAAAACATGGTAATCTTTAATATTTTTTAAATTCATATATTTTCTTTTATTTTAAAATATACTATATTTTATAATAAATATTGATCATATTTACATTTTAGTTTATTAATTATAATACAAATACTCATATCTTTAATGATATCCTTAATTAACTTCTAATTAAAGTAACTAAAAATTAATATTGAATAATAAATTTCTACTTAATAATATAAGATTAATTAAAGTTATTAATAAATTATAGTAGTATAAACTATAATAAACTTTTAATTATTATAATTGTTATTAATGCATATTATTGAATTTTATGATGGTCTAGGTACAACTGCGTCTCACAACACTGAATATGGACCAAATATATATATATATATATATATATATATATATATATATATATGTTTGAGATAGTTGATAAGAGATATAAAACATATCGTAATAGTATAGAATTATTATTAGGTAATTCAAAATTAAAAGAATTTACCTCGTTATTAGTGTCTGATTCAGGATAATCAGTTTCACTTGAGCTTTCAATGCCAACAAGAGCTAAGTTCACAATCTCATCACCGGATTCACATTAAATTCTGTGTTTTTATCATCACTCCAGGTTATAAGTGCCTTAGATTTCTTCTTGTCTCTGAAATCAGCTTGCTGCTTAGACTACTTTGACTTTTTTTCCAGCTTATAACAATCTCTTTTAAAGTGCCCTTTCTTGCCACATTTGAAACATATATCATCTTTGGATTTTCGCTTTGCATCAAAAGCTTTACCTTTTTCTTTCTTCATTTTATTTTTCTTCTCAATCATTTTGCTGATTTTCCTTGAGAGTAAAGCCAATTCTTGTTATTTGCCCTTAAGTACACTAAGTTTGGAGAAGGGGGGGGGGTTGAATACAAACTTAAGAATTATCTAAAATTCTTGCCCTTAAGTACACTAAGTTTGTTCAAGGAGAGTGTTTGAGTATATCTTTAAAACTGATGAAACTAAGAACTTAATAGGTAAAATATTGAAAACAAAACAAACAATATTAAAAATTACTAGTGGATTGGTTTTCCACTAGTATGTTTTTGCTTTCAATTAATCTTGGTAAAAATACCAAGCTGCTTACAAAGTGAATTTTTGAACTTAGAAAAGCACTACAAAATACTGCCTATTCTTCTACTGTGCTCTTCTTGAGTTCTTGATATTTTTCACTCACTTTGCTACTATGGACTACTAACTACTATATAGTAGTTTTCTTCTCATACTATTTTATATCGACAGATAACATTATAAATTACACTTTACAATGTTTATATGAAAATAGAAATTAGCTACTTTCACAATCTTCATTGGACCTGTCTAGTACTGAAAGTATCTTTGTCTTGATGCATTTCTTGAAGACTGTGTTACCTTAAAAGTCTTCACAATCCTGACAGGACTGTCTACCATTGATTCAATTTCTGCACAGTTAACATACCTCTTGTCTTTAACTAAATTGAGAAACCATAATCAACTGATAAATGCTGTTAAGCTTATCAGTTGATTCTTCTTTGCTTATCCATCGATGGATATGATAGCTGTTGATCAGTTGATGTGTCGATGGATAATTGAATTATCCATCGACTCCCTATCCATTGATGGTCCTTTATCCGTTGATGGTTTTTATCCGTTGATGGTTTTTATCCGTTGATGGCTTTTATCCGTTGAGTAGTGTCTTCATCCATCGACTCCAATATCAGTTGATCACTTCACTTGTAAGAATTCTGACTTAGAATATTTACAATTGATCATCCATTCTTCACATCAGTTGAGAAGCTATAAATTGAAGTCAATAACATCAATCGACTACTTCACAGTATCCATCGAGGCAAGACAATCGATTGATAATAGAACATGAATCAAATGTTGCAATCCAATTTATCAGTTGATTAACAAGCTTCAACTGATAACTTGTTTCCTAGTCAATGGATATTTATAAGTCACATATCCATTGACCAGTTACATGAATTTTAAATCCCTTTTGTAATTCTAAGTAATTTGTTATCATCAAAACACATAATTCCTAACAATCTCCCCCTATTTATGAATATGTAAAATATGCATAAATTCTCTATTTATGATAACAAAACTCCTAAACATTTTCATTCTAGCAGGAATTACAATATTGACAAAAGTAAATATGAGACAGAGTAATCAAATACCAGTAAAAGATGAATTCTGATAATTTTGATGTTTTGAGTCTGAATCTTCTATCTTCTTCTTCTTCCCCTTGACTCATTCATCTTTTCTTCATTTTCTTTCATCTTCCTGAATAGGGATCCCTTCAGAATCTTCTCATCCTCAACCCTATACTCCAATTGGCTTGCAAGATGATTCAATTCCAGATTGGGCAGTTTGTCTATTTCCTGACAAATATCAATGCATTTTTCTCTGCCTTCCCTATCCTTGTAGATCATCAAGTAGAAAGGTTCATGAAGTACTTTCCTTCCTTCAGGATTCCAAATTTTGATTCTGTCATCCCTTTCTTCTTGAACAGGTGTTTCCCTCATCTTCTTCATCTTCTCAAGAATGGCCTTTCCTAGCTCTTCAGTTAGATAATATTTTCTGTTGAGCATAGTGTAGATTTTCCTTAAGACGCCATATCCTTGATCCAGTACTTGATTAAATGTGAAAGTTGAATGTGATCCATCTTCATACTCAAAGTGAAGTAAATCAACATCCCTCTTCTTTTGACCTTTTGCTGCAATCATTCCTTCAACCTTGATTGACACAAAATTCTCAGATTTGGGTTTGAACACTTCTATTTCTTTGGCTTGATCACTCCTAGAAGCTTGACTTTCAAGCTTCACCTCTTTTGGCTTCTCCTCCTCAGCCTCTTTTTCTTCAACAACAAGTTTTCTCTTAACTCCAGAAGTTTTTAGTTCTTCTACAGGCTTGTTTGCTCTCTGTTTCATTCTTGGCCTCCTTTGACCTTCTTTTCTTCTGGCTTCTCTTATTAGCCTATCCTCCTCATCAAATTTCCTTTGTAGTTGAATAGATAATTCTTCTTGTGACTTTTCTTGTTGCTTTATTTCTTCCATACCAACCACTATTGCTTTGCCCAATAGTTTCTCACCTCAACTTGTGACAGATTTTTCTTTCTTCTTGCCATCTTCAATCAATTTTCCCTTTCCTTTTCTATCACCAGGTTGTGAGATACTTTCTTCTATCCTTATTTCTCCTTTCTTTACTGCTTCAAGAATTTCTGGCAATAAGGCAATTGGCTCTTGTGCATCAATCTCCTTGTTTTTGCTGGCAATTGAATCAAATTGCCTTACAATTTGTTGAGCCAATTTCTGCTTTGGGTCCTTCCTTTGAATGACATCCTTTGTATTCTTGATTGCAGCTTCAACTTCTGTTCTTAACTCCTCATGCTTCTCCCCCTTTTTGTTATCAGCAACTGGCTCTTGCTCCAATGACTGAGAAATGGGAGGGGTTGCCAAGAGTCTGCTTAGGAGTTTGATTTGAGTTACTTGATTTTTCAGGATTTGCTCCATGTTAACTTCCATAGCTGTCACTCTTTTCTCCAATGTCACTACTTTGTCTTTGGGTGTAGACTCAGTATCTGACCTTTGCTTGATTCTGGTTAACATTATAAGACTGAGTCTTGAATCAATTGTGGAGTCAAAGTGCATCCTTGAGCTATCAATTTCTTCTCTGATTTTCTTGAGTTCATATTTAGACCCTATGACATGCATTTTCTGAATCTTCAAGTTGTCTCTGTAAAAGTTGAGAATTCTTCTATGCAAAGGATCCTCTACATTCACTTCAGCCATTGATCTTCTATAGTGAGAAATGATGTGTTAGGAATCTACATGTGATTTGATGATAACATTAATCTTAGAATCATAGAAATTTTATTTGTTGTAACTGATCAATTGATATGAAAGTTATAAATATCAATTGATCAGGAAACCATTTATCAGTTGAAGTGTTTATATGAATCAACTGATAATTTGGATTGTAGCATAGGTGTACTTAGTCTATTTCAATCGATAAGGTGTAAATCAATTGATATTTTGTTCATCAATTGATGTTAGAGTCGATTGATATGGATCATCAATTGATGTGTAAATTAAACTGTTAAATTGTAATTATGTGAAGACAGGAAATTGCACAAGTGAAGGATGATCAATTGATATTGAAGCATCGATGGATGGAGGATCAATCGAAGAAGCCAAGCCAGGGATTGAAGACCATCAACTGATGTGAAGACCCATCGACTGATATATCGATTGATAACATCTATCAATCGATAAGACATCTTTTATCAATCGATGGATATAAAGATCAATCGAAGAAGTACATCAGTTGATGGATTAAAGAATGGATCAATTGATATGCTTGACAGCAAATTATCAATTGAGTGTGATAACACAGAAAGAATATCTGTTGAAGATCCAAAGAACAAAAGCACACCTATGGAAGACAGTCTAGAGTGACTGTGAAGACTCAATCAGAAGCTGTCTTTCAAACCTTTTTGTAAAATAGAAAAAGGTAAAAGGAAGGCAGGTAGAAACAATCCTAGAATAGGAATTGTAAAAGAACACTTGTGGTATATAAATAAGTGTAGTAGCATTATTAGAAAATATACAAGTTAGACATATTTCTTAATCAACTGTTCAAGCTTGAGAGCACATGTGTAAGAACAGTTGATTTGTTTTCTAATCTTGTAAACGCAGCTAGGTTTCTTTTAACCTAGGAGCATTGAGCAAAAATATACACTGATGGAAAAACCAATCCATCAATAATTTTAAATCTCTTTGTTCAATTTTATTTTTCAGCATTAATTTGTTCGAACTTATTCTCTTATTCTATCAAACATCAAGAACAAATATTAGAACACACAAAAAGTTTTAATATTTGTATTCAACCCCCCCTTCTACAAATATTGACATTGTTCTAAGGAATAACAATTGGTATCAGAGCTGGCTTTCAACATACAGAAAGTTTAAAGATCAAGAACAGTCAATATGGGTCAAAGAGATTCAGGTGTGAAAATTCCAGTTTTAGAGAAAGATGAATATTTTCCATGGAAGGTCAAAATGCATCTGCATCTTCTTTCTCTCGACCCTTCTTATGTTAACTGCATAGAAAAAGGTCCTCATGTTCCCATGAAGCTAGTCACAGGTGTAAACCCTGATGCAACTCCTGCACTTGACAGACATGTTCCAAAACTTATTTCTGAGTTCACAGAAGAGGATGAAAAAGAAGTACTCAAAGACAAGAAGGCCATGAACATTCTGTTTAATGGTCTAGATAAAGATATGTTTGACAATGTAATAAATTGTACTTCATCAAAAGAAGTATGGGATGCACTTCAAACTCTCTGTGAAGGAACTGAACAAGTAAGGAAAAACAAGATACAACTCTTGATTCAAAAATATGAATCATTCCATTTCAAGAGTGGAGAATCTATCAATGACACCTATAGCAGATTTCAGAAGTTGTTAAATGGATTGAAGCTATATGGTAGGGTTTATGCAACTGAGGATACAAATCTAAAATTTCTTAGATCTCTTCCAAAAGAATGGAAACCAATGACTATTTCCATTAGACAATCTCAGGACTTCAAGGATTTTACACTGGAGAAACTTTATGGTATTCTCAAGACATATGAGTTGGAAATCCAACAAGATGAAGAGATTGAAAAGAATCAAAGAAAAGAGAAAACTGTGGCTTTGGTAGTCAAAGGAAATGAAGAGAAGAAGGAAAATGGCTATGAAGAAGAGTCAGTCATGATGGCTGGTGATGCTGTTGAAGAATCATTCAAGAGAAAAGGAAAGAGCAAGTGTGAAGAAAATGAAACATGCTCTCAGGATGATTTGAATGAGATTGATGAGCACCTTACATTTCTGACAAGAAAATTTTCAAAGCTAAAATTCAAGAAGAATCCATATGCTCAAAGGCCTGGATCCCAGTTTAGAAACAACAATCAAAATAAAAATCTGGTTGAAAGATCTAAATTCAAATGCTTTAACTGTGGATTGGCTGGTCATTTCTCAAGTGAGTGCAGGAAGCCAAAACAAGAAAAGGCAAAGTCATATGAGGGTATTGATTATAAGAAGAAATACTTTGACCTTTTAAAACAAAAAGAAAAGGCTTTTGTAACTGAGGAGAAGGACTGGGCTGCTGAGGATAGTAATTCTGAAGAATATGTCAATCTTGCATTAATGGCCAATCATGAAGTTGAAGAAGCTAGTTCAGCATCTAATCAGGTACTAGCTACCAACTTTTCCGAGCTTACATCTGAGGAATGCAATAGTACTATTAATGAAATGTCTAATGAACTGTACAATTTGCATGTCACTCTAAAATCTCTAAACAAAGAAAATCTCAAGTTAAAGAACACCATTGATGCCTTAACTGAGAGAAATATGTTTCTTGAAAATGAACTTATTTGTTTAGAAAGATTTAAGCAGGAAAGAAAGGATGCTAGGAATGAACTAGTAAACAGTTTGAAAAGAGAAGAATTGTTGAAAGAACAATTAGCTGAAGAAATTGAAACCATTAGCAAATGGAATAGGTCTGCTAAAACTGCCAAACAAATTATTGATGTTCAGGGTGTAGATACTCTAGGAGAACTCCCCAAATCAATAGGCAAGTCATTGGCTGATACTTCAATGGATAAAGATCAATCGACTGCTAATCCTTCATCAACTGATAAGGATTATCAATCGATTGATGCTGAATCAATCGATAAGCATCCATCGACAAGTAAATCAACAATGGCTAATAAAAAGAATAAATTTAGCACTGTTAGTCCCAAATATCGTAGAAGGGGGGTTGAATACGATATTTTCCAATTTATAAAATATTCGCGGAATGGTTCTTTTAGGACTTAATACAGTTCGAACAGTTATATAATCAAACAGTTGGTGAGCAATAATATAACAACAGTTCGTTCGGGGAATATATCGTTTTATTAATATAAACCACGAAGGTGCTCCACAAATCTAATCTTTCGATTAGTTACAATGATTCACTAGTACAGTCAGTTAGGTTACAAGCTTTAATGAAAACAACAAGGGTAACAACAGCTGTGTGTACAAAATTAATGGCTTCAGTGTTTACTCTTGAATGCTCTCTGTGTTTTCTCTCTTTACTGCTATGTGTATCTCTCTGGCTGTTAGCTGAAATAAATTTCAAAGACGATGCTTTGCTGCTTTTTGTGTAGACTTTTTCAACTCTTGATACGTGGCCCATTCTGTGCCAAGTAAAGTAAGTTGCAGCTCCACTTCTGTTTCTCTTAAGTATCGGAACAATTTCTGAGCAATTGTTTAGTATCGATGTGTCTGTAAATTAACTATCGGATACATAAAACAATTCCTGAAAATAAAATTAATTACTTCAAGCTGAGCAACTATCGGAGATATATTAACTATCGGAATTATCTTCCAATAAATTAACTATCGGAATTTCCATGCTCTTAGCAACTATCGGAAATTCATGGCTGCTTTTATTTTCTTTACCCGATAGTTAATAACTATCGGGAAGTGGCATAGCTTTTCTTTGCTTATCCATTTGACTCACCCGATGGTTATTAACCATTGGTGAATAGGACAAAACAGGAATAAGACGAAACAGCTTGACTAGGTTGACTTCTGGATACCGCTTCTGTAGTCTTCTTTCCTTAGCCAATTTCGAATCTATTAAGCCTTTCATAACATTTCTTCCACTGCAACCAAGTCAAATAAATATTTCCTTGTTAATTTGACCTTGATTTATTCTGGGCTTAATCACATACCACTTTGGTTACTCATCTCAGTATCTGGTCAATTCTTCTGAATCAATGATGCAGTTCTCAATTTCTTTTGTGCTGTCGATTGGTGCAACTGGTCTGGTTCACAACCGACTAGCAAGATCTTGATCTTCACATATTCTTTGCTATACAATTGACCTGTTCCATCATGTTAAGAAGTGCTTCTTATCTTCACTGAAATCTTCTGCTTTCTCTGTAGTAAAACCTTCTTCATCTTCAGAACCTTTGAAACACTTTAACTTTATTCTTCACTGAGGCTTGAACATGTTAATGAACTTCTTTCAGTGATCTTCAATGTCTTCAAAGCTTCCTCTAATATTTTGGTTTTTCGTATTCAACTTATAAACGATTTGCAGTCGATTCCGTGCTTTACTTTAATATAAGTTACCGACTTGTAGTGTTGAGTTAGTACCTCGGTTACATGTTACTTTACGTTACATTTTGCTTTACAATCTCCCCCTATTTGATTGATAGAGTTTGACAAGCAAATCCCTTAAGAGGATAACTCAACTAATTTACAAGAAAAAGTAAATAGAAGACGGTAAACTAATATTAAACAAATTCTGGATTACATTATACATTTCCAGATTTCAAATACAATTACAATGTAGAATGAATGTTCCTCTAGCCTGAACTGATATACATTTAGTCATTCTCACTGTACAAGACTTGCAAGCTGGTCATTCACTAGATCCAGTGCTTCTTCTTCTAGCATATTACTTGGCTTGGGATCTGACAAAGCTTCTTGAAGTGTTTGCAAGACAGCTACTCTTCTTATCTGCTTAACTTGTTCGAATGTAAATTCAAGAACTTTCGTCTTTCCTTTAACACTCAACCTTTTTGGTACTGCTTTAACCCGATCAGTGTTGTAGTATGATTCTGCTCTCAACTTCTCCAAGTAAAGCTTAGAGATCTCTGCCAATGCTGATTTGTCTTTGTAGTTCGTTGAAGTCTTGATTTGATCAAGTATAGCACCCAGTTCCCTAGAAGTCATGTAAGACATCCTGTGGATATCAACTATTTCAGTTTTTCCTTTGGGGTTCTTATACCTGATTGCTGGAGGATCCTTTAGCACCATTGTCTCTGTCTCCCTGATTATATCAAAATCTGGAAAGACAATTGGAAAATTTGGCTTTTCTGCGTATTCGAACACCTTCCCTGGATGGTTATATCTGAATTCAGTTATTGCCTTGACTTCTTCAAAGTCCCAATTTCCTTCTTCTCTTGAATACACAGGCAACTTTGGTTGAGATCCATTTGAAGGATCTATTCTTCCGACCTTGGAAATATCTACAGATTGACTTGATAAGACATTAAGTCTATAAGCATAAATGCGCTCTGCAGCTTTCCATTTTTCTTCTGTCCTAAGTCCTTCACTCCTAAGAAGCCCTTCAACATATTTCAGACGCTTCAGAGGATATAGGCTCAATCTTTCATCACTCAAACACAGTGTCTGAACCAACTTGTCTTTGTAGAATATCACTGTATAAGGAGTTGTGTGAACTTCAACTTCTGTTTTGCTCATCTGATCTTCAATCATATCAGTAAGAAGTTCATTCACATGAGATCTCTTGTCTGTCCTAATCTTCATGACATATAATTCTGTTAGAGACCTCAACTTGATGAAATTCGAAGAAATGGTCTTTGTGGTCGAATTATTGAACTGAATTTGAATCTGCCATCCATTTATGTTGGTCGTGATGAATATCAACTTGATAGTTTGTTTTAGTGCATGAAAGAACTGGTTTACTGATGGATGACTCTTGTGAGCTTCTTGCAATGCTTCCAGAACCATTTGATCTTCATTTTGAATCATTCCTAACTCTGGTTTCTGCAAAAGACTCCTAGCCTTATCCCACGCACTTCCTTCTCTTAATAACATCAACGGCCTTTGTCTCCTTTCAATGTAGTGGTTGTAGTGTTCCCTTCTGATTTTCTCCTGAGACATGCGTGCAACTTCATATGCCCTTATCATGGATTGATTCGCATCGAGCAAACCAAATGTTTCCACGAAGTCCGTTTCAGTAAACTGATAAGCGGCATCATTTACAAATTCATCAAACACATCATCTTCCTGAGCTGTAGGAGCTGTATGAGAAGGTTCCCATATTTCTCCTTCTTCAAGTGTAAGCCTGACCTCCAGCGGTATATCTTGCTCCCCCTGAGATGAATAGATGTTTGCTTCTTCCTCTACCAACTTTCCTTTACCTTTGTCTTTACTTCTCATTTCTGCACCAGATTCTTCTTTTTCTTGTTCTCGCACTATCTCCCCCTTAGTTGGGTTATCCTCCGAAGTAGGGATTTGAGTAGATTGAGATTTATGCTTTTCAAACAAATCTGTAACAAACTTCTTCATATCCGTCTTGAAATTCTGCAAATCCTGTAACATGTTATACTGAACAGATTTTATTTCCATGATATTGCTGTGAAATTCAGATTTCATTTCGGTGACAGTAGTCTCCAAGTTATAAACCCTTTGACTTAGTGATTGTGTGTGCATTGTGATGGTATTTATTTGGCTGGTAGGTGTCTCACTGACAGGTTCTGTAAGTGTTTGTCTCTGAATTCTCTCGCTCGGTCTTAGGGGTGTGGGTGAATTATGATCACTCAATCGTTCTGTTGGTGTTTCACTCACTCTCCTTGACGCAAGCAAGTCTTCTGTACCTGCAGTGAAAATCCTAAATGGCTCATCCGAAGAACTATTGCCAAGTAGTTGCTTCTCCTTTCCACTAATAGTGGTGGAGACCTCCTTATGAGGAGCCAGGAATGTTCCTCCTGGGGGGCTTATCACATTGGATCCTGTAATGTTTAGCAATGAAGGACCCGTGACTCCCGCAATAGCCTGTGAAGGCATGACCTGTACAGGATCTACCTGCATAGGTTCTGCTACTGTAGTAGCTATATCCGTCAATTCCTCCTGTGTGTGTGCTCCTTTCAGTGCAACAAATAACTTGGTTGGAGGCTCAATTATTGACACTCGTTCAGATGCCCTGGCCGACGGGCGAATTTCAATAGGTTCACCCTGTTGAGAGGATGTCCCCAGAGACTGTGTATTTGCCTTTTTCAGCTCTATGTCCTTTTGAGAGGGCATAGATGGGCTAACAGTTACCTCAAGTTCTTCTAATCTCCTTCTAGTCAGAGGTAGAGCTGTTGGGGTTCCCTCACCTGCCTTATGTGGTGCTTCTAAGGCACTATCTCCCTCACTCACAAATTTTCTTTTTAGGGGTTGGTGAGAAGATAACGGTAAGGATTGAGTAGTGTTTGGTTCTGAGGCAGGGGTTATAATCTGTTGGTTTGCAGATTCATTGCCTGTTCCTAATGCCACAGAGGGCTCAGTAGCAAGTTCCATTCCAGTATCTTCAAACAAATTCTGCAAATTAATAAACAGTGAAGATGTGGATTCAGTTGGACTACCTGTTTGATTACCTGTTAGAGATATGGGATGATATGAATCTTGACTATCAGCATTCCCAAGTGAATCTCCTCCAGATGTAACTTGTACCTCTTCGGTCACCTGAACATTTTCTTCTTGTGACAACTCCAATTCAGGGGTAGGCACTTGATCTTGTTCAGGGATTTGAATATCTTCTTGTGGTCCAAGAGGGACGTCTCTGTCCATGTCAACAACACACCTCCTCATAAAGTCTGTCATTAGTGCTGGTGAGTTGTTGTTATAGTCATTGTTGTTCTGCAACGTTGTAGCAATCTTGTTCTTCTGCTTCACAGGAAAAGAAGTAGGAATACTATAATAGCGTAGCTTTTCTTCGTTAGTAGATACATCATTAATAACAAGCTGTAGGAACCTTGGAAAGAAACAGTCCACATTGCGAAGTTGGAGGTTTCTGTTATCCGGAAGTCCCATTACGCTTAGAATTTTATGCATTAACAAATGACCATAGTTTAACCTAAGATTATTAGCAACACCATATCCAATAGCTTGATAAAAATAAGGAATACCATGGGTGCTAGTCTTCTTAAAGGAAAAACACTGAATAATGGTATGGAAAAAGAAATTCCATGCCTTAGGAAAATGGTGTTTATACATTTCTCCTAAGTCACGAACTTCGAAATTGAAGTAGTTGGCAAAAGTACAGAAAACAGCTAATTGTTCGGGTGTAGGGTTTTGAACAAAATTATCCTGTGGGAATCAAAGAATACGATTCAAATCATGTTCAGTAACCCTAATTTCCCGATTGCCTAATTGAAAAGTAAAAGCCAACACTTCATCCTCTGAGGAGTCAGTAGCTGAGCAGTAACAGTCACGCAACATATTATGATTTAATAGCACGTCTGTCACTAAAGCATACCTGATCCTTGAATATTCGATTAATATTCGCGCCCACGCCCGATAATCAGCAGGTAGGGTCTGAATATTATATTCGGCAACTAAATTCGTACGAGTAATATTAAAAATTTCAGCCATTTTTAACAAGTAAAAATTACCAAAATTTTTAACTATTTCAAAACAAAAACGAACTTAGTTTATTCGATTACGAACCAAAAATACCCAATATTTCAAACTTCTCCAAAAATTCTAAAAATAATATATGATAATCTAGGAGAGATTTGAAATACACCAGTATTTTTATTACAAATTTTGGACCTTTGGTTAACCCAAGAAAAATTCCCAAAATTCAAAAGACTCGTAAATATCCAAAAATTCAAACGTCTCCAAAAATTCTAAAAATAATATATGATAAACTAGGAGAGATTTGAAACACACCACTATTTTTATTTTGATTTTTTGACTTCTAGTTAACCCTAAAAAAATTCCCAAAGTTCGAAATATCTGTAAATTTTTCGAAACAAAACTAAACAAAATTAGTATGGGAATGAAGCTAGTTAACAGATCTACACTTCTACGGTTTTAGATTTTCAAAATGAGTCCTAGAACTGTAGATATTGAAGAAAGAAAAATCAATTTTGCTCCGATAGTACTTAACAGTCGGATGTGTGTATATTGTTATGCTTGTTAAAGAAGTATCGGAAGAAAAAAGCATAGTGGATAGAGAGAGAAAATGATATATATTATAGAGCTAGTATGACTACGGGACATGCAAATTAAAGAAAGTCAAGAATGACATCCAGCACCCGATGGTTACTAATTATCGGGATATTTAATTAATTTTCGTTTTTTTTTTTTTTTTTTTGTTGTTGTTGTTGTTGTTGCGCATGCAATAAATAATATAAAATAAAATCCGATACTTATTAACTATCGGGACAAGCAAGAGATAATATTAAGTAAAAAAAATCACCTCCACAACCCGATGGTTATTAACTATCGATACATGCAAACTAAAGTAATAAAACAAAACATTCTTAACTATCGGGACATGCAATCTAATTAATTTAAAATTAAAATACATTTCCGATAGTTAACAACTATCGATACATGTAGGTTAATTTTAATTAGAAAATCAAATACATTTCCGATAGTTAACAACTATCGACACATGTAAGTTAATTTTAATTAGAAAACCATTAGTAATTGAAATACTGATGATTTAAAAAATAAAATAAAACTTGCATTTATCAAATAATTTAAAACATATAAACATATAAATTCGAATTTTCATAAATTTAATTAAATAGAGATTTCTTGAATTAAAAATTTAATATTCCTAAAATAGAATTATTAAAATTTTAATTTAGAAATAATTAAAAATTAAATATAATTCAATCTGAATTACACAAACAAACATATAAATATATAATATATATAGGTGGTTGTTTAAAGATTTTGAAAACAACAAAAAAAAATTTGTTCCATACTCTTTTGCAGTTGTGATTTCCAAAAAATTTAAAAAACAACCCAATCACAATTCAATTAATCATTCAAGCATACTGAATAAACCATACAGGCAGTTAACCATACAGGCAGTTATGCAAAGTAACAACATGAAATGTAATTGCTACATATATTATCAGTGAGAGCCAGCAAATTAAATAAACATGACAGTACAACCAATTTCTCACTAAAGATCACAACCTGTCTGATATAGAATCTCTCAGCAAGATTTCATGACATTGAAATACACCAATTAATTCTAAACCACAGACTGTTATGCTTCTTGTTAACTACAGACAATGATGTAGCAGTTAACTACTTATGCTATATCGAATAATTGTCACAAAGCATAACTGGTATACTTATGATAATTAATATTGATATTCATAAGCCCGAGATTATAAGTTAGACTGGATTTCACAAGTCCTTTGGATATAAAGATTCAATAACTTGTGAATCCATATAACTCCTCGCAAACAAAAATTAATTTAAATTTAACATCCCTAATTCACTAACCAACCTAGAGAAAGTGGATTCGTCTAGTGGTTTCGTGAAGATGTCTGCAAGTTGTTGTTCTGTGGGTACAAAATGCAACTCCACAATTCCATTCATGACATGCTCTCGTATAAAGTGATACCTGATATCGATATGCTTTGTCCTTGTATGCTGAACCGGATTGTTGGTTATAGCTATGGCGCTTGTGTTGTCGCAGAATATCGGAATCTTGTTCAACATAAAGCCATAGTCTTGAAGCAGGTTTCTCATCCATAGAATCTGAGCACAACAGCTACCAGCTGCGATGTATTCTGCCTCTGCTGTTGAGGTAGACACGGAGTGCTGCTTCTTGCTATACCATGAGACCAATCTTCTTCCCAAGAATTGACAGCTTCCCGAAGTGCTCTTCCTGTCAATCTTACAACCTGCAAAATCCGAGTCTGTATAGCCGATTAGGTCAAAACCGGTACCTTTAGGATACCAAATCCCCAAATTTGGAGTACCCTTCAGGTATCTAAAAATTCTTTTGACAGCTATAAGGTGAGACTCTTTTGGGTTAGCTTGGAACCGTGCACATAAGCAAGTGGAAAACATAATATCTGGCCTACTTGCAGTTAAGTAGAGTAGAGATCCAATCATACCTCTATAGCTTGTGATGTCGACAGATTTACCTGATTTGTCCTCATCAAGCTTTGTGGCAGTTGGCATTGGAGTCTTGGCTGGAGCTGAATCTTCAAGTCCATATTTCTTCAGAAGATCTCTGATGTACTTTGTCTGACAAATGAAGATCCCATCTTTCTTCTGACTCACTTGTAGTCCAAGAAAGAATGTCATCTCGCCCATCATACTCATCTCGTACCTACTCTGCATCAACTTAGCAAATCTCTTGCAAAGCTCATCATTAGTAGAACCGAATATTATATCATCAACATATACTTGTACTAATATCATAGCATCTTTATGCATTTTATGAAAGAGAGTCTTATCTATAACACCTCTGATAAAACCATTTTCAATTAAGAATTCAGATAGTGTTTCATACCATTTCCGAGGTGCCTGCTTGAGTCCATAAAGAGCTTTAAAAAGGAAGTACACAAAGTCCATATAATCTTTGTTTTCAAAACCCGGAGGTTGCTCTACATATACTTCTTCTTCCAGCTCCCTGTTCAGAAATGCGCTTTTCACATCCATTTGATAAACTTTAAAGTCTGAATGTGCTGCGTATGCCAAAAGCATCCTGATGGCTTCAAGTCTTACTACTGGTGCATAGGTCTCGTCATAATCTATTCCTTCTTCTTGAGAATACCCTTTAGCAACCAGTCTGGCCTTGTTCCTCGTAACAATGCCATCTTCGTCCAACTTATTCCTGAATACCCATTTAGTGCCAATAACAGATTTGTCTTTAGGTCTGGGTACCAGTTTCCACACTTTCTGCCTATCAAACTGATTGAGTTCATCTTGCATCGCAATCACCCAATCTGGATCTTCTAGAGCATCTTCAACCTTTTTAGGTTCTTCCTCTGATAGAAAACCAGAGTACATACATTCATTTTCCGTTGCTCTTCTAGTCCTCACACCACTCTCTGGGTCACCAATGATTAATTCAAAGGGATGATCTCTGTTCCATACCCTCTGTCTAGGCAGATTAGCCCTTGATGATTGTCCTTCTTCGTAGTTGTGTTGAGAGTGACTAGCTGATCCTTCTTCACCTCCCCCTGAGTTGTTGCCTTCATTATTTGATGATCCACCAGTTGAGCTAGCAGGTTCAGTAACAGACTGATTTTGAAATACAGACTGTGTGGTATTACCAACACTTCCACTGCTTTGCTCTGGATTATCAATATTTGTGTATTCATGGCTACCAGATGCAACACCAGGTACGTCTTCATCTCCTAAGTAGTATTCTGATAGATTTTCAATTTCCAGAGATTCAGAATCTTTATCCTTTTGAAGACTTGGGAGTTTGGTGTCGTCAAACGTTACATTAAGGCTTTCAATGACCTTATGAGATTCAATCACATATACCCTGTACGCCTTAGACTCCAGTGAGTAACCAAGGAAAATCCCTTCATCTGCTTTAACATCAAACTTGCCCAGATGTTCATCTTTCAATACATAGCATTTTCCACCAAACACATGAAAGTACTTCAGTGATGGCTTTCTTTTGGTCATAATCTCATAGGATGTCTTTTCTAGATCTTTATTAATCAGGGTCCTATTTTGAGTGTAACAAGCTGTGTTTACTGCTTCTGCCCAAAAATATGTAGGTAGCTTTGACTGGCTTAGCATTGTCCTTGCGGCTTCAATCAAAGTCCTATTTTTCCTTTCTACCACTCCATTCTGCTGTGGAGTTCTTGGGGCTGAGTATTGTCTTGAAATGCCTTGCTCCGTGCAGAATTCATTTAGAACTGCATTTCTGAATTCAGTTCCATTATCTGATCTGATCGTCCGCACAGGCAATCCAGCTTCCACCTCAATCTTTTTAATGTGATCGATTACCATTTGAGGTGCTTCATCCTTAGAATGCAAAAACAACACCCACGTGTACTTGGAGTAGTCATCGACAATCACTAATGCATATTTCTTCTTTGAAACTGACATGACATTAACCGGTCCAAACAGATCCATATGAATCAACTGGAGAGGTTCGCTGATGCTTGACATGACCTTACTTCTATGTGACGCCTTCTTTGACTTACCCTTTTCACATGCTTCACAGAGTCCTTCTTGGTAGAATTCCATCTGTGGTAACCCTCTCACTAATTCTCTTCTAACTAAAGAATTCATCGCCTTAAAGTTCAGGTGAGATAGTTTTCTGTGCCATAACCAACTCAACTCAGAGGATGCTTTACTGTAGAAACAACTTGCTTCTCCTCTGCTTGCAGTGTTTAAGTCAGCTACGAACAGATTTCCTTTTCTTACTCCTTTAAGAGCAAGCTTTTCATCTTTCCTGTTGGTGATCATACACTTTTCCTTCCTGAAGTCCACATTATATCCTTTATCTGTAAATTGACTGACGCTCAGCAAGTTGTGCTTCAGACCGTCAACAAGAGAGATATTTTCAATGATGACATTTCCAACTTCCAGACTACCATATCCCTTAGTAAAGCCTTTGCTGTCATCTCCAAAGGTTACAACTGGGCCGGTCTTCTCAACCACATTGGTCAGCAGGGACTTGTCTCCTGTCATATGCCTTGAACATCCACTATCCAGAATCCACATGACTTTTTCATTAGTACCTATGCCCTGCAACCACAAAGTGATTAATGTTTCTTTGGCACCCAAACTTGTTTGGGTCCAAGAAATTTAGAGGTTCTTGCAGATGGTGTAACAGGTTCAGTTTTCACATCTTTAAGTTCTACTTTGACTGAACTCGAATCATGTTCCTTTGCCTTGACAGATTTGTCTTTTGGCTTAGGAGATTGAGTCTCCTTCCTAACCTTAGGAGGACTAGCAGTCTTTGCCCTTACCTTTTTCTTATTCATGCTTCTTTCTATGCCTATGCAATTACTAGAAGTAGATGCATTCATCAAATTAAAATAAGCATGCATAATGTTAAAAGCACATGGCATACATCCAGTAATACCACAAGGCAAATGAGAACTATTTATGTTAAACATGTTCTGCACAATAGGAATATCAGATTCTACTTTAACCTTATTACATGCATGACTAAGGTGTCCAGCAGAATTGCAATTAGTACACAATTTCCTAGGTGCAGTGGGTGCAGGTGTAGCAGAATTAGCAATTTTAACACCTACTTTCCCATTCTTATTACTCTTTGACTTATTCTTGTTACTACCTAATTCAGTTTTAACAGATTCAATTTTAACTGGTTTATTAGGTGTAACTTCTTCTACATTACCTTCCTCAATTTCTTTCTTCTTTAACTCATCCTCAACAAGCATTTCTTGTTTCCATACGATAGTATCTTCGTCTAAGGGTTCTGAGAGTGGGAGCTTAAAGACAGGATTACTACTCTTCTTAATGACAAAAGGAACATTTTCATTTTCTAATAAAACAGTACTAGAAGCATTGAAAATTATATTCCTTTTATCCTTCTTGTTTTTCCTTTTATGTTCATCGTAGTCAAAGCCTATACATGTCTTATTATCTAAGCTCTGCTTATCCATTATGTCTTTAGCAGTATTAGCTGAGTTCTTAAAAGCTTCCAATTTTAACTCTAGCTCAGAAATCTTAGCCATAAGTGCTGTCTCAACCTCTGCATTACAGTTAACCTTATTCTCTAAATATTCATTTCTTTCCTTAAGGTTATTAACTGTGATTCCTACAAGCTCTAGTTGTTCCTTTCCAGATTCTAGCTTTTTAATCTTCGCAACTAGTCTAGCATTTTCTGCTTCAGAAGCTAGCATGCTTGTATGAATGTTAAACATCTCTATACTCAAGTCATTAACAGTATTTTTATATTCAGATAGAGACATATCTACAGTGGTGAGAATAGGTACCTGTGCTGATGATGAAGATTCTTCTGAAGTGTCTGCCATTAATGCAAGATTTCCATATTCTTCTTCTTCAGAATCTGTGTCATCCCAGCTTCTACCTTCAGCAATGTAAGCCTTGCCTTGTTGTTTTGCAACCAAAGCATCCAATCTCTGTTTCAACTTCTCATTCTCCCTTTTCAACTCATCATAGCTTTTCTTCTCGTATGAACTCTTCTTCTCATAAACCTTATTTTCTTTTGCTTGTTTCGGTTTCTTACATTCAGTGGCGAAATGCCCTAGTTCATTGCAGTTGTAGCACCGGAACTTACTACGGTCTACCATGTTTGACTTGTAACCACCTCTTGAGTTGGATCCCGAAAATGATCCTGTCTTCTGAAATCTGCTACCAAAACTTTTCTTGTACTTGGGATTCCTTCTGAATCTTATATGCTTGAAACGCCCTGCCAAGTACGCCATAGATTTGTCTTCCATCTCATCAAGCTCTTCCAATGTATAAAAATCATCTTCCTCTTCAGCTTGTGATTCTGTAGCTATTTCAGCTTCAATGATCAATTCTTTACCAATCTTGGTTTCAACAACCTTTGCTTCAGAAGTCTTCACTTCATCTGCCACAAGAGCTGTGGTCTTCATTAGTGCTGCACTCTTACTATCCACTGAGCCGGAACCATAGATAATCAACCTCTGTTCTTGTTCCATTTCATAAGTCTTCAATTTTCCATATAGCTTTTCAAGGGGCATGACATTGAAGTTGTCCCTTTCTCTAATTGAAGAAACTTTATGCTCAACATGATGTGGAAGAGTCAACATAAACTTCCTGTTCGTTTCCCTTAACGGATAGTTCTTCCCCTGGATACTCAACTCATTTAATAATTTATTATATCGCTCAAAAACTTGAGTGATTGTTTCTCCAGGAGTAGATTTGAACGCTTCATATCTTGATGTAAGTATATCCAACCGGTTCTCTTTTACTTCTTCTGTTCCTTCCATAATCAGTTCGATGGTTTCCCACATGTGCTTTCCAGATATACAATTTAGAATTTGATGGCACATGTCTTCATCCATTGAGTCAACAATAATCAACTGAAGGCCTATGTCCAATGCAACAATTTCTTTCTCTGTATCAGTGAACTCTGTAGGATCCTTTGGAGTAGACCTTTGAGGAACTCTTACTCCGTCCACTGTAGATTCAGAAATCATCTTCATTGGTACAAACGGTCCGTTCTCTAAGATACCCATGTACAATAGATTTGCAGCCTTAATAAACAGGGTCATCTTCTTTTTCCAAAGATTATAATTCACTCTATCAAACTGAGGAACCTTGATACTTCCTACTTTCTGAGAACTCATGATATTGAATTTTTCAAAACTATTTAAGATTCAAAAAAAATTCTGAGTGAAATATTTTGAAAATTAAAAAATTCGCGAAAAATTCCAGAAGCTTAATACTGAAGTCCGAACAATAGATCCTGATTTGTAAACTCAATCAGTAAGCTCTGATACCAATTGTTAGTCCCAAATATCGTAGAAGGGGGGTTGAATACGATATTTTCCAATTTATAAAATATTCGCGGAATGGTTCTTTTAGGACTTAATACAGTTCGAACAGTTATATAATCAAACAGTTGGTGAGCAATAACATAACAACAGTTCGTTCGGGGAATATATCGTTTTATTAATATAAACCACGAAGGTGCTCCACAAATCTAATCTTTCGATTAGTTACAATGATTCACTAGTACAGTCAGTTAGGTTACAAGCTTTAATGAAAACAACAAGGGTAACAACAGCTGTGTGTACAAAATTAATGGCTTCAGTGTTTACTCTTGAATGCTCTCTGTGTTTTCTCTCTTTACTGCTATGTGTATCTCTCTGGCTGTTAGCTGAAATGAATTTCAAAGACGATGCTTTGCTGCTTTTTGTGTAGACTTTTTCAACTCTTGATACGTGGCCCATTCTGTGCCAAGTAAAGTAAGTTGCAGCTCCACTTCTGTTTCTCTTAAGTATCGGAACAATTTCTGAGCAATTGTTTAGTATCGATGTGTCTGTAAATTAACTATCGGATACATAAAACAATTCCTGAAAATAAAATTAATTACTTCAAGCTGAGCAACTATCGGAGATATATTAACTATCGGAATTATCTTCCAATAAATTAACTATCGGAATTTCCATGCTCTTAGCAACTATCGGAAATTCATGGCTGCTTTTATTTTCTTTACCCGATAGTTAATAACTATCGGGAAGTGGCATAGCTTTTCTTTGCTTATCCATTTGACTCACCCGATGGTTATTAACCATTGGTGAATAGGACAAAACAGGAATAAGACGAAACAACTTGACTAGGTTGACTTCTGGATACCGCGTCTGTAGTCTTCTTTCCTTAGCCAATTTCGAATCTATTAAGCCTTTCATAACATTTCTTCCACTGCAACCAAGTCAAATAAATATTTCCTTGTTAATTTGACCTTGATTTATTCTGGGCTTAATCACATACCACTTTGGTTACTCATCTCAGTATCTGGTCAATTCTTCTGAATCAATGATGCAGTTCTCAATTTCTTTTGTGCTGTCGATTGGTGCAACTGGTCTGGTTCACAACCGACTAGCAAGATCTTGATCTTCACATATTCTTTGCTATACAATTGACCTGTTCCATCATGTTAAGAAGTGCTTCTTATCTTCACTGAAATCTTCTGCTTTCTCTGTAGTAAAACCTTCTTCATCTTCAGAACCTTTGAAACACTTTAACTTTATTCTTCACTGAGGCTTGAACATGTTAATGAACTTCTTTCAGTGATCTTCAATGTCTTCAAAGCTTCCTCTAATATTTTGGTTTTTCGTATTCAACTTATAAACGATTTGCAGTCGATTCCGTGCTTTACTTTAATATAAGTTACCGACTTGTAGTGTTGAGTTAGTACCTCGGTTATATGTTACTTTACGTTACATTTTGCTTTACAAGCACTCCTATTAAGTTTGTTAAGGAAACCAAGAATCAAGTTGAGACTGAGACTGAGAAGATCAACATAGGTAGCTTATCCAAGAAACAATTAAAAGAAAAATTAGAAAAGATAGCACCTGTGGAAATTTCTCTATCTAAGTCTGAGAAAAAGAAAAAGAATAGGAATGGTAAAGTAGGCATAAATAAGCACAATAATTACACTCCTGATATGTATGCACCTAGAAAGGTATGTGCTAAATGTGGTAGTGTAAATCATTTGTCCATGCAATGCAAAAGTGAAAAGAATTCTATATCTGCAAATGATTTAAATATACATGCCATGACTGCAAATGCCATGTTTACCAATCCTATGCTCATGAATGCCATGTCTTCTAATTTGGTTGCACCTAATGTTCATATGCCTTATGCACAAGTTCCATACATGTATAATCCCTTCTTTGCATATCCTAATATGAACATGCCTGGTATGCCATGGAACATGCCTAATGTAAATGATGAAATCCATGAAAATTCTGCCATGAGTTCTAAGGTGTCAAAGCCCCAAAAGTCAACTCCCAAAGATAAAGTGGATTTAAACCCACCAAAACAAAAGGAACCTAAGTTGACAACAGGGGCTCAAGCTGCATCTAATAAAAGAGGACCCAAGGCAACTTGGGTACCAAAAGCAACTTGATTGTTTTATGTGTGTGCAGGGAAACAGGAAGAAAAATCTCTGGTATTTGGATAGTGGATGTTCAAGGCACATGACTGGAGATTTGTCCCTGCTCACAAAGTTTGTGGAAAAAGCTGGCCCATGAGTTACTTTTGGAGATAACAGCAAAGGTTTTACTCTGGGATATGGCTCAATTGCAAAAGAAAATGTTATCATTGAATCTGTAGCACTAGTTGATGGATTGAAGCACAATTTGCTCAGTATTAGTCAACTGTGTGATAATGGTAATGGTGTGTGGTTTACAACTGAATCATGCATCATAGCCAACAAAGAATCTGGTGAAATTCTCTTAACTGGAGAAAGAAAAGGGAATGTCTATGTGGCTGATTTTCACTCTGTAAAGGCAAATTCAATGACATGTCTACTTAGCAAAGCCAATACAGAAGAAAGTTGGACTTGGCACAAGAAACTAGCCCATTTGAATTTCAAAGCCATGAATTTATTGGTTAGAAAGAATCTGGTTAGAGGCATTCCACAGATGGAATTTACCAAGGATGGACTATGTGATGCATGTCAAAAGGGAAAACAAAGAAAAGCATCATTCAAGTCAAAGTCTGAATCATCAATTGATAAGCCTCTGGAATTATTGCACATGGATTTATTTGGTCCAGTCAACATCATGTCAATTGCCAAAAAGAAATATGCCCTAGTAATTGTGGATGACTTCACAAGATTTTCATGGGTATATTTCTTACATTCTAAGGATGAAGCAAGCAAATTACTTATCAATCATGTGAAGAATGTTGACAATGGCACTGAATGGAAGGTCAAGAAATTTAGAAGTGACAATGGTACTGAATTCAAGAATTCAACCATGAGAGAATTCTGTGAAGAAAAAGGTATCACTCATCATTTCTCTGCTCCAAGAACTCCACAGCAAAATGGAGTAGTTGAAAGAAAAAATAGGACCTTGATTGAAGCTGCTAGAACTATGTTAGAAGAAGCAAAACTTCCTACATACTTCTGGGCAGAAGCAATTAATACTGCTTGTTACATTCAAAATATTTCCATGATCAATAAACCTCAAGGCAAAACTCCATATCAATTGATAAAGAAAGACAAGAAGCCAACAGTTAACTTTCTTCATGTCTTTGGCTGCAAATGCTTTGTACTGAGAAATCAAGGTGAAAATCTAGGAAAATTTGAAGCCAAAGCTGATGAAGCTATATTTGTTGGATATGGAATAACAACCAAAGCATACAAAGTCTACAATCTTAGATTACACATTGTTATGGAATCTATGCATGTAGTTTTTGATGACAAGAAAATTCAAGGGTTGTTTGATGAAGGATTTCATGATCTATTGCATTTTGAAAATGAATCCACAAGTAATATTAAAGATAGTGATGATGATGTGGAAATCACAAGAGTTCAAGTACCTAGAATCCTCCCATCAATTGATGTCAATGCATCAACAGAAAACTTATCAGTTGACAATCATCAATCAAGTGATAATACATCAATTGATAATCATTCGATGGATATCAACTCTGCTCAACAATCTTCAAGTAGAGTGTCCATCTCAGGGGGAGGGTTCTCAAATAGTCAATCACATCACAATGATCATAACACTTCCAATGATCATGAAGCATCATCTTCAAGGACAAATTTACCATCACAAAGGAAATGGACAAACAGCCATCCCTTTGAATTAATAATTGGAGATGCAAATGATGGTGTCAAAACTAGAAGTGCAACTCAAAATGAATGCTTGTATAGTAGCTTCCTGTCTCAAGAAAAACCAAAAAGGATTGAAGAAGCCTTGAATGATCCTGATTGGATAATTGCTATGCAAGAAGAGTTGAATCAATTTGAAAGAAACAAGGTATGGAAGCTGGTGCCCAAACCAAAGAACAAGTCTATCATTGGTACAAAATGGGTGTTCAGAAACAAAATGGATGAATCTGGTACAGTGACAAGAAATAAAGCAAGATTAGTGGCAAAGGGCTATTCACAAGAAGAAGGCATAGATTTTGATGAAACTTTTGCACCAGTTGCAAGATTGGAAGCAATCAGAATCTTTCTAGCATATGCTGCTTATGCAAATTTCAAGGTGTATCAGATGGATGTGAAAAGTGCTTTTCTCAATGGAGAACTAGAAGAAGAAGTTTATGTAGAACGAACTCCTGGTTTTATTGATCCTATTCATCCTGGATTTGTATACTATCTTCTCAAGGCACTTTATGGATTGAAGCAAGCACCTAGAGCCTGGTATGACACATTGTCTAAATTCTTGATTGAGAATCACTTCACAAGAGGTACTGTTGATAAAACTCTCTTTCATAGAAATGTAAATGGCTCTATGATTCTTGTTCAAATCTATGTAGATGACATTATTTTTGGCTCAACTAATGAAAAACTTTGTAAAAAGTTTGCTAAGTTGATGCAGAGTAAATATGAAATGAGCATGATGGGAGAACTAACCTACTTTCTTGGCTTGCAAATCAAACAAGTTAAAAATGGTATTTTCATAAATCAAACCAAATATATTTCTGATTTATTAAAGAGATTTGATTTAAGTGAATGTTCTTCTGCTAAAACTCCCATGGCCACTGCAACTAAACTTGAATTAAACACTAAGGAAGCAGAAGTGGACATTTCAAGTTATAGAGGTATGGTTGGCTCATTACTTTATTTAACTGCAAGTAGGCCAGACATAATGTTTGCTACATGTCTTTGTGCTAGGTTTCAAGCTGATCCTAGAGAATCTCATTTGATTGCAATAAAAAGAATATTCAGATATCTCAAAGGAACTCCAAATCTTGGAATTTGGTATCCTAGAGATTCTGGATTTGATCTAATTGGTTATTCAGATGCAGATTATGCAGGTTGCAGAATTGACAGAAAAAGCACAACAGGTTCCTGTCAATTTCTAGGAAATAAGCTTGTTTCATGGTTTAGCAAGAAGCAGAATTCAGTGTCTACATCTACTGCAGAGGCTGAATACATTGCAGCTGGAAGTTGCTGTGCACAAATATTATGGATGAGGAATCAACTACTTGACTATGGGTTCAGCTTGAACAAGATTCCTATTTTCTGTGATAATACAAGTGCCATTGCTACAACAGAAAATCCTGTACAACATTCCAGAACCAAGCACATTGACATAAGGTATCACTTCATTAGGGAACATGTAATGAATGGTACAGTTGAATTACATTTTGTCCCTAGTGAAAGACAACTTGCAGACATTTTTACCAAACCATTAGATGAATCTATCTTCAATAGATTGGTCTGTGATTTAGGTATGCTTAATTATATCTAATCCTTTAAATGTCTGACAAGTTATGTATTTATAGTACATGTAGCCATTGACTATGTTAAATTATTGATTCTTCAATAATCAACTGATAAATATTTTACATATCAATGGATATTAATGGAGCTGTCGACAGATAAATATATCAATTGATGATATATTTGTTTATCGATGGATAGGGGTAACTATCGACAGATAGATATATCAATCGATGATATATTTGTCTATCGATGGATAATTGTACCTGTCGATGGATAAGCAATTTATCAATCGATGACCTAGAATTTAAAGGCGTCCATGTCATCAATCGACCTGTACAAAAATCTAGCCGTTGATTACTTATTTTATCAATTGATTAAAACATACATTCCTGTATGTATAACAATCGATTGCCAAAATTGGTAACTTTTAATTATCAATACTCTTCCAACGGTCGATTTAGTTCTATTTTGAGTAAGAAATTGGTTGGGAAATCAGTAAATATAAATAGTGAGATTAAAACTTCTTTTAATTCTTACTTGCATTTTTTACTATCGATTTTTCTATCTCTTTCTCTTTCTCAATCTTCGAACTTACTCTGTATCTATCTCTTGCTAAGAACCCTAATCTACTACTGTCTATTTATTATTTCTGTTATAATTACTAACAAGTTTGCCAGTTAATTCAATTATAAATCTTCAAACACGATAATGGCATCTTCAAAGAAAGTCTCACAATCTGGATTCTACTATGAGCTCAACAACTTCGTTGCTTGCACTATGGTGGAGGAAGCCCCAACAGAATTTCATCCCCTAATGGAATTTCTAAGGAGTTCGAAAATTGCAAAGGCCCTCTCAGAAGCACCAAAAATAGTGTGCAATCTAGTTGAAGAATTCTGGACAACAGCAGAAGTAGCAGATGATTTTTCTACAATCTCCTTTGAATGCAAAGGACAAAGGTATATTCTAACCACTGTGGTCTTGGGTGAGTGTTTAAATATTCCTGCAAATAATACCGAAAATGCACCCACTGACACAGATATTAGAAACATGCTTAGGGAAATCAACTATACTGCTCCTGATGCTAGTCTAGGTAGTATTGTTAGAAAGAATCTAAGAAAAGAATGGTCATATTTCTTTGATGCTTTAATAAAGTGTTTTTCTGGTAAGGTTAGTAATTTTGATGCAATAACAACTAGTATGCAACAAGTAGGGTATAGCATTTTATATGATAGATATCATAATTTAGGAAGCCTGTTACTCAATGAAATATCTGCCAAATTGGGGAATAAAATAAATAAATCTAATCATATTTATTATGCAAGATTTATTATGATTATTATTAACCACTTTGTCAAGGATATTGAGATTGACAGGAATACAGAAATTTTGGATTGCTGGACTCAAAACAAAAGGGTCTTTAAAGACTTGGTTAGGATCAATCTTCACAGCAATGTGGAATTGATCTATCCCCATTTTGTTCAGGTATTTATCTCTACTTTAAACTCTTCTAAACCTAATTCTTCTTTGCCTTCTGTGACTATGGAGGGTGGTAGTAATGACCCCAACCCTCCTACCCAGGCCACACAACCAATCTCTAAATCCAAATCTAAGAAACCAACCTCAACAGGTTCTCAAAAACCTGCTGTTGTAAAAACCAAGAAAAGAAAATGAACTAGAGTGGTAGATAGATTAGAGGAGGATGTAGGTGGTGAGGGAACTGGGGAATATCTAAGAACCCAGAAGGATAAGGAGAGTGAGGGTGTGCAACCTCAACCTAGCCACTCCATAGTCTCCCAAAAGACTGTGGATGTTAACATGGAAAATACCACATCCCTATTGTCATTCTCTCAAAAGGATGACAATATTGAAAATAGCCCACAACCAGGGGCACAGAATCAAATTGGGGACACAAAAGCCAAAACACTAACACCATACAAAAGAAGAGAAAAGAAAGTCACCTTTACATTTGGGGAATCACACACTGCAAAACCACAGGAAACTGTGGAGGAGCCTTCACAAAGTCTGCATGATGCATCTCATATAAATGATGAGATACAGCCCCATTCTCTTTCAATTCCTATCTCTTCTATTCTTCTATCCCCATCTCAAACTTCTTCAGAAAATGTTTTGATAGACTATCGAACATTTTCAGATTCTCCTTCTTTGTTTTTCAAGGAGAAGCCAACACTCTCCCCTGAATCTTCTTCTCAGAATTTTCAGGATTATATTTCCAAAATCATCTCAAACATAACTTCACAAATTATCTCAACTGTTTCTTCTCCATCAATTGATGTTCCTTCATCAATTGATATTCAGCCATCGACTGATAAGCCATCGATCGATACTCAAGATCAATCGATAGGTATATGCATCAATCGATGGATATCCCAAACACCACTTCAACTGATAATGTCAATACATCAATTGATGCTCAATCAATTGATGTTGCACAAACACTCTTAGGATTGAGTGAGTTGAGTGAGAGGCAGGATTGTAACCTGGCAAAAGGAGAGGAAGTGAGTAAAAACATTCCTATTTCTTCCAGGAATGAGAGTGAAACACTTGAGGGCCCCACCTTAGTAGGTGCAAAAGAAATGAGTGAGGGAGAGGTGAGATTCCAGGATGAGATCCTGATGCAAAATAGAGAGATGAGTGAAAGTGATAAAAACAGTCTACTTTTTGCACAAGAATTGGAAATTGAAATGATGGCAGAAGAAGGAGTAAAGGAGATAGGGGGAGCAAATAATGCTGAAGCTAGTGGGAGTGGAATTGCTAAGGACTTTGAAGAGGAAATAGATGCTGGTGAATTGGATCCAAAGAATTTCATTCATCCTGATCCACAATATCAAGGGTTGGCTACTTCAAGTAACAGGAATGCAGAACAACTCTTGGGCATTGATCATACAGATCAAAGGACCAGGAATCTGAAGGAAAGCATCGCCAATACAACAGACACTTGTTATATGGCACCTGAAGAGTTGGAGAGTGATTCTGATGAAGAGCCATGGATGAGCACTATTGATGGTTCCTTAGAAGCTGCTGAGACTGAAATTCTCTCTCAATATAGAAGAGCAATGGTGGAAGGAGAAATTGAAGATCCTACTCAAAGGAGAATTGCTCACTATATGAGAGAATCAATGAAAATTCAAAAGATGACAGTAACAGGAGTAAGGAGGGAACTGTAGAGGATTAAAGACTCTATCTCATCTAACAAGGATGCAATGGACAGGAGATTGGATGAGAAGCTACCATTCAACACCATGAATAGCATCAAAGACAAGCTTTTCAAAGAATCCAAAAATTTTACATCTTTGGAGACAAGAGTATGTTCTCTAGAAAAGAAGATGGATGATATTATCAGAGGTCAAAGTCTTCATGCTTCCATTCTTCAAAAGTTTCTTGACAGACTTCCACCACCCCCTCCAATTGATGATAACAAAAAGGGGGAGAATACAAAGAAGAAGGATGATGATGGTGGTAATGGCAAAGGCAGTGGAAGTGGTGGAATAGGTGGTTCTGGTATGGATAAGTCAAGTGGCATTGGTGGTTCTGCACCGAGAAGAGATAAAAGCAGAAGTAACATGGACAATCAATCTTCAAAGAAATCTAAGTCATCTAATTCTCTAAAAGATAATTTAGAACAGAAAAAGAAAGATTACAAGAAGTTTGATGATGATCTTGAAGCTAGGAGAATTTCTAGGGAGAAAGAAACTCAAACAATGATTGAGAGAGAAAAGAAAAGAATTGAAGATCTAAGGAGAAGCACTGAGTTAGTAACAGAGGCAGTAGAAAAAGGAGACTTGGATGAGTTCATTGCTCAAACAAGAAAATTAAATGAAGATGCACAAAAGGCTGCCAAGGAAAGAAACTCAAATACAGAAGCTTTTCTTCAATTGGATATTGAAGCTCTTAAAGAAAAGAAGAAAGGGAAAGCAATAGTGATTGAAGAAGAGAAGAAGAAAGAGACTGAACCAGTAAGTCAAAAGCTACTTCAAGGAGCCATCACTACAGGAATCTCAGATGCCTCAAGGAGAGAAAGGGAGAATGAAGAGATTGCTAGACAGATGGAAATGCAATGGCATTTGGAAGAAGAGCTACAGGCAGAGCAACCTTTGAGAAAAAGGAGAAAAGTTTCTATGGCCAAGAAAAGGTCAAGTTCTACTCAAGAAATAGTGGTTCAGGAAAACCTCCAGGGTCAACAAGAAGAAATCAAGGAGGAGGTCACAATTGAAGGTTATGATTTGAAGGGAATACCAGTAATCAATGAAAAAGGATTAATTGGAGTAAGGACTCACCCTGCAACCTCTAACCAAGAAGAATCAATGAGGTTGGAGTATGAAAATGGAGTGAAAACAATCTATTCATTGAAGGTGATAATGAAGCAAAGCTACAATGTTTTAAAGACTATTATTCCTCTACTCAACAGAAAGTACAAACTCAACACAACAATTGCTCAGGAGATACAACAACAAATTTCAAGGTTAAGAAGATCCAAGGCAGAAGCTGAACCTTATTCACCTCTAAAGCTATGGAAGTCACAGGTCAAAAAGGTGGTGTTGGAGCCAAAGTATGCTATGATTTTTACAGATATAGAGGGCAACACAAAGTTCTTTGATATCTGTAAATATCTGGACAAAATCACAGATGAAGAAATACACTACCTTATGAGGCAACTTGGAGAAACTGACAGGGATGAAGCAATATTGATAAGTTCTTTCATGAGGCAACTAAAGGAAAATGCTGAGAAAAGGAGGAAGAGGAACTAAATTAAATTATGAAGATATTGAAGCTGCTTGCAGGAGTTATATATCAATCTGGTACTTCCAAAATTAATGTGCCAATTAAGTTTCTTGATTCTATCTAAATGTAATTTTTTTTAAGGGTTTTTGTTATCATCAAGTAGATTTATGCCTGTTAATAACACAGACACAAATAGGGGGAGATTGTTAGGAATCTACATGTGATTTGATGATAACATTAATCTTAGAATCATAGAAATTTTATTTGTTGTAACTGATCAATTGATATGAAAGTTATAAATATCAATTGATCAGGAAACCATTTATCAGTTGAAGTGTTTATATGAATCAACTGATAATTTGGATTGTAGCATAGGTGTACTTAGTCTATTTCAATCGATAAGGTGTAAATCAATTGATATTTTGTTCATCAATTGATGTTAGAGTCGATTGATATGGATCATCAATTGATGTGTAAATTAAACTGTTAAATTGTAATTATGTGAAGACAGAAAATTGCACAAGTGAAGGATGATCAATTGATATTGAAGCATCGATGGATGGAGGATCAATCGAAGAAGCCAAGCCAAGGATTGAAGACCATCAACTGATGTGAAGACCCATCGACTGATATATCGATTGATAACATCTATCAATCGATAAGACATCTTTTATCAATCGATGGATATAAAGATCAATCGAAGAAGTACATCAGTTGATGGATTAAAGAATGGATCAATTGATATGCTTGACAGCAAATTATCAATTGAGTGTGACAACACAGAAAGAATATCTGTTGAAGATCTAGAGAACAAAAGCACACCTATGGAAGACAGTCTAGAGTGACTGTGAAGACTCAATCAGAAGCTGTCTTTCAAACCTTTCTGTAAAATAGAAAAAGGTAAAAGGAAGGTAGGTAGAAACAATCCTAGAATAGGAATTGTAAAAGAACACTTGTGGTATATAAACAAGTGTAGTAGCATTATTAGAAAATATACAAGTTAGACATATTTCTTAATCAACTGTTCAAGCTTGAGAGCACATGTGTAAGAACAGTTGATTTGTTTTCTAATCTTGTAAACGCAACTAGGTTTCTTTTAACCTAGGAGCATTGAGCAAAAATATACATTGATGGAAAAACCAATCCATCAATAATTTTAAATCTCTTTGTTCAGTTTTATTTTTCAGAATTAATTTGTTCGAACTTATTCTCTTATTCTATCAAACATCAAGAACAAATATTAGAACACACAAAAAGTTTTAATATTTGTATTCAACCCCCCTTCTACAAATATTGACATTGTTCTAAGGAATAACATGATGGCCTTTTCAGTATCAGCCAAATTTCTTTCATCACTTGCTACATCAGGGTCTAGAAGCTCATCTTCAGAACTATCTTCAAAATCTTCAGGATTCATGTGAGAGACATCATCAGGTTGTCTAGCTAGACTCTCTTTGCCACTCCTGAATTGTTCCTCTGTTTGCACCAATCCCAACATTTGTTCAGCCTCTTGATTAGTTGATGCTGCCAATTCTTGGTAGTGTGGATCTTCATGTTGAAAATTTGATGCATAAATATTAAATTCAACTTCATCATCCACTTTCATGTGGGCATCTGCAACTCACATCTCCCTTACTATCCTCTCATTTTGCATCACCTGCTAAGGTGGAACTCTCTTTGCTCACACCCTCTCCTTTTGCCACCTCAGAAGAATTTGAGGGCCCCTCATTCACACACTCTCCTTTTGCCAAGGTATGCAAACCTTGCCTCTCACACACCTCACCCACTCCACTCAATCTTAGTAGAGTATTGGCCACTTGAAGTGTTTCATTGGATGATTCATGAATTGGAATTAAGGTGTCAATTGATGGATAAAAAATATCCATCGATGGATGAATATCCGTTGATGGGAGCTCGTTGATGGATGTAAGGATATCCATCGATGGAAGTGAACTAGTCAATGGATGTTGGAAATTATCAGTTGATTGAATAATATCCATTGACTTGAGAGAATTTTCAGTATTTTCCTGATCAACCAAGGTGTTAACCTTATTTGGTGATGCAGGTGAGAGTGTTGGCTCCACCCTGAGTTGCAAAGAGGGTGAATTTGAAACATTGAAGTTATCAATCAACACTGTTTCTGAAGAAATATATTTTGAAGGGGATTGAGGAGAAGAAACATATAGAGAATGGGGCTGTGCCTCAGGAAAATTATGAGACACATCAAAAGAAGAAACTGAAGGCTCCACCAAATTTGCATTTGGCTTTGCAGGTGTGTGTGTTCCCTGTGCAATACTTTTATCCTTCTTTCTCCTTTTGTATGGCTGTAGAACTTTGTGTCCCTCACCCACATCTAATGGTCCTGGTTGAGACCTCTTTTCAATAATTACACCTTGTTGAGAAGGTGCAACTAGGGATGTGTTCAAATCCTTTACTACAACCTCAATCTGTTGGGAGATTGGGTTGGTGGCTGGCTGGACACTCTCAACCTCTCCTTCCTTATTCTTCTGGCTTTCTTGATGTTGGCTAGTTCCCTCACCCTTATAAACCACCTTCACACTCCCTGTAGCGCCCCCAAATCCGGGGTCTGGGATTTGAGTTGTCATGTCATCATCCAATCCTTTAAAACCTGCAATACTCAACAATTCAACCAAATCACATCATAGACCCCTCTCTCTCACACATACAAGTTATAGTCTTAGAAACGATATACAACAAGTACCATTAGTTATTACAAACCAAATGTACTTAACCAGGATCTCGCGCTATCAATGATAACCTCTACCTGAAGTGACATTGATAACTAGATCAAAACTGAAACCTATCCACTTACTTCTGCGGAATTGTTCTGGACTGAACCATCTCATAGGTGAATCTCCTACTTTCCTTCCTTGAACTATGGAGCCAATCGAATGTCTTCTCGCTTTCTCTGAAAAATTTATTATAAAGAAAGGGTGAGCGAAAGAATGCTCAGCAAATTATCCACCATATTATCTATGTGATTCTCATCAAAGAACATGATAATCACTACTATCTCAATATTATATTATAAGGTTACCGGTATAGGGTAAGCATAACAAAGTATCTCTCAACGATACATATTGTCGGAGTTTTCTCTTAAAGTCATTTATCCTCAACATGGGGTTTAGAAGAATATAATCCGAACATTATAGTTCATTATATAAAATAAGACACTATCAAATATAGTGTTACCACTCTTTCATAATTCCTCTGAAGCTTTTGAGATAAAACTCAATGAACTTATTATGTTCACCGTTTTGAGATAATCTTATCAATAACATAGCAAAATAGTATCAACTATAGCTTTGCTAGATTCCCATAAATATAATAAGTACCCACTTTCAAGATACCGCAATCATAGTTGCTTCTCATCATAAACAAATCATACCCCTTTAACCATACCCCTTGTAAGGTTTAAAATCTAGTAAAACATTTTAAAGATCTATAATTTAATTGATATATATCATATATCCACTTAAATCTTTAAAATAAACCTTTTGTCAAAACCTCTTAGACAATTCCAGCATACTATGGCTGTTCGGTGTACATCATGTACCCGCTTAAGTTTTCAAAATAACTTTTTATCAAAATATCTCGACTGACCTGTTGTGTTGTGATATATATAAAGAAAGCAAGCGTGAGCAATATAGCTCCGCAAGCACATATATAATTGTAAATATTCTCTTTTAAAACATTGTAAAAAAAACTGCAATATTATGCATACTTTACGTACTCTACGAGTTTGCAAAATAAACTTTTTTTGTCAAAGTAGTTTGAATGAGTACGAAAATCTCAACATCTCAACCACTGACAACACCCTCGGTAAATCAGCTCCTAGGCTTTCATTACGATGTTGCAGCACAATTCCAATTGGAAGATGGGACTTTATCTGGAGCATTCACCACGCCTATTGTACACGATGATCAGTCGTATAGTACAATAGTTAAGTAACCTTTACTACTAGTAGAAGGATGATCCAAAACAGGTCATCACCCTAGGCAACACATGGGCCTTTAAATGCTGGACCGTGCGTCACTCGGCCTCTTACGCTAGATGGACTGTGCCGCACACAAGCCTCTTACACTTTATATCTCCAAGTCCACTGGAATAATCTATAACCTGGAACTGGAATTTATCCTAATTCCCCAAGTGTATCATACTTGTTAATAGATTCATCTATCTAACTTGGAACTAGAACTCAATCTTAGTCCCCCAAGTATATCATACTTGTTAATAGATTCATCTATCTAATCTGGAACTAGAACTCAATCTTAGTCCCCCAAGTATATCTTACTTGTTAATAGATTCACAAAACTCTGAATGAGTACTGCCAGAATATTCGGGGCAGTCCTTTCACCACAAATGTGTGTTGACCTCCGTCAACTGATGTCCTCTATCAAGGGATGAAAACCATTTAAAACCACGACCCGGGAGTTAGTTGGAAAACCTCTCATGTTTTGATAAGTTGAAAACCCTACCACCGAAGGGCAGTGATGCCAAAACATAATCTCTTTTGAAAAATAAATCACCTTTTTCTTTCTAGACCTCGTTCCCTATTTTTGATAAGTCTGAAAATATTTTATTCTTATTAAAAGAATAAAATAAAATATAAATAAGTATTAGGAAACCCTCACTATTTTTAAATAATTTTTCTGAAGGTCGAAATATTTTTAAATAATTATCAAAGACCTCCACTAATTTTGAAATCAATTTAGAATATTTAATAAATATTCAAATAATATTTATTAAATAATTATTCAATTAATAAACCCTTTTTAAATGAATATTCAAAATAATATTCATTAATTAAAATAAATATTCAAATAATATTTATTAACTCCATTTAATCCTTTTATTAAAAGAATATCCAAAATATATTTATTGGAATATTTAAACCCTTTATTTTGAAATAATCTGCCTCCGGCGTTCCCCGGATTACAACAGTTTTTAAAACAACTTTCCAACTTCCGGTCTATGTTTGAAAATACGAATATCTGCTCTACTCCTAGAGCCTTTATAAACACCGGCTTATATCTATAATACCTTATAGCATATAGCCAAATAATTACGAAAGTTTCAAACAATTATTAAATCAATACGTAATTTCAAAAATAGTATATATCACAACCACAACATCAGTATATCAAGTACATGTTTCAAAAACTTGCATAAAAATAATTTAATTTCCTATGTAACTCAAGAATATAATCTTTTGAAAATAAAAGTATAAGGTTAGGAGAACTTGCATTTGGTCCTTAGCAACGGGCAGGCATTCCAATTAAGTCTCCTTTTCTCAAGGTATGGATACATCTTCTCTCGTCACTTAGACGTCATAATACTCCATCTTGATATCTTTCTAATATAACAAGATATATATATCAGCTTGGTCTCATATCTCAAGCAAACACAACTCAACTACACATTTAGTTATTAAACTCAAAATCAACCAAACGAACAAATCCCCCTTTTGGGAAACTCACAACTTCTTGTTACAACTATGCCTCAATATTAACTCCACAACCTATCTCGAGTCCAATCGTGACCATTACGATTGACACTTTTGTCATTTTATTAACTCTTATTTTGCCCGACATTTCACCTCCTCGGGCCTACTTTAGCTACTCGCAAAACTATCTTGTCAATGATTTTTAATCAAGTTCTTTGCATCTAGGTATAGTCATGATGTTCCTTAACAACTTTCGTTACTTGGTCGACTCGAGACAAGTCCTCTAACTTGCTCAAATTCGACTCCCAAAACGGTTGTTTAACATTTTCCTCACGTTCATTTCACTTAACACCCCGTTTTCTAGCATTTTTAATAAATTGGAAATTAATCCATTTGACACGATTTCTTTTCTGAGGTCTTCTATGACTTTCAAGGAATATCTCATAAAAGTTTCAGATTTTATTAAGCTCCGTAGCTAGTCCAATCATAGCCTCAAATTTGGACAAAAACAGGATTTCAATCTCCTGCGCTACCGTTACTAAATCGACCATAACTTTTGACTCGTAACTCCAAATGACGCAAACTTAGCGCGCAAACGATCTAGAGAATACCTAGAATACAATCCATCAAAAATTACCCCTGGACAGGGGACTCATTTTCAACTGTCCAAAATAGGGCAGTAGCTTCTCCTACGAACAGCGTCGCCGCGCAACTTTGGTTTCAATATTTTTATAAAATCGAAATTTTAACATCTTTGCATGAAATTTTACAGGAGCCTTAATCAATGTCCAAAATATATATCCTCCAAATTTCATGATTTTTGGAAACTGGTAAGGGGTCTGTTTATATTTCCAAAGTGAGCACAAGACAGCAATTTGCTCATTTTCATCACCTTCACTAAAACTAGCTTTTCTCTTAAACCGTAAATCGTATCGACTCCATTTTTATACCAAAACAATCTACACAACAAGCTCTACTATTTACTGGGCAGTGGTGTTCAAGAATATTGTTTTGACAGTTCGAAATGCTTGGCTAAAACAGTCCATATGCAAACGGGCATTACGACGGCTATAAACTTAACGTTTTCCGGATTCAACCAACGTGAATCCATTAAGAACCAACATCAATCATCAACACTACAATATTTACTATAACATCAGTTGATAAACTTCATAAAATTATTACCATCAACAATCCAAAACTTTTAACCAACAATAAACAATCATATACATCCAAGCTCCTTAAACCATCATATACATAAACACATCTTAAACTCAAGCTCATAACTTAAAATAAATCAAAGGTTGGATGGGGTTTATACCTTCCTTGAATCCCCAACATACTAACAAGAGCTTGTAAGCCTTAAGGAAGCTTTGATTCATGCTTAACACCCTTAAATTAGCAAGAGAACATCAAGAAATAAGTTAGCAGTTTTCGCAGTTACTATTCACAGTCATTTTCTACATTTTATTTACCCAACCAAAACACCTCCAAAAATTGTGAAATTTAATCCGTACCTTATACATATCATGAAGCAGCTCTGGTTAAATTTTGGTGATTTTTGGATGAGTGGAGCTGGGGGTTTGAAAATTTTCTTCCCTTGCTTTCTTGAAATGGCCGAATGGTGCAGAATGGAAGAGAGCTCTTTCTCTTGCTTCTTTGACTTGTTTTCTCAGCTTTCTTGAAAAGTGGTGGCTGATGTAAAATAAGTCCAAGGCAAGTACTAGGGATCCATGTATTAAGGACAATGTTTCCTACTTTCCCATGATTTAGGGAACTATGTCTCCAAGTATAGTTGGTTACTTGGTTAGTTTCTAACTAGCTAGTTCCTTGCTTGGTTACTCCCATTTGGTTGCCAAGTATTCTAGTTGCATGGCTTTTTGGTGTAATTACTTGTTATCCAACATTTAACACTTAATCCTCCACGTAAGTTTGATTAATTTCCGAAAGCATCTCTTCGTAGGATTTTCGTAGCGTAAATCCTTAATATTCCAAAACACTTCAATTCGATTATAACCATGAACTTTCTAAAATATAATCCTCTTGATCACAACTTAATTCTCTTATTCCTTGATATCTCATAAATTACGAAACAAATAGTAAAAGTGAAAATCCTCAGATTTTGACAACTTTTACATTCACTCATTTGTTTCATACAACAACATTACATCTCCGGATTTCAATCTTTCCAACACTTACTTAGTGTGGGCTAAAAAGTTTTTCATAATCCGTAAAATCACTATTCATCGAGGTCTTTTATAATTAAATAAAAAAATAATACATCAAAAATACGGGTTATTACAGTCTACCCTCCTTAAAAGGATTCCGTCCTCGGAATTTAAACGAAAGTAATCAAGGTTTGTCTCTTCAACCTTTTGATTCCTCCATGCACTCTTCCTGGTGCCATGGCTTTATTTGTCCACACTGGCTCTTTTCGATCATTGGCCTCTACCATTCGTAAGACACATTTGCTTATCATCTCCACAATTCCTTATTATAACACATGCCTAGCATTCACATTACTCTCTCGTAATATAGACATAGGGCACGCGAGGTTTTCGTATTATAAATATTGCGAAACTACGCCAACGTATACGTATTTTCTATTATGCGTCAGAACTTACCAGTATTAATATCCTCGAGCTTAACTTTGCTCATAAGTCAAATCTCGTTACCACTTTCCGCGATAATATTTCTAGAAAGATGAAGTCTCTCACACCATGCTTTCTTTCCTCTCTGATTTGATTAACGTACATGCGGTTTCCTTCTAGATACCCAAACATTTCCTCATTCTTTATCTTAGTCCTACAGTGAGGGAGATCAACATTATTCTTTCATACAAAATTTCGTAAGGTGGCGTGGCTGCATTCGGAATGTAACTATTCTCGAATGAAAACTCTATCCGTAGTACGTGATTTTCCCGACTCTTCTCGATATCCAAGGTATAAACCTTTTTATGAAGTGCAATTTTTGCACGAGATTTTAACTGGAGATCCCTTTATCGGATAACATTGCAATAAAATGATTCGAGTGATTTGAAGATAAATAAACTCACTTCCAAATGTATATGAGAAGAGGAAAATATTGATATGAATGAAAACAACCATTTATGTACTTGTGATGGAAAGTCTTTATCATCATTTGGTTTTTCAACACATAATTGGGTGGCGTCCCACCAGACTTTTGTCACACAGACAAGAAGTCACACCATATGCATTGTCAATCCCAATCGGATGACGAATTGTCAAACATAAGAAGAAGGAAAAGAATGATGTTGAAAAGAATTGCAAGGAGTTTTCCTTACTGAATGTGTTACGGAACTTTTAACATAAAACAAATCCGTACTTATCTAGGAATCCATTTTACAAAATCTCAAACCCATCATCTCAACTCTAGAATTCCGGCTTGAATACCTCTATGGCACTCATGTTCCTCATAAGTCCTAAACTCTCATCGGTGCAATTTAATGCTTTTATAGCTTAGATGCAGATACTATAGCTATTGACTGCGATCACGAGTCGGATACATTAACAAACATTTATAACGACCTCTAGTCCACAAGTTCTCACTTCCTTTAATACATTGGGTCTTTCCCAATTCCCAACAATTTTACTATGTCAACAAATCTCCTTTGTTACACATTAATTTCCCCGAATTTAACTTTACTCAACCAAAATTTATCCTTTAGAGAAAAGGGCATACAACCTCTTTTTCTCTTTCTCAGGCTGATCACATTTGTCCTTCGTTCTCTCTCTTCATCTTTTAGTAGATTGAAATATCACTTATAAAAACTATGGTCATTTGCCCACTCATTTCTTAAAATTTCCATTGATTAAACCCATAAAGTTATAGGTGCATTCATTGATCCAATTGACATCATATCTTAGAACTCGCAATGTTCATAACTCTTGTCGAATGCAACCTTGGGCAATTCCTCTAGGTCAATCTCTATTTCAGGATACTTGATCCTCGAATCTAACCTCGAAGGTTAAATTAGGTCTCCAAATAGTCGGATGATCTCTATCCCTGGTTAGGATATTCATTCCTAATTGCTATCTTAATCAATTTTGGCAATCAACACACCGATTCATGGTGTTATCCTTTTCTTCAACAATCAAAACAAGTACACCTCATGGTGACACTTTCATTCTCCTCATGCCTCTCTCTAATACTTCTTTTACTTGAGTGATTAATCCTTTTCCATCTTGGTAGGTGCAAACTTCTAATATAACTTTGATGCTAGTGATGTTCCTGACACTAGATTAATGGTGAATTATAATACTCTATCAGATAGTACCTCATAAGGTCACTGATAATTACATCCTCAACCCATTAGCTACTACATATTCTCTCTTTTTCCCAAGTATTTCCTCTTTCGTACCAATCACGGTTGTTCAACAACCTATCATCCAAAGTGTAATAGTTCACTTCCATTATAATCAAAATTCCTCAGTTTGTCTCTCTGTCCTTGAACACAACTTCATCATTATTGTATAATCTTAACCTTCACTATTTTATCTCTATCATTACTTTGAACATCCTTACGTCGACGATATTTTTATCTCGACATTACATCTATTCTCTTTTCTCAACTGAACTTATATCTCTGCTGAATGGCACTAGTAAATATTCTTACAATATTACTCTTTCTGCCTCAGTCTTGCACTCTCGAATCACCACTTCTTACGCTTCCACTTTTCCTTATAACAATTTCTTGAATCATCATCAATTAATAAATTATATCCATCACAACCATCTTATTTGGCCACAGCATACGAGACAACCACTCAACAACTATTGTAAACTTTAACTCATAATATTCCATACTTAGGTTATTTCGTCCGATTCCCAATTTCAACTTCATCTGGCTTCCCAAATATTTAGGAACGTATTCGTAAGATACACAACCTAGTTCTGGATATAGACAGATTCACTTCAAAAGTTCATACTTACTCTCGTGAAAGCAACAATTGCTAGGCTTGACTATTCACAATAATTATTCCACCGGCTCTGGTTTAGACTCAGCTCTAGGTTACACCCTTCCTGGATTTCCCCCTTAATCACGAGTCTTCAACGAATTGCACTCATGGGTGATACTTTCTGAGGTGAATCAACACCCTCTATTTAAGCCTTTTCATAAGGAGAGTTTCCTCAAAACACACTTCTTTCAAACATCTTGGTTTAATAATCCTTATCACTGTCCACCACAGCAGGATTGTCATAATACTCAACAGGCTACCAAACACAACACGTGAGATATGCCAGATCAATATTTCCTATCAGGTTTCTACTTAAGGGAAGATTCCTCACAACTTATAACAATTTCATGTTCATACATTTCTCGTCTGGTCCTTCCGACCGTCACTTTTCAAAACTCATGGTCTACACGACATATGGTATATTACCAAAAGGACGAGACATACTATCCATTTTGTAGTCTCAATCAATTCACACCTAAGGGTCTATAATTTTATTTCGGGACCTCTTTCCCCGAACCCTTTATCTCAACTAAACCATTAAATTCTCAATGAATGCTCAGAACCCTCATTTCTGTCCGTAGTTCCACCACTACCAGAAGGAGCTTTATACCAACATTTACACACTGGGTCATTCATACTTTTCATCCTGACCACAATATCCCGAATGCGTGGGTCACTACACTAATAGGCTTACCTTGATCAGAAAATACTTAACATACTTAGAAGATACAACAAACGTGCGTCTCAACTCCTCGTTGCGACTTTATACCGTATCAATACTACGCATTGTCTTAACAATTATGCTCGACTTCTTATCCTCAATAGAATCCTCAAAATCTTTATACTTATCAACTTTGTACAAAATATATCCTTGCCTCTCTCGGAACGGTCTTGCCAGTTCCTATCCAAAATCTATATCCCAAATGTCATTCATAATCTCCTCACTACTAACTCCAAGTAGATGACCTTTTCTTAACTCATTCATTGGTACTACATCCGGTAGTCCAATTACGAACTCTACATGCGTTCTCACGTTATCCTCTTATATATTAATAACTTCTTAACACTCTCGTATCTAAGTACTATAACTCATGCTCTGATACCACCTCTGTAGCGCCCCCAAATCCGGGGTCTGGGATTTGAGTCGTCACGTCATCATCCAATCCTTTAAAACCTGCAATACTCAACAATTCAACCAAATCACATCATAGACCCCTCTCTCTCACACATACAAGTTATAGTCTTAGAAACGATATACAACAAGTACCATTAGTTATTACAAACCAAATGTACTTAACCAGGATCTCGCGCTATCAATGATAACCTCTACCTGAAGTGACATTGATAACTAGATCAAAACTGAAACCTATCCACTTACTTCTGCGGAATTGTTCTGGACTGAACCATCTCATAGGTGAATCTCCTACTTTCCTTCCTTGAAGTATGGAGCCAATCGAATGTCTTCTCGCTTTCTCTGAAAAATTTATTATAAAGCAAGGGTGAGCGAAAGAATGCTCAGCAAATTATCCACCATATTATCTATGTGATTCTCATCAAAGAACATGATAATCACTACTATCTCAATATTATATTATAAGGTTACCGGTATAGGGTAAGCATAACAAAGTATCTCTCGACGATACATATTGTCGGAGTTTTCTCTTAAAGTCATTTATCCTCAACATGGGGTTTAGAAGAATATAATCCGAACATTATAGTTCATTATATAAAATAAGACACTATCAAATATAGTGTTACCACTCTTTCATAATTCCTCTGAAGCTTTTGAGATAAAACTCAATGAACTTATTATGTTCACCGTTTTGAGATAATCTTATCAATAACTTAGCAAAATAGTATCAACTATAGCTTTGCTAGATTCCCATAAATATAATAAGTACCCACTTTCAAGATACCGCAATCATAGTTGCTTCTCATCATAAACAAATCATACCCCTTTAACCATACCCCTTGTAAGGTTTAAAATCTAGTAAAACATTTTAAAGATCTATAATTTAATTGGTATATATCATATATCCACTTAAATCTTTAAAATAAACCTTTTGTCAAAACCTCTTAGACAATTCCAGCATACTATGGCTGTTCGGTGTACATCATGTACCCGCTTAAGTTTTCAAAATAACTTTTTATCAAAATATCTCGACTGACCTGTTGTGTTGTGATATATATAAAGAAAGCAAGCGTGAGCAATATAGCTCCGCAAGCACATATATAACTGTAAATATTCTCTTTTAAAACATTGTAAAAAAAAACTGCAATATTATGCATACTTTACGTACTCTACGAGTTTGCAAAATAAACTTTTTTTGTCAAAGTAGTTTGAATGAGTACGAAAATCTCAACATCTCAACCACTGACAACACCCTCGGTAAATCAGCTCCTAGGCTTTCATTACGATGTTGCAGCACAATTCCAATTGGAAGATGGGACTTTATCTGGAGCATCCACCACGCCTATTGTACACGATGATCAGTCGTATAGTACAATAGTTAAGTAACCTTTACTACTAGTAGAAGGATGATCCAAAACAGGTCATCACCCTAGGCAACACATGGGCCTTTAAATGCTGGACCGTGCGTCACTCGGCCTCTTACGCTAGATGGACTGTGCCGCACACAAGCCTCTTACACTTTATATCTCCAAGTCCACTGGAATAATCTATAACCTGGAACTGGAATTTATCATAATTCCCCAAGTGTATCATACTTGTTAATAGATTCATCTATCTAACTTGGAACTAGAACTCAATCTTAGTCCCTCAAGTATATCATACTTGTTAATAGATTCATCTATCTAATCTGGAACTAGAACTCAATCTTAGTCCCCCAAGTATATCTTACTTGTTAATAGATTCACAAAACTCTGAATGAGTACTGCCAGAATATTCGGGGCAGTCCTTTCACCACAAATGTGTGTTGACCTCCGTCAACTGATGTCCTCTATCAAGGGATGAAAACCATTTAAAACCACGACCCGGGAGTTAGTTGGAAAACCTCTCATGTTTTGATAAGTTGAAAACCCTACCACCGAAGGGCAGTGATGCCAAAACATAATCTCTTTTGAAAAATAAATCACCTTTTTCTTTCTAGACCTCGTTCCCTATTTTTGATAAGTCTGAAAATATTTTATTCTTATTAAAAGAATAAAATAAAATATAAATAAGTATTAGGAAACCCTCACTATTTTTAAATAATTTTTCTGAAGGTCGAAATATTTTTAAATAATTATCAAAGACCTCCACTAATTTTGAAATCAATTTAGAATATTTAATAAATATTCAAATAATATTTATTAAATAATTATTCAATTAATAAACCCTTTTTAAATGAATATTCAAAATAATATTCATTAATTAAAATAAATATTCAAATAATATTTATTAACTCCATTTAATCCTTTTATTAAAAGAATATCCAAAATATATTTATTGGAATATTTAAACCCTTTATTTTGAAATAATCTGCCTCCGGCGTTCCCCGGATTACAACAGTTTTTAAAACAACTTTCCAACTTCCGGTCTATGTTTGAAAATACGAATATCTGCTCTACTCCTAGAGCCTTTATAAACACCGGCTTATATCTATAATACCTTATAGCATATAGCCAAATAATTACGAAAGGTTCAAACAGTTATTAAATCAATACGTAATTTCAAAAATAGTATATATCACAACCACAACATCAGTATATCAAGTACATGTTTCAAAAACTTGCATAAAAATAATTTAATTTCCTATGTAACTCAAGAATATAATCTTTTGAAAATAAAAGTGTAAGGTTAGGAGAACTTGCATTTGGTCCTTAGCAACGGGCAGACATTCCAATTAAGTCTCATTTTCTCAAGGTATGGATACATCTTCTCTCGTCACTTAGACGTCATAATACTCCATCTTGATATCTTTCTAATATAACAAGATATATATATCACCTTGGTCTCATATCTCAAGCAAACACAACTCAACTACACATTTAGTTATTAAACTCAAAATCAACCAAACGAACAAATCCCCCTTTTGGGAAACTCACAACTTCTTGTTACAACTATGCCTCAATATTAACTCCACAACCTATCTCGAGTCCAATCGTGACCATTACGATTGACACTTTTGTCATTTTATTAACTCTTATTTTGCCCGACATTTCACCTCCTCGGGCCTATTTTAGCTACTCGCAAAACTATCTTGTCAATGATTTTTAATCAAGTTCTTTGCATCTAGGTATAGTCATGATGTTCCTTAACAACTTTCGTTACTTGGTCGACTCGAGACAAGTCCTCTAACTTGCTCAAATTCGACTCCCAAAACGGTTGTTTAACATTTTCCTCACGTTCATTTCACTTAACACCCCGTTTTCTAGCATTTTTAATAAATTGGAAATTAATCCATTTGACACGATTTCTTTTCTGAGGTCTTCTATGACTTTCAAGGAATATCTCATAAAAGTTTCAGATTTTATTAAGCTCCGTAGCTAGTCCAATCATAGCCTCAAAGTTGGACAAAAATAGGATTTCAATCTCCTGCGCTACCGTTACTAAATCGACCATAACTTTTGACTCGTAACTCCAAATGACGCAAACTTAGCGCGCAAACGATCTAGAGAATACCTAGAATACAATCCATCAAAACCGTAAATCGTATCGACTCCATTTTTATACCAAAACAATCTACACAACAAGCTCTACTATTTACTGGGCAGTGGTGTTCAAGAATATTGTTTTGACAGTTCGAAATGCTTGGCTAAAACAGTCCATATGCAAACGGGCATTACGACGGCTATAAACTTAACGTTTTCCGGATTCAACCAACGTGAATCCATTAAGAACCAACATCAATCATCAACACTACAATCTTTACTATAACATCAGTTGATAAACTTCATAAAATTATTACCATCAACAATCCAAAACTTTTAACCAACAATAAACAATCATATACATCCAAGCTCCTTAAACCATCATATACATAAACACATCTTAAACTCAAGCTCATAACTTAAAATAAATCAAAGGTTGGATGGGGTTTATACCTTCCTTGAATCCCTAACATACTAACAAGAGCTTGTAAGCCTTAAGGAAGCTTTGATTCATGCTTAACACCCTTAAATTACCAAGAGAACATCAAGAAATAAGTTAGCAGTTTTCGCAGTTACTATTCACAGTCATTTTCTACATTTTATTTACCCAACCAAAACACCTCTAAAAATTGTGAAATTTAATCCGTACCTTATACATATCATGAAGAAGCTCTGGTTAAATTTTGGTGATTTTTGGATGAGTGGAGCCGGGGGTTTGAAAATTTTCTTCCCTTGCTTTCTTGAAATGGCCGAATGGTGCAGAATGGAAGAGAGCTCTTTCTCTTGCTTCTTTGACTTGTTTTCTCAGCTTTCTTGAAAAGTGGTGGCTGATGTAAAATAAGTCCAAGGCAAGTACTAGGGATCCATGTATTAAGGACAATGTTTCCTACTTTCCCATGATTTAGGGAACTATGTCTCCAAGTATAGTTGGTTGCTTGGTTAGTTTCTAACTAGCTAGTTCCTTGCTTGGTTACTCCCATTTGGTTGCCAAGTATTCTAGTTGCATGGCTTTTTGGTGTAATTACTTGTTATCCAACATTTAACACTTAATCCTCCACGTAAGTTCGATTAATTTCCGAAAGCATCTCTTCGTAGGATTTTCGTAGCGTAAATCCTTAATATTCCAAAACACTTCAATTCGATTATAACCATGAACTTTCTAAAATATAATCCTCTTGATCACAACTTAATTCTCTTATTCCTTGATATCTCATAAATTACGAAACAAATAGTAAAAGTGAAAATCCTCAGATTTTGACAACTTTTACATTCACTCATTTGTTTCATACAACAACATTACATCTCTGGATTTCAATCTTTCCAACACTTACTTAGTGTGGGCTAAAAAGTTTTTCATAATCCGTAAAATCACTATTCATCGAGGTCTTTTATAATTAAATAAAAAAATAATACATCAAAAATACGGGTTATTACACTCCCCTCAGTTGTTTTTCTTTTCTTAGTTTTTACAGCAGTAGTCTTTTGAAAAACTACTGAGGTGGTTTGTTTAGATTTGAGTTTGGAAGGTTGTGCAACTTGGGTAGGAGGAATGGGGGCATTTCCATCTCCCTCCATTGTTGCAGAAGGCAAAGGAATTGAGATACCAGAAGAGGTAAAAGAGAAATTGAATTTCTTGAGATATACATGTACAAAGGGAGGATAGGTGAGGCACAACCTAGGGTGTAAGTTGATTCTAACCAAGTCTTTGAAGACCCTTTTGTTCTATGTCCAGGCCTCTAAAGTTTCCATTTCTGCATTAATCTCATAATCTCTAATAGAGGCATTAATTAACAGCATAAAAAATCTAGTAAAATAAATGTTATTTTTCCTAGATGCCTTGTTTCCTAATTTAGCAGTTAATTCATTTAGGAGTAATGTGCTAAAATTAAAGTACTTATCAAATAGGATAGAATAAGCAATTTCCTGCATACTTGTGGTAATTGCATCAAAATTACTTATTTTTCCAGAAAATACTTTAATAATAGCATCAAAGAAATAACTCCATTCTTTTCTAAGATTTTTCCTAACAACTTCACCTAATCCAGTTTCAGCATTAGCATAATTAACAGATTCTAGCATGTCCCTGATGTCATTTTCAGTGGGTGACTTATCACAGTTATTTTCATGTAATTCTAAGCATTCAGACAGAGTAGTACTTGTAATGGTGTAGGAATTACCTTTGCAAATATACGAAATTACCTTCCCGTCTTGTGATACCTTGTGGGTGCTTCACTGAGTGCTTTGGACACCTTGCAGTCTCCCAGAAATCGCATCAACGGATGGAAATCCACGGGAGAATCATTCATTGTTAGGCATGTTGTGAAGTTATTTTGTTCATATGTGAACCCAGTGGAGGAAACAATCTTATTTTGGGGTGCCATTACTGATTCTTGAGAGATTAGAAAGAAGCTTGAAAACGAGTAAGAGAATTCGACAAGAATTAGCTTGAGAGAGAAACAGAGATTAGAGATAGAAAATAAAATAGCAAGTAAGAGTGAAATGATAATTGTAATTGCTATTTATATTTTCTAAGATTAAAATGACTTGAATAGTCAATTTAATTAAGGATATAACCGTTGAAGGATAAAAAAAATTGCAGTTAATTACTCTAAATGGCAATCGATGGATGTCTTCATCTGTTGACAAATAAAGTAATTATCCAACGGCTATAATTTGATCAACGGATGAATAAAACTGTAGAAATTCTATTACCATCGATGGATAAAATAAAGAATTAATCATTTATCGATCGATAAATAACTACCAGGGTAATTATCTGTCGATAGATAAATATCCATTGATAGGAATAAAATTTATCTGTTGATAAAGTAAGAAAGAATTTATCAATCGATAAACAATTACTGAGGTAATTATCTGTCGATAGATAAATATCCATCGATAGGAATATATTTTATCTGTTGATCAAATATATCCATCGATAGTTGAAAAATATCCATTGATAATTAACACATTTATCAATTGATTACTTGGTTTCAACAGATAATTGTGAACAATGGCTACAATTCTGAAAGAAAGTAAAACTTGGCATACACTTCAAGATTGAGTAAAATTAAGCATACCTAACTCACAGACTAATCTATTAAAACTAGATTCATCTAGAGGTTTGGTAAAAATGTCTGCAAGTTGTTGTTCACTAGGGACAAAATGTAATTCAACTATACCATTCATTACATGTTCCCTAATGAAATGATACCTTATGTCAATGTGTTTAGTTCTGGAATGTTGCACAGGATTTTCTGTTATTGCAATGGCACTTCTATTATCACAAAAAATAGGAATCTTGTTCAAGTTGAACCCATAGTCAAATAGTTGATTCCTCATCCATAATATTTGTGCACAACAACTTCCAGCAACAATGTACTCAGCCTCTGCAGTTGAGGTTAATACTGAGTGTTGCTTTTTGCTAAACCATGACACAAGTTTGTTTCCTAGAAATTGACAGGTGCCTGTAGTACTTTTCCTATCTATTTTGCAACCTGCATAATCTGCATCTGAGTAGCCTATCAGATTAAAACCAGAATCTCTAGGATACCAAATACCTAAATTTGATGTACCCTTGAGATATCTAAAAATTCTTTTAATAGCCACTAAGTAAGATTCTCTAGGATCAGCCTGAAATCTAGCACACAAGCATGTAGAGAACATTATATCTGGCCTACTAGCAGTTAAATATAAAAGTGAGCCTACCATGCCTCTATAACTTGAAATATCCACTATAGCTTCCTTAGTGTTTAATTCAAGTTTGGTGGCAGTGGCCATGGGAGTTTTTGTAGAAGAACATTCACTTAAGTCAAATTTCTTTAACAAGTCATGAATGTACTTTGTTTGATTTATAAAAATACCATCCTTAACTTGTTTGACTTGCAAACCAAGAAAGTAGGTAAGTTCTTCCATCATGCTCATTTCATATTTACTCTGCATTAATTTGGCAAACTTTTCGCAAAGTCCCTCATTAGTTGAGCCAAAAATAATGTCATCCACATATATTTGAACAAGAATGATAGAGCCATTAACATTTTTACTGAATAGAGTTTTATCAACAGTACCTCTTGTGAAGTGATTCTCAATGAGAAACTGAGATAAAGTGTCATACCAGGCCCTTGGTGCTTGCTTCAAGCCATAGAGTGCTTTGAGTAGATAGTAGACAAAGTCAGGGAAATTTGGATCTTCAAAGCCAGGAGGTTGTTCCACATAGACTTCCTCTTCTAATACTCCATTCAAAAATGCACTCTTCACATCCATCTGGTAGACTTTGAAATTAGCATGTGCAGCATAAGCTAGAAAGATTCTGATTGCTTCTAACCTTGCAACTGGTGCAAATGTTTCATCAAAATCAATTCCTTCTTCCTGTGAATATCCCTTTGCCACAAGCCTTGATTTGTTTCTAGTCACAGTACCAGTTTCATCCATTTTGTTTCTGAATACCCATTTTATACCAATTACTGATCTATCTTTTGGTTTGGGCACCAGCTTCCACACTTTATTTCTTTCAAATTGATTGAGTTCTTCTTGCATAGCCAAAACCCAATCAGGATCCATAAGAGCATCTTCAATTCTTTTAGGTTCTTCTTGAGATATAAAACTGCTATACAAACACTCATTTTGAGTAGCACTTCTTGTCTTGACACCATCTTCTGCATTACCAATGATTAGCTCAAATGGATGGCTTTTTGTCCATTTTCTTTGAGGAGGCAAATTTTGCCTTGATGATGAAGCTTCATGATCATTTGAATTGAACTCAAATTGATTTGAATTTTTGGATTGATCCTGAAACCCTCCCCTGAATTGGAGACCCTAGATGTAGAGTGTTGATTATCCATTGAGGAATTATCAGTTGATGGATTTCTATCAACTGATAAATTATCCATTGATGCTGTAACATCTACTGATATTGGGTTTCTGAGAACTTGAGGTTTTATAATTTCTGCTTCATCATCATCATCTACAACATTTGATTCATTCTCAAAATGCAGTATGTCATGATTTCCTTCATCAAACAAGCCTTGAATCTTTTTATCATCAAATACTACATGTACAGATTCCATAACAATGTGTAGTCTAAGATTATAGACTCTATAGGCTATGCTTGATAGTGCATACCCAACAAATATAGCTTCATCAGCCTTGGCTTCAAATTTTCCTAGGTTTTCACCTTGATTTCTTAGCACATAGCATTTGCAACCAAAGACATGAAGAAATCCCACTTTTGGCTTTATGTCTTTCTTGATCAATTGATAAGGAGTCTTTCCTTGAGCTTAATTTACTATGGAGATGTTTTGAGTGTAACATGATGTGTTAATGGCCTCAGCCCAGAAGTATGTTGGTAATTTAGCATCTTCCAACATAGTTCTAGTTGCTTCAATCAATGTCCTATTTTTCCTTTCAACTACCCCATTTTGTTGAGGTGTCCTTGGTGCAGAGAAGGTGTGTATGATTCCTTTAGATTCACAGAACTCCTTCATTGTTGAATTTTTGAATTCTGTCCCATTGTCACTCCTTATTTTCTTTACATCCAATTCAAGATTTTTCTCAACTTCTCTTATGTGCTTGATGATGAGATTACTAGCTTCATCCTTTGAATGCAGAAAATAAGTCCATGAGAACCTTGAAAAGTCATCCACAATGACTAGAGCATACTTCTTTTTTGCAATGGACATGATATTTACAGGACCAAACAAATACATGTGTAATAACTCAAGTGGTTTCTCAATTGATGACTCCAATTTTGACTTGAATGATGCCTTCCTTTGTTTTCCTTTTTGACAGGCATCACATAGTCCATCCTTGACAAATTCCATTTGTGGTAAGCCTCTCACTTGATTTTTCTTGACCAACTGATTCATGACTTTGAAATTTAAGTGAGCTAATTTCTTATGCCATAGCCAACTTTCATTTGTACTTGCCTTAGAGAGAAGACTAGTCATTGAATCTGCACTTGTTGAATTGAAGTCAGCTATGTACACATTTCCTTTTCTATTCCTAGTCATAACCAGGCTTCCATCTTCCTTGTTGGAAATTATGCATGCTTCTGTTGTGAAACAAACTTTATTTCCATTATCACATAGTTGACTTATGCTTAATAAATTATGTCTTAAGCCAACAACTAATGCAACAGGTTCAATGATGACATTCTCTTTTGAAATCAAGCCATATCCCATGGTGTACTCTTTGCTGTCATCTCCAAAAGTTACTCCAGGGCCAGCTTTCTCCTCAAACTTTGTGAGCAGGGATTTATCTCCAGTCATGTGTCTTGAACACCCACTATCCAAGTACCAAATATTTCTTATTTTTCCCTGCATACAGTCAAAAACAATCAAGTTGATTTTGGTACCCAAGTTCCCTTGGGTCCTTTCTTATCAGTTGCTTTCTTTGGCTTGGTTTCCAATTTTTGTACCTTTGGTTTAGGTGGTTTTACTTCCACTTCAACCTTAGGTGTTGGCTTCCTTACCTCAGAATTCTCAGTGCTAATATTTGAAATATTCATGCTTGCAGAATTGGAGAAATTTGGAGCATGAAAATTGTTAAGCATATTCCATGGCATAGCAGGCATATTCATGTTGGCAAATGCAAGATATGGATTAAACATATAAGGCATTGATGCATATTGAGCATGAATAGCATGAGAATCAACTAAATGAGGAAAAACAGAATTAAAATGCATGTTAGGTATAACAGGAACATTGGTTGTTGCAGGCATATTGATTTTGCATTGCACAGATAAGTGATTTTTGCTACCACACTTAGCACATATCTTCCTAGGAGCATACTTGTCAGGTGTGTAGTTATTGTGCTTGTTTATGCCTACTTTACCATTTTTGTTTTTCTTTTTCTTCTCATTTGGCTTAATATTAGGTTCTATCTTCTCTAATTTTTCCTTCAATTGATCTTTAGATAAGAGTCCAATATTACCTTTTTCAACTTTGACTCAGATTTAGAGGAGCTACTTTCTTTGACAAATTTAACAGTTCTGTTAAGCTTGGTTTTTAAAACACACTTCTTAGCAGTTGATGATTCCTCAATTGATGGATAATTATCCATTGGAATAACATTATCAGTCGATGGATGATTATCCGTTGACTTGACATTATCAATCGATGGATAATTCTTATCAGATGATTCAGAATTAGCAATCGATTGCTTCTTTTCCAAAGATTGATTTTCATCAATGGCTAATTTCTCAAGAGTTTCAGACAGCATGGTGAAAGAATTTGTTCCATGAATGTCATTCATCTTCTTACTAGCTTTACTTGACCTGTTCCACTTGTCAATGATTCTTAGTTCTTCTTCCAATTTTTCTTTCAAATTTTCTATTTCCTTTTTACACTCAATTAGTTCTTTTCTAGCATCTTTGTTTTCTACCTTGAGTCTATCTATTTGCACTAGCTCACTCTCTAGAACATTGTTTCTCTCAGTGAGAGTTTCTAAGGTTATTTTGAGCCTAGTGTTCTCTTTGTTTAAGGACTTAAGAGTGACATGCAAGTTATACAATTCATTTGACATTTCACTAATTGTAATATTGCATTCATCTTTGGAGAACTTAGATAGATTTGTAGAAATTACCTGATTGCTAGAAGAACTAGCTTCCTGATCATCATGATTGGCCATTAGTGCAAGGTTGATGTATTCCTCTTCTTCAGAATCATCCTCAGCAGCCCAGTCTTTTTCTTCTGTCACAAAAGCCTTCTCTCTTTGTTTAAGCAAGTCAAAGTACTTCTTCTTATAGTCAATACCATCACTGAACTTTGACTTCTTTTCCATTTTAGGCTTTCTGCATTCATTAAAAAAATGACCAGCCAATCCATAGTTGAAACATTTGAATTGAGTCCTGTCAACAAGATTTTTGCTTTGTTGATTGTCTCTCTTGAACTGAGATCCAGGCCTTTGCATTGGATTCCTCTTGAATTTAAGATTTGAGAATTTTCTTGATAGAAAAGCCAAATGCTCATCTATTTCATCCATCTCATCCTTGGTGTATGACTCATCATCCTCAACTGTTTCTTTTCCTTTCCCAGTTGAAGATTCATCATATCTAACACCATTTGCACAATTGCCATGACCTTCTTTCTTCCCTTCTTTGACAGCAACATCTTCACCTGATTCTGCAACTTGATTATCCTTGACCACCAAAGCAATGGACTTTTCTCTCTTCTAACTTTTCTCAATTTCCCCATCTTGCTGTAGTTCCAACTCATAGGTTTTCAAGATGCCATACAGCTTGTCAAGAGTATATTCTTTAAAGTCAGGAGATTGTCTTATAGAAACAGTCATTGGTTTCCATTCCTTGGGTAAGGACCTCAAAAATTTGAGGTTGGTATCTTCAACAGCATACACTCTTCCATATAGCTTTAGCTCATTCAACAGCTTTTGAAACCTGCTATATGTGTCATTGATTACTTCACCACTCTTAAAATGAAAGGCTTCATACTTTTGAATCAAGAGTTGCATCTTGTTCTTTCTTACATGTTCAGTGCCTTCACATAGAGTTTGGAGAGTGTCCCAAACTTTCTTGGAGGTTGTACAATTGATAACATTGTCAAACATATACTTGTCAAGACCATTGAATAATATATTCATAGCCTTTTTATCCTTATGTACTTCCTTCTAATCCTCATCTGTGTATTCACTTACAGGTTTTGGAATGAGTTTGTCTGGTGCCTGAGTACCATATGCATTTACACTTGTAACTATCTTCATAGGCACATGTGGACCTTTCTCTATGCAGTGAACATAGGAAGGATTAATGGATAGCAGATGCAAGTGCATTTTCACTTTCCAGGGAAAGTATTCATCTTTCTCTAGAACTGGAATCTTTACTCCTGTGTCTTTTTGACCCATACTTAATATACTTTTAGATCTGAACTTTCTGTATGTTGAAAGCTAGGCTCTGATACCAATTGTTATTTGCCTTTAAGTACACTAAGTTTGGAGAAGGGGGGGTTGAATACAAACTTAAGAATTATCTAAAATTCTTGCGAATTTAATTTTTGTTCAAGGAGAGTGTTTGAGTGTATCTTTAAAACTGATGAAACTAAGAACTTAATAGGTAAAATAATGAAAACAAAACAAACAATATTAAAAATTACTAGTGGATTGGTTTTCCACTAGTATGTTTTTGCTTTCAATTAATCTTGGTAAAAATACCAAGCTGCTTACAAAGTGAATTTTTGAACTTAGAAAAGCACTACAAAATACTGCCTATTCTTCTACTGTGCTCTTCTTGAGTTCTTGATATTTTTCACTCACTTTGCTACTATGGACTACTAACTACTATATAGTAGTTTTCTTCTCATACTATTTTCTATCGACAGATAACATTATAAATTACACTTTACAATGTTTATATGAAAATAGAAATTAGCTACTTTCACAATCTTCATTGGACCTGTCTAGTCCTGAAAGTATCTTTGTCTTGATGCATTTCTTGAAGACTGTGTTGCCTTGAAAGTCTTCACAATCCTGACAGGACTGTCTACCATTGATTCAGTTTCTGCACAGTTCTCATACCTCTTGTCTTTAACTAAATTGGGAAACCTTAATCAACTGATAAATGTTGTTAAGCTTATCTGTTGATTCTTCTTTGCTTATCCATCGATGGATAGGATATCTGTTGATCAGTTGATGTGTCAATGGATAATTGAATTATCCATCAACTCCCTATTCATTGATGGTCCTTTATCCATTGACTGCCTTTATCCGTTGATGGCTTTTATCCGTTGATGGCTTTTATCCGTTGAGTAGTGTCTTCATCCATCGACTCCAATATCAGTTGATCACTTCACTTGTGAGAATTCTGACTTAGAATATTTATAATTGATCAGCCATTCTTCACATCAGTTGAGAAGCTATAAATTGAATTCAATAACATCAATCGACTACTTCATAGTATCCATCGAGGCAATACAATCGATTGATAATAGAACATGAATTAAATGTTGCAATCCAATTTATTAGTTGATTAACAAGCTTCAATTGATAACTGGTTTCCTAGTCAATGGATATTTATAAGTCACATATCCATTGACCAGTTACATGAATTTTAAATCCCTATTGTAATTCTAAGCAATTTGTTATCATTAAAACACATAATTCCTAACAATTCTTCATCAGAATCGGTATCATTATCAGAATCTCTCAGCTCCTTGCTGCCAGTAGACTACAATGCCAGATTCTGCATCTTCTCAATAAGAGTTTTAACATTTTCCAATTTGCCATCTTGAATCTTCGTTTCAAACTGTTCTAACTCAGTGAAAATAATTAGATGATCCCTAGTATCAATGTTTGTAGCAGATTCCAAGGCTGTTACTTCAGCTTCATAGATGAATGGAACCGTACATAGAACCTTCATGTTTATTTCAACTTGTGGAATCTGTTTTCTAGCCTTTATAGATTGTTGACAATTACTTGAGACCTTTTTTGATTGTTTCACTTTCTTTTAGCTTGGAATTCCCGAATTTATTCATAAGCCTGCCCAGTTTTGCCTTAGAATATTCGAACCTTCATGATATTTTTCCAAAGCTTCATAAATTTCCTTTGCAGATTTGAGTGAAGAAACTTTGTCATATTCAGTTTGATTCAAACCACTTATGAGCATGCTTCTAGCTTTGCCATTATGCCTAAGCTTTGTTACATCGGTAGTGAGATCATCAACATCCCTTGGTTTGTCTTCCTTGTCTAGAAACTGATATAGACTTTTCCGCACAACCCTTCGAACAAGTGGATCTCTGGATTAGTGTGTCTCCATATGACCTTTCCACCTATTGTAGTTTTCGGTTCCCGTGAGAATATGAATGGATACATAAGTCTGTGTATTGAATGGGTCAGCCATTTGATCGATATTTTTCCTATTACAGAAATGTTAGTATACCAAAACTCTGATACAAAATGAAATTACACACCTAAAGGGGGGTGAATAGGTGTTATGACAAACTATACCCAATTTTTATTAACTATCGAATAATTAACAAACTGACTGACAGTTTGTTGTTAGGTTAAATTAATGTAATCAGTACGCTGATAGTGAATGTGCAATGTAGAAACTAATTAACAGTAAGTAAAGTACACACAAGATTTTTATCCAGGTTCAACCCCTAACTCTAATGGTTTACGTCCTGGTCCCCTAGCAAACCTGGTAAGAGAATATATTATTAATCACTGAAATGTCACAATTACAAGATCAATAACATATTTCCCCTTTCCCCTTATCACTGATAGTAGCTTGCTGATAACCCTGTTCCCTGAATCAAATGCCCTCTAAGACATGTACTAACCTAAGTACACTCTTCTCTAGCAAACTAATTCCCTAAACACTATTATCCAAGCTCACTATCCAACAATAACCAATTACAGCTTGAACAATACAATAATGAAAAAGGTAAATACACAACTCGACTATGAACCCAATAAGTATATATGCGTATATAGACTAGAGCTCAATATGAAAGATATTAAATGAAATCAGTTGTGTTTTTAGAAAAATTACAGGTGTATATTTATGAGATATAACTTGAATTGCTTGGTTAATAAAAATGAATACACCATCCATATATATAAGTGATTAACGTTCAAATAAATCAAACAACCCATAATAGTGTTAAATCCCATTCTCACGTTGGTTTGTTGTAATTATTTGACTATTAATAACCTATAAGTATAGAAGATTGATGATAGAATAAAAGATATAACGTTTGAATTGATTATCATCAGTAACATTTAAAAACCCTTATAATATGAAGTAATAGGATTTAATTTTTTTTAAATAACCTTCCTATTATTTAGAAAAGGATTTAGATGATCTCTAATAATATATAATAAACATATATACGTATTAGAGTCCTCACATGGTTATCCCTAACTTTTCTCCTTAAAAACCGCACTTGAACATTATCCTTGACTGATTCTAACGAAGACTGTTAGCCTGCTGACAGTGACTATTCTATGCTTGTGAGCTTGCTATTAGTCTGACCTGTTACTATTAGCTTAATGACATTGAGTTAAAGTATTAATCATGTAAGAATGTGTCAGTACTACGCATAGCATATAAAAGCATGCTAATAATCATGAACAACATACTATCAGCTTGCTAAGGCCTGCAAAACTTATTAGTAATGTATGATAAACCTGTAAAAGCATACTAACAAACTAATTCACAATCTATCAGCTTGCTTATAGTGTGATCATCAAAACCTTAGTACTATCAACTTTTAATATTTATTTGCTAATACACTCAGACACGTAATGTATTTATATATTATGTATAATCCTATATTTAAAATATAATTTTATTTATAGTTTGAGTCTATATTTTATTATAATCTTATTTTATATGTTTATTATTTTGATGATAAATCTAAAATAAAATTATAAAAGTAAGATACAGTAACAATCTTTATTTAGGTGTCATCGGTCATATAATACATCTTACATAATCTTATAGTATCAACTATTTTGTTTTCGAATCATATTCCTGTTATATAAACCCTATATTTTGACCCAACTATTTTATATAATATATTTGATTTTATATTTAATATCACATTTCAATCAAACTATAATTAATATAAAGTTAAAATAAAAATAAATGTGTGATAATATAAGATTTGATGATTCATGTCATGTGTAATTAGGATTGAAATTTAAAAAAAATCAATTAACTCAGTGGTTATAAATTTAAATTTAATACAATAGGTTAGAGGTTCAATTTTTTATAGTAACATAAATCCACTTATTTTTAAAATTAATAAAAAATAGTGACACTTTTGTTATTTTATATAAAATAGGAGAATAACTATAGTTTCACAAATATTTTATTTACAAATAAAGAAATGACACTTGTATATTTTATGTTAAAGTTAAAATAAAAAAATGATAAGATGGAGTTATGTAATAAGAGTTTGAAATTAAAATCAACAAACCTGTTATGCCCAATAATCGGGCATGGGTCCTAGGCAGACCCATTGTCATAATTGGAAGGCCCAATTCGCTAGTTGGGCCCATCTAAAAGCAATGCTCGTTTCTGGGTCGCTTCACTCTTAATAATCTCTAAAAATTCTAAGTAACTTGCCCTAGAATTAGCTCGCAACGCTCGTCCGCCAACCTTAGTCTTATTTCGCTACTCTAATTTAACAGAAAACATGGAATCTAGAAGGCATGAAGAGACCGAGATTTATTCCTACCCAGCTCGTTAGCCTAGCCCGCGTCGCACGCTAGCCTAGCCCGAGTCGCATGGAAGCATGAAGTGAGCCCGGCTCGCATCGAACCCGGTTCACTATCTCAGCTGGCCTAGCTGACGCTAGCCCGTCTCGCTCGCCTAGTCCGGGTTGTTTTCCCAGTTACACAAGTAGAAGGGGGGGTTGAATACTTGTGTGATCTTTTCGCCTTAGTTTCAATCAATTTCAGAAGAATCAAACTTGAACTATTTTAACAAAGATCAAAACTCAGAGAATAAAAATATCAGTGTTTTTATCATTTATGAATGAATACAAACTCTCCTAGGGTGTACACAAATCCTAGCAGCTCCTCTGTATTTTCACAACAATTCTCTCTATCTCTATGCTCTCACAAAATTTGACAATAATATTAGGTTACATAGAATGTTTATATAGAGAGTTGTCTATCAAATAATAACAGAAAATCAAATTACAATAGGAATAGAATTCCTAATTATTAGTTGATAGTTTCCTTCTGAAATTCTTTTTCCTTCCTATAGCATATCTGCAATATAAATGCCTTTATCTTCGAAGCTTTTCCTTTATGTTGATCACCTTCCAAATATAGATTTAGCTTTATAGACTCTGAAATTCTTCACACTTTGATGATCTACAGTCTCTGATAGACTATAGACTCTGATAGTCTACAGACCCCGATTGACTTCAAAACTCTAATTTGCATCCAGACTCTGGTTTCATTTTTTTCTGAAAATCTTCTAAGTACAAATGACATCTATAAATGGATGTTGAACATCTAGACTCTGATTATATATAAAATTTTAGGGACTAGAAAGACTTATTATAGATAAACTATGCTAGACCCTGTTCTAGTATTTTGTACATCATCAAATGAATATATTCATAACAATCTCCCCCTATTTATGCTTTATAAAATGTAAGCATAAATCAAGGTTTAATGATGTCAAAACTAAATAATGAAACAATTAATGTAGAACAGTACTTAAATAATTTACAAGGAAAAGAAAATTTCTACTTAATTGATCTTCTCAAAGTCTTTGTTGTTTCTTAGAAATAAGTTCAACATGTTTTCTTCAACAATGGCTAGAGCTTCCCCAACAAACTTTTTCAACTTCTTCAACTCATCAGAATTATACTTGATCTGATAGTAAGATGCTCTCAGATCATATGCATTGCTCTCATGCTCCTTCAAAATCTTTTAGTAGCAGAACACTTGGCTTTTCACTCATGGGCTGAAATTCAATGTAGTGACCCACACCTTCTCCAAATTTGATCTCCTTTGCTTCAGGTGGCATGTTATGGTCATCTCTATTTTCATCAACAAATTTCAAATTAAAGTTTCCCATTTTTTTATTAACATGTCTGTACAAAGTCAGCTTCATGTCAATTTCCTTGAACCATTTGTGTGTAATAGCTTCTTTGCTTCTGTTCACTTCATAAGATATTTGTTAAAGAAATCTGATGTACTGTAGCTCTTTAACCTTTTTAAAGAAGATGAAGTTTATTTGACTAATCCACCTAACAGTCCCTCCTTCCAGAAAATATACTAGCACTTCATTTTTCACCTTTTCTGTGCCTCCCTAACCTCATTGCGTCTTTCTTTCAAACACATTATAAACAATCTGAGCAGACACCACTTTGTTCAAGAGTTTTTGTGTGATCTTCTCAAATTTCTTATCTGTCAAGGATTGAGGATCCTTTGTTAGAGTAGAAGTCCTATCAATATCAGATTCTTCAAAGTCTCCAAGCCCTTTCTTCTTCCTGGCTCTCAATTGAAGATTTGATTGACTACATTTCCAGTAGCTAGATTTTTGACCTTCTTGACTTTTATTTTCATCAGAGTCTGTACTCTGTTTCCTCTTACCAGAGTCTGACTTAGACCCTGATTTCCCATATCCAGTCCCAGACTGGTGCGTTTGAGATGCAACCACTCCAGACTATTTTTGTTGCACACCACCAGGACCCCTAGGACCATAAGAACCATCTTTATCATCATCACCATCTCTCCTCCTTTTAACTCCCCTTGATTTATCTTCATCTTTACAGTTTCCATCCTTATGACTCCTTGAACTCCAAACTTCTTTCTTCTCCCCCTTTTTGACATCATCACCACATGTGATAGCCAAAAGAATTTGTTCCAGTATTGAGGAGATGTTGGCCTGAGCTACAATCACAGAATCAACTTTGGCAGTTAGAGAATTGACATCATTTTTAAGAGTATTTTGTGTTGCCTTAAATTCAGCTAAAGATGCCTTCACAAGAGCACCCTTAGTTTGTTGAACATAATTTAGAGACTCAAACTTGGTTTGGAGAAATGAAGTGGTGGTATTAACATTGGTCAGCTTGGTATTGATATGTGAAATATCTGTGACCACTTCAGCCAATTGATTTACAATATTTTCCCTCGCTGCTTTCTTATCATCTGCTATATCCTTGCTTTCTTGAATGAGAGAAACATCTTGTTCCTCATCAGGATAATGACCATGCTCTTGAAAAAAAGATTTCTTGTGAAAGGCTTGAAGTCTTTCAGATTGATGAATAGCCAGAATACACTTAAAAGTGTCAAAATCATCAACGCCCCTGGCCTTTGCTGTGTCCCAAGAGAGAGGAAAAGCTTGATCAAAATAAATGAAAGATGGATTCACCCCAAATTATTCTTCAGAGGTCGAATCATCAGACACATCATCAACCTGCTCTAACTTTGTAGCAAGAGGTGAGGACTTTGGTGGTAGAGTAGACTCTGAAACTACAAAAGGGACTATAGACCCTGACTCCTCCTTAGAGTGATCACACTCTGTAGACTCTGGAAGCCTAGCCTGAATAAGCATGATAAGAATTGGTTCTCCTAGCTTCAATTCTGTAGTCTCAGATGGAATATGTGGTGTAACCACCAAAGCCTCCATAACTCTATCTACTCTCCTTGATAGAGAATCCATTAAATGAATTTATGGTCTCTGTGTGAATGATTTTTTAGCAGCTAGAGCGTCCTCCTTCTCGTCAATCTGCATAATTAACATAAATGAGCTTTCATCCATCCCCTGCCCTAACTCATTAGACCAACTCTTGGAAAAATCTTGATGCCAATAACTGAAGCTAGGTTCAGGATACCTTAATCTCTCATTCTCACAGTAGGGTTGGGCACCCACTTTCCCATCCTCACTCTGGCTCTATACAGCCTTTTCTACCTCTCTTTTTGCCTGAACCAGTGTCAACCTCTCATTTTTATTTTTTTCACTCATTTGGGAGGGTGCACTCAAAGATCCTATAGAAGAGGGTGTGAGAGAAGTAACAAATGCTTCAATACCTGAACCATCTTGATGGAGGGGAACCCCTTCAAATGTCTAAAGGCTAGGGATTTCCACCAAGGGGTGAGCAACAACAAACTCTGAACCCTTACTAGTAACTTCTTTCTTTTCAGGGTCTATTGGCTTCTGTTAACCCTAATCTTAAGCTTGTGTTCTAAAACGTCTACCTGATTCATTAACTGCCTTTCTTTACTTTCTCCTGATTCTAATTCCTCTACCCTGGCCTCGAGAAGTCTATTCTTAAGGGAGAGTTTAGCATTTTCCTCATTAACAGCAATTAGATTTAGTTGGAGATTGTACATATCTTTAGTCATGGCAGCTAATTCATTTTGGTACTCAGGAATAGACATTTCATTTACGGTTAGAATTGGTACCTCTGATTGTTCTGAAGATTTTGCCATTAAAGCGAAGTTGCATAGCTCCTGATCTTCATCTTCATCAGACTCGTCCCAACCCTTCCCTTCAGTCACAACATACGCCCGGCTTCCCTTCTGTTGCTTGCTAACCAAGGCATCATATTTCTTTTTCAGATCAGCATAGGATTCCTTGGGATGAACGTACTTGGGCTTCTTGCACTCTGTTGCGAAGTGCCCCAATTCATTGCAGTTGTAGCATCTGAACTTGTTCTTTTCTACCAGGTTAGGTCTGTAGCCACTACCGGATGTGCTACCTCGGCCACTGTAACTTCCCCGACCACTTACACTACTGCCTCTGCCGCTACTGCTGCCTCTTCGGCTGAAAGAACTACCAAATCGTCCTTTACCACTTCTTTGCTTCCTGAAGCTGATATGAGCAAATTCTCGAGCAATACAAGCATATGACTTGTCTTCTAATTTGTCCAGCTCTTCAAGGGTATAGTATTCATCCTCACTTTCTTCGGATGGATCTTCAATGTCTAATACCATCCTTTCAGGATTAGCAGTTTTCAATGAGACAGTTGCAAGTGCCTTTACAGCAGACTCTTCAGCTACAAGTCCAGACTCACTTACCGCTTTGTTTTCTCCACTATTGTAGGATCTTCTTCTGTCATTTTGTTCCTGCTCCAGCTCGTAGGTCTTCAAAACACCATACAACTTTTCGAGAGAAGTATTTTTCAAGTCTCTTGACTCTCGAATGGCAGTGATCCTGTGTTCCAGATGTTTAGGCAAATTCAATAGAAACTTGATATTTGAATCTGCTAGTGGATAGACTTTATCTCTTATACTCAGCTCGATAAGCAATTTACTGTAACGTTTGTAAACATCCGCTACGCTTTCTCCTCGTTCGCATCTGAACGATTCATATTCAGATATCAGAATGCGTTTGTGATTATCTCTAACTTCCTCGGTCCCCTCCATCACCACAGCCAGTTTATCCCACATGGCTTTAGCTGTTTTTAATCCCTTTATTTGAACATAGTACTCTGAGTTTAGGGATTCAATTATGACGTTGCGTAACGACGCATCCATACCAACCAATTCTTTATCTGCGTCTGAAAACTCCATTTCCTCTTTAGGAACAGACCGGGATGGTATTAGTATCCCTCCTTCCATTCGCTCTGGCTCAATTCTCATGGATATGTATGGACCGTTTTCCAATATTCTCAAGTATACCTTGTTTATTGATTCAAGGTAAGCTCTCATCCTTCCGGTCCATTCGTCATAATGTTGTGCATCAAACGGAGGTATCTTAAATCTGTGTGCGGCGGCCATTTTAATAAAGTTTAAAATTAAGATACTACACTTTTCAAATTACAATAAATTGTATTTACTTGAAAAATTAATTATCTCACTTTAAATATCCAACACTTAATATCCAACGGATTTTGCACTTAAGATTCAAGCAAGTTAGTTTTAATCACAGGAACAGTAGCAGGGTCCACAATTTTTCAAGTCCAAACAAAAAGGTGTCCACTTTCTAGTTGACAGAAGTTCGAAATTGTCCTTTTTGTTTAGTCAATCAGTTGATTCCAGTTTTGACCACAGAAAAATCCACAAAGCTCTAAAGTACAGTATTTTGGAATTTTGTACAAATATTCCTTACACCATGACTCAGAACTTTTTAGATCTACGACTTTTTCAAGAAGAAACAAATAAAAACTTTCGGCACAAACTTCAAGAAAAAATTAGATCTGGGATTTTCAAGAACCAACTCAAACAACACAATAGGATCTCTGTTAGATGTGTTTAACAGGTGCTCTGATACCAATTGTTAGGTCCAAAGTGTTGTAGAGGGGGGGTGAATACAACTGTTTAAAAATAATGAGAGAATAAACAATATGCAGGTAATAAATGATGACACAGAATTTCAAGAATATATCATTATATTCATTGATGGATTTGCTACAACATTCATAAAAGCATCATGATCAGTTGAACAATAAATACAGCAATTAAAGCTAGATTCAACTGATCCTCTCTCTCACTTTTTGTTTTACAGTAAATGCTCTCTCTTAAAAAATTATCGTTGAAAAATACAGAGATACAAGTTTATTTTTACTAAATAAAAACAAAGTGTTGCTTTTATAATGTCATGTAGTCTTGATCTTGTCCTTTTTGTGTACGTGGCCCAATCAGGATTTTGACAACAAAAAGTACTTTAACAACAACTCTGGATCAACCGTTCACAATAAGCCACTTGTCCCTTGAACATTAAATGTTACATTTCTACCCGCATCTCGATCTTCGCCTGGACCCATCTCGATCTCGATCTATGAAAATCTCGATCTCGATCTGGGAGAATCTCGATCTCGATCTATGAAGATCTCGATCTCGATCTGGGAGAATCTCGATCTCGATCTATCGCCTGGATCGAGATTTGCCTTTGCAATGTTTTACTTCACTTGCAAATCTCGACCCGCATCTCGATCTGCTGTGGATCGACATTTGCCTTAGCAAATATGCACACATCCAATGTTGACCTTCTTTAGTGACTAATTGAGAATTAACCTTTATGAGCAAGTTTCCTTAGCTTCTTCAATTTCTTTTCCTCACTCAATTCAAATGAGATCTTCTATTACTGACATGAACTTGCCTCCAATGTCCTGACACTTGATGCAATGGTCTGGTTCATAAGTGACTAGTCTTGTAGGGGTTCTTGCTTCTGAATGTCAGTTCTCATTTGTTGATTAACCTTTACATTATCCAGATGTTGATATACATTACATGAAATCACTTTGGTCTTCTTGATACTTCTTTGACATTAATTTGATTCTCCATTAGATAAGTTAGGGCATGAGCAATACTCAGATTGAACTTCTTCTTACTTATGCATCCTTGATTAACCAAATTAGTTACTTGTAGTTACCAAGTATCATTACCATTTCTTCAGTTGATTGATTCCATGTGCTTCTTCGGTTTCTCTTGTTTTGCTATTGTTTTATCTTTTACTTAGTTGAGTTACATAGTAATTAAGTGTTACAAGTTAGTACACCTATGCCTTTCAGCTTCAGTATTCCAGTGTCAGGGTCTATGATAGACTCTGACCACTTCTGTATAACTTCATTAGAAGCCAAAGTCTTAGTGTCACCATCTTTGACTCTTGTTGCATGAGACTCCCTCTCAAAATGGATAGACTCTGACAGAATTGATTGAGGATTTTCTTCATGAGCCTCCATTAGAGTCTGTCCTCCCATATCATTGGGGTTTTCATCATCATTTTGGTGAGTTGGCAAAGAGGGCCTCTCAGCAGGCTCCTCTGTCCCACTATCACTCAACCTCTGACTAGGTGGTTCTTGTGTGGGTGAGACAGACTGAGCACCTATTCCACTAGTCACTACTGGTGCACTAGTCCCTTCTTCTAACTTCCTTCCACTACCTGCATCCTCATGTGGTTCTACCATTGTTAATGCATCCAAGTGATTTTGTAGAAAAGTCCTAGCATGGATTGAATTAATTGCCAAAGCATCTGTAAGATTGAAGAGTTCCTGCAGTTCCCTTCTCACTCTATCATAAAATGAGCCCCTGAATTGATCCAATCTACTTTGATAAGTTGGATAGATGTACTTGTTGGCAATTTTGCCTACATTATGTATAAGATAATCAACCACCTTCATTGGAAGAGGCTGAATTGTGGAAATCCAGTCAATAGTTGTGCTGTAGGTAACCCCTTTTTCCCAAATTACATCATAGTTAAAAACTAGTTGCTCAATATCAGATTCTAACTCAGCAACAGACTCTGATACTATCATTTTATGGACTTTTATCTTTTTGATCTTTTTAGTTTTTGACTTTTCAGAGTCTGACAAACCAAGTGCTTTGAGAACTTCATTTGTTCTGCCTTCTATGAGCCCAGCTGCTTGATCTTAATGTGAAGAGTTGAATAGATAACTATATAGAGTTGTGACCACATCCTGTGCAGACATTTGTAGCTCCAACTTCATTCTCTTCCTTTGGGATTCATAGGTTGTAAGAAGATCCAAGACTTGAGATTGAGTCTGATATTGCTCTGGATCTTCAACTGGTTCCACTAAAAGATATATGAATAGCAGTACCACATCACTTGGAGTAATGATTTGATCAATGAGACAGAAGGCTGCATTTATTGGCATCCCTTCCCAAAATGTTTCATGATCAGAGTCTAAAGGCAGTCTAAACTCAGACTCGGCATTAGACTCTGGTTCAGGAGTTTTCTTTCTTTCAGAGTTTGGCTCTGTCGGAGCCTTGGGAGCATCTGTTTCCTGCAAAACAGGGTTAGTAACAATTACAAGTTTGTGTGTGTGTGTGCAGAAGAAGCCTTCGTCAACCTTTTGTATTTCTTAGCACAAGATTTCTCAAAAGACTCTAGTTGAGAATCCTGAGGTGCAACCCTAGGTTTTTCAGAGACTGTAGCCTGTGGAGAGTCTACAGTCTTGGCCTTTAGGCTAGAATCAGGTGCATCATGACCTTCTTTTAGTAGAGAAAGCCGTTCAACAACCTGCTTCTCTAAGGGGTTGAACTCCTCATCACTTTTCTCATTTATAAGCTTGGTTTGTATCAATCTCCTCCTCTTTACAACTGGTGTCTTTTGAGAGACAACAGAGGTTGGTTTCTTTTTAGATTTGGATTTGTGAGATTGTTTGGAGGAAGGGGATTTGACTACTTGGGTAGGTGCAGGGGGACTCTCCATAATTTGTTCTTACACCATTTTACCAGCAAAGAAAGAAGAATTATAGATAGAAGGTTTGTAGATAGATAGTTTTACCTGCATTACCTGTTGATACACCATGGTAGGCAGGTCGGTTCCCTTCTTCTCATCAATTCTCTTGATATCAGAAAAAAATTTCCTTTACTGTTTATAGGCCTACACATAGCAATCATCTGTCAATCTAGTTAACATGTTAGGAATGAAGTGATTGAGGAGAATCATAAGAAATATACTATAATAGACTTTATTCCTCCCCTCTTGCACATTATTTAATTTAGCTCCCATTTGAGTGAGCAACATATCACTAATGTTGATCACTTTATCAAATAGGAGACTGTGGCCAATTTGATAAGTGATAAAAGTAATAGCATCAAAACCACTACACTTACCAGTAAAACATTTTATAATTTGATCAACGAAAAAGGACCATTATTTTCTCAAATAAGGCCTAGTTAACTTACTTATGTTGTCAGTGCTAGCAGTGTAACCTAATGAATTAAACATGCTCTTGATTTCAGAATCATCAACAGTTTCATCAAAAGGTTATCTCACAGGTAATTTAAACACGAAATTGATAACATCAGCAGTAACATCAAATGTAGTATCACAAAAGGTAAACATAATTTTACCCGGTTGATCCTGAGTAGGATCAACATCCATAGCAGAGCTCCAAGCCTGGGAGACAACATCCATGTGAATAACAGGAGATGCTTTCAACACATAGCTAAGCTCACTTTGTTTCAAGAAGTCCATCACATGATAGTAGTCTGTATATACACCCTTCTTGTCTCCAAGGGCTGCAACATGGTTTGTTGTCACGAACTCGAAATCCCCAAAAGTGAATGCAATTGCCTTGGGTCCCCTCTTGATGGTAGAAACAGCAGCCATTGAAGTAATTGAAATGAAAGTTCTTGAGAAAACTGGTTAGGGTTCTTGAAAAGCTCTGTGAGTATTTTTACCTTAGAAAATAATTGCAATAAATAAGTGAGTAAATTGTATGTAAAAATTCTATTTTGTTCGAAGTGCATACAATACACACGAGTCTACAACCTGTAATCAGTAAAAAGTAACTGTTAGAGTCTGCAGACACGAATTTAATCCATTTCAGAGTCTAGGTATCTAAACCATCAGAGTCCATAATATCTCAGAGTCTATAGACCCGTCAGAGTCTAGAAGTTAGACTCTGTCAAGATAAAATACCTCAAAAATTTTGCAATAACAAATTATAGTTTGATAAATCAGGGACTATAATTAAAGTACATATCTTGTTTCTTGTAATGATTGATCACTTACATATTTAACATCCCAAATTCACCTACCAGTCTGAGAAAAGTAGACTCATCAAGTGGTTTTGTTAAAATGTCTGCAATCTGTCTGTCAGTTAGAACATAATGAAGTTCAACAGTACCATTTTCAACATGTTCTCTAATAAAATGATACCTGACATGAATGTGCTTTGTTTTGGAATGTTGGACTGGATTCTCTGCAATTTTAATGGCACTAGTATTATCACAATACATAGGAATATTTAAGAATGTTAGTCCATAATCAAGTAACTAATTTCTCATCCACAGAATTTGAGCACAGCAACTTCCAGCTGCTATGTATTCAGCCTCAGCTGTTGAGGTTGATACAATCTGTTGTTTCTTGCTAAACCAAGAAATTAATATGTTGCCAAGAAATTGGTATTGTCTTGTTGTGCTTTTCCTGTCCACTTTGCATCCTGCATAGTCAAAGTCTGAATAACCAATTAGTGAAAAATTAGACTCTCTAGGATACCAAAGTCCAAGCATTTGTTCACCCTTGTGATATCTGAAAATTCTTTTTACAGCTATCAAATGTGATTCTCTAGGGCCAGCCTAAAATCTAGCACACATGTATGTTGCAAACATTATATCTGGTCTACTAGCTGTTAAATATAACAATGAGCCAATCATATCTCTATAGCTAGTTTTGTCAACTTTCTTACCCTTTGGTTCAGAGTCTAGCTTAGTGGTTGTTGACATGGGAGTTTTGGTAGTTGCACAATCTTGCATATTTTCTTCAATAGTTCTTTCACATACTTTGATTTATTGATGAAAATTCCATCATTAGTCGGTTTGACTTGAAGTCCCAAAAAGAATTTTAACTCTCCCATCATGCTCATTTCATAATTTGACTGCATTAATTTGCTAAACTTTTCACAGAGTTTTTCATTAGTAGAACGAAATATAATATCATCAACATAAATTTGGACAAGCAAAATATCACCGTTATGTTTTCTAATAAAGAGAGTTTTGTCAATGGTACCTCTAATGAAACCATTTTCAAGAAGAAATTTTGATAGAGTTTCATACCATTTTGTAGGTGATTGCCTCAATCCATATAGTGCCTTGTCTAACCTGTAAACATGATCAGGAAACTTTCGATCAACAAATCCTGGTGGTTGCTCCACATAGACTTCTTCCTCCAATTTTCCATTCAAGAAGGCACTTTTCACATCCATCTGATACACCTTAAATTTTGAATGAGCCGCAAATGCAAGAAATATTCTGATAACTTCCAATCTTGCGACTGGTGCAAAAGTTTCATCATAGTCAATTCCTTCCTCCTGAGAGTATCCTTTGGCAACTAGCCTTGCTTTGTTTCTAATCATTGTTCCATTCTCATCAAGTTTTTTTATGAATACCCATTTTGCACCAATAATTGATCTATTTCTGGGTCTTGGTACAAGTTTCCACACTTTATTTCTCTCAAATTCATTCAATTCCTCTTGCATTGTAATAATCCAATTAAGGTCTTGCAAAGTTTCCTCAATTTTCTTGGGTTCATTCTTTGAGAGAAAACAGCTATAAAGACATTCATTTTGAGTGGCTGTTCTAGTTTGTACACCACTCTTAGGATCACCAATTATCAAATCAGGAGTGTGATCCCTTGCCCATTTTCTAACTGGTGGAAGATTGGTTCTTGAACTTGAAGATCCCCCTAAATCATTGGCATTTCCTGTATATGAGTGAAATTTAAATGAAGAGGCTCCCCCTGAATTGCTTGACTTTGAAAAGTATTCAGAGTTTCCTGATCCAGACCCTGATGAGTTAGACTCTGAAGAACTTGATTCTGTCTGTCTAGACTCTGCATAGGTAGACTCTGAACTGTTAGACTCTATGTTGATTGGAGTTGAATTTCCTGGCTCCCCCTCAGAGTGTGCAGGTTCCTGTGTTGTTTTAGGAGTATTTTGAGACTCTTCATCCTCATCATCTTCTTCTATCTCAGAACATTTAAGATTTTTAAATTCCAGTGTTGTAGACTCTGACTCATCCTGCAATCCTGTAATCTTTTTGTCATCAAATGCAACATGAATAGATTCCATTACAATTCTGGTTATGAGATTAAAGACTCTGAATGCCTTTGTATTTGGTGCATATCCAAGGAAGATAGCTTCATCAGCCTTGGCTTTAAATTTGCTTAGATTTTTAGGGTGTACTTTTAGTACAAAGTATTTGCATCCAAATATGTGAAAGTGTTTCACACTTGGCTTCTTGTTCTTCACCATTTCATAGGGAGTCTTTCCATGCATATTAATCAATGTACAGTTTTGAGTGAAATATGTTGTACTGACTGCCTCAGCCCAAAAATATACTGGTAGTTTAGACTCTGCTAACATTGTCCTGACAGCTTCTATGAGTGTTCTATTCTTTCTCTCCACAACTCCATTTTGTTGGGGTGTTCCTGGTGCAGAAAATTGTTGAGTAATTCCATTTGATGCACAGTATTCCTCTATGATTGAATTCTTGAATTCAGTACCATTGTCACTCCTTAGAACTATAACTGTCTTCTTTGATTTTGTTTCCAGAAAAGTGATATGGTCTATTATATGTTGTGGATCTTCATCCTTTGAATACAGAAAGAAAACCCATGTGAATCTTGTAAAATCATCTACAATGACAAGAGCATATTTCTTTTTATTAATTGACATCACATTTACTGGACCAAATAAATCAAAGTGTAATAGATAAAAGGCTTCAGAAATGGTATTTATTGTCTTTCTCTTGAAGGATGTTTTCCTTTGCTTTCCAAGTTGACATGCTTTACAAAGTCCATCTTACACAAAGTCAACCTGTGGTAGTCCTCTCACAAGACTCTGTTTCACCAACTTGTTGAATGTTTTGAAGTTGATGTGTGACAATTTCTTATGCCATTTCCAGCTTTCTTTAGTTGAGGCCTTGCTATATAGACATGTGACTTCATTGTGAGTGCAATCCTCCAAGTTGGCTTCATATATGTTACCATGTCTGTGCCCTTTGAAAACCAAAATGCATGTTTCTTTGTGAGTCACAAGACACTCTTTGTTGTCAAAGCCAGTATAGTAACATTTATCTCCAAGTTGACTTATGTTGATTAAGTTATGTTTCAAGCCATCAACTAGAGCTACTTCATCAATGATGACATTCCTAAGTACAATCTTGCCATATCCCAGTATTTGTCCTTTATTGCCATCTCCAAAGGATACTTCTGGGCCAGTCATCTCCACAAAGTCTGTAAGCAGGGATTTATTTCCAGTCATGTGCCCTGAGCATCCACTGTCCAGGATTAGGGTTACTCTCTTTACCCTGGTTCACTGCATACATATAGGAACTAGTTAGATGTTTTGAGGACCCAAACATTTTTGGATCCTTTACTACTAACTTTGGGTGAAACAGGCTTAGTATTTTTCACTTTTGTTTTACCTATCTCCTTTGTTGCTTTAGACTCTAGTGGAGTCTTGACAGTGTCATACCAACTTTTATCAATTGAAGATTTTAGTTTATAAAAATTGTAATAAAAATCATGATAGTCCCTACACATATAAATTGAATAAAATATGCTACCACAGTGATAACAAGGCTTCTGTGGAATGTAGTGACTTTTCAGAGTCTGAGAAGGAATAAACTCTGATTTCTTCTCAATCTTTGTTTTACAGTCTAGAGGTAAATGGTTGTGGTTTCCACATCTATAACACTTCTTTCTAGGAGCATTAAGATCCTTTTGATAATTATTGACATTATTAATGCATTCCTTAGCATTCATATTTCTCTTAGTCTTGCTAGACTCTGACAGACTGTCTATTCTTTCCTTTAACTTAGACTTAGATAGAAAACCTATATTTATTTTTTCACGGGTTTCTATTTTTCTTGGTCATCAGTTTTATTAGTATTCCTATTGGCCCTAGTGGAATTAGGGTCATTAGAAATATTGGTTGTTGATTCTGATGAAACAAATTTAACAGGAACAGAGGTTTTTCTATTTTTAGTCTCAGTGGATTGACTAGCTTCCTTTTTGTCATTATTCTCAATAATAGGTCTTTTGTCTTGACTCTTGTCATAGCCTAGACCAGCAGTTTGACAAACATTCTGATTATTGAGAATTTCCTGAACTTTTCTACTAGAGTTTGTCCAAACTTTGAATTGAAGCCTTTCTTCCTCTAGTTCTTTCTTAACAAAGTCATAGGCTTTTAAGACTTCAGTGTAGTTATGTATGCATTTCTCAGAATCCTTTTTGTATTCTTCCATAAACACTAATTCAGACTCTAAATGGTTATTCCTACTTGTCAAGGTTAAATTTTCTTCTATTAACTTGTCATTGTCATTAGTGAGAGACCTACAGTTTGTCATTATATTTTTAATCTCACTTTGTACAATTTTTATACCATCAGAGTCTAAATTGAGTAAAGATTCAGGAGAAAAGATCGATACCTGAGTTTTAGGAGATGAAGGTTCTTTGGGAGATTCTAATTTTTCTGAGGAGACAACCATCAATGCTAGATTTTCATAATCAATTTCATCCTCTAAGCTTGAATATGCCCAATCATTTCCTACTGAGAGAAGTGCCTTTCCATTGCCTTGACTTTTTGCTTTTCTACATTCACTAGCAAAGTGCCCCAATATTCCACAGTTGAAACACTTGACTTTTGCCTTGTCAAGTTTGATAATGGTGCTTTTGCTCTTCTCAACCTTTTCATCTTTTTTCTTGAATGATGGTCTTTTGCTGAATTTTACAGTTCTTTTGTTGAATTTCATGCTTTTGAAATTCTTAGCAAACATAGCCATCATTTGACTCAGATCAATCTCATCTTCAGAATCAGAGTCTGTCTCAGTAGACTCTGATTCAACAACAGTCTTACCCTTCTTCTTTGATCTTTAACTCTTGATTTTTTGGGTTCTTTCTATTGTTCTCTTTCAGACTCCATCAAGAGAGCCACTGATTTTGCTTTCATAGACTTCTTGTTCTTTCTCTATTGCATCTCTAGATCATATGTTTTGAGTCTGCCATACAATTCTTCCAAGGAGATTTCATCTAAATCCCTTGCTTCTCTTATGGCTGTTGTTTTGTTGTCCCACTCTTCAGGAAGGGCTCTCAGAAACTTGGTGTTTGTATCTTCAGAATCATAAACCTTACCAAGTATAGCCATCTCATTCAGGAGTTTTGTGAACCTATCACACATCTCAATAATAGATTCCCCATATTTAACCTCAAAATACTCATACTCCTGAATTAGCAGAGACCTTGCATTCTTCTTGACATCATTAGTCCCTTCACAGTGCACTTTAAGTTTTGTCCATATCTCCTTAGCAGTCTTGCATGATATGACACAGTTTGTAAGAACAGAATCCAAACTGTTAAAGAGAATGTTTTTGACTTTTGCCTCCTTAAGGACATTTTCTTTGTCCTCCTTTGACCACTCAGCCTTTGGTTTATTGACAAAGTGCTCTTCAATTATTTTTCCTTTTTCAGTGGTTTGAGGAACAAGTCTTGAGGGCACATAGGGTCCATCATGAATCCTGTCAAGATAGTCAGGGTCTGTAGCTGCCAGTTGGTGCAGAATCTTAACCTTCCAGTGGGTGTACCATACTGAACTCGAGTCCAATTACTAAAATCGCAAGACTTGTGAGTAATCGAATTTATATTCGAGATTATAAGTCGAACTCGAACATATCGAACTATTGTCGAGTCGAACTTCAAACTTAAATTTATGACTCGATTTCAAGTATGAACTATTTAGTTGAGTTCAAACTCGAACATGATATTATTCAACTCCATTACTGCCCTAAGACTCTATAGTAACTAAAATATATGTGAATTAGACTTAATTATAATTAATTAAATATAAAACAACTAATAGATTTTAATAAGGGAAAGAAGGTTAAAATGGAGTATCAAATGAATATTAATAAAAATATTCATTAAGGTTGTAAGTAAAGTGAAATGATATTAATAAGGATATTAGTAATTAAAGGCATAATTTAAACTCATGGGGGGGTGAGGGTATAAATGTAAATTTATCCGAATTAAATTGGCTCATGTTGGAGTATTAGATATACAATAGATTATCATTCTGGAGCTAACTAGCCTAACTGCTAATCCATCAGACGCTATCTGAACGCTATTTGGACGACCTTTATGGATATCACCCTACCCGAGTCATAATAGGCATATTCTCTACATAGGAACGCTACCCTAGCCGGGTCACAATAGGCCTAACTCTCTACGAGAGAGCCCACGCTTTACAAATCCATGACAGTCCTCCACGCCCGAATGGGCTTGGGCCATGTCGGTTAAAGGCCCTTTGGCAAGCTTGCCCTCCACGTCCATAAACTTGGGTCAAGGCCCTCCACGTTTAATGGACTTGGGCTTCATGGACCAAGGAAAAACCTAGCCCATCTAGGTAACCTACCTTATAAGAACTACGTGTGACTTGAACCCATATAAATAATGTACGTAGGCCTCTTGTTTTAGTGATTGACAGTTTGCAGCAAGAGACTCTCTCTAGCAGACAAACGAATCGCTAGCAAGATCAGCACCAAAATACATCACTTTCTATCGTGTTTTTTGTGTGTTCTTCATAAAAAATGGGGGCAAATCTATATTATTTGCTCCGTGATTCCAGCAACTTCCAAATTTGTGTTGTTACAAATTTCTCCCAATAACAATTGGTCCTGGAATGAGGGGATTTATATCTAAGGGAGAAGGATGTCTAACGCTAGGAGTAGTGAGAACAGACAGGCTCATTAGGGCGATGCTAAGAAAAAGGGTGAGACCCCGAAGGACAATGAATAGACTCCACTTCAACCATCACCACCTCCACCTCAGATTAACCCGAGGGTCATCCAATGTCTGGAACATTGGAATGCCCAACTCATTCAGGTCAAAGACAAGCTAGCACGGGTGGAGAAGAAGAAGAGAGCCCCAAGGAAGTTTATTGATAGCAGTGCTAGGCGGAGATCTAGAAGGTACAAGGCGAGGAGGCGCCTCAAGGATACTGTGGAGCCCCGGGATCTCATGCATGACTTTGATCAGGAAGGAGATAACCACCAGAAAGATGAGTCATTGGAGAGGGATGAGATACCCCACAATCAGGTAGAGTGTGGCCGCAGTCTGATCACTCGATCCCCGTCCAGGCCCGTTCCCGCTGAGGCGAGGTCTACTAGTGTTCTTCATAGGTTCAGAAAGAAGCTAACCGAGCATGACTTAAGATTGAAGTTGGATGGAACTCAGGCCAAGAATGCTAGTAGGAGACCTACTAGCCCACCTCGCCGCAAGGAGAGACCCGCTGCAATCGCAAGATGGACCAGTCCCCAAGGCGTGCCCATAGGTAGGAGAGGTCCTCACCCTAGAGTGAGATGAGAAGCGGTAAACACCGGGAGGAACATGAGGCCCACTCTTCGGTTAAGACTAAGGGAGGGCACTACAAAAAAGGTCATATCCCATCTCAAAGGGGTAGCAATAGATATCAGAATGGAGATAAAAAACTAGGAGACCTCAAGCTAGACGATCTCAGAAAGATCATGGACAAGATAGAAAAGGAGAAGAACACCTCGGTTGTTCTATCCACTCAGTCTCCTTTCATTGATTATATAAGAACTGCTCCTCTCCCACACATGTTCCGTAACAATCTCAGCCTCACTTATAGTAGTGAGACTGATCCGGTAGAATATCTAATCCGCTTCAACACTGAGATGGAGGTGTACTGAGTCTCCTTACAAGCCCGTTGTCGGCTCTTCACCGCCTCATTTCGGGAGAATGCCCAACTGTTAGAAATTTTTTGATTGCTGGGTTGAAAGAGGGGACTGACTTCTGGAAAAGCTTGTAGACAAAGACCCTCGAGAAATTATCTGAATTTTACAAGCAGGCTGAACCCTTCAAATGGGTAGAGAAGTCTAAGCTAGAGCTGAAGAGTAATAATGAGGGTAACAAGAAGAGAAGCGGCAAGCACATGCGATCCCCTAGCCCTGTGGATAGAAGGAGGGATCGTAAGATAGAAGTCCTAGCCTAGTCAGGTCGGATAGAGGAAGGAGGGGCAGATCTCCCCTCACTAGCTGGGAGGACGACAAGAAAGGTTACACCCCTTTGGTAACGTCTATTGAGCACATCTATGCAATCAACTCTAATAAGGGGATCTTTAAGAAGCCATCTCCCATGAATTCATACGGAAAGAAGGATGCTAGAAAGTATTGTTTTTTCATTATTAGACCGGCCACGAGACTGCCGATTGCAGGAAGCTCAAAGATCATATCGATGATCTCATCAGAGGTGGGCAGCTCACAGAGTGGGTTGTCCGAGAGGTGAAGAAGTACAAGGGCTCAGACTATAGAAACATGCCTCCGCCTAGCGGCACGAATGATAAAGATCAGGATGAGAGACTACCCGGGCAGGTAGTATTCATGTGATCATGGGAGGCCCTCACCTTGAGGGAGATAGTAAAAAAGCAATGGAGAGGTATGCTAGATAAGCTAAGGAACGGTCTCTCACCAACATACACCACATCTCTCCGAGGCCCCGCAAGATTTTTAAGGGGGAGGAGACCGACATCATGTTTATTGAGGAAGATGCTAAATGGGTTCACCATCCCCATAACAATGCACTGGTCGTAAAGGTGAAGATTGGAGCTATTAGTGTGCACATAGTACTTGTTGATAATGGGAGCGTTGTCAATGTTTTCACCTATGAGGCCTATCAGAAAATAGGTTTCCTAGATAAAGACCTCTTACCCACTATCGGACAACTATATGGGCTCACTGGAGCTTCGATTAACATTAAAGGGCTCATCAGACTTCCTATTACTTTGGGAGAAGAACCTTGCATGGCTACACAGGTTGCTGAGTTTATGGTGGTGCAACAGCCCTCCGCGTATAAGGCTATCATTGGGCGGCCCATCTTGAAGGAGATGATGGTGGTAACCTCAATCTATCACCTCTCAATGAAGTTTTCTACACCAAAGGGGTTGGATGTGTTAAGGGTTGCTAGTATAAGTCCTGAGACTAGTACAACAAGGCTCTCAAAGTAGTAGAGAGGGATAATAAGGCTAATAAGGATGCAGGGGTCGATTCAAAAAAGGAGGATGCTATGTATAACACCATTTCTATGGGAGAGCTCCCCCAAGACTATTTTCAGAACCTGTCACTCCGGGTAGAGCCAGACTCGGGGGTACTTGCACAAAGGAATACTATCATTAGCAGACACTAAGTGTGGGCAGTTCAATCTAGTTATCTACAGACTTAGCATTCTCATTTTCATTCTAAGTCCCAGGGGTATTAGTGTTATATAGACACCTCCCTATTGGCGTTGTATAGACTCACTGGTTTGACAATTATTGTGCCTGCATCATGTTACTAAAGATAAGGCCAACCCTCGTAAATAAGCTAGGTTAGGTGAAAAACCAGGCAAGTAGCCCCCGAGTCTTTAATTAATTTTAGTGAACACATTAGAGAATTTTAATTAATTTTAATATTATAATATTAAATCTAAAATTTTAATTAATTTTAAAAATAATATTTTTAATTTGTAGTTCATTAAATTGTTCACTAAAAGTTCATCAAAGTGTTCAATTATAATATTTAAATATTACAATATTAAAATTAAAGTTTTTTGAAATATTCACCAAAAATTATTAAAAATGTTCACTTATAATATTAAATTCATTTAATAGTAAATATAAAAATTATTTTGCGGGTGTGACATTCATAGCCAAAATAGAATGTATTTGACACGAAATGAAACGTACTCTGGGTACAGGTGTGTCCCATTGAAGTGTATTTACCAAAATAGTGTTGGAGTGCCTAACAATCAATCCTAATCTCGTACGTAACTGAGAACCACCGCTTCAACAATCGCGGCACCCTAGCTGAGAACCAACGCTTAGGCCTCTCTCTCTCAGCCCCTAACAGAATCAAATCACAGGTCAGTAATCTATACATACACACATCTGTATCTGTATTAATCTCTATATTATCACTCGATTACTTTAGAATTTCACACACTCATGCATATGTATATTCATTTTTTTTAATTACAAAATGTTATGATTCGTGTGTGAAAATCTGTGTGTATATGTAGATTCTTTGTGATTATATCTATTTTTTTCCTTTTATGATCTTGTGTTTACATTAAATGTTGTATATACTTGCAAGGGTTTGTATATTTGTTTGATTAAGTGTTCATTTCTGCCCGTTTATGATTTGTTGTGTTTTGTAGAAGATGATGATTTTTAGTAGCTTTTCTGTGTGCTTGTGTGTGTGCAGCCTCTCTCTCTCCCCCTCTCCCCCTCTCTCATTAGTTGGATAATTAAGTGCAGTGAAATTGTTTAAAAAAGCGAAAGTATATGTTTACAAATAACTAGCAACTGCGTACTTGATTTGGTTCATGTCGCTATTAGTTGTAGCTTTCAATATTTTTTCTCTAGTTTTATTAACAAAGTATAGTCATATAAATTATTTTTGGATTGTTGGAAGTATTTGTGTATTTTGAGGATATAAAGTATATGTCCGTGCACTTTCTAAAATGTTTTTCTTGGGTTTGTGTAATGAATTTGTTCTCCGATTAGTTCATTTTTGTGCTTATATACAGATATTCTCTTTTGTTTTGATTGTGTTTTGTAGAAGATGATGATTTTTAGTGGCTTTGTTTTGTGTTATTTGTGTATACTTCTTCTTTCTAAACCTTTTGGAGAGCATGCTGATTTATAGCCCCCCCTCCTGTCTGTCATTTGTAATTTCTATTACCCCATGACTTATTTGGTTGGGTTATTGCTTTTGGGTATTTGAGTTTAGTTAAGTAGTTAACTACTTAAATGATTAAGTTTGCTTTTGTTGTAGTTTTGTATACTTGTATTATATATAGCTGATCTTGTTTAACAATTTGAGTGTTTCAGTGTTTATGCTCCCACCAGATTAATTGCTTTGTTTTTTTAATAATTATTCTGTTTGCATGCTTTTATTTTATTATTTGCCTTTTAACTTGTGAATGTCAAAAACATCATTTGGCTTAAGAAGATATGTTGATATCGGAAAAACCCATTGCGTGCAGGCTTGAAACACCTATGGCTAACATCGAAAAAGAAGGGCAAGCCATTTTGGAACAACCTATCCCTAGTAAGATGTTCTGCCTTTATGATCTCAACTGGTTTATGCTGATTCCTGTATCAACCGAGATGACCCTTGAGGAGTTCAGAGCCCTTTCCCTACCTGAAGACCATGTACCTGATCAAATTATCAATCCACTTGCCATGCTCCCAAGAGATATAAGAAGATCAGTGGTTTCAGTGGCCTCTACGGTATACTGTATTGGAGGATCTAAATGTATTAAGCCGGGGGTGCACCAACCTAAAAATGAGGTCACCAAGTTCCACTTATATCAACCAACATTCAAACTCGAGTCTTGCTGTGATATGATACAGCCTAGAGCCTCTCCTGCTGTGGTCTCAATTTGCGGAAAGATATATGTCTTTGGGGGGCTTTCATATGGTGAAGCAAATGGCAATGACTGTCCATGGGCCGAGTTCCTAGACACAAATGAGCCTGAGAGTGAGCAAAAATGGAAACCACTGAAGGAACCTCCATTCCGCTTATCGGAGCCATTTGCCGTCCAATATGAGGCTCAAACCATCTTGATTGGCAGCAGTTGCGACATGAAGCAGGGTGCTGTTATCTACAACGTGGCTGATCAGTCTTCACCAAGTTATTACAAGTTTAATGCAGTTATGTCACATGCTTGTGTGACAGCCCCTGTTACTACTTTGAGTACTAAGACTATGTATTGGATTGATGGCATGTTTTTGAGAGCCTATGAATTGGACACGCACGTTCACTACCAAGTGTCCATGCATGACGTGTTTCCTAATTTCGATAGCTTTTTTACAAACACAATGCAGGGGCCTGTTTTGGTGCACTTAAAAGGCGACCTGTTCAACATGTTCACCATTTTTAGCCTTTCAGATTCTTATGGTGCAACAGATGGATTAGTGGAGTGCATCAAATTACAAGTTACCAAGTCTAAACTTAAATCTGGTGAAGGGGTTTTGCAGGTTGTTCGTGTGGGCTATAAGTCCTACAAGTCTGATTTGATGTGGAAAATTTGTGGAGCCTTGCCCATGTAAGAAAGCTTTTTCCACGATAGCTATATTTGTTTCATGTGTACTTATTTGTACCATGTTTTCTTCACAAACATGTCCCCGTAGGCATAAATCTGGTGTCTTGTTAATGTAAGAAATTTCTTAATTGCATGCTAACTATATAAGTTTACCTATTATACCTGTGAACTCGGACACCTTACTTTCTTCACAAAACATTGTTTTTCAGTTTGCAATTTCTGTTTGATTTTAGCTTACAAACTGATGAAATGGATTTTTTACATCTATTTTTGTCTGGGCTTTTGCGGCAGTGTGGAGAGACAAAGCTAGGTGACTCAATGAAATGACACACAGTTTGACCACTATGCTATGTATGGTATGGTTCCCTGCTTTATGTTTTTACCTGTTTACTCTTTTTTTTCAATTAATTTTAGTATTGTTGAGTGTCTTTGTTTTAATTAATGTTTCAACTTAATTCAACTGATAGGAAACTCTTTGACGTCATTATATGAATGTAAGACATTTTATCAAACAGAATGATTAATATTGTATGTTCAGTGTGCAAAAGCTTCTATTGTATATGTCGAAATAGTATTTAACTTTGTAATCACGAGGGTAATATCATTTTAATTTTGTAAAGTGCGAAATTAATATAATGGTAAACTGATTTTTTAGGACTCTAATACATTACCTATTGTCATCTTCTCATTCAGAAGTATTTCTGAATAATTTGAATTGATCTAGTTCTAGCTCACATCTGATTTATTGATTTGTTTCTTTGACATTCATTAGGAATTGATAAATCACTTTGACTTACTGCAGAAGCAATTCAAAATGGTATAAATATGGCTTGTTACATAGGATGGGACAATGAGGATACAGATAGTATAACTCACACTAAAAGTAATGACCTTTAGTGATTAGTTCACTTTTTTTATATGTTAAACACCCTTGACAACCACTTGTGGATCTTGTATATGTTTTTTTATCAGCAATATTATTTTATTTAACCGGTGTGTTAGTTCTGGATACTTAATAACGATGCATGAAACTTGTGCTATTAAATATTAAACTAATTATGTGGAGACTGCCTATTAGTAAAGTATCTAGGGTCTAAGTTTTTTAAAACAAAAAAATAATCACAATGCACGGCATTTAACTCCGAGTCACATATGAAAAAAAATGAGAGACTAAGCTTTTCTGGATTGTCCTATGTCTAGTTTGACAGTGTGATAATGTAAAGCATGCTTGAAGCTAATCAGCTATATTTAGTTTAGATGTAAATTTTTCATCCTGCAGACCTGCACATAATTGGAAGTCTATTGCCCCTTTGTTGTAATGATAAGAGTTATTACAAAGAGTTGTGGCCTTTAATAAGCTTGTAAATTGATACTCTATGTTTTTTGAGTACCTTGCAATTTAGTTATATAGTGAAATGGGCGGGGATTCAAGAACATGCATCCTTGTATTGACAAATATTGCAAATTAGAGATTTGTTATAGTAATTCCCCTTTAGACTTGCTAAGTACTTGGTTAGGACTGAGTTTGGACAATTTCATTCGCATAGTTCCGAAGTTTTTCGTTCCGAAGTTTTTCGTAGAATAATAAAAGTATTTTGTGCCACCTTGTGTTTAATCATTTGGGAATGTAAGAAACAAGTGTACCTCATAGCCAGGGACAGGGCACCGTATATCATTGATTCAGGCAAATACTAGGTATACTTTTGCTCTAAGCTGGCTAAATGTTTAGTTTGTTATTCACCAGAGTTTATGGGCTAAGTACCATATCTCTGATAGAAATATCATCTCTGAGTTGAAAGATTAGAAGTGTGTGATATATTAGAATCTGTGGAATGTACTGTTTGGTTCAGGCAGTGAAAAAGTGCTTATAACTATGATTAGGAATACAACTATCACTGTAACAGTGGCTTTGGAGTTTGGACTACCAGTACAACTGTTGTGCTGTGTATTTTTATTTTGTGTGTTTCTCTAGCAAAGTTTAAGTTTTTTTTTTTTTTGGTGAAGGGACTAATATTTTACATTTATGTTTACAGATTTGACAGTCTCCGAAGATGAATGTAATTTTAGAGACAAAGATGGACCTATGTCCCATATTGCGATGTTAGTTGGACTCTGTTTTTTTGCTCATTATTGTTTTCAAAATGCTGATATGGTAATTAGAATTTGAAAATTGGGTTAAATTTGATATTTAATGTGATGATATCTTTGCAATTTCATCTTTTTAAGTGCACATTTGATTTACATTCTGCTTCCTCAGTCTTCCCGATCAATAGTTATCACTTTGAAGAGAGATTCGAACACACATTTTAATTTTTCTATACGGTATAGTTCTATAATTTATTTTTTTATTTTTTTTATTCTGAATAATAATTTAATGTTTACATTTTTGTTTAAAAAAAATTAAAAAATAAATTATGTAACTATATGGATAACTATTGGTTGGGATGGATGGTTGGTGTAATATTTATCTCCTATTTCCCGATAAATAAATTTGGAAATTTTCTGGTGATTGACTGGAATAAAATGTACTAGGGGTCATTTGGTTGAGCTCAACTTGTCTAATCTAGTATTTTTAAAGTTTGTTTGTGATGTGCGGGCTGAAAGATAACACACACTTTTTGTTTATAAATCTATCTATTATCTGAATCCAATGAATAACATCCGAATTTGTTTTTTTTAACAGAATTTCTATTAAATAATGATTTGTTTCATTAAAAAAAATGTAAAAGTATGATTTTTTTAGACCAAATTTTAAATGTTGATTGTTAGGTGCTGTAGAGATGATATTTTTTATATATGTTCCAAGTTTAAATAAACTTAAATATTCTTATAATATTAAATTTAAATAATTTATTATATATATTGAGATTGCCGGGTCTGAGGATGATCTCTCTCGAGATTTGCCTAAGGTTAAAAGGAAAAGTGTATAAATTAGGGGTATTTTTGTGAATGTAGGAGGTATTGTATATACTTACAAGTTTGTCATTAAAATTTATATTTAAAAAAAAACCTAATATGATTAAATATGGAAACATTTTTATAATTGAATGACCAACATCTTTGTAAACAAGGGAATAATTTATTGACAATAATTGAGTGATTTGTTACCTAATTAGTTACAATAAAGAATATTAATATTAAAATTTTATAATATTAAATATTAATAAATACATTCAACAACTTTAGTAAAAAATTAATGTGTTACTAATATTTAATATTATAATATTAACAATCTATAAGTTGTTCTTTTAAGTTCTTTAAGATGTTCACTGATATTTAATATTATAATATAAAATTCTCAAAATTGTTAACTAATATTTACTATATAATATTAAATTTCTTTGAGGTATTCAATAATAGTTCACTAATATTTTATATTTTAAATTATTTAATATTAAATATTAGTGAACAACTTAAAGAACTTTAATACTATAATCTTAAATATTGAACACCTTAAAAAACTTTGATATCATAATATTATTTAGTGAATACCACAAAAAACTTTAATATTTTAATTTAATATACTAATGTTGTAATATCAGTAAACAACTTAAGAAATTCTTTATAACGTTTATAGAGGTTTTATATATTGTAATATTTAATACGCAAATGTATTTATTAAGATTTTTTAAAATGTTGTGCAAATTATATTTTTGAAATTAATATTATAATTACTTACGTGAACGTTTTAAAGAATTTTAGTGAACACATTAGAGAATTTTAATTAATTTTAATATTAAAATATTAAATATAAAATTTTAATTAATTTTAAAAATAATAAATTTATTTTGTAGTTCATTAAGTTGTTCACTAAAAGTTCATCAAAGTATGCAATTATAATATTTAAATATTATAGCATTAAAATTATTTCAAGTGTTTTTTAATATTACAATATTAAATATAAGAGTTTAATATTGAAGTTCTTCAAAATATTCATTTATAATATTAAACTATTATAATATTGTAATATTAAGATTTTTTGAGAGGTTCACTAAAAGTTCATCAAAGTGTCCAATGATAATATTCAAATATTATAATATTAAAGTTCTTTAATGTGGTTATAATATTATAATATTAAATATTAAAGTATAATATTAAAGTTCTTTAAAATATTAACTTATAATATTAAAATATTAAAGTTTTTTGAAATATTCACCTAAAGTTATTAAAAGTGTCCACTTATAGTATTAAATCCACTTCATAAAAAATAGAAAAATTTTCATACAAATATCTATTTTTGTAACAGTTAGTTAGCAGATGTGACATTCATTGCCCAACGGTTAACTACTAGCATTAAAGTGACGAGTTGAGATGTTGAGGTCTTGAGTTCAATTCATATTTAGACCCATTTAATTTTTTTAAAATTTTTAGTATTATAATATTAAGATTTTTTTGAAATGTTCATTAAAAGCTCATCAAAGTATTCACTAATATTTTTATATTATAATATTTAGTTCTTTCGGATGTTCACTAATATTTTGATAATATTTTAGATTTAAAGTTTTTTACTATTAAATATTAGTAAAAAACTTTAAGAACTTTAGTGTACAAATTAAAGAATTTGAAATGTTCATTAAAAGTTGAAAGTCATATGATTAGTCTTATTTCTAATAAGTAGATGACAACTCAACTCAGATAAGAAAGCGAAGTAAATAATAAATATTAAATATAAAGGAAGAAAAAAAAGAAACCAAGACAGGACAAGATAAGACACAAAGGTTATTGTTGAAGAACAAAAAAGTTTTATCTACGTCAACAATAGTCCTACAGTCAAGACTTTAATTTAATTCTGTATTAATTAATTAAATTAATTAGTTAATTTAATTAGTAAATTAATTCACTTAGAATTATTTTATTTCTTAAATTAATTAAAGGATTAATTATGTGAGATACAGTCTTTTTAGTAGGTTTTGGATTATTTTGTCTAAACATTAAGTGTAAATTAAATTAGAAATAGGAAATTACTAAAGAATATAATAAACCTCCCTTAGGCTCATTCAAAGTGACAGTCAACGAGTAGAAAGTCAAACTTGGTCAAATTGCTTTTATAAACTAACCAAATAATTTTCTTTCAACATATAATTAGACAAGATTTATCAAAATAATGATAAAATCAAATCTAATTTATATATGTTATATTTTGAGGCAAAGACTGAAGACGAACAAATACAGTATTTTAACACTGCTTTTACGAAACAAAAATTGTAACATCAAAACAAAAGAGTGTTGGTTTAAAAGGTTTTCAAGGGAATATATTTAATATATTTTCTAAACTTATTTTTTCAATTTATCTTCAACAAAGTCCTACCTAAATGTAAAATATAGATTTTATCCCGGAAACCCCTAACTGCCTTATTTAAATGGATAAAACTGCATTTTAATTCAAACAAAAATATTTCATGAACCTCACAGTCATCATTTATTTAGAAATATTATGTTTGAATATATTTCATGTTAAAACTTTAGTCTAAACGTTGACAAGTTCCGATAAATGGCTATCGATTATTGTTTCGGCCTATAGGGACAGCAAAACGACCGTTTTCTCAAAGAAATAGTTACACATGTCCAAATGACTTGAAACTTGGGGAATGTCACTAGAATAATGAAAAAGAATTTTAGGATTTTTTTCATAATTTTTGGGTGACTTTTATTTTTGGCCTATATCTTCGATACGTAATTGAATGTTCGGCCAATTAAAAGTCAATGAAGGTCAACTCCAAATTGAGTAGGATTTTGACCATGACCTATTGGGAATATTCCCAGATGGTTCCCAAATTTTCATAATTTTTGGAGCATATTTTGAAAAACGTCATATTTCCAACATATCGTTCGGTTTCGTGTTTATTAGCTTTATTAATTAACTGAATGATGTTAGCACGTTTTTCTATGCACCTATGTGGCCTCTTTCAGCTGATGCAACTTTAATTTGAATTGTTGTGGCTCTCCTTGCTCCATGTAGTAGCCTTGTCACTCCTTTCTCCCACCTAACTCCTAATATTTGCCTATAAATACTACCCTTTCCCCCACTTCCTTCTCAAGCCTTTTTTAGCCAAGAAATTGCTGCATATTTCTCTCCCCATATCACCAACATCCCAGAAAATATCAGCATCTAAAAGATCTAGCAAACAAGCTTTGATTCTTTCTAGTTTCACCTCTTTTAAAGCTTGTTTCACCCTCTTTCTTGCTCATATAATACACATACCACACAAGCTAGTTTAGGCTAACCAAATATCATATTTCAACAGCCTCTAGACTTGTTTAGTTGCCCCCAAAGTTGTACCAAAAGTTAAGATTCTGGCCATTTTCCGGCGACTAGTTTTTGTGTGTTTTGGCTTCGATCCTAGTTTTTTCTCTTGATTTCTTTCTAGATCTCAAGGGTTATAAGTTAGTTACTTGTTTATATATATATATATATATATTTATATATATATATATATATATATATATATATATATATATATATATATATATACTTAGATCGAGTTTAGTAGTGTGTACATCTTGCTTTCTTGACTAATCTTTCTGTACACACCAACTCTCGTTCACGAACCCAACTCATATCTCTTGATTTCGAAAGAAATAGTTTGTCTCTCTCTATAGAGCACAAGAGTCATAAGTTGGTTACTTTTCTTGCATAAAAATATATATATATATTCGGTTTTAGTGTATAAGTATATATATTATTCTTGCTTAGTTAGATCTTTAGCTTATATATACTTGCACTTGTTTATGGTTTTATATATACACGAGCTTTAATTGTTGTTGTCTTTTCTCGTATATATAGAACGTAAAGGTCATAACTAACTTATATTCCGAGTTAAAAAGTGATTTGTATAAGTCTCCTGTAGAGATATAAACAAGCACTACTTGTTGAATATTTGTGGGTTAGTCTCACTTTTTATTCCGAGTCGAAGCAACTTTGTATAAGCCAATATATTGAGGTATAAACAAAGAGCTTCCTTGTTGAGTTATAAAGTGAAAGAAACGAGCTCTTATTCCGAGTCATACTCGTAGAATATTAGTGAGTTTATCCGACTTCGAACTCCGAGTTAGAAGGTACTTGTATAAGTCTCATATATAGTAGAGATATAAACAAGGCTTCCTCGTAGAGATCTAGAAGTTGAAGTAGCTTCGAATTCAAAGTGAAAAGGCTTATCGTATAAGTTGTATATTAAGACATAAACGAGCCTTTTACTTTTCGAGTTCAAGAAGTTATATATTCTTTGATTCCGAGTTACGAGAATTTGTATAAGTCCTATATAGACATAAATGAACTCTCCTCGTAGAATCTTAGATTGTCTTCGTTAGTTTGTAAAGAGCCTTATAGTTTCAATTTTGTTCTTCGGATCAAGGCTTTTATAAATAACAAGACTTAACGAGCTTGATATAAATCAAGTCAATATATACGGCCATTAGTTTAGCTCATATACCCTCGGCCTTATATGTCGGACAATAATAAGAAGAAAATAAAAAGAAAAGATTTACTTTAAGTGCTTGCATTCATACGCTTTTAATTTTCGCACTTTACTTTAGCATACGCACTTATTTTCTTGCATACACGTTAGCACACAACGTGTGGTTCGTCCTTTTTGACAAGTGACTTACCCCTTTGAGTAGTTAGTCCTTTCACTAAGTGACTTGCCCCGACTCACATTTATATATATTGTTGCTTAGGCTATCTTATATATATTTGTTTGTCTCTTTGGTCTAGTACTGTAATATACTAGTCCACCACCTTTTTTTTAACAGGGATATAAAGTCGTAGTACTTGTTGTCTAGACTTTGTTGTGAGGTGAAAGTGAAGTGAGGTGATCCTTGTTCTAAGACCCAAGTCCTAGACACGCCGATGGGGAGTTGGGTGTCTTTGCATCGTGAGGAAAAGGAAAGACCCAAGACCTAAGACCCGGATCCAAGACCTACATTGTTGTAGAGGAACATAGTCTACGCAGGAATTTTTACGTATCTTTGAGGAGGTAAAGGGGAAGTTACGCTCCAAGATAATATCGTAAGGGATACTACGTGGCTGTGAAGAGGTAACGGGAAGTTACGCTCTAAGACCAGTTCATAGGGGTACTACTTGCCTGTGAAGAGGTAGCGGGGAGTTACGCTCTAAGACCAGCTTGTAGGGGTTCTACTTTGATTGTGAGGAGGTAACGGGGAGTTACGCTCCAAGATAAATCAAGTAGGTTTGCTATTGTATTTTGAGGGGTTAACGGGGAGTTAAGGTCCAAGATAGATACATAGTGTTGTAAAAGAAATGCATAATCTAAATGCATATACCATCGATAGTTTATTCGGCAACCTTCGTGCTTACGAAGAAGATAATGCTCCGGATAAACCTCTTCCTAAAGTTGAAGAGAAGAGAAAGAGTATGGCCTTAAAGGCAATACTTATCGATGAAGATGAAAACGACGACGATTTGAACGAAGAGTTAGAAAATCTTGATGAGCATGAAATTGCTTTATTATCAAGACAACTCCGTCGCATTTTACAAAGCAAAGCTCAAAGGTACGGAAAGGGCTTTCTTAAATCGGGTAACCAACAACGAGTCTTTAACTCTAAAGGTAGGCCGAATTATAACCAACAACCGGGTCATTTTAAAAGGGAATGTCCAAATTTGTCTAAAGGACAAATCGTTGTAGCCGAGAGTGGATGGGATCTAAGCGAGGATGAGGAAGCTCCTGAACAAAATGAGAAAATTGTAAACCTTGCCTTGATGGCAATCGGAGATGAAGCTACTCCAACGGAAGACTCCACTTCTCTACAAGAGGTAACATCTAAACGAATCTTGAGTTCATCATGTGATAATAGTGATATTAGCTTGTCTAGAGTAGATCATTATAGTATGGATATTTCTGAGCTTAGAAACTTGGTCAAAAATATGAAAATTGGTTATGATGAATTGAATCGAAGTTATGTTAAGACAAAATCCGAAAAAGATAAATATGAGAATTTGTGTCTTGAACTTCAAAAAGAGGTCACTAGTTTGACCGACGTACATGTCAAAGACATGGAATACATTACTAACATTCTCTCTCAAAATGAAAGCTTGAAAATCGAGGCGAACGGAAAGGATGACCAAATTCGTACTCTTGAAGTCGAAAATGTGTCTCTGATTTTTCAAGCCGAAGAGATTGAGAATGATAAGCTTCATTTAAACGAATGCAATCGTGAGCTCCATGTTGAGCTTTTAAATCTGAAAATTCAAAATGAATCATTGATTCAAGAGAATTCTTCACGATGCGAACGTATAAATGACCTCGAACAATCTCTTACGGGAGATAGAAAGGAAGAGCTTTATGAAGCCTTAAAAGAGCTTGACTTTGATTACCAACTTCAATTAATGAATAAAGACAGTGATTATGCCAAACTTCAAGGCAAGATCAATGTTGAATTCGAAAGTCATCAAAGACTTGTCTCGGAATTAGAAACGATGAAGTTGGAAAATCAAAAGCTTAATGATGAAAATCAAAAGCTCTTGGCTCAAGTTATGGATAAAGAGAGATTCTTAACTAACAAGATTAACCTCTTGATTAAGGAAAAAGAAAATCTTGAATCCACTTTGAAACAATTCACTAAGAGCAATGCCATTTTAGAAAGGATGGTATTTGGCTCTAAGGAATCATTTAATCGTGAAGGCTTGGGTTATGAACATAAAGCTTTCACTAAAAAGGAAGATCATAAACCCAATCCTCCGACTAGTACTCCATCTAAATCACCTATACCTAAGTGTACATATTGCAATGTAAGTGGACATATTCGTCTATTTTGCAAAGCTAAAGAAGGTGAACTTAAGGGGAAGTACAAGTGGATTCCAAAAGGATCAACTTCTAGAAATAGAGATAGAAAGAAAATATCTGAAAAGAAGAATGATTCTAAAGTGAATGTTCAAAACCAACCAAGGTTTTTGTATCATCAACTACCAATTCCCTATGAACCAAGAAAAGGTTCTATGACTCAAAATCCTAACTATCATGGTCAAACTCGTAAAATAAATGTACCTATGCCTAGGAATGCGAGTTATCATGCTAGAACGAGTCATCATGCTAATATGAGTCATCATGATTACCCTAGTACTTTAAATGCTCATGTTAGAAGTAATAATTCGAAATACAATGCCAATGCTAATTCTAGAGATTCGATTATTACTATCTTTCCCTCAAGAAATAATCATGAATATGTTAGACATAACAAATATACTCCTAGGAGAAACCCTTATCATATATCTACTAGGAATGAAGCATCTAGAAATATACATGATTATATGCAAACTTATCCCATGCCTAGATTTGTTCATGCTAGTTCATATATGCCGTATGATGTACTAACCCAAGGACCCTTAAGACAAAAGGGTACCAAAAGGTTTAACTAATCCTTTGTGTAGGTATGCCTTACTGCTACAAAAGATGTGTGGTATCTTGATAGTGGATGTTCACGTCATATGACCGGTAATAAGTCATTGTTGAACAATATTAAAAAGGTAGCCGCCGGAAGTGTAACCTTTGGAGATAGCAGTAAAGGCAACATCATTGGCATTGGGGATATGGGAAATGAAAGCTTTAAAATAACAAACGTACAATTAGTCACGGGACTAAAGTACAACTTGCTTTCAATAAGTCAACTATGTGATAATGGTTGCAAAGTAGTCTTCCGATCAACACATTGTTCTATTTATAATGTAGACGGAAGACTAGCCTTAAATTGTCCACGTAACAAAAATGTATATACGTGTGACACTACGAAATATGAGAACGTATGTTTGGTATCCTTTAATGATGATCCATGGTTATGGCACCGAAGGTTGGGTCATATAAACATGAAACTCATTAAGACTATATGTTCTAAAGAACATGTACGAGGATTACCTAAACTCAATTTCGTTAAAGATCACATATGTGAAGCTTGTGAAATTGGCAAACAAATAAGAGCAACTCATAAAGCCAAATTCATGGTGTCTACGTTTAGACCACTTGAGCTATTACATATGGATCTTATTGGACCGGTTCCCGTGCAAAGCCTATGAGGAAGTCAATACACCCTAGTGGTAGTTAATGACTACTCTCGCTATACATGGACTGAGTTCCCAAGGTCAAAGAGTGACGCATTTGAATCTTTTGCGGCTCTTTGCAAACGCATACAAAATCAACACAATAACTCGATTATCTATATCCGGACGGATCATGGAAAAGAGTTTGAAATTGCAAAATTTGTTAATTTTTTTGAGGCGTATGGTATTACTCATAACTTTTCTGCTCCTTATACACCTCAATCAAATGGGGTAGTTGAAAGGAAGAACAGAACGTTACAAGAAATGGCAACGACTATGCTTAATGAATATCGTCGACCAAAATATTTTTGGGCCGAAGCTATGTCTACTGCATGCCATGTTCTTAATAGAGTATTACTACGACCCATCAAAATGAAGACTCCTTATGAGCTTTATTTTGGTAAAACTCCTAAGCTTAGCTACTTCAAAGTTTTTGGAAGTAAGTGCTATATTATGAATACTAAGGATCATCTAACGAAATTCGACCCTAAATCTGGTGAGGGTGTCTTTCTAGGATATTCCAGTAATAACAAAGCTTATAGAGTTTTCAATCTTAATACTTTGGTTGTGGAAGAATCAATGAATGTAGTATTCGATGAATCTAAACCAAACTCAAAGTATAAAAATCTAATAGAGGAGGAACCAGATTCAAATGGTCAAATTCCAAGTGATGTTGAAAATGTTATTCGACAAATTGGAAACATGAATCTTGGACTTACAAATCCAAAGAATCCTCTTGAAAACGTTGAGAACGAACTTGAATTGCTTATGGAAATACTGTTGCTTTAAGATCATCCTATTGATTGTGTCTTAGGGGATCTAACTAAAGGTGTTCAGACTCGTGCTCAAGTTCAAAATATTGTGAGTCATATGGCCTTTCTATCACAAATAGAACCCAAAACCGCAAAGGAAGCTTTATTAGATGAGGATTGGATCCTTGCTATGCAAGAAGAGTTAAACCAATTCGCTCATAATAAAGTTTGGGAACTAGTTCCACATCCCCCTGAAACTTCCATTATTGGAACAAAATGGGTCTTTCGTAATAAATTAGACGAAAGTGGAACAGTGATAAGAAACAAAGCACGTTTAGTTGCTCAAGGCTATACTCAAATGGAAGGAATAGATTTTGATGAAACCTATGCTCCCGTGGCTCGAATTGAATCAATTCGAATATTTTTAGCCTTCGCTTGTCATAAAGGTTTCAAAGTCTATCAAATGGATGTTAAATCTGCTTTCCTAAATGGTGTCTTAGAAGAAGAAGTATATGTAAGACAACCACCGGGATTTGAAGATCACTTACATCCTGAGTATGTATACAAATTATATAAGGCTTTATACGGACTAAAGCAAGCTCCCAGAGCTTGGTATGAGAGGTTAAGCAAATTCCTAATTAAAAATAGTTTCAAAATAGGAGTTGTTGATACCACTCTCTTTACGAAGTATGAAGGTGATGATATCCTGCTCGTCCAAATTTACGTAGACGATATTATCTTTGGTTCTACCAAGGAATCTCTATGTAAGGAATTCTCAGATATTATGAGTAAAGAATTTGAAATGAGCATGATGGGGGAATTAAATTTCTTTTTAGGATTGCAAATTAAGTAATCTGATGAAGGCATTCATATTTCGCAATCGAAATATTGTAAAGAAATGCTTAAGAAATTTGATATGAAAAATTGTAAACCAATTAGTACCCCTATGTCACCTGCCTTAAAGATGACGGAAGATCCTAGTGGTATTTCTGTAGAAACAAAGAAATATCGAGGAATGATCGGAAGTCTTCTCTATATCACTGCTAGTAGGCCTGACATACAATTTAGTGTATGTAAGTGTGCCCGCTTTCAAGTGAACCATAAGGAATCTCATGTAGCTGTAGTTAAGCGGATATTTAGATACCTTAAGGGAACCACTGAAATGGGTCTATGGTATCCGAAAGGACAACCATTTGACCTAGTGTGCTTTTCTGATTCGGATTATGCCGGACACTTAATTGATAGAAAAAGCACAAGTGGTACGTGTCAGTTTCTTGGTGGATGCTTAGTTTCTTGGTTTTCTAAGAAACAAAATTCTGTGTCTATATCCACTACGGAAGCTGAATATATAGCAGCTGCAAAATGTTGTGCCCAAATTGTTTGGATGAAACAGACATTAGCTGACTATATGGTAAAATTTGATGTAGTATCAATTCAATGTGATAATATAAGTGCAATAAATTTAAGTAAAAATTCTGTGTTGCACTCATTATCAAAACATATTGATATACGACATCATTTTCTACGAGACCATGTCTCAAAGGGCAATATTAAAATGGTATATATAGATACCGAACATAATATAGCCGATATTTTTACAAAACCTTTGAGTTCGGAAAAATTTGCCAAACTCCGATTAGAGTTAGGTATGCTTGAGTGCTCAAAGTAAGACACAGAGTGTCTCTAATTTTGTTGAATTAATTTTCAATAAACTTTGCTCCACTAGTAATTAAGGTTATTACTCGATCGGACTTCTATATGGAATTCAAATTTGTCGATAATAGAATTAATTATAAGTTGTTCAAGCTTTGTTGTGAAATTAAGCTCAATAAAATATTATTAATTAATATCATTGTTGCATGGCCTTGAAATATGTTTAAATATTTCAAAACTCGGGAAAACAATGAGTATTAATTAATATTGTCCTAGAAAATATTATCTTAAAATTTCTTTTAAAATTTTAGAAAATATTTTTGGACCAAACAGTATTTTATTTAATTATGCAATAAGCATGATTAATTTTAAAAATACTTGTATCATAATATTTTATTAATTACATTTATTTGTAATTAAAGATATAAAATTATTTTGATAGAAATTATGATTTTATATAATTTAATTACATGTCTTTTGTAATTAAAAATATAAAATATAAAATAATTTTGCTATATATATACTTCTATATATACAATTTTAATGATTTAACCCGGATTTAATCTAAGCCTTTGATCAGTTTAGGGGTTTGATCTCAGCCGTATATTGTTAAAAATATATATACTATTTTTAATCCAAAATTACACAAACTCGTACGGACTCATTTTCGTCTCTCTCTCTAGCGGCTGTGTTCTTGAAACCCTAATTCTCTTAAATCCGATTCATGGATCTCAGGCAATATTTCATACAAATCGATCCCAGAATCATAATCTCCATCAAACCCTCTTCGATTCATACCAAAAACTCACCCATCTATGTCCTGGATTGTTCAATCTCTCTAAGCCTCCAATCGATTTCAGTGACTCTCTTTGTTCGATTCTTAAACACTGCCTTTGGAATTTATTTTCTGATGCATCTCAGTGTCTTCGAATTAGTATAACACAGTTGTTTCGATATATATGAAGATCAAGTTAACTCGGCCAGTGACTCGGTTAGGGTTTGGTGATTCAAGAATTCAAGGGCGATTCTTCAACTGGTTACGATGGTTCTAGGTCACATATGCAACGAAGAAGCTCGAGATGAAGTTGGGTCAAGCAAAATCGATGACTCGGTCATCTGACTCAATGAGTCAACTTGGTGTTCAGGCGAGTCAAGCCTCTCTAGATGATGTCTACTGAGCTCTTGTGTCCTTATGCCTAATCTTAACAAAATCAATGGTAAGTACCGTGTGAATGGACCCCACGGCTAGGTATGATTTTTAAACTCTCTAATCTGGTGTGAGTATTGTGATTGCTAATGCTTGATGATATGATGAACTGAGTAAATTTAATATCTATGAGATTATATTGATCAGTGTCTTGACTGCTAGCATATGTGTTGATTATTCTTGTTGAGTAAAACTGGTTTTCATTGAACTTCTATTCCATTTAATAATCAGTTTGCTAGAAAATGATTTGCTTCATGATTAATCAGTTAATATGATTGAAACTACTTGATAATTGTGATTAGAAGTCCTGAGTTTTTATATGCTTAATGAGAAAGTTCTTCTAAATCACCATGAGTTATCTGATCAGGTTGAATTGACTTTGGATATTTGAAATTACATAAATGTCTGCCATCTTTGTAATATGAAAATGTGTGTGATGTTCAAAACTTGATATATTCCTGAACCAAGTGTTACAAAAGCATGATAACTTATATGTGTTCCATGAGCATATATATATATATATGTCTACACATTCAAATGCATAAGTTCTATATAGTTGAATTGTTTGATTTTGTGGTATTTAGGAGTATAATGGTAGCTTGATCTCAGTGTTTAAGGCTGTCTACATGGTACCTGCTCAGTCCTATTGATAACAATTTGATTTAATCTGTGTTTAGAATAAGAAAATCAATCTCTAAACTGAATTGGCATATTGTAAATGATTGTGTGATTAACTAAGATAAGCTACAAATGAACATTTGCATCTAATTGTCCTGTGCCAAGTTGATTTAATGTTGCTCCACCATTTGTATATAGGATTTGATGCTTATAAAATCATGCAATCATATATACCATGAACACAGTAGCTGTATAAATATGTCTCAGATGGAGCAGCTTTGAGCTATGGCATGATATAGCTAAATTTGCAGCTAGTGCAATTATTGTGTTAACATGGAATTTAATATATGTCTGTCTAAATGCTTAATTTATCCATCAGTTCAAATTTCATGATTAAAATGAGTACTGCATGATCTGTTAATTCATGTTTAGGTCTGTATTGCCTCAAATATGTAACTCATTTTATACATAATTGGATTATTTTCTTCAGGCATATTGATGTGCATTAATTTTGATGGATTTGCTCCCAGCATGACTGCATATTTATAATTATTGCAACATATAAAGCTACAAGTACTTGATCTGCAAAATTAAATGATACAAATCTGCTTAAGTATAAAATGTTGCAATATAGATATATGTGTGTATATGCTTTGATATGTACTTAATGTAATTGTCCTTAGATTCATGCCTACATTTTTTCAACTGGTACAACTTATGTATGCACTTTGTTTTGCAGTACTTGTTAAGAAATTGCTAGATAAAATAAAATGTATGCCTAATTATGTGCCCTGCTTTGTTGCATGAAGAAAAATGAGTTTTTAATGAAATACATGACCAACTAGTTCTTATCTAGGGTTACAATGATTTGGTCTATGACAATTTTGTTTCGATTGAATATGTGTATGTACATTATATTTGTTGCAACGAGTCATCCATGCCAACATAAGTATAATTGTTGCAATACATATCATATGTGTTTATGCATTAATATGAGATCTGTTACCTATGTGCAGCATAGTAGTACTTGCTCTGTGATATGCCTGCTGATCTGAAATATAAAATTAATATAGATAGGTGTATGTGTATAATCTATAACATGCCTAGATAATATTTAACTGTATTATATGTGTTGCTGGAAACTTTAGTTGTTATTTGGCTGTGTTAGTTGATAAGAGAGAGTACAGTTCATTAAATGCACTTGCACATCTATAGTACCTCTCTCTGCACTGTTCACAGTACCTTTAGGACTGCGCCTACACTGTTTGCACCCTGTTCCTACACTGTGTGCTATCTATCTGTGTACTTGTTTGCAGAACTTTTTGTGTTTAAAAGAGAATGTATTTATGTATTTATCACTTGCATCTTCTTCTCTTTGTCTTCCTACACATTACTGCCTTTGTATTCTTGTTAGTCATTTTTGCAGTAGCATTTATTTCTTATTCTCATTTCTAAATGGAGAATGAGGATGGGTTTATAAATACTACATTGTGTCTAGGCCAATACAATGAGTCAAATACCACTGTCCCCACTTCCTCTAGAGGCAGAAATAGGAAGAAACAAAGAAAACTCTTAGATCTTGGTAAATCCCCACTTTCTTTGCCCTCTAAACCCACTAAAAGCAAACTGCAGCCAGGTTGCTTGATCCACATAGACAAAAGAACTGAGCTGTACAACATGTTTGCAGTTGCCAAATGGGAGCCAGTTCTCTATTACCCTAATAGGAAAGTTTTTCCCAACATGGTTAGTGAGTTTTATAGTAATTTGGAGGTCAAACAAGGAGTCCAGGAGGTTATGTTTCTGACAAGTGTGGTCAATGGGAAGTACTTTGTTCTTGACCACATTGAGCTTGCCAATGCCTTGAAACTAAACCTTAAAACCTTGAACCATGCAAACCTTGATATAAATACTGATTTTGTCTTTAATAAAATGGAGATGAAACTCTACCTCTCTGTCTTATGTGGCATTGAACTGCCCTTATCCCTTGAGCTCACTGAAAAAGGCATCTCATATGAACACTTTACTCCCACTTTTCAAACCATGGCCTTAATCCTAAGAGCAAATCTCTTTCAAAACATAAGTGGTGACAAACTCATGTCCTTTCAAGAAATTAAGCTTATGTATAAGCTTGCTAGTCACAAAATCACTTTTAGCCTACCCTTCATGATTCTCTCTCACATGATACATTGTCACAAAAAGGGAATTTATGACTATGGCCTCTTGTTGACCAAAGTCTTTGAACACTTCAAACTTAACCTCAACCAACTGCCCTACTTCCAAGCTACTTCCACAATCACTGATAAGGCCAATAGAGTGACTATCCCATTGAATGGCTACTCTACACATGTTGAAAACTCCATGCCTAGTATGTTTAATTTGCCTAGTAACATTCACTGTGTCTCTGCTGACCCTGATGTGCCTCTGGATACTATTCCTAGGGCTGAGTTTGATAAGGCAATTGATACTCTTAATAGGAAATATGAGGAACTTGAAAAATTGTTTCAAGAACTTCAAATTTCCTTTAAGGAACTAGTTGAGAAGCATGAGAACACAGAAACTATGGTGAATAGTGTGCTGAGTATTTTGGGGAGCACAATAGCAAGGGCTGGAGTCATTGAGGAAGGTCTAGCACATGTTATCAATGTGCAGTTGAGCATCTTGAATAGTACTCCCCTTAATATTCCTTCAATGCCTGCTTTGCTTAGGAATGGTGAACCTAGGGAGGTAGTGGAGCTTAGTGAGTTTAGAGTTGGTGGAATAGTGGAAATGGAGGAAGATGGTGTAGTTCCTCTAGGAGATGAACCAATGAATTGAGTTTCTAGATCTGATTTCTAATATCTAGAGTGAACTAAGGGATGGTGAATGTTTGCTTGTGTGTTTGTTTTACTGTTGCTTAACTACTATGTACTTTTGCTGTTTGATGTGTGCTTCTATCTGTTCTTGAAGCTGTTTAGATTGCAGTACTGTGTTAGATTAGTAGCTGTATTGTGACCTAGTTAATGGTTGGTCAATTTTGTATAGCTATAATTCTAAGATTATATGTATGACTGCAGTTATTAATGAAATCGTTCTTATTTTTTTTTCCTGAAAATTTGATGTGCCTCAACACTATAATCTACTGCATTTAAACAACATTTGCATGATTATCCACTGTTACCTCTGGAGTCACTTAATGGGAATAATACTTCTTTATGTTTGCACCTACTACACCTGCCACTTTTGCTAGTATACCACTTAATCAGGATTAAAATGGCAAGTGTACTAACCGTTTCAATATTTTTGCAGGAATGAAGCTTAGTATGGATTGCAATCTTTGGAGAAATAATACTCCAGATATAAATAAAAATAAATTGTAATAGCTATAATTTAATTTTATTGTCCAAACAAATATACATTATTTGTCATATATAATCCCCACTTTTTCTTTGGACTTGTTTTCTATTTTAAGTCCTAACAGTGGTTGTGAGTAATATATCCCCCTCTCATGCTTTAAGATTTTACCTGTTGAGATTTGAGACCTAATTGCATGATAAAAATTCCCCCTCCCCTTTGTTGTTACAGGATAAATTTTAGTATTGACATTTCATACTAACAAGATTATATGCACAGGGACCTAACAGGAAATTATATATATTCATTTATATATACTCAATGCTAACCGAAAATTATTTTTCGAATTGTATATATTTGAATTATATATGCTCACACAGGAACAATGAATGCTCGAATTATATATCTATATATATTCGAACTGCTACTAACAGGGGATGACAATGAATATTTTTTCAAATTATATATTATATATAATTTTGAAAGCAAAAAGGGAAGATTTTCTACACTCATATTTTCTAAATGTTATTTGGTATTATTATCAAAAAGGGGAAGAGAGTGTAAAATTTGGAAATATATAATGAGAGTGTGCAAGGGAAGAGAGTGTAATAAGGGAAAATGAAGAAAGAAAAGAGAGTGAATATATGTGGAAAAGAAAAGAGAGTGAATATATGTGGAAGTGAGTGAGTGAGTGAAATTTACTAGCCTTATATATTCTCTATACTAATATATATATATAATTTTTGCAGCTAAAATCAAAATGGAATGAAGGATAAGAAAATGAAATTGATAAGTTCAAATACTTGTCAAATGGAAGGAAGCAAAATTAATAAGTATAACTATACTTATTATATGTTATCAATTTCTTACCTTTATAACTTGAATAAATTGTAAAATTTATATATATTGCATATATGAGTATGCTATGCACTTAAAAATCAAAAAGATTTTCAACACTGAAGGGGAAGTGTAAATTAGATTTTTAAAAATCTAAAAATGCATAAACTAGATAGTTGCATACACGTAGGGGAAGGTTAAGCTGTCACACACAAATTTAATTTTACACTAGAGAGTTTTGACAAAATACCAAAAAGGGGAAAATTGTGAGATTCAGTCTTTTTAGTAGGTTTTGGATTATTTTGTCTAAACATTAATTGTAAATTAAATTAGAAATAGGAAATTACTAAAGAATATAGTAAACCTCCCTTAGGCTCATTCAAAGTGACAGTCAACGAGTAGAAAGTCAAACTTGGTCAAATTGCTTTTATAAACTAACCAAATAATTTTCTTTCAACATATAATTAGACAAGATTTATCAAAATAATGATAAAATCAAATCTAATTTATATATGTTATATTTTGAGGCAAAGACTGAAGACGAACAAATACAGTATTTTAACACTGCTTTTACGAAACAAAAATTGTAACATCAAAACAAAAGAGTGTTAGTTTAAAAGGTTTTCAAGGGAATATATTTAATATATTTTCTAAACTTATTTGTTCAATTTATCTTCAACAAAGTCCTCCCTAAATGTAAAATATAGATTTTATCCCGGAAACCCCTAACTGCCTTATTTAAATGGATAAAACTGCATTTTAATTCAAACAAAAATATTTCGTGGACCTCACAGTCATCATTTATTTATAAATATTATGTTTGAATATATTTCAAGTCAAAACTTTAGTCTAAACGTTGATAAGTTCCGACAAATGGCTATCGATTATTGTTTCGGCCTGTAGGGACAGCAAAATGACCGTTTTCTCAAAGAAATAGTTACACATGTCCAAATGACTTGAAACTTGGGGAATGTCACTAGAATAATGAAAAAGGATTTTAGGATTTTTTTCATAATTTTTGGGTGACTTTTATTTTTGGCCTATATCTTCGATACGTAATTGAATGTTCGGCCAATTAAAAGTCAATGAAGGTCAACTCCAAATTGAGTAGGATTTTGACCTTGACCATGACCAATTAGGAATATTCCCAGATGGTTCCCAAATTTTCATAATTTTTGGAGCATATTTTGAAAAACGTCATATTTCCAACATATCGTTCGGTTTCGTGTTTATTAGCTTTATTAATTAACTGAATGATGTTAGCACGTTTTTCTATGCACCTATGTGGCCTCTTTCATCTGATGCAACTTTAATTTGAATTATTGTGGCTCTCCTGCTCCATGTAGTAGCCTTGTCACTCCTTTCTCCCACCTAACTCCTAATATTTGCCTATAAATACTACCCTTTCCCCCACTTCCTTCTCAAGCCTTTTTGAGGCAAGAAATTGCTGCATATTTCTCTCCTCATATCACCAACATCCCAGAAAATATCAGACTCTAAAAGATCTAGCAAACAAGCTTTGATTCTTTCTAGTTTCACCTTTTTTAAAGCTTGTTTCACCCTCTTTCTTGCTCATATAATACACATACCACACAAGCTAGTTTAGGCTAACCAAATATCATATTTCAACAGCCTCTAGACTTGTTTAGTTGCCCCCAAAGTTGTACCAAAAGTTAAGATTCCGGCCATTTTCCGGCGACTTTTTCCGGCGACTAGTTTTTGTGTGTTTTGACTTCGATCCTAGCTTTTTCTCTTGATTTCTTTCTAGATCTCAAGGGTTATAAGTTAGTTACTTGTTTATATATATATATATACTTAGATCGAGTTTAGTAGTGTGTACATCTTGCTTTCTTGACTAATCTTTGTGTACATACCAACTCTCGTTCACGAACCCAACTCGTATCTCTTGATTTCGAAAGAAATAGTTTGTCTCTCTCTATAGAGCACAAGTGTCATAAGTTGGTTACTTTTCTTGCATAAATATATATATATATATATATATTCAGTTTTAGTGTATAAGTATATATATTATTCTTGCTTAGTTAGATCTTTAGCTTATATATACTTGCACTTGTTTACGGTTTTATATATACACGAGCTTTAATTGTTGTTGTCTTTTCTCGTATATATAGAACGTAAAGGTCATAACTAACTTATATTCCGAGTTAAAAAGTGATTTGTATAAATCTCCTGTAGAGATATAAACAAGCACTACTTGTTGAATATTTGTGGGTTAGTCTCACTTTTTATTCCGAGTCGAAGCAACTTTGTATAAGCCAATATATTGAGGTATAAAAAAAGAGCTTCCTTGTTGAGTTATAAAGTGAAAGAAACGAGCTCTTATTCCGAGTCATACTCGTAGAATATTAGTGAGTTTATCCGACTTCGAACTCTGAGTTAGAAGGTACTTGTATACGTCTCATATATAGTAGAGATATAAACAAGGCTTCCTCGTAGAGATCTAGAAGTTGAAGTAGCTTTGAATTCAAAGTGAAAAGGCTTATCGTATAAGTTGTATATTAAGACATAAACGAGCCTTTTACTTTTCGAGTTCAGGAAGTTATATATTCTTTGATTCCGAGTTACGAGAATTTGTATAAGTCCTATATAGACATAAATGAACTCTCCTCGTAGAATCTTAGATTGTCTTCGTTAGTTTGTAAAGAGCCTTATAGTTTCAATTTTGTTCTTCGGATCAAGGCTTTTATAAATAACAAGACTTAACGAGCTTGATATAAATCAAGTCAATATATTCGGCCATTAGTTTAGCTCATATACCCTCGGCCTTATATATCGGACAATAATAAGAAGAAAATAAAAAGAAAAGATTTACTTTAAGTGTTTGCATTCATACGCTTTTAATTTCCGCACTTTACTTTAGCATACTCACTTATTTTCTTGCATACACGTTAGCACACAACGTGTGGTTCGTCCTTTTTGACAAGTGACTTACCCCTTTGAGTGGTTAGTCCTTTCACTAAGTGACTTGCCCCGACTCACATTTATATATATTGTTGCTTAGGCTATCTTATATATACTTGTTTGTCTCTTTGGTCTAGTACTGTAATATACTAGTCCACCACCTTTTTTTAAACAGGGATATAAAGTCGTAGTACTTGTTGTCTAGACTTTGTTGTGAGGTGAAAGTGAAGTGAGGTGATCCTTGTTCTAAGACCCAAGTCCTAGACACGCCGATGGGGAGTTGGGTGTCTTTGCATCGTGAGGAAAAGGAAAGACCCAAGACCTAAGACCCAGATCTAAGACCTACATTGTTGTAGAGGAACATAGTCTACGCAGGAATTTTTACGTATCTTTGAGGAGGTAAAGGGGAAGTTACGCTCCAAGATAAGATCGTAAGGGATACTACGTGGCTGTGAAGAGGTAACGGGAGGTTACGCTCTAAGACCAGTTCATAGGGGTACTACTTGCCTGTGAAGAGGTAGCGGGGAGTTACGCTCTAAGACCAGCTCGTAGGGGTTCTACTTTGATTGTGAGGAGGTAACGGGGAGTTACGCTCCAAGATAAATCAAGTAGGTTTGCTATTGTATTTTGAGGGGTTAACGGGGAGTTAAGGTCCAAGATAGATACATAGTGTTGTAAAAGGCTTCTCCGCCACTATAAGGAGTACATCTTTTTATAGTGCAAAATCTCGAGTTCAGGGAGAGACTCGGGGACTGGACTAGGGGTGAGCGGATCCGTTAGGGGATTGCGTCATCGCAAACCAGGATAAAAATATTGTGTTGTACTCTGCTTCTTTTCTCTCTTTTACTTTCCGCACTTTATTTACTAGTTGACTAGTAAAGATTTTAAAAAGAGAAAAGAAATTTAAAACGCCAAGCTCTAAATTTTAAAAAGGGTATATAGCTATTCAACCCCCCCTTCTAGCTAATACCGCCCATTATTTGGGACCTAACAAATTAATTCAGAATTATTTTATAATGAAGAAGACAGAAGTCGGAAACTCAAATGGATACAGATTTGTTTGGAATGCAGTGTACAAGAGTCAGAATCCAAGATTGAATATTTGACTGGGTACATGCAGTAGTGAAAAGAAGTATTGCTAGTTTAAAGAGTCAGATTATTTTAGTAACAGAGGTACTTCTAATTGCAACTGTAGATACAGCTAAACAGGCCTGACGGTACTAACTTGAAGAAAAGACGGAAAAAGAATTGACACGGAAGAAATGCAGAGTCATATATTCTTAAAAGTGGAACCCCGGTTGAAATTGATTTATCATTTCCAAGTAAAAAGGAGTTCGGTTCTAAACATTCAGGAGACCGCAACTTAGAGCATAATGATTTATTTAATTAATAAATATTTTATTTATTTAGTAAATTATATTTATAAATATCTAAATAATATTAGATATTTATTTTTATAATTTCTGAATTAAATTTATTATTTATTAATCAAAGATTATAAGCTGTGCGGGTCTAAAAGCATTGTTACGGAGCATATCCACTAAAAGACGAAATAAGCCCCCTGTTTGTTCAAATTGGAATTGTAAGTGATTTATGTTAAAAGAACAAATCAGAAGATGCCACGTGTCCAATCAAAAAAGAAAGAAATGAAAAAGTTGTGGAATGAAAAGTCTTACCGAAACTTTTTCAAATGTCTTATCGAATGAATTCTGAAAAGTCTTAGCGAGCTTCAAATTAAAAATTCTTACCGAATTAATTCAATAAGACCTTTTAAAAATTAAAGTCTTACTGAATAGTTTGCTTTTTAAAAGTCTTACCGACCATTCCAAAGTCTTACCGAGTAAAAAATGTCTTACCCAGCTTATTTAAAAAGTCTTAAAGGCTATTTTATAAAGTTTTTTGATTTTTTAAATAAGTTTTTTTCAAAAATCTTGCTAGATTCCACCTCTATAAATATGAGGCAATTGGCTTCATTTTTCAGAGTAGAAAAACTTTCAAATTCAGTATTTTGTCTGCAAAGTTATATTCACAGACTTTCTGTGCTAGTTTGATTTTAATTCCTTAAGTAGAACAATTCATGTCAAATTTGTTATAGGAATTAAAGTTTATTCTACCGAATGTTGTAACACCCGTTCAAGTTTAATATACGTATTTAACTTGAATCTTGTTTACTTACTTGCTAATTTTCTATATCTTAAATGTTATATCATAAAAATAGAAAGCTAGTAAGTCAGTCTCCCAAACACTACAAGGACTCGAACTCTCAGCTAAAGCAATAATTTAATTCCGTAAATTCTGGAAAAAAAAAATTGTTGTCAGTATCACATTTAACCCCCCTTCTATGATACTTTCGGGACCCAACAATTGACATCAGAGCAAGCTGATTGATATACAAATTAAGATCCGCAGTCCAGTGAAGCTCAGGATACCGAACCTGTTTTGAACTCTGAAAGTCTAGAGGCCTTGTTAAATAAATTTAGTTTATAAATTTAAATTTAGATATATTTATTTTATAAATTTTATTTAAAATAAATTTATTTTATGAATTTAATTTAAATGAGTTTATTATTTAAACTTGAAAAAGTTTATTTTATAAACTTAATTTAAATAAGTTTATTTTATAAATTTAAATTAAATAAATTTATTCTTTAAATTTAAATAGATTTACTTTTATAATTTAAATTTGTTTAGATAATTTTATTTTATAAATTTAAATTTAGAAAAATTTATTTTATAAATTTTATTTAAAATAAATTTATTTTATGAATTTAATTTAAATGAGTTTATTATTTAAACTTGAAAAAGTTTATTTTATAAACTTAATTTAAATAAGTTTATTTTATAAATTAAAATTAAATAAATTTATTCTTTAAATTGAAATAGATTTACTTTTATAATTTAAATTTATTTAGATAATTTTATTTTATAAATTTAAATTTAGATAAATTTATTTTATAAATGTTATTTAAAATAAATTTATTTTATGAATTTAATTTAAATGATTTTATTATTGAAACTTGAAAAAAATTCTTTTATAAACTTAATTTAAATAAGTTTATTTTATAAATTTAAATTAAATAAATTTATTTTTTAAATTTAAATAGATTTACTTTTATAATTTAAATTTGTTTAGATAATTTTATTTTATAAATTTAAATTTAGATAAATTTATTTTATAAATGTTATTTAAAATAAATTTATTTTGTGAATGTAGTTTAAATGAGTTATTATTTAAACTTGAAAAAGTTTATTTTATAAATTTAATTTGAATAAGTTTATTTTATAAATTTAAATTAAATAAATTTATTATTTAAATTTATATAGATTTAATTTATAATCTAAAGTTATTAAAAATCTTGGTCCATTTTTCCAAAAGGGTTTGTAGTTGGAAAATTATTCGTTTTGGCTCAGAATTAATTCGCAGAGCATATGACCCGGTTTTGAGGAAAGTGGTCATTTCATATTAATAGATTTATTCTGGAGCGTTTGAATTTTATTGTGGATGTTACGACCGTTCATGTTATAGTTCCACAAATTGCTCAAATATAAAAAAAGGATAGATTTTTTAGTAGGGAACTCTGAAGAATTTTTCTATGACTCTACTGATCATTCTAGTTTTTGTACTTGTGCAAAATAGATTTATGAATCGTTAGAGGTCACAACTGAAGAAACATACGAGGCTAAAAGTAGCAAGACAAGAACAGGGTTGTGCTACAATATTCAAGAAGCTTGGACAAACAAATGATGACAGAGACTGTGTTGAGTTAGAAGTAGGTGCGTATTTTCATATGAATTGCTCACACTCAGATAGTTGTACTTAAATGTCAAATCACTTCAAGTATTGCTTGTTAAGGTATAGAAGATTAAAAGATGGTAGAATTATCTAAGTAGTCAGTAAAATTTGTAGATTCGAGACTTAATCTAAAACTGACTTAGGTAACTAGATATAGTTAAAATGTTAGACAATATAAATGGATTAGACATAATTAGTAATTAAATTGTCAGTTCATCTATTCCATATGCTTTTAGAAAATTATTGAATATCTGTAAATCTGCTTGACACCTGTCATTTTTGTGTAGAATGGTTAAAGTAGATAGTACTGAATTTTCTAATATGCATAACATGCCTAAAATGCATAATTCTTATCCATAATGCATTGAAGCTAAATGTTACCTTGTGTTCTTATTATTTATGCTTGTTTGTTTAAATTTGAAAATGCATATCTTAAGACTTGCATAATCTTAGGCAAAACATCTGTAAGAATCACAATAGGGTATAGACTGATAATCCACCTTAAGATAGGTTGAAATCACTAATCTCATAGCCTTAAGACTACCTTGTCAAGGCTGCTGTGAATGAGAAGTGATCAGTCAAAGATAAGTATGTGCATTTTAAGGTTGAAATTGTTGATACCACTATTGAAAGTAATATCTCTAACCCATCTGGACTCAATTGAAGATTGAGTACCAAAAAGTTTAATCATTTATGATTGCAGAAAATAAACAAAAGTTAAAAGTTATGTGATTTCGTGACATTTATTGTTCGAGGCATATTACTAGCATTGAAGCTCTACTATCACAGTTGGTTGAGAAAGCATATCCAATGGTAACCTTTGGAGATGACATCAAAGGATGTACAAGGGACTTGGCTATCATGATTTTGGAATTGTCATCACTGGAAATATCTTTCTTGTCGACGGACTTAAGCACTAAGCACTATCTATAGGGCACTAGTGAATTCTTTGTCAAAGGTTTTCTGGAAAAGCATTGAAATAGAAAAGTGTTTGATTTCATGCAAAAAAGATGGAAGATCACTCAACTGAGAGTGAATTGGTGATGTTCGTGCATTCAATAGATAATATATCATATATGGTGATTGATCACATCAAGCAGATCAAGTTGGAAGTAAAGTACTTTGAAGTTGAAGCGATTAACACAACATGCTTCTTTATTCAACAAGATCGTGAAAAGACATCATATGAGTTAATGGCCAACCAGAAGCAAACACTGAACCTCTTTCATGTGTTTGGAGGAAATTGATATTTATTGAAGATTAATATGAGTATCTTAGCAAGTTTGAAATTAAGGCTCATGGAATAATTTTCCTCGGCTACTCATTGAAGTCGAAAGCTTTCAAAGTAAAATGTGATGTAAAACCAAAAGGTGATTGAAAGTCTGAATGTGTCGTCCTAATACACCAAGCTCCCGGGCATACAAATGAAAGTATATTCTGAATCTTTGAAGCTTGACATCTTGTCAAAGTCATATTCAGATATTGATGATGAAACTGAGGTTGTAGAAGGAATCAATGTTAATGATGATGATTCAAATCCTAGTAGTGGAAATGGTAGTAAATCTACATAACTCGTGGACTTTAACAGAATCCACTCAACAAGGTGAAGGATCTTTAACACATCCTAGCAGCAACTCAGGGGGAGCAAATAAAAGAAGGATCTACTAGTCGTACTCAATACAATGAAGATCAAAGGAATATATTAAGAACATGTCTGCCGAGATAAAGGGTTTGGAGTCAAAGTCATTCCTGGAGTCTAGTTCTTAGTGATCCGGATACTAGAGTAAAGACTAGAAGTGCTATGCATAGTAAATGGTTACTCTTCGAGAAAGAACAATTGTTAAACAGTTGGAATCCTAAAGAAGATTGAAGAAGCACTAATTGATCCAGATTGGGTTATTGCAATGCAAGATGATTTCAATCAGTTCGAAGGCAGAATCTACTAAATCTGGAACCCAGGCCACCATACAAAGTTGTAATTGGTACTGTAAGGGTTTTCAGAGACTGGATGAATTTTGGCATTGTTATGAGGGACAAAATCAAACTGGTTGCTACAGAAGGTATCGACGATGATGGAAACAGAATCTTCAGGACTTTCAAGATCTAATTAAAGCACCAGAGACGAGACTTGATACTATTAGGGCTGAACAAATTGATGTACAACAACTCTTGGACTTTGAAGTTTCATATCCACTAGAATTTATATATCATTCTTTTCACAAAGCTCTCTATGACGGAGGTAAGAGATCAAGCAATCGTCAAGTACATAGTATGACACTCTAACTGCTAATTACTTGAAAATGATTTTATATTAGAGTCGTTATACACATATCTCTCTAGAATACAAGGCACACACACATAATGTAATATTAGTGCAAGTATACCATGATTATATTATATGTGGGTCTATTGTGCATAAAGAACATATATTTTATTCTCAATATGCCTATGTGCAAGTTTTCACGTGGATACTAGAGAATATAATCTTATAGCTAAGATATGAATTGGTAGATATCGTAAGGGATTACCAATTCTAAGAATCAGGTACCTTAAAGATATTAGGTTTAACCTAATTGGCTATATATATATAGATAATGCAGGTTGAAAGAAAGACAGAGAGGTAATTACTAGAAGCTGTCAAACTCCATCTGTAACGCCCCCAAATCCGGGGTCATGGATCGGGTCGTCACTGCGGAAATTCTCAATATAAAATGACCTGTTTAACTGTTATAATTTCACCTGTAGACATACAACAACTGAAAAATACATCTGTGACCCCAACTCTCAAGAATCTTTTAGGTTATAGGGCTAGAAACAAGAATCCCAAGTCAGACATCAATTATTACATTTCTCAACCAGTAAAATCACACTTGTGACCCCATCCACAAAGTTCCTCAAAATTAAATTTTTGAAACAGTTTTCCAATTACCACCAATTACTATAACCCTTCTCTGTTTACACAAATCTTATAAAACTAGTATAACTTCGATAGGAAGTATACCAGCTACCAATAATTTTCTATACAAGATAATATTTATTACATATCAACTTATAAGTAATTCTTACACCAGATCTAGATACTCTGAACCAAATCCTCTTCCTCATGGCATCTTGCCTTCTTCTTCCGAACTATGTGGATAAGTCTCGTCAAGCTGCCTCTCACTGTAGGGTTATAATTTGAAGTAATGCCATCCCTCTGATCTAGCTGTTGTGTTTGGACCATTTTAAAACAAAGCAAGGGTGAGCTACTATAGCCCAGCAATAACTCCCGTCATAATAACAGTTAAAATAATTTATGAAATTTTAACTCAATATAAAAGATAGTTTAGGAAACTAAAATTTATAATGCACCACAAGTTTAGAAAGTAAGCAATTCTAGATATTGCTAAGCACACCACAAAAGTTCTCAAGCTCTCATCAACACTGTCAGTAACTTACCACCTCAGCTATCGTTATAGTATAAGAACAGTGAAAGTTTAATAATTCTCACCATAGCAGTTTAACAATAATAACCTGCAATTGATCTCAATATAAAAGACACTATATAAATATGAAATTTACCATACACCATATGTTTAAATAAATAAACAGCTCAAACACTTATGGAATGCACAACACAATTTCTCAACTCTCAACAACACTATAGAAGGCTCAACACGATTTCTCAACTCTATACACCGTATGTTTAAATAAATAAACAGCTCAAACACTTATGAAATGCACAACACAATTTCTCAACTCTCAACAACACTATAGAATGCTCAGCACGATTTCTCAACTCTCATTAACACTATCGGTAACTCAGCACCTTGGCTTTCATTACAGTGTTAATGTCAAATCCCAATTGGGAAGAATGGACTTTCATTGGAGTAATTATATTGACAATGTAGGTCGGTGATCAGTCGCCCACACTTGCCTCTCCGAGGGACATCTCTGTTTTTCTACTCTTCTACTAGTAGTGGATGATCCGCCTTTTCTCTGACGTCACCTTGACCGCATTCGGGCCATAGTATACTTGATGGCATACCCGTCTGGCAGCTCTTACACTTTGTATACATAATGCGCCGTGTAAGCACGTCGACTTTCTCTAGTACTCCAGTCCAATTGAATAATTTATTTGGAAGGAAATTGAATTCAGTCCAAAATCACATCTCATTCTCTTTTCAGATTTCAACACCAGAGGATTGATTAACTCCCAGAATTATGAGGAAGTAATCTTATATGCACATGTTGACTTATAGTCAAATAATCTCTTTTTGCTCAAATATCTCTCACACAAGAAGTTTTCAAAATTACACGACCAGGGAGTTGTTTTAAAATCACCAAAGTTCTCAAAATGATTATTGGATAACTAAATCATTTATAGAAGATTTTAGATCTAATTGAATAACTCCAAATAATTTCTCAAGAAACGACCTCGAGACTCTGTTGACAAACTGTCAGAAACTCACACTAACTCCCGGTCAAAACATCAAACACAAACTCGGAAACTCAACTCTTAGAACACTTCTCAATCTCTACTTATGCACACTCTAACTTTATAAGATTCAGAGTTGATAAGTAAGCACACGTAATCACAAGATAATGAATAGTGAACAGTACAGACATATATGTATGTTTGTAAGAAAATATATTCCAAAACACAACAGAACCTTTTTATGAAGTAGTATTCACCAAAATGTAAAAAGGTTTGAAAACTTGCCTTTGATCCTTAGCAATGAAGCAGAAATTCTAATTAATTCTCCTTCAATCACAGTAGGTCCATATCTTCTCTCGTCACATGATGTCTCATTACTCCCACTTGATTATGTTCTAACATAACAGGATATATATCAGCTTGGTCTCATATCCCAAGCAAACACAACTCAAATACACATTATTTATTAAACTCAAAATCAAACCAAACGAACAAATCCCCCTTTGGAAAACTCAGAACTTTTTATTACAACTATGCCTCAATAGTATCACATTGTAGACTTTCATATCTCTTAAGTCATCACGTATGCACATTTTATTATGGCATTAATCCCTCTAAATCCTCAATATTAACTCATATATAAATGGCCATATTATTTAAGCCATGATTCTCTATTTTACCCTGAAACATTTCATTTATACGTCTTCTTAATTCTAAAGTTTATTGAACTTAAGTGAATGTATTCTCTGCAGCAAATTGGACATGACCTATTCATAAGTTGGACTATGCCCAATGTAAAAACACCTCAATTACAACCTCAAATCAATCTCAAAATATTCACAACAATCCACAACATATGTCAAGTCCAAATATGGTCATTAACATTTGTACTAGGTAGTTTTATTAGAACTTATTTTTCCCGATATTTCACTTCCTCGTGCCTACTTTAGCTACTCGCCAAACTGTTTTGTCAATGATTTTTAATCAAGTTCTATACACCAACATGTAGTCATGATACTCCTCAACAATTTTCGTTACTTGACCGACTCGAGACAAGTCCTCTATCTTGCTCGAAATCGTCTCCCAAAACGGTTGCTTCACCATTTTCTTATGCTCATTTCACTTAATACCTTGTTTTCTACTATTTTTAATAAATTGGAAATTAATCATTTTGACACAATTTCTTTTCTGAGGTCTTCTATGACCGACAAAGAATCTCCCATAAAAGTTTTAGATTTTATTAAGCTCCGTAGCTAGTCCAATCATAGTCTCAAAGTTGGACAAAAACAGGATTTTCATTTCCTGCGCTACCGTTATTAAATCGGCCATAACTTTTGACTCGTAACTCCGAATGACGCAAAATTAGCGCGCAAACGATCTAGAGGCTATCTACTATCTAATCATATCATCCATAAGCCAAGAACAGTGACCAAATTCTCCCAGATTTTTCTGGACAGTTACTGCAGTAAGTGGAAGAAAAAAATTGGCATGGTAACGTTTGTAAACTCATCGTTTTCCATTTCTATTCTACTTCAAATCAACCAAGAAACAATCCCAAACTCCTCAACCAACATCAACAATCCACATACTACCACCTCATGCCATAAAAATCAGTTTAGTTCAAGAACTAAGTTTTAGAAATCAAGTAAACAAGTAGATGTTTCCATGGCTAACCAAGCTTGTTCTAAGCTACCCATTACTTATACATCACATAACAATCATCTAACAAGCCATAGGAAGCCGTAAATCAAAGAAACAAAATTATAAATTTTCAAAATCACTGTTCATTCGAACCTTCTTTGAATCATAGCTAAAGATTTAGTGGATGAATGATTACAAGAATCAAGACAAAGCAAGGTGAGATAATTACCTTCGAATCAAGCCATTAAACTCAAGAAACAAGCAAGAGATGAGTGAGTTCTTGATTTTTCTTCTTCCCCCCCTCATGGAGCTTCGGTTGGGGCTGTTCTTCAAGGTGAAGAAAATGAAAAGCCAAAAGTGATTTTTGTGTGGTGGAAGCTAGTGTTTTAAAAGATTCGTGCGGTAGTCGCGTAATTCCCCGATAACGTTTTAATCTCTCGTTATCGTATTCTTTTCTTTCGTCCCACCTAAGTTTTAAAAACTTAAAATCTCATATTATGATTCTAGTATATTTTAGAATCATTAAATTAATACTCTTTAATTGTTTCGAGAATTTACGAAACAATTCTCCGAATAAATGCTATTCACTTACACCGTCTCTCAAACTCTGTTACGACTTTCATCCGGACTTCAAATTTATTTCGTTGGACTAAAACTAATTATTGGTCCTATTTTTATTACGTATGCTATCGTAACACCGATACGCATATTTTCGAATACCCCGTATATTAATAATACGGCCTCACATCTCAAGTACCTTATGAAAAAAATAAATCCATAAAATAAAATTTTTTATCCAAAATTCTTAATAATATCAAGTGTCAAAAATACGGGTTATTACAGTCTCCCCTCCTTAAAAGGATTCCGTCCTCGGAATCTCATTTAAAGTAAGGATATTTCTCTAGCATTACACTCTCTAACTCCCAGATCGACTCTTCGACCTTCTGGTTTCTCCACAGCACTCTTACTAGTTTGACACCTTTGTTTCTCAGAACCTGTTCCTTCTGATCAAGAATCTCTAAATATGTTCTCTCTCTGTTCCTCTATTACTTTCTCTTAACATACTCGTATTTTATCAATTAGCTCTGGTTGAATTCGAATCTCAAGAAGTGTTTCGGTCCCTTCCTCTGGTAACCGCACCTCTATCTCCATTCGTTCAAATTCTCGTATTAACTCTTCTGAGGAAACTAACATCTTTAGTTATTCTTTCCTACTCAAGGCATCGGCCACCACATTGGCCTTGTCAGGGTGATAGTTTATCGAACAATCATAATCTTTAATCAGGTCTATCCATCTCCTCCGACTCATATTTAATTTTTCCTAGGTGAAGATATATTTAAAACTCTTATGGTTCATGTAAATCTCACACTTCTCTCCATACAGGTAGTGTCTCCAAATCTTTAAGGCAAAACTATTGCTGCCAACCCTAACTTATGGGTAGGGTACCTTATTTCAAATTCCTTTCAACTGTCTAGACGCATATGCAATTACCTTGTCGTGTTGCATTAACACACATCCTAATCCCTTATGAGATGCGTCACTGCAAATCACAAAAGCTCATTTATCATCAAGTAATGGCAGCACTGGGGTTGTCACCAACCTTCTCTTTAGCTCTTGAAAGCTTTCTCCACATTTCTCTTTCTACTCGAACTTTTCGGCCTTGCGAGTAACTCGGGTCAATGAGGCAGATATCTTAGCGAAAATACTGAATGAATCTCCAATAGTAACCTATCAGTCCCATAAAACTTCTCACCTCTGTTGGGGTAGTCGGTCTCTCCCAATTCATCAAAGCTTCTATCATGGCGGGGTCGACCAACACTCCCTTACTACTGATCACATGCCCTAAGAGTTGCACTTTTCTCAATATTTCTAGAATTAGCCTCAAATGCTTTACGTGTTCTTCCTCTGTTTTAGAGTAGAACAATATATCATCAACGAATATTATAACACACATTTCAAAGTACTTTTTGAAAACTCGATTCATTAATCCATTAAAGCGGTTGGCGCATTGGTTAATCCGAATGACATCACCAAGAACTCGTAATGTCCATATCTTGTGCGGAAGGCTGTCTTCGGCACCTCTTCTGGTTTAATATTCATTTCTTGATATACAGTTTTTAGGTCAATCTTTGAAAAGTAGACTGCGCCTTTCAGTTTTTTTTAAAAAAATTATCTATCCTTAGTAGTGGATATTTGTTCTCAATGGTTAGCTTATTTAGCTCTCGGTAATCAATACATCATCTCATACTGCCCTCTTTCTTCTTTACAAACAACACAGGTGCACCCCAAGGTGACACACTCGGTCTAATCATTCACTTCTCTAACAACTCTTTTAGCTGAATGACCAACTCCTTTATCTCGACAGGAGTTAGCCGATAGGGAGCCTTCGTAACTGGTGATGTCTCTGGTGCTAGGTCTATAACAAATTATATGCCTCGGTCGGGTGGTAACCTCGGAAGGTCTCGTGGAAACACATCCTCAATTTCATTCACTACTGGGATGTCCCTTATATCAGGTACTCCATTCTCTGCATATATAACATGTTTTAAATTTTAAACTTCATTTATCTAAAACTAACATTTAAAAAATAATCTCTTTCACTAACTATGAAAATCTCCTCTTTACTAGGTTTTCTCCCTTTTCCATACCAACCTCATAGGGTAAGTAATCCTCACATCTCATCACAACAATCATTTTGTTCTCTCTATCTCCTTTTGAGTTTGTTCACTTCCCGTCTCCATAATAATAACTTCCTACACTAACTAGGTGTATTCGCTCAATTTCAATACCGCTACCCTATTTTGAATCCACGGTTTCAGCCCTTGTTAAAACCTTCATACTCTATTCTCCTCCGAATTTACAAAATCCGGCACGAATCTCAAAAATTCCATAAACTTTACCTCATACTCTGCCATAGACAATTTCTCTTATCTAGGCCCAAAACTTTATCTCCATATGATTCTCCATAAATTTCAGATAATACTACTGTACGTATGAAACGAAATTTCTTTAAAACTCACATTACTCTGACTCGTAATAATCTCTGGAGATTCCACAGTAGACATCAACAGCTACAAAGAGTTGTATCCAACTCAATACAGTCATCTCAAGCAAACACTATAATTTTTAACTTATTCATTGGTACTATATCCAATAGTCCAACAGGAACTCTACATGAGCTCAAACATCCTCATATAACTATACACAATCCTACACACTCTCGTTTCTAGTTTACTATAACCTCAGCTCTGATACCATTCTGTAATGCCCCCAAATCCGGGGTCATGGATCGGGTCGTCACTGCGGAAATTCTCAATATAACATGACCTGTTTAACTGTTATAATTTCACCTGTAGACATACAACAACTGAAAAATACATCTGTGACCCCAACTCTCAAGAATCTTTTAGGTTATAGGGCTAGAAACAAGAATCCCAAGTCAGACATCAATTATTACATTTCTCAACCAGTAAAATCACACTTGTGACCCCATCCACAAAGTTCCTCAAAATTAAATTTTTGAAACAGTTTTCCAATTACCACCAATTACTATAACCCTTCTCTGTTTACACAAATCTTATAAAACTAGTATAACTTCGATAGGAAGTATACCAGCTACCAATAATTTTCTATACAAGATAATATTTATTACATATCAACTTATAAGTAATTCTTACACCAGATCTAGATACTCTGAACCAAATCCTCTTCCTCATGGCATCTTGCATTCTTCTTCCGAACTATGTGGATAAGTCTCGTCAAGCTGCCTCTCACTGTAGGGTTATAATTTGAAGTAATGCCATCCCTCTGATCTAGCTGTTGTGTTTGGACCATTTTAAAACAAAGCAAGGGTGAGCTACTATAGCCCAGCAATAACTCCCGTCATAATAACAGTTAAAATAATTTATGAAATTTTAACTCAATATAAAAGATAGTTTAGGAAACTAAAATTTATAATGCACCACATGTTTAGAAAGTAAGCAATTCTAGATATTGCTAAGCACACCACAAAAGTTCTCAAGCTCTCATCAACACTATCAGTAACTTACCACCTCAGCTATCGTTATAGTATAAGAACAGTGAAAGTTTAATAATTCTCACCATAGCAGTTTAACAATAATAACCTGCAATTGATCTCAATATAAAAGACAGTATATAAATATGAAATTTACCATACACCATATGTTTAAATAAATAAACAGCTCAAACACTTATGGAATGCACAACACAATTTCTCAACTCTCAACAACACTATAGAAGGCTCAACACGATTTCTCAACTCTATACACCGTATGTTTAAATAAATAAACAGCTCAAACACTTATGAAATGCACAACACAATTTCTCAACTCTCAACAACACTATAGAATGCTCAGCACGATTTCTCAACTCTCATTAACACTATCGGTAACTCAGCACCTTGGCTTTCATTACAGTGTTAATGTCAAATCCCAATTGGGAAGAATGGACTTTCATTGGAGTAATTATATTGACAATGTAGGTCGGTGATCAGTCGCCCACACTTGCCTCTCCGAGGGACATCTCTGTTTTTCTACTCTTCTACTAGTAGTGGATGATCCGCCTTTTCTCTAACGTCACCCTGACCGCATTCGGGCCATAGTATACTTGATGGCATACCCGTCTGGCAGCTCTTACACTTTGTATACATAATGCGCCGTGCAAGCATGTCGACTTTCTCTAGTACTCCAGTCCAATTGAATAATTTATTTGGAAGGAAATTGAATTCAGTCCAAAATCACATCTCATTCTCTTTTCAGATTTCAACACCAGAGGATTGATTAACTCCCAGAATTATGAGGAAGTAATCTTATATGCACATGTTGACTTATAGTCAAATAATCTCTTTTTGCTCAAATATCTCTCACACAAGAAGTTTTCAAAATTACACGACCAGGGAGTTGTTTTAAAATCACCAAAGTTCTCAAAATGATTATTGGATAACTAAATCATTTATAGAAGATTTTAGATCTAATTGAATAACTCCAAATAATTTCTCAAGAAACGACCTCGAGACTCTGTTGACAAACTGTCAGAAACTCACACTAACTCCCGGTCAAAACATCAAACACAAACTCGGAAACTCAACTCTTAGAACACTTCTCAATCTCTACTTATGCACACTCTAACTTTATAAGATTCAGAGTTGATAAGTAAGCACACGTAATCACAAGATAATGAATAGTGAACAGTACAGACATATATGTATGTTTGTAAGAAAATATATTCCAAAACATAACAGAACCTTTTTATGAAGTAGTATTCACCAAAATGTAAAAAGGTTTGAAAACTTGCCTTTGATCCTTAGCAATGAAGCAGAAATTCTAATTAATTCTCCTTCAATCACAGTAGGTCCATATCTTCTCTCGTCACATGATGTCTCATTACTCCCACTTGATTATGTTCTAACATAACAGGATATATATCAGCTTGGTCTCATATCCCAAGCAAACACAACTCAAATACACATTATTTATTAAACTCAAAATCAAACCAAATGAACAAATCCCCCTTTGGAAAACTCAGAACTTCTTATTACAACTATGCCTCAATAGTATCACATTGTAGACTTTCATATCTCTTAAGTCATCACGTATGCACATTTTATTATGGCATTAATCCCTCTAAATCCTCAATATTAACTCATATATAAATGACCATATTATTTAAGCCATGATTCTCTATTTTACCCTGAAACATTTCATTTATACGTCTTCTTAATTCTAAAGTTTATTGAACTTAAGTGAATGTATTCTCTGCAGCAAATTGGACATGACCTATTCATAAGTTGGACTATGCCCGGTGTAAAAACACCTCAATTACAACCTCAAATCAATCTCAAAATATTCACAACAATCCACAACATATGTCAAGTCCAAATATGGTCATTAACATTTGTACTAGGTAGTTTTATTAGAACTTATTTTTCCCGATATTTCACTTCCTCGTGCCTACTTTAGCTACTCGCAAAACTGTTTTGTCAATGATTTTTAATCAAGTTCTATACACCAACATGTAGTCATGATACTCCTCAACAATTTTCGTTACTTGACCGACTCGAGACAAGTCCTCTATCTTGCTCGAAATAGTCTCCCAAAACGGTTGCTTCACCATTTTCTTATGCTCATTTCACTTAATACCTTGTTTTCTACTATTTTTAATAAGTTGGAAATTAATCATTTTGACACAATTTCTTTTCTGAGGTCATCTATGACCGACAAAGAATCTCCCATAAAAGTTTTAGATTTTATTAAGCTCCGTAGCTAGTCCAATCATAGTCTCAAAGTTGGACAAAAACAGGATTTTCATTTCCTGCGCTACCGTTACTAAATCGGCCATAACTTTTGACTCGTAACTCTGAATGACGCAAAATTAGCGTGCAAACGATCTAGAGACTATCTATTATCTAACCATATCATCCATAAGCCAAGAACAGTGACCGAATTCTCCCAGATTTTTCTGGACTGTTACTGCAGTAAGTGGAAGAAAAAAATTGGCATGGTAACGTTTGTAAACTCATCGTTTTCCATTTCTATTCTACTTCAAATCAACCAAGAAACAATCCCAAACTCCTCAACCAACATCAACAATCCACATACTACCACCTCATGCCATAAAAATCAGTTTAGTTCAAGAACTAAGTTTTAGAAATCAAGTAAACAAGTAGATGTTTCCATGGCTAACCAAGCTTGTTCTAAGCTACCCATTACTTATACATCACATAACAATCATCTAACAAGCCATAGGAAGCCGTAAATCAAAGAAACAAAATTATAAATTTTTAAAATCACTGTTCATTCGAACCTTCTTTGAATCATAGCTAAAGATTTAGTGGATGAATGATTACAAGAATCAAGACAAAGCAAGGTGAGATAATTACCTTCGAATCAAGCCATTAAACTCAAGAAACAAGCAAGAGATGAGTGAGTTCTTGATTTTTCTTCTTCCCCCCCTCATGGAGCTTCGGTTGGGGCTGTTCTTCAAGGTGAAGAAAATGAAAAGCCAAAAGTGATTTTTGTGTGGTGGAAGCTAGTGTTTTAAAAGATTCGTGCGGTAGTCGCGTAATTCCCCGATAACGTTTTAATCTCTCGTTATCGTATTCTTTTCTTTCGTCCCACCTAAGTTTTAAAAACTTAAAATCTCATATTATGATTCTAGTATATTTTAGAATCATTAAATTAATACTCTTTAATTGTTTCGAGAATTTACGAAACAATTCTCCGAATAAATGCTATTCACTTACACCGTCTCTCAAACTCTGTTACGACTTTCATCCGGACTTCAAATTTATTTCGTTGGACTAAAACTAATTATTGGTCCTATTTTTATTACGTATGCTATCGTAACACCGATACGCATATTTTCGAATACCCCGTATATTAATAATACGGCCTCACATCTCAAGTACCTTATGAAAAAAATAAATCCATAAAATGAAAATTTTTATCCAAAATTCTTAATAATATCAAGTGTCAAAAATACGGGTTATTACACCATCAACTCTGCTGAATAATCTCTACATCACTCACGGAACAAGTGCATGGACACCAGATATCATTTATTTCGAGAGTAGTCCTTAATAGAATAACCTGCAGATATTTGCTAAAACAGCATGATAAATTCATTTTCTCTAAGTTGGTTAGTAAAGTTGAGATATTATTTATGTGCATATTTGTTAAAAATCTCATCTATAAAGAATTCTTAAATGAGTTCACAAGTATTAAAATTTTCATATTTAAAGGATTTGTGAATTTATTTGAAATCCAGTACCTCGTGCTTGTTGCTACTACTTTAATTATCATGTTTACAATATTATATGCATATGTGGTAATTAGGTGTTCTAGCATAAGTTTGTATATTATCTTAATTGATTTAAATTATGATGTTAGACAATTCGATGTCATATCAATCTCATAATTTAAATGAATTAAAATAATATTTTATGAGTATCAATTAATGATATCTTGCTTAATTGTTTTGATATTTTTCTCTGATATTTTTAAATGTTTTGTTACAAATAATTGTGACACTTTTAATATTAGTGACATTATTTAGAATTACTAATCTAAGTAATCAATGCATATTTCAAAAATCACTAATATTGAAAAGGGAAGTATTTTTCAAGTAATGTGTATAAAATTTTCAATATTTTATATACTTAGAAATATTTCCAAAATTTTATTTTTGTACAGTTTTATTTAATTTGCATCCATACTGTAAATATATTTTATTTTTATTTTCAAAATTTGTTTTTACTTCGAGGTATCAACCATTTGTAAAATGATTTATTTTCAAACACTTGTTTCAATGTATGTTTCACATTGATTCAATGTACCTAAACAGTGGTTGTTGCTTTGAAGGCCTTGTACTGTATTGCTAAGAATACATCCACCCCTATTGTCATGAAATTTTCTATTTTAAGTCAGGGATAATATCAGGTGGATGAAAATGATGAAGTTCATAATTGCATTATGAGTCGGAAAATCATTGTCATCTATCTGATAAGGATGGTTTGCAAAATTGTTTTCAAATAGTACAGTATAAATGTATAAAGGAAAAGAGTCATTTCAACGAGATATAATTTGGAAAGAGAGTTGAATTTCTTCTTTGGTGTAAATTCTCGCGTTTTATTATGGGAAGTTTGCCTTATAGGAAATTCACGAAGGATAGATACTTTCTTCTTTGATACAACTTTCCCGCATTTTATTATGGAATAGGTATCTTAAAGAAAATTTCGTATCATGCTCATAAGGGATAAAAACTTTCTTCTCTGATACAACTTTCCCGCATTTTATTATGGGATATGTATCTTAAAGAAAATTTCGTATCATGCTCTTAAATGATAAATCTTTAGATTCGACAAAACTCTTTTGCTAAAAGCGCTTTAATGTAATCTATTACCATTCCTTATTATATTTTTCCTTCTCTTCGGGATGAAAAATATATTTTGAAATGTTAAGGTGATTATCTTTTTATCTCGATTGGTTCTTTTTATCTCGATTAGTTATTATTTTTATTTTCCAATAATTGGCACATATTATTTTTGTTTTCAAACTTTTAATATTATTATTTCTATAAATATATATGTGTGTAAGTTTGTTTTTATTTTATTTTTATTTTTTTTCTTTCTATAAAATTGGCATTTTTATTTATTTATTTCATTTTATTTTTAAAATTTATTTTTGTCTACGAGAAATTGTTCTAAGAATCATAAGTATTAAATGTCAATATTTAAAGGACTTATGAATTTCTTTACATCTATTTTCTCGAGCTTACATATATCACTGATAATTGTTATAAGTATAATTGTCATATGCTTGAGTAACAGTTATTAGATATAATGTATGAAGTTAAATGCTAATTTTCATTCATATGATTATTTAGTATTTAGTAAGAGTATTTTATCTTATTAAAATTATGAATTGAAGCAATTCATCATTTATTTGTTTCATAGTTTTAATACGATGAGATATTAGGAGCATACTTACTTGCTTTTTGAAATTATTATTAATTATCATATTTTGATAGTTTGTTATTGTTTCATTGCAATTAATTATGATTTTTGTTGTTAGTGATAATATATATATATATATATTGTTTATCTAAATATCACTAATAATAAAAGCATATCTATGTCCTGCCGAACAAGAGCAATCGACTTGAGGTAAAATTAGGTAATCTCGATCTTGATATATTCTCTAATCAATTGATATAAAAATATATATACAATTGATATATTGAGCCTTCAGTGGCTATATGACGAGATCAAGGGATTAAAAACCTACAATCTCTAACATAGATCATAGAACCAAACACTCAAACAGATATAACTTCATCTACTAAACTCCTGAAAAGAAAAGTTTCATCAACTAAAGAGGGTGAGAGAGTAAGTGCCTCTAGTGCACTAGAAAAGAGAAGTATCTATGAGTGTTCCAGCAGCTCTGCCTTTAGTTAGAATATGAAATTAAAACCAAGGCAACTGCTAACTAATTTATATCTTCACAAAAGGGTATAGATTTGTAAATGGCAAAACTGTTACTAGGTTCATTCTCTCAACATAGTGAGTCTATTGAATTCGGCCTGTTAGCCAAGGCCATTTGTAAAGAGTCAACTTCATCTGGACACTCTCAAACACTGCAAACCATAAATGTAATATTCAAATGCACTGTAAGGATTGTCACACACTAATGATGAATTGACGAAAACAATTATTCTAAACTTCCATATCAAGGAAGGAATGATGATTGATGATTCTGACTGAATCAACATGCCTTCACAGGCGTCAGGAGGAAACTTAGATCATTTGCAACATTATAGATCCTTGTCTCCCTCCCCAGATCGAACATATCTGGATTCCGAACGGAATAGATCATCTTAGATGATCAGCAACTCATTGAATCTATTCCTGAAGCAATTCAGTTTTCAAAGTCAAATATTTTAATGGATTCAATTGAGGACGGGGATTTACGAAACCCCATTGCACCAACAGTGACCTCTCTTGAAGGGGCTATGGTGATCTTTCTTGCAGGTACAAAAGATTATGTCATCCGTACTGAGAGGGATATAGTGTTGTGAGAAAAGAGTGAAACACAAGTGAGAAAGAGTGAAAATATATATTGTTAGGTCCAAATGTGTTGTAGAGGGGGGTGAATACAACTTTTTAGCTTTATGAAGCAATAAATACTATGTAATAAATAAACACAATGATTCAAGGAATATATGTCTTATATATAACTTGAAAGGGTTGCTACAACATTCATTACACTAGTACAACAGAAGTAAAGAGAGTAGTAAATGATACTAAGCTCTGTGAATACTCTATCTCTCTCTCTTTTACAAGTGTTTCTCTTAATATTGCTCTCTTTAAAAAGTTACACAAGTACTTCTATTTATACTACTTCTAATCTATGACTTGTAGTCTTCAAAAGATAAGATATGAGTGGCCCAATGTTGTCCACGTAAATCTTATCTTGCCTTGAAAGCTTGGAAATCGACCAACCAGATGATGCCATGTGTCATGTTGAAACTGTCCTCTATGTAGAACTTCTACATAGAAATTTCTACTTAGGTTCTATCTTGAAATTTAAGTAGAACTTCTACATAGGAAATTCGAGATAGCTTCCTTCCTTATGTACTTCTAAAATATTTCCACCTCCAGAATTTCTACTTGGCTCTAAGTAGAAACTTATCTAGAATTTCTAGATAGGAATTTCTACATAGGTTCCCTAGTAAGTACTTAGAGAAATTCTGGGCTTCAACTTGAAACTTCAATGCAACATCTTGAACTTGTGATTTCTTCTTGTCTTCTATATTCTTCAACAAGCTCTTGAATATGGATCTCTACTACTGACATAAACTTGCTATCAATGTCCTGACACTTGATGCAATAGTCTGGTTCATAAGTGACTAGTCTTGATAGGGTTTTTGCTTCTGAATAGATTACCATATTCAATTAGTAATGTGACTTTCCAACAGTTGTTTCCTGCTTCTTCACTTGAAATCAATTAGCCTTATTGATACTGATAGTTATGATCTTGATTCTTTAAGTTACAAATCACTGAGGCATGAACAACTTTGACTTGAAATTCTTCCAATGATTTCCTCTTTGATTTATCATAATTAACATGTTGAATTGTATCAATTACCTTGTCTTCATTTTGTATTGATTTCCCTGTGACTTCTTGTTCTTGATTGTCTTCCTGTTAAGTATCTTTTCTTTAGTTGAGTTACATAAGTTACAGTGTTACAAGTTTAGACACTCTGCCTTTCAATCTCCCCCTATTTGATTGTCTAACAATGACATTCAAATTAAAGAAGGATAACTCAACTAAATAATGAGACGAGAAAAGATAAGTAATATTAATGTCTTGTTCATGTTACAACTGAATGAAAATTTGAAAGCAATACAAAGAACTTAGTAAGTAAAACATAAGCTAGACAGAGAATTCGAACCTCGAATTAAAGATCATTGGAATGATTTCAATCACCTGGATTATTTCATGCCTTTCAGTCAAACTCATATCACCTTATTGGATCCACTCTGATTCACGGTTATAGTATGGTAAATTAGCCTATCTCGCATACCGTGGTCAGGTAAATTTTCCTCAAGTGAGTTAGAGCAACCAAAAGATATGAAGTTTTTCCAACTTCAAGTTCACATCCCTCTGAACTTTAATTCTAATTCCGTTTCCCCTTCATAACTTCTTTTCCAGCTCCGCGCTCATCTTCTTTCTATTTTCTGCGCCTTTCTTTCTTTTATTGTTCTTTCTTGTATGCTGGATCATATAACTGTGCCCATCTAGCATTCAACAGGCTTATTGCTTGCATCTCTAGAGGATTCTTGGGTTCTGGATACGGATGTTTGAAAAGCCTTCTGAGTTTGTCCACTTCCTGAGTAGTCCTGATCTTTGGAATATCTTCAAAGTTCTTCATGATGAGCTGAGACTTCCAGTGAGTTTTATCAGCTTTAAACTGACATTAAATCATCTTAGGGTAGTCCTTGACACGGTTGGTATTAAAAAAACTAGCCACATCTAACTCCATTCGTCTCTTCTCCTGCACTATCTCAGATAAGTACTTCAGTAGTCTCTGCTTCTCATCCATAAACATATCCTCTACATCACCCCATTTGAATTCTTCTCTAACTTGATCTAGAAATGCAGCATCTTGAGTCTGTAGCAGCCATCTCCTACTCATATGCAAGAAGGTCTGTTTCTGGTCTGTATCAATGAATACCAAAGCATCAGCTATATCATCAGCGTAAAAGTGAATCCAGTATACACTATCTCTTCCTGGAACACCAACTGCCTCCCTTATTTCTCCTTGTTCTAGTGGTCCAGAAGGAAGAGTCAGAGTTTCATCTACACTTTTCATAGCTTGTAGAATATTCCATTTTCTCTGCATAAGCTCTGGCTCAATCTTCACATTGTCTAGAGGATTTTGGAGCAACGACATCACATTTCCATATCTCGTTGCACTTCTTGAATATTATTTTCTTAATGAACTCCACTGATTTTTCCTTAATGTCAGAGGTGAATCCCTTATTCATCATTTGTCTACAGACAACTTTTAGAGATTCCACCGATAGAGCCATTAGATCATTTTCTTCCATACTAATCCTCTTCATTCTTCCATCTACCACCATTCGAACAACATCTAGATTTGCTGAGAATTTTGGTCCCTTGTCCTTTGCTAGCTACATTAACTGATCTCTGTACAGAATGCTAAGTTTCTCAGATTGAGAGTATTGAATTTTAGTTGCTAGTAAGAACAACTCTGACGCAGATCTTCTCGACATGAATTAATCATCCACGTACATGAAAGACATTGGGGCTCTATCAACTAAGGTCAAAATGACTTGCCACTCCTTAACCACCGTCTTATATCCAACACGGACTTTAGAAATCATCCTTTTCAAAGCTCTTATATAGTCCACAGTCATTGGATTCTTCAAGTTCAAGTTGTAGAACAACTCATCTGCCTCCTTATTATGAATTCCATTCATACAAGTCCCCATTAGTATCTTCCGTGCATCGTCTCATTTTTGTCCAATCATTTGTTTGTCTAAATCAATTTGAGGATCAGCTAATCTGGCAAGCTCATGATCATACTGCTTTTCCTTGAGCTCCCCTTGTTTCTCAAGGAAAATAGCTTTATCTTGCATCATCTTCATTTTAAAGAAATGAGCTTGTTCCAAGGCTAACTGTTGAGCTTTCAGGGCCTCCTCGTCAACATAAATCTCTTCAGTAGACGCCCCAGCACCTCCACCTTGTTCCTCCAAGGATCTCTTAATAGCATGTGCTAGAGGTACGTCCTCCATATCAGAATCAGAATCATCATGTATTTCTTCCTGTCAATCACCAAGGTCAGTGAATGGCTCTTCTTGTTCAACCACCACCACTTTACCCTTTCTCTTCCTCTGAGTCTCCTCATCAGTCACTGGCTCACTTTCCTTTAATAGATCAATCTCTTCTTCAACCAGGTGTGACTGTTGTCTCATCTCATTTCCTTTCTCCCCCTTAGGTGAGTTATCATAAACACCACCTTGAGCACCAAATCCTCCAGCAGTATAGGAACCACCAAAACCAAATCCAGAAGGTCCAGTACTAGCTCCACTAGCAACACCAGCACCATCATCCGGGGGAGGTTGATTGTATTGCTCATCAAAGCACTCTGGGGGAACTAAATGCCGAACTGCATACATCATTCTGCTGACCTCCGTTGCCATGGTATGCAGAACGCTTTCTACGCTCCCCATTCTGTCATACAGTGTACTGCCCAAGACACCCCCAGCATGGCCTAAGTCATTCACTTTTTTTGTCATTTCATTTAAAGCTGCAGCTTGACTTGCCATTCGTGCCGCGTAGTCATCAAGAGCTCTCCTGTTATCTCCAACATTAACCCCCAACTGCCCCATCGACTGCCCGAACTGCTTCATCTGAGTCTCAATTGCTATCATACGAGAATTAAGATTTTCAAGAACTAGGGATGGTGTTTGGCTTAAGTGTTCTCGCCCTAAAGATCGTTCTGTTAGTGTCTATCGCTCGGTTTCGAGCCTTAAAAATGAAGGTCCCTCACTCCCTAAATGCTCACACACACTCCCTGTCTCACGCTCGTGTATGTCTTCAACAACATGACTAAGATTAAAAGCAGTACCTGCAGAAACTAGATAAGTAACATTAGTAGCAGTTATGGGATCTAAGGATCTTGTCTTATCTTGAGGTTGAATTTCAGGCTGAGAGGCTGCAGAGTGTTCATGTACAACAGGAGAACCGATCCTCTCTACAGCATCAGTACGTACCGGCGAAGGTACTTTAGTAGCAGTTGAAACTTCCGGCCTAACTGAAGCAATAGGCTCTTCAGAAGGTACTAAATCCTCACCAATAGTCCTAGGTGTTGAATGTGCAATGGGAGAACCACTCACGTGAGGTGGAGTGGTTGTGAGAGACACTCTAGGTTTGGACTGGGCTGTTGAAGTAGCAGCTTGGGAAATTTTGGCTCGCTTCCTTATTACTGGATGCACTTCAGGGTCACTCTCATCAAAATTCTCACCTAATTCTACAGATGCCGGCCTTTTAGCTCCCGTTAACAGGGGTGAAAGGGAAGAAGTTAGGGAATCAGACTCAGAAATTTAGCTATCACCCTGGGATAGATCCTGCGGGTTAGTAGAATCTTGGGCCACGGAATCAGAATTAGAGGAAGAAGAAGTATTAGTAGTGTGAACAGAGAGTTTCTCATGTTAAAAGAAAGTACCTCCTTCATTACTTTGTCCCGCAAAGGGATCAGAATCAACATGTCTTGACCTAGGAGACGGTTGCTGCTCCCTTTGCCCGACTGTGAATTGACTGTGAGATTGGCCATCATCTTGGTCATCATCAAGATGCTCGTCAGGAATCCCTTGAAATGCGTCAATATGAGCAGATGGATTCTGAGCATGCGATGATATTTGTGAAGTCCCCGCAATAGAAGTGACACCTGCATCATAAGAAAGCCACACTCGAATATTCTCAGGAATAGACATGGGTTTACCCTGATGTTTATCCTGGTTAGCAATAGTAGTAAGTGACTTAGTACCCATACCAAGAGATGTAGAGGTGGGTCTCCTAACAAATGCCTGCCTAACAGATAAAACATTAGTCGGTACTAAATGATTAATAAGCATTTGTAAGAAACGAGGATACCAGCAGACAACATCGGTAGTTGCAATGTCCCTGGTAGCAGGTGATCCCATCGTTGCCACTATTTCAGAAATAATGAGCCTTCCATAATTAATGTTGAGTTCACGGGCTAGGGAAACACCAAAAATTTGATGAAAGTCTCTTTCTCGTGCACGAAAACATCTTGTAATAGCTTCGAAAAAGTAATTCCATTCCACATGAAAGAATTTTTTTTGTATGCTGGAAGTGGATATTCGTCCAGTAGGAGGATAACATCCAATTTTCTCAAAAAACTGCAGGCGCTCTGCCGCCGTAGGTTCAGGGTCATAAGAATCCTTGACTGGGAAACCAAGAACTCAATTGAAAACCGCCTCTGTAACCTCATAATTCTGACCTGCCAAGGTAAACCTAAAACCATAGGGGGTCTATTTACTCCCAAAGGTAACCGCACTAATCCATAATTGCTGCAAAACATCATGGACTATTGTTGGTTTTGCAGTAAAAATAGTACTAGTTTTGGAGTACAAATTGAGAAATCGTACCCAAAACTTGAAACACGGAAGTTGATCACCAATTTCCGTAGTAATATTATAAAAATTGTTTTTAGCAAGTGAAAATTGGTGAGCCATTTTTGAAAAAAAAATTCCTTGATTTAATTAAAAAAAACAAACAAAGCAGACAATTAAGTAAGGAAATTAAGAAAATGAAACGAATGCAGATTAATTCCTTTTAATTAAGAAAACAAACGTGGTGCTTTACTTGTAATTAAACTACGGAATTAAAAGCAATAATACGAAATCAAACACAGCAATAACAAACAAACTATTGAATAATAAAGCCTGTAATTACAATATGTATGTGAGAAAGTGTGTGTATAGGCGTGTGTATATATCGAGATTTGAAGAGGAACAGGCACGACCCAATAACACAAATACACACAAGATAAATGATGTAGACAGAGAATAGAGATAAAAAAAAATGGGCAGTAGTTCGTGATATGTATGAGATTAGACACAAAAATTATGAACAGTGCTGTGATTATGAAATCACTGGGTAGGGTGGGGGGGCTGCTGTAAAAATTAGGTTTAAAACAAATGGGTAAAAGTGAAAGTAAAATCGGGTTAGAGATGTATATATAGGCATTAGAGTGAAAGGACAAAAATACCCCTATGAAAATGAGAAAAAAACTTAAGTACGCACTGGGGAATCTAAGTCAAACTCTATGTCGAACTTTATGTCGAAATTCGACTTGAGGTTTCACATAGAGGCTAACTCGAAATATATTCACTTAAACAAATAAACAACATAAAACCTCTAGGGAAAACCCATCTCGAACTTCAAGTCGAAATTCGAGATAAGTTTCGAGATAGGAGTTATCTCGAAATTTCCTGAACCCCAAAACAAATTCTAAGTACCACCAGGGAATTTTATCTCGAACATTAAGTCGACATTCGAGATAAGTTTCGAGATAAGAGTTATCTCGAAATTTTTGTAGAATTTCGAGATGAATGTCGAGATAGACACTATCTCGAAATATTTCCCAGACTTAGACTCTTCAAATTTTCACACCTGGAACTATATCTCGAACTTCGAGATAAGTTTCGAGATAGACTGTATCTCAAAAATTTTGAAGAAAGCATAATTTTGAACAGGCACACTGGGAGCTCTAACTCGAACCTTAAGTTGAATATCGAGATGATTTTCGAGATAGACTGTAGCTCGAAATTATTCCCAGACTTAGAATTTTCAAAACTTCACTCCTGGAAGCTCAAATTCGAAATTCAAGTCGAATTTCGAGATGAGTTTCGAGATAGACCCTATCTCGAAATTTTGAAGATACTTAGTAAAATTTGGCATTTTTTCATGAGAAACAAATAATTAAATTTTGCCAAATTAAAATAAATACCAATTCAAGGATTTTTAATCATAACCAGTAATAGAAACATTCCTTGACAATTCTAAGGCCTCTCATTACAGAAAAATTACATGAAAAACATAGAAAAATCCATCTAAAAATCATGACAAATTTAGAGATATATGAATTTAACTCCCCCTCTGTTCATGCAATTAAATGAGCATAAATTCAAAGTTTTTACTAATAATTTCACTCAATGCACAATGAATTCATGAAAAATAACACAACATACAACATATAATAATCATTAATTAAACATTTTAAAGTCTAAGTCCATAATGATTAAATAGCATGCAGAAGTGATATTTTGAGCAATTTTATAGATTATTTACATATGTTTTCAACTAGGCAAATAACAAAAACAAAAAGAAAAACATATGTACATGATCAAAACTGGGATTTTATAGATAGGATGATTTACTAACTTGTGTTAAGCATCCCCAATTCACCAACCAACCTATTGAATGTTACTTCATCAAGAGGTTTAGTGAATATATCTGCAATTTGTTGCATTGTGGGTACAAAATGTAACTCCACAGTCCCATCCTCAACATGTTCTCTTATGAAGTGATACCTGATATCTATGTGCTTGGTTCTGGAGTGATCTACAGGATTGTTGGTCATGGCAATGACACTAGTGTTGTCACACATGATTGGAATCTTCTTGTTTTCAATGTCATAATCTTTCAATTGGTTCCTCATCCATAGTATTTAAGCTACACAGCTTCCAGCAGCAATGTACTCAGCTTCAGCAGTAGAAGTAGATACTGTATGTTGCATTTTACTTTGCCAGGACACCAATCTTCTGCCTAGGAATTGACAAGCATCAAATGTGCTTTTCTATCAATCCTGCAACCTACATAGTCTGAATCCGAAAAGCCTATTAGATTAAAACCTATATCTCTTGGGTACCAAATCCCTAGATTTGGTGTGCCCTTGAGATACCTAAAGATTCGTTTGACGGATATGAGATGTGACTCTCTAGGATCCGTTTGGAACCTTGCACACAAACAAGTTGCGAACATGATATCGGGTCTACTTGTAGTTAAATAGAGAAGTGAGCCAATCATACCTCGATAGCTTGTGATGTCAACTGGTTTACCTGATTTGTCTTCATCAAGCTTTATGGCCGTTGCCATGGGAGTCTTAGCTGCTAATGCATCTTCTAGATTGTACTTCTTGAGTAAATCTTTGATGTACTTGGACTGACAGATAAAGATTCCTTCTTTTCTCTGACTGATCTGTAATCCAAGGAGGAAGGACAGCCCCCCATCATGCTCATCTCATATTTGTCCTGCATTAACTTGGCAAATTTCTCACACAAGCGCTCATTAGATGACCCAAAAATAATATCATCCACATAGACTTGAACAAGTATTAAATCACCCTTTACATTTTTATAGAACAATATTTTATCAATTACTTCCCTAGTAAAACCACTTTCAATTAAGAACAATGATAGGGTTTCATACCATCGTCTTAGGGATTGCCTGAGGCCATAGACAGCTTTGAAGAGAAGATACACAAAATCTTTAAGTTCTGGATCAATGAAGCCAGGTGGCTGTTCCAGATACACTTCTTCTTCTACCTCTCCATTCAGGAAGGCACTTTTCACATCCATCTGAAAAACCTTGAAGTTCTTGTGTGCTGCAAAGGCCAAGAACATCCTGACTGCCTCAAGTCTTGCAACTGGAGCGTAGGTCTCATCATAATCAATTCCCTCTCGTTGAGAGTAACCTTTCGGTACCAAACGAGCCTTGTTTTAAGTTACAAGTCCGTCTTTATCCAGTTTATTTCTGAATACCCACTTAGTTCCAATTACTAATCTATTCTTTGGTCGGGGTACCAGCTTCCAAACTTTCTTCCTTTCAAACTGATTGAACTCCTCTTGCATAGCTATCACCCAATCAACATCACCAAGAGCTTCTTCTATTTCTTTAGGTTCAAGTTTAGACCAGAACCCAGAGTACAAGTAGATATTAGCCATGTCAGCTCTTGTAGTTCTTCTAGTAGTCACACCAGCATCTAGATCACCAATAATTAATTCAAACGGATGGACTCTACTCCATACTCGATCTCTTGGTAATTGTCTTGATGATTTAGTTTGATTTTCTGAATTGTTGTGTTGACTACTTGTGTTATTTCTACTAACTCCCCCTGAGTTAGTGTCAGCTTCTACAGAACTAGTGTCATTTCTCCTTGAGTCTTGAGCACTTGTCCTTGAACTGCTATTTACTCCCCCTGAGTTATTGCCAAAACGTGCGGAAGAAGTATCTTCTGATCTAGTAGAATTCGATTGTCCATTAGACTCGGGTATTTCTTCACGAACACTTGGTATATTTGAAGTAACAACCAACTCAGGTCCATCCTCAACTTCATCCAAGTCCAGATTCTGAAATTTTAGGGACTCAAGTTCACTAGTATCTTTAAAAATTGATGAGAGTTTGGTATCTTCGAATCTGACATTGTAGCTTTCAATCACTTTTCGATCATTCACTAAGAATACCCGATAAGCTGCCACCGTATCTGTAGAATAACCAACAAATATCCCTTCACGTGCTTTTGCTTCAAACTTTCCTAGTTTTTCATCGTCTATAAGTACATAGCATTTAGCTCCAAAGACATGAAAGTATTTGATTGTTGGTCTTCTGTTATTCATTAGTTCATATGGTGTCTTTTCTTTATCTTTTATAATCAAGATTCTATTCTGAGTGTAACACACTGTACTCACAGCTTCGGCCCAAAAGTATAGAGGAAGTTTTGATTCATACAACAAAGTTCTTGCTGCTTCAACCAATGTTCTGTTCTTCCTTTCAACTACTCCATTCTGCTGTGGAGTTCTCGGGGCTGAGTACTGATGACGTATTCCCTTAGAAACGCAGAAATCATTCAGTATTGCATTTTTAAATTCAGTTCTGTTGTCTGATATAATCGTCTTCACAGTGAGTGTTGAAACATTCTCAATCTCAGTGATATGATCAATGATTTGAAAAGGTACTTCGTCTTTTGTCATAACGAACAATTCTCACGTCTACTTGGATAAGTCAACCACGATTACCAATGCATATCTTTTCCTAGATAATGATAGGACATTCACTAGGCCAAATAAATCTATATGTAGGAGTTGTAGAGGCTCAGTGATACTAGAAATTTCTTGACTCTTATGTGACGCTGGCTTTGACTTTCCCATTTCACAGGCTTCACAGAGTCCTTTAGGAGCAAACTCCATTTGAGGTAGATCTTTCACCAATTCTCGCCTTGCGAGAGCATTCATCGTTTTGAAGTTTAAGTGAGATAGTTTTTTATGCCATAACCAGCTTTCATCATCTGAAGCTTTGCTGTAGAAACAGGTGACTTCATTCTGGTTTGCCGAATCCATATCAGCAACAAACAGATCTGCCTTTCGAACTCCTCTCAAAGCCAACGAACCTTCTTTAATGTGAGTGATTGATACACCTTTCTTATTGAAGACAATTTTGTATCCTTTATCACAAAATTGACTGATACTAAATAGATTGTGTCTCAATCCCTCAACATAGGAAATATCTTCAATGATGACATTACCAGTTTTCAATTTGCCATATCCCTTTGTCACACCTATGCTGTCATCTCCAAAGGTGACATAAGGACCAGCCTTCATAACCAACTCTGTAAGCAGGGACTTGTTTCCTGTCATATGCCCCGATGCTCCACTATCTAGCACCCATATAACTTTATTTCTATTTTGCTTAATGCCCTGCAATGACAGATTGATTAGGCGTTCTTCGGAACCCAAGTTTGATTGGGCCCGGTTTTTCTATAAGATCGAGAATTATCAGATTTAATAACAGGAGATGCACCTTCTTTAACATTACTAGAGCTTTTGACTTTGTCTTTTCCTTTTTCAGACTTGATAGATTTGTCAGTCTTAGGAGAAGGCTTGTCACTCCTAACTTTGGGAGGACTGACAGTCTTAGCTCTTACATGCTTCTTTTTGACATTAGAACTAGTAGAAGAATTTAGACACGATTGACTAGTTGCATTCATCAAGTTCACAAACTTTTGCATGACGTTAAAAGTGCATGGCATACAATTAGGTTAACCACATTGTACATTATTCTTATGCATGTTATTCATTGTGAGTGGTACAGGCATGGCATGTGCAACAGGAATATTCATGTTAGATTTGCATGCATAAGAAAGATGTTCAGTTGATTTACAGTGATAACACTCTTTCTTCACACGTTCTGCCTTAATCTCTTTTATGCCTTTTTCCTTTTTTACTCTGTTATTTAACAGCCTTAGCTCCTAATCCTGGTCTAGATTCTTCTCTAGGAGATTTGATTTTAACTGATTTAGTAGGAGTTACAGGTTGTTCTTTCTTGCGATCTTCCATTTTAATTTCATATCTAACTAACAAGTCAGTCTCTCCTTCTTCACGAGGAATGAAGTGTTTAAAGATAGGTTTGACAGCAGATTTAAGAATTGTAGGTATTTCAGTTTTGATCTCACTGGAACTAGTGTCTATAGGTCTTTTTCCTTCTTTCTTAGATAAGTTAGAATAGTCAAGTCCTACACCGATTCCAGTTATCTTCTTAAATGTGTCACTATCAACATTCACCTTACTAGAAGCTAGTTTATAAGCTTCGTATTTAGTTTCTAACTCATCTAGTTTATTCTTAAGACATGCTTCTATTTCATCTTTAAGGTTGAGCTTGTGTTCCAAAGATTTAATAGAGTCTCTTAGGGAAGTATCTACAGTGCAAGCAACCTCTAACTCTTCCACTTTTACCTCAAGCATTCTGCATTTGGAAACAAGTGTTTTCTATTCCTTTTGAGAAGTGTTTAGGCTTTTGCACAACATATAGATCTCTTCGCTAAGAGCCCCGTTCTGCACCTTATAATCATCAATAGACATTTCTTCTTTAAGGGTTAGAACTGGTACCTCTAGTTCATTTGATGTCTCAGCCATGAGGGCAAAGTTTGCTGCATGAGTAACTTCTTCCTCATCTGAATCATCCCAAGCTCTTCCTTCTGTTACAACTAAAGCTTTCTTTCCATGTCTTTCCTTCACCAGGGCTTCAAACTTGCTTTTGAGGGCTTCATAAGTCTCTTTGGGATAAGTCTGTTTTGGCTTCTTGCAGTCTGTAGCAAAATGTCCAGCTTCACCACAGTTATAACATTTGAACTTCATTTTGAAATCCAAAGGAGATTTGTAGCTGGTACTCTTGCCTTTCCCTTTGTAACCTAAAGAGCTACCACCACCCTTAGTAATCCGATAGAAAGATGAAGATTTTCTCTGTGGTCGGTTACTCTTTCTAAATCTTATAATGCTGAACTTCCTTGCCATGTATGCCACGACACTATCATCCTTGTTGTCCAGCTCTTCTTGGGTGAAGTAGTCATCATCACTATTAGAGGTGCACTCATCATCATTATCAACTTGATGTGGTGCAGGTGATGATCTAGGTTTTTATGCAACTATTGCCTTTTTAGACTCTTCCTCATCAGCAACTAATCCTGATGCAGCTTCCTTTCCTTTTGAATCATTGTCCCATGCTTGATCTTGAAGGGTCTCCAGCTCATAGGTCTTTAGTATTCCATAATATTCTTCCAGAGAAGTTGTATGGAAATCTCTGGTTTCTCTTACGGCGTAGACTCTATGCTCAATGCTCTTCGGCTGGTTCCTTAGATATCTCGTGTTGACTTCAACCATGGGGAGAGTTATACCTCTCAGATTCAAATCCAACACTAACTGACTGAATCTTAGATAGACATCTGTTATGCTTTCACCTTTTCTGATTCTGAAGGTGTCATACTCCATCTTGAGTATAAGTGTTTTGTTGCTTCTGACCTCAGCAGTACCTTCCATAATGACCTCTATTTTATCCCAAATCTTCTTAGCTGTAGTTAGTCCTTTGACTACATTAAACATTTCATGATCTAGGGATTCCATCAAGGTTTGTCGTACAGACGTATCGAAAGCTATTTGTTCCTTATCAGCATCTGAAAAGTCTGCTGCCTTTTTAGGCTCAGATCGTTGTGGTACAATCACATCTCCTTCTATATGCTCAGGAACAACAACCATCGGAACAAATTTACGCTTGTTAAGGACTTCCAGATATTCAGGATTAACAGACTCAAGGTAGAGTTTCATTCTCAAAACCCATTCTTCATAGTGATCTCGATTGAACATTGGAATCTTGAATAGATTTTTAGGTGCCATCTTAATGTAAATTTAGAGTAGAGATAATAAACTTTTCTTATTACTTGAGTAGTAATTAAAAGAAAATCGAATTATCTCAGAATAAATCAAAGTTTAAATCCTGGTCACCAAAAATTTCTAAGTACCCAAGACTAGGCTATGTAGAAAATCTATGTAGAACTTTTGCCTAAGTCAAAATTTCACTAAGTAGAAATTCTGTCCAAGTCGAAATTCTCACTAAGTAGAAACTCTGTTCAAGTCGAAATTCTCACTAAGTAGAAACTCTGTTCAAGTCGAAATTTCTAAGTAGAAATTCTTAAGTAGAGATTCTATGTAGAACTTTTGTCCTTAGAGAAAATTTGCTGCAGGTCACTTTTAATATTGAATAAACAATATTATTTTTCACACTTTTTGACTTTTGTGTCTTATCTCACCTAACTCACCTAACACCCACGTGATAGGTACAGAGTCTTCTGTAATTTCTTTTTGTGCAGTGAGTATGATGTCCAATCAAAAGCCAATAACACCTTTTTCACTTTTTGTCTTTTGAAAAGGAAATCAAAAGTTGTTGGGTTTGTCTTCTTTATCAAGAAAAATGATGAATACGTGAAGAACACCATAACCCAAAGTACCCAGAATAATTCACAAAAATTATCTAAAATCCACCCAAGCTAAATAATCACACCTGGAGTATTTAAATAATTTTTGGGATGAGTTTTCACTGAGAAAAGAATTAAAGCACACTTTTCAAGAAACACTTGAAAAGTAGATCTGGAAATGAAAACTCACAAATCTTCTACCAAACACAAGGATCTATGTTTTCTATGTCAAACATAAAGCTCTGATACCAATTGTTAGGTCCAAATGTGTTGTAGAGGGGGGGTGAATACAACTTTTTAGCTTTATGAAGCAATAAATACTATGTAATAAATGAACAAAATGATTCAAGGAATATATGTCTTATATATAACTTGAAAAGGTTGCTACAACATTCATTACACTAGTACAACAGAAGTAAAGAGAGTAGTAAATGATACTAAGCTCTGTGAATACTCTCTCTCTCTTTTACAAGTGTTTCTCTTAATATTGCTCTCTTTAAAATGTTACACAAGTACTTCTATTTATACTATTTGTAATCTATGACTTGTAGTCTTCAAAAGATAAGATATGAGTCGCCCAATATTGTCCACGTAAATCTTATCTTGCCTTGAAAGCTTGGAAATCGGCCAACCAGATGATGCCATGTGTCATGTTGAAACTGTCTTCTATGTAGAACTTCTACATGGAAATTTCTACTTAGGTTCTATCTTGAAATTTAAGTAGAACTTCTACATAGGAAATTCGAGATAGCTTCCTTCCTTATGTACTTGAAAAATATTTCCACCTCCAGAATTTCTACTTGGCTCTAAGTAGAAACTTATCTAGAATTTCTAGATAGGAATTTCTACATAGGTTCCCTAGTAAGTACTTAGAGAAATTCTGGGCTTCAACTTGAAACTTCAATGCAACATCTTGAACTTGTGATTTCTTCTTGTCTTCTATATTCTTCAACAAGCTCTAGAACATGGATCTCTACTACTGACATAAACTTGCTATCAATGTCCTGACACTTGATGCAATGGTCTGGTTCATAAGTGACTAGTCTTGATAGTGTTCTTGCTTCTGAATAGATTACCTTATTCAATTAATAATGTGGCTTTCCAACAGTTGCTTTCCTGCTTCTTCACTTGAAATCAATTAGCCTTATTGATACTGATAGTTATGATCTTGATTCTTTAAGTTACAAATCACTGAGGCATGAACAACTTTGACTTGAACTTCTTCCAATGATTTCCTCTTTGATTGATCATAATTAACATGTTGAATTGTATCATTACCTTGTCTTCATTTTTTATTGTTATCCTTGTGACTTCTTGTTCTTGATTGTCTTCCTGTTAAGTATCTTTTCTTTAGTTGAGTTACATAAGTTACAGTGTTATAAGTTTAGACACTCTTCCTTTCATATATTCTATGAGTGAAACACTTAGAGAGTATATGAGCGAAACACTTGTGAGAAACACAAAGTAAAATCACACACTAACACAATTACCAAATCCCATTCCCAATTCCCTGTTACAGATTTCTAATGTTGCGCAACTAAGGGGGAGGAAATTTCTTCTGAAAAGGATTACTCAACTATGGGGAAGAAGTGTTGAACAGTTTGAAGTGTTGAACAAGATCCAAAAAGGGAGAAGTGTTGAACAAGATCCAAAAGGGAGAATTGTTGAAAAAAGACTTTTACTAGAAGAGGATTACTCTATTGTTGAACAAGAAAAGGGGGTATATAACAACATGCTTGGATTGGATAAAACTAATGATTATTTATTAATTCTTCCATTCCATTTGATTTTAGAAAATTCTTGTATATAGGATTAACCGGATTTTCTAAAATGCATAACATGTCATAGTTTGTTTTTTATATCTGCGATGGTTTAATGCTGTATGTATGCCATGTCTGTTGTTACCTCTATTAAATTGGTTGGATAATTCACCTTGGGAGAGAAGTGAAGACAGAAGTTGGAGAAACAGAGGAGAAGTGGTAATAAGAGAACAAGACTTCATCCCTGCAATCCTAAGGGGGAGTAGTGATGAGTCTGAGAAATGAAGATAATACCACTTGTATAATATGTTTAGTGCTACAGGAACAAACATCTTTCATTTTAGTTACTCAAGAAATCTGGAAATGTAGAATATGATCCAGAGAAACCAGCCACTAAAGATCTACCAATGACACCTGGTCACAAAAGTTAAACTCTAGAAGAATGTGAAGTTGATACTTCTAAAGCTGATAATAATAGGTAAGTCAAGATAAAACTTTGTTAAATATATTCAGTCTAGAGGAACATCTATCTTATATTTATCTTTCATAATTGAAATCTGGAAATGTATTATATGATCCAGAAAATAATTTATTATTTACGGTTCTTAAATGTTGTATTATTTTCTCAGTTGTTATTTGAGTTATCCTCTAGAAATTTGTGTGTTAAATGTTTAACAACAAATAGGGCGAGATTGAAAGTCATATGACTAGTCCTATTTGTTATAAGTAGATGTCAACTCAACTCAGATAAGAAAGCGAAGTAAATAATAAATATTGAATATAGAGGAAGAACAAAAAGAAACCAAGACAGGATAAGACAAGACACAAAGACCACTACAGCAGAAATGAGAATTAACATTGTAATTAGTCATCCGTGAACCAGACCAGTGCACAGGGTGTCAACAATGTCAGTGAAGATTCGTCATCATAAAGTTCAAGTGGTTAGAAAGGTTATTGTCGAAGAACAAAAGAGTTTTATCTACATCAACAATAGTCCTACAGTCAAGTCTTTAATTTAATTCTCTATTAATTAATTAAATTAATTAGTTAATTTAATTAGTAAATTAATTCACTTAGAATTAATTTATTTCTTAAATTAATTAAAGGATTAATTAATTCAGAATTATTTTAGAATGAAGAAGACAGAAGTCAGAAGCTCAAATGGATACAGGTTTATTTGGAATGCAGTGTACAAGAGTCAGAATCCAAGATTGAATATTTGGCTGGGTACATGCAGTGGTGAAAAGAAGTATTATCTAGTTTAAAGTGTCAGATTATTTCAGTAACAGAGGTACTTCTAATTACAACTGTAGATACAGCTAAACAGGTCTGACGGTACTGACTTGAAGAAAAGACGGAAAAGGAATTGACACGGAAGAAATGCAGAGTCATATATTCTTAAAAGTGGAACCCCGGTTGGAATTGATTTATCATTTCCAAGTCAAAAGGAGTTCGGTTCCAAACGTTCAGGAGACCGCAGCTTAGCTCGTAAGGATTTATTTAATTAATAAATATTTTATTTATTTAGTAAATTATATTTATAAATATCTAAATAATATTATATATTTATTTTTATAATTTCTGAATTAAATTTATTATTTATTAATCAAAGATTATAACCTGTGCTGGTCTAAAAGCATTTCTACGGAGCATATCCACTAAAAGACGAAATAGGCCCCCTGTTTGTTCAAATTGGAATTGCAAGTGATTTATGTTAAAAGAACAAATCAGAAGATGCCATGTGTCCAATCAAAAAGGAAAGAAATGAAAGAGTTTCCGAATGAAAAGTCTTACCGAATTAATTCAATAAGACCTTTTAAAAAGTCTTACCGAACATTTTGCTTTTTAAAAGCCTTACCGACCATTCCAAAAGTCTTACCGAGTAAAAAATGTCTTGCCCAGCTTATTTAAAAAGTCTTAAAGGCTATTTTATAAAGTCTTTTGATTTTTTAAATAATTTTATTCAAAAGTCTTGCTAGCTTCCACCTCTATAAATATAAGGCAATTGGCTTCATTTTTCAGCAATTTGTCAGCAAAGTTATATTCACAGACTTTCTGTGCTAGTTTGATTTTAATTCCTTAAGTAGAACAATTCATGTCAATTTTGTTCTAGGAATTAAAGTTTATTCTACCGAATGTTGTAACACCCGTTCAAGTTTAATATACGTATTTACCTTGAATCTTGTTTACTTACTTGCTAATTTTCTATATCTTAAATGTTATATCATAAAAATAGAAAGCTAGTAAGTCAGCCTCCCAAACAATACAAGGACTCGAACCCTCAGCTAAAGTAATAATTTAATTCCACAAATTCTAAAAAGAAATTTAAATTGTTGTCAGTATCGCATTCAACCCCCCTTCTACGATACTTCCGGGACCCAACAAAAGTTTATCAAAGTGTTCACTAATATTTTTATATTATAATATTTATTTCTTTGGGATGTTCACTAATATTTTGATAATATTTTAGATTTAAAGTTTTTTGCTATTAAATATTAGTAAAAAACTTTAAGAACTTTAGTGTACAAATTAGAGAATTTTTGTTAATTTTAGTATTATAATATTAAATCTAGATTTAATTAAGTTTAATAATAATAATAATAATAATTTGTATTTCAGTAATTTATGCACTAAACGTTCATCAAAGTGTCTGCTTATAATACTAAATTATTAAAGAACTTTGACGACTTTTGGTGTTTTTTAATATTGCAATATTAAATATTAGATTTTAATATTGAAGTTCTTCAAGATGTTCACTTATAATATTAAACTATTATAATATTAAAATTTTTTGAGGTGTTGACTAAAAGTGTCCACATATAATATTAAAATATTATAATGTATAAAGTTTTTTAAAGTGTTTTTAAATAATACAATATTAAATATTAAGGTATAATATTAAACTTCTTCAAAATATTAACTTATTATATTATAATATTAAAGTTTTTAGAACTATTCACTAAAAGATCTTTAAAATGTTCACTTATAATATTAAATCAACTTAACAATATATATAAAAATAATAATAAAAAGTTTCATACAATATATATTTTTATAAGAGATATTTATCATGATCGAGCGGTTAACTAGTAGTATTAAAAAGTGAGTAGTTGAGATTAACATTAAAGTGAGGAGCTGAGATGTTAATGTCTTGAGTTCGATTACTACCTACACCCTAAATAGAAAATATTAACATAATATTTTTGTATATGGTAATAAATTTTCAAAATTAACAAAATCATATATAGTAACAAATATTCAAAATTAACGGATATTACAAATACGTACAATATTCAAAATACATACATTTAATTGCATATTTCAGATTTGTCCTTCTTATGTAAATATGGAATTGTTAATAAATATTTATAATTAATAATTGAATTTTCCTAAGCCATCAAATCAATTTTAAATGAATGTTAGAGATTATAGTCTCCCGCCTAGTCTCTCTCAACACTCTCTTACATATTTAAGATATTTACTAATTAATGAATAAAGAAACATATATATATATATATATATATATATATATATATATATATATATACACACACATATATATATCATAAATTATTAATTATTCTTTGAGCTATTCCAATTAGTCCCTCGTTATAATGAGAACTTGGTCCTAGATTTAAAAAATTTCTTAAATCTTGTTGGAACATATCACACATGGTATGCAAATCGATCGTTGAGATAGGTAGAAAAATACATTGAAATTTGATTTTAAAAAATGACCGATTGACAGAAAAAATTAAATTAAAAACGAGAGGAAAATGTGAGATTGGGTGTGAGAGGGTGTATTTTAATTCTGTGGTATGTATTCATGGGGTAATATATTAAATTCATCCAATGACTTAGATGAGAGCCAAGTTGTCATTTTAAAGGAGGGAGTAGAGACTTATTTGAGCACCTCTCTAATTAGTATTGTTATTAGATAAAATTGCACTTTGTATACCCATAATATTTTATTTTTGCACTTTAGTAGTCGTAATAAAAAAGTTTGCATTTGCATGACTTAATATACTTTTTTAACCATTTTAAGGGCACCAGTTTACTATCGTGAAAAAAATACGAACGACGTTGTTATTTTCCCCTTAAGCAATAGTTTGTAGAAGTGGGATTGAATACAAACTAAAGAATTATGAATGATTTTTGAGGATTTTAGTTTGTATTAATATAAGTGTTTGAGTGTTTGAATAATAGAAACTGAGATAAGAAAATTGAATAACAAATCTTTTAAAATTACTAGTGGATTGTTTTTTCACTAGTGAGATTTTTGCTTTCAATTAAACTTGGTGTTAAAACCAAGCTGCTTACAAAGTTTGATATGAACTAAGAAATAGCACTACAATATATTTCTAACTTTCTATGGTGCTTTTCTTTGTTCTTGGTTTTTCTTGTACTCTTTGCTACAATGAACTACTAAACTATATATAGCAGTTCATTTCTATTTCGATTTTCTATTGACTAATAAAAATACATTTTACAATGTTTACATAAAAATAGAAATTAGCTACTTTCACAATCTTCATTAGATTTTGTCTAGTTCTGGAATTGTCTTTGTCTTGATCCATTCCTTGAAGACTGTGTTGCCTTGAAAGTCTTCACAATCCTGACAGGACTGTCTTCCATTGATTTAGTTTTTGCAAAGATCCCATTCCATTTGTCTTTAACTATTTTGGGAAATCTTGATCAACTGATAATTGCTGTAAAACTTATCAGTTGATCCTCTTTTACTTATCCATCGATGGATAGGTTATCCATTGATCAATTGATGTATCAATGGATAATTGGGTTATCCATTGACTCCTTATCCGTTGATTGTTTTCATCCGTTGATAGCCTTGATGCTTTCATCCATTGATGGAGATCATTGATTTGACTTTTGTTGACCTTTATCCATCGAACAGTATTTTTATCCATCGACTTCAATATCTGTTAATCACTTCATTTTGAGAGAATTCTAACTTAGAATATTTACAATTTATCAGTCATTCTTCACATCCGTTGAAGAGCTATCAATTGAAGCCAATAGATATTAGTTGACTAGATTATGACATCTATCGACATATTACAATCAATTGATAAAACAGAAACTTGAATCAGCTGCTACAATCTATTTTATCAGTTGATGAAAAAATTTCAACTGATAAATGGTTTCCTAGTCAATGGATATTTATAAACCATATATCCATTGACCAGTTACAATTAAAATTAAATCTATATTGTAATTCCAAGAAATTTGTTATCATTAAAACTTATAATTCCTAACAATCTCCCCCTATTTATGAACATGAGAAGTATGCATAAATTTTCTATTGATGATGACAAAAACTCCTACACATATTCAATCTAGAAAGAATTACAATATTGAAATGTATATGAACTTAGAGACAAAATGATCATGTACCAGTATCAGATGAGCTTTGATGAGTTTAAGTCTTAAATTAATATTTTCTTCTTATGCTCTTTGACTCATTCTCTCAATATGAGTTTTCTCTCATTTTTCTGAACAAAGATCCCCTTAGAATCCATTCATCATCCACATTGTAGTCCAACTGACTTGCAAGGAAGTTCAATTCCAGGTAGGACAGTTTGTCCAATTCTTGACAGATATCAATGCACTTTTCTTGGCCCTCCATGTCCTTGTATATCATCATATAGAAAGGTTCATGGAGTACCTTCTTTCCTTCAGGATTCCAAATCTTGATTTTGTCATCTCTTTCTTCCTGAAGTGGTGCATCTCTCAATTTCTTCATTTTCTCCAGAATCTCTTTGCCTAGCTCTTCGGTGAGATAATAGTTCCTGTTGAGTAGGGTTGACAATCTTCCTTAGGGTTTTCTTGGATTTGGATTTGAAGGGTTTTGCAACTTGGGTAGGAGGAATGGGGGCTTTTCCAACTCCCTCCATTGTTGCAGAAGGCAAAGAATTAGGTATTTCTATCTCTAGAAAAGGAATATTATGAGTTTTAAGAAATACTTGTACAAAAGGGGGGTATGTGAGGCACAACTTAGGGTGTAAGTTGATTCTCACCAAGTCCTTGAAGTCCCTTTTGTTTTGAGTGCATGGCTTCATTGTCTCCATGGTGTCTGTAATTTCTAACTCTCCAATAGAGTGGTTAATAAACAACATAATGAATATAGCAAAATAAATGTTGTTCATTCTAGATTCTTTATTACTTAATTTAGCAATTAACTCATTTAGGAGAAATGTGCCAAGATTAAAGTATTTATCAAATAGGATACTATAAGCAATTTGCTACATACTGGTAGTAATAACATCAAAGTTGCTTATTTTTCCAGAAAATACTTTTATGATGGCATCAAAGAAATAGCTTCATTCTTTCCTTAAGTTCTTTCTTACTACCTCTCCTAGGTTACATTCATTTTCAACATAATTAACATAAGCTAACATGTCCCTAATGTCATCATCTTTAGGCATGGATTCAGTGTTATTATCAGGAATTTCTAAGCATTCAGAAATGATAACACTAGTAAGAGTATAGGATTTACCTTTACAAGTGTAAGAAATTACCTTTCCCTCCTTAGATATCTTTGTAGATTTCTAGAACTCTTCAGCCAGTTCACAGACAATAGTAGGTGCTCCACTTAGAGCCTTTGAAAGCTTGCATTCACTCAAAAATTTCATCAATAGATGAAAATCTGCAGGTGCATCATCCACAATCATGCAAGCTATAAAATTGTTCTGCTCATAGATGAACCCAGTTGATGAAGAGATCTTTTTTTGTGGTGCTATTGATGTTCTTAGAGAGATTAGAAAATAAACTTGAAGAGAAATGAGTAAAATCACCTTAGGGTTCTTAGAGAGAAAGAGATACAGAGTTTGGAGAATAAAATAGCAAGTAAGATTGAATGAGAAATGAAATTGTTATTTATATTTTTGAAATTAAAATGACTTGAGTAGTCAGATTAATTAAAAATATAACCGTTGAAAGATAAAAGAATTTTAAGAAAATTACTCTAAATGGCAATCGATCGATATATACAACTGTATATATGTTTCTATCGACAGATAAAGTAATATATCAACGGCTAAGATGTGATCAATGAATGTGAGAAGAACTGTAGAAATTCTATTACCATCGATGGGTAATTACATCCATTGATACCAGTTAATTTATCCATCGATAAATAATTACTGTTGTATTTATTTGTCAACAGATAAATTATCCATCGATAGATCAAATTTTATCAGTTGATAAAATTTATCCATTGAAGGCTGAAAACTATCCATTGATAACTAATGTATTTACTAATTATTCACTTGGATTAATCAGATAAATACAAACAATGGCTATAAAAAAAAGTGAACAACTTAGCAGATTAAACAAAATTTAAGTAAAATTGAGCATACCTAACTCAAAGACTAATCTATTGAAGGTAGATTCATCCAATGGTTTGGTAAATATATCTGCAAGTTATTTTTCACTACCATTCATTACATGTTCCCTAATGAAATGATACCTTATGTCAATGTGATTGATTCTGGAATGTTGCACATGATTTTCTGTTATTGCAATGTCACTTGTATTATCATAGAAAATGGGAATCTTGTTCATGTTGAACCCATAGTCAAATAGTTGATTCCTCATCCATAATATTTGTGAACAACAACTTCCAGCTACAATATATTCAGCTTCAGCAGTTGAAGTTGACATTGATTGCTGCTTTTTACTGAACCATGACACAAGTTTGTTTCCTAGAAATTGACAGGAGCCTGTAGTACTTTTCCTGTCTATTTTGCATCCAATATAATTTGCATCTGAGTAGTCTATTAGATCAAAACCAGATTCTCTAGGGTACCAAATACCTAAGTTTGGTGTACCATTGAGATATCTAAAAATTCTTTTAATAGCCACTAAACGAGATTATCTAGGATCAACTTGAAATCTAGCACATAAACAAGTAGAGAACATTATATCTAGCCTACTAGCAGTTAAGTATAGAAGTGAACCTACCATGCCTCTATAACTTGAAATGTCGACTTTAGCTTCCTTAGTATTCATTTCAAGTTTAGTAGCAGTTGTCATGGGAGTTTTAGCAGAAGAACATTCACTTAAGTCAAATTTCTTTAACAAGTTATGAATGTACTTAGTTTGATTTATGAAAATACCATCATTTACATGTTTGACTTGCAAACTAAGAAAGTAGGTTAGTTATCCCATAATGCTCATTTCATACTTATTTTGCATTAACTTAGCAAACTTTTTACAAAGACCCTCATCTGTTGAGCCAAATATAATATCATCCACATAAATTTGAACAAGAATTATTAAGCCATTGAAATTTCTATGAAATAGAGTTTTATCTACAGTACCTCTTGTGAAGTGACTCTCAAAGAGAAACTGAGATAAAGTGTCATACCAGGCCCTTGGTGCTTGTTTCAAGCCATACAGTGCTTTGAGTAGATAGTAGACAAAGTCAGGATGAATTGGATCTTCAAATCCTGGAGGTTGTTTAACATAGACTTCTTCTTCTAGTTCTCCATTCAAAAATGCACTTTTCACATCCATCTGGTAGACTTTGAAATTTGCATGTCCAGCATTGGCTAGAAAGATCCTTATTGCTTCCAATCTTGCAACTAGTGCAAAGGTTTCATCAAAATCAATACCCTCTTCCTGAGAGTAGCCTTTTGCCACAAGGCTTGCTTTGTTTCTAGTCACAGTACCAGTGTCATCCATCTTGTTTCTGAATACTCATTTTGTGCCAATCACAGATCTATCTTTTGGTTTGGGTACCAGCTTCCATACTTTATTTCTTTCAAATTGATTGAGTTCATCTTGCTTAGCTAATACCCAATCAGAATCTTGTAGAGCTTCTTCAACTCTTTTAGGTTCTTCTTGAGATAGAAAGCAACTGTATAGACACTCATATATATATATATATATATATATATATATATATATATATATATATATTCGAGATAATTAAGAGATATAAAACATATCGTAATAATATAGAATTATTCTTAGGTAATTCAGAATTAAAAGAATTTACCTCGTTATTAGTGTCTAATTCAGGATAATCAGTTTCACTTGAGCTTTCAATGCCAACAAGAGCTAAGTTCACCATCTCATCACTGGATTCATCATTAAATTCTGTGTTTTCATCATCACTCCAGGTTATAAGTGCCTTAGATTTCTTTCTGTCTCTGAAATAAGCTTGCTGCTTAGACTACTTTGACTTGTTTTTCAGCTTATAACAATCTCTTTTGAAGTGCCCTTTCTTGCCAAATTTGAATCATGTATCATCTTTGGATTTTCGCTTTGCATCAAAAGCTTTATCTTTTTCTTTCTTCATTTTATTTTTCTTCTCAATCATTTTCTTGATTTTCCTTGAGAGTAAAGCCAATTCTTCATCAGACTCAGTATCATTATCAGAATCTCTCAGCTCCTTGCTGCCAGTAGACTACAATGCCAGATTCCGCTTCTTCTCAATAAGAGTTTTAACATTTTCCACTTTGCCATCTTGAATCTTCATTTCAAACTATTCTAACTTAGTAAAAATAACTAGATGATCCATAGTATCAATGTTTGTAGCATATTCCAAGGTTGTTACTTCGGCTTCATAGAAGAATGGAACCGTACTTAGAACCTTCATGTTTATTTCAACTTGTGGAATCTGTTTTCCAAGCCTTTGTACACTGTTGACAATTACTTGAAACCTTTTTTGACTTTCTTTGATTATTTCACCTTCTTTTAGCTTGAAATTCCTAAATTCATTCATAAGCCTGCTCAATTTTGCCTTCTTTAGAATATTGGAACCTTCATGATATGTTTCCAAAGCTTCCCAAATTTCCTTTGCAGATTTGAGTGAAGAAACTTTGTCATATTCAGTTTGATTCAAACCACTTATGAGAATACTTTTAGCTTTGCCATTGTGCCCAAGCTTTGTTACATCGGTAGTGAGATCATCAACATCCCTTGGTTTGTCGTCCTTGTCTAGAAACTCATATGGACCTTTTTGCACAACCCTTTGAACAAGTGGATCTCTAGATAAGTGTGTCTCCATATGACCTTTCCTCATATTGTAGTTTTCAGTTCCCGTAAGAATAGGAATGGATACATAAGTCTCTATATTGAAATATTAGTATACCAAAACTCTGATACCAAATGAAATTACACACCTAAAGGGGGGGTCAATAGGTGTTATGACTAACTATACCCAATTTTTATTAATTACCGAATAATTAACAAACTGACTGACAATTTACTGTTAGGTGAAATTAATGCAATTAGTACGCTGATGGTGAATGTGCAATGCAGAAACTAATTAATAGTAAGTAAAGAACACACAAGATTTTTATCCGGGTTTGACCCCTAACTCTAATGGTCTACGTCCTGGTCCTCTACCAAACCTGGTGAGAGAATATATTATTAATCACTGAAATGTCACATTTACAAGATCAATAACATATTTCCCCTTTTCCCTTGTCACTGATAGTAACTTACTGATAAACCTGTTCCCTGAATCAAATTCCCTCTAAGACATGTACTAATCCAAGTACACTCTTCTCTAGCAATCTAATTCCCTAAACACTGTTATCCAAGCTCACTATCCAACCATAACCAATTACAGCTTGAACAATACAATAATGAATAAAATAAATACACAACTCGACTATGAACCCAATAAGTATATATGCGTATATAGACTTGAGCTCAATATGAAAGATATTCAATGAAATCAGTTGTGTTTTTAGAAAAATTACAGGTATATATAAGTGATTAACATTCAAATAAATCAAAAAACCCACAACAGTCATGAATCCCATTCTCACGTTGGTTTGTTGTAATTATTTGACTTTTAATAACCTATAAGTATGGAAGACTGATGATAGAATAAAAGATAGAACGTTTGAATTGATTATCATCAGTAACATTTGAAAACCCTTATAATATGAAGTAATAGGATTTAAAACAATTTTAAATAACCTTCCTATTATTTAGAAAAGGATTTATATGATCTCTAATAATATATAATAAACATATATACGTATTAGAGTCCGCACATGGTTATCCCTAAGTTTTCTCCTTGAAAACCGCACTTGAACATTATCCTTGACTGATTCTAACGGAGACTGTTAGCTTGCTGACACTGACCATTCTATGCTTGTGAGCTCGCTATTAGTCTTGATATGTTACTATTAGCTTACTGACATTGAGTTAAAGTATTAATCTTGTAAGAACGTGTCAGTACTACGCATAGCATATATAAGCATGTTAATAATCATGAATAACATACTATCAGCTTGTTAAGACCTGCAAAACTTATTAGTAATGTATGATAAACCTGTAAGAGCATACTAACAAACTAATTAACAAGCTATCAACTTGCTTCTAGTGTGATCATCAAAACCTTAATATTATCAACTTTTAATATTTATTTGCTAATACACTCAGACACCCACCCACAAACGTAATGTATTTATATATTATGTATGATCCTATATTTAAAATATAATTTTATTTATAGTTTGAGTCTATTTTTTATTATAATCTTATTTTATATGTTTATTATTTTGATGATAAATCTAAAATAAAATTATAAAAGTAAGATACATTAACAATCTTTATTTACGTTTCATCGATCATATAATACATCTTACGTAATCTTATAGTATCAACTATTTTGTTTTCGAATCATATTCCTGTTATATAAATGCTATATTTTGACCTAATTATATTATATAATATATTTGATTTTATATTTAATATCGCATTTCAATCAAACTATAATTAATATAAAGTTAAAATAAAAATAAATGTGTGATAATATGAGATTTGATGATTCATGTCATGTGTAATTAGGATTAAAATTAAAAAAAAAAGTCATTAAACTCAGTGGTTATAATTTTAAATTTAATACAATAGGTTAGAGGTTCAATTTTTTATAGTAACATAAATCCACTTATTTTTAAAATTAATAAAAAGTAGTGACACTTTTTTTATTTTATATAAAATAGGAGTATAACTATAGTTTCACAAATATTTTATTGACAAATAAAGAAATGACACTTGTATATTTTATGTTAAAGTTAAAATAAAAAATAAAAATATGATAAGATGGAGTTATGTAATAAGAGAATTAAAATCAACAAACCTGTTATGCCCAATAATCGGGCATGGGTCCTAGGCAGGCCCATTGTCATAATAGGAAGGTCCAACTCGCTAGTTGGGCCCATCTAAAAGCAAGGCTCATTTCTGGGTCACTTCACTCTTAATAATCTCTAAAAATTCTAAGTGACTTGCCCTAGCATTAGCTCGCAACGCTCGCCCGCCAGCCTTGGTCTTATTTCGCTACTCTAATTTAACAAAAAAACATGGAATCTAGAAGGCATGAAGAGACCGAGATTTATCCCTACTCGGCTCGTTAGCCTAGCCCGCGTCGCACGCTAGCCTAGCCCGAGTCGCATGGAAGCATGAAGTGAGCCCGGCTCGCATCAAGCCCAGCTCTCTATCTCAGCTGGCCTAGCTGACGCTAGCCCGTCTCGCTCGCCTAGCCTGACTCGCCCAGCTAAAGCTAGCCCGGCTCGCTAGCCTCGCCCAGCTCGCCTCGCTGACGCTAACCGGGGCACTTAGACATGGATTCTTGATAACTAACTGGAAAACGCTATCCGGGGGCACTTAGCATGGATCTCTGACAACTAACTGGACAAACGTTATTCGGAGGTATTTAGTGGATTTCTCAATAGTTTAGAAGGGCAAACGCCAGCCTAGCTGGCTAAATTACAGTTTATCAAAGTATAAGCGTCTGGTGACTGCAAAACACCCAACGAGGGTGGATTCCTACTAAAACTAGCTCTATAACCCGTGTGAGGCATGAGTTTATTCTATATTATCATTTTTCTTAGTTAGATTACTCTATGCAGTGAATTTATCAGTTTTCATAGGGATGTAGTAAGTCAAAATTGAACTCGAGCTCGAGTTATTTGAATAGTGTACCATACTGAACTCGAGTGTAATTACTAAAATCGCAAGACTTGTGAGTCTAATCAAATTTATATTTATTTATTATTTTCATACATTTATGTATATTTGTATATAAATATTTATAATATATATATATATCATATATATTAAATCCAGTCAAATTCTAGTCGACTTCGGAGCTCAAATTATTACTATTATTTAATAAAATTAATTCAAGATTTTAAGTCGAACTCGAACATGTCAAACTATTGTCGAGCCGAACTTCAAACTTAAATTTATGACTCGATTTCAAGTATGAACTATTTAGTCGAGTTCAAACTCGAACATGATATTATTCAACTCCATTACTGCCCTAAGACTCTACAGTAACTAAAATATATGTGAATTAGACTTAATTATAATTAATTAAATATACAACAATTAATAGATTTTAATAAGGAAAAGAAGGTTAAAATGGAGTATCAAATGAATATTAATAAAAATATTCATTAAGGTTGTAAGTGAAGTGAAATGATATTAATAATGATATTAATAATTAAAGGCATAATTTAAACTCATGGGGGGTGAGGGTATAAATGTAAATTTATCCGGATTAAATTGGCTCATGTTGGAGTATTAGATATACAATAGATTATCATTCTGAAGCTAACTAGCCTACCTGAACGCTATTTGGACGATTTCTATGGATATCACCCTACTCGGGTCACAATAGGCATATTCTCTACACAAGAACGCTACCCTAGTCGTGTCACAATAGGCCTAACTCTCTACGAGAGAACCCACACTTTACAAATCCATGACAGTCCTCCACGCCCGAATAGGCTTGGGCCATGTCGGTTAATGGGCCTTTGGGAACCTCGCCCTCCACGTCCATAAACTTGGGTCAATGCCCTCCACGTTTAACGGACTTGGGCTTGATGGACCAAGGAAAATCCTAGCCCGTCTAGGTAACCTACCTTATAAGAACTACATGTGACTTGACCCCATATAAATAATATACGTAGGCCTCTTATTTTAGTGATTGACAGTTTACGGCAAGGGATCCTCTCTGGTAGTAAAACGAATCGCTAGCAAGATCATCTACCAAAATACATCACTTTCCATCGTATTTTTTGTGTATTCTTCATAAAAAACGGGTGCAAATCTACATTATTTGCACCGTGATTCCAGCAACATCCAAATTCGTGTTGTTACGAATTTCTCCCAACAACAATTGGCGCTGGAAGGATAGGATTTATATCGAAGGGAGAAGGATGTCTAATGTTAGGAGCACTGAGAATAGACAGACTCATGAGGGTGATGCTAAGAAGAAGGATGAGACCCCGAAGGACAATGAACAGACTCCTCTTCATCCATCACCACCTCCGCCTCAAATTGACCTGAGGGTCATCCAATGTCCGGAACATCTGAATGCCCAACTCATTCAGGTCCAAGATAAGCTTGCACGAGAGAACCAAGGAAGTTTATTGATAGCAGTGCTAGGCGGAGATCTAGAAGGTACAAGGCGAGGAGGCGCCTCAAGGATATTGCGAATCACCAAGATCTCTTGCATGACTTTGATCAGGAAGGAGATAACCACCAGAAAGATGAGTCGTTTGAGAAGGATGAGATACCCCACAATCAGGTAGAGTGTGGGTGCGGTCTGATCACTCGATCCCCGTCCAGGCCCGTTCCCTCTGAGACTAGATCTACAAGCATTCTTGATAGGTTTAGAAAGAAGATAACTTAGCATGAGTTAAGATTGAAGTTGGATGGAACTTAGGCCAAGAATGCTAGTAGGAGACCCACTAGCCCGCCTCGCCGCAAGGAGAGACCCGCTCGCAATCGTGAGACGGACCAGTCCCCTAGGCGTGACCGTATATAAGAGAGGTCCCCGCCCTAGAGTGAGATGAGAAGCGATAAACACCGAGAGGAACATGAGGCCTACACTTCGGTTAATACTAAGGGAGGGCACCGCAAAAAAGGTCCTATCCCGTCTCAAGGGGGTAGCAATAGAAAGCGGAATGGAGATAATAAACTAGGAGACCTCAAGCTAGACAATCTTAGAAACATCATAGACAAGATAGAAAAGGAGAAGAACACCTCGGTTGTTCTTTCCACTTAGTCTCATTTCATTGATGATATAAGGACTGCTCATCTCCTACACATGTTCCACAATAATCTCAGCCTCACTTATAGTGGTGAGGCTGATCTAGCAGAATATCTAATCCACTTCAACACTGAGATGGAGGTGTACCGGGTCTCCTCACAAGCCCGTTGTCGGCTCTTCGCCACCTCATTTCAGGAGAATGCCCAACAGTGATTTTCTAAGCTCGGTCCACTCTCAATCACCACTTAGGAGCAATTTGGTGATATTTTCATTAAGCATTTTCAGTCCTCCCTGCCATATGCTCCATCGGTGGCCACCTTAGCTAATGTCAAATAGAGAGAAGGGGAGACCTTGGAGGATTATTTCAAGCATTTTAATACTGAAGTCCCACATGTTAGAGGGGCTACTGAGGAGACTGTTTGGAATTTTTTGATTGCTGGGTTGAAAGAGGGGACTGACTTCTGGAAAAGCTTGCAGACAAAGACCCCCGAGACATTATCTGAATTTTACAAGCAGGCTGAACCCTTCAAATGGGTAGAGAAGTCTAAGCTAGAGATGAAGAGTAATAGTGAGGGTAGCAAGATGGGAAGTGGCAAGCACATGCGATCCCCTAGCCCTGTGGATAGAAAGAGGGATCGTAAGATAGAAGTCGTAGTCCAGTGAGGTCGGATAGAGGAAGGATGGGTAGGTCTCCCCTCACTAGCCGGGAGGATGACAAGAAAGGTTACACCCCTCTAGTAGCGTCTATTGAGCACAACTATACAATCAACGCTAATAAGGGGATCTTTAAGAATCCATCTCCCATGAATTCATACGGAAAGAAGGATGCTAGCAAGTATTATGTTTTTCATTATCAGACCGAGCACCAGACTACCGATTACATGCAACTCAAAGATCATATCGAGGATCTCATCAGAGGTGGGCAGCTCACAAAGTGGGTTGTCCGAGAGGTGAAGAAATACAGGGGCTCAAACTATAGAAACGTGCCTCCGCCTAGCGGCACGGATGATAAAGATCAGGATGAGAGACTACCCGGGCAGGTAGTATTTATTTAATCATGGGAGGCCCTCACCTTGAGGGAGATAGTAAAAAAACAATAGAGAGGTATGCTAAAGAAGCAAATGAACGGTCTCTCACCAATATATGCCACATCTCTCCGAGGCCCCACAAGCTTTTTAAGAGGGAGGAGACCGACATCATGTTTATTGAGGAAGATGCTAAATGGGTTCACCATCCCCATAGCAATGCACTGGTCGTGAAGGTGAAGATTGAAGCTATTAGTGTGCACATAGTACTTGCTGATAATGAGAGTGCTGTCAATGTCTTCACCTATGACGCCTATTAGAAAATGGGTTTCCTAGATAAAGACATTTTACCCACTATCAGACAGCTATATGGGTTCACTGGAGCTTCGGTTAGCGTTAAATGGCTCATCAGACTTCCTATTTAAAAGACATATGACTAGGCCTATTTGTAATAATTAGATGACAACTCAACTTAGATAAGAAAGAGAAGTAAATAATAAATATGATAATAGGAATCAAGAAGAAAAAAGTCAACTAGACACGAAGAATCAAACTATCTGAAGTATTTATATGGGATTGCTACTCAACACTGGAAGAAGTTCATTAATATGTTCAAGCGTCACTGAAAAATAAAGAAGTAGTATTTCAGAAGAATTCAGAAGGTACAGAAGATTTCAAGTGGCTACTACACGAAGATTCCAGAAGAAGAACACAAAAGAGGAAAGTCAGTAAACTAGAAGAAGGACAGAAGACCACAACTTAAAAGTTAAAAGGTGAAGAATATTTATTATAATATGGCACAGATGAACCAGATAGTACATTTGTGCGTCAACTATATTAATAAATATTCATCATCTAGCTTAAGTGGTTTTATGACAAAAGACATAGCGAAGACAGAAAAATTTTGGAGCTAACAACACGGTTATACAAGTCAAAAATAGTATTTTAATTCTACTATCAAAAGTAAATTAATTATTTAATTAAATTAATTCAAGTTGAATTTAATTTAATTTATAAATTATTTAATTAAATTAAGTAGAATTAATTTATTATAAAAGATATAACTTAGTATGACTTTTAATATAATTCAAAAGACTTATTAAAAAGTCATACCGAATTATATAATAAAAGTCATACCGAAGGCTTATAAATAACATCATACCGAGCCAAGGATTTAAAAAGTCATACCGACTGATTTAATTAAAAAGTCATACCGACTATTTAATTAAAAGTCATATCGAGCTTTTGATTAAAAAGCCATACCGAGCTGCTCTTCAGAAAGTCATACCGAACTCTAGATTAAAAAGTCATACCGACTTTTTAAAGGTCATACCCAACTATTTCAAATGTCATACAAGAGTAAAAAATGACATACAGGCTTAAATAAAGTTTTTATGATGTCCTGTTCTAGAAAGTCATACAAGCTTTAGTAATCCTCTATAAATATGAGGCAAGTACTTCATTATTTGTGTACGTTGAAAACATTCAAATTCAGAAATTTGTCTGCATTGTAATATTCACAGATTTCTGTAGATGTTTGGATTATAATTGTTAAACCAGAATAATTCGTGTCAAAATCGTTCTGAACATTTATCAGTTATATAAACTTTCATCATATTAATTTTGTAATACTTTTCAAGTTAAAAATCATATCTACTACTTGAACAGTATTTCATAATAATTAATATTTTGTGAGAAATTAAAATAATATTTTAAATCCAATATTCCCCGATTATATATTGATATTGTATTTAACCCCCCGATTATTTTATATATTGATATTTAATTATATATTAATTAAAAGCGAATATGCGTATTCGTAAGGTTAATGGGTTTTAAGTGTGACCATTGGTATCCTTCATCTACCTGGGAAATGAACAATTTAAGATGTCAATTTGAAATATTTGGTTCAAGGAAAAATTGAGGATCTCTTCATGATGTGATCATGATCTTTATAAATTTTCTAAACCCCTTAACAAAATATTAAGTTTTACTCGGATGCTTTCCAATGAATGAACACTCATCGAATCCTAGATCGATTAGGGGAAGGACTATCAGTGGCAGGGGACTCCTATCTATCGTGGTGAGATGCGACGAATATAAATGGTTATATTCGGCCGTTGTATCATTGGGTCTAACTTAACTGAGTCATCATAATAAGGTGAAAATAAACGGTTATAGTCAACCATTATGAACTTAGAAGCATAGAGTTTGGTTAAAAGTTTATTAAATAGATAAGATCAATCGTTGTTCACCAAACTATCCAAGAATTATATATGATATAATTGACAACTGTTGTCTACCTAAATAATCATTTTTAAGGACTTCCTGTGGTTGACTTAGGACATGACGAAATATGGATCTTGGTTCACTAGAAAGAATTATGGGATATACTTTCCAAATTAATAGTAAGGGCTATTAATTTGATAAAAATAGTGGGAGATATATTATGAATATATCATAATCATTTGAACATAATAATTAACTCAGACAATCTAATATTTATTTTGTGTTGTTATCATTGTAGATACCAAGTAATGGCAAACAACACAAACACACTATCCGTACGATCAGTCCTTGAGAAGGATAAGCTGACAGGAGGAAACAACTTCCTAGACTGGCAGAGGAATTTGAGGATTGTCCTCAGACAGGAGCGCAAACTTCATGTCATTGATATTCCTCCGGCAGGTCCCCTTCCTGAGGGCGCTACTGTTGAGGAACGAGCGGCCCACACAAAGGATGAGAATGATGCAAATGATGTTGCATGTCTTATGTTGGCAAGTATGAGTGCTGAGCTTCAAAGACAGCATGTGCATATGGATGCATATACTATCAATGAGCACTTATAAAGCATGTTTGCAAGCCAAACTCGTCAAGAAAGGTTCAACACGAGTAAGTCACTCTTTAATTGCAAACAAGGGGCAAGTGAACCAGTTGGCCCACATGTTTTGAAGATGATTGGTTACATTGAGTACCTTGAATCTTCGGGTTTCCCGATTATTCAGGAAATTGGTATTAACCTAATCATGAATTCTTTGAACAACAAATTCAACCAGTTTGTTATAAACTACAATATGAATGAATTTGATAAAACACCTACTGAATTGTTAGCTATGTTGAGGACATATGACACCAACATGAAGACAGCTGAACCTGCTCCCATACTGATGGTGGGCAATAAAGGTAAGGCCAAAGGGAAAGGCAAGTGGAAGGGTAAGAAGAAGACAGGATCTGATTCTACACCTAAGCCAAAGTCAGGTCCTAAACAGGCTTTAAAGTCTAAAGGTGGGGTCGCTAAGGGTGAATGTCACTACTTTAAGAAAACTGGTCACTGGAAGAGAAACTGTTCAGTTTACTTGAAGGATCTGAAGAAGAAGAGGGCTGAGCAAGCTTCTACTTCAGGTATATATGTTATAGAAGTCAATCTGTCTATTTCTACATCTTGGGTATTGGATACTGGATGTACTACTCACATTTATATAAATGTGCAGGAAATGCAGAGAAGTAGGACATTGGCTAAAGGAGAAGTGGACCTACGAGTTGGCAATGGAGCAAGAGTTGCTGCTTTAGCTGTAGGAACCTATTATTTATCTTTGCCTTCAGGGCTAGTTTTAAAACTGGAGAATTGTTTTTACGTGCCTGCGATTCGCAGAAACATTATTTTTGTTTCTTGTTTGGACAAGAAAGGTTTTTCGTTTACAATAAAGAACAACAGTTGCTCTTTTGCTTTGAATGATTTAACCTATGGTGTTGCGTGTTTGTTTAATGGTTTATATGTTCTTGACTTAGATAATCCTGTCTATAATATAGAAAACAAACGACTTGAAGTTAATGACTCAAATCAAACATACCTCTGGCATTGTCGTCTAGGCCATATAAATGAGAAACGCATATCCAAATTACATAAGGATGGATACTTGGATAAGTTTGATTTTGAATCATACCAAGAATGTGAATCTTGTTTGCTTGGTAAAATGACTAAAGCCCCTTTCACTGGTAAGGGTCAAAGGGCCACAGAACGTCTGGAGCTAATACATAGTGATGTATGTGGCCCAATGCGTGTGATGGCTAGAGGAGGCTACTACTACTTCATAACATTTACTGATGATTTTAGTAGATATGGATATGTATATCTTATGAAGAATAAATCCGATTCTTTTGAAAAGTTCAAAGAATACAAGGCTGAAGTAGAGAAGCAAATTGGCGGAGGTGCAAGTATTAAAATCTTACGATCTGATCGTGGAGGAGAATACTTGAGCACATAATTTAAAGATCATTTAAAGGAGTGTGGTATTGTATCACAACTCACTCCGCCAGGAACACCTCAATGGAATAGAGTTTCAGAGAGGAGAAATCGCACCTTGGTGGACATGGTGCGATCGATGATGAGTCATGCAGATCTTCCAATTAGTTTCTGGGGTTACGTTCTAGAAATAGCGACTTTCACACTTAACCGTGTTCCTACTAAGAAGGTTCAAAAGACTCCATATGAGATATGGGAGAAGAAACGGTCAGGCATGAGCTTTATGAAAGTTTGGGGATGCAAGGCGTTTGTGAAGCGTCAAGTATCTGACAAGCTTGGACCTAAATCTGAAGAGTGCAATTTTATGAAACAAAGGCGTATTATTTTTATTGTTCTTCTGAGCAGAAAGTGTTTATTGCTCGAGATGCTGTTTTCATGGAAAGAGATTTTGTTTCCAAAAGAAACAGTGGGAGAACTATAGACCTCGATGAAGATCGAAAACCACAAAATAGCATTGAACCTGAAGTGGAACAAGAGCAGGATAATGATAATGCTCAACAAACACAGGTTGTTCGTAGAACTGGTAGAATTCGCCATGAGCCAGAGAGATATGGATTTCTCTTGACTCAATGTGGTGATTTGATGCTCATAGATGAAGATGAGCATCTCACATACCAAGATGCTATGAACAGCCCAGACTCTAAGAGATGGCTAGAAGCCATGAAATCCGAGATGGATTCCATGTATGAAAACCAAGTATGGACTTTGGTTGATCCACCTGAAGGGGTACCCATAAGGTGCAAATGGGTTTTCAAGAAGAAAACTGACATGGATGGAAATGTTCAGACCTATAAAGCAAGGCTGGTTGCAAAAGGTTTCAAACAAATTCTTGTTATTGACTATGATGAAACTTTTTCACCAGTGGCTATGGTCAAGTCCATAAGGATTTTCCTTGCCATTGCAGCATTCCATGATTATGAAATCTGGCAAATGGATGTCAAAACAGCCTTCCTTAATGGAACCCTTGAAGAGGATGTGGATGTGAACATGACACAACCTGAAGGTTTTGTCGATCCAAGGAATGTTAGCAAGGTATGTAAATTACGTCGATCCATTTATGGATTGAAGCAAGCCTCTAGGAGATGGAATATCTGTTTTGATGAAATAGTCAAAGAGTATGGCTTTGTTCAAAATGAAGATGAACCTTGTGTTTCCAAGAAGGTTAGTGGGAGCCATGTGGCATTCATAGTACTATATGTTGATGACATACTACTAATGAGGAATGACATACCTTCTCTCAAGGCTGTTAAGACTTGGTTAGGGAGCAACTTCTCTATGAAAGACTTAGGAGATGCATCCTACATTCTAGGAATGAGGATCTATAGGGATAGATCTAGAAGGATGATCGGTCTAAGTCAGAGTACATACATCGATAAGGTTTTGCATCGTTTTGGTATGCAAAATGCAAAAAGGGGATATGTCCCCGTGTCTCAAGGGATAACGATCTCTAAAGATCAATGTCCGAAATCATTGGATGAGAAGGACCGCATGAGTAAGGTTCCATATGCCTCAGCAATTGGATCTATCATGTATGCAATGGTATGTACTCGCCCAGATGTTTCGTATGCTTTAAGCATGACGAGCAGATACCAATCTAATCCAGGTGAAGGTCACTGGACGACAGTCAAAAATATTCTAAAATACTTGAAAAGGACTAAAGATTCATTCTTGGTGTATGGAGGAGAGGAGAAACTGGTTGTAAAAGGTTACACCGATGCAAGTTTCCAAACAGACAGGGATGATACTGTATCACAGTCTGGTTTTGTGTTTTGTCTAAACGGAGGTGCTGTAAGTTGGAAGAGTTCAAAGTAAGAAACAGTAGCTGATTCTACAATGGAGGCTGAGTACATTGCAGCTTGTGAAGTAGCTAAGGAAGCTGTTTGGATTCGAAAATTCATTATTGATTTGGGAGTGGTTCCATCAATCGCAGATCCCATTGATCTATACTGTGATAATAATGGAGCCATTGCACAGGCTAAAGAACCTAGATCTCACTCCCGAACTAAACATATACTCAGGAGATATCACCTCATTCGAGAGATTAATGAAAGGGGTGACATACACATATGTAAAGTGCACACAAATGATAACATTGCAGACCCACTGACCAAAGGCTTGTCGCAGACGAAGCACGACGGTCACACTAGTTCCATGGGTATTAGATACATGGGTGATTGGATCTAGTGCAAGTGGGAGATTGTTGGTGTAGGTGCCCTAGAGGCAATACAATGTTTCTTTTAATAGACCTTTATGTCATTTGATTATTCAATAAACATATTTATTATGACTTTAATTACTGCGATATATTTGTTAGCATAATAAATGTCCTTAGAATCATGATACACATTGTATAGTTTAAGTACATGACTTGAACTTGAGATTATATAATATATCATATTCTTAAAGGTCCCCAGTCGAGTATTATTATAGGACAATAATAATACATAAATAGACTAGTATGTTGTTTGACAGATAACCACATCTCATTGGTTATAAGTATGGGGATACTAAAGTCAATACATATGTACATGTAGGAGTACATGGTACTGGACAGACCCACAGTGAGGTTCTTCATGTTTAATAAAGTCATAAGAAAGACTCACAGTGATAATGGTGTAATGATCCTCTAACTTGAGATCATTATATTTCTATACGAGGATTAATATACTTTGACTACATTAAAAGTTACCTTTGACCGGGTGATGATAAAAGTGGACATTGAGTATATCATGAGTCGTATGAGAAATATGAATGATAGATAAATGATTTAACCCTCCTATAATTAGGGGAGATATTATTGGCCTCTTGATTGAGTGAGACTATAAAATGCATGGCCGTACTCAAATAATGATTTGTTTTTCATAGTATACTCATGGATCAAGTAAACCCGAATTAAATATTGTAGAAGATGACTAAATACATGCCTTGAGTTTAATCTATAATATATATATGGTTAAAGGGATTATATTACACGGAAACATTAATCATGAAAGGTTTTATCGAATCACGATTTAATTATTGTTTAATTGGGTAGCAATGATGTATTACTAGATACCGCTCATTGTTTATAATTTTATTGGAGAATAAAATTATTACTAATTAAATAAAAGCCTATAGGGTTGCACGCATGGAGCACTTAGAGGAATAGTTAATTTAAATTATAGATTTAAATTAATTGATGATTATTTGAATTTTATTATATTAATTAAGTGAGACTTAATTAATTGAGATAATATAAATTCAAATTAGAGGAGTATTTCTGCCCATAATAATTAAGTATGACTTAGTTATTAATTAAATAATAGAAATTCGTTTTATTATTTAATCCTATATCTACATGGGTTAGGTTTTGCTGTTATGGTCCTATTAATCAAACATTATAAATAGATAATGTAGGGTTAAGAGGCTATCACGGCTTTGAGAAAAACCCTAGAGTGGGCAGCAGCAAAGAAAGGCATAGAATAACAACTCGAAACATCAAGAGGGAGGCTAGTACGTCCATTCCGTAATCAAGATCGTGAGACATTCTTGAAGGTGCTCGTGTGGATACCATAGAGGTGTTTTTCGAGAGGAAGACACAAGTCGTGAAAGCTAGGATCTCTGTTGAATTCGTGAAAGTCAAGATCTTAATAGGTATAATTCTGTTTCACCATAATCTGTCCAATCTTATACATGGATCCTGAGTTTGGGTTCTGATTTTTTTGTTATATTTACGTTTATCCGTTGCGTTTTATGCCTCGGAACCCAACAGCAAAAGCTAGGACGACTCAGACAACAATGATGAGAAAGAGTTGGAAAATCTGCTCTTATGGCTTCATCCGAAGAATCACTGTCTCCCACTCGACAAAGTGGAATAGATGTAAATCCCTCTTGCCCTAAAATATTTAAATTGCCAGGGAAAGAACTAGATGATACAAGAGATAGAGTTAAGATGCTAATTCTAAAAAACAAAGTTTTAAATGATGAGAATGATGTTTTAAAACTGTTAAAAAGAAAAAAATGACAAGTTAATTGAGGACTTAGCTTTTCAAGTCAATAGAGTCAATTATTATGTTAAAGTTGAAACCTATCTCAGAAATCAAATACAGGAAGAAAAGAAGAAGTGTCTAGCCTATAAGAATTCTTCCTACATTGTTAAAGACCTAATTGACCAATAGAAGATAAAAAGAAAAGTTGGAATATGTTTTGAGTACAATAAGTCAATAAGAAAGGCAAACAACATCACCCCGTTCAGAAAAAGTGCTGAAGAAAGGGGTATCCCACATGTTGTTAAAGACACACCTAAACCTCTTTTCATAACCCCTGTAGCAGAACCAATCCTTGAGATCTCTATGTTAATTGCTAATGAAATGAATTTATAGGACCTCGAGGAAGAAAAGAAAAGACAGGAACAAGCTAGGGACATACAAGGAGTTAAAGTCCAACAAGAGAAATGTGCACCTAAGACACCAGTGGAAGATGTGGGAACTTCTAAATTGCCCAATCCTGATATAGGTGCAAAAGACTTAAAGAATAATATGAACAGATCTAATAAGTTTTTCAATAGTAGGAATAGTAATAACATTTTTGGTCCCTGATATTGTAGAAGGGGGGTTGAATACAATATCTATAAATTATCGCGGAATATTGGATTTAAAAATTATTATTTTAAATTCACACGAAATATTAATTGTGATGAAATACTGTTCAAGTAGAAGATATAATTTTAACTAAAAAAATATTACAAAATTAATAAGTAGAAAGTTTATATAACTGTTTAAAAGCTTAGAACGATTTTGACATGAATTGCTCGAGTTTAACAATTATATTCCAAACTTGCACAGAAATCTATGAATATTACAATGCAGACAAATTTCTGAATTTAAACTATTTTTCTAACTTGAAATAATGAAGAGATCACCTCATATTTATAGAGGATTTTGAAGCTAGTATGACTTTCCTACTATGACTTTATTTATTAAGAATTAAGCCTTGTATGACATTTTAAAAGTTTGGACATGACTTTTAAAATTCGGTATGACTTTTAGAAAATTTGGTATGACTTTTCTAAAGTCATACCCGAATTTTCTTTCATTTAAATAAATCAGAATGACTTATTTAAAAAAAACCGGTATGACCTTTTTCAATAAAAGCTCGGTATGACTTTTATTAATGAAAATCGGTATGACTTTTATTAATGAAAATCGGTATGACTTTTATTAATGAAAATTGGTATAACTTATCAAAAAAAAAATATCGGTATGACTTTTATTCATAAAAATCGGAATGACTTTTATTAATAAAATTCGGTATGACTTATTAAATAATACATCGGTACGACTTTTAATAAAATAATTCGGTATGACTTTCTAAAAGTCATTTGAATTATATTAAAATTCATATTAAGTCATATCTTTTATAATAAATTAATTCTACTTAATTTAATTAGTTAATTTATAAATTAAATTAAATTCAACTTGAATTAATTTAATTAGATAAATTAAATAATCAATTAACTTTTGATAGTAGAATTAAAATACTATCTTGACTTGTGTAAGCATGTATACATCTTCGAAGTCTTCCTGCCTTTGTCTTCTTCATTCTAAAATAATTCTAAATTAATTAATACTTTAATTAATTTAAGAAATAAATTAATTCTTAGTGAATTAATTTACTAATTAAATTAACTAATTAATTTAATTAATTAATAGAGAATTAAAATAAAGTCTTGACTGTAGGACTATTGTTGATGTAGATAAAACTCTTCTGTTTTTCAACAATAACCTTTCTAACCACTTGAACTTTTTGATGACGAATCTTCACTGACACTGTTGACACCCTGTGCACTGGTCTGGTTCACGGATGACTAACTACAATGTTGATTCTCATTTCTACTGTAGTGGTTTTTGTGTCTTGTCTTGCTTCTAGCTTTGTCTTCAATATTTCTTTTCTTGGAATCTCTTTGTAGTAGGCACTTGGAATCTTCTGTATCTTCTGAACTCTTCTGAAATACTACTCCTTTATTTTTCGCTGACGCTTGAACATATTAATGAACTTCTTCCGGTTTAGAGTAGCAGCTTCATTAGAACACTTCTGATATTAGGATTCTTTGTGTCTAGTTGACTTTCTTTGTCTTGATTCCTTCCTCAATATTTACTACTTACTTCACTTTCTTCATCTTAGTTGAGTTGTCATCTACTTATTACAAATATGTCTAGTCATATGCCTTTCAATCTCCCCCTATTTGTTGTTATTCATTTAACACACAAATTCCTAGAGGATAACTCAACTAACAACTAAGAAAATAATATGACATTTAAGAACTGTAAATAATAAACTTTTATCTAGATTATATAATACATTTCCAGATTTTTTGAGTAACTAAAATGAAAGATGTTTGTTCCTCTAGCACTGAACATATTATACAAGTAGTATTATCTTCATTTATCAGACTCATCACTACTCCCCCTTAGGATGACAGGGATGAAGTCTTGTTCTCTTCTCATTACCACTTCTCCTCAGTTTCTCCAACTCCTGTCTTCCCTTCTCTCCCAAGGTGAATTCATTCTCCCCTTACTTGGATTATCCAACCATTTTAATAGAGGTAAAAGACATGGCATACATACAGCATTAAACCATCTCATATATAAAAAATGCAAACTATGACATGTTATGCATTTTAGAAAATCCGATTAATCCTATATACAAGAATCTTCTAAAATCAAATGGAATAGAAGAATAATAAGTAATCACTAGTTCTTTCCAATCCAAACATGTTGTTATATACCCCTTTTTCTTGTTCAACAATTCTTCCCCTTAGTTGAGTAATCCTCTTCTGGTAAAAGTCTTGTTCAACACTTCTCCCTTTTTGTAAAAGTCTTGTTCAACACTTCTCCCTTTCTGGATAACACTTTTCCCTTTTGGATCTTGTTCAACAATTCTCCCCCTTAGTTGAGTAATCCTCTTCAGAAGAAATTTCATCCCCCTTAGTTGAGTAACATTAGAAATCTGTAACAGGGAATTGGGAATGAGATTTGGTAATTGTGCTAGTGTGTGATTTTACTTTGTGTATCTTACAAGTGTTTCGCTCATATACTCTCTAAGTGTTTCACTCATAGAATAAATATATTCACTCTTTCTCACTTGTATTTCACCCTTTCTCACTTGTGTTTCACACTTTTCTCACAACTCTATTTCTCTCTCAGTACGGATGACATAATCTTTGTCTGCAAGAGAGATCACTATAGCCCCTTCAAGAGAGGTCATTGGTGGTACAATGGGGTTTCGTAAATCCCCCTCCTCAATTGAATCTATTAAAATATTTGATTTTTAAAAACTAAATTATTTTAGGAATAGATTCAGTGAGTTACTGATCATCTAAGATGATCTATTCCATTAGGAATCCAGATATGTTCCATCTGGGGAGGGAGACAAGGATCTATAATGTAGCACATGATCCAAGTTTCCTCCTGACGCCTGTGAAGGCATGTTGATTTAGTTAGAATCATCAATCATTCTTCCTTCCTTGATATGGAAGTTTAGAATAATTACTACCGTCAATTCATCCTTCCTGTGACATTTCAATTGCTCCCTCTTGGTCCCTTTTGGTCCCAAGTTGGTCCTTAAATTTTTGGTCCCTTGTTGGTCCCTAAAAATAAGACAATATTTGTGGTTTCTTGAAAAATGTCAGATGAAATTAACTATTTGCTGGTAGCCTTGGCTGACAGGCTGAATTCAATAGACTCACTCTGTTGAGAGAATGAACCTAGTAACAGTTTTGCCTTTTCCAAGTCTGTATCCTTTTGAGAGAACACAGATGAGCTAACAGTTGTCTCAGTTTATATATATTTAAATCACATTTTTGGAGACAGAGCTGTTGGTTAACTCACATCACCAACCTTATCAAATGCACTCAAGGCATTGACTCCCTCATTCTTCGCAATTAGGTATTTTGTTTAATTGTTAGAGAGATGGATGTGATAGTGTTTGTGTGTTTGGTTCTAAGATCTTGGATAGAGATTGATGCCAATGATTAGGATCTCTCTATTATAAACTATTGGATGATCAAGCTCATAGATCTTTCCTACTTCTCAAAAGAGACGTGAAATAATCAGCACATATTTAGATAAGAATAAAAATATATTTAATAAAAATAAATATGCCAAATTGTTGGAAAACAAAAGTAATACAAAGTATATTTACAGTAGAGATGCCAAATAAATAAAACTGTACAAAAATAAGGAAAATCTTTTTGAGTTTTCTTTTTCATTTTGTTTGTTTGTTTTTGATAACTTTAAGGAATATATACAGTATATTTACAAGGATTGCTTAAAATTAAATATGCAATTTAAAACATCATGCAATAATCAATTCATGTTTAACATCCCTAACTCACTAACCAACTTAAAAAAAGTGGATTCATCAAGTGGTTTCGTGAAGATGTCAGCAATTTGATCTTCTGTAGGTACAAAATGTAACACCACAGTTCCATTCATGACATGCTCTCGGATGAAATAATACTTTATGTCTATGTGCTTGGTTCTTGAATGTTGTACATGATTGTTGGAAATTGCTATGGCACTTGTGTTATTGCAAAGTATTGGAATTTTAGTTAGCGCAAGTCCATAATCATTCAGCTGATTCCTTATCCACAAGATCTGTGCACAACAACTACCTGCCGTAATGTATTCTGCTTCGGCTGTCGAGGTAGATACTGAGTGCTATTTCTTGCTGTACCAGGAGATCAACCATTGTCCTAGAAACTGACAGCTTCCAGAAGTACTTTTCCTATCCATCCTGCATAATCTGAATTTGTATAGCCTATTAGTTCAAAACCTGTATCTTTAGGGTACCAAATTCCAAGATTTGGTGTGCCCTTCAGATAACTAAAAATTCTTTTCACGGCTATAAAATGAGATTCTCTAGGGTTAGATTGAAACCTTAAACATAAGCATGTTGAAAACATTATATCGGGTCTACTAGCAGTTAGATATAATAATGAGCCTATCATACCTCTATAGCTTGTGATGTCAACTTTCTTACCAGTTTCATCTTTGTCAAGCTTGGTGGCTGTTGGCATTGGGGTTTTTGCCGGTGAAGAATCTTCTAAATTGTATTTCCTTAGAAGATCCCTTACATACTTTGATTGGCAAATAAAAATCCCATCTTCCTTTTGTTTTACTTGCAATCCAAGAAAGAATGATAGCTCACCCATCATGCTCATTTCATACCTGCTCTGCATTAACTTAGCAAATCATTTGCATAAGTTTTCGTTAGTAGAATCAAATATAATATCGTCAACATAAACTTGGACAAATATCATATCTTTTTCATGTAATTTATAAAAGAGAGTTTTATCTATGACACCTCTAATAAAACTGTTTCCAAGTAAAAACACAAAGAGAGTGTCATACCATGTCCTCGGTGCTTGCTTGAGTCCATAAAGAGGTTTGAATAGGAAATACACAAAGTCAACGTACTCTGGATTTTTAAAGCCAGGGGGCTGTTCCACATATACTTCCTCTTCTAACTCTTCATTCAGAAATGCACTCTTCCACATCCATTTGAAAACCTTTGAAATTGGAATATGCTGCGAATGCCAGAAATATCCTGATGGCTTCAAGTCTTGCAACTGGTGCGTAGGTCTCATCATAATCAATTCCCTCTTCCTAGGAGTAACCCTTTATAACTACTCTGGTTTTGTTTCTTGTAACAATGCCATCACCGTCTAACTTGTTCCTGTATACCCATTTCATGCCAATAACAGATCTATCTTCAGGCCTGGGTACCAATGTCCACACTTCTTGTCTTTCAAACTGATTGAGTTCTTCTTGCATGGCAAGAACCCAATCTGGATCATTTAGAGGATCTTCAATTTTCTTTGGTTCTTCTTGAAATAGAAAAACTGAAAATAGACATTCATTTGAAGTTGCACTTCTGGTTCTAACCCCAACATCTGGATCACCTATGATCAATTCAAAAGGATGATCTCTGCTCCATATCCTTTCATTTGGTAGGTTTGATCTTGATGATTCACCTCTATTTTCATTGTGATGTTGTGTTCTGCCAGTTGATCCACCATCTTCCTCTGAATTGCTGTCTGGAGTACTTGTTGATCCACCACTGGTATTAGTAGTATCTCTAGTGTTTCCATTATTTCTACCACTATTACCTGGATCATTATCATTATTGTTTCCATTATCATCTCCTGTTGCAGCTTCAGGTTCTTCTTCACTATCTGAATCTGAGTCTGGATGATTATTAAATTTTAATGACTCAGAAAGATATTTAGTTTGGATACTTAGGAGTTTAGTGTCATCAAAAGTAACATTGACACTTTCCTTCACTTGGTGCTGATCAATTATGTACACCCTATATGCTCTTCTTGAATATCCGATAAAAATAGCTTTATATGCCTTGGCCTCAAACTTGCCACGATGTTCATCTCCATCCTTTAGCACAAAGCATTTGACTCCAAATACATGAAAGTACTTGAGAGTTGGTTTCTTGCCAGCCCTTAATTCATAGGGAGTCTTCATTTGATCTTTGTTGATCAGAGTTCGATTCTGGGTATAACATGCTGTATTTACTGCTTCAGCCTAGAAGTAGATAGGTAACCTTAATTCACTTAGCATAGTTCTAACAGCTTCAATCAGGGTTCTATTTTTCCTTTCTACAACTCCATTCTGTTGCGGAGTTCTTGGTGCTGAATATTGCCGTGTTATCCCCTTGTCTGAGGAAAAGTTATTCAGAACTTCATTCTTGAATTCTGTTCCGTTATCTGATCTGATTGCCCTGACCGGTAACTTTGAATCTAACTCAATCACCTTTACATGATCAATCACCAAATATGGAGTTTCATCTTTAGAGTTCAAGAATAAAACCCACGTGTATTTTGTGAAGTCATCCACAATCACTAAGGCGTATTTCTTCCTTGATATAGACAGAATATTTACTGGACCAAATAAATCCATGTATAGGAGTTGAAGTCGTTCAGTGATGTTTGAAGTGTATGTATCTCTGTGACTTGCTTTCTTCAACTTCCCTTTCTGACATGCCTCACACAAGCCTTCTTGTGTAAATTCCATCGGAGGCAGTCCTCTCACCAAATCCCTCTTGACTAAAGAGTTCATTGTTTTGAAGTTTAGATGTGAGAGTTTCTTGTGCCATAGCCAGCTTTCTTCTGATGAAGCCTTTGAGTAGAAACAGTTTGCTTCATCTTTAGTTCCTGAGTTGAGATCCGCTACGTACAAGTTTCCTTTCCTTACTCCACGTAAGGCCAGTTTGTCATCTTTAGAATGAGCTATTAAGCATTTCTCCTTGATAAAGTTTACTTTATACCCTTTATCACAAAATTGACTGATGCTGAGTAGATTGTGCTTAAGTCCTTCCACTAAAGAGACGTTGTCAATGATAACATTTCCAGTATTTAACTTGCCATATCCCGTAGTCATTCCTTTGTTGTTATCTCTAAAGGTGACGATTGGGCCAGCTCTTTCAACCACATTTGATAGCAGGGCTCTATCTCCGGTCATATGCCTTGAAGATCCGTTGTCCAGGATCCATACAACTCGGTTTACCTGTTTAACTCCCTGCACATACCAAACGGATTAATTCGTCTTCGAAACCCAAAATTGATTGGGCCCGACATACTTAAAGAATTGACCTTTGTCAGCTTTGACAACAGATCCTTTTCGAATAACAACATCATCTTCCTTGACAGTTCCTACCTTCCTATAAACAGTCTTAACAACTTTCTGTTTAGACTTAGGAATATATTTTTCTTTCTTGACAGGTGAAGGAATCGTAGTCTTAGATTTTGCAAATTTATTATTGATGTGTTATCTAGGTGTCATGTTCTCTTTATTAGCAATCATGCGTTTGAAATAAGCAGTCATAGCATTAAAAGCACATAACATACAATTTAAAATACCACAAGGTTTATGGCATACATCAATAACAGGCATGTTATTCAAAACAGTAGGTGTTTTAACAGTTTCTACTTCAACTTTATCTATTTTAAAGTTCTCAGTAGAATGATATTTATTGTTACTATTCCTACTATTAATAAACGTATTAGGTCTGTTCACATTATTCTTTAAGTTTTTAGCACCTATACCAGGTTTGGGGAAATCAGAACTTCCCACAACTTTCACTGGTGTTTTGGGTGCACTCTTCTCTTTCTGGACATTAACTCTTTTTATGTCCTTAACCTGTTCTCCTCTCTTCTTCTCTTCCTCGAGATCCTCTAACTGCATTTCATATGCAATCAGTATGGAGCTCTCAAGGATGGGTTCAGCTATCGGTGTTATTAAGAGAGGTTTCGGTGTGTCTTTAACAACATGTGGGATCCCCCTTTCTTCTTTACTTTTTCTGAAAGGAGTTATGTTGCTTGGCTTTCTTACAGATAAGCCTATTCCAACTTTATGACTTATTTCTTGTTGGTCAACTAGGTTCTTTACAATATATGAGGAATTCTTATATGCAAGACACTTTTTCTTTTCTTCCTCTATCTGGTTTTTGAGATTGGTCTCTACTACAACATGACAGCTGACTTTACTGACTTGAACAACTAAGTCCTCAGTCAACTTGTCATGATTTCTTTTTAACTGCTTAAGAACTTCAGTCTCATCAATTAACTCTTTGACTTTGAGTCTGAGTTTCTTAACCTTATCTCTTTCACCATCTAGTTTTTTACCTAGCAATGCAAACATTTTAGGGTAAGAAGGGTTTACATCTATTCCTCCTTATCGTGTGGGAGACAGTGATTTCTCGGATGAAGCCATAAGAGCAAGATTTCCCAGTTCTTCCTCATCATCATTGTCTGAGTCATCCCATCTTTTTCCCTTTGCTAGATAAGATTTGCCTTGATGCTTTTTCACAAGTGCATCATACTTTTCCTTGAGCGCTTCATAAGACTCTCTCTTTCTATCAACTAAGCCGGTCTTGTAGCCGCTTCTTGATTCAGGTGATGAAGACCCTCCTTTTTGGTAACTTCCAAAATTAGGTTTGACTTTGTATGAGGAGTTTCTTCGGAATCTCATGTTGCCAAACCTCCTGGCAACCATTGCTAGAGATTCATCTTCCAGCTGATCTAGTTCTTCCAGCGAGTAGAACTCACCATCTTCTTGTTTGTCAGAAGTATGTCCAAATTTTAGAACCACATACTCTGTTATACTGTTAGAAGGTGCAACAGCCTTCACTTTCATCTTCTCTGGTGCTTTCACTATTAATGCTTTGGAGGAACTCAGAACCTTACCTCTACCATATGGTAGAGGAAATATGAGTTTGAGATTGTTGTCCAGGGAAACAACTTCCTTTTCTTCAATTGTGTAGTCAGCTAGACTTTTTGGAAACTGTCTGTGAGGAATTACAACCCCATCTACCTCATGTTTAGGAATAACTGTTATAGGGTGTTCAACACCACTAGTCAATACTAATGCATACTTGGGATTGGCAATCCCAATAAATAATAGCATTTTGTGTTTCCACAAGTTGTAGTGTTCTCTGTCGAATTGTAGAATTTTGATGTTCATCACTTTCTGGGTACTCATCTTTAATAAGATTAAAAATTAAGTGTTTCAAAAAAAATATTTTAATTTTTGACTGAAAATATTTTTTGATTAAAAATAATTTTTAGAGAAAAAAATTTATTTCGAAGAAAAAAATTTATTTCAAATTAAAAATAATTTTTGAGATCTGTATGAGTTGCGGAATATTTGGTTCGGATCTGATATTGTAAATATCAACCGGCTCTGATGCCAATTGTTGGTCCCTGATATTGTAGAAGGGGGGTTGAATACAATATCTATAAATTATTGCGGAATATTGGATTTAAAAATTATTATTTTAAATTCACACGAAATATTAATTGTGATGAAATACTGTTCAAGTAGAAAATATAATTTTAACTTGAAAAATATTACAAAATTAATAAGTAGAAAGTTTATGTAACTGTTTAAAAACTTAGAACGATTTTGACATGAATTGTTCGAGTTTAACAATTATATTCCAAACTTGCACAGAAATATGTGAATAATACAATGCATACAAATTACTGAATTTGAACTGTTTTTCTAACTTGAAATAATGAAGTGATCACCTAATATTTATAGAGGATTTTGAAGCTAGTATGACCTTCCCACTATGACTTCATTTATCAAGAATTAAGCCTTGTATGACATTTAAAAAGACTGGGCTTGACTTTTAAAATTCGGTATGACTTTTAGAAAATTCGGTATGAATTTTCTAAAGTCATACCCGAATTTTCTTTCATTTAAATAAATCAGAATGACTTATTTAAAAGAAAATCGGTATGACCTTTTTCAATAAAAGCTCGGTATGACTTTTATTAATGAAAATCAGTATGACTTTTATTAATGAAAATCGGTATGACTTTTATTAAAAAAAAAATATCGGTATGACTTTTATTAATAAAAATCGGTATGACTTTTATTAATAAAATTCGGTATGACTTATTAAAAAATACATCGGTATGACTTTTAATCATATAATTCAGTATGACTTTCTAAGAGTCAATTGAATTATATTAAAAGTCATATTAAATCTTATCTTTTATAATAAATTAATTCTACTGAATTTAATTAGTTAATTTATAAATTAAATTAAATTCAACTTGAATTAATTTAATTAGATAAATTAAATAATCAATTAATTTTTTATAGTAGAATTAAAATACTATCCTAACTTGTGTAAGCATGTAGTCATCTTCGAAGTCTTCATGCCTTTGTTTTCTTCATTCTAAAATAATTCTAAATTAATTAATCCTTTAATTAATTTAAGAAATAAATTAATTCTTAGTGAATTAATTTACTAATTAAATTAACTAATTAATTTAATTAATTAATAGAGAATTAAAATAAAGTCTTGACTGTAGGACTATTGTTGATGTAGATAAAACTCTTATATTTTTCAACAATAACCTTTCTAACCACTTGAACTTTTTGATGACGAATCTTCACTTACACTGTTGACACCCTGTGCACTTGTTTGGTTCACGGATGACTAACTACAATGTTGATTCTCATTTCTGCTGTAGTGGTCTTTGTGTCTTGTCTTGCTTCTAGCTTTGTCTTCAATATTTCTTTTCTTGGAATCTCTTTGTAGTAGGCACTTGGAATCTTCTGTATATTCTGAACTCTTCTGAAATACTACTCCTTTATTTTTTGCCGACGCTTGAACATATTAATGAACTTTTTCCGGTTTAGAGTAGCGGCTTCATTAGTACACTTCTGATATTAGGATTCTTTGTGTCTAGTTGACTTTCTTCGTCTTGATTCCTTCCTCAGTATTTACTACTTACTTCACTTTCTTCATCTTAGTTGAGTTGTCATCTACTTATTACAAATAGGTCTAGTCATATGCCTTTCAAACATATATCATTCTACTGAGAACTTGAAAACTGCTGATAAAGTTGAAATTGAAACTGTTAAGATACCTACTATTTTGAATAACATGCCTGTTATTTATGTATTCCATAAATTTTGTGGTGTTATAAATTGTATGTTATGTGCTTTTAATGTTATGTCTGCATATTTCAAACGCATGATTTCTTGTAAAGATAACATGACACCTATACAACACATCAATAATAAATTTACGAAATCCAAGACTCCGACTCCTTCACGTGTCAAGAAGGAAACATATATTCCAAAGTCTAAACAGAAAGTTGTTAAGACTGTTTATAGGAATGTAAGTACAATCAAGGTGGACGCTGTTGTTGTTCAAAAAGGATTTGTTGTCAAAGCTGACAAAGGTCAATTCTTTAAGTATGCCGGGACCAATCAATTTTGGGCTCCGAAGACGATTTAAACCGTTTGATATTTATAGGGAGTTAAACAGGTAAACCGGGTTGTATGGATCTTGGACAGTGGATCTTCAAGGCATATGATCGGAGATAGAACCCTGCTATCAGACGTGGTTGAAAGTGCTGGTCCAATCGTCACCTTTGGAGATAAAAGCAAAGGAATGACTACGGGATATGGCAAGTTAAATGCTGGGAATGTTATCATTGAAAATGTCTCTTTAGTGGAAAGACTTAAGCACAATCTACTTAGCGTCTGTCACTTCTGTGATAAAGGATACAAAGTAAACTTTATCAAGGAAAAATGTTTAATAGCTCATTCTAAAGATGACAAACTGGCCTCACGTCGAGTAAGGAAAGGAAATCTGTACGTAGCCGATCTCAACTTAGGAACTGAAGATGAAGCAAATTGTTTCTACTCAAAGGCTTTATCAGAAGAAAGCTGTCTATGGCACAAGAAACTCTCACACCTAAATTTCAAAACAATGAACTCTCTAGTCAAGAGGGATTTGGTGAGAGGACTGTCTCCGATGGAATTTTCACAAGAAGGGTTTTGTGAGGCATGTCAGAAAGGAAAGTCAAAGAAAGCAAGTCACAAAGGCACATACATTACAAATATTACTGAACCACTTCAACTATTACACATGGATTTATTTGGTCTAGTCAATATTATGTATATGGCAAGGAAAAGATATGCCTTAGTGATTGTAGATGACTTCACAAAATACACGTGGGTTTTATTCTTGAACTCTAAGGTTGAAACTCCACAATTGGTGATTGATCATGTAAAGCTAATTGAGTTAGATTTAAAGTTAGTTGTCCGGGCAATCAGGTTAGACAATACAACAGAATTCAAGAATGAAGTTCTGAATGACTTTTGCTCAGACAAGGGGATAACAAGACAATACTCAACACCAAGGACTCCACAACAAAATGAAGTTGTAGAAAGGAAGAATCGAACCTTGATTGAAGCTGCAAGAACAATGTTAAGTGAATCAAGGTTACCTATCTACTTCTGGGCTGAAGCGGTAAATATAGCATGTTATACCCAAAATCGAACTCTAATTAATAAAGATCATATGAAAACTCCATATGAATTAATGGCTGGCAAGAAACCAACACTCAAGTACTTTAATTTCTTTGGAGCCAAATGTTATGTGCTGAAAGATGGAGAGGAACATCATGGCAAGTTCGAGGCCAAGGCACACGAAGCTATTTTTGTCGGATATTGAAGAAGAGCATATAGGGTGTAGATAATTGATCAGCACTAAGTGAAAGAAAGTGTCAATGTTACTTTTGACGACACTAAACTCCCAAGTATCCAAACTGAAGATTCTTTAGAGTCATTAAAATTTGATAATTTTCCAGACTCACATTCTGATGATGAAGAAGAACCTGAGGCTGCAACATGAAATGATGATGACAATAATGATGATAATGATCCAGGTAATAGTGGTGGAAATAATGGAAACACTAAAGATACTACTAATACCAGTGGTTGATCAACAAGTCATCCTGACAGCAACTCAGGAGAAGATGATGGATCTACTGGTAGAACACAACATCACAATGAATATCAAGGCGAATCATCAAGATCAAACCTGCCTAGGGAAAGGATATGAAGCAGAGATCATCTTTTTGAATTGATCATAGGTGATCCAGATATTGGGGTTAGGACTAGAAGTGCAACTTCAAATGAATGCTTATTTTCAGTTTTTCTATCTCAAGAAGAACCAAAGAAAATTGAAGATGCACTAACTGATCCAGATTGGGTTCTTGCCATGCAAGAAGAGCTCAATCAGTTTGAGAGATGAGAAGTATGGACACTGGTACCCAGGCCAAAAGATAGATCTGTAATTGGTACCAAATGGGTATACAGGAACAAGTTAGACAGTGATGGCATTATTACAAGGAACAAAGCCAGAATGGTGGCAAATGGTTACTCTCAAGAAGAGGGAATTGATTATGATGAGCCCTACGCACCAGTTGCAAGAGTTGAAGCCATCAGGATATTTTTAGTATTCGCAGCACACTTCAATTTCAAAGTTTATCAAATGGATGTGAAGAGTACATTTCTGAATGGAGAGTTAGAAGATGAAGTATATGTGGAATAGCCCATTGGCTTTGAAAATCCAGAGTTTGCTGATTTTGTATATTTTCTATTCAAAGCTCTCTATGGACTCAAGCAAGCACCAATGACATGGTATGACACTCTCTCTGAGTTTTTACTTGAAAATGGTTTCGGTAGAGGTGTCATAGATACAACTCTCTTTTATAAATTGCATGATAAAGATATGATATTTGTCCAAGTTTATGTTGACGATATTATATTTTTTCTACTAATGAAAACTTGTGCAAGATATTTGTTAAGTTAATGCATAGTAGGTACGAAATGAGCATGATGGGTGAGCTGTCATTCTTCATTGGACTGCAAGTCAAGCAAAAGGAAGATGGAATTTTTATTTGCCAATTAAAGTACGTAAGGGATCTTTTGAGAAAATACAGTCTAGAAGACTCCTCACCGGCAAAAAACCTTATGCCAACAGCCACCAAGCTTGATAAAGATGAAACTAGTAAAAAGGTTGACATCACAAGCTACAGAGGTATGATAGGCTCATTATTATACTTAACTGCAAGTAGACCTGACATAATGTTTGCAACATGCTTATGTGCACGGTTTCAGTCTGATCCTAGGGAATCTCATCTTATAGCCGTTAAACGAATTTTTAGATATCTGAAGGGTACACCAAATCTTGTAATTTGGTACCCTAAAGATACAAGTTTTGATCTAATAGGCTATACAGACTCAGATTATGCAGTATGCAGGATGGACAGGAAGAATACCTCCAAAAGCTGTCAGTTTCTAGGACGTCGGTTGATCTCCTGGTATAGCAAGAAACAACACTCAGTGTCTACCTCGATAGCCGAAGCAGAATACATTGCGGCAGGTAGCTGTTATGCACAAATATTATGGATAAGGAATCAACTAAATGACTATGGACTTGCGTTGAATAAAATTCCAAATTTTTGAGACAACCCAAGTGCGATAGCCATCTCCAACAATCCTGTACAACACTCTCGAACCAAGCACATTGACATAATGTATCATTTCATCAGAGAGCATGTCATTAACAGAACTGTGGTGTTACATTTTGTACCCACAGAAGATCAAATAGCCGATATCTTCACAAAACCACTTGATGAATCCACTTTCTCTAAGTTGGTTAGTGAACTAGGAATGTTAAAGAATGGCTAATTTTTGATAGCTAGGAGTTGATTTGAGTTCATAAATATTAAATGTTAATATATAAAGAATTTATAAAGTTCGGATCAACAGAATCCTAGGGCTTATAAATATTTGGAGAAATTATCTTGAGAATAATTTAATACTCTTAATAGATAATTATTTCAAGTATAGCATAAGTACTTGTTTTTGTTTATTATAATTGTTAGAAATCTACATGTATATTGATGATAAATTTAAACTTAGAATCATTGAAATTTTAATTAATGTAACTGATCAATTGATATGAAAATTATAAATATCAATTGATCAAGAAACCATTTATCAGTTGAAATATTTATGTGAATCAACTGATAATTTGGATTGTAGCATAGGTGTACTTAGTCTATTTCAATCGATAAGGTGTAAGTCAATTGATATTATTCTCATCAATTGATGTTAGAGTCGATTGATATAGGTCATCAACTGATGTATAATTTAGGCTGTTAAATTGTAATTATTTGAAGACAGGAAAATTATTCAAGTGAAGGATGATCAATTGATATTGAAGCATCGATGGATAGAAGATCAATTGAAGAAGCCAAGTCAAGTAGTGAAGACCATCAACTGATATGAAAACCCATTGATTTATATATCGATTGATAACATCTATCAATCGATAAGTCATCATTTATCAATCGATGGATACAAAGATCAATCGAAGAAGAATATCAGTTGATGGATAAAAGGAAGGATTAATTGATATACTTGACAACAAATTATCAATTGAGTGAGACAACACAAGTTGACAGACAAAAGCACACCTATGGAAGACAGTCTATGATAACAGTGAAGACTCAAGTTAAAGTTGTCTTTCCAAGTCTGAAGTACTTTTCCAGAAATTGGAAAAAGGCAAAAGGAAAGATAGATTAGAAACAATCCTAGTTTAGATTATTTATTATATACTCTTTCTAGGTATTGTAAACACACTTGTGGTATATAAACAAGTGTGATAACATTGTTAGAAAAAGAAGTTGGACAGTATTTCTTGAATCAAATGTTCAACCTTAGAGCACTTTGTAAGAACAGTTGGTTCATTTTTCTAACCCTGTAAAAATGCAGTTGAGTTTTATTAACTCAGATAACTTGAGCAAAAATATACACTGATGGAAAACCCAATCCATTAGTAATTTTAAATATCTTTGTTCATTTTATTTTCAGTTTCATTATGTTTACATATTTTCTCTAAAACACTCAAACATTAAAAGCAAAATATTAAAATAACAAAAGTTTTGGTAATTTGTATTCAATCCACCTTCTACAAATATTGACATTGTTATGGGAAATAACAATTGGTATCATAGCAAAGCTTTTAACATACAGAAAGTTTAAAGATCAAGAACAGTCAATATGGGCTAAAAGGATTCAGGTGTAAAAATTTCAGTGCTAGAAAAAGATGAATATTTCACATGGAAAGTGAAAATGCATATACATCTACTTTCTCTTGACCCTTCCTATGTTAACTGCATAGAGAAAGGTCCTCATATTCCCATAAAGCTAGTCACAGGTGTAAATCCTGATGGAACTCCTGTATTTGACAAACATGTTCCAAAACTCATCACTGAGTTCAAAGAAGAGGATGAAAATGAAGTGCTTAAAGACAAGAAGGCCATGAACATTCTGTTCAATGGTCTAGTTAAAGATATGTTTGACAATGTGATAAATTGCACTTCATTAAAAGAAGTATGGGATACTCTTCAAACTTTGTGTGAAAGAACTGAGCAAGTAAGGAAAAACAAGATGCAACTCTTGATACAAAAATATGAATCATTTCATTTCAAGAGTGGAGAGTCTATCAATGACACCTATAGCAGATTCCAAAAGTTATTAAATGGATTGAAGATATATGGTAGGGTTTATGCAACTGAGGATACAAATCTAAAATTTTTTAGATCTCTTCCAAAGGAATGAAAACCAATGACTGTCTCCATTAGACAATCTCAAGACTTCAAGGATTATACTCTTGAGAAAATTTATGATATTCTCAAGTCATATGAGTTGGAAATCCAACAAGATGAGGAGATTGAGAAGAATCAAAGAAAAGAGAAAATTGTGGCTTTGATGGTCAAGGGAAATGAAGAGAAGAAGGAAAGAGGCTATGTAGAAGGCTCTGTCATGGTGGCTAGTACTGATGAAGAGTCATCCAAAGTAAAGGGAAAGGGCAAGTGTGAAAAAAAATGAAGCATGCTCTCAAGATGATTTAGATGAGATTGATGAGCACCTTGTACTTCTGTCAAGGAAATTCTCAAAGCTGAAATTCAAGAAGAATCCAAATGCTCAAAGGCCTGGATCCCAGTTTAGAAGTAACAATCAAAACAAAAATTTGGTTGATAGATCAAAATTCAAATGCTTTAACTGTGGATTGGCTGGTCATTTTTCAAATGAGTGCAGAAAGCCAAAACAAGAAAAGGCAAAGTCATATGATGGTATTGACTACAAAAAGAAATACTTTGACCTGTTTAAACAAAAAGAAAAGGCTTTTGTTACTAAAGAAAAAGACTGGGCTGCTGAGGATAGTGATTCTAAAGAATTCATCAATCTAGCTCTAATGGCCAACTATGAAGATCAAGAAGCTAGTTCATCACCAAATCAAGTACTACCTACTAACTTTTCTGAGCTTTCAAAAGATGAATGCAATAGTACCATTAATGAAATGTCTAATGAGTTGTACAATTTGCATGTCACTCTAAAATCTCTAAATAAAGAAAACCTCAAGTTAAATAACACCATTGATGCCTTAGCTGAGAGGAATGCTTTTCTTGAAAATGAACTTGTTTATTTAGATAAATTCAAGCAGGAAAGTAAAGATGCTAGAGATGAACTAGTAAATAGTTTGAGAAGAGAAGAATTGTTAAAAGAACAATTGGCTGGAGAAATTGAAACCATTAATAAATGGAACAGGTCTGCTAAAACTGCCAAACAAATTATTGATGTTCAGGGTGTAGATAATCTAGGAGAATCCCCTAAATCAGTAGGCAAGCCATTGGTTGATACTTCAATGGATAAAGATCAATCGACTGCTAATCCTTTATCAACTGATAAGGATTATCAATCGATTGATGCTGAATCAATTGATAAGCATTCATCGACAAGTAAAGTATCAATGGCTAATAAGAAGAAAAACTTTAGCACCCTTATTAAGTTTGTTAAGAAAACCAAGAATCAAGTTGAGACTAAGGTTGAAAAGATCAACATTGGTAGCTTATCTAAGAAACAATTAAAAGAGAAATTAAAAGGGATAACACATGTTGAAATCATTCACCCTAAGTCTGAGAAAAAGAAGAAAAATAGGAATGGGAAAGAAGGCATAAACAAGCACAATAATTATACTCCTGATATTTATGCACCTAAGAAGGTGTGTGCTAAATGTGGTAGTGTAAATCATTTTTCTATGCAATTCAAGAAAGAAAAGAATTCCATATCTTCAAATAATTTGAATGCACATGTCATGTCTGCTAATGTCATGCTTACCAATCCTATGCTCATGAGTGCCATGTCTTCAAATTTGGTTGCACCCAATGTTCGTATGCCTTATGCACAAGTTCCATACATGTACAATCCTTTCTTTGCATATGCCAATATGAACATGCCTGGAATGTCATGGAACATGCATATCCCTGATAACAATCATGCAAGTCAAAATGTTAAGTATAAGAATGTGCATGATATATCTGCCATGAGTTCCAAGGTATTTGAGCCACAAAAGTCAACTCCCAAAGTTAAAGTGGATTTAAACCCACCAAAACAAAAGGAATCAAAGTTGGCAACCAAGGCCGAGGCTGCAACTAATAAAAGAGGACCCAAGGCAACTTGGGTACCAAAAATAACTTGATTGCTTTATGTGTGTGCAGGGAAACAGGAAGAAAAATCTCTGGTATTTGGATAGTGGATGTTCTAGGCACATGACTAGAGATTTGTCCCTGCTCAAAAAGTTTGTGGAAAAGTCTGGCTCAGGAGTTACTTTTGAAGATAAAAATAAAGGTTTTACTCTGGGATATGGCTCAATTGCAAGAAAAAATGTTATCATTGAACCTGTAGCACTAGTTGATGGATTGAGGCACAATTTACTCAGTATTAGTCAACTATGTGATAATGGAAATGGTGTGTGGTTTTCAACTGGATCATGCATCATAGCCAACAAAGAATCTGGTGAAATTCTCTTAACTGGTGAAAGAAAAGGAAATGTCTATGTGGCTGATTTTAACTCTGTAAAGACAAATTCAATGACATATTTACTTAGCAAAGCCAATATAGATGAAAGTTGGATTTGGCACAAGAAGCTAGCCCATTTATATTTCAAAGCCATGAATCAATTGGTTAGAAATAATTTGGTTAGAGGCTTTCCACAAATGGAATTCACCAAGGATGGACTATGTGACGCCTGTTAAAAGGGAAAACAAAGGAAAACATCATTCAAGTCAAAGTCTGAATCATCAATTGATAAGCCTTTGTAATTATTGCACATGGACTTATTTGGTCTAGTCAACATCATGTCAATTGCCAAAAAGAAATATGCCTTAGTAATTGTAGATGACTTCACAAGATATACATGGGTATATTTCTTACACTATAAGGATGAGGCAAGCAAATTGATTATCAATCATGTGAAGAATGTTGACAATGGCACTGAATGGAAGGTCAAGAAAATAAGAAGTGATAATGGTACTGAATTTTAGAATGCAACAATGAAAGAATTCTGTGAAGAAAAAGGTATCACTCATCATTTCTCTGCTCCAAGGACTCCACAACAAAATGGAGTTGTTGAAAAGAAAAATAGGACCTTCATTGAAGCTGCTAGAACTATGTTAGAAGAAGCAAAACTTCCTACATATTTCTGGGCAGAAGTAATTAATACTGCTTGTTACACTCAAAATATTTCCATGGTCAATCATCTACAAGGCATAACACCATATCAATTGATGAAGAAAGACAAGAAGCCAACAGTTAATTTTCTTCATGTCTTTGGCTGCAAATGCTTTGTACTAAGAAATCAAGGTAAAAATTTTGGAAAATTTGAAGCCAAAGCTGATGAAACAATATATGTTGGATATGGAATAACAACCAAAGCTTATAGAGTCTACAATCTTAGATTACACATTGTTATGGAATCTATGCATGTAGTCTTTGATGATAAGAAGATTCAAGGGTTGTTTGATGAAGGATACCATGACTTATTTCATTTTGAAAATGAATCAACAAAAAATGATGAAGAAAGTGATGATGATATGGAAATCTCAAGAAATAATGTACTTAGAAACACTCCATCAATTGATGTCAATGCATCAACAGATAACTTATCAGTTGATAATCATCAATCGACTGATAATACATCAATTGATAACCATTCAATGGATAACAACTCTGCTCAACAGTCTTCAAGTAGAGTATCCATCTCAGGGGGAGGGTTCTCAAATAATCAATCACATCACAATGATCATAACAATTCTAATAATCATGAAGCATCATCTTCAAGGACAAATTTACCACCACAAAGGAAATGGACAAGAAGGCACCCCTTTGAGTTGATCATTGGAGATGCAAATGATGGTGTTAAAACTAGAAGTGCAACTCAAAATGAATGCTTGTATAGTAGCTTCCTGTCTCAAGAAGAACAAAAAAGGATTGAAGAATCCTTGAATGATCCTGATTGGATAATTGCTATGCAAGAAGAGTTGAATCAGTTTGAAAGAAACAAGGTATGGAAGCTGGTGCCCAAACCAAAGAACAAGTCTGTCATTGGTACAAAATGGGTGTTCATAAACAAAATGGATGAATCTAGTACAGTAACAAGGAACAAAGCAAGATTAGTGGCAAAAGGCTATTCACAAGAAGAAGGCATAGATTTTGGTGAAACATTTGCACCAGTTGCAAGGTTAGAAGCAATCAGAATCTTCCTAGAATATGTTGCTCATGCTAACTTCAAAGTGTATCAAATGGATGTGAAAAGTGTTTTCCTCAATGGAGAACTAGAGGAAGAAGTGTATGTAGAACAACATCCCGGTTTCATTGATCCTATTCATCCTGGATTTGTATACTATCTTCTCAAGGCACTTTATGGATTGAAGCAAGCACCTAGAGCCTGGTATGACACATTATCTAAATTCTTAATTGAGAATCACTTCACAAGAGATACTGTTGATAAAACTCTCTTTCATAGAAATGTTAGTGGCTCTATGATTCTTGTTCAAATCTATGTAGATGACATTATTTTTGGCTCAACTAATGAGAAACTTTGCAAAAGTTTGCTAAGTTGATGCAGAGTAAATATGAAATGAGCATGATGGGAGAACTTACCAATTTTCTTGGTTTGCAAGATAAACAAGTCAAAGATGGTATTTTCATAAATCAAACCAAATATATTTCTAATTTATTAAAGAGATTTGATTTAAATGAATGTTCTTCTGCAGAAACTCCCATGGCCACTGTAACTAAACTTGAATTCAATACTAAGGAAGCTATAGTGGACATTTCAAGTTATAGAGGCATGGTTGACTCATTACTTTATTTAACTGCAAGTAGGCCATACATAATGTTTGCTGCATGTCTTTGTGCTAGGTTTTAGGCTGATCCTATAGAATCTCATTTGATTGCAATAAAAAGAATATTCAGATATCTCAAAGGAACACCAAATCTTGGAATTTGGTACCCTAGAGATTCTGGATTTGATCTAATTGGTTATTCAGATGCAGACTATGCAAGTTGCAGAATTGACAGAAAAAGTACAACAGGCACATGTCAATTTCTAGGAAATAAACTTGTATCATGGTTTAGCAAGAAGCAAAACTCAGTGTTTACATCCACTGTAGAGGCTGAATACATTGCAGCTGGAAGTTGTTGTGCACAAATATTATGGATGAGGAAGCAACTATTTGACTATGGGTTCAACATGAACAAGATTCCTATTTTCTGTGATAACACAAGTGCCATTGCAATAACAGAAAATCATGTGTAACATTCCAGAACCAAGCACATTGACATAAGGTATCACTTCATTAGGGAACATGTAATGAATGGTACAGTTGAATTACATTTTGTCCCTAGTGAAAGACAACTTGCAGACATTTTTACCAAACCATTAGATGAATCTACTTTCAATAGATTGGTCTATGATTTAGGTATGCTTAACTATGTTTAATCTATTAAATGTCTGACAAGTTATATATATATATATATATATATATATATATATATATATATATATATATATATATATATATATATATATTTAGATTGTAACCATTGACTATGTTAATCTATTGATTCTTTAATAATCAATTGATAAACATTTTACATATCAATGGATATCTGAAGCTATGGCCAGATAAATATATCAATTGATGATATATTTATTTATCGACGAATAATAGTACCTGTCGATGGATAAGTAAATTATCAATTGATGACCTGGAATTTAAGGGGTCCATGTCATCAATCGACCTGTACAAAATCTAGCCGTTGATTAATTATTTTATCAATTGATTGATACATACATTCCTGTATATATAATAGTCGATTGCCAAAATTGGTAATTTCTACTTTTCATTTTTCCTCCAACGGTCTATTAAGTTCTATTTTGAGTAAGAAATTGATTGGGAACTCAATAAATATAAATAGTGAGATTAAAATAACTTTTAATTCTTACTTGCAATTTTACTAATGATTTCTTTATCTCTTTCTCTCTCTCAATCTACGAACTCAATCTCTAACCATTTCTCTCAATTTTTAAGTACTCAATCTTCTTAATATCCTCAAAGCTTTTGTTCTCTTAATCTTCTACTCAAAGAAATGGCATCTTCATCCAAGAAAGTATCACAAGCCGGTTTCATCTACGAGCTAAATAATTTTATGGCTTGCACTGTTGTTGAAGAGGCTTCAAGGGAATTTCATCCATTTATGCAATTCCTGGGAAGTTGCAAGGTACAAAAGGCGTTGAATGAAGCACCAACTATAATCTGCAATCTGGTGGAAGAGTTTTAGACCTCTGCAGAAGTTGCTGATGACTTCTCAAGCATCAAATTCAACTGCAAAGGACAAGAGTACATTCTTACTATTTTAATTTTAAATTAATGTTTAGATTTGCCTGTTAATAATACTGATAATGTACCCAGTGAATCATATATTAGGAACATGCTTAAGGCTGTTAATTATGCAAATCCTGACATTAATTTAAGATATGTAGTTAGAAAACATCTTAGGAGAGAATGATCTTATTTCTTTGATGCTATAATAAAATGCTTTAGTGGTAGAATTAGTAATTTTGATGCCATAACATCTAGCATGCAACAAATAGCATATAGTGTCTTGTTTGACAAATATCATGATCTATCATCTATATTGCTACATGAAATTGCTGCTAAGTTAGGAAAGAAGCATGATAGGTCTAATCATATATACTATGCTAGATTTATCATGATTTTTATTAACCACTTTATCAAAGAAATTGAGACATGCAGGAAAACTCAAACTCTTGAGTGTTGGACTCAAAACAAAAGAGTTTTTAAGGATCTGGTGAGAATTAATCTCCACAATAAGGTGGAATTAATCTACCCTGAATTTGTTAAGGTATTTATTTCTACCCTAACTTCTTCCAATCCCCAAACTTCTTTGCCTTCTGTGGCCATAGAGGGTGTTAGCAATGACCCTAACCCTCCTACCCAAGCCACACAACCTATTTCAAAATCCAAATCTAAGAAGCCAACCTCAACAGGTTCCTAAAAATCTGTTATAAAATCAAAGAAAAGAAAAACACCAATTGTGGTAGATAGATTAGAGGATGATGTAGGTGGTGCGGGAACTGAGGAACATCAAAGAACCCAGAAGGACAAGGAGAGTGAGGGTATGCAACCCAAACCAAGGCACTCCACAGTCTTTCAAAAGACTGTGGATATTAATAAGGAAATTACCACATCCCTATTGGCATCCTCTCATGTTGGGTCCCGAAGTATCGTAGAAGGGGGGGTTGAATACGATACTCACTAAATTAAAAAATTCTTTCAAATCTTTTATGGATAAATAATTTAGAGTTCGGTTAGTGGGTTCGAATTCATGAGGTGAATAGTGTTTAGGAGGCTGCCTTACTAATTTTCTGTATTTATGAATAATCAATAATGTTCTAGAAAATTAGCAAGTAATTTAACGAGACAAGTTTCGGGGAATATATCTTTCGTATATAAACCCTGAGGTTGCTACACCCAGTTAAAAATATAACTGGCTTCCAAAGAACAGATTAGTTCTTTGCTTCTACAAAGATATATAAGCCAAATCCTATACAATATTTGTATCTATAATTTTGTCTAAGGATTTAACTACTAGGAGTATTTTGTAATGGCCCTTAAAATATTACAAGGTTTATCCGGCCATTAACAAAAGACTCAGGTAAGGAGTAATGAAAAGATCTTTGATTGGTTAGACCCCTCTGTATATTATTTGTTGTGTTCTTCTCCGACACTTTATTGGAAGAGACGAACCAGAACACTCACTTCAAAATGAGCACGTCATTTTGTTTATATGTGTAAACTTTTCAAATCAATTAATTGATTTGCTTCTCAATGCTAAGTCCTTTCTTGCGCTTGTACATAGTGAATGGTGTGTAGGCGCCACGAAGTTCCTTTGTTACGCCTGACTTAGTTTATTGCGCCTACACTCTAGTTGCAGTGTGTAGGCGCCATAAAATCCCCCTTATAATGTTTATTGCGCCATAACTTAGATGTGCCTTGATTTGTTGCGCCTACACTCTACCTTGTGTAGGCGCCACCAAACACTTAACAAAATTTGGAGTTGTTTCCTTACACCTCTGTTGATGTTTGTTGCACCTACACTCTAGTTGCAGTGTGTAGGCGCCACAAACTCTTGCCTTAAACTTTCCTTGCGCCTAAATTGTTTTGTTGCGCCTGCACACTGAGTTCCTAGTACAGGCGCCACAAAATCCTTCCCTTAGAGTTTTGTTGCTCTAGAACAATTTGTTGCTGTTAGTAATTGTGCTCTAGAGACAATACTTTTTATATTTTAAGGAAAATATTTATTATTAAGGATTATATTTTATTGATTATTATTTATTTATTATGTTTTATTTACTGCGTAATAAATTGAAAGCATAATAAATGTCCTTGGAATTTTGATACGTATTATATATCTTTAAGTATGTGACTTAAAAAATGAGATTATATGAATAGTATCTTATTCCTAAAATTCCCTAGTCGAGTATTATTATTTAAGGACAATAATAATGCACAAAGACTAGTATGTTTCTTGACAGATGACCACATCTCATTGGTCATAGGTATGGGGATACTAAAGTCAAGAACATAAGTGCATGTATCAATGCATGGCACTGGAATGACCCGCCGTGAGATTCTACATGTTAAGTAAGTGTCATAAGTAATTCTCACTGTGATAATGGTGTAATGATCCTTAGACCTGAAATCATTATATTTCTATACGAGAATTAATATACTTTGATTACATTAAAAGTTACCTTTGACCGGGTGATGATAAAAGTGGACATTGGGTATATTATGAATCGTATGAGAAATATGAATGATCTAGATGGGATTTAATCCTCCTAATTTTAGGAGTGATATTATTGGCCTCTTGTTTGAGTGAGACTATGAAATGCACGGCCGTGCTCAAATGTTGATTTGATTTTAATAGTCTACTCATCGATCAAGAAAATAAAGATTAAATTATGAAGAGGATGACACGAGACATGCCTTGAGTTTAATCTATAATATCAAGATTAAATGGATTATATTACATGGAACATTATTCACGAAAGGCTTAATCGAATCACCGATTTATTATTATTACTTGGGTAGCAATGATGTATTACTAGATGCCGCTCATTGTTTACAATTTTAATTAGATATTAAAATTGTTGCCAACGTAATAATAACCTACAGGGTCACACACAAAGAACGCTTGAAGGAGAAATAATTTAAATTATGAATTTAAATTAAATAAGTAATTTATTTTATTTATGATATTAATTAAGTATGAATTAATTAATTATATAAATAGAATAAATGAATTACTTAAACTAATTCCAAAATTAATAATTAATTAATTAAGTGAGACTTAATTAAATAATTTAGAATTTTGGATTAGTATTAATTATAATTGGATTATAATTAGAAAACTTATTCCTCTCTCTATATAATCTCTTTATGGGCTGATTTAATAAAATAGAGATTTTACAAAAACCCTAGTCGCTCTGAGAGAGGAGGAAGATAGAGAGAGAAGAAGTTTTCGGGTGCTAGTACACATCAATCCTTCATGAAAAGTGTTCGTGTGGATACCGTAGAGCGTAGATCGCGAGAGCGGGATACATGGTGATTAAACAAGCTTTGGACCTCCATTAATCTTCCATTAATGAACTGTTAAAGCTTCTAAAGGTATTTATTCTTTATCTCCGAATTAAATCTTTTATTTTCGCATGGATCCTGCGGAGGGTTTCGCTATTTTGATTTAATTTTCGCGTTTATTCCGCTGCGTTTGTCTCACGAAACTCTTCAATAGCATCAGAGCTACTTGCGAAACGTTTTAATTCGGTTATGTGCTGAACAGTTTTTGATATATAAACATGTATGCGATCTATCATGATTTTATATTGATATAATATGTATATGTTTATATATATTATGAATATATGATATTCATATGATGTATAATCATATGATGATTATGTGTGTTGATGTATGTATATGATACATGTTTGTTTTATTATGGGAATCGTATTCGATACGAATTCTGAAATGGCTGCCGTTGATTTTCTGAAATCTGTGTCTGTTGTCCGATTTTCGCAAACGATATGTGTTTTCTGACTGGAATCGGATCACTGAGCAATACTAACATAGTCAGCTCTGCGTCTGTAAGCTATTAGATGTCGTTACAGCCTCCAAAACGGTGATTTATTATTTTCTGAAAATTATTTGATTTTCTAAAATTTTGAGTATATGTATGTATATATTATGAATATATGATATTCATGTAATGTATAATCATATGATGATTGTATGTATCTCTATGTATGTATATATGATATATGCTTGTTCTTGTTATGAGAATTGTATATGATACGATTTCTGAAACACCGTCAGATTTGGAGAAATCTGACTGCTGTATCCGATTTTCATAAACGATATGTGTTTTCTGACTGGAATCGAGCGTTTGATGTCGTTAAGGGCCTCCAAATAGCGATTTATTGTCTTCAGAAATCTGTTTTTAATTTTTTGAAATTTCGAAATTTGTTATATATGATTATATGATATGATTATATAATATGAGATATATTATATGTGTTATATGATAGCATGGTGGATGGTTATGGCCTAAAGACCCATAGGATAGTGGTTTTGATTTATGGTTTTGGTTTCTAAATACGACTTGCATGTCGTTTATTCATTGTAATTTAATTATCTCGAATGTAACTCGAGTTCTTCTTGTAATTTCATTAGAATAGTTTTATTTTTTATTATTCAATGTAATTATCAATGAAGACTTGCAAGTAAGGAAGCGATCCAAAAGGGGATGATGGAGCAATGAAGAAAGAAAACATGTAATAGATAGTATTTTTAAAACCACCATAGACTGACCTTGATATTTCCATTAGCTTGGAAATATCATATAGGATGGGGCCATAACCAAACACGTTTAATTTACGCACATTACATATATGTATATGATTGCATGTATTGGTATGTATGCGTAGATATAATTGAGATGCATGCTTAATATTGATTAATCATGTATGTATTAGATACGACACCCATACCATATTTGCTTAAACAAGATAAAATCTGTAACGATTCAAGATTTTAAAATTAACAAACGATCATGAGATTCTTGTGTTTATGAAATATGGATTTTTAAAACACGGAATTAAATATGGATTTTTGATATCTATAATTGGGATTTTCTGACAAAAGCGGATATGCGTATTCGTAAGGCTGATGGGTTTTAAGTGTGACCATTGGTATCCTCCATCTACCTGGGAAATGAACAATTTAAGATGTCGATTTGAAATATTTGGTTCAAGGAAAAATTGAGGATCTCTTTATGATGTGATCATGATCGTTATAAATTTTCTAAAACCCCTTAACAAAATATTAAGTTTTACTCGGATGCTTTCCAATGAATGAACACTCATCGAATCCTAGATCGATAAGGGGAAGGACTGTTAGTGGCAGGGGACTCCTATCTATCGTGGTGAGATGCGATGTATATAAACGGTTATATTCGGCCGTTGTATCATTGGGTCTAACTTAACTGAGTCATCATAATAAGTGAAAATAAACGGTTATATTCAACTATTATGAACTTAGAAGCATAGAGTTTGGTTAAAAGTCTATTAGATAGATAAGATCAATCGTTGTTCACCAAACTATCCAAGAATTATATATGATATAATTGACAACTGTTGTCTACCTAAATAATCATTTTCTAAGGACTTCCAGTGGTTGACTTAGGACATGACGAAATATGGATCTTGGCTCACTAGAAAGAATTATGGGATATACTTTCCAAATTAATAGTAAGGGCTATTAGTTTGATAAAAATAGTGAGAGGTATACGATGATATACCATAATCACTTAAACATAATTAATATTAAAATTGCAATCTAGTTTATTTTATGCACTTTAATATTGTAGATATCAAATAATAAACACAAATAACTTCTTTATGCGATCAGTTCTTGAGAAGGACAAGTTGACGAGAATATATTTCCTTGACTGACATAGGAGCTTGAGGATCGTCCTCGGACACCACGATATTAGTCAAATCTCTTCCCCTTCTCTTAAAGTTGAGAATGTAACATGTGCAAATCATAGTGCTTATTGGAAGCAAATTGATGTTGCGACTGATGTTTCATGTCTCATGCTCGCAAATATATATGCTGAGCTTAAGAAGCAATACAAGCATATAGATGCTTCTGAAACGATTGATCACAAGATATATTTGAAACGGCACTATACACTTACAAGTAGGGAGAGTGAGACCCGGTTACACCACATGTTCTAAAGATTATAGGGTATAATGAATACCATTGATATTTTGGGTTTCCAGATTGGTCTGGAGACAGTTAGATTTGATCTTACAATCTTTGGACAAATATTATTCTTATTTTGTTATGAACAATAAAGTGAATAAGATTGGTAAAACACCCATTGAGTTGCTAAGCATATTGAGAACTGCTGAAAGTAATATGATAAATGCATGAACTACTACTATATTGATGGTAAACATAGGGAATGCAAAAGGGAAAGGAAAATGGAAAGGCAAGGAGAAGATTTGATCTAGTTCCGTTGTCAAACCAAAGTCCAATCCCTAAAGCAGACTCTAAAGTCTGAATGAGGTGTTGATAAAGAAGACGATTGTCACTTCTGTGGAAAGTTGGGAGACTGGAAATTAAACTGTCATGCTTAATTGGAAGATCGGAAGATGATGATCAATAAGGGTCAAGCTTAAGGTATCGGGTTGGAATTGGAGTAAAGATAGTTTCTCTGGTTCGAGGAACTCGTTACTTAATTTTTGGCCTATAAGGAAAATTTAGAACTTGATAATTGTTATAACGTGCTTGCAATTGGCAGGGACATTATTTCAGTTTCTTGTTTGGACAAGAAAGGCTTTTTCATTTTAATTAAATAACAATAGTTGTTTATTCTATTTTGATGATGAGCCTTATAATGTTGCACAACTAATTAACAATTTATATGTTCTAAAGTGACTCAAATAAAATATTACCTTTGGCACTGTTGTTGAGGTCATATTAATGAGAAACGCATTTTCAGAATACATAAGGAGGCATTCATGGAAAAGTTTGATTATGAATTATACAAAAGGATGCGAATCTTGGCTTATTTGGCAAAATGACTAAAGCTCCTTTTACCGGACATGGTGAAGGGATCATTGAATGGGTATGACTTATACATAGTGATGTATGTGGTCATATGTGTACGATGACAAAAGGTAGATTTTATTAACTTCATAAAATTTACTAATTATTTTAGTAGATACGGATATATGTATCTTTTGAAGAACTAATCCAAATCATTTGAAAAGTTCAAAGACTATAAAGATGAAGTAGAAAATATCAAAGAAAGGTTTTTGATAGGAGGGATCACACCTTGTTGGACATGGTGCGATCAATGTTGAGTCAATAAATCTTCCAATTAGTTTCTGGGGTTGCACTCTGGAAACGGCTCCACATACACTTAACATTGTTCCTACTAAAATGGTTCAAAAGAATCCTTATGAGATATGGACTGAGAAACGTCACAGCATGTCATTTATGAAAATTTGGGGATGTGAAGCGTTTGTGAAACGTCTAATCTATGACAAGCTAGGACCAAAATCAGATAAATGTAATTTTGTGGAATACCCAACTGAAACAAGGGGTTATTCTTTCTATAATCCTTCCGAGAATAAAGTGTTTGTTGCTCGAACTGCTGAGAGACAGTGGGAGGATAATAGATCTCAATGAAGTTTGAGACGCACATGATAATGTTGAACCAATGGAGGAACCTGAGCAGAATATACAAGAAAAATAATACTGCTCAAGAAACACAGGTATTCGTAGGTCTAGTAGGATTCGCCATGAGCTCGAGAGATAATATGGATTTCTCTTGACTCAAGATGGTGATGTGATGCTTATGGATGAAGATGAGCCTCTCACCTACCAAGACGCTATGAACACTCCAGATTCTAAGAGATGGCTGGATGCTATTAAATCTGAGATGGAATCCATGTATACTAATCAAGTATGGACTTTGGTTGATCCACCTGAAGGGGTAAAACCTATAGGGTGCAAGTGGGTTTTCAAGAAGAAGACCGACATGGATGCTAATGTACAGACCTATAAGGCACGATTGGTGGAAAAAGGTTTCAAGAAAATTCATGGTATTGACTATGATGAGACCTTTTCACCAGTTGTTATGGTCATGTCCATCAGGATTTTGCTTGCTATAGCTGCTTACTATGACTATGAAATCTGGCAAATGGATGTCAAAACCGCTTTCTTAAATGAGAGCCTTGAAGAAGATATGGATGTGTACATGACACACCCTAAGGGTTTTGTTGATCTAAAGGATGCTGGAAATGTATGTAAGTTGTGTCGATCCATTTATGGATTAAAGCAGGCCTCGAGGAGATGGAACATTTGTTTTCATGAAACAGTCAAAAAGAGTTTGACTTTATTCAGAATGAAGATGAAACTTGTGTTTACAAGAAGTTTAGTGGGAGCCATGTGGCATTCCTAGTATTATATGTTGATGATATATTACTAATAGGGAATGACATTCCTTCTCTACAGACTGTGAAGACTTGGTTGAGAAATAATTTCTCAATGAAAGACTTAGGCGATGTGACATATATATTAGGGATCGAGATCTATAGAGATAGATCAAGGTGATTGATCGGCCTAATTTAGAGTACATACATTGACAAAGTTTTGCATCGATTTCAAATGCAAAGAGACTAAAATGGATATGTCCCAATGTCTCATGGATAGTGATCTCAAAATAAAATTTGTCCTAAATCATTGGATGATAGGGACTGCATGAGTAAAATTCCATATGCGTTAGCAATTGGTTTTATAATGTATGCAATGATATGTACTTGTCCTGATGTCTCGTATGCTTTAACCATGATGAGTAGATACCGATCTAATCCAGGTGAAGGTCACTGGACGACAGTCAAGAATATTCTTAAGTACTTAAAGAGGACTAAAGATTCATTCTTGTTATATGGAGGAGATGTGAAGCTAGTTGTAAGAGGTTTCAGTGATGCTGGTTTCTAGACAGATAACGATAATTTAATGTTTCTGTCTGGCTTTGTGTTTTATTGAGATGTTGTATGCTGGAATGGTTCACAGCAAAGACAATTGTTGATTTTACAATAGAACCTGAGTATATTGATGCTTGTGAAGCAGCCAAGGAGGCTGTTTGGGCATGTACTTAGGAGATATCACCTAATTAATGAGATTAATGATCAAGGAGATATACATATATGTAAAGTGTATACTAATAATAATATTGCAGACACACTGACTAAGGCTTTGTCGCAGCAGAAGCACGAAAGTCACACTAGTTCCATGAGTATTGGATACTTGGGTAATTGGCTCTAGTGCAAGTGGGAGATTGTTAGTAATTGTGCTCTAGAGACAATACTTTTTATATTTTAAGGAAAATATTTATTATTAAGGATTATGTTTTATTGATTATTATTTATTTATTATATTTTATTTACTGCGTAATAAATTGAAAGCATAATAAATGTCCTTGGAATTTTGATACGTATTATATATCTTTAAGTATGTGACTTAAAAAATGAGATTATATGAATAGTATCTTATTCCTAAAATTCCCTAGTCGAGTATTATTATTTAAGGACAATAATAATGCACAAAGACTAGTATGTTTCTTGACAGATGACCACATCTCATTTGTCATAGGTATGGGGATACTAAAGTCAAGAACATAAGTGCATGTATCAATGCATGGCACTAGAATGACCCGCCGTGAGATTCTACATGTTAAGTAAGTGTTATAAGTAATTCTCATTGTGATAATGGTGTAATGATCCTTAGACCTGAAATCATTATATTTCTATACGAGAATTAATATACTTTGATTACATTAAAAGTTACCTTTGACCGGGTGATGATAAAAGTGGACATTGGGTATATTATGAATCGTATGAGAAATATGAATGATCTAGATGGGATTTAATCCTCCTAATTTTAGGAGTGATATTATTGGCCTCTTGTTTGAGTGAGACTATGAAATGCACGGCCGTGCTCAAATGTTGATTTGATTTTAATAGTCTACTCATCGATCAAGAAAATAAAGATTAAATTATGAAGAGGATGACACGAGACATGCCTTGAGTTTAATCTATAATATCAAGATTAAAGGGATTATATTACATGGAACATTATTCACGAAAGGCTTAATCGAATCACCGATTTATTATTATTACTTGGGTAGCAATGATGTATTACTAGATGCCGCTCATTGTTTACAATTTTAATTAGATATTAAAATTGTTGCCAACGTAATAATAACCTACAGGGTTGTTAGGAATTATAAGTTTTGATGATAACAAATTACTTAGAATTTCAATAGGGACTCAAAATTATTTTGTAACTGATCAATGGATATGACTTATAAATATCCATTGATTAGGAAACCAGTTATCAGTTGAAACTTGTTTATCAAGAAAAGAGAGAAGAGAGTGAGAGAGAAAAGAATAGAGAGAAACCAATTTCACCATCTCATGAAGCATCAACTTCTAAAACTGAGCAGATTGAAGCAGGACTCACCCAGAAGTTGGGGCTGGAGTCAGGGGGAGCTGTAGACTATGAAGTCCCTGTAGGAGGTGCAGAAGTCAACATGGAGGTGGAGGATGAAATTGATGTAAATCTTGATGCTTCAACCTTTCAACATGAAGATCCTCATTATCAGGAACTAGCAGCAGCATCTAATCAAATAGCTGAGCAAATGCTGGGTTTCGTGCAGACAGAAGAGCAATTCAGGAGTGGGAAAGAGTTTTTGGCCAGTCAACCTGATGATATATCCCACATGAATCCTGAAGATTTTGATGAAAATTATGATGATGACCTTCTAGATCCACAAGTGGCTAGTGATGAAACTCATTTGGCTGAAACAGAAAGGGCCATCATTTCTCTTTACAGAAGGTCCATGGCTGAAGTAGATGTGGTGGATCCCCTGCACAGGAGAATTCTGAACTTTTACAGGGATAATTTGAAGATCCAGAAAATGCATGTCACAAGCTCCAAGTATGAATTGAAGAAAATAAGAGAAGACATTGACAGCTCAAGGATGCATTTTGACACCACCATTGACTCCAGACTCAGCCTCATAATGCTGACTAGAATCAAGCAAAGGTTGGACACTGAGTTTTCAGCAAAGGACAAGGTAATGGAATTGGAGAAAAGAGTAACCTCCATGGAACTTAGCATGCAGCAAATTTTGAAGAATCAAGTCACTCAAATCAATCTTCTGGGTAAACTCTTAGAGACTCCCATACTCTCTCAGTCAGTAGCACAAGTGCTAGTTGCTGATAACAAAAAGGGGGAGAAGCAAGAAGCTGATGCATTGGAGAAAGCAAGTGGTACTGAAGCTGTGGTAAAGTCTACAGATCCCAAGAAGGAGTTGGTTCAAGACATAGTAAGGAAATTTGATGCAATTGCTAGCAAATTCAAGGAAACAAGTTCCAGTAGCTCACAACCTGGTGACAGGAAAGGAAAGGGAAAGCTAATTGAAGATGATAAAAAGAAAGCTGTCACAGGTGGAGGGGAAAGTGAAAAATTGTTGAGCAAAGCCATAGTAGTTGGCATAAAAGAAAAGGAGCAACAAGAAAGAAGACAAGAAGAATTAGCCATTCAATTGCAAAGGGAATATGATGAAGAGGATAGGCTAATAAGAGAAGCCAGAAGAAAAGAAGGTGAAAGGAGGCCAAGGATGAAGCAAAGAGCAAACAAGCCCAAAGATGCACCAAAATCATCTGGAGTTAAAAGACCATTAGCTGATGAAGACAAGGAGAAGAAGCCAAAACAAGTCAAGACTGAAGGTCAAGCTTCTGGGAGTAATCAAGCCAAAGAAATAGAGGTGTTCAAACACAAATCTGAAAACTTTGTGCCAATCAAAGCTGAGGGAATGATTGCAGCAAAAGGGCAAAGGAAGAAAGATGTTGATCTTCTTCACATTGAGTATGAAGATTGATCACACTCAACCTTCACATTCAACCAAGTTTTGGATCAAGGATATGGCATCTTGAGGAAGATCTACACTATGCTCAACAGGAAGTATTATCTAACTGAAGAGCTAGGAAAGGCCATCCTTGAAAGAATGAAGAAGATAAGGGAGGCACCTGTTCAAGAAGAAAAGGATGACAGAATAAAGATCTGGAATCCTGAAGGAAGAAAAGTGCTTCATGAGCCCTTCTACTTGATGATATACAAGGACAGGGAAGGCAGAGAAAAATGCATTGATATTTGTCAAGAAATAGACAAACTGCCAAATCTGGAATTAAATCATCTGGCAAGTCAATTGGACTACAGGATTGAAGATGAGAAGATATTGAAGGGAACCCTTTACAGGAAGATGAAGGAGAATGAAGACAAGATGAATGAGTCAAGGGGAAGAAGGAGAAGATAGAAGATTCAACCTCAATCATCAAAATTATCAGAATTCATCCATGTCTGGTATCTGATTACTCTGTCTCAAACTTTACTTATCAATATTGTAATTCTTGCTAAGAATGAAAATGTTCAGGAGTTTTGTTATCATCAACAGAAAATTTATGCATATTTTAAATATTCATAAATAGGGGGAGATTGTTAGGAATTATAAGTTTTGATGATAACAAATTACTTAGAATTTCAATAGGGACTCAAAATTATTTTGTAACTGATCAATGGATATGACTTATAAATATCCATTGATTAGGAAACCAGTTATCAATTGAAACTTGTTTATCAACTGATAAACTGGACTGTAACATTGATTTATGTTTCACTATCAATTGATTGTATTACCTCGATGAATGCAATGATGTAGTCAACTGATGTTATTGACTTCAATTTCTAGCTTCTCAACAGATGTGAAGAATGGGTGATCAATTGTAAATATTCTAAGTCAGAATTCTCACAAGTGAAGTGATCAACTGATGTTGAAGTCGATGGATGAAGACACTACTCAACGGATGAAAGCTATCAATGGATAATTACAGTCAACGGATAAAGAACCATCAATGGATAAGGAGTCGATGGATAACTCAATTATCCATCGACACATCAACTGATCAACAGATATCCTATCCATCGATGGATAAGCAAAGGTGAATCAACTGATAAGCTTAACAGCATTTATCAGTTGATTAAAGTTTCCCTATTTAGCTAAAAGCCAGATATCACGGGAACAGTGCAGAAACTGAATCATTGGAAGACAGTCCTGTCAGGACTGTGAAGACTTTCTAGGCAACACAGCATCCAAGAAATATCTTAAGACAAAAGACACTTCCAGAGCTAGTTAGTTCTACAAGGAAAGCTGTGAAAAGGAGCTAGTTTCTATTTTTATGTAAACAATATAAATTGTAATATTATATTGTTATCAGTCGATAGAAAACTAGAGCAGTAGTTTTTGTTTATAAAAAGCAAAAACACAGTAGCAAAGGAAGAAGTAGTTGTTTTTAAGAACTCAAGAAAAGCAAAGTAGAAAATCAGGCAGAACTTGTAATGCTTTTCTAAATTCTACATTCAACTTTGTACGCAGCTTAGTATTTTTACTAAGATCAATTGAAAGCAAAAACTCACTAGTGGAAAAACAATCCACTAGTAATTTTTAATCTTGTTGTTTCTGTTTTCAATACTTTAGTTATCCAGTTCTTAGTTACATCAATCTAAATTAAACATTCTCTTTGTACAAACTTATTTCCGCAAGAAGTTGAATTAATTATTAAGTTTGTATTCAACCCCCCCTTCTCCAAACTTAGTGTACTTAAGGGCGAATAACAATTGGTATCAAAGCAAGCTTTCAACAAACAGAAAGTCAAGATTTAAAAGTACATCAAGAATGGGTCAAAGATAAATAGGAGTTAAGATTCCAGTTCTAGAGAAAGATGAATATTTTCCCTGGAAAGTAAAAATGCACTTGCATCTGCTATCTATTGATCCTTCCTATGTTCATTGCATAGAGAAAGGTCCACATGTGCCTATGAAAATAGTTACAAGTGTAAATGCAGACGGTACTCAAGCACCAGACAAACTCATTCCTAAATCTGTGAGTGAGTATACAGATGAAGATGAAAAGGAAGTACACAAGGACAAAAAGGCCATGAATATCTTGTTTAATGGTCTTGACAAGGACATGTTTGACAATGTCATCAGTTGTACAACCTCCAAAGAAGTCTGGGACACTCTTCAAACCCTCTGTGAAGGTACTGAGCAAGTAAGAAAGAACAAGATGCAACTCTTGATTCAAAAGTATGAGGCCTTTCACTTCAAGGGTGGTGAAACAATAAATGATACATATAGTAGGTTTCAAAAGCTGTTGAATGAGCTTAAACTATATGGAAGAGTTTATGCTGTTGAGGACACCAACCTCAAATTCTTGAGGTCCCTACCCAAAGAATGGAAACCAATTACTGTCTCTATAAGGCAATCTCCTGACTTTAAAGATTATACCTTGGACAAGCTGTATGGTATCTTGAAAACCTATGAGTTGGAGCTACAGCAAGATGAGGAAATTGAGAAAAGTCAGAAGAGAGAAAAGTCCATTGCTTTGATGGTCAAGGAAAAGCAAGTTGCAGAAACAGATGAAGATGCTGATTTCAAAGAAGGGAAGAAAGAAGGTCATGGCAATGGTGCAAATTATGTTAGATATGATGAATCTTCTACTGGTAAAGGAAAAGAACTTTGTGACAGTGATGAGTCACTCATCAAAGATGAAATGGATGAAATAGATGAGCATTTAGCTTTTCTATCAAGAAAATTTTCTAAACTCAAGTTCAAAAGGAATCCAATGCAAAGGCCTGGATCACAGTTCAGGAGAGACAATCAACAAGGCAAAAATCTTGTTGACAGAACTCAATTCAGATGCTTTAATTGTGGATTGGCTGGTCACTTTTCAAGCGAATGCAGAAAGCCCAAAGTTGAAAAGAGGTCAAAGTCTAGTGATGGTATTGACTATAAGAAGAAGTACTTTGACTTGCTCAAACAAAGAGAGAAGGCTTTTGTGACAGAAGAAAAGGACTGGGCTGCTGAGGAGGATTCTGAAGAAGAAGAAGAACACATCAATCTTGCACTAATGGCCAATCAAGATGACCAGGAAGCTAGTTCATCTAGCAATCAGGTAATTTCTACAAATCTATCTGAGTTGTCCAAAGATGAATGCAATATTACTATTAATGAAATGTCGAATGAATTGTATAATTTGCACGTCACTCTTAAGTCTTTGAACAAAGAGAACACTAGGCTCAAATTAACATTAGAAACTCTCACTGAAAGAAACAATTTCTTAGAGAGTGAGCTAGTGCAATTGGACAGACTCAAGATGGAAAACAAAGATGCTAGAAATGAACTAGTTGACAGTAAAAAGGAAATAGAGAAGTTAAAAGAAAAATTAGAGGATGAACTAAGAACCATTGACAAGTGGAACAGGTCAAGTAAAGCCAGTAAGAAGATGAATGACATTCATGGAACAAACTCTTTCACCATGTTGTCTGAAACTCTTGAGAAAATAGCCATTGATGAAGATCAATCTTTAGAAAAGAAGCAATCGATTGATAACTCTGAATCAACTGATAAGAATTATCCATCGATTGATAATGCTATTTCAACGGATAATAATCCATCGATTGAGAAGTCATCAACTGCTAAGAAATGTGATATTAAAACTAAGTTTAACAGACCTATTAAATTTGTCAAAGAAAGTAGCTCCTCTGAAGCTAAAATCGAAGTTGAAAAGGCTAATATAGGATTCTTATCTAAAAATCAGTTGAAAGAGAAATTGGAAAAGATAGAACCTAATATTCAGCCAAATGAAAAGAAGAAGAAAAATAGAAATGGTAAAGTAGGCATAAACAAGCACAACAACTACACACCTGACAAATATGCTCCTAGGAAAATATGTGCTAAGTGTGGTAGTAAAAATCATTTATCTGTGCAATGTAAACTCACCATGCCTACAGCAACAAATATACCTGTTATACCCAACATGCATACCAGTTCTGTTTTTCCTCATTTAGTTGATTCTCATGCTATTCATGCTCAGTATGCATCAATGCCTTATATGTTTAATCCATATCTTGCATTTGCCAATATGAATATGCCTGCTATGCCATGGAATATGCTTAGCAATCTTCATGCACCAAATTTTTTCAACTCTGCAAGCATGAGCATTCCAAATATTAGCACTGAGAATTCTGAGGTAGGGAGACCAACACCTAAGGTTGAAGTGGAAGTAAAACCACCCAAACCAAAGGTACAAAAATTGGAAACCAAGCCAAAGATAAGAACTAATAAGAAAGGACCCAAGGCAACTTGGGTACCAAAATCAACTTGATTTGTTTTGACTGTGTGCAGGGAAAGAGAAGAAATCTTTGGTACTTGGACAGTGGATGTTCAAGACACATGACTGGAGATAAATCCCTGCTCACAAAGTTTGAGGAGAAAGCTGGCCCTGGAGTAACTTTTGGAGATGACAGCAAAGGGCACACCATGGGATATGGCTTGATTTCAAAAGAGAATGTCATCGTTGAACCTGTTGCATTAGTTGATGGCTTAAGACATGACTTGTTAAGCATAAGTCAACTATGTGACAATGGAAATAAAGTCTGTTTCACAACAGAAACATGCATAATTTCCAACAAGGTAGATGGAAGCCTGGTCATGACTGGGAATAGAAAAGGGAATGTGTACATAGCTGACTTCAACTCAACAAATGCAGAATCAATGACTTGTCTTCTCTCTAAGGCAAGTACAAATGAAAGTTGGCTGTGGCATAAGAAATTAGCTCACTTGAATTTCAAAGCCATGAATCTCTTGGTTAAGAAAAATCAAGTGAAAGGCTTACCACAAATGGAATTTGTCAAGGATGGACTTTGTGATGCTTGTTAGAAAGGAAAACAGAGGAAGGCATCATTTAAGTCGAAATTGGAATCTTCAATTGAAAAGCCACTTGATTTATTACATATGGATTTGTTTGGTCCTGTAAATATTATGTCTATTGCAAAGAAGAAGTATGCTCTAGTCATTGTGGATGATTTTTCAAGATTCTCATGGACTTATTTTCTACATTCAAAGGATGAAGCTAGTCATCTCATCATCAAGCACATAAGAGAAAATGAGAAAAATCTTGAATTGGATGTAAAGAAGATAAGGAGTGACAATGGAACAGAATTCAAAAATTCCACAATGAAAGAGTTCTGTGAATCAAAAGGAATCATACACACATTCTCTGCACCCAGAACACCTCAACAAAATGGGGTAGTTGAAAGGAAAAATAGGACATTGATTGAAGCTGCTAGAACCATGTTGGAAGATGCCAAACTCCCAACATACTTCTGGGCTGAGGCCATAAACACAGCATGTTTTACTCAAAACATCTCCCTAGTAAATAAAGCTCAAGGGAAGACTCCTTATCAATTGATCAAGAAAGACAAAAAGCCAAAGGTGGGATTTCTTCATGTCTTTGGCTGCAAGTGCTATGTACTAAGAAATCAAGGTGAAAATCTAGGAAAATTTGAAGCCAAGGCTGATGAAGCTATATTTGTTGGGTATGCACTATCAGGTGTAGCCTATAGAATCTACAATCTCATACTACACATTGTTATGGAATCTGTACATGTAGTATTTGATGATAAAAAGATTCAAGGCTTGTTTGATGAAGGAAATCATGACACACTGCATTTTGAGAATGAATCAAATGATGTAAATGACGATGAAGAGGCAGAAATTATAAAACCTCAAGTGTTCAGAAACCCAATATCAGTTGATCTTACTGCATCAATGGATAATTTATCAGTTGACAGAAATCCATCAACTGATAATGCATCAACTGATAACTCCTCAACGGATAATCAACAATCTACATCAAGGGTATCCACTTCAGGGGGAGGGTTTCAGAATCAATCTACAAATTCAGATCACTTTGAGTTCAATACAAATGATCATGAAGCTTCATCATCAAGGCAAAATTTGTTTCCTCAAAGAAAATGGACAAGAAGCCATCCATTTGAACTAATTATTGGAAATGCAGAAGATGGTGTCAAGACAAGAAGTGCTACTCAAAATGAGTGTCTGTATAGCAGTTTTCTATCTCAAGAAGAACCCAAAAGAATTGAAGAGGCTCTCATGGATCCTGATTGGGTTTTGGCTATGCAAGAAGAACTGAATCAGTTTGAAAGAAATAAAGTATGGAAGCTGGTGCCCAGACCAAAAGATAGATCAGTAATTGGTACAAAATGGGTATTCAGAAACAAAATGGATGAAACTGGTATTGTGACTAGGAATAAAGCAAGGCTTGTAGCAAAGGGTTATTCACAAGAAGAAGGAATTGATTTTGATGAAACTTTTGCACCAGTTGCAAGGTTAGAAGCAATTAGAATCTTTCTGGCCTATGCTGCACATGCTAATTTCAAAGTCTACCAGATGGATGTGAAAAGTGCATTTTTGAATGGAGTACTAGAAGAGGAAGTCTATGTGGAACAACCTCCTGGCTTTGAAGATCTAAAATTTCCTAACTCTGTCTACTTTTTACTCAAAGCACTTTATGGCTTGAAGCAAGCACCAAGGGCCTGGTATGACACTCTATCTCAGTTTCTCATTGAGAATCATTTCACAAGAGGTACTGTTGATAAAACTATATTTAGTAGACATGTTAATGGCTCTATCATTCTTGTACAAATTTATGTGGATGACATTATTTTTGGATCAACAAATGAGGAACTTTGCAAGAAGTTTGCCAAACTAATGCAGAGTAAATATGAAATGAGCATGATGGGAGAGCTTACCTACTTTCTTGGGTTACAAGTCAAACAGGTTAAGGATGGTATTTTTATAAATCAAACAAAGTACATTCATGATTTGTTAAAGAAATTTGAGTTAAGTGAATGTTCTTCTGCAAAAACTCCCATGGCCACTGCCACTAAACTTGAATTAAATACCAAAGAAGCTAAGGTGGATATTTCAAGTTATAGAGGCATGGTAGGCTCACTTTTATATTTAACTGCTAGTAGGCCAGATATAATGTTCTCTACATGCTTATGTGCTAGATTTCAGGCTGATCCTAGAGAATCTCATTTAGTAGCTATTAAAAGAATTTTCAGATATCTTAAGGGTACATCAAATTTAGGTATTTGGTATCCTAGAGATTCTGGTTTTAATCTAATAGGCTACTCAGATGCTGATTATGCAGGTTGCAAAATAGACAGGAAAAGTACTACAGGCACCTGTCAATTTCTGGGAAATAAACTTGTGTCATGGTTTAGCAAAAAGCAACACTCAGTATCAACTTCAACTGCAGAAGCTGAGTACATTGCTGCTGGAAGTTGCTGTGCACAAATTTTATGGATGAGGAATCAACTATTTGACTATGGGTTCAACTTGAACAAAATTCCCATCTTCTGTGACAATACAAGTGCCATTGCAATAACAGAAAATCCTGTGTAACATTCCAGAACCAAACACATTGACATAAGGTATCATTTCATTAGGGAACATGTAATGAATGGTACAGTTGAATTACATTTTGTCCCTAGTGAACAACAACTTGCAGACATATTTACCAAACCTCTAGATGAATCTACTTTTAATAGATTAGTCTGTGAGTTAGGTATGCTTAATTATGCTCATGCTTAAAATGTCTGTCAAGTTTTGCAGCCATTGTTCACAATTATCAATGGATATTTATCTATCGACAGATAATTACCTAAGTAATTGTTTATCGACGGATAAATCCCATCCTATTTGATCAACAGATAAATGTTATTCCTATCGATGGATATTTTTCTATCGACAGTTAATTATCTTGGTAGTTAGTGATCGATCGATAAATGATTAATTCTCTATTTTTATCCGTCGATAGTAATAGAATTTCTATAGTTTTATTCATCCGTTGATCAGATTATAGCCGTTGGAGAATTACCATCAAGGGTAATAAACTACAGTCTTTTATACATCAACGGTTATATGCTAATTAAAAAGTCCTTTCAAGTCTTTTTAATACTAGAAAATATAAATAGCAGCTACAATTAAAAATTGATTCTTACCTGCTATTTTTTTTCTAAACTATTCATCTCTGTCTCTCTCTCTCAAGCTAATTTTATCTAATTCTCACGAGCTCTCACAAATTCTTTCAAGTTCACTTTAATTTCTTGAATATCAACTGAAAGAATGGCACCACAAAAGAAGATCGTCTCTTCCACTGGGTTCACCTATGAACAGAACAACTTCACAGCATGTCTAACGGTGAATGATGCTCCTGTGGACTTTCATCCATTGATGCGATTCCTAGGAGATTGCAAAGTTTCCAAAGCTCTCAGCGAAGCACCAACAATCGTGTGTTCCTTTGTTGAAGAACTGTGGATCTCTGCAGAGATTTCATCAGATGGGAAGGTAATTTCTTATTCTTGCAAAGGTAATACCTATACAATTAATAGTACTTCATTATCTGAATGTTTAGGATTGCCTGCAAATAATTGTGATAAGCCCCCAACTGAAGAAGAAATTAGGGACATGTTAGAATCCGTTAATTATGCAAATGCTGAAACTGGATTAGGAGAAGTTGTTAGGAAGAATCTTAGAAAAGAATGGAGTTATTTCTTTGATGCCATAATTAAAGTATTTTCTGGAAAAATAAGTAATTTTGATGCAATTACAATAAGTATGCAAGAAATTGCTTATTCTGTCCTATTTGATAAATATTTTGATTTTGGCACATTACTCCTAAATGAATTGACTGCCAAGTTAGGACCCAAGTCATCTAGGAAACATAATATCTACTTTGCAAGATTTTTCATGATGATTATTAATGCCTCTGTTGGAGAATATGAAATAAGTGCAGATATGGAGTCCTTGGAGCCATGGATGCAAAACAAGAGGGTCTTCAAGGATCTTGTGAGAATCAACTTACACCCTAAGTTGTGCCTCATTTATCCTCCTCTTGTGCAGGTATATCTTCAAAATCTCAATCTTTTACATTCTTCTTCAAAATCTCAAATTTCTTTGCCTTCTGCAACAATGAAGGGAGATGGAAATGCCCCCATTCCTCCTACCCAAGTTGCACAACCTTCAAAACACAAGTCTAATCAAACCACCTCAGTAGTTTCTCAAAAGACTACTGTTGTAAGAACTAAGAAAAGAAAAATCACTGAGGGGAGAGTGAAGGTGGTTGATAAGGGTGAGGGAACTGGCCAACATCAAGAAAGCCAGAAGGATAAGGAGAGTGAGATTGAGAGGAACCAGCCAGCCTCCAGTCCAATCTCCCAACAGATTGAGGCTGTAGTAAAGGACTTGAACACATCCCTAGTTGCATCTTCTCAAAAAGATGTAACTATTGAAAAGAGGTCTCAACCAGGACCATCAGATGGGGATAAGGGTCACCAAATAATACAACCATACAAAAGAAGAAAGAAGGTTACAAATTCTGCACAGGGCACACACACACTTGCAAAGCCAAATGAAAATTTGGTAGAGCCTTCCGTTTCTTCTTTTGATGTGTCTCAGAATCTTCCTGAGGCACAGCCCCATTCTTTATCTGAATTTTCTTCTCAATCTCCCTCAAAAACTATTTCTTCAGAAACAGTGTTGATTGACAACTTCATTGTTTCAAATTCACCCTCTTTGCAACTCAGGGTGGAGCCAACACTCTCACCTGCATCACCAAATAAGGTTAACACCTTGGTTGATCAGGCAAATACTGTTAGTTCTCTCCAGTCAATGGATATTATGCAATCAACTGATAACTTCCAACATCCATTGACTAGTTCACTATCATCGATGGATATCCTTACATCCATCGACGAGCTCCCATCAACGGATATTCATCCATCGATGGATACTTCTTATCCATCGATTGATCCCTTAATGTCAATTCATGAATCATCCATTGAAACACTTCAGGTGGCCAATACTCTATTAGGATTGAGTGGAGTGGGTGAGGTGTGTGAGAGGCAAGGTTTGCATACCTTGGCAAAAGGAGAGTGTGTGAATGAGGGGCCCTCAAATTCTTCTGAGGTGGCAAAAGGAGAGGGTGTGAGAAAAGAGAGTCCCACCTTAGCAGGTGATGAAAAAGGAGAGGAAAGTAAGGGAGAGGTGAGAATCCAGGATGAGATCCTGATGCAAGAAAAGAGAGAAGAGAGTGAGAGAGAAAAGAATAGAGAGAAACCAATTTCACCATCTCATGAAGCATCAACTTCTAAAACTGAGCAGATTGAAGCAGGACTCACCCAGAAGTTGGGGCTGGAGTCAGGGGGAGCTGTAGACTATGAAGTCCCTGCAGGAGGTGCAGAAGTCAACATGGAGGTGGAGGATGAAATTGATGTAAATCTTGATGCTTCAACCTTTCAACATGAAGATCCTCATTATCAGGAACTAGCAGCAGCATCTAATCAAATAGCTGAGCAAATGCTGGGTTTCGTGCAGACAGAAGAGCAATTCAGGAGTGGGAAAGAGTTTTTGGCCAGTCAACCTGATGATATATCCCACATGAATCCTGAAGATTTTGATGAAAATTCTGATGATGACCTTCTAGATCCACAAGTGGCTAGTGATGAAACTCATTTGGCTGAAACAGAAAGGGCCATCATTTCTCTTTACAGAAGGTCCATGGCTGAAGTAGATGTGGTGGATCCCCTGCACAGGAGAATTCTGAACTTTTACAGGGATAATTTGAAGATCCAGAAAATGCATGTCACAAGCTCCAAGTATGAATTGAAGAAAATAAGAGAAGACATTGACAGCTCAAGGATGCATTTTGACACCACCATTGACTCCAGACTCAGCCTCACAATGCTGACTAGAATCAAGCAAAGGTTGGACACTGAGTTTTCAGCAAAGGACAAGGTAATGGAATTGGAGAAAAGAGTAACCTCCATGGAACTTAGCATGCAGCAAATTTTGAAGAATCAAGTCACTCAAATCAATCTTCTGGGTAAACTCTTAGAGACTCCCATACTCTCTCAGTCAGTAGCACAAGTGCCAGTTGCTGATAACAAAAAGGGGGAGAAGCAAGAAGCTGATGCATTGGAGAAAGCAAGTGGTACTGAAGCTGTGGTAAAGTCTACAGATCCCAAGAAGGAGTTGGCTCAAGACATAGTAAGGAAATTTGATGCAATTGCTAGCAAATTCAAGGAAAAAAGTTCCAGTAGCTCACAACCTGGTGACAGGAAAGGAAAGGGAAAGCTAATTGAAGATGATAAAAAGAAAGCTGTCACAGGTGGAGGGGAAAGTGAAAAATTGTTGAGCAAAGCCATAGTAGTTGGCATAAAAGAAAAGGAGCAACAAGAAAGAAGACAAGAAGAATTAGCCATTCAATTGCAAAGGGAATATGATGAAGAGGATAGGCTAATAAGAGATGCCAGAAGAAAAGAAGGTGAAAGGAGGCCAAGGATGAAGCAAAGAGCAAACAAGCCCAAAGATGCACCAAAATCATCTGGAGTTAAAAGACCATTAGCTGATGAAGACAAGGAGAAGAAGCCAAAACAAGTCAAGACTGAAGGTCAAGCTTCTGGGAGTAATCAAGCCAAAGAAATAGAGGTGTACAAACACAAATCTGAAAACTTTGTGCCAATCAAAGCTGAGGGAATGATTGCAGCAAAAGGGCAAAGGAAGAAAGATGTTGATCTTCTTCACATTGAGTATGAAGATGGATCACACTCAACCTTCACATTCAACCAAGTTTTGGATCAAGGATATGGCATCTTGAGGAAGATCTACACTATGCTCAACAGGAAGTATTATCTAACTGAAGAGCTAGGAAAGGCCATCCTTGAAAGAATGAAGAAGATAAGGGAGGCACCTGTTCAAGAAGAAAGGGATGACAGAATAAAGATCTGGAATCCTGAAGGAAGAAAAGTGCTTCATGAGCCCTTCTACTTGATGATATACAAGGACAGGGAAGGCAGAGAAAAATGCATTGATATTTGTCAAGAAATAGACAAACTGCCAAATCTGGAATTAAATCATCTGGCAAGTCAATTGGACTACAGGATTGAAGATGAGAAGATATTGAAGGGAACCCTCTACAGGAAGATGAAGGAGAATGAAGACAAGATGAATGAGTCAAGGGGAAGAAGGAGAAGATAGGAGATTCAACCTCAATCATCAAAATTATCAGAATTCATCCATGTCTGGTATCTGATTACTCTGTCTCAAACTTTACTTATCAATATTGTAATTCTTGCTAAGAATGAAAATGTTCAGGAGTTTTGTTATCATCAACAGAAAATTTATGCATATTTTAAATATTCATAAATAGGGGGAGATTGTTAGGAATTATAAGTTTTGATGATAACAAATTACTTAGAATTTCAATAGGGACTCAAAATTATTTTGTAACTGATCAATGGATATGACTTATAAATATCCATTGATTAGGAAACCAGTTATCAGTTGAAACTTGTTTATCAACTGATAAATTGGACTGTAGCATTGATTTATGTTTCACTATCAATTGATTGTATTACCTCGATGAATGCAATGATGTAGTCAACTGATGTTATTGACTTCAATTTCTAGCTTCTCAACAGATGTGAAGAATGGGTGATCAATTGTAAATATTCTAAGTCAGAATTCTCACAAGTGAAGTGATCAACTGATGTTGAAGTCGATGGATGAAGACACTACTCAACGGATGAAAGCTATCAATGGATAATTACAGTCAACGGATAAAGAACCATCAATGGATAAGGAGTCGATGGATAACTCAATTATCCATCGACACATCAACTGATCAACAGATATCCTATCCATCGATGGATAAGCAAAGGTGAATCAACTGATAAGCTTAACAGCATTTATCAGTTGATTAAAGTTTCCCTATTTAGCTAAAAGCCAGATATCACGGGAACAGTGCAGAAACTGAATCATTGGAAGACAGTCCTGTCAGGACTGTGAAGACTTTCTAGGCAACACAGCATCCAAGAAATATCTTAAGACAAAAGACACTTCCAGAGCTAGTTAGTTCTACAAGGAAAGCTGTGAAAAGGAGCTAGTTTCTATTTTTATGTAAACAATATAAATTGTAATATTATATTGTTATCAGTCGATAGAAAACTAGAGCAGTAGTTTTTGTTTATAAAAAGCAAAAACACAGTAGCAAAGGAAGAAGTAGTTGTTTTTAAGAACTCAAGAAAAGCAAAGTAGAAAATCAGGCAGAACTTGTAATGCTTTTCTAAATTCTACATTCAACTTTGTACGCAACTTAGTATTTTTACTAAGATCAATTGAAAGCAAAAACTCACTAGTGGAAAAACAATCCACTAGTAATTTTTAATCTTGTTGTTTCTGTTTTCAATACTTTAGTTATCCAGTTCTTAGTTACATCAATCTAAATTAAACATTCTCTTTGTACAAACTTATTTCCGCAAGAAGTTGAATTAATTATTAAGTTTGTATTCAACCCCCCCTTCTCCAAACTTAGTGTACTTAAGGGCGAATAACAAGGGTCACACACAAAGAACGCTTGAAGGAGAAATAATTTAAATTATGAATTTAAATTAAATAAGTAATTTATTTTATTTATGATATTAATTAAGTATGACTTAATTAATTATATAAATAGAATAAATGAATTACTTAAACTAATTCCAAAATTAATAATTAATTAATTAAGTGAGACTTAATTAAATAATTTAGAATTTTGGATTAGTATTAATTATAATTGGATTATAATTAGAAAACTTATTCCTCTCTCTATATAATCTCTTTATGGGCTGATTTAATAAAATAGAGATTTTACAAAAACCCTAGTCGCTCTGAGAGAGGAGGAAGATAGAGAGAGAAGAAGTTTTCGGGTGCTAGTACACATCAATCCTTCATGAAAAGTGTTCGTGTGGATACCGTAGAGCGTAGATCGCGAGAGCGGGATACATGGTGATTAAACAAGCTTTGGACCTCCATTAATCTTCCATTAATGAACTGTTAAAGCTTCTAAAGGTATTTATTCTTTATCTCCGAATTAAATCTTTTGTTTTCGCATGGATCCTGCGGAGGGTTTCGCTATTTTGATTTAATTTTCGTGTTTATTCCGCTGCGTTTGTCTCACGAAACCCTTCAGTTGCGCCTCTAGAGTGCTTGAAGAGTGTAAGAGCCATCAAATGTAGTAATACTTGCCTTAACCAATTTCTTGAAATGCTTGAAGTATTTACCACTTAGTTTTTTTTTACTCTTTTGGCTTGATCAACTGATTTTCTTCTGACAAATCAAGGTAATTCTCTTCTTGTTGTGCTGACACTTAGTGCACTCGTCTGGTTCACAAATGACTAATATTGAATTGAATTCTCTTTACTTCTGTTCTGTTTCAGCTGATTAACCTTGGACTGTTGCATTGCTTCAAACACTCACTATTGATAAACATAGTACTTTCACTAGAATCTTTTATGGTACTTCGACAATATCTTCATTACTACCACAATCTTGAATACTTCATTCTCTGTTCTTCACTGACGCTTGAATATTTAAATGAACTTTTTTCAGTGAGTATAACTTCAAGACTGCAGCTGTCTTATTTAACCTTTGTCTTTACCCTTCTAGATTCCTATATTTCGAACACTGTCTATCTTCAATCAATACCTTTACACTGAAATCTTCTAGTGGCACTTCTATACTGAATCTACAATACTTCTAAAGCCCTGAAAGTCTTCAACCATTATCCTTCACTGAAGCATGAACATATTAATGAACTTCTTTCAGTGACCTGTAGTAGACTTCAAAACTTCTTCTTATGTCTTGATTCACTGTATTTGTTTTGTCTTCATTTTTTCCTAATTTCTGTGTAGACGTAATATTATTTACTTGTCATGTTCTAGTGTTGAGTTATCACGATTACTATTCATACAGCTTCGTAATCTCACCAACAATCTCCCCCTATTTGATTGTTAAACTTAACAAACAAATCCCATAGAGAGGATAACTTAACTAACTAGAAAAAGTAATCGTCCGAGACTTGTAAATAATGCTACTGGTTTTTCTGGATCAGATTCTGGTTTTCCAGATTTCTTGTGTAACTGAAATGAAAGATGCTTGTTCCTCTAGCAATGAACTGATATTCATGTTGTATCATCTTCATTTCTGTCTGTTTGAGCTCTCTCTGCTTCAAAATCCTTCATAGTTTGAACTTAAAGAACTTATCATGAACAGAGCTTCATAAGAATTAGATTCCTGGGAACGTCTTCAATAGAACATAGAACATAGCTCAAGTAATGTTCTCCCCCTAAGAATGTGATTCTTCTTCTTTTTCTTCTTCTCCCTTTAGATAATCAATGGAAGTGTCAATCCTTTTCTGTACATCCCACTTGGATGAGGAATCCTCTACTGATAACTCATTTCAAGTATATGATACAATTTCTTGATTCTCCCATATTCTATTGTTTCCCATAAGGATCAGAAGATAAGATTTTCTTCTTTTTCTTGTCGAAATTCTCCCCCTAAGGATATTTACTTCTCTCATAAGGATACAAATATAAGACCTTCTCCTTTTTCTTGTATACTAAATTCTCCCCCTTAGTTGAGGAATCCTCCAATGGCCTATCTTTTGAATGGTTTGTCTTCCAATGAAGGTTTTCGTTTGTCATTGATTGGGAAAACAAAGTAGCTTTTCTTTTTAGAAGTAGCAAGTAACAAGGCTAAGTGTTTGGTATATGGTTTCCTCACTTCTACTATGTTTTGTTGGTGTTTACACTCAAGTGTCGAGCACTTAGAAGTATTTCACTCTTTCTCTCCCTATCTCTTACTCAAGTGTATCTCTCCCTCACTTTCACTTAAGTGTTTCTCTCTCTCACTTTCACTCTGCATTTCAAATATAGCATTTTGTACCTGCAAGTGAAATCTGTCAATTCATATATTCCCAACACCTGCTTCATCAGAATGAACTGAATCACTATCAAGTGGAGAATTGCCTCGTTGAGGTGTTCTTGATCTATCATGCATAAGCACTGTCTCAGCATCAGACTCAATAACTTTTGCTAAATCACTGTCTAGTGGAGCCTCACCTTTTTGAGATGGGTTATCCCAAGATTTTAAAATCTGTTAAGGAATCCTACCTTGTTCTATCAAGGAGTTTCCTCACACCTTCTCCGTACACGGGAGGTGGACATTCCTTTTCAGGATCGGGAAATGTTCCTTCCAGGAGGGGCGACGTAGTAGGCAATGTAATGAATGGCAATTTAGAGCCTATGTTTCTCTCGTAACCATGTGACGGGAATTCGTGTAAAATACCCTACTTGACTCATCCAAAGAATTCTTGTCAAGAGATCTCCCTTTCGGGATGCAGAAGATTAACTTCTGTTTGAGGTAGACACCTTGGACAATGTAATGTATGGCTAATTAGAGTCCGTATCTCCTCTGAATGCCTATACCTCTCACTATGCACGCCTTGCAATGTGTTCCTAGAATTTATCTATATAGGCTTACCATCAGCGTGAGTGCTGGTGGTGTGCTTGACTCATTACAAGATGCTCTGGCTGACGAGCGAATTTCAATGGACTCACCCTGTTGAGAGAATGATTCCAGAGATAGTTTTATTACCTTTTCAGCTCTGCATCCTTTTGAAAAGATGCAGATGAGCTTACAATTACCTCAGTTATATACTGCTTTATTTCTATGGAGGTAGAGCTGTGGATGCACTTCCGACTTCATCCTTATTTGTTGCATCAAGTGCAGTTTCTCCCTTATCAACCTCTAATTTACATAATTTCCTTATATCTCCAAGGGTTAACATATGGAAGTGGATGAATGAGTGTTTGGTATTATGGTCTGGGTGAGAGATCGATGGGTTTTCAACCTCTTGGCCAGCTTCTGAAGTCACTGTGGGCTAATCGGAAAGAATCAATCAAAATTAAAAGATAATCACCTTAACATTCCAAAATATATTTTTCATCCTAAAGAGAAGAAAAAATATAAGAAGGAATGGTAAAATATTACATTAAAGTACTTTTAGTAAAAGAGTTTAGTCGGTTCTAAAGATTTATGATTTAAGAACATGATACCAATAGAAATTTTCTTTAAGATACTTATCCCATAATAAAACGCGGGAAAATGTATCAGAGAAAAATTCTGTTCCTTATAAGGAAAACTTCCCATAATAAAACGTGGAAATTTATACCAAAGAAGAAATTCAACTCTTATCACATTCTATCTCAATAAAATGACTCTTTTCCTTTAAAACCTAAGTACTGTAAGTTTTGAAAATAGTTTTGCAAAACATCCATATCAGATAGAGGACTATGGTTTTCCGACTCATAATGCAATTATGATTTACATCATTTTCGTCCACCTGATAGTATTTCCAACTTAAAATAAAAACATAACAATTGGGGTGAATGAATGCTTAACAATACAGCATTAGGCCTTCAAAGCAACAACCACTGTTTAGGTACTCTGAATCAATGTGAAACATACATTGAAATAAGTATTTAAAAACAAATAAATTTACAAGTGATTGGTACCTCGAAGTAAAAATATTTTCTCCAAATAAAATAACAGTCACAAAGTATCTGCCATTTTAAAAGGAAACATTAAGAGAGAAAGGGCTTTTAAAGATAAAACTTTTAAAAACAGCTTTTGAGAGAGGATAAAAGATTTTGAGATTGGAGAAAAATTATCCTCAAGAAAAATTGATTCACACCCTAGGATTAGGAAAATAAAATAGGGCTGTAAATCAAAAGATTTTCAAAAGAGAAGTTTTAAAAAAGAATCTTGATGTTTTCTTCTCTAAAACTGATAGTAAAATGAATGTATCTTTGAATAATACATTTTGAAAAAGAAATAGACAAGAGTTTCTTTTTAATACATTCAAGTTTAAAATTCAGTCGAAGAAAGAAAACTAATATAAATACTCATGTAATACTAAACAGTTACCAGAGACATGCATATATAAATCAAATAACATGTGGCAATTATTCAGTAGAACAATATGAAGGGTTTTGGGCATGAAAACGCAGCGAAATTAACGTAAAAACAATACAAATCGAAACCCAATCGCAGGATACATGTATAACGTTGGATGATTATGGTGAAGAAATCTGTACCTTAACGAAGCTTTGCGTATGCTGTTTAATGGAGGTCCAGAATCGGTGAAATACAACAGCTCTTTGTTGCAAAGATATGCTCTCCAACGAAGTCCACATGAACGCCCGATCGTCCAACGATCACCGGAGTCGGTACTAGCTGAATAGTTTGCCTCTCTCTCTCTCTCTCTCTTTCTCTTTCTAGCCTCTCTTGATGTTGAGCAGCTAGAGTACTTTTCTGAAAAATGAAATATATTCTGTAACCCTAATACTATACATCATTATGTATATATAGGGGAGAGAGAGATTTGGGCTTAACCTAATTTCATTTAGGGCTTCATGTAAAACAAAACTGATTGGGTTATTATCATTATTATTAAATCCGAATTCTAATATAATTAATCAAGTCCTACTTAATTAATTCAATAATTAAATTCGAACTAATAATAATATATCTAAATCCTTATTAAATCTGAATTCTAATATAATTAATCAAGTCCTGCTTAATTAATTCAATAATTAAATTTGAAATAATAATAATAAAATATCTAAATTCGTAATTTAAATAAAGCTCCATTTTGACGTTCTTTGTGTGTGACCCTTTAGGTTATTATTACGTTGACAATAATTTTATTATCTAATAATAAAATTATAAACAATGAGCGGCATCTAGTAATACATCATTGTTACCCAAGTAACAATAATAATTGGTGATTAAATTAAACCTTTCGTGAATAATGTTCAATGTAATATAATCCCTTTAACCTTATATTATAGATCAAACTCGAGGCATGTATAGTGTCATCCTCTTCAACGTTTAATCTTGGTTTCCTTGATCAATGAGTAGACTATTTAAACAAATCAATATTTGAGCATGACCATGCATTTCATAGTCTCACTCAATCAAGAGGCCAATAATATCACTCCTAAAATAGGAGGGTTAAATCCTATATCTATCATTCATATTCCTCATACGATTCATAGCATACCAAATGTCCACCTTTATCATTACCCGGTTAAAGGTAACTTTGAGTGTAATCAAAGTATATTAATTCTCGTATAGAAATATAATGATTTCAAGTCTGAAGATCATTACATTATTATCGCAGTGAGATTTCTTATGACACTAATTAACATATAGAATCTCATGGCGTGTCTTTCCAGTGTCATGTATTGATGCATACACTTATGTTCTTGACTTTAGTATCACCATACATATGACCAATGAGATGTGGTCATCTGTCAACAAACATACTAGTCTTATTGCATTATTATTGTCCTTAAATAATAATAATACTTGACTAGGGAATTTGAGGAATAAAATACTATTCATATAATCTCATTTTTAAGTCACATACTTAAAGATATATATTACGTATTAATATTCTAAGGACATTTATTATTCTTTCAATTTATAACGTAGTAAATAAAGACATAATAAATATTAATTAAATAATCACATCAAACATAATCCTTAATTGTTTTCAATAAAACATTAAAAGTATTGTCTCTAGGACACCAATACTAACAATCTCCCACTTGTACTAGAGCCAATCTCTCATGTATCTAATACCCATGGAACTAATATGACCTTCATGCTTCTACTGCGACAAAGTCTTAGTCGGTGGGTCTGCAATATTCTTATTAGTATGCACTTTACATATATGTATATCTCCTTGATCATTAATCTCATTAATTAGGTGATATCTACTAAGTACATCCCCAAATAGCCTCTTTGGTTGCTTCGCAAGCATCAATATACTCAAGCTCTATTGTAGAATCAACAATTGTCTCTGCTGTGAACCATTCCATCATATAACATCTCCATTTAGATAAAACACAAACCCAGACTGAGAAATCAAATCATCCTTGTCTGTCTGGAAACTAGCTTCGGTGTAACCTTTTACATCTAGCTTTTCTTCTCCTCCATATACCAAGAATTGATCTTTAGTCCTCTTCAGGTACTTAAGAATATTCTTGACTGTCGTCCAGTGACCTTCACCTGGATTAGACTGGTATCTACTCGTCATGCTCAAAGCATACGAGATATCAGGACGAGTACATATTATTTCATACCTTATAGAACCAATTGCTGAAGCATATGGAACTTTACTCATACGGTCATTATCATCCAATGATTTAGGACTGTTATCTTTTGAGATCGATATCCCATGAGACATCAGGACAAATCCCCTTTTAGCATCTTGCATCCCAAATCGATGCAAAACTTTGTCAATGTAAGTACTCTGACTTAAGCCGATCATTCTTCTTGGTCTATCTCTATAGATCCTGATACCTAAAATATAGGTCCCATCTCCTAAGTCTTTCATTGAGAAATTCTTACTCAACCAAGTCTTAACAGCCTGTAAAGAAGGAATGTTATTCCCTATTATCAATATATCATCAACATATAATAATAGGAATACCACATTGTTCGTCTTCATTTTGAATAAACCCAAACTCTTTGACAGTTTCATCAAAATGAATGTTCCATCTCCTCGAGGCTTGTTTCAATCCATAAATGGATCGACGCAACTTACATACTTTTCCAGCATCCTTTGGATCAACAAAACCTTCAGGCTGTGTCATGTACGCATCCACATCTTCTTCAAGGCTCTCATTTAAGAAAGTGGTTTTGACATCCATTTTCCAGATTTCATAGTCATGGTAAGCAGCTATAGCAAGCAAAATCCTAATGGACTTGACCATAGCCACTAGTGAAAAGGTTTCATCATAGTCAATACCATGAATTTGCTTGAAACCTTTTGCCACCAATTGTACCTTATAGGTCTGTACGTTACCATCCATGTCGGTCTTTTTTTTGAAAACCCACTTGCACTCTATAGGTTTTACCCCTTCAGGTGGATCAACCAAAGTCCACACTTGATTAGTATACATGGATTCCATCTCAGATTTCATGGCATCCAGCCATCTCTTAGATTCTGGAGTGTTCATAGTGTTTTGGTACGTGAGAGGCTCATCTTCATCCACAAGCATCACTTCACCATCTTGAGTCAAGAGAAATCCATAATATCTATCGGGCTCATGGCGAATCCTACCAGACCTACGAACAACCTGTGTTTCTTGAGCAGTATTGTTTTCTTGTACATTCTGCTCAGGTTCCTCCATTGGTTCAATATTATCATGTGGGTCTCGAATTTCGTCGAGATCTATTATCCTTCCACTGTCTTTCTTAGACAGCATTTCTCTTTCAAGGAACACTGTTGTTCGAGCAACAAACACTTTGTTCTCTGAAGGATTATAGAAAGAATAACCCTTTGTTTCAATTAGGTATCCCACAAAATTACATTTTTATGATTTAGGTCCTAGCTTGTCAGAAGTTAGACATTTCACAAATGCCTCACATCCCCAAATTTTCATAAATGACATGCTATGACGTTTCTCAGCCCATATCTCATACGGAGTCTTCTGAACCAATTTAGTAGGAACTCGGTTAAGTGTATAAGCAGCCGTCTCTAGGGCGTAGCCCCAGAAACTAATTGGAAGATCTGCATGACTCATCATCGATTGCACCATGTCCAACAAAGTACGATTCCTCCTTTCAGAAACTCCATTCCATTGTGGTGTTTTGGGAGGAGTGAGTTGTGATACAATACCACACTCTTTTAATAAACTCTTAAATTCATGGCTTAAGTATTCACCTCCACGATCAGATCGTAGTATCTTGATACTTCTGCCAGTTTGCTTTTCTACTTCAGCTTTGTATTCTTTAAACTTTTCAAAAGAATTGGATTTGTTCTTCATAAGATACCCATATCCATATCTACTGATATCATCAGTAAACGTGATAAAGTAGTAAAAGCCACCTCTTGCCATAGTATGCATAGGACCACATACATCACTATGTATAAGTTCTAATCGTTCAGTGGCCCTTTCACCTTGTCCAGTAAAAGGAGCTTTAGTCATTTTTCCAATGAGACAAGGTTCGCATGCTTTGTATGATTCAAATTCAAACTTATCCAAGTATACATCCTTATGTAACTTGGAAATGCGCTTCTCATTTATATGGCCTAAACGACAGTGCTAGAGGTATGTTTGATTTGAGTCATTTGTTTTAAGACATTTATTTTTCACATTATAGATAGGAGTGTCTAAATCAAGAACATATAAACCGTTAAATAAACGTGCAACCCCATAGGTAACATTATTCAAAGAAAAGGAACAACTATTGTTCTGAATTGAAAATGCAAAACCTTTCTTGTCCAAACAAGAAACCGAAATAATGTTTCTGCAAATTGCAGGCACATAAAAATAGTTCTCAAGTTCTAAAATAAGCCCAGTGGGCAATGATAAATAATAAGTCCCTATAGCTAAAGCAGCAACCTTTGTTCCATTTCCAACTCGTAGGTCGACCTCTCCTTTAGCCAAAGTCCTACTCCTTGGTAATTCCCGCACATTTATACAAATGTGAGAACCACATCCAGTATCTAATACCCATGATGTAGAAGTAGACAAATTGACTTCTATAACATAAATACCTGAATCAGAAGCTTGACCAACCTTCTTCTTCTTCAGATCCTCCAAATAAGCATGACAGTTTCTCTTCCAATGACCTGGTTTACCACAGTAGTGACAATCACCCTTTGCAACAGCACCCTTAGGCTTTAAAGCCTATTTGGGATTGGCCTTTAGCTTGGGACCAGAAGCAGATCCAATCTTCTTCTTTTCCTTCCATTTCCTTTCCTATTAGCCTTACCTTTGTTATCTACTATCAACATGGAAGCAGGTTCAGCCTTTTTCATGTTGGTTTCAGCAGTTCTCAATATGGCCAATAATTCAGTGGGTGTTTAGTCTATCTTATTCATATTGTAGTTCATAACAAATTGAGTATAGTTGTTGTTCAGAGATTGCAAGATCAAGTCAATCAGAGCTTCCGGACCAATCGGGAAACCCAAAGTATCAAGATACTCAATATAACCTAACATCTTTAGAACATGTGGTTGAACAGGTTCACGCTCTCCCTATTTGCAAGCATATAGTGCTTTGCTCGTGTCAAACCTTTCTTGATGAGCCTGTCCCTCAAACATTCTTTGAAGATGTTCAATCATCTCATAAGCATCCATATGCTCATGTTGTTTTTGAAGCTCAGCACTCATGGTTGCTAGCATAAGACACGCAACATCATTCGCATCATCAATATGCTTCTGATAAGCATTTTGCTGAACGCGAGTTGCATTCTCAGCAAGAGGAGCAGGTGAAGGAATTTCAATGACGTAAAGCTTTCGCTCCTGCCTGAGGACAATCCTCAAATTCTTATACCAATCAAGGAAGTTAGTTCATGTCAGCTTGTCCTTCTCAAGGGTTGCCCTCACAGAGAAGTTATTTGTGTTGTTTGCCATTAAATATCTAAAATGTTTAAAATGCATATTAGTTAGTTGCAGAAGTTTAATTATGTTCAAGTGATTATCATATACATTCATAATATATATCTCCCACTATTTTTATCAAATCAATAGCCCTAACTATTAATTCGGAAAGCATTTCATTAAATCTTTCTATTGAGCCAAGATATATATTTCATCCATGTTTTAAGATAGCGTTGGCTAATACACCCAAAATATGATTATTTAGGTAAACAACATTTGTCGATTATATCAAATATAACTCTTGGAAAGTTTGGTGGAATAACCCATTGTACACATTTATCCAATAAATCTCACCAAACTCTATGCCTCTAAACCCACAATCCTATTGTGATGATTTAGTTAAGTTAGACCTAACGTTTCAATAAACTTACATTTACTTATCACATTTTCCCATGATTGATAAGAGCACTCCACTTTGGCAAACACACTCCTTCTCAATCTAGATCTTGATGTGTATTAACATTGAAAGGCATCTTTATTAACTTAATATTTATTTAGGGATTTATTGTTTAACGATCATGATCCCATCATAAAGAGATTCTCAATTTTTCCTTGATCAAATAATCCATTTCAATATTCGTCAATGGTTTGATTTCCAGATCGTCGGAGAAGTCACAAGTGGTCTCACTTAAAACCCAATTTTCTTACGAATAATAATTCGCTTTTGACAAAATCTCCCCATATCAGAAAAAGAAAATTCATATTCAATACCGTGTTTCATAAACACAAGAATCTCATGATCGTTTGTTTAATTTTAAAATCTTGAATCATTACAAATTTTATCTTTCTTAAGCAGGCATGACATGGGTGTCGTATCTAATACATACATCATTCCAACTCATACATATCTACACATGCATTCATATACATATATGTATTGTGTATAAATTAATCGTGTTTGGTTATAGCCCAGTCTATGTGATATTTCCAAGCTAATGAAAATATCAAGGTCAATCTATGGTAGTTTCAAATGCTATACTATTACATGTCTTTATCTTCCTCATTGCTCCATCATCTGAATTGCCTTCTAGCTTCCTTGCTTCCAAGTCTCCATTGACAATTATATTGAATGATGAAATAAATCTATTCTAATGAAATTATAAGAAGAACTCGAGTTACATTCGAGATTAACTATTACAATGAATAAATGACATGCAAGTCGTATTTAAAACCAAAACCATAAAACAAAACCATTATCCTATGGGTCTTTAGGCTATAATCATCCACCATGCTATCACATAACACCTGTAATATATCTCAGATTTTATAAACATATCATATAATCATATATTAGAAATTTCAAAATTTCAGAAAATCAAATAAATTTCAGAAAATTATAAATCACCGTTTTGGGGCCTGTAACGACATCGAATGGCTTACAGACGCCAAGCTGAATTTGTCAGTATTGCTCAGGGACACGATTCCAGTAAGAAAACACATATCGGTTGCGAAAATAGGACACTAGACACAGATTTTAGAAAATCTACCGAAGCCATTTCAGAATTCGTATCGAATACGATTACCATAATAAGAACAAATATGTATCATATATATACAACAATACACACAGTCATCCCATGATTATACAACACATGAATATCATATATTCAAAATTATATAAAACATATATATCAACATATAGCCATGACATATCATATATATGTTTACATACATCGAAAAACTGTTAAACACATAACCAAATCATCCCATTATACACGTAGCTCTGATGCCATTGAAGGGTTTCGGGCATGAAAACGCAGCAGAATTAACGTAAAAACAATAAAAATCGAAACTCAATCGCAGGACCCATGTATAACGTTGGATGATTATGGTGAAGAAATCTGTACTTTAACGAAGCTTTGCGTATGCTGTTTAATGGAGGTCCAGAATCGGTGAATCACAGCAGCTCTTTATTGCAAAGATCTTCTCTCCAAAGAAGTCCACACGAACGCCCGATCGTCCAACGATCACCGGAGTCGGTACTAGCCGAATAGCTTGCCTCTCTCTCTCTTTCTCTTTCAAGCCCCTCTTGATGTTGAGCAGCTAGGGTAGTTTTCGGAAAAATGAAATATGTTCTGTAACCCTAATATTATACATCATTATGTATATATAGGGGAGAGAGAGATTTGGGCTTAACCTAATTTCGTTTTGGGCTTCATGTAAAACCAAAACTAATTGGGTTATTATCATTATTATTAAATCCGAATTCTAATATAATTAATCAAGTCCTACTTAATTAATTCAATAATTAAATTCAAACTAATAATAATATATCTAAATTCTTATTAAATCCGAATTCTAATATAATTAATCAAGTCCTTCTTAATTAATTCAATAATTAAATCCGAAATAATAATAATAATAAAATATCTAAATTCATAATTTAAATAAAGCTCCGTTTTGACGTTCTTTGTGTGTGACCCTTTAGGTTATTATTACGTTGGCAATAATTTTATTATCTAATAATAAAATTATGAACAATGAGCGGCATCTAGTAATACATCATTATTACCCATGTAACAATAATAATTAGTGATTCAATTAAACATTTCGTGAATAATGTGCAATGTAATATAATCCCTTTAACCTTATATTATAGATCAAACTCGAGGCATGTATAGTGTCATCCTCTTCAACGTTTAATCTTGGTTTCCTTGATCAATGAGTAGAGTATTTAAACAAATCAATATTTAAGCACGGCCATGCATTTCATAGTCTCACTCAATCAAGAGGCCAATAATATCACTCCTAAAATCGGAGGGTTAAATCCTATATCTATCATTCATATTCCTCATACGATTCATAGCATACCCAATGTCCACCTTTATCATTATTCGATTAAAGGTAACTTTGAGTGTAATCAAAATATATTAATTCTCGTATAGAAATATAATGATTTCAAGTCTAAGGATCTTTATATCATTATCACAGTGAGATTTCTTATGACACTAATTAACATGTAGAATCTCATGACGGTTCTTTCCAGTGTCACGTATTGATACATAAACTTATGTTCTTGACTTTAGTATCACCATACCTATGACCAATGAGATGTGGTCATCTGTCAACAAACATATTAGTCTTATTGCATTATTATTGTCCTTAAATAATAATAATACTTGACTAGGGAATTTCATGAATAAAATACTATTCATATAATCTCATTTTTAAGTCACATACTTAAAGACATATATTATGTAATAATATTCCAAGGACATTTATTATTCTTTCAATTTATAACGCAGTAAATAAAGACATAATAAATATTAATTAAATAATCATATAAAATATAATCCTTACTTGTTTTCAATAAAACATTAAAAATATTGTCTCTAGGACACCAATACTAACACAATAAGCATTTAAACATATTTTTATTATTAGTGATTTCAGATAAACAACTTGTATTATCACTAATATTAAAAATATCACAATTAATTGCAAAGAAACATTAACAGAATATCATTACTTAATATTTATCAATAATTTCAAAATACAAGAAATTATGCTTCTAATATTTATCAAATAAAAATTCTGAAACTAATAATCATTAAATTGCTTAAATCCATAATTTTAATAAGATAAAATAATTTCGCTAAATATTAAATATTCATAAGATTGGATATTAGCATCTAACTTTCTACGCTATATCTAATAATCATCACTCTAGCATATTACAATTATACTCATACCAATTATTATTGATATACGTAAGTTTGAGAAAATAGTTGATGAGAAATTCACAAGTCCTTTAAATATTAACATTTAATACTTGTGATCCTAATTACAACTCCTCGCTAACAAAATCAAATTTAGAAATATTTTCTAATTATATAAAATATTGAGAATTTTATACACATAACTTAGAAAATACTTCAGCTTTCAACATTAGTTATTTTTAAAATATGCATTGTTTACTTAGAATATAAATTATAAATACTGTCATTAATATTAAAAGTATCAAAATTATTTGTAATAAAATATTTAAAAATATCAGAGCAATTAAACAAGATATTATTGACTAATACTCATTAAATATTTAATAAATAAATAATTATGCTGCTAACTTATGCTAGAAAATTTAATTACCACATATGCATATAACATTGTAAGCAAGATAATTAAACTAATAGCAAAAAGTATGAGGTACTGGATTTAAAATAAAATCACAAGTCCTTTAAATATTAAAAATTTAATAATTGTGAACTCATTTGAGAATTCCTTGCAGATGGGATTTCCAACATATATGCAAATAAATAATATCCTAAGTTTACTAACCAACTTAGATAAAATGAAGTCATCAAGTTGTTTAACAAATATCTGCATGTTATTCTACTAAGGACAATCTCGAAAGAAATGATACTTGGTGTCCATGAGCTTGTTCCTTAAGTTGTGTGGAGAGATCAACAGAGTTGTTGGAGTTGAAGTAGTTTCCTTGTCCAGAAGATCAGAGCATCACATTCACTAGTTGCTTTAAGTTTAGCCTTTGCTACTACTATGTGTGTTGAATGCTTTCTCTCATTTCAACAAGAATCCAACTTCTTCCACGAAATTGACAGCTTCTAGGAATGACTTCCCTGTCTTTCTTACAACCTGCATCATCTATATCTATATAGCCAATTAGGTTAAACATTTTATCTTTAGGGTACCTGATTCTAAGAATTGGTGATCCCCTAAGATATCTAACAATTCATAACTTAGCTATAAGATAAGATTCTCTAGTATCCACTTGGAAACTTGCACATAGGCATATCGAGAATAAAATATATGGTCTTTATGCATTTGAATAAGTAATGAGCCGATCATACCTCTATAGCTTGTCACTTTAGTTCATATACCTGATTTGCCCTGATCAAGCTTAGTGGTATGTTGGCAAGAAGTCTTGGCAGGTCTAGAATCTTCCAAATTACGCATCTTCAAAAGATCCTTGACTTACTTTAATTGCCATCATTCTTTTGAATTAATTGTAATCCAAAAAGAATTGCAACTCTTCCAATATGCTCATGTTGTACCTACTCTACATTAACTTAGCAAATATCTCTTGCCAAATTTTCATTATTAGACCCACATATAATATGATCATGGTATACTTGCACATATATTACATTATTTGTGTGCCATGTATTCTAGAGAGATATATGTATATAACTACTCTAATATAAAATCATTATAAATAATTAGTAGTTAGAGTGTCATACCATGTCCTTGACGATTTACTTCAATCCTTAACTCCATTCATAGAGGGCTTGTGAAGAGAATGATATACAAATACCAATGATCTGCAACTTCAAAGTCCAGGAAATGTTATACATCATCTTCAACTTCTAACTCACCATTCAGGAGTGCACTTGTTCACATTCATCTGATAGATATTCATGCTTGAATGCTCAACATGTGCTAGGAATATCCTATTGTTAGGTCATCAACTTGTTCAGCCCTAATAGGATCAAATCTTGTCACTGATGCTTACTGTTAGATCTTGAAAGTCCCGAAGATTCTGTTACCATCATCGTCGATGCCTTCTACTTTAAAGTAACCTATAGCAACCAATTTGGCTTTGTCCCTCATAACAATGCCAATAATCATCCAGTTTCTGAAAACCCTTACAATAACAAATACAGTCTTGTCTTGTGGTCTGGGTTCCAGCTTCAATATTTTTTGCCTTTGAAACGATTGAGATCATCTTGCATTTACAATCCCCCAATCTGGATCAATCAGTGCATCTTCAGTATTCTTTGGGATACCAGATGTTAGGTCCCGAAAAATATATGTTCTTTTTTATTAGCACTTCTAGCCTTTCCTCAATAATCCGGTTTACTAATAACTAGACTCCAAGATTGACTTTGACTTCAAACCTTTTGTCATGGCATATATGGTCTTGATGTATTCCTTTGATCTTCATTGTGTTGAGTACGACTAGTAGATTCTTTTTTTTTGCTCCCCCTAAGTTGCTGCTAGGATGTGTTGAAGATCCTTGACCTTTTTCAGTGGATTCTGTTAAAGTTCACGAGTTGTGTAGTTTCACTACCATTTCCACTAATATGATCTGAATCATTATCATTATCATTGATTCCTTCAGCAACCTTAGTTTCAACATTATATCTGAATTTAACTCTGACAGGATGTCAAACTTCAAAGATTCATAATAGTCTTTCATTTGAATGCTTGGGAGCTTGGTCTAGTAGAACGACACATTCAGACTTTCAATCACCTTCTGGTTTTACATCATTTCAATGAGTAGCCGAGGAAAATTATTCCATGAGTCTTAACTTCAAGCTTGTCAAGATACTCATATAAATCTTCAGTAAATATCAATTTCCTCCAAACACACGAAGGAGCTTCAGAGTTTGCTTCTGGTTGGCCATTAACTCATATGATGTCTTTTCACGATCTTGTTGATTAAAGCAACATGCTGTGTTAACTGCTTCAGCTTCAAAGTACCTTTATCAGTGCAGAATTCATATAGAACTTTATTCGCGAAATTCAGTTCCATTATCTGATTTCAAAGTTCTCACAACTTACTTTGCTTCCAACTTGATCTTCCTGATGTGATCAATCACCATATGTGACGTATTGTTTATTGAATGCACAAACAACACCAACTTGTAACTAGGGTTGTCATTAACCACCACTAAGCATATTTCTTCCATGCCATAACTTGCTTAAATGTGATGTTTTCATTGATTTCCCTATATGATATACTTCAAAATGTCCTTCTGGATTGAATTCCATATGAATCAGTCCTTTCACCAATTTCATCTTTATCGGAGAATCCATTGTCTTGTTGACCAAGTGTGAGAGCTTCTTGTGTCATAACTAACTCTTTACTGAAGAAGCTTTACTGAAAAGTCCACTTCAACTTTGCATACATAATCCATGTCAGCTACGAACAAATTTCCCCACTCTCAGTTTGAGTGAGCTTCCAACCTTCTTGTTTGAGATCAAACACTTTTCCTTTTCAATGCTTTTCCAGAAAACACTTGACAAAGAATTCCCTAGTTCCCTATAGATAGTGCTTAAGTCCTTCCACAAGAAAGATGCTTCCACTGATGACAATTCCAAAAATCATTGGATAGCCAAATCCCTTGTACATCCTTTGCTGTCATCTCCAAAGGTTACCGTTGGGTAGAATTTCTCAACCAACTGTGATGTCAGAGTTTCAATCTTAATCATGTGCCTCAAACAGTAAATGTCACGAAATCACATAACTTTTGCCTTTTGTTACATACTCTACAATCACAAATGATTAAGCTTCTTGGTACTCAATTTCAATTGAATCAAGATGGGTTAGAGATGTTACTGTCAACAGTGGTAACAACAGCTTCAACATGCATAAAAGCACATGGATAGAAGAACTAACAAATTAATTACTAATTTTGTCTAATCCATTTCTGTTGTTGTCTAACATTTTTAACTATCTTTAATTACCTAAGTTAGTTTTAGATTAATCCTCGAATCTACAAATGTTACTAACTACTTAGATAATTCTACCATCTTTTAATCTTATCCCTAACAAGCAATACATGATCTAATATAGCATTTTATACAACTATGTGAGTAGAAGCAAATCACATGAAAATAAGCACATAAACAATTCAAGAATATGCAGAATATTTGAATAAAATATTATAAGCAATATCAAATTCCACATATACTTATCAAGTCATTAATAAGAGCAAATATAAAATATCTGATCTATGACATGTTTGTCTATTTAACAATTTTCACAACATAGGAGAGGTATTAAATCACAGAAGATTTAACTCAAGTTTCAGCAAATATTTAGGGATACACCTAAGCGTCTAGAATACCCTATCTAATTCTAGATATTCATTTTACTGCATATAAAAATAAGTATAAAATGTACTAATTAAACTCATGAATCCTAGCATGCAATCTTATTCTTAGCAATTAAATAAGCATTTAAGTCCTAAGATGTTAACGTGCTGACATGAATATCAAACATTTCAATACCTAATAATCATACAGTTCTGAATTAGATAAACGTATACTAGTTAGAATGTGTACCTGTGAAGTGCTTAGTGATTCATCTCCAGTGTTGGTCATTGATGCCAGATATCCATTTGGTTCATCACTGTCACTGATAGAATCAACCTTGCATTTAACTTCACCATCATATACTTTCCATTTCTGCATCCTTACTAATGCTTGAGATTCCTGCTACAACCCAACACAGTGTCTGTCATCATTTACTTGTACAGGATTCTTCAAACTGTGAAGCAAACCCTGATCATGTCTTCTATAATCAACCATCCATGTTTTGCAACCACCTCTTGAACTGATCTTGAAAATCTCCTTTATGGAATCTATAGGTAAGGACCATAAATTTAGAATTGGGATTTCGTCTGAATCTGATGTCACTGAACTTCATGTTGCCCTGCAGGCTTGACTTGCAGTCCAGTTTTCAGGTTATTCCAAAGTGTAAGATTCACTTATAACACCTTGACCACTACCTTGAGCTACTACATCTTCAATTCAGCTTCTAGGATCATTTCGTTTCTGTTCAGAGGTTCTCAACCTTGATGTCAATCAAATTTGGTTCCTGGGTCACAAATACAGTGGATATGCTAACAACCTGCTTTAAAAAATATTATCTTCTTCAGCTCTTGTTCTAGTTCATAGGCCTTCAGCACATACAATTCTTCTACAGAAAATGTGGTTGTATCCTTAGATTCCCGATGCTTATAACCCTACGTTTCAGATGATCTGCAGCGTTAGCACGAACTTCTTGTAATCTCCCTGTAAATTAATCTTTAAAGCTTGTACTGAGATTCCACGTAGTCCAGTCTGTTCTCCTTCACTACTTTAACCCCTAAGATTTTTCATCCAAAAATTTAACTCAAATTAATCAAAAACAGTACCCAAATTAATCTCTTCTTTTCCAGCATCCGAATAAACAGTGGGATCCTATGGAGTAAACCTCTGAGGAAATTAGTACCACTTCTTCTTCAACCTGTTCTAGAATTAACTTCATTGGATAATCTTCAGTCAATTTTTGTTGTCTTCAATACCCGGAAAAATCTTCATCTACTACTCCTTGAGCACCCTAAATTTAATATTTAAGAAAAATTTAAATGTACAAAATTTTTAATTTTCTTAGAAAATAAATTAATCAAAAATAAAAATTTATAACAAATTAATTTTCAAGATTTTCGAATTTTCTTAAAAATTAAAGTATCATAAATTAATACTTAAGAAAAATTTTAGTTTTCAAGAATTTTAAATTTTCTGGAATAAATAAATCTAAAATAAAAATTAAAGAGTACAACACTTGGGTTACCAAACTCTGTCGAATTATGCTTGCTTTTGTTTAATAAGTTAAACTTTAAACTTTATTTAAATCTATAAAATAATCTGATTAAAATATATAATATAAACTTATAGAAATTTATAAAACAAATTTTATAAAAGTTTATAAAATAAATTTAATATTAAATTTATAAAATAAACTAATTAAAATTTATAATATAAACTAATTAAAGTTTATAAAACAAATTTTTTCAAAGTTTATAAAATAAATTTAATTTAATTTTATAAAATAAACTAATTAAAATTTATAACATAAACTAATGAAAGTTTATAAAATAAATTTAAAAGTTTACAATTAAATTTATTTAACAAGGTCTCCTCTTTCTAAGTCTAGACAGCTTCGGCACGGTGAGCTTCAAGACTGCAGTTGTCTTCTTTAACCTTTGCCTTTACCCTTCTAGATTCCTATGCTTCAAACACTGTCTATATTCAATCAATGCCTTTACACTGAAATCTTCTAGTGGCACTTCTATACTGAATCTTCAACACTTCTGAAACCCTGAAAGTCTTCAACCATTATTCTTCACTGAAGGATGAACATATTAATAAACTTCTTTCAGTGACCTGTAGTAGACTTTAAAACTTCTTCTAATGTCTTGATTTACTGTATTTGCCTTGTCTTCATTTCTTCCTGATTTCTGTGTAGACGTAGTATTATTTACTTGTCATGTTCTAGTGTTGAGCTATCACGGTTACTATTCATACAGCTTTGTAATCTCACCAACATCTCAAAATGATGACAATATTGAAAAGAGCCCACAACCAGGGGAACAGAACCAAGTTGGGGACACACAAGCCAAAACACCAAAATCATATGAAAGGAGAAAGAAAAGAGTCACCTTTGCACATGGGGAAACACACACTGCAAAATCACAGGAAACTGTGTACAGCCTTCTCAAAGTCAGTTTGATGCATCTCATGTAAATGATGAAATGCAGCCCTATTCACTCTCAATTCCAATCCATTTTATTCTTTTTTCCCCTTCTCATCAAATTTCTTCAGAAAATGTTCTGATAGATTGTCAGACATTTTCAAATTCTCCTTCTTTGATATTCAAGGAGAAGCCAACACTCTCTCCTGAACTTTCTTCCCAGGAAATTCAGGATTCCATCTCACATATCATTTCCAATGTCATTTCCTCAAATGTTTCTACTCTATCAATTGAGGTCCCTTCATCAATTGATATTCATCCATTGACTGATAAACCATCAATCGATACTCAAGATCAATCAATGGGTATGCATCAATCGATGGATATCCCAAACACTTCAATTGATATTTTCTATACATCAATTGATACTCAATCAATTGATGTTGCACAAACACTCTTAAGATTGAGTGAGTTGAGTGAGAGGTAGGATTGCAACCTGGTAAAAGGAGAGGGAGTGAGTGAGGTCATTCCTATTTTTTCCAGGAATGTGATTGAACCACATGAGGGCCCCACTTTAGAAGGTGCACGGGATATGAGTGAGGGAGAGGTGAGATTCTAGGATGAGATCCTAATGCAAAATAGAGAGATGAGTGAGAGAGATAAAACAATTATATTATATGCACATGAGTTAGAGAATGAGTTGGTGTCAAATGAGGAAGGAATAAAAGAGATTGGGGGAGTCCCTCATACTGAAGCAAGTGGGAGTGGAGAACAAGGAGAATGAAGATGAAGAGGTTGATGCTGGTGACTTGGATCCATAGAATTTTATTCACCCTGATCCACAATATCGAGGGTTAGCTGCTTCAAGTAAAAGGAATGCAGAGTAATTGTTGAGAATTAAGCATACTGAACAAAGGACCAGGAATCTGAAGGAAAGCATTGCCAATACAACAGATACATGTTATATGGCACCTGAAGAGTTAGAAGATGATTCTGATGAAGAGCCATGGATGAGTACCATTGATGGTTCTTTGGAAGCTGTTGAAACTGAGATTCTTTCTCAATACAGGAGAGCAATGATGGAAGTAGAAATTGAAGATCCCATTCAAAGGAGAATTGCCAACTGTATGAGGGAGTCTTTAAAGATTCAAAAGATCACAATGACAGGAGTGAAGAGAGAATTGGAGATTATCAAAGGATCTATCACTTCTAACAAGGATACATTGGAAAGAAAGTTGGATGAGAAGCTTCCAATAAATATTATGGCTCAAATCAAGGACAAGTTGTTCAAAGAATCTAAGAATTTTGCAGCCTTGGAAACAAGAGTGGGGTGTCTAGAAAAGAAGATGGATGACATCATTAAAGGCCAGAGTCTACATGCTTCTATTCTTCAAAAGTTTCTTGACAGAATGCCACCACCTCCTCAAATTGATGATAACAGAAAGGGGGAGAATGCTAAGAAGGATGGTGATGATGATGGCAAACCCAGTGGTAGTGTTGGTGGTTTTGGTGTTAGTAAATCAAGTGGCATTGGTGGTACTGCAACAAAGGGGTTACCAAAAATGGGAGTAACAGGGATAGACAATCTTCAAAGTCATCTAAGTCACCCATAGATGACTTAGAACAGAGAAAGAAAGAATTGAAGAAGTTTGAAGATGAATTAGAAGCTAGAAGAATTTCTAGGGAAAGAGAACTCAATAAATGATTAAGAGGGAAAGGAAGAGAATTGAAGATCTAAAGAAGAGCACTGAGTTTGTGACAATAGCAGTAGAATCAGGAAATTTGGATGAGTTCATTGTTCAGACAAAGGTTGTAAATGAAAATGCAAAGAAGTCTGCCAAAGAAAGCAATTCAAATGCAGAAGCCTTTCTAGCAATTGATATTGAAACCCTTAAAGAGAAGAAAAAGGGTAAAGCCATAATGATTGAAGAAGAAAAGGAAAAGAAGAAGCCAGTTGGCTAGATGCTTCTTCAAGGAGCCATTTCCTCAGGAATTTCAGATGTTGCAAGAAGAGAAAAGGAGAATGAAGAAATTGTTAGGCAAATGGAAATTCAATGGAATATGGAAGAGCAACAGGAAGATCAACCACTGAGAAAAAGGAGAAAAATAGCCATGGATAAGAAAAAGACAAGTTCTACTCAAGAAAAAGTGGTTCAGGAAAACCTCCAAATTCAATAAGAAGAAATCAAGGAGGAGGTGACAATTGAAGGATATGACATGAAAGGGATACCAGTGGTAAGGGAAAAAGGTTTGATAGGAATAACAACTCACCCTGTTGTAAAGCATAATGTAACGTAGTATGTAATAGTGATAACGATAACTCAACTAAAGAACAAAGACAGATAAATAATACTAATATACAGCACAGGAATCCAGAAGGACTTAATCAAGAAGATAATACATTCATCATTGCTGAGCATTCAAGATAGAAGAATTACTGAATGTCAGAGAGAGAAGTTCATTAATATGTTCAAGCCTCAGTGACAAATAAGAGTTCAGAAGACTTCATGCTAAAGACAAAGCAGTGATCCATGTATAATTGTCAAAGGGTTTCAGTGATCAGAAGCAATGCAAAAGTCCAGGGTTTATCAGCTGAAACAGAACAGAGATTAAGGAAATTCATTCAAGTGTTAGTCGTTTGTGAACCAGACCAGTGCACTAAGCGTCAGCACAACATGAAAGAGAATTATTTTAATAAATCAGAAGAAAATCAGTTGATCAAGCCAAGCCAGAAGAGTAAAATTCAAGTGGTAATTAATTCAAGAATTCAAGATAAATATGCTAAGGAAGGTATTACTACAATTGGTGGTTATTACTCTTGAAGCAGTGAAGAGGTGCAGTCTACATTTCAAGGTGCAACAAAATTGTCAAGTGAAGGCACAAGAAATAGTGCCTAAGTCATGAGTGGCGCCTATACAAGGAAACCACTGTATAGGCGCAACTCAAAGTCTAACAGGTACATATCAAGGCACACTTATTCTAAGGAATGAGTGGCACCTGTACAGGGAAGACACTGTACAGGCGCAACACACCTCCAAGGCGCAACACAGCTGTTACAAATGTTCTAAGTCAAGACAGTTTGTGAGTGGCGCCTACACAGTGCAACAAATGTATAGGCGCAACTCACATATTCAAGGCGCATCTCAGGACAAAGGCGCAACATGCTTTAAGTGGCGCCCCTACACCACTACCACTATGCAGGCGCCACTCAGGACTTAGCATTGTGGGAAAATTTCCAAGAAGTCTACAAATATAAATATGGGTTCAAATCAATTGTTTTAATTGGTTTTCATCTTCAAGCTATCAACATTCACAGCCGGGAAGCTCCATTAAAGCCACACATTTATTTCTCCCAACTGTAATTGTTGTAATATTGTTTTGAACCCACTGCAACTAATCATTTGATTAGATTTGTAGCACCCCCGGGATTTAATAATAACTTGTTATTTCCCAGCTTTGTGTTTTTGAGTACTGTCAAGTTTTATATCTACATAAACACAAACTCTTCCACAAAATATCTAAAAAGGCTACAACATCATATTCAACCCCCCCCTTCTATGATGATATTGGACCTAACAATTGGTATCAGAGCTTGTTGATTGACTTTACAAATCAGATCCAAAAATTAGTTTTTCTAAAAAGTGCATTTTTAGATCTAGAAAAATTTATCTTGAATTTTCTTTTATTTTTAAAGAAAATTCAATTTCGAATTTTTCATTGATTTTAAATTCACTAAATTTTAAAAAGCTATCAATCATCAAGAATTCGAATTAAAAATTATTTTCTCAATATTTAATTTTTATTCGAATTGATTTTAATTTTTGAGAAATTAATTATTTCTTAAGATTTAAAATTCTTAATAGCCATGAGTACCCAAAAGCTAAGCAGTATTAAAATTCCCACCTTCGACAAAAATGAATACATCTTGTGGAAAAAGAAGATGACCATTTTCATCAAGACTTGTAATTCTCAATATTTAGGAATTCTTGAAAATGGCCCCTATGTTCCTCAAAAGCTTACACCGGAAATAGTTTCAGAAGATGGCGTTCGGATTCCTCAAGGGTTTACCCCAAAGGAACCATCAGAGTTTACTGATACTGATAAAGAGAGAGTAGCATGGGACAATCATCTACAATGCATCTTGATGGATTCTTTGGACACAACAATGCTGAATCAGGTGATCAATTGCACAAGTGCCAAACAGATGTGGGACACAATAAATCTGCTAATGGAGGGTACAGCTGAAGTGAAAGAAAATAGGCTGGACATTCTTACCTCCCAATATGAAGCATTCAAGTCACTTCCTGGAGAAAGTATAACTCAAGTTTTTGAGAGATACAACAAATTGTTAAATGACTTGTCTCTACATGGGAAGGCTTACACGCGAAGGGAAATCAACAGAAAATTCATGTTGACGCTGCCAGCATACCTAGAGCACAAAATCTCTGCTATCAGAGAAAGAAGCGATATAAATGATATGTCAATTGAAATGCTATAAGGATCTTCTAATTGTTCCTCAAATAATTGAATTCTTCCAGGCAATTTTATATCAAAGGGATATTAATCTAGTGAAAATTACCAAAGCAAAGTTAATAAGCGAATGAGATTATTTCTTTGATACATTGGCCAAGGTGTTTGCTCCTACAACAAAGAACAACTTCAACAACATCTCTTCGTTTCTACAAAATATTGGGTATTTTGTGGCCCATAATAGGAGGATCAATTTTGGGAAGCTGGTGTTGACTGAAATTATCAGGAAGATGGGGACGCCAGAAAGTAGGGAACAAAATGTCTCGTGCTATTATCCAAGTTTTTTAATGTTGTTTATGAATGATCTTCTTACAGATGAGGATAAAACACCGTTCCAGAACAACAGAGTAAAAGTATCTCCCACTTCTCAGAAAAATATATTCACAAGGCTCAGGAACAAGGAGAAATTCCCAGAGGTACCAATAGTGAGGACTCAATACATGGGTGAGATCCTGGATCAAATTGCCAATCATGCACAGGCTCAACCGCTTCAGCAAGAGCTAGAGCAAATTCAAGATCAAGTGCCAATGAAAGTTGAACATTCTGCACAGCTTTTACTTGAAGCTGCTCAACTTGCAGAACAAGAGGAACAGGTACAACAGGTAATATCAGACACCTTAGCTTCTAATTTTTTACCTATAAATATATTTAGTGCACCTTTAAATATATCTGTGGCAGACTATGATTATGGTCTTATACTTCAGGATTTTGGCTATGAACCTGAAAACACACAGGTTTAAACCCTAGCTGAGGTAGAGCCACAAACATTTTCTTCTTCCTCCACTTCATTGAGTCTAATCAGAAAAAGGAAGAAACCTGTAAGAAAAGCAAGAGGTAGAGGTATCACAATGAGTGAACCTGCAGCTCTATCTCCACCGTAAAAAAATCAAGAAATGAACCTGAAATAACTGTAGGCCCATCCTTATCCTCTCATTGGATATGGACTTTGAAATGGCAATACAACAATATCTGGATACACTCGATCAACCGGGTGAATCTATTGAAATTCGCCATCCAGCCGCGGCATCCTGTGAAGAGTCACGCACACTATTAGCACTCACTCTAGCAGGACCTTCACTTTCAGAAACACAATCAGATGAGGGCACATCAGCTTCTGAAGAAAATGTTTTGGGAACAAACTTAAAAGATGCCACATTCATAGTGGAACAAAATATTTTCGATACTGTAAAGTATCAAGTGCCATTACAGGTATTGAGGGGCACCACAGACTCTAACGAGCCACGCATTGCATTGTCTAATGTGGTGACCCCTTTAGATTTCTCACATCCAGTCCTTCCGAGGTAGTTGTCATATCCACTAGTGGATTTGAGAGGCAACCACTCCATAGAGGGATTGGGACTCCATTCATGGAGTAGCTACGTCAGTAGTAGAGCCACTTCAAGATAATCTTGTTGTGGACATGCCTTCAGAGGCATCAGAAGATCATTTCGACTCTTCAACAACTATAGTATTATATACAAGTATAACATTGGATTCTGGAAAGGAGAAAAACACGAGTGAAGTGAGGCAAACACCGAGTGAAACACATACACGTAGTGATAGTCAAACAAATAAGAGTGCAAGCGAGGTGAGTGCACACACACAGTGAACTATTGTAAAAAATGGAAGCTCTATAGAGAGAAATGCAGGTTTTTCAGCCTGAGTTAGAAAAGGAAAAATCATAAGCAGAATCCAAGTCTGCCTCTGTAACAGAACAACTGACAATTATGCGAAAAGATGTTGAAAATGTCAAGTCTACCATTCTCCTCAAGACCTAAGATATCCAGAATTTGCAAAGTCTAATTGCTGAAGATATGAAGGAAATACGCAGCATAAATGAAAGAATTGATGATGTTGAAAGAAGTTTGAATCTGAGGATTATTGAAAATGAAGAAATCTCAACAAAACGATTCAACAAGCTGGATGAGGGAATGGTACATCTGAATGAAGGGATGAAGCAGGTCTACGAGACCATGGCAAAATTAGTCAAATCTTTTGAAGCTTCAAAGGCTGTAGAGGATCCCTCAACTAAGGGGGATAAATAAAAGGAGAAAGTAGCTGAAGGAGAAGGGGCTACAAAAGAAAAAAGGCAAAGCAAAGCTATATCCAGAAGATCAAGATCAGTTTCTGTCACATATTCAAGAAGAACATTACTATCCGGAAGATCAGTTTGTTGAAGATAGTGGTATAGATGACTCGTTCAATCCTGACTACTGCAGAGTTGAGGAAGAAAGTGGCTTTGATGAAGAATTTTTGTTTCCTAAAGAAAAAGAGTCTGATCCTTCCTATTAAGAGGCCATAAGGAAACTGAAAGAAGACATCAAGGCAAACAATGCTAAATCTGAAAAATTGAAAGCTTAAGTCAAGGAAAATGCACAAGCTGAAAAGGAAGTAAGTCTGGAAAAGCAGAATTTGTGAGCTATTGTTGTAAAAGAAAAGAAAAGAGATGTGCAAATGAAGATAGGAGAAAAGTGGGACACTGCCAAAAAGATCATGGATAGACTTCAAAAAGGTCCATTTGATGACAAGAAATTTCAGTCATTGATCAAACGCTTGGAAAATTCTATTGATTGCATTGACAATTTCATGAAAGCATTGAAGGAAGAAGTAGACTATATCACTGTGGGCTACTACTATAAAAGCAGAATCTGTGGGCTATTGCATTAAAGGAAGTAAGTCTGGAAAAGCAGAATCTGTGGGCTATTGCTGTAAAAGAAAAGAGATGTGCAAATGAAGATAGGAGAAAAGTGGGACACTGCCAGAAAGATCATGGAAAGACTTCAAAAAGGTCCATTTGATGACAAGAAGTTTCAGTCATTGATCAAACGCTTGGAAAATTCTAATGATTGCATTGACAATTTCATGAAAGCATTGAAAGAAGAAGTAGACTATATCACTGTAATTGTTGATGACATTCTTAAAGATTGGCAGATCTTGGTCTACACAAACAGAAATGGCACATACGAATTCTTTCGTCAAAGATCTTTATCTGTAATATGGACCTTGTTGAACAAAGTAAAAAGAAGTTCAGAAGAGAATGAGCTTCTAAGAGACAGACTCATGGACTTTTGAGAGTCGTCAGTCCTCAAATCATCCTTAATCCTCATGAAGTAAGATTTTATAATAAGTTCTATCAAATCATGAAGTTGGATGAGGAGTCTTTAAAAGGCTATACAGTCAGATACATGATTGAGGTTGAGAAGATGCTAAGATCCAAAGGATATAGAACTCAAGAAAAGTTAGATGATGCTGCAAAGATTAGGAGTTATTTCTTATCAAAATCTATACCATCTTATGTGAGGCAAATGAAGAAGATAGATTCTACTCAGCCATATGGTATGGAAGAAGAAGAAATAGATCCTGTTGTGCAGGAAATAATGTGGCAGTTATCAAATTTTGAACAGAGAAAGTTGTATGGAGAATCCACTACAACAGGAATATCAGCTACTGAAGACGTAACAAGGACACCTGTGCATAAAGGTTCAAACCTAGAAGAAGGTGAAATTGATACCTCTGAAGATGCTGAAGATTGAAGAATTAGATAGGTGAAGATAAAAATTTGTAATATATGTTCAGTCTAGAGGAACATCTATCTTATATTTATCTTTCATGTATGAATCTGGAAAATTGTTAAATATAAAACCAGAAATTTTGTTTATTATTTACAGTTCTTACATGTCGCATTACTTTCTTAGTTGTTAGTTGAGTTATCCTCCAGAAATTTGTGTGTTAAATGTTTAACAACTAATAGGGGGAGATTGAAAGACATATGACTAGGCATATTCGTAATAATTAGATGACAACTCAACTCAGTTAAGAAAGAAAAGTAAATAATAAATATGATAACAGGAATCAAGACGAAGAAAGTCAACTAGACACGAAGAATCAAACTATCTGAAGTATTTGTATGAAATTACTACTGTTGGTCCCTGATATTGTAGAAGGGGGGTTGAATACAATATCTATAAATTATCATGAAATTTTGAATTTAAAAATTAAATTTTAATTAATCACGAAATATTAATCTTAATGAAATATTGTTCAAGTAGAAGATATAAATTTTAACTTGAAAAGTATTACAAAAATTATCTGATGAAAAGTATATAATTGATAAAATAATCTAGAACGATTTCGACATGAAGTGTTCGGGGTTTAATCAATTATATTCTAAACTTGCACAGAAATCTGTGAATATAACAATGCATACAAATTTCTGAAATTTGAATGTTTTTGATCTTTTAAATCTTGAAATAATGAAGACAATCTTCTCATATTTATAGAGAAAAAAGCTAGCAAGACTTTTCAATAAAACTTATTTAAAAAATCAAAAGACTTTATAAATTAGCCTTTAAGACTTTTTAAATTAGTTGGGCAAGACTTTTAAACTTAGTAAGACTTTTCAAAAACTCGATAAGACTTTTGAAAAGTCTTGCCGAGCCAAGTGTTCTCTCGGTAAGACTTTTGAAAAGGTCTTACCGTGTTTATCTCGGTAAGACTTTTGAAAAGGTCTTACCGAAATAATTCGGTAAGACTTTTGAAAAGGTCTTACCGTGTTATCTCGGTAAGACTTTTAAAATGTCTTACCGAAATAATTCGGTAAGACTTTCTTAAAAGGTCTTACCGGTTTAATTCATTAAGACTTTTAAAAGTCTTACCGAAATAATTCGGTAGAACTTTCTATTTAAGTGCAACAAGACTTTCTTAAAATGTAAAATTAAATCTTTCTTTTAACTTAATTAATTCCACAAATTATTAATTAAATAATTTATAAATTAAATTAATTCAAGGTGAATTAATTTAAGTAGATAAATTAAATAATTAATTAACTTTTGATAGTATAATTAATTTAGTTTCTTCACTGCACAACCCTTGTAGATTTGACTTGTGTCTTCCTGTCTTCTGTTTGAAAATCACTTGAGCTAGGTGATAAATATTTATTTAATTAGTTGACACACAAATGTACTGTCTGGTTCATTTGTATCATACTAAATAAATATTCTTCACCTTTTAACTTTAATAGCTGTGATCTTTTATCTTCTTCTTGCTTCTCGCTTTGTCTTCGATATCTTCTTTTCTTGGAATCACTCTGTAGTAGGCACTTGAAATCTTCTGAACAGTTCTGAAACACTACTTCTTTATTTGTCACCGACGCTTGAACATATTAATGAACTTCTTTTAGTGATAAGTAGCAGCTTCGTTAGAATACTTCTGATTCCTAGGATTCTTTGTGTCTAGTTAAATTTGTTTGTCTTTATTCCTGTTATTATAGTTATTATTTACTTCTTTTTCTTATTATGTTGAGTTGTCATCTAATTATTATAAATAGGCCTAGTCATATGCCTTTCAATCTCCCCCTATTTGTTGTTAAACATTTAACACACAAATTCCTAGAAGATAACTCAACTAACAACTAAGAAAGTAATACGACATGTAAAAACTGTAAATAATAAACAAAGTTCTGGTATTATATTTAACAATTTTCTAGATTCATTTTTTTGAAAGATAAATACAAGATAGTTGTTCCTCTAAGACTGAACAAATATTATATAATTTTCTATCTTGACCTATCTAATTCTTCAGTCTTCAGATGTATCAACTTCACGTTCTTCTAGGTTTGAACCTTTATGCACAAGTGTCCTTGGTACCTCTTCAGTTGCTGATTGATCTGTTGTAGTGGATTCTCCATACAACCTTCTCTGTTCAGCCTTTGTTAGCTGAAACAATACTTCCTGCTCAACATGATCTACTGCTTCTTCTTCTACATTAAATGGCTGAGATGAATCTATCTTCTTAATTTGCCTGATGTATGATGGAATCTTTTTGGACAAACAGTAACTTCTTATTTTCTGTGCAGCATCTAATTTGACTTGGGACCTGAACCCTTTAGACCTGAGCATCTTCTCAACTTCAATCATATATTTGACTGAATAGCCCTTCAATGATTCCTCATCTAGTTTCATGATCTGATAAAACATGTTAGTGTAAAATCTTACTTCATGAGGATCATATGTGATTTGTGGACTAACAGCTCTTGAAAAGTCTCTGAGTCTGTCTCTGAGAAGCTCATTTTCTTCTGAACTTCTTCTGATCTTGTTCAACAGGGTCCATACTACTGACAATGATCTTTGTCTAAAGAACTCTAAAGAGACTCTAATTGTTCCATTCCTGTTTGTATAGACTAAGATCTGCCAGTCATATAGAATATTATCAACTATTACAGTGATATAATCTATTTCCTCTTTCAGAGCCTTCATAAAATTATCTAGGCTATCATTTGACTTTTCCAAGCGTTCAATCAATGACTGTAACTTGTAGTCTTCAAATGGTCTTTTTTGAAGATTTTCCATGTTTACTCTGGCAGTGTCCCATTTCTTCCTTATCTTGAGCTGCACATCTCTCTTCTTTTCTCTAACTGCAATGGCCCAGAGATTTTGCTTTTCTAGGCTTGCTTCTTTTTCATCCTTTGTTCTTTCCATGACTAGAGCTTTCAGTTTCTCAGTTTTAGCATGACTTGCCTTGATGTCTTCTTTTAGTTTCTTCATTGCCTCTTCATAGGCCGGATCAGTTTCTTTTTCTTTCGGAAATAAAAATTGTTCATCAAAGGCAGTCTCTTCCTCAACTCTACAGTAGTCAGGATTGTATGATTCATCATGAGCACTGTCATCAATGAATTGTTCTTGAGCATAATACTGTTCTTTTGGTTCATAAGATTGAAACTGTTCTTCAGAATACAACTTTGCTTTCCCTTTGCCTTGAGTAGTAGCCCCTTCATCTTCAACTACTTTCTTCTTTCCTTTCTCCCCCTTAGTTGAGGGATCCTCTTGAGATTTAGAAGCTTCAAAGGATGTAATAATTTTCTGCATGGTCAGATAGACCTGCTTCATTCCCTCATTCAAATGTGCCATACCATCATCCAGCTTGCTGACTCGTTTGGTTGAGATATTTTCATTTTCAATGATTGTCAGGGTCAAACATTTCTCAACTTCATCAATTATGTCATGTAATGAGCTTACTTCTTTCATATCCTCAGCAATGAGACTCTGCACATTTTGGATATCTTGAGTTTTTAGAAGTATGGATGATTTTACATTTTCAACATCTTTTCGTACAATTGTCAGTTGTTCTGTTACAGAGGTAGACTTGTTTTCTGCTTGTGCTTTTTCCTTAGCTAACTCATCCTGAACAATCTATATTTCCTTCTGGAGAGCTTCCATTTTAGATAGTAGTTCACTTTATGTGTGTGTGCACTCATCTCACTTACATTCCTGTTTGCCTGACTATCACTCGGTGCATGTGTTTCACTCTGTGTTTGCCTTACATCACTAGTGTTTTGCTCTTTTCCAGATTCCGATGATGTACCTGTATATATTATAATAGCTTTTGAAGAGTCAAAATGTTCTTCTAATGCCGGTGAAGGTGCGTCCTCAATAAGTTTAACTTGAAGTGGCTCCGCTACTGACATAGCCACTCCGTGAATGGAGTCCCATCTCCCTCTATGGAGTGGTTGCCTCTCAAATCCACCAGTGGATTTGAGAACTTCTTTTAAAGAAACTGGATGTAAGAAATCCAGGGGGTCACCACCTTAGACAATGTAGTGAGTGGCTCATTAGAGTCTGTGGTTCCCCTCAATACTTGTAACTGCTCAAGATGCTGCACTGCATCAAAAATGTCTTGGTCCACTATGAATGTGGCATCTGACAAATTTGTTTGAAAAATATTTTCTTCATAATTTATGCCCTCATCTGACTGTGTTTCTTCAAGTGGAGGTCCTGCTAGTGTGAGAGCTAGCAGTGTGCATGACTCTTCACAGGATGCCGCGGCTGGACGACGAATTTCAATAGAATCACCCATTTGATCGAGTGAGTCCAGTGACTGTTGAATTGCCTTTTCAAATTCTATATCCCACTGAGAGGATAAGGATGGGTCTGCAGTTGTCTCTGATTCAGTTCTCGATCTTTTTGACGGTGAAGACATAGCTGCGGGTTCACTCACTATGACACCTCTACCTCGAACTTTCGTAACAGGTTTCTTCCTTTTCCTGATTAGACTCAATGAAGTTGATGAAGTAGAAACTGTTTGAGGTTCTATCTCATCTTGGGATTGAACCTGTGTGTTGTCAGGTTCATAGCCGAAGTCCTGAAGTGTAAGACCACAATCGTAGTCCGCCACAGATAAATCTAAAGGTGTATTACATATAGTTATAAGAAGGAAATTAGAAGCTAAGGTGTATAAAATTACCTGTTATTTCTGTGCTTCCTGTTCTGCATGATGAACAGCTTCAATTAGCAGCTGCGCAGAACTTTCCATTTCTATTGGCACTGGTTCTGGCTCATGCTGATGCGGTTGAGCCTGTGTTGGATTGGCTATTATATTGAAAATGCCAGCCATATATTCTATTGTATGAATGGCTATCCCTTCGAATTTGTTCTTGTTGCTTAGCCTTGTGAACAAAGTTTTCTGAGTTGAAGGGGACTCTTCCACTGGGCTGTTTGTAAATCTTGCTTTGTCCTCCTCTGATAAAACAGAATTCATCAAGAGCATTAGAAATCTGGGATAAAAATAAACTACTTTTTGATCTACGTCCAGTCTTCTGCTTTCAGCAGTGCCCATCTTTCTTATCATCTCTGTCAAGATTGGTTTCCCAAAATTGACTTAGGGTAATTGCTGTTCGTACCAACGAATGTTCATTCATGAACCTGATTCAGGGCCTAAACCTAGCCTCTTTGCAATTAATCAGATCAAAATACCCAACAAAATTGGTCTTAGCTATTACAAACATAGCTGTCATTTTAATTAATTAATTACAATAATTAATTAATTTTATATTTAATTAACCCTTAAACAAAAATTATAACCAAATAATTAGCACTTAAACAATTCGATTAATTACTAAAATCAACAAACCCTAAATCGACTTTTAACACCCAAAATTCTCTAATAACAGATCTTCAATAGCAATTAATCAACTACAATCAGTTCCAAAATCTGAGTAAGATCAGTTCGATTTTCAAAAAAAATCGGGCAGAGTTTCGATTAAAATTGCTTGATTTAGATCAAACTAGCAAGCTATTTGCTTGTAATAACAATGATTAGCAACTGTAGGAGTTGTAATTAGCAAAAATTGAGAGTGTTTGTAGAGTTTTTGAAAAGTCTTGATGAAGTCGACTGTTTGTATGTATGCGTACTGCTGTGTATATGTAAATTAAAAACAAACTGAGTAAGAAAATAAGAAAAAAACTGTTTAAGTACAAAAATCATAAATCTAGGTAAGACTTTTGCTCGGTAAAACTTTTGAAAAGTCTTGCCGAGTTTTATTAAAAAGTCATGCTGCGTGATTTAAAATTAAAACAAAAAAACATTTAATTAAATCAAGTAACAATCGGTAAGACTTTTAATATAAAGGGCTCGGTAAGACTTTTGAAAAGTCTTACCGAGTTTTTCAAATTAAAAGTCTTGTTGAGTGTTTTGATAATAAAATAAAACAATAGTAATATATATTTAGTCGGTAAGACTTTTGATTTTAGAATCTCGGTAAGACTTCTAAAAAGTCTTGCCGAGTTCTATTATCAAAAGTCTTTCCAAAATAATAATAAAACAAAACAATATATATGTATATAGTCGGTAAGACTTTTTTTTATTAAAAGATCTCGGTAAGACTTTTAGAAAAATTTTGCTGAGATTTTTAAATTAAAAAGTCTTGCCGAGACATTTATAAAAATACAAACTAAATTATTTTTACATAATTACTAGAAAACAATATGTACAAACTTAAAATAAATACTTACAAATATTATTAATTGTTCTAAAATTCGAAATAAAATAAAAGAAATTTTATTTGAAAATTAGATTATTTACTAATAATTAAAATAAATATTTACATGCAACTAAAATATTAAAGAACAATAATAATTCAAAAAACATACAATAATTTACATACAAATGCTTAAAAAACATACAATAATTTACATACAATAATCTAGCGGTGCCAGTTATCAGTGATATTCATGGGGAAATTATTAATGTTAAAGTTGGGGTTGAATTTGGCTCTATGCCACAGTCCTGTTCGATTTGTTGTGCCTTTGGTCACTCTACCGTTAGATTTGCCAAGAATCCAGCTTCACAAAGCCAACAGGGTGATAATGTGCAATCTGCGCATAGTGCCAAGCCCGCCACTATGCATACCGCTAAGCCCATCACTGTGCATACCAATAAGCCCAATGTTGCTCAGTCTGGTGTCAATGTATGCGATGAAGAAAACCTGGGTGAGTCAAATTCTGTGCCCATGTCACCTAACAAGAAAATCAAGAAAAATAAGAATTCTAAGGTAATTTTTGCTAGTTGTGAGGTTGTTCCTGATGTGCTTCCAGAGTTTGAACCTGGGGAAATTCGTGAGGAATCTGAGCTAGTGGAATCAATTGAGGCTATTCCATTAAATGTTGTTGAAAACACTGTTGAGGCCCAAGGTTTGCCTTTGGTGATTGGCCTAGAGGCTGTTGATGCCCCACCTTTGGTCATGGCGCCTGATGTTGAGGTACCTGTTGGGGAGCCTGAGATTGCGACAAATGCATTAAGGCCTACTGGTGCTAGTGTGTCTAAAGTAGATAAAAAGAGAAGGAAAAATGGTAGAGACAAGCAGGAGCATGCCACTGTCTCATCACCTACTGGAGTACATTCACCAAGTAAAAAAGGCAAACTTGTTGATGATGAGGGATTTACTTTGGTGACTTCAAAGCGCATAACCCGCTCTCAAGGGGAGGTACCTTCCTCACCTTCTTTATAATGAATTTTGGATCTTGGAATGTTAGGGGCCTCAATCTCAAGGCCCATCAAAGTGAGGTTGTTTCTTTTATTAATGCAAATAATCTATCTCTTGTTGGTCTGTTGGAAACTAAAGTCAATAGTGATAATTGTAATGGTATTAGTCGTAAAATTAAGAGGCATTGGCACTGGCTTTTCAATTATGATTTCCATGCATATGGTAGAGTATGGATTGGTTGGGTCCTCAATGTTTGGAATATATCTCTTTGTGATGCCTCAGCTCAACATATGACAGTTGTGGCTCATTTTAGGGAATCTCAAGTTGACTTTTAAATTACATTTGTGTATGCTTTTAATGATGGGTGTGCCAGAGTCCCTTTTTGGAATTATCTATCTTCTATGCATTGTGCATTGCCTTGGGCTATTTTGGGTGACTTCAATTGTATTTATTCTCTTAATGAAATGGAGGGGGTAGGGAGCATTGGACTCTTGATATGCAACAGTTTAGAGATTGTGTGACAATGGCTGGCTTGGACACTTTGAAAACCTTGGGCCCCATGTTTACTTGGTATAATAAGAGTCCCTTGGCACCTGTTTTGAAAAGATTAGATAGGGCCCTTGTTAATGGTGCTTGGCTCCATAAATTCCCTTAATCTACTATTTCAGTTTTGGCTAGGGGTATCATGGATCACTCTCCTCTTCTGATCACCATTCCTATGCAGTTGCAAAGAGTGCCAAAGTGCTTTCAATTTCATAATCATCTGCTGCAAATTGATGTTTTCTTGATGCTGTGGCTCATGCTTGAGCACTGCTCTTAGTGGCTCTATATGTGATATTCTTTATAAAAAATTGAGGCTTGTCAAATAGGCCCTGGTGGCTTTGAATAGGGCTAATGGTAATGTTTCTGAGGAAGTTTGCAAAGCTAGGCATGATTTGAGCCTTTTGCAAACATCTACTGTCCTTGACCATGGTGAGGAGCAAAGGGTTGTGCACCACTTGAACAAATGCCTAGAGGCTGAGGAAACTCTGTTACTCTAAAAGTCTAGGGTCAGATGGATGAAGTTGGGGGATGGTAATAATAAGTTCTTCTTCAATCAAGTAAAGGCCAATTGGAATACTAATAAAATTTTGGGTCTTTTGGATGAGAATGGTGATTGGGTGCATGGTCATCAAATGGTGTCTACTGTAGCTGTCAATTTCTTCAAGCAAACCTTGGGCAAGCCTGTAATGCCTCAAGTTATCGATCTAGCCTCTATAGCTTGCACTACTGTTCTAGAGGCTTTCCATGAGGGCCTCTTGGCTCCTATAACTGATGAGTTGATTTGGAGTACTCTTAAGTGATTAAAGAGAAATAAAGCCCCAGGCCCAGATGGCTTCAATGTTGAATTCTTTTTGCACACTTGGTCTATTATGGGACAGGATTTTTGTGCAGCTATCAAAGATTGTTTTGCTTCAGGCATTGTGCCTAGGGGCCTCAACTCTACTCTTATTGCCTTGATCCCAAAAGTTGACTGTGCCTCTAGCATGAAGGAGTTCAGACCTATATCTTTGTGCACTATTGCTTACAAATGTGTTACCAAAATCCTGGCTTCTAGGCTCAAGACTGTCCTTCAATGTGCTATTGGCAAGGAACAATCTGCTTTCATTCTTGGAAGACAAATCTCAGATAATATTTTGGTGGCTCAGGAGCTATTTAGGGGTTATGGGAGGCTGTCTGGTATTCCCAAGTGTGCTTTGAAAATTGATCTTCATAAGGCTTTTGATTCTGTCAGATGGGATTTCATTCTGCTAGCTTTGCAAAGATTGAACTTTCCTGATGTTTTCATTCAATGGATTTATATGTACATTTCTTCTGCTATGTACTCTGTGAAACTTAATGGAGCTTCTTGTGGTTACTTTGCAGGGGCTAGGGGAATTAGACAGGGCGACCCATGTCCCCTTATCTCTTCTCTATTGTTATGTAAATTTTCAAATGCCTTATGAATCAGGTGCCTAGCAATTACAAATATCATTGGAGATGCAAGGAAGTTGCTTTGTCTCACTTACTGTTTGCATATGATGTTATTCTCTTCTCACACGGGGACAATGCCTCTGTTGGGCACCTTATGGATTGTCTTAGAAGATTTACTTCTTGGAGTGGTTTGCACTTTAATGCCAGTAAAAGCACTGTGTTTTTTGGGAACTGTGACAGGAATTTGGTTGATTGGTTTGATAGGGATTTTCATTTTGCTCATAGGACTTTGCCAGTTAGATTTCTTGGGGTGCCTTTAATTTCTTCCAAGCTAAGCATCAATGACTGTGTGCCTTTAATTCAAAGGCTTTCTTCTAAATTAAGCAGTTGGACTTCGGGGTTTCTCTCCTTTGCTGGTAGGCTTCAATTAATCAAGGCTGTGATCTTTGCCATTCAAGCCTTTTGGGCAAGGCATTTCATTCTACCTGCTGCAATCCACAAGCATATGCAATCTTTGTTTTCTAGGTTTTTATGGAAAGGGAATGTGCAGGCCAAGGGTGGGCATAAAATGGCTTGGGCCTCTGTTTGTTTACCTTTAGAGGAAGGAGGGTTGGGTTTGAAGAATTTGGTGGAGTGGAACATTTCTCAAATTTTGCTTCATCTTTGGCATGTGGCTTCAAAGCAAGATTCTTTGTGGGCCTCCTAGGTGCACAAAGTTGTGATCAAAAGGAAGAATTTTTGGGCTCTTTCTATTCCCTTTGATTGTTCTTGGATTTGGAGAAAAATTCTAAAGCTTCGGGAAACAGAAAAGCCTCAGATTTCTTACAAAATTGGAAATGGCCTTTCTATTTCTTTATGGTTAGATGCTTGGTGGAGGCACTCGAGTATTGCTACTTCTCCAACTAATCCAGTTATTACCTATGCTCAGTCTAATGCATATGCTTCTCTTCATGATTTATTTCATTCTGGTAGTTGGGTTCTTCCCCAACTCAACTTGCATAGACGACATACTCCTGCATCTCTTCAACATTGGATTCATGAGTTTGTTCCTCCTATTTTTAATCTTTCTATGCAGGATAAAATTTGTTGGGACTTGCACACTAAGGTTTCTGCTAGATTCATTTGGAATTCTATTAGGGCTCCTAGTGCCTTGACAACTTGGTCTAAAGGTGTTTGGTGTAAACTTCGGGTGACTAGGTTTGCTTGCTTCTCTTGGTTGCTTTGTCACGATAGAGTTCACACTTTTGTGCGCCTTGCACGGTTTGGGCTTCAATTGGATACTCAATGCCTGCTATGTGTGGGGGGGTTTGAATCTTCTCAACATTTGTTTATTGCATGCCCCTATGCATAGTACATTCTCACAAGATTTTTCACTTCGAACTTGGGCATTGCCTTGGACTTCTCTACTTTGCATTCCTGGGTTGATATTGTAGTTGATGTTTTAAATATTGTTGATGTGCCTTTAAGGGAAGTGGGCCTTCTGTTCTTACAGGCCTTTGCTTATCACTTGTGGCGTGAAAGGAATGCTAGGCTTCATGGCAAGGGAGTCTTCATGCCTAACAAGTTGTTGGATGGCATACTTATAGATATCAGGGCTCACATTTTTTGTTCTACTTGGCTTACTAAAATATTATGTAATAAGCTTAGTTTTCTTAGTTGCTTTAGCATCTGACTTGCCTTGTGCCTTTGCTTTCTATCTCCAATCTTGGCCTGTAAGATTGGTTATAGATTGTTTTATCCTTGGTCTTGGCTTTGTGTAGCCCTGTATCTTTTTTGTTAATATATACATACACATTTAGCAAAAAAAAAATGCCTAAAATAAATATAAGTACTTATGCTATAATTGAAATAATTATCTTATAAGAGTATTAATTTAATATCAAGATAATTTATTCAAAAATTCATAAGCCCTAGGATTTTATTAATTCAAGTCTCATAAATTCTTTAAATATTAACATTTAGTATTTATGAGCTTAAATCAACTCCTAGCAATCAAAATTTAACCATTGTTTAGCATCCCTAGTTCATTAACCAACTTTGAGAAAGTGGATTCATCAAGTGGTTTCGTGAAGATGTCGGCTATTTGATCTTCTGTGAGTACAAAGTGTAGCACCACAGTTCTGTTCATGACATGCTCCCGGATAAAATGATACCTTATGTCAATGTGCTTGATTCGTGATGTTGTACATGATTATTGGAAATAGCTATAGCACTTGTGTTGTCGCAGAAAATTAGAATTTTGTTCAATGCAAGTCCATAGTCATTTAGATGATTCCTTACCCACAAGATCTGTGCACAACAGCTACATGCCGCAATGTATTCTGCTTCGGTTGTCGAGGTAGACACTGAGTGCTGTTTCTTGCTGTACCAGGAGATCAACCGACTTCCTAGAAACTGACAACTTCTAGACGTACTTTTCCTATCCATCCTGCACCCTGCATAGTCTGAATCTATATACCCTATTATGTCAAAACCTGTATCCTTAGGGTACTAAATTCTAAGATTTGGTGTACCCTTCAGATATCTAAAAATTCATTTAACGGCTATAAGATGAGATTCCCTATGGTCAGATTGAAACCTTGCACAAAAGCATGTTGTAAACATTATATCGGGTCTACTAGCAGTTAGATATAATAATGAGCCTATCATACCTCTGTAGCTTGTGATGTCAACTTTCTTACCAGTTTCATCTTTGTCAAGCTTGGTGGCTGTTGGCATTGGGGTTTTTTCTGGTGAAGAATCTTCTAGACTGTATTTTCTCAGAAGATCCCTTACGTACTTTGATTGGCAAATAAAAATCCCATCCTCTTTTTTCTTTACTTGTAATCCAAGGAAGAATGACAGCTCACCCATCATGCTCATTTCATACCTGCTCTGCATTAACTTAGCAAATCTTTTGCACAAGTTTTTGTTAGTAGAACCAAATATAATATCGTCAACATAAACTTGGACAAATATCATATCTTTTTCATGCATTTTATAAAAGAGATTTTTATCTATGACACTTCTAATGAAACCATTTTCAAGTAAAAACTCAGAGAGATTGTCATACCATGTCCTCAGTGCTTGCTTGAGTCCATAGAGAGCTTTGAATAGAAAATACACAAAATCAGCAAACTCTGGATTTTCAAAGCCAGGGGCTGTTCCACATATACTTCCTCTTCTAACTCTCCATTTAGAAATGCACTCTTCACATCCATTTGATAGACTCTAAAATTGGAATGTGCTGCGAATGCCAGAAATATCCTGATGGCTTTAAGTCTTGCAACTGGTGCGTAGGTCTCGTCATAATCAATTCTCTCTTCCTGGGAGTAACCCTTTGCCACCAGTCTGGCTTTGTTCCTTGTAACAATGCCATCACCCTCTAACTTGTTCATGTATACCCATTTCGTGCCAATAATAGATCTATCTTTATGCCTGGGTACCAGTGTCCAGACTTCTTCTCTCTCAAACTGATTGAGCTCTTCTTGCATGGCAAGAACCCAATCTGGATCAATTAATGCATCTTCAATCTTCTTTGGTTCTTCTTGAGAAAGAAAAACTAAAAATAAACATTCATTTGAAGTTGCACTTCTGGTTTTAACTCCAACATCTGGATCACCTATGATCAATTCAAAAGGATGATCTCTGCTCCATATCCTTTCCCTTAGTAGGTTTGATCTTGATGATTCGCCTCGAAATTCATTGTGATGTTGTGTTCTGCCTGTTGATCCTTCATCTCCCCCTGAGTTGCTGCCAGGATGACTTGTTGATCCACCACTGGTATTAGTAGTATCTCTAGTGTTACCATTGTTTCCACCACTATTACCTGGATCATTATCATTATTGTCATCATCATTTCCTGTTGCAACCTCAGGTTCTTCTTCGTCATCAGAATGTGAGTTTGGATAATTATCAAATTTTAATGACTCAGAAGAATCTTCAGTTTGGATACTTGGGAGTTTAGTGTCATCAAAAGGAACATTGACACTTTCTTTTACTTGGTGCTGATCAATTATGTACACCCTATATGCTCTTCTTGAATATCCGACAAAAATAGCTTCATGTGCCTTGGCCTTGAACTTGCGACGATGTTCATCTCCATCCTTTAGCACATAGCATTTGGCTCCAAATACATGAAAGTACTTGAGAGTTGGTTTCTTACCAGCCATTAATTCATAGGGAGTTTTCATATGATCTTTGTTGATCAGAGTTCGATTCTGGGTATAATATGCTGTATTTACTGCTTTAGCCCAGAAGTAGATAGGTAACCTTGATTCACTTAACATTGTTCTTGTAGCTTCAATCAGGATTCTATTTTTCCTTTCTACAACTCCATTCTATTGCGGAGTTCTTGGTGCTGAATATTGTCTTATTATCCCCTTGTCTGAGCAGAAGTTATTCAGAACTTCATTTTTGAATTCTGTTCCATTATCTGATCTGATTGCCCGGATAGGTAACTTCGAATCTAACTCAATCAGCTTAACATGATCAATCACCAAATGTGGAGTTTCATCCTTAGAGTTCAAGAATAAAACCCATGTGTACTTTGTGAAGTCATCTACAATCACTAAGGCATATTTCTTCCTTGACATAGACATAATATTTACTAGACCAAATAAATTCATGTGTAGAAGTTGAAATGGTTCAATGATGTTTGTAGTGTCTGTGTCTCTGTGACTTGCTTTCTTTGACTTCCCTTTTTGACATGCCTCACATAACCCTTCTTGTGTAAATTCCATCGGAGGCAGTCCTCTAACCAAATCCCTCTTGACTAAAGAGTTCATTGTTTTGATATTTAGATGTGATAGTTTCTTGTGCCATAGCCATCTTTCTTCTAATGAAGTCTTTGAATAGAAACAGTTTGCTTCATCTTCAGTTCCGGAGTTGAGATCGCGTACATACAAGTTTCATTTCCTTACTCCACGTAAGGCCAGTTTGTCATCTTTAGAATGAGCTATTAATCATTTCTCCTTGATAAAGTTTACTTTTTATCCTTTATCACAGAACTGACTGACGCTGAATAGATTATACTTAAGTCCTTCCACTAAAGAGACGTTGTCAATGGTAACATTTCCAGTGTTTAACTTGTCATATCCCGTAGTCATTCCTTTGCTGTTATCTCTGATTGGGCCAACTCTTTCAACCACATCTGATAGCAGGGCTCTATCTCCGGTCATATGCCTTGAAGATCTGCTGTCCAGGATCCATACAACTTAGTTTACCTATTTAACTCTCTGCAGATATCAAACGGATTAATTCATCTTCGGAGCCCAAAATTGACTGGGCCCGGCATACTTAAAGAATTGACCTTTTTCAGCTTTGACAATAGATCCTTTTCGAATAACAGCATTATCCTCCTTCACTATTTTTACCTTCTTATAAATAGTCTTAACAACTTTTTGTTTAGACTTAGGAATATATGATTCCTTCTTCTCAAGTGAAGGAGTCGCAGTCTTGGATTTAGCGAATTTATTATTGATGTGTTGTCTAGGTGTCATGTTATCTTTTTTAGCAATCATGCATTTAAAGTAAGCATTCATAGCATTAAAAGCACATAACATACAATTCCATATACCACAAGGTTTATGGAAAGCATCAATAATAGGCATGTTATTCAAAATAGTAGGTGGCTTAACAGATTCTACTTCAATTTTATCAGCAGATTTGAAGTTCTCAGTAGAATGAAATTTGTTGTTACTATTCCTACTTTTAACAAACGTATTAAGTCTATTGACATTATTCTTTAAGTCTTTTGCACCTATACCAGGATTGGGCGATTTAGAAGTTCTCACATCTTTCACTGGTGTTTGAGGTGCACATATCTCTTTCTGGACATTAACTCCGTGTATGTCCTTAACCTGTTCCTCTCTTTTCTTTTCTTCCTCGAGATCCTCTAACTGCATTTCATATGCAATCAATATAGAGCTCTCAAGGATTTGTTCAGCTATAGGTGTTATGAAAAGAGGTTTCAGTGTATCTTTAATAACATATGGGATACCCCTTTCTTCAGCACTTTTTCTGAAAGGGGTTATGTTGCTTGGCTTTCCTACAGATTTATTGTACACGAAACCTATTCCAACTTTTCGGTTTATTTCTTGTTGGTCATCTAGGTTCTTTACAATATATGAGGAATTGTTATATGCTAGACACTTTTTCTTTTCTTCCTCTATCTAGTTTCTGAGATATGTTTCAACTTTAACATGACAACTGACTTTATTGACTTGAACAAGTAAGTCTTTAGTCAACTTGTTAGTCATCAGGTCATTTTTTCTTTTTAACAGTTTTAGAACATCATTCGCATTAGTTAAAACTTTTTTTTGAGTCTGAGTTTCTTAACCTTATCTCTTTCACCATCTAGTTCTTTACCTAGCAGTGCAAATATTTTAGGGCAAGAATGATTTACCTCTATTCCTCCTTGAAGGGTGGGAGACAGTGATTCCTCGGATGAAGCCATAAGAGCAAGATTTCCCAGCTCTTCCTCATCATCATTGTCTAAGTCATCCCAGCTTTTTCCCTCTGCTAGATAGGACTTTCCTTGATGCTTTTTCACAAGAGCATCATACTTCTCCTTGAGCTCTTCGTAAGACTCTCTCTTCTTTCCTTGTTTAGGCTTCTTGCACTCTGTTGCAAAGTGGCCTAGCTCATTGCAGTTGAAGTAATGAAACTTTCTTCTATCAACTAAGCTGGTCTTGTAGCCGCTTTTTGATACCGCTGTTAAAGAACCTCCTTTTTGGAATCTTCCAAAATTAGGCTTAACTCTATAGGAGGAGTTTCTTCTGAATCTTATATTGCCAAACCTCCTGGCAACCATAGCTAGAGATTTATCTTTTAGCTGATCTAGTTCTTCCAATGAGTAGAACTCACCACCTTCTTATTTGTCAGAAGTATCTCCAAATTCTGGAACCACATACTCCGTTGAACTGTTAGAAGATGCAACATCCTTCACTTCTATCTTCTCTGGTGCTTTTACTATTAATGCTTTGGAGGAACTCAGTTCCTTATCTCTCCCATACATCTCTCAGGTTTAGATCTGTTCCAATTCATAAGTTTTTAAAACTCCGTAGAGTCTTTCTAGGGTTACCTCCTTCATATCCCTAGACTACCGGATAGCTGCGATCCTGTGTTCCAGATGTTCGAGTAAGGTCAGCAAAAACTTCTTGTTTACCTCCTGATTCTGATATTACTTTCCATTCATGTTGAGCTCATTTATCAATTTGTTCGGTCTCTGAAACACCTCAGAGATACCCTCACCAGGGTTGGATCTGAACTGCTCATACTGGGAGGTCATGATTTCCAGTCTATTCTCTTTCACTTCCTCAGTCCCCTCATTGATAATTTCAATTGTTTCCCAGATCTGTTTTGTGTTTTTGCAATTGACCACTTGATTATACATTACGTAGTCTAGGAATTCAATTAATATGAGTTTAAGGTTATTATCTAGGGACACAGCTTCTACTTCCTCTTTTGTATAGTCTGCCAGACTTTTCGAAAACTGTCTGTGGGGAATTACGACCCCATCTATCTCATGTTTGAGAATAACTGTTATAGGGGGCTCAGCACCTTTGGCCAACACTAATGCATACTTGGGATTGACAATCCCGATGAATAGTAGCATTTTGTGTTTCCACAGGTTGTAGTGTTCTCTGTCGAACTGTGGAATTTTGATAGTAGTCACTTTCTGTGTACTCATCTTTAATAAGATTTAAAAAATAAGTGTTTCAAAAAATATTTTAATTTTTGATTGAAAACAATTTTTGATCCAAAATAATTTTTAGAAAAAAATTATTTCGAATAATAAATTATTTTGAATTAAAAATAATTTTTGATATTTGTATGAGTTGCGAAAATTTTGGTTTAGATCTGATATAAAAAATATCAACCAGCTTTGATGCCAATTGTTGGTCCCTGATATTGTAGAAGGGGGGTTGAATACAATATCTATAAATTGTCGTGAAATTTTGGATTTAGAAATTAAACTTTAATTAATCACGAAATATTAATCTTAATGAAATATTGTTCAAGTAGAAGATATAAATTTTTACTTGAAAAGTATTACAAAAATTATCTGATGAAAAGTATATAATTAATATAATAATCTAGAACGATTTCGATATGAAGTGTTCGGGGTTTAATCAATTATATTTCAAACTTGCACAGAAATCTGTGAATATAATAATGCATAGAAATTTCTGAAATTTGAATATTTTTGATCTTTTCAATCTTGAAATATTGAAGACAATCTTCTCAAATTTATAGAGAAAAAAACTAGCAAGACTTTTGAATAAAACTTATTTAAAAAATCAAAAGACTTTATAAATTAGCCTATAAGACTTTTTAAATTATCTGGGCAAGACTTTTAAACTCGGTTAGACTTTTCAAAAACTCGGTAAGACTTTTGAAAAGTCTTGCCGAGCCAAGTGTTCTCTTGGTAAGAATTTTAAAAAGGTCTTACCGTGTTTATCTCGGTAAGACTTTTGAAAAGGTCTTACCGAAATAATTCGGTAAGACTTTTGAAAATGTCTTACCGTGTTATCTCGGTAAGACTTTTAAAATGTCTTACCGAAATAATTCGGTAAGACTTTCTTAAAAGGTCTTACCGATTTAATTCGGTAAGACTTTTAAAAGTCTTACCGAAATAATTCGGTAGAACTTCCTATTTAAGTGTAGCAAGACTTTCTTAAAATGTAAAATTAAATCTTCCTTTTAACTTAATTAATTCCACAAATTATTAATTAAATAATTTATAAATTAAATTAATTCAAGGTGAATTAATTTAAGTAGATAAATTAAATAATTAATTTTTGATAGGAGAATTAATTTAGTTTCTTCACTGCACAACCCTTGTAGATTTGACTTATGTCTTCCTGTCTGAAAATCACTTGAGCTAGGTGATAAATATTTATTTAATTAGTTGACACACAAATGTACTGTCTGGTTCATTTGTGTCATACTAAATAAATATTCTTACCTTTTTAACTTTAATAGCTGTGATCTTTTGTCTTCTTCTTGCTTCTCGCCTTGTCTTCAATATCTTCTTTTCTTGGAATCACTCTATAGTAGGCACTTGAAATCTTCTGAATCTTCTGAATAGTTCTGAAACACTACTTCTTTATTTGTCACCGACGCTTGAATATATTAATGAACTTCTTCCGGTGATAAGTAGCAGCTTCGTTAGAATACTTCTGATTCCTAGGATTCTTTGTGTCTAGTTAACTTTGTTTGTCTTGATTCCTGTTATCATTGTTATTATTTACTTCTTTTTCTTATTGTATTGAGTTGTCATCTAATTATTACAAATAGGCCTAGTCATATGCCTTTCAGCTACTCAACACTGAAAGAAATTCATTAATATGTTCAAACGTCAGTGAAAAATAAAGAAGTAGTATTTCAGAAGAATTCAGAAGGTACAGAAGATTTCAAGTGGCTACTACACGAAGATTCCAGAAGAAGAACACAAAAGATGAAAGACAGTAAAGCAGAAGAAGGACAGAAGACCACAGCTTAACAGTTAAAAGGTGGATAATATTTATTATAGTATGACACAAATGAACTAGACAGTACATTTGTGTGCCAACTATATTAATAAATATTCATCATCTAGCTTAAGTGGTTTTATGACAGAAGACATAGCGAAGATGGAAAGATTTTGGAGCTAATAGAACGGTTATACAAGTCAAGATAGTAATTTAATTCTACTATCAAAAGTAAATTAATTATTTAATTTATTTAATTAAATTAATTCAAGTTGAATTTAATTTAATTTATAAATTATTTAATTAAATTAAGTAGAATTAATTTATTATAAAAGATATGATGTAGTATGACTTTTAATATAATTCAAAAGATTTATTAAAAAGTCATTCCGAATTATATAATACAATTCGTACCGAAGGCTTATAAATAAAGTCATACCGAGCCAATGATTTAAAAAGTCGTACCGACTGATTTAATTAAAAAGTTATACTGACTGTTTAATTAAAAGTCATAACGAGCTGCTTTTCAGAAAGTTGTACCGAGCTCTAGATTAAAAAGTCATAACGACTTTTTAAAGGTCATACCCAGCTATTTCAAATGTCATGTAAGAGTAAAAAATGTCATACAGGTTTAAATAAAGTCTGTATAATGTCCTGTTGTAGAAAGTCATACAAGCTTTAGTAATCCTTTATAAATATGAGGCAAGTGCTTCATTATTTGTGTAAGTTGAAAACATTCAAATTCAGAAATTTGTCTGCATTGTAATATTTATAGATTTATGTGCAAGTTTGGATTATAATTGTTAAACCATAACAATTCATGTCAAAATCATTCTAAACATTTATCAGTTATAAAAACTTTCATCATATTAATTTTGTAATACTTTTCAAGTTAAAAATCATATCATCTACTTGAACAGTATTTCATAATAATTAATATTTCGTGAGAAATTAAAATAATATTTTAAATCCAATATTTGGTGATTAAATATTAATATTGTATTCAACCCCCTTCTACAATATCAGGGACCAACACTGTTACTTTGGGAGAAAAACCTTGAATGGCTACACAGGATGCTGAGTTTATGGTGGTGCAACAGTCATCCGCGTATAACGCTATCATCGGGTAGCCCATCTTCAAGGAGATGAGGGTGGTAACCTCAATCTATCACCTCTCAATGAAGTTTTCTACACCAAAGGGGGCTGGATGTGTTAAGGGTTGCTAGTATAAGTCCTGAGATTGGTACAACAAGGCTATCAAAGCAGCAGAGAGGGAGAATAAAGCTAATAAGGATGGAGGGCCCAATTCAAAAAAGGAGGATGTTATGTATAATAACATTTCTATGAGAGAGCTCTCCCAAGACTATTTTCAGAACCTGTCACTCCGGGTAGAGCCATACTTGAGGGTACTTGCACAAAGGAATACTATCATTAGCAGACACTATGTGTGGGCAGTTCAATCTAGTTATTTACAGACTTAACATTCTCATTTTTATTCTAAGTCCCAAGGGTAGTAGTGTTATATAGACACCTCCCTATTGGCGTTGTATAGACTCACTGATTTGACAATTATTGTGCCTGCATCATGTTACTAAAGATAAGGTGAACATATCTTCTTAAGCTAAATGATGTTTTGACATTCAAATATTATAATAATAAAGTTCTTTAAGATGGTTATAATATTATAATATTAAATATTAAAGTATAATATTAATGCTCTTCAAAATAATAACTTATAATATTAAAATATTAAAGTTTTTTGAAATATTAAAGTATAATATTAATATTATAATATTGTAATGTCAAAAACATCATTTGGCATAAGAAGATATGTTGACCTTATCTTTAGTAACATGATCCAGGCACAATAATTGTCAAACCAGTGAGTCTATACAACGCCAATAGGGAGGTGTCTATATAACAATACTACCTCTGGGACTTAGTGTTGGGTTCCGAGGCATAAAACGCAGCGGATAAACGTAAATATAACAAAATTCAGAACCTAAACTCAGGATCCATGTATAAGATTGGACAGATTATGGTGAAATAGAATTATACATATTAAGATCTTGACTTTCACGAACTCAACAGAGATCCTAGCTTTCACGACTTGTGTCTATATCTCGAAAAACACCTCTATGGTATCCACACGAGCACCTTTCAAGAACGTCTCACGATCTTGACTGTGGAATGGACGTACTAGTCTCCCTCTTGATAATTCGAGTTGTTTGCTGCTGCCCCCTCTAGGTTTTTAAAAAAAAAACGTAATAGCCTCTTAACCCTTCATTATCTATTTATAATGGCTGATTAATAGGCCCATAACAGCAAAACCTAACCCATGTAGGTATAGGATTAAATAATAAAATGAATTTCTATTATTTAATTAATAACTAAGTCATACTTAATTATTATGGGCAGAAATACTCCACTAATTTGAATTTATATTATCTCAATTAATTAAGTCTCATTTAATTAATATAATAAAATTCAAATAATTATCAATTAATTTAAATTAACTATTTCTCTAAGTGCTCCATGCGTGTGACCCTATAGGCTATTATTTAATTGGCAATAATTTTATTCTCCAATAAAATTATAATCTATGAGCGGTATCTAGTAATACATCATTGCTACCCAATTAAACAATAATTAAATAGTGATTCGATAAAACCTTTCGTGATTAATGTTTCCATGTAATATAATCCCTTTAACCATATATATTATAGATTAAACTCGAGGCATGTATTTAGTCATCCTCTTCAACATTTAATCCGGGTTTACTTGATCCATGAGTAGACTATGAAAAACAAATCATTATTTGAGCACGACCATGCATTTTATAGTCTCACTCAATCAAGAGGCCAATAATATCTCTCCTAATTATAGGAGGGTTAAATCCTTTATCTATCATTCATATTTCTCATACGACTCATGATATACCCGATGTCCACTTTTATCATCACCCGGTCAAAGGTAACTTTTAATGTAGTCAAAGTATATTAATCCTCGTATAGAAATATAATGATCTCAAGTCAGAGGATCATTACACCATTATCACCGTGAGTCTTTCTTATGACTTTATTAAACATGAAGAATCTCACTGTGGGTCTGTCCAGTACCATGTACTCCTACATGTACCTATGTATTGACTTTAGTATCCCCATAATTATAACCAATGAGAGATGGTTATCTGTCAAACAACATACTAGTCTATTTATGTATTATTATTGTCCAATAATAATAATACTCGACTAGGGACCTTTAAGAATATGATATATTATATAATCTCAAGTTCAAGTCATGTACTTAAACTATACAATGTGTATCATCATTCTAAGGACATTTATTATGCTAACAAGTATATCACAGTAATTAAACTCATAATAAATACGTTTATTGAATAATCAAATGACATAAATGTCTATTAAAAGAAATAATGTATTGCCTCTAGGGCACCTACACCAACAATCTCCCACTTGTACTAGAGCCAATCACCCATGTATCTAATACCCATGGAACTAGTGTGACCATCGTGCTTCTTCTACGACAAGCCTTTGGTCAGTGGGTCTGCAATGTTATCATTTGTGTGCACTTTACATATGTGTATGTCACCCCTTTCATTAATCTTTCGAATAAGGTGAAATCTCCTGAGTATATGTTTAGATCGGGAGTGAGATCTAGGTTCTTTAGCCTGTGCAATGGCTCCATTATTATCGCAGTATAGATCAATGGGATCTGCGATCGATAGAACCACTCCCAAATCAGTAATGAATTTTCGAATTCAAACAGCTTCCTTAGCTGCTTCACAAGCTGTAATGTACTCAGCCTTCATTATAGAATCAGCTACTGTTTCTTGCTTTGAACTCTTCCAACTTACATCACCTCCGTTTAGACAAAACACAAAACCAGACTGTAATATAGTATCATCCCTGTCTGTTTAGAAACTTGCATCGGTGTAACCTTTTACAACCAGTTTCTCCTCTCCTCCATACACCAAGAATGAATCTTTAGTCCTTTTCATGTACTTTAGAATATTCTTGACTGCCGTCCAGTGACCTTCACCTGGATTAGATTGGTATCTGCTCATCATGCTTAAAGCATACGAAACATCTGGGCGAGTACATACCATTGCATACATGATAGATCCAATTGCTGAGGCATATGAAACCTTACTCATGCGGTCCTTCTCATCCAATGATTTCGGACACTGATCTTTAGAGATCGTTATCCCTTGAGACACGGGGACATATCCCCTTTTTGCATTTTGCATACCAAAACGATGCAAAACCTTATCGATGTATGTACTCTGACTTAGACCGATCATCCTTCTAGATCTATCCCTATAGATCCTCATTCCTAGAATGTAGGATGCATCTCCTAAGTCTTTCATAGAGAAGTTGCTCCCTAACCAAGTCTTAACAGCCTTGAGAGAAGGTATGTCATTCCCCATTAGTAGTATGTCATCAACATATAGTACTATGAATGCCACATGGCTCCCACTAACCTTCTTGGAAACACAAGGTTCATCTTCATTTTGAACAAAGCCATACTCTTTGACTATTTCATCAAAACAGATATTCCATCTCCTAGAGGCTTGCTTCAATCCATAAATGGATCGACGTAATTTACATACCTTGTTAACATTCCTTGGATCGACAAAACCTTCAGGTTGTGTCATGTACACATCCACATCCTCTTCAAGGGTTCCATTAAGGAAGGCTGTTTTGACATCCATTTGCCAGATTTCATAATCATGGAATGCTGCAATGGCAAGCAAAATCCTTATGGACTTGACCATAGCCACTGGTGAAAAAGTTTCATCATAGTCAATACCAAGAATTTGTTTGAAACCTTTTGCAACCAGCCTTGCTTTATAGGTCTGAACATTTCCATCCTTGTCAGTTTTCTTCTTGAAAACCCATTTGCACCCTATGGATTTTACCCCTTCAGGTGGATCAACCAAAGTCCATACTTGGTTTTCATACATGGAATCCATATCGGATTTCATGGCTTCTAGCCATCTCTTAGAGTCTGGATTGTTCATAGCATCTTCGTATGTGAGAGGCTCATCTTCATCTATGAGCATCAAATCACCACATTGAGTCAAGAGAAATCTATATCTCTCTGGTTAATGTTGAATTCTACCAGTTCTACGAACAACCTGTGTTTGTTGAGCATTATCATTATCCTGCTCTTGTTCCACTTCAGGTTCAATGCTATTTTGTGGTTCTCGATCTTCATCGAGATCATTAGTTCTCCCACCATTTCTTTTAGAAACAAAATCTCTTTCCATGAAGACAGCATCTCGAGCAATAAACACTTTCTGCTCAGAAGGACTATAAAAATAATACGCCTTTGTTTCATTAGGGTATCCCACAAAATTGCACTCTTCAGATTTAGGTCAAAGCTTTTCAGATACTTGATGTTTCACAAATGCCTTGCATCCCCAAACTTTCATAAAGCTCATGCCTGATCATTTCTCCTCCCATATCTCGTATGGAGTCTTTTGAACCTTCTTAGTAGGAACACAGTTAAGTGTGAAAGACGCTGTTTCTAGAGCATAACCCCAGAAACTAATTGGAAGATCTGCATGACTCATCATCGACCGCACCATGTCCAACAAGGTGCGATTTTTCCTCTCTGAAACTCCATTCCATTGAGGTGTACCTGGCGGAGTGAGTTGCGATACAATACCACACTACTTTAAATACTCTTTAAATTCTGTGCTCAAGTATTCTCCCCCAAGATCAGATCGTAAGATCTTAATACTTACACATCCGCCAATTTGCTTCTCTACTTCAGCCTTGTATTCTTTGAACTTTTCAAAAGAATCGGATTTATTCTTCATAAGATATACATATCCATATCTACTAAAATCATCAGTAAATGTTATGAAGTAGTAGTAGCCTCCTCTAGCCATCACACGCATTGGGCCACATACATCACTATGTATTAGCTCTAGACGTTCAGTGTCCCTTTGACCCTTACCAGTGAAAGGGGCTTTAGTCATTTTACCAAGCAAACAAGATTCGCATCCTTGGTATGATTCAAAATCAAACTTATCCAAGTATCCATCCTTATGTAATTTGGATATGCGTTTCTCATTTATATGGCCTAGACGATAATGCCAGAGGTACGTTTGATTTGAGTCATTAACTTTAAGTCGTTTATTTTCTATATTATAGACAGGATTATCTAAGTCAAGAACATATAAACCATTAAACAAACGCGCAACACCATAGTTAAATCATTCAAAGAAAAAGAGCAATTGTTGTTCTTTATTGTAAACAAAAAACCTTTCTTGTCCAAACAAGAAACAAAAATAATGTTTTTACGAATCGCAGGCACGTAAAAACAATTCTCTAGTTCTAAAACAAGCCCAGAGGGCAAAGATAAATAATAAGTTCCTACAGCTAAAGCAGCAACTCTTGCTCCATTGCCAACTCGTAGGTTAACTTCTACTTTAGTCAATGTCCTACTTCTCTACATTTCCTGCACATTTATACAAATGTGAGAAGCACATCCAGTATCCAATACCCAAGATGTAGAAATAGACAGATTGGCTTCTATAACATATATACCTGAAGTAGAAGCTTGCTCAGCCCTCTTCTTCTTCAAATCCTCTAAGTAAGATGAACAGTTTCTCTTCCAATTACCAGTTTTCTTACAGTAATGACATTCACCCTTAGCAACACCACCTTTAGGCTTTAAAGCCTATTTGGGACCTGACTTTGGCTTGGGTGTAGAATCAGATCCAGTCTTCTTCTTACCCTTCCACTTGCCTTTCCCTTTGGCCTTACCTTTATTGCCCACCATCAGTATGGGAGCAGGTTCAGCTGTCTTCATGTTGGTCGCATATGTCCTCAACATAGCCAACAATTCAGTAGGTGTTTTGTCAAATTCATTCATATTGTAGTTCATAACAAACTGAGTGAATTTGTTGTTCAAAGAATTCATGATTAGGTCAATACCGGTTTTCAGACCAATCGGGAAACCCAAAGTTTCAAGGTACTCAATGTAACCAATCATCTTCAGAACATGTGGGCCAACTGGTTCACTTGCCCCTTGTTTGCAATTAAAGAGTGACTTACTCGTGTTGAACCTTTCTTGACAAGTTTGGCTTGCAAACATGCTTTGCAAGTGCCTCATTGAAAATATATGCATCCATATGCAAATGCTGTCTTTGAAGCTCAGCACTCATACTTGCCAACATAAGACATGCAACATCATTTGCATCATTCTCATCCTTTGTGTGGGCCGCTCGTTCCTCAACAGTAGCGCCCTCAGGAAGGGGACCTGCCGGAGGGATATCAATGACATGAAGCTTGCGCTCCTGCCTGAGGACAATCCTTAAATTCCTCTGCCAGTCTAGGAAGTTATTTCCTCCTGTCAGCTTATCCTTCTCAATGACTGATCGTACGGATAGTGTGTTTGTGTTGTTTGCCATTACTTAGTATCTACAATGATAACAGTACAAAATAAACATTAGATTGTCACATGCTTCTTACTTTAGGAAAAGGCTTGTCACTCCTTACTTTAGGAGGACTGGCAGTCTTAGCTCTCACATGCTTCTTCTTGACATTAGAACTAGTAGCAGTATTTAGACATGTTTGACTAGTTACATTCATCAAGTTCACAAACGTTTGCATGACGTTAAAAGTGCATGGCATACAATTAGGTTGACCAAATTGTGTATGATTTTGATGCATGTTATTCATTGAGTGTGGTACAGGCATGGCATGTGCAACAGGAATATTCATGTTAGATTTACATGCATAAGAAAGATGTTCAGTAGATTTACAGTGATAACATGCTTTCTTTACTCGTTTTGCCTTAACCTCTTTTATGCCTTTTTCATTTTTACTCTGTTGTTTAACAGCCTTGGCTCCTAATCCTGGTCTAGATTCTTCTCTAGGGGATTTGATTTTAACTTGCTTAATAGGAGTTACCGGTTGTTCTTTCTGGCGATCTTCCATTTCAATCTCATATCTAACTAACTATTCAGTCTCTTCTTCTTCTTAAGGAACAAAGTGTTTAAAGATAGGTTTGACAGTAGATTTAAGAATGCTAGGTATTTCATTTTTAATCTTACTGGAACTAGTATCTATAGGTCTTTTTCCTTCCTTCTTTGATAAGTTAGAATAGTCAAGTCCTATACCGATTCCAGTTATCTTTTTAAATGTGTCACTATCAACATTCACTTTACTAGCAACTAGTTTGAAAGCTTCACATTTAGTTTCTAACTCAGCTAGTTTGTTCCTTAGACATGCTTCTATTTCTTCCTTAAGGTTGAACTTGTGTTCCAAAGATTTGATAGAGTCTCTTAGAGAAGTATCTACAGTGCAAGCAGCCTCTAACTCTTCCACTTTTGCCTCAAGCATTCTGCATTTGGCAAAAAGTGTTTTCTGTTCCTTTTGAGAAGGATTTAGGCTTTTGCACAATATATAGATCTCATCGCTAAGAGCCCCGTTCTGTGCCTTATAATCATCAATAGGCATTTCCTCTTTAAGGGTTAGAACTGGTAACTCTGTTTCATCTGATGTCTCAGCCATGAGGGCAAAGTTTGCTACATGAGTAACTTCTTCCTTGTCTGAATCATCCCAAGATCTTCCTTCTGTCACAACTAAAGCTCTTTTTCCATGTCTTTCCTTCACCAGGGATTCATACTTGCTTTTGAGGGCTTCATATGTTTCTTTGGGATAAGTCTGTTTCAGCTTCTTGCAGTCGGTAGCAAAGTGTCCAGCTTCACCACAGTTATAGCATTTGAACTTCATTTTGAAATCCAAAGGAGATTTGTAGCTGGTACTCTTGCCTTTTTCTTTGTAACCTGAAGAACTACAACCACCCTTAGTAACCCGATAGAAAGATGAAGATTTTCTTTGTGGTCAGTTACTCTTTCTGAATCTTATATTGCTGAACTTCCTTGCCATGTATGCCATGCCACTATCATCCATGTTGTCCAGCTCTTCTTGGGTGAAGTAGTCATCATCACTATTAGAGGTGCACTCATCATTATTTTCAACTTGATGTGATGCAGGTGATGATCTAGCTTTTTCTGCAACTATAGCCTTTTTAGACTCTTCCTCATCAGCAACTAATCCTGATGCAGCTTCCTTTCCTCTTGAATCGTTGCCCCATGCTTGATCTTGAAGGGTCTCCAGCTCATAGGTCTTTAGAATTCCATAATATTCTTCCAGAGAAGTTGTATGCAAATCTCTGGTTTCTCTAACAGCGTAGACTCTATGTTCAATGCTCTTTGGCTGGTTCCTTAGATATCTCATGTTGACTTCAACCATGGGGAGAGTTACACCTCTCAGATTCAAATCTAACACCAACAGACTGAATCTTAGATAGACATCTGTTATGCTTTCTCCTTTTCTTATTCTAAAGGTATCATACTCCATCTTGAGTATAAGTGTCTTGTTGCTTCTGACCTCTGCAGTTCCTTCCATGACGACCTCTATTTTATCCCAAATCTTCTTAGCTGTAGTCAAGCCTTTGACTATATTAAACATTTCATGATCTAGAGATTCCATCAAGGTTTGTCGTACGGAAATATCGAAAGCTATTTGCTCCTTATCAGCATCTGAAAAGTCCGCTGCCTTTTTAGGCTCAGACCGTTGTGGCACAACTACATCTCCTTCCATATGCTCAGGAACAACAACCATTGGAACAAATTTACCTCTGTCAAGGACTTCCAGATATTCAGAATTGACTGTCTCAAGGTAGAGTTTCATTCTCACAACCCATTCTTCATAGTGATCTCGGTTGAACATTGGAATCTTGAATACATTTTTAGGTGCCATCTTAATGTGGATTTAAAGTAGAGTTAATAAACTTTTCTTATTACTTGAATAGTAATTAAAAGAAAATCGAATTATCTCCAAATAAATCAAGGTTCAAATTCTGATCACAAAAAATTTATAAGTACCCAAGACTAGGCTATGTAGAATATCTATGTAGAACTTCTGCCTAAGTCGAAATTCTCCAAGTAGAACTTTCGTCCAAGTCAAACTTTTCTAAGTAGAACTTTTGTCCAAGTCGAACTTCACCAAGTAGAAACTCAAGTCGAAATTTCCTAGTAAAATATTCAAGTAGAATATTCTAAGTAGAAAATCTCAAGTAGAAACTCTATGTAGAACTTTTGTCCTTGGAATAAATTTGTTGCAGGTCACTTTAGCAGGTCACTTTAATATTGAATAAACAATATTACTTTTCACACTTTTTGACTTTTGTGACTTTTCTCACATAACTCACCTAACCCACGTGCTAGGTACTGAATATCTTCTGTAATACTTTTTGCTGTGAGATATATGTCAAATCAAAAGCCAATAACACCTTTTTCACTTTTTGTCTTTTTGAAAAGGAAATCAAAAAGTTGTTGGGTTTGTCTTCTTTAACAAGAACAATGATGAACACTCAGGAACACCAAATATCAAAGTACCCAGATTAATTCACAAAAATTATCTAAAATCAATCCAAGCTAAATAATCGCACCTGGAGTATTTAAATAATTTTTCGGATGAGTTTTCACTATAAACGAATTAAGGCCCACTTTTTGAGAAAAATCGAAAAGTAGTTCTGGAAGATGAAAACTCACAAATCTTCTACCAAACACAAGGATCTATGTTTTGTATGTTAAACATGAAGCTCTGATACCAATTGTTAGGTCCAAATGTGTTGTAGAGGGGGGGGTGAATACAACTTTTTGAATTTAATAAGCAATAAATATCGTGCAATAAATGAACACAATGATTCAAGGAATATATGTCTTATATATAACTTGAAAGGGTTGCTACAACATTCATTACAAAGTACACCAGAAGTAAAGAGAGTAGTAAATGATACTAAGCTCCGTGAATACTCTCTCTATCTTTTACAAGTGTTTATTTTGAAAATATTGCTCTCTTTAAAATAATACACGAGTACTTCTATTTATACTACTTGTAATCTATGTCCTATAGTCTTCAAAGACTAAGATATACGTGGACCAATGATGTCCACATAAATCTTATCTTATCTTGAAAGCTTGGAAATCTGCCAATTAGATGATGCCATGTGTCATGTTGAAACTGCCCTCCATGTAGAACATCTACTTGAGAATTTCTACTTGGTCATCTCGAACATTAAGTAGAACTTCTACATAGGAATATTCTACTTGGCCATCTCGAACATTTAAGTAGAATTTCTACATAGGAATATTCTACTTGGCCATCTCGAACATTTAAGTAGAATTTCTACATAGGAATATTCTACTTGGCCATCTCGAACATTTTGTACTTAGAGAATATTTCCACTTCCAGAATTTCTACTTGGCTCTAAGTAGAAACTCATCTAGAATTCCTAGATGGGGATTTCTACATAGATTCCCTTGTAAGTACTTAGAGAAATTCTGGGCTTCAACTTCAAACTTCAATGCAACATCTTCAACTTGTGATTTCTTTATGTCCTCCATATTCTTCAACAAGCTCTTGAACCTGGATCGCTATTATTGACATAAACCTTCTATCAATGTCCTGACACTTGATGCAATGGTCTGATTCATAAGTGACTAGTCTTGATAGTGTCTCTGCTTATTGAATATATTACCATATTCAATTAGTAATGTGGCTTTCCAATTATTACTTTCCTTCTTGTTCACTTGAAATCAATTAGTCTTATCGATACTGATAGTTATGATCTTGAATCTTTAAGTTACAAATCACTGAGGCATGAACAACTCTGTCTTAAACTTCTTTCAATGATTTCTTCTTTGTTTGATCATAGTTAACATGTTGAATTGTATCAATTACCTTGTCTTCATTTAACATTGATTTCTTTGTGGGTTCATGTTCTTGATTGTCTTCCGGTTAAGTATCTTTTCTTTTAGTTGAGTTACATAAGTTATAGTGTTATAAGTTTAGACACTCTGCCTTTCAATCTCCCCCTATTTGATAGTCTAACAATGACATTCAAATTAACAAGGGATAACTCAACTAAACAATGAGACGAGAAAAAGATAAATAACATTACTATCTTGTTTAAATTACAACTGAAATAAACTTGGAAAACAATTCAAAGAACTAGAATAAATAAAACTTAAGCTAGACAAAGAATTCGAACTTCGAATTAAAGACCATTTGAGTGATTCCTATCACCTGGATTATTTCATACCTTTCAGTCAAACTTATATCACATTATTGGATCCACTCTGATTCACGGTTACAGTATGGTAAGTTAGCCTATCTCGCATACCGTGATCATATGAATTTTCCTCAAGTGAGTTAAAGCAACCAATAGATATGAAGTTTTTCCAACTTCAAGTTCACACCACTCTGACCTTTAATTCTAATTCCGTCTCCTTTTCCTAGCTTCTTCAGCTTGGTGCTTCTCCTCTTTCAGCTTTCTGCGCCTTTCCTTCTGCTGTTGTTCTCTCTTGTAGACTGGATCATGAAGCTGCTTCCACCTTGAATTCAACAGACTTACCGCTTCCATTTCTAGAGGATTCTTAGGCTCTGGATAAACATGTCTAAAAAGTCTTCTGAGTTTTTCCACCTCCTGAGTAGTCCTGATCTTTGGAATATCCTCAAAATTCTTCATGATGAGATGTGATTTCCAGTGTGTTTTATCAGCCTTAAACTGACAGTAGATCATCTTAGGGTAGCTCTTGACACGGTTAGTATTGTAGACACTAGCCGCATCTAACTCCATTCTTCTTTTCTCCTGGACTATCTCAGACAAGTACTTCAGAAGTCTCTGCTTCTCATCAACAAACGTATCCTCTACATCACCCCATTTGAATACTTCTAAAACTCTTTCCAGAAATGCGGCATCTTGAGTCTGCAGCATCCATTTCCTACTCATATGCAATAATGTTTGATTCTGGTCTGCATCTATGAATGCCAAAGCATCAGCTGTGTCATCGTCATACGAGTGTATCCAGTATACACTATCTCTTCCTGGAACACCGATTGCCTCCCTTATTTCTCCTTGTTCCAGTGATCCAGAAGGAAGAGTCAGAGCTTCATCTACATTTTTAACAGCTTGAAGAATATTCCATTTTCTTTCAATTAGCTCCGGCTCAACCTTAACGTTGTCTAAAGGGTTTGGAGCAATAATGTCACACTTCCAAATTTCATTGCTCATCTTGAATATGATCCTCTCAATAAACTCCACTGACTTCTCCTTAATGTCAGAGTTGAATCCCTTACTCATCATTTGCCTACAGACAGCTTTTAGGGATTCTACTGATAGAGCCATTAGGTCATTTTCCTCTAAACTAACCCTCTTCATCTTTCCATCAACAACCATCCGAACAACATCAGGATTTGCTGAGAATTCTGGTCCCTTGTCCTCTGCTAGCTACATTAACTGATCTCTATACAGAATGCTAAGCTCCTCAGCTTGAGAATATTGAATTTTTGTTGCTAGCAAGAACAACTCTGACGTAGATCTTCTCGAGATGAATTGATCATCCACATACAAGAAAGATGCCGGGACTCCTTCGACTAAAGACAAGATGACCTGCCACTCCTTAACCATCGCATTGTATCCAACTCTGACTTTAGAGATCAACCTTTTCAAAGCACTTATATAGTCAACAGTCAGTGGATTCTGCAAGTTCAAGTTGTAGAATAAGTCTTCCGCCTCTTTGTTATGAGTTCCTTTTGCACAAACTCCCAATAGTATCTTCCTTGCATCATCCCATTTCTGTCCGATCCTTCTCTTGTCCGGATCAACATGAGGATCAGCTAACCTTGCAAGCTCATGATCATACTGTTTCTCCTTGAGCTTCGCTTGCTTTTCAAGAAAACAGCCTTATCCTGCATCATCTTCATTTTATGGAACTGAGCTTGTTCCAAGGCCAACTGTTGAGCTTCCAGGGTCTCTTCATCAACAGGGATCTCTTCAGTCTCTCCAGTAGACATCCCAGCACCTCCACATTGTTCCGTCAAAGATCTTTTAATAGCATGTGCTAGGGGTACGTCCTCCATATCAGAGTCTGAATCAATTACCTCATGTACTTCTTCCTGATGATGACTCAAGTCAATGAATGGCTCTTCTTGCTCAGCCACCACTGCCTTACCCTTTCTCTTCCTCTGAGCCTCCTCTTCAATTACTGGCTCATTTTCCTTGACGAGTTCAGTCTGTTCTTCAATTTCTTCAATAACTAGCGACTGTTGTCTCGTCTCCTTTCCACTCTCCCCCTTAGGTGAGTTATCCTGAACACCACCCTTCTCTTGAGATCCACCAGTAGCATAGGAACCACCAAAACCAGAACCCGATGGTCCAGCTCCACCAGCACCTCCAGCTCCACCAGCACCATCATTATCAGGGGGAGGCTGATTATATTGATCGTGAAAGCACTCTGGGGGAATAAAGCTCCGAACTGCATACATCAGTCTGCTTATCTCCGTTGCCATTGTATGCATTATGTTTTCCACTGCTCCCATTTTATCATAAAGAGTGCTGCCCAAGACACCACCAGCATGGCCCAAGTCATTTACCTTGTTTGTCAATTCATCGAATGATCTTGCTTGACTTGCCATTCGTATTACGTAGTCATCAAGAGCTCGCTTGTTGTCTCCAACATTGATCCCTAACTGCCCCATCGACTACCCGAACTGCTTTATTTCATTTTCAATTGCTGTCATACGAGTGTCAAGATTTTCAAGATTAAGGGACGGTGTTTGGCTTGGGTGTCCTCGCTCTAAAAATCGTTCTGGTACTGTTTGTCGCTCGATTTCGGGCCTTGAAAATGAAGGTCCCTCACTCCCTAAACGCTCACACACACTCCCTGTCTCACGCTCGTGTATGTCTTCAACAATATTCCTGAAAGTGAAAACAGTACCTGCAGAAACTGGATAAGCAAAGTGAGTAGCAGTTATGGGATCTGTTCTTGTCATATCCTGAGGTGGAGTCTCAGGCTGAGAGGCTGCAGAGTGTTCTAGTACAACATCAGAACCGATCCTCTCTGCAGCATCAGTATGTACCGGTGAAGGTACTTCTGAAGCAATGAAAGCTTCTGGCCTTTCTGAAGCAACAGGCTCTTCAGAAGGCACAAAATCCTCACCAAAATCCCTATGTGTAGAATGTGCAATTGGTGAACCACTCACGTGAGGTGGAGTAGTTGTGATAGACACACTAGGTTTGGACTGGGCTATTGAAGTTACAGCATGTGAAAATTTGGCTTTCTTCCGAATAATTGGCTGCACTTCTGGGTCACTCTCAGAGTCCTCACCTAAATCTACAGATGCCGGCCTTTTAACTCCTGTCAGCGAGGGTGAAAGAGAAGAAGCAAGAGTGTTAGACGCAGAGTCAGAAATATAGCTCTCTCCCTGGGATAGATCCTGCGGGCTAGCAGAATCTTGGGCCATGGAATCAGATTTAGATGAAGAAGAAGTATCAGTAGTGTGAACAAAGAGTTGCTCTTGTTCAAAGAAATTACCTCCTTCATTACCTTGTCCAGCAAAGGGATCAGAATCAGCATGTGGAGTAGGTTGTCTTTCCCTTTGACCGGCAGAGGTTTGACCGTGAGAATGGCCATCATCATCTTCATCACTAAGAGGCTCGTTAGGAATCCTTTGAAATGCGTCAGCATGTGCAGATGGATTCTGAGCATGTGATGATACGTGCGAGGTCCCCGCCATTGAAGTAATACCTGCATCATACTGAAGCCACACTTGAATATTAGCAGGAATAGTCATCAGTTTACCGTGATGTTTATCCTGATTAGCAATTGTTGTGAGTGACTTGGTGCCCATGCCCAGTGATGCAGTTGTTTACTCGTTGCAAATACCTGTCTTATAGATAAAGCATCAGTCGGTACTAAATGATTAATAAGCATTTGTAAGAAACGAGGATACCAGCATACAACATCAGTAGTTGTAAGGTCTCTGCTTGCAGATGATCCCATTGTAGCCACTATTTCTGAAAGAATGATTTTTCCATAATTAATGTCCAGTTCACGGGCTAGGGAAACTGCAAAGACTTGCATGGGAATTGGAATATGATGATAATCTTTTTCGCGCGCCCGAAAACATCTTGTGATGGCCTCGAAAAAGTAATTCCATTCCACATGGAAGTATTGTTTCTGGATGGTGCCAGTTGAGATCCGTCCAGAAGGAGGATAGCATCCAATCTCCTCAAAGAACTTGAGACGATCTGCCGTTGGAGGTTCAGGGTCATAAACATCTTTGACTGGGAATCCCAGAACCCTGTTGAACACTTCCTCCGTAACTTCATATTCCTGACCCGCCAAGGTAAACCTGAAACCATAGGGGGTAGATTTGCTCCCAAAAGTAACCACACTAGTCCATAATTGCTGTAAAGCATCATGGACTAGTGTTGGTTGTGCAGTAAAAGAAACACTAGCCTTGGAGTACAAATTGAGAAATCGTACCCAAAACTTGAAGCGCGGGAGATGATCACCAATTTCCGTAGTAATGTTAAAAAAATTATTTTTCGCAAGGGAAGATTGGTGAGCCATTTTAATAAAAATATATTCCTTGAGTTAAGGTTTGATTTGAGAAAAACAAATAAAGCCAACAATTAATCAAGGAAAAATAAAACACGTAAATTAATTAATTCCTTTTAGAGAACCGAGAAGAAGATCAGCGAATAGCACTAAACTTCGGAATTAACTACTGCAAATACGACATCAAATGCAACCCAATCCACTAATTACTGCAACCCAAATAAGCGGTATAAAAACTAAACTATATATGCAATTAACCGTGATAGTTGTGTGTATATGCGTGTATATATAGCAATCTTAGCAAATTAACAGACACGATCAAATACACAAACACATGCAATTAGGAACGCAAACAGAGAATAGTAAACTAAAATCGGGCAGCAATTCGTGGTATGTAAGAGATTTGACACAATCGAATGAACAGGGCTTTGAATGTTTGAAATCGCAGGGAGGGAGGGTGGGGACTGTAAAAGATTAGGGTTAAAAACAATTAGGTAAAAGTGAAAAATTTACACGAGTTAGAGATCTATATATAGGCATGAATGAGCAAAGACAAAAATACCCCTGTGAAAACAAGAAAAAATGCTAAGTACGCACTGGGGAACCTAAGTCGAATACTATCTCGAACATTTAAGTCGAAATTCGAGATGAGTTTCGAGATAGAGACTATCTCGAACATCAAGTCGAAATTTGAGATAAAATTCGAGATAGACACTAACTCGAACAAATAACCACTTAATCAATTAAAACAGCATAATAACCCACCAGGGAATCCCATCTCGAATATCAAGACAAAATTCGAGATGAGTTTCGAGTTAGGAGTTAACTCGAAAAATCTCTTAAAAACTCAATAAAATTTCAAGTACAATCCTGGGAACTCTATCTCGAACATCAAGTCGAATTTCGAGATAATATTCGAGATAGAGACTAACTCGAATATCAAGTCGAAATCCGAGATAATATTCGAGATAGAGACTAACTCGAACATCAAGTCGAATTTCGAGATAATATTCGAGATAGAGACTAACTCGAACATCAAGTCAAAATTCGAGATTATATTCGAGATAGAGACTAACTCGAACATCAAGTCGAATTTTGAGATAGAGACTAACGCGAACATCAAGTCGAAATTCGAGATAATATTCGAGATAGAGACTAACTCGAACATCAAGTCGAAATTCGAGATAATATTCGAGATAGAGACTAACTCGAACATCAAGTCGAAATTCGAGATAATATTCGAGATAGAGACTAACTCGAACGATTTCCCAGACTTGGAATTTTGAACAGGCATACTGGGAATTGTAACTCGAAATTCAAGTCAAATTTCGAGATAGACCTTATCTCGACTACTCTTCCCAGACTTAGAATTTTCAAAACTTCACTCCTGGAAGCCCAACTCGAAATTCAAGTCGAATTTCGAGATGAGTTTCGAGATAGACTCTAACTCGAAATTTTGAAGATACTTGGAATAATTTGGCAATTTTTGCAAATAAAAACAACAATTAAATTTTGCCAAATTAATATAAATATCAATTCAAGGATTTTTAACAAAACAAATAATTAAAAATATTCCTTGACAATTCTAAGGCCTCTAAATTAATAAAAATTACATGAAAAACACAGGTAAATTCATCTAAAAAATCATGAAAAATTTAGAGTAATATGAATTTAACTCCCCCTATGATCATGCAATCTAACCAGCATAAATTCAAAGTTATAACCAATAATTACACATAAAACACAGTGAATTTATGTAAAATAACACCACATGCATCCTATAATACTCATTAATTAACCATTTTAAAGTCTAAGTCCATAATGATTAATTAGCATGCAGAAGTGATATTTTGAGCAATTGTAGAGATTATTTACATATGTTTTCAACTATGCACAAACAAAATAGGCAATTGTCAAGACTAAAAACATATGAACATGATTAAAACTGGAATTTTACAGATAGGAGAAATTACCAACTTGTGTTAAGCATCCCCAATTCACCAACCAACCTAGTGAATGTTACTTCATCAAGAGGTTTAGTGAATATATCTGCAATTTGTTGCATTGTGGGCACAAAATGTAACTCCACAGTCCCCTCCGCGACATGTTCTCTAATGAAGTGATACCTGATGTCTATATGCTTGGTTCTTGAGTAGTCTACAGGATTGTTGGTCATGGCAATGGCAATTGTGTTGTCACACATGATTGGGATCTTTTTGTGCTCCATGCCATAATCTTTCAATTGGTTCCTCATCCATAGTATTTGAGCTACACAGCTTCCAGCAGCAATGTACTCAGCTTCAACAGTAGAAGTAGATACTGTGTGTTGCTTTTTGCTTTGCCAGGACACCAATCTTCTGCTAAGAAATTGACATGTACCAGATGTGCTTTTCCTATCAATCTTGCAACCTGCATATTCTGAATCTGAATAGCCAATTAGCTTAAAACCTGTATCTCTTGGGTACCAAATCCCTAGATTTGATGTGCCCTTGAGATACCTAAAGATTCGTTTGACGGCTATGAGATGTGATTCTCTAGGATCCACTTGGAACCTTGCACACAAACAAGTTGCGAACATAATATTGAGTCTACTTGTAGTTAAATAGAGGAGTGAGCCAATCATACCTCGATAGCTTGTGATGTCAACTGGTTTACTTCGTGGCTGTTGCCATGGGAGTCTTAGTTGTTGATGCATCTTCTAGATTATACTTCTTGAGTAAAACTTTGATTTACTTGGACTGATAGATAAAGATTCCATTTTTTTTCTGACTGATCTGTAATCCAAGGAAGAATGACAGCTCTCCCATCATGCTCATCTCATACTTATCATGCATTAACTTGGCAAATTTCTCGCACAAGCACTTATTAGATGACTCAAAAATAATATCATCCACATAGACTTGAACAAGTATTAAAATCACATTTTACATTTTTATAGAACAATGTTTTATCAATTACTCCCCTAGTAAAACCACTTGCAATTAAGAACAAGGATAGGGTTTCATACCATCGTCTTGGGGATTGCTTGAGGCCATAGACAGCTTTGAATAGAAGATACACAAAATCTACAAGTTCTGGATCAATGAAGCCAGGAGGCTGTTCCAGATACACTTCTTCTTCTAACTCTCCATTCAGGAAGGCACTTTTCACATCCATCTGAAAAACCTTGAAATTCTTGTGTGCTGCAAAGGCCAAGAACATCCTGACTGCCTCAAGTCTTGCAACTGGAGTATAGGTCTCATCATAATCTATCCCTTCTCATTGAGAATAACCTTTCGCTACCAAACGAGCCTTGTTTTGTGTTTCAAGTCCGTCTTCATCCAGTTTATTTCTGAATACCCACTTAGTTCCAATTACTGATCTGTTCTTCGGTCGGGGTACCAGCTTCCAAACTTTCTGCCTTTCAAACTGATTGAGCTCCTCTTGCATTGCAATCACCCAATCAGCATCACCAAGAGCTTCTTCTATTTCTTTAGGTTCAAGCTTGGATAAGAACCCAGAATATAAGCAAATATTAGCCATGTCAGCTCTTGCAGTTCTTCTAGTAGTCACACCAGCATCTGGATCACCAATAATTAATTCAAACGGATGGTCTCTACTCCATACACGTTCTCTTGGAAATTGTCTTGATGATTCAGCTTGACTTTCTGAATTGTTGTGTTGACTACTTGTGTTATTTCCACTAACTCCCCCTGAGTTAGTGCCAGCTCCTACAGAACTAGTGTCATCTCTTCTTGAGCCTTGAACACTTGTCCTTGAGCTGCTATTTACTCCCCCTGAGTTGTTGCCGGATCGTGCGGAAGAAGTTTCTTCTGATCTTATAGGATTCGATTGTCCATTAGACTCAGGTGTTTCTTCATGAACACTTGGAACATTTGAAGTGACAACCAACTCAGGTTCATCTTCGAGTTCATCTAAGTCCAGATTCTGAAATTTTAGGGACTCAGGTTCACTAGAATCTTTAGATATTGATGGGAGTTTGGTATCGTCGAATCTGACGTTGTAGCTTTCAGTCACTTTTCGATCATTCACTAAGAATACCCGATAAGCTGCCACCACATCTGTAGAATAACCAACAAAGATTCCTTCACGAGCTTTTGCTGCAAATTTGCCGAGATTTTCATCGTCTATAAGTACATAGCATTTAGCTCCAAAAACATGAAAGTAATTGACTGTTGGTCTTCTGTTGTTCATTAGTTCACATGGCGTCTTTTCTTTATCTTTTATGATCAGGGTTCTATTCTGAGTGTAACACACTGTACTCACTGCTTCGGCCCAAAAGTATAGAGGAAGTTTTGAATCATACAACAATGTTCTTGCTGCTTCAACCAATGTTCTGTTCTTCCTTTCAACTACTCTATTTTGCTGTGGAGTTCTCGGGGCTGAGTACTGACGACGTATTCCCTTAGATACACAAAAGTCATTCAGCACTGCGTTTTTAAATTCAGTGTTATTGTCTGTTCTAATCGTCTTCACAGTAAGTGTTGAAACATTCTCAATTTGATGATGTGATCAATGATTAGGAAAGGTACTTCGTCTTTCGTCATTGCGAAAAATACCCATGTATACTTGGAGAAGTCATCCACGATTACCAATGCATATCTTTTCCTAGATAAGGATAAAACATTCACTGGGCCAAACAAATCCATATGAAGAAGTTATAGAGGCTCAGTGATACTAGAAATTTTTTTACTTTTATGCGATGCTCGCTTTGACTTTCCCATTTTACAAGCTTCACAGAGTCCTTTAGGAGCAAACTCCTTCTGAGGTAGATCTCTTACTAATTCTTGCCTCGCGAGAGCATTTATCGTTTTGAAGTTTAAGTGAGATAGCTTCTTATGCCATAACCAGCTTTCATCATCTGAAGCCTTGCTGTAGAAACAGGTCACTTCATTCTGGTTTGCCGAATCCATATCAGCAACAAACAGATCTGCCTTTCGAACTCCTCTTAAAGCCAACGAACCTTCCTTAATGTAAGTGATTGACACGCCTTTCTTATTGAAGACAATTTCGTATCCTTTGTCACAGAATTGACTGATACTCAACAGATTGTGCTTCAATCCCTCAACAAAAGAAATATCTTCAATGATGACATTACCAGTCTTCAGTTTGCCATATCCCTTTGTTACACCTATACTGTCATCTCCAAAGGTAACATAAGGGCCAACCTTCATAACCAATTCTGTAAGCAGGGACTTGTTTCCTGTCATATGCCTCGATGCTCCACTATCTAGCACCCATATAACTTTATTTCTATTTCGCTTAATGCCCTGCAATGACAGATTGGTTAGGCGTTCTTCGGAACCCAACTTTGATTGGGCCCGACTTTTCTATAAGATCGAGAATTATCAGATGTAATAACAGGAGATGTACTTTTCTTAACATTACTAGAGCTTTTGACTTTGTCTTTTCCTTTTTCAGACTTGACAGATTTTTCAGTCTTAGGAGAAGGCTTGTCACTCCTTACTTTAGAAGGACTGGCAGTCTTAGCTCTCACATGCTTCTTCTTGACATTAGAACTAGTAGCAGTATTTAGACATGTTTGACTAGTTACATTCATCAAGTTCACAAACGTTTGCATGACGTTAAAAGTGCATGGCATACAATTAGGTTACCACATTGTGTATGATTCTGATGCATGTTATTCATTGAGTGTGGTATAGGCATGGCATGTGCAACAGGAATATTCATCTTAGATTTACATGCATAAAAAAGATGTTCAGTAGATTTACAGTGATAACATGCTTTCTTTACTCGTTCTGCCTTAACCTCTTTTATGCCTTTTTCCTTTTTACTCTGTTGTTTAACAGCCTTAGCTCCTAATCCTGGTCTAGATTCTTCTCTAGGGGATTTGATTTTAACTTGCTTAATAGGAGTTACCGGTTGTTCTTTCTGGCGATCTTCCATTTCAATCTCATATCTAACTAATAATTCAGTCTCTTCTTCTTCTTGAGGAACAAAGTGTATAAAGATAGGTTTGACAGTAGATTTAAGAATGCTCGGTATTTCATTTTTAATCTTACTGGAACTAGTATCTATAGGTCTCTTTCCTTCCTTCTTTGATAAGTTAGAATAGTCAAGTCCTATACCGATTCCAGTTATCTTTTTAAATGTGTCACTATCAACATTCACTTTACTAGCAGCTAGTTTGTAAGCTTCACATTTAGTTTCTAACTCAGCTAGTTTGTTCCTTAGACATGCTTCTATTTCTTCCTTAAGGTTGAGCTTGTGTTCCAAAGATTTGATAGAGTCTCTTAGAGAAGTATCTACAGTGCAAGCAGCCTCTAACTCTTTCACTTTTGCCTCAAGCATTCTGCATTTGGCAAAAAGTGTTTTCTGTTCCTTTTGAGAAGGATTTAGGCTTTTGCACAACATATAGATCTCTTCACTAAGAGCCCCATTCTGTGCCTTATAATCATCAATAGGCATTTCCTCTTTAAGGGTTAGAACTGGTACCTCTGTTTCATCTGATGTCTCAGCCATGAGGGCAAAGTTTGCTACATGAGTAACTTCTTCCTCGTCTGAATCATCCCAAGATCTTCCTTCTGTCACAACTAAAGCTCTTTTTCCATGTCTTTCCTTCACTAGGGATTCATACTTGCTTTTGAGGGCTTCATATATTTCTTTGGGATAAGTCTGTTTCGGCTTCTTGCAGTCGGTAGCAAAGTGTCCAGTTTCACCACAGTTATAGCATTTGAACTTCATTTTGAAATCCAAAGGTGATTTGTAGCTGGTACTCTTGCCTTTTTCTTTGTAACCTGAAGAATTACCACCACCCTTAGTAACCCGATAGAAAGATGAAGATTTTCTTTGTGGTCGGTTACTCTTTCTGAATCTTATATTGCTGAACTTCCTTGCCATGTATGCCACGACACTATCATCCATGTTGTCCAACTCTTCTTGGGTGAAGTAGTCATCATCACTATTAGAGGTGCACTCATCATTATTTTCAACTTGATGTGATGCAGGTGATGATCTAGGTTTTTCTTCAACTATAGCCTTTTTAGACTCTTCCTCATCAGCAACTAATCCTGATGCAGCTTCCTTTCCTCTTGAATCGTTGTCCCATGCTTGATCTTGAAGGGTTTCCAGCTCATAGGTCTTTAGAATTCTATAATATTCTTCCAGAGAAGTTGTATGCAAATCTTTGGTTTCTCTAACAGCGTAGACTCTATGTTCAATGCTCTTTGGCTGGTTCCTTAGATATCTCATATTGACTTCAACCATGGGGAGAGTTACACCTCTCAGATTCAAATCTAACACCAACTGACTGAATCTTAGATAGACATCTGTTATGCTTTCTCCTTTTCTTATTCTAAAGGTATCATACTCCACTTGAGTATAAGTGTCTTGTTGCTTCTGATCTCTGCAGTTCCTTCCATGACGACCTCTATTTTATCCCAAATCTTCTTAGCTGTAGTCAAGCCTTTGACTATATTAAACATTTCATGATCTAGAGATTCCATCAAGGTTTGTCGTACGGAAGTATCGAAAGCTATTTGCTCCTTATCAGCATCTGAAAAATCCGCTGCCTTTTTAGGCTCAGACCGTTGTGGCACAACCTTATCTCCTTCCATATGCTCAGGAACAACAACCATTGGAACAAATTTACCTCTGTCAAGGACTTCCAGATATTCAGGATTGACTGTCTCAAGATAGAGTTTCATTCTCACAACCCATTCTTCATAGTGATCTCGGTTGAACATTGGAATCTTGAATACATTTTTAGGTGCCATCTTAATGTGGATTTAAAGTAGAGATAATAAACTTTTCTTATTACTTGAGTAGTAATTAAAAGAAAATCGAATTATCTCCAAATAAATCAAGGTTCAAATTCTGATCACAAAAAATTTCTAAGTACCTAAGACTAGGCTATGTAGAATATCTATGTAGAACTTCTGCCTAAGTCGAAATTCTCCAAGTAGAACTTTTGTCCAAGTCGAACTTCACCAAGTAGAAACTCAAGTCGAAATTTCCAAGTAGAATATTCGAAGTAGAAAATCTCAAGTAGAAACTCTATGTAGAACTTTTGTCCTTGGAATAAATTTGCTGCAGGTCACTTTAGCAGGTCACTTTAATATTGAATAAACAATATTACTTTTCACACTTTTTGACTTTTGTGACTTTTCTCACCTAACTCACCTAACCCACGTGCTAGGTACTGAATATCTTTTGTAATACTTTTTGCTGTGAGATATATGTCAAATCAAAAGCCAATAACACCTTTTTCACTTTTTTTCTTTTTGAAAAGGAAATCAAAAAGTTGCTGGGTTTGTGTTCTTTAACAAGAACAATGATGAACACTCAGGAACACCAAATATCAAAGTACCCAGATTAATTCACAAAAATTATCTAAAATCCATCCAAGCTAAATAATCGCACCTGGAGTATTTAAATAATTTTTCGGATGAGTTTTCACTATAAACGAATTAAGGCCCACTTTTTGAGAAAAATCGAAAAGTAGTTCTAGAAGATGAAAACTCACAAATCTTCTACCAAACACAAGGATCTATGTTTTGTATGTTAAACATGAAGCTCTGATACCAATTGTTAGGTCCAAATGTGTTGAGAGGGGGGGGGGTGAATACAACTTTTTGAATTTAATAAGCAATAAATACCATGTAATAAATGAACACAATGATTCAAGGAATATATGTCTTATATATAACTTGAAAGGGTTGCTACAACATTCATTACAATGTACACCAGAAGTAAAGAGAGTAGTAAATGATACTAAGCTCTGTGAATACTCTCTCTATCTTTTACAAGTGTTTATTTTGAAAATATTGCTCTCTTTAAAATAATACACGAGTACTTCTATTTATACTACTTGTAATCTATGTCCTGTAGTCTTCAAAGACTAAGATATACGTGGACCAATGATGTCCACATAAATCTTATCTTATCTTGAAAGCTTGGAAATCTGCCAATTAGATGATGCCATGTGTCATGTTGAAACTGCCCTCCATGTAGAACATCTACTTGGTCATCTCGAACATTAAGTAGAACTTCTACATAAGAATATTCTACTTGGCCATCTCGAACATTTAAGTAGAATTTCTACATAGGAATATTCTACTTGGCCATCTCGAACATTTAAGTAGAATTTCTACATAGGAATATTCTACTTGGCCATCTCGAACATTTTGTACTTAGAGAATATTTCCACTTCCAGAATTTCTACTTGGCTCTAAGTAGAAACTCATCTAGAATTCCTAGATGGGGATTTCTACATAGATTCCCTTGTAAGTACTTAGAGAAATTCTGGGCTTCAACTTCAAACTTCAATGCAACATCTTGAACTTGTGATTTCTTTATGTCTTCCATATTCTTCAACAAGCTCTTGAACATGGATCTCTATTACTGACATAAACTTGCTATCAATGTCCTGACACTTGATGCAATGGTCTGATTCATAAGTGACTAGTCTTGATAGTGTCTTTGCTTCTTGAATAGATTACCATATTCAATTAGTAATGTGGCTTTCCAATTATTGATTTCCTTCTTGTTCACTTGAAATCAATTAGTCTTATTGATACTGATAGTTATGATCTTGAATCTTTAAGTTACAAATCACTGAGGCATGAACAACTCTGTCTTGAACTTCTTTCAATGATTTCTTCTTTGTTTGATCATAGTTAACATGTTGAATTGTATCAATTACCTTGTCTTCATTTAACATTGATTTCTTTGTGGCTTCATGTTCTTGATTGTCTTCCGGTTAAGTATCTTTTCTTTTAGTCGAGTTACATAAGTTATAGTGTTACAAGTTTAGACACTCTGCCTTTCAGTTACAGATTTTATCTTGTTTAGCATGGCAAGCATGGCATGGGTGTTGTATCTAATACATGCATACATCATTAATCTAATTAAAGCATGCATCTTCTACTCTACACATACATTCCATACAACATATGTAAAGAGCGTGAAAATAAACGTGCAATGGTTATGGCCCAATCCTATGTGATCTTTTCAAGATAATGAAAAGATCAAGGTCAATCTATGGGGTAATAAGTAACTATTACATATGTCTTCTCTATTGCTTTCATTGACTCCTTAGCCTCCATGGATTGCCTCCTTGTTCCCCTTGTCCTTCTTGGATGTTACATTAATAACTATACTAATGAACTTACAAAAGAACTCGAGTTACATTCGAGATAAATAATTATAAATAGAAAACGACTTGCAAATCGTATTTATTACAAACCAAAAGAACAAACCATTACAACTAGGGTCTGAAGGCCATAACCATGCACCATGCTCAATTAACCATTAAAGAACATGTAAAATCATATATAAGAGTATGCCATATCATATATCTCATGATCCAATCATCAAACATCATATATGGCTAAATCAGAAAAATCAGAAAATTTCAGAAAAACAGTAAATCGCATTTTTGAAGGCTTAAACGATGTCAGAATGCGAAAACAAAACTTCTGGCAAGGTCTAATGACGATGGAAAACATATTATGGGTCAAAAACGGACACCAGAAACACTTTCCGCTGCAGTTTCTTTTCTAGCTTTAACAAAACGATTCCAATCAAACTATTGCTACTGACTATCATATCATATATAATCAGACATTACATATACATATAAACTGATCATATAACAATTATATAATCAATCCAAATCCAATTCAGATTCTGTTTATACAACATCATTAACCCACTGTTCTTCCAATTCTGATTCAATCTAAGCATATTATAAACATGGCAGGCATGGTATCATCATATCATAATATTAACAGATTCATTATATCATTCATATAACATAACTGTATCATGGCAGATTCATCAAACATGCATACTAGTATAAAATACAGTAAACACGTAACCAAATCAACCCCTTATACACGTAGCTCTGATGCCATTATTGGGATCCGAGGCATAAAACGCAGCGGATAAACGTAAATATAACAAAATTCGGAACCCAAACTCAGGATCCAAGTATAAGATTGGATAGATTATGGTGAAACAGAATTATACCTATTAAGATCTTGACTTTCACGAACTCAACAGAGATCCTAGCTTTCTCGACTTGTGTCTACCTCTCGAAAAACACCTTTATGGTATCCACACGAGCACCTTTCAAGAACGTCTCACGATCTTGACTGCGGAATGGACGTACTAGCCTCCCTCTTGATAATTCGAGTTATTTGTTTCTGCCTCCTTTGTTGCTGCCCCCTCTAGGGTTTTTTTCCTTCAAAAACGTAATAGCCTCTTAACCCTTCATTATCTATTTATAATGGCTGATTAATAGGCTCATAACAGCAAAACCAAACCCATGTAGGTATATGATTAAATAATAAAATGAATTTCTATTATTTAATTAATAACTAAGTCATACTTAATTATTATGGGCAGAAATACTCCTCTAATTTGAATTTATATTATCTAAATTAATTAAGTCTCACTTAATTAATATAATAAAATTCAAATAATCATCAATTAATTTAAATCTATAATTTAAATTAACTATTCCTCTAAGTGCTCCATGCGTGTGACCCTATAGGCTATTATTTAATTGACAATAATTTTATTCTCCAATAAAATTATAAACAATGAGCGGTATCTAGTAATACATCATTGCTACCCAATTAAACAATAATTAAATCGTGATTCGATAAAACCTTTCGTGATTAATGTTTCCGTATAATATAATCCTTTTAACCATATATATTATAGATTAAACTCGAGGCATGTATTTAGTCATCCTCTTCAACATTTAATCCGGGTTTACTTGATCCATGAGTAGACTATGAAAAACAAATCATTATTTGAGCACGGCCATGCATTTTATAGTCTCACTCAATCAAGTGGCCAATAATATCTCTCCTAATTATATGAGGGTTAAATCCTTTATCTATCATTCATATTTCTCATACGACTCATGATATACCCGATGTCCACTTTTATCATCACCTGGTCAAAGGTAACTTTTAATGTTGTCAAAGTATATTAATCCTCGTATAGAAATATAATGATCTCAAGTCAGAGGATCGTTACACCATTATCACTGTGAGTTTTTCTTATGATTTTATTAAACATGAAGAATCTCACTATGGGTCTGTCCAGTACCATGTACTCCTACATGTACCTATGTATTGACTTTAGTATCCCCATACTTATAACCAATGATATGTGGTTATCTATCAAACAACATACTAGTCTATTTATGTATTATTATTGTCCTATAATAATAATACTCAACTAGGGACCTTTAAGAATATGATATATTATATAATCTCAAGTTCAAGTCATGTATTTAAACTATACAATGTGTATCATGATTCTAAGGACATTTATTATGCTAACAAGTATATCACAGTAATTAAAGTCATAATAAATACGTTTATTGAATAATCAAATGACATAAAGGTTTATTAAAAGAAACAATGTATTGCCTCTAGGGCACCTACACCAACACATCTAACATCTCAGCAGAAGTGAAATTTTTATATAGCTCATGAAGTTCTTTATTAGTCTCATACTCTAACAAAACATCATTTTCAAGAAGAGACTCAATTAAATTACCCTCAAGATTCATTATATGAATGCAACACACAAAAAATGAAGAAATAAACAACTATGGATGCACTACACTACGTGAATTAATCTAAATTGTACGTACATCTTTCCTCCAGCAATCATCACAATTATAAGATGGAAAGAAATAAAATACAATAAAGAAAATTTAGATGATGTGTTCCTATATGATATGTGACTGATTCAACAAATTGGTTTTTAACAAAACAAATAACTAACTAATTTTTTTGGTTTTTTTTTTGAATATTTAATTTTTTTTGGATTTTTTAAATATTTATGAGAAAAAAACAAAATTTAGAGAGGTGATATGGAATACTGAAAAGTGCTTTCCAAAAATTTCTAAAGAGACAACGATGCCTTTTAACGATCTTCTTGTCCAAACTTTTCTCCGCTTCACAAATCCTTAAAAAATACAAAGAAAAACAAGAAACTAATCCGAAGAATTAAATATTAAGGAGTAAAAATTACCAATAGTCCCCGGCAGCGGCGTCAAAAACTTGATGTGTAAAAATACTGCAAGCGAACAGTGTTTAATTGTAGCAATCACATATCGAACCTCGGAGACTATGAAATTTCCAAACCCTAACAAATAAATCAGGCAGACTAGGCAAATAATTTTGAGATGAGATTTGTTTAACCTAATAAGCAAATAAAAACAAATAAATATGGAAAACCTAGGAATCTGAATCCATCAATCAATTACAATTAATATCCAACTTGCCCTAAAAATCAATTCTCTTTCTTCAAAAATCAAATATCAATTAACGAGACAAGCATATACTATGAAACTTATTATCTAACAATAACCCATCAAAACTTCATGGAGCAAGCATAGGCTATGAAAAATAAATTCGGTAACAATAATATATCAAAATCACTTTGTTAATCAAATAATTAAGCACCATGAAAAATTATGAGAATCAAATAATAGGAACAAACAAATACTAAAAATAATCAACTAACTTCACCTTCATCCTAGGGCTAGAGAATTAGCTAGACATGCTTGAAGAAGAAAATAAAGCAACTAATATAAGACATGCAAATAACGGAAAAAGTGTTTGAGATATAAAAACTTATTTGTATTGAAAGAGCAAGACAATAAAATTACTTTACTCCTACTCCTGATTATTGAAAACTAAAGTTAAAGTTAAGGTTCAAGGTCCAGGTTCTGAAATACAAGAGAGGAGTCTCATATATATAGGGAAAATAATGTAGGTCTTCTATATCGATTACAAATTGAATTCTAAAATATTTCCTTCCATTCCTTTTTCTTCTCCAACAAGCATTCGATTTTTTCTCTAATTGTATTGCCTCCAAGTAATTCCACCTCCTTCCTTCTCCTTTTTCTGCTACAGTTCTGATTTTAATTAATTTCCTACAAAATAAAATAAAAATAATTAATTAACTAATAAAATTATGAAAATAAACATAAAATAAGTATTAAAGATGTATTAATTATGGACCCATCAGTTAATAAAAATCATGATAAATCTAGCATAGTATATATGATTAGACCTATCATGCTTCTTTCTTAACTTAGCAGAAATTTCATGTAGCAATATAGATAATAGATCATGATATTTGTCAAACAAGACACTATATGCTATTTGTTGCATGCTAGATGTTATGGCATCAAAATTACTAATTTTACCACTAAAGCATTTTATTATAGCATCAAAGAAATAAGGTCATTCTCTTCTAAGATGTTTTCTAACTACATGTCATAAATTAATGTCAGGATTTGCATAATTAACAGCCCTAAGCATGTTCTTAATATCTAATTCACTGGGTACATTATCAGTATTATTAACAGGCAAATCTAAATATTCATTTAAAATTAAAGTAGTAAGAATGTACTCTTGTCCTTTGCAGTTGAATTTGATGCTTGAGAAGTCATCAACAACTTCTGCAGAGGTTCAAAACTCGTCCATCAGATTGCAGATTATAGTGTGTGCTTCCTTCAATGCCTTTTGTACCTTGCAACTTTCCAGGAATTGCATCAATGGATGAAATTTCCTTGAAGCCTCTTCAACCACAGTGCAAGCCATAAAATTATTTAGCTTGTAGATGAAACCGGCTTGTGATACTTTCTTGGATGAAGATGCCATTTCTTTGAGTAGAAGATTAAGAGAACAAAAGCTTTGAAGATATTAAGAAGATTGAGTACTTAGAAATTGAGAGAAAATTAAGTGCAGAGAGAAATGGTTAGAGATTGAGTTCGTAGATTGAGAGAGAGAAAGAGATAAAGAAATCGTTAGTAAAGTTGCAAGTAAAAAATAAAAGTTGTTTTAATCTCACTATTTATATTTACTGAGTTCTCAATCAATTTCTTACTCAAAATAGATCTTAATCGACCGTTGGAGGAAAAATAAAAAGTAGAAATTACCAATTTTGGCAATTGACTGTTATACATACAAGAATGTATGTATAAATCAATTGATAAAATAAGTAATCAATGGCTAGATTTTGTACAGGTCGATTGATGACATGGACCCCTTAAATTCCAGGTCATCGATTGATAATTTACTTATTCATCGATAGGTACTATTATCCGTCGATAAATAAATATATCATCAATTGATATATCTATCTGGCGATAGCTTCAGAAATCCATTGATATATAAAATATTTATCAATTCATAATCAATAGATTAACATAGTCAATGGTTACAATCTAAAAATCAATATATATATATATATATATATAACTTGTCAGACATTTAATAGATTAAACATAGTTAGGCATACCTAAATCACAGACCAATATATTGAAAGTAGATTCATCTAATGGTTTTATAAAAATGTCTACAAGTTATCTTTCACTAGGGACAAAATATAATTCAACGGTATCATTCATTACATGTTCCCTAATGAAGTGATACTTTATGTCAATGTGTTTGGTTCTGGAATGTTGTACAGGATTTTCTGTTATTGCAATGGCACTTGTGTTATCACAGAAAATAGGAATCTTGTTCATGTTGAACCCATAGTCAAATAGTTGCTTCCTTATCCATAATATTTGTGCACAGCAACTTCCAGCTGCAATGTATTCAGCCTCTGCAGTGGATGTAGACATTGAGTTTTGCTTCTTGCTAAACCATAATACAAGTTTATTTCCTAGAAATTGACAGGTGCCTGTGGTACTTTTTCTGTCAATTCTGTAACCTGCATAGTCTGCATCTGAATAACCAATTAGATCAAATCTAGAATCTCTAGGGTACCAAATTCTAAGATTTGGTGTTCCTTTGAGATATCTAAATATTCTTTTTATTACAATCAAATGATATTCTCTAGGATCAGCCTGAAACCTAGCACAAAGACATGTAGCAAACATTATGTCTAGCCTACTTGCAGTTAAATAAAGTAATGAGCCAACCATGCCTCTATAACTTGAAATGTCCACTATAGCTTTCTTAGTATTCAATTCAAGTTTAGTTGCAGTGCCAATGGGAGTTTTTGCAGAAGAACATTCATTTAAATCAAATCTCTTTAATAAATCAGAAATATATTTGGTTTGATTTATGAAAATACCATCTTTGACTTGTTTAACTTGCAAACCAAGAAAATAGATAAGTTCTCCCATCATGCTCATTTCTTATTTACTCTGTATCAACTTAGCAAACTTTTTCAAAGTTTCTCCTTAGTTGAGCCAAAAATAATGTCATCTACATAGATTTGAACAAGAATAATAGAGCCACTAACATTTCTATGAAAGAGAGTTTTATCAACAGTACCTCTTGTGAAGTGATTCTCAATCAAGAATTTAGATAATCTTTCATACCAGGCTCTAGGTGCTTGCTTCAATCCATAAAGTGCCTTGAGAAGATAGTATACAAATCCAGGATGAATAACATTAATAAAACCATGAGGTTATTCTACATACACTTCTTCCTCTAGTTCTCCATTGAGGAAAGCACTTTTCACATCCATCTGATACACTTTGAAGTTAGCATGAGCAGCATATGCTAGAAAGATTCCGATTACTTTCAACCTTGCAACTAGTGCAAATGTTTTATCAAAATCTATGCCTTCTTCTTGTAAATAGCCTTTTGCTACTAATCTTGCTTTGTTCCTTGTTACTGTACCAAATTCATCCATTTTGTTTATGAACACTCATTTTGTACCAATGACAGACTTGTTCTTTGGTTTGGGCACCAGCTTCCATACCTTGTTTCTTTCAAACTGATTCAACTCTTCTTGCATAGCAATTATCCAATCAGGATCATTCAAGTCTTCTTCAATCCTTTTTCATTCTTATTGAGACAGAAAGCTACTATACAAGCATTCATTTTGAGTTACACTTCTAGTTTTAACACCATCATTTGCATCTCCAATGATCAACTCAAAGGGGTGGCTTCTTGTCCATTTCCCTTGTGGTAGTAAATTTGTCCTTGAAGATGATGCTTCATGATCATTAGAATTGTTATGATCATTGTGATGTGATTGATTATTTGAGAACCCTCCCCCTGAGATGGATACTCTACTTAAAGACTATTGAGCAGAGTTATTATCCATTGAATGGTTATCAATTGATGTATTATCAGTCGATTGATGATTATCAATTGATAAGTTATCTGTTGATGCATTGACATCAATTGATGGAGAGTTTCTAGGTACATGATTTCTTGAGATTTCCATATCATCATCACTTTCTTTATCATTGTTTGTTGATTCATTTTCAAAATGCAATAAGTCATGGTATCCTTCATCAAACAACCCTTGAATCTTCTTATCATCAAAGACTACATGCATAGATTCCATAACAATGTGTAATCTAAGATTGTAGACTCTGTAAGCTTTGATTGTTATTTCATATCCAACAAATATTGCTTCATCAGCTTTGGCTTCAAATTTTCCCAAATTTTCACGTTGATTTCTTAGTACAAAGCATTTGCAGCCAAAGATATGAAGAAAATTAACTGTTGGCTTCTTGTCTTTCTTCATCAATTGATATGGTGTTATGCCTTGTAGATGATTGACCATGAAAATATTTTGAGTGAAACAAGCAGTATTAATTGCTTCTGCCCAGAAATATGTAGGAAGTTTTGCTTCTTCTATCATAGTTCTAGCAGCTTCAATGAAGGTCCTATTTTTCCTTTCAACAACTCCATTTTGTCGTGGAGTCCTTGGAACAGAGAAATGATGAGTGATATACCTTTTTCTTCACAGAATTCTTTCATTGTTGCATTCTTGAATTCAGTACCATTATCACTTCTTATTTTCTTGACCTTCCATTCAGTGCCATTGTTAACATTCTTCACATGATTGATAATCAATTTGCTTGCCTCATCCTTGGAGTGTAAAAAATATACCCATGTATATCTTGTGAAGTCATCCACAATTATTAAGGCATATTTCTTTTTGGCAATTGACATGATGTTGACTGGACCAAATAAGTCCATGTACAATAATTACAAAGGCTTATCAATTGATGATTCAGACTTTGACTTGAATGATGTTTTCCTTTGTGTTCCCTTTTGACAAGCATCACATAGTCCATCCTTGGTGAATTCCATTTGTGGAAAGCCTCTAACCAAATTCTTTCTAACGAATTGATTCATGGCTTTGAAATATAAATGGGCTAGCTTCTTGTGCCAAATCCAACTTTCATCTATATTGGATTTGCTAAGTAAACATGTCAATGAATTTGCCTTTACAAAGTTGAAATCAGCCACATAGATATTTCCTTTTCTTTCAACAGTTAAGAGAATTTCACCAGATTCTTTGTTGGCTATGATGCATGATCCAATTGAAAACCACACACCATTTCCATTATCACATAGTTGACTAATACTGAGTAAATTGTGCCTCAATCCATCAACTAGTGCTACAGGTTCAATGATAACATTTTCTCTTGTAATTGAGCTATATCCCAGAGTAAAACCTTTGTTGTCATCTCCAAAAGTAACTCCTGGGCCAGCCTTTTCCACAAACTTTGTGAGTAGGGACAAATCTCCAGTCATGTGCCTAGAACATCCACTATCCAAATACCAGAGATTTTTTTTCCTGTTTCGCTGCACACACATAAAACAATCAAGTTGCTTTTGGTACCCAAGTTGCCTTGGTCCTCTTTTATTAGTTGCAGCCTGGGCCTTGGTTGCTAACTTTGATTCCTTTTGTTTTGGTGGGTTTAAATCCACTTTAACTTTGGGAGTTGACTTTTGTGGCTCAAATACCTTGGAACTCATGGAAGATATATCATGCACATTCTCATACTTAACATTTTGACTTGCATGATTGTTATTAGGGATATGCATGTTTCATGGCATTCCAGGCATGTTCATATTGGCATATGCAAAGAAAGGATTGTACATGTATGGAACTTGTGCATAAGGCATATGAACATTGGGTGCAACCAAATTAGAAGACATGGCACTCATGAGCATAAGATTGGTAAGCATGGCATTAGCAGACATGACATGTGCATTTAAATTATTTAAAGATATGGAATTCTTTTCTTTCTTGCATTGTATAAAAAACTGATTTACACTACCACATTTAGCACACACCTTCCTAGGTGCATAAATATCAGGTGTATAATTATTGTGCTTGTTTATGCCTTCTTTCCCATTCTTATTTTTCTTCTTTTTCTCAGACTTAGGGTGAATGATTTCAACAGGTGCTATCCCTTCTAATTTCTCTTTTAATTGCTTCTTAGATAAGCTACCAATGTTGATCTTTTCAACCTTAGTCTCAACTTGATTCTTGGTTTTCTTAACAAACTTAATAGGGGTGCTAAAGTTGTTCTTCTTATTATCCATTGATACTCTACTTGTCGATGGATGCTTATCAATTGATTCAGCATCAATCCATTGATAATCCTTATCAGTTGATAAAGGATTAGCAGTCGATTGATCTTTATCCATTGAAGTATCAACCAATGGTTTGCCTACTTATTTATGGGATTCTCCTAGATTATCTACACCCTGAACATCAATAATTTGTTTGGAAAGTTTTAGCAGACTTGTTCTATTTATTAATGGTTTCAATTTCTCTAGCCAATTATTCTTTTAACAATTCTTCTCTTCTCAAACTATTTACTAGTTCATCTCTAGCATCTTTACTTTCCTGCTTGAATCTATCTAAACAAACAAGTTCATTTTCAAGAAAAGCATTCCTCTCAGCTAAGACATCAATGGTGTTCTTTAACTTGAAGTTTTCTTTGTTTAGAGATTTTAGAGTGACATGCAAATTGTAAACCTCATTAGACATTTCATTAATGGTACTATTGCATTCATCTTTTGAAAGCTCAGAAAAGTTAGTAGCTAGTACCTGATTTGGTGATGAACTAGCTTTTTCATCTTCATGGTTGGCCATTTGAGCTAGATTGATGAATTCTTTAGAATCACTATCCTCAGTAGCCCAGTCTTTTTCTTCAGTTACAAAAGCCTTTTCTTTTTGTTTAAGCAGGTCAAAGTATTTCTTTTTGTAGTCAATACCATCATATGACTTTGCCTTTTCTTGTTTTGGCTTTCTGCACTCATTTGAAAAATGACCAGCCAATCCACAGTTAAAGCATTTGAATTTTGATCTATCAACCAAATTTTTGTTTTAATTGTTACTTCTAAACTGGGATCCAAGCCTTTAAGCATTTGGATTCCTCTTGAATTTCAGCTTTGAGAATTTCCTTGACAGAAATTCAAGGTGCTCATAAATCTCATCCAAATCATCCTGAGAGCATGCTTCATTTTTTTCACACTTGCCATTTCCCTTTACTTTGGATGACTCTTCATCAGTACTAGCCACCATGACAAAGCCTTCTACACAGCCTTTTTCCTTCTTCTCTTCATTTCCCTTGACCATCAAAGCCACAGTTTTCTCTTTTCTTTGATTCTTCTCAATTTCCTCATCTTGTTGGATTTCTAACTCATATGTATTGAGAATATCATAAAGTTTCTCAAGAGTATAATCCTTGAAGTCCTGAGATTGTCTAATGGAGACAGTCATTGGTTTCCATTCCTTTAGAAGAGATTTAAGAAATTTTAGATTTGTATCCTCAGTTGGATAAACCCTACCATATAGCTTCAATCCATTTAACAACTTTTAGAATCTGCTATAGGTGTCATTGATAGACTCTCCACTCTTGAAATGAAATGATTCATATTTTTGTATCAAGAGTTGCATCTTGTTTTTCCTCACTTGCTCAGTTCCTTCACACAAAGTTTGAAGAGTATCACATACTTCTTTTGATGAAGTGCAGTTTATCACATTGTCAAACATATCTTTATTTAGACCATTGAACATAATGTTCATGGCCTTCTTGTCTTTAGGCACTTCATTTTCATCCTCTTCTGTGAACTCAGTGATGAGTTTTAGAACATGTTTGTCAAATACAGGAGTTCCATCAGGATTTACACATGTGACTAGCTTCATGGGAACATGAGGACATTTCTCTATGCAGTTAACATAGGAAGGGTCAATAGAAAGAAGATGCATATGCATTTTCACTTTCCATGTGAAATATTCATCTTTTTCTAGCACTGAAATTTTCATACCTGAATCCTTTTAGCCCATATTGACTGTTCTTGATCTTTAAACTTTCTGTATGTTGAAAGCCTTTCTCTGGTACCAATTATTATTTCCCAGAACAATGTCAATATTTGTAGAAGGGGGGTTGAATACAAATTACCAAAACTTTTGTTATTTTAATATTTTGCTTTTAATGTTTAAGTGTTTTAGAGAAAATATGTAAACAGAATGAAACTGAAAATAAAATGAACAAAGATATTTAAAATTACTGATGGATTGGGTTTTCCATCAGTGTATATTTTTGCTCAAGTTATCTGAGTTAATAAAACTCAACTGCGTTTTTACAAGGTTAGAAAAATGAACCAACTGTTCTTACAAAGTGCTATAAGGCTCAAAAGTTGATTTAAGAAATATTGTCAAACTTCTTTTTATAATAATGCTACCACCCTTGTTTATATACCACAAGTGTGTTTACAATACCTAGAAAAAGTATATAATAAATAATATAAACTAGGATTGTTTCTAATCTATCTTTCATTTTGCCTTTTTCCATTTCTGGAAAAGTACTTCAGACTTCGAAAGACAGCTTCAACTTGAGTCTTCACTGTTATCATAGACTGTCTTCCATAGATGTGCTTTTGTCTGTCAACTTGTCAACTTGTGTTGTGTAGCGCCCTCCCGATCCGGGGTCTAGATCGGGGAGTCACTATCACTCTATATGCATGCACCCTAAATAACAATAATAGAAAATACGCAAAAATATGACCCCGACTACTAGCCTGGACCTTTCAAGGTAATGGTATAAAACAAGCACACAACTACATTCATTTATATTTACATTTACAGTAACAAAATAATATTATTACAACTCCTGCAACAACTCAAAATCTACTAATAAAATACGAGACTAATCAAAGTCATTTCCTTCCAACTCCGCCTTGATCCTACCTGTTCAATGGCAGCCAGCCTAGCATAGTTCATATAAGACATGTTCTTCTTGGTAGTCTGCTTAGTACGTACCATGATTCTCAAAAGTTGTAGAGGTTAGAAAATAAAAGAATGAGCCACAAAAGCTCAGCAAGTAACCATACTGGTTAAAAACAGTTCTACAGAGTTATATAAAGTTTAGAAATCTTTTCTCATAATCATACTTTAAAATCATTACTGGACCTCATTGTCCCATAATTATAATCCAAAAATTCCAGTAAGGGTATTCATTATACGAAAAACTTTCTTTTATGGCTTCACTGGTAGAAGTACAAGATATTTGAAAATTTTAGTTCAGAGTTAATGTTTGTAATAACTGGGGTGTAAGGTATTAAGAGACTGGTAAGTAATAACCATTACAAGGTTTATGAACACTTTGCAGTGGTTAGATGGATAACAGAAAGTAATGTGCATTAATGAAACGAAGTAAGAATCAAAATGTAACTGACAGTTCTATGCTATATAGAGCAGGGTATTATAAGGCATTTCAATATTATTACTAATCATTTCAATAAACATTCTTGTAAAACTATCATTTCATTAGGACTGAATTTTCCAAATCATTTTATAAAACTGTCCTTTCATTAGGACCTTGCTTTCCAAGTCATTTTATAAAACTGTCCTCTCATTAGGACCTTTACTTATTAAAAACAAATCATTTTGATTGGAGTTTTCTCACAACGCCGGACAATACGGGTGATCAGCCACGTAAAGTCCCCATAACGGACCGAAGTCCCTCTGGTCATAAGGAGTACTCATAAAGGCACTTATTGCCATTGGCCTTGGGCTATCTCATTATAGCCATTGACTATCTCATTATAGTCTTCACATAAAAAGTGCTGGACCGGCGTCACTTGGCCTCTTACGCCTCCAACCTATAAGAATCCGCAGAAACCATTTTGATCGGAATTCCTAAAATAACCAAAACCTTTCTTTTTAAAGTTACTAAAACATTTGATGAAAAGGACTTCTTGAAAGTCGGATTTCATATTTAAATCCATTTTTAAAAGATAAATAGACAGAGGTAAATTTTATTCCAGGATAAGTCTCAAAACGAGTCTCTATTGTAATAAAGTAAGCTGAAATCATAAACTAGGGATCAAAACCAAGCTATAGTTGTGAAGTCAGGTTACAGGGTCAATTCACAGGTATAACAAGTTGTTTTGAAAACAGTTGTAAGGCATTTAATTGTAACAGTAGTTAGGCAATAGCAATAGGGTACTTTCATGGTTAAAGTTCAAGTAAACACAGTTAAGGAAATGGTGAAAACATAAGTCACAATTAAGGTTGATGGTTTAAGATTTTAAAAACAGTTTATAAGTTGTCATTAGCAGTTCAGGGATTGAAAAGTTTAAAGTGCAATCAAAACTGGTATAAGGTTGCAGTTTAAGTAAAGCAATTGAAGTAAGACAGGCTGTAATTTAAAACAGTTGAAATAAGATAACATAGTTGCAGGGTCATAAAACATTTCATAAATAGTGCTTATGTTTAAAGAGATCAGGCAGTAGTTACTTGCCTTAAAAAGGAATGCTACAGCTGCTGAACAGGTAGATCTCCTACACCAGTCACTAACTCTCTACTTTAGCTTTCCCTTTATCTTTCACCTCAATGTCCTTCGTAGCTACACATAAATAGTACTATATCAGAAACTTATACACTCTCGACGTTCTCTTTAACGTCTAACTATTCTACCCTTTCGATAATGTAACCCCTTAACACATGTATAATCTACTGTAGACATACTCTACTATTTAATCACTTCTACTCTGGCAAGCAAATAGCACATAGACAATTATATTTATCCACAGCATTCCTGACTGATAGCCTTTCCTATACAGAAGTGGTGTGCCAATAGTGTTTTATAAAAGTCAGTTTAGTTTTTGGAAAAATTTGGCAGCACCTCCTCTGTAATTGGAGCTACCTGTCGGAATACAACCGACACAAACAACATCAATGCCAATCATACTTAATAATATAATCATATTTTTGCACCAAATCCATATCAAATAAGTAATAGCTATAAACATTATATAATACTATTGCCATTCAAAAACGACTGAAACAATCCAATACCAATGCCTATTTATATAGTCAATTCAGTTCCTAACTCAAATCTATATTATAACAACCAATGTCCAATTATAATACTTATAATTCAAAGATGCCAATTAATCAAGCAATTCGATTACTATAATGCAATTGTTCAATTGAATAGCTATAATCACATAGCAATTATCACAATTCAATTTCAATCAATGTATCACTATATTGCTTCTAAAAAAAATCCAACACTACTTAAGCATATAATTCGAAAAATTCATAATAAAAATAATTAACCAATACTTCGAATAGAGCAATTAAGTGTTACTCATATAATTATCAAACTCAAATCACAATTCATGTATCCATTTGATTACCTCCAATTCGAATAGAATTACTCATATAATTATCAAACTTGTACTAGCTAATCCAATAATTAATTAAATTATAATAACACGATTGTATTAGTTCGACTAGCAACTAAATCATGTTAAGAATAATAACAATCCAGATACCAAGACAACCCCAACTTGTATGTACTCGAAATGCCCAAACGCACACATATACGCATGCTTGTACTACTTGAAAATCGGAAAAATCAAAGCACTAGCCGGAAAAATATCATGCAAGCCTAGTTAATCACATAATTAGTTGCATAGCATCTTAACCCTCTTGGTTTACATTATTTACAAATCATACATACTCGGCAACATGTAAACGACTATCGATTTTTAACTACTAATCGGAAAATTCAAAGTCATAGCCGGGAAAATGATAAAAATCAACATGCAGTCCACAATATGCTATAATTCATGTACATAGCAGTTGCTAGTAGAGCTATCACACAAAAACGAGGCACAACAGTTCCATTCCAGTCGCCGGCTCGCCGGAGCTCATCGCCGGCGACGGTAGCTCACAAAATGGCTCAATCGAGTCCAATTTTTATGGCTACAGCTGCTAGACTCCGTAAATCAACTACTACAACATATACGAGATGAAACAAATCGGATTTAAGCTTTGCATGCAACTCAAATTCAAACCCCAATCACATATACACATGGCACATACATATATATATACTAACTCAAGAACTACAAATTGTACACACATCTAGGACTTGATTACTCTCAAAACTCAACACAATTACTAGCATTAGACTCTAGGATCAGCAAAATCACCGGAAGAGGAGAACTACTGACCTACAAACTGAGACCCAGGGCAAATGAGGAAGAAAAGAGGCGATGCTGGGTTTTGTAATGCCAAGGGCAATATAGTAATTTCATAGCTGCTAGTTTTCTGAATTAAAACAATCAAAATTCGAATTTTAAGAGAAACAGGGTACAAAAATGAGTTTTATATTTTTAAAATAAAGAATATAAATTTATAAGCTCACCCATAGTTTTGAAATATTTTTCTGATGAATAAATAATTAACTAAAAATCGGGGAAATTTAGACACTTTAAATAGAAATAAGAGTAGAAAATCTTTAAAATTATTTTGGGGCTCAAATAAAATAAAATTTTATTTTTCAAAAGTCCTAGAATATATAAGGAACATTTTGGAAAAGATTTCATGATTTTTGGAAATTCCCATAATTAAATATGAAATTTAGAAGGGAAATATTTTCAGGATAAAACAAGTTTGAGAAAATCATACAAAAATATTGAGACTGAAATAAATTACACCACTATTTTTAGAAAGTCTCTAAAATCACATAGAAGCTACATATAAAATTTCTTAATTATTGGACACACCAATAAATTTATAAAAATCAAAAAGTTACTCAATTAAGCATGGAAAATCAATTAATTACTTAATTAAAACACTTAAGCATAATGCGGTCAAACAGGCAGTCAACTAGACATATAAAAAAGATCATATGTCACCTATTGTCACATTAGAACACATAAATACTATATCTCATATTAATCAAATAGATATCAATGTCTCGATCGTTACATTCTCCCCCCCTTAAAAAAGATTCTGTCCCCAGAATCAGCCTAAGTAAACAAATAGGGATACTTTTCGAGCATTTCACTCTCAAGTTTCCAGGTGGATTCCTCAACTCGAGGATTTCTCCACAAAACCTTAACAAGCCTAACAGACTTATTCATTAAAACCTTATCCTTATGATCCTGAATCTCTACAGGCTGTTCTACATAGGACAAGTCGGGTTGAATCTCTAGGGGTTCATACTCTATTACATGACTCATATCAGGATTATACTTTCTAAGTATAGATACGTGAACAACATTGTGAATTTGCTGCATCTGCGGTGGTAGAGCCAATTCATACGCGACTTTCCCAACTTGCTTCAAAACTTCAAAAGGTCTTATATATCTTGGATTAAGCTTTCCTTTCTTGCCAAATCTATTAACACCTTTCCATGGAGAAATCTTTAGCAACACTTGGTCACCTTCTTCAAAACTCATATCCTTCCTTGACTGGTCAGCATACTTCTTTTGCCTATCTTGAGCAGCTATCAATCTCTTCTGAATCAACTCAATCTTTTCTTTAGTTTGTTGAACTAACTCTGGACCCAAAATCTTACGCTCACCAACTTCATTCCAACACACTGGTGATCTGCACTTTCTTCCATACAAAGCTTCATACGGGGGCATTCCAATACTAGCGTGATAGCTATTGTTATATGAAAACTCCACTAACGGTAGATGCTCATCCCAACTTCCTTCGAAATCTAAAGCACAAACTCTCAGCATGTCTTCAATGGTCTGAATTGTCCTTTCACTCTGGCCATCTGTCTGAGGATGATATGCAGTACTCATATTCAGCTTTGTTCCCAAACACTCTTGAAACTTCTTCCAAAATCTAGAATTAAATCTCGGGTCTCTGTCAGACACTATTGATACAGGAACACCATGCCGCATAACAATCTCTTTCAGGTACAAATGAACCAACCTGTCCAGTGAAAATCTTTCGTTGATCGGTAGAAAGTGCGCTGACTTGGTCAATCTGTCTATTATTACCCAGATAGCATCATGATTAGCCTTTGTCCTTGGCAGACCTACTACAAAATCCATAGCAAGATTCTCCCATTTCCATTCTGGAATCTCTAGTGGTTGCAACAATCCACTGGGTCTCTGATGTTCAGCTTTGACTCTCTGGCACGTATAACATTTAATGATCCAATCTGCTACATCTCTTTTCATGTTGGGCCACCAAAAATTTTCTTTCAAGTCTTTATACATCTTTGTGCTTCCCGGATGAATAGAGTATCTTGAACTATGTGCATCATGAAAAATTTCATTCTTGAGCTCTTGAACATTAGGGATCCAAATTCGTGAGGAATACCTAAAGATTCCTTTATCGTCCTTCTGACTTCTTAACTCTTCTCCAATCAACTTGGTTCTGTCTTGATTCATTATCTGTTCTTGACATCTCTTGATCTTTTCTAACAACTCAGGCTGAAAAGTCATTGTATACACCATCTCTTCCACTGAATCAGAACCACATACTTCTATTTCCAATTTCTCAAACTCTTTGATCAATTCTTCAGATGAAACCATTATATTCAATCTTTCCTTTCTACTTAAGGCATCTGCTACAACATTTGTTTTGCCTGGATGATAGTTAATCGTGCAGTCGTAGTCTTTAATCAATTCCAACCATCTTCTATGTCTCATGTTCAGCTCTTTCTGAGTAAAGATATACTTCAAACTTTTGTGGTCAGTGTAAATCTCATACTTTTCTCCATACAAGTAGTGCCTCCATATCTTCAGTGCAAACACAATGGCAGCTAATTCTAGATCATGTGTAGGATACTTCAATTCATGAGGTCTTAACTGTCTGGAAGCATATGCAATTACTTTTCCGTGTTGCATCAAAACACATCCCAAGCCTTTGTGAGAAGCGTCACTGTAGATAACAAAATTTCCTTGATCGTCAGGTAATACCAACACTGGTGCAGACACTAGTCTTCGCTTTAGCTCTTCAAAACTTTCTTCACACTTTTCATTCCATACAAACTTTTCATTCTTCCTGGTCAACTTGGTCATAGGGGTAGCTATCTTTGAAAAATCTTGAACAAATCTTCTATAGTATCCTGCTAAACCCAGAAAACTTCTGACTTCTGTTGGAGTCCTTGGTCTTTCCCATTTCATCACTGCTTCTATCTTTGCTGGATCAACTTTGATGCCTTCCTTGCTGACAACATGTCCTAAGAATTGTACTTCCTTTAGCCAAAATTCACATTTAGAAAACTTCGCATACAGCTTTTCTTTTCTTAAAATCTCTAAAGTAATTCTTAAGCGATCAACATGTTCTTCTTCCGACTTTGAATATATCAGGATGTCGTCGATGAAAACAATCACAAATTTGTCCAAATACTTCTTAAAGACTCTGTTCATCAGATCCATAAAGGCTGCTGGAGCATTTGTCAATCCAAAAGCCATAACCAAAAATTCATAGTGTCCGTACCTTGTTCTGAATGCTGTTTTAAATACATCTTCAGGTTTGATCTTGAGTTGATGGTATCCGAACCTTAAGTCAATTTTGGAAAAACATTCGGCACCTTTCAGCTGGTCAAATAGATCGTCGATCCTCGGCAACGGGTACTTATTCTTGATAGTTAACTTGTTTAACTCTCGATAATCTATACACAATCTCATGCTTCTTCTTTACAAACAATACTGGTGCTCCCCATGGGGACACACTAGGCCTTATAATTCCTTTATCTAAAAGATCCTGTATTTGACTCGCCAACTCTTTCATCTCAACTGGTGCCATCCTATATGGAGCTTTAGAAACTGGCTCGGTGCCTAGGGCCAAATCAATAGAAAATTCGATTTCTCTATCAGGAGGTAAACCTGGTAATTCCTCTGGAAACACGTCGAGAAATTCATTGACTATAGGAACATCCTCTAATTGAACTGGCTTCTTCTCAGTATCTACAACATAGGCTAGGTAAGCCTCACATCCTTGACGCAGAAATCTCTTCGCCTGAACGATATTCGAAAACTTCTTAACTTGTCTGGTGCCTCGAAATTCAACTTCTTTTCCTTCTAGGGTTCTAACCTTTAGCTTCTTATTTCTACAATCTATCTGAGCCTTATACTCTGACAACCAATCCATCCCTAGGATTACATCAAATTCACCTAACCTAAAAGGTATCAAGTTAGCGAGAAAATGACAACTGCCTATTTCAATGTCACACCTAGGACAAACTTGACTCACTAGGATCTTTGCCTGGTTAGCTACTTCTATAACTAAGGCTTGCTCCAAAGGTTGAACTTCACATTGCAATTTACCAAGAAGATCTTGAGATATAAAAGACTTAGTAGCTCCAGAATTAATCAATACACTAGCTTGAACTGAATTAACAGGAAGTGTACCTGATATCACATCCACATCTTAGATAGCCTCTCTCTGAGTCATGTTGAAGGTTCTTGCTCTAGATTGATGTGCTGAAAATTGTGACGGAGTTCCAGCTATCCTAAGAACATTGGTAGGCTGAGTAGGTTCCTTGCATTCCCTTGCCATGTGGCCTAGCTTGCCACACTTGTAGCACTTGATCCCAGACTTTTGATTTGAATTCTGAATTTGACTGTTGCATTCCACTGCATAATGCCCCTTCCTGTTGCATTTGAAGCAGGTAACATTGGGCTTATTACAAACTCCAGAGTGCTTCTTTCCACAAATCTTGCACTCAGGGACAAACTGTCTGATGGCCTTCGGCTGGTTGAAACCTTGAGTTCTACTATTCTGTCTTCCTCTTCCTTCATTACCATTCTTAAACTGCTGGAAATCACCTCTCTGACCTTCTGGCCTTCTGTGGAACTTGTTTTTGAAACTACCATGTCCTTGATTATCTTCCCTAGCTCCAAATTTTCTCTTTTTGTTATCCTTCTCCTTCTGGGACATATCACTTTCACCTTCCACGATCATTGCTTTCTGAACTATCGCAGCAAAGCTTTGCAGCTCAAAAACTGCCACCCTACTTCTAATCCATGGCCTTAGGCCTTGCTGAAACCTCTTGGCCTTCTTAACATCAATATTGACAAATTCCGGCACAAACCTGGCCATCTCAGAAAACTTGGCTTCGTACTCTGCCACACTCATACCTCCTTGCTTTAGTTCTAGAAATTTAATCTCCATCTGGTCCTTCATGAAACTAGGAAAGTACTTTTCTAAAAACAATTCTGTAAACTAATCCCAAGAAATCACACCTTCACCCTGAAGCATCTTCGTAGACTCCCACCAGTAACCAGCTTCAGCTTTAAGAAAATAACTAGCATACTCAGTCTTCTTATCTTCACTTACGTCTACCAGCTAAAAAGCTTTTTCCATTTCCTTAAGCCATGTCTGGGCTTCTACTGGGTCTGTGGATCCTCTGAATTCAGGTGGTTTCACTGCTTGAAAAGATTTAAAGGTAACTGATGGGGGTGCGGAATGTCTTTGCTGTTGCTGGGTTAAAAGAGCTGTTTGCTGTTGTAGCAACTGAATGAGTTGGGCAACTGTAGGGTCCATGGGGTTTTTATCTTGTATATTACGGTTCTGAGACGAATTTGAGGTGTTTCTTTTCTTTGGCGGCATTTACTATAGGGAAACAAGCAACTTATTAAGCAATACACTACACCATATTGTAAACAGTTCAAATACTTTTAAAACCATTTGGGAATTAAAAACACTATTTAAAAATCAACCTTGTAGCATTATTACTACATAAGTTGCCTGTACAACAAGGGTATAAAGGTTCTATAGAAAACAAGTTAGCACAACATGTATGAATAAAACAATCATAAAGGTTAGCAACAGGTATAAATAAGGTACTGGTAAGGGTAAGAAACAGTTTATGGACAAATGTACGAAAAGGTAAATGATAGATATATCGGAAGGTACTGGAACTGGAAAGCAATTATAAAGAAATACGGAAAGTACCAAAGTGCAGGATAAGTTTAAGTCAAAATACAACCACAAGAAATAAAAGTGCTGAATAGAAAGCAGAGATAAAATCTGATCAAGTGTGCTAGAGGGCTCTAACAGATATCCCATCTAACACCCAAACATCCTAACATCTAATCACCCCGGTGATCCCGGTCTCGGGCAGCCCTGAGTCCAACCAACAAACTACTAACCAATCGGGTCAACTCTCTCGCCTGCTCCACCACATCATCAGTGAAGGCTCTAGCCGCTATCTGCCGATGACCTTCCTCCTCCACAGCTCTAATCCGCTCCTCCCACCACTCAACAGGATGCTCAGGAACTCGCAGCTGGCCTCGGGTAATGGCTGGCCTATAGACCCTACGGCGTATAGGGGCACAGGCACTCCCTGACTGTGGGGCACTCCCTGAAGGTAGGTCAGGATGAATAGGGGGCTCAGGAATTAGCTCCTCCTCACTCTCGGAACTAGATATGACTATAGCATCATCATCAGAATCCGTAGAAGAATCTGAAGAAGTACCAGGAGAGGGTGGTGGTAACTCGTAAATGCCATGAGCCTGCAATAATATAATATGCAGTGCAAAAAGGAGATAAGATCACCTTAAATCTACAGTTGAAACCCTAACGTCTATACCACTCTTCGTTATCTAATCCTATCTTACCATTACTCTCTCTACTTTTATTAAATGATCTACTTGTTTAACTTAATCCTGGCTTGTTTCAGTGACCAAAACCTTAGCTTTGATACCAACCTGTAGCGCCCTCCCGATCCGGGGTCTAGATCGGGGAGTCACTATCACTCTATATGCTTGCACCTTAAATAACAATAACAGAAAATACGCATAAATATGACCCCGACTACTAGCCTGGACCTTTCAAGGTAATGGTATGAAACAAGCACACAACTACATTCATTTATATTTACATTTACAGTAACAAAATAATATTATTACAACTCCTGCAACAACTCAAAATCTACTAATAAAATACGAGACTAATCAAAGTCATTTCCTTCCAACTCCGCCTTGATCCTACCTGTTCAATGGCAGCCAGCCTAGCATAGTTCATATAAGACATGTTCTTCCTGGTAGTCTGCTTAGTATGTACCATGATTCTCAAAAGCTGTAGAGGTTAGAAAATAAAAGAATGAGCCACAAAAGCTCAGCAAGTAACCATACTGGTTAAAAACAGTTCTACAGAGTTATATAAAGTTTAGAAATCTTTTCTCATAATCATACTTTAAAATCATTACTGGACCTCATTGTCCCATAATTATAATCCAAAAATTCCAATCAGGGTATTCATTATATGAAAAACTTTCTTTTATGGCTTCACTGGTAGAAGTATAAGATATTTGAAAATTTTAGTTCAGAGTTAATGTTTGTAATAACTGGGGTGTAAGGTATTAAGAGACTGGTAAGTAATAACCATTACAAGGTTTAGGAACACTTTGCAGAGGTTAGATGGATAACAGGAAGTAATGTGCAATAATAAAACGAAGTAAGAATCAAAATGTAACTGACAGTTCTATGCTATATAGAGCAGGGTATTATAAGGCATTTCAATATTATTACTAATCATTTCAATAAACATTCTTGTAAAACTATCATTTCATTAGGACTGAATTTTCCAAATCATTTTATAAAACTGTCCTTTCATTAGGACCTTGCTTTCCAAGTCATTTTATAAAACTGTCCTCTCATTAGGACCTTTACTTATTAAAAACAAATCATTTTGATTGGAGTTTTCTCACAACGCCGGACAATACGGGTGTCAGCCACGTAAAGTCCTCATAACGGACCGAAGTCCCTCTGGTCATAAGGAGTACTCATAAAGGCACTTATTGCCATTGGCCTTTGGCTATCTCATTATAGCCATTGACTATCTCATTAAAGTCTTCACATAAAAAGTGCTGGACCGGCGTCACTCGTCCTCTTACGCCTCCAACCTATAAGAATCGGCAGAAACCATTTTGATCAGAATTCCTAAAATAACCAAAACCTTTCTTTTTTAAAGTTACCAAAACATTTGATGAAAAGGACTTCTTGAAAGTCAGATTTCATATTTAAATCCATTTTTAAAAGATAAATAGACAGAGGTAAATTTTATTCCAGGATAAGTCTCAAAACGAGTCTCTGTTGTAATAAAGTAAGCTGAAATCATAAACTAGGGATCAAAACCAAGCTATAGTTGTGAAGTCAGGTTACAGGGTCAATTCACAGGTATAAAAAGATGTTTTGAAAACAGTTGTATGACATTTAATTGTAACAGTAGTTAGGCAATAGCAATAGGGTACTTTCATGGTTAAAGTTCAAGTAAACACAGTTAAGGAAATAGTGAAAACATAAGTCACAATTAAGGTTGATGGTTTAAGATTTTAAAAACAGTTTATAAGTTGTCATTAGCAGTTCAGGGATTGAAAAGTTTAAAGTGCAATCAAAACTGGTATAAGGTTGCAGTTTAAGTAAAGCAATTGAAGTAAGGCAAGCTGTAACTTAAAACAGTTGAAATAAGATAACATAGTTGCAGGGTCATAAAACATTTCATAAATAGTGCTTAAGTTTAAAGAGATCAGGCAGTAGTTACTTGCCTTAAAAAGGAATGCTACAGCTGCTGAACAGGTAGATCTCCTACACCAGTCACTAACTCTCTACTTTAGGTTTCTCTTTATCTTTCACCTCTATGTCCTTCGTAGCTACACATAAATAGTACTATATCAGAAACTTATACACTCTCGACGTTCTCTTTAACGTCTAACTATTCTACCCTTTCGATAATGTAACCCCTTAACACATGTATAATCTACTGTAGACATACTCTACTATTTAATCACTTCTACTCTGGCAAGCAAATAGCACATAGATAATTATATTTATCCACAGCATTCCTGACTGATAGCCTTTCCTATACAGAAGTGGTGTGCCAATAGTGTTTTATAAAAGTCAGTTTAGTTTTTGGAAAAATTTGGCAGCACCTCCTCTGTAATTGGAGCTACCTGTCGGAATACAACCGACACAAACAACATCAATGCCAATCATACTTAATAATATAATCATATTTTTGCACCAAATCCATATCAAATAAGCAATAGCTATAAACATTATATAATACTATTGCCATTCAAAAACGACTGAAACAATCCAATATCAATGCCAATTTATATAGTCAATTCAGTTCCTTACTCAAATCTATATTATAACAACCAATGTCCAATTATAATACTTATAATTCAAAGATGCCAATTAATCAAGCAATTCGATTACTATAATGCAATTGTTCAATTGAATAGCTATAATCACATAGCAATTATCACAATTCAATTTCAATCCATGTATCACTATATTGCTTCTAAAAAAAAATCGAACACTACTTAAGCATATAATTCGAAAAATTCATAATAAAACAATTAACCAATACTTCGAATAGAGCAATTAAGTGTTACTCATATAATTATCAAACTTGTACTAGCTAATCAAATAATTAATTAAATTATAATAACACGATTGTATTAGTTCGACTAGCAACTAAATCATGTTAAGAATAATAACAATCCAGATACCAAGACAACCCCAACTTGTATGTACTCGAAATGCCCAAACACACACATATACGCATGCTTGTACTACTTGACAATCGGAAAAATCAAAGCACTAGCCGGAAAAATATCATGCAAGCCTAGTTAATCACATAATTAGTTGCATAGCATCTTAACCCTCTTGGTTTACATTATTTACAAATCATACATACTCGGCAACATGTAAACGACTATCGATTTTTAACTACTAATCGGAAAATTCAAAGTCATAGCCGGGAAAATGATAAAAATCAACATGCAGTCCACAATATGCTATAATTCATGTACATAGTAGTTGCTAGTAGAGCTAACACACAAAAATGAGGCACAACAGTTCCATTCCAGTCGTCGGCTCGCCGAGCTCATCGCCGGCGACGGTAGCTCACAAAATGGCTCAATCGAGTCCAATTTTTATGGCTACAGCTGCTAGACTCTGTAAATCAACTACTACAACATATACGAGATGAAACAAATCGGATTTAAGCTTTGCATGCAACTCAAATTCAAACCCCAATCACATATACACACGGCACATACATATATATATATACTAACTCAAGAACTACAAATTGTACACACATCTAGGATTTGATTACTCTCAAAACTCAACACAATTACTAGCATTAGACTCTAGGATCAGCAAAATCGCCGGAAGAGGAGAACTACTGACCTACAAACTGAGACACATGGCAAATGAGGAAGAAAAGAGGCGATGCTGGGTTTTGTAATGCCAAGGGCAATATAGTAATTTCACAGCTGCTAGTTTTCTGAATTAAAACAATCAAAATTCGAATTTTAAGAGAAACAGGGTAAAAAATGATTTTTATATTTTTAAAATAAAGAATATGAATTTAGAAGCTCACCCATATTTTTGAAATATTTTTATGATGAATAAATAATTAATTAAAAATCGGGGAAATTTAGACACTTTAAATAGAAATAAGAGTATAAAATCTTTAAAACTATGTTGGGGCTCAAATAAAATAAACTTTTATTTTTCAAAAGTCCTAGAATATATAAGGAACATTTTGGAAAAGATTTCATGATTTTTGGAAATTCCCATAATTAAATATGGAATTTAGAAGGGAAATATTTTCAGGATAAAACAAGTTTGAGAAAATCATACAACAATATTGAGACTGAAATAAATTTCACCACTATTTTTAGAATGTCTCTAAAATCACATAGAAGCTACATATAAAATTTCATAATTATTGGAAATACCAATAATTTTATAAAAATCAAATAGTTACTCAATTAAACATGGAAAATCAATTAATCACTTAATTAAAACACTTAAGCATAATGCGGTCAAACAGGCAGTCAACTAGACATATAAAAAAGATCATATATCACCTATTTTCACATTAGAACACATAAATACTATATCTCATATTAATCAAATAGATATCAATGTCTCGATCGTTACATGTTGTCTCACTCAATTGATAATTTGCTGTCAAGCATATCAATTGATCCTTCCTTTTATCCATCAACTCATATACTTCTTCGATTGATCTTTGTATCCATCGATTGATAAAGGATGACTTATCGATTGATAGATGTTATCAATCGATGGGTCTTCATATCAGTTGATGGTCTTCACTACTTGACTTGGCTTCTTCAATTGATCTTCTATCCATCGATGCTTCAATATCAACTGATCATCCTTCACTTGAATAATTTTCCTGTCTTCAAATAATTACAATTTGACAGCCTAAATTACACATCAGTTGATGACCTATATCAATCGACTCTAACATCAATTGATGAGAATAATATCAATTGACTTACACATTATCGATTGAAATAGACTAAGTACACCTATGCTACAATCCAAATTATCAGTTGATTCACATAAACATTTCAACTGATAAATGGTTTCTTGATCAATTGATATTTATAATTTTCATATCAATTGATCAGTTATATTAATTAAAATTTATATGATTCTAAGTTTAAAGTTATCATCAATATACATGTAGATTCCTAACAATTATAATAAACAAAAACAAGTACATATTCTATACTTGAAATAATTATCTATTAAGAGTATTAAATTATTCTCAAGATAATTTTTCCAAATATTCATAAGCCCTAGGATTCTGTTAATCCGAACTTCGTAAATTCTTTAAATATTAACATTTAATATTTATGAACTCAAATCAACTCCTAGCTATAAAAAATTATCCATTGTTTAACATCTCTAGTTCACTAACCAACTAAGAGAAAGTGGATTCATCAAGTGGTTTTGTGAAGATGTCGGCTATTTGATCTTATGTGGGTACAAAATGTAACACCACAGTTCTGTTCATGACATGCTCTCTGATGAAATGATATATTATGTCAATGTGCTTGGTTCGAGAGTATTGTATAGGATTGTTGGAGATGGCTATCGCATTTGTGTTGTCTCAGAAATTTGGAATTTTATTCAATGCAAGTCCATAGTCATTTAGATAATTCCTTATCCACAAGATTTGTGCACAACAACTACCTGCCGCAATGTATTCTGCTTCGGCTATATAGGTAGACACTGAGTGTTGTTTCTTCCTATACTAGGAGATCAACCAACGTCCCAGAAGCTGACAGCTTTCTGAGGTATTCTTCATGTCCATCCTGCATCCTGCATAATCTGAGTCTGTATAGCCTATTAGATCAAAACTTGTATCTTTAGGGTACCAAATTCCAAGATTTGGTGTAACCTTTAGATATCTAAAAATTCATTTAACGGCTATAAAATGAGATTCCCTAGGATCAGACTGAAACCGTGCACATAAGCATGTTGCAAACATTATGTCAGGTCTACTTGCAGTTAAGTATAATAATGAGCCTATCATACCTCTGTAGCTTGTGATGTCAACCTTCTTACCAGTTTCATCTTTGTCAAGCTTGGTGGCTGTTGGCATAGGGTTTTTTGCCGGTGAGGAGTCTTCTAGACTGTATTTTCTCAGAAGATCCCTTACGTACTTTAATTGGCAAATAAAAATTTCATCTTCCTTTTGCTTGACTTGCAGTCCAATGAAGAATGACAGCTCACCCATCATGCTCATTTCATATCTACTATGCATTAATTTAGCAAATATCTTGCACAAGTTTTCGTTAGTAGAAAAAAAATATAATATCGTCAACATAAACTTGGACAAATATCATATCTTTATCATGCAATTTATAAAAGAGAGTTTTATCTATGACACCTCTAATGAAACCATTTTCAAGTAAACTCTCAGAGAGAGTGTCATACCATGTCATCGGTGCTTTCTTGAGTCCATAGAGAGCTTTGAATAGAAAATATACAAAATCAGTAAACTCTGGATTTTAAAAGCCAATGAGCTATTCCACATATACTTCATCATCTAACTCTCCATTCAGAAATGCACTCTTCACATCCATTTGATAAACTTTGAAATTGGAGTGTGCTGCGAATGCTAGAAATATACTGATGGCTTCAAGTCTTGCAACCGGTGCATAGGTCTCGTCATAATCAATTCCCTCTTCTTGAGAGTAACCCTTTGCCACCAGTCTGGCTTTCTTCCTTGTAACAATGCTATAACCGTCTAACTTGGTAATGTATACCCATTTGGTACCAATTATAGATCTATCTTTTAGCCTGGGTACCAGTGTCCATACTTATTGTCTCTCAAACTGATTGAGCTCTTCTTGCATAGCAAGAACCCAATCTGGATCAGTTAGTGCATCTTCAATTTTCTTTGGTTCTTCTTGAGATAGAAAAACTGAAAATAAGCATTCATTTGAAGTTGCACTTCTAGTCCTAACCCCAACATCTAGATCACCTATGATCAATTCAAAAGGATGATCTCTGCTCCATATCCTTTCCCTAGGCAGATTTGATCTTGATGATTCGCCTTGATATTCATTGTGATGTTGTGTTCTACCAGTAGATCCATCATCTCCCCCTGAGTTGCTGTCAGGATGACTTGTTGATCCACCACTGGTATTAGTAGTATCTCTAGTGTTTCCATTGTTTCCACCACTATTACCTGGATCATTATCATCATTATTGTCATCATCATTTCATGCTGCAGCCTCAGGTTCTACTTCATCATCAGAATATGAGTCTGGAAAATTATCAAATTTTAATAACTCTGAAGAATCTTCAGTTTGGATACTTGGGAGTTGTGTCGTCAAAAGTAACAATGACACTTTCTTTAACTTGGTGCTGATTAATTATCTTCACCCTATATGCTCTTCTTGAATATCCGATAAAAGTAGCTTCGTGTGCCTTGGCCTCGAACTTGCCACGATGTTTATCTCCATCTTTCAGCACATAATATTTGGCTCCAAATACATGAAAGTACTTAAGTGTTGGTTTCTTGCCAGCCATTAATTCATATGGAGTTTTCATATGATCTTTATTGATTAGAGTTCGATTCTGGGTATAACATGCTATATTTACCGCTTCAGCCCAGAAGTAGATAGGTAACCTTGATTTACTTAACATTATTCTTGCAGCTTCAATCAGGGTTTGATTATTCCTTTCTACAACTCCATTTTATTACGGAGTCCTTGGTGTTGAGTATTGTCTTGTTATCCCCTTTTCTGAGCAAAAGTCATTCAGAACTTCATTTTTGAATTCTGTTCCATTGTCTAACCTGATTGCTCGGACAACTAACTTTGAATCTAACTCAATTAGCTTTACATGATCAATCACCAATTGTGGAGTTTCATCCTTAGAGTTCAAGAATAAAACCTACGTGTATTTTGTGAAGTCATCTACAATTACTAAGGCATATCTTTTCCTTGCCATATACATAATATTGACTGGAACAAATAAATCCATGTGTAATAGTTGAAGTGGTTCAGTAATATTTATAGTGTATGTGCCTTTATGACTTGCTTTCTTTGACTTTCCTTTATAACATGCCTCACAAAACCCTTCTTGTGAAAATTCTATCGGAGACAGTCCTCTGACCAAATCTCTCTTGACTAGAGAGTTCATTGTTTTGAAATTTAGGTGTGAGAATTTGTTGTGCCATAGACAGCTTTCTTCTGATGAAGCCTTTGAGTAGAAATAATTTGCTTCATCTTTAGTTCCTGAGTTGAGATCGTCTACGTACAAGTTTCCTTTCCTTACTCGACGGAAGACCAGTTTGTCATCTTTAGAATGAACTATTAAACACTTTTCCTTGATAAAGTTTACTTTGTATCCTTTATCGCAGAAGTGACTGACGCTAAGTAGATTGTGCTTGAGTCCTTCCACTAAAGAGACATTTTCAATGATAACATTCCCAGCATTTAACTTGCCATATCCCGTAGTCATTCCTTTGCTTTTATCTCCAAAGGTGATGATTGTGCCAGCTCTTTCAACCACGTCTGATAGCAGGGCTCTATTTCCAATCATATGCCTTGAAGATCCGCTGTCCAGGATCCATACAACCCGGTTTACCTATTTAACTCCCTGCAAATATCAAACGAATTAAATCATCTTCGGAGCCCAAAATTGATTGGTCCCGGCATACTTAAAGAATTGACCTTTGTCAGCTTTGACAACAGATCCTTTTTGAAAAACAACAACGTCCATCTTGATTGTACTTATATTCCTATAAACAGTCTTAACAACTTTCTATTTATACTTTGGAATATATGTTTCCTTCTTGACACGTGAAGGAGTCGCAGTCTTGGATTTCGCAAATTTATTATTGATGTGTTGTATAGGTGTCATGTTATCTTTACAAGAAATCATGCGTTTGAAATATACAGACATAGCATTAAAAACACATAACATACAATTTATAACACCACAAGATTTATGGAATACATCAATAACAGGCATGTTATTCAAAACAGTAGGTGTCTTAACAATTTATACTTCAACTTTATTAGCAGTTTTAAAGTTCTCAGTAGAATGATATATGTTGTTACTATTCCTACTATTGAATAACTTATTAGGTTTGTTCACATTATTCTTTAAGTCTTTAGCACCTATAGCAGGATTGGGCGATTTAGAAGTTCCCACATCTTCCACTGGTGTCTTAGGTGCACATTTCTCTTGTTGGACTTTAACTCCTTGTATGTTCCTAGCTTGTTCCTCTCTTTTCTTTTCTTCCTCGAGGTCCTCTAAATTCTTTTCATAAGCAATTAACATAGAGATCTCAAGGATTAGTTCTTCTACAGGGGTTATGAAAAGAGGTTTAGGTGTGTCTTTAACAACATGTGGGTCCCTTTCTTCAGCAGTTTTTCTGAACGGGGTGATGTTGCTGGCCTTTCCTATAGACTTATTGTACTCAAAACCTATTCCAACTTTTCTTTTTATCTTCTGTTGGTCAATTAGGTCTTTAACAATGTAAGAAGAATTCTTATAGGCTAGACACTTCTTCTTTTCTTCCTCTATTTGATTTCTGAGATAGGTTTCAACTTTAACATAATAACTGACTCTATTGACTTGAAAAGCTGTCCTCAATTAACATGTCATTTTCTTAACAGTTTTAAAACATCATTCTCATCAGTTAAAAATTTGTTTTCAAGAATTAGCATCTTAACTCTATCTCTTGTGTCATCTAGTTCTTTCCCTAGCAATTTAAACATTTTAGGGCAAGATGTATTTACATCTATTCCACCTTGTCGAGTGGGAGACCATAATTTTTTGGATGAAGCCATAAGAGTAAGATTTCCCAGCTCTTTCTCATCATCGTTATCTGAGTCGTCCTAGCTTTTGCCCTCTGTTAGATAAGACTTGCATTGATGCTTTTTCACAAGTGCATCATATTTTTCTTTGAGCTCTTCATAAGACTCTCTATTCTTTCCTTGCTTCGGCTTTTTGCATTAAGTTGCAAAGTGGCCTAGCTCATTGCAGTTGAAGCAACGAAACTTACTTCTTTCAACTAAGATGGTCTTGTAACCGCTTCTTGATACAATTGTAGAAGAACCTCCTTTTTGGAGCCTTCCAAAATTAGGTTTAACTTTGTAGGAGGTATTTCTTTAGAATCTCATGTTGCCAAACCTTCTGGAAACCATAGCTAGAGATTCATCTTTCAACTGATCCAGTTCTTCCAAAGAGTAGAACTCATCGTCTTCTTGTTTATCTGATGTATTTCCAAATTCTGGAACCACATACTTCATTGAACTATTTGAAGGTACAACAGCCTTCACTTCCTTCTTTTCTGGTGCTTCCACTATCAGTGCTTTGGAGGAACTCAGAACCTTACTTCTTCCATACATTTCTCTGGTCTGGATCTATTCCAATTCATATGTCTTCAATACTTCATAGAGTCTTTCTAGGGTTACATCCTTCATGTCCCTAGACTCCCGGATTGCTGTGATCCTGTGTTCCAGATGCTCGGGGTATGGTTAGTAAGAACTTCATGTTGACCTCCTGGTTCTTGTAGTATCTCCCATTGAGGTTGAGCTCGTTTATCAGTTTATTCAATCTCTGAAACACCTCAAAAATACCTAACCAGGGTTGGATCTAAGCTTCTCATATTGGGCTGTCAGGATCTCCAGTCTATTCTCTTTGACTTCTTCAGTCCCCTTATTGATTATCTCAATGGTATCCCAGATTTGTTTGGAATTCTTACAATTGACAACATGGTTGTACATGATGTAATCTAGGGATTCTACCGGTATGAGTTTGAGACTATTATCTAAAGCCATCTTTTCCTTTTTGTCCTGCGTATAATCAGACAAATCCTTAGGAAACTGTCTATGAGGAATTACGACCCTATCTACCTCATGCTCGAGAATAACTGTAATTGGGGGCTCAATACCATTGGCCAAAATCCTTGCATATTTGGTATTAGCGTTCCCCAGAAATAACAGCATCTTGTGCTTCCACAAATTATAGTGATCTTTATCAAATGGTAGAATTTAAATGCTCATCACTTTTTATGTGGTCATCTTTAAATAAGATTAAAAATTTAAGTGTAAAACCTCAAACAGTTTCTCCTTCACCAACTTTGAAAGGCATATGTCAAGGCCTATTTGTAATTAGTAGATGACAACTCAACTCATGTAAGAAATTAAAGTAAGTAATAAATTCTGAGGATGGAATCAAATCGAAGAATGTCAACTAGACACAAAGAATCAACTTGTCAGAAGCATTATAATGAAGTTGCTACTCTACACCGGAAGAAGTTCATTTATATGTTCAAGCGTCGGAGAAAAATAGAGAAGCAGTTGTTCAGAAGATTCTAAGTGGCTACTACAGAAGATTCCAGAAGAAGAATGAAGACAGTGAAGTAGAAGAAGAACAGAAGACCACAGCTTAATGTTAAAGATGAAGAATATTTATTATAGTATGACATAAATGAACCAGACAGTACATTTGTGTGTCAACTTAAATAATAAATATTCATCATCTAGCTCAAGTGGTTTTATGACAAAAGAGACAACGAAGACTGGAAGACTTCAAGACTGATAGCACGGATTTAGCACAGTCTATCTGCAAGAATCAATCAACGGATATCTATCTGCAAGAAGCAATCGACTGATAAATATCGATCGATAAGTCATCAACTGATAATAAGCCATCGACTGATAAAGCCAATCGAGAAGTCATCGATCGAGAACTCAAGTCATCAACTGATATTTATCAATCGAGAACTCAAGTCATCAACTGATATTTATCAATCGAGAACTCAAGTCATCAACTGATATTTATCAATCGAGAACTCAAGTCATCAACTGATATTTATCAATCGAGAACTAAAGTCATACCGAAGCTGTTAAAGAAAAGTCATACCGGAACAGCCGACTGATAAGTCATACCGAGCTCAGTGGATAAGTCATACCGAGATTTCTGTGCTCAAAAGGTCATACTGAACCTATTTTGTTTAATTAAAATAAGTCATACAGATTTATTTTAATTAGATAAAATCTGAATATGACTTTAAATAAGTCATACCGAGATTCAGTAAGTCATACCGACCATTCAGAAGTCATACCCAGTTTTTAAATGTCATACAAGGGTTAAAATAAGTCATACAGACTTATTTTCTTGAAATTAAGTCATACTGAAAAAGGTCATAGCAGCCTTTTTCATTCTCTATAAATATGAGATCAGCTCTTCATTTTTCAAAAGTTAACTTGTTAAGAGTTAGAAAAATCAGATCAAATTCAGTAATTTATCTGCATTGTAATATTCACAGATTTCTGTGCTGAGTTTGAATATAATTGATTAAACACGAACACTTCATGTCGAATTCGTTCTAGACTTTTTATCAATTATATAACTGTTTTCTAAATATTAATTTTGTAATACTAATCAAGTTAAAATTATATCTTTCACTTGAACAGTATTTCATTCTAATTAATATTTTGCGAGTAATTAAAATAATATTTTTAATCCAAATTATTCCGCGATTAATTTTCAGATATTGTATTCAACCCCCCTTCTATAATATCAGGGACCAACAGTTGGCATCAGAGCTGGTTGATATTTTTCATATCAGATCCAAATCAAATTCCGCGAACTCATACAGATCTCAAAAATTATTTTAAATTCGAAATAATTTTTTATTCGAAATAATTTTTTTTCCGAAAAATTATTTTTGATCAAAAATTATTTTAAGTCAAAAATTAAAATATTTTTTGAAACAATTAATTTTTAATCTTATTTAAAGATGAGTACTCAAAGAGTTAGTAGCATTAAAATTCCACAATTTGATAAAGACAATTATAATCTGTGGAAGAGAAAGATGACCTTGTTTCTTCGAGCTGCAAATCCCAAGTACAAGGATATTTTAAAAACTGGTGTTGCTGTTCCAATAAATATCTTTCCTGAGCATATGGAAGATGGTGTACTCATTCCGCACAGACAAGTTGAAAAAGATATTTCTGAGTACACTGAGACAGAAAAGGAACTGGATACATTGGACACCAGTCTACAGTTAATTTTAGTGGAATCTCTTGATCCCGGAATGTACAATCATGTTGTTAATTGTAAAAATGCTAAACACATCTGGGAAACGATAGAGATACTAAATGAAGGAACAGAAGAAGTAAGGGAGAACAGATTGGAAATCTTAACGTCTCAATATGAGCATTTTAGATCAAATTCTGGAGAAGGTATCTCTGAAGTTTTTGAGAGATACAACAAGCTGATAAATGATCTAAATCTCAATGGCAAACAATATACGAAGAAGGAGATCAATAGGAAGTTTTTGCTGACAATGCCAGTACACCTAGAGCATAGGATAACAACCATCAGAGAGTCAAGGGACATGAATGAAATTTTGGAAAGACTTTATGGCATTCTGAAGACCTATGAGCTAGAGCAGATTCAACAGAAAGAAATATATGGTACAGGCAAGGTGGTCAGCAAGTCTACAGCTCTTGTAGCAGAAGAACCAGAGTACAGAAAAGCTAAGACTGAATCTTCTTCAGTCAACCTCATTGATCAGGGTATTGTTGCAGAAGTTGGTGCAACTCTAGTGAATTCAACTGATAGTGAATTCTACTCAATGGAAGAACTCGATCAACTTGAGGATGAATCTCTGGCTCTGATTACTAGAAAATTTGGAAATACAAGATTCAGGAGGAACCCTAGTTTCAAATTCAAGCCTATGGCAAACAGATTTCAGACAGGTGGTTCTTCTAGTTCATCCAACACAAAAGGTGGATACAAGACAGGGATGGTAGACAGAAGCAAGATCCGTTGCTTCAACTGCAATGAAATGGGACACTTTGCTACTGATTGTAGAAAGCCCAAGCAGGAAAGAAAGAAGGATTCATATGACGAGCTCAAACAGAAATATGACGCTCTACTGAAGAAGCATCAGGGAAAATCATACTTAGCAGCAGGAAAAAGCTGGGATGATTCCGACAATGATGAAGAAGATCAAATGGGAAATCTTGCTCTAATGGCCTCTTCTTCTAAAGGATCACAATCTTAACCTCGACAAGGAATTGAGGTAAACCCTAGCTGTCCTAAAATGTTTAAATTGATAGGTGAGAATTTAATTGATGCTAGAGATCGAATAAAAGTCTTAATTCTCGAAAACAAAGTTTTATCAGAGGAGAATTATGAATTGAAAAAGCTGAAACTTATTAATGTTAAATTAACTGAAGATGTTGCATTTCAAGTTAATAGGGTCAACTGCTATGTTGAAATTGAAGCTTTTTTGAAAGATAAAATTGAAAAAGAAAAGGTCAGGTGTCAAGCCTATAGAACTGCTTCATTTGTTATGAAAGATCTAGTTGACCAACAAGAGATCAATCGGAAAGTTGGAATAGGTTTTGAATATAATGAATCAGTAGGAAAGCTTAGTAACATCACCCCTTTTAAAAAGACTGCTATAGAGAGGGGTATTCCACATGTTATTAAGGACACCAAGAAACCTCTTCTCATAACTCCTATTGCAGAACCAGTTCTTGATAGTTGTGTAATAGTGGATTATGAAATTAAATGTGAAGACCTTGAAGAGAAGAAAAGAGAAGAACAGACTAGGGACATAAAAGGAATAAATGTCCAGAAAGCTAAATATGTACCTAAAAGACCAATCGAAAATGTGAACTCTGCTAGTTCATCCACTCCTGGTTTAGGTGCTAAGAACTTAAAGAATAATTTGAACAGACCTAACAATAAGTTTGTTAGAAGTAGGGATAGTAACAACATATGCCATTCTACTGAAAACTTTAAATCTGCTGAAAAAGTTAAAGTAGAAATTGTTAAAACTCCTACTGCTGTGAATAACATGCCTGCTATTGATGTATGCCATAAACCTTGTGGTATGTTAAATTGTATGTTATGTGCTTTTAATGCTATGACTGCTTATTTCAAACGCATGACTGCTAATAAAAAGAACATGACACCGAGACAATACATCAATAATAAATTTGCAAAATCCAAGACTGCGATTCCTTCACCTGTCAAGAAGGAAAAATATATTCCTAAGTCTAAACAAAAAATTGTTAAGACTATTTATAGGAAAGTAAGTACAGTCAAGGAGGATGCGGCTGTTGTTCGAAAAGGATCTGTTGTCAAAGCTGACAAAGGTCAATTCTTTAAGTATGCCGGGCCCAATCAATTTTGGGCTCCGAAGATAATCTAATCCGTTTGATATGTGCAGGGAGTTAAACAGGTACACCGGGTTGTATGGATTCTAGACAGCGGATCGTCAAGGCATATGACCGGAGATAGAGCCCTGCTATCAGACGTGGTTGAAAGAGCTGGCCCAATCGTCACCTTTGGAGATAACAGCAAAGGAATGACTACGGGATATGGCAAGTTAAATACTGGAAATGTTATCATTGAAAACGTCTCTTTGGTGGAAGGACTTAAGCACAATCTACTCAGCGTCAGTCAATTCTGTGATAAAGGTTACAAAGTGAACTTTATCAAGGAGAAGTGCTTAATAGCTCATTCTAAAGAAGACAGACTAGCCTTGCGTGGAGTAAGGAAAGGAAACTTGTACGTAGCTGATTTCAACTCGGGAACTGAAGCTGAAGCAAACTGTTTTTATTCAAAAGCTTCATCAGAAGAAAGTTGGCTACGGCACAAGAAACTCTCACACCTGAATTTCAAAACAATGAACTCTCTAGTCAAGAGGGATTTGGTGAGAGGACTGCCTCCGATGGAATTTACACAAGAAGGATTGTGTGAGGCATGTCAGAAAGGGAAGTCAAAAAGAGCAACTCACAAAGGCACAGACACTACATATATTATTGAACCACTGCAGCTGCTTCATATGGATTTATTTGGTCCAGTAAATATTCTGTCTATGTCAAGGAAGAGATATGCCTTAGTGATTGTAGATGACTTTACAAAGTACACGTGGGTTTTATTCTTGAACTCTAAGGATGAAACTCCACAGTTGGTGATTGATCATGTATAATTGATTGAGTTAGATTCAAAGCTACCTGTCCGGGCAATCAGATCAGATAATGGAACAGAATTCAAGAATGAAATTCTAAATAGCTTCTGCTCAGACAAAGGGATAACAAGACAATTCTCAGCGCCAAGAACTCCGCAACAGAATGGAGTAGTAGAAAGGAAGAATCGAACCTTGATTGAAGCTGCAAGAACAATGTTAAGTGAATCAAGGTTGCCTATCTACTTCTGGGCTGAAGCAGTGAACACGGCTTGTTATACCCAGAATCGAACTTTAATCAACAAGGATCATATGAAGACACCCTACGAATTAATGGCTGGCAAGAAACCAACACTCAAATACTTTCATATATTTGGAGCCAAATGTTTTGTGCTAAAAGATGGAGATGAACATCGTGGCAAATTCGAGGCCAAGGCACATGAAGCAATTTTTGTCGGCTACTCAAAAAGAGCATATAGGGTGTACATAATTGATCAGCACCAAGTAAAAGAAAGTGTCAACGTATCATTTGACGACACTAAACTCCCAAGCATCCAAACTGAAGATCCTTCTGAGTCATTAAAATTTGACAATCATCCAGACTCAGATTCGGATAATGAAGAAGAGCCTGAGGTTGCAACAGGAAATGATGATGACAACAATGATGGTAATGATCTAGGTAATAGTGGTGGAAACAATGGCAACACTAGAGATACTACTAATACCAGTGGTGGATCAATAAGTCATCCAGGCAGCAACTCAGGGGGAGATAAAGGATCAACTGGCACAACACAACATCACAATGAATATAGAGGCGAATCATCAAGATCAAATCTACCAAGGGAAAGGAAATGGAGCAAAGATCATCCCTTTGAATTGATCATAGGTGATCCAGATATTGGTGTTAGAACCAGAAGTGCAACTTCAAATGAATGTTTATTTTCGGTTTTTCTATCTCAAGAAGAACCAAAGAAAATTGAAGATGCTCTAACTGATCCAGATTGGGTTCTTGCCATGCAAGAAGAAATCAATCAGTTCGAAAGGCAAGAAGTATGGACACTGGTACCCAGGCCTAAAGATAGATCTGTTATTGGCACGAAATGGGTATACAGGAACAAGTTAGACGGTGATGGCATTGTTACAAGGAACAATGCCAGACTGGTGGCAAAGGGTTACTCCTAGGAAGATGGGATTTTTATTTGCCAATCAAAGTACGTAAGGGATCTTCTAAGGAAATACAATCTAGAAGATTCTTCACCGGCAAAAACCCCTATGCCAACAGCCACAAAGCTTGACAAAGATGAAACTGGTAAGAAGGTTGACATCACAAGCTATAGACGTATGATAGGCTCATTATTATATCTAACTGCTAGTAGACCCGATATAATGTTTGCAACATGCTTATGTGCAAGGTTTCAAACTGACCCTAGAGAATCTCATCTTATAGCTGTTAAAAGAATTTTTAGATATCTGAAGGGTACACCGAATCTTGGAATTTGGTACCCTAAAGGTACAGGTTTTGACCTAATAGGCTATACAGATTCAGATTATGCAGGATGCAGGATGGACAGGAAAAGTACATCTGGAAGTTGTCAGTTTCTAGGACGACGGTTGATTTCCTGGTACAGTAAGAAACAGCACACAGTATCTACCTCGACAGCCGAAGCAGAATATATTGCGGCAGGTAGTTGTTGTGCACAAATCTTGTGGATAAGGAATCAGCTGAATGATTATGGACTTGCGCTATCTAAAATTCCAATACTTTGCGACAACACAAGTGCCATAGCTATTTCCAATAATCCTGTACAACATTCAAGGACCAAGCACATAGACATAAGGTATCATTTTATCCGAGAACATGTCATGAACGGAACTGTGGTGTTACATTTTGTACCCACAGAAGATCAAATTGCCGACATCTTCACAAAACCACTTGATGAATCCACTTTCTCTAAGTTGGTTAGTGAGTTAGGGATGTTAAACATGAACTAATTATTGCATGTTGTTTTAAATTGCATATTTATTTTGAAGCACTGTAAATACACTGTATATATTCCTTAAAATTTTTTATCAAAAACAAACAAACAAATTGAAAAAGAAAACTCAAAAAGATTTTCCTTATTTTGTACAGTTGTTATTTCATTGGCATCTTTACTGTAAATATTGTTTATTATAATTGTTTTCCAACAATTGGCATATATTTTATATATATATATATAAGTATGTATAGTGTTATTTGTTTTTCAACTTTGACATCCTTATCTTTATTATTTTTATATATATACATAAATATAAACTGATTATTTCGCGTCTCTTTTGAGAAGTAGGAAAGAACTATGAGCTTGATCATCCAATTGTTTCTAATAGTTAGATCCCAAACATTGGCATCAATCTCTATCCAAGATCTTAGAACCAAACACACAAACACAATCACATCCGTCTCTCTAACCATTAAACAGAATACCTAATTGCTAAGAATGAGGGAGTCAATGCCTTGAGTGCATTTGATAAGGTTGGTAATGTGAGGGAACCAACAGCTCTGTCTCCAGAAAGGTGATTTAAATACATATAAACTGAGACAACTGTTAGCTCATCTGTGTTCTCTCAAAAGGATACAGACTTGGAAAAGGCAAAACTGTTACTAGGTTCATTCTCTCAACAGAGTGAGCCTATTGAATTCAGCCTGTCAGCCAAGGCTATCAGCAAAGAGTTAATTTCATCTGACATTTTTCAAGAAACCACAAATATTGTCTTATTTTTAGGGACAATAATGGACCAACTCAATTGGCATTTTGGACCAACAATTTAAGAACTTACTTGGGACCAAAATGGACCAAGAAAGAACAATTGAAATGTCACAGAAAGGATGAATTGACGGTAGCAATTTTTCTAAACTTCCATATCAAGGAAGGAAGAATGATTGATGATTCTGACTGAGTCAACATGCCTTCACAGGCGTCAGGAGGAAACTTGGATCATTTGCTACATTATAGATCCTTGTCTCCCTCCCCAGATGGAACATATCTGGATTCCTAACGGAATAGATCATCTAAGATGATCAGCAACTCACTGAATCTATTTCTGAAGCAATTCAGTTTTTCAAAGTCAAAATGTTTTTATAGATTCAATTGAGGACGGGGATTTGCGAAACCCCATTGCACCACCAGTGACCTCTCTTGAAGGGGCTATGGTGATCTTTCTTGCAGGTACAAAAGGCTGAGTCATCCGTACTGAGAGAGATATAGTGATGTGAGAAAAGAGTGAAACACAAGTAAGGAAGAGTGAAAATATATATTCTATGAGTGAAACACTTAGAGAGTATATGAGCGAAACACTTGTGAGGAACACAAAGTAAAATGACACATTAGCACACTTACCGAATCCCTTTCCCCATTCCCTGTTACAGATTTCAAATGTTACTTAACCAAGGTGGAAATTTCTTCAGAAAAGGACCAACAATTGTTACCTATCTACAATTGGGGGAGAATTATTAAGAGGATTACTCAACTAAGGGGGAGAATTATTAGGAGAATGAGAATTATTAAGAGGATTACTCCAAAGTGTTCAACTAAGGGGGAGTAGATCAAAAGGGGAGAAGTAAACAAAGGCTTTTGCCAGAAGAGGATTACTCAATTGTTGAACAAGAAAAAGGGGTATATAACAACATGCTTGGATTCTATTCCATTTGATTTTAGAAGATTCTTGTAAATATGATTAACCGGATTTTCTAAAATGCATAACATGTCATAGTTTGTATTTTTTATATCTGCGATGGTTTAATGCTGTATGTATGCCATGTTTGTTACCTCTATTAAAATGGTTGGATAATTCAAGTAAGGGGAAATTGAATTCACCTTGGAAGAGAAGGGAAGACAGGAGTTGGAGAAATAGAGGAGAAGTGGTAAGAAGAGAACAGACATCATCTCTGACATCCTAAGGGGGAGTAGTGATGAGTCTGAGAAATGAAGATAATACTACATGTATAATATGTTCAGTGCTAGAGGAACAAACATCTTTCATTTCAGTTACTCAAAGAAATCTGGAAATGTATTATATGATCCAGAGAACAATTTATTTACTTACAGTTCTTAAATGTCATATTAGTTTCTTAGTTGTTAGTTGAGTTATCCTCTAGGAATTTGTGTGTTAAATGTTTAACAACAAATAGGGGAGATTGAAAGGCATATGTCAAGGCCTATTTGTAATTAGTAGATGACAACTCAACTCATGTAAAAAATTAAAGTAAGTAATAAATTCTGAGGATGGAATCAAATCGAAGAATGTCAACTAGACACAAAGAATCAACTTGTCAGAAGAATTATAATGAAGTTGCTACTCTACACCGGAAGAAGTTCATTTATATGTTCAAGCGTCGGAGAAAAATAGAGAAGCAGTTGTTTAGAAGATTCTAAGTGGCTACTACAGAAGATTCCAGAAGAAGAATGAAGACAGTGAAGTAGAAGAAGAACAGAAGACCACAGCTTAATGTTAAAGATGAAGAATATTTATTATAGTATGACATAAATGAACCAGACAGTACTTTTGTGTGTCAACTAAAATAATAAATATTCATCATCTAGCTCAAGTGGTTTTATGACAAAAGAGACAACGAAGACTGGAAGACTTCAAGACTGATAGCACGGATTTAGCACAGTCTATCTGCAAGAATCAATCAACGGATATCTATCTGCAAGAAGCAATCGACTGATAAATATCGATCGATAAGTCATCAACTGATAATAAGCCATCGACTGATAAAGCCAATCGAGAAGTCATCGATCGAGAACTCAAGTCATCAACTGATATTTATCAATCGAGAACTCAAGTCATCAACTGATATTTATCAATCGAGAACTCAAGTCATCAACTGATATTTATCAATCGAGAACTCAAGTTATCAACTGATATTTATCAATCGAGAACTCAAGTCATCAACTGATATTTATCAATCGAGAACTAAAGTCATACCGAAGCTGTTAAAGAAAAGTCATACCGGAACAGCCGACTGATAAGTCATACCGAGCTCAGTGGATAAGTCATACCGAGATTTCTGTGCTCAAAAGGTCATACTGAACCTATTTTGTTTAATTAAAATAAGTCATACTGATTTATTTTAATTAAATAAAATCTGAATATGACTTTAAATAAGTCATACCGAGATTCAGTAAGTCATACCGACCATTCAGAAGTCATACCCAGTTTTTAAATGTCATACAAGGGTTAAAATAAGTCATACAGACTTATTTTCTTGAAATTAAGTCATACTGAAAAAGGTCATAGCAGCCTTTTTCATTCTCTATAAATATGAGATCAGCTCTTCATTTTTCAAAAGTTAACTTGTTAAGAGTTAGAAAAATCAGATCAAATTCAGTAATTTATCTGCATTGTAATATTCACAGATTTCTGTGCTGAGTTTGAATATAATTGATTAAACACGAACACTTCATGTCGAATTCGTTCTAGACTTTTTATCAATTATATAACTGTTTTCTAAATATTAATTTTGTAATACTAATCAAGTTAAAATTATATCTTTCACTTGAACAGTATTTCATTCTAATTAATATTTCGCGAGTAATTAAAATAATATTTTTAATCCAAATTATTCCGCGATTAATTTTTAGATATTGTATTCAACCCCCCTTCTACAATATCAGGGACCAACAAACTTCGTTGAGTCATATCAGAAAAAGGAAGAAACCTGTTAGGAAAGTAAGAGGTAGAGGTATCACAGCAGTGAGTGAACCCGCAGCTCTGTCTCGACCTTCAAAAAGATCGAGGAATGAACCTGAGACAACTGCAGACTCATCCTTATCCTCTCATTGGGATATGGACTTTGAAATGGCAATTCAACAGTCACTGGACTCACTCAATCAAACGGGTGATTCTATTGAAATTCACCGTCCAGCCGCGACATCCTGTGAAGAGTCATGCACACTACTAGCGCTCACACTAGCAGGATCTCCACTTGAAGAAACACAATCAGATGAGGGCACATCAATTAATGAAGAAAATATTTTTGAAACAAACTTGTCAGATGCCACATTTACAGTGGACCAAGACATTTTTGATGCAGTGCAGCATTATGTGCCATTACAGGTATTGAGGGGCATCACAGACTCTAACGAGCCAATCACTACATTATCTAAGGTGGTGACCCCCCTGGATTTCTTACATCCAGTTCCTTTAAAGGAAGTTCTCGAATCCACTAGTGGATCTGAGAGGCAACCACTTTATAGAGGGAGATGAGACTCCATTCAAGGAGTAGCTACGTCAGTAGCGGAGCCACTTCAAGTTAATCTTGTTGAGGACACGTCTTCACCGGCATCAGAAGAGCATTTTGACTCTTCAAAAGCTATAATAATAAATATATGTACATCATCTGGATCTGGAATGGATCAAAACACGAGTGAAGTGAGGCAAATACCGAGCGAAACACATGTACATAGTTTACGAGAATCAAACAAGAGTGCAAGCGAGGTGAGTGCACACACACACAGTGAACTTTTATAAAAAATGGAAGCTCTCCAGAAAGAAATGCAGATTGTTCAAGCTGAGTTAGTAAAGATAAAAGCACAAGCAGAAGAGAAGTCTACATCTACCTCTGTAACAGAACAGCTGACAATCATGCGGAAAGATGTTGAAAATGTCAAATCCTCCATACTCTTGAAAACTCAAGATATCCAGAACGTACAAAGTCTCATTGCTGAGGATATGAAAGAAGTAAGCTCTTTACATGAAAGAATTGATGAGGTTGAGAAAAGTTTGACTCTGACAATTATTGAAAATGAAAAAATCTCAATAAAACGATTCAGCAAGCTGGATGATGGAATGGCACATCTAAATGAGGGAATGAAGCAGGTCTATCTAACCATGCAGAAACTTGTTACATCCCTTAAAGCTTCTAAATCTGAAGAGGATCCCTCAACTAAGGAGAAGAAAGGAAAGAAGAAAGTAGCTGAAGATGAAGGGGCCACTCAAGATAAAGGGAAAGCAAAGCTGTATTCTGAAGAACAGTTTGAATCTTATGTTCCAGAACCAGAAAAATAGTACTATGCTCAAGAATAATTCATTGATGGCAATGCTCATGATGAATCATTCAATCCTAACTACTGTAGAACTGGGGAAGAGACTGCCTTTGATGAAGAATTTTTATTTCCAAAAGAGAAAGAGTCTGATCCTGCCTATGAAGAGGCAATGAAGAAATTAAAAGAAGACATCAAGATAAGCCATGTTAAAACTGAGAAACTAAAAGCTCTAGTCATGGAAAGAACACATGCTGAAAAAGAAGCAAGCCTAAAAAAGCAAAATCTCTGGGCCATTGCAGTCAGAAAGAAGAAAAGAGATGTACAACTAAAGATAGGGAAGAAATGGGACACTGCCAGAGTTATCATGGAAAATCTTCAGAAAGGACCTTTTGAAGACTACAAGTTACAGTCATTGATTGAACGCTTGGAAAAGTCAAATGACAACCTAGATAATTTCATGAAGGCTCTGAAAGAAGAAATAGATTATATCACTATAATAGTTGATAATATTCTAGATTATTGGCAGATCTTAGTCTATACAAACAGGAATGGTACATTCAGAATCTCATTAGAGTTCTTTAGACAAAGATCATTGTTAGTGTATGGACCCTGTTGAACAAAATCAGAAGAAGTTCAGAAGAAAATGAGCTTCTCAGAGACAGACTCAGAGACTTTTCAAGAGCTGTTAGTCCTCAAATCACATATGATCCTCATGAAGTAAGATTTTACACTAATATGTTTTATCAGACCATGAAATTAGATGAGGAATCATTGAAGGGCTATTTAGTCAAATATATGATTGAAGTTCAAAAGATGCTCAGGTCTAAAGGGTTCAGATCCCAAGCCAAACTAGATGCTGCACAGAAAATAAGAAGTTACTGTTAATCCAAAAAGATTCCATTATATATCAGGCAAATTAAGAAGATAGATTCATATTAGTCATTTTATGTGGAAGAAGAAACAGTAGATCCTATTGAGCATGAAGTGATGTTTCAGTTAGCAAAGGCTGAAGAAAGAAGGTTGTATGGAGAATCCACTACAACAGAACAATCAGTAACTGAAGAGGTACCAAGGACACCAGTGCATAAAGGTTCAAGCCTAGAAGAAGGTGAAGTTGATACGTCTGAAGACTGAAGACTTAGAAAGGTCAAGATAGAAAACTATGTAATATTTGTTCAGTGCTAGAGGAACATCTATCTTGTATTTATCTTTCAAAACATGAATCTGGAAAATTGTTAAATATAATACCAGAACTTTGTTTATTATTTACAATTTTTACATGTCGTATTACTTTCTTAGTTGTTAGTTGAGTTATCCTCTAGGAATTTGTGTGTTAAATTTTTAACAACAAATAGGGGGAGATTGAAAGGCATATGACTAGGCCTATTTGTAATATTTAGATGACAACTCAAATAAGAAAAAGAAGTAAATAATAAATATGATAACATGAATCAAGACAAACAAAGTTAACTAGACACTAAGAATCCTAGGAATCAGAAGTGTTCTAATGAAGCTTCTACTTTTCACCGGAACAAGTTCATTAATATGTTCAAGCATCGGCGAAAAATAAAGAAGTAGTGTTTTAGAAGAGTTCAAAAGATTTAGAAGATTTCAAGTGGTTACTTCAGAAAGATTCCAAGAAAAGAAAATATCGAAGACAAAGTAAGAAGCAAGAACAAGACAAAAGATCTCAACTATTAAAGTTAAAAGGTGAAGAATATTTATTTAGTATGACACAAATGAACTAGACAGTACATTTGTGTGTCAACTAATTAAATTAATATTTATCACCTAGCTCAAGTGATTTTCAGACAGAAGATAGGAAGATTCAGGTCAAATATACAACGGTTGTACAATGAAGAAACTAAATTAATTCTACTATCAAAAGTTAATTAATTATTTAATTTATCTACTTAAATTAATTCACCTTAAATTAATTTAATTTATAAATTATTTAAATAAAAATTGGTGGAATTAATTAAGTTAAAAGAACATTTAAAATAACATTTAAAGAAAGTCATGCTGTATTAATTTAGAAAGTACTACCGAACTAAATCGGTAAGACTTTTTAAAAGTCTTACCGAATTAAATCGGTAAGACCTTTTAAGAAAGTCTTACCGAATTAAATTGGTAAGACATTTTAAAAGTCTTACTGAATTAACACGGTAAGACTTTTTTAAAAGTCTTACCGAGTTTACATTTGTCTTGGCAAGACTTTTCAAAAGTCTTACCGAGTTTAAATGGCTTGCCCAACTTATTTAAAAAGTCTTATAGGCTAATTTCTAAAGTCTTTTGATTTTTTAAATAAGTTTTATTCAAAAGTCTTGCCAGCTTTTCTCTCTATAAATATGAGAAAAATGTCTTCATTATTGATAGATTGAAAAGATAAAAAATATTCAAATTTCAGAAATTTGTATGCATTGTTATATTCACAGATTTCTATGCAAGTTTGGAATATAATTGATTAACCCGAACACTTCATGTCGAATTCGTTCTAGATTACTTTATCAATTATATACACTTTTCATCGGATAATTTTTGTAATACTTTTCAAGTTAAAAAGTATATCTTCTACTTGAATAGTATTTCATTACGATTAATATTTCACGATTAATTAAAATAATATTTTAAATCCAAAATTCTGAGACAATTTTCAGATTTTGTATTCAACCCCCCTTCTACAATATCAGAGACCAACATGGATGGAATCTTTGCAAGGGTCTAGATCGATGGAAGATAGTTTGTGTCAGAACTGTGAAGTCTTTCAAAAGAAACATAGTCTTCAAGGAAGAGAACAAGATAAGAACTTTTCCAGTAAAAGGCCAAGACCTATGAAGACTTTGGAAGAAGCTACATTCTATTTAATGCAAACATTATAAAATGTAATTTGTACTCTTATCAGTCGATAGAAATAGATGTGTAAAATAGTTAAATACTATATATGCAGTAGTAGTACATTGTAACAAGTGTGAAAAAAAAGAATAAGAAAAAGCAAGAAAAGCACTTTAGAAGATAGAATCATTTGTAGTGATTTTCTTTGTGTTCTTTTAAAATTCTTGTAAGCAGTTTGGTTTTTAGACCAAGGTTAATTGAAAGCAAATCAATTCACTAGTGGAAAAACTAATCCACTAGTAATTTTTAAACCCTAATTTTTCAATTACTTAGTTCATATATCTTATTGTTCTATATCAGTTTCAAGTCTTCAAACACTTATAACCATAAGTTACAAACTCTTTTAATCCGCAAGAATTTTTCATAAAGTTCTTGAGTTTGTATTCAACCCCTTTTCTACAAACTAATTGTTTAGCTTAAGGGTAAAATAACAATTGGTGTCACAACAGGGTTTCAACATATAGAAAGTTAAGATCTAAGTACAACAACAATGGGTCATAAAGATACAGGAGTAAAGATTCCAGTACTTAAAAAAGAAATATATTTTCATGGGAAGGTCAAAATTCACTGGCATCTGCTATCTCTTGACACGTCTTATGTTGATTGCATAGAGAATGGTCCACATGTACCTATGAAAATAGTTACAAGTGTAAATGCAGATGGTACTCAAGCACCAGATAAAATTATTCTAAAGACTGTAACTGAATACACAGATGAGGATGAAAAGGAAGTGCACAAGGACAAAAAGGTCATGAACATTCTGTTTAATGGTTTTGACAAAGATATGCTCGACAATATAATCAACTGCATAACCTCTAAAGAAGTCTAGGATACTCTTCAAACTCTATGTGAAGGTACTGAGCAAGTAAGGAAGAACAAGATGCAACTCTTGATTCAAAGACATGAGGCCTTTCACTTTAAGAGTGGTGAATCAATCAATGACACATATATTAGGTTTCAAAAGCTATTGAATGAGCTAAAACTATATGGAAGAGTATATGCTATTGAGGATACCAATCTTAAATTTTTGAGGTCCTTACCTAAGGAATGGAAACCAATGACTGTGTCCATAAGACAATATCTTGATTTCAAAAATTATACTCTTAAAAAGCTATATGGAATTCTAAAAACTTATGAGTTGGAACTTCAGCAGGACGAAGAAATTGAGAAGAGTCAAAAGAAGGACAAGTATGTGGCCCTGGTAGTGAAGGACAAACAAGTTACATATCCCTGTGAAGATGTTGTTGTGGAAGAAGGAAGAAAGGGTTCTCATGGAAAAGCTATAAGTGTTAGTAGGCATGATGAATCTTAAACTAATAAAATAAAAGAATTAGTCGAGGATGATGACTCATATACTAAGGAAGACATTGATGAAATAGATGAGCATTTAGCTTTTCTATCAAGAAAATTCTCAAAACTCAAATTCAAAAGAAATCTAATGCAAAGGCCAGGTTCCGAGTTTTGAAAAAAGAGTCAATAAAACAGGAACCTTGTTGACATAACTCAATTCAAATGCTTTAATTGTGGATTGGCTGGTCACTTTTCAAATGAATGCAGAAAGCCAAAAGTTGAAAATAAATCAAAGTTCAATGATGGTATTGACTACAACAAAAAGTACTTTAATTTACTAAAACATAAAGAAAATGCTTTTGTGACAGAAGAAAAGGGCTGGGCTGCTGAGGATGATTCTGAAGAGGAAGAATTCATCAGTCTTGCACTTATGGCCAATCATGATGATCAGGAAGCTAGTTCCTCTAGTAATCAAATAATTTCTACAAATCTATCTAATTTATCTAAGGATGAATACAATACAACAATCATTGAAATGTCAAATGAATTGTACAATTTGCATGTTACTATTAAATCCTTGAATAAAGAAAATACTAGACTCAAAAGCTCATTGAAATATCTAACTAAAAGGAACACACATCTAGAGAGTGAGCTAGTGCAAATGGGCAGACTAAAAGTAGAAAATAAAGATGCTAGAAAAGAATTAGTTGAGTGTAAAAAGAAGATAGAAGTGTGGAAGGATCAACTAGAAGAATAAATAAAAATCATTGACAAATGGAACAAATCCAGTAAAGCTATCAAAAAGATGAATGTCATTCATGGATCAAACTCTTTCACCATGTTATCTAAGACACTTAAGAAGTTAGCTATGGATGATAATCAATCCTTGGATAAGGAGCTATCGATTGTTAATCCTGAATCAACTGATAAAGATTATTCATCGACTAATACTGTTGACTCAATGGATAATTATCCATCAATTGAGAAATAAATAACTGCTAAAAACTATATTTTAAAAACTAAGCTTAATAGACCGTTTAAATTTTTAGAATAAAGTAGATCCTCCAATTCTCAAAACAAAGTTGAGAAGGCTAATGTAAGGTATTTATCTAAGAGCCAATTTAAAGAAAAATTAGAGAAGATAAAACTTGAAACTAAGCCAAATGAGAAGAAGAAAAAGAACATGAATGGTAAAGTAGGCATAAACAATCACAACAACTACACACCTGACATGTATGCCCCTAGAAAAGTATGTGTTAAATATGGTAGTAAGAATCACTTATCTGTGCATTGCAAATCTGAAATGCCTGCTATACCTAACATGCCTATTAATTCTATTTTCCCTCATGTAGTTTCTCCTCAAGCTATTCATTCTCAATATACATCTATGCCTTACATGTTTAATCCATATCTTGCATATGCTAACATAAATATGCCTGATATCCCCTGAAACTTGAATGCCAACATTAATGCATCTAATTTTGCCAATTCTGCAATCATGAATAATCTAAACATTAGCACTGAGAATCCTGAAGTGAGGAAACCAACACCTAAGGTTAAAGTGGAATTAAAACCATCTAAACCGAAGGGACAAAAGTTGGAGACTAAGCCAAAGTAGCAAGTAATAAGAAAAGACCCAAGGCAACTTGGGTGCCAAAATCAACTTGATTGTTTTTGAATGTGTGCAGGGAAAAAGAAAGAATCTTTAGTACTTGGACAGTGGGTGTTCAAGGCACATGACTGGAGATAAATCCCTGCTCACACAGTTTGAGAAGAGAGCTGGCCCTGGAGTAACTTTTGGAGATGACAGCAATGTTAGTGTAGGTGCCCTAGAGGCAATACAATTTTTCCTTTTAATAAACATTTATGTCATTTGATTATTCAATAAACGTATTTATTATGACTTTAATTACTGCGATATATTTGTTAGCATAATAAATGTCCTTAGAATCATGATACTCGTTATATAGTTTAAGTACATGACTTGAACTTGAGATTATATAATATATCATATTCTTAAAGGTTCCCTAGTCGAGTATTATTATGATAGGACAATAATAATACATAAATAGACTAGTATGTTGTTTGACAGATAACCACATCTCATTGGTTATAAGTATGAGGATACTAAAGTCAATACATAGGTACATGTAGGGGTACATGGTACTGGACAGACCCACAGTGAGATTCTTCATGTTTAATTAAGTCATAAGAAAGACTCACAGTGATAATGGTGTAATGATCCTCTGACTTGAGATCATTATATTTCTATACGAGGATTGATATACTTTGACTACATTAAAAGTTACCTTTGACCGGGTGATGATAAAAGTGGACATCGGGTATATCATGAGTCGTATGAGAAATATGAATGATAGATAAAGGATTTAACCCTCCTATAATTAGGAGAGATATTATTGGCCTCTTGATTGAGTGAGACTATAAAATGCATGGCCGTGCTCAAATAATGATTTGTTTTTCATAGTCTACTCATGGATCAAGTAAACCCGGATTAAATGTTGAAGAGGATGACTAAATACATGCCTCGAGTTTAATCTATAATATATATGGTTAAAGGGATTATATTACACGGAAACATTAATCACGAAAGGTTTTATCGAATCACGATTTAATTATTGTTTAATTAGGTAGCAATGATGTATTACTAGATACCGCTCATTGTTTATAATTTTATTGGAGAATAAAATTATTGCTAATTAAATAATAGCCTATAGGGTCACACACATAGAGCACCTAGAGGAATAGTTAATTTAAATTATAGATTTAAATTAATTGATGATTAATTCGAATTTATTATATTAATTAAGTGAGACTTAATTAATTGAAATAAATTCGAATTTGAAGAATTATATTTCTGCCAATAATAATTAAGTGTGACTTAATTATTAATTAAATAATAGAAGCATGTTTTATTATTTAATCCTATGCCTACATGGGTTAGGTTTTTGCTAAAAAGGCCCATTAACCAATCATTATAAATAGATAATGATAGGTTAAATGGCTTGCACGTTTTTGCATAAACCCTAGCAGAAGAGGCAGCATAGGAAGAGGCAGAGAGAATTCGAAACCTATCAAAGGAGGCTAGTACTTCCGTTCCGTGTTCAAGATCGTGAGACGTTCTTGAAGGTGCTCGTGTGGATACCATAGAGGTGCTTTCGAGAGGAAGACACAAATCGTGATAGCAAGGATCTCCGTTGAGTTCGTGGCATTCAAAATCTTAATAGGTATGATTCGATTATCACCATAATCCGTCAATTCTTATACATGATCCTGCGTTTGGGTTCCGAAAATTTTCGTTACATTTACGTTTATCCGCTGCGTTTTATGCCTCGGAACCCAACAATGGTATCAGAGCTACGTGTATAAGGGACTGATTTGGTTACGTGTTAACTGTATTTGATGCAAATATGCCTGTTTTGGTGACTGCCATGCCACTGCCATGCTACTGCTTTGTTACTGCCATGCTTCTGCCATGCTATGTTCTTCATGTATATTCGAATTGTAATATGTGGTGATGATACTAGCATGTTAATGATTTGTCATGACTGATTTATATGCCATATTGCGATTTGTATATTATGCATGAGGGTCAGTTTGTATAGTGATATAAACTGGTGGACAGATTATGTTGGACATGATCTGTTAACTGAGATATGATAAGTATGTATATGATACATGCTTCTGAAACTGTATAAGATGCAGTGGGAAAAAGGGCCAACAGATATGATCTGTAGTTCAGAAATTGATGATTTCTGAATAGGACTGGTCTTCGAAAGAAAAAAAAAAATTTTCTGATTTCGAGCTGACCTGGCAGCTCGACCCCAGCCGGGGGCTGCCGCCCCCAGACCCCGCCTGGGGCTGCCGCCCCAGACCCCGCCCAGGGGCTGCCGCCCCCGGACCCCCACCCAGGGGCTGCCGCCCCCGGACCCCCGCAATATTTTATTTTGTGTACTTGAGCATGGTGCTGGTTATGGCCCTTAGACCCCTAGATTAATGGTTTTTGGTTTTGGTTTTATAAATACGACTTGCATGTCGTTTTCTTCATTCTTGTAATTGTTTAACCTCGAATGTAACTCGAGTTTTCTTATGTAAGTACATTAGCTTAGGTTGTATTCAATTATTCCATGTAATGTACTTGAAGACTGAAAGATGATCCAAGAAGAGGAGCAGGCACTAGTGGATACAAGAAGAATGAAGACATGTAATTGTATTTATATTTTACCACCATAGATTGACTTTGATCCTTTCATTAGCTCGAAAGGATCACATAGGAAAGGGGCCATAACCAAGCACGTTTACATACTGCACTTTACATATTGATGTATGAATGATGCATGCTTTAATTAGATTAATCATGTATGTATGTATGTATGTATGTATTAGATACGACACCCATGCCATGCTTGTTTAAACAAGATAAAATCTGTAACGACTCAAGATAAAATCTGTAACGATTCAAGATTTTAAAATCAACAAACGATCATGAGATTCTTGTGTTTATGAAATATGGATTTTTAAAACACGGAATTGAATATGGATTTTGATATCTATAATTGGGATTTTCTGACAAAAACGGATATGCGTATTCGTAAGGCTGATGGGTTTTAAGTGTGACCACTGGTATCCTCCATCTACCTGGGAAATGAACAATTTAAGATGTCAATTTGAAATATTTAGTTCAAGGAAAAATTGAGGATCTCTTCATGATGTGATCATGATCGTCGTAAAATCTTCTAAACCCCTTAACAAAATATTAAGTTTTAATCAGATGCTTTCCAATGAATGAACACTCATCGAATCCTAGATCGATTAGGGGAAAGACTGTCAGTGGCAGGGGACTCCTGTCTATCGTGGTGAGATGCGACGAATATAAACGGTTATATTCGGCCGTTGTATCATTGGGTCAAACTTAACTGAGTCGTCATAATAAGGTGAAAGTAAACGGTTATATTCAACCATTATGAACTTAGAAGCATAGAGTTTGGTTAAAAATCTATTAGATAGATAAGATCAATCGTTGCTCACCAAACTATCCAAGAATTATATATGATATAATTGACAAATGTTGTCTACCTAAATAATCATTCTTAAGGACTTCCAGTGGTTGACTTGAGACATGACGAAATATGGATCTTGGCTCACTAGAAAGGATTATGGGATATACTTTCCAAATTAATAGTAAGGGCTATTGATTTGATAAAAATAGTGGGAGATATATTATGAATGTATCATAATCATTTGAACATAATAAATAACTCAGACAATCTAATGTTTAATTTTGTGCTTTTATCATTGTAGATACCAAGTAATGACAAACAACACAAACACACTATCCGTACGATCTGTCCTTGAAAAGGATAAGCTGACAGGAGGAAACAACTTCCTAGACTGGCAGAGGAATTTGAGGATTGTCCTCAGGCAGGAGCGCAAGCTTCATGTCATTGATATTCCTCCGGCAGGTCCCCTTCCTGAGGGCGCTACTGTTGAGGAACGAGCGGCCCACACAAAGGATGAGAATGATGCAACTGATGTTGCGTGTCTTATGTTAGCAACTATGAGTGCTGAGCTTCAAAGACAGCATGTGCATATGGATGCATATACTATCAATGAGCACTTGCAAAGCATGTTTGCAAGCCAAACTCGTCAAGAAAGGTTCAACACGAGCAAGTCACTCTTTAACTGCAAACAAGGGGCAAATGAACCAGTTGGCCCACATGTTCTGAAGATGATTGGTTACATTGAGTATCTTGATACTTTGGGTTTCCCGATTGGTCCGGAAACTGGTATTGACCTAATCTTGAATTCTTTGAACAACAAATTCACTCAGTTTGTTATGAACTACAATATGAATGAGTTTGACAAAACACCTACTGAATTGTTGGCTATGTTGAGAACATATGAGACCAATATGAAGACGGCTGAACCTGCTCCCATACTGATGGTGGGCAATAAAGGTAAGGCCAAAGGGAAAGGCAAGTGGAAGGGTAAGAAGAAGACAGGTTCTGATTCTACACCCAAGCCAAAGTCAGGTCCTAAACAGGCTTTAAAGCCTAAAGGTGGGGTCGCTAAGGGTGAATGTCACTACTGTAAGAAAACTGGTCACTGGAAGAGAAACTGTTCAGTTTACTTGGAGGATCTGAAGAAGAAGAGGGCTGAGCAAGCTTCTAATTCAGGTATATATGTTATAGAAGTCAATCTGTCTATTTCTACATCTTGGGTATTGGATACCGGATGTGCTTCTCACATTTGTATAAATGTGCAGGAAATGTAGAGAAGTAGGACATTGGCTAAAGGAGAAATGGACCTACGAGTTGGCAACGGAGCAAGAGTTGCTGCTTTAGCTGTAGGAACCTATTATTTATCTTTGCCCTCTAGGCTAGTTTTAGAACTGGAGAATTGTTATTACGTGCCTGCAATTCGCAGAAACATTATTTCTGTTTCTTGTTTGGACAAGAAAGGTTTTTCGTTTACAATAAAGGACAACAGTTGCTCTTTTGCTTTGAATGATTTAACCTATGGTGTTGCGCGTTTGTTTAATGGTTTATATGTTCTTGACTTAGATAATCCTGTCTGTAATATAGAAAACAAACGACTTAAAGTTAATGACTCAAATCAAACATACCTCTGGCATTGTCGTCTAGGCCATATAAATGAGAAACGCATATCCAAATTACATAAGGATGGATATTTGGATAAGTTTGATTTTGAATCATACCAAGAATGCGAATCTTGTTTGCTTGGTAAAATGACTAAAGCCCCTTTCACTGGTAAGGGTCAAAGGGCCACTGAACGTTTGGAGCTAATACATAGTGATGTATGTGGCCCAATGCGTGTGATGGCTAGAGGAGGCTACTACTACTTCATAACATTTACTGATGATTTCAGTAGATATGGATATGTATATCTTATGAAGAATAAATCCGATTCTTTTGAAAAGTTCAAAGAATACAAGGCTGAAGTAGAGAAGCAAATTGGCGGAGGTGCAAGTATTAAAATCTTACGATCTGATCGTGGAGGAGAATACTTGAGCACTGAATTTAAAGATTATTTAAAGGAGTGTGGTATTGTATCACAACTCACTCCGCCAGGTACACCTCAATGGAATGGAGTTTCAGAGAGGAGAAATCGCACCTTGTTGGACATGGTGCGATCGATGATGAGTCATGCAGATCTTCCAATTAGTTTCTGGGGTTATGCTCTAGAAACAGCGGCTTTCACACTTAACCGTGTTCCTACTAAGAAGGTTCAAAAGACTCCATATGAGATATGGGAGAAGAAACGGTCAGGCATGAGCTTTATGAAAGTTTGGGGATGCAAGGCGTTTGTGAAGCGTCAAGTATCTGACAAGCTTGGACCTAAATCTGAAGAGTGCAATTTTGTGGGATACCCTAAAGAAACAAAGGCGTATTATTTCTATAGTCCTTCTGAGCAAAAAGTGTTTATTGCTCGAGATGCTGTCTTCATGGAAAGGGATTTTGTTTCCAAAAGAAACAGTGGGAGAACTATAGACCTCGATGAAGATCGAGAACCACAAAATAGCATTGAACCTGAAGTGGAACAAGAGCAGGATAATAATAACGCTCAACAAACACAGGTTGTTCGTAGAACTGGTAGAATTCGCCATGAGCCAGAGAGATATGGATTTCTTTTGACTCAATGTGGTGATTTGATGCTCATAGATGAAGATGAGCCTCTCACATACCAAGATGCTATGAGCAGTCCAGAATCTAAGAGATGGCTAGAAGCCATGAAATCCGAGATGGAATCCATGTATGAAAACCAAGTATGGACTTTGGTTGATCCACCTGAAGGGGTAAAACCCATAGGGTGCAAATGGGTTTTCAAGAAGAAAACTGACATGGATGGAAATGTTCAGACCTATAAAGCAAGGCTAGTCGCAAAAGGTTTCAAGCAAATTCATGGTATTGACTATGATGAAACCTTCTCACCAGTGGCTATGGTCAAATCCATAAGGATTTTGCTTGCTATTGCAGCATTCCATGATTATGAAATCTGGCAAATGGATGTCAAAACAGCCTTCCTTAATGGAAGCCTTGAAGAAGATGTGGATGTGTACATGACACAACTTGAAGGTTTTGTCAGTCCAGGGAATGTTAGCAAGATATGTAAATTACGTCGATCCATTTATGGATTAAAGCAAGCCTCTAGGAGATGGAACATCCGTTTTGATGAAACTATCAAAGAGTATGGATTTGTTCAAAACGAGGATGAACCTTGTGTTTACAAGAAGGTTAGTGGGAGCCATGTGGCATTCATAGTACTATATGTTGATGACATACTACTAATGGGGAATGACATACCTTCTCTCAAGGCTGTTAAGATTTGGTTAGGGAGTAATTTCTCTATGAAAGACTTAGGAGATGCATCCTACATTCTAGGAATGAGGATCTATAGGGATAGATCTAGAAGGATGATCGGTCTAAGTCAGAGTACATACATCGATAAGGTTTTGCACCGTTTTGGTATGCAAAATGCAAAAAGGGGATATGTCCCCGTATCTCAAGGGATAACGATCTCTAAAGATCAGTGTCCGAAATCATTGGATGACAATGACCGCATGAGTAAGGTTCCATATGCCTCAGCAATTGGATCCATCATGTATGCGATGGTATGTACTCGCCCAGATGTTTCGTATGCTTTAAGCATGACGAGCAGATACCAATCTAATCCAGGTGAAGGTCACTGGACGGCTGTCAAGAATATTCTAAAGTACTTGAAAAGGACTAAAGATTCATTCTTGGTGTATGGAGGAGAGGAGAAACTAGTAGTAAAAGGTTACACCGATGCAAGTTTCCAAACAGACAGGGATGATACTGTATCACAGTCTGGTTTTGTGTTTTGTCTAAACGGAGGTGCTGTAAGTTGGAAGAGTTCAAAACAAGAAACAGTAGCTGATTCTACAATGGAGGCTGAGTACATTGCAGCTTGTGAAGCGGCTAAGGAAGCAGTTTGGATTCGAAAATTCATTACTGAATTGGGAGTGGTTCCATCAATCGCAGACCCCATTGATCTATACTGCGATAATAATGGAGCCATTGCACAAGCTAAAGAACCTAGAGCTCACTCCCGAACCAAACATATACTCAGGAGATATCACCTCATTCGAGAGATTAATGAGAGGGGTGACATACACATATGTAAAGTGCACACAAATGATAACATTGCAGACCCACTGACCAAAGGCTTGTCGCAGCAGAAGCACGACGGTCACACTAGTTCCATGGGTATTAGATACATGGGTGATTGGCTCTAGTGCAAGTGGGAGATTGTTAGTGTAGGTGCCCTAGAGGCAATACAATTTTTCCTTTTAATAAACATTTATGTCATTTGATTATTCAATAAACGTATTTATTATGACTTTAATTACTGCGATATATTTGTTAGCATAATAAATGTCCTTAGAATCATGATACTCGTTATATAGTTTAAGTACATGACTTGAACTTGAGATTATATAATATATCATATTCTTAAAGGTTCCCTAGTCGAGTATTATTATGATAGGACAATAATAATACATAAATAGACTAGTATGTTGTTTGACAGATAACCACATCTCATTGGTTATAAGTATGAGGATACTAAAGTCAATACATAGGTACATGTAGGGGTACATGGTACTGGACAGACCCACAGTGAGATTCTTCATGTTTAATTAAGTCATAAGAAAGACTCACAGTGATAATGGTGTAATGATCCTCTGACTTGAGATCATTATATTTCTATACGAGGATTGATATACTTTGACTACATTAAAAGTTACCTTTGACCGGGTGATGATAAAAGTGGACATCGGGTATATCATGAGTCATATGAGAAATATGAATGATAGATAAAGGATTTAACCCTCCTATAATTAGGAGAGATATTATTGGCCTCTTGATTGAGTGAGACTATAAAATGCATGGCCGTGCTCAAATAATGATTTGTTTTTCATAGTCTACTCATGGATCAAGTAAACCCGGATTAAATGTTGAAGAGGATGACTAAATACATGCCTCGAGTTTAATCTATAATATATATGGTTAAAGGGATTATATTACACGGAAACATTAATCACGAAAGGTTTTATCGAATCACGATTTAATTATTGTTTAATTAGGTAGCAATGATGTATTACTAGATACCGCTCATTGTTTATAATTTTATTGGAGAATAAAATTATTGCTAATTAAATAATAGCCTATAGGGTCACACACATAGAGCACCTAGAGGAATAGTTAATTTAAATTATAGATTTAAATTAATTGATGATTAATTCGAATTTATTATATTAATTAAGTGAGACTTAATTAATTGAAATAAATTCGAATTTGAAGAATTATATTTCTGCCAATAATAATTAAGTGTGACTTAATTATTAATTAAATAATAGAAGCATGTTTTATTATTTAATCCTATGCCTACATGGGTTAGGTTTTTGCTAAAAAGGCCCATTAACCAATCATTATAAATAGATAATGATAGGTTAAATGGCTTGCACGTTTTTGCATAAACCCTAGCAGAAGAGGCAGCATAGGAAGAGGCAGAGAGAATTCGAAACCTATCAAAGGAGGCTAGTACTTCCGTTCCGTGTTCAAGATCGTGAGACGTTCTTGAAGGTGCTCGTGTGGATACCATAGAGGTGCTTTCGAGAGGAAGACACAAATCGTGATAGCAAGGATCTCCGTTGAGTTCGTGGCATTCAAAATCTTAATAGGTATGATTCGATTATCACCATAATCCGTCAATTCTTATACTTGATCCTGCGTTTGGGTTCCGAAAATTTTCATTACATTTACGTTTATCCGCTGCGTTTTATGCCTCGGAACCCAACAAGCAAGGGTTACACCATGGGATATGGCTTGATTTTAAGAGAAAAGGTCATCATAAAACCTGTTGCATTTGTTGATGGTTTAAGACACAATCTATTAAGCATTAGTCAATTATGTGACAATGGAAATAAAGTATGTTTCACAACAGAAGCATGCATAATTTCCAGCAAGAAGGATGGAAGCCTAGTAATGACTGGGAATAAAAAAGGAAATGTGTATATAACTGACTTCAATTCAATAAATACAGATTCAATGACTTGTCTTCTCTCAAAAGCAAGTACATATGAAAGTTGGCTATGGCACAAAAAGTTAGCTCACTTAAATTTCAAATCCATAAATCAATTGGTCAAGAAAAGTCAAATGAGAGGATTTCCACAGATGGAATTTGTTAAGGATGGATTGTGTGATGCTTGTCAAAAAGGCAAACAGAGAAAAGCATCATTTAAATCAAAGTTGAAATCATCAATTGAGAAACCACTTATGCTATTACATATGGATTTGTTTGGTGTTTTCCCAGTCGTATAAGTAGAAGGGGGGGTTGAATACTTGTATGTCTTTTCTGCCCGATTTAAAATCAAATTAAGAACAAACTCAAACACAAAAATATGAATAAGTACTGTTTTGTATTATTGATTTGTGAATACAAAACTCTCCTAGGTTGTACACAAACCCTAGCAGCTTCTCTGTGTTTATCACAGCAACTCTCTCTATCTCTATGCTCTCACAAAATTTCACTCAGATAATTATGCTTCGACTTCCACACCTTTACAATTAGGTTACATAGAGTTTATATAGAGAGCTGCCTATCAACTAATAACAGAAAGATAAATTATAATAGGAATAGAATTCCTAATTATTAGTTGACAGTTTCCTTCTAGAATTCTCTTTCTTTCCCATAGCATATCTGCAATATATTTATCTTGATCTTCGAAGACTTTCCATTCCTGTGATCTTCTTCCAAATTTATCCTCAACTGTATAGACTCTGAAATCTTCAGACTCTGATGATCTTCAGACTCTGATCACATGTAGACTCTGATAGATCATAGACTCTGATAGCCTTCCAGACTCTGGTTTCATTTTCTAAAGAAATTCTACCAAGTACAAATAACATGAATATTGACTATCTAGACTCTGATTATACATTTCAGAGACTAGAAAAACTTATTACATATAAACTAATCTAGACCCTGTTCTAGTATTTTATACATCATCAAATGAATATATCCCTAACAATCTCCCCCTATTTATGCTTTATAAAATGTAAGCATAAATCAAGGTTTGATGATGTCAAAACTAAAGAATAAAACTATTAATCTAGAACAGTATAAAAGAATTATAAAGGAAAAGGAATTACTTTTTATTTAATCTTTTCAAAGGCTGGATTATTCTTCAAAAATGAATTCAGCATATTTTCCTCCACAATTGCCAGAGCCTCACCAATAAATTTCTTCAATTTCTTCATTTCTTCACTTGAGCATTTGATTTGACAATAAGCTGCTCTAAGATCATTTGCACTGCTTTCTTGATCTTTTAAGTACTTCAACATCAGAACACTAACTTTCCCACTCATAGGCTGAAACCCAAAGTAATGACCCACACCTTCTTTAAATTTAATATGTTTTTCTTCCAATGGCATGACTTGATCATTTCTCTCAGTATCAACATATTTTAAAGAAAATTTGCCCATTTGTCGATTTGTCTGTCTGTGCAAAATCAGCTTCCTATCAATCTCCTTGAATCATTTGTGTGTGACAGCTTCTTTGCTCTTGTTAACTTCATAAGCAATTTGAGGTAGAAATCTAATATACTGTAATTCCTTAGCCTGTTTGAAAAAGATAAAATTTGACTGTCTAATCCATTTTACACTTCCACCTTCTAAGAAGTAAACCAACATCTCATTTTTCACCTTTTCTGTACCTCCCTGACCTCCTTGTATCTTTGTTTCAAAAACATTATAAACAATTTGAGCAGACACCACTTTATTTAAGTTCTTCTGAGTGATCTTCTCAAACTGCCTATCTGTCAAGGATTGAGGATCTCTGGTTAGAGTAGATGTTCTGTCAATGTCAGATTCTTCAAATCCTCCAAGACCTATCTTCTTTTTAGCTCTAAGTTGCAGATTTGATTGACTGCACTTCCAGTATGAAGGTTCTTGAGTTTGATCAGAGTCTGACTTCTTTCTTTTCTTTTCAGAGTCAGACTTAGACTCTGATTTCACATGTCTAGTCCCTGACTGATGTGTTTGAGTTCTTGATATGCGTGATTGCTTTTGTTGCACATCATCAAGACCCCTAGGACCATGAGAACTATCACCATCATCACCATCTCTCCTCATTTTAACTCCCCTTGATTTATCCTTGCATCCCTCATCCTTATGTCTCTTGGAGGACTCACCTTGCTGGACTTACCTTGCTTCACCGTCTCCCCCTTTCTGACATCATCATCACTGGTGACAGCCAAAAGAATCTGTTCAAGAACAGTGGAGATATTTTCCTGGGCTGCAATAACTGAATCAACCTTAGTGGTCAAATCAGAAACTGTAGTTTGAAGAGAGGCTTGAGTGGTAGCGATAGCAGCTAGAGCATCTTTAAAAGCGACCTCTTTGGATAATTGAAGGGAGTGAATTCTGTCAAATCTTGTATTGAGCAGAGAAGTTGTATTATCAACACCAGTGAGCTTTGTTTTAATATGAGAAAAGTCCTGGACCACACTGGATAATTGAGCAGCAACATCAGGTAGCTCAGCTTTAACAGCTCCATCTAAGACTTGATCTTCTTCACCAGGATAGTAACCATGTTCCTGTTCAAAAGAATCTTTATCATTGATGCCTCTTTGTTGTGCAGACTCCCAAGACTGAGGAAACACCTGATCAAAATAGATAAAAGAAGGAGTAACATGATCATCATCTGCAGAAGTGCACTCCTCAGCAACAGGCTCTAGCGTTGTGAATGGAGGTGTAGACTCTGATGGTGGTGTAGACTCCGAAACTGCAAACGGGACTATAGACCCTGACTCCTCCTGAGAGTGATCAGAGACTGTAGACTCTGGAAGTCTAGCCCTTATAGGCATGATTAAGAGTGGTTCTTCTGACTTCGAATATGCAGTCTCAGTTGTAATTACAGGATTATCCACCAAGGTCTCCATGATCCTATCTGCTCTCCTTGCTAAAGAATCCACCAGATGAAGATGTGGTCTCTGTGTAAATGATTTCTGAGCAGCAAGAGCCTCCTCCTGTTTGCCAATCTGCACAATCAGACATAGTGAATTGTCATCCATCCCCTGCTCCCCCTCATTGGACCAACTCTGTGGAAAATCTTGATCCCAATAAGTAAAGTTAGGTTCAGGATACCCTAATCTCTCATGCTCACAGTGGGGCTGGGCACCCACTTTCTCAATCTCACTCAGGCTCTCTACAGCCTTATCTACCTCTCCTTTTGCCTGGTCCAGTGCCAGCCTCTCAGATATTTTGTCACTCAATGTGGAGGGTGCACTCAATAAACCTACAGAAAAGGGGTTGAGAGATAAAAATGGTGCTTCAATACCTGAACCACCTTGATGGAGGGGAACCCCTTCAAATGTCTGAAGGCTAGGGGTTTCCACCAAGGGGTGAGCATCAACAGATTCTGAACCCTTACTAGCATCTTCTCTCTTTTCAGAGTCTGTTGGCTCCAGTATTTCAGTCTCAGGGTCTACTCTAGACTCTGACTGCTTCAGTATGACTTCATTAGAAGCCAGAGTCTGAGTGTTACCATCTTTGAGTGTTGGTGCATGAGACTCCCCCTCAAGGTGGATAGACTATGATAGAATAGATTGGGAAATCACTTCATGAGCATCCATCAGAGCCCGTCCTCCCATATCATTGGGGTTCTCATCAGCTCGTTGATGAGTTGTCAAGGAGGGCCCAACAGCATACTCCCCTGCCCCACTATCACCCAACCTCTGACTAGGTGGTTCTTGTGTGGGTGAGGCAGACTGAGCATCTTTATCACTAGTCACCACTGGTGCACTAGTCCCAACCTCCAACTGCCTTGCACCACCTGCTACCTCCTGTTGTTCGTCAAGAATAAATGCATCCAACTTGTGATGAAAGGCCCTGAGATGGATTGCATTGATTGCCTGGGCATCTGTGAGATTGAAGAGGTCCTGCAGTTCCCTTCTTACTCTTTGAAAATATGTGCCCTTGAATTGATCCAGTCTACTTTGGTAGGTTGGATAGATGTATTTGTTGGCAATTGTACCTATATTATGGACAAGATAGTCAGCCACCTGTCTTGACAGAGGTTGAATTTGAGAGATCCATTGAATGGCTGTCCTGTAGGTAACTCCATTATCCCAAATTGCTTCATAGTTAAAAACTGGTTGCTCAATCTCAGTTTCCAACTCAGCAACAGACTCTGATGCTCTCCTTTTGTGGACCTTAAGCTTTTTAGGCTTCTTTGTAATTTTCTGTTTAGAGTTTGGCACACCTAGTGCTTTGAGAACTTCATTAGTTCTGCCTTCAATGAGCCCAACTGCTTGTACTTGGAATGAAGAGTTGAATATGTAGCTGTAGAGATTTTTGACCACATCCTGTGCAGACATTTGTAGCTCCTGTTCCATTCTCTTCCTTAGGGCTTCATAGGTTGAAAGAAAATCCAAGACTTGAGATTTAATCTGATATTGCTCTGGATCTTCAACTGATTCCACCAAAGGATATAAGAATAGCAGTGCCTCATCACTTGGAGTAATGATCTCATCAATTAGGCATGAGGCTGCATCCAATGGCATTCCGTCTCAAAATGTTTCATGATCAGAGTCTAAAGGCAGTCTAGACTCTGACTCAACATTAGACTCTGGTTCAGGTGTTTTCTTGATTTCAGAGTCTGGCTCTGTAGGAGCCTTGAGAGCATCTTTTTCCTGCAAAACAGGGTTAGTAATAATAACAAGCTTGTGTGTGTGTGCAGAATAAGCCTTCCTTAACCTTCTGTACTTCTTAGTAAAAGATTTCTCAGGAGACTCAATGTGAGAATCCTGAGGTGCTTCCCTAGGATTTTTAGAGTCTGTAGCCTTTTGAGAGTCTACAAACTTGGCTTGAAGGTTAGAATCAAGTGTATCATGACCTTCCTTTAGCAAAGAAAGTCCTTCAACAACTTGCTTCTCTAGTGGATTGAGCTCCTCATCACTGTGCTCATCTATAAGCCTAGATTGAATCAATTTTCTCCTCTTTACAACTGGTGCCTGTTGAGAGACACCAGAGGTTGGTTTCTTTTTGAATTTTGATTTGGAAGATTGTATAATTGAAGGGGATTGGGTGACTTGGGTAGGTGTAGGGGGACTCTCCATTACTTGTTCCTGCACCATTTCACCACCAAAAAATGAAGCATTGTAGATAGAAGGTTTGTAGGATGAGAGTTTTACCTGCATTACCTGTGGATATGTCATTGCAGGTAGACTCTTCTTCTTGTCATCAATTCTCTTAATGTCAGAGAATATCCTCCTTTGCTGTTTGTATGCCTACACACAGCAATCATCTGCCAACTTGGTTGACATGTCAGGAATGAAGTGATTGAGGAGAATCATAAGAAATCTATGATAGTAGACTTTCTTTCTCCCCTCATGCACATTATTTAATTTTGCTCCCATTTGAGTGAGCAACATATCACCAATGTTGATTATTCTATCAAATAGGAGACTATGACCAATTTGATAAGTAATAGCAGTAATAACATCAAATCCACTATACTTACCAGTAAAACACTTAGCAATTTGATCGAAGAAAAATGACCATTCGTTCCTTAAGTAAGGCCTAGTTATCTTGCTCATGTTATCTAAGCTAGCAGAATAACCTATTGCCTTAAACATGCTTTTAATGTCATCATCAGATACAATTTCATCAAAAGAAGATTTAACAGGCAGTTTAAACACAGAATTAAGCACATCTGCAGTGACATCAAATGTAGTCGAACCAAAGGTAAACATTATTTTACCTGGTTGATCCTGAGAAGGATCAACTACCTTTACAGTGCTCCATGCTTGTGATACAGCATCCATGTGAATGACTGGTGATGCCTTGAGAATGTAGTGTAGCTCGAATTGCTCCAAGAAATCCATCACAGGGTAGTAGTCAGCGTCTACCCCTTTCTTATCTCCAAGAGCAGCAACATGATTTGTGGTCATGAACTCGAAATCCCCAAATGTGAACGCAATCGCCTTGGGTCCCCTCATGACAGTAGAAACGGCAGCCATTAAAGTTGTTGAGTTGGAAGTGATGGAGAAGCTTGAAGAAATTAGCTAGGGTTCGTAAAAAGTTCTGTGAATATTTTTGCCTTAGAAATCAATTGCAATAAACAAGTGAGTGAATTGTATGAAAAAATCTATTTTGTTCAAGTTGCATACAATACACACGAGTCTACAGCCTATCTCCGGTCAAAAGATAACTGTTACCGCCTATTTCAAGTCATTTGAACATTTTAAATGCAATCAGAGTCTGCAGGCGCGAATTTTAACCGTTTCAAAGTCTAGGCGATAATTTTCTCAGAGTCTACTGACTTTCAGAGTCTATAGACTCGTCAGAGTCTACAGACTCGTTAGAGTCTAAAAACTAGACTCTGTCAAGGTAAAATATCAAACAAAATGTTGCACTAATAATTAATCACAGTGTGTTAAGACAGGGACTATAATTAAAGTACATACCTTGCTTCTTGTAATTTTTGATCACTTACATATTTAACATACCTAATTCACCTACCAGTCTGAGAAAGGTAGGCTCATCAAGTGGTTTTGTTAAAATGTCTGCAATCTGTCTGTCAGTTGGAACATATTGAAGTGTCACAGTACCATTTTCAACATGTTCTCTAATAAAGTGATACCTGACATCAATGTGCTTTGCTCTGGAGTGTTGGACTGGATTCTCTGCAATTTTAATAGCACTAGTATTATCACAATACATAGGAATATTTGAGAATGTTAGTCCATAATCAAGTAATTGACTTCTCATCCACAGAATTTGAGCACAACGACTTCCAGCTGCAATGTATTCAGCCTCAGCTGTTGAGGTTGATACAGTCTGTTGTTTCTTGCTAAACCAAGAAATTAATCTGTTGCCAAGAAACTGGCATTGTCCTGTTGTGCTTTTCCTATCTACTTTGCATCCTGCATAGTCAGAATCTGAATAGCCAATTAGTAAAAAATCTGACTCTCTAGGATACCAAAGTCCAAGAGTTTGTGCCCCCTTGAGATATCTAAAAATTCTTTTCACAGCTATTAAGTGTGATTCTCTAGGGTCAGCTTGAAATCTGGCACACAGATAAGTTGCAAACATTATATCTGGTCTACTAGCAGTTAAATAAAACAATGAGCCAATCATACCTCTGTAACTAGTGTTGTCAACTTTCTTACCCTTTGGGTTAGAGTCTAGCTTAGTAGCTGTTGACATGGGAGTTTTAGCAGTTGCAGAATCTTGCATATTAAACTTCTTCAACAGTTCTTTTACATACTTTGTTTGATTGATGAAAATTCCATCATCATTCTGTTTGACTTGAAGCCCCAAAAAGAAGTTTAATTCTCCCATCATGCTCATTTCATAATTTGACTGCATTAGTTGACTAAACTTTTCACAGAGATTATCATTAGTAGATCCAAATATAATATCATCAACATAAATTTGGACAAGCAAAATATCACCTTTATATTTTCTAATAAAGAGAGTTTTGTCAATGGTACCTCTTGTGAATCCATTTTCAAGAAAGAATTTTGAAAGAGTTTCGTACCATGCTCTAGGTGCTTGCTTCAATCCATATAGTGCCTTGTCTAACCTGTAAACATGATCAGGAAACTTTGGATCAACAAATCCTGGTGGTTGCTCCACATAGACTTCTTCTTCCAATTCTCCATTTAAGAAAGCACTTTTCACATCCATCTGATACACCTTGAATTTTGAATGAGCTGCAAAGGCTAGAAACATTCTAATAGCTTCCAATCTTGCTACTGGTGCAAAAGTTTCATCATAGTCAATTCCTTCCTCCTGTGAGTATCATTTTGCAACTAGCCTTGTTTTATTTCTTACTACAGTTCCATTCTCATCAAGTTTATTTCTATACACCCATTTTGCACCAACCACTGATCTATCTCTAGGTATTGGTACAAGTTTCCACACTTTATTTCTCTCAAATTCATTCAATTCTTCTTGCATTGCAATAATCCAATCAGGGTCTTGCAAGGCTTCCTCAATTTTCTTGGGTTCATTCTTTGAGAGAAAACAGCTATAAAGACATTCAATTTGAGTGGTTGTTCTTGTTTGTACACCACTCTCAGGATCACCAATTATCAAGTCAGGAGTGTGATTCCTTGTCCATTTTCTAGCAGGTGGAAGATTGGTTCTTGAACTTGAAACTCCCCCTAAGTCATTTGCATCTTCTGTATTTGAGTGAAATTCAAATGAAGAGGCTCCCCCTGAATTGCTTGACTCTGACAAGAGTTTAGAGTTGCTTGATCCAGACCCTGATGAGTTAGACTCTGTCTGTCTAGACTCTGTCTGTCTAGACTCTGTCTGGATAGACTCTGTCTGGGTAGATCCTGACCTGTTAGACTCTGAATTATTTGGAGTTGAATTTTCTGGCTCCCCCTCAGAATGTGCAGGTTCCTGTGTTAGTTCAGGATTTATTCTAGGGTCTTCATCATCTTCTTCTTCATTTATCTCAGAACTTTTTAGATTTTCAAATTCCAGTGTTGTAGACTCTGACTCATCCTGCAATTCTGTAAACTTTTTATCATTAAATGCAACATGAATAGATTCCATAACAATTTTGGTTCTGAGATTAAACACTCTGAATGCTTTTGTGTTCGATGCATATCAAAGAAAGATTGATTCATCTGCTTTGGCTTCGAATTTGCTTAGATTTTCAGGATGTACTTTCAGTACATAACACTTGCATCCAAATATGTGAAAGTGTTTCACACTTGGCTTCTTGTCCTTTATCATTTCATAGGGAGTTTTTCCATGCATGTTTATTAGAGTGCAGTTTTGAGTGAAACATGTTGTATTGACTGCCTCAGCCCAAAAATATACTGGCAGCTTAGACTCTGCCAATATTGTTCTAGCAGCTTCTATGAGTGTCCTATTCTTTCTTTCCACAACTCCATTTTGTTGAGGAGTTCCTGGCGCAGAAAATTGTTGAGTAATTCCCTTTGATGCACAGTGGTTCTCCATGATTGAATTCTTGAATTCAGTACCATTGTCACTCCTCAGAATTCTTACTGCATTCTTTGATTTTCTTTCCAGAAAAGTGATATGATCTATTATGTGTTGAGAAGCTTCATCCTTTGAATGTAGAAAGAAAACCCATGTGAATCTTGTAAAATCATCTACAATAACAAGAGTATATTTATTTTTGTTAATTGACATAACATTTACTGGACCAAATAAATCAAGATGCAGTAAATAAAAGGGTTCAGAAATGGTATTTATTGTCTTGCTCTTGAAGGATGATTTCCTTTGTTTTCCAAGTTGACATGCTTCGCAAAGTCCATCTTGTACAAAATCAACCTGTGGTAATCCTCTTACAAGATTCTGTTTAACCAACTTGTTGAGTGTTTTGAAGTTGATATGTGACAGTTTCTTGTGCCATTTCCAGCTTTCTTCAGTTGAGGCCTTGCTGTATAGACATGTGACTTCACTGTTTATGCAATCCTCCAAGCTGGCTTCATAAATGTTACCATGTCTGTGACCTTTGAAAACCACAATGCCTGTTTCTTTGTGAGTCACAAGACACTCTTTGTTGTCAAAGCCAGTATGGTAACCTTTGTCTCCAAGTTGACTTATGCTTATTAAATTGTGCCTTAAGCCATCAACTAGAGCTACTTGTTCAATGATGACATTCCCTAGTACAATCTTGCCATATCCCAGTGTTTGTCCTTTGTTGCCATCTCCAAAGGATACTTCTGGGCCAGCCATTTCCTCAAAGTCTGTAAGCAGAGATTTCTTTCCAGTCATATGTCCTGAGCATCCACTGTCCAGGATTAGGGTTACTTTTTTTACCCTAGTTCCCTGCATACATAAAGCAACTAGTTAGATGTTTTGAGGACCCAAATAGTTTTGGATCCTTTTCTACTAATTTTAGGAGAAACAGGCTTAACAATTTTCACCTTTGGCTTACCTGTCTCTTTTATTGCTCTAGACTGTGGTGGAGTCTTAACAGTGTCATACCAACTCTTATCAATAGAAGATTTTAGCTCATAAAAATTGTAATACAAATCATGATAGTCCCTACACATATATATAGAATGAAATATGCTACCACAGTGATAACAAGGTTTCTGTGGTATGTAGTGACTTTTCAGAGTCTGAGAAGGACTAGACTCTGATTTCATCTCAATTTTTGTTTTACAATCTATAGCTAAATGGTTTTGGTTGCCACATCTATAACACTTCTTTCTAGGAGCATTAAGATCTTTTTGATAATTATTATCCTTATTGATGCCTTCCTTACCATTCCTATTTCTCCTAGTTTTAGTGGACTCTGATAAGTTCTCTAGCCTTTCTTTCAACTTAGACTTAGACAAGTACCCTATGTTTATAATTTTCTTAGAGTTATTTGCCCCTGTTTCATCTGTCTTTTTGTCAACAACAGGGGGACTATTGACAGATGAGTTTGTGGCTTCAGTTTTTTCTTTAGGGATCACAAACTTAATAGGAACAAATGTACTTTTGTCTTTAGTCTTATTAATTTTGCTAGCTTCTTCATTGTTATCATTCTCAACAATAGGTCTTTTGTCTTGACTCTTGTCATAGCCTAGACCAGCAGTTTGACACACGTTTTGATTATTGAGAATTTCTTGAACTTTTCTTCCAGAGTCTGTCCAAACTTTAAACTTAAGCATTTCTTCTTCTAGTTCTTTCCTAACATAGTCATAGGCTTTCAAAATTTCAGTGTAGTTATGACTATATTTCTCAGAATCCTTTTTGTATTGTTCCATTAATAATAACTCAGATTCTACATGACAATTCCTTTTAGTTAAGGTTAAATTTTCTTCTCTCAACCTTTCACTTTCACTAGTGAGAGACCTACATGTTGTCATTATTTTATTAACCTCACTTTTCACAATCTCTATGCCATCAGAGTCTAAATTAATTAAGGATTCAGGAGTAAAGATTGATACATGAGTTTTAGGAGATGAGGGTTCTTTGGGAGACTGTGATTTTCTTGAGGAAGATGCCATCAGTGCTAGATTTTCATAATCAATTTCATCCTCTGAGCTTGAGTCTGGCCAGTCCTTTCCTGTTGATAGAAGTGCTTTTCCTTTTCCTTGACTTTTTGACTTTCTGCATTCACTGGCAAAGTGCCCCAATATTCCACAGTTGAAACATTTGACCTTTGCTTTGTCAAGTTTGATAATTGTACTCTTGCTCTTCTCAACCTTTTCATCTTCCTTCTTGAATGATGGCCTTTTGCTAAATTTGCCAGTTCTTTTGTTGAATTTCATTCTTTTGAAATTTTTAGCAAACATAGCCATCATTTGACTTAGATCAAACTCTTCATCAGAATCAGAGTCTGTGTCAGTAGACTCTGACTCCACAGCAGCTTTACTCTTCTTTCTTGAATCCTTGATTCTTGCTTCTGTGGATGGTTCCTGTTGTTCTTTCTCAGACTCCATCAAGAGTGCCACAGATTTTGTCTTTACAGACTTCTTATTCTTTCTCTGTTGCATCTCCAAATTATATGTCTTGAGTCTTCCATACAATTCTTCTAGAGTTAGTTCATCCAAATCTCTAGCTTCCCTTATGGCTGTACTCTTATTGTCCCACTCTCACTCTTCAGGAAGTGCTCTCAGAAACTTGGTGTTCGTATCTTCAGAATCATAAACCTTACCAAGCATAGCCATCTCATTCAAGAGTTTTGTAAACCTATCATACATCTCAGTGATAGATTCTCCAGATTTTGCTTAAAAGTACTCATACTCTTGAATAAGCAAAGACCTAGCATTCTTCTTGACATCTTTAGTCCCTTGACAGTGCACCTCAAGTTTTGTCCACATCTCCTTAGCAGTCTTGCATGATATGACACAGTTAGTTAGAACAGAATCTAAACTGTTAAAGAGAATGTTCTTTACTTTTGCCTCCTTAAGGACATTTTCTTTGTCCTCTTTTGTGCATTCAGCCTTTGGTTTCTCAACGAGGTGTTCTTCAGTTATTTTGCCTTCCTCATTGATTTGAGGCACAATTTTTAAGGGCACAAAGGGTCCTTCATTAATCCTGTCAAGATAGTCAGGGTCTGTTGCTTCCAAATGGTGTAGCATCTTAACCTTCCAGTGGGTGAACTCGTTTCTCTTAAGCATATGAATCTTAGAATTGCCATCTTTGTTTCCAGACATCTTTGATCGATTTTTAAACGTTAGGCTCTGATACCAATTGTTTTCCCAGTCGTACAAGTAGAAGGGGGGGTTGAATACTTGTATGTCTTTTCTGCCCGATTTAAAATTAAATTAAGAACAAACTCAAACACAAAAATATGAATAAGTACTGTTTTGTATTATTGATTTGTGAATACAAAACTCTCCTAGGGTGTACACAAACCCTAGCAGCTTGTCTGTGTTTATCACAGCAACTCTCTCTATCTCTATGCTCTCACAAAATTTCACTCAGATAATTATGCTTCGACTTCCACACCTTTACAATTAGGTTACATAGAGTTTATATAGAGAGCTGCCTATCAACTAATAACAGAAAGATAAATTACAATAGGAATAGAATTCCTAATTATTAGTTGACAGTTTCCTTCTAGAATTCTCTTTCTTTCCCATAGCATATCTGCAATATATTTATCTTGATCTTCGAAGACTTTCCATTCCTGTGATCTTCTTCCAAATTTATCCTCAATTGTATAGACTCTGAATTCTTCAGACTCTGATGATCTTCAGACTCTGATCACATGTAGACTCTGATAGATCATAGACTCTGATAGCCTTCCAGACTCTGGTTTCATTTTCTACAGAAATTCTACCAAGTACAAATAACATGAATATTGACTATCTAGACTCTGATTATACATTTCAGAGACTAGAAAAACTTATTACAGGTAAACTAATCTAGACCCTGTTCTAGTATTTTGTACATCATCAAATGAATATATCCCTAACATTTGGTCCTATTAATATCATGTCCATTGCAAAAAAAAGTATGCCCTAGTAATTGTGGATGATTTTTCAAGGTTTTCTTGGACTTATTTCTTACATTCCATGGATGAAGCAAGTGAACTCATCATCAAACACATCAAGGAAGTAGAGAAAAATCTTGAATAGAATATAAAGAAAATAAGAAGTGATAATGGAATAGAATTTAAGAATTCTACAATGAAGGGGTTTTATGAAGCCAAATGAATCATTCATACTTTTTCTGCACCAAGAACACCTCAACAAAATGGGGTAGTTGAGAGGAAGAATATGACACTGATTGAAGCAGCCAGAACAATATTGGAATATGTAAAGTTGCCAACTTATTTTTGGGCTAAGGCCATAAACACTGCATGCTATATACAAAACATTTCCAAAGTAAATCAAGTACAAGGAAAAACTCCATATCAATTAATCTAGAAGGATAAAAAGCCAAAAGTGGGGTTTCTTCATGTTTTTGGCTGTAAATGTTATGTTTTGAGAAATCAAGGTGAAAACCTAGGAAAATTTGAAGCCAAGGCTGATGAAGTAATATTTGTTGGGTATGCACTATTAAGTATAACCTATAGAGTCTATAATATTAGACTGCACATTGTTATGAAATCTGTACATGTAGTTTTTGATGATAAAAAGATTCAAGGTTTATTTGATGAAGGAAATCATGACACACTACAATTTGAGAATGAATCAAATGGTATAAATGAAGACAGTGATGAAGATATAGGTCCAATAAATTGACATGTACTCAGGAATCCAATATCAGTTGATGTCACAACATCAATGGATAATTTATCAGTTGATAAACTTCCATCAACTGATAATTCATCAACTGATGGTCCCTCAATGGATAACCAAAATTCTATATCAAGGGTATCCAACTCAGGGGGGTTTCAAAATCAATCTTCAAATTCAAACCAATTTGAGTACAATAATAATGAAAATGAAGCTTCTTCATTCAGAAGGAATTTACCACCATAAAGAAAATGGACCGAAAGTCATCCATTTGAGTTAATCATTGGAAATGCAGAAGATGGTGTCAAAACATGAAGTGTTACTCAAAATAAGTGTCTGTAAGGCAGTTTCATATCACAAGAAGAACCTAAAAAAGTTGAAGATGCTCTAAAAGATTCTGACTGGGTATTGGTTATGCAGGAAGAACTCAATCAATTTGAAAGAAATAAAGTGTGGAAGTTGGTGCCCAAACTAAAAGATAAATCAGTAATTGATACAAAATGGGTATTCAGGAACAAAATGGATGAAACCGGTACAGTAATTAGAAACAAAGCAAGGCTAGAAGCGAAGAGATATTCACAAGAAGAAGGAATTGACTTTGATGAGACTTTTGCACCAGTTACAAGGTTGGAAGCAATCAGAATTTTTCTAGCCTATGCTGCACATGTTAATTTCAAGGTCTACCAGATGGATGTGAAAAGTGCATTTTTGAATGGAGAACTAGAATAAGAAATCTATGTGGAATAACCACCTGGTTTTGAATATCCAAATTTCCCTGACTTTGTCTACTAACTACTCAAAGCACTTTATGGCTTGAAGAAAGCACCAAAGGCCTAGTATGATACTTTATCTCAGTTTCTCATTGAGAGTCACTTCACAAGAGGTACTGTTGATAAAACTCTATTTCATAGAAATGTTAATGGATCAATTATTCTTGTCCAAATCTATGTGAATGACATTATATTTGGCTCAACTGATGAGGGTCTTTGCAAAAAGTTTGCTAAACTTATGCAAAGTAAATATGAGATGAGCATGATGGGAGAACTTACCTACTTTCTTGGTTTGCAAGTTAAAAAAGTTAAGGATGGTATTTTTATAAATCAAACAAAGTACATTCATGACTTGTTAAAGAAATTTGACCTAAGTGAATGTTCTTCTATTAAAACTCTCATGGCCACTGCCACTAAACTTGAATTGAATACTAATGAAGCTAAATTGGACATTTCAAGTTATAGAGGCATGGTAGGTTCACTTTTATATTTAATTGCTAGTAGGACAGATATAATGTTTGCTATATATCTATGTGCTAGATTTCAGGCTGATCCTAGAGAATCTCACTTTGTGGCCATTAAGAGAATTTTCAGATATCTCAAGGGTACACCAAATTTAGACATTTAGTACCCTAGAGATTCTAGTCTTGATTTAATAGGCTATTCAGATGCAGATTATGCAGGTTGCAAAATAGACATGAAAAATACAACAGGCACCTGCCAACTTCTAGGAAACAAACTTGTGTCATGGTTTATCAAGAAACAATACTCAGTATCAACTTCAACTGCAGAGGTTGAGTACATTGCTGCTGGAAGTTGCTGTGCACAAATATTATGGATGAGGAATCAATTATTTGACTATGGGTTCAACATGAACAAGATTCCTATTTTCTGTGATAATACAAGTGCCATTGCCATAACTGAAAATCCGGTGCAACATTCCAGAACCAAATACATTGACATAAGGTATCATTTCATTAGGGAACATGTAATGAATGGTACAGTTGAATTACATTTTATCCCTAGTGAAAGACAACATATAGACATCTTTACCAAACCTCTAGATGAATCTACATTTACTATATTAGTCTGTGAGTTAGGTATGCTAAACTTTACTTAATTTCTTGCAGGTCTGTCAAATTATTATTTATGCAGCCATTGTTTATATTTATTTGTTGAATCTGTATGGTCAATTGATAAATATATTAGTTATCAATGGATATTTTCAGCCATCAATGGATATAATTTATCAACTGGTAAAATGTGTATATATTGATGGATATTTATCTATCGACAAATAAGTACTCTGATAGTTATTTATCGATTAATGAATTACTTATTTACAATGGATGAATTTATCCATCGATGGTAATGGAATTTTTAACATTTCCTATATCCATTGACCACTTTATCAAATTAGCCGTTTATGCTCTATTTTATCCATTGATAGATACACACATTCCTGTATGTATAAAGTTAATTGCTATTTTGGGGTATGTCTTATTTATTATTTCTCCGACGGTCATTTCTTTTCAGTAACTTAGTAAAATTAATTGAAGTGACTTATTTAAAGTCATTTTATTCTTGAAAAATATAAATAGCAAAATTTCTTTTCAAAATCTTTCACCTGCTATTTTGTTTAACAATTACTCTTGCTCTTTCTCTCTAAGAACCCTAAGGCAATTAACTCAAATTTCTCTAGTTCCTTCTTTCAATCCTCTTATAACTACAGGAGAAAATCACATCATTTATAGGCTTTGTCTACGAGCAAAACAACTTTATTGTTTGTATGACCGTTTCGGATGCTCTAGCAGATTTTCATCCATTGATGAAGTTCCTCAATGAGTGCAAACTGTCCAAGGCACTAAGTGAAGCACCAACAATTGTATGTGAACTTGTAGAAGAATTCTGGAAGTCTGCAGAGATTTCAAAGGATGGAAAGGAAATATCCTACACCTGTAGAGGTAAACAATACACCCTTACCAGTGTTTTTGTTTCTACTTATTTAGATATTACTGCTGATAATTGTGAAGCATTGCCTAAAGATGATGATATTAGATATATTCTAGTTTCTTTAAATTATGTTAATCCTGAATCTAGTCTAGGAGAGGTAGTAAGAAATAATTTAAGGAATGAATGGAGCTATTTCTTTGATGCTATTATCAAGGTATTTTCTAGAAAAATAAGTAATTTTGATGTAATTACCACAAGTATGCAATAAATTGCTACAAATTGCTTATAGAATCCTATTTGATAAATACTTTAGTCTTAGCACTCTGCTCCTAAATGAATTGATTGCTAAATTAGGTAATAAGGAATCTAGAAAGGACATCATATATTTTGTTAGATTCGGTCTATTGTTTATTAACCGTACTGTTGGAGAGATTGAGATAACAGATGCAATGGAGACTCTGGAGCCATGGGTTCAAAATAAAAGGGTCTTCAAGGAATTAGTGAGAATCAACTTACATTCTAAGTTGTGCCTCACTTATCCTCTCTTTGTAGAGGTATTTCTTAAAACTCATATCATCTCTTTTACTCACTTTGAGGTTCCACTGTTTTTGTCTTCTGCAATAATAGAGGGAGTTGGAAATGCCCCCATCCCTCCTACCCAAGTTGCACAACCTTCCAAACCCAAATCCAAGAAAAAGAATAAACCAGAGAGTAGTGTGAAGGTGGTTGATAAGGGTGAGGGAACTGGCCAATATCAAGAAAGCCAGAAGAATAAGGATGGAGAGGGTGTGATTGTCCAGCCAGCCTCCAGTTCAATCTCCCAAAAGATTGAAACTGTGATAAAGGAATTAAACACATCATTAGTTGCATCTTCTCAAAAGAATGTGGTTATTGAAAAGGGTCTCAACCAAGATCACGGATTGGGGATAAGGGACACAAAGTAGTTAAAGCCTTTTAAAGGAAGAAGAAGAATAGTTTAGATGCACAATGGGTACACACACCTGCAAAACCACATGAAAATTTGTTGGAGCCTTCAGTTTCTTCTATTAATGTGTCTCCGGTAATCACTTTCTTTCACAAAATGAATGGGTTTGCTAAATTTGTTTTTCTTATTGATCATTGATTCTTTACCTGTCAACGGATGCTTATCAGTTGACTTAGCATCAATCGATTGATAATCCTCATCAATTGATATAGGATTAGCAGTCGATTGATCTTTATCCATTGAGGAATTATCATCAATCAATGACTTGCCAACAGGCTTAGGGGTTTATCCTAGAGTATCCATTCCTTGAACATCAATAATCTATTTTGCAATTTTAGCAGACCTATTCTATTTCTTAATTATCTCAATTTCATCAGCTAATTGTTCCTTCAACAATTCTTCTCTTTTCAAACTATTCACTAGTTCATCCCTAGCATCTTTACTTTCCTATTTAAATCTATCTAAACAAACTAACTGATTTTTAAGAAATGTTTTCCTCTCAGTCAAAGCATCAATGGTGTTCTTTAACTGAGAGTTTTCTTTGTTTAGTGATTTAAGAGTGACATGCAAGTTATATAGTTCATTTGACATTTCATTAATAGTAATATTGCATTCATCTTTTGCAAGTTCAGAAAAGTTTGTAGCTAGTACCTGATTTGATGATGAACTACCTTCTTCATCCTCATGGTTAGCCATTAAAGCTAGGTTGATGAAATTTTCATCAGAATCACTGTCCTCAGCAGTCCAGTATTTCTCTTTAGTCACAAAAGCCTTTTCATTTTGTTTGAGAAGGTCAAAGTACTTCTTCTTGTAGTCAATGTCATTATATGACTTTGCCTACTTCTCTAGTTTTGGCTTTCTGCATTCATTGGAGAAATGACCAGTCAGTCCACAGTTATAACATATAAACTTTGATCTATCAACTAAATTTTTGTTTTAGTTATCTCTTCTAAACTGGGATCCAGGCCTTTGAGCATTTGGATTCCTCTTGAATTTCAACTTTGAAAACTTCCTTGACAGAAATGCAAGATATTCATCAATTTCATCCAAATCATCTTGAGAGTATGCTTCATTCTCATCAAATTTGGTCTTTCCTTTAGGTTTGGATGATTCAATAACATCATCATTAGCCACCATGTTAATACCATCTACACAGCCACCTTTACCATCAAACTTTTTGTCCTCATTTCCTTTGACCATCAAAACCATAGTCTTGTCTTTTATTTGATTCTTCTCAATCTCTTCATCCTGTTGAATTTCCAACTCATGTGTCTTGAGAATACCATAGAGTTTCTCAAGAGTATAGTCCTTGAAGTCCTGAGATTGTCTAATGGAGACAGTCATTGCCTTCCATTCTTTTGGAAGAGATCTGAGAAATTTCAAGTTTGTATCCTCAGTTGCATAAACCCTACCATATAGTTTTAGTCCATTCAGAAGCTTTTGGAACCTACTATATGTGTCATTGATGGACTCACCACTCTTGAAATGAAAGGATTCATATTTTTGAATCAGGAGTTGCATCTTGTTTTTCCTGACCTATTCAGTTCCTTCACATAGAGTTTGGAGAGTATCACATACCTCTTTGGATGATGTGCAGTTGATTACATTGTCAAACATATCTTTGTCTAGACCATTGAATAGTATATTCATGGCCTTTTTATCTTTTAGCAATTCTTTTTCATCTTCTTCTATAAATTCAGTGACAAGCTTTGGAATATGCTTATCAAAAGCAGGAGTTCCATCAGTGTTTACACCTGTGACCAGTTTCATAGAAACATGAGGTCCTTTTTCTATGCAGTTGACATAGGATGTGTGAAGTGAAAGTAGATGCAAGTGCATTTTTACTTTCCAATAAAAGTAATCTTTTTTTCCAACACTAGAATTTTCACACCTGAATCTTTGTGGCCCATGTTGTCTTGTTTGTGATCTTAAAACTTTTTGTATGTTGAAAGCCTACGCTCTAATACCAATTATTATTTGTCCCTCAAATAATGACAATGTATTTGTAGAAGGGGGGTTGAATAAATAAATACTTTTTAGTTTTCTTATTTAAAGCTTGTATTTGTTCTTCAATTTCTAAGTGTTTGAAAAGTATTATAAATATTAGACTTGATGAAGAGCCAGAGTTAATGTAAATTTGAACACAGATATAAAAACTACTGGTGGGTTGATTAATCCACTAGTGAATTGATTGCTCAAATTATCTAGGTTTGAAACCTAGCTGCTTTTACAAAGTTAGAATTGAATCAACTGATCTTATAAGTGCTTTTAATCTTGAGCAGTTGATTCTATGAAATATTCTAACTCAAACAATTCTAACAACGCTACCAGTCTAGTTTATATATTACTAGAGTGTTTACAATCTCGAGAATAGAACAAAACCAAAGTATCTGTTCTAGGAAAGTTACTAAACTATCTTTCCTATTTGTCTTTACCTATTTTAGGTAAGTTCTTCAATCTAGGAAAGACATCTTCAATTTGAGTTTTCACAGTCAAGGTAGACTGTCTTCCATAGTTGTACTTTTGTCTGTAAGATTCCTGACATTTTATCCTTTGTGTTTCGCCTATCAATTGATAACTTGTTATTTAAGCATATCAATTGATTCTTCCTTGCATCCTTCAACAGATATTCTTCCTTCAATTGATCTTGATATTCATTGATTGATAATAGCAATTGACATATCAATTAATAAATGTTATCAACCGATATATCAATCGATGGGTCTTCACATCAGTTGCTGGTCTTCAATCTTTGACATGGCTTGACATCAATTGATCACTCATCCATTGATTCTTCAACATCAATTGATCATCCTTCAATTGTATATTTTTCCTATCTTCAAACATTTATAATTTGACAGTCTAAGACATATATCAATTGATGACCTATATTAATCGACTCTAGTATCAATTGATAAGTAGAACACTATCAATTGATCTAGCCTTATCGATTGACTAAGACTAAGTACATTTATGTTACATTTAGAATAAACATCCATATTATCAATTGATTACCACAAACATATCAACTGATAAATGGTTCCCTAATCAATTGATATTTATAAGTACATATCAATTGATCAGTTACAACATATAAATTTCTATGATTCTAAAGTTTAGTTATCATCAAGACTAATTCCTAACAACATTTCTTCTGCCCAAAAATATTTAGGACTTCGATATTAGTTTAGCATTGTACTTGCCATTTCTTGTAGAGTTCTATTCTTCCTTTCAACCACTTCATTTGATTGAGGAGTGTAAGGAGCAGAAAAATTATGTGTGATACCATTTCCATCACAAAACTCTACAAAATTTGAATTTTCAAATTCTTTACCATGATCAGTCCTTATATAGACTATAGTACTGCTTTGTTAATTTTGAAGCTTTTTGCATAGAGCAGATAATGCCTCAAATGCATCACTTTTGGCTTTAAGAAATTCAGTCCATGTGTACCTTGAATAATCATCAACAATTAGCAATGTGTATGAGCATCCACCTAGACTTTGTACAGGAACTGGACCAATAAGATCCATATATAATAGTTCAAGGGATCTAGAGGTAGATACCATAAATTTAGCTTTGTGAGAGGCCCTTATTTGTTTTCTTATTTCACAAGCCTCACATAAGTGATCTTTCTGAAATTTTAACTTTGGTATACCTTGTACATGATCTTTAGTTGATATATTTCTTATCAACTTCATGTTAACATGTCCTAACTGTCGATGTCATAAACATGGATCATCATTTGTAGTGATTAGGCATACATTATCAAACTTGCTCATATCACATGTGTATACATTTTTGTTTCGAGGGAAAGTAAGGACTAACTTACCATCTTTATTTATGACAGAATAATGAGTAGGATAGAAGATTGCCTTACATTCATTGCCGCAGAGTTGACTTATGGAGAGAAGATTGTACTTTAGTCCAATGACTAGTTACACATTTGATATTTTAAATCTGTTAGTTCCAATGTCACAAATACTGATGATGTTTCCTTTACTACTATCTCCAAATGTGACACTTCCAGCAGTGATCCTTTTAATGTTATTCAAGAGTGACTTATTTACATTCATATGTCTCGAACATCCACTATCAAGGTACCACATGTCTTTATTAGCGGCAAGACAAACCTATAAAATTAATCAATTAAATTTATAGGTTGTTAGGTCCCGAAGTATCGTAGTAGGGGGGTTGAATATAAACTAGATATCCATTAAATTAGATATTAGCATTCAACTGCAAATGAATATAAAAATTCTTCTAAGCATGCAGCCTAAAGAACTTCCACACCCTATATATTAATATATGTGAAATTTACAAATACTAATATATCACAATTAGATTGTAAATAAAATTATAACTCAATATCATTAATTGATACAAGTTAGTAATTTTGAATACCACTAATTATGCTGCATATTATTTTAGTTCATTTAAATCATGCGACTGATATGACATCGAATTATCTAACATCATAATTTAAATCAATTAAAATAATATTCAAACTTATGCTAGAACATTTAATTACCACAAATGCATATAACATTGTAAACATGATAATTAAAGTAATAGCAAAAAGTACGAGGTACTGGATTTCAAATAAATTCATAAAGTCCTTTAAATATAGAAAATTTAATACTTGGGAACTCATTTAAGAATTCGTTGCAGATGGGATTTCCAACAAATATGCAAATAAATAATATCCCAAGTTCATTAACCAATTTAGACAAAATGAATTTATCAAGTTGTTTAGCAAATATATCTGCATGTTATTCTACTAAGGATAACTCTCGAAATAAATGATATATGGTGTCCATGCGCTTGTTCCTTAAGTGGTGTAGAGAGTATCTAGTAGATTTGTTGGAGTTGAGGTAGTTTCCTTGTCCATAAGTCTTCATCACAACATCCACTAAATACTTTAAGTTTCGCCTTTGCCTTTGATGTAGCTATGTATGTTGAATGCTTCCTCTTATTTCAACAATAATTCAAACTTCTTGCACGAAATTAACAGCTTCTAGGAATGACTTCCCTATCTTTCTTACAACCTGTATCATCTATATCTATATAGCCAATTAGGTTATACCTATTATCTTTAGGGTACCTAATTTTATGAATTGGTAGTCCCTTAAGATATCTAACAATTCATGTCTTAGCTATAAGATAAGATTCTCTACTATCCACCTGGAAACTTGCACATAGGCATATTGAGAATATAATATGTGATATGTGTGCAATTGATTAAGTAATGAACTAATCATACCTCTATAGCTTGTCACTTCAATTCATATACCTTATTTGTTCGGATCAAGTTTAGTGGTTTGTTGGCAAGAAGTCTTAGCAGGTCTAGAATCTTCCAAATTACCTTTCTTTAATTTTCATCATTCTTTTGAATTACTTATAATCCAAAAAGAATTGCAACTCTTCCAACATGATCATCTTGTACCTACTCTTCATTTACTTAGCAAAATATCTTTTGCACAAGATTTTGTTAGTAGAATCACATATAACATAATCATGGTATACTTACACTAATATCGAATTATGTGTGTGCCATGCATTCTAGAGAGATATGTTTATAACTACTCTAATATAAAATCATTTTCAAGTAATTAGTAGTTAGAATGTCATATAATGTCCTTGACGATTGCTTGATTTTTTACCTCCATTATAGAGAACTTGTGAAGAGAATGATATACAAATTCTAATGGATATGCAACTTCAAAGTCTAGGAGTTGTTATACATAAAATTTAACTTCTAACTAACCATTCAGGAGTGCACTTATTCACATTCATCTGATAGATATTCATGCTTGAATGCTCAATAGGTGCTAAGTACATCTTATTATTAGGTCATCAACTTGTTCAGCCCTAATAGTATCAAGTCTCATCTCTGGTGCTTGTAGTTAGATCTTGCAAGTCCCAAAGATTCTATTTCCATCATCGTCGATACCTTATACTTGATAGTAACCTGTTGAAACCAGTTTGTCTTTGTCCCTCGTAACAACGCCAATAATCATCTAGTTTCTGAAAACCCTTACAATACTAAATACCATCTTGTCTTGTGGTCTGGGTTCCAGCTTCATTCTGACTTTCGAACTAATTGAGATCATCTTGCATTTGTAATCACCCAATCTGGATCAATCAGTGCTTATTTACTCTTCTTTAGGATACCAACGGTTAACAATTGTTCTTTGCTGAAGAATAACCATTTACTTTAAATATCACTTCTAACCTTTACTTCCGAAATTTGGATCACTAAGAACTAGACTCCATGAGTGATTTTGACTTTGAACCTTTTCTTTTAGAAGATATGTTCTTAATGTACTCCTTTGATCTTTATTGTGTCGAGTATGACTAGTAGATCCTTCTTTTATTTGCTCCCCCTGAGTCGCTGCTAGGATGTGTTGAAGATCACTCACCTTATTCAGTGGATTCTGTTAAAGTTCACGAGTTATGTAGATTAACTACTATTTCCACTAATAGGATTTGAATCATCATCATTATCATTGTTTCCTTCAACCACCACAGTTTCATTATCAGTATTTGAATATGACTCTAACAAGATGTCAAACTTTAAAGATTCAGAATAGTCATTCATTTGACTACTTGGGAGCTTGGTGTAATCGAATAATACATTCAGACTTTCAATTACCTTCTGGTTTTCATCGCATATGCCTTGAGAACTTTCGACTTCAATGAGCAGCCGAGGAAAATTGTTCCATGAGCCTTAACTTCAAACTTGCCAAGATACTCATCTAAATCTTCAATAAATCTCAATTTCCTCCAAACACACGAAAGAGCTTCAGTTTTCATTTCCGGTTGGCCATTAACTCATATGATGTCTTTTCACGATCTTGTTGATTAAAGAAGCATGTTGTGTTAATTGTTTTAGCTTTAAAGTACCTTTTTAAGTGCAGACTTCATTTAGAACTTCATTCGCGAAATTCAGTTCCAACATCTGACTTCAAAGTTCTCACAGCTTACTTTTCTTCTAACTTTATCTACCTAATATGATCAATCACCATATGTGATACATTAATTATTAAATGCACGAGCATCACCAAATTGTAACCAGGATTGTCATCAACTACCACTAAACATATTTCTTCCATGACTTAACTTGCTTCATTGTGATGTTTTCATTGACTTCCCTATATGACATACTTCAAAATGTCCTTCAAGATAGAATTCCATATGAAGTTGTCACCTCACTAATTTCATCTTTATCAAAGAATCTATTGTCTTGATCAACAAGTGTGAGAGCTTCTTATGCCGTAGCTAAGTCTTTACTGATAAAGCTTTACTAAGAAACTCACTTCACCTTCGCCTATAGTATCCATGTCAACTACGAATAAATTTTCTCACTCCTAGTTGAGTGAGCTTCCAACCTTCTTGTTTGAGATCAAACACTTTTTTTTCAATTCTTTTCCAGAAAACCCTTGACAAAGAATTTCCTAGTGCCTTGTAGATAGTGCTTAAGTCTGTCGACTAGAAAGATACTTCCAGTGATGACAATACCAAATTTATGATAGTCAAATCCCTTGTGCATCCTTTGTTGTCATCTCCAAAGGTTACCATTGGGCAGGCTTTCTCAACCAATTGTGATAATAGAGCTTTAATGCTAGTCATATGTCTCGAACAATAATTATTACGAATTCACATAACTTTTTGCCTTGTTACATACTCTGCAATCACAAATGATTAAGTTTCTTAGAACTCAACTTCAATTGAGTCCATATGGGTTAGAGATATTACTTTTAACAGTGGTAACAACAGCTTCAACCTTAAGATGCACAAACTTATCTTTGACTGATCACTTATTATTTACAGCAGCCTTAACAAGGTAGTCTTAAGGTTATGAGATTAGTAATTCCAACCTAACTTTAGATGGACTACCAGTCTTTACCCTATTTTGATTCTTATACATAGTTTGCCTAAGATTATACAAGTCCTAAGATATGCATTTTCAAATTTAAACTAACAAGCATGAAAATAAGAACAAGTGGTAACATTCAGCTTCAATGCATTAGAGATAAGAATTATGTAATTCAGGCATGTTATGCATATTAGAAAATTAAGTATTATCTACTTTAACCATTCTACACATATGTGAAAAGTGTCAAGCAGATTTATAGATATTCAATAATTTTCTAAAAGCACATGGAATAGAAGAACTAACAAATTTAATTACTAATTCTTTCTAATCCATTTTTGTTTTTGTCTAACATTTTAACTATCTCTAATTACCTAAGTCAGTTTTAGATGAAGCCTCGAATCAACAAGTTTTGATGACTACTTAGATAATTCTACCTTCTTTTAATATTCTATTCCTTACCAAACAAAACATGAAATGATATGATTTTAAGTGCATTTATGTGAGTGGGAGCAAATCATATGAAAATAAGCACATAAACAATTTTAAGAATATGCCGAATATTTGAATAGAACGTTATAATAAATATCAAATTCCACATACACTTAACAAGTCATTTATCACAAAAAGAACAAATATAAAATATTTTATCTATGATCTGTTTATCTATTTAGTAATTTCCACAACATTAGGAGATGTATTAAATCACAGAAGATTTAAATGAAGTTCAAGCAAATGTTCAAGGATATACCTAACCGTCTAGAACAACCTATCTAATTCTAGATATTCATTTTATTGCATAGAAAATCAAGTATGAAATATACTAACTTTAACTCATAAGTCCTAGCATGCAATATATATCTTATTCTTAGCAATCAATCAATCATTTAAGTCTTAAGATGCTAACATGCTGACATGAATTTAATACATTTGAGTACCTAATAATCATACAGTCCTGAATTAAATAAAAGTATACTACTTTGAATGTGTGCTTATGAAGTGCTTAGTGATTCATCTCCAGTATTGGTCATTGACGTTAGATATCCATGTGGTTCATCACTGTCACTGATAGAATCAACCTTACATTTAATTTCACCAACCAACTGTTTTCCCTTGCTCAATCCTCACTAATCCTTGATATTCCTACTTTAACCCAACATAGTCTCAATCATCATTTACTTTTTCAGGCTTCTTCAAACTATGTAGCATAACATTGATCTTGTCCTTCTATTTTAAACCAACCATGTCTTATAACCGCCTATTGAAATGGTCTTAAAAATCACCTCTATTGAATCTATAGGTAAGGACCTTAGATTAAGAATTGAGATTCCATCTGAATCTGATGTCAATGAACTTCTATTTGCCTTGCAGGCTTGACTTGTAGTCTAGTTCACAAGTTATTCCAAAGTGTAAGATTCATTTATAACACCTTGACCACTACCTTGAGCTACTACATCTTCAATTCAGCTTCTCGGATCATTTCATTTCTGTTCAAAGGTTCTCAACCTTGACTTCAATCAAATTTATTTCCTGAATCACAAATACAGTGGATATGTTAATAACTTCTGCTTTACCAGATATTAACTTCTTCAGCTCTTGTTCTAGTTCATAGGCCTTCAGCACACAAATAGTTCCTCTAAAGACAATGTGGTCATATCCTTAGATCCCCGATGGTTGTAATCCTACGTTCTAAATGATCTGCAGTGTTAGCACAAACTTCCTGTAATCTCCCTGCAAAATAAACTTCAAGACTTTGTACTGAGATTTCAGGTAGTCCAGTTTGTTCTTCTTCACTATTTTAACCCTTAAGATTTTTCATTCAAAAATTCAGCTCAAATCAACCAAAAATTGTACCCAAATTAATCTCTTCTTTTTCAGTATCCAAATAACTATTGGGATCCTATGGAGTAAATCTCTGAGGAAATTAATACCACTTCGTCTTCAGCCTATTCCGGAATTGGCTTTATTAGATTTTCTTCAGTTGATTTTAGTTGTCTTCAATACCCAGAAAAATCTTCAACTACTACTTCTTAAGCACCCTCAAATTAATATTTAAGAAAGATTTAAATTTACAGAAATTTTAATTTACTTAGAAAATATATTAATCAAAAATAAAAATTTATAACAAATTAATTTTCAAGAATTTCGAATTTTCTTAAAAATTAAAATATAGTAAATTAATATTTAAGAAAAAATTTAGTTTTCAAGAATTTTAAATTTTCAGGAAAAATAAATAAATCTAAAATTAAAATTAAAAAAGATATAAACTTGAAGTAGATTGCAATTCTAAAATAGACAAAACAAATATATTTAAATTATAAAAATAAATTTACTTAAATTTAAATCATAGATTTATTTAAATTAAATTTATAAAATAAATTTATTTAAATTAAGTTTATCATAAACTTACTCAAGTTTAAATAATAAAAATAAATCAAATCAAATTTATAAAATAAATTTATAAAATAAATTTATTTAAAAATAAATTTATAAAAATTTAAATTTATAAAATTTTATAAATTTATTTTTCAGGTCCTCTAATCTTTTGGAGTTCAAACAGCTTTGTAAAGCATAATGTAACGTAACATGTAATAGAGGTAACGATAACTCAACACAAGAAGAAAGACAAAAAATAATATTAATATGTAAAATAGGAATCCAGAAGGACATGCAATTAGAATGCATACTTGAACCATTACAGGGTATTAAAGTTTAAAGTCTTCAGAAGCGTCAACGAGAGAAGTTCATTAATATATTTAAGCTTCTGTGATGAATAAAAGATCAGAAGATTTTTAGAGTCAAGAAAATATGCAGTGGTTCAAGTATAAGTGTTAAAGGGTTTCAGTGAATTGAAGCAATGGAAAAGCTGAGAAATGGTCAACTAGAAAAGCAAAGAAGATAAGAGAATTTAATTCAGTGTTAGTCATTTGTGACCCAGACCAGTGCACTAAGCGTCAGCACATTGAGAAAAGAATTATCTTATTCATTAAGAAGGAATCAGTTTATCAAACAAAGAGTAGAACACAAAGTGGAATCTACACAAAGCACATCAAGAATTTCTCTAAGGCAAATACATATGAATAGGCGCCAACAACACCCAAGTGATTCCTATACAAGGTAAGTAATGTATTAGGCGCCACTTGAAGTAGACATGACGCCACTTGAGAGTTAGAGTTTTATTTGAAGATTCAACTGGCTCCTTTTCAAGGCAAACAAAGTGATAGGAGCCACTTGTGACAGGCATCTCTTAAACTCAAAGCAAGGCACCACTTGAACTATGCAAAGGAAAGGCGTCACTTGTGAATTGGCACCACTTGAATCCTTCAAGTGTTTCATTCTATAGGCGCAGCTTATAGGAGGCGCAATTTGATTCATTTAAGCGCAGCTTGAGTCTATACAGGACATCACATGTGTCAAGCGCAACTTGGCACTTCCATTGTGAAGAAATAAATTCAAATTGATTTTGAAGTCTATACTACATATATGAGATTTACAATAGAAGCAAGTATGCATCATCTTCAATACACACAAGAACTTACGGGAGCACCATTAAAGAACCTCATAAACACTCACCTGTATTTTGTTGTATTGATTATAAAACCATTGTAGCTAATCATTTGATTACAGTATAGCACCTGAGGGATTTATTAATATACCTATATTTCTCTAAATCGTTTGTGTTTGTTTGGCTACCATTTTTATATCTGAAGAACACAAATCTTAATCCGCAATTAAAAGTGAAAAACTACCAACATCATATTCAACCCCCCCTTCTATGATGATTTGAGACGTAACAATTGGTATCAGAGCTTGTTGATTGGAGATACAAATCAAGATCCTATAGAGTTTTTCAAAAAGTGTATTTTTAGATCTAGAAAAATTTATTTTAAAATTTCTTTATTTTTTAAGAAAATTCAAATTTGAATTTTTACAAGATTTTAATTCTACTAATTTTTAAGATTATCAATCTTCAAGAATTCGAATTAAAAATTTCATTTCTCAAAATTTAATTTTTTATTCAAATTAATTTAAATTTTTAAGAAATTAATTTTTCTTGAGATTTAAAATTCTTCTTGTTAACAATGAGTTCTAAAAAAATTAGTAGCATCAAAATCCCAGCCTTTGACAAGGAACACTACATTCTATGGAAGAAGAAGATGTCCATGTTCATCAAAACTGCCAACCCACAATACATAGGTATTTTAGAAAATGGACCCTTTGTTCCCCAGAAGTTGATTACGGGCACAGTCTCAGAAGATGGAGAACGGATTCCTCAAAGGTTTACTGCAAAGGAACTTTCAGAGTGCACTGACACTGACAAGGAAATAGTGGCTTAGGATAACAATCTTCAACTAATCCTAATGGATGCACTGGACACTACATTGCTTAATCAGGTGATAAACTGTGGTAGTGTCAAACACATGTGGGATACAATTGAACTGCTAATGGAAGGAACTGCAGAAGTAAAGGAAAAAAGACTGGACATTTCTACCTCCCAATATGAAGCCTTCAAGTCACTACCTGGAGAGAGTATCACTCAAGTCTTTGAGAGATATAACAAATTGCTGAATGACTTGAATCTTCATGGAAAGGTCTATTCACGTAGGGAGATTAACAGGAAATTCATGTTGACATTACCCATGCATCTTGAACACAAGATCTCTTATATCAGATAAAGAAGTGACATAAATGATATGTCAATCGAAATTCTATATGAGAAGCTCAAGACTCATGAAAAGGAGCAAGAGCAAAGACAAATCATTTATGGATCAGGGACAATGGACAGTGGACAGTGGACAGTAAGAATACAGATATGTTAAAGACAAAAGCACTTGTGGCCAAAAGCCTTGATGTTACAAAGACCAAGACAGAAAAGGCTGCAGTTGAGAAAGAAGAGCTCTTGGAAGCTGAATTTACTGAAAATGCTCAAGCAGGTGCTGAAGATGATTTCCACTCAATGGAAGAACTTGAACAACTAGAAAACAAGACAATGACCTATATGGTCGGGAAGTTCAAGAACCTCAGGTCTAGAAGAAACCCTAAGTACAAATTCAAAAGCAAGTCAAGCTCTAGTGGTTCCAGCTTTAGAAACAATAACCGAGGTGGTTCATCTTCAAGGTCTTTTAACAAAGGAGGTTACAAGACTGGAATGGTAGACCGAAGTAAATTTAAGTGCCACAACTGCAATGAACCTAGACATTTTGCTATAGAATGTCGAAAGCTTAAGCAAGGAAAGGAAAGAAAGGAGTCGTATGACGAACTTAAACAAATGTATGATGCACTGGTAAAGAAGCATCAAGGCAGAGCTTATATAGCCGAGGGAAATAGTTGGGATGATTCTGATAATGATGAAGAAGATGCATATGGAAATGTTGCACTCATGGCACTTTAGAAGCATCTCCTCAGTCATCAAAGGTATCATTTCTTTCCACAGTTGAAATGTCAAATTCTGATTACAAGAACACTGTAGAAGATCTTAGCGTAGAAATGTATAATGTACACACAAGCATGCTAGCATCAGAAGATGAAAAATGCAAAACAAGTTCTAAGGAATAAAATGCTAGATGCTAGAAATGAAGAACTAGAACTTGCATGTGTAAATGTAGAAGATCTTAGACAGAAGATAGAATACCTACAGAATAGAGACAAATGCAATCAAGAAGTAGAAACTGCACTTAGAAACAAAATTTATGAGTTAGAGTTAAAAGTTCAAGCATATAAGAAATCTGCTAATCTTGTTAAGGAGGTGATAGATAGACAGGTCATAGGTCAAAAAACTGGTATACGTTTTGACTATGATAAGAAAGAAGGAAAAAGACATGTGGAGTCAATTGTTTAGGAAAGTCCTGTGAAGCAAGACATTCCACATGTATTAAAACATGTCACTAAGCCCCTATATAAGAAGTTTGTCATAGAACCCATCGATGAAGAACAAATCACAATGAAAGAAGAAATCCTTGCTGAGGATAAAAGAGAGATGAAGAAGAGAAAAACAAGTTGCCTAAGAAATCTGTAAGAACTGAAGATCCTAAGGAACAGATTAAAACTGAAATAGGCAACAAGAATGAAAAGAAAAAGGCTAACAGAAACGGTAAGATAGGTTTTAATAAGAAAAATGATTATGCTTATTCCCCCAACGCTGCTAGGAAAGTTTGCAATAACTGTAATTCTACTGAACATCCTACGCATGCATGCAAAAAGGTTAAAGTAATAAAAACTGAAACTCTTAGTATGTCTTCCATGCCTGCCATGTCAAATGCTCATCAACTATGGGGTAAAGTAGGATGTATGCCATGTAATTTTAACATCATGTCTGCATATATAAATCTGATGAATGCTTCATCTAGTATTTAAAAATAAATTTATAAAAATTTAAATTTATAAAATTTTATAAATTTATTTATCAAGCCCTCTAATCTTTTGGAGTTCAAACAGCTTTGTAAAGCATAATGTAACATAACATGTAATAGAGGTAACGATAACTCAACACAAGAAGAAAGACAGATAATAATATTAATATGTAGCACAAGAATCCAGAAGGACATGCAATCAGAATGCCTACATGAACCATTACAGGGTATTAAAGTTGGAAGTCTTCAGAAGCGTCAACGAGAAAAGTTCATTAATATGTTCAAGCCTCTATGATGAATAAAAGATCAGAAGATTTTCAGAGTCAAGAAAATGTAGTGGTTCAAGTATAAGTGTCAAAGGGTTTCAGTGAATTGAAGCAATGGAAGAGCTAAGAAATGGTCAACTAGAAAAGCAAAGAAGATAAGAGAATTTAATTCAGTGTTAGTCATTTGTGAACCAGACCAGTGCACTAAGCGTCAGCACATTGAGAAAAGAATTATCTTATTCATTAAGAAGGAATCAGTTTATCAAACAAAGAGTAGAACACAAAGTGGAATCTACATAAGGCACATCAAGAATTTCTCTAAGGCAAATACATATGAATAGGAGCCACTAACACCCAAGTGATTCCTATACAAGGTAAGCAATGTGTTAGGCACCACTTGAAGTAAACATGGCGCCACTTGAGAGTTAGAGTTTTATTTGAAGATTCAACTGGCTCCTTTTCAAGGAAAACAAAGTGGTAGGCGCCACTTGTGACAGGGATCTCTTAAACTCAAGGCAAGGCACCACTTGAACTATGCAAAGGAAAGGCGCCACTTGTGAATTGGCGCCACTTGAATCCTTTAAGTGTTTCATTCTATAGACGCAGCTTACAGGAGGTGCAACTTGATTCATTTAAGCGCAGCTTAAGTCTATACAGGACATCACCTGTGTCAAGCGCAACTTGGCACTTCTATTGTGAAGAAATCAATTCAAATTGATTTTGAAGTCTACACTACATATATGAAATTTACAACAGAAGCAAGTGTGCATCGTCTTCAATACACACAAGAACTTACGGGAGCTCCATTAAAGAACCTCATAAACACTCACCTGTATTTTGTTGTATTGATTATAAAACCATTGTAGCTAATCATTTGATTAGTGTATAACACCTAAGGGATTTATTAATATACATATATTTCTCCGAATCGTTTGTGTTTGTTTGCCTACTATTTTTATATCTCAAGAACACAAATCTTAATCCGTAATTAAAAGTGAAAAACTACCAACATCATATTCAACCCCCCCCCCCTTCTATGATGATTTGAGACCTAACAATTAGTATCAGAGCTTGTTGATTAGAGTTACAAATCAAGATCCTATAGAGTTTTTCAAAAAGTGTATTTTGAGATCTAGAAAAATTTATTTTGAAATTTCTTTATTTCTAAAGAAAATTCAATTTCAAATTTTCCCAAGATTTTAAGTCCACAAATTTTTAAGATTCTCAATCTTCAAGAATTCGAATTAAAATTTTATTTCTCGAAATTTAATTTTTTTTCAAATTAATTGTAATTTTTAAGAAATTAATTTTTCTTGAGATTTAAAATTTTTCTTGTTAACAATGAGTTCTCAAAAAATTAGTAGCATCAAAATCCCAGCCTTTGACAAGGAACACTACATTCTATGGAAGAAGAAGATGTCCATGTTCATCAAAACTGCCAACCCACAATACATAGGTATTTTAGAAAATGGACTCTTTGTTCCCTAGAAGCTGATTTCGGGAACAGTCTCAGAAGATGGAGAACGGATTCCTCAAAGGTTTACTCCAAAGGAACTTTCAGAGTACACTGACACTGACAAGGAAAGAGTGGCTTAGGATAACAATCTTCAACTAATCCTAATGGATGCACTGGATACTATATTGCTTAATCAGGTGATAAATTGTGGTAGTGTCAAACATATGTGGGATACAATTGAACTACTAATGGAAGGAACTGAAGAAGTAAAGGAAAATAGACTGGACATTCCTCCCTCCCAATATGAGGCCTTCAAGTCACTACTTGGAGAGAGTATCACTCAAGTCTTTGAGAGATATAATAAATTGTTGAATTACTTGAATCTTCATGGAAAGGTCTATTTACGTAGGGAGATTAACAGGAAATTCATGTTAACATTACCCACGCATCTTGAACACAAGATCTCTTATATCAGAGAAAGAAGTGGCATAAATGATATGTCAATCGAAATTCTATATGGGAAGCTCAAGACTATTGAAAAGGAGCGAGAGCAAAGATAAATCATTTATGAATCAGGGACAGTGGACAGTAAGAATACAGATATGTTAAAGACAAAACCACTTGTGGCCAAAAGCCTTAATATTACAGAGACCATGACAGAAAAGCCTGTAGTTGAGAAAAAAGAGCACTTGGAAGCTAAATTTACTGAAAATGCTCAAGCAGGTGCTGAAGATGATTTCTACTCAATGGAAGAACTTCAACAACTAGAAAACAAGACAATGGCATAGGTCAAAAAGCTAGTATATGTTTTGACTATGATAAGAAAGAAGGAAAAAGGCTTGTGGAGTCAATTGTTGAGGAAAGTCCTGTGAAGCAAGACATTCCACATGTATTAAAACATGTCACTAAGCCCCTATACAAGAAGTTTGTCATTGAACCCATCGATGAAGAAAAAATCACAATAAAAGAAGAAATCCTTGATGAGGATAAAAGAGATATGAAGAAGAGAAAAACAAGTTGCCTAAGAAATCTGTAAGAAATGAAGATCCTAAGGAACATATTAAAACTAAAATAGGCAACAAGAATGAAAAGAAAAAGGCTAACAGAAACGGAAAGATAGGTATTAATAAGAAAAATGATTATGCCTATTCACCCAACACTGCTAGAAAAGTTTGCAATAACTGTAATTCTACTGGACATCTTACGCATGCATGAAAAAAGGTTAAAGTAGTAAAAATTGAGACTCCTAGTATGTCTTCCATGCATGCCATGTCAAATTCTCTTCAACCATGGGGTAAAGTAGGATGTATGCCATGTGATTTTAACATCATCTCTGCATATATAAATTTGATGAATGCTTCGTCTAGTACTTTCATTAACAAAGATGTGAACATGAGTAGAAAGCATGTTAGAGCAAAGACTGTTAGTCCTCATAAGTCTAGGAAGGAAGCCCCTATCTCTAAGCCTAAAGACAAACATGTCAAGGCTAAACCAAAGGATAAGGGCACAATCGATGAGAAAGACCATGACAAGGTAATTCCTGTAGCCAAAATTGTTAAAATCTCTAAGCCTCTTGGACGCAACCAAGTTTGGGTGCTAGATAAGAAGTAATCAATCTGTGGTTGCAGGGCATAGAAAAGAACAAGCGTGTCATGTGGATTCTCGACAGTTGCTATTCTAGGCATATGATTAGTGATAGAGCCCTGCTATCAGATTTGGTTGAGAAAGTCAGCCCGATAGTTACCTTTGGAGATAACAACAAAGGATTCATAGCGGCATATGGCAATCTGGAAATTGGAAATGTTATCATTGAGAATCATTAGGAATCAATGTAGTCTTGATGATAAACTTAATCTTAGAATCATAGAAATTGGATTGTAACTGAACAATTGATATAAATGTATAAATATTAATTGATTAGGGAATCATTTATCAGTTGAAGTGTTTGTATTAATCAACTAATAATTTGGATGTTTTATTTTAAATGTAACATAGTTGTACTCAGTCTTAATCAATCGATATGGCTAGATCAATTAATAGTGTTTAATTCATCAATTGATAATGGAGTCGATTGATAAAGGTCATGGATTGATGTATATCTTAGACTGTCAAATTGTAAATATTTAAAGATAGGAAAAATATACAAGTGAAGGATGATCAATTGATATTGAAGAATCAATGGATGAAAAATCAATTGATATCAATCCAAGTCAAGGATTGAAGACCATAAACTGATAAGAAGACCCATCAATTGATATATCGATTGATAACATTTATCAATCGATAAGACAAATGCTATTATCAATCGATGAATATCAAGATCAATTGAAGAAGGATATCAGTTGATGGATACAAGGAAGAATCAATTGATATGCTTAACAACAAATTATTAATTGATAGGGATAACACAAAGGACAAAATGTCAGGAATCTTCATAAAAAAGTACAACTATGGAAGACAGTCTACATTGACTGTGAAGACTCAAATTGAAGCTGTCTTTCCTAAATTGAAGAACTTTCCCAGAATGGAAAAAGATAGAAAGGAAAGATAGTTTAGTAACATTCCTAGAATTTGTATTTTTGTTTTACTCTATTCTTGAGATTGTAAACACTCTTATAATATATAAACAAGAGTGGTAACATAGTTAGAAGAGTCTGAGTTATAATATTTCATAAGAATCAATTGTTCAAGCTAAAAGCACTTATAAGAACAGTTGATTCAATTCTAACTTTGTAAAAGCAGATAGGTTTTTCAACCTCGAATATTTGAGCAATCAATTCACTAGTGGATCAAACAACCCACCAGTGATTTTTTATATTGTTGTTCAAAGTTTCAATTTCTGCAGTATAAGTTTTAAATATTCCTTGTCAAACAATATATCTAAGAAGAACATATACAAACCTTGAAAAATATTTGTATTTGTATTTAACCCCCCTTCTACAAATACATTATCATTGTTTGAGGGACAAATAACAATTGGTATCAGAGCGTAGGCTTTAAACATACAAAAAGTTTTAGATCACAAACAAGATAACATAGGCCAAAAGGATTCAGGTGTGAAAATTCCAGTGTTGGAAAAAGATGAGTATTTTACCTGGAAAGTAAAAATGCACCTGCATCTACTTTTTGCATAGAGAAAGGACCTCATGTTCCCATGAAGCTTGTCATAGGTGTAAACCCTGGTGGTACTCCTGCCTTTGACAAGCATGTTCCAAAACTCATCACTGAATTTATAGAAGAGGATGAAAAAGAAGTACTAAAGGATAAAAAGGCCTTGAATATACTATTCAAGAGTCTAGACAAAGATATGTTTGACAATATAATCAACTGCACAGCATCCAAGGAAGTATGAGATACTCTCCAAACTCTGTGTGAAGGAACTGAACAGGTCAGGAAAAACAAGATGCAACTCCTGATTCAAAAATATGAATCTTTTCATTTCAAGAGTGGTGAGTCCATTAATGACACATATAGTAGGTTCCAAAAGCTTCTAAATGGACTAAAAATATATGGTAGTGTTTATACAACTGAGGATACAAACTTAAAATTTCTCAGATCTCTTCTAAAAGAATAGAAGGCAATGACTTTCAACATTAGACAATCTCAGGACTTCAAGGACTATACTCCTGAGAAACTCTATGGTAATCTCAAGACATATGAGTTAGAAATACAACAAGATGAAAAGATTGAGAAGAATCAAAGAAAAGAAAAGACTGTGGTTTTGATGGTCAAAGGAAATGAGGACAAGAAGGGTAATAGTGAAAGTGGCTGTGTAGAAGGTATTAACATGTTGGCTAATGATGTTGTTGAATCATCCAAAGGAAAAGGAAAAATCAAAGGTGATGAGAATGAAGCATGCTCTCAAAATGATTTGGATGAGATTTATGAACCCCTTGCATTTTTGTCAAGGAAGGTTTTAAAGTTGAAGTCCAAAAGGTATCCAAATGCTCAAAAGTCTGGATCCCAGTTTCGAAGTGACAACCAAAACAAAAATTTGGTTGATAGATCTAAATTCAAATGTTATAACTGTGAATTGGTTGGTCATTTCTCCAATGAATACAGAAAACCAAAGCAAGAAAAGAAGGCAAAGTCATATGATGGCATTGACTATAAAAGAAAGTACTTTGGCCTTCTCAAACAAAAAGAAAAGGCTTTTGTGACTGAATAGAAAGACTGGGTTGCTGAGGACAGTGATTCTAAAGAGTTCATCAATCTAGCTCTAATGGCCAACCATAAGGATGAAGAAGCTAGTTCATCATCAAATCAAGTACTAGCTATAAACTTTTCTGAACTCTCAAAAGATGAATGCAATAGTACTATAAATGAAATGTCAAATGAACTGTACAACTTGCATGTCACTCTTAAATTTCTAAACAAAGAAAACTCTAAGTTAAAAAACACCATTGATGCTTTGACTGAGAGGAATGTTTTTCTTGAAAATGAGTTAGTTTGTTTAGATAGATTTAAATAGGAAAGTAAAGATGCTTGGAATGAACTAGTGAACAGTTTGAAAAGAGAAGAATTATTGAAGGAACAATTAACTAATGAAATTGAGACAATCAACAAATGGAATAGGTCTGCTAAAATGTGAAAGGCTTCATATCTTTGAATAAGAATTTGTATCTTATTCTTCCTTACTTGCTCAGTGCATGCACACAGGGTTTGAAGAGTATCCCACACTTCTTTAGAATTAGTGCAGTTTATGACATTGTCAAACATGTCTTTGTCAAGACCATTGTACAATATGTTCATGACCTTCTTGTCTTTGTGCACTTCATTCTAATCTTCTTCAGTGTATTCAAAAATAAGCTTAGCCAGGGATGAGATTGTTTGGTGCTTGTGTACCATTAATATATAGACTTGTGACTATTTTCATTGGCATATGTGGACCATTCTCTATGCAGTGTACATAGGAAGTGTCAAGAGATTGAAGATGCATATGCATTTTGACCTTTCAGTGAAAATAGCTTTTTCTCAAGGATTGGAATTTATAACCCATGTATTTTTGTGACCCATTGCAGCTATTTAGATCTTTAAACTTTATGTATGTTGAAAGTTCAGCTCTGATACCATTTGTTATTTGCCCTCAAACTTAAATGAGTTTATAAAAAGAGGGGGATTGAATACAAACTCATAGATTTCTACGGAATTAAAACCCCAAGTTAGTATTCAAGATTCTTGATATAGATACAATTGTCTATCCATTTGAACTATGAGTGATTTAAAGAAAAGAAAATAAAACTTGAAAATAAAATCTAGAACAACAATATTAAAATTACTAGTGGGTTGTTGAATTCACTAGTGAAAATTTTTGCTCTAAAAATCTAGGTCTGAAAATCCAACCTCTATTTTTAAAATGTAGAAATATAATTTGTTCTTATATGTTGGCTTGAAAGATCTTGAATAAATTAAATCCTTGAAAAATAAAACTTTCAGTCATTTATCTACAATGCCACTACACTAGTTTATATAACACAAGTCAACATATAATACAAAATGTTCCTAAACTAGAATTCTGCTTCTTTTGTCTTTCTCTTTTGCATGTGCAATTTGGAGAATGTTTTTGTCCTTGCATTCTCCCAAGAAAGACATTTCCTTATAAAGTCTTCACATTCAAGACAAATTTGACTGTCTTTCAATGTTATCTCTTGTTTGCAGGATTCCTTACACTGGTCTGCATGATTAGTAACTATCAATTGATAATTTGTTGTTAAGGATATCAACTGATCTTCCTTTGAATCCTTCGATTGATATTTGTTGCATCCATAGATTAATAATATGATCCATCGACTGATATTTGATTATCAATCGATGGGTCTTCACATCTGTTGAAAGTCTTCGATCTTCAATATTCATCGAGTCTTCAATATTCATTGAGCCTTTTATCCATCAATCATCCATCACTTGTATAAATTACCTTTCTTCAAATATGTACAGTTAACAGTTTAACATATACATTCGTTGATGACAAATATCTATCAACTACTAACATCAATCGACTCTAGTCTATTTTATCTATTGATCATATAACCTATCAATGGATAAATGACTTAAAAATATTGTTTCTATCAATCCATATTATCAGTTGAGCAAATGAATATCAACTGATAACTGGTTTCCTAATAAATGAATATTTATAGAATACATATCCATCGACTAGTTACAAAAATAGAACATTAGATTTATGTTTCTAAGTGTTATTTTATCATTAAAACTAAATAATTCCCAACATCTCTCAATTTTTAAAATGATGGCTCAAAATTATCATTATATTTTATTGACCAAAGTTAATTAAAATTTAAAAAATCTTGATATCTAAATTTGAAGTTAATTATAATAATCAAAATGGACTATAATGTAAAACATAATCAAAATTAAATATGTTTCATAACAATCTTTTTGTTAATAATTAAATATTCTTTTGAAAAATGTATTAAACATGTTAACTACAACAAAATATCAAACAAGAAATAGAATACAAGATACTAAAGCAGGAGGAATAAATAAAAGGGAAAGTAAAAACCCTAATTTTTCTAATTACCCACATCGCGATTCGAAATTTCTAGCTGAATTGAAGTGGATTTGATCGATTAAAGTATTTCAGAATCATGTGCATCATGTGTAATGGTCAAAAGGTGTTGAATATAAAATTCACTCCATGTTGTGGTTACCGACAGTGGTGAGTGTATATGTGTATGTACACGTGTGTGATAGAGAAATGATGAAAAGAGACTGAATTGAAAATGTGATGAATAAATGGTCGTTGGTCGGCGACCAAAGAAAAATGTGAATGTGTATATATGCACTGTACATGTGAGTATTTCATGTAGTTTATATTATTTATATTATTTTTTTATAGATAAAGTCATGTAATAGATGCAATAAGTGCTACATCACTAACTTTGGCATTTCGGATTATCGGATTGAATTAATTTTCAATTATGATATATTTGAAATACGACTTGGATCGGATCGGATCTAGTTTAGATTAAAATTGATTGAATTTTGGATTAGGAGGAGATTAAGTTCGGTTCAGATTAAATTCGGTATTTATCATTTCAGATCGGAAAAATATAATCTTAGATTAGTTTTTAATTATAGTAAAATTAAAGTAAAAGTCGTTGAAGTAACAACTTGTTCATTATCTTTCTACTTCTATTTTTTAATTTGTGAGAATTTAAGAAATCATCTTATTATTAAATATATTAGTTATAATATAAAATAATATAAGTTTTTAAAATTTTGATTGTATAACCATTTTAATTTTTTGATTTAATATTATTTTAAATATGAATTTTTCTTAAAAATAGATTAATTTAGTGAATAAAAAGTAGGCTAATATATAGACTATAGACTATACAATATTTATATTGAATCTGATCTCATCTTTCGAGTCACATTCGATTTAGATGATTGTGTATTATATTTTAATCGATTCTAAGTCATTATCAGATATAATATTTCATATTATTTTTGATTAAATTTTTAATTTGGGTAATTTTCGGTTCGGATCAAATCGGTTTTCTGATTATGTAATTCGGATTATGTAATTGACTTTAATAATTGATACGAAAAATATTAAACAACGACTACATTGAGCAAATTTGTAATCAATCATTTGCTTATACATTTGAATCTGGTCAATCATGTCTTTGATATCTAACACGTTTGTTTTTTTGCGAAAATGATAAATAATGTTTCATTGATAGATAATTTGAAGTACATATACCAAAAAAGTAGGGATTGTGAGAGTTAATTTCTTTCTTCCACAAAAACTTATCATCTAACCGAAAGATATGCTTAACCACTATCATGATTCGTAACCCAAATTACAACTCCCATAAGAAAGAGATTCTTCCGTAAGTTTACACAATACGACCTTCCTATCAGAAAGATAACACATGTAAATAATATGTTACATAAACGCAACAAGTACGTATACAATAAAATATTCTTCCATTCATTTTACATTCGCAAGTAATTTATTTAACTGTGGATTTGAGGAAAAACAAAATAAATTAAAAAAGACAAATAAATCGATGAAAGTAACAGAAATATAAAATTAAATATAATATAAAATTATATTATGAAACTCTCAATTGATGACTATGAAAGCTTGGATAGCTTTAACAGAACCTGACCCAACCTCTTTATTAATGGTATTGAAGAATCGTGAAAAAGGTTGAATTCATGCTTGTTGACATTTCTTCTCTAATTATATTCTGAATTCTCATTACTCATTTTTTAATATGATATTTCTCTTGCGATCAACAATAACCTATATGGCTATCTAATATAACTGTATGAGAAAAGGATGAGGGTAGAGAGGAGTACAAAACTGCGCCATTAATACGGTTCAAATTCAAACTACATTAATACGGTTCAAATTTAACTTTTGATGTTTTATAAACTACAAAACTCAGAAAATAGGCTATATACTTATATGTTCAAAAATATGTTACTCTTACATTCAGGTACTAAAAATAATTTTTTTGTACAGTGAATTCAATTACATAAAACATAAATGAATTCTTGCAATTATTATATTACTAATAATAAAAAAAAAAATTAAAAAATCATAATTTTGAGGTCATAATATACATAATTATTTTTTAATGATTTTATTATACTTTTTCTAAAGTGGAGTTATTTTATTTATTATTTCTTAAACTGTATATTTAATTTTGATATCAATTTTCTTAAGATTTAACTTATATATTAACCTTGCCTAACAAAATTTGACCATTAAATGCTGTTTTGAACTACCATCTTAAAATTTAAGGGGTTTTTCGAGTCATATACAAAGTTTATTTGCTCATAAATCAATATCAAACCATTATTATATTTGTGGTGTTGACGATGGTTTTCGTTTAAAATGGAACCTAAAAACAGCATCAAAATCAAACCACCCTCACCCCTGAATTAGCCACGGTCACAGTGTTGACATTTTTCAGAAATTCATAGCCACACTTGTATATTTGTCTTGTCCAAAACCCCAAGTCAAGCCAGAACAGTATAGTTTATAACAATTACATTTAGTTTTGATCGAGAAACATATCATAGTGAACTACACTACCACAGTGGTAAAACTTCCTATGATGGTTTCCCTCTTATAAATAATAGAACTCAATGATTTCAGGAAATGAATCAACTATAACAAAGCATGCCTACAGGTCCCAACTGTTAATGATAATGTATCAATCTTACAGGACCAAGGTCTAATAACTTTTCCTGTATAAGGATAAATGAGAAGAAGGCTTGCTTACCACTGGCCGACTACCAAGAAAATGAAGGCAATACATACGATGGATAAGCATCGTATTTAAGTGTAAGAGCATCAACAGAAGACTGATTCGCGACTTCTCCAAATTCAACAAGTCCAAGTTCAGTGGCATGAATTCCACTAGTGATGAACGCTGACTGAATCCTAGCAATATTTGCACCCTTTATGTCATGATGAAGAGAGTCCCCCACAGCAAACACAGTCACTAGCATCCACACCAGCCATTGTCATAGCTGCTTTGTAGATAATCTGGTGATTATCAATGATTATGTAAGTAAACAGGATCTGTTGGCTATTCAAGTTTTGATCAGTTAGGTAGATAACCAGGAACTTCAGGTATTTATCAGCTGGTTACAAGTTTCAGATTACTGAGTTGTAAAACATCTCTTGAAAGACATATTGGAAGAGCCCATAATATACAAATTTGATTAACCTAAATGCTTTCTGTTTGGCATTTGATTAAAATCAAGACTCAAACAACTATCACGAGTTCATTTACCAAATCGGAAAAACAACTATCTTTTTCAATGCATAGGAATATGAGTAAGTATCCCTTAATTATATGAGTTCATCATAGGCTACCAATGCATTCTACTTTGTCACAGTCTCAGTATTTGTGCACAGACATGGCATGCATTATTAGATGGTATTTGATCTATAAATTATAAAAGCAAGAAAGTTCTTACATGTGCATGTCACATAATGTAGGAATAAAAAAAAGCTTAGGCATGTTTTCATGTGTTGTGTGTGTCAGCAATGGACATTTCCTCCATTAAGATGTAGATATTTGCTAGCTTAACTTGCTAGTATGAGCAATGAATGCACACCCATGGAAATGTGTACAAAATTACAACAAGAATGTACAAATTACCTCCCCCGGCTTGCCCATCCACTTAACTTCACCACCAAGTTTTTCATATTTGTCTGCCAATGTACCTAAAAATATGTGCCTCTTCATTTAAATTCTATACATACAGATGCATAGTTATAAATGCATATAGCAACCAAAAGAAAGCTAAGATCTACAATATTATTTTTGGCGAGAGGCGAACTGAGGCACAAATATTCCTCTACAATTTGAAATTGTCACCTTCCAAGCCCAGCCTCCATTTAAGCCAGGCGTTGGACCACATCAACTTTCTTGAATTGAAAGATGACTAGTGTCTCAATTTTAAATCTTTCTGATATATTTATTGATATTTTTTCTTGTAAAAGTGCACCTCTTCGTTGACCAAGACATCACTTATGTACAATAGTAGAATTTTACCAACAAAAGAAAAATTTTACCTGGCATTATGCGTAAAGCTCTAGCCTCCACGGTAACAAAATCGGGATTTGCCACTACCATAGGTATTTGTTTATTCGCAGACTGCTCCAATATCTTTTCGAGATCCTCGAGTGTCACTGGCAGTGCTTCTCCAGAGGAATGCCCCAAAGCTTCAGTTCCATGTGCCAAAATAAAATCAGCATCTTTAACATTGTCCACAACCTCTAATCCTAAGCCCTATAGATACAGTTCCAACATGTATTATCAACTTATTTTATAGAAATGGGATCACAGGAGGAACAAACAAGAAAGAGTTCATAGATAGGGTATTTTCAGAAACTTAAACTAAACAGATGGCTTTACGAGGCCATTTAAAACCAGTGTGCAATCAAACTCATAATAGAAAATTAAAAAAAATGCTCCTCTCTCTAGAAATTTCCTCCCCTTCTCACTAGGATAGAACCCTAATATTTTTAGCCGCCTCCTATTCTATACACCTTTTCCATCAGATCTATACTCAAACCTTCGCAAATTCACTTCCCTTCTTTAAACTCTCACTCTAAAACTTTAAATTTCTATCTTTTCTTTCAGATAATTTCCTTTCTCGATTCACTATGGTAAGCCAAAATTTGAATGTAGATTCAGGTGGGGTTCCAATAGACCATGATTGTGAGCATTTAGAAGTTCGATCTGTTCTTGAGCATCCTTCTCTGATTTCGGATGCTATGAATGTTAATGTTCCAGTTCATCCTGACACTATGTGGTAGTTAAGAATGACAGAGGTATCTCTTACAGAGGTTTTTCAGATAAGAGTTCGGAGTCTCTTCAGATGGGAGATGATGCTCTATCATTCCTCATAAACTCATCGGGAATAAGGTCGAGTTTCTCTGCTGGTATTCCGGTAGAAGTGGGAGATTTTTCATCTTCCAAAAATGGTTCTAATTGTACTCATAGTCCCAATACTGCTGCAGCTTTGGTTAAGAACCAAGAAAAATTAGAAATTTACAAAGCTGGCTATGAAAGCTAAAGCTACTGACCGTAAAGATGGACTTCAAGCTCAAAAAAGAGTCAATAAACTTCAGAGTTTTCTGGTTAAACATGGGTTTTCTCTTGAGGATATTGATAAATCTATTCAACTGGAAGACACTGGGTATTTAGAAACACCATTATGCAGAGATGAAATGGGTCTTCCTGTGATTAAACCATCTATATCTAAAGCTTATGCCGAAGTAAACACTGTTAATGAGCCTACTTCTCTCTCAGTTAATAATGGTTCTCGACCTGAGCCTGTTGAAGCCCCAAAAAGGACGTGGTCTCAAGTACCCAAAGCTTCCCGCTCCTCTCCTCATGAGGTAACCTTTGACTTTGTTCCTTTGCCCCCTGGCTGTTCAACGGTTACTCCTGATGAGATTTCGAAAAAAAGATTTACAAAAGTTTAAAGATTGTGTTGTTGATGTTTTCATGAAGAGAACTCTCAGTTTTAACATTGTTAATGATATAGCCAATCAGACTTGTACAAGTTTTTCAAAAGAATACTACCAGGATGTTGTTCAAATTTTCTGGTTTGGCTGAAAATTCTGTTGTTTTGGCTCATGGTACTTGGCATTTTATGTAAGAATTTATAAAGTACTTGCGATTAAAGAGAAGAAACTTGTTCTCAATAATCCACACAATTGTATTTAGCACTCAAATGATTTGATAATATTTGATGATTACAAACCTTGGAAGATTGTCCTATTTATAGGACTACATGGAAGCTACTAGAATACTTCTTAATACATGCATCTTAATTAATATGGAACTCTTTTAAGTTCATGAACCACTTAGAAATACTAAAGGTCTTGAACTCAAAAGTCTATAACTACTTTCAAGATTATCCTAGAACATTCTAGATAAATACAAAATAAAATAAAGTTTAGCTTATATTATTTTAACAGCCCCACTTAAACTAAACTTTTGCACATGCCAAGTTTCTTCTTCAACTCTTTGAAAATGTCTACTCTTAAAGGCTTTGTAAAAATGTCGGCAACTTGCTCTTTTGTATTGCAATGCTTGACCACCACTTCACCTTTTTCAACCAAGTCTCGAATGAAATGATATTTGATTCTAATATGCTCGCTCTTTCCATGGAATACCGGATTTTCTGTGAGTGCTATAGCGGACTTGCTATCACAATATATAATTGGACTTCCTTTCATTACATGCTTGAGATTTTCTAACACCCATGTGATCCATAAAGCTTGGCAACTAGCTAAGGATAATGAAATATATTCCGCCTCGGCCGTTGAGAGTGCCACAACTTGTTGTTTCTTTGACATCCATGTAATTGCACTAGAGCCAATAGAGAACACATTTCCCGAAGTACTTTTACTATCACAATATCCAAGCACCTTGGGATCTTTCACCTTTTGATAATAAATTCCATCTCCAAGTGTTCCACGAACATACCTCAAAATTCTTTTTCCGGCCTCCCAACGAGTCTTCTTTGGTTTCTCCATGAATCTACTAATCAAACTAACACCATAAGTAATATTTGGTCGAGTGGTTGTCGAATACATCAAACTTCCAACAAGACTTCTATATAATGTTGGATCAACATATTTAGAATCATCATCTTTACTTGGTTTTAAGCCAACTTCAACCGGAGTACTAATTGGCTTCGCCTCTTCCATCCTAAACTTCTTCATCAAATCTTTTGCATACTTTTCTTGAGAGATAAAAATGTCATTCTCATCTTGCTTTACTTCTATACCGAGAAAGTAGTGGAGTAATCCCAAATTGGTCATTTCAAATTCTTGCATCATACTTTTCTTGAATTCTTCAACATCATCATTTTTATTTCCCGTAAAAATCAAATCATCAACATATAGGCCAATGATGAGAATTTGACCTTTATTTTCTTTGATGTAAAGTGTATGCTCAAATGGACACCTTTTGAATCCCATTTTCATAAAATAATCATTTATGCGGCTATACCATGCGCGAGGGGCTTGTTTTAGGCCATACAAAGCCTTTTTCAATCGGTAAACCTTATTCTCCTCATTCTTCTTCACATAGCCTGGTGGTTGATCAATATACACTTCTTCTTGCAACTCTCCATTCAAGAAGGCAGATTTGACATCCATTTGATGTACTTTCCACTTATTTTGAGCGGCCAAAGAAAGTATCAAACGGATTGTTTCTAGACGTGCCACGGGAGCAAATACTTCTTTGTAATCAACACCATACTTTTGTTTGTAGCCTTTTACCACTAGTCGCGCCTTGTGCTTTTCAATTTCACCTTGTGCATTCAACTTTGTCTTGTACACCCATTTAACTCCAATAGACTTCTTTCCTTTAGGAGCTTCAACTAACTCCCACGTTTGATTTCTTTCAATTGCCTCTATTTCTTGATCCATAGCTTGCTTCCATTTGTCTTCTTTAGCGGCATCTTCAAAAGCAACCGGATCCGAATTTGCATATAAGGCAAAATCAACAAATTCATCTTCCAATATTCTTCTTGTTGCTCCATAAAGATCCGCCATAGATCTTGTCCTTCTAGGTGGTGATTTAGAACTTGAAGATGAAGACGAGCTTGGTGGAGAATTGGATGGTGGAGTAGGTGGCGTGAAGCCTTCTTCTTCAATTGGATCAAATGCATCATCATCAAGAAAGATACTTGAACTTTCTTTATCATTCTTCCATTCCCATGAAGCCTCCTCATTAAAAATAACATCACGACTAATTATAGTCTTGTTTGTGATGGGATTGTATAATTTGTATGCCTTGGAAGCTTCACTATAGCCAACAAATATGCATTTTTCAGATTTGTCATCAAGTTTTCCTCTCTTTTCATCAGGCACATGAGAGTAACAAATGCTTCCAAAAATTCTAAAGTGCGAGACACATGGCTTCTTATGACTCCAAGCTTCTTGTGGAGTCTTCCCTTGTACACTTTTAGTTGGTGCACGGTTGAGAACATAGCATGCACATGCCACTGCTTCGGCCCAAAACATTTTAGGCAATCTTTTTGTTTTCAACATACTTCGGACAAGCTCCATGATTATTCGGTTCTTCCTTTCGGCCACCCCATTTTGTTGAGGGGTTGAACGAACCGTTAGTTGATGACGAATGCCATGCTTCTTTAAGAAATTTCCAAATTCTTCCACCATATATTCACCACCACGGTCAGATCGTAGTGTTTTTAAAAAATGTCCACTTTGTTTCTCCACATGTGCTCTAAAATCTTTAAATGCCTCAAATACTTGGGATTTTTCTTTAAGAAAATAAATCCACATTTTACGACTATAATCATCAATAAAAGTGAGGAAATAACGACTACCTCCAATAGAATTTGTGCGCATAGGCCCACACAAATCCGAATGTACCAACTCCAAAGGTTTTTTAGCTCGCCATGCCTTCTCTTTTGGAAATGGATCTCGATGATGCTTTCCAAAAACACAGTCTTCACATACTTGATCTTCCCTTTGAATATTTGGAAAGCCTCTCACCATATGACCTTTACAAATCTTGGATAGAGTGCTAAAACTCAAGTGATTATATCGAAGATGCCAAAGCCAAGACTTGTCATTCACAATATTAGCAAAACATGGAAGTGCATCACTTTGAATTCTCAATGGAAACATTTTAGTTGATGTCATCTTGACCTTTGCAATGAGGTCACCATTTTTATCTTTGATTTCACAAAAATCATCTTTAAAATTCACATGATGTCCCTTTCTTAAAAGTTGCCCAACACTTAAAAGATTGTACTTGAGATTCGAAACATAATAAACATTAGAAATATAATTTGTACCTTTCTTTGTATGGATTGGAATATCTCCACAACCTTTAACCATGAGCCTTTTGTTGTCTCCCGTCTTTACTTCTCGTTGAACACTTTCATCAAAATTCACAAAACAACTTTTGTTTCCAGTCATGTGGTTACTACAACCACTATCAATGTACCAAACATCATCAAAAGATACTTCTTGAATATTACTCACAAGAAGCATACTTTCTTCTTTCTCTTCAACATTCTCATGTAAAAAATTTGAATCATCTTTTTCATCATTGATTCTTTTGTAGCAATCCTTTTTCATATGCCCAACTTTATGACAATAATGGCATTGAAAATTATATGAATTACCTCTTCCTCTTCCATTGTAACCTCCCCGGGCTCTTCCTCTTCCTCTTTGATACGAACTTGAAACATCATTTTGCACTTTTCTTCTTCCTTGTCCTCGACCACGAAATGATCCTCTTCCACCTCTTCCTCTAAAGCCGCCACGATTGGTGTCTTGAAGTTGAAAGGCTTGCTCAGAAGGAGACGAGTCAAATTGCTTTATGCGAAGTTCATGAGATTGTAGTGAGCCCAACAATTCTTCAAGAGAAAGAGTATTTAAATCTTTTGATTCTTCGATTGCCACCACAACATGCTCGTATTTTCGAGTCATGCTACGAAGAATTTTTTCCATCACTCTTTTATCCGAAATTTCTTCACCATTGACACGAAGTTGATTAACAATAGAAATTGTACGATTATAATATTCCTCCACCATTTCACTTTCTTTCATTTTTAGTGAATCAAACTCACTTCTTAAAGCTTGAAGTCTCACCATTTTTACTTTTTCTTCACCTTTGTATGCCTTGTTAAGGATGTCCCATGCCTCCTTTGATGTTGATGCCGTTGAAATCCTCTCAAAAATTACTTCATCCACCGCTTGGTAAATAAAGTAGAGAGCCTTCTTGTCCTTTTTTCGATTCTCCTTCAAAGTGTTTAATTGTTGTGGTGTGAGATTGGTTTGATTCTCTGGTTCTTCATATCCATTTTCCACAATCTCCCAAAGATCTTGAAAGTCATATAACACCTTCATTTGAATGCTCCATTGATTGTAGTTCTTTCCCGTCAAACGAGGAAGTTGAGGTTGCAACATGTTGTTGGAAGCCATCTCTAAACCTTGCTCTTGATACCACTTTGTAAGAATTTATAAAGTACTTGCGATTAAAGACAAGAAACTTGTTCTCAATAATCCACACAATTGTATTTAGCACTCAAATGATTTGATAATATTTGATGATTACAAACCTTGGAAGATTGTCCTATTTATAGGACTACATGGAAGCTACTAGAATACTTCTTAATACATGCATCTTAATTAATATGGAACTCTTTTAAGTTCATGAACCGCTTAGAAATAATAAAGGTCTTGAACTCAAAAGTCTATAACTACTTTCAAGATTATCCTAGAACATTCTAGATAAATATAAAATAAAATAAAGTTTAGCTTATATTATTTTAACATTTTAATCATAGGCAGTTTGTGCTTAGTGATGAGGATTCAAATGGAGAAGAAAAAAATATTACTAGTCTTCCAATTTGGGTGAAACTTAGCAATATTCTAGACTGTTACTGGACTAAAGAGGGGTTGGGACGTAAAGCGAGTATAATTGGGGAGCTGATTTGTGCTTACCTGAAAAAATCGGGTCACTTTGAGGTTGACCCAAAATACCTGACCCGAAATCTTATAATATAATATATATATAGGCAAAAGTTCTATGAAAAACCTTAAAAGGAGGCATTTGGGCCTTTCTAGACACTAGATAGTTCAAAACTGGAGGATATTGGTATTAATTCTGTGAAGTTGGAGACACCAACTTTTGAATCCCCAACTATGACGTTAAACTTCAGAAATGTAGTCATTGATGAAATGGCTGAAAAACAACAGGGACAAGGTGCTGATTCCAGGCTTGGCAAAGATGTGGAATGAGGTAATGGAGGAAGTAAGCTTCCCAAGCTCAAAAAAAGAAGCATAAAAAAGAACTCGGGGTGTTTCCCCTATTCACATTTCATGGATTTTGCCTTTTTAATGTTAAGAGGACTATATAATAAGCTATCCTACATCACGGATTTTATCAGCAGTAACAATCGTAGTCTTGTAGCTCTTTTGGAAACTCATGTAAAAAAAGATGCATCTGCTTATTTTTCTTCTTTTTTATCGCCAAGATCAAGTTGGCATTTCAATTATGTTAGCCACATAAGGTTGGGATGGGATCCTTCTATTTGGACTGTCATTCCTTAATCACAACAGATTTCTTGTTTAGTTACTCGTCTAGTTTCTAAAGTACATTTTTAGTCTCATTTGTTTATGTGCATAATACTTACGCACAGAGCAGACCTCCATGGGCAAGTTTATTATCTTTTCAGCATTCTTTTTCTGATGGAGATTCTTCTAAATCTTGGAGTGTTATTGGAGACTTCAATGTATGTTTAAATCTGAAAGAAACTAGTGGAGGCCTCTAACAGTTGGACAGCATGAATGACTGAGTTCAGGAATTTCTTAAACTATGCGGGGGTCACAGATTTGCGCTTCTCTGGTGCTTTCCATATTTGGTGGGATAGTAATGTTAATGCTCCGATTACAAAAAAATTAGACAGAGTCTTGGTTAATGATGTTTGGCTTAGTTCTTTTGCTCATTCTCGAGCCCAGTTTTTACCTCGGGACCTCTCCGATCACAGTCCAGCAATGTTTACTCTTGGTTTCCATAGAGAAAAAAAACAGAAAGTCGTTTCAGGTTTTTCATCATATTTAATCTTCTGCAAACTTTGATGGTACTGTTGCTTGAGCTTGGTCCATTGAAGTTGAAGGTGAAAATTGGTTTATTCTCACAAAAAAGCTCAGATGCGTAAAAGAAACCTTTATTTCTCTTACAAACCTCAGTAATTAAGCTTAGTCATCTCATCTTTGCAGAGGATATATTCTTGTTTTGTAAGATACACCGAGACCAAATGCTTCGAAAAGTCTCTCTGTTTTTAGTAATGTCTCTCAAAGTATGATTGATTTCAACATTCGCTGCACTGGTTTCCCACGAGGCTCTTTGCCAACAAAATATTTAACCCTTCCATTGATTTCTTCAACGTTAAAAGCTGCAGATTGTGTTCCTCTGGTGAATAGGCTTTGTAAGAAAATTGATTCATGGACAGTTCGATACCTCGATCTCTAAGGCTGGCAGGAAGGCTTTAACTGGTAAAAACTATTCTTTCAAACATTCAATAATACTGGGCTACCTATTTGTACCTTCCAAAAGGCATTTTTAAACCAGGTTCAATCTTACATGGTGAAATTTCTCTGGGGAGGAACTCTTAATTCCTCAGCTCACCATAAAGTAACTTGGCAGGACTGCTGTTTACTTAAATCTTAGGGGGGGACTGGAAATCCGAAGTCTGTATGGATGGAATAGGGCTGCAATCATTATTCAAATCTGGCGTATAGTTCATCCTTGTGCTGGTTCTATTTGGTTGTTGTGGCTTCATAATTGTCTGTTGAAAAATAAAGGGTTCTGGACTTCAACGTTTCCTTATAAAAGCTTGTGGACTGTTCGGAAAATTATGAACTATCTAGAGGATGCTTTGCAATTTCTTCATTACACAGCTGGTCAGAACTCTACGTTTTTATTGTGGCATGATCCATGGCTGGTAAATAAACCTCTGATTTCCCATTTTGGTAGAGAAATTATGTCTATCATGGAATCTAATAACCTTGCTTCGGTTCATTCCATTTTGTCAAATGGATTATGGAATGTCCAGGGCTCTAATCACATTTTGGCAGTTGCACTTCATCATTTGCTGGATTCTGAATACCTTGCTGCTGCAGACTGTATTACTTGGGATGGCATGAGAAAAGTGACAATCTCTACATTTTGGAACTCCATTCGAAGAGTAGCTTCTCCTCCTCTGTGGATTAAAGCAATATGAGCCGCTAGCAATTGATAATTGCTCTTTGTTCTTGTGGTTAGCTCTTAAAGATCGACTTTTGACAAAGGAAAGGATGATCTTATTTGGCTTTAATGTGGACCCATCTTGTGTTTTATGTCGCTGCAACATGGAGAATGCTGATCATCTCTTCTTTTTATGTCCTTTCACGTAATGATCATCTCTACCTCTTGGAATGATTGGCTCAATGGCAATTTTTTTCAATCCCACCAGACCCGTGTTTGTGAAAATCTGGGTTATCTATACATCTCAGTGGTGGTGTATAATGTTTGGAAAGAACGGAATTGTAGAATTCATCAAAATGGTCCCGCAAAGTCCATAAATCAGATTACTTTAACCATCAAAAGGATGGTTCGCGAACAAGTTTGTTCTTCTGCCAAATTTAAAAAACAAACTGTGAAAGACCCTGCACTTTGTCATCTTTTGTATTAATTACAGTAGCTTATGTTTTATGTTTAATTCTCTGATTATCGCCAGCTTGTTTGCCATTGTTCTTGCAGTTTTTGCTAAGCTTGTTTTCTTCCTGGGGTATTCCCCTTGAAATCTTGTACTTGTTCTTTTGTTTTTTTGGGTTATAATAAAATTTTACTTGGCAAAAAAAGAAGAAAGGACAGACAAGCATTCTAGGCTTCATAAAATGTTATACTTACTAATTGAACTCTTAACTATTGATTGAACTTAAATGTTATAAATATGTAATTAATGATGACAAGTACTTCAAATAAAAGTTTGAATTAGAATGCATCTTATCAGTTGATATTTTTTATGAATTAACTTATAAGGGAACTGACTATTATGGTTAACGCAATCTATCTTTTCATGATGTACTTTGTAGTATAGATGTATTACTCACTAGTGAGGAACAATAAAATTTATTTAGCAAAAAAAAAGACAATAAAATTTGTATTTTGTTCGTGCAACAAGTAATCAAAATAGAAGTTGAAGAATAAAGACATAATGGATGTAGAAACTCAATAAATGGTAAGTGTATATATTCCGAGGCATATAGTTCTACAAGTGAAGATGGAGTTCATTATTCAACAAATCAACAGGTACCAAAATTAGCAATCGTTTTATATCATTAACACTTTAAAATTTATATGCTTCGACAGATATCACGGAAATTGACTACAAACCAATTAAGAGTTGATTGACACAATAATAAATCGCTTGATGTTTGCTTTTATGTTCAATTAATTATCATAGAATTCAAAAGTCTTCAACGTATCAATAGATAAATTTCAAGTAAGACAAGGACTGTACAATAACGATGGTATATCAACAGATTATTTAGTAACCAAGTCAAAACCACATTTGACTTGGTATTTAATCTAGAATATGAACAAACTCTCTTTCAAAAGCATTTCAAAGACCAAGGAGTGTAGACGTAATAAGTTATATCATTTCCTGATTTGGTGAACAAACGAAGATAGGCTTGGTAGCGGCAAAACTTCTAGTATTAGGGATGTTTTGTACACATTAGAGGTTAGATTGTATAATTTCTATACATCTTTTGTATTATCTAACCTGTAGTATGTATTGTATCTTGTGCTTCATAGTTTATTGTTTTCCCTTTTCTAAAAGCATTAAAAAAACAAAAAGTTAGTACCTATTTTAACATTCATAGTTCTTAATTGATTTATAAGAACACTTTAGGTGGATCATACATTGATCCCCCTGAAATTTTAAGATTATGTGTTTTTATATTTCAAGTTCTGTTTCTATTCTAAGTACTATGCAGTTCAAGAAACTTTAAGTATAAAATATATAGAATTTTTTTATCTTTGTATTCAACCCCTTTCTACAAATATCTCAGTATTAACATAGTTTTCCTTCATGAACAGTTTTGAGAAGGATCTTTTTTACATTTGAAGTCCAAATCGCAATGTCCTTTAACTCATTGGTCTGAAAAACTTCCACCCACAACTCATCAAATAGCTAAATACATTAGTATAACTAGTGTATGTAAAGTCATTGTGTACATTAAGAATATAATACATATGAAAAAACATACAATTAGAGAGAAACATGAGACTATATGTATTAACAAGAAATACGTAAACTGTAGATGTTAAAAAAAAAGACAAACCTCAAAGGATATAACACCGCGGTCACTCCATGTAATGTGAATGCAGGACCTTCCCAGAGCCGCAAACCAAACATCATCTCTCCTACAAGAATAATTCCATGAAACAGTTCTTGATTTCCAAGTTCATATATGGTACATGCAAGTCATTGTAAAAACTATATATAGCATATTAGGGTAAGAATGAAGGTATTCCCAAAGTGTTTAAGTAAAACCTGAAATGAGGCCACTTATATTAGAACAATCTTTTAAAAACAAGACGTGCAACTGAAACAATAAGCTAGTATACTATCTTAAACCCTGTAAATTTGAGAACTGTTGATATGAGTGTTAGGAAACAAACACGAGGTTACCTACTACCGCAAAGAGGACACACAATTATATAAGGCAGAAAAACGAAAACCACATCCCAACTTGTATTATTAATCAAATCAATTATCAATAATACAACTAATCATCAATAAATCACACCTCACAGTATTTACAAACAAGTATTGTTAATTAGACCAATTATTAGAAATACAATCAATCTCACCTCATGGTGTTTCTCTCAAACCTATCTACGTGAAACAACCACATAGCAAATGATACCTAAACACCCATGTCAAGAATACCTATCAAACGTATTATGATTATGTATATATAGTCATCACAAACTTTACTACCAACACTTACCATACTTGTCATACAAGTCTTACCAATCTTTATAACTATTTATCTAACTTTGTGATCAAGAATACCATCTATAATAATCAGCTAGATACACAATTATACAACTCATGTTACCTTAAATCATCCAAGGCCCTTACTACGGTATTGCGTTTAACCTAGAACGCAATGATTCGTCTCGATAGTGGCGTACTATGCAGGAATACGATGCAGTGCGGCTGAGTATTAAAGGCTACGGTTTCAGGGGTAATACTTGATTTCTTTATTATTTAAATATTATATAGGTACATCGGTCAAGGTTTCATGATTACCTTATTATATTCTAATTAAGACTGACTTGATTTCTTTATTATTTGATATATTCTAATTAATACTTACTTGATTTATTTATTATTTAATCACTTTATTAGTTAAATTTGTATGTTATCAGTTTTAATGAATATTTATAATATATATTATAATAATATCGCCCAATACGAGAAAAATACTGCAAAGAATGCACACAATTATATAATGCAAAAAATTATGTCCTAACTTGCATTATTAGTCAAACCAATTATATTATATCAAATATATCCTGTTCCTATATATAACAAGCATAAGAGGAATTTTATCTTATTATCAAAGGTCATGGGTTCGATATTCTTTAAAAAATTATTTACATATAATATTTATAAGTGTATATATACTAACATAAAACATAAGTTTGAGGTTCAAATTCTATCTACGACATATTATAACTTAATATATATTATTAGTTCAAACAACAATAACAAAGGTTAAGAGTTTGATTCATACCACAACATATAAAGTTTAATATTCATATTATTAGTTCTAAAAGTAGTACTAAGTACTAACAAATACTTGTTAAAAAAAATGTACTAACATGGACGATTGGAAACGAGCCACTTAACCTTCTGGCAGATTGGAAACGAGCCAGAGAGGAAGAAAATAAACACAGGTTGCAACAAAGAAGTGGGGTTCGAACATGGACGAAACCTCCGACAGGCTGGGTAAAGATCAATATGGATGCAGCGTGTGGGAAAGGTATTGTGGGTGTGAGGTGTGTGGGGTGTGTAATAAGGGATGAGTAGGGGGAATTTCTCTGAGCTCGATGCAATACAGGGAGCAGTAGCATGACACCAAGAGAGGCAGAGGCGTTGAGTTTGAAGGAAGCATTGTCGTGGACCGAAAGAATGGAGAGGTAGTAAGTGTATATTTGAATCCGATGCTAAGGAACTGGTTGATGCACTGAACGGACGTAGAGGAAAATCTTACTTTGATATAATTGTTACGGATTGTAGTGAGTTCCTTAAGCACTTTGCAGAAGTGCAAGTAGTGTTTGCTTATAGGTTTGCGAATAATGTGGCCCATGTGTTAGCTAGGGTTGCTTGTTCTATGTCAGGTCTCCATGAGTGGTTTAATACTGCTCCAATTTCATTGGATGTAATATTGTTTCTGAGAAATATTAAGTAATGCAAGTACGACTATCTCAAAACAAAACACCCGTGCTTCGCAAGGGGTATAAATCTAGTTATCAATAATACAACCAATCAATCAATTACACCTCACAGTATTTACAAACCTGTATTGTTAGTCAACCCAGTTATTAATAATACAACAAATATTATGTCACGGTGTTTCGCTCAAATCTAAATAGAAGAATCACATAGCAAATGAAACCTAAACATCCTTGTCTAAGCCTATCTATCAAACATGTTATGAATATGTATATACAGCATCCTAAACTTAGGTAATAAGACTTACCAATTACCATACTTGTAATACAAGTGTTACCCATCTTGATACCTATCTATTCAACTTTGTGATCAAGATATACCGTCTATACTAATCTTTTAAGGCAGCTGATCCCCGACAATCGATTGTTAGCAATCATCTATTCGCGCTTTTTTATGACGGATAGGTAAAACCCCTAAAATACTTCCCCTAAACGCTGATAGAGTGACGTGGCCCTGCATTTACATCAAAACCCTAGTTTTAATTCCGTCCACTATTAAAAACCGCGAATAAATGGTTACGTCAATCGCTTGTCTCGGATGCAGACCATTTTTTAGATACACAATTACTCATATCATCTTAAATCACCCAAATTCCATACTACTGTATTGGTTTTAACAAACAATGAGTATATATGTTTTTACAATGTTTTCCAAGATTTCCATCCATAACCTTCCGAATAGAAGGTTGTTTCGTGAATGCTTGCAGATAAGCAATAATTTTTTTTTGTAAAACCTACTAGGGAATGAATAAAACTTTGAAAGTTATGCTAGGAAGCACGAACTATTTAAAAAGGGTTGTATGCGTGTCGGACCCGGCTGACTCGGCGACTCGGTACCGACTCACCTGAGTTCGTGTCCGATTCGCCACAACCGGCAGCCGAATCACCATTGACTCGGCTAAGACACGGCCATATAAAAAAAGCCCAGCCTAATAGATTTTACCCTAGCGTCGTTCCCATCAAACCCACTTTTGATTTCTCGGTTCTCATATTTATACATACATCCATATATATATATACATCCATATATATATATATATATATAGGGTGAGAACAGTGAAAATTTTCATTAAATTTTGCAGAACCATAATAAAAAATGTTTAGATAAACTTTTTATTATAGTTTTGCAAATAAAATTATGGTTCTGCACTATTTTTTTCATTTTTTATTATGGTTCTGCAGAATTTAGTAAAAGTTTTCACGGTTCTCACGCTAAAAAATTTGCAGCGGAGTGTTACCCTATATATATATATATACACATATATATTATCATTCTCAAAATACACATACATCCATATATATATATATATATATTACTTATTATGAAAGAAACTTTTATTACTATAGTTTGAACGAAACTGTTAAGTGTTTGACGCATACAAATCTTATATATATATATATATTACTTATTATGAAAGAAACTTTTATTACTATAGTTTGAACGAAACTGTTAAGTGTTTGACGCATACAAATCTTATATATTATATACATATTAAAATGTTTTTTTTTTGCCAAGTCCCGTATCCAGGACTCTTTGATAATCCGAGTTTGTGCTTCGAGAAGAGAGTTTGGTTTAATCATAACAACCGGAAAGGTCGAAGCAAATCCTTTTTGAGCAGTGAGAGGGATTAATGAGGACATATTTGATTTATTTGGAGATAGTAAAATTAGATATACTTTTAGACAGGTTGGACTACAGCTACCACATTGTCGCCGTGGTTCTAAAAAAAATGGATCTTGTAATTTAGCCCAAAAAAAAAAATAACCCTGGACTTATGTTGGAAGGGCAATCTAGATTACTGAGGACTGAGTTTTATAACGAGTCTCCTCTGTGAACTTTGTTCCCAAGCTAAATTGAGCTCGCTGCAAGCTTTGTGAGTTAGATGGAATCTTACGAGTCACCAAAGAATAAAATGTAGAAACTACCAGAGCAGACTCCATATAATATGATTTAAAGTGTATGAATAAACCTAAAACACATTAGCACTGATCACCCAGTTTGATTTTGTCCACCTTATAGAGTCATTTTTCAAAGTATTTGGCATGTAGCCAACCAGGCTGCTGTTTTCCATGCTCAACTTGGGACTGGCCACTTCCAAGGTGGTTTATATCATTGACGCCCCTTTAAAAGAGCCCCTACAGATCTAACTTTAAGACATCAATTGTGTGACTAGTGATAGGGTGTTTGTGATTCCACGGCCTAGATCAGTTGGGAAGGATCATTAGAGTGTTAGACTTCCCTCTTCACTCAAAAGAAGAATAAAAAAAGAGAGAAAAACAGAGAATATAATTAATCATATATCCCAGATCATAGAGCCGTAACGGCACATGCTCCAGATAAAATAATATATTCATATACCCTCTCTTATCTCAAAAAGTGTCCCATTAGCATATATCGAAAAATCAATAATAATTTTGCTTCACATAATTGCCTAAACTTATTAGGTATTTAGTGAAGCTGTAATAAAAAGTTATCACCAATATCACGGACATTCAGTATCACATTAAACATATTAAACTATTTATTGAAATAAAATTTGATAAATATTTGTAGAGAATTCCAATGAGTTCTTTGAAGCTTGATGTGTAAACTACCGAGTGATAAAAGAAATTACAGTCAAATACTCAAATGATAAAATTATATCCAACATTTCAAGGTTCAGGTGCTCAACCTTTGGAGGTGTTGATGGGTTATTTCTCCGCTCGTGATTGCTCCAACAAACAGAGATGGATCAAAACCCAGGTTCCTCATTTTTTACATCGTTGTTGATGCACGTCTAGATGAATTGCTAATAATCACCATCTTTGCACCAGAGCTAGCCAATTTTCTTACTATTATAAGAAATTTCAAAACATATAGCACTATACATAAACTCGATCAAAAATAAGGCAACACGAACACTTAAACAATATTAACATACAAGTTGATACTGCACCAGGATAAGCTTGTTTCCCATCATGAAGCACTCCAAATTGGTCCAAGAACCAGGCCTACATTGTGGTAAGCACATAAGAGACAATATTATCAGCAAGAAAAATGATTTAATCACTCGCATGTTTGTCAAGAGTACGAGGGCTATGATAATACAATACCCAAGACTGTAATTATTACGTAGTTAAAAGCTTGGATGTCCACAATGAAACATAGTTCGCACACAATTACAGCAGACACAGAAAGAAAGCAATACCAGTAGCATCATCGAATAACTTAAGTATACATTCTAACAATAGTCAATAATTAACTTTCCGTTTAGCAATATATCATTTATGTTAAGAGATTTGGATAAGCTTTCGAAATAAGAAATGATAACATAGAGGCAATGCCTGTTGCCACTACACAAAAAAGTCAAAAGAGTAGCTATAAGCACTAGCAGAGACTCCGTTGCTGTAAGCTCTGATTACCGTTTTAAATAATATTTAATTAACATTAAATATCATTTAAAATAATTGAAGGTAATATACAAGTCTTAACTGGTCTCATTCTGATTGATTCTCAATATTTAAATAATATTTATCTAATTATAAATAATATTTAAAATATCTCAGAATGAGTTTATAATACTTTAATCACTACTGGAATACTATTCCACTTCCCTAAATAATATTTAACCAATATTAAATATTATTCAACTTATAACAGAATATTCGAAATCAAATTAGATAATCGTCATTGATTATCCTCTATATCTGAATATACTTTAAAATAAAATATCTTACTCATATTGACTACTGTCGAGGACATAACCGACTATCCCCGGTCAACTATCGAGTACGAATGTTGTAACTCGATACTGCAGCAAATATCCCTAACTACTTACTATACGAACTCTAACTTCTCAAGAAGTTCAGAGTCGTCAAAGGATCAAGTAGGAAAGGGAAAACACAATTCGTGATTGATATAACAGTTTATACTCAACAAAGCTTTATAACCAATAAATTGTTAAAAGCTCAAGATTTCAAGGACTCAAGATACTTGCATATACAGAAATCAAAATATTCTGTAATAGAATTTGAAAATAGAGTTAGGAATCTTGCCTGGTGTCCATGATGCATAACCATGCTCTCACTTGTAATCCAGAAGTTCTATCAATGGATATAAGAACTTTGGTTAGCCTTTCTACTCGAGTTAACCAATTAACTCTACTAATCATAACTACTTTTCATTAGGTACTAACATTTGATCCACGATTATTAATCCTCATGATTTTGGATAAGCTAGGACCTCGATATTAATCCACAAACATATATCGAGTCCAATTATGGTCATTACAATTGCACTTGGTAGTTTTATTAACTCTTATTTTGCCCAACATTTCATCTCCTCTGGCCTATTTTAGTTATTCGTAAAACTATCTTGTCAATGACTTTTAATCAATTTCTATACACTAACACGTAGTCATGATATTCCTCAACAACTTTCGTTACTCGACCGACTCGAGACAAGTCCTCTAACTTGCTCGAATTCGTCTCCCAAAATGGTTGCTTAACATTTATCTTATATTCATTTCACTCAACACCCTGTCTTCTAGCATTTTTAATAAATTGGAAATTAATCATTTTGACAAGATTTCTTTTCTGAAGTCTTCTATGACTGTCAAGGAATATCCCATAAAAGTTTCATATTTTATTAAGCTCCGTAGCTAGTCCAATCATAGCCTCAAAATTGGACAAAAAACAGAATTTCTATTTTCTGCGCTACCGTTACTAAAACGTTAATAACTTTTGACTCGTAACTCCAAATGACGCAAAATTAGCGCGCAAACGATCTAGAGACTATCTACTATCAAACCATATCAGCCATATGCCCAGCACAGATAAAGTCTGCTCCCAGATTGTTCTGGACAGTTACAGCAGAAACATTAGGCAGAAATTTGGCATGGTAACGTTTGTAAACTCATCGTTTTCCATTTTTATTCTACTCCAAATCAATCAACAAGCAATCCCAAACTCCTCATTCAACCATATACTACATCATAACACAATCTCAAACTTCAAAAATCAGCCAAGCATGAAAAACAAAACCTAGAAATCAATGAATCAAAGCATGTGTTTCTAGGGTCATACATGGAATCAAGCCATAGGAATCCAAGAATCAAAGAAATAAAATTTTCAATTTTCGAATTTACTGTTCATTCGAAACTTCTTTGAATCATAACTTCTTTAAAAGATTTGTGCGGTAGTCGCGTAATTCCCCGATAACGTTTTAATCTCTCGTTATCGTACTCTTTTCTTTCGTCCCACCTAAGTTTTAAAAACTTAAAATCTCATATTATGATTCTAATATATTTTAGAATCATTAAATTAATACTCTTTAATTGTTTCGAGAATTTACGAAATAATTCTCCCGATAAACACTATTCACCTACACCATTTCTCAACCTCTGTTACGACTTTCATCCGGACTTTAAATTTATTTTGTTGGACCAAAAATACTTATAAGTCCTATATTGATTACGTATGCTACCGTAGCATCGGTACACATATTTTCAAATATCCCGTATATTAATAATACGGTCTCACATTACAAGTACCTTATGAAGGAAATAAATCCATAAAATCATTTATTCATAAAATGAAAAATTTTATCCAAAAATCTTAATAATCTCAAGTGTCAAAATTTCGGGTTATTACAGTCTCCCCTCCTTAAAAGGATTCCGTCCTCGGAATCTATACACAAACAACTGAGGTTACTATCATCACACCTCACTTTCGAATTCTCAGGTTGAGTCTTCAACCTAGTCAGTTTCGTACAACAATAATTCCCTTCTTAACACTTTCTTTATTCAGTCGATGGTCTTTATAAGTTCGTACACTAACGCACGTCTAATGTCCGCGCTATAATGTCCTAACACTAACGTATGACACGCACGATGGATTCATTAAAATTGGGAAAGAGCGCCACTTCATATACACCTTCTTAATATACTCCAAGACCTTGAAGGATTCAACACTCCTCGAGCTTAAGTTCTCTTTCTTACTAAATCTCGTTACTTCTTTCCACGATAATGCTTTCAGCAACACGAAGTCTTTCGCTTCATACTCTCTGCCTTTCTTGGCTTGGTCACCAAATTCTCTTTGTCTACCTTGAGTTATCATTAATCGCTTCCCATACTAAAACTTGTATCCCATGCCTGTCAACCGGTCCATGTCCACAGTTATCTATCATTCATCAATTTTGTCCTTAACGCAAAGTAGATCGATACTTTCGTTCGCACTAAACTTCGTAAGGTGGCATGACTATATATGAGTGGTAACCAGAGTCGTATAAAATCTCCAACCGTAGTAAGTAACTACCACCACTCCTTTCTGAAATCCAAGGTACAAACTTTCTATAGAAAGATAACCTTGTACATAATTTTAATAGAGATCTTTTCAATGAAGATCATTATAGCAAAACAATCAGAGTGATTTGTAGATCAATAAGCTCATTTTCGAATGTATATGTTAGGAATTATGAATTTTGATGATAACAAATTACTTAGAATTTCAATAGGGACTCAAAATTATTTTTGTAACTGATCAATGGATATGACTTATAAATATCCATTGATTAGGAAACCAGCTATCAGTTGAAACTTGTTTCTCAACTGATAAACTGGATTGTAGCATTGATTTATGTTTCACTATCAATTGATTGTATTACCTCGATGGATGCAATGATGTAGTCAACTGATGTTATTGACTTCAATTTCTAGCTTCTCAACAGATGTGAAGAATGGCTGATCAATTGTAAATATTCTAAGTCAGAATTCTCACAAGTGAAGTGATCAACTGATGTTGAAGTCGATGGATGAAGACACTACTCAACGGATGAAAGCTATCAATGGATAATTACAGTCAACGGATAAAGAATCATCAATGGATAAGGAGTCGATGGATAGCTCAATTATCCATCGACACATCAACTGATCAACAGATATCCTATCCATCGATGGATAAGCAAAGGTGAATCAACTGATAAGCTTAACAACATTTATCAGTTGATTAAAGTTTCCCTATTTAGCTAAAAGCCAGATATCACGGGAACAGTGCAGAAACTGAATCATTGGAAGACAGTCCTGTCAGGACTGTGAAGACTTTCTAGGCAACACAGCATCCAAGGAATATCTTAAGACAAAAGACACTTCCAGAGCTAGTTAGTTCTACAAGGAAAGCTGTGAAAAGGAGCTAGTTTCTATTTTTATGTAAACAGTATAAATTGTAATATTATATTATTATCAGTCGATAGAAAACTAGATGAGTAGTTTTTGTTTATAAAAAGCAAAAAAAACACAGTAGCAAAGTTGAAGTTGTTTTGTTATAGAACTCAAGAAAAGCAAAGTAGAAAATGAGGCAGAACTTGTAATGCTTTTCTAAATTCTACATTCAACTTTGTGCGCAGCTTAGTATTTTTACTAAGATCAATTGAAAGCAAAAACACACTAGTGGAAAAACAATCCACTAGTAATTTTTAATCTTGTTGTTTCTGTTATCAACACTTTAGCTATCCAGTTCTTAGTTACATCAATCTTAATTAAACACTCTCTTTGTACAAACTTATTTCCGCAAGAAGTTGAATTAATTCTTAAGTTTGTATTCAACCCCCCCTTCTCCAAACTTAGTGTACTTAAGGGCGAATAACAATTGGTATCAGAGCAAGCTTTCAACAAACAGAAAGTCAAGATCTAAAAGTACATCAAGAATGGGTCAAAGAGAAACAGGAGTTAAGATTCCAGTTCTAGAGAAAGATGAATATTTTCCCTGGAAAGTAAAAATGCACTTGCATCTGCTATCTATTGATCCTTCCTATGTTCATTGCATAGAGAAAGGTCCACATGTGCCTATGAAAATAGTTACAAGTGTAAATGCAGACGGTACTCAAGCACCAGACAAACTCATTCCTAAATCTGTGAGTGAGTATACAGATGAAGATGAAAAGGAAGTACACAAGGACAAAAAGGCCATGAATATTTTGTTTAATGGTCTTGACAAGGACATGTTTGACAATGTCATCAGTTGTACAACCTCCAAAGAAGTCTGGGACACTCTTCAAACCCTCTGTGAAGGTACTGAGCAAGTAAGAAAGAACAAGATGCAACTCTTGATTCAAAAGTATGAGGCCTTTCACTTCAAGGGTGGTGAAACAATAAATGATACATATAGTAGGTTTCAAAAGCTGTTGAATGAGCTTAAACTATATGGAAGAGTTTATGCTGTTGAGGACACCAACCTCAAATTCTTGAGGTCCCTACCCAAAGAATGGAAACCAATGACTGTCTCTATAAGGCAATCTCCTGACTTTAAAGATTATACCTTGGACAAGCTGTATGGCATCTTGAAAACCTATGAGTTGGAGCTACAGCAAGATGAGGAAATTGAGAAAAGTCAGAAGAGAGAAAAGTCCATTGCTTTGATGGTCAAGGAAAAGCAAGTTGCAGAAACAGATGAAGATGCTGATTTCAAAGAAGGGAAGAAAGAAGGTCATGGCAATGGTGCAAATTATGTTAGATATGATGAATCTTCTACTGGTAAAGGAAAAGAACTTTGTGATAGTGATGAGTCACTCATCAAAGATGAAATGGATGAAATAGATGAGCATTTAGCTTTTCTATCAAGAAAATTTTCCAAACTCAAGTTCAAAAGGAATCCAATGCAAAGGCCTGGATCACAGTTCAGGAGAGACACTCAACAAGGCAAAAATCTTGTTGACAGAACTCAATTCAGATGCTTTAACTGTGGATTGGCTGGTCACTTTTCAAGTGAATGCAGAAAGCCCAAAGTTGAAAAGAGGTCAAAGTCTAGTGATGGTGTTGACTATAAAAAGAAGTACTTTGACTTGCTCAAACAAAGAGAGAAGGCTTTTGTGACAGAAGAAAAGGACTGGGCTGCTGAGGAGGATTCTGAAGAAGAAGAAGAACACATCAATCTTGCACTAATGGCCAATCAAGATGACCAGGAAGCTAGTTCATCTAGCAATCAGGTAATTTCTACAAATCTATCTGAGTTGTCCAAAGATGAATGCAATATTACAATTAATGAAATGTCTAATGAATTGTATAATTTGCATGTCACTCTTAAGTCTTTGAACAAAGAGAACACTAGGCTCAAATTAACATTAGAAACTCTCACTGAAAGAAACAATTTCTTAGAGAGTGAGCTAGTGCAATTGGACAGACTCAAGATGGAAAACAAAGATGCTAGAAATGAACTAGTTGACAGTAAAAAGGAAATAGAGAAGTTAAAAGAAAAATTAGAGGATGAACTAAGAACCATTGACAAGTGGAACAGGTCAAGTAAAGCCAGTAAGAAGATGAATGACATTCATGGAACAAACTCTTTCACCATGTTGTCTGAAACTCTTGAGAAAATAGCCAGTGATGAAGATCAATCTTTAGAAAAGAAGCAATCGATTGATAACTCTGAATCAACTGATAAGAATTATCCATCGATTGATAATGCTATTTCAACGGATAATTATCCATCGATTGAGAAGTCATCAACTGCTAAGAAATGTGATATTAAAACTAAGTTTAACAGACCTATTAAATTTGTCAAAGAAAGTAGCTCCTCTGAAGCTAAAATCGAAGTTGAAAAGGCTAATATAGGATTCTTATCTAAAAATCAGTTGAAAGAGAAATTGGAAAAGATAGAACCTAATATTCGGCCAAATGAAAAGAAGAAGAAAAATAGAAATGGTAAAGTAGGCATAAACAAGCACAACAACTACACACCTGACAAATATGCTCCTAGGAAAGTATGTGCTAAGTGTGGTAGTAAAAATCATTTATCTGTGCAATGTAAACTCACCATGCCTACAGCAACAAATGTACCTGCTATACCCAACATGCATACCAGTTCTGTTTTTCCTCATTTAGTTGATTCTCATGCTGTTCATGCTCAGTATGCATCAATGCCTTATATGTTTAATCCATATCTTGCATTTTCCAATATGAATATGCCTGCTATGCCATGGAATATGCTTAACAGTCTTCATGCACCAAATTTTTTCAACTCTGCAAGCATGAGCATTCCAAATATTAGCACTGAGAATTCTGAGGTAGGGAGACCAACACCTAAGGTTGAAGTGGAAGTAAAACCACCCAAACCAAAGGTACAAAAATTGGAAACCAAGCCAAAGATAACAACTAATAAGAAAGGACCCAAGGCAACTTGGGTACCAAAATCAACTTGATTTGTTTTGACTGTGTGCAGGGAAAGAGAAGAAATCTTTGGTACTTGGACAGTGGATGTTCAAGACACATGACTGGAGATAAATCCCTGCTCACAAAGTTTGAGGAGAAAGCTGGCCCTGGAGTAACTTTTGGAGATGACAGCAAAGGGCACACCATGGGATATGGCTTGATTTCAAAAGAGAATGTCATCATTGAACCTGTTGCATTAGTTGATGGCTTAAGACATAACTTGTTAAGCATAAGTCAACTATGTGACAATGGAAATAAAGTCTGTTTCACAACAGAAACATGCATAATTTCCAACAAGGTAGATGGAAGCCTGGTCATGACTGGGAATAGAAAAGGGAATGTGTACATAGCTGACTTCAACTCAACAAATGCAGAATCAATGACTTGTCTTCTCTCTAAGGCAAGTACAAATGAAAGTTGGCTGTGGCATAAGAAATTAGCTCACTTGAATTTCAAAGCCATGAATCTCTTGGTTAAGAAAAATCAAGTGAGAGGCTTACCACAAATGGAATTTGTCAAGGATGGACTTTGTGATGCTTGTCAGAAAGGAAAACAGAGGAAGGCATCATTTAAGTCGAAATTGGAATCTTCAATTGAAAAGCCACTTGAGTTATTACATATGGATTTGTTTGGTCCTGTAAATATTATGTCTATTGCAAAGAAGAGGTATGCTCTAGTCATTGTGGATGATTTTTCAAGATTCTCATGGACTTATTTTCTACATTCAAAGGATGAAGCTAGTCATCTCATCATCAAGCACATAAGAGAAAATGAGAAAAATCTTGAATTGGATGTAAAGAAGATAAGGAGTGGCAATGGAACAGAATTCAAAAATTCCACAATGAAAGAGTTCTATGAATCAAAAGGAATCATACACACATTCTCTGCACCCAGAACACCTCAACAAAATGGGGTAGTTGAAAGGAAAAATAGGACATTGATTGAAGCTGCTAGAACCATGTTGGAAGATGCCAAACTCCCAACATACTTCTGGGCTGAGGCCATAAACACAGCATGTTTTACTCAAAACATCTCCCTAGTAAATAAAGCTCAAGGGAAGACTCCTTATCAATTGATCAAGAAAGACAAAAAGCCAAAGGTGGGATTTCTTCATGTCTTTGGCTGCAAGTGTTATGTACTAAGAAATCAAGGTGAAAATCTAGGAAAATTTGAAGCCAAGGCTGATGAAGCTATATTTGTTGGGTATGCACTATCAGGTGTAGCCTATAGAATCTACAATCTCAGACTACACATTGTTATGGAATCTGTACATGTAGTATTTGATGATAAAAAGATTCAAGGCTTGTTTGATGAAGGAAATCATGACACACTGCATTTTGAGAATGAATCAAATGATGTAAATGACGATGAAGAGGCAGAAATTATAAAACCTCAAGTGTTTAGAAACCCAATATCAGTTGATGTTACTGCATCAATGAATAATTTATCAGTTGACAGAATTCCATCAACTGATAATGCATCAACTGATAACTCCTCAACAGATAATCAACAATCTACATCAAGGGTATCCACTTCAGGGGGAGGGTTTCAGAATCATTCTACAAATTCAGATCACTTTGAGTTCAATACAAATGATCATGAAGCTTCATCATCAAGGCAAAATTTGTATCCTCAAAGAAAATGGACAAGAAGCCATCCATTTGAACTAATTATTGGAAATGCAGAAGATGGTGTCAAGACAAGAAGTGCTACTCAAAATGAGTGTCTGTATAGCAGTTTTCTATCTCAAGAAGAACCCAAAAGAATTGAAGAGGCTCTCATGGATCCTGATTGGGTTTTGGCTATGCAAGAAGAACTGAATCAGTTTGAAAGAAATAAAGTATGGAAGCTGGTGCCAAGACCAAAAGACAGATCAGTAATTGGTACAAAATGGGTATTCAGAAACAAAATGGATGAAACTGGTATTGTGACTAGGAATAAAGCAAGGCTTGTAGCAAAGGGTTATTCACAAGAAGAAGGAATTGATTTTGATGAAACTTTTGCACCAGTTGCAAGGTTGGAAGCAATTAGAATCTTTCTGGCCTATGCTGCACATGCTAATTTCAAAGTCTACCAGATGGATGTGAAAAGTGCATTTTTGAATGGAGTACTAGAAGAGGAAGTCTATGTGGAACAACCTCCTGGCTTTGAAGATCTAAAATTTCCTGACTCTGTCTACTTTTTACTCAAAGCACTTTATGGCTTGAAGCAAGCACCAAGGGCCTGGTATGACACTCTATCTCAGTTTCTCATTGAGAATCATTTCACAAGAGGTACTGTTGATAAAACTCTATTCAGTAGACATGTTAATGGCTCTATCATTCTTGTACAAATTTATGTGGATGACATTATTTTTGGATCAACAAATGAGGAACTTTGCAAGAAGTTTGCCAAACTAATGCAGAGTAAATATGAAATGAGCATGATGGGAGAGCTTACCTACTTTCTTGGGTTACAAGTCAAACAGGTTAAGGATGGTATTTTTATAAATCAAACAAAGTACATTCATGATTTGTTAAAGAAATTTGAGTTAAGTGAATGTTCTTCTGCAAAAACTCCCATGGCCACTGCCACTAAACTTGAATTAAATACCAAAGAAGCTAAGGTGGATATTTCAAGTTATAGAGGCATGGTAGGCTCACTTTTATATTTAACTGCTAGTAGGCCAGATATAATGTTCTCTACATGCTTATGTGCTAGATTTCAGGCTGATCCTAGAGAATCTCATTTAGTAGCTATTAAAAGAATTTTCAGATATCTTAAGGGTACATCAAATTTAGGTATTTGGTATCCTAGAGATTCTGGTTTCAATCTAATAGGCTACTCAGATGCTGATTATGCAGGTTGCAAAATAGACAGGAAAAGTACTACAGGCACCTGTCAATTTCTGGGAAATAAACTTGTGTCATGGTTTAGCAAAAAGCAACACTCAGTATCAACTTCAACTGCAGAAGCTGAGTACATTGCTGCTGGAAGTTGCTGTGCACAAATTTTATGGATGAGGAATCAACTATTTGACTATGGGTTCAACTTGAACAAAATTCCCATCTTCTGTGACAATACAAGTGCCATTGCAATAACAGAAAATCCTGTGCAACATTCCAGAACTAAACACATTGACATAAGGTATCATTTCATTAGGGAACATGTAATGAATGGTACAGTTGAATTACATTTTGTCCCTAGTGAACAATAACTTGCAGACATATTTACCAAACCTCTAGATGAATCTACTTTTAATAGATTAGTCTGTGAGTTAGGTATGCTTAATTATACTCATGCTTAAAATGTATGTCAAGTTTTGCAGCCATTGTTCACAATTATCAATGGATATTTATCTATCGACAGATAATTACCTAAGTAATTGTTTATCGACGGATAAATCCCATCTTATTTGATCAACAGATAAATGTTATTCCTATCGATGGATATTTATCTATCGACAGCTAATTATCTTGGTAGTTAGTGATCGATCGATAAATGATTAATTCTCTATTTTTATTCGTCGATAGTAATAGAATTTCTACAGTTTTATTCATCCGTTGATCAGATTATAGCCGTTGGAGAATTACCATCAAGGGTAATAAATTACAGTCTTTTATACATCAACGGTTATCTACTAATTAAAAAGTCATTTCAAGTCTTTTTAATACTAGAAAATATAAATAGCAGCTACAATTAAAAATTCATTCTTACCTGCTATTTTTTTTCTAAACTATTCATCTCTGTCTCTCTCTCAAGCTAATTTTATCTAATTCTCACGAGCTCTCACAAATTCTTTCAAGTTCACTTTAATTTCTTGAATATCAACTGAAAGAATGGCACCACAAAAGAAGATCGTCTCTTCCACTGGGTTCACCTATGAACAGAACAACTTCACAGCATGTCTAACGGTGAATGATGCTCCTGTGGACTTTCATCCATTGATGCGATTCCTAGGAGATTGCAAAGTTTCCAAAGCTCTCAGCGAAGCACCAACAATCGTGTGTTCCTTTGTTGAAGAACTGTGGACCTCTGCAGAGATTTCATCAGATGGGAAGGTAATTTCTTATTCTTGCAAAGGTAATACCTATACAATAAATAGTACTTCATTATCTGAATGTTTAGGATTGCCTGCAAATAATTGTGATAAGCCCCCAACTGAAGAAGAAATTAGGGACATGTTAGAATCCGTTAATTATGCAAATGCTGAAACTGGATTAGGAGAAGTTGTTAGGAAGAATCTTAGAAAAGAATGGAGTTATTTCTTTGATGCCATAATTAAAGTATTTTCTGGAAAAATAAGTAATTTTGATGCAATTACAATAAGTATGCAAGAAATTGCTTATTCTGTCCTATTTGATAAATATTTTGATTTTGGCACATTACTCCTAAATGAATTGACTGCCAAATTAGGACCAAAGTCATCTAGGAAACATAATATCTACTTTGCAAGATTTTTCATGATGATTATTAATGCCTCTGTTGGAGAATATGAAATAAGTGCAGATATGGAGTCCTTGGAGCCATGGATGCAAAACAAAAGGGTCTTCAAGGATCTTGTGAGAATCAACTTACATCCTAAGTTGTGCCTCATTTATCCTCCTCTTGTGCAGGTATATCTTCAAAATCTCAATCTTTTACATTCTTCTTCAAAATCTCAAATTTCTTTGCCTTCTGCAACAATGGAGGGAGATGGAAATGCCCCCATTCCTCCTACCCAAGTTGCACAACCTTCAAAACCCAAGTCTAATCAAACCACCTCAGTAGTTTCTCAAAAGACTACTGTTGTAAGAAGTAAGAAAAGAAAAATCACTGAGGGGAGAGTGAAGGTGGTTGATAAGGGTGAGGGAACTGGCCAACATCAAGAAAGCCAGAAGGATAAGGAGAGTGAGATTGAGAGAAACCAGCCAGCCTCCAGTCCAATCTCCCAACAGATTGAGGCTGTAGTAAAGGACTTGAACACATCCCTAGTTGCATCTTCTCAAAAAGATGTAACTATTGAAAAGAGGTCTCAACCAGGACCATCAGATGGGGATAAGGGTCACCAAATAATACAACCATACAAAAGAAGAAAGAAGGTTACAAATACTGCACAGGGCACACACACACTTGCAAAGCCAAATGAAAATTTGGTGGAGCCTTCCGTTTCTTCTTTTGATGTGTCTCAGAATCTTCCTGAGGCACAACCCCATTCTTTATCTGAATTTTCTTCTCAATCTCCCTCAAAAACTATTTCTTCAGAAACAGTGTTGATTGACAACTTCATTATTTCAAATTCACCCTCTTTGCAACTCAGGGTGGAGCCAACACTCTCACCTGCATCACCAAATAAGGTTAACACCTTGGTTGATCAGGCAAATACTGTTAGTTCTCTCCAATCAATGGATATTATGCAATCAACTGATAACTTCCAACATCCATTGACTAGTTCACTATCATCGATGGATATCCTTACATCCATCGACGAGCTCCCATCAACGGATATTCATCCATCGATGGATACTTCTTATCCATCGATTGATCCCTTAATGTCAATTCATGAATCATCCATTGAAACACTTCAAGTGGCCAATACTCTATTAGGATTGAGTGGAGTGGGTGAGGTGTGTGAGAGGCAAGGTTTGCATACCTTGGCAAAAGGAGAGTGTGTGACTGAGGGGCCCTCAAATTCTTCTGAGGTGGCAAAAGGAGAGGGTGTGAGAAAAGAGAGTCCCACCTTAGCAGGTGATGAAAAAGGAGAGGAAAGTAAGGGAGAGGTGAGAATCCAGGATGAGATCCTGATGCAAGAAAAGAGAGAAGAGAGTGAGAGAGAAAAGAATAGAGAGAAACCAATTTCACCATCTCATGAAGCATCAACTTCTAAAACTGAGCAGATTGAAGCAGGACTCACCCAGAAGTTGGGGCTGGAGTCAGGGGGAGCTGTAGACTATGAAGTCCCTGCAGGAGGTGCAGAAGTCAACTTGGAGGTGGAGGATGAAATTGCTGTAAATCTTGATGCTTCAACCTTTCAACATGAAGATCCTCATTATCAGGAACTAGCAGCAGCATCTAATCAAATAGCTGAGCAAATGCTGGGTTTAGTGCAGACAGAAGAGCAATTCAGGAGTGGGAAAGAGTTTTTGGCCAGTCAACCTGATGATATATCCCACATGAATCCTGAAGATTTTGATGAAAATTCTGATGATGACCTTCTAGATCCACAAGTGGCTAGTGATGAAACTAATTTGGCTGAAACAGAAAGAGCCATTATTTCTCTTTATAGAAGGTCCATGGCTGAAGTAGATGTGGTGGATCCCCTGCACAGGAGAATTCTGAACTTTTACAGGGATAATTTGAAGATCCAGAAAATGCATGTCACAAGCTCCAAGTATGAATTGAAGAAAATAAGAGAAGACATTGACAGCTCAAGGATGCATTTTGACACCACCATTGACTCCAGACTCAACCTCACAATGCTGACTAGAATCAAGCAAAGGTTGGACACTGAGTTTTCAGCAAAGGACAAGGTAATGGAATTGGAGAAAAGAGTAACCTCCATGGAACTTAGCATGCAGCAAATTTTGAAGAATCAAGTCACTCAAATCAATCTTCTGGGTAAACTCTTAGAGACTCCCATACTCTCTCAGTCAGTAGCACAAGTGCCAGTTGCTGATAACAAAAAGGGGGAGAAGCAAGAAGTTGATGCATTGGAGAAAGCAAGTGGTACTGAAGCTGTGGTAAAGTCTACAGATCCCAAGAAGGAGTTGGCTCAAGACATAGTAAGGAAATTTGATGCAATTGCTAGCAAATTCAAGGAAACAAGTACCAGCAGCTCACAACCTGGTGACAGGAAAGGAAAGGGAAAGCTAATTGAAGATGATAAAAAGAAAGCTGTCACAGGTGGAGGGGAAAGTGAAAAATTATTGAGCAAAGCCATAGCAGTTGGCATAAAAGAAAAGGAGCAACAAGAAAGAAGACAAGAAGAATTAGCCATTCAATTGCAAAGGGAATATGATGAAGAGGATAGGCTAATAAGAGAAGCCAGAAGAAAAGAAGGTGAAAGGAGGCCAAGGATGAAGCAAAGAGCAAACAAGCCCAAAGATGCACCAAAATCATCTGGAGTTAAAAGACCATTAGCTGATGAAGACAAGGAGAAGAAGCCAAAACAAGTCAAGACTGAAGGTCAAGCTTCTGGGAGTAATCAAGCCAAAGAAATAGAGGTGTTCAAACACAAATCTGAAAACTTTGTGCCAATCAAAGCTGAGGGAATGATTGCAGCAAAAGGGCAAAGGAAGAAAGATGTTGATCTTCTTCACATTGAGTATGAAGATGGATCACACTCAACCTTCACATTCAACCAAGTTTTGGATCAAGGATATGGCATCTTGAGGAAGATCTACACTATGCTCAACAGGAAGTATTATCTAACTGAAGAGCTAGGAAAGGCCATCCTTGAAAGAATGAAGAAGATAAGGGAGGCACCTGTTCAAGAAGAGAGGGATGACATAATAAAGATCTGGAATCCTGAAGGAAGAAAAGTGCTTCATGAGCCCTTCTACTTGATGATATACAAGGACAGGGAAGGCAGAGAAAAATGCATTGATATTTGTCAAGAAATAGACAAACTTCCAAATCTGGAATTAAATCATCTGGCAAGTCAATTGGACTACAGGATTGAAGATGAGAAGATATTGAAGGGAACCCTCTACAGGAAGATGAAGGAGAATGAAGACAAGATGAATGAGTCAAGGGGAAGAAGGAGAAGATAGGAGATTCAACCTCAATCATCAAAATTATCAGAATTCATCCCTGTCTGGTATCTGATTACTCTGTCTAAAACTTTACTTATCAATATTGTAATTCTTGCTAAGAATGAAAATGTTCAGGAGTTTTGTTATCATCAACAGAAAATTTATGCATATTTTAAATATTCATAAATAGGGGGAGATTGTTAGGAATTATGAGTTTTGATGATAACAAATTACTTAGAATTTCAATAGGGACTCAAAATTATTTTTGTAACTGATCAATGGATATGACTTATAAATATCCATTGATTAGGAAACCAGCTATCAGTTGAAACTTGTTTCTCAACTGATAAACTGGATTGTAGCATTGATTTATGTTTCACTATCAATTGATTGTATTACCTCGATGGATGCAATGATGTAGTCAACTGATGTTATTGACTTCAATTTCTAGCTTCTCAACAGATGTGAAGAATGGCTGATCAATTGTAAATATTCTAAGTCAGAATTCTCACAAGTGAAGTGATCAACTGATGTTGAAGTCGATGGATGAAGACACTACTCAACGGATGAAAGCTATCAATGGATAATTACAGTCAACGGATAAAGAATCATCAATGGATAAGGAGTCGATGGATAGCTCAATTATCCATCGACACATCAACTGATCAACAGATATCCTATCCATCGATGGATAAGCAAAGGTGAATCAACTGATAAGCTTAACAGCATTTATCAGTTGATTAAAGTTTCCCTATTTAGCTAAAAGCCAGATATCACGGGAACAGTGCAGAAACTGAATCATTGGAAGACAGTCCTGTCAGGACTGTGAAGACTTTCTAGGCAACACAGCATCCAAGGAATATCTTAAGACAAAAGACACTTCCAGAGCTAGTTAGTTCTACAAGGAAAGCTGTGAAAAGGAGCTAGTTTCTATTTTTATGTAAACAGTATAAATTGTAATATTATATTGTTATCAGTCGATAGAAAACTAGAGGAGTAGTTTTTGTTTATAAAAAGCAAAAAAAACACAGTAGCAAAGTTGAAGTTGTTTTGTTATAGAACTCAAGAAAAGCAAAGTAGAAAATGAGGCAGAACTTGTAATGCTTTTCTAAATTCTACATTCAACTTTGTACGCAGCTTAGTATTTTTACTAAGATCAATTGAAAGCAAAAACACACTAGTGGAAAAACAATCCACTAGTAATTTTTAATCTTGTTGTTTCTGTTATCAACACTTTAGCTATCCAGTTCTTAGTTACATCAATCTTAATTAAACACTCTCTTTGTACAAACTTATTTCCGCAAGAAGTTGAATTAATTCTTAAGTTTGTATTCAACCCCCCCTTCTCCAAACTTAGTGTACTTAAGGGCGAATAACAGTATATGATAAATAAGAAAGAAAATAATTTAGATATGACTGAGAACAACCATATTTGTACTCAAGATGGCCAGTCTTTAGTACTTTCTGGCTTATAATACATAATCGAGTGGTTGCCCACCAGACTTTTGTCACACAGACAAGAAGTCACACCATATGCATTGTTCATCTCAATCGGATGAAAATAGTTAACATTTAGAAGAAAATGATTTTGAAAGGGAGAGAAAATATATTTTGAAATTTTCATTCCTTAATGCATTACGAACTCAATATACAACAGTCCCTACTCATTTAGGAACCTATTGGCAAAATCCCCAAATTTCTTATTTCCCACTTCTATTCTTTCCGAATGAATAAATCTTTAAGACTTTTATGGTCTTTGTATTTTCTCCGCTTCTACCCATTCAAGTGATGTTTCCACCGGTTAAGTGCAACCGTTATGGCTGTTTCCCCCAATTCATGATTAGGATACCTTAATTCATGTTTCTTCATTTACTCAGACACATATAAAATAATTTCTACTATGTTGCTTTCGCGCACAATCAATCCCTCAAAAGACATGTCAGCAATAATTACAAGAATCACCTTTTATCATCTGGTAGTCGCAACAACGACTGTTACCCATCTATTCTTAAATTTCCTCAAACTTCTTTCTCCATTTACTTCATACCTCAAAATTTAAACTTATTGAACCAACACTCATACTTTGAGAATTTGGCATCTAATCTCTTTTCTCTTAATATTTCCAAGGCTATATACATTTTCCCCTTCGGGTTCTTCATCTTTAATATTTGGGAAGATCAAAATATTCCCAATGAAGACTACAACAAATTGTCCAATTATTTCTTAAAACTCCAATGAAATCCTCAAATGGTACGTGTGCATTCATTAATACAACCTTCTTCATCAAAGACTCATAATATCCTTATCACGTACTAAACGTCATCTTTCACCAATCGTCCAGGTGAATCTTTATTTGGTGATAACCAATACTCACTCTATCTTCTAACATTAGACTACACCCTTTAAGCGGTCAAATAATTTGTGTATCTATGACATAGGTATCCAACATAAATTTTCAGTAACATATGTACGGTCTCATGCCGCTATCCTTTTTCTTAACAAGCAAAACACGTGCACTTCATAGTGACACTTTCAATCTTATGATACCTTTATATGACAGTTTTTATAACTGAGTGACTAACTCTTTTATGCTGACAAGTGCCATCTTCTTAGATGCCTCTAATGTTGATGTTACTCATCACAGTAGATCAATAGCAGATTATATAATATATAACGGGTGGTAACCCCAAAATGTTGCTAAGGGTTCCATCCTCCAATTCTTTAACTACTACGTACTTCTCCTTATTGAATATTTCCTTTTTCATATCCATTATGGGTGCCCGACACTTAACATCCAAAGTGTAATAAACTTTGAATCAAATCATAATTTAAATCTTCTCAGTCTATCTCTGCCTTCAAATCTCAACTTTATCCCATATCGAGTAATCTTAACTTCGCTATTTTATTGTTACCATTAGTTTGAACATCTTTATTTGGACAATCATCCATTCTTAACATCATATCAATTCTTCAATTTGGAAGGGACTTAAATCTGTATCAAATCGGTACACTAGTCAATTTTGGTACTATATTACCTTTCATTTATTCTCCATATTTAAAACATGTTATCCCACCTTTTAGGGCAATCATTATCATAACATCGAGACTTTATACTTGTAGCTTCTTACTGTCCATTTCACATATTTCCCAATATATGTCTCGTTGTCTAATAAACGAAGTCTTAACTGACTTGGGTGAACCATAATTAACTGTACGCCAACATGCTTATATTTCTCAACCCACTGTTCTTCCCGAAGTAGAACTCCGGTTCCTTGTTAAAAGTTCATGGTAGTTCTATATATGTAGCTCCTCATATTCCCTTTTCTTTCAACCCTTTCTCAACCATTTCATTTCAACTCCCTTATATAACCACTTCTTGAATCTATATAATAGTTACTTCCAACACTATGGATCTAATTGAATCCTCAACATTCGAGGTGACAATCTTTCCAATAACTGCGAACTTCAATTCATGTAGACTTCGATTTAGAATATAACACACTCTTGTTTTAGGTCTAAGACTTTAATTACATCTGCATTTCCAGATACTTAGGAATAGTTGCATAACCACAAATCTTTGTTCGATAAAGTTCATACGAATTCTCGTTGAATCAATGGTCTTATTAGGTTTCCACCAATTTCTCTTCAGAAATTTTTGATCAGCACATAATAACCTTATATATGTCAAGGTAGGAAAACAAGGTATATTATACGATTTGGTCATCCTATAGTCACTACCGTTAATACTATTATAACTATCTGTGGGTTGAAATATAACCCTGAGCACCAAACACGTTAAATCCATCATTTAGATAGTCAAGATAAATACTGCTCTATGTATGAAATGAAATCCTTCAAAATTCGTAGTACTCAGACTCGATAACGTTCTAGCGGACAAAACATTGATCCTCTCAGTCTTATAACTCAAGCAAGCATAATCCAACTATGCATTTAGTTATTAAAACCCAACATCAAACTCAACCAAACAAATCCCCATTGGGAAACTCACAACTTCTCATTAAAACTGTCTCGATATTATCTCCTTATAGACTTTCATATCTCTTAACTCATCATGTATATACGCTTTATTATGGCATTAATCCCTTTAAGCCATACTTCTCTATTTCACCCTAAACCTTTCATTTACACGTCTTCTTAATTCTAAAGTTCATTAACTTAAGTAAATGTATTCTCTACAGAAAATTGGGCATGACCTATTCGTATTTTGACTATGCCAGGTGTAAAAACACCTCAATTACAATCCCAAACATTCACAAACAATCTTTGTCCTCTAGGGGCCTCAAACATCAATGTCTAGTCAGTCATCTACAACATAATGTATATCAAAAGGGCGATAACTAGAATCACTATATATATATGTGTACTCTCGAGCATCCTCAAATTCAGTCAACGACATTATTGACGGTCACTACCTTGGACCATCAATCTCATTCGCTCCATAATATTAACAAGGATTTGCTGAAATACACACTACCTCTTCGGGTTATTACCAAATGATGAATATTCTATCCACTATAGGTAGTCTTAATCAAGTTTAGCTCATGGATCTATCATCCCGAATCTCCTATCTCAACATATCTATTTCATCATCAATGACTACTCAGACCCTTTTCTAGTCTGGAATTCCACTATTTGAAAGAAGGAGCTTCGTACAAGCACTTATGCAATAACTCATCTATATTGGTTAACCTTACCATCATATTTGCAATATGGTGGTCATCTCTACCCCAAGGGCATACTTTAATCCAAAATCCGTAATATACTCAAAACTACACCAAGTGTATATCTTAGTTCTTTGTCGTGACTCTACATTGTATGCATACCATACATCATCTAAATTAATTCTTTACTTTGTATGATTAGAGAATCCTCAACAAAATCCTCGTATTCCTCATACTCAAACAAACATCAATAATTTACTTAGATCCATCATACTTCTCATTAGTCTTGCAAATACCAGGTCATTTTCTATTTGGACACAATTCCTCGAATCCGACACAAAATTATTACCTAAAATGGTTCTCCATGATCTTGACATTACTAACCTAAGGTAATTGTCACTTTTCTATCTTAATCATTGGAACTACATCCGGTAGTCCAATAACGAACTCTATATGAGCTCTTACGTCCTCTTATATATATATAACTCTTAACTCTCTCGTATCTAAGTACTATGACTCAGCGCTCTGATACCACTTCTGTGACGCCCACAGATCCGGGGTCAGGGATCCAGGCCATCATGATCCAATTCCAACAATCAATTACTCAATTACTCACCTGCTTAATAATTATATCACAACATATCAAAGTGACCCCAAACCAACTACACAACTCGAGCCATAGACTCAGAAAACGAACTAAAAATAATAACAGTTAATATAATCCAACTGTAATAAACTCAGGATCTCATGCTACTAATATAACCTCTACCTGAAGTTACATTAGAAGCTAACAATATTTCAACATTTATTAATACATTGCATATTTTACAATACTTATTAGGATTCTAAGCTGAAATCCTATCTAGTTTACACCACCTGTAGAAGCCTTGAACCTGACTAACTCAAGCTCGAGCCTCTCCTTTCTTTTCCATCCCATGGACAACTCTTACTGCAAGATTTAAAGTTTACAAAAAAACAAGAATGAGCCAAAGAATGCTCAACAAGATATATATTAGAATATTTTGTAATTGTCACCAAGAAAAGGGTGGTAACCAAAATCATCCCAACCGGATGTTTAAAAATATCAATAGATAACTTGAAATATATATCTGCAGAAACTTTAGCAAGTAATAACTCGACAATAAATGAATCAGAGTTCATGACGCAACATGATATTTATGAGAAGAATGCAGTTCAATCTACTGCAATACAATAATTTATGTTTAAAAGTTTTGGGAATAACATCATAGATAGCTTAGCAAGAAAGCATCAACTACCGAGTACAATTCATTTAGCAATCAATAAGAAATCAGTTCAAGATATTGTGAAAAGAATCGATAAGAGTTCAACAGTTCCCATTAACACTATCAGTAATTTAGCACCTTGGCTTTCGTCATAGTGTAGGACCAATGAAAGTTCAACAGTTCCCATTGATGTGCTAAAAATATACATTTTAAATTGCAAGTGCACAATTCACATCGTTTTAATAATTTAAAGATTCGTTCCGCAAGGACTAAAATTATTTTTACAAAAACTTTAATTTTCAATTTAGGCGAATTAGACCAATTAATTTTGAGATGAGTTATTAACCAAGGACAACAAAAAAAAGAAATGATAATAAACTAATTAAAAATTCAAGTAACGAAACTAACTAAACTTTAAACATTAATTAAAATACTTGACAAATAAAAAAAAATGGACAAAGGAAGACTAGTGCTTTTAAATCTAGATCTACAAACTAAATACCATAATTAATACTACTAAAATTAGATCTAAAATTCAATACAACTCAAAAGCAAAACTACATCTAAAATATCAAACCATTAAAACTATTTTAACAAATCTAACAACTAAAAAGTAGATCTAAATTCTAACACCCAACAAGAAATAAATTTAGCTCTAAAATGTCAAACCCACTAATAAAATGGAGATTTAAAAGGGGTTCAACTACAACATAAAAAGAAAAGTCGATCCAAGAACATTAAATTAAATAGGCTCCTTTCAATTCTCAAGTACTTTACTTTTTTACTTGATGAAATTGAAATGGGTCATAGCCATAAAGGTGAATGAGACAAGTAAAATATAAAAGTAGATCTAAAATTTAAAGAGCTAAGTTTTAACACTACCAACAACTAGATCTATATCTAAAATATTTAAACAACTACAAGTAAATATCAAACCCAACAACCAAAACTAGTTCTACAATCTAGAATAAAAAAAAACAACTAATAATAATAAATTTAGAGATCTAAATCATTGAACCCACATTTAAAATAGAGATTTAAATGGGCTCGTGACAAGATAATAAACAATAAAACTAAGGAGTAAAGTAGAGAGATAAGTAAACTAGATCTAGAATATTAATCTAAAAGGCTCCTTTCATTTCCCAAGTATACAACTTGTGGTACTTAGAAAGATATCATAGCCATAAACTTAAAGAAGATAAGATGAAGACTAACATAAAAATAAATTAAGACTTAAAGAAGATAAGATGAAGACTAGCATAAAAGAAAATAAAGACTTGCATTAATATGAAAAGTGTTTACAATATTTGAGAGAGCTAAAAACTAGATCTAGAAAATTAAAAGAGAGGCTACTACTAAAACTAGGGTAAAAACTAGAGATGATTACAATGAGAGAATGAGATGTATTTATAGGCTAGGACTAGGGTTTTGGGTGGTGTTGGGTCAATCCCCACCATTCAAATGAGGTGTTTGTTGGTAAAATCTACACCATTGATTTTTGATTTCATCCACCAACTTGCTCTTTTGTCTTTTTCTCCTCTTTACTTTGTTGGCTTCCTTTTCTTCCCTTTTTTGCCCTTTCTAACCCATTTCTTCTCCTTTAATTATTTAATTTACTTATCTGCAAAATAAGGAAAATGCAATAAATTAACTAATAAAAATACGAAAGTGAGCAATAAAATAGGCATTAAAATATGTAAAATTATGCACTAATCAAATGCCCCCATACCTATCTTTTGCTCGTCCTCGAGTAAAATTAACAGTTAAAAAGCAAACTAAGAAAAGTTCTAGGCTTCTTTTCGTAGGCGTGACGGGTAATTTTAGGTTTACCAACCCGTTAAACTCATAGACGATCTCTACAAGAGGAGTGTTGTCTCCTAAGGGTTTATAGAAGATATACCCATAAAATCTGTGAAATAATTCCTGCAATTGTCCCGACTCAATTTTCACTCTAGTTTTCAATGGTGTAAACAAAAAGATTTTATAGGGAAAATACATGCCTTAGTAGACTTTTCTAATAATAGTCGAATTGTAGGTAACTTCAATCTACTGGTATCGAATCTAAATGTTTACAAAAAATCTCAAGGTGTGTAGTGAATTTAAGGCCTCTGATAGATGAACTGCATACGAATATTTTCTCTTTTTCAACCAATATTGAACTGACCCAATCTTTATTAAAACAAGTATCTAGCCAAATATCACAAATTCATATATATAACCTTTTTTTTTTCTTTTTCTCTTTTTTTTTAATCGACTGTATAGTGTCTGTTTTCTTAGGCTTTCTATGTTACCCATGTAACGAGCTTTGGGTCAGTGACTCCCAAACCAGTTGGTCTTAGGGCACTAGGTTTTAAAATACCCCAACGGACTTAATTACTCGAGTAACAAAGGCCACAAAACAAGACTAGTCAATTCTACTTGTGCCCATCATCTCATCTATTTATTTTGAGGAATATTGAGTATTGAAGTAGTTTATTCTTTCTTTTTCTTTTTTTCTTTTTTTTCATTTTCATCTTCTTCTTTTTTTTGGCTATATATTTATTTTTCGCAAAAATTTGATTCGACATTGTTCTAACATGTGGGTTCTCTCTCAGGTATCGAATAACATCCCTATACAATCTTTCCAACAAAGGTCTTGTGCATATGTGCCGTCTTGAAATTTGGTGTAAAAATCGTTCGACACCAGTTTCATAAAGAAAACCTTACTCGACTAAGTTCAAATTATCTAAAAGGCATTATATATATATAATTTTTTAAAAACAAATGCTAACACTAACTAGTCCTAAAGTTCAAATAGAGGACAGGACAACTCAACCTAAATATTTCTATTTTTGGATTTTTAATTTTCTATTTTTTTTGTATTTCTTTTTAATTTTAACATTACTAGCACCCTCCCCCATACCTAAATCATGCATTGTCCCCAATGTATGCAAATGAGAGAGATATGCTAAAATAACATGAAGAGATAATACCTGACATGGGATGACGGAGAAACAAAACTAGTTTATTCGGAAAACTTACTTTATTCAAGGATCGACAAGGTGGATGACCTCTTCCTCGAGATCAATTGGCAATTCTAAAAATGGTTTGAGCCTTTGTCCATTAACTTTAAATATGTCACCATTAATAGGATTTTCAATTTCAATAGCACCGTGAGGAAAAACTGTTCTAACAATGTATGGTCCTTCCCACCTAGATCTCAACTTTCCAGGAAAGAGATGCAACCTAGAATTATATAAAAGAACTTTTTGACCGGGAGAAAAGGATTTTCTCAAGATGGATTTATCATGAAACACTTTAGTTCTTTCTTTATAGATTTTAGCATTTTCATAGGCATCATTCCTCATTTCCTCTAACTCAGACAATTGTAACTTTCGATGATTACTAGCAGTGGATAAATCAAAATTTAACCCTCTAATGGCCCACATGGCCCTATGTTCAAGTTCAACAGGGAGATGACACGCTTTACCAAACACTAGTCTGTAGGGAGACATACCCAAGATCGTCTTGAAAGCAGTCCGATAGGCCCATAATGCATCTATCAACTTAATGGACCAATCTTTCCTATTCGAGTTGACAGTCTTTTCTAAAATTTGTTTGATTTGCCTATTAGAGACTTCAACTTGACCACTAGTCTGAGGATGATAAGGGGTGGCCAATTTATGCGTGATGGAATACTTTTTCAAGAGAGATTCAAATTGATGATTTTTAAAGTGCTTGCCTTGGTCACTAATGATAGCTCTAGGTGTGCCAAATCGAGAAAATATATTCTCTTTTAAGAATTTAAGGACGACCTTGTTATCATTAGTCTTAGTTGGTATGGCTTCGACCCACTTAGACACGTAATCAACCGCTAAGAGAATGTAGAGATTACCAAATGAATTAGGAAAGGGCCCCATAAAATCTATTCCCCAAACATCAAAAATCTCAATGACAAGGATTGGACTCATTGGCATCATGTTTCTTCTAGTGATCTTTCCTAAATGTTGACACCTACTACAAGCGGAACAGAATTCGGCGGCATCCTTAAACAAACCAGGCCAATAAAAACCACACTGAAGTATCTTCACGGCTGTTTTCTTAGCACTAAAATGACCTCCACAAGCTTGGTCATGACAAAAGGACAGTACGCTCCTAACCTCATGGTTTGGAATACATCTCCTAATGATTTGGTCTGGGCAATGTTTAAAAAGATAAGGGTCATCCCAAAAGAAGTGTTTGACTTGAGAGAAAAATTTTGATTTATCTTGCTTAGACCAATTGGAAGGAATTTCACCGGTGGCAAGGTAATTGACAATATCGGCGAACCAAGGAGGACTAGAGATTGAAAGAAGGTGTTCATCGGGAAAAGATTCATTTAAGGGTAAGTCAATAGTGGAATCCATTACTAATCGAGAGAGATGATCGGCAACAATATTTTCTGAACCCTTCTTATCCCTAATTTCTAGGTCAAATTCCTGAAGCAACAAGACCCATCTAATCAATCGGGCCTTTGAGTCTTTTTTGGAGAAAAGGTATCTAAGGGCTGCGTGATCGGTGTAAACAATGATTTTGGAACCGATAAGATACGACCGAAACTTCTCAAGGGCAAAGACTACTGCTAAGAGCTCTTTTTCAGTTGTGGAGTAATTAAGTTGAGCATCATTTAAGGTCTTGCTAGCATAGTAAATGACATGAGGTATCTTATCTATTCGTTGACCTAACACCGCCCCTACCGCATAATCCGAAGCGTCACACATTAACTCAAAAGGTTGATTCCAATCGGGGGACTTGATGATCGGGGCTGAAGTCAATTCTTTCTTAAGTTGGTCAAAAGATTGAACACACTCACTAGTAAACTCGAATTTGACCTCCTTAGAAAGAAGGTTGGTCAAGGGTCTAGCCTTCTTACTAAAATCTTTAATGAAACGTCGATAGAAACCGGCATGTCCTAAAAAGGAGCGAATTTCTTTGACAGATTTTGGTGGCGGGAGATTAGCAATAAGGTCGACTTTGGCCTTATCAACTTCGATTCCCTTTTCAGAAATTTTGTGACCAAGAACAATTCCTTCCTTAACCATGAAATGACATTTTTCCCAATTAAGAACGAGGTCGGTTTCCTTACACCTTTTTAAGACTAAGTCGAGATGGTGTAGACACTGATGAAAAGAAGAACCAAAGATGGAAAAGTCATCTATAAAGACTTCTAGAAAGTCTCCTATCATGTCAGAAAAGATGCTAGTCATGCACCTTTGAAAGGTAGAAGGGCCAGTAGTTAGGCCAAAAGATAATCGACGATAAGCGAAGGTTCCGAAAGGGCAAGTGAACGTGGTCTTTTCTTGGTCCTCGGGAGCAATGGGGATTTGGAAATACCCAGAATAACCGTCTAGAAAGCAATAGTAAGAATGACCCGCTAACCTTTCTAACATTTAGTCCATGAAGGGTAAAGGAAAATGGTCTTTTCTAGTGGCGGCATTGAGCTTCCTAAAATCTATGCACATTCTCCAACCTGACTGAATACGAGTAGGAACTTGCTCATCATTCTCGTTGGTTACTATGGTAATACCTGACTTTTTAGGCACAACATGAACGGGACTGACCCAAGAACTATCAGAAATGGGATAGATTATCCCATTATCGAGGCATTTAAGGATTTCTTTCTTAACAACTTCCATCATGGCAGGGTTCAATCTCCTTTGAGGTTCTCTAACATGCTTAGCATCATCAACTAAGTGAATCCTATATTGGACAATAGCCGGACTAATTCCTTTGATATCTGAGATACTCCACCCTATCGCTTCCTTATGTTCTCTAAGCACACTTAAAAGCTCTTTCTCTTGTGACTCGGTCAAATTAGAGGCAATTATAACCGGAAGAGAATTTTTAGGTCCTAGAAAGGCATATTTAAGAGTGTTAGGAAGAGGTTTGAGTTCTAATTCTGGCGGGCTTGAAAAGAAGGCTTGGTGTGATCTCCTGATTAGTTGTAGAAATGGTGGACTCTAACATTTGGTTGACCTCATTTGTGTAATTGGAAATATCCCAATCCTGACCAAAGTGTTTTAAACAAAAATCAAAAGCATCACTAGGAGTCATGAGATCTTGATCAACTATTTCATCAATTAAATTGATTCCCATCGGTTGATCAAAATCATCGGATTGTTTTCCAACATGAAAAATATTTAAGTCTATGGTCATATTCCCAAATGTTAGTTTCATTAATCCATTCCTGCAATTAATCAAGGCATTAGAAGTGGCTAGAAAAGGTCTTCCTAAAATGATAGGAATTTGGTTCTTAGGGTTCTTGACCGGTTCAGTTTCTAAGACCACGAAATCAACAGGAAAGACAAAGTCACCTACTTTAATTAACACATCTTCAACAACTCCCTTAGGAATTTTGACAGAACGATCCGCTAATTGAAGTGTAACATTTGTCTTTTGAAGTTCTCCTAAACCTAGGGCTTGATAGACAGAAAATGGAAGAAGGTTCACACTAGCTCCTAAGTCAAGCAAAGCTTTATCGATGAAGGTATCGCCTAAGACACACGAAATAGTAGGACAACCGGGGTCCTTATATTTTACAGGAATTTGATTTGAAAGGATCGAACTAACGTGTGATGTCAAAAAGGCTTTCTTCGGGACATGATTGGTGCGCTTATGAGTACACAACTCCTTTAGACACTTAACATAAGAAGGAATTTGTTGGATGGCATCTAAGAGAGGAATGTTTATCTTGACTTGCTTAAAGACTTCCAAAATCTTGTCTAATTGGTCCGTTTGCTTAGATGAAATGAGTCTTTGGGGATAAGGGGCTTTGGGTTTATAGACTCTTTCACCCGGTTCTTCAGAAAAAGGTTTATTGATCGGTTCACTTGTGGATCCTTGACTTTTCGAATTCTCGGATTTTTCTCCACTTAGACCCGGAAAAGGATGACTTGTTTCAGGAGTCGATTCCTCATCCTCACGAGACTTATCACCCACTTGGTTATCAACTTGCTTGCCAGACCTTAAGGAAATAACTGCATTCACATTGTCATGAGGTCTTTGGTTCATGGGAAACTTAGGATTCACCTCGGGTTAACTAGGAAACCGGTTCTTCTCCCGCTCACAAATCGTGCTAGCTAACTGACTCATCTGAACCTCTAACTTAGAGATGGCTTGAGAATTGGAATTTAAGATTTGCCTATCTTGGGTCATGGTTTGCATGAAGGTTTGTTGAGATTGAGTCAAATTCGTTTGTGATTTCAACAACGCCTCAATACTCTTTTCTAAGGAACTAAGTCTCTTATCCGAATCATTAAAACCGGGTGGGTTCAACGGTGTTTGAGTTGAGTTTGGATAAGGACCAAGACTTTGATTTGAGTAAGAGTTAGAATTGGGCTTTTGAAAGTTGGGTTGAGACAGTTGATAGTTTTGACCTTGGTTCCATGAAAAGTTCGGGTGATTTCTCCACCCGGGGTTGTAAGTTTGTGAAAACGGGTCATTTCTAGGTCTTGGTTGGAACATAGCATTCACTTGCTCCAACTCTTGAAAATTTTGAAGTGCTTGGTTCGGAGAATTATAGTTCGCACACATAGACATTTGTGAGGAAGATCCGATGGTTTCTAAAGCTTCGAGTCGCTTAGTAAGGGTAGCTAACTTGGCCTCGGTGGCAATCGAATTATTAACTACATGCAAACTCCTAGAAGACGAACTTGGTGACTCATTAGACTTAACAGGCTCCCTAGTGGACTCCCACAACATCGTCTTTTCTGCCAATTCCTCAAAAAATTCTCAACCCTGATCCTCATCTTTTTCCATGAACTTACCTTGACACATAGACTCTAACAAAGCAGTAGTCGGACTATCTAAGGCTTCGTAAACAATCTTACAGAGTCTCCATTTCTCTATTCCATGGTGGGGACATTGAGATAGAAGATTTTTAAAACAGTCAAAATATTTCCAAAACGACTCATTTTCTTTTTGATGAAATTGGTTTATCTCATTTGTGATTTTTGTGGTCTTGTGATTTGGAAAATATTTTTTAAGAAAAATTACCACAAATCCCTCCCACGTTGAAATAGAGTTGACCGGTAGACTATACAACCATTTTTTAGCATTTTCTTTTAAAGCGAAATTGATTAGTCTAAGCCTAATGGAGTCCTCAGTTAATTGTTGGAGTTTTTGTAAGGCACAAACCTCCTCGAATTCGTGAATAAAAAGATATGGATCCTCACCTTCACTCCCGGTAAACTTTGGTAACATGCTAATGTGGTGAGACTTAATCTCGAAATTATTACCATTAACCGGTGGTAAGGTAATACACGAGGGTTGGGCAGAACGGGAGGGGTAACAACGGTCTCTAAGAGAAATAGCCATCTTTACTACGGTTTCACTAACTTCTACGGGTTCAGAATCTGAAGAAGAAGAAGAAGAAGACAACTCAATCGGTCTTACTAATCTAGATGATTCGTTCCTAGCCCAAGCAGTTCGCATAAACACGTAGCAAATAAGTGCAAGAATTTAAACACTCAAAAGAAAATGTGGAAAATCGAAAGAAAGAAAAAATTCTAAATCTAGGGTTCCCTAAAATTAACTAGACCTTGCTCCTAACAACAAGATAATACTAAAACTCACAAAACTAAAAGTACTCGTCCTGATTGGCCAGGTCGGTGCAAGCATTGCCAAGAGGCTAAACACCTTCCTAAAACACCAATCCAAATGGCCAGGTAAGCTTTCGCTAGCCTAGACACCAACGAATGAATACTTCGAGATTTGTTCGTTTTAGGTTCTCTTCCTGGTTGAGCGCGAAATCCTAGGGCTAACGTCTAATTAATTTTATTAAAAAGGCTAGGGTATGCAAGATGAGAGATTAATTGTTGTGGGCTAAGGAAAGAGTGATGAATTCTCTCCCCTCATCTTGTGATTGGGTTTTGCCCTTAAAATTTATTTAAATGATGCAACACACAACGAGTTATAAAAAATGATAAACAATTATGGATGCTTAAACTACGTGTCCTAATCTAAAGAAAAGAAGGAATTTAACATACCTCATTACTCCAGCAATCACCACAATTTACAAGGTACGAAAAATTAAATACAAGAATTTAAATCTAAATGATGTGCTCCTAAGTGATTAATGCATGATGCAACAATTATGTATTCAACTAACTAATTATTTTTTTGATTTTTAATTTTTTTTTTTGATTTTTTTTATAACTACGTGATGAAATGACGAAAATAGGGAGATACGGGTTACCGAAAAATGCTTTCCGAAAATTTCTTCAAGTCTGGCAATTTCCATGTTCCAACGAGCTTTCCGAATCTCCAATTTTCTAAAAAAACAAACAAAGAGAGCAAGTAAAACTAATTCGAAAAATTAAAAATTAAGGTGTGAAAAATAATTATAGTCCCCGGCAGCGGCGCCAAAAACTTGATGTGCTAAAAATATACATTTTAAATTGCAAGTGCACAATTCACATCGTTTTAATAATTTAAAGATTCGTTCCGCAAGGACTAAAATTATTTTTACAGAAACTTTAATTTTCAATTTAGGCGAATTAGACCAATTAATTTTGAGATGAGTTATTAACCAAGGACAACAAAAAAAAGGAATGATAATAAGCTAATTAAAAATTCAAGTAACGAAACTAACTAAACTTTAAACATTAATTAAAATACTTGACAAATAAAAAAAAATGGACAAAGGAAGACTAGTGCTTTTAAATCTAGATCTACAAACTAAAGACCATAATTAATACTACTAAAATTAGATCTAAAATTCAATACAACTCAAAAGCAAAACTACATCTAAAATATCAAACCATTAAAACTATTTTAACAAATCTAACAACTAAAAAGTAGATCTAAATTCTAACACCCAACAAGAAATAAATTTAGCTCTAAAATGTCAAACCCACTAATAAAATGGAGATTTAAAAGGGGTTCAACTACAACATAAAAAGAAAAGTAGATCCAAGAACATTAAACTAAATAGGCTCCTTTCAATTCTCAAGTACTTTACTTTTTTACTTGATGAAATTGAAATGGGTCATAGCCATAAAGGTGAATGAGACAAGTAAAATATAAAAGTAGATCTAAAATTTAAAGAGCTAAGTTTTAACACTACCAACAACTAGATCTATATCTAAAATATTTAAACAACTACAAGTAAATATCAAACTCAACAACCAAAACTAGTTCTACAATCTAGAATAAAAAAAAACAACTAATAATAATAAATTTAGAGATCTAAATCATTGAACCCACATTTAAAATAGAGATTTAAAGGGGCTCGTGACAAGATAATAAACAATAAAACTAAGGAGTAAAGTAGAGAGATAAGTAAACTAGATCTAGAATATTAATCTAAAAGGCTCCTTTCATTTCCCAAGTATACAACTTGTGGTACTTAGAAAGATATCATAGTCATAAACTTAAAGAAGATAAGTTGAAGACTAACATAAAAATAAATTAAGACTTAAAGAAGATAAGATGAAGACTAGCATAAAAGAAAATAAAGACTTGCATTAATATGAAAAGTGTTTACAATATTTGAGAGAGCTAAAAACTAGATCTAGAAAATTAAAAGAGAGGCTACTACTAAAACTAGGGTAAAAACTAGAGATGATTACAATGAGAGAATGAGATGTATTTATAGGCTAGGACTAGGGTTTTGGGTGGTGTTGGGTCAATCCCCACCATTCAAATGAGGTGTTTGTTGGTAAAATCTACACCATTGATTTTTGATTTCATCCACCAACTTGCTCTTTTGTCTTTTTCTCCTCTTTACTTTGTTGGCTTCCTTTTCTTTCCTTTTTTGCCCTTTCTAACCCATTTCTTCTCCTTTAATTATTTAATTTACTTATCTGCAAAATAAGGAAAATGCAATAAATTAACTAATAAAAATACGAAAGTGAGCAATAAAATAGGCATTAAAATATGTAAAATTATGCACTAATCACCCATTAACACTATCAGTAACTTAGTACCTTGGCTTTTGTGACGCCCCCAGATCCGGGGTCAGGAATCCAGGTCATCACGGTCCAATTTCCACAATAAATAATACTTACCTGCTTTAACAATTATAACAATCCAACATGCAAGCAATGACCCCAACCCAAATACACAACTCAAGTTATAGTCTCAGGGAACGAACTTAAAATAATAACAGTTATTACAAACCAATATAACCTCAGGATCTCACAATACTAATATAACTTCGACATGATATTACATTAGAAGTTAACAATGTTTCATCCTTTATTAATACCTTGCATATTTTCAATAATTATTAGGATTCTAAACTGAAATCCCATCTGGCTTACACCGTCTGTAGAAGCCTTGAGCCTGACTAACTCAAGCTCGAGCCTCTCCTTTCCTTTGCATCCCTTGGACAAGTCTTACTGCAAGATTTAAAATTTACAGAAAGCAAGAATGAGCCAAAGAATGCTCAGCAAGTTATTTATCAGAATATTTCAAGAAAATGTGATAGCAATAAATATCCCAACCGGATATCCAACAATAAGAATATACAACTTGCAATATGAGTGAAGATGAATAACCAGTTATATCTCAACAATGAAGAAATCAGAGTTCACGATGCAAGAAAATATTCATAGTAAGAATGCAGTTCAAGTTACTGCAATGCAACAATTTAAGTTCATAATTTTGGGAACAACAGAATCGACAATTTAGCACAATGGCCTCAACCACAGAGTACCATTTATTTGAGCATCAATAAGAAGGCAGTTCAAGATACTGCGATAGAATAACTGAAAGTTCAACAATACCCATTAACATTCTCAGTAACTAGCACCTTGGCCTTCGTTATAGTGTAGGACCAATGAAAGTTCAACAGTTCCCATTAACACTATCAGTAGTGTAGGACCCATGAAAGTTCAACAGTTCCCATTAATACTATCAGTAGTGTAGGACCCATTAAAGTTCAACAGTTCCCATTAACACTATCATTAACTTAGCACCTTGGCTTTCGTTACAGTGCAACATCAATTTCCAATTAGAAGAAGGGACTATGATTGGAGATTTTTCAACACCCTACTGTACGCGATGATCAGTCGCATTGTACAATAGAAGAACCAGTCACTTTCTCTACTAGTAGAAGGACGACCCCTTATCGGGATGTCACCCTAGGCAACTCATGGGCCTTTAATTACGCTGGGTCGTGCGTCACTCGACCTCTTACGCAACCTTACTCCAATCCCTGATGAATAATTTAAAATTCAACAAGTCTAGAAGGAAATTTAATCCAACCTTCAAGAATAACAACAATCCGCTCTAGGATTTATTCAGATCAACCGATATGGAAGGGAATTGAATCCAACCTTCCAGAACAACAATAAATCTTTATAAGATTTCAACATCGGATAATGAATTCACTTCCGGAATTATGTGGAAGTAATCTCGTATATATGTGGGTTGACTCTCAGTCAACTAATCCATAAGATAAATGCAATTGAATCAAGAAGATTCAAGAACACGACCGGGGAGTCGCTAGAAAACTACCTCAATAAAGAGTATTTATTTGGAACACCATACTAGTTCCGAAAGACCCCAGTATATATGGGAAGAATGTCAGAATTATTCATTCCTTCCCTAATGTGGGGTTGTTAGCCCAAAAATATTCGCAGGATATTTTATTGGTAATTAAATAACCAATAATTAATTAAAAATAGTATTTAAAGAATTTCTCGAAAGCTCCAAAATATTTTTAGAGATCATCAAAATATTTTAGTAGTGATTCGGGCACTCTGTTAACCCATGAATCTTAGTAGCTCGGGATGATTAAAAATAATCAGAGTAAAACAATTTTTAAATATTGATTAGGATAAAATCAGTTGACAATAATTGTCTTTTAAATCCCCAATATTTAAATAATATTTAAATAATATTTAATATTATTTAAAATAATTAGTAGAATATAAATATAATTGAATGATCTCGTTTTGAATGCTTCACAATATTTAAATAATATTTAATTAATATTAAATAGTATTTAAATAATCTCCAAAATGAATTTGAAAATAATCCATTAATGTTGAAACACTATTCAACCCTTTTTAAATAATATTTAAATATTATTTGAATAATTTATATAATTAAGTTGATGATACTCAGTGATCATCAAATAATTCTCAACACAATTTGAATCAAATAGTTTGATAATTATCGACTACCGTCCATAGAATACCTGACTTCCCCGGTTAACCGTCGAGCACCCTGAAAGGTAACTCGACGCACAAAACAGATGTCCAATCTGGTTACATACATACTCTAACTTTTCGAGAAGTTCAGAATAGCAGAAGAATCAAGTTGAAAAGAATCGAAGCAATTCAAGATAAACATAAGATATGCAACTTAACAACTCATGCACAAGTCTCGAGATATACAAGAATCAAATGACAAAACGTCGGATACTTGCATAAACATGAATCACAATATTCTGATATAGAATAAAACAATAGAGTTGGGAAACTTGCCTAGAGTCCAAGGATGCTATTCCAACTTCTCCCATTTTACACTTAACCTTTCATTTTCAAACTTTGTCATTCCTAGACGCTTATTAGGCCTAAGCGACTGTCTTTTCTGCAGAAAATTGGGCATGACCTTTTCGTAAATCGGACTATCCACCTGTTTTCAAACCAAGCCAATCAACAATTCATTCATTCTACTATAAATAAAGTCAAACTCGCTTTAAAACCAATTCTTTCACCATACTATAGTCAATTCCGGTTTTAATCATATCGTTTTGAAAACCAAGTCCAACCCGCCCTAACCGACGGTGACTAACTACTATTTTAGAAAAATCCAGAATGACTAAGTAGGTCTAACAATTCCAAACCATTAGTAATCAATCCTCGAATCATGTCATTTAAGCGAAACTAAATTGTTTGCTCAAATTAAATCATTTTCGAATCATAAGATTACTCCACCAACTCATGTAAACTCATTGCTGGTGGTGGGGAGTTCAAGCGATTTTATTAAAATTCAAAACTCTTACACTCAACCCAAGTATCCAACAATTACCCAACTTACACTATTTTTAATAAATTGAGTTTTAATCTCATGAATTTGATAATCTAGGACCTCGATACTAACCCACAAACTTATATCGAGTCCAATTATGGTCCTTACAATTTGCACTTGATAGTTTTATTAACTCTTCTTTTGCCCGACATTTCACCTTCTCGAGCCTATTTTAGCTATTCGTAAAACTATCTTGTCAATAATTTTTAGTCAAGTTCTATACACCAACATTTAGACATGATATTTCTTAACAACTTTCGTTACTTGACCGACCCGAGACAAGTCCTATAACTTGCTCGAAATCGTTTTCCAAAATGGTTGTTTAACCTTTTTCTTATGGTCATTTCACTTAACACCCTGTTTTCTAACATTTTTAATAAATTGGAAATTAATCCATTTGTCATGATCCCTTTTCTCAGGTCTTCCTTGTATTACTAACAACATGCTACAAAAAGTTCAACTCGAGCTCAGGTTGTTAGCTAGATGAAACAATTCTCCAAAGTTCAATGTTTAATCACTTCATAGGTTATGAATAACCTTTACTAAAATAGCTATATCTCCTAGCTCGTTAATCCAATTGACTCACCGTTTGAGGCTACGCAAACTAGACTCCAATTATAACATAGACCCAGAAAATAAACAGTCCAGAAATGGAGTTAAGTATTCCAAACAATTCATTCAAAACAGTGGCTCCAGAATTCATGTTTCTGAAAATTTCTATTACATGACTTGCACTCAACCAATTTTAATAAATCCGATTTTACTCCTTTTAATCTGATTCTTTTTCCCAGATAATCTCAGATGTTCCAAGTATTTTAAATAAAAGTTTCAAGATTTATGGAGCCCCCTAACTAGGGTGATCATAGCTCCAAAGTTCGTAGAAAACAGAATGGTTAGGTTTCTGCGCTACCTTTATTAAATCGGCCATATCTTTTTGCTCATAAATCCGAATGACGCAAAATTAGCGCCCAAACGATCTAGAGACTATCTACTATCCAACCATATCAACCATAAGCCAAGAACAGTGACCGAATATTCCCAGATTTTTCTGGACAGTTTTTGTAGAAAGCTCAAGAAAAAAATGGCATGGTTACGTTTGTAAACTCATCGTTTTTCATTTCTATTCTACTTCAATTCAACCAACAAATAATCCCAAACTCCTCATTCAACATCAACAATCAACATACTACCACTTTAGGCCAAAAAAATCAGTCCACATTATTAATGTAATTCAAAATCAAATGAGCAAGTCTTGGGTTTCTAGGGTCAATCAAGCTCAATCTCTACTACCCATAAGATATATAAGCTATAACAATCATCATCTAAGCCAAAGCAACTCAAGAATCAAAGAAAATAAATTCTTATTTTCGGAGTTACTATTCATCATCACTTTCAAGTTGCAAAAAGAGTAATCTAGAGATGGTGGGTGCTTGAGATGTTACCTTATAGGGATAGAGCTTGGAAAGACCTTTCTTTTAAGCTATCAAACTATGAAATCCATGAAGAATCCATGAAGTTGTGATTTTTCTCCTCTCCCCCCCATGAAGCTCTCGGCTGATTTCTTTTGTTCTTGAATAATGAGATGAAAAAGTGAAGTGTGATGAAGTGTGTGGTGGAGGCTAGGTTTTTAAGGGAATTGTACGGTAATCGCGTAATTTTCCGACAATATTTTAATCTTTCGTTCTCGTTCTCTTTTCTTTCATCCCACCTAAGTTTTAAAAACTTAAAATCTCATATTATGATCCTAATACATTTTAGAATCATTAAATTAATACTCTTTAATTGTTTCGAGAATTTACGAAACAATTCTCCGAATAAATACTTTTCACCTTCACCATTTCTCAAATTTTGCCACGACTTCCACCCGGTCTTCAAATTTATTTTGTTGGACCAAAAATAATTATAAGTCCTATATTGATTACGTATGCGACTGTAGCACCAGTACGCATATTTTCGAATATCCCGTATATTAATAATACGGTCTCACCTTTCAAGTACCTTATGAAAAAAAAAAAATCCATAAAATTGTTTATTCATGAAATGAAAAAAAAATTATCCAAAAAATTTAATAATATCAAGTGTCAAAAATACGGGTTATTACAGCTTTCGTCATAGTGTAGGACCAATGAAAGTTCAACAGTTCCCAATAACACTATCAGTAACTTAGCACCTTGGCTTTCGTCATAGTGTAGGACTAATGAAAGTTCAACAGTTCACAAACCAGAAAGAATCATAGTTCTTTAGCTCTCGTTAACACTATCGGTAACTAAGCACCTAGGCTTTCATTACAGTACAACGTCAATTCCAATTGGAAGAAGGGACTTTAAGTGGAGATTTTCAACGCCCTATTGTACGCGATGATCAGTCGCATTGTACAATAGAAGAACCTGTAACTTTCTCTACTAGTAGAAGGACAACCCCTTGCGGGACATCACCCCTTGGCTCATTTGACCAATAATTCTCGATGGGCCGTGCGTCACCTGGCCTCTTACGCCACCTTACTCCAGTCCACCAGTATAAACAAAGTCACTAGTCTGGAGGGAAGAGACCCCTAATATCCCAGACCAGTACTTACTTTTATTTTTGAAATCATTACACAAAGTTACTTCCAGGATAGAAAGAAAAGGAAGTACTTTAAGTCACAAGGAGTTGACTCTCAGCCAACTAATCGGAAAGAAGAAAAGGTAACGCTTTTCTCGAAGCTTTAACCCTGACTGGGGAGTCACTATACTAATATGATTCTATCCCGGAAAATATTTATTAACACTAGATATGAGCCCCGAAAGGCATAAGTATGTATGGGAGGAATATCTAAGATGTTCATTCCTTCCCTAATGTGGAGCTGTTAGCTCAAAAATACTCGCATAATATTTTATTGGTAATTAAATAACCAATAATTAATTAAAAATAATATTTAAAGAATTCTCGAAAGCTCCAAAAATTTTAGAGATCATCAAAGTATTTTAATAATGATTCGGGCACTTTGCTAACCCTCGAATCTCAGTAGCTCGGGATGATTAAAAATAATTAGAGTAAAACAATTTTTAAATATTGTTTCGGATGAAATCAGTTGACAATAATTGTCTTTTAACATACCCAATATTTAAATAATATTTAATATTTTTTAAAATAATTAAATACTGTTAATATAATTAAATGATCTCGTTTTAAATGCTTCATAATATTTAAATAGTATTTAAATAATCTCCAAAATGAATGTGAAAATAATTCATTAATGTTGAAACACTATCCAACCTTTTTAAATAATATTTAATTAACATTAAATATCATTTAAAATAATTAAAGGTAATATAAAAGTCTTAATTGGTCTCATTCTGATTGATTCTCAATATTTAAATAATATTTATCTAATTATAAATAATATTTAAAATATCTCAGAATGAGTTTATAATACTTTAATCACTGCTGGATTACTATTCCACTTCCCTAAATAATATTTAACCAATATTAAATATTATTCAACTTATAACAGAATATTCGAAATCAAATTAGATAATCGTCATTGATTATCCTCTATATCTGAATATACTTTAAAACAAAATATCTTACTCATATTGACTACTGTCGAGGACATAACCGACTATCCCCGGTCAACTATCGAGTACGAATGTTGTAACTCGATACTGCAGCAAATATCTCTAACTACTTACTATACGAACTCTAACTTCTCAAGAAGTTCAGAGTCGTCAAAGGATCAAGTAGGAAAGGGAAAACACAATTCGTGATTGATATAACAGTTTATACTCAACAAAGCTTTATAACCAAGAAATTGTTAAAAGCTCAAGATTTCAATGACTCAAGATACTTGCATATACAGAAATCAAAATATTCTGTAATAGAATTTGAAAATAAAGTTAGGAATCTTGCCTAGTGTCCATGATGCATAACCATGCTCTCACTTGTAATATAGAAGTTCTATCAATGGATATAAGAACTTTGGTTAGCCTTTCTACTCGAGTTAACCAATTAACTCTACTAATCATAACTACTTTTCATTAGGTACTAACATTTGATCCACGATTATTAATCCTCATGATTTTGGATAAGCTAGGACCTCGATACTAATCCATAAACATATATCGAGTCCAATTATGGTCATTACAATTGCACTTGGTAGTTTTATTAACTCTTATTTTGCCCAACATTTCACCTCCTCTGGCCTATTTTAGCTATTCGTAAAACTATCTTGTCAATGACTTTTAATCAATTTCTATACACTAACACGTAGTCATGATATTCCTCAACAACTTTCGATACTCGACCGACTCGAGACAAGTCCTCTAACTTGCTCGAATTCGTCTCCCAAAACGGTTGCTTAACCTTTATCTTATATTCATTTCACTCAACACCCTGTCTTCTAGTATTTTTAATAAATTGGAAATTAATCATTTTGACAAGATTTCTTTTCTGAGGTCTTCTATGACTGTCAAGGAATATCCCATAAAAGTTTCATATTTTATTAAGTTCCGTAGCTAGTCCAATCATAGCCTCAAAGTTGGACAAAAAACAGAATTTCCATTTTCTGCGCTACCGTTACTAAAACGTTAATAACTTTTGACTCGTAACTCCAAATGACGCAAAATTAGCACGCAAACGATCTAGAGACTATCTACTATCTAACCATATCATCCATATGCCCAGCACAGATAAAGTCTGCTCCCAGATTGTTCTGGACAGTTACAGCAGAAACATTAGGCAGAAATTTGGCATGGTAACGTTTGTAAACTCATCGTTTTCCATTTCTATTTTACTCCAAATCAACCAACAAGCAATCCCAAACTCCTCATTCAACCATATACTACATCATAACACAATCTCAAACTTCAAAAATCAGCCAAGCATGAAAAACAAAACCTAGAAATCAATGAATCAAAGCATGTGTTTCTAGGGTCATACATGGAATCAAGCCATAGGAATCCAAGAATCAAAGAAATAAAATTTTCAATTTTCGAATTTACTGTTCATTCGAAACTTCTTTGAATCATAACTTCTTTAAAAGATTTGTGCGGTAGTCGCGTAATTCCCCGATAACGTTTTAATCTCTCGTTATCGTACTCTTTTCTTTCGTCCCACCTAAGTTTTAAAAACTTAAAATCTCATATTATGATTCTAATATATTTTAGAATCATTAAATTAATACTCTTTAATTGTTTCGAGAATTTACGAAATAATTCTCCGGATAAACACTATTCACCTACACCATTTCTCAACCTCTGTTACGACTTTCATCCGGATTTCAAATTTATTTTGTTGGATCAAAAATACTTATAAGTCCTATATTGATTACGTATGCTACCGTAGCACCGGTACGCATATTTTCGAATATCCCGTATATTAATAATACGGTCTCACATTACAAGTACCTTATGAAGGAAATAAATCCATAAAATCATTTATTCATAAAATGAAAAATTTTATCTAAAAATCTTAATAATCTCAAGTGTCAAAATTTCAGGTTATTACACAGACTCTGATCTTCATCTAGACTCTGGTTTCACCCTTAACTGAAAATCTTCTAAGTACAAGTATGTTGACCAACTAGACTCTGATTATAGAATTTCAGAGACTTAGAAAGACTTATGACAAATAAGTTATGCTATATCATGTTCTAGTATTTTGTATATCATCAAATGAATATATTCCTAACAATCTCCCCCTATTTATGCTTTATAAAATATAAGCATAAATCAAGGTTTGATGATGTCAAAACTAAAGAATGAAATAATTAATCTAGAACAGTATGAATGTATAGGAAAGAGAATTTCATCTTACTTAATCTTCTCAAAGGCTGGATTATTCTTCAAAAATGAATTTAGCATATTTTCTTCCACAACAGCAAGAACTTCACCAACAAACCTTTTTAATTTCTTCATTTCTTCATTGGAATATTTTATTTGACAATAAGTTGCTCTCAAATCATTTGCACTGCTTTCTTGTTCCTTCAAATCCTTCAACATCAGAACACTACCTTTCCCACTCATAGGTTGAAATCCAAAGTAATAACACACACCTTCTTGAAATTTAATTTGCTTTTCTTCCACTAGCATGACTTGATCATTTCCTTCAACATCAACATATTTTAGAGAAAACTTGCCCATCTGTCGATTTGCCTGTTTGTGCAGAGTCAGCTTCCTATCAATCTCCTTGAACCATTTGTGTGTGACAACTTCTTTGCTTTTATTCACTTCATAAGAGATTTGAAGGAGAAATCTAATATACTGCAATTCCTTAGCCTGTTTGAAAAAGATAAAGTTTGATTGACTGATCCACCTTCTAAGAAGTATATTAACATCTCATTTTTCACCTTTTCTGAGCCTCCCTGTCCTCCTTACAATTTTCTTTCAAAGACATTACAAACAATCTGAGCAGACACCACTTTGTTTTAATGCTTTTGTGTGATCTTCTCAAACTGCCTATCTGTCAAGGATTGAGGATCCCTGGTTAGAGTAGATGTTCTGTCAATATCAGATTCTTCAAGGCCTCCAAGTCCTATCTTCTTCTTTGCTCTCAGTTGTAAATTAAATTGACTGCATTTCCAGTAAGTAGGTTCTTGAACTTCTTCAGAGTCTGACTTTTTCTTATCAGAGTCTGTCCTAGACTCTGATTTTCCATGTCCAGTCCCTGACTGGTGTGATTTAGATTTTGATAATACAGCCACTACAAACTGCTTTTGTGGCACACCTCCCATTTGAGTGAGCAACATATCACCAATGTTGATCACCTTGTTAAACAGGAGACTGTGGCCAATTTGTGAAGTAATAGCAGTAATAGCATCAAATCCACTACACTTACCAGTAAAACACTTAGCAATTTGATCAAAGAAAAAGGACCATTCTTTTCTCAAATATGGCCTAGTTAACTTACTCATGTTATCTAAACTACCAGAATAACCTAGTGATTTAAACATTTCTTTAATTTCAGCATCAGAAATAGTTTCATCAAAAGGTTGTTTAATAGGCAATTTAAACACAGAATTAATCACATCAGCAGTGACATCAAAAGTAAGGTCACCAAAGGTAAACATAATCTTACCTGGTTGATCCTGAGAAGGATCAAATACCTGGGCTGAACTCCAAGCTTGAGAAAAAGCATCCATGTGGATCACTAGAGATGCCTTGAGAATGTAGTTCAACTCAGACTGCTCCAAAAAGTCCATTACTGGGTAGTAGTCAGCATCTACCATTTTCTTATCTCCATGAGCTGCAACATAGTTTGTTGTCATGAATTCAAAATCCCAAAAAGTGAATGTGATTGCCTTGGGTCCCCTCATAATAGTTGAGATAACAGCCATTGAATTTGAGTTGTAAATAATGAAAGTGCTTGAAGAAATTTTCTAGGGTTCGTGAAGAGCTCTGTGAATACTTTTGCCTTAGAGAATAATTTGCAATAAACAAGTGAGTAGAATGTATGAAAATTTGTTATTTTGTTTATGATTCTTGCTTCTGTGGGTAGTTCCTGTTGTTCTTTTTCAAACTCCATTAAGAGTGCCACAGATTTTGTTTTCAAGGATTTCTTATTCTTTCTCTGTTGCATCTCTAAATCATATGTCTTGAGTCTGTCATACAATTCTTCTCGAGTTATTTCATCCAAATCTCTAACTTCCCTTATGGTTATAGTTTTGTTGTCCCACTCTTCAAGAAGTGCTCTCAGAAACTTGGTGTTTGTGTCTTCAGAATCATAAACCTTACCAAGCATAGCCATCTTATTCAAGAGTTTTGTAAACCTATCATACATCTCAGTGATGGATTCTCCAAATTAATTAGCTTCAAAATACTCATACTCCTGAATTAGCAAAGACCTAGCATTCTTCTTGACATCGTTAGTTCCTTGACAGTGCACTTCAAGTTTTGTCCACATCTCCTTAGCAATGGTGCATGATATGACACAGTTTGTAAGAACAGAGTCCAAACTGTTAAAGAGAATGTTTTTGACTTTTGCCTCCTTAAGGACATTCTCTTTGTCCTATTTTATCCATTCAGCCTTTGGTTTCTGAATGAGGTGTTCTTCAGTTATTTTACCTTCTTCATTGATTTGAGGCACAATCTTCAAGGGCACATAGGGTCCTTCTTGAATTCTTTCAAGATAGTCAGGGTCTGTGGCTTCCAGGTGGTGCAACATCTTAACCTTCCAGTGGGTGTACTCATTTCTCTTAAGCATAGGAATCTTAGAATTGCCATCTTTGTTTCCATACATCTTTGATCGATTTTAAACGTTAGGCTCTGATACCAATTGTTTTCCCAGTTGCACAAGTAGAATGGGGGGTTGAATACTTGTGTGCCTTTTTCTGCCTGATTTAAAATCAACTTACTATAAAATAACAGATATGAATTAAGAACAAAGATCAAACATAAAGATGTGAATAAATGTTGTTTGTATTATTGAAGTGTAATACAAACTCTCCTAAGGTGTATAAAAACCCTAGCAGCTTCTCTGTGTTTCTCACAACAAATCTCTCTATCTCTATGCTCTCACAAGACTTCTTAAACTTCGACTTTTTTTCAATTAGGTTACATAGAGTGTTTATATAGAGAGCTACCTATCAACTAATAACAGAAAGATAAATTACAATAGGAATATAATTCCTAATTTTTAGTTGACAGTTTCCTTCTGCAATTCTCTTTCCTTCTAATAGCATATCTGCAATATCTTTGGCTTTATCTTTGAAGACTTCCCTTATCTGTTATCATCTTCCAAATTTAGCTTTGACTTCATAGACTCTGAAATCTTCAGACTCTGCCACACTATAGACTCTGATTGACTATAGACTCTGATCATTTGTAGACTCTGACAGATTATAGACTTCGATACTCTATAGACTCTGATCACCTCCTAGACTCTGATCTTCATCTAGACTCTGGTTTCACCCTTAACTGAAAATCTTCTAAGTATAAGTATGTTGACCAACTAGACTCTGATTATAGAATTTCAGAGACTTAGAAAGACTTATTACAAATAAGTTATGTTAAATCCTGTTCTAGTATTTTGTACATCATCAAATGAATATATTCCTAACAAAACCAGAAATGATAAATTGACTAAGGACTTAGCTTTTCAAATAATAGAGTCAGTTATTATGTTAAGGTTGAAGCTTATCTCAGAAATCAGATAGTGAAAGAACAGAAGAAGTGTCTTGCCTATAAAAATTCATCTTACATTATAAAAGACCTAATTGACCAACATGAGATAAAACGTAAAGTTGGAATAGGCTTTGAGTACAATAAATCTGTAGGAAAGGTAAGCAACATCACCCCATTCAGGCAAAGTGCTGAAGAAAGGGGCATTCCACATTTTTATAAGGACACACCTAAATCTCTTTTCATAACCCCTATTGCAGAACCAATCCTTGAGAGCTCTATATTAATTGCTTACGAAATGAATTTAGAGGACCTCGAGGAGGAAAAGAAAAGAGAGGAACAAGCTAAGGACATATAAGGAGTTAATGTCCAAAAAGAAAAATGGGGACCCAAGACATTAGTGAAAAATGTGGGAACTTCTTATTCCCCCAATCCTGGTTTAGGTGCTAAAGACTTAAAGAATAATCTGAACAGACCTAATAAGTTTGTTAATAGTAGGAATAGTAACAACATATATCATTCTACTGAGAACTTTAAGACTATTGATAAAGTTGAAGTAGAAACTGTTAAGACACCTATTGTTTTGAATAACATGCTTATTATTGATGTATGCCATACACCATGTGGTCTTGTAAACTGCATGTTATGTGCTTTTAATGTTATGTCTATATATTTTAAAAGTATGCTTGCAAATAAAAATAACATGACACCTAAACAACATATCAATAATAAATTTGTGAAATCCAAGATTGCGATTCCTTCACCTGTCAAGAAGGAAACATATGTTCCAAAGACTAAACAGAAAGTTGTTAAGACCGTTTACACTAAGGTAAGAACAATCAAGGTAAATACTATTGTTGTTCAAAAGGGATTTGTTGTCAAAGCTAACAAAGGTCAATACTTTAAATATAACGGGCCCAATCAATTTTGGGCTTCGAAGAAGATTTAACCGTTTGATAATTGCAGGGAGTTAAATAGGTAAACCGGGTTGTATGGATCCTGAACAGCGGATCTTCAAGGCATATGACCATAGATAGAGCCCTGCTATCAGATTTAGTTGAAAGAGCTGGCTCAATCATCACCTTTGGAGATAACAGTAAAGGAATGACTACGGGATATGGCAAGTTATATGTTGGAAATGTTATCATTGAAAATGTCTCTTTAGTGGAAGGACTTAAACACAATCTTCTCAGTGTCAGTCAGTTATGTGATAAAGGATATAAAGTAAACTTTATCAAGAAAAAGTGTTTAATAGCTCATACTATGGATGACAAACTAGCCTTACGTGGAGTAAGGAAAGGAAACTTATACGTAGCCGATCTCAACTCAGGAACTGAAGATGAAGAAAATTGTTTCTACTCAAAGGCTTCATCAGAAGAAAGATGGCTATGGCACAAGAAACTCTCACATTTAAATTTCAAAACAATGAACTCTCTAGTCAAGAGGGATTTAGTGAGAGGACTGCCTCTGATGGAATTTACACAAAAAGGGTTGTGTGAGGCATGTCAGAAAGGAAAGTCAAAGAAAGCTAGTCACAAAGGCACAAACACTATAAACATTACTGAACCAATTCAACTATTACATATGGATTTATTTGGTCCAGTTAATATTTTGTCAATGTTAAAGAAAAGGTATGCCTTAGTGATTGTGGATGACTACACTAAATACACGTGGGTTTTATTCTTGACCTCTAAGGATGAAACTCCATAATTGGTGATTGATCACGTCAAATTAATTGAGTTAGATTCAAAGCTAGTAGTCCGTGCAATAAGGTCAGATAATGGAACAGTATGAAAGAATGAAATTCTGAATAACTTTTGCTCAAGGGGATAACAAGACAATACTCAACACCAAGAACCCTGCAACAGAATGGAGTTATAGAAAGGAAGAATCGAACCCTAATTGAAGCTGCAAGAACTATGTTAAGTGAATTAAGGTTACCTATCTACTTCTAGGCTGAAGTAGTAAATACAACATGGTATACCCAGAATTGAACTCTAATCAATAAAGATCATATGAAGACTCCCTATGAATTAATGGCTAGCAAGAAACCAACACTCAAGTACTTTCATGTATTTAGAGTCAAATGTTATGTGCTAAAAGATGGAGATGAACATCGTGGCAAGTTCGAAGCCAAGGCACACGAAGCTATTTTTATCGGTTATTCTAGAAGAGCATATAGGGTATACATAATTGATCAGCACCAAGTGAAAGAAAGTGTCAATGTTACATTTGACAACACTAAACTCTCAAGCATCCAAACTGAAGATCCTTCTGAGTCATTAAAATTTGATAATCATCCAGACTCACAGTCCGATGACGAAGACGAACCTGAGGTTGCAACAAGACATGAAAATGACAATAATGAAGATAATGATCCAGGTAATAGTGGTGGAAATAATGGAAACACTGGAGATACTACTAATATCAGTGGTGCAGCAACTCAGGGGGAGATGATGGATCTACTGGCAGAACACAACATCATAATGAATATCAAGGCGAATCATCAAGGTCAAACCTACCAAGGGAAAGGATATGGAGCAAAGATCATCCTTTTGAATTGATCATAGGTGATCCAGATGTTGGGGTTAGAACTAGAAGAGCAATTTTGAATGAATGTCTATTTTCAGTTTTTCTATCCCAAGAAGAATCAAAGAAAATTGAAGATGCACTAACTGATCCAGATTGGGTTCTTGCCATGCAAGAAGAGCTCAATTAGTTTGAGAGAAAAGAAGTGTGGACACTGGTACCCAGTCCAAAAGACAGATCTGTAATTGGCACTAAATGGGTATACAGAAACAAATTAGACGGTGATGGCATTGTTACAAGGAACAAGGCCAGACTGGTGGCAAAGGGTTACTCCCAGGAAGAGGGAATCGATTATGATGAGACCTACGCACCAGTTGTAAGACTTGAAGATATCAGAGTATTTCTAGCATTTGCAACACACTCCAATTTCAAAGTTTATCAAATGGATGTGAAGAGTGCCTTTTTGAATGGAGAGTTAGAATAGAAAGTATATGTGGAGCAGCCCCCTGGCTTTAAAAATCCAGAGTTTGCTGATTTTTTATATTTTCTATTTAAAGCCCTCTATGAACTCAAGCAAGCACCGAGGACATGGTATGACACTCTCTTTGAGTTTTTACTTGAAAACGGTTTGTATTAGAGGTGTCATAGATAAACCTCTCTTTTATAAATTGCATAATAAAGATATGATAGTTGTCCAAGTTTATGTTGACGATATTATATTTTGTTCTACTAACGAAAAGTTGTGCAAGAGATTTGCTAATTAATGCAGAGTAGGTATGAGATGAGCTTGATGGGTGAGCTATCATTCTTCCTTGGACTGCAAGTGAAGCAAAAGGAAGATGAGATTTTTATTTGCCAATCAAAGTACATAAGAGATCTTCTGAGAAAATACAGCCTAGAAGATTCTTCACCGGCAAAACCCCCAATGCCAATAACTACTAAGCTTGACAAAGATGAAACTGGTAAAAAAGTTGATATCACAAGCTACAGAGGTATGATAGGCTCATTATTATACTTAACTGCAAGTAGACCTGACATAATGTGTGTAACATGCTTATATGCGCGGTTTCAGTCTGATCCTAGGGAATCTCATCTTATAGCCGTTAAACGAATTTTTAGATATCTGAAGGGTACACCAAATCTTGGAATTTGGTACCCTAAAGATACAGGTTTTGAACTAATAGGCTATACAGACTCAGATTATGCATGATGCAGGATAGACAGGAAAAGTACTTCTAGAAGCTGTCAGTTTCTAGGACGTCGGTTGATCTCCTGGTATAGCAAGAAATAGTACTTAATATCTACCTCGACAGTCGAAGCAGAATACATTACGACAGGTAGTTGTTGTGCACAGATCTTGTGGATAAGGAATTAGCTGAATGATTATGGACTTGCGCTAACTAAAATTCTAATATTTTGTGATAACACAAGTGCCATAGCAATTTTCAATAATCATGTACAACATTCGAGAACCAAGCACATAGATATAAGGTATCATTTCATCCGAGAGCATGTCATGAATGGAACAGTGGTGTTACACTTTGTACCCATTGTAGATCAAATTGTTGACATCTTCATGAAACCACTTGATGAATTCACTTTCTCTGAGTTGGTTAGTGATTTAGGGATGTTAAACATGAATTGATTATTGCATGATGTTTTAAATTGCATATTTAATTTTAAGCAATCTGTGTAAATATACTGTATATATTCCTTAAAGATATCAAAAACAAACAAAATGAAAAAGAAAACTCAAAAAGATTTTCTTTATTTTTGTTGTATAGTTTATTCGATTGACATCTTTACTGTAAATATATTTTATATTATTTTTGTTTTCAACTTTGGTATCATTAGTTCTATATATATGTGTTTGTAATTTTATTTTTATTTTTAAATAGAAGTTGGCATCTTTATTTTTATTTTTAATTCTCTATACATATATAAAACTGTGCTGATTATTTCATGTCACTTTTGAGAAGTAAACCCCAAGATGAAGTCTTCGGAAAGATCTATGAGCTTGATCAACCAATAGTTTCTAATAGTTAGATCCTAATCATTGGCATCAATCTTTATCCAAGATCTTAGAACCAAACACACAAACACTATCACATCTATCTCTCTTACCATTAAACAGAATACTTAATTGTTAAGAATGAGGGAGTCAATGTCTTGAGTGCATTTGATAAGGTTGGTTATGTGAATGAACCAACAACTCTGTCTCTAGAAAGGTGATTCAAATATATAAACCAAGACAACTGTTAGCTCATCTGTGTTCTCTCAAAAGGGTACAGACTTAGAACAGGCAAAAATGTTACTAGGTTCATTCTTTCAACATAGTGAGTCTATTGAATTTAGCCTGTCAGCCAAGCCTACTAATGAAGAGTTAATTTCATCTGACATTTTCAAGAAACCACAAATAAATTGTTTTATATTTAAGGACCAACTTGGGACCAAGAGGGAGCAACTGGAATGTCACACTAAGGATGAATTGACAGAAGTAATTATTCTAAACTTCCATATTAAGGAAGGATGATTAATGATTCTGACTGAATCAACTGCCTTCACAGGCATACGAGGGAAATATGGATTCTCAATTGCCATACATTACAGAATCAAACATACCGTCCCTCCAAGGTGGAAAATACCTGGCTCCCACACGGGAGATCCCATGTACAAATTAATCTGAGGATGGGAGGCAACCTCTTGGTAATAGTTCTTCGGATGAACTAAATAGGGTATTTAAAACAAGATGCCTTCACAGGCGTGAGGAGGAAACTTGGATCAATTGTTATATTATAGATCCTTGTCTCCCTCCCCAGATGGAACATATCTGAATTTCTAACGGAACAGATCATCTTAGATGATCAAGAACTCATTGAATCTATTCCTGAAGCAATTCAGTTATAAAAATCAAATATTTTAATAGATTCAATTGAGGACGGGGTTTTACGAAACCCCATTGCACCACCAATGACCTCTCTTGAAGGGGCTATGGTGATCTTTTTTGCAGGTACAAAAAACTATATCATCAGTACTGAGAGAAAAAATGTTGTGAGAAAAGAGTGAAACACAAGTGAGAAAGAGTGAAAATAAAAATATATATTCTATGAGTGAAACACTTAGAGAGTATATGAGTGAAACACTTGTCAGATACACAAAGGAAAATCACACACTAGCACAAATACCAAATCTCATTCCCAATTACCTATTACATAGTTCTAATGATTACATTCAAGGGGAGATATAAGGAATCTGGCTAAATTGGTGATTTGGAAGACAATTGACTAGCTAAGGTAAATTTAGTAATATGCAACAGAATTATAAGCATGTCACCCCAGGATACTTGACTCTGATACTTGGTTATCTAGTCAGAAGGTACTACTTCTTTGTATTCTAACAATTGATATTCTATCAATTGGTATCTAACATCAAGAAACTACTTTTGAAACACAAGAAATGTTACTCAATCAATAAGGGGGAGAAAATTTCTTCTGTAGAGGATTACTCAACTAAGGGGGAGAATTGTTGAACAAGAAAAGGGGGTAGATAACAACATGCTTGGATTGGTTAGAACTAGTGAATTATTTATTAATTCTTCTATTTCATTTGATTTTAGAAAATTCTTGTATATAGGATAAACTGGATTTTCTAAAATGCATAACATGTCATAGTTTGCATTTTTTATATCTGCGATGGTTTAATACTGAATGTATGTCATGTCTGTTGTTACCTCTATTAAAATGGTTGAATAAGAAAAGTGTTGAGTAATTCACGTAAGGGGAGAATGAATTTACCTTGAGAGAGAAGTGAAGACAGAAGTTGGAGAAACAGAGGAGAAGTGGTAAGAAGAGAACAAAACTTCATCCCTGTCATCCTAAGGGGGAGTAGTGATGAGTCTGAGAAGTGAAGATGATTTAACTTGAAGATTTGTCTTTCATCTTTCATTTCTAGTTTACTTGTGAAATCTGGAAATGTATTATATGATCCAGAAAACATTTTATTATTTACATAGTTTAATATTTTATTATTTTCTTATTTGTTAGTTGAGTTATCCTCTAGGAATTTGTGTGTTAAATGTTTAACAACAAATAGGGGGAGATTGAAAGGCATATTACTAGGCCTATTTGTAATAATTAGATGACAATTCAACTCAGATAAGAAAGTGAAGTAAATAATAAATATTGAAAAAGGAATCACGATGAAGAATGTCAACTAGACACGAAGAATCAGAATATCAGAAGAATTCTGACAAGACTGCTACTCAACACTAGAAGAAGTTCATTTATATGTTCAAGCGTCGGTGTAAAATAAAAGAGTAGTATCTCAAGGAGTTCAGAAGATACAGAAAGTTTAAGTGCCTACTATAGAAAGATTCCAGAAGAAGAAAATTATAGAGGAAAAATAAAAAGAAGACAAGACACGATAAAACAAGATATAAAGACCACTACAACAGAATTGAGAATCAACATTATAGTTAGTCATCCGTGAACCAAACCAGTGCACAGGGTGTCAACAATGTCAGTGAAGATTCGTCATCAAAAAGTTCAAGTGGTTAGAAAGGTTATTGTTGAAGAACAGAAGAGTTTGATCTACATCGACAATGAAGACAGAGCGAAGACGGAAAGACTTCGGAGCTAACAACAAGGTTATACAAGTCAAAATAGTATTTTAATTCTACTAACAAAAGTTAATTAATTATTTAATTTATCTAATTAAATTAATTGAAGTTGAATTTAATTTAATTTAAAAATTATTTAATTAAATTAAGTAGAATTAATTTATTATAAAAAGATATGACTTGGTATGACTTTTAATAATGTCTAAAAGACTTATTTAAAGGTCATACCGAATTTAGCATATAAAAAAGTCATACAAGGCCTTGCAAAAAAAAATCATACCGAGCTACTATCAAAAGTCATACCGAGCAAGTGAAAAAAAGTCATACCGAATTTTTGAGTAGAAAAGGTCATACAAGCTACATTCAGAAAGGTCATACCGAAGTCAAAGCAAAGGTCATACCGAATGTTGAATAAAAAAGTCATACCGAAACTATTTCAAGAGTTATACCGAGCTGTTCAATGAAAGTCATACCGAGCTCAAGATTGAAATGTCATACCGAAGAATTCAAATGTCATACCAATTTTTTGAAAGTCATACCGAATGATTTCAAAAGTCATACAAGTGTTATTTGGAAGTCATATAGGCTTAAAAAGAGTCTGAAAAAAGTCCTGATCTAGAGAGTCATATCAGCTTTCTGCCTCTATAAATATGAGGTCACAACTTCATATTTCAAGTGTTGAAACACGTTGAGAAAAAAATTCAAATTCAGTAATTTGTCTGATTGTAATATTCACAGACTTTCTGTGCTGGTTTGAATAATAATTATTATTTTAGAACAGTTCATGTCTAAATCGTTCTAGAAATTCTAAACAGTTATTTACACTTTCAACATATTAAAGTAATATTTTTAAATCCATAATTTCGTGAATAAATTCATATATTATATGCAACCCCCTTCTACAATATCAGGGACCAATAATAATTAGCCACGTTAAGGTGGTCTATATTATTTTTCATAACTAAGTGTATACCATTATTAAATCTTGAATTAATAATAATACCAGATACGCCTTTTGACTATGACAAATTCTTGCTCCTAACAATAAGATATTACTAAAATTACAAATCTAAAGAGTATTCAGACTAACTGGCCAGGCAGGTGGAAGCATTGTCAAGAGGCTAACCACTTTTCTAGACACCAATCTAAATGACCAGGTAAGCTGCACGCTTTCTTAGACACCAACGCAAGAATACTTAAAGATATGTTATTTTAGATTCTCTTCCTAGTTGAGCATGAAATCTATCAAAAAAGAGGGTATCCTTTTATTATTTGAATTCTATAAAACTTAGTATGCCACGTTGGGTGACATATGTGCCTTCCAATATTTATAATTAATTTTAGAAGTTTGTTCTAGTAATTTTCATAACACTCTAGACACCATAAATTGCATGCCAAGATGGGTCATGTATACATAATTTATATTCGCCTTAGTGTTAAATTACATACAAACAATAATGGAGACCATAAGATTTAATACCAAATTAATTCACTCTCTCACTTAGTATTTTACTATGAAGATTTCATCTAGATGTATCGTCCTATGTCATTTTTTCGCAGTCCACGTGTATCATAATAACAATACTATAACATAAAATAGCAGCATTCTCATCATGATTAAAGCATAATAAAACAGCCCTATGTCCATGTCGTTCTAGCATGCTAAGGGTTAGTATCACATGACATAATAACACAAACACGGAACACATAGTAGCAATAATTAAGAGAAGCAAAATTTATGCAAAACATAATAAAATACATCCATTATTATGGTCTCGAAGAATAATCTTCAAAATCATCCATTGAAAATTTTTAAAAATCTTCAGACGCCTGTTTGACTGCCTAAACAAGCTCAGAATGGCTCGAAAAATCAGAAGATGGTTTCCATCTAACCCTGTAAGTCTCGTTCTGCCGTTTTCGAAAAGGTATTATTCACCCTCAATCGGATATCATATGCAAAATCTGTAGCCAGAACAGCGAAGGAGCCACGAAAATAGCATACAATAGCGGAAGAACTCTGTTTCTCGCATCTTCGTTGATCAAACAATTACATACGACAAATACAACAGAAAAATTTATTCTATTACATCATATCATAATCTAAATAGAATACAAATCTAATTACAAGATTACAATCATAATAGAAATCAAAATCAAAACTTATCATGATCAACCCTCATGATTTAACTTACAACCACGATAAACCACGTGGGATCCAAATACATAATTACAACCATGGCCATAATAGTGGATAACAACCTGCATAAAAAACAATACAAGCTCACCACTATATACATACATAATTATGACATGGACATCATATCATATAACGCAGAACCCTAGAACCTTGTTCTTGATACCAATTGTTGGGACAATCGAATCATGATGTTGCGTTTTATGATATGAAAAAAAACGAGTTTGAATAGAAAGTTAACTTTAATCGCTACGACGCAAGCGATTCAAATCCACATCTTCTGCTATATTCTCGTATTCACCTTGAGCGAAGTGTGGTCTTCGATCCTCCCAAGGTTGCTTCCCTTCTAGCTTTAAGATCTTGGAACCCTAGTTTTTGGTTGTCTCATTGAACGGCTGCTCACAAAACCCTAGTTTTCAACCCTTTAGCTAGAAGAGAATAAGATGAATATATAAGCTACAGTAGGGATCCTGGATAATTAGGTCGGGTCTTCCAATGACATTCTGGGTCAAGCCCAATGTCATTAAATATTAATTTAATCCACTAAAGAATTAATATTTGCACTACATCTCCTAATGCCGTAATTTAATTATTTATTCAGCTCCAATATTATTTGCTTATTAAAATCCCCATGTTTAAGATATCAAATGTCCATTAATTAAATTAATTTCTGACAATTAATTTAATCAATATCTTTTATCCTTAATCATCCACTCAACCTTATAATTATGCAAGAACAAATCTGCCTGCAGGACTAAAGTATAATTATCTTTGTGAGCTTTCAAGAGGACATCATCACCGGAATATTTTCGGACACGATTTCCTTTTATAGTCAATATCTCACTCTGTATGCAATGTCATTGTCCAAAACATAATATTGTGATTAACAATAAATCACATCACATATGAATCAAAATATGTGCATCACATACAAGTGTCAATCACTGTATCAGGATTAAGAACTTAAGCAATAATAATATTATAGAATCTTAGTTCTTCTTTATTGTCAGAATAGAAGAACAATTCTAATATTTTAATCTCGTTCAATATACACAAAGCATACAAGTATTATTCAATAATCAAGATAGATTATTTTCAAATAATACTTCAGTCATTCCAGTGGTTTGTTTAACTCCACTTAAACTGTGAACATTTATTATATTATATATAGATACTGACAATCTAATCTTCTGGTATCCCATTTGATACTAGATTATCCACAATATATAATATACAAACAATGTTAAAATATGCATTCAAGATTCTCAATAAAAAGAACAATATCATATACTTCAAACAAATAGTTCAGTATACTCTCTAACAGTTGTTTTATCCTGGAAGTGAATTCGTGGTATCCCAACACAGTTAGGTGGGATGAAATTCTCTTCAAGAATAGTCAAGTCTTCTCGAAGGGTTTGGCGACTCAGCTGATTCTCTTATTGATTTTATTAATTGATAAAGCGACAGTAATAGTTAAGTCTTACTATCTCTTTAGATCAATTTTTTGTTACTGATTGTTTATATTGTTTTGATTTTCATATTTATTTCGTTATTTGGTTTTGATTGTCATCGTTTTTGAAATTGAGATCATATATTTGAATATAATTGTTGTTTTGCGAATTGTGATTTCCAACAATATCACCATATTAAATTTCTAAGGGTCCTGTCACAGTTAATGAGAAATAGTATGCCTACTACAAATATTATAAAATCAACTTTAAAATTGTTGAATTGAAGACTTGAAGTTGAATTTCCGATTGCAAAGTTAAATTTTGCATTTTTTAAGAATAAACATTTAATATTCATTTTTTGTAAAAAAACCAAGAAGATTATATGTTTAGAATTATTTCGATACATTCTAAAATTAATGATTTACACATATATAATGGGGCTAAAAATATACTCTTTTTGAAAATAAATACTTATTTTTCAAAATCAAGTTTAGTCCTTAGTTTATTTGTAATAATTAAGTATTTATTTTTTTAAAAAATATATAAATGTATACTTTTCTTGAAATTCGAAAAAGATGAGAAATCGGTTATACAGAGATTCGAGGTATTAACCAAATACCCCGGTCTTCCTTTAATGCTACCTATCACAAAGGCTTTCGTAAAAATATTCCCAATATATTATTTAGTATTCCCTCGGTTCCAAATTAATTATTTTGCTTGACTTTTCTAGAATCAAACTAATTTAAATTTGATTAAAAATTACCTATAATATATAATTTTAAAAATTATAAAAAGCATATCATTGGAAAGTATATTTAATTTATTTTAAAATGTATTTTTCAGTTTTTTAAAATTATAAAAGAATAATTGTTAATTTTCAGTCAAAGTTGAGTTAAATTGACGGTAAAAAAATCAAAGAAGACAGTTAATTTGAAATAAATGGAGTAGATTTTAATTTGGTGGATTCATATGGACTCTAATATCGAGTAACCAGCTCATCTAAAATTTTGTTAAAGGAAAATCTCAATTCAATCTTATAATATATTTTTAACGAATCTCTTTTAACAATTTTTGAATATCTAACTTTTGAATATCTAAGATTATAAGTATCGGTTAACACTTAACAGATAAGATTAAACTTTCCCCATAAAGTAAAAATTGGATGAACCAAAGGCAGGCTAAATCTCAATTTGAATCAAATACACATCTCTCACATTCCAAGTCTACAGTTCTCTCACATTCCAAGTCTACAGTCCTGCAGACTTGGCTTTACAAACAAGTCTTGATATGATAATAACAAGCAAATAAAAAACACTATCTAGCTAGATGGCTCAGTGATGACTTTGCCCTTTTCTCTTAGTTTGGCTATAGATTCTTTCATTGCTTCTTTTCTTCTCTTACTAGCCAGAACTTTGGCCGTTACAGCATTTATACTTGGATCCTTTTTCTCCTCCGGTGGTGGTGGTGGAGCCCGTCGACCCGCAGCATTTGCACGTCTATCACAACCTACTTGTATGAACCCCAACGCCAAACCAGCCAACCCTAATGTACTAGCCCTGCATTTGTGGGTGTATATATTCTTTGTTCAATACCACATGCACATAAATAATATGGATATATATATCTGACCGGACACCCGGTATAACAAAAATAAATATAAAATATATTTTATATCCCTGTCGAAAGTGTTGAAAATCAAATTTAACATGCATGAAATTTATGTTCAATCATTAACTTTTAGCAATCATGTGAAAATTACCAAATTTATGTTCAATCATTAACATATTTATAAAAAATTTAACATATTTAACCGCTAATCGCTTGAATAAGTAAATGTGATAAATAATATTTTTCCGACAGAAAATAGGAAATGTGATCGAAATGAAAGGGACGGAGGGAGTAGAAAACTCACAAAAGAAGTAATGGAATGATACCTGCGATGAACAAGCGTGCAATCTTGAGGCTGATCATCAGAATGAGAAGCGACAATTTTTTGATGATAAGTTGAAGTTGGAAGAGTAGGGGCAGCGCTAATCTTGTGTGAGATGGGAACTGCTGTCGAAGAAATGAGTGAATGAATCATAATTGTGTGCATATTTTCTTTGCCTCAACTTAATTCATGTCTACGATTTTAAGGATTAATAGAAAATCAATCAGCCAGAACCAAAAAAAAAAAAAATTGTGTGTGGCTATGATTACACGTGTTTTGGATAGAAGTGAAGTTGATATGAAATTGCTATTGGTGGAATTTTGAAAAGATTGTATGGTTGTGGACCCAGATCTTGGTTCAATTTTCATACACCTTAAATTTTGTGTTAAAAAAATTGATGGAAGGGTGAGAATCAAAGGTACACATCATGAAAGGTGTAAAATCACTCCACAATTTTCTATTATTAATTTATTTATATATATTAAAATTATTAACACCTTTACAATTTTCAGGAGCCTTAATATATTAGTATATTATAATATTTTTTAATTTATCTAAAATATATATCTATATATATTAATTGGAGATTATAAATAAAATAATGTTAAAATAATTAACAACTTTTAACTGTAATATGAGTTGTATTTATATTTGTTTTTATATAAAACAGTAAAATTAATTTATTGTGGGTTATTTGATAAATTTATATTTAATTTAAAAATTAACATTATAATATGAGTAGTTGAAGTAAGAATTTTAATTCAAGAATGTGTGAAAACGTTGAATTAGACTCATTTAATATATAGATTAAATTTGAAGACTTTTTTCAGTGAATTAGACTTATTAAGTAAAAAAAACAATTGAATATTATAAAGATGGATTTGTCACGATTTACAATAATGTATATTTTCATTAATTTGTATTTTATATTACTATTAATTAATTAAGTTGAATTTAAGTAGGTAAATTTTTATCGAAAACAAATATAGGTATAATTTCAAATATAGAATTTATGTTAGAATGGGAGTACCCACCTTTTACTTGACTTCAAAATTAAGGTATGACCTCTGTTTATCCTCTAATTTGTTGAAAATTAATCAACTGTTTTTTATATTTGATTTTCTACTTGAAAGTTGAATCATGATTTTATTGGAAATTTTGACATTTTTCGACTTTCTTCATCAAATTAGCTATCAATTTCTTATTAACAGTCTATTACCATTATCTTAAATCGACTATATGTCAAGGTTTGAAATTTTAAAACAATGCTTCATCTATAGTCGAGGTTTGAAATTTTAAAACAGCGCTTCATCCTTATTCAATTTTACTTATTTTATGTGTCTTTTATATTAATTTATATCTTAATTTTGGTTCAGATAATTAATAATAATATAGACTATTAAATTTTAATATTTTATTGATTAGATTCAAATTTTGAATTTATATTAGTTTATATTTAGAGTTATAAATATGTTACTATTCAAACCTTTGGCATACTGTAGTACTTGGATAAAATCATTTTTAACCTTATTATATATAGGATATAATTATGGCAAAAGTTCTATATTACTATATTATATTATGACAAAAGTTGTATAGAATATTTTTAAATAAAATACTAGTTAAAGATTTATATATCATGCAACATGTATATTATAAAATTATTACTACGACATATAGGTTTCGATTAGTACTTCATCGAATATAACCCTATAAATAAAATCATAGTCAATAACCCTATAAATAAAATCATAGTCAATAGAAACATATTTTAGCCAAGAACAATATAATAATTTTTTTAAAAGAATATGCAAAACATATTAAAATTTGTTCTCACTTGGATTACAGAAATCATTCTTCAAATTTAGCTATCAACATATTGTTCGTTTATTCATTCAAGTTTTACAACAAATATAAACGAGTGGCCTAACTATTGCAAAACAGCATCTCTGGTGAAAAAATAAAGAGAGAAAAAGTAGGTCTGTGTACTCAACTTTTGAAATGAGCTCCAGACAGCCCACAATTACTAGCAAATCTACCTTTTCTAAAAATGCTACACACCTAACAATTACCAGAAGATATACTTAAACATACTCAAAAGCCTATGTAAATTTTTTATCACCAGATTAAACAGTTGAAACAGAACAAAGTATATACATATATTTGGTAAAAGGGTTACACCCAGAAAACTGGTGATCCATGTCTATAAAACTACAAACTAATTTTCTACATGCACGTCTTGGGAAGTCGACGATCCCAATTTTACTTTGGAGCCAAAAAATTACAAGCTTTGATGATTTCTCACTAAATGGAATAGCAATACATTAATGAATTGAAGATACAAGTACTCGCATCTCATAATCACAATAAAGAATGTAACACCTAATCCACATAACTGAAATTACCTCAGGTCCCCACACTTCATCGCGTATGTCTCTTTCAATCAGACAGCCGAAAGGGCAGCCCATTTGCCCATCTCATACGGATCGGCATAATGATACAGTTTTATTCTATTTGATAATGACAACCCTGTAGCTACTGGTCGAACTGCGAATTCAGAATTATCCTGTTCGGTTGGGTCATCAACAAATGCAGCCACATCTCCCAGAAGTTTGAAACATACGCGGTTAGAACTTATCTGCCTAGGAAAATCGAAGTACATGGCTGTTCCAGCCTTCACTTCTGGTAATCGGTACTCATGTATAGTGACCATGTTGTGAGAATCCTGCATACAATGAGTGTTTCATATCATCAATTTAAAGTTCAAAAGATCTAGAACCAAAGAGTAAAAACTAATTTTTTAATACCCGGCTCTGAACATAAATCCAAATTAAAATAAGTTTTAATCTTCAGAATAGAGCAAAGCCAATATCAAGTTGGCCTACCACATGCTTAACAAAACGGTAATGGAATCCTTTCAAGAATTGTAATAACAATATTTATATGTGCACCAGGATGCCCGAGTTCCCTTCACTGAATATAGATTGCCGCCTAAAAGCTATTGTGTAAATTTAATACACAAAATTCAATTTCCAAAAAATACAAGGCGGTGCAAAGCAGAAAGTAGTTACAGAGGTATCTTTTTTTTCATTGTACCTACGTATTAATTGAGATAATTCTTTAAAAAATAAAAACTAACCTGCATTATTTATTATGCCTCAACAAATATAATTTCAATCTACTGAGCTGCGAACTTGTTTTTTGCCTAAGATCAGTGTTACACGGTTCATGGGTCAAACGGGAACGTGGTATAGGTTTGTGTTCGGGAAAACATTAGTATTAATGAATCGGGTACGATGACTAATGAATCAGGTACACATGTCGATACAAGGATTCCTTTGTTAATAAATATTATATACATTAACATAACAAAAAATATATTAAGTTTTACCAAGGAAACAAAGAAAAATATTTAAATAATTTTACAGCTAAAAATTAAATTTTATGATCGTATATTTAGTTAGATTAACTTTTATAAACTTTATGTTACTAACAAAATATATGGGTAAAATTAAAAAATAGAAAAAATATGACACAACTATAATTTATTTTAAATTAGAATAGTAAACTACATTTTGTATGGGGATTGGATATACACAATAGTATCTTTTAGGTTACAGCTGCCAATTACAGAAATTGAGGCTCATCATCAATTAAAAAATTGAGTGGGACGGTATCTGCTTTATATGCAGTTTGACATCCTAGGAACGCACTGAGTTAGACATTGCCCTCTATAAACAAGCAAGTTGACTCGCGTAATGGAAAAACTCGCTGAGAAATATAGTCACCCACACTTTTCGTTTACTATATATAGATAATAATCGGTAAATCTTTTATGTTAAAAACTAAATTCCATCTAATTACTCCATATATTCTAGTTATTACACACTTCAACATGCTTTATTTCTACATTAACTCTTTCATCAGCAATTATGCCATAATTTTCTTTAATACAACACATGAAATACACATATTTTCTTGAATATCGTATTTAGAAATGATAATTAAAAAGGAATAAGAAAACAAGGGATGGAGAGGAGAAGACTGACCCAAGAAGGGAGGAGAAAATGGAAAGAAGATGATGCATCGATCTTGTAATATTTTTCGTTAATAAGAGCGGATCAATAATTGTAGAAGGAAGGGCATGGATTTAAGTATGACTTTCTATATTGATTCTTTCTATAAATAATATTATAACAAAACCTATCATATAAATAAATGTAATATTTCTATTTTCTAATCACAAGAGCATTCTAAATTTTTAGTAATTTATAAATATATATATACTAGCTTACATCATGTTCGATGCACGGACTTTTTTCAATATTTTTTATTTTTGTTTTAATATTTTATTTATATAATTTGAATTTATTTTATTCTTAGAATAATTTAAATTTTATTTGATATCATGTGTTCAAATAGTCTTATATATATATAGGGTTGCACTCCATAAAGAACACCCTTATATAAAGAACACGGAAGAACACCATCAAAACACTTATTTTTTAATGAAAAATAATTTGTTAAGATTAGAATCACAAAATTGAACTACAATAAACACTAACATATCGAATATAACATCGAATCTTATCTAAATTTTAAAAATCAAATGTTACAGAATCTAACATGGAATCCACCATAGAATCCTATATATATTATGTAAAAATGAAATTTACACATAATCATGTTATGATTTTTTGTTAACCTCATGTTAGATTCTATTTTTATTCATAAAAAAACATAATTGATGTTAAACTGTAGAATCTACATGAGTTTTTATGTAAGATTCTAAAGTGTTCTTTTTTGTTTTTTATATAAGGATGTTCTTTATGGAGTAATGACCTATATACATACATATATATATATATATATATTTGTTTTTATATTTAAAGCGGATAAAGTTTTATATTTAAATAAAATAAGGTTTGTGTGTTCGGTTTAAAGATGTGTTTTATTTAGAATACTAATGTTTAACAGTTAGACCCAATTAGCAACCACTCCCTCCGTCCCAATGATTTCTTAACATTTCTGAGAGAGTGTCCAACACGCATTTTAAGGTGCATATAAAATATAGTTACATAATTTATTTTTACAATTTTCTGTTTTTAATTAAAAATTAAATGTTTAAATTTGTATTCAGAAAAAAAAATTAAAAATAAGTTATGGAACTGTAATTTATATTCACCTTAAAATGTGTGTCGGACACTCTCAGAGATGTTAAGAAATCATTGGGACGGAGGAAGTAACTAACTCGCCCAAATATCAACCGACTACCAAATTTTAATGTTCTTAATAGTTTCTTATTTTTGTTTTAATATTTTATTTATATAATTTGAAATTATTTATTCATACAACAATAATTTAAATTTTATTTAATATTACGTGTTGAATTATATATATATATATATATAAAGGGATAAGGTTTTGTATTTTAATGGAATAGGGTTGTGTATTTGGTTTCAGGATATGTTATAATTAGAAGACTACTATTAAATAATATAATGTATATATACACACAACACACACACACATATATATGTATATTGTGTGTGTGTTTCATGTATAATAATTTTTTGTAAATTTTTATTAATATATATATATATATATATATATATATATATATATTACTTGATGTGTATAAAACATTTAAAGAATAAATAGATATTAAAGGGCTCCTCATATCGACCCTATACCTGATCCGCACCCGATTCATAAGAACTTATTACATACCCATACTCTTACCACGTACTGGACCAACCCGTAAACATGATTATATTGTACCATTGCCCGATCCAACCAATGACAACACAAGAACGGGATGGAGATGAACATGATATTGAGATGGATAATTTGGTTTGATTTTCACCATCACTTGTGTTTTTCTACGTTTGGATACGTATGATAATTGGTATGTGGATGTTTTTATGTAGTAACTAAGTTAAATTTGAATTTTAGTATTCTATTACCTTTGATAAATTATGAAATTATTGTGTTTAGTTATATTATATATTAAATTTAGCAAATATATGAATGACTTTTCGACTTTTTACGATTAGCCTTCTCGAAGGTTTTCATGTATCAAGAATCGACTTGGTGCCGTGATAACCTTAATATCAACAAAGAAATTAATGGTCATGTCTGAAAGTTTGAAAAGAATTGAATTGATAACTCAATCTACTCAAGAAAAGTTAGAGTTAAAAAAAAAAGCACAAAAATTCAGGACTACACCATATGTTCAGAGAAACCATAAACTATAAATATCACTCTAGATCATATATTCCATGTAAGGATCTTTATCAAGATTTAGGTGGACAACGCGACCTGGCCCAACCCTTATTTTCTATTTTAAGTTGCACAACATCTCCCCACCGTTTGTGTATTTATTAAAATTCTATTTATAACTTGCAAAATACTGTTCTTCCTTGTTTCTAAGAATGTTCCTGATCCTGTTTCTTTTACAGCAGATGAATGTCAGATTAGAACCCAAAAAACTGTCAATAAATAGTAAATCTGCATCCTCAAATTCTATACCTGTTTATTTCTTCAACAAGGAAGCAATAGCACAGGAAATTAACTTGTTAATTACAGCTAATACGATTAAGGTAAGGAATAATATAAATAGAAACCAACAATTTATGTCCCTTGGAAAAAACCAACAATTAATAGGAACTTGGGAAGAAAGAGAAGATAAAGGAAGACGAAAAAAATTTAAAAAGGGAAGACAAGTGAAAATACAGAGACCACCCAAAATCCAAAACAATATATTAAGTAGTAAGGATATAATAATACCTGCAGAGCAGAAACTTGAATATACAATATAGCTGGAGATATCAGTCTGTCCTCTAAAAAACTTGAAGGCTCCCATAAATTTACATTAGAACAAGGTGAATGTGTTACACGAGGCTTAATTGCACTGAAGCCATCAATACGAAATCCTGCTAGCATTGGTGAAGCAGGAGGTAGATATTGTTCTAAGGAAAGATCATTATCCATCAACCTCTCAGCTTCAATTGGAACCTGAAAACAATTTTTATTTCATAATGTATACAAAAATTAGTAGGAGAGCTGCGAAAAATAAACACTATAAATGATCTGTTCTATAATCATGCCTAGGACAGATCAAGCCAGACTCGAACATTTAATCACTAAGAACTAGTTAACGACCCCAAATAATTTGGCAGTTGGCACCTAGCACATCTTAGGTTGAACTAGTCCTCTATCTTATTAAAATCTACACAAATTGCAATTTCCTAAGTATAATATAATACTTAAATTTTTTACATCTGAGGTATGCATTAATAATATTCTAGACATGCCAAGTTGCCAACTAACCAAAGAAAGAAAAAGAAGTAAGATATTAATCTGCAGCCTAAGTAAGATATCTATCTGCAGCCTAAGTAAGATATCTATCTGCAGCCTAGTGAATACTCCGACAGTAAATGCCATGTACATAACGGATAAAAATGAAGAGAAATAGTCGTACCTTAAATCTTGTCACTGGTGGAGCTTTCGCCAACCAGCTTCTTACATCAGAGCTCAGAGAAGATGTCAACCCTACATCATTTTTCAGGGGTCTTCCAACAACAAAAATTCTCTTGGCATGAAGACATGGATTACTGTCAACTGGTCCACCTAGAGATGCACGCCTATCAAGTTGCGCAAAAGGATTTTCGTCTAGCGATAAAAGATTAATATTTTGGTCAAAACTAACAGAACTGGAACTAGATCTCTGAAGCCTTAACGTCATCCAAATAATGCGACACTGAACAGGTTTTCGGAAAGAAAATTTTATATTTCTAGGCGTTTGATTATCCTTGCTATAGTCTTCTGGTCCATAGATTTCTGAGGAAGATGCTGTCATAGATCGGACATCCCATTTTCCGACGCATGATCTATCTTCCTTGTTTATTTTATTGCCGCTCCAAATTTGCACCTGCACAAACAGTAGAAAGGGAGGCAACAATCCATTAAAACATGAAGACCTTGCAATATGTAAGCAGTAGAGATAGCCATTTAATATGACATGTCAAAAACACAAAGAGCAAGATTTAATAGGAACAGTCAGGATTATGCAGCTCATAGTAGTCAATTATTATTTTACATATAAATTTTACATTCATTTTATTCCTTGAACAACCGGTAATATGTCTGAGTGTGTGTGCGCGGTATGAGCGTATCTCCAATTTTTTGCTTCTGCTCTAGTCTCTAGGTAAGTGATAATAAATGTTAAACTTTTAGATATACTGTTATCAAAAAATACTTCAAGGCGTTTTTCCATTACACTTAAAAAATTTATTATGAAAACATAAGTTTTACTTGGGGGTATATAGTGAGGGAGCACCCTTCTCAAGCACACACATAAGTATCTAACATCAGACGAAAACCAAAAGGCCATATATATATATATATATATATATATATGAATTTTCAGCTTGAGTTTTATATGAAGGCATATTATAAATAATATTGCAACAGTAAAAGTTTATCAGCAGATATACCAACTCATCAATTGCTAATATACATGTATACATACATATATAAACACGTACACACACACACACACACACACAGAGATTGGAAAAATATTACAAGGAAAATCAGGTGTGCCAATAACTAAGGATTCTTGTTAATTACTCGAATTTAAGGCCTTAAACAGAAGAACCAACTACGCAAATGTCAAAATGCCATCATCAAGAAGGTGGGTTAGGTGCACTTACTATAGGTGTATCCATCATAGAATAGCCGCAAGGACTAACTACAAGAGTGACCCCAGAAACATTCGAAAAATTAGGAAGAACAATGATGAATTCGACAGAGGAGGTACTAGGGGGAGCTTTCCAGTATAAATGTTGTGGTCCAGAATCCAATGGTGCAAGCAAAGACAACAGTGGCGCTGATCCAGGTGCTGTATCAACCTATAATAGCAGTTGTAAGTAAAGGCAAAACATATTGTTCAATAAATTAGCATAAGATCAGGGAAAATAATTGACAGCTCCACGAACCATCTAACACTAATAGCTTTGTTACTCAGACTATTCAGTTTTTCCGTCACACCCATGTCTGGGTATGGGATACAAGTCAGGTATTTCATGTATAACTGGACACTTGGCGCTATTGTACTAGAGTTCACGTGTAATCTAACGCCTCTAGACAACTTGTTTTTTGATCCATTTAATTTTAATTCACAAATATTATCCATTTGATTTTAATTCACAAATATTCATATACGTTAATATTTATCTAATTTATTCATAACAGGCAATGTTATTTAACAAGTTCAAAATATTCACGGTAAAAATTTTAAATTAGAAAAACCTAACGTTCACTTTTTTGGAAATGTTGTTAGAACACGCAACTTCTAATTGTAACATATTCATATTAGAAAAACCTAACGTTCACTTTTTTGGAAATATTGTTAGAACACACAACTTCTAATTGTATCATATTCATATATATATATATATGTATATAACATAAGGAATGTTAGATCTACTAGATAAACTAATAGAAGACCCAAGTTTTGTGTAGAGATAGATGTGTGCCTATAATCATGAGACTACAAGAATCTAAAACTTATTTAATAATACTTAAAAAGGTAAATTGAAGGTCTAGGGTTTGAAACTTTGCAACTACAAAATTAATACAATGTCTCTTTATTACTATCTAATGTAATTAGATTTTACAAATATAGAGGTTTCAAAATAATACATATATATATATAGTAGAATAATTATAACACATAAAAACCTATATATGGTATTAAAATGATAAAATGAGTTCAATACTTGACAACTACATATATTTGGGTATTTATTATATAAATAATACATGTAATAAGAGAGAACAAGAGTTCGATACTTGACAAGGACATATATTCTAATATAATTTTGATTAGAACAGATACAATTATAATACATAAAGTTTATTAAAATTAATTGAACTAAAAATACATGTACAAAAGCACTTAATTGGCACAGATTATAAGCTTATATGAATTATAAGTCGCTACATCAATAAAGTATATATGTTTGTACTGGTATCACATTAATCCATGCCAAGTACATGAAGATCAGCATACTTTTTAACTTTTTTCTTAATCACTTTGTCGAACAGTTTTTCTTTTGAATTGGGTCTAAATAAATGGTAACTGTTCATTATTATAATAGCCAGGTAAAGACCCCTTCAAACTTTTTTTTTGTTGCTATGAGTTCAAAAAAACTGTTTTTTTGTTATTCGGATCGAATTATTAGACTGCTAAGAGGTCCATTAATAAATGGAACAACATGGTAATTAAATAATTTTAATTGACTTTACAGAAAGAAAATATTTTTCAACAGGAATATAAATCTTCTTAAGTATGGCTTTTTCGTTCAAGTAAATCAGTTAAATTTCAAAATCTGTTTGAAAGGGGTAATTTCAAAATCAGTTAAATATCAAACAGGAATATATGTCTGAACTAACATTAGTAATTGAATCCTTGTCTAAATATTATTTACTAAAAATGAAAAGTAACATAACATTGTATCTTCTAACAATAAAAAAAATTATATACAAATCATCTTCATTTGATAAGAGTTGAAATTTGATTAAATGTAAGATGAGTAACTAATTGTAGAAACAATAAAATAAATATATATTTTTAATAATGAAACAATCATATGGACAAATTATCTTAGCTTCATAAGAGTTATAATTTGATTAAACATAAAATTATTAAATATATATCATAGTTAGGCAAAAGTTCAGTGGAGTACCCTTAAATGGAGTACTATTTGGAGACCTATATGTCATGTATCATGTTTTGCTTAGAATTTATTATAACACTACCGCAGAGCATAATGCAGGACATATAGATCTCCAATTACTTCATTTAAGGTATTCCATTGAATAAAATCCATCATAATTATGTAGTAAATAAAATTAATCTATTCTAATTCTAAACCCCTGCTTGGCACAAGTTGCAAGCTTGTATCTACTGAAAAAAAATGAATGTTTCATGTATATAGTCATGGTGACTCAAGTGAAAAACAATACATACCACATTTAGAAAGCTGGCAAAGGGGAACTCGGCAAGGGATTCCTCTCCGGCAAGTAACTGATTTAGAGACTTAGTGATGTCTCCACTATTAGAAGATTGATTTTTCTCCAAAGGATTAGAAAAATATCCTAAGACATGGTTTAAAGCTTTATGTGTAGCTTCATCTGCACGAGCACTTCTTCGGTTGCTAACCAAGACCCTGGCGTAGTCCAGGATCAATGCATCAAGCACAATATCATGGCAGCATAATTTACAAATAGCACCCTCCAGTGTTACTGACCGATTTGTAGAAAGATCTGCTGCAGAGCCTACCTGACTAGATACACTTGAAACCCCCTTCAAGTTGTATGCTTTTAGAAGCAGTGCTCCTTTCCCTGCACAACAAACTTTGCAAACCTTTCTTTCACATTCAGAACATATAAACACATCTTGTGAAGTAGTAGAAGATGGAAATTCAGAGGCTATTGGAGCAGGTGGCCCGGTTTCAGCATTAACTTTACACATCCCACCAGAACAGCTCTCCCCGATCCCAGAAATATTCCAGAAATCTATAGTATTGTCATCAGTAATTTCAAGACCAATAGCAGCTGTGGTTTTGTCTTCAAGCATACTGTGCCCAAGCAATGCAAGCACATTTGCAACCTTGCACAACCTTCCAACGTAAGAATCATCAAGTAATACATTGGGGTTTATAGTAGCAGGATCAGTGCCAATTGATAATAATGCTCTATCCCTCTCGGCAGCAGATAAATTCAACCGAAGGCGTTCAACTTCGAGCTTCATAGCTTCTCTAAATCCCAATTTCTTTTCCTACACAGTTAACCAGTTGGGAATTAATAACTTTCGAAGATTCTACACAAATATTTTTTATAATTTTCATTTTGCTGTTTCATATTACAATGCAACGGCTAGTTGTTCTCTGGTATCCAAAGTTACAGATGTACATACCAACCACGAAAATAATTATTTTTAAAAAAGTGATGTTTAATTGTTTTACTTATACGAAGTTCTGCCCCTAAGATGTGTAAATAGTCCAAAACTATCACATGCTCTCAATTCGACTATTACAAACAATGCTGAACAATGTACCTCTGAAATTCAAAACAAATTACTTGATCTACGCAAATAACCAACACTTTACACCAAATAAAGAGGACCACAAATTCATTTTTATCCTCACAATTGTTCAACAAGTATTACAAAAAATTCAATCCTTCAGAATAGCAATAAGATGTGAAAGGCATAGGTGTACTAACTTGTAACACTTAATTATTTTGTAACTCAACTAAGTAAAAGATAAAACAACAGCAAAACAAGAGAAACTGAAGAAGCACATGGAATCAATCAACTGAAGAAATGGTAATGATACTTGGTAACTACAAGTAACTAATTTGGTTAATCAAGGATGCATAAGTGAGAAGAAGTTCAATCTGAGTATTGCTCATGCCCTAACTTATCTAATGGAGAATCAAATTAATGTCAAGGAAGTATCAAGAAGGCCAAAGTGATTTCATGTAATGTATATCAACATCTGGATAATGTAAAGGTTAATCAACAAATGAGAACTGACATTCAGAAGCAAGAACCCCTACAAGACTAGTCACTTATGAACCAGACCATTGCATCAAGTGTCAGGACATTGGAGGCAAGTTCGTGTCAGTAATAGAAGATCTCATTTGAATTGAGTGAGGAAAAGAAATTGAAGAAGCTAAGGAAACTTGCTCACAAAGGTTAATTCTCAATTAGTCACTAAAGAAGGTCAACATTGGATGTGTGCATATTTGCCAAGGCAAATGTCGATCCACAGCAGATCGAGATGCGGATCGAGATTTACAAGTGAAGTAAAACTCTGCAAAGGCAAATCTCGATCCAGGCGATAGATCGAGATCGAGATCCTCATAGATCGAGATCGAGATTCTCCCAGATCGAGATCGAGATTTTCACAGATCGAGATCGAGATCCTCATAGATCGAGATCGAGATTCTCCCAGATCGAGATCGAGATTTTCACAGATCGAGATCGAGATGGGTCCAGGCGAAGATCGAGATGCGGGTAGAAATGTAACATTTAATGTTCAAGGGACAAGTGGCTTATTGTGAACGGTTGATCCAGAGTTGTTGGGAAAGTACTTTTTGTTGTCGAAGTCCTGATTGGGCCACGTACACAAAAAGGACAAGATCAAGACTACATGACATTATAAAAGCAGCACTTTGTTTTTATTTTTAGTAGTAACTTGTATCTCTGTATTTTCAACGATAATTTTTTAAGAGAGAGCATTTACTGTAAAACAAAAAGTGAGAGAGAGAGGATCAGTTGAATCTAGCTTTAATTGCTGTATTTATTGTTCAACTGATCATGATGCTTTTATGAATGTTGTAGCAAATCCATCAATGAATATAATGATATATTCTTGAAATTCTGAGTCATCATTTATTGCTTGCACATTGTTTATTCTCTCATAAATTTTAAACAGTTGTATTCACCCCCCCCCCTCTACAACACTTTGGACCTAACAATTGGTATCAGAGCCTCTGTTAAACACATCTAACAGAGATCCTATTGTGTTGGTTGAGTTGGTTCTTGAAAATCCCAGATCCATTTTTTTCTTGAAGTTTGTGCCGAAAGTTTTTGTTTGTTTCTTCCTGGAAAAGTCATAGATCTAAAAAGTTCTAAGTAATGGTGTAAGGAATATTTGTACAAAATTCCAAAATACTGTACTTTAGAGCTTTGTGGATTTTCTTGTGGTCGAAACTGGAATCAACTGATTGGCTAAACAAAAAAAAAGGACAATTTCGAACTTCTGTCAACTAGAAAGTGGACACCTTTTTGTTTGGACTTGAAAAAATGTGGACCCTGCTACTGTTCCTGTGATTAAAACTAACTTGCTTGAATCTTAAGTGCAGAATCCGTTGGATATTAATTGTTGGACATTTAAAGTGAGATAATTAATTTTTCAAGTAAATACAATTTATTGTAATTTGAAAAGTGTATTATCTTAATTTTAAACTTTATTAAAATGGCCGCCGCACACAGATTTAAGATACCTCCGTTTGATGCACAACATTATGACGAATGGACCGGAAGGATGAAAGCTTACCTTGAATCAATAAACAAGGTATACTTGAGAATATTGGAAAACGGTCCATACATACCCATGAGAATTGAGCCAGAGCGAATGGAAGGAGGGATACTAATTCCATCCCGGTCTGTTCCTAAAGAGGAAATGGAGTTTTCAGACGCAGATAAGGAATTGGTTGGTATGGATGCGTCATTACGCAACGTCATAATTGAATCCCTAAACTCAGAGTACTATGTTCAAATAAAGGGATTAAAAACAGCTAAAGCCATGTGGGATAAACTGGCTGTGGTGATGGAGGGGACCGAGGAAGTTAGAGATAATCACAAACGCATTCTGATATCTGAATATGAATCGTTCAGATGCGAACGAGGAGAAAGCGTAGCAGATGTTTACAAACGTTACAGTAAATTGCTTATAGAGCTGAGTATAAGAGATAAAGTCTATCCACTAGCAGATTCAAATATCAAGTTTCTCTTGAATTTGCCTAAACATCTGGAACACAGGATCACTGCCATTCGAGAGTCAAGAGACTTGAAAAATACTTCTCTGGAAAAGCTGTATGGTGTTTTGAAGACCTACGAGCTGGAGCAGGAACAAAATGACAGAAGAAGATCCTACAATAGTGGAGAAAACAAAGCGGTAAGTGAGTCTGGACTTGTAGCTGAAGAATCTGCTGTAAAGGCACTTGCAGCTGTCTCATTGAAAAATGCTAATCCTGAAAGGGTGGTATTAGACATTGAAGATCCATCCGAAGAAAGTGAGGATGAATACTATACCCTTGAAGAGCTGGACAACTTAGAAGACAAGTCATATGCTTGTATTGCTCGAGAATTTGCTCATATCAGCTTCAGGAAGCAAAGAAGTGGTAAAGGACGATTTGGTAGTTCTTTCAGCCGAAGAGGCAGGAGAGGCAGTAGTGTAAGTGGTAGTGGAAGTTACAGCGGTCGGAGTAGCACATCTGGTAGTGGCTACAGACCTAACCTGGTAGACAAGAACAAGTTCAGATGCTACAACTGCAATGAATTGGGGCACTTCGCAACAGAGTGCAAGAAGCCCAAGTACGTTCATCCCAAGGAATCCTATGCTGATTTGAAAAAGAAATATGATGCCTTGGTTAGCAAGCAACAGAAGGGAAGCCGGGCGTATGTTGTGACTGAAGGGAAGGGTTGGGACGAGTCTGATGAAGATGAAGATCAGGAGCTATGCAACTTTGCTTTAATGGCAAAATCTTCAGAACAATCAGAGGTACCAATTCTAACCGTAAATGAAATGTCTATTCCTGAGTACCAAAATGAATTAGCTGCCATGACTAAAGATATGTACAATCTCCAACTTAATCTAATTGCTGTTAATGAGGAAAATGCTAAACTCTCCCTTAAGAATAGACTTCTCGAGGCCAGGGTAGAGGAATTAGAATCAGGAGAAAGTAAGGAAAGGCAGTTAATGAATCAGGTAAATGTTTTAGAACACAAGCTTAAGATTAGGGAAGACCTTAACGAAGAACTTAAAAATGAATTAGCTGAGCTTAAAGTAACATGTAAATCTTTTGAAGAAGCCGCTAATAAAGTTTTCGTAGAAAGGGACATGTACATGAAACTGGCAGGCAAGAGCAAAAATGAAAAAGTTAACATAGGACTTGACTACACACAGAAAAAGAAAAATAGGGCTGCTGAGTTGTTAGAGCCAGTGTTAGTCAAAGAAAATGTGCCTGAGGTTTTAATGGATGTAAGAAAACCTATCTTTAAACATTTTGAGCCTAGGACCATAGATCCTGTTGCTACTGAAATTGAACATGAGATTAAAATTGAAAGAGATTCAGAAGAAAAAGTAGTAGAACCTACAACTTCTAAAAGAGCTAGTAAGATTGCTTATGCTAAGAGAGGTGTAGGAACCAAGGAGGCTAAGACGGTGTCATATAAACAATGGGTAGCAGGGTCAGACCAAATGAAAGCACCTGTAAAGGCAGTTAAAACTGAACCTGCATCTGTATCTACATCTACACGAGCTAGAAAAGCATGCTATATCTGTAATCAAACTGATCATTTGTCTTACTATTGCCCGTTCTATGTAGAGGAAGAAAAATCTGTTGGTTGTAATACCATGCCTGCAACTACTGCTTTGCCTAACATGCATGCAAATCATGCTAAATGCAATCATCCTAATTGTATGCCATGTGCTGTAAACATCATGCATGCTTATTTTAATTTAATGAATACTGCTAGTGCATCTGTTGAACATACATCTAGTAGTGGTAAGAAAAAGCATGTGGGGTCAAAAACTAAGACTTCAAGTCCTCCTAAAGTTAGGAGTGACCAGTCTACTTCCAAACATGACAAACCAGTCAAGGTTGACAAGGGAAAAGACAAAGTCAACATGAATGCCCCTGATGGCATCAAGGCAAAGCCTTCTGTATCTGAAAAGAAAAAGGAAATTATTGATGCCGGGCCCAAACATCATTGGGTTCCGAAGAACACCTAACCTTTCTGGATTTGCAGGGCAGTGTACAGGAAAAGAGTAAAGTCATATGGGTGCTGGACAGTGGAGCATCGAGGCATATGACCGGCAATAAGTCCCTGCTAACAGATTTGGTGTTGAGAGCCGGCTCCGTGGTTACTTTTGGAGATAACAGCAAAGGTTACACCAGGGGATATGGCAAGATCGTTTGTGGAAATGTTATCATTGAGGATGTATCTTTTGTGGAAGGATTGCGACATAATCTTCTCAGCGTTAGTCAGTTCACCGACAAGGGTTTTGACGTCAACTTTGGGAAGCATGATTGTTCGATTCGAAGCAAAAAGGATGGAAGCCTTGCTCTCAAAGGAGTAAGGAAGTCAAATTTGTTCATAGCTGACATGAATTCTGCTGATCAGTCTGAAGTCACGTGTTTCTACAGCAAGGCTTCTGCTGATGAAAGTTGGCTATGGCATAAAAGATTATCTCACCTGAACTTTAAAGCAATGAATAATCTCGTAAGAAGAGAATTGGTGAGAGGGCTGCCGCAGATGGAGTTCACTCCAGATGGACTCTGCGAAGCATGTGAGATGGGAAAATCAAAAAGAGCCTCGCATAAGGATAAACAAGTGAATAGCATTACCGAGCCCCTACAACTCCTTCACATGGATTTGTTTGGACCTGTTAATGTTATGTCAATGTCAAGGAAAAGATATGCGCTGGTAATTGTCGATGACTTTTCCAAATACACATGGGTGAAGTTTGTGACATCGAAAGATGAAGTGCCACATGAGATCATTAGACATGTACTGGTAATTGAAAACGTAGCAAGTCTGACTGTGAAGACTATCCGATCCGACAATGGGACAGAATTCAAGAACTCAGTGTTAATCGATTTCTGCATATCTAAAGGGATCAGACGACAGTATTCAGCACCGAGAACACCACAGCAAAATGGGGTGGTAGAAAGGAAGAACAGGACACTAGTTGAAGCAGCTAGGACAATGCTGTATGAGTCAAAACTTCCTTTATATTTTTGGGCTGAAGCAGTTAACACGGCTTGTTATACACAGAACAGAACCCTGATTATAAAGGACCATAATGAGACGCCGTATTACATGATGAATAAACGAAAACCATCTATCAAGTACTTTCACGTATTTGGTGCCAAATGCTTTGTGTTAAGAGACAATGCACAACTTGGAAAGTTTGATGCCAAAGCAGATGAAGGGTTTTTCATTGGATATTCTCTTGAAGTAGTAGCAGCGTACAGGGTGTTTGTGCTTAATGATCGCAAGGTGGTTGAAAGCCTTAATGTCACATTCGACGACTCAAGGCTCCCTTCTATACAAAAAGAAGATAGTGAGCCTACTTCCCTAAGATTTGAAAATATGGATGTTGATGAAGTGGATACAGTTCCTGAGTCAGTAGTGCAGGGTAGTGATCCAACTATAAATAATGAAATTAATCAAGAGTCTAGTGTTTCGCAAACTCAAAACACTAGGACTGAGGGATCACCTTCCGTCAGACCTGGTACTAACTCAGGGGGAGTCAGTATGCACTCAGGGGGAGCAGCTCACTCAGGTGGAGCCAGTACTAGCTCAAGGGAAGCTAGTGAAAGTGCTTCTAGACTAAGTCATCTTCACTTACAAGATCAAGCTGAATCATCAAGAACATTTGCTAGGGATCGCACTTGGAACAAGGACCATCCGTTCGAGCTAATTATTGGTGATCCAGAGGCCGGAGTGACTACTAGAGGAAAAGCTAGAGCTGAAATTGCCACTGAGAATGAATGTCTATATTCAGTGTTCCTTTCCCAGATAGAACCTAAAGTGGTGGAAGAAGCTCTAGATGACGCTGATTGGGTGATTGCTATGCAAGAGGAACTCAATCAGTTTGAAAGGCAGAAGGTGTGGAAGCTGGTACCCAGACCAAAGAATAGATCTGTCGTTGGGACAAAATGGGTATTCAGGAACAAGCTGGATGAAGACGGACGTGTAACACGAAATAAAGCTCGCCTGGTTGCTAAGGGTTATACTCAAAGAGAAGGAATTGATTATGATGAAACCTATGCACCAGTAGCAAGGCTAGAGGCAGTAAGGATGTTCTTGGCATTCGCAGCACATCATGGTTTTAAAGTCTATCAAATGGATGTCAAGAGTGCATTCTTAAACGGTGAACTGGATGAAGAGGTGTATGTCGAGCAACCTCCCGGGTTTATCGATATCAAATATTGTGGTTATGTTTATCGACTCTTCAAATCAGTATATGGCCTTAAGCAGTCTCCGCGGAAGTGGTATGAAACTCTGTCAGACTTCTTACTAGAAAGTGGTTTTACAAGAGGAGTAATCGACAAGACGCTTTTCTACAAGAAATGCAAAGATGATCTAATAATAGTGCAAGTATATGTGGATGACATTATCTTTGGGTCTGCAAATGAGAAGCTGTGTGCTAAATTCGCTAAGTTAATGCAATCAAGGTATGAGATGAGCATGATGGGAGAGCTGACGTTCTTTCTGGGCATTCAAGTTAGTCAGAAGAAGGACGGGATATTTATCTGCCAGACCAAGTACATTCATGATCTATTGAAGAAGTATGGTCTCCAAGATGTATCACAAGCAAAGACTCCTATGGCAACAGCCACGAAACTTGACGAGGACAAATCGGGTAAACCTGTAGACATCTCAAGCTATCGAGGTATGATCGGCTCACTTTTGTATTTAACTGCTAGTAGACCTGATATTATGTTCTCTACATGCTTATGTGCAAGGTTCCAAGCGGATCCTAGAGAGTCACATCTCATAGCCGTAAAGCGCATTTTTAGGTATCTCAAGGGAACATCAAATCTCGGGATTTGGTACCCAAGAGATACAGGGTTTAATCTTGTTGGCTATTCGGATTCAGATTACGCAGGTTGTAGAATAGATAGGAAGAGTACTTCAGGAAGCTGTCAGTTCCTTGGAAGAAGGTTGGTGTCTTGGCAAAGCAAGAAACAACACACAGTATCTACCTCGACAGCTGAAGCAGAATATATTGCTGCTGGAAGCTGTGTGGCCCAGATACTGTGGATGAAGAACCAACTCAAGGACTACGGTGTGGAAGTATCTAAGATTCCTATCATGTGTGACAACACAAGTGCTATTGCAATGACCAACAATCCTGTGGATCACTCAAGGACCAAGCATATTGACATCAGGTATCATTTTATTAGAGAGCATGTAGAAAATGGAACTGTAGAGTTGCATTTTGTGTCTACTGAACGTCAAATAGCAGATATATTCACTAAACCCCTAGACGAATCAACATTTTCTAGATTGGTTGGTGAATTAGGGATGCTTAACACCTGTTAGTTTTGCTACCTATCTGTTATAATTCAGCTTGTGTACATATTATTGTTATTCATGAATATTCATAATTAATAATGTGTACTTAACTTCATAAATGTATGTGTTGCATATCATAAGGAGTTAGAAAGTTTCATGACATTAATCTTGTGCTGATCTGTATATCATTATGGTTAGTGTCTAAATGAAGTAATGAGAAATTTTCTATGGCAAATCTCGATCTATCCACATCAAGATCGACATCGAGATGTAGATCGAGATGCGGATCGAGATCGACATCCAGATCGACATCGAGATGTAGATCGAGATGCGGATCGAGATCGACATCTAGATCGACATCTAGATGAGGATCGAGATGCGGATCGAGATCGACATCTAGATCGACATCTAGATGAGGATCGAGATGCGGATCTCGAGATCGAGATGTGACGTGTCTTTTCAGTCATTTTTTTTTGGCGTGCAGGTATATATTATAGCATTAAAAAGGCTGTTCATTATTTACATTAACTTTCTTTCTCTCCAAAAGCTTAAGCTCTTCATATACACTCGCGTATACATACATTACATCAAGTTTTCTTGTGATTTTCTTAAACAAAAATCACTAACTGTTACTTAAAAGCATCAATAACTAAAACGAAACTCTGCTAAAATTTTGTTTACAACTGTTGAACTTCTTGCGTTGTTTTTATCGTTATTACTGTTCTTGTAATTAGTTCTTTAGTTTTCTTCTTCATTCGAGTGAGTTTGGTTTTTGTTTCGTGCTTTCTTATTCTTAAGTACTTTTGTGTTCTTGAGCAAAATAGTTGTGAGTACTACTGGTTAATCCTTAAAGTGCAACTTTACCGCCGTGTTTGTGGTTTTTCTGGAAAAATAATTTATTTTGTAACGGCTGTTCACTTTAATTTTCGAAAACTCAACCGTCAATCATTAGTGGGGAGTTAAGTGGTCATTAGTGGGCAGTTAATTTGTTTTAATTTGTGTCACTAATTACGTGGGGTAATTAGTGGGGTTCGTGTACGTTTTTTTGTTGTTTAAATTTAGAACTTGTTCTCTAAAGATTTCCATTGCCAAACCATTTCAGAACATTTCTTTTCTCAAACACAACTTTAAAATGGCAAACCCAAATTTCACAATTCCCAAGACCAACTTTGTTAATCTCTCTGCTGATCGAGCAACTGGTAGATTTATTCACTATCAGTTCTGGATTGAATCCCTCAACAACACATCAATCATAAGTCACGCGTTAACCGCCTCTCCCATCCTGAATGTCGAAGCCCTTCAAGCTGCTTACTCTACACTAGAGATTCAGGGTGGAAAAGCCAATCCAACAGGACTATCCTTTACTATTGGTGGTGTCAAATATGAAGTCAGTCTGCGGAAGTTCAATGAGTTACTCGGGCTTCCTACAGAAGATTATGCTCCGGAACCCACTATGGAGGATATGTTGCAATTATTCACGGAGATAGGTTGTCGCCCTCCCACGGGTCCTATCAAGGTAACAAAGGTTAACACCGGTATGCTACCAGCTGAGTGGGATTATGTAGTTCAGGCCATTCAGCGCTGCATGTTCCCAAAAGACAAAGACTACAGGCCAATGAACAACAGCTGCCGGGTAATACTATATGGAGTGGCAAACAACAGGAGAGTGAATGTGGGCAAACATCTGTTGATTCAGTTACATGAGAGGTGGGCATTGGAGAAAAATGCCTCAAGGAATCCAGAAGATGGTCCAGTCAAATGCTGGATGCCAAGATTTCTTCAGATTGTTCTGGATGACGTCCTTTCAGAGGAACACAGAAGAATATTTCAAGGCTCTGAAAGGATGGCATGTTTTGATATGACTCTAAAGAGTATCTCCACCATGGAAACCCAGCAAAAGTCAAGACTTTTTGAGTTGCGCCTGACTCCGTACTTCCAGGATCTGCAAGATGAGTATGCTAGGAGGCATGTTTCTCAGTTTACTGCAGTAGAAGCTGAGAGTAGCGGTAACGAAGCTGAAGGTGGAGATCCAGTGCCTAGAACTTTGGAACAAGCAAGAATGGATGTTGATATGGCCGAGGCAAATGTTGCAGAAGCTGGCGCTGACAAGGATGACGATCTTCTTAGTCAGGTACCTATTCTTGCTAATCTTGATCAATCATCAATTCAACCTGTTTTCTACAGCCGTGGGCCTGAAAACCCCCAGGCTCTATCCCAGGCTGCAAGCCCTTCTGTTCATAAACGTTCAGCCAGCCCTAAAACTGGTGATAAAAGGAAGGCAAGCTTATCTGAGTCGAGTGATTCGAGTGGAGGGAGTGTAGGAGTTGAGAGAGTAGTCACTTCAGCAGCTCTGCCACCTTCAAAGAAGCAAAAGGTGGATTCAAACCCAGTGGCAACTGCACAACCTGTTAAGGCTAGTTCACCTCTCACAGCCACCACACCTCACGCTGGTGGCTCTCCTCTCCAAATCATTTCAACACATTCGCACTCGCCTAGGCATGTTGGTGAGAGTCAAGAAGGGGGTCCAGCTCAACAGCCAATAGGAGCTGGCCCTACCTTCCCTGAGTTGTCCGCTCAGGGCTCTTTGAGCAATTTCTCGGAAGGGGAATGGCAAACTGAGACTAGCACTTCTGATACTAGTATCTCAGGCAGTTTTAATGAGGAAGAGTCTGTCGAATCCAGTACGGATGACGCTTCCTCATCTAAATCAGAAAACAAGTTGCTTGCAGAGCAACGACATCTGGTGACTGGTGGGTCTACGCCTCCAGAACAGCCCAGCGAACCAGAAAAGGTTCTAAGTGAACAAGGGGATGACATGGTCATAACGTCATCTCCTGTCGTAGACACAGCGCTTAAAGGCTCAGTCTCACTGACCGATATCGCCGACCAACTCACCGCTAGTCCCCAGCGATTAGTGGATGAGGCTCTAGTACTGTTAGGCTCTAAACACGAGGGAGAGACAGGGAGAGTAGATCCCTTCTTTTTAGGGATCTTGAGTGAAACAGAACCCGGCGAGAGTAAACAGTCTAACCCAAGCCAAACACCGTCCCCCAAATTGCAGGATCTAGTGAAGAAAGTGGAGGCTTTGGAGGCTGGAGTTGCCGGTGTTACTGCTGCTGTCTCTTCTCACTCTGGAAGATTGGAGGTTGGAGCTCAGTTCATGGAGAACCTGATTGCCGTCCAAAATCAGATGATTGACAAGATAAACAATCTCGGATTGGCACAGGTGGAGGTCGGGAGGTCAGTAGATGATGTCACTTATGGCATGTCTCAGGTTTGGACGAAACTGCATGAACTACTTGATGCTGTCTTTGGACGTAACAAGGATGGACCTGGTCCTTCAACTGGTGGTGGTGGTGACGATAATAATGATGATGATGCTCCTGATGAGGATAACACACCTAAGGGGGAGAAAGAGGATCAGGGTCTGAAAAAGCTGACTAGTAAGGGTCCGGTGATCGAGTCCTCAAACAAATCTGGTGAAAAGGTGGAGGAGGCTCAACCGGCTCTTAAGGACAAAGGCAAGCAGAAGATGGTAGCTGAAGAAGAAGCTGAGAAAGAAACACCTCTTGTTGATACATTTATGGGAGACTTTATTGAAGATTCTGATGATGACGAGATGGATGTAGAAGCCTTAGTGGCAAGGAGGTCGAGACTCGAGCAACGAGCAAGAGAATGGGAACAAGAAAGAGGTCTAAATCCTGGCGGATCTGGCGCAGGAGTTGCAGGTGATGCAGGAGACCACTCGGTTGCTGACGAGCATGTTCCAGAAGAAGAAGTTGATGAAGCGGAGATGCAAGGAGAGATTTTCAGGGAAGCCAGAGAAAGAGTAAATGAAGAAACTCTACAAGGGATAGTTGAAAAAGAACTAATGGCAAAGGAGAAGAGAGCGGCTCAGAAAACTCAGCATGAGTTTGAAATGAAAAAGATCAATGATCCTAAGGTCCAGGCTGACATAAGGAGGGAAGGTCCCGAGTGGGACAAGGCTAGAGAAGCCTTAGCTGGACCAAGAGCCTATGCTCATGACTCAGAAAGATTGAGCTTTCTTCTTCATAAGCTAGAAAATCTAAACCCTGGGCTGCTGAATTATCTAAATTGCATAAGACAGGGATGCACCTCCGTACAAGTCATATTCAAGGAGAAGGCATGGAATCTGATGATCACTTGGACACCCATAACAAAAATCGGGCCGTGTATGGTCGATGAAGCTTTCTTCCATGAAAGGGGTGCAAGTGAACTGGTAGAATTCGCTCACAAGGTAGACACCTCTGTCAAGACTGGAGTGCTGTTTAAGGAGAAATTGTTGAAGATGGCTGAAGACAGAGGGGTTGACATCATTCTAAATCCCTACCAGATCAGATATGTCCATGACAAGGTCTTGAGGATCGTAAATCTGCATGATTCGAAACTAACTCCGAGCGGAAATGTGCTGAAGGCAGTTGCAAAGCTAGTTCTCTCTAAGGGTTTTCTAACAAAGGAAAAGAAGCTGGTGGCTAAGGACTTGGAGAAGCTGATAAGAAGGCAAGATTCTAGATACAAGTTGCCTGAAGCTACACTACCAGTGGTTAAGAAGGAACCTGAAGACTATGCATTCGAGCTGCAAAACGAGGCAATAAGAGAGCATGTGCAAAGATACGGAGATCCAAGGATAGACATTCCAGAAGAAGGGGAAATAAGAAAGGAAGCTAGTGCAGTGGTTAGTGCAAATGTCAAGTTTGTCAAGAGCAAAGCTGAGAATGAGAATGATCTGCTGATCTATACAGACAAGCATAAGGTGGAAACCATCATTGAAATCAAGTACGACATCTTTGCAGAACACAGTCATGAAACACTGTGTAGTATAAGAGAATTGATTGAGGAGATGGATGATATTGACGAGTTTGATCAGGATTATCTGAGGGTCACGTTTGATAACTTCTGTAAGAGAAGACAACAACTTGATATTCAGAGGCTACAGCAATGCACCACCGCTATTGTCATTGGATACCCTAAGCAGCTGGTCATACGGAAGAAAGGGGAAAAGGGGTACCCTGACAAAGTCACAAAGCTGAGGTTTGAAGACATTCCCACGAAGCTTACCACTCGCAGCATGGTTGAAAGGTGGTTGAGGTTGTTTCGAAATTACAAGATCAGAAATCATGTGGAAGCAGAAGGACTTAATCTTCTCAAGAAAAGAATGGATGAAGTCTGCAACCCCGAGTTCATGAAGAAAGAAAAAGCAGCCAAGAAGAAAGCTCGTGAGGAAGAGGAGCGCAAGAAATAAAAGTTTTAAAGTATCATGCTTGTAATGTTTCTTTGCGTTGTAATTTGTTTTCTTGTTTTCCTGCATTGTAAAAATATATTATCTGTTTTCTTGTGTAGTGTAAGGTAGAAGTTAGTTAGCTAAGTGTCTTGAAACTGGTTTATATTAGGCATCAATTATTTCGCGAAGTTCGGCGGTGGTAATACTGCTAAAAGGACTTCAGAAGGATAATTGATGATTGAGTGGACCGTGCTCTTAAAGTACTTAGAGAAAATCTCTAGAAGAGCATGAAGCCATTTAATCGAGCCAACAGGTGTCCAATTTTGGCACTTGAAGTATCAGTAATAGACATGAAGTTAATTAATCAAGCCAAGCATTATGCAAGTTGACATGATCTTTTATGAATGTTATTTTATCTTTTTCAGTCCCTGTTTAGTTGAGTTATCCTCATTGTGAATTTGGTTGTCATTGTTAGACAATCAAATAGGGGGAGATTGAAAGGCATAGGTGTACTAACTTGTAACACTTAATTATTTTGTAACTCAACTAAGTAAAAGATAAAACAACAGCAAAACAAGAGAAACTGAAGAAGCACATGGAATCAATCAACTGAAGAAATGGTAATGATACTTGGTAACTACAAGTAACTAATTTGGTTAATCAAGGATGCATAAGTGAGAAGAAGTTCAATCTGAGTATTGCTCATGCCCTAACTTATCTAATGGAGAATCAAATTAATGTCAAGGAAGTATCAAGAAGGCCAAAGTGATTTCATGTAATGTATATCAACATCTGGATAATGTAAAGGTTAATCAACAAATGAGAACTGACATTCAGAAGCAAGAACCCCTACAAGACTAGTCACTTATGAACCAGACCATTGCATCAAGTGTCAGGACATTGGAGGCAAGTTCGTGTCAGTAATAGAAGATCTCATTTGAATTGAGTGAGGAAAAGAAATTGAAGAAGCTAAGGAAACTTGCTCACAAAGGTTAATTCTCAATTAGTCACTAAAGAAGGTCAACATTGGATGTGTGCATATTTGCCAAGGCAAATGTCGATCCACAGCAGATCGAGATGCGGATCGAGATTTACAAGTGAAGTAAAACTCTGCAAAGGCAAATCTCGATCCAGGCGATAGATCGAGATCGAGATCCTCATAGATCGAGATCGAGATTCTCCCAGATCGAGATCGAGATTTTCACAGATCGAGATCGAGATCCTCATAGATCGAGATCGAGATTCTCCCAGATCGAGATCGAGATTTTCACAGATCGAGATCGAGATGGGTCCAGGCGAAGATCGAGATGCGGGTAGAAATGTAACATTTAATGTTCAAGGGACAAGTGGCTTATTGTGAACGGTTGATCCAGAGTTGTTGGGAAAGTACTTTTTGTTGTCGAAGTCCTGATTGGGCCACGTACACAAAAAGGACAAGATCAAGACTACATGACATTATAAAAGCAGCACTTTGTTTTTATTTTTAGTAGTAACTTGTATCTCTGTATTTTCAACGATAATTTTTTAAGAGAGAGCATTTACTGTAAAACAAAAAGTGAGAGAGAGAGGATCAGTTGAATCTAGCTTTAATTGCTGTATTTATTGTTCAACTGATCATGATGCTTTTATGAATGTTGTAGCAAATCCATCAATGAATATAATGATATATTCTTGAAATTCTGAGTCATCATTTATTGCTTGCACATTGTTTATTCTCTCATAAATTTTAAACAGTTGTATTCACCCCCCCCCCCTCTACAACACTTTGGACCTAACAAGATGGATGCAACAAAATCAAACATATCTATTACCATTACCAATAAAGAACTAAGAGGTCTCTGATTTATGGACCTCATCTTACCACAGTAAATTACATATCAAACATTAAGCATAGACAACAGTTCTTTAAACTTGATTCGTAAATTTGTTTGCTCAATAGGCCCCAAATCTATAATAGTATGTATTTTAGCATTATTTACATGTCTACTAAACCTTATATGTTAAGCATTCAATTTTCTGATTATATACTTAATTGTGATCCGACTTCAACCTTCTCTCTCTAAGTACATGCATCCTGCATCATCTACACACCCCAACAGGCCAATGCTCAATGCTGCAGTATGGTACCTTAATATTTTTCTCTTCTTATTCTTTTGAAATATTACTTCCCATCCTCCCCCAGGGTAGAAAACATTCAATGCAGTTGTATAATTTTAATATATCATTTGCTCTAACACACAACCTCGCATTATTTCACTAATAGGTAAAGTTAAAAAGTATAAGGGACTCTGTATCTGATACCATTTGATTAAAGATACTGTATAAAAGTACTGGGGATTTTGTATCTGATACCACTTGATTAAAGATAATGTATATATAAATGAGATAAGTACCTATCAGACATGGGATCGGTCAAAAACCAAAGCATAGTTTGGTAGCATAGTGTACCAAACTTTGGCATCAACCGATAATGATTAAAATTTGATTAGTAATAAATCTTACAATATAATATATAAAGATTCCAATATACTGAGACACACATTTACTTAGAGAATGAAAATAGTCCTAATCAATATCCACTTCCTAATACTTACGTACTAGCATAATTAATGAAGAAAATAACGCTTTTTTGTGAATTTATTACCATAAATCATAGTTCATAAATATTACTGACAACTTACTAAATATATTTAAACTGCATAACAAATTACAATTAACTTTAAGTACTTTATCTATGCTTTACCACTACCATGGTGACCAACAAAAAAAACCTGGTGTTTCTAACGATTGTACAAAAACAAAATCAGAATATCAATAACAAAATGGAAAATCAGGTCCATCCTTGGCTAGTGGATTCCTTGAGTAATTGTTAATGAAACTATTGGGACTTTTCTTTACAAGCACTATTAACGGAGTTGATACATTGGACTTGTACAAGTAAATATTATTTACCCACTGCAGGAAAACTGCAATTATTTAATGATATATGTTACATCACATGTAACAGCCCCAAGTATATAAACATTACTAAAAAGCGTTAACTGAGAAAATAAAACAAAAATAACTTTTGGAAAGTTGTTCTGTTTGCCACTCGAGGTTCTCAAATTATGGACACATACACACACGCGTACACACACAAGCAAGGATACTTGTAATATTCTCGTAATGAACTTCCTAAGTGCCAGACCAATATAGAAGTATAAATAACAAAGTGCCATTCACAAATTCACACAGCAACAGGCTAGAAGTTTCCTATTTATTTTTAAAACTAATTATAAGAACTTTAGAAGGGAAAAGTCTCTATCCCATTGATGAATAATTTTTAATATATACCACGATACAAGATGATATCTGCCCCAAAGATACATCTGACAGCCAGATCTTCAGCCTAAAATAGCTCCATAAATCCGAAATATGGAAAGGTAATTATCAACATACAGTATATGGAACAGTAATATAAAATATGGACAGCTAATTGCAATTATACCCTAATTTTGAAACTTATATATCTGCAGACCATAAAATCTGGACTAATGATTTCAGAGTCCCCACTCCCCACACTATTTCGGAACTTTGTTACATGCATCGAACGTCTAGACCATTAATTTGTCTTCTGAAGTCTTGTAAATCAGAAAGAGATTACTAAGAAAAAGAAAACAGATAGCAGAAGCTATTTACTTAACAATAAACTCAACTTGTTTGTAGATGACTGCTAATGCAAAGATTGTGCACACGTTCACTAAATTAGACTGGAGCATAATTTATTAGTTTGCCAAAAAAATGCATGTTGCATTAATTGTAAAATCACAAAAAATTACTTTACAACTAGAAGTCCTCAAAAGCATCCAGAACAATGCAACAAAAATTATTACCAGAACGGAAAAGAAATGCTTTCTACATTTTATCGGAAGCATATAAATATAAGAACTGGATGAAATTGCAAGAAAAAACTCTAACAAACTAGCCATCGACGAACTAAAACAAATAAAAAACAAAAGACCAAACACCCCTCCCCCCCCCCCCCCCAAAAAAAAAAAAAACACTCACACACAAAAAGGTGGCCATACAGATACTAACAAAACTACCAGAAATTGACATCATTATAAACAGCAAATACACAATACTAACAAAATCAATAAACTAATTTAGCATACCAAATGTTGTCCAGCCAAGACCCTGTAACTATGCAAGTACTTGTGAGCACCGTCATCACGAATGTTTCCCTCTTGAAGAAGAATGCTTTTAGAATCACTTTGAACTGGCTGTTGAACAAAATCATCCAAGAAGTCAAGCAAGTCACCTCGTTCATGCACATCATCTCTCAATACAGGTGGAGAAATGGATTCATAAAATCCATCTCCACCAGATAAAAGGTCCACCGTTAAGTTGTCAGATTTATGAGGTTGTGGAGGCGGTAACATTTTCTCATTACATATATCAGCACTAAAAGGATTGGTCTCAGTACTATACAAATTAGCATCCCCTGAATTCTTCTGGGTGCCTTCACATAACCTTGCACCAGGACCTTCATGACTGAATATGCCTCTCCATGGAAGAGAAACTCCAAGTATCTCAATCTACCAAACAGCAAGAAAAATATAAACTTATAACCAAACTTAGTGTGGGAGATTAAAGTGAACAATAGGACTAGTAGTGAACATATAGTAATTAATTGTAATTGATCGGAGATTTTAGTTATATTAAGTAGATTGTGAGGAATGTTTAATATTGTAGTAGTAGAATAATAAAAGGATGATTTTACTTATTTTGCAAGTTTGCTTACTACCAAGTTCTTGAATTTCTATATAAACTCTTGTAATACTCGTTATTAATCAAATTATGAATATTTTAAATTGATGTTTTTTGGATAAATTTAAGGATTTATTTGTGACTTTGCCACTCTTCTGTGGAGAGGTTTTATAACAATTTTAACCCTTTTGTTAGCACCGTCCAACATCAACATTGGTGGATGGAGTGAGGAGCGGAGGCCGGCTAAGGACATGGTATCAGCAGTTCAAGCTATATTTGAAGGCCTTAAATCTCGCCAAGGACATATGACGTTAGACAGGAGTGTGTGGCAACATAAGACTAGAGTAGCATACTATCCCAGACTTTTCTGTTGGGAGGTGATACTCTTCAGTAGGGAGTTCTTGGGGTTTGGTGGGGCAGGGTGCTTTAGACTTTATTTAATTTTGCCCGATCTTTTTTGTATGCCTATTTGTTTCTTTATTTTTATTATGTATTGATATTTTGGGATTGATATATTTTGTCTCACCCCTCTATATAATGCTTTTTTTGTACCTATTTTCTCGTCATTTTTATAATGCTCTTATTACTGCATACTGCTACTGCTTTTACTGCACAATTTTACAGCTTTTACTACTCCTTTTGCCCCTCGAACCAAGTTTGCCTACATCTTTACCCTCCATAGACTAAGCTCTATGATCAGGAAAAACTGAGGAGGTATAAGAGAATGACGCATTAGCTTAGGTGAAAGACGTAAACTCATCAAGAAGGTAAGGGTTTTACTAATTCACTAATTTATGAATATCCCTCAGCAGTATAAATTTGCGCCCAGGCTTCAACTCACCCCAGAAACACATGTTTAAATTTTGTTCTCCATTTGTCCCTGATCATTGAACCATGGTTACAAGAACACCCACATACTCATGTCAGTTAAAAAGTGTTCATTGGTCAAACACAATTTTATTCTATATCCTCTGCATGTATGGAAAACTAGCAGAAGCTAAATATCCCTATATAATACGGATACTGGAAGCCAAAATTATGTATATGTATGTGTATGTGTATGTGTATGTGTATGTGTATGTGTATGTGTATGTGTATGTGTATGTGTATGTGTATGTGTATGTGTATGTGTATGTGTATGTGTATGTGTATGTGTATGTGTATGTGTATGTGTATGTGTATGTGTATGAGAGAGAGAGAAAATTATGACTTGTGAGATATCCAAATTAGGCAATATGAAAAACAGATATACTTGTACCTCACCGAGAGTGATTGGCCTTCCAGATACAGCAGGATAGAACGTAAGTGCAACAACTCGAGTAAGAAAATCTAGTTCTCCTTCAAGCTCTTCAAACTCATATAACAAAGAAAGGACTGGTGCATCTTGGCCATTTAAACGAGCACCAGCTCCGGTGACAGCCATATCCTCGGCTCTAATAGGTCCTGTTAAGGGTATTACTATGTTTGTGCCATTCACACATCGAGGTATAGAAGCTCCCTGCAGAGAAAAACCAACAGTTACAAGAATTCAAACAGTACTTGGATGCAAAGAAGCAGATTCCCTTCTTTTTCAAGTTTTTAAAAATGCATAGTAAAATAAAAACCTTTAGAAAAGTGTACAAGTATGTAAAATATTCCATACACAGGATGTAACAAACGTAAGGCATGTCCCTATAAAGACATCACACATTCCAAAACGAGTAGTGTGAGAATTGGAAGGTTTTCCCTCAGTATAATATCACTCCCTTTCCACTAATCCACGATTGTATACAGTAGACCATCTTTCCCTGACTACAACTCAAAACTACCTCACCTCCTAGAGGGTGATGAACTTTTACAACTATTATGATAATAGTTGACGTGAAACAGAAACTAAGACTTCAACAAGTTTACTTCAGAAATTAAAGGCCAGATATGTGAAACAAAAAACTTTATAATGGCTCCGTTTGTTTATAAGGAATGGAATATAGAAGCAAATGGATGAAAAATAGAAATATAATTAGAGGTGAAAGATAATGATTATAGTGGAAGTATGGTAAAACAAAAGGTCTATTATATGATATGGCTTGTGAAGGATACGAGTAAAGGAAGGATTCATTGTTTTATTTATAAATTGCCAAATTGGTGAGAATCCAACTTTAATTTAGAGCATCTCCAAGAGTCTCCTAGTTGGCTCCTAAATATAATATAACAATTAAGCTCCTAGTAAGTTAGTACATTATTAAGAGTGTCAACTCCAACAATACTCTTTATATCTCCTTTCTATTTTATTTTTTATTCATATATGGACCCCACTATGACAAAAAGAGAGGGAAAGTGAAATAAAAGAGAGAAAAATAATGGATGTTTTGGAGGGAATGAATATTTTATTCATATAGTCATGTAGTGGCTCCTAAATTAGAGGAGAGAGAAGAGGATCCTAAGATTATTAAGAGCCACTAGGAGTCTCTTGGAGCTCTATTTTTTGTTAGGCTCTTTCTATTTTGATTTAGGAGCTTGTTTAGAGAGCCTCTTGGAGATACTCTTATATTTTAAAGAAATTGGTATAGGAACGAATGACAATAATTAATACATCCCAACAAAACAGTATAAAATTACATCCCTCCCAACCAAACAGACTCTTGATACTATTCGTCACCTCTTTCCCATTGTGAGAAAACATAAACAACTGATGTACTTCTGATTTAACATTCACATCAAAGAAAATACCACCACCTGAAACTGCCGTCACCAACACGTAAGAAAGAAGCAGGATGGAAAACTCTGGAAGCTCTTATGCATTTTTATAGTAACCATAACAATGGGACGTTCATAAGTGTATAAAACAACCTCCCGCCTATTTATATGTGAAACTCTCTAAGCATAACAAAATCATGGAGACATTGTAGGGATTAGATTTTATTTGATTTTGTTTGTTATAATGAGAATCGGGTATGATAGGCCAGAGACCTCTATTTATCTTATTTTTGTAGATTGATGAGAGATTCTCTCCACTAGTTTAATTAGCGTAATCAGGACCTGATTGTATGCCTTGACTATAGCACTCAGTCTCCTACATAGGTATCTCCAATATTACTTGGAAAAATAAGAGAACTAAGAAAGTTTGCATTATGTGCCATGTTATATTCTAGATAAGTCAATGTTCATGGAAAAATTTTAACAACTTCCTCCCTCTTTACAAGCCAATGAATCACAATTTTTCAGAGTTCCTCGGAGGAAGCAACAGAAGATGAAGCATAGCAAACAATAATTATGATTCCAGAAAAGAAAAACATGTGCTTTTCCATAATCAGATAAACATGTTGAGCAGAAAACGCCAAAAGAAAAGACCATTCCAAACCCCTCACCACACTCACAAAGACGAGGAAAATACCCTCACCGCCACCAAACAAAAGAAACAATGATATCTAAATCCATTCCCCCAAAGAAACTCGTACCAAGGCAAATTTTCAGGCAACTCGTGCAGAACAGAAATGAACAAGAAATTATGGAAGAGTGGTAAGTGAAAATGATAAATTATATCGAATCAACTCTCAGAAAGAAATTACCTCAAAGATTCCTGTAATTGTAGAAGCATGGAGATTATAAATTGCGATAACTAGCAAGCAATATTAAATTCAATAAACAATAGTCTCTTACATATGATAGGAATACATGACAATTTGTAGATAATAAAACCTGATGTTTTAGTGGAAGAATAAGAAAATTCTATTAAAAAAATTAATATAATTCTTGCAAAATAAATAAAATAACTAAATCAATAATTTACATCCTAAATCTCCCCTTCTAGTACTTCTATATAGAAAAATTAATAACAATAAATGGATGACAACATACTGTCTTAAATTTTATTTGCATCCACTATCAGCAATCTACAACATGCAGGAACAGCCAGCAATCCAGAGCACATAGAAGAGAACAATAGTAACCACAAATCGAATAAAAGCAATCTACTACTTCAGTCCTTCCAACACTCACAAATTACTAATTCCTCCTGCTTCAGAATTTCCTTATCTTCCAAGTCCTAACCGTCCTAGAACCAGTACTCACATCTCAGAAACCCATGATCTTAATGTTATTGCTCTCAAATTATTTCCTTTTGCTAATTGTCTATGTTACAGGTTTTCATTATCAAATGTCTAGCTGTTATATCTGGCAGCCCTAGTTCACATTTACATATATCACTGTATTTTTCTTGCATGTCTAGACATAAATCCCAATTTTGCTAGCCAACCCATTAGTTTACGACGCCAAATCAAACATAAGGAACTCGACGCTTCACATCATATTTCTACTGGAAATAGGACATGCTGACTTTCATCCTTGCAGAACCTAGTCAAACACATAATTAAAGATGTCCCAATTTTCAAGCTTGTGCAAGCAAGCCCTATTTATATTATAATTATACAGTATTCAAGACGAAGAATAGAGTGTACAAATCTCAAGTACATCAACATGCAAAAGAATAAGAAGTTACAATAAAAAAATCAGACCTCTGCAACAAGTTTGAGTTCATCTAAATTGGATCCCGTACGCACGTCAACTGTAGACGGAGAAGTTGAATCATCCGCACCATGTGAAATTGTTAACAGAAGCTGACAAACATGACAGGGCTCTCCAAGGTAGATATATATTTCCATCACATATGCTGCCTGTGGGCAAACCTGAAGAATAACCAATGCACTAAAGTAAACTATTTTAATATATAAAGCAGTCAGTGCTTAGTTATTTCGAAAACATAACATTCTTCAAGGAAAAGCCATTGTAGCAATATAAGTTTTTTTTCTACTTCAAAGGCCTACTCAAATGTACCCATATCAGATCTTTTCTCTTAAAACTTAGAAGGCTGAGTCCATCATCAGGATTTGGTACCATGCTAGCAACATCCTTGAGTAAGGAACCGAATGGCCGAGAGGGAACCTATCACAGTCAACATCTCAAATCAGGCATGCTACAATACAGAAACCGCTAAAAAATGAGAGAAAACAAAGAGATAGTTTCACATAAAATCATTAGATCTCCCCTCACGTGACTGCATGGTTTTTTTGCCCATCCCGAACCTTTAGAATCAGGTTTTGAGACATATTTACTTGTACCTTCATGTTTAATCATCATAATTTAAGCATTCACGGTAAACTTTACTTCCATTATTTCAATTTTCTGACCACAGGCCGTTTCACAGGCTCACAGACATATAGACAAGAAAATATTTAAATATCAGAAGATAACCAACAAAAAGATGTTATGTCAAAGCCCATGAAACCACAAGGAGCGAGCTCCCATTTTAATATTCAACTGATATGGGTGGGCAAACGAGAAAAACCAAACTCCAAGATCTAGCTATCATATTCTACATATCCCCCCCCTAGACGTAACAACACCCAATTTTCTCTCTTCCTTCGCCACAACAAAAAGCATAAAATAGTTCTAGTTATGAAACAGATCCACCAGAAGTTCAACAAGTATACACTATACAGAAGGTCTTTGATGTCAATGTATCCTGAAACCAGGATTTAGTGTATCGACATTTAATATTTCCCCTACCTAGTTAGATTATTAGCTCAAAGCAGGAGATTTACATTTATAAAGAAACACAAAACTATTACTAAAAGGTTCTCCCGCAGATAGTGTTGTTCTGGACAAGCCCCTGAATTTGATAAAAAAATACTCCCTTCATCCCCTTTTAGTTGTCCCATTTGAAGAAAAAAAATGTGTCCCTAATTACTTGTTGTCCTACTCCTTTTCCAAAACAATTTTATTAAGGTTTTTCCAAAGAATACCCTTATATTACCATTTCCAATATTTGACTAATTCAAATATACAAACAATTCAACTCAACTTAATGCAAGGTAACAAAGAAAATAAATTATCCAACCAACATTTTCTTAAGATGTGTGATTTTTTCAAAAGGGACAAGTAAAAAGGGACGGAGGGAGTATAAAGCAAGTCTGCATGATTGAGGATGACAAAAAACAATTACACAATTAATATGGGTAAACCAATAAAAAAGTGATCCAGAAAAAAATTGCAAATAAAAAAGTGCTCCAGAAAAAAATTGCAAGTCTAGCCTGATTGATTTGATAAACTGCCAGAAAACATACATGTAAAGGATGGATGGGTATCGATGGAAGATGCTTAAAAAGTCGTAGTCCTAAAAATATCTCTAACTGCTTTTGGCGAGAGCTATCGACAACAGCATTTTTATATCTTCTCTGCAGAGTAATTTTCATATTCTGCGCTGCAGAAAATTTGCTAAATTTGCCTGCTTCCTCACTAAATATGCTAAGAATTTGGCTGTGCATAGCTTTAGAACCAGTATACAAAGTTGCATGGATATCACCAGCAAGCAAAAAGAGGTCAGCTAGTTGACAGATTGGCGATAAAATTGTCGATCTTTTGAACTCTTCAAATGTCATGTCAAATCTCTTCCATGGTTTATCAGGACAGGGATGATTCCAAGTTGTGGTCCTGGTGTTATGATCTATATAATATGCTTTACCAGTTACTGCATCAGACCTTTTCTCCCAGCCTGGTGGAAGTGGTGCAATATATTCACCATAATTATTAGCCGATTGGTAACCAAAAGACAAATCACTATCAAGTGATATTCCTAGACGTCTGCATTGCTCTACGAAAACTTGAAGGGAACCAAAATAACTCGCAGCATTTGTCCGATCCAAAGAATCTGCACAATTGAAGCGTATAACTCCATTTTGATGTGATCTTAAGCAGAATGCACCGGCTAGGTCATCATTGAATATTATTTCACCTCTACAATCCTTAATCCGCTGACGAGAGGGAAGGTAATCCCCCTCAAAAATTCCTATAGAACCAGTGGGCGCTTTCAGAAGGTACCAAAGTCCTTCAATTGTTTGTTGTTCACCTTTCAGCTTTATACTGGCATGCCAGTCATAATTTATTAAATGAACTCGAGCAGAAGGCAATTTTTTAGTTAAGCGGATATGATTTAGGGATTCTGCGAAATGCTGAACTAAAATGGATTCTGACTTCCCTTCGGCATTTCTAAGCAAGTTGACACACACAATTGGAACCAAACCGCTCTTTTTCTGATTCCCGCCAACAATATCTATATTCCGCGTATCATATCTTCTACTTAACCTCTGATAGTACTGTGCACTTCCTTTGTAAGGATCACGCTCTGAAACATATATTTCTGCTTCTGCAGCTGTTATCTTTAGCTCTGCGCCCCACCACATAGGAATGGTACCACGCCGCCAGATGTATGTGTTAAAAGGTACACTCTGACCAGACTTTTTAGGAATCCATACAAGTTGTTCACACTCAACTTCATTTCCTGTCGAGCACATAATATCAAGCTTAGAGTAACTTCATTTATATCAACAGCAAGAATTAAAGCACGACATGAAATATCAAATAAATAACACCTAGGCATCCATTTGGGATTACTGTTTAAAACTGTTGTGCTGTGAGAAAAAGTGGTCAAAAAATCATATGACTGTTTGGTAATATTTTTGATTTGTGCATGTTTTAAGATATAATATAAAAATAATGCTTTTGGGAAGGTTTGATAGTGACACTTTTAGCTACTTCACGCAAAAGCTAAAAAACAGTTTTTTCCAAAAGCATAGGGGACCGGCAGCTTTTAGACAAAAAGCAATTTTTCATAAAGATGTTTTTGAATTTTACCAAACAACATTTAACCTACTTTTCAGAAAAAAGTTGTAGTTACTCCAACTAAAACACACCCATAATCACAAAGAGAAGTACTAGTTTCATAGAAACAATCAAACAAACATACAAGGGTATCAAGATTATTCGGCCAATTTTATTGAGTAAAAAAATCTCTTGGACGAACTTACACCAATTATGGCACCCCAACTATATATCAAAATTAAAGCATAACCAAAATTAATGACAATATTGAAAAAAATTCTGCTGACTAGCTATGACGCAGGCTGATACTGTAATTGGATTAGATTGCAGAAACAGAAATATAGTTGTAACCACGATTAAACCAATATCAGAACTCGCCCCAAGTAAGATCCTCAATGCGAGTACAGTTCATCTCAATCAATATGGATACCTTGTGTGGACAATAATAAGTGTAAAGCTAGGCGTAACATGAATAATTATGACTTAATTCAACAAACACAAATATGAAAATATACTTGGCCTGCTAAGTTTGGACCTTATTTAACAGATCAGCATATGTATATAGAATCAAATCTAATGCCTGCGACTTTCTTTTCTAGAACGATTTAAAGACTCAAAACCCCAGCTCCGGTTGGTCAGTACATGTACCATAAGGGAAGCCATACAAATGTAACCTCTACAATATAAAACAGCAGTACCAGAATATTATTAAGATAATTAGCAGGGAGCAACCAATGAAGCCCTCAATTTATCACATGTCATAGTACTTTGATGACAAGAACAATATAAAGAGGAAAGGGTTGGGTAGAAAACAAGCCATATTGAAATTGGACAGTTTTCAAACAAAACATTATTAAGTTTGACATGCTTACATTCAAAGCATGACACTATTGGCTCCGATTACATGAAAAGTTGGTTCATAAAAGACAATATCTAGGACAAGTATAGATGCCTATAAGAAAATTTCGAATTACAACACCAACAAGTTAAGAGGAATAAAAATGCTCCTTTTTCGAATAGGATAAACATATTTTATTCTTGGTGCAGATATTTCAGATATTCAAGAAGCTTGTTGTGGAGAAGAAGCAATGTAATTTTCGGAGGCCATTTGGTGGTGCTACCTGTACTATAGCATGAGTTTATTCCCCTAGCCAAATAACGAGTACCAGGATGCAGCCTACTACGACGAGCAGTGAGAGCAACAATTCCTTCGTGCTGACCTGAGCTTCCAAAACTCCGACATTCTGCAAATCCCTAGAAATCCAGGTCAAATATATGAGGATGTCCTTACATCTTAATAATACAAGAGTATCCCTTATGTAAATCTGAATTCAAGTTATTACAAGTAATACCAAACCAAAATACCCAGTGTATCCCACTCGTAGAGTAGCGTATGGGGAGACTAAGATGTATGCAGACCTTACCTCTACCCCTACGAGTAGAGAGGCTGTTTCCGGAAAGACCATTGGCTTTAATAGTGCGATAACAAGACTATTGCACAAACAGAAAACCGCATAAACAGTATGAACATGCAAGAGACTTTAAACTAAAAGTAATATAAAAACTCTGCAACCTCATCACCCTCACACGACCAACCTCTATACTATACAAGAAACACTGCTGCATATATAGAAGAGGTCATAACACATAAGAACTGTGACTCCGATCCCCATACAATGAACCTCTATACAGGTAATATTACTGCATAAGATAGAAAGTTCTATAGTTCAATGACAAGTTTTAGAGACAATTTGATTTCATTTCTTTAGGCAAAAAAGTGCAGAGAATCATACAAAATGTTCTGGATAGCATTATATAGATTCCCTTGCAAGAAAATAATAGTAACCCTTCCTAATTACATTATACTGAAAAAATCTGTTTTTAGTACTTTGTCCTGAATATTTAATAACATCCTTCAGCAAGGCTAGCACTAATCAGCTTTATCCCCAGCAATCTGTTCAGCTGCTGTATGACCTAGAATCTTTTAAACGGGTGACTGCCAGGTAAGATTCCAGGTATGACTGCAGGGTACATGGGCGGACTTACATAAGTCATAATGGGGGGATGGGCCCCCAATTAATTTTAACTCAATACCTTAATATATAAAGTCCAAAATAGGGTGCCCCACTAGTTAAATAGTGGTGCCCCATTAGCCAAGTATTTATCTAGCCTAGCCCATTTCATTTATATTTTTTGTTCTAATATTTAGCAAACTCAATCCAATAAAACTATAAGGGAACAAATTTAAATTATAAGTAATTTCTTTTTTCCTATAATATTACACAACTTTTATTAGTTCTATGTTATTATTTATACGTTGTGCCCCCACTAAAATTTATTCCTGGGTCCGCCACTGGCAGGGTATGGCATCCATATCATAAGATGTCATGTCTCTGATGAAGAAGACTGCAAACTGGGAGGAGGGGGAACGCATTCACTTAGTGAAGTAAAAATTGCTTCAAGTCACTTACATGTGTTATCTTCATATAACTGTTCATTATAGTGTAGTTTAAACTTTAAAGACAGCAAAGATGCATGCATATCACTGTCATGTCTAACCTAGATTGAAATATTATAATATTTTCAATATTTACCCACATGTATGAACAAACTAAATTTACCTGCCACTTAAATACATCGCCAATATCTAACATCTATACATATTCTAGGTCATATACATGGCATGGAAGTTTTGGTCTGTTGATTATGGTTTTAGTGACTCTTAGGTTTGTGTAAAGGTGTTGCAGCTTTCCTTGGTTTCTGACTTCGGTAATCAAAAGTTTACTAGGGGCATTGCAATTTTTTTGCACTTTTATCATAATTTAACGAACCTCGATGGAGAACATTGTTCAAGTATTTAACATCAATTACAGGTACAGAGAGCAGTCCTCTACCGAGGACTTCTAATGCTTTCAGTTTCAAGATGATTTTCCTCTACTACAATTTGTAATCTTTCCCTTTCAATATACTTTTCTTCCAAATAAATATATAAAGAATTTCAAGGCTGATTTTTTTTGATAGAAAATACCATATGTTTGCAAGGAAATTTCACGCGATGGAACAGAATATATTGAATTATAAATAATGAGATACACACAAGAGCGACATATTTTTCAAAGATTACATAGATGATACCTAGCCAACAACTTAGTGACTCCAATACAAAACTTAGAGCTAAATAGCTCTCCAGCGAACATATATGACATTTCTCTTGACCTAGAAGTCTGCCCTGTCAGTTGCTGATAAATAAATGTATGCTTCCATAATACTCCCTCCATCTCAAAATAAGTAGCCATTTTTGAAATTTGTATGCATATTAAGAAACTTCAAATGCAATATTTTTTTTCATTTTCTACGCATAATTAATGCATTGACTTAATATGTATATGAAGAGAGACAACATTAGAAATGATAAATAAGAGAGGGTATTGTAGGAGAACTGTTCAAAAATGTGCATTGTATAAAGAGTAGGACAACTATTATGGGACAAAATAATTCTTTAGAAATGACTACTAATTTGGGACGTAGAGTATAAAACGTTCGAAAATGGTTTAAAAAATGCCTTAAGAAGAGAATAGGCCTACTCTAGGCCTAGAAGCGTGCCCACTCAACTGCTACCATAGAAAAAGTTTTATTAATAGAACTATCATTTAATTTCTACTAGTGTAAGTATGCTTTTGCTATTTAATATACGTAGAAATGTAGCTTAAATGCAGTATTCTTGCAGTAATAAATTTAGTTAGTTCAAGTTGGGTAACAAAATAATTATTTAATAAATTTAGTTTCAAGAAAATAAAATGGTTGTTCAATGCTTTGATCTTCCGAAAACAGGTTGCTCAACGGGTAATGCATTCCTAATATCTACAATGACTAGTATTTGGACAGTACGTAATTGCTTCCCATCTTTCCTTACGTTCTTGTGTTTTTCATTGCTTAATAAATTTTCACATAGAAACATTTACTAGTATCATAAATAGAAGGTATGCAGCTAATTTGTTGTCCATCCATATTGAAAAATATGGAACAAAATTAAACTTGCATAAGACTGTAAATCCAGCATTGAAAGACCCGTCAGAAACAATGACCATATGGTCCATATCTTTGCATGGCCAGAGAAGAACGTCCTATAAATATTAACAAAGGTAGTTCACTGTACTGCCCCACCAAACTCCTAACAATTGTTTTATTTAGACTGCTGTCATCAAGCTAATTCATATTTAATTACAATAGAGTTTCTTAATCACAGGGCACAAAAACACGACACACACGTGTTCTTTACTTTGATACTATAGACGTCATCTAGTCAGATTATCATTCAGTTACATGGCAAATATCAATAAACCACAGCTTACTGCCACTAAAAGGACTCAAAAAATTGCACACACACTATGATCATGGACAACATTATCAGACAATAATAATTTTTTCGCACAAATATATCTGCAAATTAAATACTAAATACACTATTTATGTAGTAAAAATGGCAAAAAAAATAAGAATTAAATTTTGTTGGAGTTATGTTGGTATAAATTCATATGTACAGACCTGCAATAGAATAACGCAGTGTTGTAGCAGCCCAATATTTCGAAATGATATTGAAAACCACCCATTCCATACAAATTCATCATCTGGATTTTGCACAGGCATTCGGCTCGGGAAAGGCCGGGTAATATCCCTACTCTCGCAAAAGTAGTGCTTCCCATCAATGTCAAGTTCAGTCAATTCTTGAACATTCTTTAGCTCTCCTTTACCCTGTGGTTGAGGAATTTGTAGTGGAATTTTAATCCACTGGCTCTCCGTCACCGTAAATACACAACCTCCACCTGGCAAATTTGGAATACTGGCATTCACCCTTGTTGCAATTAGCAACAACCCATAACTTCCTATGGCTGCATAACCTAATATAGCTTTTGCATAAGCTACACTCCTACACAGAAATTTCGAACCATTTGTAACATAATCTATTGCCTGTTTTTGGGTGTCAAAAATATCATAACCAGGTTTCCTTTGATGTACGAGAGCTCCAGTTGTTGGATCAACATAAATGACTTGAGTATCGGGTCTAGACGACAAGCTGGTGATAATATAGACTTCACTACTTTCCAGTGCAACAACAACTATCGATGTTTCTCTTGAAAAACTAGCTGCAGTAAGTAACGCAAAATCATTAACACAAGCAACAGTAAACACACCAAAGAACTTGTATAGTATAAACAAGTCCGACAAAGATATACCGCACCCGGAAAAATACAGCATCATCATATTAAAACCAAAAACATAGAAACTTACTACTATCGAATTTAGACAATATAAGCTAAGTTCTACAAAAATCGAACAAATAACATATAATTCATAACATAATTGTCAGCCAAGTATCATTCAAGCACATTAACTTGTTATCAAACATCATCATCGTAATTCGTAATTCGTAATAATTTTTCATCACACATACCAGGTGATGCCATCTCCACAAAATTAACCAACAACTTGGGGGGAGCCCCGAGGCTTATAGATCCTACAATACAGGGAGAGATTAATGAAACATATGAATCAAGGTTATAAAATCTACGTAACTTGAAAAGTAAGATATGATACATACATGTATAGGGCATCATTTCTACATTTTAGAAATCGAAAGTGAAAAGAAACAAGTAATTACATTGATAGATAGATAGATAGATACAAGAGGGAATGATATGTATGTACCTGAGTATGAAATTTGTGAAAATCGAGATGAGAAATATGTATGAATTAGACTGAGTCAACAATCATCTCGTTAATCGCCAAATTTGTCGAGATCTCTTGTTTTGCTGTTTCGTCGAGATCGAGAGAGATTTGTGGAATAGTCTATGGCAAAAAAGTAAGTATACATTGAAAAATTGAATTTATCACGAAATATTTTCCATTATCGAATAATAAGTTAATTACTAAATTTACAACCGTGCGTTTGAGATAAATAAATTATAATATTAATTGTTTTATATATTTTAAATATTTAATTTATTATAATATTTTATTTTATTATTAATTATTTTTTATACTTTTGTATATTATTTATATAAGATAAATTTATTATAAATTATATTTATATTTTATTTTGTAAGATGATTATTAGATTGTATCATCTCATTAATATGGTATTTTATGTTTTAAACAAATATGTGTTTTAAGTGGAAAAATATTTTATTCATTTAGTATTTTATATTAAAGGGAAATATATGTTTTGAGTAAAAATACAATGTTTTTAAAATATAGGTTCATAATCTAATAATGATAAATAAAATTAATAAAATATAAATAATTTGATCCAAATATTTATCATGTACCAAATTTTTAATATTTCGGTTATAATAATATAATATAGTAATAAAGTTTAATTAATATAGATAAAATAATAATATTATTATTATACAAGTATAGAAATTTAGTGAATTAGATTAGATAGAGAGATTTGGAGAAAAATTCATACGAAGGCCCTTATTACACATTTTAGAAGAAAAAGTTACTAAAATGTCTACGAGCATTGCGAATGGCCTTAAATACCCATCGAAAACGGTTTGTGTACGCATTACAATCATGTGTGTTCTTGTTTTGGACATCTTTACGTATAATGGATATGCGTATTAATTTGTACTATCACTGAGCACGCATAATAAGCTTGCGTAGTCAATTTAATTCATTTTAATAATACGCATGAAGCTAATGTGTGTATTAAATACGCATATGTTGGTCACATGGCCTTGGAAGAATCTTTATTTATTTTTAGTTATATTCCCTAAACAAGCTGATACATTGATTGTTCCACGTAGGCTTTTACATATTTTTATGTAGATCATAAATGTTGTCATCCATTAACTTTATATACAACTCATTCACTCCACATATTTTCATGTAGATCAGAAATATTGTCACACATTAACTTTATATGCAACTCATTCCCTCCACCTTCACATTACAAGTCTTATCATTCCATCATCTTAATTATTTTTTCTTCCACTTTTTTTTAAAAATATAAATTAAAGCACATGTAAACAATTGAGAGCCTTCTTCAAAAGGATTGAAATTGAAAGTAGAAGCAAATAGTAAATGTATATTTAACTAATAGTCTTACAAAACAACCTAATTAAAAATGTATGTATGGGGTACGTGTTTCGACTTACATAATGAAAAATATGAAAATCGTTTAAAAAGTACCATACAATAGTGAATGAATGTATATTAAAATATACATCATTAATATCAGAAAAACTACTAATAATATCGAGAAATTGAATATTAACTAACCAATTTCAAGCAGTGGCGGAAGGAAAGGGGGGCAGGAGGGTCATTTTACCCTGCTTAAAATATATTTTTATAATAGTAATAGTAAACTACGTCGTTTAGGTTTTTGCCCCTGCTTAGTTTTTATTGACTTAATACTCACACTTAAACAAATACACACAACAGAAAAGAGCCGATTGAAAGAAAGAGGCGAGAGCTAGACTGTACACGTAAAAACTTGTGATTTGTTTACTTCTACTTTAATAGTTCAATTTGTAAATTTCTAATTCTTAGTTTTCTAATAGTTTTATTCTTCTGCTATGTCTACTATACGTGTATAAGTGTATTATATATTTTATTAATGGATTGTGCCTAATTTTATTGTATTAATTTAGTTGATTGCTTCACTCCACTAGTATATTTAGTCTTTGTTTAATTGTTTTATGTCGCTTTGATTGAGTGATTTATTTGAACAAATTGAAGATTGGGTCAATTTAATTTTTATTTATATATTTAATTTTTATTTGTAAATTTAATTTTATATTTAATTTTTTTTGTAAATTTAATTTTATAGGCCAATGGAAAGGTACTTTCATAAAAAATCAAGAAACTCGGTTAATTCCGGTAGTAATAGTTGTTTTATACCGGTTCCCACTTCTAATACTACCCATATTTCGAGAGTTTCTCCTATCTTAGAAAGTAATATATATGGTGTTGTTGGTGATCTCGGATTATGCAAATCAATTGAATAATATGTTATTGATATTAGAGATCGCATTCAAAGAGAATTTTTAGGTCCAAAGTGTTGTAGAGGGGGGGTGAATACAACTGTTTCGAATAATGAGAGAATATAAAATAAATGCAGGTAATAAATGATGACACAGAATTTCAAGAATATATCTTTATATTCTTTGAAGGATTTGCTACAACATTCATAAAAGCATCATAATCAGTTGAACAATAAATACAGCAATTAAAGCTTGATTCAACTGATTCTCTCTCACTTTCTTTTTATAGTAAATGCTCTCTTTGAAAAATATTCAGTAGAAAATACAGAGATTGCTATTTTTACAAATAAAACAAAGTGCTACTTTTATAATGTCGTGTAGACTTGATCTTGTCCTTTTTGTGTACGTGGCCCAATCAGGACTTGACAACAAAAAGTACTTTCCCAACCACTCTAGATCAACCGTTCACAATAAGCCACTTATCCCTTGAACATTAAATGATACATATCGACCCGCATCTCGATCTCGGCCTGGACCCATCTCGATCTCGATCTTGGAAAATCTCGATCTCGATCTGTGAGAATCTCGATCTCGATCTATGAGAATCTCGATCTCGATCTGTGAGAATCTCGATCTGCCGTGGATCGAGATTTGCCTTGCAATGTTTTTCTTCAATTATCAATCTCTTTCCGCATCTCGATCTGTTGTGGATCGACATTTGCCTTAGCAAATATGCACTCATCCAATGTTGACTTTCTTTAGTGACTAATTGTGGATTAACCTTTATGAGCAAGTTTCCCTAGCTTCTTCAATTTTTTTTCCTCACTCAATTCAAATGAGATCTTCTATTACTGACATGAACTTACCTTCAATGTCCTGACACTTGATGCAATGGTCTGGTTCATAAGTGACTAGTCTTGAAGGGGTTCTTGCTTCTGAATGTCAGTTCTCATTTGCAGATTAATCTTTACATTATCCAGTTGTTGAGATGCATTACATGAAATCACTTTGGTCTTCTTGATACTTCTTTGACATTAATTTGATTCTCCATTAGATAAGTTAGGGCATGAGCGATACTGAGATTGAACTTCTTCTCACTTACGCATTCTGGATTAATCAAATTAGTTACTTGTAGTTACCAAGTATCATTACCATTTCTTCAGTTGATTGATTCCATGTGCTTCTTCAGTTTCTCTTGTTTTGCTGTTGTTTTATCTTTTACCTAGTTGAGTTACATAGTAATTAAGTGTTACAAGTTAGTACACCTATGCCTTTCAATCTCCCCCTATTTGATTGTCTAACAATGACAACCAAATTCACAATGAGGATAACTCAACTAACCAGGGACTGAAAAAGATAAACTAACATTCATAAACGATCATGTCAACTTGCATAATGCTTGGCTTGATTAACTAGCTTCATGTCTATCACTGATACTTCAAGTGCCAAAATTGGACACCTGTTGACTCGATCAAATGGCTTCATGCTCTTCTAGAGATTTTCTCTAAGTACTTAAGAGCACGGTCCACTCAATCTTCAATTATCCTTCTGAAGTCCTTTTAGCAGTATTACCACCGCCGAACTTCGCGAAATAATTGACGCCTAATATAAACCAGTTTCAAGACACTTAGCTAACTAACTTCGACCTTACACTACACAAGAAAACAGATAATGTACTTACAATGCAGGAAAACAAGAAAACAAATTACAGCGCAAAGAAACATTACAAGCTTAATACATTAAAATCTCGATTTCTTGCGCTCCTCTTCCTCACGAGCTTTCTTCTTGGCTGCCTTTTCTTTCTTCATGAACTCAGGGTTGCAGACTTCATCCATTCTTTTCTTGAGAAGATTAAGTCCTTCTGCTTCCACATGATTTCTGATCATATAATCTCGAAACAACCTCAACCATCTTTCAACCATGCTGCGAGTGGTAAGCTTCGTGGGAATGTCTTCAAATCTCAGCTTAGTGACTTTGTCAGGATACCCCTTTTCACATTTCTTCCTTATGACCAGCTGCTTAGGGTATCCAATGACAATAGCGGTGGTGCATTGCTGTAGCCTCTGAATATCAAGTTGTTGTCTTTTTCTACAGAAGTTGTCAAATGTGACCCTAAGATAATCCTGATCAAACTCGTCAACATCATCCATCTCATCAATCAATTCCCTTATGATACACAGTGTTTCATGACTGTGTTCTGCAAAGATGTCGTACTTGATTTCAATGACGGTTTCCACCTGATGCTTGTCTATGTAGATCAGCAGATCATTTTCATTCTCAGCTTTGCTTTTGACAAACTTGACATTTGCACCAACCACTGCACTAGCTTCTTCCCTTATTTCTCCTTCTTCAAGAATGTCTACTCTCGGATCTCCGTATCTCTGCACATACTCTTTTATTGCCTCTTCTTGCTGCTCGAATGCATAGTCTTCAGGCTCCTTCTTAACCACTGGTAGTTTGGCTTCAGGCAACTTGTATCTAACATCTTGCCTTCTTATCAACTTCTCTAAGTTGTCCTTAGCCACCAGCTTCTTTTCCTTTGTTAGGAAACCTTTTGAGAGGACTAGCTTTGCAACTGCCTTCAGTACATTTACGTTCGGAATCAGTTTCGAGTCATGCAGATTTACAATCCTCAAGACCTTGTCATGGACATATCTGATCTGATAGGGATTTAGAATAATGTCAACCCCTCTGTCTTCAGCCATCTTCAATAGTTTCTATTTAAACAGCACTCCAGTCTTGACAGAAGTGTCTACCTTGTGAGCATATTCTACCAGTTCACTAGCACCCCTTGCATGGAAGAATGCTTCATCAACCATACACGGCTCGATTCTTGTTATGGGTGCCCAAGTAATCATCAGAATCCATGCTTTCTCCTTGAATATAACTTGGACAGAGGTGCATCCCTGTCTTATACAGTTTAGATAGTTCAGAAGCCCAGGGTTTAGATTTTCTAGCTTGTGGAGAAGGAAACTCAATCTTTCTGAGTCAGGAGCATAGGCTCTTGGTCCAGCTAAGGCTTCTCTAGCCTTGTCCCACTTGGGACCTTCCCTCCTTATGTCAGCCTGGACCTTAGGATCTTTGATCTTTTGCATTTCATACTCATGCTGAGTTTTCTGAGCCACTCTCTTCTCTTTTGCCATTAGTTCCTTTTCCACGATTCCTTGAAGCACTTCTTCATTCACTCTTTTTCTGGCTTCCATGAATATCTCTTTTTGCATCTCCGCTTCTTTCGCTACTTCATCAACTTCTTCTTCCGGCACATGCTCGTCAGCAACCGAGTGGTCTCCTGCATCACCTGCAACTCCTGCGCCAGATCCGCCAGGATTTAGACCTCTTTCTTGTTCCCACTCTCTTGCCCGTTGCTCGAGTCTCGACCTCCTTGCCACTAAGGCTTCTACATCCATCTCATCATCATCAGAATCTTCAATAAAGTCTCTCATAAATACATCGACGAGAGGTGTTTCTTTCTCAGCTCCTGCTTCTTCAACTACCATCTTCTGCTTGTCTTTGTCTTTAAGAGCCGGTTGAGCCTCCTCCACCTTTTCACCAGATTTGTTTGAGGACTCGATCACCGGACCCTTACTAGTCAGCTTTTTCAGACCCTGGTCCTCCTTCTCCCCTCCCCCTTAGGTGGGTTATCCTCATCAGGAGCATCATCATCATTTTTATCGTCACCACCACCACCGGTTGAAGGACCAGGTCCAGCCCTGTTACGTCCAAAGACAACATCAAGTAATTCATTTAGCTTCATCCAGACTTGAGACATGCCATGAGTGACGTCATCTACTGACCGCCCAACCTCCACCTGTACCAATCCAAGATTGTTTATCTTGTCAATCAACTGATTTTGAACGGCAATCAGGTTCTCCATGAACTGTGCTCCAACCTCCAATCTTCCAGAGTGGGAAGAGACAGCAACAGTAACACCAGCAACTCCAGCCTCCAAAACCTCCACCTTCTTCACTAGATCCTGCAATGTAAGGGATGGTGTTTGACTTGGGTTAAACTGTTTACTCTCGCCGGGTTCTGTTTCACTCAAGATCCCTAAAGAGAAGGGATCTACTCTCCCTGTCTCTCCCTCGTGTTTAGAACCTAACAGAACTAGAGCCTCATCCACTAGTCGCTGGGGACTAGCGGTGAGTTGGTCGGCGATATCGGTCAGTGAGACTGAACCTTTAAACGTTGTGTCTACGTTAGGAGATGGCGTTATGACCATGTCATCCCCTTGTTCACCAAGAACCTTTTCTGGTTCGCTGGGCTGTTCTGGAGGCGTAGACCCACCAGTCACCAGATGTCGTTGCTCTGCGAGCAACTTGTTTTCTGATTTAGATGGGGAAGAGTCATCCGTGCTGGATTCGACAGACTCTTCCTCATATAAACTTCCTGAGATTCTAGCATCAGAAGTGCTAGTCTCAGTTTGCCATTCCCCTTCCGAGAAATTGCTCAAAGAGCCCTGAGCGGACAACTCAGGGGAGGTAGGGTCAACTCCTATTGGCTGTTGAGATGAACCCCCTCCTTGACTCTCACTAACATGCCTAGGCGAGTGCGAATGTGTTGGAATATTTAGGAGAGGTGAGCCACCAGCGTGAGGTGTGGTGGCTGTGAGAAGTGAACTATCCCTAACAGGTTGCGCAGTTGCCACTAGGATAGAATCAATCTTTTGCTTCTTTGAGGGTGGCAGAGCTGCTGATTTTACTACTCTCTCAACTCCTACACTCCCTCCACTCGATTCACTCGACTTAGATGGGCTTGCCTTCCTTTTATCACCAGTTTTAGGGTTGGCTGAATGTTTATAAACAGAAGGGCTTGCAGCCTGGGATAGAGCCTGGGGGTTTTCAGGCCCACGGCTGTAGAAAACAGAGGTTGGTTGAATTGAAATTTGATCAAGATCAGCAAGAATAGGTACCTGACTCAGAAGATCTTCATCCTTGTCAGCTCTAGCTTCTGCAACATTTGCTTCAGCCATTTCAACATCCACACCTGCTTCTCCCAAATTGCCAGACACTTGATCTCCACCAGCAGTTCGTTGCCACTACCTTCCGCTTCTACTGCGGTAAACTGAGAAGCGTGCACCCTAGCATACTCATCTTGCAGATCCTGGAAGTACGGAGTCAGGCGCAACTCAAAAAGTCTGGACTTTTGCTGGGTTTTCATGGTGGAGATACTCTTTAAGGTCATATCAAAACATGTCATCCTTTCAGAGCCTTGAAATATTCTTCTGTGCTCCTCTGAAAGAACGTCATCCAGAATCATCTGAATGAATCTTGGCATCCAACATTTGACTGGTCCATCTTCCGGATTCCGAGATGCATTCTTTTTCCAGTGCCCACCTCTCAAGCAACTGAATCAACAGATGTTTGTCCACATTCACTCTTCTGTTATTTGCCACTCCATATAGAATTACTCGACAGCTGTTGTTGATAGGCCTGTAGTCTTTGTCCTTTGGGAACATGCAGCGTTGAATGGCTTGAACTACATAATCCCACTCAGCTGGTAACATACCTGTGTGAACCTTTGTTACTTTGATAGGACCCGTGGGAGGGAGACAACCTATCTCCGTGAATAATTGCAACATTTCTTCCATAGTGGGTTCCGGAGCAAAATTTTCTGAAGGAAGCCCAAGAATCTCATTGAACTTCTGCAGACTGACCTCATATTTTGCACCACCGATAGTGAAGGATAAGCCTGTTGGATTTGCTTTACCACCCTGAATCTCTAATGTTGAGTAAGCAGCTTGAAGGGCTTCGACATTCAGGATGGGAGAGGTGGTTAAGGCATGACTTATCATGGATGTGTTGTTGAGGGACTCAATCCAGAACTGGTAGTGAATGAATCTACCAGTTGCTCGATCAGCAGAGAGATTAACAAAGTTGGTTTTGGGAATTGTGAAATTTGGGTTGGCCATTTGAGATTTGTGTTTGAGAAGAGAAATGTTTTGTAAAGATTTTGCAATGGAAATTTTAGAGAACAAGTTCTAAATTTAAACACAAAAAAAATGTACACGAACCCCACTAATTACCCACGTAATTAAAACTCCCCACTAATGACCACTTAACTCCCCAGTAATGATCACTTAACTCCCCACTAATGATTGACGGTTTAGCTTTAGGAAATTAAAGTGAACAGTAGTTTTGTTTTGAAAAATGCGAATATCTCGGAAAAACACAAGAAAATGAAAAACACGAAGACACGAAATCAATAAAAACAAACTCACTCGAATAACAGGAGAACTGAACAACGATTTGCAAGAACACTAATGTTAAGAAATGACGTAGAATATGCGCAAAAAGTTCAACAGTTTACTTTAGACAAAATTTTGGCAGAGTTGTGCTTTAGTGATTAATGTTTTCAAGTAACAGTTAATGATTTTTGTTTAAGAAAATCACAAGAAAAACTTGGTGTTATGGCAGGGAAGAGGATGCTGTGAATGTATGTATATGCGTGTGTATTTGCTTCAGCTTTTTGAACTAGTGAGAGAGAGAAAGTTAAGTGAAATAATGAACAGTCTATATAATGCTATATTATATACTTGCACGCCTAAAAAGAAAGTAACGGAAAAGACAAGTCACATTTCGATCTCGAGATACACATCGCGATACGCATCTCGATGTCGATCTTAATGGCGATCTCGATCTACATCTCGATGTCGATCTTGATGTCGATCTCGATCTACATATCGATGTCGATCTTGATGTCGATCTCGATATACATCTCGATGTCGATCTTGATGAGGACAGATCGAGATTTACCTTAAACTTTTTAAGCATATCCTACAAGTCAATCTCGATCTCGATCCAGAAACAGATCGAGATTTGCCTTAGAAAATTTTAATGAAATTATGTGAATTAAACATTTATATGTAAAATTCACAAGATTTCACCACAAATTTTCACACCATTTTAGAAACTTACAATTTTGAAATGACAGGGAATTCAGCAAATAAATCTTGCATTACAAAATTAAGTCTAGCATTAAATCCTATCACATTATTAGACATTAATCATATGGATACACAGATCATCATAAGATTAATGTCATGAAACTTTCTAACTCACCCTTTTATTGCATGCAACACAAATATCTTTGAAATTGAGTACACATTATTAATTATGAATATTCATGTACCACAAAAATATGTACACAAACTGAATTATAACAGATAAGTAGCAAAAACTAACAAGTGTTAAGCATCCCCAATTCACCAACCAATCTAGAAAATGTTGATTCGTCTAGAGGTTTAGTGAATATATCTGCTATTTGACGTTCAGTAGACACAAAATGCAACTATACAGTTCCATTTTCTACACGCTCTCTAATAAAATGATACCTTATATCAATATGCTTAGTTGTTGGGTCCCGGAAGTATCGTAGAAGGGGGATTGAATGCGATACTTACAACAATTTAAAATTCTTCTAAGAATTTGCGGAATTAAATTATTGCTTTAGTTGAGGGTTCGGGTCCTTGTAGTGTTTGGGAGGCTGACTTACTAACTTTCTATTTTTATGATATAACAATTAAGTTATAGAAATTAGCAAGTAAGTAAACAAGATTCAAGTTAAATACGTATATTAAAACTTGAAAGGGTTGTACAATATCCGGTAGAATAAACTTTAATTCCTAGAACAAATTTGACATGAATTGTTCTACTTAAGGAATTAAAATCAAACCAGCACAGAAAGTCTGTGAATATTATAATGCAGACAAATTTCTGAATTTGAACTGATTTTTCTACTTCTTGAACAATGAAAAGTGAAGCCTTCATCTCATATTTATAGAGAATGGAAATGGCTGGTATGACCTTTATCAGCATGACTTAATTTATTGAAATTAAGTCTGTATGACTTTTTTTAACCCTTGTATGACATTTAAAAAGCTGGGCAAGACTTATTTCTCTCGGTATGACCTTTCAGAAATTCAGTATGACTTATTTTATTAATTAAAAAAATCGGTATGACTTTTTTAATTAAATAAAAAAATCGGTATGAATTTTTTAATTAAATAAAAAATCAATCCACTTGCTCCAGCATGACCTTTTAACTTGAATAGCTCGGTATGACTTCTTATCCACTCGGTATGACATTTCTCTTTTCTCTCGGTATGACATTTCAATTCACCTGCCATTTTCATTTCTTTTCCACTTGTTTGGACATGTGGCAAGCTGTGATTGGCTAAAGAATTCTCCTGCCAAATTCAAATTGAAAGGGGCCTATTTCGTCTTATATGGATAGGCTCCGTAGAAATGCTTTTCGACCCGCACAGCTTATAATCTTTGATTAATAAATAATAAATTTAATTCATAAATTATAAAAATAAATATCTAATATTATTTAGATATTTATAAATATAATTTATTAAATAAATAAAATATTTATCTAGACTGAACATATTTAACAAAGTTCAAGTCAGTACTGTATCTCTTTGAGCTTCAAGCTTCTGTCTTCTGTCATTCTAAAATAATTCTAAATTAATTAATCCTTTAATTAATTTAAGAAATAAATTAGTTTTGAGTGAATTAATTTACTAATTAAATTAACTAATTAATTTAATTAATTAATAGAGAATTAAATTAAAGGCTTGACTATTGTTGATGTAGATAAGACTCTTCTGTTCTTCAACAATAACCTTTTTAACCACTTGAACTTTTTGATGACGAATCTTCACTGACATTGTTGACACCCTGTGCACTGGTCTGGTTCACGGATGACTAACTATAATGTTGATTCTCATTTCTTCTGTAGTGGTCTTTGTGTCTTGTCATTTCCTGTCTTGGCTTCTTTTTGTTCTTCCTCTATATTCAATATTTATTATTTACTTCGCTTTCTTACCTGAGTTGAGTTGTCATCTACTTATTACAAATAGGACTAGTAATATGACTTTTAATCTCCCCCTATTTGTTGTTAAACATTTAACACACAAATTCCTAGAGGATAACTCAACTAACAACTAAGAAAATAATACGACATTTAAGAACTGTAAATAATACATTGTTTTCTGGATCATATAATACATTTCCAGATTTCAATCATGAAAGATAAATAAGATAGATGTTCCTCTAGACTGAACATATTTAACAAAGTTCTATCTTGACTTACCTATCATTACCAGCTTTAGAAGTATCAACTTCACCTTCTTTTAGAGTTTAACTTTTGTGACCAGGTGTCATTGGTAGATCTTCAGTGGCTGGTTTCTTTGGATCAGATCCTGCATTTCCAGATTTCTTGAGAAACTGAAATGAAAGATGTTTGTTCCTCTAGCACTGAACATATTATACAAGTAGTATTATCTTCATTTCTCAAACTCATCACTACTCCCCCTTAGGATGGCAGGGATGAAGTCCTGTTCTCTTCTTACCATCTCTCCTCTGTTTCTCCAACTTCTGTCTTCACTTCTCTCCCAAGGTGAATTCATTCTCCCCTTACTTGAATTATCCAACCAATTTAATAGAGGTAACAACAGACATGGCATACATACAGCATTAAACCATCGCAGATATAAAAAATGCAAACTATGACATGTTATGCATTTTAGAAAATCCGGTTAATTCCTATATACAAGAATTTTCTAAAATCAAATGGATCCAATCCAAGCATGTTGTTATATCCCCTTTGGATCTGTTCGAAAACAATTATCCCCCTATTTGGATCTTGTTCAACAATTCTCCCCTTTGGATCTCTTATTGAACAATTCTCCCCTTTGGATCTTGTTCAAACTTCTCCCCCTTAGTTGAGTAATTCTCTACAGAATCCTTAATAATAGAAGAAATTTCATCCCCCTTAGTTGAGTAACATTATAAATCTGTAACAGATAATTGGGAATGGGATTTGGTAATTGTGTTAGTGTGTGATTTTACTTTGTGTTTCTCAAGTGTTTCGCTCATATACTCTCTAAGTGTTTCACTCATAGAATATATATTTTCACTCTTTCTCACTTGTGTTTCACTCTTTCCTCATAACACTGTTTCTCTCTCTCAGTACGGATGACACAATCTTTTGTACCTGCAAGAAAGATCACCATAGCCCCTTCAAGAGAGGTCACTGGTGGTGCAATGGGGTTTCGTAAATCCCCGTCCTCAATTGAATCCATTAAAATATTTGACTTTGAAAACTGAATTGCTTCAGGAATAGATTCAATGAGTTGCTGATCATCTAAGATGATCTATTCTGTTAGGAATCCAGATATGTTCCATCTGGGGAGGGAGACAAGGATCTATAATGTAGCAAATGATCCAAGTTTCCTCCTGACGCCTGTGAAGGCATGTTGATTCAATCAGAATCATCAATCATCCTTCCTTCCTTGATATGGAAGTTTAGAATAATTGATTCCGTCAATTCATCCTTAGTGTGTGACAATCCTTACAGTGCATTTGAATATATACATTTATGGTCGGCAGTGTTTGAATGTGTCCAGATGAAGTTGACTCTTTACAAATGGTCTTGGCTGACAGGCCGAATTCAATAGACTCATCATGTTAAGATGACGAACCTAGTAAAAGTTTTGCCATTTACAAATCTATACCCTTTTGGGAGGATATAAATTAGTTAGCAGTTGCCTTGGTTTCAATTTCATATTCTAACTAGAGGCAGAGCTGCTGGAACACTCATAGATACTTCTCTTTTCTAGTGCACTAGAGGCACTTACTCTCTCACCCTCTTTAGTTGATAAACTTTTCTTTTCAGGGATTTAGTAGATGAAGTTGTATCTGTTTGAGTGTTTGGTTCTATGATCTGTGTTAGAGATTGTAGGTGTTCAATCCCTTGATCTTGTCTTATAGCCACTAAGGGCTCAATATATCAATTGTATATATATATATATATATATATATATATATATATATTTATACCAATTGATTAGATAATATATCAAGATCGAGATTACCTGCTTTTACCTCGAGTCGATTGCTCTTGTTCGGCAGGACACATATATGCTTTTATTATTAGTGACTTTCAGATAAACAATATATATATTATCACTAACAACAAAAATCATAACTAATTGCAATGAAATAATATACAAACTATCAAAATATGATAATTAATAATAATTTCAAAAAGCAAGTAATTATGCTCCTAATATCTCATCGTATTAAAACTATGAAACTAATAAACGATGAATTGCTTCAATTCATAATTTTAATAAGATAAAATACTCTTGCTAAATACTAAATAATCATAGGAATGAAAATTAGCATTTAACTTCATACATTATATCTAATAAATGTTACTTATGCATATGACAATTATACTCATAACAATTATCAGTAATATATGTAAGCTCGAGAAAGTAGATGTAAAGAAATTCACAAGTCCTTTAAATATTGACATTTAATACTTATGATTCTTAGAACAATTTCTCGTAGACAAAAATAAAATAAAATAAGATAAATAAACTATAAAAAAAATATGCCAATTTAATAGGAAAAAAAAATAAACCAATTAAATAAAACTGTACAAAACTAAAAATGTTGCTTGTACCTCTCACTGTGCACGCCTTGCAATGTGTTCCTAGAATTTATCTATTTAGGCTTACCATCAATGTGTGTGTCGATGGTGTGCTTGACTCATTACAGAGTGCTCTAGCTGACGAGCGAATTTCAATGGACTCATCCTGTAGAGAGAATGATTCCAGAGACAGTTTTATTGCCTTTTCAGCTCTGCATCCTTTTGAGAAGATGCAGATGAGCTTACAGTTACCTCAGTTATATACTCCTTTTCTTCTATGGAGGTAGAGCTGTGGGTGCACTTCCGACATCATCCTTATTTGCTGCATCAAGTGCAGTATCTCCCTTATCAACCTCTAACTTAAATGAGTTCCTTATATCTCCAGGGGATAATATATGGAAGTGGATGAATTGGTGTTTGGTACTATGGCCTGGGTAAGAGATTGATGGGTTTTCAACCTCTTGGCCAGTTTCTAAAGCCGCCAGGGGCTAACTGGAAAGAACCAATCGAGATAAAAAGATAATCATCTTAACATTCTAAAACATATTTTTCATCCCAAGGAGAAGGAAAAATATAATAAGGAATGGTAATAGATTGCATTAAAGCACTTTCAATAAAAGAGTTTTGTCAGAACTAAAGATTTATCAATTAAAAGCAAGATACGAAATTTCCTTTAAGATACATATCCCATAATAAAACGCGAGAAAGTTGTATTAGAGAAGAAAGTTTATATCCTTTATGAATTTCCTATAAGGCAAACTTCCCATAATAAAACGCGGGAATTTATACCAAAGAAGAAATTCAACTCTCTTACCAAATTATATCTCGATAAAATAACTCTTTTCCTTTATACCTTAATACTGTATGATTTGAAAACAGTTTTGCAAACCATCCTTATCAGATAGATGACTATGATTTTCCGACTCATAATGTAATTATGATATTCATCATTTTCGTCCACCTGATATTATCCCTAACTTAAAATAGAAAATTTTATTACAATAGGGGTGGATGTATTCTTAGCAATACAGTATAAGGCCTTCAAAGCAACAACCACTGTTTAGGTACTTTGAATCAATGTGCAACAAACATTGAAACAAGTGTTTAAAAACAAATCATTTTACAAATGGTTGATACCTCGAAGTAAAAACAATTTTGGAAATATTTCCAAGTATATAAAATATTGAGAATTTTATATACACATAACTCAGAAAATATTTCCGTTCTTCAATATTAGTGATTTTTGAAATATGCATTGTTTACTTAGATCAGTAATTCTAAATAATGTCACTAATATTAAAAGTGTCACAATTATTTGTAACAAAATATTTAAAAATATTTATCATACAAATAATTATGCTGCATATTATTTTAATTCATTTAAATTATGAGACTTATATGACATTGAATTGTCTGACATCATAATTTAAATCAATTAAGATAATATACAAACTAATGCTAGAATACCTAATTACCACATATGCATATTACATTGTAAACATGATAATTAACGTAGTAGCAATAAGCACGAGGTTCTGGATTTCAGATAAATTCACAAGTCCTTTAAATATGGAAAATTTAATACTTGTGAACTCATTTAAGAATTCCTTACAGATGAGATTTCCAATAAATATGCACATAAATAATATCCCAACTTCACTAACCAACTTAAACAAAATGAATTTATCAAGCTGTTTAGCAAATATCTGCAAGTTATTCTACTAAGGACTACTCTCGATATAAATGATACCTGGTGTCCATGCGCTTGTTCCGTGAGTGGTGAAGAGATTATCCAGCAGAGTTGATGGAGTTTGACAGCTTCTGGTAATTACCTCCCTGTCTTTCTTATAACCTGCATTATCTATATCTATATAGCCAATTAGGTTAAACCTAGTATCTTTAGGGTACCTGATTCTTAGAATTGGTAATCCCTTAAGATATCTAACAATTCATATCTTAGCTATAAGATTAGATTCTCTAATATCCACGTGGAAACTTACACATAGGCATATTGAGAATAAAATATATGGTCTTTAAGCACAGTAGACCCGCATATAATATAATCATGGTATACTTGCACTAAACATTATGCGTGTGTGCCTTGTATTCTAGAGAGATATGTGTATAACGACTCTAATATAAAATCATATTCAAGTAATTAGCAGTTAGAGTGTCATACCATGTCCTTGACGATTGCTTGATCTCTTATCTCCGTCATAGAGAGCTTTGTGAAGAGAATGATATACAAATTCTAGTGGATATGAAACTTCAAAGTCCAGGAGTTGTTGTACATCAACTTGTTCAGCCCTAATAGTATCAAGTCTCTCGTCTCTGGTGCTTTAGTTAGATCGTGAAAGTCCCGAAGATTCTGTTTCCATCATCGTCGATACCTTCTGTAGCAACCAGTTTGGCTTTGTCCCTCATAACAATGCCAAATTTCATCCAGTCTCTGAAAACCCTTACAGTACCAATTACAACTTTGTCTTGTGGCATGGGTTCCAGATTCAGTAGATTCTGCCTTCGAAATGATTGAGATCATCTTGCATTGCAATCACTCAATCTGGATCAATCAGTGCTTCTTCAATCTTCTTTAGGATTCCAACTGTTTAACAATTGTTCTTTCTCGAAGAGTAACCATTTACTTTGCATAGCACTTCTAGTCTTTACTCTAGTATCCGGAACACTAAGAACTAGACTCCAGCAATGACTTTGACTCCAAACCCTTTGTCTCGGCAGATGTGTTCTTAATGTATACCTTTGATCGTTATTGTGTTGAGTACGACTAGTAGATCCTTCTTTTATTTGCTCCCCCTGAGTTGCTGCTAGGATGTGTTGAAGATCCTTCACCATGTTGAGTGGATTCTGTTAAAGTCCACGAGTTGTGTAGATTCACTACCATTTCCACTACTAGGATCTGAATCATCATCATTAACATTGATTCCTTCTGCAAACTCAGTTTCATCATCAATATCTGAATATGACTCTGACAAGATGTCAAGCTTCACAGATTCAGAATAGACTTTTATTTTAATGCTCGGGAGCTTGGTGTAATAGGACGACACATTCAGACTTTCAATCACCTTCTGGTTTTACATCACATCTTACTTGAAAGCTTTCGACTTCAATGAGTAGCCGAGGAAAATTGTTCCATGAGCCTTAATTTTAAACTTGCCAAGATACTCATATAAATCTTCAATAAATATCAATTTCCTCCAAACACACGAAAGAGCTTCAGTGTTTGCTTCTGGTTGGCCATTGACTCATATGATGTCTTTTCACGATCTTGTTGAATGAAGAAGCATGTTATGTTAATCGCTTCAACTTCAAAGTACTTTGCTTCCAACTTGATCTGCTTGATGTGATCAATCACCATATGTGATATATTATCTGTTGAATGCACGAACATCACCAATTCACTCTCAGTTGAGTGATCTTCCATCTTTCTTGCTCGAAACCAAACACTTTTCTATTTCAATGCTTTTCCAGAAAACCTTTGACAAAGAATTCCCTAGTGCCCTATAGATAGTGCTTAGTGCTTAAGTCCGTTGACAAGAAAGATATTTCCACTGATGACAATTCCAAAATCATGATAGCCAAGTCCCTTGTAAGTCCTTTGTTGTCATCTCCAAAGGTTACCATTGGGTAGGCTTTCTCAACCAACTGCGATAGTAGAGCTTCATTGCTAGAAATATGCTTCGAACAATAACTGTCACGAAATCACATAACTTTTGTCTTTTTGTTTCATACTCTGCAATCACAAATGATTAAGCTTCTTGGTACTCAACTTCAATTGAGTCCTGATGGGTTAGAGATATTACTTTCAACAGTGGTAACAACAGCTTCAACCTTAACATGCACAAACTTATCTTTGACTGATCACTTCTCATTCACAGCAGCCTTGACAAGGTAGTCTTAAGGCTATGAGATTAGTGATTCCAACCTATCTTAAGGTGGACTAGCAGTCTTTACCCTATTGTGATTATTATTGATGCTTTGCCTAAGATTATGCAAGTCCTAAGATATGCATTTTTAGATTTAAACGAACAAGCATGAAAAATAAGAGCACATGGTAAACATTCAGCTTCAATGCATTATAGATAAGAATTATGCATTTTAGGCATGTTATGCATATTAGAAAATTCAGTACTATCTACTTTAACCATTCTACATAAGTGTAACAGGTGTTCAGCAGATTTACAGATATTCAATAATTTTCTAAAAGAACATGGAATAGACAAACTAACAATTTAATTACTAATTCTGTCTAATCCATTTCTGTTGTTGTCTATCATTTTAATTATCTCTAATTACCTAAGTCAGTTTTAGATTAAGCCTCGAATCTACAAATTTTACTAACTACTTAGATAATTCTACCATCTCTTATCCTTCTACACCTTAACAAACAATACATAATAAGATCTGACATTTAAGTACAACTATGTGAGTGTGAGCAATTCATATGAAGATACGCACCTGCTTTTAATCTCAACACAGTCTCTGTCATCATTTGTTTGTTCAGGCTTCTTGAATATTGTAGCACAGCCCTGATCTTGTCTTGCTACTTTTAACCTCATATGTTTCTTCAGTTGTGACCTCTAACGATTCTTAAATCCGTTTTGTATAAGTACAAAAACTAGAATGATCATTAGAGTCAGAAAAAAAAATTTCAGAGTTCCCCACTAATAAATCTATCATATCTTTACATTTGAGCAGTTTGTGGAACTATAACATGAACAGTCGAATCATCCACAATAAAATCCAAATGCTCCGGAATAAACCTACTAATACGAAATGACCACTTTCCTCGAAACCGGGTCATATGCTCTGGGAATTAATTCTGAGCCAAAACGAAGAATTTTCCAACTACAAACCCTTTTGGAAAAATGGACCAAGTTTTAATATCTTTAGATTATAAATTAAATCTATATAAATTTAACTAATAAATTTACTTAAATTAAATTTATAAAATAAATTCATTTAAATTAAGTTTATAAAATAAACCTTTTTCAAGTTTAAATAATAAACTCATTTAAATTAAATTCACAAAATAAATTTATTTTAAATAACATTTATAAAATAAATTTATCTAAATTTAAATTTATAAAATCAAATTATCTAAATAAATTTAAATTATAAAAGGAAATCTATTTAAATTTAAAGAATAAATTTATTTAAATTAAAATTTATAAAGTAAACTTATTTAGATTAAGTTTATAAAAGAAACTTTTTCAAATTTGAATAATAAACTCATTTAAATTAAATTCACAAAATAAATTTATTTTAAATAACATTTATAAAATAAATTTATCTAAATTTAAATTTATAAAATCAAATTATCTAAATAAATTTAAATTATAAAAGGAAATCTATTTAAATTTAAAGAATAAATTTATTTAAATTAAAATTTATAAAGTAAACTTATTTAAATTAAGTTTATAAAAGAAACTTTTTCAAATTTGAATAATAAACTCATTTAAATTAAATTCACAAAATAAATTTATTTTAAATAACATTTATAAAATAAATTTATCTAAATTTAAATTTATAAAATAAAATTATCTAAATAAATTTAAATTATAAAAGTAAGTCTATTTAAATTTAAAGAATAAATTTATTTAAATTAAAATTTATAAAGTAAACTTATTTAAATTAAGTTTATAAAACAAACTTTTTCAAGTTTAAATAAAAACTCATTTAAATTAAATTCACAAAATAAATTTATTTTAAATAACATTTATAAAATAAATTTATCTAAATTTAAATTTATAAAATAAAATTATCTAAATAAATTTAAATTATAAAAGGAAATCTATTTAAATTTAAAGAATAAATTTATTTAAATTAAAATTTATAAAGTAAACTTATTTAAATTAAATTTATAAAAGAAATTTTTTCAAGTTTAAATAATAAACTCATTTAAATTAAATTCACAAAATAAATTTATTTTAAATAACATTTATAAAATAAATTTATCTAAATTTAAATTTATAAACTAAATTTATTTAACAAGGCCTCTAGACATTCAGAGTTCAAAACAGTTTCGGTACCCTGAGCTTCACTGGACTGCGGATCTTGATTTGTATATCAATCAGCTTGCTCTGATGCCAATTGTTGGGTCCCGGAAGTATCGTAGAAGGGGGGTTGAATGCGATACTTACAACAATTTAAAATTCTTCTCAGAATTTGCGGAATTAAATTATTGCTTTAGCTGAGGGTTCGGGTCCTTGTAGTGTTTGGGAGGCTGACTTACTAACTTTCTATTTTTATGATATAACAATTAAGTTATAGAAATTAGTAAGTAAGCAAACAAGATTCAAGTTAAATACGTATATTAAAACTTGAAAGGGTGTTACAATATCCGGTAGAATAAACTTTAATTCCTAGAACAAATTTGACATGAATTGTTCTACTTAAGGAATTAAAATCAAACCAGCACAGAAAGTCCGTGAATATTACAATGCAGACAAATTTCTGAATTTGAACTGATTTTTCTACTTCTTGAACAATGAAAAGTGAAGCCTTCATCTCATATTTATAGAGAATGGAAATGGCTGGTATGACCTTTATCAGCATGACTTAATTTATTGAAATTAAGTCTGTATGACTTTTTTTAACCCTTGTATGACATTTAAAAAGCTGGGCAAGACTTATTTCTCTCGGTATGACCTTTCAGAAATTCGGTATGACTTATTTTATTAATTAAAAAAATCGGTATGACTTTTTTAATTAAATAAAAAATCAATCCACTTGCTCCAGCATGACCTTTTAACTTGAATAGCTCGGTATGACTTCTTATCCACTCGGTATGACATTTCTCTTTTCTCTCGGTATGACATTTCAATTCACCTGCCATTTTCATTTCTTTTCCACTTGTTTGGACATGTGGCAAGCTGTGATTGGCTAAAGAATTCTCCTGCCAAATTCAAATTGAAAGGGGCCTATTTCGTCTTATATGGATAGGCTCCGTAGAAATGCTTTTCGACCCGCACAGCTTATAATCTTTGATTAATAAATAATAAATTTAATTCATAAATTATAAAAATAAATATCTAATATTATTTAGATATTTATAAATATAATTTATTAAATAAATAAAATATTTATCTAGACTGAACATATTTAACAAAGTTCAAGTCAGTACTGTATCTCTTTGAGCTTCAAGCTTCTGTCTTCTGTCATTCTAAAATAATTCTAAATTAATTAATCCTTTAATTAATTTAAGAAATAAATTAGTTTTGAGTGAATTAATTTACTAATTAAATTAACTAATTAATTTAATTAATTAATAGAGAATTAAATTAAAGGCTTGACTATTGTTGATGTAGATAAGACTCTTCTGTTCTTCAACAATAACCTTTTTAACCACTTGAACTTTTTGATGACGAATCTTCACTGACATTGTTGACACCCTGTGCACTGGTCTGGTTCACGGATGACTAACTATAATGTTGATTCTCATTTCTTCTGTAGTGGTCTTTGTGTCTTGTCATTTCCTGTCTTGGCTTCTTTTTGTTCTTCCTCTATATTCAATATTTATTATTTACTTCGCTTTCTTACCTGAGTTGAGTTGTCATCTACTTATTACAAATAGGACTAGTAATATGACTTTCAATCTCCCCCTATTTGTTGTTAAACATTTAACACACAAATTCCTAGAGGATAACTCAACTAACAACTAAGAAAATAATACGACATTTAAGAACTGTAAATAATACATTGTTTTCTGGATCATATAATACATTTCCAGATTTCAATCATGAAAGATAAATAAGATAGATGTTCCTCTAGACTGAACATATTTAACAAAGTTCTATCTTGACTTACCTATCATTACCAGCTTTAGAAGTATCAACTTCACCTTCTTTTAGAGTTTAACTTTTATGACCAGGTGTCATTGGTAGATCTTCAGTGGCTGGTTTCTTTGGATCAGATTCTGCATTTCCAGATTTCTTGAGAAACTGAAATGAAAGATGTTTGTTCCTCTAGCACTGAACATATTATACAAGTAGTATTATCTTCATTTCTCAAACTCATCACTACTCCCCCTTAGGATGGCAGGGATGAAGTCCTGTTCTCTTCTTACCATCTCTCCTCTGTTTCTCCAACTTCTGTCTTCACTTCTCTCCCAAGGTGAATTCATTCTCCCCTTACTTGAATTATCCAACCAATTTAATAGAGGTAACAACAGACATGGCATACATACAGCATTAAACCATCGCAGATATAAAAAATGCAAACTATGACATGTTATGCATTTTAGAAAATCCGGTTAATTCCTATATACAAGAATTTTCTAAAATCAAATGGATCCAATCCAAGCATGTTGTTATATCCCCTTTGGATCTGTTCGAAAACAATTATCCCCCTATTTGGATCTTGTTCAACAATTCTCCCCTTTGGATCTCTTATTGAACAATTCTCCCCTTTGGATCTTGTTCAAACTTCTCCCCCTTAGTTGAGTAATTCTCTACAGAATCCTTAATAATAGAAGAAATTTCATCCCCCTTAGTTGAGTAACATTATAAATCTGTAACAGATAATTGGGAATGGGATTTGGTAATTGTGTTAGTGTGTGATTTTACTTTGTGTTTCTCAAGTGTTTCGCTCATATACTCTCTAAGTGTTTCACTCATAGAATATATATTTTCACTCTTTCTCACTTGTGTTTCACTCTTTCCTCATAACACTGTTTCTCTCTCTCAGTACGGATGACACAATCTTTTGTACCTACAAGAAAGATCACCATAGCCCCTTCAAGAGAGGTCACTGGTGGTGCAATGGGTTTTCGTAAATCCCCGTCCTCAATTGAATCCATTAAAATATTTGACTTTGAAAACTGAATTGCTTCAGGAATAGATTCAATGAGTTGCTGATCATCTAAGATGATCTATTCTGTTAGGAATCCAGATATGTTCCATCTGGGGAGGGAGACAAGGATCTATAATGTAGCAAATGATCCAAGTTTCCTCCTGACGCCTGTGAAGGCATGTTGATTCAATCAGAATCATCAATCATCCTTCCTTCCTTGATATGGAAGTTTAGAATAATTGATTCCGTCAATTCATCCTCAGAAAGATGTTTGTTCCTCTAGCACTGAACATATTATACATGTAGTATTATCTTCATTTCTCAGACTCATCACTACTCCCCCTTAGGATGACAGAGATGATGTCTGTTCTCTTCTCATTACCACTTCTCCTCTGTTTCTCCAACTCCTGTCTTCCCTTCTCTTCCAAGGTGAATTCAATTTCCCCTTACTTGAATTATCCAACCATTTTAATAGAGGTAACAAACATGGCATACATACAGCATTAAACCATCGCAGATATAAAAAATGCAAACTATGACATGTTATGCATTTTAGAAAATCTGGTTAATCATATTTACAAGAATCTTCTAAAATCAAATGGAATAGAATCCAAGCATGTTGTTATATACCCCTTTTTCTTGTTCAACAATTGAGTAATCCTCTTCTGGCAAAAGCCTTTGTTTACTTCTCCCCTTTTGATCTACTCCCCCTTAGTTGAACACTTTAACATTTTGGAGTAATCCTCTTAATAATTCTCCCCCTTAGTTGAGTAATCCTCTTAATAATTCTCCCCCAATTGTAGATAGGTATCAATTGTTGGTCCTTTTCTGAAGAAATTTCCACCTTGGTTAAGTAACATTTGAAATCTGTAACAGGGAATGGGGAAAGGGATTCAGTAAGTGTGCTAGTGTGTGATTTTACTTTATGTTCCTCACAAGTGTTTCGCTCATATACTCTCTAAGTGTTTCACTCATAGAATATATATTTTCACTCTTTCTTACTTGTGTTTCACTCTTTTCTCACATCACTCTATCTCTCTCAGTACGGATGACTCAGTCTTTTGTACCTGCAAGAAAGATCACCATAGCCCCTTCAAGAGAGGTCACTGGTGGTGCAATGGGGTTTCGTAAATCCCCGTCCTCAATTGAATCTATTAAAATATTTGATTTTTATAAACTGAATTGCTTCAGGAATAGATTCAGTGAGTTGCTGATCATCTAAGATGATCTATTCCATTAGGAATCCAGATATGTTCCATCTGGGGAGGGAGACAAGGATCTATAATGTAGCAAATGATCCAAGTTTTCTCCTGACGCCTGTGAAGGCATGTTGATTCAGTCAGAATCATCAATCATTCTTCCTTCCTTGATATGGAAGTTTAGAATAATTGCTACCGTCAATTCATCCTTACTGTGACATTTCAATTGCTCCCTCTTGGTCCCTTTTTGGTCCCAAGTATGTCCTTAAATTGTTGGTCCAAAATGCCAATTGAGTTGGTCCATTGTTGGTCCCTAAAAATAAGACAAAATTTGTGGTTTCTTGAAAAATGTCAGATGAAATTAACTCTTTGCAAGTGGCCTTGGCTGACAGGCCGAATTCAATAGACTCAATTTGTTGAGAGAATGAACCTAGTAACAGTTTTGCCTTTTCCAAGTCTGTATCCTTTTGAGAGAACACAGATGAGCTAACAGTTGTCTCAGTTTATATATGAATCACCTTTCTGGAGACAGAGCTGTTGGATCACTCACATCACCAACCTTATCAAATGCAATCAAGGCATTGACTCCCTCATAATGAACAAATAGGTATTCTGTTTAATGGTTAGAGAGACGGAAGTGATAGTGTTTGTGTGTTTGGTTCTAAGATCTTGGATAGAGATTGATGCCAATGATTAGGATCTCACTTTTAGAAACTATTGGATTATCAAGCTCATAGATCTTTCCTACTTCTCAAAAGAGACTTGAAATAATCAGCTTATATTTATATATATATATAAATAAAATTTAAAATAAATAACAATAAAAATAAAAATGCCAAGTTATAAAATAAATAAAACTATACATACTTATATATATACCAATTGTTGGAAATAATAAACAATATATACTAATTGTTGGAAAACAAACATAATATAAAATATATTTACAGCATAGATGCCAATGAAATAACAACTGTACAAAAAAAAGAAAATCTTTTTGAGTTTTCTTTTTCAATTTGTTTGTTTGTTTTTGATAATTTTTAAGGAATATATACAGTGTATTTACAGTGCTTGAAAATAAATATGCAATTTAAAACATCATGCAATAAGCAATTCATGTTTAACATCCCTAACTCACTAACCAACTTTGAGAAAGTGGATTCATCAAGTGGTTTCGTGAAGATGTCAGCAATTTGATCTTCTGTGGGTACAAAATGTAACACCACAGTTCCATTCATGAAATGCTCTCGGATGAAATGATACATTATGTCTATGTGCTTGGTCCTTGAATGTTGTACAGGATTATTGGAAATTGCTATGGCACTTGTGTTATCGCAAAGTATTGGGATTTTATATAGCGCAAGTCCATAATCATTCAGCTGATTCCTTATCCACAAGATCTGTGCACAACAACTACCTGCCGCAATATATTCTGCTTCGGCTGTCGAGGTAGATACTGAGAGCTGTTTCTTGCTGTACCAGGAAATCAACCGTTGTCCTAGAAACTGACAGCTTCCAGACGTACTTTTCCTGTCCATCCTGCATCCTGCATAATCTGAATCTGTATAGCCTATTAGTTCAAAACCTATACCTTTAGGGTACCAAATCCCAAGATTCGGTGTACCCTTCAGATATCTAAAAATTCTTTTAACAGCTATAAGATGAGATTCTCTAGGATCAGATTGAAACCTTGCACATAAGCATGTTGCAAACATTATATCGGGTCTACTAGCAGTTAGATATAATAATGAGCCTATCATACCTCTGTAGCTTGTGATGTCAACTTTCTTACCAGTTTCATCTTTGTCAAGCTTGGTGGCTGTTGGCATAGGGGTTTTTGCCGGTGTAGAATCTTCTAGATTGTATTTCCTTAGAAGATCCCTTACGTACTTTGATTGGCAAATAAAAATTCCATCTTCCTTTTGCTTCACTTGCAATCCAAGGAAGAATGACAGCTCACCCATCATGCTCATTTCATACCTACTCTGCATTAACTTAGCAAATCTCTTGCACAAGTTTTCATTAGTAGAACCAAATATAATATCGTCAACATAAACTTGGACAAATATCATATGTTTATCATGTAATTTGTAAAAGAGAGTTTTATCTATGACACCTCTAGTAAAACCGTTTTCAAGTAAAAATTGAGAGAGAGTGTCATACCATGTCCTCGGTGCTTGCTTGAGTCCATAGAGGGCTTTGAATAAGAAATATACAAAATCAGCAAACTCTGGATTTTCAAAGCCAGGAGGCTGTTCCACATATACTTCCTCTTCTAGCTTTCCATTCAGAAATGCACTCTTCACATCCATTTGATAGACTTTAAAATTGGAATGTGCTGCGAATGCCAGAAATATCCTGATGGCTTCAAGTCTTGCAACTGGTGCATAGGTCTCGTCACAATCAATTCCCTCTTCCTGGGAGTAACCCTTTGCAACCAGTCTGGCCTTGTTCCTTGTAACAATGCCATCACCGTCTAACTTGTTCCTGTATACCCATTTCGTGCCAATAACAGATCTATCTTTAGGCCTGGGTACCAGTGTCCATACTTCTTGCCTTTCGAACTGATTGAGTTCTTCTTGCATGGCAAGAACCCAATCTGGATCAGTTAGAGCATCTTCAATTTTCTTTGGTTCTTCTTGAGATAGAAAAACCGAAAATAAATATTCATTTGAAGTTGCACTTCTGGTTCTAACACCAACATCTGGATCACCTATGATCAATTCAAAGGGACGATCTTTGCTCCATATCCTTTCCCTTGGTAGGTTTGATCTTGATGATTCGCCTCTATATTCATTGTGATGTTGTGTTGTGCCAGTTGATCCTTCATCTCCCTCTGAGTTGCTGCCTGGATGACTTGTTGATCCACCACTGGTATTAGTAGTATCTCCAGTGTTTCCATTGTTTCCACTACTATTACCTGGATCATTACCATCATTGTTGTCATCATCATTTCCTGCTGCAACCTCAGGCTCTTCTTCATTATCCGAATCTGAGTCTGGATGATTGTCAAATTTTAATGACTCAGAAGGATCTTCATTTTGGATGCTTGGGAGTTTAGTGTTATCAAAAGTTACATTGACACTTTCTTTCACTTGGTGCTGATCAATTATGTACACCCCATATGCTCTTCTTGAATACCTGACAAAAATAGCTTCATGTGCCTTGGCCTCAAACTTGCCACGATGTTCATCTCCATCCTTTAACACAAAGCATTTGGCTCCAAATACATGAAAGTACTTGATAGTTGGTTTCTTGCCATCCATTAATTCATAGGGCGTCTTCATATGATCCTTGTTGATTAAAGTTTGATTCTGGGTATAACAAGCTGTGTTTACTGCTTCAGCCCAGAAGTAGATAGGCAACCTTGATTCACTTAACATTGTTCTTGCAACTTCAATCAAGGTTCGATTCTTCCTTTCTACTACTCCATTCTGTTGCGGAGTTCTTGGCGCTGAGAATTGTCTTGTTATCCCTTTGTCTGAGCAGAAGCTATTCAGAATTTCATTCTTGAATTCTGTTCCATTATCTGATCTGATTGCCCGGACAGGTAGCTTTGAATCTAACTCAATCAATTTTACATGATCAATCACCAACTGCGGAGTTTCATCCTTAGAGTTCAAGAATAAAACCCACGTGTACTTTGTGAAGTCATCTACAATCACTAAGGCATATTTCTTCCTTGACATAGACATGATATTGACTAGACCAAATAAATCCATATGAAGCAGCTGCAGTGGTTCAGTAATATTTGTAGTGTCTGTGCCTTTGTGAGTTGCTCTTTTTGACTTCCCTTTCTGACATGCCTCACACAATCCTTCTTGTGTAAATTCCATCGGAGGCAGTCCTCTCACCAAATCCCTCTTGACTAGAGAGTTCATTGTTTTGAAATTCAGGTGTGAGAGCTTCTTGTGCCATAGCCAACTTTCTTCTGTTGAAGCTTTTGAATAAAAACAGTTTGCTTCAGCTTCAGTTCCCGAGTTGAAATCAGCTACGTACAAGTTTCCTTTCCTTACTCCACGCAAGGCTAGTCTGTCTTCTTTAGAATGAGCTATTAAGCACTTCTCCTTGATAAAGTTTACTTTGTAACCTCTATCACAGAATTGACTGACGCTGAGTAGATTGTGCTTAAGTCCTTCCACCAAAGAGACGTTTTCAATGATAACATTTCCTGTATTTAACTTGCCATATCCCGTAGTCATTCCTTTGCTTTTATCTCCAAAGGTGACGATTGAGCCAGCTCTCTCAACCACGTCTGATAGCAGGGCTCTATCTCCGGTCATATGCCTTGACGATCCACTGTCTAGGATCTATACAACCCGGTTTTCCTGTTTAACTCCCTGCACATATCAAACGGATTAGATCGACTTATGAGCCTAAAATTGATTGGGCCCAGCATACTTAAAGAATTGACCTTTGTCAGCTTTGATAACAGATCCTTTTCGAACAACAGCCGCATCCTCCTTGACTGTACTTACTTTCCTATAAACAGTCTTAACAACTTTTTGTTTAGACTTAGGAATATATTTTTCCTTCTTGACAGGTGAAGGAATAGCAGTCTTGGATTTAGCAAATTTATTATTGATGTATTGTCTAGGTGTCATGTTCTTTTTATTAGCAGTCATGCGTTTGAAATAAGCAGTCATAACATTAAAAGCACATAACATACAATTTAACATACCACAAGGTTTATGGCATACATCAATAGCAGGCATGTTATTCACAGCAGTAGGAGTTTTAACAATTTCTACTATAACTTTTTCAGCAGATTTAAAGTTTTCAGTAGAATGGCATCTGTTGTTACTATCCCTACTTCTAACAAACTAATTGTTAGGTCTGTTCAAATTATTCTTTAAGTTCTTAGCACCTAAACCAGGAGTGGATGAACTAGCAGAGTTCACATTTTCTATTGGTCTTTTAGGTACATATTTAGCTTTCTGGACATTTATTCCTTTTATTTCCCTAGTCTGTTCTTCTCTTTTCTTCTCTTCCTCGAGATCCTCTAACTGCATCTCATAAGCTATCAGTATAGAGCTCTCAAGGATAGGTTTAGCAATAGGTGTTATGAAAAGAGGTTTGGGTGTGTCTTTAACAACATGAGGAATACCCCTTTCTTCAGCGCTTTGCTTGAACGGGGTAATGTTGCTTGGCTTTCCTACAGATTTATTGTACTCGAAACCTATTCCAACTTTTCGGTTTATTTTCTGTTGGTCAACTAGGTTCTTTACAATGTAAGAGGAATTTTTATAAGCTAGACACCTTTACTTTTCTTCTTCAATTTTATTCTTTAAAAAAGCTTCAATCTCAACATAGCAGTTGACTCTATTAACTTGAAATGCAACATCTTCAGTTAATTTAACATTAATAAGTTTCAGCTTTTTCAATTCATAATTCTCATCTGATAAAACTTTGTTTTCGAGAATTAAGACTTTTATTCGATCTCTAGCATCAGTTAAATTCTCACCTAGCAATTTAAACATTTTAGGACAGCTAGGGTTTACCTCAATTCCTTGTCGAGGTGGAGATTGTGATCCTTCATAAGAAGAGGCCATTAGAGCAAGATTTCCCATTTGATCTTCTTCATCATTGTCGGAATCATCCCAGCTTTTTCCTGCTGCTAAGTATGATTTTCCCTGATGCTTCTTCAGTGGAGCATCATATTTCTGTTTGAGCTCGTCATATGAATCCTTCTTTCTTTCCTGCTTGGGCTTTCTACAATCAGTAGCAAAGTGTCCCATTTCATTGCAGTTGAAGCAACGGATCTTGCTTCTGTCTACTATCCCTGTCTTGTATCCACCTTTTGTGTTGGATGAGCTAGAAGAACCACCTGTCTGAAATCTGTTTGCCATAGGCTTGAATTTGAAACTAGGGTTCCTCCTGAATCTTGTATTTCCAAATTTTCTAGCAATCAGAGCCAGAGATTCATCCTCAAGTTGATCGAGTTCTTCCATTGAGTAGAATTCACTATCAGTTGAATTCACTAGAGTTGCACCAACTTCTGCAACAATACCCTGATCAATGATGTTGATTGAAGAAGATTCAGTCTTAGCTTTTCTGTACTCTAGTTCTTCTGCTACAAGAGCTGTAGACTTGCTGACCACCTTGCCTGTACCATATATTTCTTTCTGTTGAATCTGCTCTAGCTCATAGGTCTTCAGAATGCCATAAAGTCTTTTCAAAGAAATTTCATTCATGTCCCTTGACTCTCTGATGTCTGTTATCCTATGCTCTAGGTGTACTGGCATTGTCAGCAAAAACTTCCTATTGATCTCCTTCTTCGTATATTGTTTGCCATTAAGATTTAGATCATTTATTAGCTTGTTGTATCTCTCAAAAACTTCAGAGATACTTTCTCCAGGATTTGATCTAAAATGCTCATATTGAGACGTTAAGATTTCCAATCTGTTCTCCCTTACTTCTTCTGTTCCTTCATTTAGTATCTCTATCGTTTCCCAGATGTGTTTGGCATTTTTACAATTAACAACATGATTATACATTCCGGGATCAAGAGATTCCACTAAAATTAACTGTAGATTGGTGTCCAATGTATCCAGTTCCTTTTCTGTCTCAGTGTACTCAGAAATATCTTTTTCAAATTGTCTGTGCGGAATGAGTACACCATCTTCCATATGCTCAGGAAAGATATTTATTGGAACAGCAACACCAGTTTTTAAAATATCCTTGTACCTAGGATTTGCAGCTCGAAGAAACAAAGTCATCTTTCTCTTCCACAGATTATAATTGTCTTTATCAAATTGTGAAATTTTAATGCTACTAACTCTTTGAGCACTCATCTTTAAATAAGATTAAAAATTAAGTGTTTCAAAAAATATTTTAATTTTTGACTTAAAATAATTTTTGATCAAAAATTATTTTTCGAAAAAAAAATTATTTCGAATTTAAAATAATTTTTTAGATCTGTATGAGTTCGCGGAATTTGATTTGGATCTGATATATAAAAAATATCAACCAGCTCTGATGCCAATTGTTGGTCCCTGATATTGTAGAAGGGGGGGGGGGGCGTTGAATACAATATCTAAAATTAATCACGGAATATTTGAATTAAAAATATTATTTTATTTGCTCGCGAAATATTAATTATAATGAAATACTGTTCAAGTGAAAGATATAATTTTAACTTGATTAGTATTACAAAATTAATATTTAGAAAACTGTTATATAATTGATAAAAGTTGTAGAACAAATTTGACATGAATTGTTCATGTTTAACAATTATATTCCAAACTCAGCACAGAAATCTGTGAATATTACAATGCAGACAAATTACTGAATTTGATCTGATTTTCTAACTTAACAACTGAAATAATGAGAGCAACTCTTCATATTTATAGAGGTGGAAAACTCAGCATGACTCATCCCAATATGACCTTTTTCAATTAAAATTAACCCTTGTATGACTCATAAAAAGGCTGGGAATGACTTATTCTATCGGTATGACTCATATTAAAACTCGGTATGACTCACTGCAAAAGTGCTCGGTATGACTCATTGCAAGTGGCTTCGGTATGACTCATAGATTAGCAGCTCGGTATGACTTATTGAATTCTTCTCGGTATGACTCATTCATTAGCAACTCGGTATGACTCATTGAATTCTGCTCGGTATGACTCATATTTCAGCAGCTCGATATGACTCATATTTCAGCAGCTCAGTATGACTCATCCTTCAGCAGCTCGGTATGACTCATATTTCAGCAGCTCGGTATGACTCATATTTCAGCAGCTCAGTATGACTCATATTTCAGCAGCTCAGTATGACTCATATTTAATTCATATTGAATCATTTTAGTTAGAGGTCTTCCAAAAGTTCAATTTCACCCTGATGGACTCTATGATTCATGTCAAAAAGGCCAAACAAAAGAAGACATCTTTCAAGAGCAAAACTGAAAATTCAATTGATCATCCTTTTCATCTTTTACATCTTGATTTATTTGGTCCAGTAAACATCATGTCCATTGGAAAGAAGAAATACACTCTGGTAATAGTTGATGATTTCACTAGATTTACCTGGGTGTACTTTATGCATAAGAAGGATGAAACTGCAGAGATAATTTTTTATCATATTACAATGATTGAGAATGGATCAACTCACAAAGTAAAAAATCTAAGGAGTGACAATGGAACAGAGTTTCAGAACTCTGCAATGGAGGAATTTTGCTCAACAAGAGGTATTATTCAACAATTCTCAGCACCTGGCACACCTCAACAAAATGGTGTAGTTGAAAGAAAGAACAGAACTTTAATAGAAGCTGCCAGAACAATGCTAGAAGGAGCAAAACTACCTACTTACGTTTGGGCAGAAGCTGTGAACACTGCATGCATCACTAAGAATTGTTCTTTAATAAACAAACATTGAAAGGCATAGGTGTACTAACTTGTAACACTTAATTACTATGTAACTCAACTAGGTAAAAGATAAAACAACAGCAAAACAAAAGAAACTGAAGAAGCACATGGAATCAATCAACTGAAGAAATGGTAATGATACTTGGTAACTACAAGTAACTAATTTGATTAATCCAGAATGCCTAAGTGAGAAGAAGTTCGATCTCAGTATTGCTCATGCCCTAACTTATCTAATGGAGAATCAAATTAATGTCAAAGAAGTATCAAGAAGACCAAAGTGATTTCATGTAATGCATCTCAACAACTGGATAATGTAAAGATTAATCTGCAAATGAGAACTGACATTCAGAAGCAAGAACCCCTTCAAGACTAGTCACTTATGAACCAGACCATTGCATCAAGTGTCAGGACATTGAAGGTAAGTTCATGTCAGTAATAGAAGATCTCATTTGAATTGAGTGAGGAAAAGAAATTGAAGAAGCTAGGGAAACTTGCTCATAAAGGTTAATCCACAATTAGTCACTAAAGAAAGTCAACATTGGATGAGTGCATATTTGCTAAGGCAAATGTCGATCCACAACAGATCGAGATGCGGATCGAGATTGATAATTGAAGAAAAAACATTGCAAGGCAAATCTTGATCCACGGCAGATCGAGATTCTCACAGATCGAGATCGAGATTCTCATAGACCGAGATCGAGATTCTCACAGATCGAGATCGAGATTTTCCAAGATCGAGATCGAGATGGGTCCAGGCCGAGATCGAGATGCGGGTCGATATGTAGCATTTAATGTTCAAGGGACAAGTGGCTTATTGTGAACGGTTGATCCAGAGAGGTTGGGAAAGTACTTTTTGTTGTCAAGTCCTGATTGGGCCACGTACACAAAAAGGACAAGATCAAGTCTACACGACATTATAAAAGTAGCACTTTGTTTTATTTGTAAAAAGAGCAATCTCTGTATTTTTTACTGGATATTTTTCAAAGAGAGCATTTACTGTAAAAAGAAAATGAGAGAGAATCAGTTGAATCAAGCTTTAATTGTTGTATTTATTGTTCAACTGATTATGATGCTTTTATGAATGTTGTAGCAAATCCTTCAATGAATATAAAGATATATTCTTGAAATTCTATGTCATCATTTATTACCTACATTTATATTATATTCTCTCATTATTCGAAACAGTTGTATTCACCCCCCCTCTACAACACTTTGGACCTAACAATTGGTATTAGAGCTTCCTCTTAAACACATCTAACAGAGATCCTACTGTGTTGTTTGAGTTGGTTCTTGAAAATCCCAGATCTATTTTTTTTTAAGTTTGTGCCGAAAGCTTCTATTTGGTTCTTCATGAAAAGTTCATAGATCTAAAAAATTCTGAGTCCTGGTGTAAGGAATATTTGTACAATATTTCAAAAGGTTGAACTTAAAGAGCTTTGTGGGTTTTTCTTGTGGTCAAAAATCTGGTTATAAAAGAATATTTGATTGGTTGACTAGGTAACTTGAATCAACTGGTTGACTAAACAAAAAGGTCACTTTCGAACTTCTGTCAACCAAAAAGTGGACAACCTTTTTTGTTTGGTCTTGAAAATTTTGTGGACCCTGCCACTGTTCCTGTGATTAAAACTAACTTGCTTGAATCTTAAGTGCAAAACCCATTGGATATTAAGTGTTGGATATTTAAAGTGAGATAATCAATTTTTCAAGTAAATACAATTTATTGTAATTTGAAAAGTGTATTATCTTAATTTTAAACTTCATTAAAATGGCCGCCGCACACAGATTTAAGATACCTCCTTTTGATGCACAACACTATGACGAATGGACCGGAAGAATGAAAGCCTACCTTGAATCAATAAACAAGGTATACTTGAGAATATTGGAGAACGGTCCATACATACCCATGAAAATTGAGCCAGAGCGAATGGAAGGAGGGATACTAATACCATCCCGGTCTGTTCCTAAAGAGGAAATGGAGTTTTCAGACGCAGATAAAGAATTGGTTGGTATGGACGCGTCGTTACTCAACGTCATAATTGAATCCCTAGACTCAAAGTACTACGTTCAGATAAAGGGATTAAAAACAGCTAAAGCCATGTGGGATAAACTGGCAGTAGTGATGGAGGGGACCGAGGAAGTTAGAGATAATCACAAGCGCATTCTGATATCTGAATATGAATCGTTCAGATGCGAGCGAGGAGAAAGTGTAGCGGATGTTTACAAACGTTACAGTAAATTGCTTATCGAGCTGAGTATAAGAGATAAAATCTATCCACTGGCAGACTCAAATATCAAGTTTCTTTTGAATTTGCCTAAACATCTGGAACACAGGATCACTTCCATTCGAGAGTCAAGAAATTTAAACAATACTTCTCTCGAAAAGCTGTATGGTGTTTTGAAGACCTACGAGATGGAGCAAGAACAAAATGACAAAAGAAGATCCTACAATAGTGGAGAATACAAAGCGGTAAGTGAATCTGGACTTGTAGCTGAAGAGTCTACTGCAAAGGCACTTGCAACTGTCTCATTGAAAACTGCTAATCCTGAAAGGGTGGTATTAGATATTGAAGATCCATCCGAAGAAAGTGAGGATGAATATTATACCCTTGAAGAGCTGGACAAATTAGAAGACAAGTCATATGCTTGTATTGCTCGAGAATTTGCTCATATCAGCTTCAGGAAGCCAAGAAAAGGTAAAGGACGATTTGGTAGTTCTTTCAGCCGAAGAAGCAGCAGCAGCAGCAGAGGTAGTAGTGTAAGTGGCCGGGGAAGTTACAGCGGTCGAGGTAGTACATCTAGTAGTGGCTACAGACCTAATCTGGTAGACAAGAACAAGTTTAGATGCTTTAACTGCAATGAATTGGGGCACTTTGCAACAGAGTGCAAGAAGCCCAAATACGTTCATCCCAAGGAATCCTATGTTGATCTGAAAAAGAAATATGACGCCTTGGTTAGCAAGCAACAGAAGGGAAGCCGGGCTTATGTTGTGACTGAAGGGAAGGGTTGGGACGAGTCTGATGAAGATGAAGATCAGGAGCAATGTAACTTCGCTTTAATGGCAAGATCTTCAGAACAATCAGAGGTACCAATTCTAACCGTAAATGAAATGTCTATTTCTGAGTATTAAAATGAATTAGCTGCCATGACTAAAGACATGTACAATCTCCAACTAAATCTAATCCCTGTTAATGAGGAAAATGCTAAACTCTCCCTTAAGAATAGACTTCTCGAGGCCAAGGTAGAGGAATTAGAATCAGGAGAAAGTAAAGAAAGGCAGTTAATGAATCAGGTAGACGTTTTAGAACACAAGCTTAAGATTAGGGAAGACCTTAACGAAGAACTTAAGAATGAATTAGCTGAGCTTAAAATAACATGTCAATCTTTTAAAGAAGCCGCTAATAAAGTTTTCGTAGAAAGGGACATGTACATGAAACTGGCAGGCAAGAGTAAAAATGAAAAAGTAAACATAGGACTTGACTACACACAGAAAAAGAAAAATAGGGCTGCCGAGCTGTTAGAACCAGTGTTAGTCAAAGAAAGTGTGCCTGAAGTTTTAGGGGATGTTAGAAAACCTATCTTTAAGCAGTTTGAGCCTAGGACCATAGATCCTGTTGCTGTTAAAATTGAACATGAGATTAAAATGGAAAAAGAGTCGGAAGAACAAGTAGTAAAACCTACAACTTCTAAGAGAGCGAGTAAGATTGCTTATGCTAAGAGAGGTGTAGGAACCAATGAGGCTAAGACAGTGTCATATAAACAATGGGTAGCAGGGTCAGAACAAATGAAAACACCTGTTGAGGCAGTTAAAACTGAACCTGTATCTGTATCTACATCTACACGAGCTAGGAAGGCATGCTATATTTGTAATCAAACCGATCATTTGTCTTACTATTGCCCGTCCTATGTAGAGGAGGAAAAACCTACTGTTTGTAATACTATGCCTGCAACTACTGCTTTGCCTAACGTGTATGCAAATCATGCCAAACGCAATAATCCTAATTGTATGCCATGTGCTGTAAACATCATGCATGCTTATTTTAACTTGATGAATACTGCTGGTGCATCTGTTGAACATAAATTTAGTAGTAGTAAGAAAAAGCATGTTGGGTCAAAGACTAAGACTTCAAGTCCTCCTAAAGTTAGGAGTTACCAGTCTACTCCCAAACCTGACAAACCAGTCAAGGTTGACAAGGGAAAAGACAAAGTCAAGATGGATGCCCCTGATGGCAACCAGGAAAAGCCTTCTGTATCTGATAAGAAAAAGAAATTTTTTTATGCCGGGCCCAAACATCATTGGGTTCCGAAGAATGCCTAACCTTTCTGGATTTGCAGGGCAGTGAACAGGAAAAGAGTAAAGTCATATGGGTGCTGGACAGTGGAGCATCGAGGCATATGACCGGCAATAAGTCCCTGCTAACAGATTTGGTGTTGAGAGCCGGCTCCGTGGTTACTTTTGGAGATAACAGCAAAGGTTACACCAGGGGATATGGCAAGATTGTATGTGGAAATGTTATCATTGAGGACGTGTCTTTTGTGGAAGGATTGCGACATAATCTTCTCAGCATTAGTCAATTCACCGACAAGGGTTTTGATGTCAACTTTGGGAAGCATGATTGTTCGATTCGAAGCAAAAAGGATGGGAACCTTGCTCTTAAAGGAGTAAGGAAGTCAAATTTGTTCATAGCCGATATGAATTCTGTTGATCGGTCTGAAGTCACTTGTTTCTACAGCAAGGCTTCTGCTGATGAAAGTTGGCTATGGCATAAAAGATTATCTCACCTGAACTTTAAAGCAATGAATAATCTCGTAAGGAGAGAATTGGTGAGAGGGCTACCGCAGATGGAGTTTACTCCAGAAGGACTCTGCGAAGCATGTGAGATGGGAAAATCGAAAAGAGCCTCGCACAAGGATAAGCAAGTGAATAGCATTACCGAGCCCCTACAACTCCTTCACATGGATTTGTTTGGACTTGTTAATGTTATGTCAATGTCAAGGGAAAGATATGCGCTGGTGATTGTCGATGACTTTTCCAAATACACATGGGTGATGTTTGTGACATCGAAAGATGAAGTGCCACATGAGATCATTAGGCATGTACTGGTCATTGAAAACGTAGCAAGTCTGACTGTGAAGACTATCTGATCCGACAACGGGACAGAATTCAAGAACTCAGTGTTAATGGATTTCTGCATATCTAAAGGGATCAGACGACAGTATTCAGCACCGAGAACACCGCAGCAGAATGGGGTAGTTGAACGAAAGAATAGGACACTGGTTGAAGCAGCTAGGACAATGCTGTATGAGTCAAAACTTCCTCTGTATTTTTGGGCTGAAGCAGTTAGCGCGGCTTGTTATACACAGAACAGAACCCTGATTACAAAGGACTATAATGAGACACCGTATTATCTGATGAATAAACGAAAACCATCTATCAAGTACTTTCACGTGTTTGGTGCCAAATGCTTTGTGTTAAGAGACAATGCATAACTTGGAAAGTTTGATGCCAAAGCAGATGAAGGGGTTTTCGTTGGATATTCTCTTGAAGTAGTAGCAGCGTACAGGGTGTTTGTGCTTAATGATCGCAAGGTGGTTGAAAGCCTTAATGTCACATTTGACGACTCAAAGCTCCCTTCTATACTAAAGAAGGACAGTGAGCCCACTTCTCTAAGATTTGAAAATATGGATATTGATGAAGTGGATACAATACCTGAGTCTGTAGTGCAGGGTAGTGATCCAATGATAAATAATGTAATTAATCAAGAGTCTAGTGTTTCGCCTATGCAAACCACTAGGGCTGAGGGATCACCTTCCGTTAGACCTGGTACTAACTCAGGGGGAGCAGCTCACTCAGGGGGAGCTAGTACTAGCTCAGGGGGAGCTAGTGGAAGTGATTCTAGAATAAGTCACATTCACCTACAAGATCAAGCTGAGTCATCAAGAACATTTGCTAAGGATCATACTTGGAACAAGGACCATCCGTTTGAGCTAATCATTGGTGACCCAGATGCCGGAGTGACTACTAGACGAAAAGCTAGAGCTGAAATTGCCACCGAGAATGAATGTCTATACTCAGTGTTCCTTTCTCAATTGGAACCTAAAGTGGTGGAAGAAGCCCTAGATGACGCTGATTGGGTGATTGCTATGCAAGAAGAACTCAATCATTTTGAAAGGCAGAAGGTGTGGAAGCTGGTACCAAGACCAAAGAATAGATCTGTTGTTGGAACAAAATGGGTATTCAGAAACAAGCTGGATGAAAATGGACTTGTAACACGAAATAAAGCTCGCCTAGTTGCTAAGGGTCATACTCAAAGAGAAGGAATTGATTATGATGAAACCTATGCACCAGTAGCAAGGCTAGAGGCCGTAAGGATGTTCTTAGCATTCGCAGCATATCATGGTTTTAAAGTCTATCAGATGGATGTCAAGAGTGCATTCTTAAACGGTGAACTGGATGAAGAAGTGTATGTTGATCAACCTCCTGGGTTTGTCGACAGCAAATACTGTGATTATGTTTATCGTCTCTTCAAATCAGTGTATGGCCTTAAGCAGTCTCCGCGGAAGTGGTATGAAACTCTGTCAGACTTCTTACTAGAAAGTGGTTTCACCAGAGGAGTAATCGACAAGACGCTTTTCTACAAGAAATGCAAAGATGATCTAATAATGGTGCAAGTATATGTGGATGACATTATCTTTGGGTCTGCAAATGAGAAACTATGTGCTAAATTCGCTAAGTTAATGCAATCGAGGTATGAAATGAGCATGATGGGAGAGCTGACGTTCTTTCTGGGTATTCAAGTTAGTCAAAAGAAGGACGGGGTATTTATCTGCCAGACCAAGTACATTCATGATCTATTAAAGAAGTATGGTCTCGAAGATGTATCACAAGCTAAGACTCCTATGGCAACAGCCACAAAGCTTGACAAGGATAAAGCGGGAAAACCTGTAGACATCTCAAGCTATCGAGGTATGATCGGCTCACTTTTTTATTTAACTGCTAGCAGACCTGATATTATGTTCTCCACATGCTTATGTGCAAGGTTCCAAGCGGATCCCAGAGAGTCACATCTTATAGCCGTAAAGCGTATTTTTAGGTATCTCAAGGGAACATCAAATCTCGGGATTTGGTACCCAAGAGATACAGGGTTTAATCTTGTTGGCTATTCGGATTCAGATTACGCATGTTGTAGAATAGATAGAAAGAGCACTTCAGGAAGCTGTCAGTTCCTTGGAAGAAGGTTGGTGTCTTGGCAAAGCAAGAAACAACACACAGTATCAACCTCGACAGCTGAAGCAGAATATATTGCTGCTGGAAGCTGTGTGGCCCAAATACTGTGGATGAAGAACCAACTCAAGGACTACGGTGTGGAAGTATCTAAGATTCCTATCATGTGTGACAACACAAGTGCTATTGCAATGACCAACAATCCTGTGGATCACTCAAGGACTAAGCATATTGATATAAGGTATCATTTTATTAGAGAGCATGTAGAAAATGGAACTGTAGAGTTGCATTTTGTGTCTACTGAACGTCAAATAGCAGATATATTCACTAAACCTCTAGACGAATCAACATTTTCTAGATTGGTTGGTGAATTGGGGATGCTTAACACTTGTTAGTTTTTGCTACCTATCTGTTATAATTCAGTTTGTGTACATATTGTTGTGGTACATGAATATTCATAATTAATAATGTGTACTCAATTTCAAAGATATTTGTGTTGCATGCAACAAAAGGGTGAGTTAGAAAGTTTCATGACATTAATCTTATGATGATCTGTGTATCCATATGATTAATGTCTAATAATGTGATAGGATTTAATGCTAGACTTAATTTTGTAATGCATGATTTATTTGCTGAATTCCCTGTCATTTCAAAATTGTAAGTTTCTAAAATGGTGTGAAAATTTGTGGTGAAATCTTGTGAATTTTACATATAAATGTTTAATTCCCATAATTTCATTAAAATTTTCTAAGGCAAATCTCGATCTGTTTCTGGATCGAGATCGAGATTGACTTGCAGGATATGCTTAAAAAGTTTAAGGTAAATCTCGATCTGTCCTCATCAAGATCGACATCGAGATGTAGATCGACATCGACATCAAGATCGACATCGATATGTAGATCGAGATGTAGATCGAGATCGACATCGAGATGTAGACCGAGATGTAGATCGAGATCGCCATTAAGATCGACATCGAGATCGACATCGAGATGCGGATCGCGATGTGTATCTCGAGATCGAAATGTGACTTGTCTTTTCAGTTACTTTCTTTTTAGGCGTGCAAGTATATAATATAGCATTATATAGACTGTTCATTATTTCACTTAACATTCTCTCTCTCACTAGTTCAAAAAGTTGAAGCAAATACACACGCATATACATACATTCACAGCATCCTCTTCCCTGCCATAACACCAAGTTTTTCTTGTGATTTTCTTAAACAAAAATCACTAACTGTTACTTGAAAACATTAATCACTAAAGCACAACTCTGCCAAAATTTTGTCTAAAGTAAACTGTTGAACTTTTTGCGCATATTCTACGTCATTTCTTAACATTAGTGTTCTTGCAAATCGTTGTTCAGTTCTCCTGTTATTCGAGTGAGTTTGTTTTTATTGATTTCGTGTCTTCGTGTTTTTCATTTTCTTGTGTTTTTCCGAGATATTCGCATTTTTCAAAACAAAACGACTGTTCACTTTAATTTCCTAAAGCTAAACCGTCAATCATTAGTGGGGAGTTAAGTGATCATTACTGGGGAGTTAAGTGATCATTAGTGGGGAGTTTTAATTACGTGGGTAATTAGTGGGGTTCGTGTACATTTTTTTTGTGTTTAAATTTAGAACTTGTTCTCTAAAATTTCCATTGCAAAATCTTTACAAAACATTTATCTTCTCAAACACAAATCTCAAATGGCCAACCCAAATTTCACAATTCCCAAAACCAACTTTGTTAATCTCTCTGCTGATCGAGCAACTGGTAGATTCATTCACTACCAGTTCTGGATTGAGTCCCTCAACAACACATCCATGATAAGTCATGCCTTAACCACCTCTCCCATCCTGAATGTCGAAGCCCTTCAAGCTGCTTACTCAACATTAGAGATTCAGGGTGGTAAAGCAAATCCAACAGGCTTATCCTTCACTATCGGTGGTGCAAAATATGAGGTCAGTCTGCAGAAGTTCAATGAGATTCTTGGGCTTCCTTCAGAAAATTTTTCTCCGGAACCCACTATGGAAGAAATGTTGCAATTATTCACGGAGATAGGTTGTCTCCCTCCCACGGGTCCTATCAAAGTAACAAAGGTTCACACAGGTATGTTACCAGCTGAGTGGGATTATGTAGTTCAAGCCATTCAACGCTGCATGTTCCCAAAGGACAAAGACTACAGGCCTATCAACAACAGCTGTCGAGTAATTCTATATGGAGTGGCAAATAACAGAAGAGTGAATGTGGGCAAACATTTGTTGATTCAGTTGCTTGTGAGGTGGGCACTGGAAAAGAATGCATCTCGGAATCCGGAAGATGGACCAGTCAAATGTTGGATGTCAAGATTCCTTCAGATGATTCTGGATGACGTTCTTTCAGAGGAGCACAGAAGAATATTTCAAGGCTCTGAAAGGATGGCATGTTTTGATATGAACTTAAAGAGTATCTCCACCATGGAAACCCAGTAAAAGTCCAGACTTTTTGAGTTGCGCCTGACTCCGTACTTCCAGGATCTGCAAGATGAATATGTTAGGGTGCACGCTTCTCAGTTTATCGCAGTAGAAGCGGAAGGTAGTGGCAACGAAGCTGCTGGTGGAGATCAAGTGTCTGGCAATTTGGGAGAAGCAAGTGTGGATGTTGAAATGGCTGAAGCAAATGTTGCAGAAGCTGGAGCTGACAAGGATGAAGACTTCTGAGTCAGGTACGTATTCTTGCTGATCTTGATCAAATTTCAATTCAACCAACCCCTGTTTTCTACAGCCGTGGGCCTGAAAACCTCCAGGCTCTATCCCAGGCTGCAAGCCCTTCTGTTCATAAACATTCAGCCAGCCCTAAAACTGGTGATAAAAGGAAGGCAAGCCCATCTAAGTCGAGTGAATCGAGTGGAGGGAGTGTAGGAGTTGAGAGAGTAGTAAAATCAGCAGCTCTGCCACCCTCAAAGAAGTAAAAGATGGATTTTATCCCAGTGGCAACTGCGCAACCTGTTAGGGATAGTTCACCTCTCACAGCCACCACACCTCACGCTGGTGGCTCACCTCTTCTAAATATTCCAACACATTCGCACTCGCCTAGGCATGTTGGTGAGAGTCAAGGAGGGGGTTCATCTCAACAGCCAATAGGAGCTGACCCTACCTACCCTAAGTTGTCCGCTCAGGGCTCTTTGAGCAATTTCTCGGAAGGGGAATGGCAAACTGAGACTAGCACTTCTGATGCTAGAATCTCAGGAAGTTTATATGAGGAAGAGTCTGTCGAATCCAGCACGGATGACTCTTTCCCATCTAAATCAGAAAACAAGTTGCTCGCAGAGCAACGACATCTGGTGACTGGTGGCTCTACGCCTCCAGAAAAGGTTCTTGGTGAACAAGGGGATGACATGGTCATAACGCCATCTCCTAACGTAGACACAACGTTTAAAGGTTCAGTCTCACGGACCGATATCGCCGACCAACTCACCGCTAGTCCCCAGCGACTAGTGGATGAGGCTCTAGTTCTGTTAGGTTCTAAACACGAGGGAGAGACAGGGAGAGTAGATCCCTTCTCTTTAGGGATCTTGAGTGAAACAGAACCCGGCGAGAGTAAACAGTTTAACCCAAGCCAAACTCCGTCCCTTACATTGCAGGATCTAGTGAAGAAGGTTGAGGTTTTGGAGGCTGGAGTTGCTGGTGTTACTGCTGCTGTCTCTTCCCACTCTGGAAGATTGGAGGTTGGAGCACAATTCATGGAGAACCTGATTGCCGTTCAAAATCAGTTGATTGACAAGATAAACCATCTTGGATTGGTCCAAGTGGAGGTTGGGCGGTCAGTAGATGATGTCACTCATAGCATGTCTCAAGTCTGGATGAAGCTAAATGAATTACTTGATGCTGTCTTTGGACGTAACTGGGCTGGACCTGGTCCTTCAACCGGTGGTGGTGGTGACGATAAAAATGATGATGATGCTCCTGATGAGGATAACCCACCTAAGGGGGAGAAGGAGGATCAGGGTCTGAAAAAGCTGACTAGTAAGGGTCCGGTGATCGAGTCCTCAAACAAATCTGGTGAAAAGGTGGAGGAGGCTCAACCGGCTCTTAAAGACAAAGGCAAGCAGAAGATGGTAGTTGAAGAAGCAGGAGCTGAGAAAGAAACACCTCTCGTCGATGTATTTATGGGAAACTTTATTGAAGATTCTAATGATGATGAGATGGATGTAGAAGCCTTAGTGGCAAGGAGGTCGAGACTCGAGCAACGGGGAAGAGAGTGGGAACAAGAAAGAGGTCTAAATCCTGGCGGATCTGACGCAGGAGTTGCAGGTGATGCAGGAGACCACTCGGTTGCTGACGAGCATGTGCCGGAAGAAGTTGATGAAGTAGCGAAAGAAGCGGAGATGCAAGAAGAGATATTCATGGAAGCCAGAAAAAGAGTGAATGAAGAAGTGCTTCAAGGAATCTTGGAAAAGGAACTAATGGCAAAAGAGAAGAGAGTGGCTCAGAAAACTCAGCATGAGTATGAAATGCAAAAGATCAAAGATCCTAAGGTCCAGGCTGACATAAGGAGGGAAGGTCCCAAGTGGGACAAGGCTAGAGAAGCCTTAGCTGGACCAAGAGCCTATGCTCCTGACTCAGAAAGATTGAGTTTCCTTCTCCACAAGCTAGAAAATCTAAACCCTGGGCTTCTGAACTATCTAAACTGTATAAGACAGGGATGCACCTCTGTTCAAGTTATATTCAAGGAGAAAGCATGGAGTCTGATGATTACTTGGGCACCCATAACAAGAATCGAGCCGTGTATGGTTGATGAAGCATTCTTCCATGCAAGGGGTGCTAGTGAACTGGTAGAATATGCTCACAAGGTAGACACCTCTGTCAAGACTGGAGTGCTGTTTAAATAGAAACTATTGAAGATGGCTGAAGACAGAGGGGTTGACATTATTCTAAATCCCTATCAGATCAGATATGTCCATGACAAGGTCTTGAGGATTGTAAATCTGCATGACTCGAAACTGATTCCGAACGTAAATATACTGAAGGCAGTTGCAAAGCTAGTCCTCTCAAAAGGTTTCCTAACAAAGGAAAAGAAGCTGGTGGCTAAGGACTTGGGGAAGTTGATAAGAAGGCAAGATGTTAGATACAAGTTGTCTGAAGCCAAACTACCAGTGGTTAAGAAGGAGCCTGAAGACTATGCATTCGAGCAGCAATAAGAGGCAATAAAAGAGTATGTGTAGAGATACGGAGATCCGAGAGTAGACATTCCTGAAGAAGGAGAAATAAGGGAGGAAGCTAGTGCAGTGGTTGGTGCAAATGCCAAGTTTGTCAAAAGAAAAGCTGAGAATGAAAATGATCTGCTGATCTACATAGACAAGCATCAGGTGGAAACCGTCATTGAAATCAAGTACGACATCTTTGCAGAACACAGTCATGAAACACTGTGTATCATAAGGGAATTGATTGATGAGATGGATGATGTTGACGAGTTTGATCAGGATTATCTTAGGGTCACATTTGACAACTTCTGTAGAAAAAGACAACAGCTTGATATTCAGAGGCTACAACAATGCACCACCGCTATTGTCATTGGATACCCTAAGCAGCTGGTCATAAGGAAGAAAGGTGAAAAGGGGTATCCTGACAAAGTCACTAAGCTGAGATTTGAAGACATTCTCACGAAGCTTACCACTCGCAGCATGGTTGAAAGATGGTTGAGGTTGTTTCGAGATTATAAGATCAGAAATCATGTAGAAGCAGAAGGACTTAATCTTCTCAAGAAAAGAATGGATGAAGTCTGCAACCCTGAGTTCATGAAGAAAGAAAAGGCAGCCAAGAAGAAAGCTCGTGAGGAAGAGGAGCGCAAGAAATCGAGATTTTAATGTATTAAGCTTGTAATGTTTCTTTGCGTTGTAATTTGTTTTCTTGTTTTCCTGCATTGTAAGTACATTATCTGTTTTCTTGTGTAGTGTAAGGTAGAAGTTAGTTAGCTAAGTGTCTTGAAACTGGTTTATATTAGGCGTCAATTATTTCGCGAAGTTCGGCGGTGGTAATACTGCTAAAAGGACTTCAGAAGGATAATTGAAGATTGAGTGGACCGTGCTCTTAAGTACTTAGAGAAAATCTCTAGAAGAGCATGAAGCCATTTGATCGAGCCAACAGGTGTCCAATTTTGGCACTTGAAGTATCAGTGATAGACATGAAGCTAGTTAATCAAGCCAAGCATTATGCAAGTTGACGTGATCATTTATGAATGTTAGTTTATCTTTTTCAGTCCCTGGTTAGTTGAGTTATCCTCATTGTGAATTTGGTTGTCATTGTTAGACAATCAAATAGGGGGAGATTGAAAGGCATAGGTGTACTAACTTGTAACACTTAATTACTATGTAACTCAACTAGGTAAAAGATAAAACAACAGCAAAACAAGAGAAACTGAAGAAGCACATGGAATCAATCAACTGAAGAAATGGTAATGATACTTGGTAACTACAAGTAACTAATTTGATTAATCCAGAATGCCTAAGTGAGAAGAAGTTCAATCTCAGTATTGCTCATGCCCTAACTTATCTAATGGAGAATCAAATTAATGTCAAAGAAGTATCAAGAAGACCAAAGTGATTTTATGTAATGCATCTCAACAACTGGATAATGTAAAGATTAATCTGCAAATGAGAACTGATATTCAGAAGCAAGAACCCCTTCAAGACTAGTCACTTATGAACCAGACCATTGCATCAAGTGTCAGGACATTGAAGGTAAGTTCATGTCAGTAATAGAAGATCTCATTTGAATTGAGTGAGGAAAAGAAATTGAAGAAGCTAGGGAAACTTGCTCATAAAGGTTAATCCACAATTAGTCACTAAAGAAAGTCAACATTGGATGAGTGCATATTTGCTAAGGCAAATGTCGATCCACAGCAGATCGAGATGCGGATCGAGATTGATAATTGAAGAAAAAACATTGCAAGGCAAATCTTGATCCACGGCAGATCGAGATTCTCACAGATCGAGATCGAGATTCTCATAGATCGAGATCGAGATTCTCACAGATCGAGATCGAGATTTTCCAAGATCGAGATCGAGATGGGTCCAGGCCGAGATCGAGATGCGGGTCGATATGTAGCTGTAAAGCATAATGTAACGTAACGTAACATGTAATCGAGGAAACTAACTTAACACAGATGGTCGGTAACTTATATTAAATTGAAGCACGTAATCGACTGCGAATCGTTTATAAGTTGAATACAAAGAACCAAAATATTAGAGAAAGCTTTGAAGACATTGAAGATCACTGAAAGAAGTTCATTAACATGTTTAAGCCTCAGTGAATAATAAAGTTAAAGTGTTTCAAAGGTTCTGAAGATGAAGAAGGTTTTACTACAGAGAAAGCAGAAGATTCCAATGAAATTTAAGAAGCACTTCTTATCATTATGGAACAGGTCAATTGTATTATAAAGAAGATGTAAAGATCAAGATCGTGTTAGTCGTTTGTGAACCAGACCAGTTGCACCAATCGACAGCACAAAAGAGTTTGAGAACTGCATCACTGACTCAGAAGAATTGGCCAGATACTGAGATGAGTAACCTAAGTGGTATGCAATTAAGCCCAGAATAAATCAAGGTCGAATTAACAAGGAAATATTTATTTGACTTGGTTGCAGTGGAAGAAATAATGTTAAAGGGCTTAACAAGTTCGAAATATGGCTAAGTGAATGAGACTGCAGAAGCTGTATCCAGAAGTCATTGGTCAAGCTATTTCGTCTTATTCCTATTTTGTCTTATTCACCTATGGTTATTAACCATCGGGTGAGAAAAATGAATAAGCAAAGAAAAGCAAGCCACTTCCCGATAGTTATTAACTATCGGGTAAAGGAAACAAATGTAAGCTAATAATTCCGATAGTTGTTAAAACTAGAAGGGATTTCCGATGCTTACTAACTATCGGATAAAAGATAAAAGAATTAAAAAGAATTTCCGATAGTTAATAATTCCGATAGTTACTCAGTTTGAAGTAATTGATTTTATTTCATGAATTGTTTTAAGTGTCCGATACTTATTCTACAGACTCATCGATGGTTAAACAATTACTCATTAAATTGTTCCGATACTTAGCAAGAAAAAGAAGCGAAGCTGCAACGAGTTTACTTGGCACAAAATGGGCCACGTATCCTAAGTTGAAAAAGTCTACACAAAAAGCAGCAAAGCATCGTCTTTGTTATTCATTCATTCAGCTAACAGCCAGAGAAATACAGAGCAAAGAAGAGAGACACAGAGAAGCCATTAACGTCGTTTGAGCTAGTGTCATATTTATTATTCGTATTGATTGTTATTGTTGTATTGTACCTGTACTAGTGAATCAGTTGAAGCTAATCTACGGATTAGATTTGTGTAGCACCTTCGTGGTTTATATTAATAAAACGATATATTCCCCGAACGAACTGTTGTTATGTTATTGTTCACCACCTGTTTGATTATATAACTGTTCGAACTGTCAACTAGTCCATACCGAACCATTCCGCGAATATTTTATAAATTGGACAATATCGTATTCAACCCCCCTTCTACGATATTTGGGACTAACAATTGGTATCAGAGCTTACTGATTGAGTTTACAAATCAGGATCTATTGTTCGGACTTCAGTATTAAGCTTCTGGAATTTTTAGCGGATTTTTTAATTTTCAAAATATTTCACTCAGAAATTGTTTTGAACTTTAAATAATTTTGAAAAATTCAATATCATGAGTTCTCAGAAAACAGGAAGTATTAAGGTTCCTCAGTTTGATAGAGTGAATTATAATCTCTGGAAAAAGAAGATGACCCTGTTTATTAAGGCTGCAAATCTATTGTACATGGGTATCTTAGAGAACGGACCGTTTGTACCGATGAAGATGATTTCTGAATCTACAGTGGACGGAGTAAGAGTTCCTCAAAGGTCTACTCCAAAGGATCCTACAGAGTTCACTGATACAGAGAAAGAAATTGTTTCATTGGACATAGGCCTTCAGTTGATTATTGTTGACTCAATGGATGAAGACATGTGTCATCAAATTCTAAATTGTATATCTGGAAAGCACATGTGGGAAACCATCGAACTGATTATGGAAGGAATAGAAGAAGTAAAAGAGAACCGGTTGGATATACTTACATCAAGATATGAAGCGTTCAAATCTACTCCTGGAGAAACAATCACTCAAGTTTTTGAGCTATACAATAAATTATTAAATGAGTTGAGTATCTAGGGGAAGAACTATCCATTAAGGGAAACGAACAGGAAGTTTATGTTGACTCTTCCACATCATGTTGAGCATAAAGTTTCTTCAATTAGAGAAAGGGACAACTTCAATGTCATGCCCCTTGAAAAGCTATATGGAAAATTGAAGACTTATGAAATGGAACAAGAACATAGGTTGATTATCTATGGTTCCGGCTCAGTGGACATTAAGAGTGCATCACTAATGAAGACCACAGCTCTTGTGGCAGATGAAGTTAAAACTTCTGAAGCAAAGGTCGTTGAAACCAAGATTGGTAAAGAATTGATCATTGAAGCTGAAATGGCTATAGAATCACAAGCTGAAGAGGAAGATGATTTTTATACATTGGAAGAGCTTGATGAGATGGAAGACAAATCTATGGCGTACTTGGCAGGGCGTTTCAAGCATATAAGATTCAGAAGGAATCCCAAGTACAAGAAAAGTTTTGGTAGCAGATTTCAGAAGACAGGATCATTTTCGGGATCCAACTCAAGAGGTGGTTACAAGTCAAAAATGGTAGACCGTAGTATGTTCCGGTGCTACAACTGCAATGAACTAGGGCATTTCGTCACTGAATGTAAGAAACCGAAACAAGCAAAAGACAATAAGGTTTATGAGAAGAAGAGTTCATACGAGAAGAAAAGCTATTATGAGTTAAAAAGGGAGAATGAGAAGTTGAAACAGAGATTGGATGCTTTGGTTGCAAAACAACAAGGCAAGGCTTACATTGTTGAAGGTAGAAGCTGGGATGACACAGATTCTGAAGAAGAAGAATATGGAAATCTTGCATTAATGGCAGACACTTCAGAAGAATCTTCATCATCAGCACAGGTACCTATTCTCACCACTGTAGATATGTCTCTATCTGAATATAAAAATACTGTTAATGACTTGAGTATAGAGATGTTTAACATTCATACAAGCATGCTAGCTTCTGAAGCAGAAAATGCTAGACTAGTTGCGAAGATTAAAAAGCTAGAATCTGGAAAGGAACAGCTAGAGCTTGTAGGAATCACAGTTAATGACCTTACGGAAAGAAATGAATATTTAGAGAATAAGGTTATCTGTAATGCAGAGGTTGAGACAACACTTATGGCTAAGATTTCTGAGCTAGAGTTAAAATTGGAAGCTTTTAAGAACTCAGCTAATATTGCTAAAGACATAATGGATAAGCAGAGCTTAGATAATAAGACATGTATAGGCTTTGACTACGATGAACATAAAAGGAAAAACAAGACGGATAAAAGGAATATAATTTTCAATGCTTCTAGTACTGTTTTATTAGAAAATGAAAATGTTCCTTTTGTCATTAAGAAGAGTAGTAATCCTGTCTTTAAGCTCCCACTCTCAGAACCCTTAGACGAAGATACTATCGTATGGAAACAAGAAATGCTTGTTGAGGATAAGTTAAAAGAGAAAGAGATTGAGGAAGATAATGTAGAAGAAGTTACACCTAATGAGCCAGCTAAAACTGAATTAGGTGGTAACAAGAACAAGTCAAAGAGTAATAGGAATGGGAAAGTAGGTGTTAAAATCGCTAATTCTGCTACACCTGCACCCACTGCACCTAGGAAATTGTGTACTAATTGCAATTCTGCTGGACACCTTAGTCATGCATGAAATAAGGTTAAAGTAGAATCTAATATTCCTGTTGTGCAGAACATGTTTAGCATGAAAAGTTCTCATTTGCCTTGTGGTATTACTGGATGTATGCCATGTGCTTTTAATATTATGCATGCTTATTTTAATTTGATGAATGCATCTACTTCTAGTAATTGCATAGGTATAGAAAGAAGCATGAATAAGAAAAAGGTAAGGGCAAAGACTGCTAGTCCTCCTAAGGTTAGGAAGGAGACTCAATCTCCTAAGCCAAAAGACAAATCTGTCAAGGCAAAGGAACATGATTCGAGTTCAGTCAAAGTAGAACTTAAAGATGTGAAAACTGAACCTGTTACACCATCTGCAAGAACCTCTAAATTTCTTGGACCCAAACAAGTTTGGGTGCCAAAGAAACATTAATCACTTTGTGGTTGCAGGGCATAGGTACTAATGAAAAAGTCATGTGAATTCTGGATAGTGGATGTTCAAGGCATATGACAGGAGACAAGTCCATGCTGACCAATGTGGTTGAGAAGACCGGCCCAGTTGTAACCTTTGGAGATGACAGCAAAGGATTTACTAAGGGATATGGTAGTCTGGAAGTTGGAAATGTCATGATTGAAAATATCTCTCTTGTTGACGTTCTGAAGCACAACTTGCTGAGCGTCAGTCAATTTACAGATAAAGGATATAATGTGGACTTCAGGAAGGAAAAGTGTCTGATCACCAACAGGAAAGATGAAAAGCTTGCTCTTAAAGGAGTAAGAAAAGGAAATCTGTTCGTAGCTGACTTAAACACTGTAAGCAGAGGAGAAACAAATTGTTTCTACAGTAAAGCATCCTCTGAATTGAGTTGGTTATGGCACAAAAAACTATCTCATCTGAACTTCAAGGCGATGAATTTTTTAGTTAGAAGAGAATTGGTGAGAGGGTTACCACAGATGGAATTCTACCAAGAAGGACTCTGTGAAGCATGTGAAAAGGGTAAGTCAAAGAAGGCGTCACATAGAAGTAAGGACATGTCAAGCATCAGCGAACCTCTCCAGTTGATTCATATGGATCTGTTTGGACCGGTTAATGTCATGTCAGTTTCAAAGAAGAAATATGCATTAGTGATTGTCGACGACTACTCCAAGTACACGTGGGTGTCGTTTTTGCATTCTAAGGATGAAACACCTCAAATGGTAATTGATCACATTAAAAAGATTGAGGTGGAAGCTGGATTGCCTGTGCGGACGATCAGATCAGATAATGGAACTGAATTCAGAAATGCAGTTCTAAATGAATTCTGCACGGAGCAAGGCATTTCAAGACAATACTCAGTCCCAAGAACTCCACAGCAGAATGGAGTGGTAGAAAGGAAAAATAGGACTTTGATTGAAGCAGCAAGGACAATGTTAAGCCAGTCAAAGCTACCTACATATTTTTGGGCAGAAGCAGTCAACACAGCTTGTTACACTCAAAACAGAACCCTGATTAATAAAGATCTAGAAAAGACATCCTATGAGATTATGACCAACAGAAAGCCATCACTGAAGTACTTTCATGTGTTTGGTGGAAAATGCTATGTATTGAAAGATGAACATCTGGGCAAGTTTGATGCTAAAGCAGATGAAGGGATTTTCCTTGGTTACTCACTGGAGTCTAAGACGTACAGGGTATATGTGATTGAAACTCATAAGGTCATTGAAAGCCTTAATGTAACGTTTGACGACACCAAACTCCCAAGTCTTCAAAAAGATAAAGATTCTGAATCTTTGAAAATTGAAAATCTATCAGAATACTACTTAGGAGATGAAGACGTACCTGGTGCTGCATCTGGTAGTCATGAACACACGGAGATTGATAATCCAGAGCAAAGCAGTGGAAGTGTTGGTAATACCACACAGTCACAGTCATAGTCTGTATTTCAAAATCAGTCTGTTACTGAACCTGCTAGCTCAACTGGTGGATTATCAAATAATGAAGGCAACAACTCAGGGGGAGGTGAAGAAAGATCAGCTAGTCGCTCTCAACACAACTACGAAGAAGGACAATCATCAAGGGCTAATCTGCCTAGACAGAGGGTATGGAACAGAGATCATCCCTTTGAATTAATCATTGGTGACCCAGAGAGTGGTGTGAGGACTAGAAGAGCAACGGAGAATGAATGTCTGTACTCTGGTTTTCTATCAGAGGAAGAACCTAAAAAGGTTGAAGATGCTCTAGAAGATCCAGATTGGGTGATTGCGATGCAAGATGAACTCAATCAGTTTGATAGGCAGAAAGTTTGGAAACTGGTACCCAAACCTAAAGACAAATCTGTTATTGGCACTAAATGGGTATTCAAGAACAAGTTGGATGAAGATGGCATTGTTACGAGGAACAAGGCCAGACTGGTTGCTAAGTTGTATTCTCAAGAAGAAGGAATAGATTATGACGAGACCTATGCACCAGTAGCAAGACTTGAAGCCATCAGGATGTTTTTGGCATTCGCAACACATTCAGACTTTAAAGTTTATCAAATGGATGTGAAGAGTGCATTCCTGAATGGGGAGCTGGAAGAAGAAGTATATGTAGAGCAACCTCCGGGTTTCGAGAACAAAGATCATATGGACTTTGTGTACTTCCTTTTTAAAGCTCTTTATGGACTCAAGCAGGCGCCTCGAACATGGTATGAAACACTATCTGAATTTTTAATTGAAAATGGTTTTATCAGAGGTGTTATAGATAAGACTCTCTTTCATAAAATGCACAAAAATAATTTGATATTAGTTCAAGTGTATGTTGATGATATTATATTCGGTTCTACTAATGATGAGCTATGCAAGAGATTTGCTAAGTTAATGCAAAGTAGGTACGAGATGAGTATGATAGGCGAGCTTACTTTCTTCCTTGGACTACAAGTGAGTCAGAAGAAAGATGGGATCTTCATTTGCCAGGCAAAGTACATCAGAGATCTTCTAAAGAAGTATGGACTTGAAGATTCAGCCCCCGCCAAGACTCCAATGCCAACTGTCACAAAGCTTGATGAGGACAAATCAGGTAAATCTGTCGACATCACAGGCTACAGAGGTATGATTGGATCTCTACTTTACTTACTGCAAGTAGGCCAGATATTATGTTTTCCACTTGCTTATATGCACGGTTCCAAGCTAACCCAAAAGAGTCTCACCTTATAGCTGTCAAAAGAATTTTTAGATACCTGAAGGGTACTCCAAATTTGGGAATTTGGTATCCTAAAGGTACCGGTTTTGACCTAATCGGCTATACAGACTCGGATTTTGCAGGTTGTAAGATTGACAGGAAGAGTACTTCTGGAAGCTGTCAATTATTTGGAAGAAGATTGGTCTCATGGTATAGCAAGAAGCAGCACTCAGTGTTTACCTCAACAGCAGAGGCAGAATATATAGCAGCAGGTAGGTGTTGTGCTCAGATCCTATGGATGAGAAACCAACTCCAAGACTATGGCTTTATGTTGAACAAGATTCCAATATTCTGCGACAACACAAGCGCCATAGCTATAACCAACAATCCGGTTCAGCACTCACGGACCAAGCATATTGATATCAAGTATCACTTTATACGAGAGCATGTCATGAATGGAATTGTGGAGTTGTATTTTGTACCCACAGAACAACAACTTGCAGACATCTTCACGAAACCACTAGACGAATCCACTTTCTCTAGGTTGGTTAGTGAATTAGGGATGTAAAATTTAAATTAATTTTTGTTTGCGAGGAGTTGTATGGATTCACAAGTTATTGAATTTGTATATCCAAAGGACTTGTGAACTCCAGTCTAACTTATGATCTCGGGCTTATGAATATTAATATTAATTATTATAAGTATACCAGTTATGCTTTGTGATAATTATTCGATATAGCATAAGTAGTTAACTGCTACATAAATGTCTGTAGTTAACAAGAAGCATAACAGTCTGTGGTTTAGAATTAATTGGTTTATTTCAATTCATGAAATCAGGCTGAGAGATTCTATATCAGACAGGTTGTGATCTTTAGTGAGAAACTGTGTACTGACTTGCTTATTTAGTTTACTGGCTCTCACTGAAAGCATGTGTAGCAATTACAGTTCTCAGTATTAATATGCATATCTGATTGAATGATTCTTAGTATGCTGTTATTATTAATTGAATTGTGATTGGGTTGGTTTTAATTTTTTGGAAATTACAACTACAACAGAGTATGGAACAATTTTTTTTTTGTTTTTTAAAAATCTCCAATCAACCACCTGTATATTATATGTATTAATATGTATGTCTGTGTAATTCAAATTGAATTATATTTAATTTTTAGTTATTTCTAAATTAAAATTTTAATAATTCTATTTTAGGAATATTAAAATTTTAATTCAAGAAATCTCTATTTAATTAAATTTATGACAATTCGAATTTATATGTTTTAAATTATTTGATAAATGCAAGTTTTATTTTAATTTTTAAACCATCAGTATTTCAATTATTAATGATTTTCTAATTAAAATTAACTTACATGTATCGATAGTTGTTAACTATCGGAAATGTATTTGATTTTCTAATTAAAATTAACTTACATGTATCGATAGTTGTTAACTATCGGAAATGTATTTTATTTTAAATTAATTACATTGCATCCCGATAATTAACTGTGTTTTGTTTTATTATTCTAAAAATTGCATGCATCGATAGTTACAAATTATCGGATTTTTCTTCTTCTTCTAAATCTGTGCATGTTCCGATAGTTATTAGATATCGGGTCAATTTTTTATTATTATAGAATGTATGTGCATGTCCCGATAGTTAAGTAATATCGGATTTTACTTTATTAAAAAAAAAAACGAAAATTAATTGAATTTCCCGATAGTTATTAACCATCGGTGGTGGTGGATGTACTTTTCTTTTCTTTTTGTTACATGCATGTGCCGATACTTAGCTAAGTTATATATATATATATATAAATTGTTTTACTTTACTTTTGTTTGCATGTGCCGATAGTTTAGTAATATTGGAGCTAAATTGATTTTTTCTCTTCAAATATCTACAGTTCCAGGCAATATTTTACAATTCTAAAATCGTGAATGTGTAGATTTGTTAACTAGCTTCATTTCCATACTAATTTTGTTTAGTTTTGTTTCGAAAAATTTACGAATATTTCGAACTTTGGGAATTTTTCTAGGGTTAACCAGAAGTCAAAAAATCGTAATAAAAATACTGGTGTATTTCAAATCTCTCCTAGTTTATCATATATTATTTTTAGAATTTTTGGAGAAGTTTGAATTTTTGGGTGTTTTTGGTTCGTATTCGAATAAACTCAGTTCGTTTTTGTTTTGGAAAAGTTAAAAATTTTGGTAATTTTTACTTGTTAAAAATGGCTGGAATTTTTAATATTACTCGTACGAATTTAGTTGCCGAATATAATATTCAGACCCTTCCTGCTGATTATCGGGTTTGGGCGCGAATATTAATCGAATATTCTAGGACCAGGTATGCTTTAGTGACACACGTGCTATTAAATCATAATATGTTGTGTGACTGTTACTGCTCTGCTACTGACTCCTCAGTGGGTGAAGTGTTGGCTTTTACTTTTCAATTAGGCAATCGGGAAATTAGGGTTACTGAACATGATTTGAATCGTATTCTTCGATTCCCACAGGATAATTTTGTTCAAGATCCTACACCCGAACAATTAGTTGATTTCTGTACTTTTGCCAACTACTTCAATTTCGAAGTTCGTGACTTGGGTGAAATGTATAAACAACATTTTCCTAAAGCATGGAATTTCTTTTTCCATACCATTATTCAGTGTTTTTCCTTTAAGAAGACGAGCACCCATGGTATTCCTTATTTTTATCAAGCTATTGGATATGGTGTTGCTAATAATCTTAGGTTAAACTATGGTCATTTGTTAATGCATAAAATTCTAAGCGTAATGGGACTTCCGGATAACAGAAACCTCCAACTTCGTAATGTGGAGTGTTTCTTTCCAAGGTTCTTACAGCTTGTTATTAATGATGTATCTACTAACGAGGAAAAGCTAAGCTATTATAGTAGTCCTACTTCTTTTCCTGTGAAGCAGAAGAACAAGATTGCTACGACTTTGCAGCACAACAATGACTATAACAACAACTCACCAGCACTAATGACAGAATTTATGAGGAGGTGTGTTATTGATATGGACAGAGACGTCCCTCTTGGACCACAAGAAGATATTCAAATCCCTGAACAAGATCAAGTGCCTACCCCTGAATTGGCGTTGTCACAAGAAGAAAATGTTCAGGTGACCGAAGAGGTACAAGTTACATCTGGAGGAGATTCACTTGGGAATGCTGATAGTCAAGATTCATATCATCCCATATCTCTAACAGGTAGTCAATCAGGTAGTCCAACTGAATCCACATCTTCACTGTTTATTAATTTGCAGAATTTGTTTGAAGATACTGGAATGGAACTTGCTGCTGAGCCCTCTGTGGCATTAGGAACAGGCAATGAATCTGCAACCCAACAGATTCTAACCCCTGCCTCAGAACCAAACACAACTCAATCCTTACCGTTATCTTCTCTCCTACCCTTGAAACGCACAATCGTGAATGAGGGAGATAGTGCCTTAGAAGCACCACATAAGGCAGGTGAGGGAACCCCAACAGCTCTACCTCTGACTAGAAGGAGATTAGAAGAACCTGAGGTAACTGTTAGCCCATCTATGCCCTCTCAAAAGGACATAGAGCTGAAAAAGGCAAATACACAGTCTCTGGGGACATCCTCTCAACAGGGTGAACCTATTGAAATTCGCCTGTCGGCCAGGGAATCTGAAAGAGTGTCAATAATTGAGCCTCCAACCAAGTTATATGTTGCACTGAAAGGAGCGCACACACAAGAGGAATTGACGGATGTTGCTACTACTGTAGCAGAACCTATGCAGGTAGATCATGTACAGGTCATGCCTTCACAGGCTATTGCGGGAGTCACGGGTCCTTCATTGCTAAACATTACAGGATCCAATGTGATAAGCCCCCCAGGAGGAACATTCCTGGCTCCTAATAAGGAGGTCTCCACCACTATAAGTGGAAAGGAGAAGCAACTACTTGGCAATAGTTCTTCGGATGAGCCATTTAGGATTTGCACTGCAGGTACAGAAGACTTACTGGAGTCAAGGAGAGTGAGTGAAACACCAACAGAACGTTTGAGTGATCATAATTCACCCACACCCCTAAGACCGAGTGAGAGAATTGAGAGACAAACACCTACAGAACCTGTCAGTGAGACACCTACCAGCCAAATAAATACCCTCACAATGCACACACAATCACTAAGTCAAAGGGTTTATAACCTGGAGACTACTGTCACTGAAATGAAATCTGAATTTCACAGCAATGTTATGGAAATAAAATCTGTTCAATACAACATGTTGCAGGATTTACAGAATTTCAAGACTGAAATGAAGAAGTTTGTTACAGATTTGTTTGAAAAGCATCAATCTCAAACTACTCAAATCCCTGATTCGGAGGATAACACAACTAAGGGGGAGATGATAGTGCGAGAGCAAGAAAAAGAATCTGGTGCTGATATGGGGAGTAAAGTCAAAGAGAAAGGCAAGTTGGTAGAGGAAGAAATAGAAGCAAACATTTATACATCTCAGGGGGAGCAAGATATACCACTGGAGGTCAGTCTCATACTTGAAGAAGGAGAAATATGGGAACTTTCTCATACTGCTCCTACAGCTCAGGAAAATGATTTGTTTGATGAATTTGTAAATGGTGTTAAAGGATCCTCCAGCAATCAGGTACAAGAACCCCAAAGGAAAAATTGAAATAGTTGATATCCACAAGATGTCTTACATGACTTCTAAGGAACTGGGTTTTATACTTGATCAAATCAAGACTTCGACGAACTATAAAGACAAATCAGCATTGGTAGAAATCTCTAAGCTTTACATGGAGAAATTGGAAGCAGAATCATGTTATAACACTGATCGAGTTAAAGTAGTTCCAAAAAGGTTGAGTGTTAAAGGAAAGACGAAAATTCTTGAATTTACATTCGAACAGGTTAAGCAGATCAGGAGAGTAGCTGTCTTGCAAACACTTCAGGAAGCTTTGTTAGATCCCAAGCCAAGAAATATGCTAGAAGAAGAAGCGCTGGATCTAGTGAATGACCAGCTTGCAAGTCTTGTACAATGAGAATGACTTAATGTATGTCAGTTCAGGCTAGAGGAACATTCATTCTACATTGTAATTATTTTTTGAAATCTGGAAATGTATTATGTGATCCAGAATGTAGTTAATATTAGATTACCGTCTTCTATTTACTTTTTCTTGTAAGTTAGTTGAGTTATCCTCTTAAGGGATTTGCTTGTCGAACTCTAACAATCAAATAGGGGGAGATTGTAAAGCATAATGTAACGTAACGTAACATGTAACCGAGGAAACTAACTCAACACAGATGGTCGGTAACTTATATAAAAATGAAGCACGGAATCGACTGCGAATCGTTTATAAGTTGAATACAAAGAACCAAAATATTAGAGGAAGCTTTGAAGACATTGAAGATCACTGAAAGAAGTTCATTAACATGTTCAAGCCTCAGTGAAGAATAAAGTTAAAGTGTTTCAAAGATTCTGAAGATGAAGAAGGTTTTACTACAGAGAAAGCAGAAGATTCCAGTGAAATTTAAGAAGCACTTCTTATCATTATGGAACAGGTCAATTGTATTATAAAGAAGATGTAAAGATCAAGATCGTGTTAGTCGTTTGTGAACCAGACCAGTTGCACCAATCGACAGCACAAAAGAGTTTGAGAACTGCATCACTGATTCAGAAGAATTGGCCAGATACTGAGATGAGTAATCTAAGTGGTATGCGATTAAGCCCAGAATAAATCAAGGTCGAATTAACAAGGAAATATTTATTTGACTTGGTTGCAGTGGAAGAAATAATGTTAAAGGGCTTAACAAGTTCGAAATATGGCTAAGTGAATGAGACTGCAGAAGCTGTATCCAGAAGTCATTGGTCAAGCTATTTCGTCTTATTCCTATTTTGTCTTATTCACCTATGGTTATTAACCATCGGGTGAGAAAAATGAATAAGCAAAGAAAAGCAAGCCACTTCCCGATAGTTATTATCGGGTAAAGGAAACAAATGTAAGCTAATAATTCCGATAGTTGTTAAAACTAGAAGGGATTTCCGATGCTTACTAACTATCGGATAAAAGATAAAAGAATTAAAAAGAATTTCCGATAGTTAATAATTCCGATAGTTACTCAGTTTGAAGTAATTGATTTTATTTCATGAATTGTTTTAAGTGTCCGATACTTATTCTACAGACTCATCGATGGTTAAACAATTACTCATTAAATTGTTCCGATACTTAGCAAGAAAAAGAAGCGAAGCTGCAACGAGTTTACTTGGCACAAAATGGGCCACGTATCCTAAGTTGAAAAAGTCTACACAAAAAGCAGCAAAGCATCGTCTTTGTTATTCATTCATTCAGCTAACAGCCAGAGAAATACAGAGCAAAGAAGAGAGACACAGAGAAGCCATTAACGTCGTTTGAGCTAGTGTCATATTTATTGTTCGTATTGATTGTTATTGTTGTATTGTACCTGTACTAGTGAATCAGTTGAAGCTAATCTACGGATTAGATTTGTGTAGCACCTTCGTGGTTTATATTAATAAAACGATATATTCCCCGAACGAACTGTTGTTATGTTATTGTTCACCACCTGTTTGATTATATAACTGTTCGAACTGTCAACTAGTCCATACCGAACCATTTCGCGAATATTTTATCAATTGGACAATGTCGTATTCAACCCCCCTTCTACGATATTTGGGACTAACAGTAGCATTTAATGTTCAAGGGACAAGTGGCTTATTGTGAACGGTTGATCCAGAGTGGTTGGGAAAGTACTTTTTGTTGTCAAGTCCTGATTGGGCCACGTACACAAAAAGGACAAGATCAAGTCTACACGACATTATAAAAGTAGCACTTTGTTTTATTTGTAAAAAGAGCAATCTCTGTATTTTCTACTGGATATTTTTCAAAGAGAGCATTTACTGTAAAAAGAAAGTGAGAGAAAATCAGTTGAATCAAGCTTTAATTGCTGTATTTATTGTTCAACTGATTATGATGCTTTTATGAATGTTGTAGCAAATCCTTCAATGAATATAAAGATATATTCTTGAAATTCTGTGTCATCATTTATTACCTGCATTTATTTTATATTCTTTAATTATTCGAAACAGTTGTATTCACCCCCACCTCTACAACACTTTGGACCTAACAAACATGGAATGACTCCATATGAATCTTTGAAAGGAAGAAAGCCAAATGTCAAATATTTTCACATCTTTGGAAGTAAGTGTTTTATTCTCAAAACACATCCTGAACAATTGAAGAAGTTTGAACTTAAAGCAGATGAAGGAATTTTTGTTGGATATGCAACAACTTCTAAAACCTCTTCAAGAGTATTTAAAGTATTCAACTTAAGGATAAGGACAGTCATGGAATCAATTAATGTCTCCTTTGATGAAGGGAAGATAGCTGGGTTACATGATAAAGATGCACATGAAACTCTGAGATTTGAGAATGAACTGTAGAAAATAAACTCTGTTGAACCAAACTCTGATGAAATAAACTCTGTTCAACTAAACTCTGGTGAGGAAAACTCTGATTCTTTAAACTCTGATTCAGAATTGATTGAAATAGAAATTGAAGATTCTGCACATGTTGAGGGGGAGCAACATCCATCAAATACTGACATTAGAGATCAAAACATAATAATTGAGATATCAGAATCTGACCAAACTCTGAACAACACAAACTTTGAAACCCTAAACTCCGGCATCATGTTCAAGCTCTTTAGATGTGCAGACACATATCTAATTTATTTTAAAATGTATTTTCTATTTTTTGAAATTATAAAAAAATAATTTTTAATTTTCAGTCAAATTGACCATAAAAAGTTAAAAAAGATAGTAAATAAAAGAACATTTTTTTCATCTTAGTATCCCTCATCTTTGGTTCAAAATTAAATAAGGTCTCTTACTCAACTCCAAACACAATTTCTAATAAATTTTTAATTACAATACATTCTTATATAAAGTCTTTATTTAAATTAAACTAAATAAATAAAATATAGTACACTCCTATACAAACTCCTTTTATTAAAATACATACTTACACAAACTCTTTTAATTAATTAAAATTAAATATAAAAAAAATACAAAGTATGATATATTATTATAATATTTAAAACACATATATCATGCATATAACTTTATTACCGATAGGCGATAGTATTGTTTAGTACAACTACTTACGAATAATATTATATTATATATAAATTATATTCTATATTTTCTATTTTAAAAATCTTATTTACCATCTAATTTTTATTTATTATAGTTGTACTACCTCAATTTTATCACCATTCTTTTATTTATTTAAAATTATGACTTATAATTAAATGTTATGTATATTAATATATAAATAATATTGTATATAAAAAGAAATTAATATTAAAATGAATAAATATATTATATTAAATATTTAAATTATATAAAATAATTAATATATAATTTATTAATATCATCCAAATTAATTATCTTTTATAAAAATGTTAAATAAAAAAATAAAAATATTCGGTGCTTCCGAATAGACAAAAAGCCATTATATATGCATTCCGTCTAATTTGAATTGGGCTTGTGAGGTGTTAAGAAAAGCCAGCCCTAATTTGACATACACAAATAGACCGGCTCACTATCAATCAAAATTGTTGTCGTAGCTGAATCAATCCTCTGAATCTCCTCAACCCCTCTATCTAATCTAGGTAATGGACCCTCTTTTTTTCTTTTCTTGTGTTCATGATGATTTACACTACTGTATTTAATGTATCCATTACTATGATTAATTGTGTTGTTCAATCACTACTCTTTTTATGTATATGGAACCCTAATTGGTTGATGTGAAGTTGTAGAAAGATATGGGTGTTGTTATTGCTCTTCGTTCTACTTTGGTGTTCTCCTCTGTTGTCCTGAGTTCGATTCTTGCTCAGTTCGAGAATTATTAGAAGAACTACTATCTATATAAGTTTATAAGTTGACTTGAAAATTTACTAGTGTCTGCTGGTTAACTCGATTTATTTACAAAGACCCGTCTATCTTAGTTTGAACTTGATTGATTTAGTCTTTGCTGCCATGACTTGCCATTCTTTTTTTTTTTTTTTGTCACACACTATGTCCGGAATGAGGGTTTGTGAGTGGAGAAATGTAAGTGTTTTTGGTATTTTCTGAATTTATAAGCTGAATAAGAGTAGTTTTAGCAGAGATTTAGTGTAGGAACAGAGAATTAGAGATATGAAAGATAGAGATCAGCATATTTAGAGAGAGATAGAGATAACTTGTAGAAGTAGATAAAAGTTTTGAGGGAGAAACAGTTAGAAGAGAGAGAGACAAACACAAATTGACCGGCTGACTATCAATCAAAATTGTTGTGTGGTAGCGGAATCGATCCGCTGAATCTCGTCAACCCCTCTATCTAATCTAGGTAATGGACCCTCTTTTTTTCTTTTCTTGTGTTCATGATTTACACTACTGTCTGTAATGTATTAATTACTATGATTAATTGTTTTTTTCAATCACTATTGTTTCTATGTATATGGAACACTAATTGGTTTATGTAAAGTTGTACACAGATTCGGGTGTTGTTATTTCTCTTCGTTCTACTTTGATAGAGATAGAGATAACTTGTAAAAGAAGGTTGGAGTCATAGTTATTAAAGGCAAAAAGCGCAGCGAAGCGTAAAGGGTCTCCTATAGCTTAAGCGCGAAGCGCGAAGCGAAGCGCGGGCTTTTGTAAAAAAAGCGCACTATATAAATAAATACTTTATATATATATATATATGTTAAAATAAATGTAAACATAAAGATTAGTGGGATCACCTAGAGGGAACTAGAATTTCAAGCTAGAGCTAGACTGATAGACATTCTAATTAATAAATATAACCTCAAAAGAAAGAAATAGGTCCATGCTTCATATTATTATAAGATACTAAGAAGTGGTAAAAATTTAAATGTGCCCATCAACATCTTCTTTTGATGCAAAGTAATCTTCAATTTCTTTTGCTTTCTTCTTTGAGGCAAAGTAATCTTCAATTTCTTTTCTAACAGCCTCTGGCACTTTTTTGCAACCTGTTACACTTCTCCGTCCTCCAGCAATATGTTCTTTTGCTCTAAATACTCCACCATAAGTTGTTTTACTGCAAAAGTTGCACTTGAATTTTAATTTATTTTCTGAATCTTGTGTAGCATATTTCCAAGCAGGGTCTTTTCCACTTTCACTGGTCATTTTCTGCAAACATAAATAGTACACAGTTATGTATGTAGTATATACATACTTGTATACATATAACATACCCATATACATGTATATACATGTGTTACAGACCCATATATGTGTTATTTGTGTTATATCATATATGCGTGTATATATGTATTACAGACCCATATACATGTATATATATACATATACATACATATATACATACATACATACATACATACATATATATGAGATTGAGAAAGAGAAGAGTAGAGAAAAAGGAAAGAGAAAAGAGAAAAGAGAAAGGAGAAAGAGAGAAGACAAACCTGATGTTTATAGCCGTTGGAAGCTTGTATCTTCTTGTGGATTTTGTTGAGAACGGCAGCTAGGTTTAAAGATATAACATGTGTTTTGTATTGAGTCTTGAAGAAAGAGCCCAAAAAGACAAAATATTGGCCCAAAAAGACAAAATATTTGCCCAAATTTTAAAATAATGTTTAGATCTTATAAAAAAAGCCTATTTATATAAAAGCCCGCTTTTTTGGAGCTTTTTGCGCTTTGAGCTTCACGATTAAGCGCGCTTAAGCTGGGCTTTTGAATTTACTCGGAGCTTTTTTTAAGCTAAGCTCAATGGGTGCACTTCGCGCTTTAAGCTGCGCTTTTAATAACTATGGTTGGAGTTTCTAGAGAGAGAAACAGTTAGAGGAGAGAGAGAGATTGGTGGAACTAAGTCCCAATTTCATATCATCATTGCATTATTGAAAATACATTCACTAATGCTATTTATAGAAGCTCCTAACTATTTTTTTTTGCTAAATTAAGCTCCTAACTATTACTTATGAAAAAACCCAAGTACTCTTTAGTAATATTCAGTCTATTACTCCAGGTTTTCTTATGCTACTACTGTCATAACTCATTTATTACTCATATTTTCCCAATCCTGACGCACTACCTAAATGATTATTTGTCCTATCCATAACTTGCCCACTTGCCCTGCCTAACAAAGATGGAGGATATCTTTTAGGAGCCGAGGTATTTCTTTTACTCTTTACCCAAATCAGGTAATAAGTCTATCCCTAGACTGTCTTTCAGTTTGAATGCTGAATGAATGATTTTGTGTGGTTTTTGTATTATAAAGATTGCTCGGTATCTATTGCAATGAAAGCGCACTTATAGTCCATGTTCAACTGGTTAAACTTATAAACTATAAACCCTTGAATTGTCTTGTCATATTTTAAAATTTGCCAAATTTACTTCTACAAATTTCAGAGTATTCATTGATGGTATTATATCATTGAATCGTGATCACAGATCATTTTTATTAGTTTGTATCTGATTTGTAAGATTTAAGTTTTTCCGGTACATTTCTAAATGCATGTGCACGTGTAGGCCTATGGAATTCAGAATCGTAGTTTATATAATGGAAACTTCTATGCTTGTCTGTGAGGTAATTGTTGTTGCGAGGTCACTTGTTAAAATATACAAGTAAGATTTTTTTTTTAGTATTGATAATCACTTCTGTTTCTTTGTCCTGGTAATGCATATATACTATGGAATCATCATGTAATTTGAATTAAATTATTTTTCTTTTTATTATTTATATAGGAAGTGAAGATGAATCATATATAGACATTATATTTATAGAGGTGTGTAGGTTTTCAGGCTCTCAGACTATGAGACTATTTGATAACTGTGAATTGATAATCACATACACACATTACTGGCCTTCAGCATATTCTGACTTAAAAATTACAATCAAGTATGTTTTGTTTTATTTTTAGTTTTGTGATTTGGGGACCCTTAAAAATTTCAATCCAGTTCCCTTCATGTTCTTGTTTGATTTTGGGCATTACCATTTTCAATATATATAATATCGGAAAATTGTTACAACTTACAAGGTTCAGCGTTTGCATATTAGAGTGCTAGTTTCACCGCAATTGAATGCAGGTTGAAGTCATAATTCAGTTACTAGGCTTGTTATACCCATATAAATTGTATTTATTAGTAATTTGATCTTTTTCCCCCTTCTGCTGATTAATATAATCTATTCAATTTCAGTTGCTTTTGTCTCCGGTCAAAACTTTTAAAAGCTTATTATTTATTTGTATTTTGCAGTAAGCTAAAAGCCATGATGCAAACATTACACAGAGATGGTGAAAGTTCTTTGTCTCTGATGGGCCCCAGACCCATGGATTTATCTACTGCTCCACATGCTGGTTCTCATGCCTCCAGGTCAAATGGAAAGCAGCGAACATCGAGCTTGGAGTCACCAATTATGTTACTGACGGGTCATCAGAGTGCTGTATACACTATGAAATTCAATCCAACTGGAAACGTGATTGCCTCTGGATCTCACGACAGAGAAATTTTTCTCTGGAATGTCCATGGCGAATGTAAGAACTTCATGGTACTCAAAGGTCACAAGAATGCAGTTCTTGATCTCCAGTGGACTACTGATGGATCACAAATAATATCAGCTAGTGCTGACAAGACACTGAGAGCATGGGATATCGAAACTGGGAAGCAGATAAAAAAAATGGCTGAACACTCCTTTTGTGTAAATTCATGCTGTCCTTCCCGTAGGGGTCCTCCCCTTGCTGTCAGTGGATCAGATGATGGCACTGCCAAACTCTGGGATCTGCGACAACGCGGTGCCATCCAGACTTTTCCAGACAAATACCAAATCACAGCAGTTGGTTTCTCTGATGCTTCTGACAAGATCTACTCGGGGGGAATTGACAACAATGTTAAGGTGTGGGATCTTCGTAGGAATGAAGTTACCATGACGCTTGAAGGCCATCAGGACACGATAACAGGTATGCAGTTGAGTCCGGATGGGTCTTATCTTCTTACCAATGGCATGGATAGCACACTCCGAATCTGGGATATGCGCCCATATGCTCCTCAAAATCGTTGTGTGAAGGTAATGGATGGTCATCAGCATAACTTTGAACAGAACTTATTGAAATGTGGCTGGTCGTCTGATGGGAGCAAGGTCACGGCCGGCAGTGCTGACCGGATGGTGTATATATGGGACACGACTACTCGACGTATACTGTATAAGCTCCCTGGCCACACTGGATCTGTCAACGAATGTGGCTTTCATCCTAATGAACCTATTGTTGGATCTTGTAGTAGTGATAAACAGATCTTTCTTGGGGAGATCTGATCTACACTACCAGCCACTTGCTACCGTCATTTTTATTGCCAGTTTAGCTACAATTGTCCTTGATGCTCTGGATTGTTACAATTCTAGCATGTTTACCAATGAACAAATGTTGCAGTTTGTTTTTCTTTACTCTGCTGTGACTATGAGTAATGACTCTTGGGGTAATGGTCAATATCTGTCGAAGTTGAAGTACAAAATTTTATGCTCATTTTATATTCTGTAATGCAAAAAATTTAGTATCTTATATTGCAGCATGATTTTAATCGAGACAACTGCCTGTGTTAGGTTGAGTATAACTACTGTATTGATTATTCGAAGTATAGGTACTGGGTTCATGATTAAAAAACCCTTTATTCAAGGAGGATCAATTAAAATTTCAAGATTTAAAGCTACAGATCCAATGTGGATGATGCGGCCTTGTTTGGGAGGGAAAAAATTTGGTTTTCGGTATAATGGTTGCAAACTGTAAATGTTTGTTTTTTCTCTAAAAAATGTCAACTTAATTTTTGCTGTAAAACATTTGCAGTTTGAGTGGTGTTTGTTTCCTTCATTAAAATTTTGTTAAACAATCTGCAAACCGAGTAGCGCAATACATTGGAGTTTTGTCAAATTAATGTTGTGAACGGTCATTTTTATATTAGAAAAATTATAAAAAAATAACTACCTTCTCTTATTTTTTTTTGCGATTTTACTACATTCAAAATATCTTTGCAAAACAATTTTCAAAAAAAAAATATCTTTGCAAAAATAAAGTGTTGCAATTAAAAATAACATGCAAGTATGCAACATTTTACATACGATTTGTAATCAATTGTAACGGAATGCTACTTTTAAAAAAATGTTGTTCATGTTTGTATTTGAGGTTGATTTTAATTGCATGCAGTTGCAAAGTCGTATTTTTGTAAAAAAAATTAAAAATTATATTTTTGCACAAAAAATATTTTTATAAAAAAATAAAAAAAATCATATTTTTAAACAAAGCTCTTTACAAATCAATTTATTTACTTTTAAGTGATTTAGTTGCTTGTGGTTAAAAATAATTTAATTTCAGACAATTAATAATATTTGTGTATAAAAATAGGGTTTTTTTTTAAATACCATTTCTTTTTCCTTAAAAAATACGTTTTTTTATTTTATATTTTACAAAAATACGATCTTTAATTTTTTTTTACAAAAATATGATTTTGCAACTAATGCAATTAAAATCAACCTCAAATGCAATCATGGGTAACTTCAATTTTTTTTATTTAAAAAAAGCTACATTCAATTGCATTTGGTTATAAATTGTATATAAAAAAGTTACTCCATATGTCCCATAATAGCAGTCTCTTTTCAAATTTTTACACTTATTAAGAAAAAATTAATTCAATGATACATTTTCACTTATAACTCATAGATGTATGAATTTCATAAAAATATAAGTTATTTTAGACTCTTAACCACCCTTCATTAATTGTTATACAATTTTCTAACATGGGTAATTTTGAAATAATGTTAACATATTTGCATTGAAAGTTGGAAGGGTTGGAAAAACTTAGTATTTTAGACTAAGTTGTTAATCATTTTGAGACTCAATTTGAATGGTTAACACTATATGTTAGTATTGTGTATTTGTTGGATCATATTCTACTATGTGACTGTAAATGAATTCCAATACATATTTATCCGCTCAAAATGAATAAAGGGTGAATGAGAACTAATGTTCCAAAGTACCACTCTTTAAAGTGATATTTGAGAAGTGTATCACGAGTAGTACAAAATTATTCCTTGATTTTTCTTATAAATACCTTGTAACACATTGAAAAAAATAATAATCACATTCAAGTCTCTCCTTATAAATAGATTTTTAGGGTTTCAGTTTTATTAAGTTGACAAAATTATAGTTCTCAATATAATTTTAATCTCTTCAGTTTTAAAGTTCAAAATATTCCGGCGATAGTTTCTAACTCAGTTCAAGTTCGCTGAGAATATCGTCGATTTATTGGTAGTACTATATCTCGTTTTATCCTAGGAGACAGATAGTGCACAGACGGTGAGGAGACAGATTTTATGAACTCAAGATTAATAAAGTATACTTTTAGTTTTATATTCTATAATGTATAAAATTATTGTTTGTTAATTACATTTTGTCATGTTAAAATATTTTATTGTATTTTCAATTATACTAATTATTTATTTTTATTTCAAAATACGTGCATACGCATAAAAATATAATATTATCATTATTATATATCTTTACATTAATTATATTTTTTATTTTCACTTGTATCGAATAAAAAAAATAATTAATATTATTTTAATTTATAATATTTCCTTTTATATGTATATATGTAACTAATTATATATAGTTGTTAAAATATAACCGTTGTGATTTGAAAATAATAATAATAAACTGTTTTTAAAATATAACTATTGATTATAGCTAATACCATTGGAGTATAATTCCTTACAAAATTTTACATTATTTTAGCTAATCGATTTAGATATTTCCGTTGGAAGATACTCTTACAACCTTCTTTACTTTTATAAGCTTTGGTCCTTTATATATGTTTAATTTTTCTTATGCAATAATGCACTGCATATGGATAATTAATTAAATTTGAATTTTTAGTTTGTAATTTAAATAAAATTATTGGATCAATTCACAAGTTAAAAAAAGGGATACCAGAATTATATAAAGTTACTTTAAAAAATATTGAATTATTTTCAGATCGGATCGAATTGGTTTTCGGATCATTATCAGATTTGATTATATTGAACTGATATCGGTTCGGATCGAGAAGAAAATTATCGGATTTGATTAATTATAATTATTTGAATACTGATGAAATGCACAAGAGTGATAGGCAAATTTTGTATCAAATAAAAATATAAATTTTAAACGTTTATTAATGTAAATTTTTTAATTTTATAACAAAACTAACAATATTTTTGTCATATCTTAACATACGTACCAAAAATTAAAACGACTATTATTTGAAACAGAGAGAATATGCATTAATAAACATTATTATTCCGCAAGACATGATATTCATACTCCATAATTTTAATCTCAAATTAACCTAAGTTTGACTAACTATTAAAAATTACACACTTATAAGTTTAACAATTTATAAATTATTTCTATAATAGATTAATCAAAGTTTTCTTATTATTTTTAAAAATATATATATAATATACTAAATATTTTGATCTAAATTGATTAATTGAAAAATTAAATAAGATTAAATTTATGAAACAAAAAGAATATTTCTTTATACACTATTAATTGAAATGATCCTACAACATTCAAGTCACTTTCAAAAGTAAAAACATTAAATTCGGCAGCTAGCCGTTACAAGCAACGGTCATATTTCCCAAATCATGTATAAAAGCTACACATTTGAGTGATTAACACTTAGAATTGTTCTCAACATCTTTACAAACAACAAACTCTAATATAATCAAGTGATAATCAATGGGTGGTTTCTCAATCAAAACCCCATCACAATCGATCCCGGAATCGCAACACAAAATCTTCCTCATTAGCAACTACATTCTCTTAGGTGCAGCCTCGAGCTGCATTTTCCTCACTCTTTCTCTACGTTTATTACCTTCTTGGTGCGGCGTCCTCCTAATTCTACTCCACATTCTCACAATTGGAGGTGCAGTCACTGGCTGCACTGCTGCTTCCGCGGGTTCCAACAAGTGGTATGCAGCTCATATGATCACCACGGTTGTAACAGCTATATTTCAAGGCTCTGTTTCTGTCCTTATTTTCTCGTCGACATCGAGTTTTTTGGGTGATTTGAAGTCGTATGTGAGGGAACAAGATGGTGGGGTGATATTGAAATTGGAGGGGAGTTTGTGTGTTCTGATATTTTGCTTGGAGTGGGTTGTTTTGGGGTTGGCTTTTGTGTTTAGGTACAATGAGTTTGTGCGAGAAAATGGTGGAAGCTCTAGCAATGGTAAAGTTCAACATGAAGACTCAAGTGATTGGCCTTGGCCTTTCCAAGTTTAGGAGTGTTATTGCCTGCTTTTATCTCTGCTTATTTGTTTGTTTTCTCAAGATGTAAGCACTAATTATCATTATTGCAGATAATAAAATTTCATTAATTTGTTCATTAGTACAATTTATTCAAATTTGTCACTATTTAATTATCTCAAATTTATGCAGCACTATTTTTTGTATCATTTTCTTTAGAATCCATTCAAAATTTTCATTATTTAATAATTTTCTCAATCTTTTTACATTTTTTATGAAGGTATCTGAAAATAAATTAAAATATGGAACAAATTATTCAACTAATTTTGTGGTTAAATCTTGCAAAATAAATATTTTATGGTTTTTCTTCAAGATTTTCTCTGGCGTGAGTCATACAAAATCTCACGGTGAATTTTTCAAATCAAACTAATCGAAAGACAAAAAACGAGAAGGCCATGAAGGAGAAATGACTTATTTCAGAGCAGATGCATGATGTAAATTACAAATTAACAATTTAACATACAGCCCATTTAAGGGGAAAAGGTGCATTCTTGAATGCCTCGCTACATTAAAATATTCAACATGAAGTTCTACAATGCTGCCGCTATGGAAATTAACAATAACAGGCCTATCTTTAAACTTGGACACAAAATCATAAACACTAAGAAAACATAGCAATGGCAGAGCTATTCGAAGTAGAACGTTTCCGAGAACTATTAGATCCATTCCCTAGGGTTGATACAGGCATCAAGTAACTTCCACTCTTCACTTCCTTCTTCTGGAGCCTGTGGAACATAAAAAGAATCACTTTATTTATTAATATTTATAATCATGTCCCCTTTCAAGTTTCAAATGATGTCCATCAGATGCCTAACGATATTAGAAGTTAAGCTTAAAGTAATGATTATTTTGGATGGTGTATCAGTTATAAAGAGTTTAGAGCAGAACTTTACATGGTCATACTCCCACCGAGCTGTTAGTGGAAGAGAAACAAGAATACTCTCAATTCTACCTCCTGTCTTCAGACCAAATGTTGTTCCCCGATCATAGACCTGTATGCTTAGCAAGTTAGTCGTCGTGCCTATGATAAAACAAATGGAAGGAAAGAGTAGGGACGTAGGCCCAAAAGCATACAATTTTTTTATAAAGTATAGGCCTCTATTTTCAGATTATTTTCTTACCAAGTTAAATTCTACATAGCGTCCTCTTCGCAGTTGCTGCCACGCCTTGTGCTGATCTGTGAAAGGCATATCTTTCCTCTTCTCTATTATTGGGACATATGCAGAAACCACAGAATTTGCACACTCTGCAATTCAAAACTAATTTGTAAGAACACACAGAAGCCATGATACTCAGCTGAATATTTTATTCTTGGTATTTCCACATTAAAAGCTACATATAGTTTTACTTTATCCATTACCAGTAGAAAAGGAAAGAAGCATCTCCTGATCATAGTCATTAAGATCATCAAAGAATATACCACCAAGTCCTCGCCTTTCATCTCGGTGCTGCATACAGCATTAACAGCCAATACAAGGCAAAACTGTTTTTATCCCTACTGTTTTAAGAATTTAATTATGTGGTTCATTGTTCAAGTATGCATGTGAAAAGTCTTATCACAGGAAATAAAATAAAAAAGGGAACAAGATGTTTACAAGATAGAACGAACAATTGAACCACACAACTTCTAGGACTAGTCAATCTTCATGATATAATTGTATAGCTTTCCTTATATATTAATAGTTAACTATTATCAAATTTACTTGAAATGAGAACTATACCTTGATATAGAAGTAATCATCACACCATTTTTTAAAACGAGGGTAGAAGCTAGGATCAAACTTGTCACAGGCTCTCTTTTGCACCTACAATAGAAAGTAGATGTCAAATACTTAGAAGTAGAGTACTTTTCATGCACTGTAATGCCCTGTCAAAGACCCAAGAACCTATGTTAATAAATATTAATGCTCAACAGATCTCTTTCCCACGTCACCAATTCAAATGAACCTTATTAAAGTTTCTTCAATATCAATTGTCCATCATATGCACTTTTTCCATGAATAAATTCTCGTCCTTACTTTATGCATACTTGAGTATAAACTAACAAATTGAAATTTAAAGACAATTTGCTTATGTATGTATAAACCATAGTTATCTAATATGTTTCAAAGTTTTTAGTTATATGAAATATAAATAAAGAATGTATACTTTTTCTTCGCAAAACAGAAATATTTTTAGTTTAGTAAAATTCACTAGCCAGGAAACAGTGCTGCATATAGTTGCTGATGCTAGAAATATCAATAGATTTCAGGATAGATTCATATACCGTGTGGAAGTGCTTGACATCCTCCTCAAAGATGTATGCAGGTGTCAGATCAGTACCACCACCAAACCACCATTGTCGTGGAGCTCCGGGAGCATCTGGGCACATTGACAAATTTTTATGAATAAATTTATGGGTTCATACATTGAAGCCACCAGAATAGCAGAAACCTGATAATAACTGCTAATTTACAAGTAAAAAGCAAAGCCTTGAAACTTTTTATAGTTTTCAGTTAATTAAATATAACAGAAAAAATGTGGCAAAAAAAAACCCAGAAAAAAAGTGAAACAAGATGTGAATTAAATAATATGTAGTTATTTTTTCCTTTCTATGTAACTACATTATCATATAAATATATTCTCCAAGAGAACTCATGTTAAATGAAGAACCATAACCGACAACAAAAAGATAAGATTTAAGGTTGAGATGTGGGGTTCCATTAACGACTCTCTCTCTATAGTGGTGGTGGCATTCTAGTAACCTAATGGTTGCAAAGGACAGATAGAGATTAATAATTCCTCAAAATCATTTCTATAGCATGCTTCAATAAGTTTCCTCTGCATTGATGAGCAACAACATTATATGCTAGTCTCTACATAAACACAAATGCTTCGAGAAATTAATAAATGTTACATATTTGTATAAGGTTACTACGGAAGACTATCTTGAACAGAAACATCAAACTTAAGACGGGTGCACAAATTACCTTTTGGGGCATCAGTCTCAAAATACCGATAATTAAAATGAAGTGTCGGTGCAAATGGATTCTTTGGATGCAAAACCTGCAAGAAAGTATAAAAATGAAATTTTCCTATACCGCAATCATTATATAACGTTATAATATAAAAATGATACCACACAGAAGAGACTGCCAGTCATCTTTGCAGGTTATTTTAACACTTTTGCAGGATTATGTATGTTCTATAAAAATAAATTACTCAGGTTTTATGAATTTCAAGTTATTTTCGTTTTTACTGGAGCTATGATCACAGTGGCACATTTCATGTCAAAAAATACGTAATTATACACACTTTCATCTATCTTCCTTGTCAAAGATTACATATTATGGTCAATTTATTTGACCTCTGACTTGGTCCTTTATGAAGTACTTTGTCTACCAAACCTAAACTTCAGCTTCCAAATTATTAGTAAAATAACAAAATTTAAATGTCATGATTACTTCTTTATTGATACTTATTAGCTACAAATCAAGATCATGCGCTAAAGATGGTGAGAGGGAAACTGGGAGAGTATTGGTAGTTGCAATCTGCATATGCCTGGCTATATATATAAATTCCTTCTCCAATATATTTTTATGTGTTTCTCGTGTATGTCAAAATATCAAATTGCAGGAATCCAGATTGGTCATGTCAATAATATATTATCAAGGTATTAGCTTCTATATAACAATGTGATTCTACGTTTGTTTGCGATGTTGAGCAAATGAAAGAACTCCAGCATCAAAGCTTTCTTTGATATGCAGATAGACTTTTGAAAGTATTATCATGTCTTTATATAAAATCATTTATTTACTATGTATTACCAAACTAGGTCTAATGCTAATACTAATACCCTAAGATTGACAACAGCCTCGAGTACTCTTAGCATTTCTGCCTTGAAATGACAATAAGAAAACATATGATCATCTACAGATAGAAAGACCTTTAAGGTTAGAAGAAAAATAGCTTTGGAAGCATTGAGTATTAGCTTCAACATTTCTCTCAAACAAAATGTGTATATGGCAAGTCTTCATATGAGATACTTTTGACTACTGCTACAGCAATCTAGAAAAGTTACAGTAAGTTTAATACTTATAAATTCGTGCTATTAAAACATATCCAAACACCTCCGTATCTTTTGTAGATTGTGCCTTAATTTGACTAATGTCATACCAAAAGATAAATTTTTTCCTAGACCTTCAGCGATTTCTGTTTTTTAAGGACTAGCTTATCAGAAAAGATTATTGGTACATGAACTATGAACTTTAGTATAAAGAATTTGTTGGTACGTATATTGATTTCTCTGAATCTATTGTTTCATCAACCCCAATACTTTTCATTACTTACATTTGTTAATAGCACTTCTGTCCTAACTATTCATTTTGTTGTTCTTATGGAGAGTATTTCTAAATTCTAATCTACCTACTACTACTCGCCTAAATCATTCTCAGGTTACTCAGTCAATTCCACACTATCTTCTTTTGTTGCCCCAAATTTGCAGCCTATTACCGGGCCTCTTATGCAGAACTGCCTATTATTCTACCCCTACCCGATATGTTGAGTCCTAAAAACATCACAGTCTTATAGAAGAGTAGTTTTCAGTTAGACACCTTTTTTTGGTACATTACATATGATAAAATTTCCTTTAAAATATCAATTATATATGAAATCTAGCAATGTTCAGCATGACCTTGTACAGTCCCAGGTGGTTGAAGCTATGCAAGTGACCTCACCTCTCAGTGAACTTGACGCTCAAATGTCGCTTTGAGTTCAAATGAAATCGAGCATATAAATCACTTCCACATTTCAGATCCAGTAGACATGATTGAAGATTATTAGCTACTAATGTCCGTTACAACAACTAAGTATTAAGCCATTACTTCAATTACTACATGGTTGCTTAATATTTAGAATTTTTTACCTAATTCATGTTCAGACATAATAATTCATCTTTCTTTGCTTTCAGTACAACTGAAAAGTTCTGCTTGTCCTGCCACTAAACTTTTCATACAAAAAGCATATGTTGATGCCAAGTGTCGATGTTTAAATAGAGGATTGGTACCTTAAAAAAAACTATTTTTCCATCTAGTGCAAATTAGAATATTGGTCCAGGGATATTGCTGGCTTGCAGAATAACATGGCTTCTTCTTTTGTGCAAAGATTTGCACAGTTGCACTTAATCTCTCAAAACATTATCCTTTAATGTGCTATTATCAAACAGCATTATCTTTAGATAGGTTGACAAGGGTAGAACTATTAACCTCTTGCTCACTTGATGAGATATGGAAGAAAGTAACAGCTAGGATAAAGTCCTTACACCAGTCAGCATTGCATATAGTGGCATCTCGCGTATTTTATAAGTATACCAAATATAATGAGATGATTGTCATTTAATTCAAGACAAACGAAGGAGAGGTTTTTTGAGCCTATGTCAATATGTAACCATGCAAAACGCCAAATTGTTAGCCGATTACTTCACTTATGATTATATATTAATTAAAAACAATCTCCATTTTTTCTCAGCAGATATATTTTCTTTAGATTATAACATGCCCAGGATCAAGCAAGGCGTTTATGCTAAAATCCTGATGAAAAGGGAATTTCTGAAATCCTATGTTGCACGGAGACGGGTACGGGAACATATACAGGTACAGGTACGGGGACGGGGACATGAAACGGCAATTTTAAAATTAAAGGGTACGGGGACGGCAAATATATATATTAATAATTTTTTTATATAAATAGGATAAATACAATATTCTCAAATATTAACATCATCGGATATAAATTCATTCTCCATTTCAGGCTCATCAAGGGAAAGTTCTGTAAACTCTAAGAATCCAACATCTTCTAGACAATCAAAATGATCTCCACCAACATCCCACATCTTGTTCTTCTCTGTTTTATATTGTTTAGAATTCCTGGATAAAAGACGGAGGTTGTTGTGGATGAAAACTAAATCTTCAGCACGACTAGGATTCAACTTATTTCTCCTAAGTGAGTGAATGAAAGCGTAGGTACTCCAATTCCTTTCACAGCAAGAGGAAGAAGCGGGCTGTCCAAGTGAGTGAATGTGTGTGTGTATATATTTGTATGTATATATATGAAAGGTGTAGGGTTAATATATTTGTTTGAATGTTTTTTTAAATTGGGTACGGGTTTTTTTTGTCTTTTTGTCCAGGAAACGTCCCCATTTTGAACCCGCTGTCCCCGGCCTTTTGGGCCTTTTGGGGACGTCCTCCAGCCGTCCCTGTCCCGGAAACGTCTCCAAACTTGGGTTCTTCGGGTGTTTGGCGTCCCCGTGCAACATAGCTGAAATCATATGATTGAGCTACAGAAACATAATAACAATAAGGTATTCAAAATAATAAGTAAAGTTAGCATTAAATTGAGTGGAAACAATTTTTCCCAGAAGGCTAAAAGATAGCTCAAGAGAGTCTAGTGTTTTGCCAGGCAAATGGAAAAATTGTAGTCATCTCTGTGTAAAGTTAGTGATGACCCAACACAGAACATTTTATCTATCTACATGAATCAGCAAAAAGAAATGAGTCAAATTTGAACCGAACAACTGTCGGAATTCTACCAGCCAAAACTATGTTCTACAATGCACCAAAGATCACTAAGAACCTGACTTTCTAATGAAAGTGAAGTACGAAGAAATAAAGAATTACTTTATTGGCCTTTTACTTATATCTCTTTAGGATTTGGGTTATGCATCCTACCCCTGAATGCACTCTTTATCCAGTAAGGGGCACAAATGCCAGCCTCAACTTTCACATGCTGAGTTCTAAGAGCAAGATAAAAATAAATTCACATCCAAATATTATGATGATTTTTTATTCCTCCTTTACCCGGACTCTCCAATTTTTTCCTCATACCCGTATCCCCTATAATCATGTGCAAAAAAGTGTATACGATTGATAGGTAGTAAACAACTAGACACTATATTTAAAATAAAATTCTTTGAATATTGAATGCCTAAAATACATGCCCAAATCCCCGTACCCGTGTCCAGTTTCTGATCCATATCCAACCCGACACTTGGATCCACACCCGTGACAGACATTTCACACACCAGTATCGCTTACACATCGCTTACACACAGGGACGAACCGTGGTAGGGGCTTGGGTGGGCCATAGCCCGGGTGAAACCCAAAAATATGTCAAAACTACCGTTAATAAGCAGTTAAAATTATAAATTAGCCTGGGTGTTTTTTTCAAGTTCTTATTTACTAGCTTATTGAATATTTTACTATCTTACTTTCCCAAATTAAAAAATAATAATCTTATGAAAAAAAATTAAAAAGTAATAGTAAAAATAATTAAATAGTAATTTAATATTAACTATTTCATTAATATTAATAACTTAGCACTAATTACTAACTTTATTCTCTCTTAATCATTTTTCTTACAACAACATTAAGGTACCGTAAAATAAATATGTTTAAATATGCTAATGTGTTATTTTTCTTAGAAAAGTATTAAAGTACTATAAAATAAATATGTTGAAATGTTTTTATTTGTTAGCATTCATTTTAATATTTTATTATTTAGTCTCGGTGCATTTGTAACTACTCTGTAATTATAATTAAATATTACATTGTTAAGCATAAGTCTCAAATTCTAAAATCCTAGATACTTGCGAACAGAGATGCACAAAAACCGGATGGGACAGTTTCAAAAAATCTGGATTTTTTAAAATCGGGCTGGGCCGGATTCCTCTCAAAATAACTAGGCCCGCGGATCGGGCCGGATCAATCATATAAATATTTATATAAAATCAATTACATATCTAGTTATTTAATTAAAAAACTCAAAATAAAATATAGCATGTTATAATTTTATTTTCTATCCGTGTAATATAAGATTTTAACAAAGTTTAAATGAGTAGTATATGGGTTGAGAGTAGCTAAGTGGTAGAGCTATCCATTTGTCGTCTCCAAGGTCTTGGATTCGATTCTCACCTGTATCGAATTTAATGTTGAACAAAAAAAAAGTAGTGTACAGCTATAACCTAAAAAAAAAAGAGTAGTGTACAGCTATAACCTGATGAACACTGAGGTAAAAAATTTTTTTAGCCCGGGTCATTTTAACATCCGCCCCTGCTTACACATGCATTTTATATTAAGATAGTAAAAAAATGCGAATTGAGAGATCAATTATACATACCGAGCTGATTCCAGCAGCAAAAAACGGAACAGGACCAGGCTTGACATTGCCATTAGCAGCAGCAGAAGTCGCGGCACGATAAGCTTCAGGAGGCATAACACCATAAACAACCGAAACATTAACCCCAGCTTTTTCCCAAACATCACCATCCTGTAAAACCCTACTAATCCCACCACCCCCACCAGGCCTTGACCACACATCCTCCTTAAACTTGCCTCCCCCATCAGCCTTCTCAATCGCAGCGCAAACACTGTCCTGAGCATCCCTTATCATCTTCTCAAACCTGTTTCTGACAGACAAAGAGGATGAATGTGATGATGCAGAGTCAAAGTCATAGTCTCTGAGGAACGTGTCGGGTCGGTGGGCTTCCGGGGTCTCTTTCTCGATCATAGCCCGGAGATGAAAAGGGGTTTTGGTGGGTTTTGAAGGGTTGTAAGTAATGATTGATTTTTGTACAAAACTCTGACGAGGTAATCGGGGAGAGAAAGGGGATGTGTTGAGTTTTGGAGTTAAAGTGTTCAACATTGTATGTATGAGATCAGTGTGTGTGTGTGTGTGTGTGTTTTTCTTGTTTCCACTAATTACTCCTCATGTATACATATAATAGATAGATACAGGGTTGGTTTGTGTTTTGAAATTTGGTTGAATGATAGATAAGGTGGGAAGAGTGAGTAGATGATGTTAAACTAATCCAAAACTGGGTGTGGGTCTTGGTTTTGGATTCTCAAGGGCACACCGGATAAATGGATATAATAATACGGATATCTATGTCAAACCTAATTAGAGTAATTTTTATATTTTAATATATAAATTACTACAAAATTATCAAGTTTAAATTAGCCATAAATATGTTATAATTTTTTTTTTTGGACAAGATCAATATGTTAAAATTAAATATGTATATTATTAAGATAATGTATACATGTAAATTGCAATAATTAAGACAAAATTATAATTATTTAATGTGTTCCATGAAAAACAATATGACTTGATTTTTGTAAATTCTATAAGAATTATAATATTTATCCTCATCAATTTCTCTTTCATCAGTCGACATCTATTTCATCCATCGACTACTTTGAGTGGATTATCCATCGAGGCTTTAATTTCTTTATCCATCGAACTCCTTTTATACATTGATCCACCCATTCACTTGTGAGAATTTATGACTTCAAATATTTACATTTTAATACCCTATACTTCATATCCGTTGATGATAGAAAGATACATAATCAATGGATATATAGAGCGTATATCTATCGACTAGTTACACAGATCAAATGAAATTCTATTATAAGTAAAATTATCATCAAACATGATTGCTAACAGTCTCCCCCTAATATATCTATTAAGGCAATATGAATAAAATAGATTTGATGAAAACAAAAAATACTCAATATATGCTACTACAAATTGCAGAAAATAAATTTCTTTTAACACAATAATTACAAGTACAAGAATATGATTACTATAAGTGAATTTTGCTCCTTTAGCCTCGGTAGATATAGACTTGATCTACTTTCAACTTGTTCTCTTTTTGACCTCATATGCCTTAGCAGACTCTACCTAAAGATTCTCTCATCTTCATTTTCTCCTAGTAATTTGACATAATAAGTCATCTAAATCATGAGTAGGTGCATTCTTAATAGATTTAGCCACATTAAAATACCTCTTCAAGTCAAACTCATTAGTATAAATCATCATGTAGAATTGCTCCATAAGTACCTTTTTTATTTTATGATTTCAGATTCTTGTGGGTTTCCCTTCAATGGTTTTGGTATATTTTTCTATGATTTTAGCAATTCTTTGCAGCATACCTTGAACAATTTATTTATTGAAGTTGATGTGTCTATCAATGAATGTGTAGAGTTTTATGAGTGTCTGATAGTCATAATCCATAAATTCAAATAATGGAAAAAAATTCACACCATCTTCATATTCTAGGGTGATAGCTTCATCACTGTGTCTTGATCTTCCATGAACCTTGCTAGTTATCATCCCTTTCAATCTCACTTCAGGATTTCTCTTCGCAAGCACCCCTTTAACTCATCATCCTGATCAATTGGAATTGTTTGTGGCACTAGAACAATCTGTACATTCTGAGAAGAAGAATCCTAGTTTACATGAGTAGAAGGAAATTATGAAGATGTTAGAGTGTTTGAAATAGAATCAAGATTGTGGTGAGTCTTTATTCTCATAGTATTAACCTATTTCTTTGTTTTTTTGCCTCTACCCTTTCTTCTTGAATCTCCTGCTTGAATTTCATCTTCTTGTTTCCATTGCAAGTCTAATTGTTCATCTCTGCTAATCTGCTCAGCCTTAACCTCAAATTCTTCAATAATTTTCTCACTCACGACATGCGAGATCTTCTTACCCTCCATAATCTCCATGACTAACTGTTCTCTCAAAGCATTCTTGACATGGGAATATTTGTAAAAGACTTTAACCTATTTGTTATTCCTAATTAGTGTGGCAAATTGATAAACAAGTTCGGGATTTGACTTGAGTACTTTGATAAATCTCCCCATCACTTTCTTATCATCGTCATTTGTTTACAGTACTTATCACTTATCTCCCTTTCCATTCTTTGGGGAGGGGAGAGATTGAATAGGATTCCCAGGTAGAACTAGGAATTGAACATGATGTTGACCCTTTTTCCTTAATAGAAATTACACTTGATTGGTCATTTTCATCCTTCTCCCCTACAAATTAATTTCGACTTGAGTAATGGTCAATTTTGTAATAGAATTTATTTTCTTGGCATGTTGAATATTTTATTCAAATCTCCCTTCTCAACAGCCATAACCATAACTTTTATATTCTTCTTTAACTCTTCTAGCTTATTCTTGCCCTCAACAATTTTTCTTGAGGTTTCCTCCTCTCTAATCCTTCTTCTTACTTCAATGTTGGCTCATTATGTCATTCTAGCCTCAATTGCATCAAGTCCTATTAGAATAGTTTCATGTGATACTACCCTAGCTTTCTTTGTATTTGAAGTTTCAGTAGAAGTAGTCCTTTGTATTTTCTTACTCCTCACTACAACTTGAGAGATTTGAAGTAGTTGTTGCTCATGCATTACAACTACATTATCCCATTTTTTATCATCAATAACTTGGATTTGAAGTGTAGTAGGAGTGTTCAGTAGTTGCTATAGAAGGTGAGTTTGTGTAGCTTCACCCCATAGAAATTGAGCTAAATTTTGCTCAATTGAGGTCATCATTGTCTCTAAGGTAGTAAGTTCTTCTACACTTGACTTTCTCTTCAACCTTTGAAAAATTTGAAACATGTGTTTGAGAAGTAGTATTACATCTCCCATTCTAAAATGACTGTTTTAATTTATGGAAAACCTTTTTTTTATAAATTTTATGTCTTATATGAAGACATTTTTTTACCTATGTAGGCAGTGTTTGATGGTTTTTGACCATATATGGGTGGATAGTATGTAATAGAATCTTGACAAATTAATGTTCAAGAAATGAATAAATTTGTCAAATGAATAAAATTTTTCAGTCCCGAATTGAAGCAATGGGCTTAATGAATAATCTCGTTAAACGCATTAACGAATAGAAAACATCAAGTTTTTTGTGACACCCTTGTATGATAAAATTTTATAATATATTTATATAATAATATAACATAACCAATATAAATCCAGGTTCGCGGATAAGTATGTCACATAAACATGAATATATTACGTATCACAAAATAACATTCTTCTTACAACTTACATACAAAGTATTATTAAGAAAACTTAACACATAACTATCAAAAGACTCGTTTATATGACTATATATACAAGTAGGGAGTATAGAGCACCAACTAACCAACCAACCTGTTACTTAAGTGTGTGTATCTATAACTCCAAACTCTATATTATGCAAGAGTTTAAATTTTAGGTTCACCGGAAAAATATTTCAGTTTATAGCTACAACTCAGTGAGTATAAATTATCACATATTATATTTTAACGGGTCAATCACATGTATAAGAGCAATCAAGTATTTATTTCATGTATATATATGCATATGCCTCTGTGTTCCATTTTCATTTGTAATGACCCGTTATATCCTGTATCGTCCCAGGATTCCAAGTTTTTGGCCAAAGGCCCCATGTTATAAACTCGAAGGTTTCCAAGTGTAATTGCGAATATAGGTATAAAGGTCACAATGCCTTTATTTAATCCAAGTGTATATGCATCCATGTATAACAAGTTAAACAAATTCAAATAGCACGTCCCATACATATAGTGAATATACAACCATCATAAAATAACAAGTACACAACCAACACAATTATAATCACTATACTGCCAATACAATTATAATCATTAAACAGCTAACACAACTATACTCAGATACAACTAACGTATATATAAATAATATATAACCAACAAGTAATACCTAATTTCAAATAGATAGTCTTAATATAATTAAATATAAAATTTTACACATTCCTTTTATTAAAGATAGGTCGTGAACCAAGTTATAAATAAAGAAATCTCAAATTTATACTCACCTCGAGTGAAAAGCTTTTACTCAACAATAAAAAGAATTCTTCGGAAAATCAAATACAGTAAATTTTTATGATTAAAAATGGTCGGTTACGGTTCGTTTTTCCTTTTTTAGTCCTTTGTTTTCACACCTTTAAACGTAACTTGGATTCTTTTGTCACTTTGCTTTTACATGTATTTTTCATATTTGGTCTACTCAAGTGACACGTATTATATGGACATTAATCCATTCCTTGTCCACCGATGTTCTGGAAAATTATTTTCCTTTATTAACATATATTTTAAATTCTAATAAATCATCACTTTCTTATTTATTTATAAAGCAAATTGTCACTAATTAATCAAGTTTTAACTTGATTTGTTACATAAATAATTTAATTAAAATTCAATCCATTTTATACACTTTTATGGGAATTTTTTAAAAACAAAAATGGACGTTACATGTTAGTAACTTTAATCTATAAAGATAATTTAAATTTTTTTACTTTTAATTCATTTTAATAATATTATATTTTAATTAAAAAATTAATATATAATATAAAAATATAAAGTAATCGAAACCTGAATTCTCATAACTATTAAAAAAATCACATTCTCAATAATCTTATTCTATTACCCCATATTAATTAATTATTAAAAAAGGGTCATACTAGGTTGGTAATTTAGGACATTTGTACACTTAACAATTTAGGCAACATATGATATTAGTTGGGCCCATATAAAAATTCTAAGACTAAGAATCAATCAAGTATCTTTTTTTAAAAGAATCAATCAAGTGTCAAAATATTAATTCTAATCCAAAGTAACCTACACTACTAATTTAATATCTAATTAGACATATAAGCGTATTCAACTTTTATCCAAAATACAATGAATCCCGACACTGTTGGAAATCAAAATTCACTAACAACAATTATATCCAAATATATATGATCATAATTTCAAGAACAATAGGCAATCGAAAGCAAATAATGAAACAAACACGAAAGTCGAAACAATTAAACAATCAATAACAACTAATTTAGAAAGAAAGAATGAGAAAGCTTAGCTAACACTGTAGGTTTCAACAAAATCATACAATCAACTGAGTCGCCGAGCCTTCGAGAAGACTCGACTGTTCTCGAAGAGAATTTTGCCCCACCTACCTGTGTTCGGATGCCACGAATTCACTCCCAGGATAAAACAACACTACACAATTCTGGCACAGACCAATAAAGTGTAACGATGACCACCTCAATTCACCCAAAACCTATGTATCTCTTATATGTATATGTAAGAGAATGAGATATAGAGAAAAAAAGAGTATTGCTTCCAACTCCATGGAAACTAGGGTTTTGATATGTCAATATATTTTCCCAATTTGTAATGTACATTACAAATCTCTAAAAATATATATTATATCTATATATGTATATATATATATTTTAGAGCCTTATTAATAATTTTTTAATAAAACAATAATAATACTTACTCATAGATATATAGATACACATATATAATATTACTTTAATGTATAAAACCAAAAAAAAATATTTATTTCCCATTCAAGGCCCTGAAGCCAAAACTCAGGCCCTTGTGAATTGTTCCTGCCCAGTTCAAGATCCTGAACATGCTCTCCAAGACCTTGAAACAATATGCTCCATTTACAAGACTTGAATCTACTTTTCAAGGTCCGTGAAAAACTTTTCAAGGTCCTGAAAAAGTCTGCTAAAAATATTTAAGAATTCATGTAGGACAACCCACATCACCCATTCAAGTATACCACTTGGTTCTCATTTCTCTATGAATTACACTAATAAATGTCTTAGATCCATAACCTATAATTCAAGTCCTTATAACAAGAAAGAATTACCAACCGTTAGTTTCTGGAAATTTCATCAAGAGCCTACAAAATTAAGCCTCAAACTTTCCATTTTCTAACAATCTCCCACAAATTCATATCAAAAATGCATATCAGATTTTATTATGACATGTTTTTCAGAGTCGGTACCCTTCCGAGTTTGAACCCTACTAAGTCCTCTACTTTGATGGTCACCAGATCTAGATGGAATATTTCACCTTAAATCTCTATCCGGTTGGTGTAACCATACTCCATAGACGACGACATGTCAAAGGCTATGGTAACGACCTACGACTTTGAGACATTAATGGTCATGTCTCTATCCTGTTCGTCGAATTCTTCGAGGAGTAACCCTTTCCTCTAATTGTAACCTCACAATAACATTCACTTAGTTGGGTATCTTCAGAGATGTTGTTAGGTCCCGGAAGTGTCGTAGAAGGGGGGGTTGAATATGATACTCACTAAATTAAAAAATTCTTTCGAATCTTTTGTAGATTAATAATTTAGAGTTCGGTTAGTGAGTTCGAATCCTTGTAGTGTTTAGGAGGTTGGCTTACTAATTTTCTATTTTTATGAATAAACAATAAAGTTCTAGAAAATTAGCAAATTATTAAATGAGACAAGTTTTGGGGAATATATCATTCGTATATAAACCCAGAGGGGTACTACGCCCAGTTTTAATGAACCGGTTTCCGAAGAATAAATTAGTTCTTCGCTACAACAAAGAGATCTGACTGATTCCTATTACAAAGAATAGATCTATGAATGTACAAAATGAAATCATTCTAACAGAGAGTGTTTTATAATAGCCCTATATATTTACAACATAATGAACCGGCTAGATTATAAAACTCAGGTGAAGAAGGTATGTGTATGGCTTTGTATCTCTTCTTCTCCGGCTTCTGTATCTCTTTGTGTCTGTGTGTATTCACTCACACATACCAAATGAATTACATTCATTTGTTTATATTGTATAGGCTTTAAAATAATTGAACTACAGTTGTGAGTGTCGAATTCTTCTCCCCTTGGTGTTGAATTGAGTTAATTTTGAGAAACCCGTGGATATTTTCTATGTGTCGAATATTGTTTTCATGTATTGAACACTTAGAAAATATTTCATGTATCGAATTCTATGTCCATGTATACTTCGTTTAGTCACATAAAAGGTAAGTGTCGAATTTCAAGTCCATGTGCAGCTAGGTGTCGAGTTTTACTCCATGTACATGCCTTGGTGATTTAAATTCTGTGTCGAAATCTAAGTGTCGAATTCTTATCACATGAATATAAATCAATTAGATTCTTTCAAGGCATTTCTATGTGTCGATGTTTTAATTTGACTTGGTCAAATTACCATTTGATCACTAACCTTTTATACTTCTTGTGCTTGGTCACTTGCGGTTTGGTCACTTGCAGTTTGGCTGTTGAGCTGTTCAGTTGTTTAACTATTGAGTTGTTCATCTATTTTTCCTTGTACCTTTGAACCTTTACAAATGCTTCAATCCTTGAGTCTTTTTCTTCCATTTCCTTCACTCCACACACTTAGTCAATGTTCTACTTCATAGATGTAGTTACCATTATCTTTCGTGTTGACATTTAGTGCACTAGTTTGGTTCACAAATGACTAACATCGATCCTGATCTTCACATCTCATTTAATTCAAATGCCAAGTGTGTTGTAGTTCTTTATTGCTTCAAACACTTACTGTCAATAAACACTCTACTTTCACTAAAATCTTTTCTAGTACTTAGACAACGTCTTCATTACTACTACAATCTTGAATGCTTCATTCTCTGTTCTTCATTGACGCTTGAACATACAAACAAACTTCTTTCAGTGAGTATAACTTCAAGACTGTAGTTGTCTTCTTTAACCTTTATCTTTACCATGTATTCAATTCTACTAGATTCTTATGCTTAGAACATTTTCTATCTTCAATCAATGCTAATACACTGAAATCTTCTAGTGGCACTTTTATACTGAATCTTCAGCACTTCTAAAACCCTAAAATTCTTTACACATTATTCTTCACTGAGTCATGAACATATTAATGAACTTCTCTCAGTGACCTGTAGTAGACTTCAGAACTTCTTCTAATGTCTTGATTCACTGTATTTGCCTCATCTTCATTTCTTCCTGATTTCTGTGTAGGCATAGTATTATTTACTTGTCATGTTCTAGTGTGAGTTATCACGATTACTATTCATATAACTTCGTAATATCAATAATAATCTCCCCTTATTTGATTGTTAAACTTAGCAAATAAATCTCATAGAGAGGATAACTCAACTAACAATTAGAAAAAGTAATCGTCTGAGACTTGTAAAGAATGCTACTGGTTTTTCTGGATCAGATTCTTCATTTCCAGAATTCTTGAGTAACTGAAATGAAAGATGTTTGTTCATCTAGCATTGAACTGATATTTATGTAGTATCATCTTCATTTATTCTATGTCTGAGCTTTCTTTGTTTCAAAATCCTTCATAGTTTGAACTTAAATAACTTATCATAAACAAAGCTTCATAAGAATTAAATTTCCTGGGAACATCTTCAATTGAACATAAAACATAACTCAAGTAATATTCTCCCCATGAGAATGTGATTCTTCTTCTTTTTCTTCTTCTCCCCTTCAAATGAACAATAGAAGTGTCAATTCATTTATGTACATCCCACTTGGATGATGAATCCTCGACTGACAACTCCTTTCAAGTATAGGATACAGTTTCTTGATTCTCCCATAAGGATCAGAAGATTCTTCTTTTTCTAGTCTAAATTCTTCCCCTAAGGATATTAACTTCTCCCTTAAGTATATGAAGATAAGACCTTCTCCTTTTTCTTTTCTACTAATTCTCCCCCTTAGTTAAGAAATCCTCTACTGGACCATAAATTTCTCATGGCTTGTCTTCCAAATAAGGTTCTCTTCTGTCATTGATAGGGAAAACATAATAGCTTTTCTTTCAGAAGTAGCAAGTATTAAAGGTAAGTGTTTGATCTATTGTTAGGTCCAAATGTGTTGTAGAGGGGGGGGGGGGTGAATACAACTTTTCGAATTTAAGAAGCAATAAATACCATGTAATAAATTAACACAATGATTCAAGGAATATATGTCTTATATATAACTTGAAAGGGTTGCTACAACATTCATTACAAAGTACACCAGAAGTAAAGAGGGTAGTAAATGATACTAAACTCTGTGAATATACTCTCTCTCTTTTACAAGTGTTTTTCTCGAAAATATTGCTCTCTCTTTAAAATAATACACAAATACTTCTATTTATACTACTTGTAATCTATGTCCTGTAGACTTCAAACACTAAGATATACGTGATCCAATGATATCCACATAAATCCTATCTTATCTTGAAAGCTTGGAAATCTGCCAATTAGATGATGCCATGTGTCATGTTGAAACTGCCCTCCATGTAGAATATCTACTTGAGAATTTCTACTTGGTCATCTCGAACTTCTAAGTAGAATTTCTACATAGGAATGTTCTACTTGGCTATCTCGAACATCTAAATAGAATTTTTACATGGGAATGTTCTACTTGGCTATCTCGAACATTTTGTAGTTAGAGAAATTCTGGGCTTCAATCTTGAAACTTCTATGCAACATCTTGAACTTGTGATTTCTTAGGTCTTCCATATTCGTCAACAAGCTCTTGAACCTGGATCTCTATTACTGACATAAACTTGCTATCAATGTCCTGACACTTGATGCAATGGTCTGATTCATAAGTGACTAGTCCTGATAGTGTTTCTGCTTCTTGAATAGATTACCATATTCAATTAGTAATATGACTTTCCAATTATTGCTTTCCTTCTTGTTCACTTGAAATCAATTAGCCTTATTGATACTGATAGTTATGATCTTGAATCTTTTAAGTTACAAATCACTGAGGCATGAACAACTCTGTCTTGAACTTCTTTCAATGATTTCTTCCTTATTTGATCATAGTTAACATGTTGAATTGTATCAATTACCTTGTCTTCATTTAGCATTGATTTCTTTGTGGCTTCATGTTCTTGATTGTCTTCCGGTTAAGTATCTTTTCTTTTAGTTGAGTTACATAAGTTATAGTGTTACAAGTTTAGACACTCTTCCTTTCATCTATGGTTTCCTCACTTGTACTATGTTCTGTTAGTGTTTACACTTAAGTGCCAAGCACTTTGAAGTGTTTCACTCTTTCTCTCCCTATCTCTCACTCAAGTGTATCTCTCCCTCACTTTCACTTAAGTGTTTCTCTCTTCCACTTTCACTCTGCATTCCAAATATAGCCTTCGGTCCCTGCTAGTGAAATCCGTCAATTCATTTATTTTCTCATCACCTGATTCATCAGAATAAACTGAATCACTATCAAGTGGAGAATTGCCTCGTAGAGGTGTTCTTGATCTATCATGCATAAGCACTGTCACAACACCAGACTCAATAGCTTTTACTAAATCACCGTCTAGTGGAGCCTCTCCTCTTTGATATGGGTTATCCCAAGATATTAAATATTTTAGGGAATCTTGCCTTGTTCTATCAAGGGGTTGCCTCACACCTTCTCCATAAACAGGAGGTGGACTTCCTTTTTAGGATTGAGAAATGTTCCTTCCAGGAGGGGCGACGTTGAAGGCAATGTAATGAATGGAAAATTAGCACCTACGTTTTTCTCGTAACCCGGTGATGGGAATTTTGTGTAAAATACCCTACTGGACTCATTCAAAGAATTCTTGCCAAGTAGTTGCCTCTCAAGCTCAGATAAATCCGAACAAGAGATCTCCCTTTCGAGATGCAGAAGATTAACTCCTGTTTGAGGTAGATACCTTGGACAATGTAATGTAAGGCTAGTTAGAGTCCATATCTCCTCTGAATGCCTATACCTTTCTTTATGCATGCCTTGCAATGTGTTTCTAGAATTTATCTGTTTAGGCTTACCATCAGCGTGAGTGCCAGTGGTGTGCTTGACTCATTACAAGGTGCTCTGGCTGACAAGCGAATTTAAATGGACTCACCCTATTGAGAGAATGATTCCAGAGACAGTTTAATTGCCTTTTCAGCTCTACATCCTTTTGAGAAGATGCAGATGATCTTACAGTTACCTCACTTATATACTACTTTTCTTATCTGGAGGTAGAGTTATATGTGCACTTCCGACTTCATCCTTATTTGCTGCATCAAGTGCAGTTTCTCTCTTATCTACCTCTAACTTACAAAGTTTCCTTATATCTCCAAGGGTTAATATATAGAAGTGGATGAATAAGTGTTTGGTACTATGGCCTGGGTAAGATATTGATGGGTTTTCAACCTCTTTGCCAGCTTCTAAAGCCACTGGGGGCTAAAAGGATAGAGTCAACAAGAAAAGATAATCATCTTAACATTCCCAAACTTATTTTGCATGTCAAAGAGAAGGAAAAATATGAGGAGGAATGGATTTCTTTACAACGCTTTTCAGCAAAAGAGTTTTGTCGGAACTAAAAATTTATCATTAAGAGCGTGATACGAAATTTTCTTTAAGATACATATCCCCTAATAAAACGCGGGAAAATGTATCAGAGAAGAAAGTTTCTATCCCTTATGAATTTCTTAATAGGAAAACTTCTCATAATAAAATACGGATATTTACACCAAAGAAGAAATTCAACTCTCTTACCAAATTATATCTTGATAAAATGACTCATTTCCATTAAAACCTAAGTACTGTAAGTTTTGAAAACAGTTTTGTAAAACATCCTTATCAGATAGAAGACAATGATTTTCTGACTCATAATGCAATTATGATTTACATCATTTTTGTCCGCCTGATAATATCCTCGTCTTAAAATGAAAATACATTACAATAATGGTGGATGTATGCTTAACAATACAGTACAAGGTCTTCAAAGCAATAACCACTATTTAGGTACTATGAATCAATGTGAAACATACATTGAAACAAGTGTTTAAAAAAAACATTTTATAAATTGTTGATACCTCGAAGTAAAAACAATTTCTCCGAATAAAATAGTAGTCACAAAGTTTCTACCACTTTAAAAGGAAAAATTAAGAGAGAAAAAAGTTTTGTAAATGTAGCATTTAAAACTAATTTTTGAGAGAGGATAAAAGAATTTGAGATTTAGATAAAGATTATCCTCAAGAAAAATTTGATTCACACCCAAGAATTTAGAAAATAAAGAAAGGTTGTAAATCAAAAGATTTTTAAAAGAGAAGTTTTGAAAAAGAATTTTGAAGTTTTCTTCTCTAAAACTGATAGAAAGTGAATGTATTGTAGGATAAAATATTTTTAAAAAGAAATAGACAAGAAATTCATTTTAATACATTCAGGTTTAAAATTCAGTTAAAGAAAGAAAACTAAAAGTAATACTCATGCAATACTAAACAGTTATGTTAGGTCCTAAATCATCATAGAAGGGGGGGGTTGAATATGATGTTGGTATTTCGTTTAATTATGGATTAAGTGTTTGTGTTCTTGAGACATGAAAATGATAATAAATGAAACACAACGATCGGGGAAATAAAGATATATTATTGAATCCCTGAGGTGCTACACTTCTAATCAAGAGATTATACTTTTTAGCCCACACTAAGTAAGTGTTGGAATATGGGAAAACCGACTATGCGGTATTGTTGTATGAAGAAAATGAGTAAATGTAAAAGTCGTCAGAATTCGAAGATTTTCACTTTTACGATTTGTTTCGTAATTTATGAGGTATCGAGGAATAAGAGAATTATGTTATGACTGGGAGGATTATAATTTAGAAATTTCATAAGTTATAATCGAATTAAGTATTTAGAATATTACGGATTTATGATACGGAATTCGTACGACGAAACGCTTTCGGAGATTAATGGAACTTAGGAGGAGGATTAATGGTTAAATGTTGGATAACCAATAATTACACCAAGGTCATGAAAACCCCATGCAAACTAGAAGAGTTGGCAACTAAATGGGAGTAACCAAGCAAGGGACTAGGAATTACAAGTCAACCAAGTAACCAAGTACTAGTTAGAGACATAGTTCCACAATTCATGGAAAAGTAGAAAACAAGATCCTTGAATTCATGAAGCTTTAGTACTTGCTTTGGACTTTTGATTTTAAATCAACCAAGACTAGCCATATACATTACATACAAGTTATACAAACACAAAAATCAGCCAACACATATTGGAAAAGTAGAAAAAGCTCTCCCCCCATTCTTCTCCAGTTTCTGCCCAGCTTGAGTAAGGTGCAAAGACGATTTTATAACTTCAGTTCTACTCATCTAAAAATCACCAAATTTTAACCATAGCTTCTTCACTATAGGTAGAAGGTACGTATTTAATTTCATAATTTTAGGAGGTGTTTTGATTGGGTAAATAAATTGTAGAAGTTGAGGCTGAATAGTAACTCCGAAAATTTACTAACTTGTTTCTTGTTTTCTCTTGCAAGTTTAAGGATGTTAAGCATAGATCAAGGCTCCCTTAAGGCTTATAAGCTCTTGTTAGTATGTTAAGGACTCAAGGAAGGTATAAACATCATCCATCCTTTGATTTTGCTTTAAGTTATAAGCTTGAGTTTAAGTGATATTTAAGTATAAGTTGATTTAAGGAGTTTGGGTGTATATGGTTGATTATGGTTGGTTGAATATTATGGATTGATGATGGTGATAAGTTTATGAAGTATATAAACTGATTATTTAGTAAAAATGGTTGGGTTGATGATTTGGTTGATGTTGAATGGATTAACATAGTTAAATCCGGAAAACGTTACGATTATAGCCGTCGTAATGCCCGTTTGCATATAGGCCTGTTTTAACTAAGATTTACGAACTGTCAAAATGATGATTTTGAACACCACTGCCCATGTATGTGTAGGCCTTCCTTTTTAGTTTGTTTTGGTATAAAAATCATATCGATACGATTTACGGTTTAGGAGATAAGTCCGTTTTAGTGAAAGTCGCGCAAGGGAACCAAACTGTTGTCTTGTACTCATTTCGAGGATATAAACGGACCCCTTACCAGTTGCCAAAAAGCATGAAATTTGGAGGATTAATATTTTGGACAGTGATTAAGGGCCCTACAAAATTCCATACACAGATGTTAATATTTCGATTTTATAAAAATGTTGAAACTAAAGTTGCGCGGTGACACTGTTCATAGGAGAAGCTACTGCCCTGTTTTGGATATTCGAAAATGAGTCCTCTGTCCAGGGGCAAACCTTTGATGGATTGTATTCTAGGTATTCTCTAGATCGTTTGCGCGCTAAGTTTGCGTCATTTGGAGTTACGAGTCAAAAGTTATGACCAGTTTACTAAATGTATCGCATAACTTAGAAACCATGTTAATAACCAACTTTGAGGCTATCATCGAAGTAGCTAGGATGCTTACGTGCATGTGAAACTTTTATCTAAGATACTAGGGATGTCAAGGATGACTCCAGAGAAAGAATTGAGTTAATCGGATTAAGACTCAATTTACTAAAAATGCTAGAAGTTGGGTGTTTAAAGTGAGAATTACGAAAAAGTGACTAAGTGCTTATTGTCACTATAAAACGTAGACATAAGTTGATTTTCGAGACTTAATTCTTACACGAGTTATATACGAAAGATGTTGAGGAATAACATGACCATGTATTGGAGAAAAAGGATTAGATTAAAAGCCGTTGATGAGATGGTTTACGAATGGTCAATATAGACCCGAGGAGGTGAATGCCGGGTAAAACAAGTGTTAATAAAAATGACTAAGTACAAATTGTAAGTGTCATAATTGGACTCGATATGTGATTATACTTATTAGTAATATAAGTGGTTGATGAGATTAAGAGTACTAATCAGGATTATGGTATCTATTGATAGAAAATCTGGAACGAGTGGGACTCTGAGAATGTATCTTGGACTCCAGGCAAGTTTTCTATCCCTATGTTTTACATATTAAAACATTTGTATAATTATGCTTATGCAAGTTTTCAAAACTAGTACTTAATGTACAATTGTTTTGTCGAAAGACTGTTGATGTTATGATATAAATGTATGTTGAAAAGTATGAACTGCTTTATGTATAGTTACATATTTCGCAAAGGTTTCAGTTATATGCTATAAGAAATATAGATATAAGCCGGTAAGAGAAAAAAGGCTCTAAGTGTATAGCAAGTCATGTATTTTCGAACATAGACCGGGAGTCGGAAGATTATGTTAAGTACTATCGTAATCCGGAAGAAGCCGGAGACAGATGATTTTGAAAAGACGATATAAATACTTCGATATTTATATTTTGATATTCTTTTGATAAAAGAATTAAATGAGGATAATAAATATTATTTTAATATTTATTTAATTAATGAATATTAATTTAAATATTCATTTATCGAGGATTATTTATTAATTATAATTAATAAATATTATTTAAATATTTATTAATTATTTAAAATGCATTTACAAATAAATTTAGGTCTTTAATAATTATTCGAAACTTTCGATAATTATTTTAGTTACTTTCCGACCTTCAGAAAATGATTTAAAAATAGTGAGAGCTCCCTAATATTTAATTTAATTATTTTATTTTATTCTTTTAATAAGAATAAAATACGTTCAGACTTATCAAAAATAGGGAACTCGGTATAGGAAGTGAACAACTATTTACTTCTCAAAAGCAGTCAAGTTTTGGAACCAGTTTCCACAATAGTAAGAGCTTTCAACTTATCAAATCATGAGAGGTTTCCAACTAACTCCCGGGTCGTGATTCTAAATGGTTTTCTTTCCTCAAATGAAAGACAACAGTTGATGAAGGTCAACATACCTTTGTGGTAATAGGGCTGCCCCATTTTTTTGGCAGTACCCATTCAGTTTTATGAATCTATTAACAAGTATGATATACTTGGGGAACTAAGATTAAGTTCTGGTTCCAAGTTATAGATTATTCCAGGGACTGGAGAAGAATTTCGGGCCTTTGATGTCGCCCGGTTAGCATAAGAGGTCGATTGACACCGGCCCAGCAGATGAATTTCGGGCCATTGATGTCGCCCGGTTAGCATAAGAGGTCGATTGACACCGGCCCAGCAGATGAATTTCGGGACTTTGATGTCGCCCGGTTAGCATAAGAGGCCGATTGACACCGGTCCAGCAGAGCGTAAGAGGTACGTGAGAGGCACGGCCCAGCATTTTGGCCCATATGCGGTCTAGGGTGATTTCCAATGGCGGTAAAATTCCGTCGGCTCCCCCTTCTACATGTAGAGAAACAACAAGAGCCTCCGTATGATACGACTGATCATCGTGTGCGTACGGTCGTAGTTTGATGAAAAGCTCCAACTATAGTCCCTTCTTCCAAATTGGAAATGTGCTACGCACCGTAACGAAAGCCGCTAAGGGCATAGTTACCGATGGTAGCGGAAGAAATGTTTTAAAAAGATTTATGTTATTCATCATGTTTCTACGAAAGTTATGTTAAACTTTAGTTGTTTGTACATAATGTTTTTACAACTAACCTACATCATGTTTTCAGAATATATGTGATAAAGGAAAAAGCTTACAGATTTACAACATGTTCTCAGTTATATATGTTCTTACGGAGCTATATTGCTCACGCTTACTTTCTTTATATATATCACAACACAACAGGTCAGTCTAGAGGTTTTGATGAGAAGTTATTTTGAAAACTTAAGCGGGTACATGATGTACGCCGAACAGCCATAGTATGCTGGAATTATCTAAGAGGTTTTGACAAGAGGTTTATTTTAAAGATTTAAGTGGATATATGATATATACCAATTAAATTATAAATCTTTAAAATGTCTTACTAGATTTTAAACATTACAAGGGGTATGGTTAAAGGGGTTTGATTTGCTTATGATAAGGAGCAATTATTATTGCGGTATCTTGAATTGGGTACTTATTATATTTATGGGAATCTAGCAAAGCTATAGTTGATACTATTTTGCTAAAGTTATTGATAAGATTATCTCAAAACGGTGAACATAATAAGTTCATTGAGTTTTATTTCAAAAGCTTCAGAGGGAGTATGAAAGAGTGGTAACACTATATTCGATAGTGTCTTATTTTATATAATGAACTAAATTGTTCGGATTATATCCTTCTAAACTCTAGGATTGAGTATAAATGCTTTTAAGAGAAAACTCCGACAATATGTATCGTCGAGAGATACTTTGTTATGCTTACCCTATACCGGTAACCTTATGATATACTATGGAGATAGTAGTGATTATCATGTTCTTGGATGAGAATCACCTATATAATTGGGTTGATAATTTGCTGAGCATTCTTTCGCTCACCCTTGATTTATAATAAATTTTCAGAGAAAGCGATAACGCATTGGATTGGCTCCATACTTCAAGGAAGGAAGTAGGAGATTCACCTTTGAGAAGGTTCAGTTCAGAACTATTCCGCAGAAGTAAGTTGATAGGTTTCTGTTTTGATCTAGTTATCAATGTCACTTCAGATAGAGGTTATCATTGATAGCGTGAGATCCTGGTTAAGTACATTTGGTTTGTAATAACTAATGGTACTTGTTGTATATCGTTTCTAAGGCTATAACTTGTATGTGTGAGAGAGAGGGGTCTATGATGTGATTTTGTTGAGGTGTTGAGTATTGCATGTTTTAAAGGATTGGATGATGATGTGACGACTCAAATCCCGGACCCCGGATTTGGGGGCGTTACAATGTTCTACTTGGCTATCTCGAACATCTAAGTAGAATTTCTACATAGGAATGTTCTACTTGGCTATCTCGAACATCTAAGTAGAATTTTTACATGGGAATGTTCTACTTGGCTATCTCGAACATTTTGTAGTTAGAGAAATTCTGGGCTTCAATCTTGAAACTTCTATGCAACATCTTGAACTTGTGATTTCTTAGGTCTTCCATATTCTTCAACAAGCTCTTGAACCTGGATCTCTATTACTGACATAAACTTGCTATCAATGTCCTGACACTTGATGCAATGGTCTGATTCATAAGTGACTAGTCCTGATAGTGTTTCTGCTTCTTGAATAGATTACCATATTCAATTAGTAATATGACTTTCCAATTATTGCTTTCCTTCTTGTTCACTTGAAATCAATTAGCCTTATTGATACTGATAGTTATGATCTTGAATCTTTTAAGTTACAAATCACTGAGGCATGAACAACTCTGTCTTGAACTTCTTTCAATGATTTCTTCCTTATTGATCATAGTTAACATGTTGAATTGTATCAATTACCTTGTCTTCATTTAGCATTGATTTCTTTGTGGCTTCATGTTCTTGATTGTCTTCCGGTTAAGTATCTTTTCTTTTAGTTGAGTTACATAAGTTATAGTGTTACAAGTTTAGACACTCTTCCTTTCATCTATGGTTTCCTCACTTGTACTATGTTCTGTTAGTGTTTACACTTAAGTGCCAAGTACTTTGAAGTGTTTCACTCTTTCTCTCCCTATCTCTCACTCAAGTGTATCTCTCCCTCACTTTCACTTAAGTGTTTCTCTCTTCCACTTTCACTCTGCATTCCAAATATAGCCTTCGGTCCCTGCTAGTGAAATCCGTCAATTCATTTATTTTCTCATCACCTGATTCATCAGAATAAACTGAATCACTATCAAGTGGAGAATTGCCTCGTAGAGGTGTTCTTGATCTATCATGCATAAGCACTGTCACAACACCAGACTCAATAGCTTTTACTAAATCACCGTCTAGTGGAGCCTCTCCTCTTTGATATGGGTTATCCCAAGATATTAAATATTTTAGGGAATCTTGCCTTGTTCTATCAAGGGGTTGCCTCACACCTTCTCCATAAACAGGAGGTGGACTTCCTTTTTAGGATTGAGAAATGTTCCTTCCAGGAGGGGCGACGTTGAAGGCAATGTAATGAATGGAAAATTAGCACCTACGTTTTTCTCGTAACCCGGTGATGGGAATTTTGTGTAAAATACCCTACTGGACTCATTCAAAGAATTCTTGCCAAGTAGTTGCCTCTCAAGCTCAGATAAATCCGAACAAGAGATCTCCCTTTCGAGATGCAGAAGATTAACTCCTGTTTGAGGTAGATACCTTGGACAATGTAATGTAAGGCTAGTTAGAGTCCATATCTCCTCTGAATGCCTATACCTTTCTTTATGCATGCCTTGCAATGTGTTTCTAGAATTTATCTGTTTAGGCTTACCATCAGCGTGAGTGCCAGTGGTGTGCTTGACTCATTACAAGGTGCTCTGGCTGACAAGCGAATTTAAATGGACTCACCCTATTGAGAGAATGATTCCAGAGACAGTTTAATTGCCTTTTCAGCTCTACATCCTTTTGAGAAGATGCAGATGATCTTACAGTTACCTCACTTATATACTACTTTTCTTATCTGGAGGTAGAGTTATATGTGCACTTCCGACTTCATCCTTATTTGCTGCATCAAGTGCAGTTTCTCTCTTATCTATCTCTAACTTACAAAGTTTCCTTATATCTCCAAGGGTTAATATATAGAAGTGGATGAATAAGTGTTTGGTACTATGGCCTGGGTAAGATATTGATGGGTTTTCAACCTCTTTGCCAGCTTCTAAAGCCACTGGGGGCTAAAAGGATAGAGTCAACAAGAAAAGATAATCATCTTAACATTCCCAAACTTATTTTGCATGTCAAAGAGAAGGAAAAATATGAGGAGGAATGGATTTCTTTACAACGCTTTTCAGCAAAAGAGTTTTGTCGGAACTAAAAATTTATCATTAAGAGCGTGATACGAAATTTTCTTTAAGATACATATCCCCTAATAAAACGCGGGAAAATGTATCAGAGAAGAAAGTTTCTATCCCTTATGAATTTCTTAATAGGAAAACTTCTCATAATAAAATACGGATATTTACACCAAAGAAGAAATTCAACTCTCTTACCAAATTATATCTTGATAAAATGACTCATTTCCATTAAAACCTAAGTACTGTAAGTTTTGAAAACAGTTTTGTAAAACATCCTTATCAGATAGAAGACAATGATTTTCTGACTCATAATGCAATTATGATTTACATCATTTTTGTCCGCCTGATAATATCCTCGTCTTAAAATGAAAATACATTACAATAATGGTGGATGTATGCTTAACAATACAGTACAAGGTCTTCAAAGCAATAACCACTATTTAGGTACTATGAATCAATGTGAAACATACATTGAAACAAGTGTTTAAAAAAAACATTTTATAAATTGTTGATACCTCGAAGTAAAAACAATTTCTCCGAATAAAATAGTAGTCACAAAGTTTCTACCACTTTAAAAGGAAAAATTAAGAGAGAAAAAAGTTTTGTAAATGTAGCATTTAAAACTAATTTTTGAGAGAGGATAAAAGAATTTGAGATTTAGATAAAGATTATCCTCAAGAAAAATTTGATTCACACCCAAGAATTTAGAAAATAAAGAAAGGTTGTAAATCAAAAGATTTTTAAAAGAGAAGTTTTGAAAAAGAATTTTGAAGTTTTCTTCTCTAAAACTGATAGAAAGTGAATGTATTGTAGGATAAAATATTTTTAAAAAGAAATAGACAAGAAATTCATTTTAATACATTCAGGTTTAAAATTCAGTTAAAGAAAGAAAACTAAAAGTAATACTCATGCAATACTAAACAGTTATGTTAGGTCCTAAATCATCATAGAAGGGGGGGTTGAATATGATGTTGGTATTTCGTTTAATTATGGATTAAGTGTTTGTGTTCTTGAGACATGAAAATGATAATAAATGAAACACAACGATCGGGGAAATAAAGATATATTATTGAATCCCTGAGGTGCTACACTTCTAATCAAGAGATTATACTTTTTAGCCCACACTAAGTAAGTGTTGGAATATGGGAAAACCGACTATGCGGTATTGTTGTATGAAGAAAATGAGTAAATGTAAAAGTCGTCAGAATTCGAAGATTTTCACTTTTACGATTTGTTTCGTAATTTATGAGGTATCGAGGAATAAGAGAATTATGTTATGACTGGGAGGATTATAATTTAGAAATTTCATAAGTTATAATCGAATTAAGTATTTAGAATATTACGGATTTATGATACGGAATTCGTACGACGAAACGCTTTCGGAGATTAATGGAACTTAGGAGGAGGATTAATGGTTAAATGTTGGATAACCAATAATTACACCAAGGTCATGAAAACCCCATGCAAACTAGAAGAGTTGGCAACTAAATGGGAGTAACCAAGCAAGGGACTAGGAATTACAAGTCAACCAAGTAACCAAGTACTAGTTAGAGACATAGTTCCACAATTCATGGAAAAGTAGAAAACAAGATCCTTGAATTCATGAAGCTTTAGTACTTGCTTTGGACTTTTGATTTTAAATCAACCAAGACTAGCCATATACATTACATACAAGTTATACAAACACAAAAATCAGCCAACACATATTGGAAAAGTAGAAAAAGCTCTCCCCCCATTCTTCTCCAGTTTCTGCCCAGCTTGAGTAAGGTGCAAAGACGATTTTATAACTTCAGTTCTACTCATCTAAAAATCACCAAATTTTAACCATAGCTTCTTCACTATAGGTAGAAGGTACGTATTTAATTTCATAATTTTAGGAGGTGTTTTGATTGGGTAAATAAATTGTAGAAGTTGAGGCTGAATAGTAACTCCGAAAATTTACTAACTTGTTTCTTGTTTTCTCTTGCAAGTTTAAGGATGTTAAGCATAGATCAAGGCTCCCTTAAGGCTTATAAGCTCTTGTTAGTATGTTAAGGACTCAAGGAAGGTATAAACATCATCCATCCTTTGATTTTGCTTTAAGTTATAAGCTTGAGTTTAAGTGATATTTAAGTATAAGTTGATTTAAGGAGTTTGGGTGTATATGGTTGATTATGGTTGGTTGAATATTATGGATTGATGATGGTGATAAGTTTATGAAGTATATAAACTGATTATTTAGTAAAAATGGTTGGGTTGATGATTTGGTTGATGTTGAATGGATTAACATAGTTAAATCCGGAAAACGTTACGATTATAGCCGTCGTAATGCCCGTTTGCATATAGGCCTGTTTTAACTAAGATTTACGAACTGTCAAAATGATGATTTTGAACACCACTGCCCATGTATGTGTAGGCCTTCCTTTTTAGTTTGTTTTGGTATAAAAATCATATCGATACGATTTACGGTTTAGGAGATAAGTCCGTTTTAGTGAAAGTCGCGCAAGGGAACCAAACTGTTGTCTTGTACTCATTTCGAGGATATAAACGGACCCCTTACCAGTTGCCAAAAAGCATGAAATTTGGAGGATTAATATTTTGGACAGTGATTAAGGGCCCTACAAAATTCCATACACAGATGTTAATATTTCGATTTTATAAAAATGTTGAAACTAAAGTTGCGCGGTGACACTGTTCATAGGAGAAGCTACTGCCCTGTTTTGGATATTCGAAAATGAGTCCTCTGTCCAGGGGCAAACCTTTGATGGATTGTATTCTAGGTATTCTCTAGATCGTTTGCGCGCTAAGTTTGCGTCATTTGGAGTTACGAGTCAAAAGTTATGACCAGTTTACTAAATGTATCGCATAACTTAGAAACCATGTTAATAACCAACTTTGAGGCTATCATCGAAGTAGCTAGGATGCTTACGTGCATGTGAAACTTTTATCTAAGATACTAGGGATGTCAAGGATGACTCCAGAGAAAGAATTGAGTTAATCGGATTAAGACTCAATTTACTAAAAATGCTAGAAGTTGGGTGTTTAAAGTGAGAATTACGAAAAAGTGACTAAGTGCTTATTGTCACTATAAAACGTAGACATAAGTTGATTTTCGAGACTTAATTCTTACACGAGTTATATACGAAAGATGTTGAGGAATAACATGACCATGTATTGGAGAAAAAGGATTAGATTAAAAGCCGTTGATGAGATGGTTTACGAATGGTCAATATAGACCCGAGGAGGTGAATGCCGGGTAAAACAAGTGTTAATAAAAATGACTAAGTACAAATTGTAAGTGTCATAATTGGACTCGATATGTGATTATACTTATTAGTAATATAAGTGGTTGATGAGATTAAGAGTACTAATCAGGATTATGGTATCTATTGATAGAAAATCTGGAACGAGTGGGACTCTGAGAATGTATCTTGGACTCCAGGCAAGTTTTCTATCCCTATGTTTTACATATTAAAACATTTGTATAATTATGCTTATGCAAGTTTTCAAAACTAGTACTTAATGTACAATTGTTTTGTCGAAAGACTGTTGATGTTATGATATAAATGTATGTTGAAAAGTATGAACTGCTTTATGTATAGTTACATATTTCGCAAAGGTTTCAGTTATATGCTATAAGAAATATAGATATAAGCCGGTAAGAGAAAAAAGGCTCTAAGTGTATAGCAAGTCATGTATTTTCGAACATAGACCGGGAGTCGGAAGATTATGTTAAGTACTATCGTAATCCGGAAGAAGCCGGAGACAGATGATTTTGAAAAGACGATATAAATACTTCGATATTTATATTTTGATATTCTTTTGATAAAAGAATTAAATGAGGATAATAAATATTATTTTAATATTTATTTAATTAATGAATATTAATTTAAATATTCATTTATCGAGGATTATTTATTAATTATAATTAATAAATATTATTTAAATATTTATTAATTATTTAAAATGCATTTACAAATAAATTTAGGTCTTTAATAATTATTCGAAACTTTCGATAATTATTTTAGTTACTTTCCGACCTTCAGAAAATGATTTAAAAATAGTGAGAGCTCCCTAATATTTAATTTAATTATTTTATTTTATTCTTTTAATAAGAATAAAATACGTTCAGACTTATCAAAAATAGGGAACTCGGTATAGGAAGTGAACAACTATTTACTTCTCAAAAGCAGTCAAGTTTTGGAACCAGTTTCCACAATAGTAAGAGCTTTCAACTTATCAAATCATGAGAGGTTTCCAACTAACTCCCGGGTCGTGATTCTAAATGGTTTTCTTTCCTCAAATGAAAGACAACAGTTGATGAAGGTCAACATACCTTTGTGGTAATAGGGCTGCCCCATTTTTTTGGCAGTACCCATTCAGTTTTATGAATCTATTAACAAGTATGATATACTTGGGGAACTAAGATTAAGTTCTGGTTCCAAGTTATAGATTATTCCAGGGACTGGAGAAGAATTTCGGGCCTTTGATGTCGCCCGGTTAGCATAAGAGGTCGATTGACACCGGCCCAGCAGATGAATTTCGGGCCATTGATGTCGCCCGGTTAGCATAAGAGGTCGATTGACACCGGCCCAGCAGATGAATTTCGGGACTTTGATGTCGCCCGGTTAGCATAAGAGGCCGATTGACACCGGTCCAGCAGAGCGTAAGAGGTACGTGAGAGGCACGGCCCAGCATTTTGGCCCATATGCGGTCTAGGGTGATTTCCAATGGCGGTAAAATTCCGTCGGCTCCCCCTTCTACATGTAGAGAAACAACAAGAGCCTCCGTATGATACGACTGATCATCGTGTGCGTACGGTCGTAGTTTGATGAAAAGCTCCAACTATAGTCCCTTCTTCCAAATTGGAAATGTGCTACGCACCGTAACGAAAGCCGCTAAGGGCATAGTTACCGATGGTAGCGGAAGAAATGTTTTAAAAAGATTTATGTTATTCATCATGTTTCTACGAAAGTTATGTTAAACTTTAGTTGTTTGTACATAATGTTTTTACAACTAACCTACATCATGTTTTCAGAATATATGTGATAAAGGAAAAAGCTTACAGATTTACAACATGTTCTCAGTTATATATGTTCTTACGGAGCTATATTGCTCACGCTTACTTTCTTTATATATATCACAACACAACAGGTCAGTCTAGAGGTTTTGATGAGAAGTTATTTTGAAAACTTAAGCGGGTACATGATGTACGCCGAACAGCCATAGTATGCTGGAATTATCTAAGAGGTTTTGACAAGAGGTTTATTTTAAAGATTTAAGTGGATATATGATATATACCAATTAAATTATAAATCTTTAAAATGTCTTACTAGATTTTAAACATTACAAGGGGTATGGTTAAAGGGGTTTGATTTGCTTATGATAAGGAGCAATTATTATTGCGGTATCTTGAATTGGGTACTTATTATATTTATGGGAATCTAGCAAAGCTATAGTTGATACTATTTTGCTAAAGTTATTGATAAGATTATCTCAAAACGGTGAACATAATAAGTTCATTGAGTTTTATTTCAAAAGCTTCAGAGGGAGTATGAAAGAGTGGTAACACTATATTCGATAGTGTCTTATTTTATATAATGAACTAAATTGTTCGGATTATATCCTTCTAAACTCTAGGATTGAGTATAAATGCTTTTAAGAGAAAACTCCGACAATATGTATCGTCGAGAGATACTTTGTTATGCTTACCCTATACCGGTAACCTTATGATATACTATGGAGATAGTAGTGATTATCATGTTCTTGGATGAGAATCACCTATATAATTGGGTTGATAATTTGCTGAGCATTCTTTCGCTCACCCTTGATTTATAATAAATTTTCAGAGAAAGCGATAACGCATTGGATTGGCTCCATACTTCAAGGAAGGAAGTAGGAGATTCACCTTTGAGAAGGTTCAGTTCAGAACTATTCCGCAGAAGTAAGTTGATAGGTTTCTGTTTTGATCTAGTTATCAATGTCACTTCAGATAGAGGTTATCATTGATAGCGTGAGATCCTGGTTAAGTACATTTGGTTTGTAATAACTAATGGTACTTGTTGTATATCGTTTCTAAGGCTATAACTTGTATGTGTGAGAGAGAGGGGTCTATGATGTGATTTTGTTGAGGTGTTGAGTATTGCATGTTTTAAAGGATTGGATGATGATGTGACGACTCAAATCCCGGACCCCGGATTTGGGGGCGTTACAATGTTCTACTTGGCTATCTCGAACATCTAAGTAGAATTTCTACATAGGAATGTTCTACTTGGCTATCTCGAACATCTAAGTAGAATTTTTACATGGGAATGTTCTACTTGGCTATCTCGAACATTTTGTAGTTAGAGAAATTCTGGGCTTCAATCTTGAAACTTCTATGCAACATCTTGAACTTGTGATTTCTTAGGTCTTCCATATTCTTCAACAAGCTCTTGAACCTGGATCTCTATTACTGACATAAACTTGCTATCAATGTCCTGACACTTGATGCAATGGTCTGATTCATAAGTGACTAGTCCTGATAGTGTTTCTGCTTCTTGAATAGATTACCATATTCAATTAGTAATATGACTTTCCAATTATTGCTTTCCTTCTTGTTCACTTGAAATCAATTAGCCTTATTGATACTGATAGTTATGATCTTGAATCTTTTAAGTTACAAATCACTGAGGCATGAACAACTCTGTCTTGAACTTCTTTCAATGATTTCTTCCTTATTGATCATAGTTAACATGTTGAATTGTATCAATTACCTTGTCTTCATTTAGCATTGATTTCTTTGTGGCTTCATGTTCTTGATTGTCTTCCGGTTAAGTATCTTTTCTTTTAGTTGAGTTACATAAGTTATAGTGTTACAAGTTTAGACACTCTTCCTTTCATCTATGGTTTCCTCACTTGTACTATGTTCTGTTAGTGTTTACACTTAAGTGCCAAGTACTTTGAAGTGTTTCACTCTTTCTCTCCCTATCTCTCACTCAAGTGTATCTCTCCCTCACTTTCACTTAAGTGTTTCTCTCTTCCACTTTCACTCTGCATTCCAAATATAGCCTTCGGTCCCTGCTAGTGAAATCCGTCAATTCATTTATTTTCTCATCACCTGATTCATCAGAATAAACTGAATCACTATCAAGTGGAGAATTGCCTCGTAGAGGTGTTCTTGATCTATCATGCATAAGCACTGTCACAACACCAGACTCAATAGCTTTTACTAAATCACCGTCTAGTGGAGCCTCTCCTCTTTGATATGGGTTATCCCAAGATATTAAATATTTTAGGGAATCTTGCCTTGTTCTATCAAGGGGTTGCCTCACACCTTCTCCATAAACAGGAGGTGGACTTCCTTTTTAGGATTGAGAAATGTTCCTTCCAGGAGGGGCGACGTTGAAGGCAATGTAATGAATGGAAAATTAGCACCTACGTTTTTCTCGTAACCCGGTGATGGGAATTTTGTGTAAAATACCCTACTGGACTCATTCAAAGAATTCTTGCCAAGTAGTTGCCTCTCAAGCTCAGATAAATCCGAACAAGAGATCTCCCTTTCGAGATGCAGAAGATTAACTCCTGTTTGAGGTAGATACCTTGGACAATGTAATGTAAGGCTAGTTAGAGTCCATATCTCCTCTGAATGCCTATACCTTTCACTATGCATGCCTTGCAATGTGTTTCTAGAATTTATCTGTTTAGGCTTACCATCAGCGTGAGTGCCAGTGGTGTGCTTGACTCATTACAAGGTGCTCTGGCTGACAAGCGAATTTAAATGGACTCACCCTATTGAGAGAATGATTCCAGAGACAGTTTAATTGCCTTTTCAGCTCTACATCCTTTTGAGAAGATGCAGATGATCTTACAGTTACCTCACTTATATACTACTTTTCTTATCTGGAGGTAGAGTTATATGTGCACTTCCGACTTCATCCTTATTTGCTGCATCAAGTGCAGTTTCTCTCTTATCTACCTCTAACTTACAAAGTTTCCTTATATCTCCAAGGGTTAATATATAGAAGTGGATGAATAAGTGTTTGGTACTATGGCCTGGGTAAGATATTGATGGGTTTTCAACCTCTTTGCCAGCTTCTAAAGCCACTGGGGGCTAAAAGGATAGAGTCAACAAGAAAAGATAATCATCTTAACATTCCCAAACTTATTTTGCATGTCAAAGAGAAGGAAAAATATGAGGAGGAATGGATTTCTTTACAACGCTTTTCAGCAAAAGAGTTTTGTCGGAACTAAAAATTTATCATTAAGAGCGTGATACGAAATTTTCTTTAAGATACATATCCCCTAATAAAACGCGGGAAAATGTATCAGAGAAGAAAGTTTCTATCCCTTATGAATTTCTTAATAGGAAAACTTCTCATAATAAAATACGGATATTTACACCAAAGAAGAAATTCAACTCTCTTACCAAATTATATCTTGATAAAATGACTCATTTCCATTAAAACCTAAGTACTGTAAGTTTTGAAAACAGTTTTGTAAAACATCCTTATCAGATAGAAGACAATGATTTTCTGACTCATAATGCAATTATGATTTACATCATTTTTGTCCGCCTGATAATATCCTCGTCTTAAAATGAAAATACATTACAATAATGGTGGATGTATGCTTAACAATACAGTACAAGGTCTTCAAAGCAATAACCACTATTTAGGTACTATGAATCAATGTGAAACATACATTGAAACAAGTGTTTAAAAAAAACATTTTATAAATTGTTGATACCTCGAAGTAAAAATAATTTCTCCGAATAAAATAGTAGTCACAAAGTTTCTACCACTTTAAAAGGAAAAATTAAGAGAGAGAAAAGTTTTGTAAATGTAGCATTTAAAACTAATTTTTGAGAGAGGATAAAAGAATTTGAGATTTAGATAAAGATTATCCTCAAGAAAAATTTGATTCACACCCAAGAATTTAGAAAATAAAGAAAGGTTGTAAATCAAAAGATTTTTAAAAGAGAAGTTTTGAAAAAGAATTTTGAAGTTTTCTTCTCTAAAACTGATAGAAAGTGAATGTATTGTAGGATAAAATATTTTTAAAAAGAAATAGACAAGAAATTCATTTTAATACATTCAGATTTAAAATTCAGTTAAAGAAAGAAAACTAAAAGTAATACTCATGCAATACTAAACAGTTATGTTAGGTCCTAAATCATCATAGAAGGGGGGGGGTTGAATATGATGTTGGTATTTCGTTTAATTACGGATTAAGTGTTTGTGTTCTTGAGACATGAAAATGATAATAAATGAAACACAACGATTCGGGGAAATAAAGATATATTATTGAATCCCTGAGGTGCTACACTTCTAATCAAGAGATTATATTTTGTGGGTTCAATCAATATTACAACAACAATACAGGTGAGTGTTTAATGCTAGGCTTTAATGGAGCTCCCGTAAGTTTGTTGTGTTTACTGAAGATGAAGCGCACTGATGCTTTCGAATTAAACCCATATATATTTGTGTAGACTATTGGAAATCAAATGAATTGATTATCCAAAAATTGCTTAAGTCCTTTGTTGCGCCTTGAAGAGTGTTTACAGAGTGTAGGCGCCACCAAAAGTGTTTGTTGCGCCTTGGAAGCATTGTTGCGCTTAGATGTAGTTTTGTTACGCCTATACACTTGTTCCCCTGTATAAGCGTCACAAATGCCTTAGAATCTTCAACATAAGTTTCCTTGCGCCTTTATAGATTTATGTTGCGCCTGTACACCACTCACCTTGTGTAGGCGCCACAAGAATACACTATGTTTGTTTGTTGCACCTCAAGTTGCTTGTTGTCATCTTTTGTTGTGCCTGCACTAGGGGATACCTTATGTAGACGCCATGAAAGCCCTTATAATCATTTCCTTGCGCCAATACACTTTCCTTGCGCCAATTAATTGTTTTGTTGCACCTGCACTAGGGGATACCTTGTGTAGGCGCCATGAAACACTTAGATTCTATGACAAGTTGTTTCCTTGCGCCTTGAATGATATTTGTTGTGTTACTTGGTTTTTACTCTTTTGGCTTGATCAACTATTTTTTTTCTTATATAGCAAGACAATCCTTTTCTTGTCGTGCTAACGCTTAGTGCACTGGTCTGGTTCATAAATGACTAACACTGAATTGAATTCCCTTAACTTCTGTTCTGTTTCAACTGATTAACCTTAGACTGTTGCATTGCTTCTGATCACTGAAACCCTTTGACATATATACTTAAATCATTACACTGTCTTTAGTATGAAATCTTCTAAACTCTTATTTGTTGCAGAGGCCTGAACATATTAATGAACTTCTCTCACTGACGTTCAGTAAGCCTTTCAACTTGAATGCTCTGCAATGATGTATATATGATTCCTATTTACATATCTTTCTGGTTTCCTGTGCTGCATATTAGTATTATTTGACTGTCTTTTTTCTTAGTTGAGTTATCATTATCACCATTACATATTATGTTACATTATGCTTTACAATCTCCCCCTATTCGGTTGTTAGAGTTCGGCAAGCAAATCCTGTGAGAAGATAACTCAACTGATACTTACAAGAAAAAGTAAAGTGCAGAAAGACATGAAATAAAATTAATTACATTCTGGATTGGATTTTACATTTCCAGATTTCTTTACAAGTACAAGAGAGGTTTGTTCCTCTAGTCTGAACATATATTTCTATGATCTTCTGCTTGTTTGAATTGTGTCTTGCTTCTTCTTAGATCTTGTCTCGGAGTAATGTTTCCTCAGCTCTTCTTCCTTTTATTCTAACCTTGCTTTTACCAAATCCCTCGCTTTAACTTCAAGAGTGTTGATAGGAGGTGGATCTTCTAGTTTCTTCAGAAATTCTGTGAGAAATGCAGTTGAATTTTTCTTTGAGATAGACTCAAAGGCCAGTGATTGTCTTTATAAAAACATGAACACTGTTATTCTTTTTGGAAAGCCTTTCACTCTATCAGTGTCATGCATAGACTCTTCTGCTATTTTCTCCATCAGAACATCTTGAATGATCCTCAAAGCCTTCTTATCTGATTTGAAAGTTGATCTCTTAACCCTGGAAAAGTCTTTTTTGATGATGTCAGAATTTTTTATTTTCAGTTTTGATAGTTCCTTTTTCTTCTCCACTCTATTTTTCTTGAACAAGAAGTACTTTATTCCATTTGCCTCAGTTTGGATGCAAGGTTCAGAATCTTTAATGGTTTTCAAGTTCTTCAGTGCTGAAAGGCTGTATGTGTACACCTATATGTAATATAGGGTTATAACTCAACACAAGAACATGACGTGTAAATAATATGAAGTTATCACCAGAATCAGGAAGACATGAAGACTTGGTAAAGACAAAGGATAAAGAAGAAATCTACAGACTTGAAGCATTAGCTCACTGGAAGAAGTTCATTAATATGTTCATGCCTCAGTGAAGAATAAAGGTTGAAGTATTCAAGGATGTGGAAGCAATGAAGCAGTTGTCAAAGTATCAGAAAGATTCTAGTGATCCAAATCTGCAATTTAGTCAAGCAATGAATTGCAGAGCTCAAGTACAGGAATCGAGAAGATAGAATATACGGCAAATACAAAGAATCAAAATATTAGATGGAATCTTGGAGTCTACTATAGATTGCTGGAGGAAGTTCATTCATATGTTCAGACTTCAGTGAAGGATAAAGTTCGAAGATGTTCAGGGTTTCAGATATGTTTGTGGTTCAGCATAAGTGCCAGAGGATTCCAATGTACTTACAATAGAAGCACTTCTTAACATGACGGAACAGGTCAATTGTATAGCAAAGAAGATGTGAATATCAAGATCGTGTTAGTCGTTTGTGAACCAGACCAGTTGCACTAATCGTCAGCACAAAAGAGATTGAGAATTGCATCTATGATTCAGAAGAATTGGCCAGATACTGAGATGAGTAACCAAAGTGGTATGTGATTAAGCCCAGAATAAATCAAGGTCGAATAATCAAGGAAATATTTATTAGACTTGGTTGCAGTGGAAGAAAAAAATATTAAGGGCTTATCAGGCTTGAAATTGGCTAAGGAAAGAAGACTACAGAAGCTGTATCCAGAAGTCAACTAGTCAAGCTATTTCGTCTTATTCACCAATGGTTAATAAAGCAATTTTGTCTTATTCACCAATGGTTACTAACCATCGGGTGAGATAAAGAAATGAGCAAAGTAAAGACAAAGGCAAAGGGCTTATTTCGTCCTATTAGCCGATGGTTAATAACTATCGGGTAAAGGAAATAAAAAGATATGCACAGCCACTTCCCGATAGTTATTAACTATCGGGTAAAGAAAAAAACTAGAAGGAACTTTTAATGATTTACTAACCATCGGATAAAACAAATAAAAAGAAAATCTATTTATTCCGATAGTTAATAAATCAAGCAATAATTCCGATAGTTAATTTATTGGAGAATATTTCCGATAGTTAACATATCTCCGATAGTTGCTCAGCTTGAAGTAGTTAATTCTATTTCATGAATTGTTTTAAGTGTCCGATAGTTAATTTACAGACTCATCGATAGTTAACAATTACTCAGAAAATGTTCCCGATACTTATGAAGAAAAAAAGAAGCGAAGCTGCAACTTGTTTACTTGGACCAAAATGAGCCACGTATTCGAAGTTGAAAAAGACTACACAAATAGCAGCAAAGCATCGTCTTTGATATTATTGATTCAGTTCACAGAGAGATACACAGAGCAATAACAGAGAGAAAACCCAGAGAGCATTCAAGAGTAAACACTGAAGCCATTAACTTTGTACCCAGCTGTTGTTACCCTTGTTGTTTTCAGTAAAGCTTGTAATCTAACTGTTGTACTAGTGAATCATTGTAACTAATCGAAAGATTAGATTTGTGGAGCACCTCAGGGTTTATATTAATAAAACGATATATTCCCCGAATGAACTGTTGTTGTGATTGCTTACCTTGTGTTTGATTTAATATCTGTTCGAACTGTATTAAGTCCTAAAAGAACCATTCCGCGAATATTTAAAAATTGGACAATATCGTATTCAACCCCCCTTCTACGATATTTGGGACTAACAATTGGTATCAGAGCTTACTGATTGAGTTTACAAATCAGGATCTATTGTTCGGACTTCAGTATTAAGCTTCTGGAATTTTTCGCGAATTTTTTAATTTTCAAAATATTTCACTCAGAAATTGTTTTGAACTTTAAATAATTTTGAAAAATTCAATATCATGAGTTCTCAGAAAGTAGGAAGTATTAAGGTTCCTCAGTTTGATAGAGTGAATTATAATCTCTGGAAAAAGAAGATGACCCTGTTTATTAAGGTTGCAAATCTATTGTACATGGGTATCTTAGAGAACGGACCGTTTGTACCAATGAAGATGATTTCTGAATCTACAGTGGACGGAGTAAGAGTTCCTCAAAGGTCTACTCCAAAGGATCCTACAGAGTTCACTGATACAGAGAAAGAAATTGTTGCATTGGACATAGGCCTTCAGTTGATTATTGTTGACTCAATGGATGAAGACATGTGCCATCAAATTCTAAATTGTATATCTGGAAAGCACATGTGGGAAACCATCGAACTGATTATGGAAGGAACAGAAGAAGTAAAAGAGAACTGGTTGGATATACTGACATCAAGATATGAAGCGTTCAAATCTACTCCTGGAGAAACAATCACTCAAGTCTTTGAGCGATATAATAAATTATTAAATGAGTTGAGTATCCAGGGGAAGAACTATCCGTTAAGGGAAACGAACAGAAAGTTTATGTTGACTCTTCCACATCATGTTGAGCATAAAGTTTCTTCAATTAGAGAAAGGGACAACTTCAATGTCATGCCCCTTGAAAAGCTATATGGAAAATTGAAGACTTATGAAATGGAACAAGAACAGAGGTTGATTATCTATGGTTCCGGCTCAGTGGATAGTAAGAGTGTAGCACTAATGAAGACCACAGCTCTTGTGGCAGATGAAGTGAAGACTTCTGAAGCAAAGGTTGTTGAAACCAAGATTGGTAAAGAATTGATCATTGAAGCTGAAATGGCTACAGAATCACAAGCTGAAGAGGAAGATGATTTTTATACATTGGAAGAGCTTGATGAGATGGAAGACAAATCTATGGCGTACTTGGCAGGGCGTTTCAAGCATATAAGATTCAGAAGGAATCCCAAGTACAAGAAAAGTTTTGGTAGCAGATTTCAGAAGACAGGATCATTTTCGGGATCCAACTCAAGAGGTGGTTACAAGTCAAACATGGTAGACCGTAGTAAGTTCCGGTGCTACAACTGCAATGAACTAGGGCATTTCGCCACTGAATGTAAGAAACCGAAACAAGCAAAAGACAATAAGGTTTATGAGAAGAAGAGTTCATACGAGAAGAAAAGCTATGATGAGTTGAAAAGGGAGAATGAGAAGTTGAAACAGAGATTGGATGCTTTGGTTGCAAAACAACAAGGCAAGGCTTACATTGCTGAAGGTAGAAGCTGGGATGACACAGATTCTGAAGAAGAAGAATATGGAAATCTTGCATTAATGGCAGACACTTCAGAAGAATCTTCATCATCAGCACAGGTACCTATTCTCACCACTGTAGATATGTCTCTATTTGAATATAAAAATACTGTTAATGACTTGAGTATAGAGATGTTTAACATTCATACAAGCATGCTAGCTTCTGAAGCAGAAAATGCTAGACTAGTTGCGAAGATTAAAAAGCTAGAATCTGGAAAGGAACAACTAGAGCTTGTAGGAATCACAGTTAATAACCTTAAGGAAAGAAATGAATATTTAGAGAATAAGGTTAACTGTAATGCAGAGGTTGAGACAGCACTTATGGCTAAGATTTCTGAGCTAGAGTTAAAATTGGAAGCTTTTAAGAACTCAGCTAATATTGCTAAAGACATAATGGATAAGCAGAGCTTAGATAATAAGACATGTATAGGCTTTGACTACGATGAACATAAAAGGAAAAACAAGAAGGATAAAAGGAATATAATTTTCAATGCTTCTAGTACTGTTTTATTAGAAAATGAAAATGTTCCTTTTGTCATTAAGAAGAGTAGTAATCCTGTCTTTAAGCTCCCACTCTCAGAACCCTTAGACGAAGATACTATCGTATGGAAACAAGAAATGCTTGTTGAGGATGAATTAAAAAGAAAAGAAATTGAGGAAAGTAATGTAGAAGAAGTTACACCTAATAAACCAGTTAAAATTGAATCTGTTAAAACTGAATTAGGTAGTAACAAGAATAAGTCAAAGAGTAATAGGAATGGGAAAGTAGGTGTTAACATTGCTAATTCTGCAACACCTGCACCCACTGCACCTAGGAAATTGTGTACTAATTGCAATTCTGCTGGACACCTTAGTCATGCATGTAATAAGGTTAAAGTAGAATCTGATATTCCTATTGTGCAGAACATGTTTAACATAAATAGTTCTCATTTGCCTTGTGGTATTACTAGATGTATGCCATGTGCTTTTAACATTATGCATGCTTATTTTAATTTGATGAATGCATCTACTTCTAGTAATTGCATAGGCATAGAAAGAAGCATGAATAAGAAAAAGGTAAGGGCAAAGACTGCTAGTCCTCCTACGGTTAGGAAGGAGACTCAATCTCCTAAGCCAAAAGACAAATCTGTCAAGGCAAAGGAACATGATTCGAGTTCAGTCAAAGTAGAACTTAAAGATGTGAAAACTGAACCTGTTACACCATCTGCAAGAACCTCTAAATTTCTTGGACCCAAACAAGTTTGGGTGCCAAAGAAACATTAATCACTTTGTGGTTGCAGGGCATAGGTACTAATGAAAAAGTCATGTGGATTCTGGATAGTGGATGTTCAAGGCATATGACAGGAGACAAGTCCCTGCTGACCAATGTGGTTGAGAAGACCGGCCCAGTTGTAACCTTTGGAGATGACAGCAAAGGCTTTACTAAGGGATATGGTAGTCTGGAAGTTGGAAATGTCATCATCGAAAATATCTCTCTTGTTGACGGTCTGAAGCACAACTTGCTGAGCGTCAGTCAATTTACAGATAAAGGATATAATGAGGACTTCAGGAAGGAAAAGTGTCTGATCACCAACAGGAAAGATGAAAAGCTTGCTCTTAAAGGAGTAAGAAAAGGAAATCTGTTCGTAGCTGACTTAAACACTGCAAGCAGAGGAGAAGCAAGTTGTTTCTACAGTAAAGCATCCTCTGAGTTGAGTTGGTTATGGCACAGAAAACTATCTCACCTGAACTTCAAGGCGATGAATTCTTTAGTTAGAAGAGAATTGGTGAGAGGTTTACCACAGATGGAATTCTACCAAGAAGGACTCTGTGAAGCATGTGAAAAGGGTAAGTCAAAGAAGGCGTCACATAGAAGTAAAGACATGTCAAGCATCAGCGAACCTCTCCAGTTGATTCATATGGATCTATTTGGACCGGTTAATGTCATGTCAGTTTCAAAGAAGAAATATGCATTAGTGATTGTCGACGACTACTCCAAGTACACGTGGGTGTTGTTTTTGCATTCTAAGGATGAAACACCTCAAATGGTAATCGATCACATTAAAAAAATTGAGGTGGAAGCTGGATTGCCTGTGCGGACAATCAGATCAGATAATGGAACTGAATTCAGAAATGCAGTTCTAAATGAATTCTGCACGGAGCAAGGAATTTCAAGACAATACTCAGCCCCAAGAACTCCACAGCAGAATGGAGTGGTAGAAAGGAAAAATAGGACTTTGATTGAAGCAGCAAGGACTATGTTAAGCCAGTCAAAGCTACCTACATATTTTTGGGCAGAAGCAGTCAACACAGCTTGTTACACTCAAAATAGGACCCTGATTAATAAAGATCTAGAAAAGACATCCTATGAGATTATGACCAACAGAAAGCCATCACTGAAGTACTTTCATGTGTTTGGTGGAAAATGCTATGTATTGAAAGATGAACATCTGGGCAAGTTTGATGCTAAAGCAGATGAAGGGATTTTCCTTGGTTACTCACTGGAGTCTAAGGCGTACAGGGTATATGTGATTGAATCTCATAAGGTCATTGAAAGCCTTAATGTAACGTTTGACGACACCAAACTCCCAAGTCTTCAAAAGGATAAAGATTCTGAATCTCTGGAAATTGAAAATCTATCAGAATACTACTTAGGAGATGAAGACGTACCTGGTGTTGCATCTGGTAGCCATGAATACACAAATATTGATAATCCAGAGCAAAGCAGTGGAAGTGTTGGTAATACCACACAGTCACAATCACAGTCTGTATTTCAAAATCAGTCTGTTACTGAACCTGCTAGCTCAACTGGTGGATCATCAAATAATGAAGGCAACAACTCAGGGGGAGGTGAAGAAGGATCAGCTAGTCACTCTCAACACAACTACGAAGAAGGACAATCATCAAGGGCTAATCTGCCTAGACAGAGGGTATGGAACAGAGATCATCCCTTTGAATTAATCATTGGTGACCCAGAGAGTGGTGTGAGGACTAGAAGAGCAACGGAAAATGAATGTATGTACTCTGGTTTTTTATCAGAGGAAGAACCTAAAAAGGTTGAAGATGCTCTAGAAGATCCAGATTGGGTGATTGCGATGCAAGATGAACTCAATCAGTTTGATAGGCAGAAAGTGTGGAAACTGGTACCCAGACCTAAAGACAAATCTGTTATTGACACTAAATGGGTATTCAGGAATAAGTTGGACGAAGATGGCATTGTTACGAGGAACAAGGCCAGACTGGTTGCTAAAGGGTATTCTCAAGAAGAAGGAATAGATTATGACGAGACCTATGCACCAGTAGCAAGACTTGAAGCCATCAGGATGCTTTTGGCATACGCAGCACATTCAGACTTTAAAGTTTATCAAATGGATGTGAAAAGCGCATTTCTGAACGGGGAGCTGGAAGAAGAAGTATATGTAGAGCAACCTCCGGGTTTTGAAAACAAAGATTATATGGACTTTGTGTACTTCCTTTTTAAAGCTCTTTATGGACTCAAGCAGGCACCTCGGAAATGGTATGAAACACTATCTGAATTCTTAATTGAAAATGGTTTTATCAGAGGTGTTATAGATAAGACTCTCTTTCATAAAATGTATAAAGATGCTATGATATTAGTTCAAGTATATGTTGATGATATAATATTCGGTTCTACTAATGATGAGCTTTGCAAGAGATTTGCTAAGTTGATGCAGAGTAGGTACGAGATGAGTATGATGGGCGAGCTGACATTCTTTCTTGGACTACAAGTGAGTCAGAAGAAAGATGGGATCTTCATTTATCAGTCAAAGTACATCAGAGATCTTTTGAAGAAATATGGACTTGAAGATTCAGCTCCAGCCAAGACTCCAATGCCAACTGCCACAAAGCTTGATGAGGACAAATCAGGTAAATCTGTCGACATCACAAGCTATAGAGGTATGATTGGATCTCTACTCTACTTAACTGCAAGTAGACCAGATATTATGTTTTCCACTTGCTTATGTGCACGGTTCCAAGCTAACCCAAAAGAGTCTCACCTTATAGCTGTCAAAAGAATTTTTAGATACCTGAAGGGTACTCCAAATTTGGGAATTTGGTATCCTAAAGGTACCGGTTTTGACCTAATCGGCTATACAGACTCGGATTTTGCAGGTTGTAAGATTGACAGGAAGAGTACTTCTGGAAGCTGTCAATTCTTAGGAAGAAGATTGGTCTCATGGTATAGCAAGAAGCAGCACTCAGTGTCTACCTCAACAGCAGAGGCAGAATACATCGCAGCAGGTAGCTGTTGTGCTCAGATTCTATGGATGAGAAACCAGCTCCAAGACTATGGCTTTATGTTGAACAAGATTCCAATATACTGCGACAACACAAGCGCCATAGCTATAACCAACAATCCGGTTCAGCACTCACGGACAAAGCATATTGATATCAGGTATCACTTTATACGAGAACATGTCATAAATGGAATTGTGGAGTTGCATTTTGTACCCACAGAACAACAACTTGCAGACATCTTCACGAAACCACTAGACGAATCCACTTTCTCTAGGTTGGTTAGTGAATTAGGGATGTTAAATTTAAATTAATTTTTGTTTGCGAGGAGTTGTATGGATTCACAAGTTATTGAATTTGTATATCCAAAGGACTTGTGAACTCCAGTCTAACTTATGATCTCGGGCTTATGAATATCAATATTAATTATTATAAGTATACCAGTTATGCTTTGTGATAATTATTCGATATAGCATAAGTAGTTAACTGCTACATAAGTGTTTGTAGTTAACAAGAAGCATAACAGTCTGTGGTTTAGAATTAATTGGTGGATTTCAATATCATGAAATCTTGCTGAGAAATTCTATATCAGACAGTTGTGATCTTTAGTGAGAATTTGGATGTACTGTCTTGTTTATTTAGTTTCCTGGCTCTCACTGAAAGCATGTGTAGCAATTACAGTTCTCAGTATTAATATGCATATCTGATTGAATGATTCTTAGTATGCTGTTATTATTATTTGAATTGTGATTGGGTTGATTTTAAATTTTTGGAAATTACAACTGCAACAGAGTATGGAACAAATTTTTTTTTTTGTTTTTCAAAAATCTCCAATCAACCACCTGTATATTATATATATTAATATGTATGTCTGTGTAATTCAAATTGAATTATATTTAATTTTTAGTTATTTCTAAATTAAAATTTTAATAATTCTATTTTAGGAATATTAAATTTTTAATTCAAGAAATCTCTATTTAATTAAATTTATGAAAATTCGAATTTATATGTTTATATGTTTTAAATTATTTGATAAATGCAAGTTTTATTTTAATTTTTAAATCATCAGTATTTCAGTTATTAATGATTTTCTAATTAAAATTAACTTACATATATCGATAGTTGTTAACTATCGGAAATGTATTTGATTTTCTAATTAAAATTAATTTACATGTATCGATAGTTGTTAACTATCGGAAATGTATTTTAATTTTAAATTAATTAGATTGCATGTCCCGATAGTTAAGAATGTTTTGTTTTATTACTATTAGTTTGCATGTATCGATAGTTAATAACCATCGGGTTGTGGAGGTGATTTTTTTTCTTAATATTATCTCTTGCTTGTCCCGATAGTTAATAAGTATCGGATCTTATTTTATATTATTTATTGCATGCGCAAAAAAAAAAAAAAAAAAAAAAAAAAACCAAAATTTCCGATACTTAATAAGCATCGGGTGGTGCATGTACTTTTCTTTTCTTTTTGATTACATGCATGTGCCGATACTTAGCTAAGTTATATATATATAAATTGTTTTACTTTTCCTTTTGTTTGCATGTGCCGATAGTTTAGTAATATCGGAGCTAAATTGATTTTTTCTCTTCAAATATCTACAATTCTAGGACTTATTTTGCAAATCTAAAACAGTGAAACTGTAGATCTGTTAACTAGCTTCATTTCCATACTAATTTTGTTTAGTTTTGTTTCGAAAAATTTCGAATATTTCGAACTTTGGGAATTTTTCTAGGGTTAACTAGAAGTCAAAAAATCGTAATAAAAATACTGGTGTATTTCAAATCTCTCCTAGTTTATCATATATTATTTTTAGAATTTTTGGAGACGTTTGAATTTTTGGGTATTTACGAGTCTTTTGAATTTTGGGAATTTTGCTTGGGTTAACCAGAGGTCCAAAATTTGTAATAAAAATACTGGTGTATTTCAAATCTCTCCTAGATTATCATATATTATTTTTAGAATTTTTGGAGAAGTTTGAATTTTTGGGTGTCTTTGGTTCGTATTCGAATAAACTAAGTTCGTTTTTGTTTTGGAAAAGTTAAAAATTTTGGTAATTTTTACTTGTTAAAAATGGCTGGAATTTTTAGTATCACTCGTACGAATTTAGTTGACCGAAGAGGTACAAGTTACATCTGGAGGAGATTCATTTGGGAATGCTAATACTCAAGATTCATATGATCCCATCTCTCTAACAGGTAGTAAGTCAGGTAGTTTTACTGAATCTATATCTTCACTGTTTACTAATTTGCACAATTTGTATGAAGATACTGGAATGGAACTTGCTGCTGAGCCCTCTGTGGCATTAGGAACAGGCAATGAATCTGCAAACCAACAGATTCTAACCCCTGCCTCAGAACCAAACACTACTCAATCCTTACCGTTATCTTCTCTCCAACCCCTAAAAAGAAAATTTATGAGTGAGGGAGATAGTGCCTTAGAAGCACCACATAAGGAAGGTGAGGGAACCCAAACAGCTCTACCTCTGACTAGAAGGAGATTAGAAGAACCTGAGGTATCTGTTAGCCCATCTATGCCCTCTCAACAGGACATAGAGCTGAAAAAGGCAAATACACAGTCTCTGGGGACATCCTCTCAACAGGGTGAACCTATTGAAATTCGCCCGTCAACCAGGGCATCTGAAAGAGTGTCAATAATTGAGCCTCCAACCAAGTTAAATGTTGCACTGAAAGGAGCACACACACAGGAGGAATTGATGGATATTGCTACTACAGTAGCAGAACCTATGCAGGTAGATCCTGTACAGGTCATGCCTTCACAGGCTATTGCGGGAGTCACGGGTCCTTCATTGCTAAACATTACAGGATCCAATGTGATAAGCCCCCCAGGAGGAACAATCCTGGCTCCTAATAAGGAGGTCTCCACCACTATAAGTGGAACGGAGAAGCAACTACTTGGCAATAGTTCTTCGGATGAGCCATTTAGGATTTTCACTGCAGGTACAGAAGACTTGCTGGAGTCAAGGAGAGTGAGTGAAACACCAACAGAACGATTGAGTGATCATAATTCACCCACACCCCTAAGACCGAGCGAGAGAATTGAGAGACAAACACTTACAGAACCTGTCAGTGAGACACCTACCAGCCAAATAAATACCCTCACAATGCACACACAATCACTAAGTCAAAAGGTTTATAACCTGGAGACTACTGTCACCGAAATGAAATCTGAATTTCACAGCAATGTCATGGAAATAAAATCTGTTCAATACAACATGTTGTAGGATTTACAGAATTTCAAGACGGATATGCAGAAGTTTGTAACAGATTTGTTTGAAAAGCATTAATCTCAAACTATTCAAATCCCTGCTTCGGAGGATAACACAACTAAGGGGGAGATGATAGTGCGAGAGCAAGAAAAAGAATCTGGTGCTGATATGAGGAGTAAAGACAAAGGGAAGAAGAAGAAGAATCACATTCATCACATTCTCAGGGGGAGAACATTATTTGAGCAATGTTCTATGGTTTATTAAAGATGATCCCAGGAATTTTGATTCTTATAAAGCTCAGTTTATGATAAGTTCTTTGTACGTCAAGTTATAAAGGATTTTGAAGCAGAGAAAAGCTCAAACACAGAGGAATGAAGATGATATCTATTGAAGATGCATTCAGTGCTAAATGAACATTCATTTTCTATTTCTCTTTACTTTATATAGAAATCTGGAAATGTATTATATGATCCAGAACTCAAGTAGTATTATTTACAAGTCTAGAGCATTAATATTTTCTTGTAGTTAGTTGAGTTATCCTCTAGGGATTTGCTTGTTAATCTCTAAACAAACAAATAGGGGGAGATTGAAAGGCTGTATGTGTACACCTATATGTAATATAGGGTTATAACTCAACACAAGAACATGACGTGTAAATAATATGAAGTTATCACCAGAATCAGGAAAACATGAAGACTTGGTAAAGACAAAGGATAAAGAAGAAATCTACAGACTTGAAGCATTAGCTCACTGGAAGAAGTTCATTAATATGTTCATGCCTCAGTGAAGAATAAAGGTTGAAGTATTCAAGGATGTGGAAGCAATGAAGCAGTTGTCAAAGTATCAGAAAGATTCTAGTGATCCAAATCTGCAATTTAGTCAAGCAATGAATTGCAGAGCTCAAGTACAGGAATCGAGAAGATAGAATATACGGCAAATACAAAGAATCAAAATATTAGATGGAATCTTGGAGTCTACTATAGATTGCTGGAGGAAGTTCATTCATATGTTCAGACTTCAGTGAAGGATAAAGTTCGAAGATGTTCAGGGTTTCAGATATGTTTGTGGTTCAGCATAAGTGCCAGAGGATTCCAATGTACTTACAATAGAAGCACTTCTTAACATGACGGAACAGGTCAATTGTATAGCAAAGAAGATGTGAATATCAAGATCGTGTTAGTCGTTTGTGAACCAGACCAGTTGCACCAATCGTCAGCACAAAAGAGATTGAGAATTGCATCTATGATTCAGAAGAATTGGCCAGATACTGAGATGAGTAACCAAAGTGGTATGTGATTAAGCCCAGAATAAATCAAGGTCGAATAATCAAGGAAATATTTATTAGACTTGGTTGCAGTGGAAGAAAAAAATATTAAGGGCTTATCAGGCTTGAAATTGGCTAAGGAAAGAAGACTACAGAAGCTGTATCCAGAAGTCAACTAGTCAAGCTATTTCGTCTTATTCACCAATGGTTAATAAAGCAATTTTGTCTTATTCACCAATGGTTACTAACCATCGGGTGAGATAAAGAAATGAGCAAAGTAAAGACAAAGGCAAAGGGCTTATTTCGTCCTATTAGCCGATGGTTAATAACTATCGGGTAAAGGAAATAAAAAGATATGCACAGCCACTTCCCGATAGTTATTAACTATCGGGTAAAGAAAAAAACTAGAAGGAACTTTTAATGATTTACTAACCATCGGATAAAACAAATAAAAAGAAAATCTATTTATTCCGATAGTTAATAAATCAAGCAATAATTCCGATAGTTAATTTATTGGAGAATATTTCCGATAGTTAACATATCTCCGATAGTTGCTCAGCTTGAAGTAGTTAATTCTATTTCATGAATTGTTTTAAGTGTCCGATAGTTAATTTACAGACTCATCGATAGTTAACAATTACTCAGAAAATGTTCCCGATACTTATGAAGAAAAAAAGAAGCGAAGCTGCAACTTGTTTACTTGGACCAAAATGAGCCACGTATTCGAAGTTGAAAAAGACTACACAAATAGCAGCAAAGCATCGTCTTTGATATTATTGATTCAGTTCACAGAGAGATACACAGAGCAATAACAGAGAGAAAACCCAGAGAGCATTCAAGAGTAAACACTGAAGCCATTAACTTTGTACCCAGCTGTTGTTACCCTTGTTGTTTTCAGTAAAGCTTGTAATCTAACTGTTGTACTAGTGAATCATTGTAACTAATCGAAAGATTAGATTTGTGGAGCACCTCAGGGTTTATATTAATAAAACGATATATTCCCCGAATGAACTGTTGTTGTGATTGCTTACCTTGTGTTTGATTTAATATCTGTTCGAACTGTATTAAGTCCTAAAAGAACCATTCCGCGAATATTTAAAAATTGGACAATATCGTATTCAACCCCCCTTCTACGATATTTGGGACTAACAAGTGCCATCCTCCTTTCTCACATACACTGGATCCTGATAATATCTAGTTGTCTCCATTAGATATCTTCTAGATGTTTTGATAGTTATGTTCAGCCTGAATACATAGATTAACTCAGCAGCCTTAATCTTCTTAAGTTCTGTTCTTCTTGCTTCTGAGTCTTCCTTCTACATACTGCATGAACATTACTTGGCTTGACTCCAAACCTTCATCGGACAAAGTTAGATTGTGTAATATTGTTGCTTTGTAGTACTTGACCACCAGAGGCTTCTCAAATGCTTCGACACCGATCTCAATAATCTTCTTTTCCATTAGATCTCTCAGTATCTCATTTGACTTGTGTCCCCCAAAGATGACTTTCCTCATCAGCACATACAACTCTACTATATTCATTTTCTCGAAGCTCTTTGTCGATAAAATTTTCGATCCCAGTGTTGTTGAATTGATATACATCTTCCAACCGGATTTGAATGCACTTACTAACACACTTGTTATTTCATCTGATAGCACAACATAAAACTCATGAAAATATTGAAATTTTTCCTTTATGGTTCTGAAAAGGTCAAGGACTTCTCTGTCTTTCTTCTGATTTAGAATCAATTCTTTCTTCTCCAACAGACTGCTTGCTTCATCCCATTCAGGACCGACTTTAGCTTCGATGTCCTTGATTCTATTTCTTCTTTCCATAGCATGTTAAACTCTTCTCCATTTTCTTTTCATTAATTCTTGTGATTGAACTATATCTTCAGTAATAACTTCATCTACACCAACTAGAAGACAGTCGTTTTGAAAGGCATACTCTTCAGCAAATTCCTCCTCGACATCTATACCTACAGCCTTTGTGGTTTCCTCTATCTCATTCTCAGTTGGAATATCTATTGACACATAGGGTTCAAAGATTTCTCCTTCCTTCAATTGCCTCGTTCCAGGCCTGTAAAAGATATCTGACTCCCCCTGAGCTGTATATTCCATTATTATTTCAGCTCCAACTTTTTCTTGTTCTCTTCTCTCCCCCTCAGTTGGGTTATCCTCCCTTCCGACCGGAGTTATTTGAGCTGTTGAAGTTGATTGAGTAGTAGCAGGAACTTTCTGAGTCAGCAGCTGTTGTACTAAATCTTTGATTTCTTTCATTTCATTGCGCTGCTGCTCTTGCACTTCCAAGATTTTTCTTATTAAGTAATGAATTTCAGTAACTTGGGCCTCCAGATTTAGAATCCTTTGGTTGTGTGATATGTGTGCATTATGTGGGGGTGTTTATTTGGTCAGTGGTTGTCTCACTACTCACTGTTACTATTTTTGCATGGCCTTCAACACTCACACTCGGCTGTTCAGGGTCAGGAAATTGAAGATCACTTAGATCAATTGTTTCACTCATTTTTTTGAAAGCTTCCTGATCTTCTGTACCTGCAAGAAAATTCTATCCCTTCTATGGATAGGTTGCCTCTCCGCCGGACCACCTTTGGTGGGGAGAACTCCTTTTTCAGGAACTAGGGGTTTAGACCCAGTGTGGTTACCACTATGGATTCTGTAATGATTGGCAGAGTTGAAGAATCCGTGATGCCAGCTGAAGGTATTGAAAGCCTTACCTGCTCAAACAGATTGACAAATTAGAGCTTGTGGTGCCCTGCAATGCCTGTGAAGGCAATTTCACTTGAAGTGGTGATGCTGTTGACGCAACTACTCCGTGAATGGAGACCTCTTCCCTTCTAAAGAAGAGTTGCCTTTCCACTTCACCCACTTGGGGAGGGAAAACATCCTTACTAGGATCTGGAGATGTTAAGTCCAGGGGGGTCACCACATTTGACAATGTAATGAGTGGCTCGTAAGAGTCAGTGATGCCCCCTTCTATCTGTGAATACAGGTTTTGAATTGGATTAACCAAAATAGTACTGGTTACTGAAGTAGCTGAATGTGTTTCCATCTCTATTTCTATTCCTGTACCTTTCAGGATTTTGTCAATTTCAGAATTTAGATCATGAAGAAATAGAAAGTTTTTAGAGATTGGAGAATCAGGTTTCTGGCTCACAGTTGCCTTAAGTTTAAAATTCATTTTTCATCATTTTCGAGAAGGCAGAGTTGTAGGGGATATTTCAAAAATTTCCTGATTTGGTAGGGACTCACACCTATCATCTATATCAAGGGTTCTTTTTATAGTTTGAGGAGATATAAGGAGTGTTTGTTGATCTCTAGCAGTGGTTAGAACTGGTTGGTCGCCAAGTTCATTGCCAGCTTCGAAGGCCACTGAGAGCTGAAGTGTGTGAATTGCCGTTTGATTTTGAAATACTGAATCACTTATTCTTAACTGAGGATTGATCATAGTAATGAACTTCTTTCAGTGATCTTCAATATTCCATCAAATATCTTGATACATGTAGTTGTCTGATCTTCATTGTAGATTCATGTAATTACAATAATATTATTTACCAGTACTTTAGCTTTAGTTGAGTTACATATCCCCGATTACATTGTCTGTTACATTATGTTTTACATAGAAGATTTTCATATTTCAGAGTCTAGATCTGCAGGAACCTTGGGAGCATCTGTTTCCTGCAAAACAAGGTCAGTAATAATAGTAGGCTTGTGTGTGTGTTCAGAATAAGTCTTCATCAACCTCTCGTACTTTTTAGCAAAAGATTTTTCAAGAGACTCAATTTGAGATTCCTGAGGTGCATTCCTAGGCTTTTGAGAGTCTGTAGACTTTTGAGAGTCTACAACTTTGGCTTGAAGGTTACATTCAGGTGCATCATGACTTTCTTTTAACAAGGAAAGTCCTTCAATAACCTGTTTCTCTAGGGGATTGAGCTCCTCATCACTTGGCTCATCTACGAGCCTGTTTTGTACCAATTTCCTCCTTTTGCAACTGGTGCCTTTTGAGAGACACCAGAGGTTGGTTTTCTGGTTTTTGATTTCTTAGATTGTTTGGTGGAAGGGGGTTTGGCTACTTGGGTAGGTACAAGAGGGCTCTCAGTACTTTTTCTTACACCATTAAATAAAGAAGAAGTATAGATAGAAGATTTATAGGCAGTAAGTTTTACCTGCATTACCGGTGGATATACCATGGCAGGTAGACTCTACTTCTTGTCATCAATTTGCTTGATGTCAGAGAAAATTCTTCTTTGTTACCTGTAAGCCTGCACACAATAATCATCTGCAAGCTTGACAGATATGTTAGGAACAAAGTGGTTCAAGAGAAGCATAAAAAATCTATAAAAATAGACTTTCTTCCTTCCCTCTTGCACATTGTTCAATTTTGCTCCCATTTGAGTGAGCAACATATCACCAATGTTGTTCACTTTAACAAACAAAAGACTATAACCTATCTGGTATGTAATGAAAGTAACAACATCAAAACCACTATATTTACTAGTAAAGCATTTAACAATTTGGTCAAAAAAGAAAGACCATTCCTTTCTTAAGTAAGGCCTAGTTATTTTACTCATATTGTCTAAAATACTAGAATAACCTAGAGATTTACACATGCTTTTAATATCTTCATCAGAGACAGTATCATCAAAAGGTGTTTTAACAGGAAGTTTAAACACAGAGTTAAGAACATCAACTGTTACATCAAATGTTATATCACCAAAAGTAAACATAATCTTACCTGGTTGATCCTAAGTAGGATCAACTACCTTTGCAGAGCTCCAAACCTATGAGACTGCATCCATGTTGATGACATGATAGGCTTTCAAGACATAGCTAAGCTCACTTTGCTTCATGAAGTCCATGACATGGTAGTAGTCAACGTCTACACCTATCTGTTCTCCGAGATCTGAAACTTGATTTGTTGTCATGAACTCAAAATCACCAAAGGTGAAAGCAATTGCCTTGGGTCCTCTCATGACAGTTGATAGAGTAGCCAATGAATTATTTAAATTGATAGTAATGAGAATTCTTGAAAAGCTTTACTAGTGTTCGAGAATATCTCTGAGTATATTTTTACCTTAGAAAATAAATTGCAATAAACAAGTGAGTTAATTGTATGTACAATTGATGTTTTGTAAAATTTGTATACAATACACACGAGTCTACAGCCTGTAACCAGTAAAAAGTAACTGTTACCGCTTATTTCAAGTCATTTGAATGGTTCATAGATAATCAGAGTCTACATGCGCGAATTTTAACCATTTCAGAGTCTAGTAGTTATAACCTTCAGAGTCTACAGACTCGGCCTTTAGAGTCTATAGATTTTCAGAGTCTATAGACCCGTCAGACTCTAGAAATTAGTCTCTTCCAAGATAATGTACTTCATGAATATTGCAATAACAAAATCCAATGCCTGAGATGAAAAAGAAGAAAAGAAGATTAGTCAAAGCTGCAATCTCTGATGCCTTAATCTCTGATCCAATAAACTCTGATCAACCTCCATCCTTAAACTCTGAAGCTATTTTAAACTCTGAGCCTATATTCTCTGATGAAATCTTAAACCCTGATGCTTTGATAAACTCTGATAAGTTAGTAAAATCTTAATTAGCTGGTGATAATGCAATTATTGGTAATGTTGCTGCAAGTGAAGCTGCTGCAGTTCTTATATCTAATTCCCCTGCTAACTCTCTAAAATAGATCATTAAGGAGATTTCTTATGAAAGGGTAAGGGAGCTAGCAGAAGAAGTAAGAAAGGAGATGGAAGCAAAGAAGTCAAAATCAACTCTAGCCTCTCCTAGAACAAAAAAATTCACAAGGAAGAAGAAGAAATAAGTTTCTTTTGGCCAAGACCCACAAGAACCTACCTCTCAATGTGAGGTAACAGTCATTGATAGGCCTGGAACACAAGAACCTTCAGCTCAAAGGGTTGAAGCAGCCATCCCAGAAGCAAGTGAAACCAGTATGAATAAGATGTACAACCCAAAAGAACCTTCAACTCAAAGGGTTGAAGAAGTTATTAATGCCACTACCCCATAAGAACCATCCATTCAAAGTTTGGATGAAGGAACTACAACTATCAATGAAGATTCTGCTGTTGCTGATGCAGAAAAGATAAACTCTGATAAAGTTCTAATGGCAATCTCTGATGCTATCATGGTGCAACTTCTCTCTACACAGCCTATGGAAACTACATCCACTTCAACTAATACTCAAGGTATAAACTCTAACTTTTCTTCAGAATTAACATTCTCTGATAGTATAAGTTCATATTTTACCTTTCCTATTTTAATTGCTATGATGACCATGGATAGTCCTGAAAAGGGAACCCCTATTCATGTGACTACAAACATCATTTCTCAACCACCTCTTATTTCTGTAGGACATTGTGTGTTGAGCCTTTCTAGTGAGTCTGAGGTAAAATGTGTGAAAAACAGAATTAATAATGAGAGGCAGACACTGGATCTGACAAAAGGAGAGGTAGAATTGACAAAGAAGTTAGTTACTTCTAGTGAGCAAAATCTAACTATTAAAAGTTATGATATGTGTGATGTGAGAAGTAATGAGATTACTTTAAAAGAAAAGAGCGATTTAGGATGTTCTGTTACTTTTACAGGTACTTAGAGTTTATCATTTACCACAAACTCTGATCTGCCAATCTCTGATAATGCTATAAACTCTGATAGGGAGGACACAAACTCCGATGAGCCAATTTTTATTGATGAAGAAGTTACAGATCTGTCAATTCCCTTCACTAAGAGGTACAACACAAAGAGGTGGCCTGTTAATTCTTTTGAAGCTCATGAAAGATTGAGGATGGATTATCCTGATTACATGGTGGTGGAAAAACTCAAAGGAGAAATTGAAACTGCCTTAGATGCGAAAGGTGTCAAAAGGAATTTTAGCTCAAAAGTAGAGCCATCAAATGAAGATTTTATCAACTCTCACAGATAATCCATTTGGGATATGTCTTGGAAATATCCTAATGAAGAAATTTCATGGCCCCATGTTCATGAATTGATAAATAAAGATGACAAGGAACTAAACTCTGATGAAATGAAGACTATTTTGAAGGCTACTACTGTGTTGTCCAAGGGACTTTATAATGAAGTTTATGAGCTAAAAATAGGAGGTTTCCATCTTTCTCGGGATGGATCAATTTGTGGTGTCAAGAGGACCACTGTATCTGGTCAAACTGCTGTTACAACATCCCAACATGCTCTGGAATTAAAGCTCAAGAATGTCTCAGCAAAATAAGATGCTTCGGAAGTCAAGGTTGATACTCTTTCTACTGCAGTCACTTCTATACAGAATATGCTCCATACAATTGTTGACATCTTCACAATAAGAAAAGGCAATGATGTTAGAAAGGGGGAGAAAGTTGTACAAGACAAATGTAAAGATAATGCTATAGAAAATCTAACAAACCTGATGATGATGAACAAGGGACTCATAAGGATGGAAAACAAATTCTGATGCAATAAACTCTGATGAATGGACCAACTCTGACATCTTCTCAAACTCTGATCCCAACAAACTCTGGGATAAACTCTAATAAACAAACTCTGATGGATGCTGACATATAATTGGCTAAAAGGCTTGAAGAAGAAGAGAAGTGTGGGAAGATTGAAGAACAAAACTTGAAGGATGCAAAACTGGCAAAAAAACTCTTTGAAGAAGAAAATCCAGGAATGGATCCAGTTGCTGTAGATGAAGAATTGAAGAAGTCTGGTGCTGACAATGCTCAAGTCCAGAAGAAAAGAAAGTATGTAAAGAAAGCTCCAGCACAAATGAATGCACCTGCTCAAAAGAAAATTGCATCTAAGCCTGTCCAAACTAAACCTGTTGAAACTCCTAAGCCAATTGTTCAAACTAAACCTACTCCTCAAATTAAGAAGAAAGCTCCAGCAAAATCAAGAACTCCTCTCACTATGTCAGGAACCACATTTCTCCCGGGTGGATCAAGTTTTGGAGATGAAGAGGAAGATCAACAAACTCTAATTAGAAAGAAAAAGCCTGATCTTCTGTGGACCAAAACTCAAACTCCGACTCTCAATGCCAGACTTGGTAAAAACAAGGGTGATATTGGTGATTCTCAAGCCAAAGTCTACAGGGGTGAAGCCAATATTTTCAGAGATCCATTCTCATTGAAAGACAAGTCTGAGGAAGATTTAACTCAAGAATATTTGGACAAATTAATTTCTGTGAACATAGTGAAGGATATTTTTGATGGTGCACAAGCAAATGAGAAGCTTCTATATTTTTTGGAGAATGGGAGATTTATGAAAATTGATGAAGAAGATCTGATCCACAAAGCATCTAAAGAACTTGAACATGTTCTTTATCTACTCAATGATGAAAATGAAGCCACTTCTAGATGTGTGAAAATTCTAGAAGGTGTGATAAATGAGAAGAAGAAGAATGAGGGGTTACTCATGATAAACTCTGAGGAGTACAAACCTGGTTATTTGTTTGAAGATGGATCAGAAAATGAAATGGTCAAAGGGGATGCAAAGGTAAAAATGGTGTTAGGTATTCCTACATTTATACTAAATCGTGATGGATAAAAAACTTGTTGCATTCCCTTAGATGAAAGAATGGAGAGATCATCAATCTATAATCTGAGAGCTGCTATATTCCAAATTTATGATTCCTCTGAGCAGAAGAAAGAATTGAAAGAGAAGCTTAGTGAATTACTGAAGAATGCTAAGGAAAAGCTACTAGATCAATTTTTGAAAGAAGATTTCTCATATAGAAGAATCTAAGTCAAAAAGGAAGATTCAAACTCTGATGTATTTGTGTTCATATTTATGACATCATAAGTGAAATTTATGTCTTACTTAATAAAGCATAAACTGGGGGAGATTGTTAGAAAATAAACACTGATGTTGTCAAAAAATACTAGAACAGATTTTATGATTGCTGATGTCATCAAAGAATAGGAAGATGTCGGACATAGTTTACTCTATCAGAGAATACTCAATCAGAGAATGACAACTGATAGAGTTTACAAATCAGAGTTTGTAAAGGAAACAGACAAATCATAATATGATTTGGATAGTGAAGAAGGAATTCAAATACAAGTCTAAATTACCTTATTGAATCTATTCTTTTTATAATCTGTTTTGTAATTGAATTGTAACTGTGTCTATATAAACACAGAAATAGGTTAATATCATTGTAATATTCAAGTCATAATTTTCATATAACCTAACAGCTCTTAAGAACATTAAAATTCTTGAGAGAGTTCTTGTACACAGTTTTATATCAATAAAAAGCTATACTTCTTTACATACGTATGTTCATAATCGATTTACTTGATACTATTATATTCAACCCCCACTTCTATAATAGATTATCATGTGGGCAAATATACTAAAATGTAAACAAATATAAATTAATCAAGTCTTTATTTTTTCAATTACTAAGTTTTTTCAACTATTCATATAATAATTTAAATTATTAATAATCAAAATCTAAATATTTTCATTTTTTAAAAATGTACTTATGTACTTAAAACTTCTAATTATAAAATCTAAATATTCTTTTAAATATAGAATATTCTTGAAGTTATTTATTAAAATTTTTATTAATACATTAATATATTTATATTCTAAAAATATAATTTTTAATAATATATTTATATATTAATATTTGAAAATATATTTAAAAAAATATTTAGATTTTATATATTTATATTCCAAAATATAATTGTTAATATATATTTATATTTGAAAAATATAATTTTTATTAATATATTTATATTCCAAAATATATTTTAAAAATATTTAGATTTTATATATTTATATTCCTAAATATAATTTTTAAAATAGTATTTAGACTTTATAATTTTAAATAAATTTATATTTAAAATAGTTTCATATTTTAATATATGTTTTTAAAATTTAATTTATTATGAACAATAAGAAACAAGAATATTAACTATGTTCGCCGTTATCACTTGTGGAATAGTTCAGTGGATTTGATGTGTTTATTATTGGTTAATTATCAACTGACTCACTTTTTTCAATCTGATGTATCTAGTGGATCACCAAAAACATTTTGGTCTCATTTAAATCACCGGACATAAAATAAGTTACACTTAATTTTTTTTGAGAAGTTAGCGTTAAAATAAACATTTTTCATAAAATTATATGATGTGGACTTGACCGGGATATGACGTTGACTTATTCACATGACAACGTGATAATAAAATAATAGAAAATAAAATGTGAAATTAGAGAAATTTGTAGAAATAAAGGTTAAATTTGATAAAAAAGAAAATGGGTATGTAGATAACTAAAAACCTAATATAATGCACATATATACGGGATGTTTACATGCTTAATTAAAGAAAAACTAGTATAATCATTTTTTCTATTTATCAAAATTTCAAAATTAAAAAAAATGTAACTTTATTTAAAATAAGTGATGTGCATGAAACCAAAAATTTATGGGTGATCCACTTGATGTATTAGAATGAAATAGTGAAGTAGTTGGTAGATCATTTTTGTTAATTTATTTGAGTTTTGAAAAGAGTGAACTATTTTCATATAGGCCGAGGGGATTTCCCAAGTCTATCATGCCATCCAGCTTGATGATCAGTTGTAGGGATTTGTTTATGCTAGAATTGTTTGGTTATTAAGTTTTCAATGTGTATTACTCTAGTTGTGTCCTATTTTCATGAAGAATTTCGATGACTCATAACTTGTAACTTGTGGATTTTATTTTCTCCATTTCACAACATGTTCAAATACATTACAGTTACAATTACATCGGAGTAAGAATACAACTTATCGAAAAGCACTCAGGTCAACGACTTTTGTTACATCTTCATCAGAAATTTCCTCTGCATCTTCATTAATGTTATAAGGTTCAGCAAGTTCTTCCATCTTCTGCCATTCATCTTTCATTTGCTGGTCAAGATTCGTTTCTTCTTATTGTGCAATTTCAATTTTATTAATTGCTTTCTGTTCCTCCATTTTCATCGACGAGTATGAGATCTTCCTTGCCTTGTACCATTTATGTATCTCTTTCATTTTCTTGCAATATACGTCTAACGCTTTTGAGTATACAGAATTTTTCTAGAATTTATTCTTCATACGTTGACTGACACAAAATTTATTAAAATTAAGCTGATAAATTGGGGAGTAATTAATTTTCCATGGACTTTTTCCCTTATCCATATCTTCAAACTCAACCTGTAATTTTAATAAAATATGTTTGGTGATACGGCTTGAATTTGATTGGTTGTTAAAATGGCACTATTTTTACTAATAGAATCGGTTATATAACGGTTCTAAAATTCCAACGGCTATATAATGGCTCTAAAATTTTAATATAATTCCAACGCCTATATAACGTCTCTAAATTTTTAACTTTTAACGGTCATATAATTTGGCCTATAAATTGTCATTTTCAGATTCACTTGTAACACCCACATTTCAGTATTCAATATTACATAAATTTTATTACATATTTTATCATGGATAGGCAAGAGATGTGCTTCTGTGGTGTAGAGCCCGATATAGGTAATTTGTGGACAGGTGAAAATGTCGGTAGGCGCTGGGAGTGATGCGTTAGTCGACGATGTGGTTATTTTGTTTGGCTTGGAGAGCTCTACACCAAGATGCAACAGAAAATTTATGATAAGAAGAAGGAGATGTGGGTTGTGTACCAGGAAAGGTTGGATAAGGTTCGTGCAAAGGCCAATACAAAATGGTTCGAACTTCTAGAGAAGGTATGAGAGTTAGAAGCCGCTATCAATCACGATAACAATTCCTTATGATACGAATAAGAAGACGTTGGTTGTTGTATTTTGTATTATTCTATTGTTTAATGTTTGGTATGTTCATCGGGTTGTATTATGTTATTTTATGTTAGTGTGATTATGAAAAAATAGTTGTGCTTTAATAAGTGTTAAACTAACAATAACCAACAACTTTACATAAGAAACAAACCAAACTTAAAACATACTAAACATTACCTAAGAAACATACGAAACACGACAAACATAAGAAACATCGGCATTAAACAACTTATTATGATTAATTAAGGTCAACAGGTTTTGTGATGTCTTTATTTTCAACTTCATCCTCAACAACTCTCAATTTCCCCCCTTTAGCCAACTCCAAATCTTCAGCCATCTTCATTAAATACTCAAATAAATCATCAAATTTTCCCCAAGAAAATTTCATTTCATCCTTTGTGATCTCCTCTGCACGATAGGCTTGATAATGATACCTTTTTTTATAATCCAACTGAAGTTGGATTTTTTCCATTTTGCTATAGTTCTTGGGATCAACCTCAGCTAGGAATGCCTTCCAGGAAGGGTACTTCTTTTTTTCTTAAGTTACCCCTTCCATGATTGGATGCCCCTTCCTCTTCAGATCTTCCAAAACATTTGTCAACCACCATTTTCCTCGTTCCGTTCTTTCAAACTTCGCCTTTTCTTCTCGGTTTACTATTTTCAGTAAGCAATCCAACTTTTCTTCATTTTCCTCTATATGGGGATCACGACTTGGTAGGCAGAAGGTGACTTTATTCCTCTTCTTATTTGGAGGCACCCTTTCACTCACATTTTCAGGAATCATTGGTTTCTTCCCCTTATCCATTTGCTGCAACTTTACTTCAAGAACTTATGAAATTGATTAGTATAGGGAAATTGTTAAAGGAAAACAAAATTTATAGTGAAACAATAATTTACTTTGCTTTTTCACAACTTTAACTTTTACTTTGCACAAGTTTAACTTTTTTCCCAACAGCTTTAACTTTTACTTTCCACAAATTTAACTTTTACTTTGCACAACTTTAATTTTTTTCCCAACAGCTTTAACTTTTACTTTTCACAGCTTTAACTTTTACTTTTCACAGTTATAACTATTCCTTTGACCAATTATTTTTTAAAATAAAAATACAATAATGTTTCAAGAATTCATATAAATAGATTGCATTAGTGGTCTCAAATTAAGTTATCATACACAAAAAAAATATACAGATATTAAGAATGAGTTATACACCAGGAGATATCTTCAAAGATATGGGTAGGAAAAGGTGGTGCGACGATGATTTTTACTACCCACTTGATCCAAATCTGTGTTACTCAACTCATGCAATAATAAAAATGCAGCATGGGTGGGAATGGAGGAAACAATGTCGCATAAGTTGTATAGAGCAATGAATCGTTCATGGATTAAGAATATCGAAACAGTATGCGAAAAATATGTTGTGTGACACACCTCAACAACTAGAAACAACATTGTTCTGTGCTAGAGAAGAGGAGAATTGAATGTGATTACATATATTCCACCATGATCTAGTTGAAGCAGCTAGAAATTATGCTGAAGATGGTGACACAGTACAAGCTACGCAGTATCATAATCTCAGCATAAGTCCAGACTACAAATCTGACACGATTGTGTCTGATGATGATGAATAAAAGAATTTGTTGGTTGTATGGATGTCTATTTTTTTCCTTGTATTGCTATATCTTTTTGTTATTTCCCTATATTATGTTTAGTGTGTTTCAATAAAACTATGATGACAAGTCCATAGCCAATAACTCTATTGTTATAGACAGATTTGACAAGTCGATAATTTTACTTTAACTTTATTTCCCATGTAGATTTGACTAGTCAATAACTTTAGTTTAATATATCATGTGCATGTAGATTTCACCATTCGATAAGTTTACTTTTACTTTTTTTTGGCATGTATATTTCACCAGTCGATCAATTTACTTTGTAGGTAGATTAGACATGTCGATAACTTAACTTTATAACCTTACCTTGACATCCAAAATTTATAACTCTATAAATTCGTATTATTCTTCTTCTCAATCAATACACATAAAATGGATCCTAGCAAATAGTTGCTTGTAGAGAGGGATGACGATTACCGGAGTCTTAAAGAAAGTGATCCAGTGGAATACTTTGCAGGCGTTCGGCGGGAATGGGCACATCGGTGTTTAAAATCAGATTGTTTGGTTCATGACCTAGTTACTCTTGGTGCAAGGGTACCTAATCGTGAATCATTAGGCATTTATCAAAACAACTTGATTGATCAAAGTTGGCCTGCATTTAAACGTAACTTGAAAGTTGTTGTGGATATCATAAGAGGGGAAAACAACCAAATGTTGTGGTGTAGAAGTCGTCACTATATGCTTTAGCTAGCTCGAGATACAGTTCATGCAAGTGAGAGAGAGCTCTCAGAACAGGTGGAACATTGTCTTATACATAATCCAAATTATGCAATTGATGAGTACGTGACTAAGACAGAACGGAGTCAGAATATGTTTCAGAAGATGATGATTCAGAAGATGACGAATAGTTAAATGTTAAACTACATATTTATGTTATATTATATTGTTTATTGTTGTCCATTACTTTGTTATTATTGTTATTGTTGTAAGAAGCGTGACTTTAATTTTATCAAAGAAATTTAAGATAAAGTTACTTACCTTTATGAAATTACAAAGTTAAACTAATTGAAACTTAGGAAAATGATGAAACACACATATAAATACGCATTATAATTATGATTCATAGAGATAAATAACAACAAATATATTACATTTTAAATATAAAGACTTAATCTGCACGTTCTGGACATCTTACACTGCGCCTAGTATGTCCTTCTAGCTTACAACGACTGCACGTCATCGTCTTCCTGGGACCGTCCATCTCAGTTCGAATTCTAACTGATTGCCCATCATCACCTCTTTTCTTCTTTACCTTAATCAAAGCTTCATCAGCTACTAACGTCTCATACTGTTTCCAACGCCTAGGCAATGCATAATTCCAATACTGGGTAGATTCCAAAGGAAAGATAATAGGTTCCCATAACTTCTGCAACTGTGAGGAGTAATGGTAAGGCCCTATCCACTCCTTCCAGTTTATGTTGTTTTCCATACAACCTGCCACAACATGCGAAGAGGGTAAACGGTGGCACGTCCATTTGCCACAAGTGCAACTACATTTACCAATATCTACATTCTACTTGTTACCACCTTTCGACACCAATTTAACATGATATCGGTGTGTCGTCACTTGATAGATCCCCATCTGATGACTATAGGTCTCAAACTTATGTGCAGTAACTTTCTCCAAAATTATGGTTAACATTGTCATCGTCATCGCGCATAACTCTTGATCCTTTTGCAGGCTTTCCTCGACAATGTTCCTTTGTGTGTTCAGTATCTTTACAGTCCTTTAGAAGATATACTCTATCATCGCCGTCACTGGAAGGAAACGAGCCATTCTAATGTTACCATTAAAAACTTCCATTATATTAGTGGTACTTTGCCCATATCGAGCTCCACTGGTGTCGTGACACAAGGTCCACAATTCTACATGAATGTTCTGAAGGTATTGCAATGCGTGAAGAGATATCTGCCCAATTCTTTTCATGTAAGCATCATGTTTCCTAACTTGCGTGGTTACCCCAGCTAATCACATCAACTTCTTCAACTCTCAACCGGGGTGCTGTGAGGACAAGTTACTTCTCACGTGGAACAAGCAAAACCTATGCATGACATACAGTTGCGTAAATCCATTCCTCATGTCCCTCATTGCTGCAAGAATACTTGGTGCATGAGCTGATATTATGCACACACTCTGTCTTTCCTTGCAAACATGTTTATAGAGCAGCTTCAAAAACCAAGACCAGTTCTCATATGTCTTCCCCTCAACCAAGACATAACAAATGGGATATTGGTGATTGTTCTAATCAACTCCCATGACAATAAAGAGTTTTCCCTTGTATCTCCCCTTCAAAAATGTTCCATTTATTGAAATTACGGGACATGCATGCTGCCAACCATCCTTCATTGCTTTCAGACACCAAAATATTCTCTTGCATACAGAAGTGTGCTAGACTGTTTTATGAGGGACATTAGCAATCTTAACTACACAGCCTGGATTAACATGTACCAAAGCTGTCAAGAACATAGGGAGAGCAGAATATGTCATGCTCCATTTACCATAGACCTCCTCAATTGTTGCATGTTTTCCCCTCCATGCTCTTAGGTAACTAAACGATGGTGGTATTCATCATTTACCATTGTGATAACAGTCATGATTGGCAAATTTGGCCTCTCCATCACATGTTACATGATTTAATAAGATCAAATCAACACAACTAATATGTCTGTACTCAAAGATTAACGAATATTGGTACTTTATAAAACTTACATGGGGTTTAACAAGTCTTGAAATTAATTTTGCTGAGATTCTGTGGTGATCCTGCAACGGCTCGTTGTTAATGCATGTGTGCATTTCTCTCACCTTTGTGATTTCCCACAGTCTATGCTTCTTCATCAAAGCAACTCGCAACCTCCAAGGACAGTCGTCACTCAATTCACACTCTGTAATGAACTGAGTACGATTACTCCTCAAAACCTTATAGTTCTTGTCACTGTTGATGTGAACCTCTCTTACTACTACAACTAACGTATCCTTGTCACGAAATAATATTCCCACCGAGAATAATGCATTTCGAGGATAAAAAATAGTCAACATTTTACCCGGATTCGTCACTGTAATTGGTGTATAATCCTCATTCTCAAAGAAGTCTGTCATTGAAACATGGGGTCCTGCCATTGGAACATGGTCTTCTTACTCAATACCCCTTAAGTTCAGTTCCAAATCGACCCCATCGTCTGAGTCATCTTCGCTATCATCTTCTAAAAAATCCTCACCACTTGAACTATGCTGCTCATATTCTTCATTTTCATTGATGAGTGCCAAATTTCTACTAGTCGTCGATGTAAATAGATCACATAGGGGAGACAAGATCACACCAGCATTGTGTCCATAAGAATGTCTAGCTCCATATTTATTTGTAGTAAACACATTCTTGCTTGAACCACCACCATATTCTTCAAATGCATGACTGCTAGAACCTCCAATATATGGCTCACTATTACCTCCCCCATTAAAATAATAATCTGACCAACCCGTCATACCATAATCTGGCAACCGACTCCTCTCATACATTGTGTCGTAACTTGATTGTGTGGGTTGGCTAGGCTGTGAGTAACCTCCCTGATCATATGAAAACATATCCTCTTGTACTATTTTTTCAGCATCCACAAATAGAGATACATCACCCATCCCCACTAGGAACACTCATCCTCCTCCTCACATCATCATCGCAATTAACACCAGCAATGTAATATCCACATACTACATTACCAAGACCTAATTGAAGATATTTAAACCTTATCTTCACATTCCAATGTGAACTACTAATCTGCATTAATCGATACACAATTTCCTTCAATTCATCATAAGAGGTTCCCCATTTAATATACTGCATTTTTTTAGGATCTATAGAATATCTTATATTCTCATCCCGTCTAATTATTTCACCGTCCCAGAAAAAATTTACATTCACCAGATCTTCCATTATCCTATATTTTAAATAATATTTTTAATTATTTAATAACAAACATATATTAATAAATAACTAACAACTTATCAAAAATAATTTTTCTTATAACTAAACATATATTAATAAATCTTTAACAAATTATTAATAACAAACTAACAAATTATATTACTACCAATTTATATCACTAACAGATCTGTTTACCTCAAAATTAGTCTAATTATTTAATGCATACATATTTTCATCTCAAAATTAGTCTAATTATGGACTATTTATATTTAACATGTCAATTAGCATAGTAATACGTATAAAAATGATAATGTAGATATAGCACAAAGACACAAATGGCAGAAAACCATTAAAAAGTATCGAATATAACATATAAATTGTTTTATAAAATTAAACAAATAATATGCAAGATATAAAAAAAATTGAAGACAGAAAATGTACCTTATTAAATTTGCAGATGTGAGGAAATGAAATGAAATGGATTGGTGTATAATATAGAGAGAGGTGTCTTGAAATGTGTGGATGGGAGATAAGATAAGGTTCACTGCTGCGAATGTCGTACACTAAAGGAGAAATTTTAAAATTCAATTAACTGTTCGCCATCTCAAAATTTGTACACAATAGGACAAGAATTTTACATAGTCAACACTGTTCGCCATGTGTGTTACGACGAACACAACTTTTACAACCTGTGTAGTGTTAGCAGTGTGCTATGGTGTACATGTTTAGATTTCTTATTTTCAATATAATCAACATATTCATTTATGTTCGTCATTTTTGGTAATTAGCTATACCATCGGTGAAATATTTTGAAATCCTGTACCAGTTTTGAGATATTAACTTGGTCTCTGTACCATGGATGAAACGGAGCCGACGTTGGTCTATCAAATTGATTAGTGGAAGGCAGATTTACCATAACAAAGTATAGTCTTAATTCAACCTTTTTCCGTGATCTTCCAAAAAAATTACTATCCAAGCGAATTTCAAAACCAATTTGATGTCATGGTCTTTTGAAATATTTCCAAGAAGTGTGAGGTAATTGCATACATGTAAACTTTGTAAAGTCCTTATACATGTAGGCAGAGAAAAACACGGCTCGGAAAATGCAGAAGAAATATAGATATATGGTCAACATAATTTTTTTTTACCTAATTTCAAATGTTAATTTAAATTAAATTAGCTCTTAAATCTAAATAAATAAACTTATGAATGGTGATATATAACACAATTATTAACATAATATTAATATAAATATTATTTATGTATTTAAATTTTATTATGAGTGATTTTCAATATTTTTTCAGAGAAAAAAATCATATAAATTCGTTTTTAATTTATTTATATTTGATGAATAGTGAGAGAAATATATGTATCTTATGTAGAAAAAAGTGGTTCTTTCTTAAATTTTATATAAGTAGTTATTTGTAGAATGCTACACTCTCTCTCTATATATATAAAATAGATATACTTTGAATTCTTTTGTTTTTTATTTTTAAAATTATTATTATTAGATTTAGATATTGTTATTAATAATAATGAAAATCTTGATTTTTATTAGTATTTTTGATATAATCACTTTAATATTTATTATATATAGAATATAATAGAACTAATTGGATGTATTAGAATTCATACTATCTACAAAAATCTATATATCTATATATATTATACATAAAGGAGAATCCTTAGGCGTTCTCAAATCGCTCGAAACTATTTTTTTAATTTTCTAGAATTTATGTATTAAAAATTTAATTATATAAATTCTTACTTACCTTCTAATAATAGCTTAATTACTACTTGCCTTCTGATTGGAGGTCTTATAAGAGAATACTAAGCTTACTCTAATTAAAAATCTAATAAAATTAATATTTATCTTCTAATTATTAAAATATTTATATAAATTACTATTTGTAATTTTTAAAAAAGAATCTAATTAGTACTTACCTTTTAGTTAGGATTTTAGTTATTATTTACATTTTAATCAGGAGTATATCAATAATTTTAAGAATTAGGAGTCCTAGAAGTTTACAGAGGGGGGGGGGGGGGGTGAATGTATACTTCAAGTCTTTTTCCCTCTTTTGATTTTCAAAGCTTTGTTAGACTGTTGAATGGATTGTATCTTTGAACTGGTGAAAACAAGTTTAGTGTTTGGAACAGCATATAATGATGAGTATAGTGAACACTAGATGTAACTTTCAATCTAATTTTATTAGAATGAATTTTTGCCGCAATCTGAAATTTAATTTGAATTTCAGCTTCTTGTTCTAGGAAGATTACAATGTAAAAATCAAAGACATCTATCAAATGTGGCTGTGCATAAAATATATAGACAACATGTCATGTGCACATGCTCACATAAGATAGATTACCTAAAACTAGAAATAGACAAGACATACTTTATATTTGACTAATATCTATTTCTAGCTAACACTGTTGTGACAGTCCGCTACATCCAGCCTTATACCTTCTGTCATTTGTCTTGACTGACTTCCCAACTTCATTGTAGACTTGTCTCTATCTTTGCAGGCTTGACTTATCCTGTAAAAACAGAGCTGCAAAATTATATGTCTTGTTCTGCATTTCTCCTTGAAAATAGCTCCTTGGTGCAGTCGAGTACTCTATTTAAATTGATTCGAGAAGTCATAGTGATTGACTTCTCGATTGAGTACTAGCTGTGACTTCTCAATTGGTCTTTGAATGATTGACTCCTCGAATGACTAGACTTCTCGATCGCATACTTAATTTGATGACTTCTCGATTAGGCTGGACTTCTCGAATGTAGCTTGAAATTGTGACTTCTCGAATGACTCATCTTTACCACTTCTCGAATGTTCCTTTTGCTAATTTCTCGAATTGTTTTTCTCACTTCTCGAATGATTCACATTTAACATTACTAGAATGGCTTCAATACTTTGACTTCTCGAATAGTAGACTTCTCGATCGAGTAATTGCTTTAGTAAAATTCTCAGATGGCTTTCCATATTTCTCCACAAGTCTTCTTTGTTTTGTTGCATGATTCAACTTGAATCTTCTAACAGACTTTATTTTTGACTTCATTTACAATTAAAAGACAAACTGAGTAGACTTCTATCTACAATTTTACACAAGGATATCTAAGTCACTAAACTATTACAGAAGTACAAACTATGTTACAGCAAGAAAAATAATTACATAGGCTAGGCTTGATTTAGGTCCAACAATCTCTCCCAATTTGGAAAATGATAAATTTTACAAATTAATACAAGATATCAAGCCTACCTATTTTGTTGTTGTTAATGAACTGTCTGATCATATCTTTCTTTTCTTTCTCTTTCTTCCCTTGCCTTGTTTTCTTCAATAGCTTCTAAAAGTTGTTGCATGGCCATGACTTCTTCTATTAAAATAGCATCTTTTAACATGTCAGCAGCAATCTTGAGGGTTTGCATAGGATAGTCTTGAATAAACTTCATTCTGATTTTGATTGTAGCTCCACTTCTCAGTTTAAATTCAATCCTATTAGGATCCTTGAACACCCTGCATTTTTCATGCCTTCTTAATTCTTCAGATAACTTTTCTATTCTTTCCTCCTCCTTTCTTTTCTTTTCAACCATCTCCTCCATGTACTTAACTTTATCAATCTTTTTCTGATATTTCTTTGCCAAGTACTGAGCCATTTCCATCATTCCTAATTTGTCAATCATGATTCTCTTATCAAATAGTCTGATCACTCTCCTAACGTCATGAGTGGTAGCATTACTGTTGTCATGATGAAAGCCTCTTTCTTCTCCATCAACAGTTGTGATAAACATTCTTTTGTCCCTGATCTCAACTTTGGCAATCCTGTTGGCCTTCCACTATTTGATCATCTTTTTATTAATTTCAGCAACTTCTTGAATAGGCTTAACTTGCAGACCCTTATCAGGAACAATAAGCTGCTTCATCCACTTAGGACATCTAACTAGCAATGAACTAGTAAAATTCTTGAATTTAGTTGTTGTGGCAGTATTGACCTTGATTTGTTGACTTGGCTTCAATTTCTTTGTCTGATTCTTTTTAATTTCCTTCCTTATTACTCCATGTACAGTAACTTTCATAAACAGTCTTCTTGGAGATTTGAATTTGGGGACAATAGCAGTTTCAGAAACTATTAATATCATATTAGTACCCTGAGATTTGGTAGGTTTGCTAGAATGAGTACCAACAACTTGCTGCTTGGAAGGATTTCTTCTTTGACATTGTTTCTCTTTCTCAGATATTTCTCTTTTCTTCTTGTCCACATTCTCCTTTTTCTTGTCTTCCTTCTTTTCATCCTTATTACTCCTGGACTCAGGCTTTTTGTCCTTGTTGTCCTGACCTTTTCCTCATCATCCTTCTTTTGTTTCTTCAATTCCTCACTTGCAAAGTCAGATATTTGTCCATTTATAAACTTCTTCAACTTTTCTACAATCACATTGTCTCCAACCTATTTCACCTTCTTCATTTCAATCAACTCAATCAGGTTTATGATTTGACTTCTGTTTCCTGAGTTGATGTATTGAGGGATCTTGAAATGAGCAAGCCTCTTTCCTATAGCCATATACATCACACCATCTGGGCTGTAGTAGGTTTCAGGAAGTGCATTGAGTAGAAGAGGTCCCAATATTTGATTCTTCAATTCTGTATCCTCCTGAATTACCAACTTCACTACTTTGTGCAGACACTCCAGCTCATTATAAGATAATCTTTGAAAGAGTGGAACTGAGACTTTGAAGTAGCCAGACTCCATTTGAATTAAAGGCTCTTTGAACATTTGTCCATTTTGCTCAAATTTAACACTCCTTACTGCAACAATAACATTGTCAAACATCTTCTTGTAACTCCAATGACTGCCCTTGACTTGCTTTTTGATGTGATGCAGAAGGTCCAAGAAATTCTTGTCAGAATTAGGCTTTAGAATTTCACTCCTGAGCTTTCTCAAAACTGCCTTTTGCCTTTCAGCTTCTATTTCTTCTCTCCTTTCCTTCTCCCCTTCAGGGTTGATATCTTGTCTTGGGAAAAAAGAAGAATGACTTGGCTTGATTTGAGTTGGAATGGGTTCTAGAGGATCTTGACTTGGTTTTCCCAAGTTGGAGATTCGTGATTGTAGAGAAGTGAGTTGTGCAGAGATGCTGTATAGAGAAGTGCCTTGATTTGTAAAGGAATTGACAAACTCCTTCTTGAGGCTGTGGACATCTGACACAACTTTGGAGACTGTGGAGGTAAGAGAATCCACTCTGGCATTTAAAGTGTCAATTGTAGAGGCCCTTGCAGTTTCATCCTTGGCCTTGGAGTGATAGTACAGATCCACTTGAAATGGTGATAAGGTGTGAATGGGTACATCCTCAGGCAGCCTGTCTGCATGCCTGTTTTTGAATAGGACTTCAACCATATTGTTGATCTTCCTTTAATTGTCAAGGATGGCTTGATGACTGTGAACCATGTCCTTAAACACCTTCTCTAGAGAATCCATCTTAGAATTGAGAAGTGAAGACTTTGCAGAATCTCCTATTAGAATGCCTCCATAAAAACCACCAGGCCATAACTTGTCTTCAATAGCCTTTAATGTACCTTCTACCTTGGCTCTATGATCATTAATTTCAGATTGAACTCCATTGGCAAGGTAGTGGTTGGAATGCAGCTGAACTTTGGCAGCTTCATAAATTGCATAATATATTGCACTTGGGGTAAAAATCTTCTCACAGGATCCTAGAGAAGTGAGATACTTTTGTCTGGTCCACTCCAAAACTTCCTCCATACTAACTGCAGAATTTCCATCTAACCATGCATCTACATTGGCTTCTTCATCTTTAGCCACATTGGCATTCTTCTCTTTCAAATCCTCCCGATCCTTTAAATATTCCAGCATTATTGCAGCATAATCCTTATTTGGCAAATGAGAAGTCAATAGCTACTGTGCAATGTGGTAAAATCCTTCCAACTGATCTCCATATAATTCTTGTAGTTTTTGATCAGATAGTGACCCACCAAATGTTGATGTTCCTATTTCCCTGTCATGTTGCACAGATTCCAACCATTTTGACAGAGAGTGAGAGCTAAGGCCACTGGTTACAGTGGTCCCCTCAGTATTTATTTCCTCATCCAATTTCTCAAATGATTCATTAGACACTGGATGGACAGGTGATTTCTCCTGAGGAGACAGTCTTTGAATGACTAGGGAATGTCTAGGGGATGCCATTTGTATGGTGTGGAGGTCCCCTAGATCACCCAATGTCTGTGAAGACACTTGGCTTTGAGATGCCTGAGCCCCCACAGATTCTGAAGTAAAGACTCCTGAAACCTCTGCGATTTTAATGGTGTCATCAGGATATGCCTCAACATGCATTCCCACACCATCTGAATGAGTGTCCTGAGTGGTGAATAAGGTGTCATGCACCAAGTCACTTAAATGGGGTTCACCAGGGAAGTAAGAATCCTAGTGATCAATATCCTCATATGTTTGGCTACTCATAGTTGGTTGCGAAGAAATTTGAGAGGTGGAGGAGAAAGTGTGAATAGTACTGAGTTTTGGCAACTCCCCCTGAGAAAATGGGGAAGTTTCAAGAGAAGAACCTATCTGTGCACAGTGTGTCTCCTTTTCAACTAAAACACCTTCATTGACAGGAGTAAATTCCTGCAATGGTGCAGACTCTATACAAGATGGAGTGGGCTGGCTCCCAATTTCAATAGATGTACTTTGTTGAGAAAGTGCACCTAGTAGTAGGTTTAGTCCCTTGTTAACTTCTACATCATGTTGAGAGGATTTAGAGTGGTCTGTTGTGGCCTTTTTATTTTTATTCCTCCTGGTTAAAGGCTCCACAAGTGACTCATCTAAGACATCTTCACTTTCTACAACAGTTTCTAGTGTTCTTTTCTTAATAGCTTTCTCCTTCTTCTTTTCAACTACACCCTGTTAAGATGATGTAGAGGTTGGTTTCCTAACATCTAGGGGATTCAAGGAAGGGCTAGCAGTTGGGTTAGAGGTCCTTGGGTTAGGTGCATTTGGTTATTCTGCAACCTTAGGACCCCCTACTGCATCAAGGTAACCATATTTAGGCTGAACAAATGGGTACCCCCTAAATACACTCAACATATGAGATGTAATTTGAAGGGGCACATTCACTGTGTTTCTCCTATCCAATGTGGCAAAAATAATTTTTGACATGGATTTGGAATAGCCAATTCTCTGTTTGTTCATCCCAGGCAATTCAATTAAACTAGCATTCTTATAATTGAGAATTAATTGAATGAAGCGAGGGAAGAAAATCTCATTACCTTTCCTGGGTATCCTAGTTATTAATTCCCCAAGAAATAGCTTTCCAACATTGAGCCTTTGGTTGTTGGCCAATGAGTAGGCCATCTTCATGGCAATGAGGCTAACCTGGTCAAATCCTGTCTTCCTGCAGGTGAATACTCTTAAGATAGTGTCGAACAGGAATGACCACTCCTTCCTCATAAACTTCTTGTTTATCTTCCCAAGCTTGAACTTCTCACCTTCTTTGTCTACAATATCAGAGTACCTAATGATTTCCAGAAAGTCTAGTAGGTCATCTTCAGTTGGTTCATCATGAAACTCTTCAGTTGGAATCTTTAAGCTCTTATTGATATCTTCTTCATCAAAACTGATATCTACTCCTTGGACTTTGTAGGTTACCACTATTTTTGAGCTCTCGTCCTCTAGAGCTATGTTCTCCCAATCTGCGATTGCCCAAAACTGTTCGAGAATATCAAGATAAAGGGTTGGGTTAGCTAACAGGGCTTCTTTCAGGTACGAAACTATGAGAAATCTTGTGAAGCATTTGTACTGTGGTTTTGCATCTGCATCTCTGGATATGGCTAAGAAGTTGGTTTCCGAAATAACAAAAACTTCGGTTAAAACTGAGCTTGAGGACGCCATAGAGTTAGTGTATGGAAATAGTGAAAAGAAAAAATGAAAGTTTTAGAGAGAGAGAGAAAGAAAGTGTAGGGTGTTCAAGAGTAACAGTTGGAGTGCAAGGGTTTCTTTGAGTTTGTAGTTAAGTGTAGAAATGAAGTGTTAGATCTACTTTGCTATTTACATGACACAGACAACTCGACTATAATAGTAATCGATTTTAGTGGTCGAGAACTCAGAAACGAGTAAAGCTGTTTGGGTAGAGAACTGTTAGACTTTTGATCGAGAACTAATACAATCGAAAAGTCACTCAAGCTATATTCGAGAACTCAAGAGATTCGAGAACTCTTAATAATGCTTGATCGGGAACTCTAGAGAGGACTGAATCGAGAACTCAAGATGGTCGAGAACTCTTAAAATTGAATGATTCGAGAACTCAAGACATTCGAGAACTCTTAAAATTGAAAAGACTCGAGAACTCAAGAAATTAAACTTAGTCGAGAAGTCAGACAGCAGGGCTTTGTCACTAGTCATATGTCTTGAACATCCACTGTCCAAAATCCACATGACCTTCTTCTTACCTGTGCCCTACAAATAAACACAAATCAAGTTTTCTTTGGTATCCAAACAAGGTTGGGTCCTTTATGCTTAGTTACATGAGTGTCATTTCTATTTTTAGCTTTTTTAGTTGCCTGCACATGCATGTTTTCATTTTTTCTATTCTGATTTTTAACTTGATTAGTACTTTCAGAACTAGAAGCATGCTTAGGTGACATGGAATGCTTTCTATGCTTAACATGACTGGCAGATTTAGGCTTAGGATTTATGTTCAGATTCTGACTTATGCATCCATCAATAAACTGTTTCCTAAGCCTAAAACAGGTATTTATGATATTCATGTTGCATGACATATAGTCAAATTTGTCATAAAATTTATGATCATCATGCATTAAAGGTTTAACATAACCACAGGCAAACTCATTATTTTCAACAACAGGCTTCTTGCACATATGAGTAAGATGATTTGTTGAACCACGGTTTTTACAAATCCTTCTAGGTGCATTATGAACAGGTGCATAGTAGTTGTGTTTATTGATGCCTATATTTCCATTTCTATTTGCCTTTTTCTTCTTAGCATGCATGGTGTCATTTTTTTTAGCATTCTGTTTTGTTTCAGGTTGAACAGGAATGGACTTGGTCTTGATTATGGGTTCTTTTGTTTCAACAGAGGGCACAATTTTTTAGTTGCTTCCTTATCCTCATCATCCAACTGTTGTTTGATGACCATACCAACTTCATCAAATTCAACAATTACTGTCTTAAAAATTGATTCTTTGACATTTTTCAAAATATAAGGATTTCCATGGATTTCAACTTTCTTGCCTTTTGTTAAAGCTGATTTCTTCTTCTTGAGATTCTCATAATCAAAACCAACTCCAATCCTAGTGTTCTCCTTTTTCTTCCCATGGAACTCTTGACCAACAGTTGCTGAGTTTTGATAGGATATGATTTTTAACTCATTTTCATAAATTTGTTCTTTAAGAAATTTATCGATTTGTTCAGAACACACAATTTTGTTTTTTAGATACTCATTTTCCTGTTTCAAGTTTTTCAGAGTTATTACAGATAATTACAGAGTTTCATTCCTAGCATTAGTTCATCATTAACTTTTACTAACCTAGCAATTTCCTCATATGCAGTATTCATACTGGTGTGAATGTTAAACATTTCAATGCTCAATTCTTCCACAGTTTTCTTATATTGTGAATTTGACATGTCAAGTGAGATTAATGAGGGTACCTGAGAATTTGAGGATGAAGATCCATTGTTTGAGTTGGCCATGAGTGCCAGATTCCCCTATTCTTCTTCCTCATCTTCATCTGTGTCATCCCACCATTTTCCGTCAACAATATAAGCTTTTCCTGTCTGCTTTTTGAGGAGAGCTTCATACTTAGCTTCCAACTCCAAGTAATCTTTATCCTTCTTAATTGCTTTAGGTTTTCTACACTCTGTTGCAAAGTGTCCAAGCTCATTACAGTTATAGCATCTTATCTTAGATCTATCAATTATTCCAGTTTTGTATCCTCCATTATTAGTACTTCTTGCTGGATTCTTTCCTTTGCTTGAAGACTTGAAGGTTGGTCTTGTTTTGAAACTTTTATTTCTTTTGAACCTCAAATTTCCAAACTTCTTTGCCATGAAGGCCATGGTTTTGTTATCCATGCCTTCAAGTTCTTCAATGGTGTAGAATTCTTCCTCTTCTGATTCACTTTTGATAGAGTCCTTTTCTTCATGTTCCTGTTCTTCAAACTCTTCAGTTTTCACCTTTTTTCTTGTACCAGTCTTCGCAGTTGTAGATGATTCCTTTGCAACCAAGGCATTTGAGACATTTGCCATTTTCCCTTTATTTGCCAAAATGGCCTTCTTCTGATAGAACTCAAGTTCATATGTCTTTAGTATTCCATAGAGAGTCTCAGGTGGAAGTTTTTTTAGATCTATCCCTTTTCTTATTGCAGAGATTTTGTGCTCCAGGTACTTTGGAAGAGTCAGCAAAAACTTCATATTTTTCTCCATTGTCTCATAGTACTTCCCATGAAGTTGAAGGTCATTGATCAGTTTGTTGAACCTCTTAAATACTTCAGTTATACCTTCATTTGGTTTTGACATGAATGCTTCATACTGAGAAACAATGAGCTGCCTTTGATTTTCCCTTACCTCTTCAGTTCCTTCACACAGAATTTCTATAGTCTCCCATATGTGTTTGGCAGATGTACAATTGACAATATTATTGTACATTACAAGATCCAGTGACTCAATTAATATTGGCATTAAGCTATTATCAAGGGACACTTTTTCCTTCTATGAATCTGTGTACTGAGATAGATCTTTAGGTATCCATGTTGCAGGAATAACTTCAGACCCACTAGTAGTTTCAGGAACTAGAGTTACTGGCATGAAAGGACCATTCTTCAATATTTCTGGGTACATGGAGTTTGCAGCCTTTATGAACATCAGCATCTTCCTCTTCCATAGGTTGTAATTCTCTCTGTCAAATGTAGGAATCTTTATGCTGCTTAGCTTCTGAGAACTCATCTTGATCTTTGGTCTGCATGTATGTATATTTACAACCTGGCTCTGATACTACTTGTTAGGAATTAGGAGTCCTAGAAGTTTACAGAAGGGGGGTGAATGTATACTTCAAGTCTTTTCCCCTCTTTTGATTTTCAAAGTTTTGTTAGACTGTTGAATGGATTGTAACTTTTAACTGGTGAAAACAAGTTTAGAGTTTGGAATAACATATAATGATGAGTATAGTGAACACTAGATGTAACTTTCAATCTAATTTTATTAGAATGAATTTTTGCTGCAATCTGAAATTCAATTTGAATTTTAGCTTCTTGTTCTAGGAAGATTACAATGTAAAAATCAAAGACATCTATCAAATGTGGCTGTGCATAAAATATATAGACAACATGTCATGTGCACATGCTCACATAAGATAGATGACCTAAAACTAGAAATAGACAAGACATACTTTATATTTGACTAATATCTATTTCTAGCTAACACTGTTGTGACAGTCTGCTACATCCAGCCTTATACATTCTGTCATTTGTCTTGACTGACTTCCTAGCTTCATTGTAGACTTATCTCTATCTTTGCAGGCTTGACTTATCCTGTAAAAACAGAGCTGCAAAATTATCTGTCTTGTTCTGCAATTATCCTTGAAAATAGCTCCTTGGTGCAGTCGAGTACTCTGTTTAAATTGATTCGAGAAGTCATAGTGATTGACTTCTCGATTAAGTACTAGCTGTGACTTCTCAATTGGTCTTTGAATGATTGACTTCTCGAATGACTAGACTTCTCGATCGCATACTTAATTTGATGACTTCTGATTAGGCTGGACTTTTCGAATGTAAGCTTAAAATTTTGACTTCTCGAATGACTCAGCTTTACCACTTCTCGAATGCTCCTTTTGCTAATTTCTCGAATTGTTTTTCTCACTTCTCAAATGATTCACATTTAACACTACTCGAATGGCTTCAATACTTTGACTTCTCGAATAGTAGACTTCTCGATCGAGTAATTTCCTTGGTAGAATTCTCACATGGCTTTCCTTTTTTCTCCACAAGTCTTCTTTGTCTTGTTGCATGAATCAATTTGAATCTTTTAAAAGACTTTATTTTTGACTTCATTTACAATTAAAAGACAAACTGAGTAGACTTCTATCTGCAATTTTATACAAGGATATCTAAGTCACTAAACTATTACAGAAGTACAAACTATGTTACATCAAGACAAATAATTACATAGGCTAGGCTTGATTTGGGTCCAACAAATAAATATTAACTTATTTTAATTTTAATTCTTATAAAATTAATTTAGAAAAAAACTTTTTACAGAATTAAAATATATTAAATACATGTTGACTTATTTTGTAATGAAAATAATTTTAATTTTTTTTAAAAAAATTATAAACAAACGGGAGAGCGGCCTAACATGTTAATATAACACCAACAAGTAATATGTTAATATAACTTAAAGGTCGTTTGGTAGGTATTTGAAATGCCTAAGAAGTAAAATATGATACTTAGCAAAAAAAATGATACAGTTGTTTGGTTGACTAGAATCATGGGTAATAGATTTAGTCAGAAAATACAAATACCTACATAATATAGGAAGTCACTTATACACCTCACCTTGGTAATTTACAATTCATGTATCATACAAAATCTAGCTCATAAATAGAAAATAAAATCAATCAAAATAATATAAGGGAAATAACTATCCAGGAAGTAAAAAATTATTAATCAAACAAATTTATTACATTTCCCATGTGTTTTCATAGAAAGGAAGTAGAACTTCCTATAGTAGAACAATGAAAAAATGGCTCATTCATCGCAAAAATGTTTTAAAATAGAGCGGCTCAATCAGAAGAAGTGTGTTAAATGTTAAAATTTAATAATCTATATTATGAATTTTAGGTCAATTGAATTTTTTTATGTAAATTACTATTTGTTTTCTAATAAGAGTCTAATTATTATTTGTCTTTTGGTTAGGTATTTTATAAAGAAATATTAACTTATCTTTTAATTACTATTTCAATTACTACTTAACTTTTGATTATTAGTGTATTTATTAAATATTAACATATATTAATTATAAGTGTTATAAAATTATACTTTATCAAATATAAGTTGACTTATTATCTAATAAAAATAATTTTATGAGAGAATAGAAAAATGATAGAACGACCCATTGACGAGATATGTGTTTAGCGAAAAAGTGGTTCAATAAGTAAGACCGTTATAATTGTTAAAATTTAATACTCATATATTAGTACTTACCTCCTAATTAGTATTTTAATTACTACTTATCTTCTAATTAGATGTCTAATTTTTAAATATTAAGATATTTTAATTGTATGTTTAATAAAAGAAAAATAATTGTATGTTTATGTTTAGAAGTCTAAGTTAACTTATTTTCTAATAAAAATAATTTTATGAAAGATAAAGAAATACGATAGAGCGACTCATTAGTGAAAAATATGTTTGACGCTTAGTAAGGAAAAATGTGATAATTGTTAAAATTTAATACTCATGATTTTTATTTATAAATGATAAAATTTGTTTAGTATGTTTTCGATGTAGAATATACGTGAAATCTAAATAAACAGTAATAAAACGACTCATTCACCAAAGAAATGTTTAAAAAGAGAACGGCTCAATTAGAAAAAATGTTTTAAATGTTAAAAATTAATAATCGATATTATTAATTTTGAAAATATCAAAAATAATATTCTATTCATTAATTTTGAAAATAATTTTTTTTATTAATTTTGAGGAATATCAATAATAAAAATAATACGAAGAAGGAGATGTGGGCTGTGTACTAGGAAAGGTTGGATAAGGTTCGTGCAAAGGCCAATACAAAATGGTTCGAACTTCTAGAGAATGTACGGAAGCTAGAAGCCGCTATCAATCACGATAACAATTCCTTATGATATGAAGAAGGAGATATGGGTTGTTGTATTTTGTATTATTCTATTGTTTAATGTTTGTGTGATTATGAAAAAATAGTTGTGCTTTAATAAGTGTTAAACTAACAATAACCAACAACTTTACATAAGAAACAAACCAAACTTAAGAAACATACTAAACATTACCTAAGAAACATACGAAACATGATAAACATAAGAAACATCGGCATTAAACAACTTATTATGGTTAATTAATGTCAACGGGTTTTGTGATGTCTTTATCTTCAACTTCATCCTCAACAACCGTCAATTTTTCCCCTTTAGCCAACTCCAAATCTTCAGCCATCTTCATTAAATACTCAAATAAATCATCAAATTTGCCCCAAGCAAATTTCATTTCATCCTTTGTGATCTCCCCTACACGATAGGCTTGATAATGATACCTTTTTTTAAAGTCCAAATGAAGTTGGATTTTTTTCATTTTACTATAGTTCTTAGGATCAACCTCATCTAGGAATGTCTTCCAGGAAGGGTACTTCTTTTTTTCTTAAGTTACCCCTTCCATGATTGGATGCCCCTTCCTCTTCAGATCTTCCAAAATGTTTGTCAACCACCATTTTCCTCGCTTAATTCTTTCAAACTTGGCGTTTTCTTCCCGGTCTACTATATTCAATAAGCAATCCAACTACTCTTCGTTTTCCTCTATATGGGGATCACGATTTGGTAGGCAGAAGGTGACTTTCTTCCTCTTCTTATTTAGAGGCACCCTTTCACTCACATTTTCAAGAATCACTGGTTTCTTCCCCTTATCCATTTGCTGCAACTTTACTTCAAGAACTTATGAAATTGACTAGTATAGGGAAATTGTTAAAGGAAAACAAAATTTATAGCGAAACAATAATTTACTTTGCTTTTTCACAACTTTAACTTTTACTTTGCACATGTTTAACTTTTTTCCCAACAACCTTAACTTTTACTTTCCACGGCTTTAACTTTTACTTTGCACAACTTTAATTTTTTTCCCAATAACTTTAACTTTTACTTTTCACAACTTTAACTTTTACTTTTCACAGTTGTAACTATTCCTTTGACCAATCATTTTTTTAAAATAAAAATACAATAATGTTTCAAGAATTCATATAAATAGATTGCATTAGTGGTCTCAAATTAAGTTATCATACACATAAAAAATATACAGATATTAAGAATGAGTTATACACCAGGAGATATCTTCAAAGATATGGGTATGAAATGGTGGTGCGACGATGATTTTTACTACCCACTTGATCCAAATCTGCATTACTCAACTCATGCAATAATAAAAATGCAGCATGAGTGGGAATGAAGGACACAATGTCACATAAGTTGTATAGAGCAATGAATCATTCGTAGATTAAAAATACCGAAACAGTATGCGAAAAATATGTTGTGTGACACACCTCAACAACAAGAAACAGCGTTGTTCTGTGCTAGAGAAGAGGAGAATAGAATGCGATTACGTATATTCCGCCATGATCTAGTTGAAGCAGCTAGAAATTATGCTGAAGATGGTGGCACAGTACAAGCTACACAGTATCACAATCTCAGTATAAGTCCAGACTATGAAACTGACACGATGATGTCTGATGATGATGAATAAAAGAATTTGTTAGTTGTATGGATGTCTATTTTTTTCCCTTGTATTGCTATATCTTTTTTTTATTTCCCTATATTATGTGTAGTGTGTTTCAATAAAACTATGATGACAAGTCCATAGCCAATAACTCTATTGTTACAGACAGATTTGACAAGTCGATAATTTTACTTTAACTTTATTTCCCCTATAGATTTGACTAGTCAATAACTTTAGTTTAATATATCATTTACATGTAGATTTCACCATTCGATAAGTTTACTTTTACTTTTTTTGGCATGTATATTTCACCAGTCGATCAATTTACTTTGTAGGTAAATTTGACATGTCGATAACTTAACTTTATAACCTTACCTTGACATCCAAAATTTATAACTCTATAAATTCGTATTCTTCTTCTTCTCAATCAATACACATATAATTGATCCTAGCAAATGGTTGCTTGTAGAGAGGGATGATGGTTACCGGAGTCTTAAAGAAAGTGATCCAGTGGAATACTTTGTTGGCGTTCGGCGGAAATGGGCACATCGGTGTTTAGAATCAGACTGTTTGGTTCGTGACCTAGTTACTCTTGGTGTTAGGGTACCTAATCGTGAATCATTAGGGATTTATCAAGACAACTTGATTGATCAAAGTTGGCCTGCATTTAAATGTAACATTGAAGTAGTTATGGATATCATAAGAGGGAAAAACAACCAAATGTTGTTGCATAGAAGTCGTCACTATATGCTTCAGCTAGCTCGAGATACAGTTCGTGCAAGTGGGAGAGAGATCTCAGAATAGGGGGAACGTTGTCTTATACAAAATCTAAATTATGCAACTGATGAGTACGTGTCTAAGATAGAAACGGAGTCAGAATATGTTTCAGAAGATGACGATTCAGAAGATGACGAATATTTAAATGTTAAACTACATATTTATGTTATATTATATTGTTTACTATTGTCCATTACTTTGTTATTATTGTTATTGTTGTAAGAAGCGTGACTTTAATATTATCAAGGAAATTCAAGATAAAGTTACTTACCTTTATGAAATTACAAAGTTAAACTAATTGAAACTTAGGAAAATGATGAAACACACAAATAAATATGATTCATAGAGATAAATAACAATAAACATATTACATTTTAAATATAAATACTTAATCTGCACATTCTGGACATCTTACACTGCGCCTAGTATGTCCTTCTTGCTTACGACGACTGCACGTCATCGTCGTCCTGGGACTGTCCATCGCAGTTCGAATTCTAACTGATTGCCTCTTATCACCTCTTTTATTCTTTACCTTCATCAAAGCTTTATCAGCTACTAACGTCTCATACTATTTCCAATGTCTGGGCAATACATAATTTCAATACTAGGTAGGTTCCAAAGGAAAGATAATTGGTTCTCATAAGTTCTGCAACTGTGAGGAGTAATGGTAAGGCCTTATCCACTCCTTCCAGTTTATGTTGTTTTCCATACAACCTGCCACAACATGCAAAGAGGGTAAACGGTGGCACGTCCATTTACCACAGGTGCAACTACGTTTACCAGTATCTACATTCTGTTTGTTACCACTTTTCCGCACTGATTTAACATGATATCAGTGTGTCATCACTTGATAGATCCCTATCTGACGACTATAGGTCTCAACCTTATGTGCAGTAGCATTCTCCAAAATTTTTGTTGACATTGTCTTCATCCTCGCACATAACTCTTGATCCTTTTGTAGGCTTTTCTCGACAATGTTCCTTTGTGTGTTCACTATCTTCACAGTCCTGTAGAAGATATACTCCATCATCGCCGTCACTGGAAGGAAACGAGCCATTCTAATGTTACCATTAAAACCTTCCATTATATTAGTGGTACTTTGCCCATATCGTGCTCCACTGGTGTCGTGACACAAGATCCACAATTCTACAGGAATGTTCTGAAGGTATTGTAATGCGTGAAGAGATATCTGCCCAATTCTTTTCATGTAAGCATCATGTTTCCTAAATTACGTGGTTACCCCAGCTAACCACATCAACTCTCCACCGGGGTACTGTGAGGAAAAGTTACTTCTCATGTGGAACAAGCAGAACCAATGCACGACATGCGGTTGCGTAAATCCATTCATCATGTCCCTCATTGCTGCAAGAATACTTGGTGTACGATCTGATATTATGCACACACCCTGTCTTTCCTTGCAAACATGTTTATAGAGCAGCTTCAAAAACTAAGACCAGTTCTCATATGTCTCCCCCTCAACCAAGGGATAACAAATGGGATATTGGTGATTGTTGTAATCAACTCCCATGGCAATAAGGAGTTTTCCCTTGTACCTCCCCTTTAAAAACGTTCCATCTATTGAAATTACGGGACGTGCATGCTGCCAACCATCCTTCATTACTTTCAAACACCAAAATATTCTGTTGTATACAGAAGTGTGCTGGACTATTTCATGAGGGACAACAACAATTTTAACTACACAACCTGGATTAGCATGTACCAAAGCTGTCAAGAACATATGGAGAGTAGAATATGTCATGCTGCATTTACCATAGACCTCCTCAATTGATGCATGTTTGCCCCTTCATGCTCTTAGGTAACTAACACGATGGTGGTATTCATCGTTTACCATGGTCATAACAGTCATGATTGGCAAATTTGGCCTCTCCATCACCTGTTACATGATTTAATAAGATCAAATCAACACAACTAGTATGTCTATACTCAAAGATTAATGAATATTGGTAATTTATAAAACTTACATGGGGTTTCACAAGTCTTGAAATTAATTTTGCTGAGATTCTGTGGTGATCTTACAACGGCTCGTTGTTAACGTATGTGTGCATTTTTCTCACCTTTGTGATTTCTCACAGTCCATGCTTCTTCATCAAAGCAACTCGCAACTCGCAACTTCCAAGAACAGTGGTCACTCAATTCACACTCTGTAATGAACTGAGTACGATTACTCCTCAAAACTTTATAGTTCTTGTCACTGTTGATGTGAACCTCTCTTACTGCTACAACTAACGTATCCTTGTCACAGAATAATGTTCCCACCGAGAATAATGCATTTCGAGGATAAAAAACAGTCAACATTTCACTCGGATTCGTCACTATAATTGGTGTATACTCCTCATTCTCAAAGAAGGCTGTCATTGGAACATGGGGTCCTGTAATTGGAACATGAGGTCGTGCCATTGGAACATGGGGTCCTGCCATTGGAACATGGTCTTCTTGCTTAATACCCCTCAAATTCAGTCCCAAATCGACCCCATTGTCTGAGTCATCTTCACTGTCATCTTCTAAAAAATCCTCACCACTTGAGCTATATTGCTCATATTCTTCATTTTCATTGATGAGGGCCAAATTTCTACCAGTCATCGATGTAAATGGATCGCGTGGGGGGAGACAAGATCACACCAACATTGTGTCCATAAGAATGTCCAGCTTAATCTTATTTGTAGTAAACACATTCCTGCTTGAACCACCACTATACTCCTCAAATGGATGATTACTTGAACCACCACCATATTCCTCAAATGCATGACTATTAGAACCGCCAATATACGGCTCACTATTACCTCCCCCATTAAAATAATAATCTGACCAACCCGCCATACCATAATCTGGCAACCGACTCCACTCATACATTGTGTGGGTTGGCTAGGCTGTGTGTAACCGCCCTGATCATATGAAAACATATCTTCTTGTACTATTTGTTCAGCATTCACAAATAGAGATACATCACCCATCCCCACTTCATATGCCTAGGAACACTCAGCATCCTCCTCACATCATCATCGCAATTAACGCCAGCAATGTAATATCCACATACTACATTACCAAGACCTAATTGAGGATATTTAAACATCATCTTCACATTCCAATATGAACTACTAATCTGCATTAATCGATACACAATCTCCTTCATCTCATCAGAAGAGGTTCCTCATTTAATATATTACATTTTTTTGGGATCTATAGAATATCTTATATTCTCATCCCGTCTAATTATTTCATCGCCCCAGAAAAAATTTACATTCACCAGATCTTCCATTATCCTATATTTTTAATTATTTAATAACAAACATATATTAATAAATAACTAACAAATTATCAAAAAAAAAAATTCTTGTAACTAAACATATATTAATAAATCTTTAACAAATTACTAATAGAAAACTAACAAATTATATTACTACCAATTTATATCACTAACAAATCTGTTCACATCAAAGTTTGTCTAATTATTTAATGTACACATTTTCATCTCAAAATTAGTCTAATTATGGACTATTTATATATAACATGTCAATTAGCAGAGCAATACGTATAGAAATGATAATGCAGATATAGCACAAAGACACAAATGGCAGAAAACCATTAAAAAGTATCGAATATAAATTATAAATTGTTTTATAAAATTAAACAAATAATATGCAAGATATAAAAAAATTAAAGACATAAAATGTACCTTATTAAATTTACAGATGTGAGGAAATGAAATGAAATGAATTGGTGTATAATTTGACCGTTTGGGGTTCTTTAAACTTAAAATAAGTTACTTATTTTATTTTTATTTTTTACATTTTTTCATATTTTTTTAAATATAAATATTTATTTTAGAATTTTAAAATTAAATATTATTTTCAAAATAAAAAATAAGTTACTTATTTTCAGAAAAAGTACATAAATACCTATTTTTTCCCGAAAATAAGTGCGGCCAAACAGCCCCAATATAGGCAGAGGTGTCTTGAAATGTGTTGATGGGAGATAAGATAAGGTTCACTGCTGCATATGACGTACACTAAAGGAGAGAAATTTTAAAATTCAATTAACTGTTTGCCATCTCAAAATTTGTACATAATATGACAAGAATTTTACATAGTCAACACTGTTCGCCATGTGTTGTGGCGAACACAACTTCTACAATCTTTGTAGTGTTCGCCGTGTGCTATGACATACATGTTTAGATTTTTTATTTTCAATATAATCAACATATCCAATTATGTTCGCCATTTTTGGTAATTAGCTATACTATCACTGAAATATTTTGAACTCCTACACCATTTTGAGATATTAACTTGGTCTCCAGGGATGAAACCAAGCCGACGTTGGTCTATCAAATTGATTAGTGGAAGACAGATTTATCATAACAAAGTATAGTCTTAATTCAACCTTTTTCCGTGATCTTCCAAAAAAATTACTATCCAAGCGAATTTCAAAACCAATTTGATGTCGTGGTATTTTGAAATTTCTCCAAGAAGTGTGAGGTAATTGCATACATGTAAACTTTGTAAAGTCCTTATACATGTAGGCAGAGAAAAACACGGCTCGGAAAATGCAGAAGAAATATAGATATATGGTCAACATAATTTTTTTTAACCTAATTTCAAATGTTAATTTAAATTAAATTAGCTCTTAAATCTAAATAAATAAGCTGATGAATAGTAATATATAACACAATTATTAACTTAATATTAATATAAATATTATTTATGTATTTAAAATTTATTTATTTTGAGTTTTTTATACTTGAGCTTGAAGTTCATTATTTTTTTATACTTAAAATTAACAATGTGAATATTAAAAACTACTGAACACAGCTTTAAGCACATAAAAAAAACATTAAAGCACAAGTATACTATAGAACTTAAAAAAAAATAAATTCAAAACAAACACAAATTACGAGGAATATAATAATATTTTAGGACACAAAATAAAATTATAAAAAATAAGAACATAAAAAATATTATAAAGTCTGGAATAGAATTGAAAAGCACAAATAATTTTACAAAACTTAAAAGAAATAAAATAATATAATTTTTTTAAATTATATGATAAATAAAATAGAATACAATTTTTTATTCAATGAGAAAAATATTGAAGTTACAAATTGAACTTTTTCTTATGAATTGCAAAAAATATAAAATATATTAGAAAAATTAACAAGTGCAGAAAAAATAATTAAAGAACATATAAAAATAATGATACAAAAACTATAAAATATAAAAAAATGCACACAATGAAATTACAAATTAAAACACGTACTTATGTTTTTTTTTTAAAACTATTTATAAACTTAAGAGCTAAATGTGGGACGTGTTTTTAATCCTAACAAAAGAAATAAGTTAGGATCCTCAGTGTTGCACAATAGGATAGACAAGATATCTTATTCATTTATTTTTTTAAATCTATAAAGGATAACAAAAAATTACTTAGATACTTTTTTAATGAGTTATCCATAACCAGTGTCTTTCTTATATAGAGTCCATGAGATGAGAAGAGAACCCTTTGATTCTTTGATTGTAATACATAATCCTATAAATAATTTAAAAATTAACAATATTTATAAATCATAAAATAAAGAATTTGATTCTAATGTAAAATATTAATCATATATAATCCTCACAAAAAAATTATAATAAAACTTAAAAAGTAAGCGAAAAAATTGATATCAATTTGGTTCTATAGAATTGTTTTGGACGAGTCAATTCTACTATAAGATATGTTTAAATTATTTTTAATTATTATGAGTGATTTTAAATATTTTTTCAGAGAAAAAAATCATATAAATTCATTTTTAATTTATTTATATTTGATGAATAGTGAGAGAAATATATGTATTTTATGTAGAAAAGTGGTTCTTTCTTAAATTTTATATAAGAATTTATTTGTAGAATGATACTCTCTCTCTCTCTCTCTCTCTATATATATATATAATAGATATATTTTGAATTCTTTTGTGTTTTTATTTTTAAAATTATTATTATTAGATTTAGATATTGTTATTAATAATAATGAAAATCTTGATTTTTATTAGTATTTTTGATATAATCACTTTAATATTTATTATATATAGAATATAATAGAACTAATTGGATGTATTAGAATTCATACTATCTACAAATATCTATATATCTATCTATATGTCTATATATATTATATATAAAGGAGAATCCTTAAGCATTCTCAAATCGCTTGAAACTATTTTTTAAATTTTTCTAGAATTTATGTATTAAAAATTTAATTATATAAATTTTTATTTACCTTCTAATAATAGTTTAATTACTACTTACCTTCTAATTAGAGGTCTTATAAGAGAATACTAAACTTACTCTAATTAAAAGTCTAATAAAATTAATATTTTTCTTCTAATTATTAAAATATTTATATAAATTACTATTTGTAATTTTCATATAAGAATCTAATTAGTACTTACCTTCTAGTTAGGATTTTAGTTATTATTTACATTTTAATCACGAGTGTAATCAATAAATATTAACTTATTTTAATTGTAATTCTTATAAAAGTAATTTAGAAAAAAAACTTTTTACAGAATTAAAATATATTAAATACAAGTTGACTTTTTTGTAATAAAAATATTTTTAAAATATTTTTAAAAAAATTACAAACAAACGGCAGAGGGGCCTAATATGTTAATATAACACCAACAAGTAATATGTTCATATAACTTAAAGGCCGTTTGGTAGGTATTTGAAATGCCTCAAAAGTAAAATATGATAAAGTTGTTTGGTTGACTAAAATCATGGATAATAGATTTATTCAGAAAGTACAAATACATACATATAGGAAGTCACTTACACATCTCACCTTGGTAATTTACAATTCGTGTATCATACAAAATCTAGCTGATAAATAGAAAATAAAATCAATCAAAATGATATAAGGGAAATAACTATCCAGAAAGTACAAAATTATCAACTAAACAAATTTATTACATTTCTCATGTGTTTTCATAGAAAGAAAGTAGAACTTCCTATAGTAGAACAATGAAAAAATGGCTAATTCATGGCAAAAATGTTTTAAAATAGAAAGAAGTGTGTTAAATGTTAAAATTTAATAATCTATATTATGAATTTTTGGACAATTAATTTTTTTATATAAATTACTATTTGTCTTCTAATAAGAGTCTAATTATTATTTGTCACGTATTTTATAAGGAAATATTAACTTATCTTTTAATTACTATTTCAATTACTACTTAACTTCTGATTATTAGTGTAATTATTAAATATTAACATATATTAATTGTAAGTGTTATAAAATTATACTTTACCAAATATAAGTTGACTTGTTATCTAATAAAAATAATTTTATGAGAGAATAAAAAAAATGATAGAACGACCGAAGACATGTGTTTAACAAAAAAGCGGTTCAATAAGTAAAACCGTTATAATTGTTAAAATTTAATACTCATATATTAGTACTTACCTCCTAATTAGTATTTCAATTATTACTTATCTTCTAATTAGAAATTTAATTATTAAATATTAAAATATTTTAATTGTATGTTTAATAAAAGTAAAATAATTTTAATTGTATGTTTAATAAAAGTAAAATAATTGTATGTTTATGTTTAGAAGTCTAAGTTAACTTATTTTCTAATAAAAATAATTTTATGAAAGATAAAGAAATACTCATGACGAGAAAAATAACTTAGCGAAAAATATGTTTGACGAGAAAATGGCTTAGTAAGGAAAAATGTGATAATTGTTAGAATTTAATACTCATGATTTTTATTTATAAATGATAAAATTTGTTTTGTATATTTTCGATGTAGAATATACGTGAGATCTAAATAAACAATAATAAAACGACTCATTCACCAAAGAAATGTTTAAAAAGAGAACGACTCAATTAGAAAAAATATTTTAAATGTTAAAAATTAATAATCGATATTATTATTTTTAAATAGTAAGTTCACTTGAATTTTGAGTAATATCAACAATGATTATATATATAATAGGATTTAAGATAATTCAGTTTATTTTTATTTTTTATTGGGGTGGACAATCAAATTAAAAACGAAATAAAGAATATGTGAGAAACATATTTAATTTCCAGGCAGTAATATTTAAATATTTTACATTTTTATATATAAAAAATGATTAAATATTTATTTAACAATCAATTTAAAAAATATTATTTTGAATAATTTATATATTATTATAAGAGTAAAATGTATGTTCTTAAAGTATGTTTATAATTATTTAATTGATAATTTTTTCCTAAATTATGAAATTAATTCCATGTAATTTTTAATAAATTTAGTAAAATATTATCAAAGACCGCAGCGCAGCTTAGTCGTGTACTATATATATAAAATAAAATGCAAATGTAGATTTTCAATTCGATAGGCATGTTAAAAAAATATTTTATTATATAAAAAGTTCATACTTTGTCTTCCAGTTAATTCTGAAATACTTTTATCCCAAGGCTTATAGACACATATTCTATACATTTTATAATTGTATTGGTTAATATCAAACTTACAAGTATGATGTACAGTTACAGTGTTATTTACTGCAAAGTTTTTTTTTTTTTTTGAACTGTACTGCAAAGATTTTTCTTCACGCACCGGCATATTTCATACATTAAGATAACGTTGATGGGACTGTCATGTCCTAGTATTTTCCAACCTACCACAAACTGCTGGGCCAAACACATGTTTGGATATTTCTCGGCAACTTCAAAATCAAAACAGTGAAGGTCCATATATATATGCATGTAAGTGGTCATATATTTGTGTACATAAATATTCACTTCGGAGGAACTTGAGATAAATTATGGCCTCCTTTTCAATGAGAATTATATTTTCAATCCTGTTGATCATCTTCATCTCGCACCTGGTTTTATCTCACGCAGGTTCGATTTATTCTATAGCTACCGGTTTTTATATACACAAATATACGAATATTTGGTAGCACTAAATCATTGTTTAATTAGTACTTTTATTTAACTGAGTCTTGGGGTTGTAAATATCGAAAATAGTAATTGTTTAAGTGGGATTTTGTATTGTATTGGCAGATGAAAAGAGGAAAATGTTAGAATCTACTGAACCCTCAATGGAACCTAAACCTCCCCGTCAGGTGCACAGTTTCAAAGCCACGACCAAGAGGGCACCCCTTCCTTCCCCTCCTCCTCCACACGTTGGCCCGACCCCTGGCAATTAGAAAAGCAATCTCATTTCCCTTGAGCCAATACTGTCAGCTACTGCTGCACTGCATGACATACAGATGTATTCTCCAGATTCTCTGTCGGGACTGGTTATTAGACACTAATAAATATCTTAAAGTTATATATATAAATTGTCATATCTTACATATATGCTGGGGTCGATTAATAGATTATTGTTTTTGTTAGTTAAGATGAATGTTGCAGAAGTGATGAGCGGATTGTATCCATTGAGCAAATATAGGTTCGATCAAGATTTTTACTAATATTTCTTTACTTGAAAAATTCTAGTGTACTTTCCCTTATTCCTGGAACAAATCTTGAAATAAAAACTTTTCTTTTTTCAATTCAAATTTATTTTCATTCCATTTTTAGATAAAACAGCTCTGAGATATGCAGAAATCTTTGACTATTTAAGCACACTTTATCTTTTGCTTGAATTCTCTCAAGTTGCAGTAGTAAACTTAACAGACTATATAGTAATGTCAAAATCATTACTTGTATTTTCACTATCTAATCTACTATTTGAAACAGACTACCAACTTCATTAAAACTTTACTGTCAACTTTAGCTTCTCTGTGGTGACAGTATCTTCGGCACCAAATACTTTGTTGTCAAGCTAGATAGTTCATGAAACACACTGTCTCTAAAACTGCTGTCAACTATCCCTGCCAATGTTGATGTCAATTATCCCATCAAAGTTTCTGTCAGTAAAACTTGTTTTCCTCAATTCTTCATTCTCCGCCAAGTTTACTGTCAATGGAATAGTTGTTGTCAGTAATACTTGTTGTCTTCAATTCTTCATTTTCCGTCATGTTTACTATCAAAGGAATAGTTGTTGTCGTCTGTTCCAATTTTGCTGTCACTTGAAATATACTGTCATAGGCTTTGAGTACTTGAAATGTTGCTGTCTGATTTTTGAATCATGTTGTGCTTGAATACTTAGTGAACTTCTAATACATGACTCGTTTTAATTCTTTTTTACAAGACAGTATCTTTCAAATGTATTGTCACCTAAATAATGCTTGTTAAATGTATTGTCTATAAGTGACTACTAACTATACTATCTGTTCATATGACAGTTTGTTTTACTTAGCTTATTAACCTTAAATTAAGTACATTAGTTGATTACAGCACAATCCCTAACAATCTCCCCCAATTTGTTTTTATGTAAAATAAAGACAAATTATGAAAAAAGACATATCAAAGAATTTCGATTGTAAACTATTAATGTTTCAATCTTTCAAAACTAATTTTGTTGTGTATTTAATGTGATAATATCAAGTTAGTTTAATTTTTTTAAAATGGCTTTATGAATAAAAATTAAATATAAAGTGAAATAATTAACATTGTCTTGAATAATGTTTTACCTACCATAATTGGAAACGCTCTCATGAGAGGATAGAAGCGTAAACGAGCAGAGTGGAGGCGAGTTTTGTCCGATCCAAACCGAGTTTTATTATTTTTATAAATGAATCAAGTCGATCCTAATTTTCTAATCGAACAGAAAGTAATGTTTAAGATCAGCTCGATAATAAATGAGCCGAACACAATTTTGTTCACGAACAAATTAAGTCGAGTTAAACTCGAGCCAAATACGAGTCGAGCTGTTTGCTAATAGTCCATATGATTTTACTCAACTAAACTCACATTATAGTCTTACAACTAAATTGTATAGAAAAAGATAAGAGATAACTCAACTTCTTTAATTAGCGTTACAAATATAATTTTATCTTATTAAGTTGCATTGTTAAGTTTATTATTAATCATTAAATTATAGATATCATATCATGTGGAATTTTAATAATTTTTTCACATCAATTTATAAAATGTATAAATTTATATATACTTCTTTTCTGATTTCTAATATATATATTATTAACTCCATCTTTACTTAAGATGAAAATTTTAAAATCATATTATGTGACATGAAAATATAAATTGTATTTAAATTTGAAAAATATAATAATAAGAATAATGAATTAAATTTAAGTTTTATTTTAAGATATTTGAGTTATATATTTAAAATAAAATAAAATATATACATATTATCCGAATTGAGCCGAGTTAAACGAGATTTGAACTAAACGAGTCGAGTTTGAGTGAAACCATAAAACTTGGCTCATTTATCTAACCGGCCATATTTTTATATTTAAGTCTGTATTGTGTAAAAAAATAAACTGAATTGATCTCAAATTAAATGTGTTGAATTCGAGTTTTGTTCCAGAAAGATGTATCTCATTACAATTTATTTACATAAAAATATTATTAAAAAAAGTGAACTGAAATATGTATCTATTTGACTAACACCTTGCTCCCGAATTTTAAAAAGGGAGGAAGCAAGTGAAAGGTAAGTAAAGTAGTTTTACTTTCACTCTTATTTGTGCTCCTTGAGTTTTTAATAAAGAAGAAAACAAATAAAAGTAAAGGTACTTTCACTCCAAAACTTTCACTTGTTCCTCAGTTTTTAAAACTCTAACCGATCGTTTGGTTCAGGAGCTGGTATGAGTTTGGTATAAGTTAGGGTGGTACGGGGATACAATTTCATTATTGATATCATGTGTTTGGTTTAGTATTGGAATGAAATTATTTAATATAAAGTATTATTGAATTAATAGTTAAATAAATTTACTTTTTTATATAAATAATTTTTTATTATTAGTAATACTTTATTGTATATATTATTATTATTATTTGATTATTAATAATGGACTTAATTGCACTTTAATGGCCTGAACTATAATATTTTTACAGAAAAATTGCTAAATAATAAAAATTGACAGTTTGATGGCCAAACTATTTATTTTTTAGCATTTGAATGCATTTCGTTAAATTTTTTTAACGGACGTTAGTGAATTATAATTAATTGCACTTTGATAGCCTGAGTTATAATTTTTTTTTAAAAATGACTCAATTATAAAAATTACCAATTTGTTGGTCAATTATTTATTTTTTAATAGTTGATTATATTATAATTTTGTATTCATACTTTATTTTATAGTTTATATAATTTTAATTATCATACTTCTTAAATTGTAAATCATATTAATATAAATTTATAAAATAAAAATATTTATGAGATTGATTCGGTAATTTATATAAAATTGGAAAGGAAAATATATTTCTAAAAATAGTGATATTTTATAAAATAAAATATAATAATGTATTTACAGCTACGCTCTTTTTGATTTATAAGTTGTGTTAATTTTTTTTTATAATCTCAAGTATTGATTAAACAATGCTCAGACTCGTTGAATTCATTTTTTAAATAATAATAATGATAAGACCGCTCTTTTTGATTTATAAGTTGTGTTAAATTTTTTTATAATCTCAAGTATTGATTAAATAATGTCCAGACTCATCGAATTCAATTTTTAAATAAAAATAATGATAATAAGATAAAGGTAGTGAAATATATTGGATGTAATCAATTATTAATCAATTATAAATAATTAGCCAATAAATTGGTAATTTTTTATAATTGAGTAAATTTTCTGTAAAAAAATTACAATTATAACCATCAAAGTGCAATTAAGTATAATTTCACTAACGTCCATTAAAAAATTGACGGAATACAATCAAGTGTTAAAAAATAAATAGTTTGACCATCAAATTGACAAGTTTTATAATTGAGCCGTTTTTCTATAAAAACATTACAGTTCAAGGCATCAAAATGTAATTAAGTCTTAATAATATTAGTTATCAATAAAAAATAATAATATTAAAATTGATACACATGCTCGTACGATGAGAGTTTGAAATTTAAAAAAATATGAAATGTTTTTATCCCATCTAAACCCGTACCTGCAGAAACTCCCGAAGCAAACAGTTTTTAAAACTCGGTAAGCATCGACCATGGGACTTGGGGGAAAAGAAAGCCAAAACCCTTGAACCCAGAAAAGTGTTGAATAGCAGCAGCAACTAGAACCCTAAATCTCTATGTATATATATTGGCAGTGCTGGTTATATATTATTATTGATTGATGTTGTTGTTGTTGGGAATAATTCAAAACTAAACACAACAAACAATTAACAAGAACAGGCAGATTAAACCAATTAACAAAACAAAACAAAGCACGAAAGTCGAAACAAGATATATAAATCAGTAACTGCAAAGACAAGAGAAAAGATAGAAAACTTAGCTCTAACAGAAGCTTTATGCATACACTGATAGAACCAATAGCACTGCTGAGTCGCCAAGCCTTGCAAGAAGTCTTGACTGTTCTTGAAGAGATTATTGCCCCACTACGCTGTGTTGGGTTGCAGCAATATCACTTCCAGGATAAAACAGCACAGAGTACTTCGTCCACAGATACGTAGCACTCAACAGCGACTAGCACCTCAGTTCGCCCAAAAAACCTATGCACTTTATATATGCGAGGTAGGAGAAAGAGGCACACCTCAATTTGCCCGACAACCTATGCAATTTATTTTTTAACTATGCAAGGTACAAACAAGAGGCACACAAGCTAGAGGCACACATTTGCCCGACAACCTATGCAATTTATTTTTTAATTATGCAAGGTACAAGCAAGAGGAACACAAGCTAGATGCTCTCCTCAATTAGATGCGCACGCCTCAATATATAGGCATCTTGAGTTGCTCTTCTCTTATTCTACTCGATGTGGGATATAGAGTTTTTCAAAGAAATAAAGTTTTACAAAGAAGTGGGTTTTATTAGTTACTTATATTATTAAGATTAAGTAATATTAATATTGTAATATATATTTAGAGTCTGATTATTGAAATAATCCTTACTCAATATATTTAATATTAATATTAAATAATCAATATAAATAAATCAAATAAACTTGCAATTAAAAGATATATAGTATTCAATAGCATCATGTGACATCAGCATTCCACTTACACAAGTAGTTGTAAACAATACTAACACAAGATGCTATATAAACTTAATATCTTTCTTTTACAAATTCAATGTGGGACAAACCCACATAACCCATTTCAAGCAAGTAACTTCAACTCAATTTCTTTATGGATTCCACTAAGAAAATGTCTTAGATCCAAACATGAAAGTTTAAGTCCTCATTGCAAGGAACAACCTCCAACAGTTAGTTTACGGAAATTACATCAAGAACATATATAAAATATGTCTTAAACTTTCCATTTTCTAACAATCCCCCACAAATCCATACAGAAATGCATATCAGGTTCTACTCATGACTTGTTTTTCAGAGTTGGTACCCGTCAAGGTTTGAACCCTCCTAAGTCCTCTACTTCGATGGCTACCGGATATAGATGGAATGTTTCACCTTGAATCTTTATCCGTTTGGTGTAACCACACTCCATAGACGACGACAAGTCAAAGGCTATGGTGCTAATCTACGGCTTTGAGACGTTAATGGTCATGTCTCGATCCTGTTCGTCGAATGCTTCGAGGAATAACCCTATCCTCTAATTGCGACCACACAATTACATTCGCTTAGCTGGGCATCTCTAAAGATGTACTGCCAACATCTCGTCTCACGACTTGACCCCATTCAGAGTTCTTAAAACTCTTGCTAACTAGCAGTTACAGTACCTCTTGAGGTTTACAGGGGAAAGACTCAGATACGTGAGTATCTGTATATATGTAGTAGAGGTACTACCGAATCACCCTCACAACTTGTTATTACCACATTGAATACACTTCGAGGGATCTCCTCTCAGGTGTATTGGGTTCCCGCTGTTGATGACTCAATTTGGGTTATCAGTCCCATCCCCAACCTCGACTTAAGGACAACAGCATGCTCAAGTCCCTTAGTCAAAGGATCAGCCAGGTTATCTTGAGTTCCAATAAACTCAATAGCAATGATCCTGTCAGACACCAAACCCCTTATAGACTCGAGTCTAACTTGGACGTGTCTCTTGGTTTTCACATTATACTTCTTACTGTTTATTTTGTCGATAGTTGTACGACTATCACAATGAACAGCAAGAGCTGGAAGCGGTTGACTTACTACAGGTATCATAGACATAAGTCCATGCAACCATTCAGCCTCCGTCCCCGTGGCATCTAATGCACACAACTCAGCCTCAAATGTAGACCGAGTTACAATAGTCTGTCTAGCAGACTTTCAGGATATAGCTCCACCCGCAAGGGTAAATACGTATCCAGTCACTCCATTGGAACCAGATTTCTTAGCTATCCAACTTGCATCACTATATCCCTCTAGCACTCCAGGAAACCTCCTGTAATGCAAACCAAGGTAGATGGTGCCTTTTAGATATCTAAGCACTCTATCAAGAGCATCCCAATGAGTCTTGTTTGGACAGCTTGTATATCTAGCTAACTTAGACACAGAAAAAGAAATATCTGGTCTAGTACCATTAACAAGATATTGCAAACTCCCAATAATCTGAGAATATCTTAACTGAGACACAGGAACTCCTGACTTATTCTTGACAAGTGCAACTTTTGAATCATATGGTGTGCTCGCGATTCTACAATTTGAATAACCATACTTCTCAAGTATAGATTTCTCTATATAATGAGATTGTGACAAGGTTATTCCATCAGCTGACTGAGTCAGCTTGATACCAAGAATCACGTTAGCTTCACCCATATCTTTCATTTCAAAATGCATTTTCAAGACACTTTTTGTCTCGTTAATAATCTCAATATTGGTTCCAAACAACAGTATGTCATCCACATACAGGCACAAAATCACTTTATCATTTCCTTTAACTTTATAGTAGACACACTTGTCACTTTCATTAACTAAAAAATTCGAAGTCAAAACAGTTTCATCAAACTTTTTGTGCCAGTCTCTAGGAGCTTGTTTCAAGCCATAGATGGACTTGACTAATTTACATACTTTCCTTTCATTACCAGAAGCAACAAATCCCTCAGGCTGATCCATATAAATCTCTTCTTCAAGATCACCAGAAGAAAAGCTGTCTTTACATCCATTTGATGGATGATAAGACCATGTACGGAAGCCAATGCTATAAGCATTCGAATTGTTGTCATTCTTGCAACAGGAGAGTATGTGTCAAAGTAGTCAATGCCTTCCATTTGCCTAAAACCCTTAGCTACCAGCCTAGCCTTATACTTATCTATTGAGCCATCCGGGTTCATTTTTCTTTTGAAGATCCATTTACATCCTATAGTAGTACACCCTGAAGGGAGATCAACCAACTCCTATGTTCCGTTAGAAACAATAGAGTCAATCTCACTCTTCATAGCGCCTTTCCAGTGCCTTGACTCCGAAGAGTCCATGGCCTGCCGGAAAGTCAAAGGTTCGCCCTCGACATTGTAAGTGATAAAATCACTTCCAAAATCCTTGACTACCTTTGCACGCTTACTCCTTCTAGGTTCCTCTACTTCGTTAGGAGTAGAGCTACTAGCAGGATCCACCCCCACATTTGTCATCCTTTCCACATGATCAGGAATGGAACTCGATGTGCGAGTGAGATCATCATCAGAAATACCCTGAGGTATACCAGTCTTCATAGGGAATACATTCTCAAAGAATGTTGCATCACGAAACTCAACTATAGCGTTTGCTACTATCCCATCTATGTCAGATTTTAACACTAAAAATCTCATAGCGGTAGTGGTTTCAATATAGCCCAGAAAGATGCAATCAATAGTTTTCGGCCCCAGTTTCTTTCTCTTGTGTTCAGGGACAAGTACTTTTGCAAGGCAGCCCCACACACGAAGATACTTTAAACTAGCCTTTCTGCCTTTCCATAATTCATAAGGTGTCTTGTCCATATGTTTCAGAGGGACTCTGTTCAGAATATGGCAAGCCGTATTCAGAGCCTCTCCCCACATGTACTTAGGCAACCCAGAATTAATTAGCATACTGTTAATCATATCTTTAAATGTTCTGTTCTTTCGTTCTGCCACCCCATTAGACCCAGGAGTGTATGGTGGAGTTACCTCATGAACTATACCATTGTTTTTGCAAAATTCATTAAATGAGGTACCCGTATACTCTCCACCTCTATCAGATCTCAACCGTTTAAGTACTTTACCAGTTTGCGTTTCAGCTTCATTTTTATACATAATGAATTTATCAAGTGCTTCATCTTTATGTTTAATCAAATAAACATGACAATATCTACTACAATCATCTATAAAGGTAATGAAATATCTTTTATTATCCTTAGTCAAAATACCACTAAATTCACATATGTCTGTGTGAACTAATTCTAACACTTCTGAATCCCTAACAACATTATGAAAGGGTTTCCTAGTCAGTTTAGCAGTCACACATACTTGACATTTAGATTTCTTTTCAATGGCATACTTTGGAATCAGCTCTAAATTCATCATATTCTTTAGAGCACCAAAATTTAGATGACCAAGACGTGAGTGCCATAAATCGGAAGATTCAACATAATTCACAGAAGGAATAACATTTTTATTAATAAAACTGCCCAAAACAGGCTCCACATTTATTAAAAATAATCCATCAGACAAGTAACCTTTGCCAAAAAATAAACCAGTACGCGTAATAACTACTTTATTACACTTTAAAGAAATTTCGAAACCATTTTTAACTAAACAACTCCCACTTATAATGTTTCTACGAATGTCAGGAACATGATGCACTCTAGTAAGGGATAGAACACGCCCAGAAGCAAACTTCAGGTCCACGTTTCCTATTCCAAGTACTTGAGCAGCACTAGCATTCCCCATCGTCACTGTCATGCCTTGAACCTGTTGATAAGATACAAACAGAGTAATATCAGTACAAATATGTACATTAGCTCTAGTATCAATCAACCATTCATTTGACAGATAAGTGGAAAGTAGTATAGGGTTGTAGGTAACATACCCGTCATTGGTTTCAGAAGCTATAGCCTCACCAACAACCATGTTAACTACTGGCACACCAGTGGTTTCAAGCACAGTATTAGCTTGTGCTACCACATTAGGTTTCTTCGCTTTCTTTGTTGGACACTCCTTGTTCCAGTGACCAACCTGTCCACAAGACCAACATGGTTTGTTTGCCTTTGGTTTCTTAGCCTTGTTCTTGTCCTTTTTAGGCTTGTTATTCTCCTTTTTAGTGACAGACTTTCTTTTCTGTCCAACAGTCACTACGTTCACCTTCGAACTCCCATGTTCAGCAGGCATCACATGTCCCTGTTTGGACTTGTGTTGCTCCTGCACAGAAATGTCTAACATCAAGTTAGTCCAGGTGATCTCTCCTTTCTGTCTTTTCAGGGAGAGAGCAAACTCTTCCCAAGACTTCAGGAGCTTTTCAATCACCGACATAACCTGAACTTCTCAGGAAGGTCCATTCCAGACTCCTTCAAAGCATGTACCAACATCTCAAATTCATGCACCTGCTCAGTCATGGATTTATTATCCACCAGCTTGAAATCAAGGAACCTTGCCACACTATACTTTTCCAGACCCTGAGAGTCAGTATTGTGGGTTTGGTCTAGCTTCTCCCATAAGAGTTTAGCAGTGAAGGCATCCGATGAATAAACATCGAATAGAGTGTTCGCTAAGGCTGCCAAAATAGCAGCCCTTGCCACTCCATCCTTTTCAGCCCACAAAGCATAAACCTTAACAGAGTCAGCCTGCTCTTGATTCACAACAGGGGGATCATACTGCACCACCGGCCATAGACCCTTAACCGTTAACCACAACTTCATCTTTTTCTGCCAACGAGAAAAGCCAGCACCACCGCTGAACTTATCAGGCATACCAGACAGATCAATCGGTTGTGGGAAACGGTACGTAGCCCAATCAATGGCAGCAGTAGTAACCCTAGACTCAGAACCAGTAGCAACAACAACAGGAGTTTCTGTTTCGTTAACCATCTTGTTAATTAACAATATATAACACTAATAATCTCTTCAAGATTGTTGGGAATAATTCAAAACTAAACACAACAATGGGGCAGTTATATAAACAATTAACAAGAACATGCAGATTAAACCAATTAACAAAACAAAACAAAGCACGAAGGTCGAAACAAGATATATAAATCAGTAACTGCAAAGACAAGAGAAAAGATAGAAAACTTAGCTCTAACAGAAGCTTTATGCATACACTGATAGAACCAATAGCACTGCTGAGTCGCCAAGCCTTGCAAGAAGTCTTGACTGTTCTTGAAGAGATTATTGCCCCACTACGCTGTGTTGGGTTGCAGCAATATCACTTCCAGGATAAAACAGCACAGAGTACTTCGTCCACAGATACGTAGCACTCAACAGCGACTAGCACCTCAGTTCGCCCAAAAAACCTATGCACTTTATATATGCGAGGTAGGAGAAAGAGGCACACCTCAATTTGCCCGACAACCTATGCAATTTATTTTTTAACTATGCAAGGTACAAGCAAGAGGCACACAAGCTAGAGGCACACATTTGCCCGACAACCTATGCAATTTATTTTTTAATTATGCAAGGTACAAGCAAGAGGCACACAAGCTAGATGCTCTCCTCAATTAGATGCGCACGCCTCAATATATAGGCATCTTGAGTTGCTCTTCTCTTATTCTACTCGATGTGGGATATAGAGTTTTTCAAAGAAATAAAGTTTTACAAAGAAGTGGGTTTTATTAGTTACTTATATTATTCAGATTAAGTAATATTAATATTGTAATATATATTTAGAGTCTGATTATTGAAATAATCCTTACTCAATATATTTAATATTAATATTAAATAATCAATATAAATAAATCAAATAAACTTGCAATTAAAAGATATATAGTATTCAATAGCATCATGTGACATCAGCATTCCACTTACACAAGTAGTTGTAAACAATACTAACACAAGATGCTATATAAACTTAATATCTTTCTTTTACAAATTCAATGTGGGACAAACCCACATAATCCATTTCAAGCAAGTAACTTCAACTCAATTTCTTTATGGATTCCACTAAGAAAATGTCTTAGATCCAAACATGAAAGTTTAAGTCCTCATTGCAAGGAACAACCTCCAACAGTTAGTTTACGGAAATTACATCAAGAACATATATAAAATATGTCTTAAACTTTCCATTTTCTAACAGTTGTTGTTGTAGCAAGCGTATTTCAAGTGTGCGTATGAGTGCTTTGACAAGACCAGAACTCAAGAAGACATAGGAAGGTGCACTGAAAATTGCAGTGCTCCTGTTGTTGCTGCTCAGCGACTCGTGGAAGACGAGATGGCCAAGTTTCAGGTTTCCTTGTTGGAAACGTATATGGGCCTTGAAAAAATAATAATTCTTTGTATAACACAAACACACCTGTATATATTAATAATAATATAAGCAACAACTGTTTATACAAACAACAAGGCTTCAGCCTTCTTTTTCTTACAGGAGCTTCGGCTCTTTTCTCTCTACAATTTCCTCTCTCTGCTGAGTTTTTTCACTCTGTGTATTATATATTACAAACTAGCTGCATGCCTTATTTATAGGCTTCAAATAGAACACTTGCATCATTACTTACGTATAGTAACATTTATTTGCAGCCTACCATCTTTGAACATCTACCCTAATATATGTTTGTACATATGCTGTCAAATCTTCAAAATTGCAGACTTCAAAACCCAGCCTACCTTATTTCCAGGATTTCATTTAGAAACATCTTGCTGCTTTTAATACCTCTTCTAGTCATCATCTTTGACTTGCAATGTTGTCTAGCTGCTGCCTGCTTCTTCTTCATTTCCCCATGTACGTACAACTACCTTTGTCAACATATGTAATACTTTATAATTATTTGCATACTCCAGCTAATACACCTGCTGAATTTTTATTTCTTCTAGCTAGTATTTAATTTCCATAAGATGCTGCAGCCTTTGTTGACCGAAGAGTTTGAATTCTAACACTCCCCCTCAAACTCAACTTTGCATTCCAAGCTTCTCTTTCATTTTATTAAATACTTCCGGCTTTAATGGCTTCGTGAAAATATCTGTTAAGTTGTCTTCGGTTTTGCAGTGCACCAGTTCCACAATTTTGTCGTTCACCTGTTCTCGAATAAAATGATATTTAATGTTGATGTGCTTGCTTCGACTGTGTGACACTGGATTTTTCGCAAGTGAGATAGCAGATTTATTATCCACATAAATTCTAACCGGGTCATCCTTGGCAAGATTTAACTCGCCCTATATGTAGCCTAGCCACATAGCTTGACATGCACATGCTGCTGCTGCGATGTATTCTGCCTCACATGTTGAGAGAGCAACTGTTTGTTGCTTTTTCGATGACCACGAAAATATTGCCGAACAGATATGAAAAACATATCCTGAGGTGCTTTTCCCGTCATCCAAGTCACCACCATAATCACTGTCTGAGTAGCCAACTAATTTTGAATCTTGAGAATGTGTATAAAATAATCCATGATCAAGCGTACCTTTAATGTATCTCAAAATTCGTTTAGCTGCCATGAAATGATCTTGCTTCGGCTTTTCCATGTACATACTAACCAGTCCAACAACATACATAATATCTGGACGAGTGAAAGTTAGGTACCTCAGGCTTCCAACCAAACTTTTGAACAATGTCGGATTTACCGACTCCCTCGTTGAATCAACTCTGAGCTTTATGCTTGCTTCTGCTGGCGTGCTCACCGGCTTGCATTCTTCCATTCTGAACTTCTTTAAAATCTGCTCCGCATATTTTTTCTGGGACATAAATATTCCATCTTTGCTTTGCTTCACTTCAACTCCAAGAAAGTACGACATTTGACCAATATCTGTCATCTCAAATTCATTAGTCATAACTTTCTTGAATTCATCAAACATACCAGGGTTGTTGCCGGTAAAGATCATGTCGTCCACGTATAAGCACACGATCATAATATCTCCTTCTGAATTTGTTTTTGTGTAGAGTGCATGCTCGTACGGACTCTTCACAAAACCATATTTCTGAAAGTATTCATCAACCCTTGTGTTCCATGCTCGCGGAGCTTGCTTCAAACCATACAAGGCTTTCTTCAGTCTGTAGACTTTATTTTCCTGGACTTTCTGAACATATCCGGGAGGCTGCTCAATATGTTCTTCTTCGAGATAACCATTCAGGAATGCTGACTTTACATCCATCTGATAAATCTTCCACTGATTCTGAGCTGCAATAGCTGTAAGAAGTCTGATGGTATCAACTCTTGCAACTGGAGCGAACACCTCATCATAGTCAATCCCGTATCTCTGCTTGTAGCCTTTAGCCACTAGCCTCGCCTTGTACTTTTCCACTTTACCATCCTGATTGGTCTTTGTCTTGTAAACCCATTTGACACCAATAGCTTTGTGTCCTTCTGGAAGATCTGTGAGCTCCCAAGTATCATTCTTCTTGATTGCACCAATTTCTTCATCCATGGCTTTGTTCCATTTACTTTCTTCAGAAGCTTCTTCAAATGTCACTGGATCACATTCAGCCATCAAACAAAATAATGAATAATCAAAGGTTGTTTGTACCGGACTTGTTGCTTCATAAATATTATCCAAACTCCGCATTTTCCTTGGTGCTCCCCCTGAACTATTACTGCTACTACTGCTACCTGAACTCGATGGTGTCGAGGCAGGAGTTTGCTGATTTGGACTTTGTAGAGGAGTTGGATCATCATCTCTACCATCTTCTATGTTGGAGTCATCACCATCATCATCATCATTGTCATCATTAAAAAATAAACCAGCAACTTTTCTTTCATCCTTGCTCCATCTCCAGTAATCTGATTCATCGAACTCAACATCTCGAGAAATGATTAACTTCTTCGTGAGAGGATTATAGAGTCTGTACGCCTTGCTCTTTTTATCATATCGTGTAAAAATACATTTTTCACCTCTATCATCCAACTTCTTTCTTTTCTGATCAGGAACATGGGCATATGCAATACACCCAAAAATTCTGAGATGTCCAACTGATGGTTTGCTACCACTCCATGCTTCATTTGGAGTTTTATTTCTAACACTTTTTGTTGGACAGCGATTTAGCAAATAAACTGCACATAGAACGGCTTCAGCCCAGAAATCCCTCGGCATATGCTTTGCTTTCACCATGCTCCTTGCCATGTCTAGAATGGTGCGATTCTTTCTTTCCGCAACGCCATTTTGTTGAGGAGTGTATGCCGTTGTCAGCTGGTGATTGATTCCATGTGCTCTACAAAAACTTTTGAATAAGTTTGAAGTATACTCGCCTCCTCTGTCTGACCTGAGTACCTTCAAATAATAACCACTTTGTTTCTCTGCCATTGCTTTGAACTCCTTGAATTTATCAAGAGCCTCCGATTTTTCTTTTAGAATATATACCCAACTTTTCCTGCTAAAATCATCAATAAATGTTAGGTAATACCTGTTTCCTCCAAGTGATGCAATATCAAATGGACCAGCTATATCTGTGTGTACAATCTCCAATGGCCTTCTAGCTCTCCATGATTTTCCAACAGGAAAACTTTGTCTATGTTGCTTCCCCTTGACACATGCTTCACACAAATTTTCTGGTTCGTTGATTTCTGGCAAACCGTCCACCATTTTTGTCTTTGACAATAATTTCAAGCCAGAAAATCCAAGATGACCAAATCTTAAATGCCATAACCACGAGTCATTTTTAATGACCGACTTTAAGCACTTATGCACCTTCGTCTGCATATCAAGTGTGAACAGGCGATTCTTGGACATCTCCACATCTGCGATTAATTCTCGAACCTGATTTCTGATGATGAGAGAATTATCCTCCATCTGTATATTGTACCCTTTCTCCACAAGTTGGCCAAGACTGATGATATTATTTTTCAAAGCAGGTATATAATAAACATCATTTATGTACCTTTTCTCACCAATCTTTGACACAATCGCAATTGTACCTTTCCCTTTGACAGGAATTTTTGACGAGTCACCAAAAGTAACTTCTCCGCTGACGGTCTCATCTATCTCCGTAAATAAATCTTTGTGTCCAGTCATGTGATTGCTGGCCCCTGAGTCAAGATACCAAACATTCTTCTTGCTTTCCTCGTCTCCTTTATAAGTGAGGAACATAGCAGTGCCTACATCTTTATCTTCTTTTGCTGCTGTAAAATAACTTCTTTCTTCAACCTTTGGTGCTCTACACTCATAACTGAAGTGACCAAATTTATTACAATTATAACATTGAAATTGAGACTTGTCACCTCGTTGTTGAAAATTGCCTCTTCCTCGGCCTCTGAAATTTTGACTACGACCAGATGGCTGATAGCCTTCACTTCTCTGGCCTCTATTGAACGGTTGTCTTCCTCGTCCTCGTCCTCCTCGGTAGCCACCTCTATAGCCACCTCTGCCACGTGAAAAATTGCTACTGCCTAAGCTTTCACCGATGGACACTTTGCTCTGCAACGCTTTTTCCAAATGGCTCGTATCATCATATTGATTCATCCGGGACTCGTGGGCTTGAAGAGAACCTACGAGTTCATCAATTGAAATTTTGGATAAATCTTTTGACTCCTCAATTGATGTAACAACATAATCAAATTTTCGTGTTAACGAACGTAGAAGCTTTTCCATCACCCGAACATCATCGAGACTTTCGCCGTTCCTTTTCATTTCATTTGTCACCGTTTTCAAACGCGTAACAAATTCTTCAATATTTTCTGAACTTTTCATTTTCAAATTTTCGAACTCGCCGCGTAGTACCTGGAGCCGCACCTTTTTAACTTTTTCGACACCTTGGAATGATTTCTGCAAAATCCCCCATGCGTCTTTTGCTGTTTTGGCTTCAGAAATTTTTTCAAAGGTTGATTCGTCAACACCTTGAAAAATAGTAAACAACGCCTTTTTATCTTTTTTCCGGGACTCCTTTAACACCGTCTTCTCGGCATTCGGAAGAGCTGCTTCTGCGGTAGCATCTTCGGGCTCGTTTTATCCACTTTCAACAATATCCCAGTTATCGTAGGAACCGAGTAACACCTTCATTTGAATACTCCAATTTCCATAATTTGTAGTCGTTAATTTTGGAATTTGGGGCTGCATCATATTCGCCATTTTTTTCCGAACAGAACCTTAGCTCGGATACCACTTGTTGGAAACGTATATGGGCCTTGAACAAATAATAATTCTTTGTATAACACAAACACACCTGTATATATTAATAATAATATAAGCAACAACTGTTTATACAAACAACAAGGCTTCAGCCTTCTTTTTCTTACAAGAGCTTCGGCTCTTTTCTTTATACAATTTCCTCTCTCTGCTGAGTTTTTTCACTCTGTGTATTATATATTACAAACTAGCTGCATGCCTTATTTATAGGCTTCAAATAGAACACTTGCATCATTACTTACGTATAGTAACATTTATTTGCAGCCTACCATCTTTGAACATCTACCCTAATATATGTTTGTACATATGCTGTCAAATCTTCAAAATTGCAGACTTCAAAACCCAGCCTACCTTATTTCCAGGATTTCATTTAGAAACATCTTGCTGCTTTTAATACCTCTTCTAGCCATCATCTTTGACTTGCAATGTTGTCTAGTTGCTGCCTGCTTCTTCTTCATTTCCCCATGTACGTACAACTACCTTTGTCAACATATGTAATACTTTATAATTATTTGCATACTCCAGCTAATACACCTGCTGAATTTTTATTTCTTCTAGCTAGTATTTAATTTCCATAAGATGTTGCAGCCTTTGTTGACCGAAGAGTTTGAATTCTAACATTCCTTTCCTTTTTATATTTTTCTCTTCCTGTTCTATCTATATTCACAAATATCAGCTGCTGTTCGATAACGTATTTGTATTCTGTATATATTTTCATATCTGTGTACAAATAAATTTTAAGGATATCATGAGACATAAACCTTGAAATTTATTTTACGTACAAGTATAAGAATGCTTTTGAATTCAAGCAAGCAAGTTTCTAAAAGGTATATGATTTTAATTTACTTTTCAGCTCTGTTTTCGGCTGCTATATTTAGCCCATATTCGACTTGAGCATTTCTTCCTTCAGATAGGCCCATGAATCTTTTTATCAGAATCCTAGAGCCCAAGGATATGTCGTTATTTCTATAAATTAAGCTTCGAATCAGATACTGAAAGTTGTAATACTTGCAAATTTTGGGCTTCTTGTTTCCTACGATAAAGCATTAAACTTTGTCAAAATTAAATAGGATTAGATAATTATATCCTCTATAATTATCTTTCCTCATCGGTTGTCTAGACACCTGTATAAAGATTTTTAAGAAAGGTCAAAATTCCAATACTTGGCAACTACATAAAAGTTATAATTTTTTATTATTTAAAGCATTATAGGGATTAAAAGAGGTCAAGGGCTCAATATAAATGACAAAATAGCATAATAATAATTATATAGTTTTAAGAGAGGTAAAGAGTTCAATACTTAGCAACCACAAACAATATATATTTTTTTATTACCAAGTAAGTTTGACTGTCCCATGTTGTAGTTGAAAACTACATTTTTTTCATTATTATAATAAATTATCTACAAATTATTAGGTAAAAAGAATATGATTTAGTAAATATAAAAAAAATCGTACAATTATAATGTCTGAATTTGTATAAATTATGAAATAATTGTGGTTATAACTTATAAGCATGTTATAGATAAATTTGTATACAGGGGGTGTTTGAGAGAACTTTTTTCCAGAATAAGTCAACTTATTTTAAGACAAAGTTAGAGATTCCTAACTTTTTTCTGAAAAAAGTTAACTTTTTTTTGCAACTTATAGAATCTCAAATATACATTAAATACTTGTATAAAAAACATTTATCAAAATATGAAATTTTTACCAGAAAATAAGTCCAAAAGGACTTATTTTAAGGCAGGCCAAATAGGCCGATAGTATTGTATCAGACACACATGTGTTTATGCTGGTGTGAAATATATTAATATTTTTACCTGTACCATAGTCCTATATGTATTACCTTGAAAATAGTTTCTCTTTCATGATTGGTCGATTGAAATAGAAATTAACTTCTGTGACTATAATAAGAATATTTTTTACATGCTTGCACTTTTTTTGATCTTGTAATGATTTCTGGTGAGAGAAGCATATGATAGAATCAAGAAAAGGATTATTTCTGTGCCCAAATTAATTTAATAGATGTTCATGTTTTTTTGCTAGATACTTATATTTATTAACTGTTTAACATTCTTCATATATAATCTGTAAATCCAAATGATAAATACTAAACAAAGGCCATACCTTGGTGGACTTATTTGATGCTAGATAAGCAGCAGACACTACTACATTTGTTCTGTCGAGTAGGAAATAAAAAAATATCTGCCAGTCGAAACCGTGTTTATATTATTTCATAAAGTTGAAATTTTTAGTGTTAGTTATTGAACAGTTATTCAAATTAGTGGTGCACACATTTGATCTCATACAGCCTCCCAAAAGTTTCAGCGTTGTTCCAAGTTTATAAAACTTTCCAAGGTTATGCTCTGTCATGATTGTGCACCACCTTATATGTCTTAGATACGGAATGATTTTGGACTTCTGTTTTTCACCCCTTCTCGAACCATGAGACCTTTCCACCTAAACATGTGCCATTTGTATTATTGTTGTTTTTCCATTCTTTACCTATTTATTATGACCCTCCATCTTAAGAAACTAATATAATTCTTGACACCCTCCTATAGTTAATATTAGATGGCACCCTGAACAAATATTATGGAAGAAATGCTATATAATAGTGTCAATTTAAGTTTTCAAGAATAGTTTTAGTTCGCAAGTTCAAGGGTTCAGTTGATACTAGTTCCTGTTCGACTCAAGTTCCAATCTGATTGTTCGGGACTATACATCCTTCACGTAGCTGTTAAATAATTATCTATATGATCTCAATCTTCTTTATAAAAATTTAAATATTTGTTTTATTATCTTGACCATTTCTAAAAGATGATCACCTAGAACAACTATTTAGTTCATCTAAAGTTATAATTGTCATTTTAGGTCACCTTCTATACATAGTTGCTGTGCCAAGTAGAAGTAACCTTACTTTTGACAGTGATTTATGTTTAAATCATAGTTTCCACATGTAATAAAAAGTTAAAAACTTATTGGAACAATGTGTTAATTTGATGTGTTTTGATTATATATAACAACATGCTGATTTGTTATTTATTACTGTAACAGCTTGCTGATTTGCTATTTGTTATTGTAACAACTTGCTATGTTACTAGTTTTACTCTATACAGCTTACCATTATATGATTGACTCACTTGATATATCCTACATATATATGAGTTTGCTATGTATAAGTATATTATCAGGTAACTTGGTTGAGTATGTGAAAAGACAGTTTCAGGAAAGGGTTCGTAACAGCCTGCTAAGATCAGTCGCAGAACTATATCAGCAAGCTGACACTGTTCCGCCCAGAAGCTATTCAAAATCAATTTCGATAATGGATATTCATCGAAGATGCTTGGAGATATCAGAGATTGGTTAGGATTTAATTATGTAAAGACTCTATTATATAATATATAGTTTATATAATTAATAGAGCTCAAAAAGGATTTTCAAATACATTCCTTATTTACTCAAATTTGATTCTCCTTACCATATATTTCTAAAACATATTTATATCAATCTTTTCCATATCAAAATCTTTCCATAACAACTCAAATTTGTTTTGATTTTTTTTAGCTGTTGGAAATTGATATTACCTTTCAAAATTGATTTGTTAGAAGATTTAAACTATTTCAAATTTCAAATTTCAAATCTTCTAATTACCTAGCTGTTGGAGAATATTTTATGCTAATCAAATCTTTTCTTATTGCATAATATTCTTAGACCCGTTGTATGCTTTTCTTATATATATTCACTTGTAATCTTTATTGGAAGTAACCAATCGATATACAACGTAAAAAGTTTTGAGATCTGAATATACTCGTTTCCTCTCTTCTCCCTCAAAATACTTTTGGTTTTATAAACTCTGAGCTTTATTGTTATATACACGTATATTGTATATAAGAGTTTATAGTTTGGGTTGTAACACGCTTATTCTTTCTTTGTAATCAAAGTTGTATTATTAGTTGCTGAAGTAGTGGCAAGGGATCTAGGTGATCAGGAATATATTGCTCTAGGGAACTCTTTGTATTAGAGAACAGGTTGTTCGGGAACTAAGAAATTCAAGGGAGTGGTTTGCTCGAGGAATTCAGAGTTCAAGAGGAACAAGCTTGTTAGAGGATCTTGGGGTTCAAGAGGGCTGATTATTCAAGGGGAAACATAGTGTTTCAGCAAGTCGTGTTCAACAACTGGGTTAAAGGGAGATATATTATTGTATCGTGTAATTGATATTTTTATTGATCAATAATATATTCTCCTACCGGGTTGGTAAGGGACCAGGACGTAGACCATTAGTGGATAGGAGTCGAACCTGGCTAAAATCGATTGTGTTCTTTATTATTTTCAGTATTTACATTCTGCACTGCATCATAACAGCATGCTATTATACTCTGTAATCTGGAATCAGCAAGCTGACAGTTTCAGCAGCAGACTGTTTTGTTTGTAACAGTCAATATAAGTTGGTAAAAGTTAAAATTGGCCTTAGTTAGTCATATACATCTATTCACCCCCCCTCTAGGTGTGCATTCACATAATGATTTGCTGCTGTTGGATGATCATAATCAGCTAATTGTAGTAATTAATAGAGGCACAATAGTGCCTGGCTAACTTGCATTACATCTGCACACATTACTTTCACGTGGTTTTACCCTTCCTTGAGGTGTTTCCACATCAAATTGTTGTGTTCTTTACTTTCATGCTTGTTATATGTTTGATTAACGTTAATCTATATATCTATAGCAGATGATATCCTAACAATCTATTTAGCTTTTGAAGTTAATTAAATTTAACTGGAAGATTATGTTGTTTACTTTTCCTCAGTCCTGCCACTTCCCACTGAAAATTCTATTTGTTCATTCAGTTAAAAGAAATTTTAATTTTACTTGATATTAACATATAGAACACATATTAGCTTAATGTAGGAAGGCTTTGTTGACCCAAGGAATCAAGGATAGTAGTTGATCTTATCTACTTTTAGGAAATTCATTCCTTAAAAAGTAGATAGATTTCTTTATTTGAATGTTGAAACAATCAGAATGAGAAAATGTGTATTTCTAATTATGTACTCGCTGAATCTCATAAACAGTGTTGTTAAAGGCGCGATTAATTGCGCGATTAATGGCGCTTCGCGATTAGGCGCAAGGTGTGCGATTCGAAATTAAGCGATTTAGCGCGATTCTGAAATCGTCCAAAAAGCGCTCAAAAGGCGCTACTAAATGTAAAAAGGCGTTGATAACAAAAAAGACGATAATACCCTTAAAAAAAGGGGTAAGGGGAGAAAATCTTAAAGTGTTTCATAAGACCCAGTCTCATCTAAACATCACAGCCTCCATCTAAACGTAAGTCTTTCTCAGTATATATACAAAGATATATACGTATATTTGCAGATTTCTCTTCTCAATTTTCTTCTTTGTCTCTCTTAATCTCTCTTTATCTCTGTCTCTGTCTCTTCTCAATTTTCTTCTCTGTCTCTCTTAATCTCTCTTCATCTCTTTTGATTCTTCTCTGATAATGACTCGCACTCCTGATATCGGATGGAAGTATGGAACTCTAGTAGAGAATGATAAAAACAGAGTTCTATGTTCATTCTGCAAGAATATTTATAAAGGTGGAATTTGTCGATTCAAGAAGCACCTTGCTGGTGGATATAGTCGAGATGCAATACCTTGTGATAAGGTACCATCCCCTGTTAGAGATGAAATCAAAGAGTTTATGGGAAAGAAAAAGGAATTGAAGAGTACGAAAAATATGGAGTATGTAAACATCAAGGATCAAGAATCTGAAGATGCAGTGAGTACACAATTCAGTCAATTCAATTCAAGTTTTGCAAGAAATCAAAAACGACACAGCAGAGGATCTATTGATTCTTTTTTTATGCCTAATCCAGAAGCTACATCAAAGAAAAGGAACCGGTCTCGAGTGAAGATTCAAAGAAAGTAATGGAACACTTTCAAAATCAAGCTTGTAAGATGTTCGCAAGGTGGATGTACGATGCAAGAATATCGTTCAATACCGTTAATTATGAGAGCTTTGGTCCGACGATTGAAGCTATTGGGCAACATGGCCTAGGAATGAAACCACCTACCTACCACGAGGTTAGAGTCCCTTTGCTTAATAATGAGGTTGAAGAAACAAATAAGATCGTAGAAGAGCACAAAAAAGAATGGGAGAAAGTTGGATGTTCAATTATGTGTGATGGCTGGAAAGACAAAAGAGAAAGAATCCTAATTAATTTTCTGGTAAATTCTCCAAAAGGGAGTATTTTTCTTGAATCAATTGATGCTTCAGATTATTAAAAAACAGGTGAAAAGATGCTTGAGTTGATAGAGAATTGTGTTAAATCTGTTGGAGAAAGTAGAGTTATACAAGTTGTCACCGATAGTGCTGCAAATAATGTAAATGCTGGAAAACTTCTAATGCGAATGTATCCACATATATATTGGACACCATGTGCAGTGCATTGTATTGATCTAATGTTAGAGGACATGTAAGATCAGAAAACTAAAAGATACTTGCTCAAGTGCCATGGCTTTGTGTGGATTCATCTATGCTAATTCTAATATTTTAATCCCGTTCAATATATACAAAGTATACAAGTATTATTCAATAATCAAGATAGATTATTTCCAAATAAAACTTTAGTCATTCTAGTGGTTTATTTAACTCCACTTAAACTGTGAACATTTATTATATTATATATAGACACTGACAATCTAATCTTTTGATATCCCATTTGATACTAGATTATCCACAATATATAACATATAAATAATGTTAAAATATGCATTCAAGATTCTCAATAAAAAGGACAATGTCATACACTTCAAATGAATAGTTCAATATACTCCCTAACATATAGTACATCCATTGAATTATTATAATCAACTGATAATAAAAGGAATTCTAGATCAACTGCTACTAACCGATTTATCAGTTGATTAACAACAACTTCAACTGATAAATGGTTCCCTAATCAATGGATATTTATATGACTCATATCCATCGATTAGTTATATATTTTTACATCAAATTTATGATTCTAAGTAAAATGTTATCATCATAATACATGATTCCTAACAATCCTAATAAGGCAAAAGAAATGAAGCAATAATAGATTTGAAAATTTAAAGATCTAAAGCTAGAATTCAAAAAATCAGAAAATTCTTTGAATAGTACTTCTAAATTACACTCGCTAAATTTTCTGTACTTTATAGATTTATGATTCTATTTGTAATGCACAATACTTTGGGTGTTTTGTTATCATTAGCCCGATTTATGCCCATTACTCTAAGAGACATAAATAGGGAGAGATTGTAAGGAATCACAATTTTTGATGATAACATAACACTTAGAAATATGAATTTATATTTTATCATTGTAACTAATCAATGGATATGTGTTTTATAAATATCCATTAATTAGGAAACCAATTATCAGTTGATATTGTTTTCCAACTGATAATCTGGATAAATAATTGTTTTATCCGTAACAAATAGTCTAAGTTAAATATTCATTGATGAACAAATGAGTCAATGGATATCTGTATGAGTCAACTGATATTAGTGAAGGGTTTCGAGGCACAAACGCAGCGGAATAAACGCGGAAAATAAATCAAAATAGCGAAACCCTCCGCAGGATCCATGCGAAAATAAAAGATTTAATTCGGAGATAAAGAATAAATACTTTTAGAAGCTTTAACAGTTCATTAATGGAAGATTAATGGAGGTTCAAAACTTGTTTAATCACCACGTATCCCGCTCTCGCGATCTAAGCTCTACGGTATCTACACGAACACTTATCATGAAGGATTGATGTGTACTAGCACCCGAAAACTGCTTCTCTCTCTCTATCTTCCTATTTTCTCAAAACGACTAGGGTTTTAGTAAAAATATGTTTCACTTATTAAATCAGCCTATAAAGAGATTATATATAGAGAGAGGAATAAGTTTTCTAATTATAATTAATACTAATCCAAAATTCTAAATTATTTAATTAAGTCTCACTTAATTAATTAATTATTAATTTTGGAATTAGTTTAAATAATTTATTTATTCTATTTATATAATTAATTAAGTCATACTTAATTAATATCATAAATAAAATAAATTACTTATTTAATTTAAATTCACAATTTAAATTATTTCTCCTTCAAGCGTTCTTTGTGTGTGACCCTGTAGGTTATTATTACGTTGACAACAATTTTAATCTCTAATTAAAATTGTAAACAATATGGAGCATCTAGTAATACATCATTGCTACCCAAGTAATAATAATAAATCGGTGATTCGATTAAGTCTTTCGTGAATAATGTTCCATGTAATATAATCCCTTTAATCTTGATATTATAGATTAAACTCAAGGCATGTCTCGTGTCATCCTCTTCATAATTTAATCTTTATTTTCTTGATCGATGAGTAGACTATTAAAATCAAATCAACATTTGAGCACGGCCGTGCATTTCATAATTTCACTCAAACAAGAGGCCAATAATATCATTCTTAAAATTAGGAGGATTAAATCTCATCTAGATCATTCATATTTCTCATACGATTCATAATATACCCAATGTCCACTTTTATCATCACCCGGTCAAAGGTAACTTTTAATGTAATCAAAGTATATTAATTCTCGTATAGAAATATAATGATTTCAGGTCTAAGGATCATTACACCATTATCACAGTGAGAATTACTTATGACACTTATTTAACATGTAGAATCTCACGACGGGTCATTCCAGTGCCATGCATTGAGACATGTACTTATGTTCTTGACTTTAGTATCACCATATCTATGACCAATGAGATGCAGTCATCTGTCAAAAAACATACTAGTCTTTGTGCATTATTATTGTCCTTAAATAATAATACTCGACTAGAGAATTTTAGGAATACGATACTATTCATATAATCTCATTTTTAAGTAACATACTTAAAGATATATAATACGTATCAAAATTCCAAGGACATTTATTATGCTTTCAATTTATTATGCAGTAAATAAAACATAATAAATAAATAATAATCAATAAAACATAATCCTTAATAATAAATATTTTCCTTAAAATGTAAAAAATATTGTCTCAAGAGCACAATTACTAACAATTAGTTCATCATCTGATGTGTAATATAAGCTATTTAATTATAAATATTAAAAGACAAATTTATTTACAAGTGAAGGGTGATCAACAGATGATGACTCAATGGATGTCATGAAATAAAGACTCAATTGATATGAAGATTAGTCAATGGATGTGAAGATCCATTGATGGATATATCGATTGATAACCAATTATCAATCGGGATGTGAAGATCAGTCGAAGGATACAAGACATTATCAGTTGATAAGCTTAACAATTAAATATCAATTGATAGTGACTTAATAATGTAAAAAGGACAGAAGATAGTGATCTTTACAGACTATTGGGAAGACAATCAAATTTGTCTTGACTGTGAAATCTCTTGGAAGACAAAAGTATGACCATCTCGAGGAAATATGAAGACAAATCAATTTTCTCATTTGCACAATGCAAAAAGAATAACAATGTTAAGCAATTTTCTAGTTTTGGACATTTCTGTTTTATCTGTTGACTAGAAAAATTGAAAATACTTGTAATATATAAACAAGTGTAATAACACAAATGTTAGTAGCCTTTTTATCAGAATTCTTGTAGAACTTGTGCTCAGATCTAGATAGAAAATCTGTAAAAAGCGTAGGTTCAAAATCAGTGTAAAAGAAGTTGGGTTTTAGACTCATAGAATTTTCAAAAGTATTATATAAACATTAACGGATCTAAACCAGACCACAAGTAATTTGAAAGGATTTATTGTTCTTCACTTTATTTTCTTAGTTTATCTGTTTAATAATTTTCAAAACCAAGTTGTTTGAATACATAATCATTAAAATGTAAATACACAGAAATTTTAAAGAGTTTGTATTCAACTCTCTCTTCTATAAACTCATTGTGGTTAGAGCAAGCTAAAAAATACTTTTTTATTATTTTGATTTTTGACTTTTTGGTGTTAATATATATTTTTCATAATTACTTAAATAATTTGAATAATAATAATAATAATAATAATAAAATAACTTGTAACTATTACATAATTTTTTTAAAATTAAATAGACTATTCAATATTTTTTTTGTTATGTCTTTGACAATTACGATTATAAAAAACAGTCTGGAAAAACAATTAGAATGTACTACCATAGTTCAAATTTATTTAAAATTAAAAGTCAAAATAAATTTAATATCCATATTTTATTAACGAATTTTTGTACATGTATATTTAAATTAGTTACAGTTGTTGCAAGGTGTGTCAATAATTATAAATTATTTCACGTCATATATTACTAGATTTTTGCATAAATAAAATATATTTTAATTGGTTAACCACAATCTCAATCATAACTATTTTTTAATTAGCTAATGTTACTTTCATTAATTTTGTAATTTTATAATTTTGTAATTGACATAAAATTTTATTGGTTTTGAAAACCTTTTTTTTAAGTAATTAAATATAAATTTTTGAGAATAAAGTTTATGTCAGAAAAATTACTTAAGGTACTATTGTTTTTTAGTCGGTGTATCTTTGCAATTGTATATGATTATTTGTAATTAGAACAACACCCTCATGTATTTATAATGATAATTTTTTTAATGTCAATAAAGTTACGTGAGATAATGTCATGAACATTAATCTCTAAATCTTTACAATTAATATTAATTATAAAAACTGTACATGTTAAAAATGTTCAACTTGGGACAAAATTTTCAATAGTAAGTTACAAACTGTGACGAGCCGATTGCCGCTCATTTTAATATTAAAATATTGAACTTATATAAAATACTCTATTTTTCTATGACTAAGCACTTGCTACACATTTAAAAACCCTTCGTAAATTCAGCGTACCAAATGGTTACATCGTAAATTTTTGGTTATAACTCATAAGATCAGATGTAATAGTGTAAGTATATCAATTTTCCAACTAATTTTTGATTTTTGAAGTAATCCATCTGTAGCTATAATTAATTATGAATAGTGCACAAAAATAATAGAGTGAATCGTACATGTGAACGGTATTGATGAATAATTTCCTGAAAAATATCACGTTAATAGTAACTTTTGAATAGTATTTTTTTTATAAAACCCTATTTTTCTTAGTAAATAAGAAATTGTAGTAGTATTAATAATATTATAAATAATAAATTATTTTACATTAATTTTTTTTATATATAAATATATAATAAATTTATTACCAAGCGTGCAGGACTCGTGTGCTATATAATATTTCCCAAAATAAAGCCGTATAAGTACGAAGGTAGGTGCTGCTGTAGACCTCATGAAGCACGAAATTTTGATATGCATCCAAAATTATTAGAACATGCATTAAATCATCACTGGGGCCGGATGTTATTACACAGTAACTTATCATAAATTAATATTTTTAATACATATTTTTATCCCAACATAACATCAATCCAAGGTAATATCAATTGTACATTTTTTATAATCTCGCTTAATTAATAATTTCAATAAATAATTGAAATAAATAAACTTTACCTATCCCGATATTATTAATTTACAGAGGTTTTATTGTACATAACTTCATGTACATGGTCAAGTAACGGAACTCATGCATGCAAAAACATTTCATCTCGTATTGCCAAGTGTAGTTTGGGGTGATGCAATTTATGCCACGCCGAAAGTTCTCTGCCAAATTTGCCCATAGTTTTTGTGCTGTGTTGGCACATTGTTCACAAAGGCCCATGGGTAAAAATGGAATGTAAATAAAACAGGGTATGCAGCTTGCAAGACGGTGTGCATATATAAATACCATACCAGGCATTGCATGTTTCATCACTTCAGAATCTCCAATATCTCTCTAATACACATATAGTTATAAATTATTGTTTTTGAAGAGAGTTGAAGTAGAAATGGCTGTGAAACTGAATGCCCTCAGTCTTGAGTACCCAAAAAGAAACAACTTTACAAAGGTTGCTCCTCCTCAGGTTGGGAGGGTGAGATCAAAGGTGTTCATGGCTTCTACTCTCCATGCTAGCCCACTGTCAGTTCTTTATCTCCTTTCACTCTCTTAACTTTATTTTTTCGAATAAGTTGGCTTATAAATTTACAAATTAATATATTTTTAAAGAAATCTCGGCATGAGCAAAGTCGAACCCGGATTTGGGACGACAAACATATTTAATAACTTTATTTATGTGTGATTACTTGATCTTCCACAAACTTGAACAGATCTATTGCTCTTTTGTTTTTGTTGCGTTTTTTTATTAAATAAATTTATAACCTTAAGTATGTATTTTTAAAAATTTAGTGATTGCGAGAATCCAATTCAGGATCTGCGATGACAGAAATAAACCTTTTTTTGTTGCATTTTATTTAAAATATCTTCAAGTATTGTTTTAGATATAACAAGTTTTTGTTTTGTTTTATTTTTTTACAAATTTTTAATTGTTTAATTGTTAATTTTATGCTTGTATATGTAACATGTTAGTGTTAAACTTTTTTATTGCATGAGCAACGAATTAAAAAGATATCTCAATGTGTTAATACTAAGAGATTATTGTATCTATTTGATAAATAACTTAGCCCTTTGCATGTTTTTTTTTGAAAATAGCCTTTCGTATGTTTAGTACCATTGATTGATGATTAGTTTTTAGAATACGTACTTTTTGTATTTTATTTTCAGTGCTTAGTGTACGGGCCCACATGAAATACAAATATGTTGAAAAATGTATACCGGACCCCAGTTCATTTTCTCTGCTCGCTCTCAAGTTTCTATTAGTACTCTCTATATCTTTGAGTGTGTTTAATATATTTTGGATATGTTAAATGGTGTCCTAGAGTTTGGTATTGAAATACATTGCAGTTTTGGTTGTATTAATTGCACAAAATTAATGTTTTGAAAACAACAATACTTAATAATATAATGGTTTACAGGGTGTTTGATAAGCTGAAGGCTCCAAGGCCTCAAGTGGATGAAATTTTCAATTCTCTGGAAGGTTGGGCCAGGGACAACATCCTTGTGCACCTGAAATCCGTTGAAGATTCATGGCAGCCGCATGACTATCTTCCTGATCCGACATCCGATGGATTCGAAGAACAAGTGAAGGAGATCAGAGAACGGGCCAAGGAGATTCCGGATGAGTACTTTGTTGTTTTGGTTGGAGACATGATCACTGAAGAAGCTCTCCCAACTTACATGTCTATGCTTAACAGATGTGATGGAATTATGGATGAAACTGGCGCTTCACCTACAGCTTGGGCGACGTGGACTAGAGCTTGGACTGCTGAGGAGAACCGCCATGGTGATCTTCTCAACAAGTATCTTTATCTCTCTGGCCGAGTCGATATGAGAATGATTGAGAAGACTATTCAGTATCTTATTGGTTCCGGAATGGTGAGAAATTAAAACTCTCTACTTCAATATTAGTCTTACTTTATAATCTTTTTCCTTGGTCAGAATGTTAACATGTTAAAAGAAATAAATTTAAGAAATTAGGCCTAGCTAGTTCTGTTATATTTATGTTACAGGATACAAAGACAGAAAACAGTCCCTACATGGGTTTCATCTACACATCTTTCCAAGAGAGGGCAACATTCATCTCCCATGCAAACACAGCCAAACTTGCTCAATACTACGGTGACAAGAATCTAGCTCAAGTGTGCGGCAACATTGCTTCTGACGAGAAACGCCATGCCACTGCCTACACCAAAATCGTGGAGAAGCTCGCCGAGATTGACCCTGACACCACCGTGATTGCATTTGCTGAAATGATGAGGAAGAAAATACAAATGCCAGCTCATGCAATGTATGATGGTTCTGATGATATGCTCTTCAAACACTTCACAGCTGTCGCGCAACAAATTGAGGTATACTCAGCATGGGATTACTGTGACATAATTGATTTTCTTGTGGAAAAATGGAGTGTAGAGAAGATGACAGGGCTGTCAGATGAAGGGAGAAAGGCTCAAGAATATGTTTGTGGCTTGGCTGCTAAAATAAGGAGAGTTGAGGAGAAGGTTCAAGGGAAGGAGAAGAAGAAAGTTGTGTTACCTGTCTCTTTCAGCTGGATTTTCAACCGTCAGATCATGATATGATTGAAGATCATGATTCAATGAAGCTTATATCTATATTATGTTATATTTAAATTATACTATGCTATATCCTCTGCTATCCTTGGGTCTTTCTTCTTCTTCTAGTTATGTAAAACTGATAAATTAAATGAATGCTGGATGCAATAATGGTTTGTTTTTTTTTATAATTTTTCTTCCTTGCCTTGGTTTCTCTCGCGAGCACAAGCGTTTCCCTTCCTCTATGTATGATATGAAACATCTGAGCTACAAGAAGAGCAATTTAGCTTTTCACTTTGTCTTGGATGCTCATGAGATGAGATACACAATAAGATGGAGATGGCGAGGCATACTATAATCACATGCAATGTCCATTTTTTGAGTAAGCAGGAGGTTGAGAATGAAATGGGAATAATAGCATGAAATAAACAGATGCTAAGCAGTTTCAGTGCTTCCTGCACACAAAAAAAACAATGAATATGTGAGTTGATACCAAACGAATCTAACCATTAAGGTGCTAAGAGGGCAATGACACAAAACCCCCAGTTATGAAAAGCGTAACGAGTAGCACTAATTTTCAACCAAAGTCCCTCATGTCAAGGTACCACCTCTATTGAATTACGAATGCTCTCCCAAACATACCTCATAGTCAATTTATCACTCACTGTACCTTCTCAGTAAAGTAAATCGAGATATTTGCAGATATTAAAAAAATATTAAAGATTTGTCAAATAAAAGGAGATATTTGCACTGATACTAAGAGATCACAACATATCATGATGAGTTAGCAAATCGTGATAAATCAAGTAAGAATCATTTATTAAGAGAAAGCTGAGCAAACAAATAATCATAAGGATTATTGTAAATAACTGAAAATATCTTTGTATTTAATTTTCCTTTGTAATTGTTCTAGTATAAATAAATGGGTTAGACCTCTTCTATTCATCGATCTTTAGCATTGTATTGTTTTACTTCTTCCGTAGCATAGTTGTTCTTTCTCCCATGTACTCAAAACTTATTCAATAAAATCCAAGTTTCATCTTCAATTACTGGTATGAGTTCCTTTACTTTTATCATGATTGTCTCAATGATGCTGGGCTAAAAACCCTTTGTAAATGGCGGATGTAGTCAGACTAAACAAACATGAATCTCGTGGTGTATGTGTTTAATTGAGATGTATTTATCTTATTAGTTATCTTCAATATCATGTCTATGTGAGTAATTTCATGCGAGCAACACAAGTAGAGTTAGGAGTTCATATAGTTAGGATCCATATGATTTTGAGAATTGATTTATTTGGTAATATTTTTACTAAATAGTTTTTACCACTTTTAAATAATATTTGATTTGGAATCATTGGTTATCTTTATTCCGAATACTTATGTGTTTAATTGTTAGTAAAAATTAATATTTAAATTACACCATGATTTTTATGTATTTAGCTGATGAACCCGTTCTTTAGATTGCTTGATTATTGATATATTTAAGTACTAGTTTAATTTGTTTTATAGATTAAAAACTTAATTCACGTTCTATGTGGTTCGACACGTACTTAGTTTTGTACTCACGTACATTCGTGCATTTGTGGTTTTTATTACTTAAAAATATCTTTTCTCAATAAGTTTTTGGTGCCCCTACCGGGGACCATAGTATTTTAGTTTTTAATTATTTTTATAGTTTTATTATTTTGTTTTAATAAAAGCAGACTTGAAAAAAATGAACCCAATTTTTTTTTACGTTTATTTGGTAACATGAACCTTATTGTTTATTGTGTTAGTGTGTTTAGTTGTAATTAATCATATTTATTTCATAGACAACATTAGGCATTAGTCAGTAATTAGTCAATTTTTATTGTTTTTGTTTTGTTTTATTTAGTTTATTCACTGTAGTTGACTTTGTTTCTGCGATTCTCTATTGATTTTTCTTTCTTAATTGTTCTTTTTGTTTTTATTATTTTTATTTTATTTTTGAATCTTTTAAATGTTAACGTAATTGAAGAAAAAATAGAATAAAAATAATTATTTTTATTATTTTACTTCCTTTATTTTGAATTTTCAAATGCAGGTCCCTAATTTCAGCTTAAGTTGGTTCTTTGCAGAATTAATTATTGTGCTATTTTGGGTATTCTTTTCATCTCCCTAATATAAATAAATAATTATAAATATATTATTTTAATTAATTTAATTAGATAAAAATTATGTGTTGCATCATGCATTTCATGTACACGTAGAGCACATCTTGGTTAGGATTTCTATTTTTGTATTTTTTTTTAAATATAAATTGTGGTGATTGCTGGAGGACCGATGTACGTACCACACTAGTGTAAATCATTTTAAGTGTTTTATTTTGTTATTAACTCTTGGGTGCTATATTTTCATCTAATAAATTTTTAGGATTAAACCACATCACAAGATAATGTGGGGGATTTCATCACCTTTTCCTTAGCCCAAAATCCATTAAATTCATCATCTTGCATATCTCTTTCCTTAAAATTAATTAGATGTTGGCCCTTAGGAACTTCGAGCTCAATTAGGAAGGTACCTAAAAATAAAGTAAATTTTGAATTATTCAAACTTTCAGTTTCTAGGAAAGTGCATCACTTACCTGGCTGATTAAGATTTGTTGACTAAGAAAGGAGTTTAGGCTCTTGGCAATGCTTGCTCCGATCTGGCCAAGTTAGTTCGAATAATTCTTGATTTATAGACTCTTTGGTAGGACCGAAAGTTAGGAGTTGTCTAGATATTTTTAGGGTAACTTAGGATCAGAAATTTTTATTTTTCGCTATTTTTAGTGATTTTTTTATGTGCTAAATTTCTTGCTAATTTAGGAATTTTCCTTGTGTATGCACACTTGAAAAAGAAGTACTAGCAGTTGTTTTATTCACACACCCAATAGTCTTCTAGCTAGTGAAATACTTTTATACACTATCATGGAAGATGCTTTACCTCCTTGTTGTACCACACTGCACCCACTCTTTAATCCCAAACAAACACCTCATAGGTCTCATTTAGATCTTTCTCAAATTTCTATAGCAGCCAATATTGACTCTATTATCGAAGAAGAATTCTTAGAATACGCGATTAATAAGGAACTTGAGAGTTTGTTTAGGGACATTTCGTCAGAAGAAATCTTGAGGAACTAAATGACATTAAAGCAAAGTGGAAAATTCAATGTGATGAGAGTCATCTTGAGCCTAGGATCATTGACAAACCTTTAATTGGAAGGTCTAGTAGGCTTTCACTCTTCCCTCTCGCCTATGAATTTAGTTTCTTAAATGCATATGACACAGATTTATCCATTCTTGTTCGTGACCAAGAAACCCAAGTAAATAATCGATTTCAGCAACACAAGGAAATAATTATTTGGTTTAGGACATCTAACAAGGGATAATGTTTATTTGAGGTTTACAGCCTTGATGTTTGCATTCTAGGCCAAACTTTATATGACTGTTTACGTAACCTAGTACAAGTTCTTGTAAGGTGTAAGCATAAGTTTTGGGTATGACTTCACCGCCTAGTCAAGCGAGGGGTTGGATAGTAGTCAAGGTTTGACATGGGGGAGACGCACAATTGTATACTCTGTTTTATACATTTATTTTCTTCTTCACTTATTTTAAACATGATTTAATAGTAGCCTCCAAGTTTTCTCCTTCACCATGTTGGATGAATGATACACCTCTATCTCTATTGCGTATCTTTTTCTTTTACATTGAGGACAATGTAGATCTTGATATGGGGGAGTTAGTTGTGATTAACTTTAGTACTGTTATTTCTTTATTAAAAAAAATGAAAATATAAAATATAAAAAAATTAGGAAGTTTAGCTAAATTGTATACTCTTACACTTAGATATTATGTTAATTATTTTTCAAAATTATATATATAGTGCCTCGAGACGATTTGAATATTGATCACAAACTTGTGACATGCTTAGATTTTGCCTATAATTCCAAAACGACACACTATTCACAAGATCTTTGTTGGGAAGAAGGGTAAGATAATTTTCGATATGTGAGAGAAATATCACATGTTAGAAAAATGTTGAATCAAGCCTTTAGCTTCAAAAAAATCAATCTTTGTGCAAAAAAAAAAGAAGCACAAGAATAAGTTGACTAGTCTTGTTTTGTGGCCTTTGTTACTTGAGTTATTAAGTCCTTAGGGGTGTCTCAACACCTAATGCCCTAAGACCAACTTTTTTTGGAGTCATTGACCCAAAGCTTGCTACATGAGTAACCTAGAAAACCTAAAAAAACTGACATTGCACAGTCAAACAAAAAAAAGTAGAAGAAGAAGCAAGGGAAAATTGGCCAGAACATTGTTTTGATAGAGATTGAGTCAGTTCAATACTGGTTGAAAAAGAGAAAATGATTTATCCACTTCTAAAACAACATTGATCGATTTCACAAATACACCTTGGAACTCCTAACAACGTCTAAGTAGGGCAAATAGGCTTTCACTAGGAGAAGAGTCTTAACGACATATATTTTTATAAACTTATCGTGTTAGCACCAATAAACATTAAGAAAGAGAGTTGCAAATTGGCTAATGTAGTTTAAAGATTTTATGGGTATATCTTCTGTAAACCCTTAGGAGACAGAACTCCTCTTGTAGAGATTGTCTACGAGTTTAACGGGTTGGTACACCTAAAAGTACCCGTGATGCCTACGGCAGTGAGTATGAGTTATTTTTATTACTCGAAGACTAGTTTGGATATGATATGGGGGAATTTGATAACACATTTTATTAGTATAATATTATTATATAATTGTATATATTTATTAAGTTTATTTTCCCTTTTTATGTTTGGTTTGTGTTTATTTTGATTGTGCAGATATTAAAAATATATTAAAGATTTGTAAAATAAAGGAGATATTTGCACTGATATAAAGAGATCACAACATATCATGATGAGTCGGTGAATCGTGATAAATCAAGCAAGAATCATCTATTAAGAGAAAGTTGAGCAAGAAAATAATCACAAAGTTTATTGTAAATAAATAAAAATATCTTTGTATTTAATTTTCCTTTGTAATTGTTCTAGTATAAATAGATGGGTTAGATCTACACTAGCCACAGGCAAGAGGTTGACCAAATTTTCAGCAACCACTATTTACCTTATATCAACCCCAATTGGATGTCCTATATTTTATATTGTGAGTATGAAGTGGGAGATTGGGGTACCCTATTTAGGAATTTATTCTGTAAAGTCAAAGATGAAAACCCCGGGCTGATCCAATTGACCCCTAAGGAAAAATTGATCATATTGGATTTGGGTCAGGACAAGGGGAAAACCCATTAAAGGAAGCTATTGGAAGATCACTCCCTGAAGGTCTTGGGCCTATCCAGATGCTCTAAAAGTGGTATATATTTCAAAATTTTCATTTTCTTATTTTTTGGTTTTTCTGAATCCAACACTTTTTTATGTCCGTTTTGTAGCGACTGAGAGCATTAATTTTCATCTGGGTGTGGCCGACGAGGAGACCCATAAAATGAGGAAAGCACGCTTTGTTGCGGAGGGCCCCAATCATTCGGGCTTCTTGCATCCCTATGAAGGGGCCCAATTCAATGGCAAAGGCAAGGCCAAATGGGCCCATGAAGAGGATGAGGATCCAGAAACAGCGGCCTTGAAGCCCAGTTGGAGGATTCGTAAGCAGGACACTGTCGTTGGGAATACCTTGACTGGTTGAAGAACTCCATTCCCCCGACGGATAGAGCCAAGATTGTGGTCAAGACTGATTTTGAAGAGCCCAAAACATTAGTGGCGCAAGGAATCGCGGTGGTATGATTATTACTTCCCTTTTTGTCTATTCGTACTTAGGCAATTTTTTATAGTTTTGGGCCTGGCTTCAATGCTTAACATTTGTTTTGTAGGTTAACACAATTTCCAGACTATGGCCAACCAGACCAAAACCTGGAGATTTTCTGAGAGGGCCCAAAGGAAGGCCAAAGTCAAGGATAATGAGAAAGTGGGCATCCTCGAGAAGGAGCATGAGTTGGTAGCTGCTCATTGTGAGCTTCAGGATCTAAAGGCGGGAAAACAAGCCCTAATAACTAAGTACATGGACTCGGATAAATTCTATGCCTTCATGGATAAACATGATGACATGATTTTCCTGGCGACATGTGACCAAGATTGGGGTAAGTGTCTCGATGTCGTTTTGGCTAAGCACCCCGACCTGTTTGGCCTTACAGATTTTCCGTTCTAATTGGAAAGAAGCTGGCCTTAACCTCTCCTACTCAAGGAGGAGATTCTGTTAGTTCATCCAGGCTTGGTGCTAGGGGGATGAGTACGATAAAATCTTCGAGTATACCTCTGAGCATAAGGGCGACGAAGATGAAACCCAAAAGGAGGTAAAAAACGAAGAAGAGAAGAATGATGAAGAGAAGAACGATGATCTCTCTTAGTTCTTTTTTCTTTCATTTCTTTGTACTTTTGTATTCCTTTGTAATCCTCATTTTTAAGTTATGTAACTCAAAACTTTGCTTTATTTTATGGAAAACGTACGTTTTCTTTTTCTTTTTCTTATCTTAGCATATTTTTTGTAAAATATACTTTTCGGGCATAAAAGAATAAACAAACTTAAATATTAATCAAGATGTCAACCAGGCTAACAATAACTTTTTTGAAAAATGCCATGAGGTGGAAAATTAATTCGTATTGATAATGCATTCAAGGCTAAAAGTGGGGTCAACCCTTACATAATAAAAATCCTACTTGGAGTGAAAGGCTCTTACATCCTAGTAGTTTCATCAAACCTTATTTCTACTTAGTTCCTACTAAATATAAGAATCCATAACTGAACACTTTAAGGATAATAAGCCTTCAAATTCGAGGCATGCCAAGTCCTAGGCACTTCAACATTCTCAAGAGTTTCCAGGATGTATGATCCTCCTCCTTTGAATTGTTTGAACCTATAATGTCCTTCCCAATTAGGGGTCATCTTGCCTTTTGAACCTATTCCAGAAGCTTCAGCTTTTCTGAGGACCAAATCCCCTTGTCTGAAGAACCTTTCCTTAACCCTTATGTTGTAGTAGAAAAATGACTTTTTCTGATATTCAACAATCTTTGCATCGGCCATATCTCTGACTTCATCAATCAAGTCCAGGGCAAGCTTCATTCCTTCTTCATTTTCTTTGGGTTGAAAGGCCTCAACTCTCGGGGAGACATGTGTTATTTCAATTGAAACAACTACTTTCGCTCCATAAGCGAGGAGGAAAGGGGTCACATCAGTAGTTACTTTGCATGTTATTCTATATGCCCATAATATGGGTAGAAGTTTATCAACCCAAGTATATCTCGAGCGTTCAACCAAAAATCCCTTCATGTACTTCTTTCAAGGCTTGTTTGGCCTCATCAGACCTAAGGCATTTCAAATATGTAATAACAAAAGACTTCTTGTAATGAATTCCTTTGGGTAAGAGCGCACCTTAATGCCCTTATGGAGAGTTTCCTAGCTTCCATGGTATTACTTGAGATCCAACTAGATTCAAGATGAGATTTTATGGATCCATCCAACATCTTTCCATACCTATTGGGGCCACTAACTTAGCATTAATGCTAGGGGCGTTCAGGACCTGGAAGTAAACACTCCCTGGATTTTCGTCCACTTCTGACGAACCAAACTTTGATAAGGCTAGGAACGTGTTCCACTAAACATTCCTCAAACTAGATCATTATAGCCTTTACTAAGCGTAGACACTTGGTCATGACTTCTTCCCTTGCCTCAAACTCTGTTAGGAATTAGTCTAGATGATAACATAGTCTTAGAATCATAGAAATTTACTTGTAACTAATCAATTAATATGAGTTTTTAAATATCAATTGATTAGGAAACCATTTATCAATTGATGTGTCTGTGGTAATAAATTGATAATATGGATATTTGTTAATGAAATATTGTTGTACACAATCTTTATTAATCAATAAGGCTAGATCAATTGATAGTTTTTAACTCATCAATTGATATCAGAGTTGATTGATATAGATCATCAATTGATATATATTTTAGACTGTTGAAATTGTAGATACTTTGAAGACATGAAAAATATACAAGTTAATGATGATCAATTATTATCGAAGAATCAATGAATGAAGGATAAATTCATATCAAGTCAAGTCAAAGATTGAAGACCATCACCTGATGTGAAGACCCATCGATTGGTACCATTTATCAATCGATGAATCAACTGCTATTATCAATCAATAGATAAAAAGATCAATCGAAGGAAGACATTAGTTGAAGGAAGCAATGAAGAATCAATTGATAGGCTTAACATCAAATTATCAATTGTTAGGGATGGCGACAAAGGACAAAGGTCATGAATCTTACAGACTACAATACAGCTATGGAAGACAGTCAATCATGACTATAAAGACTCAAATGAAGCTATCATTTCTAGGACAATGGGTTTACTTAAAATAGTTCAAGTAAACTAGAAAGACAGTATGAACAATATTCTTAGAATAGATATTTTTGTTTTATTCTATTCTTGAAAGTTTTAAACACTCTTGTAATATATAAACAAGAGTGGTAACATCGATAGAAAAATAACCAAGAAAAAAATACATTCTAAGAAACAACTGTTCAAGCTTTGAAACACTTGTAAGATCAGTGGATTCAATTCTATCCTTGTAAAAGCAGTTAGGTCTTTAAACCTATAATATTTGAGCAATCAATTCACTGGTGGATTAAACAAACCACCAGTAATTTTTAAAATCATTGTTCAAGTTTATTTTATGTTTTCAATGTCTATATCAAGTTTCATACACAATACTTCTTAAACACTTAATCTTTAGAGAAAAAATATAAAACTTTAAAGCAAAGCAAAATATTTTTAATATTTGTATTCAACCCCCCATTCTACAAATATTGACATTGTTTGAAGGACAACAAATAAACTCTCCATTTATTTAGGACACGACCAACGTTGAATACCCACAAACTTTGAATTACTTGACACTCAGTGCTTTAGCCAAACCAAGTTCGACTATAAGGGCTTCATATTCAGCCTCGTTGTTAGGTGTCGGGGGAAGTCTAGCTTAATAGCATATTCAATTAGGAACCCTTCGGGGCTTTGTAAAACTAAACCTGATCCACTAGATTTTATTTTTGATGCCCCATCCAAATTGAGCACCCAGTATTCTTTAGAAGTCTATTCCTCCTCTTCCTCTTGGAGTATCCCTTCCTAATCCTGCCCCCCCCCCCCACTTATTGCTTGTCAATCGTACATTCGACCACGAAGTCAGCAAGAGTCTGGGCTTTAATGGCCTTTCGAGGCTTGTACTTGATGGAAAGCTCACCAAGTTCTATGACCCATTTGATCAATCTCCCGTTTACCTTAGGGCTATGTATGATTTCCCTTAGAGGCTGATCAGTCAGTACTTCGATTTTATGCGCTTGAAAGTAATGGCATAATTTTCTTGAGGCCATTACCAAGGCTAAGACAAATTTTTCAATGGTGGAATAGTTCAACTAAGCATCATGCAATACCTTGCTCACATAATAGACATGTCTTTAGACTTTTGTTTGCCTAGATGAATAAACTATTACAGAAAGGGGGTTGAATGTAATAGTACCAGTAAATCGATTAAGAACACAAGTATGTAAAAGACGAATATTGTTCTGTATTAAAGATTATTATGTTAGTAATTGTGCTCTAGAGACAATACTTTTTATATTTTAAGGAAAATATTAATTATTAAGGATTATGTTTTATTGATTATTATTTATTTATTATGTTTTATTTACCGCGTAATAAATTGAAAGCATAATAAATGTCCTTGGAATTTTGATACGTATTATATATCCTTAAGTATGTGACTTAAAAATGAGATTATATGAATAATATCTTATTCCTAAAATTCCCTAGTCGAGTATTATTATTTAAGGACAATAATAATGCCCAAAGACTAGTATGTTTCTTGACAGATGACCACATCTCATTGGTCATAGGTATGGTGATACTAAAATCAAGAACATAAGTGCATGTCTCAATGCATGACACTAGAATGACCCGCCGTGATATTCTACATGTTAAATAAGTGTCATAAGTAATTCTCATTGTGATAATGGTGTAATGATCCTTAGACCTGAAATCATTATATTTCTATACGAGAATTAATATACTTTGATTACATTAAAAGTTATCTTTGACCGGGTGATGATAAAAGTGGACATTGGGTATATTATGAATCGTATGAGAAATATGAATGATCTAGATGAGATTTAATCTTCCTAATTTTAGGAGTGATATTATTGGCCTCTTGTTTGAGTGAGACTATGAAATGCATGGCCGTGCTCAAATGTTTATTTGATTTTAATAGTATACTCATCGATCAAGAAAATAAAGATTAAATTATGAAGAAGATGACACGAGACATGCCTTGAGTTTAATCTATAATATCAGGATTAAATGGATTATATTACATGGAATATTATTCACGAAAGGCTTAATCGAATCACCGATTTATTATTATTACTTGGGTAGAAATGATGTATTACTAGATGCCGCTCATTGTTTACAATTTTAATTAGATATTAAAATTGTTGCCAACGTAATAATAACCTACAGGGTCACACACAAAGAACGCTTGAAGGAGAAATAATTTAAATTGTGAATTTAAATTAAATAAGTAATTTATTTTATTTATGATATTAATTAAGTATGACTTAATTAATTATATAAATAGAATAAATGAATTATTTAAACTAATTTCAAAATTAATAATTAATTAATTAACTGAGACTTAATTAAATAATTTAGAATTTTGGATTAGTATTAATTATAATTGAATTATAATTAGAAAACTTATTCCTCTCTCTATATAATCTCTTTATGGGCTGATTTAATAAGCGAGACATATTTTTACTAAAACCCTTGCCGTTTTGAGAAAAGAGGAAGATAGAGAGAGAGAAGCAGTTTTCGGGTGCTAGTACACATCAATCCTTCATGAAAAGTGTTCGTGTGGATACCGTAGAGTGTAGATCGCGAGAGCGGGATACGTAGTGATTAAACAAGCTTTGGACATCCATTAATCTTCCATTAATGAACTGTTAAAGCTTCTAAATGTATTTATTCTTTATCTCCGAATTAAATCTTTTGTTTTCGCATGGATCCTGCGGAGGGTTTCGCTATTTTGATTTATTTTTCACGTTTATTCCGCTGCGTTTGTGCCTCGAAACCCTTCAATGGCATCAGAGCTACTTGCGAAACATTTTAATTCAGTTATGTGCTTAATAGTTTTCGATATGTAAGCATGTATGCGATCTATCATGATTTTGTATTGATACAATATGTATATGTTTTTATATATTATGAATATATGATATTCATATGATGTATAATTATGTGATGATTGTGTGTATTGATGTATGTATATGATACATGTTTGTTCTTATTATGGGAATCGTATTCGATACGAATTCTGAAACGGCTACCGTAGATTTTCTGAAATCTGTGTCCGTTGTCCGAATTTCGCAAACGATACGTGTTTTCTGACTGGAATCAGGTCACTGAGCAAAACTGACTTTGTCAGCTCTGCGTCTGTAAGCCAATAGATGAAAGGCATATGTCAAGGCCTATTTGTAATTAGTAGATGACAACTCAACTCATGTAAGAAATTAAAGTAAGTAATAAATTCTGAGGATGGAATCAAATCGAAGAATGTCAAGTAGACACAAAGAATCAACTTGTTAGAAGAATTATAATGAAGTTGCTACTCTACACCGGAAGAAGTTCATTTATATGTTCAAGCGTCGGAGAAAAATAGAGAAGCAGTTGTTCAGAAGATTCAGAAGATTCTAAGTGGCTACTACAGAAGATTCCAGAAGAAGAATGAAGACAGTGAAGTAGAAGAAGAACAGAAGACCACAGCTTAATGTTAAAGATGAAGAATATTTATTATAGTATGACATAAATGAACCAGACAGTACATTTGTGTGTCAACTAAAATAATAAATATTCATCATCTAGCTCAAGTGGTTTTATGACAAAAGACACAACGAAGACTAGAAGACTTCAAGACTGATAGCACGGTAATACAAGACGAAATAGTATTTTAATTCTACTATCAAATGTTAATTGATTATTTAATTTATCTAATTAAATTAATTCAAGTTGAATTTAATTTAATTTGTAAATTAACTAATTAATTTAAGTAGAATTAATTTATTATAAAAGATATGACTTAATATGACTTTTAATATAATTCAAATGACTAATAAATAAGTCATACCGACTGTTTATTAATAAGTCATACCGAATTATATTAATAAAAGTCATACCGAAGCTGTTAAAGAAAAGTCATACCAGAGCAGCCGACTGATAAGTCATACCGAAGCTGTTAAAGAAAAGTCATACCGGAACAGCCGACTGATAAGTCATACCGAAGCTGTTAAAGAAAAGTCATACCGGAGCAGCCGACTGATAAGTCATACCGAAGCTGTTAAAGAAAAGTCATACCGGAACAGCCGACTGATAAGTCATACCGAGCTCAGTGGATAAGTCATACCGAGATTTCTGTGATCAAAAGGTCATACTGAACCTATTTTGTTTAATTAAAATAAGTCATACCGATTTATTTTAATTAGATAAAATCTGAATATGACTTTAAATAAGTCATACCGAGATTCAGTAAGTCATACCGACCATTCAGAAGTCATACCCAGTTTTTAAATGTCATACAAGGGTTAAAATAAGTCATACGGAAAAAGGTCATACCAGCCTTTTTCATTCTCTATAAATATGAGAATCAGCCTTCACTTTTTCAAAAGTTCAACTTATCAAGAGTTAGAAAAATCAGATCAAATTCAGTAATTTATCTGCATTGTAATATTCACAGATTTCTGTGCTGAGTTTGAATATAATTGATTAAACACGAACACTTCATGTCGAATTCGTTCTAGACTTTTTATCAATTATATAACAGTTTTCTAAATATTAATTTTGTAATACTAATCAAGTTAAAATTATATCTTTCACTTGAACAGTATTTCATTCTAATTAATATTTCGCGAGTAATTAAAATAATATTTTTAATCCAAATTATTTCGCGATTAATTTTCAGATATTGTATTCAACCCCCCCTTCTACAATATCAGGGACCAACAATAGATGTTGTTACAGGCCCCAAAACGGTTATTTATTATTTTTTAAAAATTATTTAATTTTCTAAAATTTTGAGTATATGTATGTATATATTATGAATATATGATATTCATGTAATATATAATCATGTGATGATTGTATGTATCACTGTGTATGTATATATGATATATTCTTGGTCTTGTTATGGGGATTGTATATGATACGATTTCTGAAACACCGTAAGATTTGGTGAAATCTGATTGCCGTATCCGATTTTCATAAACGATATGTATTGTCTGACTGGAATCGGGTCAATGAACAAAACTGATAGCTTTTCTATCATCGACGGGTCTGTAAGGCGTTTGACGTCGTTAAGGGCCTCGAAACAGCGATTTATTATCTTTAGAAATCTGTTTTTAATTTTCTGAAATTTTGAAATTTGTTATATATGTTTATATGATATGTTTATATAATCTGAGATATATTATATGTGTTATGTGATAGTATGGTGGATGGTTATGGCCTAAAAGCCCATAGTATAGTGGTTTTGATTTATGGTTTTGGTTTCTAAATACGACTTCCATATCGTTTATTCATTGTAATTTAATTGTCTCGAATGTAACTCGAGTTCTTCTTGTAATTTAATTAGAATATTTTATTTTTATTATTCAATGTAATTATCAATGAAGATTTGCAAGCAAGGAGGCGATCCAAAAGGGGATGATGGAGCAATGAAGAAAGAAGACATGTAATAGATAGTATTTTTAAAATTACCATAGAATGACCTTGATATTTCCATTAGCTTGGAAAGATCACATAAGATGAGGTCATAACCAAACACGTTTAATTTACGTACATTACATATATGTATATGATTGCATGTATTGGTACGTATAAGTAGATATAATCGAGATGCATGCTTAATATTGATTAATCATGTATGTATTAGATACGACACCCATGTCATGTTTGCTTAAGAAAGATAAAATCTGTAACGATTCAAGATTTTAAAATTGAACAAACGATCATGAGATTCTTGTGTTTATGAAACACGGTATTAAATATGAATTTTTTTTCTGATATGGGGAGATTTTGTCAAAAGTGGATTATTAGTTTAATTCGTAAGGAAGTTGGGTTTTAAGTGAGACCGCTTGTGACTTCTCCGACGACCTGGAAATCAATCCATTGACGAATATTGAAATGAATTATTTGATCAAGGAAAAATTGAGAATCGCTTTATGATGGGATCATGATCGTTCATATAAACAATAAAAATCCCTAAATACATATTAAGTTAATCTGAGGCCTTTCAATGTTTAATACTCGTCAAGATCTAGATTGAGAAGGAGTAGGTTTGCCAAAGCAAGGTGCTTTTATCAATCACGGGAAGACGTGATAAGTAAGTGTACTTAGTTTGTTGAAACATTGGGTCTAACTTAACTAAATCATCATAATAGGATTGTGGGTTTAGAGGCATAGAGTTTGGTGAGATTTATTGGATAAATGTGTACAAAGGGTTGTTCCACCAAACTTTCCAAGAGTTATATTTGATATAATCGACAAATGTTGTCTACCTAAATAGTCATGTTTTGAGTGTATTAGCCAACGCTATCTTAAAACATGGATGAAATATAGATCTTGGCTCACTAGAAAGATTTAAAGTAATATTTTCCGAATTAATAGTTAGGGCTATTAGTTTGATAAAAATAGTGGGAGGTACATGGTGATATACCATAATCACTTAAACATAATTAATATTAAATTTGCAATCTAGTTTATTTTATACAGTTTAATATTGTAGATATCAAATGATAAACACAAATAACTTCTCTATGCGATCAGTTCTTGAGAAGGACAAGTTGACGAGAATATATTTCCTTGACTGACATAGGAGCTTGAGGATCGTCCTCAGACACCACGATGTTAGTCAAATCTCTTCCCCTACTCTTAAAGTTGAGAATGTAACATGTGCAAATCATAGTTCTTATTGGAAGCAAATTGATGTTGCGACTGATGTTTCATGTCTCATGCTCGCAAATATGTGTGCTGAGCTTAAGAAGCAACACGAGCATATAGATGCTTATGAGACGATTGAGCACAAGATATATTTGAAAATAAAAGGGCACTATATACTTATAAGTAGGGAGAGTGAGACCCGGTTACACCACATGTTCTAAAGATTATAGAGTATAATGAGTACCTTTGATATTTTGGGTTTTCAGATTGGTCTGGAGACTTAGTTAGATTTGATCTTACAATCTCTGGACAAATATTATTCTTAGTTTGTTATGAACAATAAAATGAATAAGATTGGTAAAACACCCATTGAGTTGCTAAGCATGTTGAGAACTGCTGAAAGCAATATGATAAATGCATGAACTACTACTATATTGATGGTAAACATAGGGAATGCAAAAGGGAAAGGAAAATGGAAAGGCAATGAGAAGATTTGATCTAGTTCCGTTGTCAAACCAAAGTCCAATCCCTAAAGCAGACTCTAAAGTCTGAATGAGGTGTTGATAAAGAAAACGATTGTCGCTTTTGTGAAAAATTAGGAGACTGGAAATTAAACTATCATACTTATTTGGAAGATCTGAAAAAGATGATCAATAAAGGTTAAGCTTCAGGTATCGGGTTGGAATTGGAGTAAAAGTAGTTGTTCTAGTTAGAGGAATTCGTTACTTAACTTTTAGCCTATAAGGAAAATTTAGAATTTGATAATTTTATAACGTGCTTGCAATTGGCAGAGACATTATTTCAGTTTCTTGTTTGGACAAGAAAGGCTTTTTCATTTTAATTAAATAACAATAGTTGTTTATTCTATTTTGATGATGAGGCTTATAATGTTGCACAACTAATTAACAATTTATATATTCTAAAGTGACTCAAATCAAATATTACCTTTGGCACTGTTGTTGAGGCCATATTAATGAGAAACGCATTTCCAGAATACATAAGGATGCATTCATGGATAAGTTTGATTATGAATTATACAAAAGGATGCGAATCTTGGTTTATTTGGCAAAATGACTAAAGCTCATTTTACCGGACATGGTGAATGGATCATTGAATGGGTATGATTTATACATAGTGATGTATGTGGTCATATGTGTACGATGACAAAAGGTAGATTTTATTAACTTCATAAAATTTACTAATTATTTTAGTAGATACGGATATATGTATCTTTTGAAGAATTAATCTGAATCATTTGAAAAGTTCAAAGACTATAAAGATGAAGTAGAAAATATCAAAGAAAAGTTTTTTTTTGATAGGAGGGATCACACCTTGTTGGACATGGTGCGATCAATGTTGAGTCAAGGAATCTTCCAATTAGTTTCTGGGGTTGCACCCTGGAAACGGCTCCACATACACTTAACCGTGTTCCTACTAAAATGGTTCTAAAGACTCCTTATGAGATATGGACTGAGAAACGTCACAGCATGTCATTTATGAAAATTTAGGGATGTGAAACGTTTGTGAAACGTTTAATCTCTGACAAGCACGGACCAAAATCAGACAAATATAATTTTGTGGGATACCCAACTGAAATAAGGGGTTATTCTTTCTATAATCCTTTCGAGAACAAAGTGTTTGTTGCTTGAACTGCTATGTTCCTTGAGAGAGTTGCTCTCTAAGAAAGACAGTGGGAGGATAATAGATCTCGATGAAGTTCGAGACCCACATGATAACATTGAACAAATGGAGGAACCTAAGCAGAATTTACAAGAAGTTTAGTGGGAGCCATGTGGAATTTCTAGTATTATATGTTGATGATATATTACTAGTAGGGAATGACATTCCTTCTCTGTAGACTGTGGAGACTTGGTTGAGAAATAATTTCTCAATGAAAGAATTAGGCGATGCGACCTATATATTAGGGATCAGGATCTATAGAGATAGATCAAGGAGATTGATCGGCCTAAGTTAGAGTACATACATTGACAAAGTTTTACATCGATTTCGAATGCAAAGAGGCTAAAATGGATATGTCTCAATGTCTCATGGGATAGTGATCTCAAAATAAAATTTGTCCTAAATCATTGGATGATAAGGACCGCATGAGTAAAGTTCCATATGCGTCAGCAATTGGTTTTATAATGTATGAAATGATATGTACTCGTCCTGATATTTCGTATGCTTTAAGCATGACGAGTAGATACCGGTCTAATCCAGGTGAAGGTCACTGGACGGCAGTTAAGAATATTCTTAAGTACTTGAAGAGGGCTAAAAGATTCATTCTTGTTATATGGAGGAGATGTGAAGCTAGTTGTAAGAGTGTTAGGTCCAAATGATTGTAGAAGGGGGGGTTGAATACAATCTTTAATAAATATTTCGATTTGTTTCGGATAATTTATGATTAAACAATATTAACTATTATCACGAAATAATAATCAAAGAAACACAGTTCAAGTAAAATACTTATATTAAACTTGAAGTTGGTTACAAGATTAAATCAGAAAATATTCACTAATTAGCTCTTGAAAATTCTAGAGAGATTTTGACATGAAATACTCTTTGAATTTTGTTTTTAGCCAAAATAGAATGTTAATTGAATTGACAATGAAAGCTGCTGATCTTCTTGTATTTATAGGCAAATCTGGATTTAGGAGACTTTTTCTGCTCGGGGAGACTTTTTCTGCTCGGGGAGACTTTTTCTGCTCGGGGAGACTTTTCTGGTCGGGGAGACTTTCTTCTCGGGAGACTTTTCTGGCTCGGGAAGACTTTTAAATCATTGAGAGACATTTAATAAACTCGGGGAGACTTTTGAATAATTCTCGGAGAGACTTTTCAAAAGTCTTCCCGAGAAGTACTTCTGCCGACTTCTTTTGTTTACTTCAAATGTATATGTACATATCTACTGTCTTCTGTCTCCTTTTCTTTTCTTTCTTTTTTTTGTTTTGATTCATTTTAATTTAAATTCTATTTGTTTTATTATATATCTTATACATTAAATTAATTCTTTTTGAATTAATCTAAGTAAGTAGGATACATAATAAATTATCTTTTTGATAATAGAATTAAATTAAAGTCTTCTTCATTCTAAAATAATTCTTAATTAATTAATTTCTTAATTAATTTAAGGAATAAATTAATTTTGATTGAATTAATTTACCAATTAAATTAACTAAATAATTTAATCAATTAATAGAGAATTAAATTAAAGCCTTGACTCCACAACAGTTGGTGATATAATTTTAAATCTTCTGTCTTCACACCATTGTCTGTAGCTGTCCATTTCTTCTGTAGTAAAGAATTTTCTCTGTATTTTGCCAACACTCTGTGTACTGTCTGGTTCACGAGTGATTCACAACAAATAAAATTCTTCACTTGACTTTTGTAATGGTTCACTTCTGCTCCTTCTGATTTGACTATATTTGTTGTCACACAAATTGAAATCTTCTGACACTGTAGCTTCTTCAAACTTAAATACTCCACTGAGGCATGATCAATTAAATTGAACTTCTTTCAATGCAGTACTGCTTCAAGTCTGTAGATTGACTTTGATCTTCTTTTTCTTGTCAAATAATACCTGCTGAAGATTTCTGTGACAGATAATATATTTACTTACAAATTATCTATGTTTGAGTTGAGTTGTCATCTCGCTAAACAAATAGGCTTCTAAACATATGCCTTTCAATCTCCCCCTATTTGTTTGTTAAACAATAACAAGCAAATCACTAGAGGATAACTCAACTAACAAACAAGAAAAAGATATAACAATAAGACTTGTAAATAAAAAAAACTTAGTTCTGGTTTATATTAAACATTACCAGATTCAAACATTAATGATAAATACAAGATAGATGTTCCTCTAGACTGAACAAATAGAACAAAGTTCTATCTTGACTTACCTATCATTACCAGCTTCAGAAGTATCAACTTCACCTTCTTCTAGAGTTTAACTTTTGTGACTAGGTGTCATTGGTACATCTTCAGTGGCTGGTTTCTCTGGATCAGATTGTACATTTCCAGATTTCTTGAGTAACTGAAATGAAAGATATTCGTTCCTTTAGCATTGAACATATTATACAAGTAGTATTATCTTCATTTCTCAGACTCATCACTACTCCCCCTTAGGATGGCAGGGATGAAGTCTTGTTCTCTTCTTATTACCACTTCTCCTCTGTTTCTCCAACTCCTGTCTTCACTTCTCACCCAAGGTAAATTCATTCTCCCCTTACGTGAATTATCCAACCATTTTAATAGAGGTAACAACAGACATGGCATACATACAGCATTAAACCATCGCAGATATAAAAAATGCAAACTATGACATGTTATGCATTTTAGAAAATCCGGTTAATCCTATATACAAGAATCTTCTAAAATTAAATGGAATATAAGAATTAATGAATAATCACTAGTTCTTATCCAATCCAAGCATGTTGTTATTTACCCCCTTTTCTTGTTCAACAATGGAGTAATCCTCTTCTAGTAAAAAGATTTTGTTCAACAATTCTCCTTTTTGGATCTTGTTCAACACTTCTTCCTTTTTGGATCTTGTTTAAACTTCTCCCCCTTAGTTGAGTAATCCTCTTCAGAATCCTTAATATCAGAAGAAATTTCTTTCCCCTTAGTTGAGTAACATTAGAAATCTGGAACAGGGAATTGGGAATGTGATTTGGTAATTGTGCTAGTGTGTGATTTTACTTTGTGTTTCTCACAAGTGTTTCGCTCATATACTCTCTAAGTGTTTCACTCATAGAATATATATTTTCACTCTTTCTAACTTGTGTTTCACTCTTTTCTCACAACACTGTTTCTCTCTCAGTACGGATGACACCGTCTTTTGTACCTGCAAGAAAGATCACCATAGCCCCTTCAAGAGAGGTCACTGGTGGTGCAATGGGGTTTCGTAAATCCCCGTCCTCAATTGATTCTATTAAAATATTTGACTTTGAAAACTGAATTGCTTCAGAAATAGATTCAATGAGTTGCTGATCATCTAAGATGATCTATTCCATTAGGAATCCAGATATGTTCCATCTGGGGAGGGATACAAGGATCTATAATGTAGCAAATGATCCAAGTTTCCTCCTGACACCTGTGAAGGCATGTTGATTCAGTCAGAATCATCAATCATTCTTCCTTCCTTGATATGGAAGTTTAGAATAAATGCTTCCGTCAATTCATCCTTAGTGTGTGACAATCCTTACAGTGCATTTGAATATTACATTTATGGTTTGCAGTGTTTGAGAGTGTCCAGATGAAGTTGACTCTTTACAAATGGCCTTGGCTGACAGGCCGAATTCAATAGACTCATCATGTTAAGATGACGAACCTAGTAACAGTTTTGCCATTTGTAAATCTATACCCTTTTGGGAGGATATAAATTAGTTAGCAGTTGCCTTGGTTTCAATTACATATTCTAACTAGAGGCAGAGCTGCTGGAACACTCATAGATAATTCTCTTAACTAGTGCACTAGAGGCACTTACTCTCTCACCCTCTTTAGTTGATCAAACATTTCTTTTTTTTAGGGGTTTAGTAGATGAAGTTGTATCTGTTTGAGTGTTTGTGGTACTATGATCCGTGTTAGAGATTGAAGGTTTTCAATCCCTTGATCTTGTCTTATAGCCACTGAGGGCTCAATATATCAATTGTATATATTTTTATATTAATTGATTAGAGAATATATCAAGATCGAGATTACCTGCTTTTACCTCGAGTCGATTGCGCTTTTTCGACAGGACACAGATCTGCTTTTATTATTAGTGATTTTCAGATACCACAATATATATTCTCACTAACAACGAAAATCATAATTAATTGCAATGAAACAATAACAAACTATCAATTCATGATAATTAATAATAATTTCAAAAAGCAAGTAATTATGCTCCTAATATCTCATCGTATTAAAACTATGAAACTAATAAACGATGAATTGCTTCAATTCATAATTTTAATAAGATAAAATATCATCGCTAAATACTAAATAATCATAGGAATGAAAATTAGCACTTAACTTCATACATTATATCTAATAATTGTTACTCAAGCATATGATAATTATACTCATAACAATTATTAGTGATATATGTAAGCTTGAGAAAATAAATGTAAAAAAATTCACAAGTTCTTTAAATATTGACATTTAATACTTATGATTCTTAGAACAATTTCTCGTAGACAAAAATAAAAATAAACTGAAATAAAAATAACTGTAAAATAAAAATAAAAATAAACTTACTCACATATATATAGAAATAATGATACTAAAAGTATGAAAATAAAAACAAAAATAATATGTACCAATTGTTGGAAAACAAAAATAATAACGATATATATACAGTATAGATGTCAATTAAATAAAACTGTACAAAGTTCTATTAACCTATTAGTTAAACTTAACATAAATATATACAAATAATAGCTATACTTCAATATTAAATTATTTTCAAATAAAAATAACTTTTACCAAAATTCTAACTTGTAAAATTTTGAATAAATTAATTTTAAAGATAATAATCTAATAATTAAAATATAGTAGAATACAATCAAAATAGATAAAATATAAAATATTATAATAATTTACACTAAACACACATTCGAGAACTAGAATTTAGTAAAATAAATTCACAAGTGTTATGACAAATATTCACATAACAAACACTTGAAATTTTATTTAAGAACATAATGTAGATGTGAACTGTGATTTAAGATGAAGAACTATTCAGCATCCCAAGTTCACCAACCAACCTGGTGAATGTGGATTCATCAAGTGGCTTAGTAAAAATATCTGCAGTCTGTTCTTCTGTGGGTACAAAGTGTAACTCCACAGTACCATTCATAACATGTTCTCGAATAAAATGATACCTGATATCTATGTGCTTTGTCCTCGTGTGTTGTACAGGGTTGTTGGAGATTGCAATGGCACTTGTGTTATCACATAAAATAGGAATTTTATTTAACACAAAGCCATAATCTCTGAGTTGATTCCTTATCCATAAGATCTGAGCGCAACAGCTTCCCGCAGCAATGTACTCAGCCTCTGCTGTAGAATTGGAAACTGTTTGCTGTTTCTTGCTATACCAGGAAATCAATCTTCTCCCTAGGAATTGACAGCTCCCTGAGGTGCTCTTCCTATCAACAACACTACCTGCATAATCAGAATCTGTATATCCTATTAGATTAAAACCAGATTCTTTAGGGTACCAGATACCAAGATTAGGTGTACCCTTAAGATATCTTAAGATTCTTTTCACAGCAACAAGATGAATATCTCTAGGATCCGCTTGGAACCTTGCACATATACAAGTGGCATACATAATATCTGGTCGGCTTGCAGTTAGGTAAAGTAGAGATCCAATCATACCTCTGTAGCTTGTGATGTCTACCTTTATTGAGTTTTCACATAATCCAAGCTTGACAGCTGTAGATGAGGGAGTTCTTGCAGATGCTGAATCTTCCATGTGATACTTCTTTAGAAGTTCTTTAAGGTACTTGGACTGACAAATGAATATTCCATCTATTCTTTGACTCACTTGAAGTCCAAGGAAGAATTTCAGCTCTCCCATTAAGCTCATCTCATACCTACTCTGCATTAACTTAGCAAACCTCTTGCACAAGTTATCATTAGTAGACCCAAATATTATGTCATCAACATATACTTGTACCATTATCAGATCATTATTGTGTTTCTTATAAAATAAAGTTTTGTCTATGACTCCTCTAACAAAAGCGTTTTCAAGTAAGAATTCTGAAAGAGTGTCATACCATGTTCTGGGTGCTTGTTTGAGACCATAGATAGCCTTGAAAAGAAAATATACAAAGTCCATGTGATCTGGATCTTCAAAGCCTGGGGGCTGTTGTACATATACCTCTTCAGCTAACTTTCCATTCAGGAATGCACTCTTCACGTCCATTTGATAAACTTTAAAATTGGAGTGAGCTGCGAATGCCAGAAACATCCTGATAGCCTCAAGTCTTGCAACTGGAGCGTAGGTTTCATCATAATCAATTCCTTCAGCTTGGGAATAACCTTTTGCAACCAGTCTGGCCTTGTTCCTTATCACAATGCCATCTTCATCCAACTTGTTTCTGAATACCCATCGTGTGCCAATTACAGTCTTGTCCTTAGGTCTGGGTACCAGTTTCCAAACTTCTTGAGATTCAAATTGATTGAGTTCATCTTGCATAGCAATCACCCAATCAGGATCAGACAGTGCTTCTTCTATTTTCTTAGGTTCCATTTCAGATAGAAACCCAGAATAATTGCATTGATTCTGTGTAGCACCTCTTGTTCTAACACCAACATCTGGATCACCAATGATCAGCTCAAAAGGATGAGCTCTACTCCAAATTCTCTGACTTGGCAGATTAGATCTTGATGATTCGCCTTGAATTTCATTGTGATGTTGTGTTTGATTTGCTGATCCTTCATCTCCTCCCCCTGAGTTGCTGCTAGGATCTCTTGATGAATCTCCTTGTGTGTTAGTGGTATCTCCAGAGTTTTCACTGTTTCCACCACTACCACTTGGATCATCAGCATTTTTAACATTGTCGTTTCCTGTTGCAGCCTCAGGTTCGTTTTCATCATCTGAGTGTGAGTCTGGCATATTGTTGAACTTAAGAGTTTCAGATGGATCATCATTTTGGATGTTAGGGAATTTTGTGTCATCAAAAGTTACATTGACACTTTCTTTGACATGATGTTGATCAATAATATACACCCGATAAGATCTTCTAGAATAACCAACAAAAATAGCTTCTAGAGCTTTAGCCTCGAACTTTCCAATACGTTCTTCTCCATCTTTAAGTACAAAGCATTTAGCACCAAATACATGAAAGTATTTGAGCGTTGGTTTTTTGTTAGCCATTATTTCGTAGGGTGTCTTCATTAAGTCTTTGTTGATCATAGTCCGATTCTGGGTATAACATGCAGTATTTACAGCTTCAGCCCAAAAGTACATTGGAAGCCTTGATTCATTCAACATAGTTCTTGCAGCTTCAATTAATGTACGATTCTTCCTTTCTACAACTCCATTCTGTTGCGGAGTTCTAGGTGCTAAGAATTGTCTTGTTATTCCCTTTTCAACACAAAAGTCATTCAGAACTGCATTCTTGAATTCAGTTCCATTGTCTGACCTTATAGCTCTAACTGGAAGCTTCGAATCCAACTCAATCATTTTGATATGATCAATCACCATTTGAGGAGTTTCATCCTTTGAGTGCAGGAATAAAACCCATGTATACTTTGAATAGTCATCAACAATCACCAAGGCATATCTTTTATGTGACATTGACATAACATTGACTGGACCAAATAAATCCATATAAATTAATTGTAGTGGCTCAGTAATACTAGATGTGTCAGTGCTTGGATGTGATGCTTTCTTTGCTTTCCCTTTCTGACATGCCTCACAAAGTCCTTCTTGTGTGAATTCCAATTGAGGCAGTCCTCTCACTAATTCTCTTTTGACTAGAGAATTAATAGATTTGAAATTAAGGTGTGAGAGCTTCTTGTGCCATAACCAACTTTCATCTGACGAAGCTTTAGCATAAAAACAATTGACTTCATCTCTGCAACCTGAGTTCAGATCGGCTACGAACAAGTTTCCTTTCCTTACTCCCTGAAGAGCAAGCTTTTCATCCTTCTTGTGAGAAATCAAACACTTCTCCTTTACAAAGGTCACTCTGTATCCCTTGTCACAAAACTGACTAATACTCAGAAGATTGTGTTTGAGACCTTCTACGAAAGATACATTATCAATGACGACATTGCCAGCTTCTAAACAGCCATATCCCTTAGTCATACCCTTGCTGTCATCTCCAAAGGTAACTACTGGGCCAGCTCTCTCAACAACATTTGATAGCAGGGCTCTATCTCCGGTCATGTGTCGTGAGGATCCACTATCGAGAATCCAAATAACCCGGTTCACCTGTTTTACACCCTGCAATCATCAAATGAGTTAGGCCTTCTTCGGAACCCAACATTGATTGGGCCCGGCATATTTGAAAAATTGTCCTTTGTCAGGTTTAACAACAGAACCCAACTTGATAAACTCATCTACTACTTTGACTGAACACTTCTCCTTGTAAACAGCCTTAACATTTTTGTATACAGGCTTAGGAGAAAATGTCTCCTTCTGAGAAACAGGAGGACTGGCAGTCTTTGATCTAGCATGCCTGTGATTTATGTGCTGTCTAGGTGTAGTATTGACATTCATAGCATGCATACTTTTAAAATATGCAGACATAACATTGAAAGCACATAGCATACAGTTATCTACACCACATGGTTTATGGCATGCATCAATAGTAGGCATTTTATTCACAATAGCAGGAGTCTTAACAGTTTCTACCTTAACTTTATTAACATTTTTAAAGTTCTCAGTAGCATGGAATCTGTCGTTACTATTCATGCTATTAACAAACTTATTAGGTCTGTTATGATTTTTCTTAAGCTCTTTAGCACCTAAACCAGGAGTGAATGAACCAGCAGTGTTCATATTTTCTATTGGCCTTTTAGGTACATATTTAGCTTTCTGGACATTTATTCCTTTTATGTCCCTAACCGGTTTTTCCTGTTCTTTCTCTTCCTCTTTAAGGTCTTCAAGTTTAAGTTCATAATCCACTATTACACAACTATCAAGAACTGGTTCTGCAATAGGAGTTATGAACAGAGGGTTCTTAGTGTCCTTAATAACATGTGGAATACCCCTCTCTATAGCACTCTCTTTAAAAGGGGTGATGTTACTAGCCTTTCCTACGGATTTGTTATATTCAAAACCTATCCCAACTTTCCGTTTAATCTCTTGTTGGTCAACTAGGTCTTTCATAACAAATGAAGCAGTTCTATAGGCTTGACACCTGACTTTCTCTTTTTCAATTTTATCCTTTAAAAAAGCTTCAATTTCAACATAACAGTTGACTCTATTAACTTGAAATGCAACATCTTCAGTTAATTTCTCATTTATAAGTTTCAGCTTTTTCAATTCAGAATTCTCATCTGATAAAACTTGATTTTTGAGAATTAAGACTTTTATTCGATCTCTAGCATTAGTTAAATCCTCACCTAGCAATTTAAACATTTTAGGACAGCTAGGATTTACCTCAATTCCTTGACGAGGTGGGGATTGTGATCCTTCAGAAGAAGACGCCATTAGAGCAAGATTTCCCATATCTTCTTCTTCTTCGTTGTCAGAATCATCCCAGCTTTTTCCTGCTGCTAAGTATGATCTTCCCTGATGCTTCTTCAAAAGAGCCTCATATTTCTGTTTAAGCTCGTCATATGAATCCTTCTTTCTTTCCTGCTTGGGCTTTCTACAATCTGTAGCAAAGTGTCCCATTTCATTGCAGTTGAAGCAACGAATCTTGCTTCTGTCAACCATCCTTGTCTTGTATCCACCTCTTGTATTGGATGAGCTAGAAGAACCACCTCTCTGAAATCTGTTTCCCATAGGCTTGAATTTGAAATTAGGGTTCCTCCTGAATCTTGTATTTCCAAATTTTCTAGCAATCAGTGCCAGAGATTCATCCTCAAGTTGATCAAGTTCTTCCATTGAGTAGAATTCACTATCTGATGAATTCATTTGAGTTGCACCAACTTCTGCAACAATACCTTGATCAATGACTTTGACTGAAGAAGATTCAGTCATAGCTTCTCTGTGTTCTGGTACTTCTGCTACAAGAGCTGTAGACTTGCTGACCACTTTGCCTGTACCATATATTTCTTTCTGTTGAATCTGCTCTAGCTCATAGGTCTTTAGTACCCCATAAAGTCTTTCCAATGAAATTTCATTCATGTCCCTTGACTCCCTGATGGCAGTAATCCTATGCTCTAAGTGAATTGGCATTGTCAGCAAAAACTTCCTATTAATCTCCTTCTTCGTATAGTGTTTGCCATTGAGATTTAGATCATTTATCAATTTATTGTATCTCTCAAAAACATCAGAGATACCTTCTCCAGGATTTGATCTAAAATGCTCATATTGAGACGTTAAGATTTCCAATCTGTTCTCCCTCACTTCTTCTGTTCCTTCATTCAGTATCTCTATCGTTTCCCAAATGTGTTTAGCATTTTTGCAATTAACAACATGATTGTACATTCCGGGATCAAGAGATTCTACTAAAATTAACTGCAGGCTGGTGTCCAAAGAATCCAGTTCCTTTTCAGTATCAGTGTACTCAGAAATTTCTTTATCAAATTGTCTGTGCGGAATAAGTACACCATCTATCATATGCTCAGGAATGATTGTTATTGGAGCAACAACACCGGTCTTCAAAATATCTTTGTACTTAGGGTTTGCAGTTCGAAGAAATAGTGTCATCTTCCTCTTCCAAAGATTATAATTATCTTTATCAAATGGAGGAATTTTAATGCTACTCACTCTTTGAGTACTCATATTAAAATAATGGAAGATTAAAAAGATTTGAGATTTTTAGGAATTAAAAATTTTCGAATTTTTAAGAAATTAAAAATTTTCGAATTTCTAATAAATTAAAAATTTCGAATTTTTTAAAGAATTAAAAATTTCGAATTTTTAATGAATTAAAAGTTTTGAAAATTTTAAGATTTAAAGAGATTTTGAATTTTTAAGAAATTAAAAATTTCGAATTTTTAATAAATTAAAAGTTTCGAATTTTTTAATGAATTAAAAGTTGTGAAATTTTTAGAAACTAAAGAGATTTCAAATTTTCAAGTAATTAAAAATTTTAGAATTTTTAATAAATTAAAATTTTCGATTTTTAATAAATTAAAAGTTTCGAATTTTTAATAAATTAAAAGTTTCGAATTTTTAATAAATTAAAAGTTTCAAAATTTTTAATAAATAAAAATATTAGGATCTTGATTTTTATGTCAATCAGATGGCTCGGATACCAATTGTTAGGTCCAAATGATTGTAGAAGGGGGGGTTGAATACAATCTTTAATAAATATTTCGATTTGTTTCGGATAATTTATGATTAAACAATATTAACTATTATCACGAAATAATAATCAAAGAAACACAGTTCAAGTAAAATACTTATATTAAACTTGAAGTTGGTTACAAGATTAAATCAGAAAATATTCACTAATTAGCTCTTGAAAATTCTAGAGAGATTTTGACATGAAATACTCTTTGAATTTTGTTTTTAGCCAAAATAGAATGTTAATTGAATTGACAATGAAAGCTGCTGATCTTCTTGTATTTATAGGCAAATCTGGATTTAGGAGACTTTTTCTGCTCGGGGAGACTTTTTCTGCTCGGGGAGACTTTTTCTGCTCGGGGAGACTTTTCTGGTCGGGGAGACTTTCTTCTCGGGAGACTTTTCTGGCTCGGGAAGACTTTTAAATCATTGAGAGACATTTAATAAACTCGGGGAGACTTTTGAATAATTCTCGGAGAGACTTTTCAAAAGTCTTCCCGAGAAGTACTTCTGCCGACTTCTTTTGTTTACTTCAAATGTATATGTACATATCTACTGTCTTCTGTCTCCTTTTCTTTTCTTTCTTTTTTTTGTTTTGATTCATTTTAATTTAAATTCTATTTGTTTTATTATATATCTTATACATTAAATTAATTCTTTTTGAATTAATCTAAGTAAGTAGGATACATAATAAATTATCTTTTTGATAATAGAATTAAATTAAAGTCTTCTTCATTCTAAAATAATTCTTAATTAATTAATTTCTTAATTAATTTAAGGAATAAATTAATTCTGATTGAATTAATTTACCAATTAAATTAACTAAATAATTTAATCAATTAATAGAGAATTAAATTAAAGCCTTGACTCCACAACAGTTAGTGATATAATTTTAAATCTTTAGTCTTCACACCATTGTCTGTAGCTGTCCATTTCTTCTGTAGTAAAGAATTTTCTCTGTATTTTGCCAACACTCTGTGTACTGTCTGGTTCACGAGTGATTCACAACAAATAAAATTCTTCACTTGACTTTTGTAATGGTTCACTTCTGCTCCTTCTGATTTGACTATATTTGTTGTCACACAAATTGAAATCTTCTGACACTGTAGCTTCTTCAAACTTAAATAATCCACTGAGGCATGATCAATTAAATTGAACTTCTTTCAATGCAGTACTGCTTCAAGTCTGTAGATTGACTTTGATCTTCTTTTTCTTGTCAAATAATACCTGCTGAAGATTCCTGTGACAGATAATATATTTACTTACAAATTATCTATGTTTGAGTTGAGTTGTCATCTCGCTAAACAAATAGGCTTCTAAACATATGCCTTTCAAAGAGGTTTCAGTGATGCTGGTTTCTAGACAGACAACGATGATTTAATGTTTCTGTCTGGCTTTGTGTTTTATCTATTTTTATTGAAATGTTGTATGCTGGAATGGTTCACAGCAGAGACAGTTGTTAATTCTATAATAGAGCCTGAGTATATTGATGCTTGCGAAGCAACCAAGGAGGTTGTTTGGGCATGTACTTAGGAGATATCACCTAATTAATGAGATTAATGATCAAGGAGATATACATATATATAAAGTGCATACTAATAATAATATTGCAGGCCCACTGACTAAGGCTTTGTCGCAGCAGAAACACGAAAGTCACACTAGTTCCAAGAGTATTGGATACTTGGGTAATTGGCTCTAGTGCAAGTGGGAGATTGTTAGTAATTGTGCTCTAGAGATAATAATTTTTATATTTGAAGGAAAATATTAATTATTAAGGATTAAGTTTTATTGATTATTATTTATTTATTATGTTTTATTTACTGCGTAATAAATTGAAAGCATAATAAATGTCCTTGGAATTTTGATACATATTATATATCTTTAAGTATGTGACTTAAAAATGAGATTATATGAATAATATCGTATTCCTAAAATTCCCTAGTCGAATATTATTATTTAAGGACAATATAATACCCAAAGACTAGTATGTTTCTTGACAGATGACCACATCTCATTGGTCATAGGTATGGTGATACTAAAGTCAAGAACATAAGTGCATGTCTCAATGCATGGCACTGGAATGACCCGCCGTGAGATTCTACATGTTAAATAAGTGTCATAAGTAATTCTCACTGTGATAATGGTGTAATGATCCTTAGACCTAGACCTGGCAATTCGGGTAAACGGTTCGATTTCGGATCAGATCATTTTTTGGTTATAATATATTTTTATTCGGTTCGGATCAGATCGGATTTGATTCGGTTCAGATCTAGTTTCAGTTTTGCATAAATTAAATCGGTTTCGGTTCGGATTGGTACGATTTCGGTTTGGGTCAAAATTGGATTAAAATTCGGATAAATTTCAGATAAAAATTGGATTAAATTCGGTTCGGATATTTTCGGATTTCTTATTTCAAATTAGATTTTGTTTGGATTTGAAAGTTAAGTTCAGATTATTGTTAAATTAATTTGAATTATCATTGAATTTAAATAAAGATCATTAAGTAAATTTGACAAATTATAGTTAAAATTTGATAAAATAATACATAACAAAATAATTATCTCGATTAAGTAATATATTTCTTCATTTCAGATTTTGGTCAATATGATAAAAGAAATTTTCACTAAATTTTGTAATGTAACAATTTTAAAAAAAAATCTTGATGTCCAAATAAAAATATATATATTTTTTATATGTACATATATAATATACAGTATTTATTTCTTTTTAAAATATGAATTTATATTCACTTTTCTTTACTTTCTAGCAAATTCAAAATAAATGTTATTCTTATTTTTTTAATATTTTATTTTACGAACACATGTATTATACGTATGAATTATGTATAAGTGTATAATGTACATGTGAGTGTAACGAACTATAAGATTGTATATATGAAATACACTTAAATTCTATAATTTAGTTTGAGCCATATTCAGTTTATATACTTTTTAGTTAGGATTTAAACGATTTCGGGTTATTATCGGATGTGTTATTTCGGATTATTTTCGGTTAAAATTCCGGTTCCGGATCATTTTCGGATCGGATCAAATCGGTTTTCAGATCATTTTCGGATTTGATTATATTGAACCGATATCGGTTCGGATCGGATTATTTCGGATTCAGTTACACTTTCAGATTATCAAATTCGGATACAAAATCGGATTCGGTTCCCTACATTTCGGGTAGGTTCTTCGGATCCAGACCCAATTTGCCAGGTCTACTTAGACCTGAAATCATTATATTTCTATAGGAGAATTAATATACTTTGATTACATTAAAATTTACCTTTGACCGAGTGATGATAAAAGTGGACATTTGGTATATTATGAATCATATGAGAAATATGAATGATCTAGATGGGATTTAATCCTCCTAATTTTAGGAGTGATATTATTGGCCTCTTGTTTGACTGAGACTATGAAATGCACGGTTGTGCTCAAATGTTGATTTGATTTTAATAGTCTACTCATCGATCAAGAAAATAAAGATTAAATTATGAAGAGGATGACACGAGACATGCCTTGAGTTTAATCTATAATATCAAGATTAAAGGGATTATATTACATGTAACATTATTCACGAAAGGCTTAATCGAATCACCGATTTATTATTATTACTTGGGTAGCAATGATGTATTACTAGATGCCGCACATCGTTTACTATTTTAATTAGATATTAAAATTGTTGTCAACGTAATAATAACCTACAGGGTCACACACAAAGAACGCTTGAAGGAGAAATAATTTAAATTGTGAATTTAAATTAAATAAGTAATTTATTTTATTTATGATATTAATTAAGTATGACTTAATTAATTATATAAATAGAATAAATGAATTATTTAAACTAATTTCAAAATTAATAATTAATTAATTAAGTGAGACTTAATTAAATAATTTAAAATTTTGGATTAGTATTATTTATAATTGGATTATAATTAGAAAATTATTCCTCTCTCTATATAATCTTTTTATGGGCTGATTTAATTTATGAGATATATTTTTACTAAAACCCTAGCCGCTTTGAGAAAAGAGGAAGATAGAGAGAGAGAAGCAGTTTTCGGGTGCTAGTACACATCAATCTTTCATGAAAAGTGTTCGTGTGGATACCGTAGAGCGTAGATCGCGATAGCGGGATACGTGGTGATTAAACAAGCTTTGGACCTTCATTAATCTTCCATTAATGAACTGTTAAAGCTTCTAAATGTATTTATTCTTTATCTCCGAATTAAATCTTTTATTTTCGCATGGATCCTGCGGAGGGTTTTGCTATTTTGATTTATTTTTCGCGTTTATTCCGCTGCGTTTGTGCCTCGAAACCCTTCAGTTAAATGCAAGGCTGATTCTATCAGTGACAGTGATGAACCAAGTGGATATCTGGCATCAATGACCAACACTGGCGATGAATCACTAAGCACTTCACAGGTACACATTCTAACTAGTATACGTTTATCTAATTAAGAACTGTATGATGATTAGGTATTGAAATGTATTATATTCATGTCAGCATGTTAGCATCTTAGGACTTAAATGCTTAATTGATTGCTAAGAATAAGATTGCATGCTAGGATTCATGAGTTGAATTAGTACATTTCATACTTGATTTTCTATGCAGTAAAATGAATATCTAGAATTAGATAGGGTGTTCTAGACATTTAGGTGTATCCCTGAACATTTGCTAGAACTTGATTTAAATCTTCTGTGATTTAATATCTCTGTTAATATTGTGAAAATTGTGAAAATTGCTAAATAGACAAACAGGCCATAGATCTGATATTTTATATTTGTTCTTATTATGATGAATGACTTGATAAGTATATGTGGAATTTGATATTTCTCATAATGTCTTATTCAAATATTCTACATATTTTAAAAAAAATTATGTTCTTATTTTCATATGATTTGCTCTCACTCACTTAGTTGCACTTAAATGTCATACCATATCATGTATTGCTTGTTAGGGATTATAATATTAAAAGATGGAAGAATTATCTAAGTAGTCAGTAACATCTGTAGATTCGAAGCTTAATCTAAGACTGACTTAGGTAATTAGAAATAGTTAAAATGTTAGATAATAACAAAAATGGATTAGGAATAATTTATAATCAATTTATTCGTTCTTCTATCCATGTGCTTTTAGAAAATTATTAAATATCTATAAATCTGTTTTACATCTGTTACATTTGTGTAGAATGATTAAAGTAGATAGTATTGAATTTTCTAATATGCATATTGAAGCTGTTGTTACCAATGTTGATAGTAATATGTCTAACCCATCTGGACTCAATTGAAGTTGAGTAGCAAAAAACTTAATCATTTGTGATTGCAGAGTATGTAACAAAAGACAAAAGTTATGTGATTTCGTGATATTTATTGTACGAGGCATATGATTATGATTGAAGCTCTGACATCACACTTGGTTGAGAAAACCTACCCAACGGTAACCTTTGGAGATGACAACAAAGGATGTACAAGGGATTTGGCTATAATGAATTTTGGAATTGTCATCAATGGAAGCATTTTTCTTGTCAACGGACTTAAGCACTATCTATAGGGCACTAAGGAATTCTTTGTCAAGGGTTTTCTAGAAAATCATTGAAAATGAAAAGTATTTGATGTCAAACAAGAAGGTTGGAAGCTCACTGAACTGAGAGTGAGGAAATATGTTCGCAACTGACATGGATTTTGATATGAAAAGGTGAAGTGAGGCTATTAGTAAAGTTTCAACAATAAAGAGTTAGTTATGACATAGGAATCTCTCACACTTGTTGAACAAGACAATGGATTTTTTGGTAAAGAAGAAATTGGTGAGAGGACTGCTTCTAATGGAATTTTATCCAGAAGGACATTTTGAAGCTTGTCAAATAGGAAAGTCAATGAAAACATCACAATGAAGCAAATTATGGCATGGAATAAATATGCTTAGTGGTGGTTGATGACAACCCTAGTTACAAGTTGGTGATGTTCGTGCATTCAACAGATAATATATCACAGACGGTGATTGATCACATCAGGTAGATCAAGTTGGAAGCAAAGTAAGCTGTGAGAACTTTGAAGTCAGATATTCGTACTCAATTTCGCGAATGAAGTTCTAAATGAAGTCTGCACTGATAAAGGTACTTTGAAGCTGAAGCAATTAACATAGTATGCTGCTTTAATCAACAAAGATCGTGAAAAGACATCATATAAGTTAATGGCCAACCAGAAGTAAACACTGAATCTCTTTCGTGTTTTTGGAGGAAATTGATATTTATTGAAGATTTAGATGAGTATCTTGGCAAGTTTGAAGTTAAGGCTCATGGAATAATTCTCCTCAGCTACTCACTGAAGTCAAAAGCTTTCAAGACATATGTGATTGAAAACCAGAAAGTGATTGAAAGTCTGAGTGTATCGTTCGATTACACAAGCTCCCAAACAATCAAATGAAAGATAATTTTGAATCTTTGAAGTTTGACATCCTGTCAAATTCAAATTTAGATACTGATGTTAAAACTGAGGTTACAGAAGGAATCAATGATAATGATGATGATTCAGATCCTATTAGTGGAAATACTAGTGAAACTACAAAACTCGTGAATTTTAACAGAATCCATTGAAAAAGGTGAAGGATCTTCAACATATCCTAGCAGCAACTTAAGGGGATAAAATAAAAAAAAGGATCTACTAGTCATACTCAACACAATGAAGATCAAAGGAATACATCAAGAACATATTTGCCAAGATAAAAGGTTTAAAGTCAAAGTCAATCCTGGAGTCTAGTTCTTAGTAAACCAGATTATTGAGTAAAGGCTAGAAGTGCTAATCAAAATGAACATATATTTTTCGGGACCTAACATCTGGAATCCCAAAGAATAATAAAGAAGCATTGATTGATCTAGATTGAGTGATTGTAATGCAAGATGATCTCAATTAGTTCGAAGGCAGAATCTACTGAAGCTGGAACCCATGCCACAAGACAAGACTGAAATTGGTACAGTAAGAGTTCTCAGAAACTGGAAGATTATTGGCATTGTTATGAGGGACAAAGCCAAACTGGTTGCTACATGTTACTATAAAGCAGAAGGTATCGACGATGATGGAAAAAAAATCTTCGGGACTTTCAAGATCAAACAGTAAGCACCAGTGACAAGGCTTGATCCTATTAGGGCTGAACAAGTTGATGACCTAACATTAGGATATCCCTAGCACATGTTGAGCATTCAAGCATGAATATCTATCAGATGAATATGAACAAGTGCACTCCTGAATGGCGAGTTAGAAGTTGAAGTTGATGTACAACATTTCCTAGATTTTGAAGTTGCAGATCATTAGAATTTGCATATCATTCTCTTCCCAAGCTCTCTATGACGGGGGTAGGGATTCAAGCAAATCGTCAAGGACATGGTATGACACTCTAACTGCTAATTACTTAAAAATGATTTTGGTAGAGTCGTTATACACATATCTCTTTAGAATACAAGTCACACACATAATTCAATATTAATGTAAGTATACCATGATTATATTATATGTGGGTTTACTAATGAAAATTTGGCAAGAGATTTTTGCTAAGTTAATGCATAGTAGGTACAAGATGAACATGTTAGAAGAATTGCAATTCTTTCTGAATTACAAGTAGTTCAAAAGAATGATGGCAATTAAAGTAAGTCAAGAATCTTTTGAAGATGCATAATTTGGAAGATTTTATACCTGCCAAGACTTCTTTCCAACAGACCACTAAGCTTAATCAGGGCAAATCAGGTATATAAACTGAAGTGACAAGCTATAGAGGTATGATCAGCTCATTACTTAAACAAGTGCATAATCTTGATATGCCTATGTGCAAGTTTCCAAGTAGATACTAGATAATCTTATCTTATAGCTAAGTTATAAATTGGTAGATATCTTAGGGGATCACCAATTCTTAGAATCAGGTACCCTAAAGATAATTTTAACCTAATTGGCTATATAGATATAGATGATACAGGTTGAAAGAAAGACATGGAAGTAATTCCTAGAAGCTTTCAATCTTTTGGAAGAAGTTGAATTCTTGTTGAAATGAGAGAAAGCATTAAACATACATAGTTGCAACAAAGGCTAAAATTAAAGTAGCTAGTGAATGTGATGCTCTGATCTTCTGGATAAGGAAACTACTTCAACTCCAACAACTCTGTTGATCTCTCCATATCACTTAAGGAATAAGCTCATGGACACCAAGTATCATTTCTTTCGAGAATTGTCCTTAATAGAATAACTTGCATATATTTACGGAACAACTTGATAAATTTATTTTGTCTAAGTTGGTTAGTGAACTTGGGATATTATTTTTGTACATATTTATTGGAAATCTCATCTGCAAGGAATTCTTAAATGAGTTCACAAGTATTAAATTTTCAATATTTAAAGGACTTGTGAATTTGTTTGAAATCCAGTACCTCATGCTTTTTGCTATTAGTTTAATTATCATGCTTACAATATTTTATGCATATGTGGTAGTTAAATGATTTAGCATAAGTTAGCAGCATAATTATTTGTATGTTAAATATTTGATGAATATTAGTCAATGATATCTTGCTTAATTGCTCTGATATTTTTAAATATTTATTACAAATAATTGTGGTACTTTTGATATTAGTGACGGTATTTAGAATTTATGCTCTAAGTAATTAATGCATATTTCAAAACTCACTAATATTGGAAGATGAAGTATTTTCTAAGTCATGTGTAAAAAATTCTCAATGCTTTATATACTTAGAAAATATTTCTAAAATATGATTTTATTTGCGAGGAGTTATAATTAGGATCACAAGTATTAGATGCCAATATTTAAAGGACTTGTGAATTTCTTTTCAACTATTTTCTAGAGCTTACGTATATTAATAATAATTGTTATGAGTATAATTGTAATATACAAGAGTCACAATTATTAGATATAGCGTAGGAAGTTAGATGCTAATATTCAATCCTATGAATATTTAGTATTTAGCGAAATTATTTTATCTTATTAAAATTATGGATTGAAGCAACTCAATGTTTATTAGTTTCATAATTTTGATTTGATAAAATATTAGAAGCATAATTTTTTTCATTTTGAAATTATTGATAAATATAAAGTAATGATATTTTTTTAATGTTTCCGTGCAATTAATTGTGATATTTTTAATATTAGTGATAATACATGTTGCTTATCCTAAAATCACTAATAATAAAACTATGTCTAAGTGTTTATTGTTCTACTGAATAATTATCATATTTCGTTTCATATATATGCATGTCTTAGTATAACATAGGTACTAAATTTATTTTGATATATTTAAATTATGATGATATAAAGCAATCCACTGATATATTAGTTCCATAATTTAAGTAAATTAAAATAAATTTGCAGCATGATTATTTGTAGTATAAATATTTTCTTTTATTACTTTGTGATAATTGATTAATATTGTATTACAAAATAATTGTGATATATTGATACTAATGGATTTGCTTAGTCTTTATTCTAAGTAAAAATTAGTTTTTGAAAAAGCCGTTAGTATTAATATATTTAGATTTTTTTCTTTAATTGAATTTTAAACCTGAATGTATTTAAAAGAAATTCTTGTCTATTTCTTTTTCAAAACATTTTATTCCAAGATACATTCACTTTCTATCAATTTTAGATAAGAAAACTTCAAAATTCTTTTTCAAAACTTCTCTTTTGAAAATCTTTTGATTTACAGACCTACTTTGATTTCTAAATCCTAGATTGTGAATCAAACTTTTCTTGAGAATAATCTTTCTCTAAATCTCAAAATATTTGTTCCTCTCTCAAAAGCTGATTTTAAATGCTATATTTTTAAAATGATTTGTTTTTAAACACTTGTTTCAATGTATGTTTCACATTGATTCATAGTACCAAAATAGTGGTTGTTGCTTTGAAGGCCTTGTGCTGTATTGTTAAGCATACATCCACCATTATTGTTATGCATTTTCATTTTAAGACAGGGATACTATCATGTGGACGAAAATGATGTAAATCATAATTGCATTATGAGTCAGAAAATCATAGTCCTCTATCTGATAAGGATGTTTTGCAAAACTATTTTCAAAGCGTATAGTGCAAAGGTTTAATAGAAAAGAATCATTTTATTGAGATACAATTTGGTAAGAGAGTTGAATTTCTTCTTTGGTGTAAATTCCCACGTTTTATTATAGGAAATTTACCTTATAAGAAATTCATAAGGGATATAAACTTTCTTCTCTAATACACTTTTCCGCGTTTTATTATGGGATAAGTATCTTAAAGAAAAGTTTGTATCATGCTCTTATATGATAAATTTTTAGATCCGACAAAACTCTTTTGCTGAAAAGCGCTTTAATGCAATCTATTACCATTCCTTATTATATTTTCCTTCTTTTTGAGATGAAAAATAAGTTTGGGAATGTTAAGATGATTATCTTTTTATCTTGATGATTCTATCCGATTTAGGCCCCAGTGGCTTTAGAAGCTTGCCAAGAGGTTGAAAACCCATCAATCTCTTACCCAGACCATAGTACCAAACACTGATTCATCCACTTCCATATATTAACCCTTGGAGATATAAGGAACTTATGTTATTTAGAGGTTGATTAGGGAGGAACTACACTTGATGCAGCAAATAAGGATGAAGTCGAAAGTGCACCCATATCTCTACCTCTAGAGAAGAAAAGTAGTATATAACTGAGGTAACTGTAAGCTCATCTGCATCTTCTCAAAAGGACACAGAGCTGAAAAGGCAATAAAACTGTCTCTGGAATCATTCTCTCAACAGGGTGAGTCCATTGAAATTCGCTCATCAGCCAGAGAACCTTGTAATGAGTCAAGCACACCACTGGCACTCACGCTGATGGTAAGCCTAAACAGATAAATTCTAGGAACACATTGCAAGACGTGCACAGTAAGAGGTATATGCATTCAGAGGAGATACAAACTCTAATTTTCCATACATTACATTTTCCAAGGTATTTATCTCAAACAGAAGTTAATCTTCTACATCCCGAAAGGAAGATCTCTTGTTCAGAATTATCTGGGCTTGAGAGGCAACTATTTGACAAGAATTCTTTGAATGAGTCAAGTAGGATATTATATATAAAATTCCCTTCACCGGGTTACGAGAGAAACGTAGGCTCTAAATTTCCATTCATTACATTGCCTACTACGTCGCCCCTCCCGGAAGGAACATTTCCAGATCCTGAAAAGGAATGTCCACCTCCCGTTTCTGGAGAAGGTGTGAGGAAACTCCTTCATAGAACAAGGCAGGATTCCCTAACATATATTAATATCTTGGGATAACCTATCTCAAAGAGGTGAGGCTCCACTAGACAGTGATTTAGCAAACGCCATTGAGTCCGGTGTTGAGACAGTGCTTACGCATGATAGATCAAGAACACCTCTATGAGGCAATTCTTTACTTGATAGTGATTTAGTTCATTATGAAGAATCAGGTGATGAGAATACAAATGAATTGACAGATTTCACTTGCAGGTACATAAGGCTATATTTGGAATGCAGAGTGAAAATAAGGAAGATAAACACTTAAATGAAAGTGAGGGAGACATACACTTGAGTGAGAGATAGGGAGAGAAATAGTGAAACACTTCAAAGTGCTCGACACTTAAGTGTAAACACCAACAGAACGTAGTAGAAGTGAGGAAATCATAGATCAAACACTTACCCTTGTTACATGCTACTTTTGAAAGAAAAGCTACTATGTGTTCCCAATCAATGATAGACGAGAACCCTCTTTGTAAGACAAGCCATGAGAAATTTATGGTCCATTAGAGGATTCCTCAACTAAGGGGGAAAATTTAGTATACAAGAAAAAACAGAAAAAAGGAGAAGGTCTTATATTCGTATCCTTATGGGAGAAGTTAATATCCTTAGGTGGAGAATTTAGATAAGAAAAAGAAAAAAATATTATCTTCTGATCCTTATGGGAAACAACAGAATATGGGAAAACCAATGAACTGTATGATATACTTGAAAGGAGTTGTCAGTAGAGGATTCCTCATCCAAGTGGGATGTATAGAAAAGAATTGACACTTCCATTGTTCATCTGAAGGGGAGAAGAAGAAAAAGAAGAAGAATCACATTCTCAGGGGAAGAACATTATTTGAGCTATGTTCTATTGAATATGTTCCCAAGAATTTTAATTCTTATGAAGATCTATTCATGATAAGTTCTTTAAGTTCAAACTATGAAGGATTTTGAAGTAGAGGAAGCTCAGACACAGAAGAAATGAAAATGATACTACTTGAATATCAGTTCAGTGCTAGAGGAACAAACATATTTTATTTCAGTTACACAAGAATTCTGGAAATGCAGAATCTGATCCAGAAAAACCAGTAGCATTATTTACAAGTCCCGGACCATTACTTTTTCTAGTTGTTAGTTGAGTTATCCTCTCTATGTGATTTGTTTGCTAAGTTTAACAATCAAATAGGGGGAGATTGTTGGTGAGATTACGAAGACGTATGAATAGTAATTGTGATAACTCAACACTAGAACATGATAGGTAAATAATACTACACCTACACAGAAATTAGGAAGAAATGAAGACAAGGCAAATACAGTGAATCAACATAATAGAAGAAGTTTTGAAGTCTACTACAGGTCACTGAAAGAAATTCAGTTATATGTTCAAGCCTCAGTGAAGAATAATGTGTACAGACTTTCAGGGTTTCAGAAGTGTTGAAGATTCAGTATAAAGTGCCACTAAAAGATTTCAGTGTATTATCATTGATTGAAGATAGACAATGTTTGAAGTATAGGAATCTAGAAGGGTAAAGACAAAGGTTATAGAAGATAGCTGTAGTCTTAAAGTTATACTCACTGAAAGAAGTTCATTTGAATGTCAAGCATCAGTGAAGAACAGAGAATGAAGTATTCAAGATTGTAGTAATAATGAAGACGTTGTCTTAGTACCAGAAAAGATTCCAGTGAAAGTACAGTGCTTATTAACAGTCAGTGTTTGAAGCAATGCAAAAGTTAATGTTAATCAGCTGAAACAAAATAGAAGTCAAGAAAATTTAATTCAGTGTTAGTCGTTTGTGAACCAGACCGGTGCACTAAGCGTCAGCACAACAAGAAGAGAACTACCTTGATGTGTCAGAAGAAAATCAGTTGATCAAGTCAGAAGAGTGAAAACCAAGTAATAAATACTTCAAGCATTTCAAGAAATTGGTTAAGGCAAGTATTACTACATTTAGTGGCTCTTGTACTCTTGAAGCAATGGAGAGGCACAACATATCATCCAAGGCGCAAGGAAATAAAGAATCTGTGTTTTGTGGCACCTGCACTAGGAACTCAGTGTGCGGGCGCAACAAAACAATTTCTAGGCGCAAGAAAAGTTCAAGGGAAGGTTTGTGGGGCCTACATAAGGCATGCAGAGTACATGCGCAACAAAGCTATTCCTTGGCGCAACAAAGGACCAAGGTAGTGGTTTGTGGTGCCTACACAAGGGAATGGGAGTGCAGGTGCAACAAAAGATTAAAGGCGCAAGAAAACACTAGCAAATATGTGAAGTGTTTTGTGGCACCTCTACAAGGCAACCAGAGTAGAGGCGCAACAAAACTTCTATCTTGGCACAACAAATCACATAGGCGCAACAAAGTCATTTAGTGGCACCTATACACCATATGCACTCTAAAGGTGCAAGAAAGGACTTAGCATTGAGGAACAAATCAATTCTAATTGATTTGAAAAGACTACACTATATAAACAAAATGAAGTGATCATTTTGAAAAAGTGTTCTAGTTCGTCTCTTCCAATCAAGTGTCGGAGAAGAACACAACAAATAATATATAGAGGGGTCAAAACAAATCAAAGCTCTATCCATTACTCCATACCGGAGTCTTTTGTTAATGGCCGGATAAACATTGTAATATTTTAAGGGCCATTACAAAATACTCCCGGTAGTTAAATCCTTAGACAAAATTATAGATACAAATATTGTATAGGATTTGACTTGTATATTTTTGTAGAAGCAAAGAACTAATTTGTTCTTTGAAAACCAGTTAAATTTTTACTGGATGTAGCAACTTCAGCGTTTATATACGAAATATATATTCCCCGAAACTTGTCTCATCAAATTACTTCCTAATTTTCTAGAACATTAATGATTATTCATAAATACATAAAATTAGTAAGCTAGCCTCTTAAACACTTTTCACCTTATGAATTCGAACCCACTAACTGAACTCTAAATTATTTATCCGCACAAGATTCAAAAGAATTTTTTAATTTAGTGAGTATCGTATTCAACCCCTCTTCTATGATAATTCCAGGACCTAATAACCGGGGTTTCCTTCTTAGACTTAGGAGGACTAGCAGTCTTTGCCCTAGCATGCTTTCTATTCATGTTCACATCTGTATTATTGTAAGTACTTGATGATGCATTCATCAAGTTTATATATGTAGACATGATGTTGAAAGCACAATATATGTATTCTACTTTACTGCATGGTTGATGAGGGATAGACATTGCAGGCATGGCAGGCATATTAGAAGTTTCTGTTTTAACTACTTTTATCTTTTTGCATGCATGCGTAAATTGACCAGTAGAATTACAATTGTTACAGACTTTCCTAACAGCTTTGGGAGAATAGGCATAATAATTTTTTTATTAACACCTATCTTGCCATTTATGTTAGCTTTCTTCTTTTCATTCTTGTTGCCTGTATGACTTTTAATCTGTTCCTTAGGTTCTACAATTTTTACAGATTTCTTAGACAACTTCTCTTTATCTTCTTCCTCTTTCTTTTTATCCTCAACAAAGATTTCTTCTTTCATTAAAATTTGTTCTTCATCTAAGGGTTGTATGACAATTTTTTTGTAAAGGGGCTTAGGGACATTTTTTAACACATGTGGAATGTCTTGCTTCACAGGACTTTCCTCAACAATTTATTCCTCATGTCTCTTTCCTGCTTTCTTATCATAGTCAAATCATATTCCAGTTTTAAGACCTATGACATGTTTATCTATTGCCTCCTTAACAAGATTAGCAGATTTCCTATAAGCCTGAAGTTTTAACTCTAACTCAGAAATTTTATTCCTAAGTGCAGTTTCTACTTCTTGATTGCATTTGTCTCTATTCTGCAGGTATTCTACCTTTTGTCTAAGATCTTCTATGTTAACACATGTAATTTCAAGTTCTTCATTTCTAGCTTCTATCATTTTATTCTTTAGAACTATTTTAGCATTTTCTTCTTCCGATGCTAGCATACTTGTGTGTGTATTAAACATTTCTACACTAAGATCTTCTACATTTTCTTATAATCAGAATTAGACATGTCAACTGTGGAAAGAAATGATACCTTTGATGACTGAGGTGATGCCTCTGAAGAGTCTGGCATTAGAGCAATATTTCCATATGTCTCTTCTTCATCGTTGTTTAAATCATCCCATCTCTTTCCCTCGGGTATGTAAGCTCTACCTTGATGTTTCTTTACCACTGCATCATACTTTTCTTTCAATTCATCATACCACTCCTTTCTTTCTTTTCCTTGCTTAGTCTTCCGACATTCTATAGCAAAATGTTGGGGTTCATTGCAGTTGTAGCACTTAAACTTACTACGGTCTACCATTCTAATATTATAACCTCCTTTGCTGTAAGACCCTGAAGACGAACCACCTTGGTTGTTGTTTCTAAAGCTGGAACTACTGTAACTGGTGTTACTCTTTTATTTGTACTTAGGGTTCCTTCTAAACCTGATGTTCTTGAACTTTCCTGCCATATAGGCCATTGTCTTGTTTTTCAACTGTTCAAGTTCTTCCATTGAGTAGAAGTCATCTTCATCACCTGCTTAAGCATTCTCTGTAAATTCAGATTCTAGAATCTCTTCTTTCTCAGTTACAGGTTTTTCTTTGTGGTCTCTGTACTAGCAAAATCTTTAGCTACAAGTGTTATAGTTTTTAATAGAGCCATATTCTTACTGTCCACTGTTCCTGTACCATAAATGATCTGTCTTTGCTCTTGCTCCATTTCATGAGTCTTGAGCTTCCCATATAGAATTTCGATAGACATGTCATTTATGTCACTTCTCTCTCTGATGGTAGAGATTTTGTGTTCAAGATGCGCTGGCAGTGTCAACATAAATTTTCTATAGATATCCCTATGTGAGTAGGCATTCCCATGCAGTGAAAAGTCATTCAACAATTTATTGTATCTCTCAAAGACTTGAGTGATACTTTCTCCTGGCAGTGACTTGAAAGCTTCGTACTGGGATGTAAGAATATCCAGCCTATTCTCCTTCACTTCCGCAGTACCTTCCATTAGCAGATCAATCATATCCCACATTTGTTTGGCACTAGTATAATTTATCACTTGATTCAGCATTGTAGTATCCAGTGAATCCATTAGGATACATTGAAGATGATTATCCCATTCTACTCTTTCTCTGTCAGTGTCAGTATACTTTGAAGGCTCATTTGGGGTAAATCCTTGAGGAATCCGTTCTTCGTCATCTGAGACTATTTCTGGTGTTAGCTTCTAAGGAACACAAGGTCCATTCTCTGAAATCCCCATGTATTGAGAATTAACTGATTTGATGAAAGTGGACATCTTCTTCTTCCATAGAATGTATTCATTTTTGTCAAAGGCTGGAATTTTGATGATATTAAGTTTTTGGGTACTCATGGTTACAAAGAATTTTAAATCTCAAGAAATAATTAATTTCTTAAAAATTAAAATCAATTCGAATAAAAATTAAAATTTGAGAAATAAAATTTTAATTCGAATTCTTGATGATTAATAGCTTTTTAAAAATTAGTGGATTTAAAATCTTTAAAAAATTCAAAATTGAATTTTCTTTAAAAATAAGAAAATTTCAATATGAATTTTTCTAGATCTAAAAATACACTTTTTCGTAAAATTATTTTTGGATCTTGATTTGTAACTTCAATCAACAAGCTTTGATACCAATTTTTAGGTCCTAAATCATCATAGAATGGGGGGTTAAATATGATGTTGGTAGATTTTCCTTTAATTGCAGATTAAGTGTTTGTGTTCTTGAGATATAAAAATGATATAGTAATTGAAATACAACAATTCGGGGAAATAAAGATATATTATTAAATCCCTGAGGTGCTACACTTCTAATCAAACGATTAGCTTCTATGGGTTCAATCAATATTATAACAAGAATACAGTTGGGTAATTTAATGTGTGGCTTTAATAGAGCTTTTCGTCTATGTGTCTTGAATGTAGAAGATGAATGAATTCTTTTTGTCTGTATTGATTTCACCCATATATATTATGTAGACTTTTGGAAATCAATTGAATTGATTTTCCAACAATGCTAAGTCCTTTGTTGCGCTTGCAAGAGTGTTAATGGAGTATAGGCGCCATAAGAGGTTTTGTTGCGCCTTAATTTGTTTGTTGCGCCGAGGTGTTTTGTTGCGCCTACACAAGGGATTGCGCCTGCACTCTCAATCCCTTGTGTAGGCGCCACCAAATGCTTGTCATTATGTAAAGCATAATGTAACGTAGTATGTAATAGTGATAATGATAACTCAACTAAGAAACAAAGACAGATAAATAATACTATTATGCAGCACATGAATTCAGGACATACAAATAGGAATCATACATACATCAATGCAGAGCATTCAAGATGTAAAGTTTATTGAACGACAGCGAGAGAAGTTCATTAATATGTTCAGGCCTCAGCAACAAATAAGTGTTCAGTAGATTTCAGACTAAAGATAGTGCAATGATTCAAGTATAATTGTCAAATGGTTTCAGTGATCAGAAGCAATGGAACAGTCCAAATTTAGTCAGCTAAAACAGAACAGAAGTCAAGGGAATTTATTTCAGTGTTAGTCATTTGTGAACCAGACCAGCGCACTAAGTGTCAGTACAACAAGAAAAGAATTGTCTTGATTAATCAGAAGAAAATCAGTTGATCAAGCCATAAGAGTAAAAACCAAGTGGTAAATACTTCAAGCATTACAAACAATTGGTTAAGGCAAGTATTACTACATTTGATGGCTCTTACACTCTTAAACCTATGTAATGGCACAAGGGAATACTTGAGGGAAGTAATCAAGAATTTTATGGCGCCTACACACTGTATCTAGAGTGTAGGCGCAACAAACAAGATTGATGTAAGGAAAATCAATTCCTCAAGGATTCTAAGGCATTTGTGGCGCCTACACACTACAACAAGAGTGTAGGCGCAACAAACCCTGTACAAGGTGCAACAAACATACAAGAGAAGATTTAGTTGCGCCTCTACAGGGTTAACACAGTGCATGAGCAACAAACCCCTTCCAAGGTGCAAGAAACAAACTTACAAGAGTTTAAGTAAAGGTTTTGTGGCGCCTATACTCTAGAATAAGAGTGTAGGCGCAACAAACATCAATATAGGAGCAAGGAAAGTTTTAGTGGTGCCTACACAAGGGCATGTGGTGTAGAGGCACAACAAAGCATCAAAGGCGCAATAAAACTATTATGTGGCTCCTACACACCACTACCACTCTTACAGACGCAACAAAGGACTTGACAATTGTTGGAAATCAATTTCCAGAAAGTCTACAAATTATATATGGGTTAAATCAAAATGGACAGTAGGGAATTTTAATTCATTCATCATCAACAAAAGAGATACAGACGGGAGCTCCATTAAAGACATACATTTATATCATCCAACTGTACTTCTATTGTAAAATTGATTGAACCCATTGAAGCTAATCATTTGATTAGAAGTGTAGCACCTCAGGGATTTAATAATACATTGTTATTTCCCCGAATCTTTGTATTTCATTAACTGCCATTTTAATATCTTAAGAACACAAACACTTAATCCGCAATATAACGAAAAATCTACAACATCATATTCAACCCCTCCTTCTATGATGATTTTGGACCTAATAGTTGGTATCAAATCTTGTTGATTGAAGTTACAAATCAAGATGGTTTTTCAAAAAAGTGTATTTTTAGATCTAGAAAAATTTATATTGAAATTTCTTTATTTTTAAAGAAAATTCAATTTTGAATTTTTTAAAGAAAATTCAATTTTGAATTTTTTAAAGATTTTAAGTTCACTAATTTTAAGAAAACTATCAATCATCAAGAATTTGAATTAAAATTTTATTTATCAAAATTTTATTTTTATTCTAATTGATTTTAATTTTTAAGAAATTAATTATTTCTTGAGATTTAAAATTCTTTATAACCATGAGTACCCAAAAACTTAGTAGCATCAAAATCTCAGCCTTTGATAAAAATGAATACATTTTATGGAAGAAGAAGATGTCCACTTTCATTAAATCAACTAATTATCAAAACATGATAATTTTGGAAAATGGACCCTATGTACCTCAGAAGCTGACACCAGAAACAGTCTCAGATGACGGCGAACGGATTCCTCAAGGATTTATCCCATAGGAGCCTTCAGAGTACACTAACACTGACAAAGATCGAGTTGCATGGGATAATCATCTTCAATGTATCCTAATGGATTCACTGGACACTACAATGCTGAATCAAGTGATTAATTACACCAGTGCCAAACAGATGTGAGATTCGATTGATCTACTAATGGAAGGTACAACAGAAGTGAAGGAGAACAGGCTGGATATTCTTACATCCCAGTATGAAGCGTTCAAGTCACTACCAGGAGAAAGTATCAATCAAGTCTTTGAGAGATACAACAAATTGTTGAATGACTTATCACTGCATGGGAAGGCCTATTCACGTAGGGAGATCAACAAGAAAGTTATATTGACACTACCAGCACACCTGGAACACAAAATCTCTGCCATCAGAGAGAAAAGTGACATAAATGACATGTCCATTGAAATTCTATATGGGAAGCTCAAGAATCATGAAATAGAGCAAGAGCAGAGACAAATCATTTATGAGTCAGGTATAGTGGACAGTAAGAATACAACATTGTTAAAGACTACAGCACTTGTAGCCAAGGATTTTGCTGTAACAGAGACCAGCTCAGTAAAGCCTGTTGTTGAGATAGAAGAGATTCTAGAAGCTGAAATTTCAGAGAATGCTCAAGCAGGTGATGAAGATGACTTCTACTTAATGGAAGAACTTGAACACTTGGAAAACAAGACAATGGCCTATATGGCAGGAAAGTTCAAGAACCTCAGGTTTAGGAGGAACCCTATGTATAAATTCAAGAGTAACTAAAGTAACAGTGGTTCCATTTTCAGAAACAGTAACCGAGGTGGTTCGTCTTCAGGGTCTTACAGCAAAGGAGGTTATAAGACGGGGATGGTAGACCGCAGTAAGTTCAAGTGTTATAACTGTGATGAACCCGAGCATTTTGCTATCGAATGTCGGAAGCCTAAGCAAGGAAAATAAAGAAAGGAGTCGTATGACGAACTTAAGCAAAAGTATGATGCACTGGTAAAGAAGCATCAGGGCAGAGCTTATATAGCCAAGGGAAAGAGCTGAGATGACTCAGACAAGGATGAAGAGGAGACATGTGGAAATATTGCACTAATGGCAGACTCTTCAGAGGCATCACCTCAGTCATCCAAGGTATCATTTCTTTCCACAATTGATATGTCTAATTCTGATTATAAGAAAACTGTAGAAGATCTTAGTGTAGAAATGTTTAACATTCACACAAGCATGCTAGCATCTGAAGAAGAAAATGTTAAACTAATTTTAAAGAATAAAATGCTAGAAGCTAGAAATAAAGAACTAGAGCTTGCATGTGTTAACCTAGAAGATATGAAACAGAAGATAGAATATCTAAAAAATAGAAACAAATGCAACCAGGAAGTAGAAACAGCGCTTATGAATGAAATTTCTGAGTTAGAGTTAAAACTTCAGGCTTATAAGAAATCTGCTAATCTTGTTAAGGAGGCAATAGATAAATAAGTCATAGGTCAAAAAACAGGAATAGGATTTGGCTATGATAAAAAGGAAGGAAAAAGACGTGGAATCAATGGCTAAGGAAAGTCCTATGAAGCAAGATATTCCACATGTGTTAAAAAATGTTGTTAAGCCCCTATACAAGAAGTTTGTCTTCGAACCCCTAGATGAAGAACAGATTTTAATAAAAGAAGAAATTCTTGTTGATGATCAAAAGAAAGAGGAAGTAAGTAAGGAGGGGTTGCCTAAAAAATCTGTAAAAATTGTAAAACCTAATGATCAGATTAAAAGTAATTTAGGCAACAAGGATGAAAAGAAGAAAGCTAACAGAAATGGCAAGATATGTGTTAACAAGAAAAATGATTATGCCTATTCTCCCAAAGTAATTAGGAAAGTTTGTAAAAATTATAATTCTACTGGTCATCTTACGCATGCATGCAAAAAGATAAAAGTAGTAAAAGAAGAAACTTCTAATGTGCCTGCCATGTCTATCCCTCATCAACCATGTGATAAAGTAGGATGCATGCCATGTGCTTTCAACATCATGTCTGTATACATAAACTTAATGAATTCATCATCTAGTAATGAATAGAAAGCATGTTAGGGCAAAGACTGTTAGTCCTCCTAAGTCTAGGAAGGAAGCCCCTGTCCCTAAGCCTAAAGACATTCCTGTCAAGGCTAAACCAAAGGGCAAGGGCACAGTCGATGAGAAAGACAAGGACCAGAAAATTTCTGCAGCTAAATCTATTTACTTATCTAAGCCTCTTAGACCCAATCAAATTTGGGTGCTAAAGAAGAAGTAATCAATCTTTGATTGCAGGGCATAGCAAAGAACAAGCGTGTCATATGGATTCTCGACAGCAGCTGTTCAAGGTATATGACTGGTGATAGGGCCCTGCTATTAGATGTGATTGAGAAAGATGGCTCGATAGTGACCTTTGAAGATAACAACAAGGGATTCACAACGGGATATGGCAATCTGGAAATTGGAAATGTTATCATAGAAAATATCTTTCTTGTGGATGGATTAAAGCACAACCTTCTAAGTATCAGTCAGTTCACTGACAAGGGTTCAAAGTAACTTTTGAAAAAGAAAGATGTGCAATCCAAAACAGGAAAGATGCGAAGCTTGATCTTGAAGGAGTGAGAAAGGGGAATCTTTTTGTGGCTGACTTATTCTCTGCAAGCAAAGGCGAGGCTCAATGTTTCTATAGCAAAGCTTTAACAGAGGACAGTTGGTTATGGCACAAGAAACTTTCACACCTAAACTTTAAAGCAATGAACTCTTTAGTCAATAGGGAATTGGTTAGAGGCTTACCTGAGATGGAATTCTGTCAAGAAGGTCTGTGTGAAGCATGTGAAAAAAGGAAGTCAAAGAAATCATCTCACCGAAGCAAAGATTCTTCAGACATTACTGAACCACTACAACTTTTGTATATGGATTTATTTGGCCCAGTAAATGTCATGTCTATGTCAAGGAAGAGATATGCACTAGTAATTGTAGATGACCACTCCAAGTACACGTGGGTGTTGTTTCTAGTCTCGAAGGATGAAGCCCCTCAAATAATCATTGATCACATAAAGAAGATAGAAGTAGAAGCTGGTTTGCCTGTTAGAAAAATAAGGTCTCACAATGGAACAAAATTCAGAAATGTAACCCTGAATGAATTATGCATTGAAAAAGGGATTTCAACATATTTTGCTACACTCAGAATTGAAAAAGGGTAACTTAGTAGAAAGAAAGAACAAAACTTTGGTTTAAGCAGCAAGAACAATGCTGAATGAAGCTAAGTTACCTTTATACTTTTGGACTGAAGCAGTCAACATATTTTGCTACACTCAGAATTGTACCCTGATTAATAAAGATCATGACAAGACTCCGTATGAGATAATGGCAAACAAGAAACCAACACTGAAATACTTTCATGTGTTCGGAGTAAAGTGCTTTGTATTGAAAGATGATGAGTATCTAGGAAAGTTTGAATCCAACGCTCGTGAAGGCATATTTATTGGCTATTCTCTGGAATCTAAGGCGTATAGGGTTTATGTGATTGAACACAAGAAGGTCATTGAAAGCATGAATGTAACTTTTGATGATCTCAAGCTCCTAAGTCTATAAAGAACAGACGACACTGAAACTCTACAGTTTGAAATCTTGAACTCAGATGAAGGTGAAATGGAACCTGAAGCTGTAATAGAAATACAAGTATCAAATGAGAATATCAACAATGATGATTCTGACCCTAGTAGTGGAAACAGTGGAAGATTCATAAAAACTACTAGTAGTGGCAGAGAATCTCATTCTCAACCAAACAGAAGCTCAGGGGGAGCAACTGAAGGATCTACTAGCAGGACTCAGCACTACAATGATAATCAAGCTGAATCATCTAGGACACTTCTGCCTAGACATAGGGTGTAGAGTAGAGATCACCCCTTTGAGTTGATTCTAGGAGATCCAGATGCTGGAATTCAAACTAGACGTGCTTCTCAGAATGAATGTTTATTCTCTGGTTTTATCTCTGAAATAGAGCCAAAGAAAGTGGAAGAAGCATTGGAAGATCCATATTGGGTAATAGTTATGCAAGAAGAACTCAATCAGTTTCAGAGACAAAAAGTTTGGAAGCTGGTACTCAGGCCAAAGAACAAGTCTATAATTGGCACAAAGTGGGTATTCAGAAATAAACGGGATGAAGATGGCATTGTTACGAGGAACAAAGCCAGACTGGTTGCCAAAGGTTATTCCCAAGAAGAAGGAATAGATTATGATGAAACATATGCACCAATGGCAAGGCTTGAAGCTATCAGGATGTTTCTGGCATTCGTAGTACATTCCAACTTTAAAGTCTATTAAATGGATGTGAAGAGTGGATTCTTGAATGGAGAGCTTGAAGAAGAAGTGTATGTGGAACAACCCCCAGGGTTTGAAGATCCAGAATTTGCAGATTTTTTATACTTCCACTTCAAGGCACTCTATGGCCTAAAGCAAGCACCTCGGACATGGTATGACACTCTATCTATATTTCTACTTGAAAATGGTTTCACTAGAGGTGTCATAGATAAGACTCTGTTTCATAAAATACATAAAAATGATATGATATTAGTATAAGTATATGTGGATGACATTATATTTAGTTCTACTGACGATCAGTTGTGTAGTAGATTTGCTAAGCTAATGCAGAGTAGGTATGAAATGAGCATGATGAGAGAGCTGAATTACTTCCTTGGACTCCAAGTACGCCAAAGGAAAGATGGAATCTTCATTTCTCAGACCAAGTACATCAAAGACCTTTTGAAGAAGTATGGTCTTGAAGATGCATCAACAGCTAAAACTCCAATGGCAACTGCCACTAATCTTGATCAAGATGAACCTGGTAAGAAGGTAGATATCACAAGCTAAAGAGGTATGATCGGCTCATTACTTTACCTAACTGCAAATAGGCCAGACATTATGTTTTCTACATGCTTGTGTGCTAGGTTCTAGTCTAACCCTAAAGAATCACATCTTATAGCTGTTAAATGGATTTTTAGGTATCTTAAGGTAACTCTAAATCTTGGAATTTGGTACCCTAAAGATACAGGTTTTGACCTTGTTGGCTATACAGATTCTGGTTATGTAGGTTGTAGGATTGATAGAAAAAGTACATCAGGGAGTTGTCAATTCCTTGGTAGAAGATTGGTGTCCTGGTATAGCAAGAAGCAGCACTCAGTTGCAATGTCAACAACTGAAGCTGAATATGTTGCTGTTGGAAGTTGTTGTGCACAAATTCTGTGGATAAGGAACCAATTTCAAGACTATGGACTGTTGCTGAACAAAATTCCAATATTCTGTGACAACACAAGTGTCATAGTCATCACAAACAATCTTGTTCAACATTCAAGGACCAAGCACATTGATATCAGGTATCATTTCATTAGAGAGCATGTCATGAATGATACTGTAGAGTTACACTTTGTACCTACAAAGCAGCAAATTGCAGACATCTTCACTAAACCACTGGATGAAATCATTTTCACTAGACTGGTGTGTGAACTTGGGATGTTAAATTCTACTAACTAATAAGTTAGTAATCAAAAACTGCAATTTGAAGCTGATAAATTCATTTGTTGATTAATTTCAATATTTTTAGCACTTGTGAATTTATCTACCAAATTATTTTCCAGTAATTTAGATTAAATATTAGATAAATACCTTGTGCATGCCTGCTAATATTATTAATATGGTATTTATTTAATTTTGATCTTAGAAAATATTTTAAGTGCTTGTATTTAAATGATAAATTCTTGGCACTTAATATATTTAAATATTATTTGAAATTATTTTAAATAAAAAGGATGAATATTTATATTTATTCTTATATTTAAAATAAAAGTAAAATAATAAGAAGCATAATTTATTTATGATAATAATTTTAGCAATTAATGTTATTATTGTTATTAATAAATATTTTGTGAAATAATATTTATGGGTAATTAATTATTATTGATTAATTATATAAATTATTCATAAAAATTATTTATTTTAATTGTAATAAAATCTAGGAACACTTGAATTCTTATAAAGTACTTTTGTGGCGTTTAGTAAGTTTAGTGGCGCCTATACAGTGGTTTGACTGTATAGGTGCAAAATAATTTAATCCCAAGTACTTGGAATATTTTGTAAACTCAAGTGGCGCCTACAGGATTTTGTTGCACCTACACAGTGATTCCACTTTAAAGGCGCAACAAAATACTTTAAGATTTTGATTGCTTTCGTGGCGCCAGTATATTTTGTGGCGCCAACACAGTGAACACACTGTGGAGGCGCAACAAAAAGTTTAGTGATAATTTAGTTGCGTCAGTTTAATTAGTGGTGCCTACACAGTGAATCCACTGTGCAAGCACAACTAAAGTACTTAGCAACTTTATCAGGTTAGTGGCGCCTATATATATAGTGTTATTTTTCTGCGCTTCATAATATACTTACACAATACATACACTCTCCAGGCGCAAGAAAAACTCCACAGATCTACTTTTTTAGTCGAACAAATCTAAGCCAGTTTTTGTCCAAATTTTAATCTAAAATCAGTTTTGTGGAACCCACAATCTTACTGTTAATTTGCAAGTGGTCTCATTAATTTTGGTTAAGGATATAAAATTTTCAATTTTACAAATATCGAACTGATTGGCTAGGGTTTTGTAATTTTAAAATCGATTAAAAATAGTAATAAAATTAAAAGTGTGCTTAAAATTACTAGGAGATCAACATATAATTGTTTCACAAAAATCCAAGTAATTTTTAAATATTAGGGTTTGGTTCGTAATTTACTAATTTTTTTTATTTTAATTAGTAATTTTAACTCTTAAAAATTATCTTTCATTTTAAGAAAATGGCAGGTAATTTTGAGATTAAAAAGACTAATTATTTATCTATTTTAGTAAATGATTGGACTGATACAGGAGACTTAGGTAACTGGGCTAGGTTTTTAAATGAACAGTCTATAGTCCGGTACGCACTAACGACTTCTGTTCCTTTGAATAGAAATTTGTTAAGACAGGTATACAGGTCTGCTCAGGACACATCTGCAGATAGCATCTCTGCCTTCACATGTAAGATTCAGAGACAGAAGGTGGGAATCACTGAGAACGACATCAATAGAGCACTTCACTTGCCATCTGAAGATTTTGAAGACGAACCATCACAGGCAGATCTAGACAATTTCTTCATGTTCCTGCACTGCACCAGAATGAACAATAATCTTTCAAAGAAGATTTACAAGAATCACTTACCCAAGGAGTGGAACTTATTTTTCAACATCTTGTCTCACTGCTTTGCACCAAAGACAGGTGGATTCCACGGGATTACTCAGTTTAACAAGGTGATTGGCTTTGCAGTGGCTTCAGGGTCCAGGATAAATTTTGGAAAATTAATCATTGTAGAGATTCTAAAGAACCAGGCAAAGATGGAAAACTTCTGTCTGTACCCAAGATTTCTGCAGCTGGTATTGAACCAAGTACTGAATGCTGATCAACTACAAGGGTTTCAGAAAAGTCCATTGGAAGAGTCACCCTCACTCCAGTTCAAGACAATTCTTTTGCTATAAAATGAGGCTGACTATCCCAACAGGTATACTCCTGCTCCGATGACTGACCCTATCAGAGAATTCTTTGATCTTCTTAGACAGGCTAATGATGATGAAGAAGAAGAAGAAGAAGAAGAAGCTGCAATAGAAGAAGAAGCAGCAATAGAAGAAGATGAAAATGAAGTTGAAACCTCAGTTGATTCCGGAAGCAAAAAAGCATCTGAAGAAGAACCAGACACTGAAAAGGAAAATGAAGTTATGGAAACAGCTGGTTCTGAACATTAGCAAGAACCAATTCCTGAAGAAGAAGAAAGTAATAGCCCTGAAAATCCAATAATGGATGTAGGTGTTGGGGACACTACAAAGGAGACTCAAAACAAAGATGTGTACATACCTGACCTTTATGATGAACACATGGAAAAAGGTACACTTCTGGATTTTGACTTTTCTGATTTTCTGACTGATGAATTTGTCACAATATCTAGCTCTGTTCCTCAAACGGCAATGCACACACAACAGCCCTCAGTGGCCTTCAAAGCTGGCAATGAACTTGGTCAAACCAAACCAGTTCTAACCACTGCCCGAGAACAACAAACACTCTGCCGAAAACAACAAACACTCCCAAAACACGAAAAAGACCCATTGATTTAGATGATAGGAAGTCCCTACCGAATCAGAAAATTATTTAAAAATCCCCTACAGCTCTGCCCTATCGAAAATGACGTAAAATGAATTTCAAACCTAGGGCAACTGTGAGCTAGGAACCTAATTCTCCTATCTCTGACAACATTATCTTTCTTCGTAACCTCAATTCTGAAATTGATAAAATCCTTAAAGGTACAGGGACAGAACCAGAGGTTGTAACAAAATCCGCTACTTCAGTAGCTAGTACTGTGTTGGTTGAACCAATTCAGAACATGTCTTCATAAACAGTTGGGGGCATCACTGACTCTCACGAGCCGCTCATTACATTGGCAAATGTGGTGACCCCCCTAGACTTCACATCTCCAGATGCTATTAAGGATGTTTTCCCTCCCCATGTGGGCGAAGTGGAAAGGCAACTCTCTCATAGAAGAGAAGAGGTCTCCATTCAAGGAGTAGCTATGTCAACAACATCACCATAGTAAGTGGAAGTGTCTTCACAGGCGTCGCGGGGCACCACGGGCTCTCATTTGTCACTCACTACATCGCCTGAGGTGGTGACCCCCTGGAGATTCCAATTCCAGCTCCTACACAGGAGGTCCTCCCCACCTTAACAGGTCAGGTGGAAGGATAACACACCCATAGAAGGGATGTTGACTCTTTTAAAAGAGTATTTGCTACCTCGGTAGTAGAACCTGCTCAGGGTGTCTCTGAACAGGTAAGGCCTTCAATGGCTTCAGCTGGCATCATGGATTCTACATTCTTGCCAATCAATACAGAATCCACAGTGGTGACCACACTGGGTCTAAAACCCCTAGTTCCTGAAAAAGGAGTTCTCCCCACTGAAAGTGGTCCGGCGGAGAGGCAACCTACCCATAGAGGGGATAGGGATTTTAATGCAGGTACAGAAGATCTCAGTGCAATTATGGAAATGAGGGAAACACTTAACCTTGATGATCTTGTGTTTCCTGACCCTGATTTTCTGAGTGTGAGTGTTGAGGGTCGTGCACAAACAGAAACAATGAGGAGTGAGACACTCACTAACCAAATAAACACCCCAAACATTACACACACTGCACACAACCAAAGGATTCTAAATCTGGAGGCCCAAGTAGCTAAAATTCATTATTCATTGAGAAGGATCTTGGAGGTGCAAGAGCAGCAGAGGGCAGAAATGAAAGAAATCAAAGAATTGGTCAAACAACTGCTGGCTCAGAAAGTTCCTATTTCCAATCAATCAACTTCGACAACTCAGATTACTCTGGTAGGAAGGGAGGATAACCCAACTGAGGGGGAGAGAAGAGAAGAACAAGAAAAAGTAGTTGGAACTGAAATGATCTTGGAGTATACAACTCAGGGGGAGACATATTTCTTTTACAGGCCTGGAGCGAGGCAACTTGAAGAAGGAGAAATTTTTGAACCCTATGTGCCAATGGAGATTCCAACAGAGATGGAAATAGATGAAACTGCAAAAGTGTTAGGAATATATTCATTTGATGATGTACAAAATACTAGAACAGGGTCTAGATTAATTTATCTGTAATAAGTCTTTCTAGTCTCTGAAATGTATAATCAGAGTCTAGATAGTCAACATTCATGTTATTTGTACTTAGAAGAATTTCTATAGAAAGTGAAACCAGAGTCTACATGAAGATCAGAGTCTGGAAGGTGATCAGAGTCTATAGACTATCAGAGTCTATGATCTATCAGAGTTTGAAGATCATCAGAGTCTGAAGATTTCAGAGTCTATACAGTTGAGGATAAATTTGGAAGAAGATCACAGGAATGGAAAGTCTTCGAAGATCAAGATAAATATATTGCAGATATGCTATGGGAAAGAAAGAGAATTCTAGAAGGAAACTGTCAACTAATAATTAGGGATTTTATTCCTATTGTAATTTTACTTTATGTTATTAGTTGATAGGAAGCTCTCTATATAAACTCTATGTAACCTAATTGTAAAGGTGTGGAAGTCGAAGCATAATTGTCTGAGTGAAATTTTGTGAGAGCATAGAGATAGAGAGAGTTGCTGTGATAAACACAGAGAAGCTGCTAGGGTTTGTGTACACCCTAGGAGAGTTTTGTATTCACAAATCAATAATACAAAACAGTACTTATTCATATTTTTGTGTTTGAGTTTGTTCTTAATTTGATTTTAAATCAGGCAGAAAAGACATACAAGTATTCAACCCCCCCTGTTACTTGTACAACTGGGAAAACAATTGGTATCAGAGCCTAACGTATAAAATCGATCAAAGATGTCTGGAAACAAAGATGGCAATTCTAAGATTCCTATGCTTAAAAGAAACGAGTTCACCCACTGGAAGGTTAAGATGCTGCATTATCTGGAAGCAACAGACCCTGACTACCTTGAAAGAATTCATGAAGGACCCTATGTGCCCTTAAAGCTTGTGCCTCAAATCAATGAAGAAGGTAAAGTAACTGAAGAACACTTCATTGGAAAACCCAAGGCTGAATGGACAAGAGAGGACAAGGAGAATGTCCTTAAGGAGGCAAAAGTCAAAAACATTCTCTTCAATAGTTTGGATTCTGTCCTTACAAACTTTGTTATATCATGCACCACTGCTAAGGAGATGTGGGCAAAACTTGAAGTGCACTGTCAAGGGACTAAAGACGTCAAGAAGAATGCAAGGTCTTTGCTAATTCAGGAGTATGAATATTTTGAAGCTAAATCTGGAGAATCTATCACTGAGATGTATGATAGGTTTACAAAACTTCTAAATGAGATGGCTATGCTTGGTAAGGTTTATGATTCTGAAGATACAAACACCAAGTTTCTAAGAGCACTTCCTGAAGAGTGGGACAATAAAACAACAGCCATAAGGGAAGCTAGAGATTTGGATGAACTAACTCTAGAAGAATTGTATGGCAGACTCAAGACATATGATTTGGAGATGCAACAGAGGAAATATAAGAAGTCTGTAAAGACAAAATCTGTGGCACTCTTACTGGAGTCTGAGAAAGAACAACAGGAACAACCCACAGAAGCTAGAATCAAGGATTCAAGGAAGAAGGGTAAAGCTGTTGTGGAGTCAGAGTCTACTGACACAAACTCTGATTCTGATGAAGAGATTGACCTAAGTCAAATGATGGCTATGTTTGCAAAAAATTTCAAAAGAATGAAATTTAACAAAAGAACTGGAAAATTTAGCAAGAGGCCATCATTCAAGAAGGAAGATGAGAAGGTTGAGAAGAGCAAGAGTACAATAATCAAACTTGACAAAGCAAAGGTCAAATGTTTCAACTGTGGAATATTGGGCCACTTTGCTAGTGAATGCAGAAAGTCAAAAAGTCAAGGAAAAGGAAAAGCACTTCTATCAACAGGAAAGGATTGGGCAGACTCAAGCTCAGAGGATGAAATTGATTATGAAAATCTAGCATTGATGGCATCCTCCTCAAGAAAATCACAGTCTCCCAAAGAACCCTCATCTCCTAAAACTCAGGTATCAATCTTTACTCCTGAATCCTTAATTAATTTAGACTCTAATGGCATAGAGATTGTGAAAAGTGAGGTTAATAAAATAATGACAACATGTAGGTCTCTCACTAGTGAAAGTGAAAGGTTGAGAGAAGAAAATTTAACCTTAACTAAAAGGAATGGTCATTTAGAGTCTGAGTTATTATTAATGGAACAATACAAAAAGGATTCTGAGAAATATAGTCATAACTACACTGAAATTTTGAAAGCCTATGACTATGTTAGGAAAGAACTAGAAGAAGAAAGGCTTAAGTTTAAAGTTTGGACAGACTCTGGAAGAAAAGTTCAAGAAATTCTCAATAATCAAAACGTGTGTCAAACTGCTGGTCTAGGCTATGACAAGAGTCAAGGCAAAAGACCTATTGTTGAGAATGATAACAATGAAGAAGCTAGCAAATTTAATAAGACTAAAGACAAAAGTACATTTGTTCCTGTTAAGTTTGTGATCCCTAAAGAAAAAACTGAAACCACAAACTCATCTGTCAATAGTCCCCCTGTTGTTGACAAAAAGACAGATGAAACATGGGCAAATAACTCTAAGAAAAATATAAACATAGGGTACTTGTCTAAGTCTAAGTTGAAAGAAAGGCTAGAGAACTTATCAGAGTCCACCAAAACTAGGAGAAATAGGAATGGTAAGGAAGGCATCAATAAGGCTAATAATTATCGAAAAGATCCTAGTGCTCCTAGAAAGAAGTGTTATAGATGTGGCAACCACAACCATTTAGCTATAGATTGTAAAACAAAAATTGAGATAAAATCAGAGTCTAGTCCTTCTCAGACTCTGAAAAGTCACTACATACCACAGAAACCTTGTTATCACTATGGTAGCATATTTCATTCTATTTATATGTGTAGGGACTATCATGATTTGTATTACAATTTTTATGAGCTAAAATCTTCTATTGATAAAAGTTGGTATGACACTGTTAAGACTCCACCAGAGTCTAGAGCAACAAAAGAGACAGGTAAGCCAAATGTGAAAATTGTTAAGCCTGTTTCTCCTAAAATTAGTAGAAAAGGATCCAAAACTGTTTGGGTCCTCAAAACATTTAACTAGTTGCTTTATGTATGCAGGGAACCAGGGTAAAGAAAGTAACTCTAATCCTGGACAGTGGATGCTCAGGACATATGACTGGAACGAAATCCCTGCTTACAGACTTTGAGGAAATGGCTGGCCCAGAAGTATCCTTTGGAGATGGCAACAAAGGACAAATACCGGGATATGGCAAGATTGTACTTGGGAATGTCATCATTGAACAAGTAGCTCTAGTTGATGGCTTAAGGCACAATTTAATAACCATAAGTCAACTTGGAGATAAAGGTTACCATACTGGCTTTGACAACAAAGAGTGTCTTGTGACTCCCAAAGAAACAGGCATTGTGGTTTTCAAAGGACACAGACATGGTAACGTTTATGAAGCCAGCTTGAAGGATTGCATAAACAGTGAAGTCACATGTCTATACAGCAAGGCCTCAACTGAAGAAAGCTGGAAATGGCACAAGAAACTGTCACACATCAACTTCAAAACACTCAACAAGTTGGTTAAACAGAATCTTGTAAGAGGATTACCACAGGTTGATTTTGTGCAAGATGGACTTTGTGAAGCATGTCAACTTGGAAAACAAAGGAAATCATCCTTCAAGAGCAAGACAATAAACACCATTTCTGAACCCTTTTATTTATTGCATCTTGATTTATTTGGTCCAGTAAATGTTATGTCAATTAACAAAAATAAATATACTCTTGTTATTGTAGATGATTTTACAAGATTCACATGGGTTTTCTTTCTACATTCAAAGGATGAAGCTTTACAACACATAATAGACCATATCACTTTTCTGGAAAGAAAATCAAAGAAAACAGTAAGAATTCTGAGGAGTGACAATGGTACTGAATTCAAGAATTCAATCATGGATGACTACTGTGCATAAAAGGGAATTACTCAACAATTTTCTGCGCCAGGAACCCCTCAACAAAATGGAGTTGTGGAAAGAAAGAATAGGACACTCATAGAAGCTGCCAGAACAATGTTGGCAGAGTCTAAGCTGCCAGTATATTTTTGGGCTGAGGCAGTCAATACAGCATGTTTCACTCAAAACTGCACTCTAATAAACATGCATGGAAAGACTCCCTATGAAATGATAAAGGACAAGAAGCCAAGTGTGAAACACTTTCACATTTTTGGATGCAAGTGTTATGTACTGAAAGTACATCCTGAAAATCTAAGTAAATTTGAAGCCAAGGCAGATGAATCAATTTTTCTTGGATATGCATCGAACACAAAAGCATTCAGAGTGTTTAATCTCATAACCAAAATTGTTATAGAATCTATTCATGTTGCATTTGATGATAAAAAGTATACAAGATTGCAGGATGAGTTAGAGTCTACTAAACTAGAATTTGAAAATCTAAAAAGTTCTGAGATAAATGAAGAAGAAGAGGATGAAGACCCTAAAATAAATCCTGAACCAACACAGGAACCTGCACACTCTGAGGGGGAGCCAGAAAATTCAACTCCAAATAATTCAAAGTCTAACAGGTCAGGGTCTACCCAGATAGAGTCTATCCAGACAGAGTCTAGACAGACAGAGTCTAACTCATCAGGGTCTGGATCAAGCAACTCTGAACTCTTGTCAGAGTCAAGAAATTTAGGGGGAGCCTCTTCATTTGAATTTCACTCAAATACAGAAGATGCAAATGACTTAGGGGGAGCTTCAAGTTCAAGAACCAATCTTCCACCTACTAGAAAATGGACAAGGAATCACACTCCTGACTTGATAATTGGTGATCCTGAGAGTGGTGTACAAACAAGAACAACCACTCAAAATGAATGTCTTTATAGTTGTTTTCTCTCAAAGAATGAACCCAAGAAAATTGAGGAAGCCTTGCAAGATCCTGATTGGATTATTGCAATGCAAGAAGAATTGAATGAATTTGAGAGAAATAAAGTGTGGAAACTTGTACCAAGACCTAGAGATAGATCAGTGGTTGGTGCAAAATGGGTGTACAGAAACAAACTTGATGAGAATGGAACTGTAATCAGAAACAAAGCAAGGCTAGTTGCAAAAGGATACTCACAGGAGGAAGGAATTGACTATGATGAAACTTTTGCACCGGTAGCAAGATTGGAAGCTATCAGAATGTTTCTAGCCTTTGCAGCTCATTCCAAATTCAAGGTGTATTAGATGGATGTGAAAAGTGCATTCTTAAATGGAGAATTGGAAGAAGAAGTCTATGTGGAGCAACCACCAGGATTTGTTGATCCAAAGTTTCCTGATCATGTTTACAGGTTAGACAAGACACTATATGGATTGAAGCAAGCACCTAGAGCATGGTATGAAACTCTTTCAAAATTTCTTCTTGAAAATGGATTCACAAGAGGTACCATTGACAAAACTCTTTTTATTAGAAAATATAAAGGTGATATTTTGCTTGTCTAAATTTATGTTGATGATATTATATTTGGATCTACTAATGATAATCTCTGTGAAAAGTTTAGTCAACTAATGCAGTCAAATTATGAAATGAGCATGATGGGAGAATTAAACTTCTTTTTGGGGCTTCAAGTCAAACAGAATGATGATGGAATTTTCATCAATCAAACAAAGTATGTAAAAGAACTGTTGAAGAAGTTTGATATGCAAGATTCTGCAACTGCTAAAACTCCCATGTCAATAGCTACTAAGCTAGACTCTGACCCAAAGGGTAAGAAAGTTGACAACACTAGTTACAGAGGTATGATTGGCTCATTGTTATATTTAACTGCTAGTAGACCAGATATAATGTTTGCAACTTGTCTGTGTGTCAGATTTCAAGCTGACCCTAGAGAATCACACTTAATAGCTGTGAAAAGAATTTTTAGATATTTCAAGGGGGCACAAACTCTTGGACTTTGGTATCCAAGAGAGTCAGATTTTTCACTAATTGGCTATTCAGATTCTGACTATGCAGGATGCAAAGTAGACAGGAAAAGCACAACAGGACAATGCCAGTTTCTTGGCAACAGATTAATTTCTTGGTTTAGCAAGAAACAACAAACTGTATCAACCTCAACAGCTGAGGCTGAATACATTGCAGCTGGAAGTTGCTGTGCTCAAATTCTGTGGATGAGGAATCAATTACTTGATTATGGACTAACATTCTCAAATATTCCTATGTATTGTGATAATACTAGTGCTATTAAAATTACAGAAAATCCTGTCCAACACTCCAGAACAAAGCACATTGATGTCAGGTATCACTTTATTAGAGAACATGTTGAAAATGGTACTGTGACACTTCACTATGTTCCAACTGACAGACAGATTGCAGACATTTTGAGAAAACCACTTGATGAGTCTACCTTTCTCAGACTGGTAGGTGAATTAGGTATGTTAAATATGTAAGTGATCAAAAATTACAAGAAGCAAGGTATGTACTTTAATTATAGTCCATGTCTTAACACACTGTGATTAATTATTATTGCAATATTTTGTTTGGTATTTTACCTTGACAGAATCTAGTTTTTAGACTTTGACGAGTCTATATACTATGACGAGTCTGTAGATTCTGAGAGTCAGTAGACTCTGAGAAAATCATCACCTAGACTCTGAAACGGTTAAAATTCGCGCCTGCAGACTCTGATTGCATTTAAAATGTTCAAATGACTTGAAATAGGCGGTAACAATTATCTTTTGACTGGAGACAGGCTGTAGACTCGTGTGTATTGTATGCAACTTGAACAAAATATAATTTTTCATACAATTTACTCACTTGTTTATTACAATTATTTCCCAAGGCAAAAATATTCACAGAGCTTTTTACGAACCCTAGCTAATTTCTTCAAGCTTTTCCATCACTTTCCACTCAACAACTTTAATGGCTGCCGTTTCTACTGTCATGAGGGGACCCAAGGCGATTGCTTTCACATTTGGGGATTTTGATTTCATGACTACAAATCATGTTGCTGCTCTTGGAGATAAGAAAGGAGTAGATGCTGACTACTTCCCAATGATGGATTTCATGGAGCAATCTGAGCTCAGTTACATTCTGAAAGCATCTCCAGTGATTCATATGGATGATGTCTCCAAAGCTTGGAGTTCTGCACAGGTCGTTGATCCTTCTCAGGATCAACCAGGTAAAATAATGTTCACCATTGGCTCGACTACATTTGATGTCACTACAGATGTGCTTAATTCTGTGTTTAATTTGCCTGTTAAATCTTCTTTTGATGAAACTGTATCTGATGATGACATTAAAAACATGTTTAAGGCAATAGGTTATTCTGCTAGCTTAGATAACATGAGCAAGATAACTAGGCCTTACTTAAGAAAAGAATGGTCATTTTTCTTTGATCAAATTGCTAAGTGTTTCACTGGTAAGTGCAGTGGATTTGATGCTATTACTGCTATTACTTATCAAATTGGTCACAGTCTCCTATTTGATAGAATAATCAACATTGGTGATATGTTGCTCACTCAAATGGGAGCAAAATTAAATAATGTACATGAGGGGAGGAAGAAAGTCTACTATCATAGATTTCTTATGATTCTCTTTAATCACTTCATTCCTGACATGTCAACCAAGTTGGCAGATGATTGTTGTGTGCAGGCCTACAAACAACAAAGGAGGATATTCTCTAACATCAAGAGAATTGATGACAAAAAGAAGAGTCTACCTGCCATGCACTATCCACAGGTAATGCAGGTAAAACTCTCAACCTACAAACCATCTATCTACAATGATTCTTTTTTTGGTGGTGACATGGTGCAGGAACAAATACTGGAGAGTCCCCCTGCACCTACCCCAGTCACCAAATCCCCTTCAATTACACAATCTTCCAAACCAAAATCCAAAAAGAAACCAACCTCTAGTGTCTCTCAACAGACACCAGTTGTAAAGAGGAGAAAATTAGTTCAAACCAGGCTTATAGATGAGCACAGTGATGAGGAGCTCAACCCTCTAGAGAAACAAGTTGTTGAAGGTCTTTCTTTGCTAAAAGAAGGTCATGATACACTTGATTCTAACCTTCCATCCAAGTCTGTAGTCTCTGAAAAGGCTACAGACTCTGAAAAACCTAGGGAAGCACCTCAGGATTCTCACATTGAGTCTCCTGAGAAATCTTTTGCTCAGAAGTACAGAAGGTTAAGGAAGGCTTATTCTGCAGACACACACAAGCCTGTTATTATTACTAACCCTGTTTTACAGGAAACAGATGCTCCCAAGGCTCCTGCAGAGCCAGACTCTGAAATCAAGAAAACACCTGAACCAGAGTCTAATGTTAAGTCAGAGTCTAGACTGCCTTTAGACTCTGATCATGAAACATTTTGGGAAGGAATGCCATTGGATGCAGCCTCATGTCTAATTGATGAGATCATTACTCCAAGTGATGAGGCACTGCTATTCTTATATCCTTTGGTGGAATCAGTTGAAGATCCAGGGCAATATCAGATTAAATCTCAAGTCTTGGATTTTCTTTCAACCTATGAAGCCCTAAGGAAGAGAATGGAACAGGAGCTACAACTGTCTGCACAGGATGTGGTCAAAAATCTCTACAGCTACCTATTAAACTCTTCATTCCAAGTACAAGTAGCTGGGCTCATAGAAGGCAGAACAAATGAAGTTCTCAAAGCACTAGGTGTGCCAGACTCTGAATAGCAAATCACAAAGAAGCTTAAAAAGCTTAAGGTACACAAAAGGAGAGCATCAGAGTCTGTTGCTGAGTTGGAAACTGCGATTGAGCAACCAGTTTTTAACCATGAAGCAATTTGGGATAATGGAGTTACCTACAGGACAACCATTCAATGGATCTCTCAAGTTCAACCTCTGTCAAGACAAGTGGCTGACTATCTTGTCCATAATATAGGTATAATTGCCAACAAATACATCTATCCAACCTACCAAAGTAGACTGGATCAATTCAAGGGCACATATTTTCAAAGAATAAGAAGGGAACTGCAGGAACTCTTCAATCTCACAGATGCCCAGGCAATCAATGCAATCCAACTCAGGGCCTTTCATCACAAGTTGGATGCATTTATTCTTGAAGAAAAACAGGAGGTAGCAGGTGATGCAAGGCAGTTGGAGGTTGGGACTAGTGCACCAGTGGTGACTAGTGATAAAGATGCTCAGTCTGCCTCACCCACACAAGAACCACCTAGTCAGAGGTTGGGTGATAGTGGGGCAGGGGAGTATGCTGTTGGGCCCTCCTTGACAACTCATCAAAGAGCTGATGAGAACCCTAGTGATATGGGAGGACATACTCTGATGGATGCTCATGAAGTAATTTCCCAATCTATTCTATCAGAGTCTATCCACCTTGAGGGGGAGTCTCATGCACAAACAGTCAAAGATGGTAACACTCAGACTCTGACTTCTAATGAAGTCATACTAAAGCAGTCAGAGTCTAGAGTAGACCCTGAGACTGGAATACTGGAGCCAACAGATTCTGAAAAGAGAGAAGATGCTAGTAAGGGTTCAGAATATGTTGATGCTCACCCCTTGGTGGAGACCCCTAGCCTTCAGACATTTGAAGGGGTTCCCCTCCATCAAGGTGGTTCAGGTATTGAAGCACCATTATTATCTCTCAACCCCTCTTCTGTAGGTTTATTGAGTGCACCCTCCACATTGAGTCATAAAATATCTGAGAGGCTGGCACTGGACCAGGCAAAAGGAGAGGTAGAAAAGGCTGTAGAGAGCCTGAGTGAGATTGAGAAAGTGGGTGCCCAACCCCACTGAGAGCATGAGAGATTAGGGTATCCTGAACCTAGCTTTACTTATTGGGATCAAGATTTTCCAAAGAGTTGGTCCAATGAGTTGGAGCAGGGGATGGATGACAATTCACTATGTCTGATTGTGCAGATTGGCAAACAGGAGGAGGCTCTTGCTGCTCAGAAATCATTTACACAGAGACCACATCTTCATCTGGTGGATTCTCTAGCAAGGAGAGCAGATAGGGTCATGGAGGCTTTGGTGGATAATCCTATAATTATAACTGAGGCTGCATATTCGAAGTCAGAAGAACCACTCTTAATCATGCCTATAAGGGCTAGACTTCCAGAGTCTACAGTCTCTGATCACTCTCAGGAGGAGTCAGGGTATCTAGTCCCGTTTGCAGTTTCAGAGTCTACACCACCACCAGAGTCTACACCTCCATTCACAAAGCTAGAGCCTGTTGCTGAGGAGTGCACCTCTGAAGATGATGATCACGTTACTCCTTCTTTTATCTATTTTGATCAGGTGTTTCCTCAGTCTTGGGAGTCTGCACAGCAAAGAGGCATCAATGATAAAGATTCTTTTGAGTGTATTTTGGATATTCATCATTCTGAGAGACTTAAAGCTTTTCAAAGAAAATCCTTTCAACAGGAACATAGTTACTATCCTGGTGAAGAAGATCAAGTCTTAGATGGAGCTGTTAAAGATGAGTTACCTGATGTTGTTGCTCAATTATCCAGTGTGGTCCAGGACATTTCTCATATTAAAATCAAGCTCACTGGTGTTGATAATACAACTTCTCTGCTCAATACAAGATTTGACAGAATTCACTCCCTTCAATTATCCAAAGAAGTAGCTTTTAAAGATGCTCTAACTGCTATCACTACAACTCAAGCCTCTCTTCAAACTACAGTTTCTGATTTGACCACCAAGGTTGATTTAGTTATTGCAGCCCAGGCAAATATCTCCACTGTTCTTGAGCAGATTCTTTTGGCTGTCACCAGTAATGATGATGTCAAAAAGGGGGAGAAGGAGAAGCAAGGTGAGTCCTCCAGGAGGAGACATAAGGATGAAGGATGCAAGGATACATTAAGGGGAGTTAAAAGGAGGAGAGATGGTGATGATGGTGATAGTTCTCATGGTCCTAGGGGTCTTGATGATGTGCAACAAAAGCAATCTGGAGTAGCAAGAACTCAAACACATCAGTCAGGGACTAGACATGGGAAATCAGAGTCTAAGTCAGACTCTGATAAGCAAATAAAGAAGTCAGACTCTGATCAAACTCAAGAACCTTCATACTGGAAGTGCAGTCAATCAAATCTGCAACTTAGAGCTAAAAAGAAGATAGGTCTTGAGGATTTGAAGAATCTGACATTGACAGAACATCTACTCTAACCAGGGATCCTCAATCCTTGACAGATAGGCAGTTTGAGAAGATCACTCAGAAGCACTTAAATAAAGTGGTGTCTGCTCAAATTGTTTATAATGTTTTTGAAACAAAGATACAAGGAGGTCAGGGAGGTATAGAAAAGGTGAAAAATGATATGCTGGTTTACTTCTTAGAAGGTGGAAGTGTAAGATGGATTAGTCAGTCAAATTTTATCTTTTTCAAACAGGCTGAGGAACTACAGTATATTAGATTCCTACTTCAAATTGCTTATGAAGTTAACAAGAGCAAAGAAGCTATCACGCATAAATGGTTCAAGGAGATTGATAGGAAGCTGATTTTGCACAGACAGACAAATCGACAAATGGGCAAATTTTCTTTAAAATATGTTGATACTGAGGGAAATGATCAAGTCATGCCATTGGAAGAAAAATAGATTAAATTTCAAGAAGGTGTGGGTCATTACTTTGAGTTTCAGCCTATGAGTGGGAAAGTTAGTGTTCTGATGTTGAAGGACTTAAAAGATCAAGAAAGCAGTGCAAATGATCTTAGAGCAGCTTATTGTCAAATTAAATGCTCGAGTGAAGAAATGAAGAAATTGAAGAAATTTGTTGGTGAGGCTCTGGCAATTGTGGAGGAAAATATGCTGAATTCATTTTTGAAGAATAATCCAGCCTTTGAGAAGATTAAATAAGAAGTAATTCTTTTTCCTTTATAATTCTTTTATACTGTTCTAGATTAATAGTTTTATTCTTTAGTTTTGACATCATCAAACCTTGATTTATGCTTACATTTTATAAAGCATAAATAGGGGGAGATTGTTAGGAATATATTCATTTGATGATGTACAAAATACTAGAACAGGGTCTAGATTAGTTTATTTGTAATAAGTCTTTCTAGTCTCTGAAATGTATAATCAGAGTCTAGATAGTCAACATTCATGTTATTTGTACTTAGAAGAATTTCTGTAGAAAGTGAAACCAGAGTCTGCATGAAGATCAGAGTCTGGAAGGTGATCAGAGTCTATAGACTATCAGAGTCTATGATCTATCAGAGTCTGAAGATTTCAGAGTCTATACAGTTGAGGATAAATTTGGAAGAAGATCACAGGAATGGAAAGTCTTCGAAGATTAAGATAAATATATTGCAGATATGCTATGGGAAAGAAAGAGAATTCTAGAAAGAAACTGTCAACTAATAATTAGGGATTTTATTCCTATTGTAATTTTACTTTCTGTTATTAGTTGATAGGCAGCTCTCTATATAAACTCTATGTAACCTAATTGTAAAGGTGTGGAAGTCGAAGCATAATTGTCTGAGTGAAATTTTGTGAGAGCATAGAGATAGAGAGAGTTGCTGTGATAAACACAGAGAAGTTGCTAGGGTTTGTGTACACCCTAGGAGAGTTTTGTATTCATAAATCAATAATACAAAATAGTACTTATTCATATTTTTGTGTTTGAGTTTGTTCTTAATTTGATTTTAAATCAGGCAGAAAAGACATACAAGTATTCAACCCCCCCCCCCTTCTACTTGTACAACTGGGAAAACAATAAGCTGCTGGAATAGATGTTGAGGAGGAATTTGCAGAAGAACATGCCTTTGATAATGACTGTTTTCTAGTTGGTGTAGATGAAGTTGTTACTCACGGTATAGATCAAGCTCAAGAACTGATGAAGAGAAAATGGAAGAGAGTATAATATGCAATAGAAAGAAGAAATAGAATCAAGGACATTGAAGCAAAGGTTGGTCTTGATTGGGATGAAGCAAGGAGTCTACTAAAGAAGAAGGAGTTAACCCTTACTCAGAAGAAAGACAGAGAAGTCCTTGATCCCTTCAGAACCATGAGGGAAAATTTTGAAGATTTTCATGAATTATATGTTATGCTATTAGAAGAGATTACAAGCGTGTCAGTAAGTGCATCAAAGTACGGGTGGAAAATGTTCATAAATTCTAAAACACTGGGGTCAAAGGTTTTGTCGATGAAGAGTTTTGAAAAGATGAATATTGTGGAGCTGTATGTGCTGAAGAGGAAAGTCATCTTTGGTGGGCATAAAACAAATGAGATACTGAGAGATATGATTGAGAAGAAAATTATAGAGATCGGTGTCGAAGCATTTGAGAAGCCTCCGGTGGTCAAGTACTACAAAGCAACAACACTTCATAACCTAACTTTGTCTGATGAATGTCTGGACTCAAGTCGTGCAATGTTCATGCATTATGTAGAAGGGAGACTCAAAAGCAAGAAGAATAGAACAGATGAAGATCTAAAGGCTGCTGAGTTGATCTACGCATTCAGGCTAAACAGAGCAATTAAAACTTCAGGTAGATATCTAATGGAGACAACCAGATATTACCAAGATCCAGTGTATGTAAGAAGAGAGGATGGCACTGAAATACTTGAAGCTATAAGAGATTCTGAACCTTTCATTCAGACGGAGCCAAATGGAACAAAATACTTCCTTTTCAAAAAGTCCTTTCAAGGGTAAAGAGATCCACTGTTAAGTCAGACAAAAAGGCTTTGAGGATGATTGAAGATGTTTTAGTGGAGAAGCTGGAAGAAGAGTCGATGCATGACACTGACAGAGTTAAAGGCTTTCCAAAAAGGATAACAGTGTTCGTGTTTTCAAAGAGACAATCTCTGGCCTTCGAGCAATCTCTAAGACAAACTCAACCGCTTTTCTCACTGAAGTTTTGAAGAAGTTAGAAGAACCATCTCCAGTAAATACTCTTGAAGTGGAAGCTAGAGATATAGTGAAGGCAAGGTTGGAGCAGAAGGAAGAAGAACTAAGAAAGCATTACTCCGAGACAAGATCTAAGCACAAGCAAGACTCAGTACAAAGAAGCAGAAGATCATATAATTATCTGTTCATGCTAGAGGAACAAACTTCTATTGTACACAAGAAATCTGGAAATGTAAAATCTAATCCAGAATGTAATTAATATTATTTACTGTCTTTTTGCACTTTACTTTTTCTTGTAAGTATCAGTTGAGTTATCCTCTCACAGGATTTGCTTGTCGAACTTTAACAAATAAATAGGGGGAGATTGTAAAGCATAATGTAACGTAGTATGTAATAGTGATAATGATAACTCAACTAAGAAACAAAGACAGATAAATAATATTAATATGTAGCACAGGAATCCAGAAGGACATACAAACAGGAATTATACATACATCATTGTAGAGCATTCAAGATGTAAAGTTTACTGAACGACGGTGATATAAGTTTATTAATATGTTCAGGTCTCAGCAACAAATAAGTGTTCAGTAGATTTCAGACCAAAGATAGTGCAATGATTCAAGTATAATTGTCAAAGGGTTTCAGTGATCAAAAGCAATGGAACAGTCCAAATTTAGTCAGCTGAAACAGAACAGAAGTCAAGGGAATTCATTTCAGTGTTAGTCATTTGTGAACCAGACCAGTGCACTAAGTGTCAGCACAACAAGAAAAGAATTGTCTTGATTAATCAGAAGAAAATCAGTTGATCAAGAGAGTAAAAACCAAGTGGTAAATACTTCAAGCATTACAAACAATTGGTTAAGGCAAGTATTACTACATTTGGTGGCTCTTACACTCTTAAAGATATGTAATGGCACAAGGAAATACTTGAGGGAAGTAATCAAGAATTTTGTGGTGCCTACACACTGTATCTAGAGTGTAGACGCAACAAACAAGATTGGTGCAAGGAAAATCAATTCCTCAACGATTCTAAGGCATTTGTGGCGCCTACACACTGCAACAAGAGTGTAGGCGCAACAAACCGTGTACAAGGCACAACAAACTACAAGAGAAGATTTAGTTGCGCCTCTACAGGGTTAACACAGTGCAGGAGCAATAAACCTCTTCCAAGGCGCAAGAAACAAACTTACAAGAGTTTAAGTAAAGGTTTTGTGGCACCTATACTCTGGAATAAGAGTGTAAGCGCAACAAACATCAATATAGGCACAAGGAAAGTTTTAGTGGTGCCTACACAAGGGCATGTGGTGTAGAGGCGCAACAAAGTATCAAAGGCGCAACAAAACTATTATGTGGCTCCTACACACCACTACCACTCTTACAGGCGCAACAAAGGACTTGACAATTGTTGGAAATCAATTTCCAAAAAGTCTACAGATTATATATGGGTTAAATCGAAATAGACAGTAGGGAATTTTAATTCATTCATCATCAACAAAAGAGATACAGACGGGAGCTCCATTAAAGACATACATTTATATCACTCAACTGTACTTCTATTGTAACATTGATTGAACCCATTGAAGCTAATTATTTGATTAGAAGTGTAGCATCTCAGGGATTTAATAATACATTATTATTTCTCCGAATCTTTGTGTTTCATTAACTGCCATTTTAATATCTCAAGAACACAAGCACTTAATCCGCAATATAACGAAAAATCTACCACATCATATTCAACCCCCCATTCTATGATGATTTTGGACCTAACACATTATTCTTCAAGTATTTTCTTGTTCCCTTGATTGTTTATTGCGCCTGTACTCTGCATGCCATATGTAGGCGCCACAAACCTTCCCTTAAATTTCCTTGCGCCTAGAAATTATTGTTGTTGTGCCCACACACTGAGTTCCTAGTGCAGGCGCCACAAGATATTTAGATTTCATTTCCTTTAGCCTTGGATGATAAGTTGTGTCTCTCCATTGCCTCAAGAGTACAAGAGTCACCAAATATAGTAATACTTGCCTTAAACAATTTCTTGAAATACTTGAAGTATTTACCACTTGATTTTCACACTTCTGGCTTGATCAACTGATTTTCTTCTGATATATCAAGGTAATCCTCTTCTTGTTGTGTTGACGCTTAGTGCACTAGTCTAGTTCACAAACGACTAACACTGAATTAAATTTCATTTACTTCTGTTCTATTTCAGCTGATTAATCTTTGACTTTTGCATTGCTTTTGATCACTGAAATCCTTTGACATTTATACTCAAATCATTACACTGTCTTTAATATGAAATCTTCTGAACTCTTATTTATTGCTGAGGCCTGAACATATTAATGAACTTCTCTCGTTAACGTTCAATAAGTCTTTCATTTTGAATGCTCTGTAATGATGTATGTATGATTCATGTTCATATGTCCTTCTGGATTCTTGTGCTGCATATTAGTATTATTTGACTGACTTTGTTTCTTAATTGAGTTATCGATACCACTATTACATATTACGTTACATTATGCTTTACACATAATTTGATTTTCCACATTAGCTTTCCCTCATATCATGCAAATAAGTTCTAGGGTTATTGGTAGTTACCTGAGTGTTACGTACCTCATTGGTGGTATGCCTTGACCGATTTGGATGGCCTATGCCTCGAGTTCTTCCTGTCAACACTATATGTCTTCCATTATCACCTCCCTAGTGCCTTTCCTCTAGTTGTGCATTGTAAAACTCTAACCAGTTGGAGTGACACTTTGGAACCTTGTTTCATGAATTTTCTTTATCGTCAGTGTATCTTCCACTGCCGTCTCCTTGCCAAGACGGTTCCTTTGAGAAGGGCGGCACTTCGGATTGATTGAGGATTCGACTATCTACAAGCGATCACCATAACTTATCACCGTGTCTTGGATCTCACCCATGTTGTCATTGAGACCCCTCACTAAATCCGCTATCACAGAAAGTTGAGCCATTACCTCAGCATTGCTTATCACGATATGTGGTGGTCCTCCCATGATCCGGGTAGTGCTCCTTAGGTTTTGGGCATTCTCAGGTGTAGAATCATTGTTCCCATGCTAGTCATGGCTAGGCCTCCGACTAGAAGAGCGACCACCATCTCCCGCCTCATGATCTATTCTCCGATCTTGTTGTTGCGACATCTTTTCTCCTTAGATGCAAAGTTACCCTCCTTCTAGCGCCAATATGTTCATGGGAAAATCTGGTAATCAACAAAGAATGAGATTCTTTGCCGGAAAAAGATCTACCAATGTTGAATTCCACTAAAGAGTGAGAGTTGAGATTATAAGGTTTTAGAATTACTATTGCTTTGTTTGTAAGAGAAAATATGTTTTCTCTCCAATGGCTGGTAGCTCTAGATTGTATAACCAATTATAATATGCCTATGTATCCCAATTTATAGGGAAATAAGCCCACTTAATTCTTGCTGAAGTAGAGGCCTGATAGGAAAATGTTTCATTCTTCAAATCCAAGTCGATAATCAAAACCTATTTGGAAGAGGTCTCTACATTAAGATTTGTTTGGATGGTCCAAAACCTAATATAAGACCCAAGGACTTCATGAATATGACTTTGACTCGGATTTCATGAGTTCAAACCGATCCACTACAACTATTTACTCGGAAACTTGACTGGAGGCCACGTCCTAAGCTCCCAGACGAGGGTAACCCGCCTGAGTACAGAGAAAGAATATTTCAATTTAGGCCTGACGTTGTTCCAAAACTTCCCGTCAAGGACAATTCATGGAATACAGGGAAATGGTTTTCATAAAATAGAATACTCCTCTCAAGCTACTCAAAGGATAAATGAAAGATACATAAACTAAGACAAGTCCATGCATTCCGGCTTCAATCACGTAAGAGAGTGCCCTCTTCCTTCATAGCCCAGGGCAAGCCCAACTTGTCCAATCCTTTTAAAGAGTAGCCCAATAGATCCAATACAAAACCCAATCCTTAGCCAAGCCCAAACAGGAATACCCAAGTGGATTTTGGGCCGTAACAGTGTGCAACATAGTTGAAGAATTTTGGAAAACAAATAAGGTATTTGATAATTACTCCCAAATTACTTTCACAATTAAAGGTATTGAATACATTCTAAATCTTGTGACATGATGTGAAGGTCATTGAATTCGGTTGAAAGAAAGACTCCACATGTACTTCATTGTATGTCCTCATTAGTAGCTTGAATAGTTTTTCGTAGCGTACGAAGATGTTAAACGGGGAGATAGCCATTATATGACTATATCTGCAAGAGATTGTCTATCGGAGAAAATGATAGGAAATAAATTACATAGGAGGAATGAACTTTGTGCTTCTTTTACATTCCACCGGGCTGTATATCTTATAGGTTAGACATACAAGGTGGGAAATGAGCTTTCCTAGAATTTATGTTGTATACCTTATAGGTTAGACATACAAGGTGGGAAAGAGATTTCCTAGAATTTATGTTTAAGCAATATAAATTAGCATTCAGTGGATGAGTATGGTATAAATCTAGTGGTTATCCTTGTGGGATCTTCCTGCTGTTTTCTCTTATTATATCATATATAACTAGCATGATTAAGGGACTTATGATGGTTTGGTCGTCACCGTATCTTCCACTAATATGTGAATATTAAAAAATATAAAAAAACAAGTATTAAAATAGACATTGATGTCCTTAAGGAAGACCTTATGTAATTACCTAAGGTTATAACAAAATATAATACAATATCAAGGTTATTTTTGTAAATACAGGGGGTGTGCATTATTATTACAAAATTACCACTCAGTTTTTGTACTGAAATAACTTATATCCTTAGTTAATTATCTAAAATTATTATTAGGGCCCTTTTCTCATTAAAATATAAAAAAATATATAGTAATATATACTCCCTCCGTCGCTTATTGTATTATGCATTCCCCCATTTGTGAGATGTTTGAGTTTCACCTTATTTAATTTAATTTTAAAAGTAAGCTGTTGGAGGAACTAGGGGCCAGCGGCTTTTGACGGTTTGCAGTGTTAAGAGTGTGGAAGTCCAAAAAAAATGGATAGTGACAATGACCAACAAATATACCAGGGGCATGAACCCATCGTTTAACTATGTTGTATGAGCAACTCCAATTGGGGTGCTAAAATGTCATGTGGTATGATGTCGCATGACATTCTTGTTGATACTTCGTTGGAGTGAGAGGAGTGTCAACCAAAATTGTCAACTTTTGGCACCCTCGTAAAATAGAAAAAGTGTATATATCACATTAAAGACATATAGAGTAAAATTGTACTTGTACTTATCTAATTGTACTTGTACTTATTTAATTTAATTTTTAAATTAAGTTACAACTTTGAATGCTAACTATTAGAGTAAAATTTTATATAAAAGTTGTCAAAAGTACCATTGAAGAAAGAGAGAATAAAATAATAATAATATTATTAATGATTTGTCATTTTAAGTAACATTAGTCGGCACTCCGCTCAAGTGCTATATGATACTCGATCATTCTTATGTAACAGCGGCAAAAAAAATAGAAAAGAAGCACATAACCAGCTGGTTAACAATGTACTAAGAACAAGATAAAATCTTCAATTACTCAGACGACTTTTATAGACTCCTCCAACTTTCTATATTTCCATCTCTTCTTCATTCTAACATTCAGAGTGTCACTGCTTGTAACGTACACATATACATTTCTAAAGACAAATACGGAGATGGGGAAAATGGATAGAGAATTGGCATGCAAAACTCATGTCATGATGATCCCTTTCCCTGCTCAAGGTCATATGAGCCCGATGATGCAGTTCTCCAAGCGTTTAGCATTTAAAGGGGTAAAGGTTACCATGATTGTTCCGCCCAAGCTCCAGGATTCGATGAAAATATTATATGACAGTCCTCTAATCAACCTTGAATGCGTTACCTATGACTTCAATAAAGATGAAAATCCTAAGGACATGGAGTCCTATATGGGATTAATGAAGCTCAAAATCACAAGTATATTAACTGAGATCCTTGAGAAGCAAAAAAATAATGGGTGCCCTGTGAAACTTCTCGTGATTGATTCATTATTCCCATCTGGTATGGAGATGTGTCATCAATTTGGCTTAAGAGGAGCTCCATTTTTTACCCAATCCTGTGCTGTTAATGCCATTTACTTGAATATCTGGCATGGAGAACTAAAGATTCCTTCTGAGAAAGGGCTTTCGAAGATATCATTGCCTTCATTACCAATGCTGGATACCACTGATTTGCCAATAAATGTAATTGGCACATTTCCAGATTTATGGACATATTTTTCGAGACAGTTTTTAGAATTGGATAAAGCAGATTGGGTATTTATTAATAGTTTCGACAAGCTTGAGAACGAGGTTAGTTTTTAGATCAGATTTAAGTCGAGTATTCAAATTGTGCCAGTATCAGTAATTAAATCGACATGATGGCACTATTGAAATTGTGCTTCCTTAGCTGTAATATATTAAAGTTGAAAGCCTGTTCTAAGAGAAGTTAAAGGACCATATTTTTTGTGTAAATATTGCAGGAAGCGAAATGGCTATTGAGCTACTTTCCATTAACCACTGTTGGACCAGAAATTCCATCAATGTATTTAGACAAGAAATTACCCGATGACAAACAATATGGCATCAGTCTTTACAAACCAGAAGCCGAAGCTTGCTTAAACTGGCTAGATGACAGAGATTCTGGAACAGTAGTCTACGTATCATTTGGGAGTGTAGACAGACTTGGTCAAGAGTACATAAATGAAATTGCTCGGGGCTTGTTACAAACCAACTGTTATTTTCTTTGGGCAATAAGGGATTGTGAACGTGAAAAGCTTAGTACTGATTTCACCTCTGAATCCTCTGAGAAAGGCTTAGTTGTGAGTTGGTGTCCTCAACTTGATGTTTTAGCACACAAAGCAGTGGGGTGTTTTATGACACATTGTGGCTGGAACTCAACGCTTGAAGCACTTAGCCTGGGAGTGCCAATGGTGGCTGTCCCAGTATGGTTTGATCAACCAACAAATGGAAAATATATTGTGGATGTTTGGCGAGTTGGTGTGCGTGTTCCAATCCAAGAAAATGGGATGGTTTCAAGAGAAGATGTTGCAGCGTGTATAATGGATGCCATGGAGGGATATAAAAAGGAGGAAATTAGAGAAAATGCATTGAAATGGAAAGAACTCGCTATTGAGGCAATGGATGAAGGTGGAAGCTCCGATCAGAACATCGATGACTTCATTTCAAAACTTATATCTACTTAAATCTCCATGTGGGATAAAATGATCAATATTTGCAAGATATCCTAGCTAGCTGGTAGTACTTTATGACACCGTACGCAGGCATGTCTCAACAAAATTTGAAGTCCTAATCGAAAATTTATAATTTATTTATTCGAAAATCGATTTGGATAATTGATAATGTTATGTTGATATTATTTTGTGAAATGATTAAAATATTTTATTGTACTGCGTCATCCATCAGGGAAGAAATAATAGATAAAACTGAAAATTGTAAAAAAAATTGAAAGAAAAGTGAAAAGTGACTAATCCAAGCAATTAGACAACGTACATCTTCCTATAATAGTGGAAACATTCCTAACCACAAAACATGAGCAAGCTTAGCCTTTCTTCCTGCATGCAATTTGACTGACCTTTCCTCACAATTCTGTGCATGCACAAACACAATCACAAAAAACAAATTACTCTTACTTTGAATCTCTCTCCTCAACAATGGGAGATCGACTCGAAGAAGATGAAAAAAGTGCTTTAGATAATCTAGATAATGATCATGCACCAGCACCTGCAGCTCACAAAACGCAGACACTTAGCCACCAGCTCCGTACTAACACCGGAACTCACATCAAACGTCATCCACAACATCGCAAGCAGAGCCTTGATGACAGCTCTATGCAATGCAACATTTCTTATGGCGGCTCAGATGATTTTTGCCCCTACTCTACGACACCTGATGCATGTCGGTTGGATGGTGATCATGCTAGTTCTATTGGCGGAGATGATTATCATACAATGCCTGAGTTTATGGGGAATGATGCCAGTGCCCCATCGACGTTCAAAGCACCTATTCGAGCAGCTGTTCATCCCAACCGTCCTACATGTGTGGAGTTGAGACCACATCCACTTAGAGAGACTCAGGTGGGGAGGTTTTTGAGGACTATTGCTTGCACTGACACGCAGTTGTGGGCGGGACAGGAATGTGGGGTTAGGGTATGGAACTTGACTGACGCTTATGAACCAGGGCTTGGGATAGGAGGGAGGGCTAAGAGAGGAGATGAGGATGCAGCTCCATTTTATGAGTCTGCTAATACGGCGCCTGCCATATGTATGATGGCTGATGTTGGTAGTAAATTGGTTTGGAGTGGGCATAAGGATGGTAAGCTAAGATCTTGGAAGATGGATCAGACAATGGATGATACTCCATTCAAGGAAGGGCTTTCGTGGCAGGCTCACCGTACCCCTATTCTTTCTGTGACAATTTCGGCTTACGGTAAACTCCCTTGATCCATATTGATAAATTTTGGACCTGCTTGATGTTCATTAACAAGATCTGATGATGCTAAAAATAATTAACCGATTGCAACATATCTGTTACAAATACATATTGCAAAAGATTTTTATGTATACCCTCCCTAAGAAGGAGGATTTTCATAAACTTGATTTCTTTACTTCTGTATGTAGCAACTGTGAATTTTCGTGGAAAATGATGAGAGAAACCCGATACTGTGATTGTCAATTTTTATTTGATTCAGAGCAGACTGCTCATGACAAATACTAAGACATACTATTAGTCTTAGTATCAAATGTGATAAAATAACCTAAGAGCTATTTCTTCACCACATCTCCCTAACTACCTTCACGGATGATGGCAAAATTGGTGCGTGCATGTGTTGAAGTAGCAAATATTTCCAACTGATCATTCGATGCATCAAAAATTATTTGATAGTGCATCTTCCTCATAGAGAATTACTTATGGTTCATTTTAGCAGGGGAAGCCAAAATGCTTAACTGGTAATTCTATAATAGACTTTTGATGTCACGTAGTATACATGTTGTGGTGTTAGTCATTCTGCATCTTCTTTTGTGCAAACACAATGGAGCTGTCCTAGATCTTAACATCAGGCCATTATTGATTGCCTGAAGTACTCTTAAAACAGGTTCCTTTCTCCATTGGTTGTATTAGTTTTGTGATGCTATAGTGCCAATGTGCTATTTTAGTAGTTTGTCACCGATTAAATACTAGATTGCATGTGTGTCAAATCTCAACTATGCAAAAGTTGTACAAACTGCTGAACACGTCCGCTTTTAGAAAAATGCTTCCGGATACTAACACTTATGTTGTTTGAATTTAGGTGACATATGGACAGGTTCAGAAGGTGGAGCTATAAAAGTTTGGCCATGGGAAGCAGTCGAAAAATCTCTTTCTCTATCACAAGAGGAAAGGCACATGGCTGCTTTATTGGTGGAGAGGTCGTTTGTTGACCTCAGGAGTCAAGTTACAGTTAATGGTGTCTGTAACATTACTTCATCAGATGTAAAGGTTTTAATGTCTGATCATTTTAGAGCTAAAGTGTGGGCAGCTTCGTCTCTATCATTCTCGCTATGGTATATTTTTACTCTACGCATCCTCCACAAATTGATAAATGGCATCAACTGATTTTCACATTTTATCAAAAGTGAACATACTTTCCTATCTAATAGGGCAATAACTATATTATTAAGCCTAAGACTAGGACACAAGTTGCTAGCATATCACAGGTAGATTGTGAAAATAATTTCATCATTGCTTTTATTTGTAATTAATATGATAGAAAAACAACTGCAGGGATGCTCGTACGAGGGAACTGTTAAAAACATATAATATAGACGGTCAGATTGATAATAGAGTTGACATGTCATCTGTGCCAGAACAACAACCAGTTGAGGACGATCAGAGTGTGAAGTTAGCCACCAAATCAAAAAAAGATAAATCTCAATCTAGTTTTCTGCAACGGTCACGTCACGCTATTATGGGTGCTGCAGATGCTGTTCGTCGAGTAGCAACAAGGGGAACAGGAGCATTTGCTGAGGAAACTAAAAAAACAGAAGCACTAGTCATTACTGCAGACGGAACAATTTATAGTGGATGTTCTAATGGATTGATCATACAGTGGGATGGAAATGGTGTTCGTTTGAACGATTTCCATCATCATCCATGTGCTGTACTATGCTTCTGCACCTATGCGTCTCGTATATGGATTGGCTACGTTAGTGGTATGGTACAGTTGATGGATCTCGAAGGAAATTTGATTACAAGTTGGGTTGCTCATAATTGCCCTGTTATAAAAATGGTAGTTGGTAATGGTTATATGTATAGCATGGCCACACATGGTGGTATACGTGGTTGGTTAGTTGCAGCTCCTGGACCTATAGATCAGATTATACGACCAGAATTAGCAAAGAAAGAACTTATGTATACAGGGCAAGAGAATTTTAAAATTTTAGTTGGAACTTGGAACGTAAGTCAAGGAAAACCTTCTAAGGATGCCCTTACAGCATGGTTGGGTTCTGCATCCAAGGATGTAGGCATTCTTGTTGTCGGGTTACAGGAAGTGGAAATGGGTGCGGGCTTTCTTGCCATGTCTGCAGCAAAAGAAACTGTAAGTTCTACATTTATCAGATTATGGTGAATTGTAAACTAACCAATTACTTGATTTTTTAGCTTGCTTTAGGAATAGTATACTGATTTCTTTAACTGGTGCTAGGGGTACGAAATTGGTTTTTACGCGTATTTTAAGGTGCATTGATGATTGAACATATATTTCTGTTAATTATTATTTAAATTTTTATTTAAAATATATAAGTATTAGCCTACCTTACTAACGCCCGTAGATGGCTTTGAAGTGAACTGAATGTTACAAAATTTATACCCCATTTAGCAGTAAATATATTTGTGCCTACACTTCTGTGCCTGTGTTGGGTGGCTTCTGATACATTATGATATATATGAGAATCGGTCTTATATCTGTAATATGCCAATTCTAGGTTGGACTTGAAGGGAGTTCTATTGGGCAATGGTGGCAGGATGCAATCGGGAAAGTGCTAGGTGAAGGTTCAGCTTTTGAACGAGTAGGATCACGACAGTTGGCAGCCTTGCTCATTGCTATCTGGTAATCGATCTTACAGAAGCTGCTTCTTTGTATATGTATAATTTCTATGCCCTCATTTAAATATTCATGATCCAGGGTGAGAAAGAGTCTTAGAACACACGTGGGGGACCTTGATGTTGGCGCTGTTGCATGCGGTTTAGGCCGAGCAATTGGTAACAAGGTATATGTATTAAATCTATCGATCTTTGCACATGTCAGGCGTGATGCATGAAATTGAAATAGAAGATAACTAAAGAAGAGAATGTACATAAGTTGACAAGCGATAGCCTTGCTAGTTAAATATCCAGTACATAACATGTATGATCTTGAGTATATTATATATATATCAATAATGTAACTGACTAATTGTACAATGAACTACTTGCTCGTCAGTTCTAAATACCATTGCATTCATATGGTTTGTATAGGCATTACTCTTCTCACTATATATTAATTAATGATCACATCACGGACGACTTATGATATCGTTAATATGTTCTTAAACATAAAAACGCTTAGTTTGTCTTCAGTAAGTTGTCTGAGTTGTATTGTTCTACACAGTTTGACAAGTATCAGATCTCTAGGCCTACCTTTTAAATTCTTTTATATGTAGCATGCTGTAGTGCTGATGTGTTGCAGAATGCATCTTTTATTTTTGCAATTATCTGTAGTCTCAAAAAAGGATTTTACTTCTGTCAATATATTGTTTACATGGTCCCATTTTTATGAACAGGGTGGTGTTGGCCTTCGGTTAAGAGTTTACGATCGGATAATGTGTTTTGTGAACTGTCACTTTGCTGCACATTTGGAAGCAGTCAATCGTCGCAATGCTGATTTCGATCATATATATCGAAACATGGCCTTTATTCGATCATCTAATCTCCTCAGTAATTCTTCTGGTATAGTACTATACCTGTTGTTTTTCTTTATCTCTTGCCAGCATTACATATATTGTGTTTAGGCTTCTTTATTCTCACGGATTGGAATGGATCTTATTTACTGCAGCTGGTGTGTCATCAGCTGCTCAAGGGCTTCGTGGTACAAATGTATGCATATCAATTCAGAACTTAGTTGATGTATTTGCTCATCCATTTCATATAATGAATTAAGCTTCTCTACCTTTGCTTTTACAGGCTGTAGAGATTAATCCTGACGAAGGGAAACCTGACTTAGCTGAAGCAGACATGGTTATCTTTTGTGGTGACTTCAATTATCGACTTTTTGGAATATCTTATGATGAAGCCAGGGACTTTGTTTCACAAAGAAGTTTTGATTGGCTACGCGAGAAGGATCAACTGAGAGCAGAAATGAGGGCTGGCAAAGTATTTCAAGGAATGAGAGAAGCCCTCATTAAATTTCCGCCAACCTACAAGTTTGAGATTGGAAAGCCGGGTTTAGGAGGTATGATATAGAATTAGTACTGCATCCTGTCACAGAAGTTCTATTTTTAGCTTCTTTTTTTTGGAAATTTTTTTTTGTAAAAATTGAAGATATTAAAGTAATAATTCATGAGTTAAGTAGGTTCCAAGTTGTCACTAAGAAAACTTTACATGTGTGAATTTTGACAAAGATGGATCTTATAAAACTATTCATATTTATTTATAATAATTTTCAATTACAAATGAAATTATCTGTGGAGTGAAGGGAAAATGTACTCTTTCCTTGGTTGCTTTAGTGAACAGCTACTGTCGATATTTATACTTGATATAATAAACACAAGTGTTTTTTTTTGTCAATGGACTTGTTCAAGAATGTCTATAACTAAAGTTTGTTTCCAATTTACTTCTGAAAGGATACGATTCTGGAGAAAAGAAGCGCATCCCTGCCTGGTGTGATAGGATATTATATCGAGACAACCGAACAAAGCAAGAATCGGAGTGCAGTTTAGAGTGCCCTGTAGTTGCTTCTATATTACAGTAAGTTTCACAAGAATATGATTATGTTTGACTTCTTGTTTTTTTTAAACTTCTGTTGTTTTAACAGGTATGAAGCTTGCATGGAAGTGGTGGAAAGTGATCACAAACCTGTTCGGTGCAAATTTAATGTTGAAATTTCTCATGTCGATAGATCTGTAAGGAGGCAAGAAATGGGGAAAATCTTTAATTCAGACGATAAAATAAGTGCTTTGCGGGAAGAGCTACGTCATGTTCCCAGTACAGCTATTAGTACAAATCGCATAACCCTGCAAAGCCAAGATTCGTGCAGTTTTAAGCTGTCCAACACGGATGGAACAGATAATGCCGTATTTCACATATTCTGTGAAGGACAGGCTACTATCAAGGACAATGAAGAAGATTTGGAATATCGTTCAAGGGCTTCCTATGGTTTTCCCCGTTGGCTCGAGGTAATTATACTTATCTATGGAAAACTATAATCGAACACTTCAAAATGACTAATTAACTTTTTCATTGTTGTGTCAGAACATTTGTAATTATCTCTAATGTAAGTTTCCCATTTTTGTGTAAGGTCATTCCGGCATCTGGTGTTATCAGACCTGATCAAGCTGCAGATATTCTAGTACGCCACGAGGAATTACATACCTCGGAAGAAAATGCTAATGGTGTACCACAGAGCTGGTCGTCAGAAGACACTCGGGATAAGGAAGTGGTTTTGTTGGTTATTGTAAGGGGCAGTTGCTCGACTGAGTCAAACACTCATCGACTTCACGTAAGACATTGTTTCTCATCATCGAAATCAGACCGCACTGATTCTGCAAAATCTAGAAAATACAAAGGTAACAGCTATCACCGCTCTGGACTTCGACACGGGGGCTCGGGTGATGATGATCACCGGGGTAATTAGGATGGATATGCAGGGTATCTGAATTTTTTTAAACATACAGAAAAAACAGATGCAACAAATATTTGGCTTTTAATTAGTTCATGCTACTGCCTGATCAAAAGCTCTGTATTTTCCTACTTCAGATGACACTAGGTATAGCATTTAAATTGTAAATACTCATTGGTTAGATCATTAGTCGTCTTCTGAAGGATCTACTGATGCCATTCTGTGTTGCGTACCAATGGTTTTTTTCTAAATATGGTTTTAGAAGCAAGCTTCTCTCCGTGTGAATACATTGTAACTACCATGCTCAAAAAAACATTTTGTAAGGACTCGTTCCAGCTGACGCTTCACTTGTTCTAGATTTTATTTTTTTCTCCGTAAAAGATTTAACCATGTTATTGTAAGAAACATGTTTATAATATAAAAAGTATAGATAGCATTACGACTGAAGTGCCATGAGCAGCCACGAGACAATGCTTTCTCATAAGTTTCGTGTTGCATTAGAGTTGAAAGGAGCATTGTATCTGTGTTTTGTAGCTGGATTTTGATGTACTAAATACCTCAATTTGACAAAAACCTGACCAAACAATCGATTTTGAATAATAGATCCTGAACTCGAAGAAGTCTGTGACAACTCAGTCAAATCCCGAGTTTTTTTCGAAAATCGGGTCAAGTCCCGACTTCCGAAACCGAAATAAGACAAAGTAAATTGGTCCAAATGAAACAATTTGGGTAATTCACAAACCCACCACAGGCTGCTAAAAATCATGATTTGTTCTTGCACTTAGTAATAGTACTTTTACTTATATACTGAATAAATTATTTCAATCTACTCGATGTGGGACTAGGATGTTACACTATCACATAGGCATATAAGATCCTCTACTCGATATTTAGTATTTTGGATCAATTGATACAAAAAATATTGTAAAACAACCCAAAAAATGTGATATTTTGTTTATTTTCTCCATCTTGATCGACTAAAAAGAGTTTAGCTCATATGCGATCAAGTTGGATTTCCCAATTACGAATAATGAGGCAGAGTATGAAGCTTTGATAGCTGGACTCGGTTTAGCCAGAACCATAAGGGTGAAGAATATGAAGGTCTGTGGAGACTCAAGGCTTGTAATTTCGCAAGTGAATGGGGAGTTTGAGGCCTGTGCTGAGAAAATGATAAAATATCTGAGGATTGTTAAGGCTCAGGCAACACAATTTGAAGAATGTCACTTTGAGTACATCCCGAGAGAAGAGAATGTGAAGGCTGATGCCCTATCTAAATTTGCGTCATCCGAGATTGAGAACTACTCTGGTAGTGTTTACTTCCAAGTCTTGAAGAACCCGAGCATTGATGCTAAATTGGTAGCCCCGATTGGGCTGGGAACATGTTGAATGCATCCCATCGAGGTTTACCTGGAAACGGGAACGACACCTACTAACCACTTGGAGGCATGAAAATTGTCAATGAGGGCCCTAAAATATGCTCTTATTGAATGGATACTTTACAAGAAGTCGCACGTTATACCATACTTGAAGTGTCTGAGACCCAATGAGGCTGAAGCTGCCCTAAGAGAAGTTCATGAGGGTGTGTGTGGCCAGCACCTAGGAAGTAGGGCTCTTGCTCATAAAATAATGAGGCTGGAATTCTATTGGCCTGAGATGCTTAAAGATGCTAAAGCTTATATTAAGAAGTGTGATTGTTGGCAAAGGTTTGCACCCATTGTTAGGAAGCCCCCTGAGATGCTGATGTCTATTAACTCACCAATCCCTTTTGCTATGTGGGGTATGGATATTTTAGGCCCGTTTCCTATGGCCATTGCACAAAGGAAGTTCCTCATTATTGCAATTGACTACTTCACTAAGTGGATAGAGGCCAAACCCTTGACCAAGATTGATACAAAGAATGTGACACAATTCTTCTGGGAAAATGTCATATACAGGTATGGGTTACCAAAAGATCCTAGCAACAGACAACGGGACTCAGTTCAATAACAAAGACTTTACTGAGTATTGTGGAAAGTACAACATTGAGTTGCGCTTCACTTCGGTAGCTCATCCTCAATTAAATGGAAAAGCAGAGGTTGCCAACAGAATTATCCTGGATTGACTCAAAAAAAGAGTTGAGCGCTCTCAAGATACTTGGGTTGATGAATTCCTCACAATCTTGTGGGTATATAGAACTACATGTTAAACCTCGACAGGTGCAACTCCATTTTAACTAGCCTACGGGGCAGAAGCCGTGGTGCTTGTTGAGATCACTCATGCCACACCAAGGACACAAGATTTTGAACCTGAAGCAAATGAGGAAGGTATGAAGGTTGCCCTAGATTTAATTGATGAAGTATGCGATGAAGCTAGTGCTCGAATTATTGAAATCCAGAAGAAAGCTTCACTTTACTATAACCTTAGAGTCAAAGAAAGGTTCTTCCGTGAAGGAGACTTAGTCCTACGAAAGATTGAATCCTCTAGAGCTGGTCCCAAGGGCAAACTAGCCCCGAATTGGGAATGACCTTATCAAGTCAAGGAAGTCACTAGGCAAGGATCGTTCAAACTCTAGATGTTGGAAGGAATTGAAATCTCAAGAAGCTGGAATGCTGCTAACTTGAGGATTTATCACGTTTGATTCAAGGCCTTGAGGCCTAAGCATTTTAAATATTTACCTATCGATTTGTAAGACTTGAAGGCTAGACATATTTAAGATTAAAAACTTGGTTCTTCCTAATATATAAAAGGATCGTTTCCCGTTATCTTGGTTTTTGAGGATATTCTTGAGTTTTGAAAAACCTTTACAAGTCATTTGAACGTTTATTGTTTATGTTCGAATTAAACACGAAAAATAAATAAAACTGACACAATGAAAAAAGCAAAAATAACATAAATATAAAGGCTCAAAAGGCCAAAGAGTTTACAAAAAGCCTTGGAAGGTTTAGATAAATAGGTACAAAACTACAAAGGCAAAAATCCTAAATTACTAAGCACCCTCAGAATCTTCGGCCTCCTCGCTCCCAGAAGATTCTCCCGAGTCACTAGATTCCTCCGACGACGACGAACCAGAAGCCTGAGAACTCTCCGCCGCCGACTTCTGAGGAGTTACTTCAGGAGTAACCTTTTTGTCCCTGATATTGTAGAAGGGGGGTTGAATACAATATCTGATTTTAATCGCGGAATTATGAATTTAAAAATATTACTTTAAATTCTCATGAAATATTAATTTTAATGAAATATTGTTCAAGTATAAGATATGATTTTAACTTTAAAAATATTAAAAAATTAATATGTTGAATGTCTAAATAACTGTTTAAAATTCTAGAAAGATTTTGATATGATTTGTTCTAAGAAAACAATTATAATTCAAACCAGCACAGAAAGTATATGAATATTACAATCAGACAAGTTACTGCATTTGAATATTTTTTCAACTAGAAAATATAAAGTGCTCACCTCATATTTATAGAGAATTCTAAGGCTTGTATGACTTTTCAATTCAGGACATTTTACAGAATTTTGTTAAGCCTGTATGACTTTTGATTATGCCTTGTATGACTTTTGAAAAAGCTCGGTATGACTTTTGAATTTCATTCGGTATGATCTTTTTTAAAGCAGCTTCGGTATGACCTTTTTAAAGTCATTTCCGGTATGACTTTTCCAAATAGAAGGCCGATATAACCTTTTCTGGATTTGCTCGGTACGACATTTCCAAATAGAAGCTCGATATGACTTTTCAATAGTTTGTTTGGTATAAATTTTCAAAACATGGTTCGATATGACATTTTTTGCAATAGCTTTGTATGACTTTTCAACTTAAATTCGATATGACTTTTAATATAGACTAAAAAGACTTATTAAAGTCATACCAAGTCATATCTTTTATAATAAATTAATTCTACTTAATTTAATTAAATAATTTATAAATTAAATTAAATTCAACTTGAATTAATTTAATTAAATAAATTAAATAATTAATTAACTTTTAATAGTAGAATTAAAATACTATCTTGAATTGTATAACTTTTTTGATAGCTCCAAAATCTTTCCATCTTTTACTCTGTCTTTTGTCATAGAACCACTTGTATTTTTTGATGACAAATCTTCACTGACATTATAAAAACCCTATGCACTGGTCTGGTTCACGGATATCTAACTACAATGTTGATTCTCATTTCTGCTGCAGTGGTCTTTATATCTTGCCTTGTTCTGTCTTGTCTTTTTTTATTTTTCCTCTAAGTTTCTTATTCCGGAATCTTTCTGTAGTAGGCACTTAAAACCTTCTGTATCTTCTGAACTCCTTGAGATACTACAATTTTCTTTTACACCGACGTTTGATCATATAAATGAACTTCTTCCAGTGTTGAGCAGTAGTCTTGTTAGAATTCTTCTGATATTCTGATTCTTCGTGTCTAGTTAACATTCTTGGTCTTGATTCCTGTTTCAATATTTATTATTTACTTCACTTTCTTATTGAGTTGAGTTGTTATCTAATTATTACAAATAGGCCTAGACATATGCCTTTTAAACCTTCGTAGGCTCGACTCAACGAGAAAAAGGTGAAGGAGCACTGGACTTTCTCTTTTTGATGTCAGGGTTACTTTCCCCGTCGGTGTCGCCCTCTAGTGCATCAATCAAACGTCGCAGAGCGTCGGCTGACTGAGGATTTTTAAAGTCCACCTTCGGGTCAAACAACCCCGGGTGCTTTGCTAGAACCGCCTTCAGAGCTTCATTCCACCCAATGGTATGATGGGTAGGATAGATCATGTCATCGTGCTCCTTGATTAAATCCTGGTATTCCTCTAAGCACGGGTATGTGTCAATAATAGCATTCATGTCAGCCCGGAATTTCACCACCTCTACATGAGCCTGCCTCAGAAGTTCGACTTGATCGGCCAACTTTTCTTTTAGACCCTTCAGCTTGGCATCTGCAACAGTCAAATCCTTCTTAGGCTTCCCAGCCTCTGTTTTCTACGCATCGGCCTGGTGGAGGGATGCTTGGAAATAGGCATTAGCATGGAAAGCTAACAAATCAGGATGAGTCGAGAAACTAATCACAAGTAAGGAAAGAAATGCTAAAGTACTAAATGTAATAAAATTAAAATAGACAAGTAAGAAAACTCACCGAAGCCAAAGCCTGCCTACCTAGAGCCTTGGTGCTCTCTTCGTCACGCCCCACAACAATTTCCTTGTAGTCGCAAGGAGTAATGGAGTGAAGGGGACAATCCTTGGCGTGATCCGTAGATCCCACCACCATATCTTTTTTTCCTGAATCCCCATCCAGGCTTGTAAACCGGAGACCTTGGAACCTTGACAGACTCATTACTCTCTCCTCCAATTGCCTTAGTATGAGGCTGCAAAAAGGCATGCAATTCATTCGTCTGTCGAGGATCGTGCTTCAACTTAAGCCGCTTCATGCGACCATTTTCTTCCATGGGTGGAACTGTCCACCTGTTGATCTGCTCGGCAGTTGAAAAAGAAACACAAAAATCTTAATAAACAATCAACAGAAAAGGTAACAACAAAGGTTAAGTTAGATAATAAACCTTTGCTGGAAGCCCTGGAAAGGCCAACAGCCTTTAGCCGATGTTCGTCAAGGAGAACCCAAGAAGCTTCCTTGGTTTCACCCTGAGTGAGCTCGACATAGGCAGTTTCTTTCACCTCCGTGAGCACTATGGTGTCAGCACTCCCGTCGGCCACCTTCCCAAAAGTGTACCTAAAGTGGGTACACTAGTTGCGCCTTTCCCATCTTATTTGAACAAAGTTTTCTTTCTAATTGTGATTATTATCGGGGATGGAAGAATTATCAAAGATATGGGGCATGTTGGTTCTATGACCTATGTGAACCCAACCTAATGACGGACTATAAGAATTTTTGAATTAGAAATTTTTCCTTAACAAATGGATAGTCATTTTTATTTTCTTACCAAATAATTATCAAAGAATTTTTGAATTATAAATTTTATCCTTAACAAATGACGATAAAGAAATGAATGATCCTCCACCCATTTGGGGCAATTTGGCATGGGTAGATTTGCACATCTACTAATAAAGTAGGAATGAAATCGTACAAAGGAAACCTAAGCCCGACAAAAAGGGCATCTATGTAGACAAATAAATAATCGGGCTTCGAATGACATGTTCTATCACCGGGACCAACTATAGAAATGGAAAAACGAGGTGAAAAATTAAACAAGCTATTGTACTCTTCTATCAGGTTAGTGTCAAAAAACTTATTACTATGGCTATACAAATCTAAGTAAGACTGGCTAGGTGTTCATCTCCCCGTTGGTTGATCATATCAATCAAAGACATGTATGTAGAGTAAATGAGAATACGGCGAAGGGGTTTACCTCTTTTGGTTGACCCGACAGTCATAGTAGCTAGTCTCGAAGCCTTCTTGTCAGCCACGTGACTTGATCGAACTATTTAAATTAGTAGAGAAGCTTGAGAGCTAGATTTCTGAAAAGCTAGAGAGCTCGAAATATTAGAAAGAAATTTGAGAAGAAAAATGAGAAGTGTGAATAATGAGTGTTCTCACATCACTTATATATAGAAACTCAGCCGGTCACATGACCATTTGAGAACGCTCATGAACAGGCATTTTCAGGTCAAGTGACCGTTAAAAGTCTTGGCAACTGGTGTAACCATTTAATGAGATCGTTTGTAAAGGCCCATGATTCAAGGCCCAATAATGGCACACAATAAATGAATGAAAAATAAAGATAGAATTTTGGAACCTTATGGAAGGATTTGGAATATGGGCCAAAAAGCAAAATCAAGCCCCTAGACTAGTTCAATAATAAAAGGCCTAGGACTAATTGGCCCAAATGATTAAAGTCCCACTAAATGCCCACATTATTGAAAGCCCAAAAATATTCAAGAAAAAAGTATAAACCAAAAATAAGTTTGGTTTAGGTAAATCCTGGCTCATTAGGGGTCAATCTACCATAATTCGACATCAAACAAGGTCGAAAAACATCAAGGCAATGAGGCCTAATAAAAATCGACCCAGGTGAGGAAATGAAGGTGAATTCGACCTCAATCCAGGTCGAAGAAAATTTAGTCATGTGGCCAACCAAAAAATTGACCTGGGTGACGAAATGAATGATAATTCGACCTCAATCCAGGTCGAAGAAAACTCAGTCATGTGAGCAACTCATTAATCGACCTGGGTGAGGAAAGGGAGGTTAATTCGACCTCAATCCAGGTCGAAGAAAACTCATTCATGTGACCAACTCATTAATCGACCTAGGTGAGGAAATGGAGGTTAATTCGACCTCAATTCAGGTCGAAGAAAACTCAATCATGTGAGTAACTCATTAATTGAACTGGGTGAGGAAATTGAGGTTAATTCGACCTCAATCTAGTTCGAAGAAGATTTAGTCATGTGGCCAACTAAAAAATTGACCTGGGTGAGGAAATGGAGGTTAATTCGACCTCAATCCGGGTCGAAAAACATTAAGGCCATGAATCCCAACAAATTGACCTGGGTGAAGAATTGAGGTCTAATTCGACCTCAATCCAGATCGATTGGAAGCAAAAGCAAATGAGCCCTATCGACTCAATTCCATCGCCCTTAATAAGGAATTGAAGTCTAATTCGACCTCAGTCTAGGTCTACAGAAACCAAGGACAATTCAGCATGTTGACCTCAATCCTTTTTTCAACCTGGGGGCAGGATGAGGTCTAATTCGACCTGATTCCAGGTTGAATTGGCCAGTAAAAATCTTCCCATTTTTCAGAAAATGGTAAAAAATCCTTGGGTACTTCAATTTTGTGAGAAACAATTCTTATTAAAGAATTAATTATAAAAGGCTCGAGCCCAAAATTTAAAATGAAATTTATAAAATTTCATCAAGTTTGAAAAATAAGTTTCATGCCCGATTGGTACGAAAAACCCTTGATAAAACTTTTACGAAAACTTATGAAGTTTTCCCAAAAGTTGGGGAGCAAATGATATGGGCAGAAAATAACCCTAAGGAAATAAAAAATAAAAAATTTATTATTTCATTTATTTAACTTAGTATGGTCCAAAGGCTTGGGCCCCTTGAAACAGACAAGAAATAATATATCTAGGATCAACTGGATTTGTAAGTCCATCCCATAAGCTATGTTAGAGCCCTAGGCCCATTAAGCCTTTATTATTAATTAATTTCGTAATTAATTAATAAAGGCTCAATTAATGGCCTGAAGAGTCCTACGAGACTCCTTATCTATGGAAGGTTCTAGAAATCCTGTCACAAAGATAAGACCTCATCTGTAGATTCTAATGAGTACTCTCATTCCTAGAAGGTTCAAACAACCTTATTACTAGGAGACTTGCCCACCAAGTCTCCTAACTCTAATCTGATTCCTAGGCCCCCGTGCACCTATATAAAGGACCTAACCCCTCAACATTAAAACTACATTTTTGGCTTGATTCTCAAACACTTTTGAGATACGTAGACAACTTACGAGGACCTGTTTAGTCACGAAATATAAGTGCAACCATTAAATCTCGAAAGCTCTCACCACTCATCAATTACTATTAATTACATCTGATTTTGATCCTTAACAATATTGTATATTTATAAAAATACTAAAATATTAATATCATTAAATATTTTTTAGTTTTCTTTTTTATACAATAATATATACATATATTTATTATATTATATATTTTTTTATTTTTAGTTATTTTTTAAAAATGATACTATATACAAACGTTTAATATATATATATATATATACATATATATATATATTATAAATACATTATAATTTTTAATATGAGCTAAAAATAAGCCTTAAAGACACAATTAATGTAACATTAATTAAACCTAATTTTGTCCAAAAGAGAGGTTCACTTAATGAGGCTTGAAACCCTAATTATTAAATAAATTCATAATTAATTAATTAGCTAAATGTACAAATAATTAACTATGTACAACTACAAGGAAACTACTCCAAGGAAGGAGTAGCCCCCAAGACACCTTAATCATCAAGGAAACATATTCCTACATTGAAACTACTTCTATCATGAGAAAGATCAAGAATCCTTCAAGGAGGTGCCTTGTCCGCCAAGGTTCTTAACTCTAATATGATTCTAAGACTCTCTACGTCTATATAAAGGGTCTAACCCCTTATTCTTAGAACTACGTCTGACTTGATTATCATACGTTTACTGAGATACATAGGCATCTTGTGAGGGCAGAACTAAGTTACGAAACACAAATGCAGCCATTAAAGCTCGATAAGCTTCGACACACATCACAATAAGTACACCCTAGTTTTTAATCTATAACATTTGGTGCCGTCTATGGGAAGACAACATGAACCATGGTAAGAACACGAAGAGCTGATGGAGACATCGTCCCTACCACAGAAGACCCGACCGCTACGACTCCTCCTGATGAAACTCAAACCACCGAGGTCCCCGTTACCACCACTATTCCTGCTGGAATTCAAGGCCCTAGCACTCAAAGGCTTGGCCCGTTTAGTGAAATAGTCCATTCTATTAATCCTGAGAAAGTGATCCATGGATTCAACCCTTTATCTCATGTAACTCAAACTCCTTTTATTGCTATTGCTTCTCCTCATGCGTAAATTCTACTGTTATTATTCCCAGTAGCACTCTTGCCTGACCTAGGCTTATCCCAAGCTTATCCCAGTCCGTACATTAGAGGGTCGGAACCCCCACAAAACTATCAGCATAGGGAAGGAATCCGTGACTTCTCAAGACCCTATTCAACTGATGATGAAAGCTCTGAAGTCATTGATATTAATCCTAGGAGGAGAAGGCCTGGTAAGGAATCTGTAGGGAGCCAACATTCTCAATCCCATAGGACACTAGAACAGAAAATTGCTTCTTACGAGGATGAACTCAAAGAGCTAAAGAAAAGATTAGGTCGGCAGGACACAAGGCCAACCCCGAGGCGTGAAACCCTTGATATCATAGAGCTGGATGGAACCCCTCGAGAGAGGAAAAGGGAAACTGCAAGGACTGATCCCATTGATTTGCTACCACTCGAAGATCCTGATGATCTGACACCACCCTTTACCGAAGCAATCATGAACGAACACATCTCAAGAAAGTTTAAGAAGCCCACCATCAAGACTTATGATGGGGCGGGAGACCCCTAGAATCATGTAAGAACTTTCTCGAATGCTTTGTTATTACAACCTATTAATGATGCTGTCAAGTGTAGGGATTTTCCTCAAACCCTGGGGGGGCATGGATCAAGGTTGGTATAGTCGGTTACCTCCCAATTCTATTGGGTCCTTCAAAGAACTAAGCAAAGATTTTATAAGCCAGTTCATAAGCAGGAGAGTGTACAAAAAGAGTTCGGCTTCGCTCATGAACCTAGAGCAGGGAAAGAACGAATCCCTGTGGGACTACTTGAATCATTTTACTAAGGAAGCCTTGAAGGTACCAGACTTGGATGAGAAAGTAGCTATGATAGCCTTACAACAAGGGATGACTGATCCTTACTTCAAAAGGTCTCTGGCCAAGCATCCTCCCGAGAACATTCTCCTTCTCCAAGATAGAGTAGGGAAATATATTAAGGTAGAAGAAAGTATGAAGAAAACCACTATACCAGTGGCGACAAATGGGAACAATAACAAAAAGAGAAAAGGCGATCAAGAGTACGATGCCTAAGACAAGTATTCTAAGACAGATAAGGATTCAGAATCCCCTCCAAAGAAGAATAACTTGGGACTAAGGTTCGATGAATATGTAAGGCTAAATACGCCTAGATTCCAAATCCTGGTGGATATTGTGAGGAATCAAGACCTAAGATGGCCTAAACTCCTAAAGTCTGATCCTGAAAAGAGAAACAAAAATGTGTTTTGCCAATTTCATAAGGATACCGGACATGATACAGATGATTGTAGACAACTGAAGGATGATATCGAATTCCTTATCAAAAGATGAAAACTTTCTAAGTTCACCAAAGATGGAAATCGTGATAGGCTCGATGATAATGGTAAAAACAATGATAATCAGGATATGAATCAACGTCCTAGAGGGCAAGTTATTAATATGATATTTGGAGGACATACAGCTGCAAGAAAATCAAGAAACTCTAGGAAAGCATACGCTAGAGAAGTTATGCAAGTCGTAGGAGACGCACATAATCGCACTAGAACAGATGTGGTCATATTCTTTGATGACTCAGACTTCGAAGGGATAAAGTTCTCCCATGATGATCCCCTTGTTAGCCCCTTTGACAAGTAATTCGGAAGTAAAAAGAGTCCTGGTGAACAATGGGGCATCTATCAATATCTTGTTCTACGATGCCTTTGTGAAGATGGGGTATAATGATTATCAACTAACCTATTCGGATGTTCCAATCTTTGGTTTTAATGGAGTAGAGTTGAAAGTAGAAGGAAGCATTCAACTACCTATGCCAATGGGAAGGGTGCTTCGAGAGGCCACCCAGATGCTAACATTTCTGGTAATCAAAGAATCTTCTACGTACAATGCAATCCTCTGAAGAATAAGCTTGAATGCTTTTAAGGCTGTTGCCTCGAGTTATCATTTGAAGATCAAGTTCCCCACCAGAAATGGCATTGGGGAAGAAAAAGGAGACCAGAGAATGGCAAGAAGTTGTTATATGGCCGCCTTGAGACCTGATGGAATTGGGGGACAAGTCCTACCCATAGAGGTTATGGACTCAAGAGAAGACGAAGAAAGAAGGGGGAAGCTAGCTGAAGACTTGGTTTCAATTCTCTTAGTTCCAGGAGAACCTGAAAAGGTCACCTATATTGGAGCCTCATTAAAAGAGCCTATGAAAGAAAAGTTAACAAAGTTATTGAAAGAAAACGGGGACTTATTTGCTTGGACAGCCACTGATATGCCGGGGATTGACTCCGAGTTGATCATTCATAAGCTTAACGTGGATCCAAGATGAAAAATGGTGAAGTAGAAGAAGAGAAACTTCGCTCCAAAAAGGCAAGTGGCCATAAAGCAAGAAGTGGATAAGCTCCTAGAGGCTGGTTTAATTAAAGAAATTCAATTTTCTAAATTGCTCACTAACCCTGTGATGGTCAAGAAATCCAATGGCAATTGGAGAATGTGTGCAGACTTTACTGATTTAAATGATGCATGTCCAAAGAATTTCTTTCCTCTTCTGAGGATCGATGCACTTATAGATGCCACGATAGGACATGAGATGTTAAGCTTCATGGATGGCTTTAGTGGAGACAATCAAATCAGGATGCACGGAGATGACATTGCCAATGTATCTTTCATCACTGACTTTAATGTATTTTGTTATCTTGTTGTGGCCTTTGGGTTAAAGAATGCATGAGCCACCTATCAAAGGCTAAACAAAATTTTCAAACATCTTATTGGAAACACTATGGAGGTCTATGTTGATGATATGCTAGTTAAAAGCCTTGATAAGACCAATCACATTGAGCACCTTAGAGAGGCTTTCGAAGTGCTGAGGCACCATAAAATGATGATAAACCCTGCAAAATGAATCTTTGGCGTAGGGTCTGGAAAATTCTTAGGAATGATGGTCTCTAAAAGGGGGATTGAGATCAATCCTGACAAAATTAAAGCTATACTCGACATGGAACCTCCAAAGACAGTAAGAGATGTCCAGAAATTGACAAGAAGAGTTGCGGCCCTAGAAAGGTTTGTCTCGAAGTTTAGGGATAAATGTCTACCCTTCTTCAAGACATTTAAGAAAGTAAAAGATTTTGTGTTGACAGAAGAAAGCCAAGTGGCCTTCAAGGAACTGATGTAGTATATGGCTGAAGTTTCGTTGTTGGCCAAGCCTAGTCCCAGGGACATATTATACTTGTATTTGGCTGTATCAGAAAAGGCCCTTAGTGTTGTCCTTGTAAAGGAAGAAGAAAAGTTTCAAAAGCATTTTATTATGTGAGCAAGGCTTGCATGGAGCGGAACTCAACTACTCCAAGATTGAGAAGTTCGCACTAGCCTTAGTAATGGCCTCAAGAAAGTTACGGCCCTACTTTCAAGCTCACAAGATTGAGGTGCTAACTGACTGTTAGTGGACTTTTTTGTCCACTATATACGTTCCAATTTGGCTTAAATTGATCGCTAGTGCCCAAGTATTTAGTGTCTTTTGATGTGTTTTATGTTTTTGGTGTGCAGATTACCAGGCAAAGCAGAATTTATGAATATTTGCATAAATTGGTGGTACATGAGCTAGGAATTAAAAGGAGGAAGATCAAGGCTTGAGTTGAGGTCGAAAGAAGGCAAGACGAGTCGCTAAAGGAGCAACGTTTCCAAGAATTCAACTGCAGGGCAGTAGGGTGAGGCGCGCCCGCGCTCCATGAGGCGCGCCCGCGCCCTGTCAAGCGCGCCCGCGCCCTGTCAAGCGCCCCCGCGCTCCAGCCGACTTCAGTTGCTGATTTTTGCAGTTTGGTCCGTTTCTAAGCCCAGGAAGCAGCGAACCCATGGATCATTATTTTATGTAACCTAGTATAAAGATATAAGGATGATTATTAGTATTTGATCTGTCAAGCAATTAAGTAAGCAAGTAGGGTTTTTATTATCGTACAAGAGGACAGAGTACTTTGTGAGCCGTCAAGCTATTTTTCTTTTGTATTTTCTACACGTGGATTATCGGTTGTTTCTTTTACTCTTGCAATTAAAATCAGTTTTTGTTATGTTTAATTGTTTATCTACTATGTTTTCATATGAACCCATGATGTCGGCTAGTCCAATTATGGGCTAATCGTTGTCATGGGATTTTAATGGATTTTTCTATCAAGTCTAGATATTGATTGTTTTTATGCCTAAGTGTGTGATCGTTATGGATATCCTAGTATGGTTAAGCTTATTCGTTGTAAATGCGTCGCGAACATTTATGATTGTTTGTTGAACCCTCGTGAATGCGAAAGTGGATCTAGGGTTTAGAACATGCCATGCTAGCATAGGTTTTTGCGTGTTAAGAGCATGTATTAATTTGTGGTGTAATTCTAACCGTCTTGCACTGACTATGTGATTTTATGGATCCTTGTCCTTATGTTTCAATCTCTATAGACATATAGGGACTAATCGTAGTGGTTGACTATTTGACTTCTATCAATTGTGGATGTTCATTAGGATGGTATGCGTACAACGAAAGTTGGCGTTTATCAGTTTAGAGGGTCTGATCAGTTATCATCACTTTCACATGCTAGGTTGAAAAGGCATAAGATTCTAGATAAGGTAGATTATGAAGTTAAAATCCCATGTTTATTTTATATAAGTAATTCGTTAAGTTTTAATTAGTAGTGTATTCAAAACGCCAATTGTTATTTTCTTAGCAGTGAAACTTAATCATACTCTGGTGTATAAGTGAACTAAACGTAAGCAAGTCGAGTCTCTGTGGGAACGAATCCTACTTATTACTGTATTACTTGTGACCACGTTCTCTTGCGTGAATAAAGTGCGAACAAGTTTTTGGCGCCGCTGCCGGGGACTCGGTTCATTGTTTTGTTTAGTTAATGTGCTTATCATCAGTGGTCGTTAGATATCACTGACTGAGATTTGTTACTAATCGTTCTTGTTTGTTACGTGAATTTAGGTAATTGATCGTGTATGTGTACCCGTTCTCAATCGAGTAAGGAAAAACTGGAAGAACACTTAGACGAAGAAGAGGGAATTGCAGTTCCAGAAATTGAACCAGAATTAGTAATGGGGGATCCAGTGAAAGCTCTTAAGGATTACTCTCAACCGAAGATCAATGACATTCAGTCAAGCATTGTTAGGCCGGCTATTGCAGCTAATAATTTCGAAATCAAGCCGGGCACAAATCAAATGGTTCAGAATTCTGTGCAGTTTGGGGGTTCACCTGCTGAGGACCCTAATATGCATATCAGAGACTTCATCGAGATCTGTGATACCTTTAAAACCAACGGGGTTTCTGAAGATGCTATAAAACTGAGGCTGTTTCCATTCTCTCTACGAGACAATGCAAAGAGCTGGTTGCATTCACTGCCAGCAGGTTCTATAACTACTTGGGAGGATCTCGCACAAAAGTTTCTGACTAAATTCTTTCCTATGGCTAAGACGGCAGCCATGAGGAATGCTCTTACACAGTTCAATCAACATTCTGGAGAAACGTTGTGTGAAGCTTGGGAAAGGTATAAAGAGATGCTTCGAAAGTGTCCCCATCATGGGATGCCAGATTGGATGGTCATTAACGGTTTCTATAATGGATTGAATCATTCACGACCTATGCTTGATGCAGCGTCTGGAGGAGCTCTTTGGACCAAGAGCTATGAAGAAGCTTATGACTTGATTGAAATTATGGCTGCCAACGAGTATCAGAATCCTACTCAGCGATTGCCGCAGAGTAAAGCTGCAGGTGTTTTTGAAGTGGACGCTGCCACGGCTATAACAGCTCAACTACAAGCTTTATCTATAAAGGTGGACGCATTGTCCAAGGCAGGAATTCAGCAAGTCGCTATGGTTTGTGATCTATGTGCAGGTGCTCATGATACAACTCAGTGTGCTATTTTTAGCGATTCAGCGTATTTTGTCAGCAACTTTCAGAAGCCTACACAACCGGCACCTAATACATATCACCCCAATAACAGGAATCATCCTAACTTCAGTTGGAGCAACAATCAGAATGCCATGCCACAACCATCGCAGGGTCAGCAATTTGGAACAAGGCCTTTCAACAATTATGTTCCTCAACAATCTTATGCACCAAGACAATCATACAACCCTCCTGGTTTCCATCAACAACCTCAGGGAGGACAAGGGCACTCAAATGAAAAGTCAGAGATGGAGGAACTGAGAATGATGTATAAAAGTCAAGCTGTGACACTGAAAACATTGGAAAATCAAATTGGTCAACTAGCAAGTGCTCTTCTAAACAGACCTCAAGGACAATTACCAAGTGACACAGAGGCTAACCCAGGTAAGAAAGAAAGCAAGGAACAAATACACGCTATTACATTGCGTTCTGGAAGGATTACGAATAATCAGGAGGTCGAAATTCCACAAAACGAAGAACGTCAGCATTCTGGGCAGGAGGTGCAGGGCGGGCGCGCTTCCTCAGGCGCGGGCGCGCCCCACCTTACTGCTGGAAAGGGATTTTCTGCAGAAAAAGTTACGCAGGAGGAGCCGATTAAGAAAAAATTAATGATTCAGAGGAGAAAAGTAGTTCAGAGAAAGACAGTGATCACAAGGAAGTATTTCCTCCTCCACCATTCCCTAAAAGGCTTCAGAAGCAGAAATCGGATAAACAGTTTGCTAAATTCTTGGAAGTTTTTAAGAAACTACACATCAACTTACCTTTTGCTGAAGCGCTGGAGCAAATGCCAAGCTGCGCCAAATTCATGAAAGGCATTCTATTTAGGAAACTGAAGCTAGAAGAGTTAAACACTGTTGCCTTAACGGAAGAGTGTAGTGCAGTATTGCAGTAGAAGTTACCACCAAAGTTGAAGGATCCTGGTAGTTTCACTATACCATGCATAATTGGGAATTTGTCGTTCGACAAATGTTTGTGCGATTTGGGAACGAGCATCAACCTCATGCCATACTCTATATTCTTACAACTTGGTCTTCCTGAGCCAAAGCCGACTAACATGTCACTGCAGTTGGCGAATCGTTCAATCACTTATCCGCGAGGAATTGTCGAAGATGTTTTGGTGAAAGTCGACAAACTAATCTTTCTAGCAGATTTTGTCATCCTTGATTTTGAAGAAGACAAGAAAATCCCTATCATTCTTGGTAGGCCATTCTTGGCAACGGGAAAGACATTGATTGACGTACAGAAGGGAGAACTCACCATGAGAGTGCACGATCAGAATGTCACATTTAATGTGTTCAAAGCAATGCAATTTCCAACAGAAGAAGATCAATGCTTTAAAGTAGATGTAGTGGAATCTGCTGTGCAAGTAAAAATTGAACACATGCTTATGAATGATACACTGGAAAAGGCTTTAAGTGGGGACTTTACAATTGAAGAGGATGAGGTTGAAGAACAGGTACAGTCTCTGAATGCTTCTCCTTGGCAACAAAAGTTTGAGAAACCAGAATTTTTGGGTTTATCTGAATTGAGAGAATCACATCAGCGGTTGAAACCATCTATCGAGGAAGCACCAAAGCTAGAGCTCAAACCATTGCCTGATCACTTAAGGTATGCTTCTCTTGGGGAATCATCTACTTTACCTGTGATTATTGCTGCTAACCTTACAGGTCCTGAAGAAGAAAAGCTGTTACGGGTTCTCAGGGAATTCAAATCAGCCATTGGTTGGACTATTGCAGACATAAAAGGAATCAGCCCTGCCTATTGCCAGCATAAGATTCCGCTGGAAGAAGGAAGTAAGCCAACAGTAGAACATCAGAGAAGGCTTAATCCACTCATGAAGGAAGTAGTGAAGAAGGAAATTATTAAGTGGTTGGATGCAGGGATTATCTATCATATTTCTGACAGTGCTTGGGTGAGTCCAGTTAAATGTGTGCCAAAGAAAGGAGGCATGACGGTGGTAACTAACGAAAAGAACGAGCTCATTCCTACGCGGACAGTCACTGGTTGGAGAATCTGCATGGATTACAGGAAGCTGAACAAAGCTACTAGGAAGGATCACTTCCCTCTTCCTTTCATTGATCAAATGCTAGACCGACTTGCCGGCCATGAGTACTATTGCCTTCTGGATGGATATTCGGGTTACAATCAGATCTGCATTGCTCCAGAGGATCAGGAGAAGACAACATTTACATGTCCGTTTGGTACCTTCGCTTTTCGAAGGGTTTCTTTTGGGTTATGTGGTGCACCTGGCACTTTTCAGAGGTGCATGATGACAATTTTTTCAGACATGATTGGTAAGACAGTGGAAGTCTTCATGGATGATTTTTCAGTATTTGGGGTTTCTTTTGACGAATGTCTACACAATCTTATCATGGTTCTGAAAAGATGCGTGGAGACTAATCTGGTTCTCAACTGGGAGAAATGCCATTTCATGGTGCAAGAGGGAACTATTCTTGGACACAAGGTGTCACGTCGAGGCCTGGAAGTGGATAAAGCAAAAATAGAGACAATTGAAAATCTTCCACCGCCCAATTCAGTGAGAGGAATTCGTAGTTTCCTCGGTCATGCAGGTTTCTACAGAAGATTTATCAAGGATTTCTCTAAAATTTCCAAACCTTTGTGTAAACTATTGGAGAAGGATATTCCCTTCAAATTCGATGATGATTGTATGACAGCTTTTGAGACATTGAAGAGGAAGTTGATTTCAGCACCTGTGATCATCACCCCAGATTGGAATGAACCTTTTGCTATGATGTGTGATGCTAGCGATTTTGCAGTAGGGGTTGTTCTTGGTCAAAAGAAAGACAAGATTTTTCATGTTATCTACTATGCAAGCAAGACACTCAATGATGCGCAATTGAATTACACAACCACAGAGAAGGAGCTGTTAGCCATTGTATATGGCTTTGAAAAATTCAGATCATACTTGCTTGGTACGAAAGTGACAATGTATACTGACCACGCATCTATTAGGTATCTGCTCTCCAAGAAGGATTCTAAACCCCGCTTGATTCGATGGGTTCTTTTATTACAAGAATTTAATGTTGAGATCAAAGATAGAAAGGGGACAGAAAATCAAGTAGCTGATCACCTCTCACGATTAGAAGATCTTGGTAAATCATCTCAAGACAGTACCCTCATCAATGAATCATTTCCGGATGAACAGCTGTTTGGAATACAAGAAGAAGAACCATGGTATGCTGATATTGTGAATTATCTGGTGAGTCAAATTGTTCCACCTGAGTTGTCGCCAGCTCAAAGGAAGAAATTCATGCACGACGTCAAGTGGTTTCGTTGGGACGAGCCATATCTGTTTAAACAAGGGACTGATCAGATTATCAGAAGGTGTGTACCATATAGTGAGACTGAAGCTATTCTGAGGGATTATCATGCCACAGCTTATGGAGGCCATTATGGAGGTGAAAAGACAGCTACTCGTATTTTGCAGGCAGGATTTTATTGGCCATCACTATTCAAGGATGCTCATCAGTTTGTAACCAGATGTGATCGTTGTCAGCGAGTAGGCAACATTTCGAGAAGGGATGAGATGCCCCTTAATGTGATGCTAGAAGTGGAAATTTTTGATGTATGGGGGATCGACTTCATGGGCCCATTCATTTCATCATGCAATAACCAATACATCTTGCTAGCTGTGGATTACGTCTCCAAATGGGTTGAGGTCAAGGCACTTCCAACTAATGATGCCAATGTAGTGCTCAACTTCCTTCACAAGAACATTTTCACCAGATTTGGGACTCCAAGGGTCATTATCAGCGATGAGGGTTCTCACTTTTGCAATCGGAAGTTCACTAATCTGATGGCAAGATTCAACATCAACCATCGGGTGGCGACAGCATACCACCCTCAAACCAATGGCCAAGCTGAAGTATCAAACCGTGAGATCAAACGCATTCTGGAAAAAGTGGTAAGTCCTTCTCGTAAAGATTGGTCTTTAAAACAGGATGAAGCTGTGTGGGCTTACCGAACTGCGTTCAAAACACCTTTGGGTATGTCACCATATCAACTTGTCTATGGAAAGGCTTGTCATCTGCCAGCAGAACTGGAACACAAGGCTTATTGGGCATTACAGAAACTGAATTTTGATTGTAAAGCCGCAGGGGAAAAGAGGATGGTGCAAATCAATGAAATGGACGAGTTTCGTCTACAAGCTTATGAGAATAACAAGCTCTACAAGGAAAAAGTGAAAAGATGGCATGATCGTCGGTTGACAACAAAGGTATTGGTTCCTGGTCAATTAGTTTTATTATTTAACTCTCGTCTGCGATTGTTTCCAGGAAAACTTAAGTCAAGGTGGTCAGGACCCTTTGTTGTGAAGACTGTGTTTCCACACGGAGCGGTGGAGATTTATGAAAAGACCCCAGATCAAGCATTTAAAGTCAATGGTCAGAGATTGAAGCCTTATTTGGGAGAACAAGTAAATCGCGAAGCTGCAGTCGCGATTCTGTCTACCTCGGATTGAGGACTTGAAGTAACGTCCGGCTAAATGACGTTAACGACAGCGCTCGTGGGAGGCAACCTACAGCTTGAATGGTAATTTTTATTCTTATAAAAAAATAAAATAACAAAATAAAAAAAAAATGAAAAATCAGAAAATGGACAGAAGCACCAGGGGCGGGCGCGCTCCTAGAGGCGCGGGCGCGCCTGGGCGCGGTTCCAGAAAAAAAAATAGTTAAAAAAATCAGAAAATCGAAAAATTAAGAATTTTTTTATCTTTTAATTAGTTTTTGGCCCAACCCAGCCCACTCTCACTTGTTTATAAAGGCTTTCCATACCCTAACCCTAGCAACTTACTTACTTCACTTCTTGCATTCTCACATATACACACAACTATACACGCACCACATCTCATCTCTTCACACATCTACACTCAACCAATGGCACCCAAGAGATTTAGGCGCTCAGGGACATCAAGTTCTTCTTCGAGTGGGGGAGTTGTGCCCCAATTCAATTCACCGGAGATCCAAATTGAGTTTGCACGCTTGAAGACCAAATCTGTGGTCAAGGAAAGGGGATTCATTCCGGGTGTTCTTGATGGGTCTCTTATCGCGATGGTTAGTGAGCGCGGTTGGGAGACCGTGTGTGAGGCTGCGGAGGCGATACCATTGAGTATCGTTAGGGAGTTCTATGCTAATGCCAAGCAAGAGAAGAATGGGTATTCTGCAGTTCGAGGGTATGTAGTGGATTATACTCCTGCCGCTATCACTAGGGTTTTGAATTTGCCTGCACCGCAGGAGGGAGTGGAAGATTTTGGGTTGAAGACCCGTGGGGAGGTTGACCTTGAGGCCATTCTGCGGGATATGACAGTTCCCGGCACTACTTGGAAGCGTAGGGCAGGCTCTACTGAGCCGGTCACCTTCTCCGCCATGGCTTTGAACCCGTATGCTAAGGCCTGGAACCTGTTTCTATGTGCTAACATTGTGCCATCGTCGCACACTCATGAGGTGACCGTGGATCAGGCTATTTTGTTGTGGGGTATTCTCAGCGGGCGATACATCGACCTCGGCTCCCTTATCCACAGGCACATGATCCGATTTTTGCAGGGCAGTACCACTGGAGCGATTCCGTATGGCTCAGTGGTTGTTCGTCTGTGTGTTGATGTGGGTATTCACTGGCCGGTGGAGGAACAGTTGCAACTTCCTGCGAGTGCCATTGACACGGCGGCGATAGCTCGACTCCCTGAATGGGACGGTGGTGTACCGCATCCCAGAGGCTTAGGGTATATTGTGGGTGGTGACGTGCCACCTAGACAGCAGAGGGAGGCTAGGGCTGGATCTTCTAGGGCACCGCCAGCTGTGGCTAGTGCTGGTATGGGTGAGGCTCATTTTCGGAGGTTGGCTCGGCAGATGGATGCAGTTGATGATAGACAGAGCCGGCTTGCTGCTGACCTGACTCAGGCTCTCGGTGCAGCCTTTCTGGCTACTGGTGTACAGGTCGATTGGCCTGTTTATGGAGCTGGCACCGTGTATCCACCACCGGATTCACCCGAGGAGGGTGACTCTGCTGACGATTGAGGTATATCTGCACACTTTCTTTGTTTCTTGCCTTCAATGGGGACATTGAATATTTTAAAGTTTGGGGGTGGGAAATGGAGATTGTAGTTAGATGCATATAGGACATGTAGATGTCGTGTTTGTCACGCATTTGGTTTTAATTGTCCATATAGAGCATTATGTTTGCACTTTTTATGTTTTGTTCTGTTTACCATGTGAGTCCATGTTAGTTGCATTTCATAGCATGCATATTTCATGATCCATTAGGACGAGCTAATTCTGATTGATAAGTCGATGTCAATTTGAGTGTGGTATTGATGAGCAGAGGGATGATTTACAGTCCTTATGAATTTGGTTTGCATGTTCAGAAGCACTTTCTTTACACAGTCTCATCGGTTGCTTTTGGGAATCGCATGTTTATATCTAGAATGTTTGTTATTCCCTTGATAATGTAAGAATACCAAAGTATAAGTTTGGGGGGAAACAAAGATTCATGCTAATTGTTAATAGTTGTCAAGTATGGCTAGGCGTCAAATGGCTAGTAGCCGGCTCATATTTTTATGAGTAGTCTAGGGTTGGAATTGAGAATTCTCATTCCAGATTTTATGAAAAAAAAAAAGAAAAAAAAAAGAGTCATGTGAATAATTCGAAGCAAAATTAACCAGGATGAGCTCTTTAATACTCGGGCAATTAAGTTCGAGGGGACTTTGTCCCTAGTGACCTAAGGCTTTTTATAGTCTGGGATCCACTAACCTAACGCTCACTACATGGGTATTATTGTATAAGCCTTTAGGGGTCTCATCCATTGCACGGTTAAATAAGCCTATGTATTGTGTTATGTGTCGTAGTGGTGGGTTAGCAATAAAGTGTGATTCCCTGTCTAACTCAAATGAATGACGGAGGTGTTTGTATGTTATGGAGTGTTTACCACTCATTCTGTTTATAAACAGGTGATTGTCTTGGTGAAAAATAGGTATGATTTTGATCTAGTGTCAGAATATATTTGATGAGCATCGCACACACCCACGTTTCTGTTCATGTAGTACTGGTATACGGGGGCTTGGTCGAGCTCTGTTTGGATGTATTGCATCTCTTTGAGGCTTGGATTATCGATTGGTTTTGGTGAGTTCGAGGGGGTCCTTGCATTTTCATAGTAGTTGCATTCATGCATTGCATTGCCTTAGATTATTTAGAGTCTATTTATGCTTGGGGACAAGCATCGGTTTAAGTTTGGGGGTGTGTTAGTGGACTTTTTTGTACACTATATACGTTCCAATTTGGCTTAAATTGATCGCTAGTGCCCAAGTATTTAGTGTCTTTTGATGTGTTTTATGTTTTTGGCGTGCAGATTACCAGGCAAAGCAGAATTTATGAATATTTGCATAAATTGGTGGTACATGAGCTACGAATTAAAAGGAGGAAGATCAAGGCTTGAGTTGAGGTCGAAAGAAGGCAAGACGAGTCGCTAAAGGAGCAACGTTTCCAAGAATTCAACTGCAGGGCAGTAGGGTGAGGCGCGCCCGCGCTCCATGAGGCGCGCCCGCGCTCCATGAGGCGCGCCCGCGCTCTATTAATGAGGCGCGCCCGCGCTCTATTAATGAGGCGCGCCCGCGCCCTGTCAAGCGCCCCCGCGCTCCAGCCGACTTCAGTTGCTGATTTTTGCAGTTTGGTCCGTTTCTAAGCCCAGGAAGCAGCGAGCCCATGGATCATTATTTTATGTAACCTAGTATAAAGATATAAGGATGATTATTAGTATTTGATCTGTCAAGCAATTAAGTAAGCAAGTAGGGTTTTATTATCGTACAAGAGGACAGAGTACTTTGTGAGCCGTCAAGCTATTTTTCTTTTGTATTTTCTACACGTGGATTATCGGTTGTTTCTTTTACTCTTGCAATTAAAATCAGTTTTTGTTATGTTTAATTGTTTATCTACTATGTTTTCATATGAACCCATGATGTAGGCTAGTCCAATTATGGGCTAATCGTTGTCATGGGATTTTAATGGATTTTTCTATCAAGTCTAAATATTGATTGTTTTTATGCCTAAGTGTGTGATCGTTATGGATATCCTAGTATGGTTAAGCTTATTCGTTGTAAATGCGTCGCGAACATTTATGATTGTTTGTTGAACCCGCGTGAATGCGAAAGTGGATCTAGGGTTTAGAACATGCCATGCTAGCATAGGTTTTTGCGTGTTAAGAGCATGTATTAATTTGTGGTGTAATTCTAACCGTCTTGCACTGACTATGTGATTTTATGGATCCTTGTCCTTATGTTTCAATCTCTATAGACATATAGGGACTAATCGTAGTGGTTGACTATTTGACTTCTATCAATTGTGGATGTTCATTAGGATGGTATGCGTACAACGAAAGTTGGCGTTTATCAGTTTAGAGGGTCTGATCAGTTATCATCACTTTCACATGCTAGGTTGAAAAGGCATAAGATTCTAGATAAGGTAGATTATGAAGTTAAAATCCCATGTTTATTTTATATAAGTAATTCGTTAAGTTTTAATTAGTAGTGTAATCAAAACGCCAATTGTTATTTTCTTAGCAGTGAAACTTAATCATACTCTGGTGTATAAGTGAACTAAACGTAAGCAAGTCGAGTCTCTGTGGGAACGAATCCTACTTATTACTGTATTACTTGTGACCACGTTCTCTTGCGTGAATAAAGTGCGAACACTAACCAATTTAAGAAACATCATACATAGCCCCAAGGTGCTAACTGACATCAAGTATAAGCCTCGAACTACCATTAAAACTCAATATCTTGCTGACTTGGTGGTTGAATGTACCATCAACGACCAAGAAGTCGAGGGCAGAAAACACCACAAAAGGAAGAAGAAGGACATACTCCTAAAGAATATTGGGTGCTCAATTTTGATGGGGCATCAAAAATAATATCTAGTGGAGCATACTTGGTGTTACAAAGCCCTAAAGGGTTCATCATCGAGTATGCTATTAAGCTTGTTTTCCAACGGCCAACAATGAAGCCGAATATGAAGTTCTGATAGCTGGCCTAGGCTTGGCCAAGGCACTGAATGCCAAATACCTTAAAGTTTGTGTGGAATCGAAGTAGGTCATATCCCAAGTGAATGGAGAGTTTGAAACAAGGGAAGAAGTCATGGTTAAATAACTCCGACTAGTAAAAGCTATAATTACTCAGTTTGAAGAACGTCAGATGGAATATGTCATAGAGAAGAGAATGTAAATGCTGATGCCTTATCAAATTTTGCAACATCGGAAGTAGATGAACATATATGAAGTGTCTACTTCCAAATCTTGAAGACCCCCAACATCAATGCAAATCTGGTAGCCCCGATAAACATGGGCAGTTGCTGGATGGATCCTATTAAAGCCCACCTTCAATCTGGGTGGACTCCTGCCAATGCTATGGAATCCAGAAAGCTTACTGCAAGGGCATTAAGGTATGCTCGTATTGATGGATTCTCTATAAGAAATATTTTGTTATTCTATATTAAAATGTCTAAAGCAGATGAAGTTCATCAGACATTGAAAGAATTACACGAAGAAATTTATGGCCAACACTTGGGGGGCAGAGGTTTGGATCACAATATCACCTGCTTTCACTTTTACTTGTCTGACTTGTTAAAAGATTCAAAAGAGTATGTGAGAAGGTGTGAAAGGTGCCAAAGGCATGCACCAGCTGTCAGGCAACCTCCTTAGATGTTGACGTCCATCAATTCCCCCATCCCCTTTGCAATGTGGGGAATGGACATCCTTGGACCGTTTCCGATGGCTAGCGGACAAAGAAAGTTCTTGATCGTTACGATCGATTATTTCACTAGGTGGATTGAGGCTAAACCACTGGTCAAGATAATCACCAAGCAAGTAGCTCAATTCTTCTAGGAAAACATCATATGCATGTACGGAATACCATGAATCCTTCTCACAGATAATGGAACATAATTCAACAATGAAGAATTCAAGGAATATTGCAATAATAGTGACATCGATCTACCTTTAATTTTATGGCACACCCCCAAGTATATGGGCAGGTTGAAGTATCCAATCGAATTATCCTTGATGGGCTCAAGAAAAGAATTGAACGTTCAACTAACACCTGGGTGGATGAGCTTTTACCAATACTCTAGGCATATAGAACCACCCACAAAGTTACCACTGAAGCAATTCCATTCTTCTTGGCTTATGGAGCCGAGGCAGTGGTTCCGGTTGAAATATCTCATGTATCACCAAGAATCAAGGCCTTTGAGCCTGAGGAAAATGAAGAAGGGATGAATCTCATATTGTCTTGATTGATGAAGTCAGGGACAGGGCTCATGCAAAGATCATAGAATATCAGAAGAAATCTTCTTTCTACTACAACCTAAGGGTTAAGGAAAGATTCTTCCGACAAGGAGACTTAGTTCTTAGAAAGGCTGAAGCTTCTGGAGTAGGCCCTAAAAGCAAGTTATCCCTTAATTGGGAAGGTCCTTATAAGATAAGACAAGTTAAGGGCTGAGGATTATACATCCTCGAAACCCTAGAAGATGTTAAAGTGCCAAGAACTTGGCATGCCTGAAACCTGAAGGTTTATTATATCTAAAGAATTCGATGGTGAATTCTTATATTTAGTAGGAACCAAGAAAAAATAAGGTTTGATGAAACCACTAGGGCATAAGATCCTTTAATTTAAAGTATGATTTCCATTCTGTAAGGGATGTGCCCACTTTTAGCCTTGAGGGCACTATTAATATAAAGAAGTTTTTCTACCTTATGCCATTTCTTAAACATGTTGTGCCTAAGTTGGCCATCAATTTTATTACTCTTCTATGCTTAAAAAGTATATTTACTCGAAATATACTAAGGCAAGAAAAAGAACAAAACTATGCCCGATTGGCACTTTGATTGATGTTTAGTCTTATTTGTTCTTTTATGCTCGAAAAGTATATTTTATCAAATATGATAAAGCGCGAAAAAGAAAAGAACAATAACAAAGAACTTTTTATAAATAAAGAGTCTGGGGAATACATAAGTGAAACAGCAAGAAAAATAAAAAGTACAAGGAATGCAAGAAGTGTAAATGAAAACTAAGGAAAGTCCTCGATATGTTCCTCATCATCTTTCTTCTCCTCTTCTTCCTCGATCTCCTTTTGAGCATTCTCCTCGACCTCTAGGGAGTCAAAGATCTTGTCATAATCATCCAAGGCCTCACTACTTGAAATATCACCAGAGTTGTCATCACGGATGGTGGAGGTCAAGGCTAAAGGCTTCCCATAGGAGTAGGGAAATCAGCCGGATCAAACAAGCCTGAATGCTTAGCCAAGATGGCATTAAGACACTTCCCCAAGCTTGAGCACCGACAGTCAAAGAAACCAGGTCATCATGCTTATCAATGAAAGTATAAAATTCCTCCGACTCTATGTACTCATCAATCAAGGCCTTCTTTTCGACCCTTACCTCCTGCATCTCAGCATGGGATGCTATCAACTCCTGATCTTTCTCGAGCAACTTCTTCTCAAGAACAACCACCTTTGCATCAGCCTTGCCCTTGCCCTTCCTTTGGGCCTTCTCAGAAAAATGCCACATCTTGGCCTGATGGGCCATGGTCTGAAAATAAGTGTTGACCTATTTGCAACACAATACATTAAAATCAAAAGCCTGAAAGATGACCCAAGTATAAAAAAATTTGTGTGAACATAATGGGCCTTACTATGGCAGCAGCTTGGGCCCCAAGAGTTTCGGCCTCTTCAATGTCCGTCTTCAAGACAATTTTGGCCCTGTCAACCGGGGGGATCGAATTTTGAGACCAGTCAACGGAATTCAGAGTGCTCTCGATGACGGTGTCTTTGTTTCTAATTCCCCAACTGAGCTTCCAAGCCGCAGTCTCCGGGTTTTCCTCCTCATCAAATCGAGGCCTCTTTCCTTGGGCCTTGAAGATTGGGCTTCTTGGTTGGGCCTTCGATAGCCTCGCGGGCCAAACGACTAGGAATCCTTGTCGACTAGAAGCCAATGAATGGCCTAAAAATGACTAGGATTCCCTACCGAAGAGGCCAATGAATGTCCTACAAACGATAGGATCCTGGTCGAATAAACGACCAGGAATCCTTGATGATCAGGCGCCATAATTGGCCCAATAGACGACTAGGATCCTGGTCGAATATACGAATCTGATAAAGAAACATAGACTAAAGCACACACAAAAGGAACATTGAGTGAACCTGTGAAATTTGTTAGAGCTAGTAATGACAAGAAATCTACATACGGTGAATGCTATAATAATAACAAAGGTAAAAAGAATTGTGTGTCAGATAATAAACCTGTCAATATAGGATTACTTTCACAGAAGCAACTTAAAGAAAAGTTGAAGGAAGTCACTAATAAAGATAAACCTAAAAAGGTGAAAAGAAATAGAAATGGAAAAGTAGGAATCACTAATTAGAATAATTATAAGTATATCCCTGATGCTCCTAGAAAAACCTGCTTTAATTATGGTAATTCAAATTACCTTGTCATTCACTGCAAACAATTGGTATTCTATTCAAAGGCTAGAAAACAAACTAGATATAGACCACAAAATCCCTGTTTTCATTGTGGTAGTTTATGGCAATCTATTTATATTTGCAAAGAATATCATAGTTTTTTTACAATTATTATGAACCATTGCCTCAACTGAATATATCTCCAAAACATGCTGTCAAACAAATTTATGTGATAAAATCTGATAAAAGATAAGTAAACTCTGACAGTATAAACTTTGAAAATGCAAACTCTGATCATGTAAACTCTGTTAACATAAACTCTAATAAAAATACTTCTGCTGCAAGAGTTAACAAGTTTCAAAAGAAAGGACCCAAACAAGTTTGGGTCCCCAAACCTACTAATTAATTTGCATTTACTGATTGTAGGGAAACAGGAAAAACATCCTAGTGATTGATAATGGATGTTCTGCACATATGACTGGAAATAAATCCCTGCTTTCAGAGTTTGAGGAGAAGGTTGGCCCAGCAGTATCTTATGGAGATGGCAACATAGGAAGAACACTGAGATATGACAATATTATTATTGGAAATGTCATCATTAAGAATGTAGCTCTGGTTGAAGGACTCAAGCATAATCTGTTAAGTGTGAGTCAAATGACAGACAATGTTATTCTGTGGAATTTCATGGAACTCATTGTGAAGTAAAAAGTAAAAAGGATGGCAAAGTAGTTCTTATTGGTCACAGACATAACAATTTATTTGAAGCTAGCTTGGATGTAAACTCTGATGGTCCCTTAACTTGTCTACTTGGACAGACATCATCCTTGAAAACCTAGAATTGGCACAAAAATCTGTGTCACTTGAATTTTGGAGACATAAATGAATTGGTGAAAAAGGATCTAGTTAGAGGTCTTCCAAAAGTTCAATTTCATCCTGTGGACTCTGTGATTCATGTCAAAAGGCCAAACAAAAGAAGATATCTTTCAAGAGAAAAACTGAAAATTCTTTGATCAAACCTTTCATCTACTGCATCTTGATTTATTTGGTCCTGTCAACATTATGTCCATTGGAAAGAAGAAATATACTCTGGTGATAGTTGATGATTATACTAGATTTTCCTGGGTGTACTTTTTGCATAAAAAGGATGAAACTTCAGAGATAATTTTTGATCATATTGCAATGATTGAATGGATCACCACACAAGGTAAAGAATTTAAGGAGTGACAATGGAACAGGGTTTAAGAACTCTGTAATGGAGGAATTCCGCTTAACAAAAGGAATTATTCAACAATTCTTAGCACCTAGTACACCTCAACAAAATGGTGTAGTTGAAAGAAAGAACAAAACTCTAATTGAAGCTGGCAGAACAATGATAGAAGGAGCAAAGCTACATACTTATTTTTGGGCAAAAGTTGTGAATACTGCATGCATTACTCAGAATTGCACTTTGATAAACAAACATGGAATTAATCCATATGAAACTTTGAAGGGAAGAAAGTCAAATGTTAAATACTTTCACATCTTTGGAAGCAAGTGTTTTATTCTCAAAACACATCCTGAACAATTGAAGAAATTTGAACTTAAAGCAGATGAAGGAATATTTGTTAGTTATGCAATAACTTCTAAAACCTCTTCAAGGGTAGTCAAAGTGTTTAATGTAAGGACAAGGACATTCATGGAATCAATTAATTTCACTTTTGATGAAGGACAAATAGTAGGATTACATGATGAAGATGCTCAGGAAACTCTGAGATTTGAGAATGAATTGTAGAACACAAACTCTGTTCAACCAAACTCTGGTGAGGTAAACTCTGATTCCTTAAACTCTGATTCAGAAATGATTGAAATAGAAATTGAAGATTCTGCACATGTTGAGGGGGAGCAACATCAATCAAATACTGATATTAGATAACAAACCTTAGTTACTGAAATATCAGAGTTTGACCAAACTCTGAAACCCTAAACTCTGATCAATCAAACTCTGAGACCACAAACTCTGATCACTCAATCTCTGATCATTCAAACTCTAAGTACATAAACTCTGAGACATCAAACACTGATGGAAACATATCTTCAGGGGGAGGATCAACATTTATAGAAGAATCATTCTTTGAAGGCACAAATCATGGGGGATCATCTAGTTCAAGAAATTTTCTACATCTAAGAAAATGGACCAAAGATCACACACCTGATTTAATTATTGGTGATCTAGAAAGTGGAGTACAGATAAGGAAAACTACTCAGAATGAATGTTTATTTCATAGTTTTCTTTCTCAAATAGAACCAAAGAATGTGATGCAGATTGGGTTACTGCAATGCAGGAAGAATTAAATGAGTTTGAAAGAAATGAAGTTTGGACACTAGTTCCAAGGCTAAAGAATAGATCAATTGTTCACACAAAGTGCATTTTTAGAAACAAGACAGACTCTGATGGAATAATTACAAGAAACAAAGCAAGAATAGTTGCCAAAGGTTACTCTCAACAGGAAGGTATTGATTATGATGAAACCTTTGCACCAGTAGTTAGACTTGAAGCAATCAGAATCCTTCTTGCTTATGCCGCACACAATAAATTCAAGGTCTACCAGATGGATGTTAAAAGTGCATTTTTAAATGGAGAACTTGAAGAAGAAGTTTATGTTGAACAACCACCTAGCTTTGTCAATCCAAAATATCCAAATCATGTCTACAGACTGGATAAAGCTTTATATGGACTAAAGCAAGCACCTAGAGCCTGGTATGAAACTCTGGCTCAATTTTTACTTGAAAGTGGTTTTACTAGAGGTACAATTGATAAAACCTTGTTTTATAGAACTCAAGGTAAAGATTTATTATTGGTACAAATATATGCTGATGATATTATATTTGGTTCCACTAATGAGAAACTCCATAAAAGATTTTCAAAGCTAATGCAGTCTAGGTATCAAATGAGCATGATGGGAGAATTGAGTTATTTTCTAGGGTTACAAGTGAAACAGACTAAGGAATGTATTTTTATAAATCAGTCTAAATACACAAAGAATCTACTCACTAAATTTTAAATGCAAGACTTTGCATCTGCTACAACTCCAATGGCTACTGCAACAAAGCTTGATCAAGACAATGGAGAACCTGTTGATATTACAGCATACAGAGAGTCTATGTGCTAGATTTCAGGCAAATCCAAGGGAACCATATTTAATTGCTGTCAAGAGAATTTTCAGATATCTCAAAGGCACCATTAATCTTGGCCTATGGTATCCTAGAGAGTCTGATTTTAAATTAATAGGCTATTCAGATGTTGACTTTGCAAGATGCAAAATTGACAGGAAAAGCACAAATGGCAGTTCTCAATTCTTAGGAGGAATAATTGTCTCATGGTTCAGTAAGAAACAGAAATCAATCTCAACATCAACAGTAGAGGCTGAATATATAGCTGCAGGAAGTTGTTGTGCACAAATCTTATGGATGAAAAATCAACTGTTAGATTATGGTTGAACTTTTCCAAAATTCCTATTTATTATGATAATCAAAGTGCTATTGCACTGACAGGAAATCCAGTTCAACATTCTCTGACAAAATACATCAGTATCAGATATCACTTCATAAGGGAACATGTCATGGAAAGAACAATTGAAATGCATTTTGTTCCCTCAAATCAACAATTAGCAGACATATTCACCAAGCCCCTGTGTGAAGCAACTTTTATAAGATTGGTTTCTAAATTAGGGATGGTATCAAGTGGATCAACTTCAAATGGCAAGTAGTAGAAAATCAGAGTATATTGATAAACTCTATGAGAGTATGTGGTAAACTCTGACAGATAATTTAAACTCTGATTACTATAAACTCTGATTCATATTTTATATGTTAAACCCTGTTTACTTTAAACTCTGATTACATGCTAAACTCTGATTTCTATAAACTCTGTTACATGTTAAACTCCAAGCTATTCTCTGATTGGACTAATCATAGGACGCGTGTTTGTCACGGAAAATGTTTCAGCTCTATACACAGATACACACACAATTGCTGTATTTTGAGAATTGCACTACTCATTATTCTTCCAATAATTTTATGTCACATGTCCCACTACAGAGTATACGCAAATGAGAGGAAATAGTTAATTTCTTATTTTCACTTTGAATTATTCATCTACATCTAATATTTCTCTCTTTCTCTCTCATTTCATATAAACCCTAATTTCTTAAACCTGCAAATCTCTGTTTTTCAATGGCTTCCAAAGGTCTTACATTCCAAAACTACTCTTTTTTTGCTACAAACTATATATCTCTCTTGAATAAAACTGAAGCTCCTTAGGATTTTCATGTTGTTCAAGATTTTTTGCAGAACAACAATATTGGGTATGCACTACAGGAACCCACAAACTTCTCTGCTCAATCTCTAATCAAAATCCGGTCTTCTGCAAAGTTTAATAATGTTGGTGATGATGAAGAGCCCATCATCACATTTCAATGCAACGGAAAATTCTCCATCACTCTTGCTGTGGTAAGACAAGCCCTTCATCTTCCAAAAGTGGTTGTATATGATGAGTTGGTGAATGATGAACAGATTAAGGAGTTCTTTAGAGCAATAGGCTATGGAGGCAGCCTATCTAAATTGGGGAGTTTGACAAGGCCGAATCTAAGAAGAGAATGACGCTTCTTCTTTAATTGCATCACAAGAGCCTTCACTGCCAAATGCACCAATTTTGATGCAATTCTGTAGCTGTCTCAACAGATTGGGTATTCTCTGACCCATAATTTAAATTTAAATTTCCCTTGTTTGGTAATTAGGCAATTAGCTAGTAAAATAGATGATGATGTATATACTATATATTTTGCTATATTTTTACAATTGATTTTTAGCCATTTATTGCCTAATGTAAATTTTGAGAATGATCAGAGTTTAGCTAGTTTTAGCATGAACAAGAGAATTTCTGTTGACTTGGCTAGGAAAGATGCTAAGAAAGGTAATCTTTCTCCTCTTTTTTATCCCACATGGGCCAGACTTCTCTTAAATCAGAGAATGCCTACCATGTATGGAATGGATTTTTTATCTGTGGCTATGGATCAGAGTTTAGCACCCTCTGATTCTAACCTAAGCCACCCACCAAACACTGATAACTAAACACTTTTGCCAACCTCTACAGTCTCCCAAAAGTTTGTAGTTGTAAAACAAACCTCTCAACAAGGCACAAGCAAAAGGAAGGGCAAATCAATGAAAGAATCTTCTCCTAAGAAAAGGAAATTGATTGATGAAAATACAGATTCTGATGAAGGGTTGGTTTTACCTGAGAGGAAGATTGTTAAGAAGGCTTCTGAGATTCCTCATGCACCTTTTATGAAGCCATTCATAGTAAATCCAATGCCTGAAATGAAAAAGAAGATGAGAAGATTGGTCAAGACTGCAATCTCTGATACTCCAAACACTGAAGAGTTAAACTTTGATGCAACAATAAACTCTGACAAATTGTTAAACTCTGATGTCCTAATCTCTGATCAGCCAAAACCTTAAGATCTAATCTCTAATGCTGTTATGAAGTCTGGTGAATCTGCATTGCCTGACCAAATAAACAGTAACATTGGTGGAATTGAGGTTGATGTTGATGATGAAAATGCCAATAGAGAAAAAAATGATGAATTGGATTAAATGAATGTTGATGAACAAACTGAACCACACAGTTCTAAAAGTTCTGCAATAAATAATGGAAACAAGTCTGAAAAACAGATAGATACGACATACTTGCATATACATCAAATCAAGACTCTTTCACTAAGTGACAATAAATTGGGGAAAGCCTGTAATAGTGAAAAAATGCCAAGTGAAACTATTCCTGTGACAATCTCTGACTCTCCTGTTAATTCCCCTAAGCAAATAATCAAGGAAATATCTTATGATAGGGTGAAGGAGCTGGCTGAAGAAGTTAGAAAGGAAATGGAGGCAAAGAAATCTCAATCATCTTCAGTCTCTCTAAATTCAAAGCAATATATAAGGAAGAAGAATAAGCAAGTTTCCTTTAGCCAGGACACACAAGAACCTGCCTCTCAAAGTAAGATAACAGTCATTAAAGGGTCAGGCACACAAGAACCTGTTGATCAAAGTTCAATAGCAGCCAATGAAGAAGAAGTAGATGAAGCCAGCAGGAATCAGGGGTATAACACACAAGAATCTTCAGCTCAAAGGGTTGAAGAAGTTGTTAAGGCCCCTGCCCCACAAGAATCATCCAATCAAAGTTTGGATGCAGGCACACAATCAATAAATGAAGATTCTGCTGTTGGTGATGCTGGTGATACAAACTCTGAGAAAATTCCAATGGCAATCTCTGATGCAATCATGGTGCGACCACTTTCTGCACAGCCAATTGAGACTCCTTCCACATCAACAAATACTCAAGGTATAAACTCTGACTTTTCTTCAAAATTTGCATTCTCTGATAGTATAAGTTCATATTTTACCTTTCCTATTTTAATTGCTGGAATGATCTTGAATAGTCCTGAAAAGGATACCCCTATTCATGTGACTATAGACCTCCTTTCTCAGCCACCTCTTATTTCTGTAGGACACTGCGATTTGAGCTTTTCACGTGAGAATGAGGTAAAATGTGTGAAAAACAGAATTAATAATGAGAGGCAGATACTAAATCTGGCAAAATGAGAGGTAGATTTGAGAAAGAAATTAGTTACTTCTAGTGAGCAACATCTAACTATTAAAAGTTATGATATGTGTGAAGTGAGAAGTAATAAGATTACTTTAAAAAATCATAGTGATTTAGGATATTCTGTTACTTTTGCAGGTACTCAGAGTTTATCTGTTATTGCAAACTCTGATGTTTTGCCAAACTCTGACCAAGTCATAAACTCTGATGGGGGGACACAGACTCTGATGAGCCAATTTTTGCTGATGAAGAAATTACAGATCTGTCAATCCCCTAAACACAAAGGTACAACTCAAAAAGATGGCCTGTCAATTCACATGATGCACATGAAAGATTAAGGATGGATTATCCTGATTATATGATTGTAGAAACCCTCGAGGGTGAAATTGAAGCTGTTCTAGATGCAGAAGGTGTCAAGTGGGATTTCAGTTCCAAAATAGGGTCATCTAATGAAGATCTTCTCACCTCTCACAGACAAATAGTCTAGGACATATCTTGGAAATTTTCAAATGAAGAAATCTCCTGGCCACATGTTAATGAATTGATCAATAAAGCTGATAAGGAAATAAACTCTAAGGAGATGAAAACAATTTTGAAGGCTACTACTGTGTTGTCCAAGGGACTTCACAATGAAGTTTGTGATCTCAAAGAATCTGTAAACAAAATCTCTGGATCTATTCAAACTGCTGTTACAACATCTCAACATGCTCTGGAATTAAAACTCAAGAATGTTTCAGCAAAACAGGATGCATTGGAAGCCAAAGTTGATAATCTCTCTACTTCCGTCAATTCTATGCAGAGTATGCTACACACAATTGTTGAAATTCTCATAGTTAGAAATGGTAATGATGTCAGAAAGGGGGAGAATGTTACAGACAAATGCAATGATGATTCTATATAAAAATCTGACAAACCTGATGATGAAGATCAAGGGAGTCATAATGATGGGAAGCAAACTCTGAAGCAGCAAACTCTGATTGGTCAAACTCTGATAACCTCTCAAACTCTGATGACAATAAACTCTGGGATAAACTCTGATAAGAAGAAAACTCTGATGGAAGCAGACTTAGAACTGGCAAAAAGGCTTGAAGAAGAAGAGAAACTTGAGAAAATTGAAGAGCAAAATTTAAAGGATGCAGAACTAGCAAGAAAGTTGTTTGAAGAAAAAGAAAATCTAGGAATGGATCCAGTTGCTGTTGAGGAAGAATTGAAGAAATCTGGTACTGACAATGCTCAAGTCCAGAAGAAAAGGAAGTATGTGAAGAGAGCTCTAGTACAAAGACTGCACAACAAAATAAAATTGTTCATAAGCCTGCTCAAGATAAATCTATTGAAGTTTCCAAAACTACAAGTGTTCAAGCAAAACCAACTCTTTCAATCCAAACAAGGTCAAATTCAATTCAGAAGAAAACTCCAACTCCTCTCACTATGTCAGGAACCACAGTTCTCCCATTGGATCTAGTTTTGATGATGAAGAAGAACAACAACAACAATCTCTGATCAGAAAGAAAAGGTCTGATCTTCTGTGGACCAAAACTCAAACTCTGACTCTCAATGCCAGACTTGGTAAAAATAAGGGTGGTATTGGTGATTCATATGCCAAAGTCTACAGGGGTGAAGCCAACATTTTCAGAGATCCTTTTTCATTGAAAGACAATCCTGAGGAAGAATTATCTCAAGAACATCTTGACAAACTAATATCTGTCAACATAGTGAAGGATATTTTTGATGGTGCACAAGCAAAGGAGAAGCTTCTATACTTCTTGGGGAATGGAAGGGTTTTAAAAATTGCTGAAGAATATCTTATCCACAAGGCCTCAAAAGAACTTGAACATGTTTTGTATATTCTCAATGATGAAAATGAAGCCACTGCCAGATGGGTAAAGATTCTAGAAGGCATTATAAATAAGAAGAAGAAGAATGAAAGATTATTGATGATAAATACTGAAGAATATAAGCCAAACTATCTATTGGAAGATGACTCTGAGAAAGCCATGACAAAGGGAGAAGCAAAGGTCAAGATAGTGTTAGGAATTCCTACACTAATTTTAAATCCTGATGGTAAGAAGGTCTGTTGCATTCCCTTAAATGAAAGAATGAAGAGATCATCAATTTATGCTCTGAGGACTGCTATATTTCAAATCGATGATTCTTCTGAGTAGATGAAAGAATTGAAGGAAAAACTAGTTGAATTGATGATGAATGCTGAAAAGAAGCTGTTGGATAATTTTCTCAAGGAAGACTTTTCTTACAGAAGAATTTGATTCAAGAATGAAGATTCAAACTCTGATGCATTTGTCCATATTTCTAACATCATAAGTAAAATTTATATTTTACTTCATAAAGCATAAATTGGAGGAGATTGTTAGGAAACAAACACTGATATTGTCAGAAAATAAAAAATAGAGTCTACACTGCTGACGTCATTAGAATTTATGAAGCTGTCGGTCAGAGTTTACTCTATCAAAGAATACTCAATCAGATTTTAATCTATTAGAGAATACTCAATCAGAATTTACTCTAACAGAGAATGCTCAAATCAGAGAATAAACAACCGACATAGTTTATCAATCAGAGTTTGTGAAGAAGCAAGACAAATCAGAATATGATTAGGATAGTGAAGAAGGAATCCAAATACAAGTCTATTGCCTTATTAAAGCTATTCTTTTCATAATATGTGTTGTAATTGAATTGTAACTGTATCTATATAAACACATACATAGGTTAACATTATTGCATCTTTTCAAGTCTTATTTTTCATAACCTGACAGCTCTTGAGAACAAAGAATTTCTTGAGAGAGTTTTGTATTCCATTCATTATCATCAATACAAAACAGTGTTTCTTTTTACATACTTGTGTTCATAATCGATTATTAGGTACTATTACATTCAACCCCCATTCTATAATAGATTATCTTTCTGGAAAAACACGTGGGTACAAATAAATTATGGAAAATTCTCTAAAAATAGAGGAAAATTTCTAAAAATTAAGGAAAAATACCTATGGTACAAAGAAATAATTGTGGAAAATTCTCCATAATTAAAAGAAAATCCTCGAGGACAAAATAGAATTTAGCAAAATCCTGAAAGACATATAGGAGAACTTCAATGACAAATTCATGAACCTTAACTCCTATAAAGTGTTGCACACTTTACAGAAGTTGGGGGACAAATGATATGGGCTAAAAATAAGTCCTAAAGACACAATTAATGTAGCATTAATTAGACCTAATTTGGTCCAAAAGGGAAGATCATTTAGTGAGGCTCAAAACCATAATTATTAAATAAATCTGTAATTAAATAATTAGTTAAATATATAGCTAATTAATTATGTCCAACTACAAGGAAACTACTCCGAGGAAGGAGTAGCCCCCAAGACACATCAATCATCAAGGAAATATATTCCTACATGGAAACTATTTTTATCACGAAAAAGATTCAGAATCCTTCAAGGAGGTGCCTTGTCCGCCAAGATTCCTAACTCTAATATGATTCTAAGACTCTCTACGTCTATATAAAGGGTCTAACCCCTCATTCTTAGAACCACGTCTGGCTTAATTCTCATATGTACTGAGATACGTAGGCATGTATTGAGGGTAAAACTAAGCTACGAAACACAAGTGCAGCCATCAAAACTCGATAAATTCCGACACACATCGCAATAAGTACACCCAAATTTTTAATCCATAACAATTTTAATATTTCACATGAATTAATAAAATTATTTTATGTAAAAATACAAATAAACCAGAAACATCACTAATTGGGCAGAGGATAGTGCTTTCTGCGGAAATTTATATAAGTGGAAAATTATCGAGAAGTGTTTAAAATTTTTACTTTAATCCTGATCGTGGAAAACTCCCTTTAACGGCTAAGAAATTGTTACGTAATTGTCAGAAACAGAAACCAAAAAACTAATACTAATGAACGGGAATTGGAAAGGGCATCCTTTTTCCTGAAATTCCACCCACATCTTTCATTTTTCTTTTGATTCTCAAACTCTTTTTATATCCTTTGTACAGCTAAGCTACCTGCTGCACCTTTTGCCTCCTGATTTTTACAGTAATTGTGAATATAAACTGCTACTACTACCACATACACAGAGACACACAACTGGTGTTGATTGTGGTAGCACTAGATCAATACATAATGGCAAGAACTACTGCTTGTTCTTCCAATTTATTGATATTAGTTTTGCCACTTTCAGATTGTCTTTCTTTTGGTACCCCTACTGGTTGTTGTAATTTCCCTAGCCTCTCTTACCCCTCTTGGAGAACTAATGCTAAGCAAACAACTACTCTTCTTCCCATCTTTTCTTCCAAGAAAAAGGTACCCCTTTTATTTCTTTTGTATCTATATGTATTGCAATTCTTTATATGACATGTTTTTATTCAATTGTTAATACAATTCTTTATAAGACATGTTTGTATTCAATTGGGAGTCTATAGTTTATTCCATGTTAATTTATAGAGTGGATGTTTGTGTAATGACCTTTTCGAATCCAGGGTTGATAATCTGTTCCCTTTACATTACATGAGAAATATGAATTTTTGTACAAGGGGTGCTTGTCTACAGGAATTATGGGAGTCAATATGAATTTATTGGAACCTCTTTTCAAGTTTAATAAATTCTATACAAGGGATTTTTGTTTGTTTGTTTATGGATGTTTGTGTGTTTGATATCTTTCATTGTTTTTGTATTTCCCCTGGGATTGTCTGTTATTTTTGTATTATATTTAGATTACCAGAAAGTTTTACTTTTTTGTATTTCCCCATATTTTAGTTATATATTTTAATCAGAAAATCCCATTTATCCAGCAAAAGTTTGTTACGAAAGCTGAATTTGGCATTGTAAATTATTTGCAGGGAGACGTGTCGTCATATATTAATTATATAGTTTAATTTGAAATTTATAATGGTTACATCCACTAGTTTGATAGACACTAACACACAATCATGTGTTGTTACCACTTAAGTATATTGATTCTAGTCGCTATCTGTGCTCTAAATTTCATTCATTGTAGCATGCCTTTATGAATATATCAAATGATTACAGCTGATGGGATGGTTGAAGAAGATATTCTTTACTTTAACATAAGTATTGCTGATTTTTACAATTTCAGGATTCATGCATATAATTTTTAGCGTATTTAAACTTGTCTTTATTACTTCTAATGCATAGTTTATGTTTATGTACCTATTCACGATTAGGGGCCTCTTTTACATTCTTACTTTGATGTGTTAGTGGCTCCGACGACATGCCAAAGGAGATGGAGGAGAAGACAGTAGTTTGTGTAGTGAAAGCGGACATGAGGTAAAAATGTTTGGTTCTGATGATGAAGTCGTGACACAGATCCCGACGCAAGCCCAATCACTTGTAGGAGGGTCAGGCGAAAGTGCAGTTTTAGTTTCAAAATATATACCATCTCCTGATATGGACTATCTACAGGTTTGTTACGTCTTCATGCTATCTAAATAACTAGTCTAATCCATCCCTCGTGCTCTGTCTGGTGACAATTTTTCTTGTATGACATTTACTCCGGTTGATAGAAAACGTTTGCATGTGAATTGAGCCCTACAAACAACTGGGCCTATGTATGAGATATCTTTACAGTTATATGTTATCAAATTTCTTGTCTGGCTGATTAATATGACTAATATAGGAATTTTTAAAATTACTAACGTCTGTCCTATCATTGACTATGGCAAATAATAAAATGTGCTCCACACACTGAAAATTTCTCAGTCGTCTTCTGGAGCTCTTTGGCGGTAAGCATGTATGACTGATGCAATTCGTTTTGTTAACTAGCTTCTAACTTTGAGTTTTCATAGCATGGCATGCATCATTTCAAAACTACTATAAATCTACTAGATGCTGTCAACTTGTAGCAATGTTCAATATTTTAAGAATTATGTTGAAACATTGTTACATGACATCTGCAGGCACACACATGTCTTATGTATATACATTACATTCGTTATTTGGATTCCTTTCGCAGGAGTTATTAGCAATTCAGCAGCAAGGACCAAGATCTATTGGGTTTTTCGGGACGCGAAATATGGGTTTCATGCATCAAGAACTTATTGAGATCTTAAGCTATGCAATGGTTATAACAGTATGTCTCAAGCATCTTATTTTTACAACTACTAGAACATCATTCTAAGTGCTGCTTTGTTTTTCCTGCTTTGATCTTTTGATTTTAGCCAGACATCCTTGCTGCAGATATTTGTCTTTGAACTTGGTTATTATAGCATTTATCCTTTAGCTGTTCACAGAGAAGGATACCTCCTGCATGTTTTTGATATACTATTTTGTCATAATGAAGTAATAAATCGAATTTTTATTGATTAATAGAACATTCAAGAGATGCTCTTTCCCATGGTCCTACATTAAGCAGTACTTTGTGATTTTTTTGCCTATCAACTAGCTTGGGTTTGTGTCTAATGGCATAGTTAAGTTGAGTACATCAAGATGAGTCATTCTATTGATCAGGTTTTTCCTTTTTATGTTTTCAGAAAAACCACATTTTTACTTCAGGAGCATCAGGGACTAATGCAGCTGTTATTAGAGGTGCTCTAAGAGCAGAAAAACCTGAGCTGCTAACTGTAATATTACCTCAAAGTTTGAAAATGCAATCACCAGAAAGCCAGGAGTTACTGTCTAAAGTAAGCCAAATTGTTGTTTTTTGTTTCTTGTTCCATGTTTAAAACCTTGGCATATATGGAGTTGTCTATAATATTTATACACTATTATTGGGTAAACACATTATCATGGCACTGTAAGCTAAACTTTTTGTAGGTTCAGTAACAACAGTTATGGCAAAGTTTTACTTAATAATGACACTCACATGTGTTTATGAGAAAAGGTTTATATGTCCAGCATATACTATATTAATGTATTTGTATTGTAGTGCCTAAACAATGAAAACATTCTATGTCTTTTATTCATTGTTCTCTTTTTTATGCATTTAGGTTTTAGAATAACTAGCGTTTGTTATAACCCTTGCAAAACATGTGCTTATATGCTGATTATTATAAATAATTTTCTAAGTAAAAATATTAACATATATAAGTTTTAAATTTAAATTTTAAATTATATTGAACATATATATAATATTATAATATGATTAAGTCGTACAAATAAATTGACATATATTATTATATTATCTAAAGTGTTTATATGAATAGTCCTATTTTTATTATTTTAATCCAATTTGAAAGAATAACCCACCTATTTTATTACTCACTCCGTCCCACCCATTTGTTTACATTTCGGAGAGAGGGTTCGTCACGCATTTTAAGGTGCATATAAAATATAGTTCTGTAACTTATTTTTACAATTTTTTATTTTTGAATAAAAATTGAATGTTTGAATTTTTATTCAGAAAAAAATTAAAAATAAGTTATGAAATTATACTTTATATGCACCTTAAAATGTGTGCCGGACATTCTCTCCGAAACGTAAACAAATGGGTGGGACTGAGGGAGTAACATATAACAACTTATTTTAAAAAATCCATATTTTTATTATTTAATTCCATCCAAAAAATTAAATAATGTGACCCGGAAGAATGAGTCATGCATATTGTTTTATCTAACGTCTTATTTAAAAATCCAAAATTTTGGTTAAACTCATACTTTGGTTATTATAATATAGTCTAAAAGACCAAGTGCTCGTTTAGTTCGCAGAGTGATATGAGGTTGGAATCAGGAATCGGATTAAGGTGATATGGAGTTGAGGTATCATTCCTAATACCAATGTGTTTTGGTTGAGTGATAGAATGAATCTGTTTGACTTAAAATATTTTGTAGTTATTAATTTGTAATTTTATATATGCATATGAATAACCAATATAGTTCCACGCCAAGGAAGTCAACTACATATTTCTGGGCTTTGGATAATAAAATTGTTACTGATATATATTGTAATAATATATGTAGCTATTGCCTTTGTTATATTGCCTTTGTTACTCGAACTCGGCTGGAAGGGAAGTGACCAACATGGATACGTGTCTAAGTATCAGACTCGTCAATATTTTTAAAAATTTATATGTTTTTGACCTAAAATAAGTGTCCATACCCATGTTCGAGTGTTGAGTGACCGACACGGGTACGGAAGGAAAAATGAATAGTCGGGGTAACAAAGGCTATTGCTATAATATGAAACCAAAAACTATACTTTGGTGCTAAAATAAATTTCATGCTCCAATGCATGGTTTTAAAATAGAACTAAATAGATGTAAAATTAACTAACTTTTCAACCACCTCACTTTATTTCACAATTATATTTGGCACCTACCTATTTGGCTCCTACCTTCCTCATCGGAACTTATTTAGCCATCATTCTAGCAATCTCGGTCAATTTTCATTTTCAAGGTATTAAGATGAGTAACATAAAAAAAGAATAATAAGAGGAGATTTTGATGGGAATTCTTCTTATGAAGAGGAGAGATGGTAACAATGAGTTCTAATCAACAAAACCAACAAGAACATGGTCATGTTAGTTCTGTACCAATAAATGTATCCACATGAATTACTTTTCGAGATATCCTCTGTATAATGAAAAATTATTTCGTACAAGATTTCGTATGCGAAAGCCCTTGTTTGATAGGATCTTAACACAACTTCAAGTCCACGACAACTATTTCATATTAAAGTATGATGCAGTTGGGGCTACTGGTTTATCAGGCATCCAAAAGATGACGGAAGACATATTCATTCCCATAATTTTTTCCTCCATCTCTAGATCTTTTCTCTCGATCTTCTTTTCCTCGCATGCTATTTGTCTTTCAAGAGAGAACCCTCATTTCTTCCAATTCCATCTTTCTAGCTTGGTTGTCAACCATATTCTTATTGACTGTCTCCAACAAATCTATGTGTCTTGTATTATGAACTTCTTTCACTTTACTCTTTGCCTTGTTCCGCTTTGCAAGTTTTGTCCCGGGAGGCCTTTTTCTTGGCGAACACACACTGCCGCTATCTCCGCTCAAAGGAGTGGTTTCAGGTTCTGGAAACTCGCAAGTGTTTGGGACCTCTGTTTCTCCATGAATTTTTTATTTACTCGCAGTTGAGACATCAATTTCTTGAGTATGTATTTCTTGTTTGGTGGTTGGAACATCAATATACCTGAAAATAAAAATAAAAACAGATGGAACCTATGCAATACACATGCAAAGTTTTAATGGAGCAGAGTGAATGATGAACAGAAGTACAAATAACTAAACCAACAATGAAACTTGTTTTTATATTCATTTACTTCCAATTTCCCACTTGCTTACCCATGTGGCAATTATAGCTACATCTATACTTGGTTCTAAATGTTAAACCAAGTATATCATTTTTCTATTTTAGCACCTTCTTCAGCATTGCATTGGAGTGCTATGTTCTGTAATTGATGCTATATTATAGAAATAGCACCTCCTTTATCATTGCATTGGATTTGCTCTAACAAGCCATGTTTAAATCCCACTAAGCAGCCAAGTCAGAGTCATATACAATTATTGAGTGGCTGTGAAAGCGAAATGCAGTGTTTTAGTTAATTCAATTTATAATGAAGGGCTTTTATTAAACAAATTTAAGAATATATGGTCTCAAATATCGTGAAATGCTGTTCAGGTATGTAATTAAAAAAATCTGAATAGCTTATTGACTGTTCAATTAATTTTTCTCTTAGTTCGGTAGGATACCCCTTAACAGTTTGCTAGAAAATGTGAGAAAAAATTAACTTAATATCTTATCGATATATTACCAGCATTATCCATGATGGTTTACATTAACTTTATTATTGTCAACCTTCTCTCTGTCCTTTAGTTATTTATTATGTTATTAAAATTGTGGATAAAATAATAATTGGACCTAAAAATTTGATCAGCAAGTAAACCTGATCTGGAACTTAGGAATTTGAAGCCTCGTACTGAAAGCACAGAAGCTAAATCCTAATCTTTTTCCTGCTCTTATAAAATATTGCCCTACTCATAACTTTATATATTTCGCAGGTAAAGAATGTCATAGAGAAGCCTTACAATGACCATCTCCCCTTGATTGAAGCCAGCAGGTAATAAACAAGTCTACTTGCCAGTCCCTGTACTTTTTTATTTAAAATAGTACAGTATGAGTAAATTTTTTAATTTCAGTATAGCAGCTGATTAAGGAACTCAAATATTATCCCTAAATTGGTCTAGCTGCCTGAATTTCTGTTTCAATGTGGATCATTGCGTCAAAAATACCCAGCTTTTTGGGTAGTTTTCAGTTGGTTTATTAAATTTTATCATTTTTGTAATTATATGCTGTCATGGTATCCAGCTTGGATTGCTGTCACTCTAGTTAAGTTATAATGCCGGTCCCATATAACAGTGATGCCGCTAGGTCCTTGATGCTCAAATGGAAATTAAATGTTGTAAAAAATTTAAAAATATTATTTAAAATAATTATAAAGTCATTTCTCTTTCACCTTCCGAAAACAATACAATCTTTGAAACATAAATCAATATACACACACTTTTTACCTTAGGAACCTCATAACAACACCTAAAATCTATAATAATGTTCAAATTTGCTGAAATCTAATTGCCAGGAATCTATAACCAAAATTAGATTTACGGATCAAGGTTATGCAGCTGGAACCTTCCTTGGCCAAGGTTGATGAAGTAGTGAATTACAAAAAACACAATATAGTCATATAGGATTCTATATTAGCTTTACTCTCTTTGGTGATTTTTGTGCAAAGTAGAAACATATTACCCTAAAAAGTCAATTGTAGAAATTTTGCTACTCACACACCCATGCCTTAACTAGGCTCGAGACTTCAACTTCTTATCACCAACAAAAAAAGGTATCTGCTAGATTGCATTTTGATGATCTTTTATTGTGATAAATATTACAAACTTCATAGGAGTATATTCAAAATTATAATGTACACACATAAAGATTGGTATTGTGGAAAATGTTTAGTAGTTATCCTGTACTCCCTCCATCCCACCCAATTGTTAAGAAATGGACGGGATGGATTCTTTTCTATCTATTATGAGGAAAACACTCATACATTATGAATCTTAGTGACTTCTACTATATCAATTTTTCGTAATCTTTGTAGTTACAAGTCATGTTCCCAGTACTTAGGACCTCTTTCTTTTCATCTTCTTTGGCACTGTTGTAGAATTTTATATAAATGGGCTACTTTTGAGCTTTTCACTTCCTGAAGGATTCCGCTGCATATATTGTACATTTCACTTGTGACTAAAAAAATAGAAAGTAAAATCATTGATTTATCTTTCTTCTGCTGCTTGTATATAATGTACAACAGGAATACTGTTAATAATTTAATCATTCATCTGAACTCTGAAGTATCTTGCCAGATTCTCCATACATATCTAGACTTTTTGCAAAGTAAAATGGCAAAGGTTTTCAGGATTACTATGATCATTCTATTTGGTTCTGTCTTGGTGAGTCTGCTTGTGTACGATGATGACAAATGCAATTTTGACTAGTTTTATAGCCTGCGACTCTTTGCCGTACAATGTCTCTAACCATCGTTACTAACTGAAATTAGTATAAAATCTTAGAGTCCGTATTATTTTGTAATAGTGAATTCAAGAATTCTTCATTTTGTTGGATGCAGGTTGTGTAACATGGATATCATATCGCATGTGCAGCAAGTCATATGTTTCGCTTTCCATGATAGTAGGTTGCTTATGGAAACATGTCAAGAAGCAAAAAACCTTAGGAAGATTGTTACTCTTTTCTATCTGGACTGATATCAATTAAACTTAAGCCAACTGTAAAATTATTCTCGATGGGAGTTGCTTTTTGTTTGTAAATTCATGGAAATATAATGAGTGATGATTTCATCCAATCGGGCTTATTGACTGAAGAACAGAGGAAAGCCTTTTGTTTATGGGTCATCAGTCTTGGTTTAGTGATCAAATGTCCAACATATGTATTATTAGATAGGCAAATTGATTTTACGATCAACATCAAGGATTGGAGATCATGTTAGAACATTTTCTATTGATTTAAACTCAATGTAGCCTCAATTACATTTCATCAATTCTATTGAATAGTAGTTCGTCATTTGTAATATGACATTTTTGTTAGTGCCCTACATTTTACTTGAATTTTCACAGGTAGTAAACCTGCAGTGCGCATATTTTCATTTTGGCTTATTTTTGTTATAAAACTATTATATAACAACGAAGAAGAGAGAGTTTAAAGGGGAAGAGATGATTTTCATTTCATATTTTTGGTGTGTCCTATACAATTTTACAACATGCCTTTATATAGGCTTTTGATATACAAGTTACAAGAATGAAAAGTCAGGAGTTGAGGTAGGAAAAGGCCAAAAGTCTATGTGAAAAGCCAAAGGTCTAGGTAACAAAAAATCAAAGCACATCCACATAAATATATTATTTACAACACTCTCCTTTAGATGTCTGTTACATAAAATAATGTCTCGTTGCAGTCTCACTGGAAAAAACCCTTATGGGTGAAAAACAAGTAAAAGAACAAGAAAATATTTTATAATGTGTGAGTGATGCTGCCTCGTTAAAAACCTTACCAGGAAAACCTAGTGGGAAAAACCATGGTTAAGGAAAAAAGAGTGTAGTGCCAATTTGTTGGGTCCCAGAACTATCGTAAAAGGTAGGGTTGAATGCGATACTGACAACAGTTTAAAATTCTTTTCAGAATTTGCGGAATTAAATTATTGATTTTGCTGAGGGTTCGAGTCCTTGTAGTGTTTGAGAGGCTGACTTACTAGCTTTCTATTTTCACGATAAAAAATTTAAGATTTAGAAAATTAGCAAGTAACTAAATAAGATTCAAGTTAAATACGTATATTAAACTTGAAAGGGGTTTACAATATTCAGTATAATAAAACTTAATTCCTAGAACATATTTGACATGAATTGTTCTAATTAAGGAATTAACTTCAAACCAGCACAGAAAGCATGTGAATATGACAATCAGACAAATTGCTGAATTTGATTGTTTTTCTACTTCTGAAATATGAAGTGCAAACCTCATATTTATAGAGGATGAAAAGCTGATATGACTTTCTTAGACCTTAACATTTTTCAGACTTTATTTAAGCTGTATGACATTTGAAAAGCACTTGTATGACTTTTTAAAATGCTCGGTATGACTTTTTTTGTCTCGGTATGACCTTTTGAAAAGTCGGTATGACTTTTCAAAATAGCAGCTCGGTATGACTTTTTGTAGAAGCTCGGTATGACTTTTATTTACTAAATGTTGGTATGACTTTTATTAAATAATTCGGTATGACCTTTTGATTTGCTTCGGTATGACTTTTTCAGAGCAGCTCGATATGACTTTTGCAAACTAGATCGCGGTATGACTTTTCTGTTTAAGTCGGTATGACTTTTCTGTTTAAGTTTTTATGACTTATTTTAAACAGAATTTCGGTATGATTTTTAATAAATTCTTTTAGATTTTTGTTGGTGAGATTACAAAGTCGTATGAATAGTAATCGTGATAACTCAACACTAGAACATGACAAGTAAATAATACTACGCCTACACAGAAATCAGGAAGAAATGAAGACAAGGCAAATATAATGAATCAAACATTAGAAGAAGTTTTGAAGTCTACTACAGGTCACTAAAAGAAGTTCATTAATATTGTTCAAGCCTCAGTGAAGAATAATGTGTAAAGACTTTCAGGGTTTTAGAAGTGTTGAAGATTCAGTATAAAGTGTCATTAAAAGATTTCAGTGTATTAGCATTGATTGAAGATAGACAGTGTTCGTTTTCCCAGTTGTACAAGTAGAAGGGGGGGTTGAATACTTGTATGTCTTTTCTGCCTGATTTAAAATCAAATTAAGAACAAACTCAAACTCAAACACAAAAATATGAATAAGTATTGTTTTGTATTATTGATTTGTGAATACAAAACTCTCCTAGGGTGTACACAAACCCTAGCAGCTTCTCTGTGTTTATCACAGCAACTCTCTCTATCTCTATGCTCTCACAAAATTTCACTCAGATAATTATGCTTCGACTTTCACACCTTTACAATTAGGTTACATAGAGTTTATATAGAGAGCTGCCTATCAACTAATAACAGAAAGATAAATTACAATAGGAATAGAATTCCTAATTATTAGTTGACAGTTTCCTTCTAGAATTCTCTTTCTTTCCCATAGCATATCTGCAATATATTTATCTTGATCTTCGAAGACTTTCCATTCCTGTGATCTTCTTCCAAATTTATCCTCAACTGTATAGACTCTAAAATCTTCAGACTCTGATAATCTTCAGACTCTGATCACATGTAGACTCTGATAGTCTATAGACTCTGATCACCTTCCAGACTTTGATCTTCATGCAGACTCTGGTTTCACTTTCTACAGAAATTCTTCTAAGTACAAATAACATGAATGTTGACTATCTAGACTCTGATTATACATTTCAGAGACTAGAAAGACTTATTACAGATAAACTAATCTAGACCCTGTTCTAGTATTTTGTACATCATCAAATGAATATATTCCTAACAATCTCCCCCTATTTATGCTTTATAAAATGTAAGCATAAATCAAGGTTTGATGATGTCAAAACTAAAGAATAAAACTATTAATCTAGAACAGTATAAAAGAATTATAAAGGAAAAAGAATTACTTCTTACTTAATCTTCTCAAAGGCTGGATTATTCTTCAAAAATGAATTCAGCATATTTTCCTCCACAATTGCCAGAGCCTCACCAACAAATTTCTTCAATTTCTTTATTTCTTCACTTGAGCATTTGATTTGCCAATAAGCTGCCCTAAGATCATTTGCACTGCTTTCTTGATCTTTTAAGTCCTTCAACATCATAACACTAACTTTCCCACTCATAGGCTGAAACCCAAAGTAATGACCCACACCTTCTTGAAATTTAATCTGTTTTTCTTCCAATGGCATGACTTGATCATTTCCCTCAGTATCAACATATTTTAAAGAAAATTTGCCCATTTGTCGATTTGCCTGTCTGTGCAAAGTCAGCTTCCTATCAATCTCCTTGAACCATTTGTGTGTGACAGCCTCTTTGCTCTTGTTAACTTCATAAGCAATTTGAAGAAGAAATCTGATATACTGTAGTTCCTCAGCCTGTTTGAAAAAGATAAAATTTGACTGACTAATCCATCCTACACTTCCACCTTCTAAGAAGTAACCAACATCTCATTTTTCACCTTTTCTGTACCTCCCTGACCTCCTTGTATCTTTGTTTCAAAAACATTATAAACAATTTGAGCAGACACCACTTTATTTAAGTGCTTTTGAGTGATCTTCTCAAACTGTCTATCTGTCAAGGATTGAGGATCCCTGGTTAGAGTAGATGTTCTGTCAATGTCAAAATTTTCAAATCCTCCAAGACCTATCTTCTTTTTAGCTCTAAGTTGCAGATTTGATTGACTGCACTTCCAGTATGAAGGTTCTTGAGTTTGATCAGAGTCTGACTTCTTTCTTTGCTAATCAGAGTCTGACTTAGACTCTGATTTCCCATGTCTAGTCCCTGACTGATGTGTTTGAGTTCTTGCTACTCCAGATTGCTTTTGTTGCACATCATCAAGACCCCTAGGACCATGAGAACTATCACCATCATCACCATCTCTCCTCCTTTTAACTCCCTTTGATGTATCCTTGCATCCCTCATCCTTATGTCTCCTGGAGGACTCACCTTGCTTCTCCTTCTCCCCTTTTTTGACATCATCATGACTGGTGACAGCCAAAAGAATCTGCTCAAGAACAGTGGAGATATTTGCCTGGGCTGCAATAACTGAATCAACCTTGGTGGTCAAATCAGAAACTGTAGTTTGAAGAGAGGCTTGAGTTGTAGTGATAGCAGCTAGAGCATCTTTAAAAGCTACTTCTTTGGATAATTGAAGGGAGTGAATTCTGTCAAATCTTGTATTGAGCAGAGAAGTTGTATTATCAACACCAGTGAGCTTGATTTTAATATGAGAAATGTCCTGGACCACACTGGATAATTGAGCAGCAACATCAGGTAACTCAGCTTTAACAGCTCCATCTAAGACTTGATCTTCTTCACCAGGATAGTAACCATGTTCCTGTTGAAAGGATTTTTTCTGAAAAGCTTTAAGTCTCTCAGAATGATGAATATCCAAAATACACTCAAAAGAATCTTTATCATTGATGCCTCTTTGCTGTCCAGACTCCCAAGACTGAGGAAACACCTGATCAAAATAGATAAAAGAAGGAGTAACGTGATCATCATCTTCAGAAGTGCACTCCTCAGCAACAGGCTCTAGCCTTGTGAATGGAGGTGTAGACTCTGGTGGAGGTGTAGACTCCGAAACTGTAAACGGGACTATAGACCCTGACTCCTCCTGAGAGTGATCAGAGACTGTAGACTCTGGAAGTCTATCCCTTATAGGCATGATTAAGAGTGGTTCTTCTGACTTCCAATATGCAGTCTCAGTTATAATTACAGGATTATCCACCAAAGCCTCCATGACCCTATCTGCTCTCCTTGCTAGAGAATCCATCAGATGAAGATGTGGTCTCTGTGTAAATGATTTATGAGCAGCAAGAGCCTCCTCCTGTTTGCCAATCTGCACAATCAGACATAGTGAATTGTCATCCATCCCCTGCTCCAACTCATTGGACTAACTCTTTGGAAAATCTTGATCCCAATAAGTAAAGCTAGCTTCAGGATACCCTAATCTCTCATGCTCACAGTGGGGTTGGGCACCCACTTTCTCAATCTCACTCAGGCTCTCTACAGCCTTTTCTACCTCTCCTTTTGCCTGGTCCAGTGCCAGCCTCTCAGATATTTTGTCACTCAATGTGGAGGGTGCACTCAATAAACCTATAGAAGAGGGGTTGAGAGATAATAATGGTGCTTCAATACCTGAACCACCTTGATGGAGGGGAACCCCTTCAAATGTCTGAAGGCTAGTGGTTTCCACCAAGGGGTGAGCATCAACAGATTCTGAACCCTTACTAGCATCTTCTCTCTTTTCAGAGTCTGTTGGCTCCAGTATTCCAGTCTCAGGGTCTACTCTAGACTCTGACTACTTCAGTATGACTTCATTAGAAGTCAGAGTCTGAGTGTTACCATCTTTGACTATTTGTGCATGAGACTCCCCCTCAAGGTGGATAGACTCTGATAGAATAGATTGGGAAATTACTTCATGAGCATCCATCAGAGTCTGTCCTCCCATATCACTAGGGTTCTCATCATCTCTTTGATGAGTTGTCAAGGAGGGCCCAACAGCATACTCCCCTGCCTCACTATCACCCAACCTCTGACTAAGTGGTTCTTGTGTGGGTGAGGCAGACTGAGCGTCTTTATCACTAGTCACCACTGGTGCACTAGTCCCAACCTCCAACTGCCTTGCATCACCTGCTACCTCCTTTTGTTCTTCAAGAATAAATGCATCCAATTTGTGATGAAAGGCCCTGAGATGAATTGCATTGATTGCCTGGGCATTTGTGAGATTGAAGAGTCCCTGCAGTTCCCTTCTTACTCTTTGAAAATATGTGCCCTTGAATTGATCCAGTCTACTTTGGTAGGTTGGATAGATGTATTTGTTGGCAATTGTACCTATATTATGGACAAGATAGTCAGCCACCTGTCTTGACAGAGGTTGAATTTGAGAGATCCATTGAATGGCTGTCCTGTAGGTAACTCCATTATCCTAAATTGCTTCATGGTTAAAAACTGGTTGCTCAATCTCAGTTTCCAACTCAGCAACAGACTCTGATGCTCTCCTTTTGTGGACCTTAAGCTTTTTAGGCTTCTTTGTGATTTGCTGTTCAGAGTCTGGCACACCTAGTGCTTTGAGAACTTCATTTGTTCTGCCTTCTATGAGCCCAGTTGCTTGTACTTGGAATGAAGAGTTGAATAGGTAGCTGTAGAGATTTTTGACCACATCCTGTGCAGACATTTGTAGCTCCTGTTCCATTCTCTTCCTTAGGGCTTCATAGGTTGAAAGAAAATCCAAGACTTGAGATTTAGTCTGATATTACCCTGGATCTTCAACTGATTCCACCAAAGGATATAAGAATAGTAGTGCCTCATCACTTGGAGTAATGATCTCATCAATTAGACATGAGGCTGCATCCAATGGCATTCCTTCCCAAAATGTTTCATGATCAGAGTCTAAAGGCAGTCTAGACTCTAGTTCAGGTGTTTTTCTTGATTTCAGAGTCTGGCCCTGCAGGAGCCTTGGGAGCATCTGTGTCCTGCAAAATAGGGTTAGTAGTAATAACAGGCTTGTGTGTGTGTGCAGAATAAGCCTTCCTTAACCTTCTGTACTTCTGAGCAAAAGATTTCTCAAGAGACTCAATGTGAGAATCCTGAGGTGCTTCCCTAGGTTTTTCAGAGACTACAGACTTGGATGGAAGGTTAGAATCAAGTGTATCATGACCTTCTTTTAGCAAAGAAAGACCTTCAACAACTTGTTTCTCTAGAGGGTTGAGCTCCCCATCACTGTGCTCATCTATAAGCCTGGTTTGAATCAATTTTCTCCTCTTTACAACTGGTGTCTGTTGAGAGACACCAGAGGTTGGATTCTTTTTGGATTTTGGTTTAGAAGATTGTGTAATTGAAGGGGATTTGGTGACTGGGGTAGGTGCAGGGGGACTCTCCAGTACTTGTTCCTGCACCATTTCACCACCAAAAAAATTATCATTGTAGATAGAAGGTTTGTAGGTTGAGAGTTTTACATGCATTACCTGTGGATAGTGCATGGCAGGTAGACTCTTCTTTTTGTCATCAATTCTCTTGATGTCAGAGAATATCCTCATTTGTTGTTTGTAGGCCTGCACACAACAATCATCTACTAACTTGGTTGACATGTCAGGAATGAAGTGATTAAGGAGAATCATAAAAAATCTATGATAGTAGACTTTCTTCCTCCCCTCATGCACATTATTTAATTTTGCTCCCATTTGAGTGAGCAACATATCACCAATGTTGATTATTCTATCAAATAGGAGACTGTGACCAATTTGATAAGTTATAGCAGTAATAGCATCAGATCCACTGCACTTACCAGTGAAACACTTAGCAATTTGATCAAAGAAAAATGACCATTCTTTTCTTAAGTAAGGCCTAGTTATCTTGCTCATGTTATCTAAGCTAGCAGAATAACCTATTGCCTTAAACATGTTTTTAATGTCATCATCAGATACAGTTTCATCAAAAGAAGATTTAACAGGCAATTTAAACACAGAATTAAGCATATCTGCAGTGACATCAAATGTAGTCGAGCCAAAGGTGAACATTATTTTACCTGGTTGATCCTGAGAAGGATCAACGACCTGTGCAGAACTCCAAGCTTTGGAGACAGCATCCATATGAATCACTGGAGATGCTTTCAGAATGTAACTGAGCTCAGATTGCTCCATGAAATCCATCATTGGGAAGTAGTCAACATCTACTCATTTCTTATCTCCAAGAGCAGCAACATGATTTGTAGTCATGAAATCAAAATCCCCAAATGTGAAAGCAATCGCCTTGGGTCACTTCATGACAGTAGAAACGGCAGCCATTAAAGTTGTTGAGTGAAAAGTGATGGAAAAGCTTGAAGAAATTAGCTAGGGTTCGTAAAAAGCTCTGTGAATATTTTTGCCTTAGAAAATAATTGCAATAAACAAGTGAGTAAATTGTATGAAAAATTCTATTTTGTTCAAGTTGCATACAATACACACGAGTTTACAGCCTGTCTCCAGTCAAAAGATAACTGTTACCGCCTATTTCAAGTCATTTGAACATTTTAAATGCAATCAGATTCTGCAGGCACGAATTTTAACCGTTTCAGAGTCTAGGCGATAATTTTCTCAGAGTCTACTGACTCTCAGAGTCTACAGACTCGTCAGAGTCTATAGACTCGTCAGAGTCTAAAAACTAGACTCTGTCAAGGTAAAATACCAAACAAAATATTGCAATAATAATTAATCACAGTGTGTTAAGACAGGGACTATAATTAAAGTACATACCTCGCTTCTTGTAATTTTTGATCACTTACATATTTAACATACCTAATTCACCTACCAGTCTGAGAAAGGTAGACTCATTAAGTGGTTTTGTCAAAATGTCTGCAATCTGTCTGTCAGTTGGAACATAGTGAAGTGTCACAGTACCATTTTCAACATGTTCTCTAATAAAGTGATACCTGACATCAATGTGCTTTGTTATGGAGTGTTGGACTGGATTCTCTGCAATTTTAATAGCACTAGTATTATCACAATACATAGGAATATTTGAGAATGTTAGTCCATAATTAAGTAATTGATTTCTCATCCACAGAATTTGAGCACAGCAACTTCTAGCTGCAATGTATTCAGCCTCAGCTGTTGAGGTTGATACAGTTTGTTGTTTCTTGCTAAACCAAGAAATTAATCTGTTGCCATGAAACTGGCATTGTCCTGTTGTGCTTTTCCTGTCTACTTTGCATCCTGCATAGTCAGAATCTGAATAGCCAATTAGTGAAAAATCTGACTCTCTAGGATACCAAAGTCCAAGAGTTTGTGCCCCCTTGAGATATCTGAAAATTCTTTTCACAGCTATTAAGTGTGATTCTCTAGGATCAGCTTGAAATCCTTTGGGTCAGAGTCTAGCTTAGTAGCTGTTGACATGGGAGTTTTAGCAGTTGCAGAATCTTGCATATCAAACTTCTTCAATAGTTCTTTTACATACTTTGTTTGATTGATGAAAATTCCATCATCATTCTGTTTGACTTGAAGCCCCAAAAAGAAGTTTAATTCTCCCATCATGCTCATTTCATAATTTGACTGCATTAGTTGATTAAACTTTTCACAGAGATTTGTTGGGTTCCGAGGCATAAAACGCAGCGGATAAACGTAAATATAACGAAAATTTTCGGAACCCAAACGCAGGATCATGTATAAGAATTGACGGATTGTGGTGATAATCGAATCATACCTATTAAGATTTTGAATGCCACGAACTCAACGGAGATCCTTGCTATCACGATTTGTGTCTTCCTCTCGAAAGCACCTCTATGGTATCCACACGAGCACCTTCAAGAACGTCTCACGATCTTGAACACGGAACGGAAGTACTAGCCTCCTTTGATAGGTTTCGAATTCTCTCTGCCTCTTCCTATGCTGCCTCTTCTGCTAGGGTTTATACAAAAACGTGCAAGCCATTTAACCTATCATTATCTATTTATAATGATTGGTTAATGGGCCTTTTTAGCAAAAACCTAACCCATGTAGGCATAGGATTAAATAATAAAACATGCTTCTATTATTTAATTAATAATTAAGTCACACTTAATTATTATTGGCAGAAATACAATTCTTCAAATTCGAATTTATTTCAATTAATTAAGTCTCACTTAATTAATATAATAAATTCGAATTAATCATCAATTAATTTAAATCTATAATTTAAATTAACTATTCCTCTAGGTGCTCTATGTGTGTGACCCTATAGGCTATTATTTAATTAGCAATAATTTTATTCTCCAATAAAATTATAAACAATGAGCGGTATCTAGTAATACATCATTGCTACCTAATTAAACAATAATTAAATCGTGATTCGATAAAACCTTTCGTGATTAATGTTTCCGTGTAATATAATCCCTTTAACCATATATATTATAGATTAAACTCGAGGCATGTATTTAGTCATCCTCTTCAACATTTAATCCGGGTTTACTTGATCCATGAGTAGACTATGAAAAACAAATCATTATTTGAGCACGGCCATGCATTTTATAGTCTCACTCAATCAAGAGGCCAATAATATCTCTCCTAATTATAGGAGGGTTAAATCCTTTATCTATCATTCATATTTCTCATACGACTCATGATATACCCGATGTCCACTTTTATCATCACCCGGTCAAAGGTAACTTTTAATGTAGTCAAAGTATATCAATCCTCGTATAGAAATATAATGATCTCAAGTCAGAGGATCATTACACCATTATCACTGTGAGTCTTTCTTATGACTTAATTAAACATGAAGAATCTCACTGTGGGTATGTCCAGTACCATGTACCCCTACATGTACCTATGTATTGACTTTAGTATCCCCATACTTATAACCAATGAGATGTGGTTATCTGTCAAACAACATACTAGTCTATTTATGTATTATTATTGTCCTATCATAATAATACTCGACTAGGGAACCTTTAAGAATATGATATATTATATAATCTCAAGTTCAAGTCATGTACTTAAACTATATAACGAGTATCATGATTCTAAGGACATTTATTATGCTAACAAATATATCGCAGTAATTAAAGTCATAATAAATACGTTTATTGAATAATCAAATGACATAAATGTTTATTAAAAGGAAAAATTGTATTGCCTCTAGGGCACCTACACTAACAATCTCCCACTTGCACTAGAGCCAATCACCCATGTATCTAATACCCATGGAACTAGTGTGACCGTCGTGCTTCTGCTGCGACAAGCCTTTGGTCAGTGGGTCTGCAATGTTATCATTTGTGTGCACTTTACATATGTGTATGTCACCCCTCTCATTAATCTCTCGAATGAAGTGATATCTCCTGAGTATATGTTTGGTTCGGGAGTGAGCTCTAGGTTCTTTAGCTTGTGCAATGGCTCCATTATTATCGCAGTATAGATCAATGGGATCTGCGATTGATGGAACCACTCCCAATTCAGTAATGAATTTTCGAATCCAAACTGCTTCCTTAGCCGCTTCACAAGCTGCAATGTACTCAGCCTCCATTGTAGAATCAGCTACTGTTTCTTGTTTTGAACTCTTCCAACTTACAGCACCTCCGTTTAGACAAAACACAAAACCAGACTGTGATACAGTATCATCCCTGTCTGTTTGGAAACTTACATCGGTGTAACCTTTTACTACTAGTTTCTCCTCTCCTCCATACACCAAGAATGAATCTTTAGTCCTTTTCAAATACTTTAGAATATTCTTGACAGCCGTCCAGTGACCTTCACCTGGATTAGATTGGTATCTGCTCGTCATGCTTAAAGCATACGAAACATCTGGGCGAGTACATACCATCGCATACATGATGGATCCAATTGCTGAGGCATATGGAACCTTACTCATGCGGTCCTTGTCATCCAATGATTTCGGACACTGATCTTTAGAGATCGTTATCCCTTGAGATACGGGGACATATCCCCTTTTTGCATTTTGCATACCAAAACGGTGCAAAACCTTATCGATGTATGTACTCTGACTTAGACCGATCATCCTTCTAGATCTATCCCTATAGATCCTCATTCCTAGAATGTAGGATGCATCTCCTAAGTCTTTCATAGAGAAATTACTCCCTAACCAAATCTTAACAGCCTTGAGAGAAGGTATGTCATTCCCCATTAGTAGTATGTCATCAACATATAGTACTATGAATGCCACATGGCTCCCACTAACCTTCTTGTAAACACAAGGTTCATCCTCGTTTTGAACAAATCCATACTCTTTGATAGTTTCATCAAAACGGATGTTCCATCTCCTAGAGGCTTGCTTTAATCCATAAATGGATCGACGTAATTTACATATCTTGCTAACATTCCCTGGACTGACAAAACCTTCAGGTTGTGTCATGTACACATCCACATCTTCTTCAAGGCTTCCATTAAGGAAGGCTGTTTTGACATCCATTTGCCAGATTTCATAATCATGGAATGCTGCAATAGCAAGCAAAATCCTTATGGATTTGACCATAGCCACTGGTGAGAAGGTTTCATCATAGTCAATACCATGAATTTGCTTGAAACCTTTTGCAACTAGCCTTGCTTTATAGGTCTGAACATTTCCATCCATGTCAGTTTTCTTCTTGAAAACCCATTTGCACCCTATGGGTTTTACCCCTTCAGGTGGATCAACCAAAGTCCATACTTGGTTTTCATATATGGATTCCATCTCGGATTTCATGGCTTCTAGCCATCTCTTAGATTCTGGACTGCTCATAGCATCTTGGTATGTGAGAGGCTCATCTTCATCTATGAGCATCAAATCACCACATTGAGTCAAAAGAAATCCATATCTCTCTGGCTCATGGCGAATTCTACCTGTTCTACGAACAACCTGTGTTTGTTGAGCGTTATTATTATCCTGCTCTTGTTCCACTTCAGGTTCAATGCTATTTTGTGGTTCTCGATCTTCATCGAGGTCTATAGTTCTCCCACTGTTTCTTTTGGAAACAAAATCCCTTTCCATGAAGACAGCATCTCGAGCAATAAACACTTTTTGCTCAGAAGGACTATAGAAATAATACGCCTTTGTTTCTTTAGGGTATCCCACAAAATTGCACTCTTCAGATTTTGGTCCAAGCTTGTCAGATACTTGACGCTTCACAAACGCCTTGCATCCCCAAACTTTCATAAAGCTCATGCCTGACCGTTTCTTCTCCCATATCTCATATGGAGTCTTTTGAACCTTCTTAGTAGGAACACGGTTAAGTGTGAAAGCCGCTGTTTCTAGAGCATAACCCCAGAAACTAATTGGAAGATCTGCATGACTCATCATCGATCGCACCATGTCCAACAAGGTGCGATTTCTCCTCTCTGAAACTCCATTCCATTGAGGTGTACCTGGCGGAGTGAGTTGTGATACAATACCACACTCCTTTAAATAATCTTTAAATTCAGTGCTCAAGTATTCTCCTCCACGATCAGATCGTAAGATTTTAATACTTGCACCTCCGCCAATTTGCTTCTCTATTTCAGCCTTGTATTCTTTGAACTTTTCAAAAGAATCGGATTTATTCTTCATAAGATATACATATCCATATCTACTGAAATCATCAGTAAATGTTATGAAGTAGTAGTAGCCTCCTCTAGCCATCACACGCATTGGGCCACATACATCACTATGTATTAGCTCCAAACGTTCAGTGGCCCTTTGACCCTTACCAGTGAAAGGGGCTTTAGTCATTTTACCAAGCAAACAAGATTCGCATTCTTGGTATGATTCAAAATCAAACTTATCCAAATATCCATCCTTATGTAATTTGGATATGCGTTTCTCATTTATATGGCCTAGACGACAATGCCAGAGGTATGTTTGATTTGAGTCATTAACTTTAAGTCGTTTGTTTTCTATATTACAGACAGGATTATCTAAGTCAAGAACATATAAACCATTAAACAAACGCGCAACACCATAGGTTAAATCATTCAAAGCAAAAGAGCAACTGTTGTCCTTTATTGTAAACGAAAAACCTTTCTTGTCCAAACAAGAAACAGAAATAATGTTTCTGCGAATTGCAGGCACGTAATAACAATTCTCCAGTTCTAAAACTAGCCCAGAGGGCAAAGATAAATAATAGGTTCCTACAGCTAAAGCAGCAACTCTTGCTCCGTTGCCAACTCGTAGGTCCATTTCTCCTTTAGCCAATGTCCTACTTCTCTGCATTTCCTGCACATTTATACAAATGTGAGAAGCACATCCGGTATCCAATACCCAAGATGTAGAAATAGACAGATTGACTTCTATAACATATATACCTGAATTAGAAGCTTGCTCAGCCCTCTTCTTCTTCAGATCCTCCAAGTAAACTGAACAGTTTCTCTTCCAGTGACCAGTTTTCTTACAGTAGTGACATTCACCCTTAGCAACCCCACCTTTAGGCTTTAAAGCCTGTTTAGGACCTGACTTTGGCTTGGGTGTAGAATCAGAACCTGTCTTCTTCTTACCCTTCCACTTGCCTTTCCCTTTGGCCTTACCTTTATTGCCCACCATCAGTATGGGAGCAGGTTCAGCCGTCTTCATGTTGGTCTCATATGTTCTCAACATAGCCAACAATTCAGTAGGTGTTTTGTCAAACTCATTCATATTGTAGTTCATAACAAACTGAGTGAATTTGTTGTTCAAAGAATTCAAGATTAGGTCAATACCAGTTTCCGGACCAATCGGGAAACCCAAAGTATCAAGATACTCAATGTAACCAATCATCTTCAGAACATGTGGGCCAACTGGTTCATTTGCCCCTTGTTTGCAGTTAAAGAGTGACTTGCTCGTGTTGAACCTTTCTTGACGAGTTTGGCTTGCAAACATGCTTTGCAAGTGCTCATTGATAGTATATGCATCCATATGCACATGCTGTCTTTGAAGCTCAGCACTCATAGTTGCTAACATAAGACACGCAACATCAGTTGCATCATTCTCATCCTTTGTGTGGGCCGCTCGTTCCTCAACAGTAGCGCCCTCAGGAAGGGGACCTGCCGGAGGAATATCAATGACATGAAGCTTGCGCTCCTGCCTGAGGACAATCCTCAAATTCCTCTGCCAGTCTAGGAAGTTGTTTCCTCCTGTCAGCTTATCCTTCTCAAGGACAGATCGTACGGATAGTGTGTTTGTGTTATTTGTCATTACTTGGTATCTACAATGATAAAAGCACAAAATTAAACATTAGATTGTCTGAGTTATTTATTATGTTCAAATGATTATGATACATTCATAATATATCTCCCACTATTTTTATCAAATCAATAGCCCTTACTATTAATTTGGAAAGTATATCCCATAATCCTTTCTAGTGAGCCAAGATCCATATTTCGTCATGTCTCAAGTCAACCACTGGAAGTCCTTAAGAATGATTATTTAGGTAGACAACATTTGTCAATTATATCATATATAATTCTTGGATAGTTTGGTGAGCAACGATTGATCTTATCTATCTAATAGATTTTTAACCAAACTCTATGCTTCTAAGTTCATAATGGTTGAATATAACCGTTTACTTTCACCTTATTATGACGACTCAGTTAAGTTTGACCCAATGATACAACGGCCGAATATAACCGTTTATATTCGTCGCATCTCACCACGATAGACAGGAGTCCCCTGCCACTGACAGTCTTTCCCCTAATCGATCTAGGATTCGATGAGTGTTCATTCATTGGAAAGCATCTGATTAAAACTTAATATTTTGTTAAGGGGTTTAGAAAATTTTACGACGATCATGATCACATCATGAAGAGATCCTCAATTTTTCCTTGAACTAAATATTTCAAATTGACATCTTAAATTGTTCATTTCCCAGGTAGATGGAGGATACCAGTGGTCACACTTAAAACCCATCAGCCTTACGAATACGCATATCCGTTTTTGTCAGAAAATCCCAATTATAGATATCAAAATCCATATTCAATTCCGTGTTTTAAAAATCCATATTTCATAAACACAAGAATCTCATGATCGTTTGTTGATTTTAAAATCTTGAATCGTTACAGATTTTATCTTGAGTCGTTACAGATTTTATCTTGTTTAAACAAGCATGGCATGGGTGTCGTATCTAATACATACATACATACATACATACATGATTAATCTAATTAAAGCATGCATCATTCATACATCAATATGTAAAGTGCAGTATGTAAACGTGCTTGGTTATGGCCCCTTTCCTATGTGATCCTTTCGAGCTAATGAAAGGATCAAAGTCAATCTATGGTGGTAAAATATAAATACAATTACATGTCTTCATTCTTCTTGTATCCACTAGTGCCTGCTCCTCTTCTTGGATCATCTTTCAGTCTTCAAGTACATTACATGGAATAATTGAATACAACCTAAGCTAATGTACTTACATAAGAAAACTCGAGTTACATTCGAGGTTAAACAATTACAAGAATGAAGAAAACGACATGCAAGTCGTATTTATAAAACCAAAACCAAAAACCATTAATCTAGGGGTCTAAGGGCCATAACCAGCACCATGCTCAAGTACACAAAATAAAATATTGCGGGGGTCCGGGGGCGGCAGCCCCTGGGCGGGGGTCCGGGGGCGGCAGCCCCTGGGCGGGGTCTGGGGCGGCAGCCCCAGGCGGGGTCTGGGGGCGGCAGCCCCCGGCTGGGGTCGAGCTGCCAGGTCAGCTCGAAATCAGAAAAAATTTTATTTTCGAAGACCAGTCCTATTCAGAAATCATCAATTTCTGAACTACAGATCATATCTGTTGGCCCTTTTTTCCCACTGCATCTTATACAGTTTCAGAAGCATGTATCATATACATACTTATCATATCCCAGTTAACAGATCATGTCCAACATAATCTGTCCACCAGTTTATATCACTATACAAACTGACCCTCATGCATAATATACAAATCGCAATATGGCATATAAATCAGTCATGACAAATCATTAACATGCTAGTATCATCACCACATATTACAATTCGAATATACATGAAGAACATAGCATGGCAGAAGCATGGCAGTAACAAAGCAGTAGCATGGCAGTGGCATGGCAGTCACCAAAACAGGCATATTTGCATCAAATACAGTTAACACGTAACCAAATCAGTCCATTATACACGTAGCTCTGATGCCATTGTTGGGTTCCGAGGCATAAAACGCAGCGGATAAACGTAAATATAACGAAAATTTTCGGAACCCAAACGCAGGATCATGTATAAGAATTGACGGATTGTGGTGATAATCGAATCATACCTATTAAGATTTTGAATGCCACGAACTCAACGGAGATCCTTGCTATCACGATTTGTGTCTTCCTCTCGAAAGCACCTCTATGGTATCCACACGAGCACCTTCAAGAACGTCTCACGATCTTGAACACGGAACGGAAGTACTAGCCTCCTTTGATAGGTTTCGAATTCTCTCTGCCTCTTCCTATGCTGCCTCTTCTGCTAGGGTTTATACAAAAACGTGCAAGCCATTTAACCTATCATTATCTATTTATAATGATTGGTTAATGGGCCTTTTTAGCAAAAACCTAACCCATGTAGGCATAGGATTAAATAATAAAACATGCTTCTATTATTTAATTAATAATTAAGTCACACTTAATTATTATTGGCAGAAATACAATTTTTCAAATTCGAATTTATTTCAATTAATTAAGTCTCACTTAATTAATATAATAAATTCGAATTAATCATCAATTAATTTAAATCTATAATTTAAATTAACTATTCCTCTAGGTGCTCTATGTGTGTGACCCTATAGGCTATTATTTAATTAGCAATAATTTTATTCTCCAATAAAATTATAAACAATGAGCGGTATCTAGTAATACATCATTGCTACCTAATTAAACAATAATTAAATCGTGATTCGATAAAACCTTTCGTGATTAATGTTTCCGTGTAATATAATCCCTTTAACCATATATATTATAGATTAAACTCGAGGCATGTATTTAGTCATCCTCTTCAACATTTAATCCGGGTTTACTTGATCCATGAGTAGACTATGAAAAACAAATCATTATTTGAGCACGGCCATGCATTTTATAGTCTCACTCAATCAAGAGGCCAATAATATCTCTCCTAATTATAGGAGGGTTAAATCCTTTATCTATCATTCATATTTCTCATACGACTCATGATATACCCGATGTCCACTTTTATCATCACCCGGTCAAAGGTAACTTTTAATGTAGTCAAAGTATATCAATCCTCGTATAGAAATATAATGATCTCAAGTCAGAGGATCATTACACCATTATCACTGTGAGTCTTTCTTATGACTTAATTAAACATGAAGAATCTCACTGTGGGTCTGTCCAGTACCATGTACCCCTACATGTACCTATGTATTGACTTTAGTATCCCCATACTTATAACCAATGAGATGTGGTTATCTGTCAAACAACATACTAGTCTATTTATGTATTATTATTGTCCTATCATAATAATACTCGACTAGGGAACCTTTAAGAATATGATATATTATATAATCTCAAGTTCAAGTCATGTACTTAAACTATATAACGAGTATCATGATTCTAAGGACATTTATTATGCTAACAAATATATCGCAGTAATTAAAGTCATAATAAATACGTTTATTGAATAATCAAATGACATAAATGTTTATTAAAAGGAAAAATTGTATTGCCTCTAGGGCACCTACACTAACAAGATTATCATTAGTAGATACAAATATAATATCATCAACATAAATTTGGACAAGCAAAATATCACATTTATATTTTCTAATAAAGAGAGTTTTGTCAATAGTACCTCTTGTGAATCCATTTTCAAGAAGAAATTTTGAAAGAGTTTCATACCATGCTTTAAGAGCTTGCTTCAATCCATATAGTGCCTTGTCTAACCTGTAAACATGATCAGGAAACTTTCGATCAACAAATCCTGGTGGTTGCTCCACATAGACTTCTTCTTCCAATTCCCCATTTAAGAAGGCACTTTTCACATCCATCTGATACACCTTGTATTTTGAATGAGCTGCAAAGGCTAGAAACATTCTAATAGCTTCCAATCTTGCTACTGGTACAAAAGTTTCATCATAGTCAATTCCTTCCTCCTGTGAGTATGCTTTTGCAACTAGCCTTGCTTTGTTTCTGATTACAGTTCCATTCTCATCAAGTTTGTTTCTGTACACCCATTTTGCACCAACCACTGATCTATCTCTAGGTCTTGGTACAAGTTTCCACACTTTATTTCTCTCAAATTCATTCAATTCTTCTTGCATTGCAATAATCCAATCAGGGTCTTGCAAGGCTTCCTCAATTTTCTTGGGTTCATTCTTTGAGAGAAAACAGCTATAAAGACATTCATTTTGAGTGGTTGTTCTTGTTTGTACACCACTCTCAAGATCACCAATTATCAAGTCAGGAGTGTGATTCCTTGTCCATTTTTTAGCAGGTGGAAGATTGGTTCTTGAACTTAAAGCTCCCCCTAAGTCATTTGCATCTTCTGTATTTGAGTGAAATTTAAATGAGGAGGCTCCCCCTAAATTGCTTGACTCTGACAAGAGTTCAGAGTTGCTTAATCCAGACCCTGATGAGTTAGACTCTGTCTGGATAGACTCTGTCTGGGTATACCCTGACCTGTTAGACTCTGAATTATTTGGAGTTGAATTTTCTGGCTCCCCCTCAGAGTGTGCAGGTTCCTGTGTTGGTTCAGGATTTATTTTAGGGCCTTCATCCTCTTCTTCTTCATTTATCTCAGAACTTTTTAGATTTTCAAATTCTAGTGTAGTAGACTCTGACTCATCCTGCAATCCTGTATACTTTTTATCATCAAATGCAACATGAATAGATTCTATAACAATTTTGGTTCTGAGATTAAACACTCTGAATGCTTTTGTGTTCGATACATATCCAAGAAAAATTGATTCATCCGCCTTGGCTTCAAATTTGCTTAGATTTTCAGTATGTACTTTCAGTACATAACACTTGCATCCAAAAATGTGAAAGTGTTTCACACTTGGCTTCTTGTCCTTTATTATTTCATAGGGAGTCTTTCCATGCATGTTTATTAGAGTGCAGTTTTGAGTGAAACATGTTGTATTGACTGCCTCAGCCCAAAAATATACAGGCAGCTTAGACTCTGCCAACATTGTTCTGGCAGCTTCTATGAGTGTCCTATTCTTTCTTTCCACAACTCCATTTTGTTGAGGAGTTCCTGGCGCAGAAAATTGTTGAGTAATTCCCTTTGATGCACAGTAATCCTCCATGATTGAATTCTTGAATTCAGTACCATTGTCACTCCTCAGAATTCTTACTGTTTTCTTTGATTTTCTTTCCAGAAAAGTGATATGGTCTATTATGTGTTGTGAAGCTTCATCCTTTGAATGTAGAAAGAAAACCCATGTGAATCTTGTAAAATCATCTATAATAACAAGAGTATATTTATTTTTGTTAATTGACATAACATTTACTAGACCAAATAAATCAAGATGCAATAAATAAAAGGGTTCAGAAATGGTGTTTATTATCTTGCTCTTGAAGGATGATTTCCTTTGTTTTCCAAGTTGACATGCTTCACAAAGTCCATCTTGCACAAAATCAACCTGTGGTAATCCTCTTACAAGATTCTGTTTAACCAACTTGTTGAGTGTTTTGAAGTTGATGTGTGACAGTTTCTTGTGCCATTTCCATCTTTCTTCAGTTGAGGCCTTGCTGTATAGACATGTGACTTCACTGTTTATGCAATCCTCCAAGCTGGCTTCATAAATGTTACCATGTCTATGTCCTTTGAAAACCACAATGCCTGTTTCTTTGTGAGTCACAAGACACTCTTTGTTGTCAAAGCCAGTATGGTAACCTTTATCTCCAAGTTGACATATGCTTATTAAATTGTGCCTTAAGCCATCAACTAGAGCTACTTGTTCAATGATGACATTCCCAAGTACAATCTTGCCATATCCCAGTGTTTGTCCTTTATTGCCATCTCCAAAGGATACTTCTGGGCCAGCCATTTCCTCAAAGCCTGTAAGCAGGGATTTCTTTCGAGTCATATGTCCTTAGCATCCACTGTCCAGGATTATGGTTACTTTCTTTACCCTGGTTCTCTGCATACATAAAGCAACTAGTTAGATATTTTGAGGACCCAAACAGTTTTGGATCCTTTTTGATAGGGGTAGAAATAACCCTGAGGAAATAATAAATGAAAACATTTATTATTTTATTAGACCTGGTATGATCCAAAGGCTTGGGCCCTTGAAACGAACTAGGAAAATAAGTCATAGGATCAATTGGATTTGTAATCCAAGAATCAATTGGATTTGTAAATCCAGCCCATCAGCTCTGTTGAAGCCATAGGCCCGGTAAGTCTCTGTTATTTAATTAATTTCATAATTAATTAATAAGGGCTTAATTAAGGCCCGAAAAACCTGTTGAAGGCCCTAATCCTAGAAGGATCTAGAAACTCAAAAACGGGAGGAGTCCCACAAGGACTCTCACTCCTAAGAGGTTTTAGACAACCCTGACACTGGGAGACTTGGCCACCAAGTCTCCTACTTCTAATCTGATTCCAAGGCCTTCATACGCCTATATAAAGGGCCTAACCCCTCAACAGTAGAACGACGTTTTTGGCTTGATTCTCATACGAACTGAGATACGTAGGCAGTTAACGAGGACCTGAGCTAAGTCACGAAACGTTAGTGCAGCCATAAAAGCTTGAAGCTCTCCCAAACCCTAGCATTAATTACGTATTAAAGACACCTCGTTCTTGATCCGTAACATTTGGCACCGTCTGTGGGAACCGAATAACAACCATGGCAAAAACACGAAGTACTGCAAGCACCCTTGAAGGAGAGATCCATGACACCGCTGCCGACACCACTGTTCCCCCTATTACAACTCAGGAGCAACAAGCGGTTATTCCAACCACCTCCGTTGAAGACCCTGAAGCAAGCACCCGGCGTGTTGGACCCCTTAGCATCGTCGTTCATCCTTCCATCCCCGAAGTCTCAATTCATGCTTCAGCTCCTCCACTCTAGGTAATTCCACCCCTTCATACAACTTTTGTTGCTCCTCCTACTATGCAGGTCTCGTCTGCTATAACACCTGACCCTCGTTATGGGCTCCCAAGGAACTACGAGCCCCCTTATGAGCAAGGGCTGTTGCCCCACTATACCTCACAACGAAGAAGTCGGGACTTTTCCGGACCTTACTCAACTGATGACGAGAAGTCGTCTGACGAAGATGTTAACCCACGAAGGAGGCGACCTGGTAAGGAGCCCCTTGGAGGGAGGAGTACCCAGCCCCGAGGGCCTCAAAGTAATGACTCCCTGAACCTTCAGGAAAGAATACGCGCCCATGAAGCCGAAGCTCAACGACTAAGGAAAGACCTGGAGAAGGCATTGACAAGGCGACAGCGCCCCAGAGTGGAGTGTGTTGGAGAGTTGATGAGAAACACCTCTGTAATAGATTTGGATGAGCCCCCGAGGAAAATAAGGACAAGTCATGTTAGGGCTGACCCCCAAGACTTATTGCCGCTTGGAGATCCTGATGATCCCACACCCCCCTTCACAGAGAATATTATGAATGAGAAGATATCAAGGAAGTTTAAGATGCCAACAATCAGGGCCTATGATGGAACGGGAGATCCCTCAAATCATGTTCTCACGTTCTCTAATGCACTGTTGTTGTAGCCTGTAAACGATGCCATCAAGTGTAGGGCGTTTCCCCAAACCCTGAGTGGCATGGCTCAGCGGTGGTTCAGTCATCTACCACCAAACTCTGTTGGGTCATTCAAGGATCTGAGCAGGGCCTTCATTGGTCAATTCATTAGCAGCAAGACTCATGAAAAGAGCTCATCTTTGCTAATGAACATGCACCAGGGGAAGAACGAATCCTTGAGGGATTACATGAATAGGTTCACAAAGGAAGCCTTGAAGGTCCCTGATCTAGATCAGAAGGTAACTATGATAGCCTTGCAGAAAGGGACTTCTGACGAAAATTTCAGGAGATCGTTAGCCAAGAGGGCCCCTGAAACTATGAATGAGCTCCAAGAGAGAGCAGGAAAGTATATCAAGGCTGAGGAAAGCTCAAGGGTTTCAGACCTCGAACGCCTATTCTAAAAAACGATCCAGCGATACCGAGTACACTGTTGATACCAAGTATGCGAAGAATGGTGACGCCGATGACTCCAAGAAGAAAGGAGGTGCCAGGTTCACCGAGTATGCAAGGCTAAACACCGCCCGTAGCCAGATACTTATGGACATTGAGAAGGGTAAAGATCTTCGATGGCCGAAGCCATTGAGGACTGATCCTGAAAAGAGAAATAAGAGCGCATACTGCCGGTTCCATAGGGATGTGGGACACGACACTGACGACTGTCGTCAGTTGAAAGACGAGATCGAATTTCTGATTAGAAGTGGGAAGTTGGAAAAATACACCAAGGATGGTGCTAGAGACGATAGAAGGAACGACAAACGAAGGGACTCAGACCCCAAGGAAAGAAACAATCAGCCCAGAGGGCCTGTGATTAACGTAATATCAGGAGGGCGTATGCCCGGGAGGTAATGAGCATTGTAGGAGAGCCTCCTAAGAGGGCAAGGACTAAGGTCTCGTTATCCTTTGACGACTCCGACCTAGAAGGGGTGAGGTTCCCCCACGATGATCCTTTAGTAATCACCCCCACCATAGGGAATTCTCCTGTGAAAAGAGTCTTGGTAGACAATGGTTCGTCTGTTGACATCCTATTTTATGATGCCTATGTGAAAATGGGATACAACGATTCGCAGCTAACCCCCTCCAACATGCCTATATACGGTTTTAATGGAGTGGAGTCTCGGATCGAGGGGATCATACAACTACCAATGACTATGGGCGAAGAACCTCGACTGTCCACTCAAATGCTAAATTTCTTAGTTATTAACGCGAGCACTACCTATAATGCAATCCTTGGGAGGACAGGGTTGCATGCCTTCAAAGCAATAGCTTCTACATACCACTTGAAACTCAAGTTCCCGACTAGGAATGGAGTGGGGGAAGAAAGTGGAGATCAGAAGATGGCCAGAAGTTGTTATGTGGCTGCTTTGAAGCCTGATGGCACTGGGGGGCAGGTTCTCCCCATTGAAGATATGGATGTCAGAAATCACGAAGAGAGGAGGGGGAAACCTGCGGAGGACTTGGAGTCCATTCCCCTGGATCCTTCATATCCTGAGAGAGTGACATATGTTGGGGCTTCACTCCCCAAGGACCTGAAACAACAACTGATACAGTTCCTGTAAGATAACAGGGATGTTTTCGCTTGGACAGCAGCTGACATGCCAGGAATAGACCCCGAGATTATAACACATCAGTTGAATGTAAATCCTGGAAGGACAGCGGTCAAACAGAAGAAAAGAAGTTTTGCCCCTGAAAGACAGGAGGCCATTAAGCAGGAAGTGGAAAAATTGCTAGAAGCTGGATTTATTGAAGAAATCCAATTTCCTGAATGGTTGGCCAACCCTGTGATGGTTAAAAAGAGCAATGGGAAGTGGAGAATGTGTGTGGACTTCACTGACTTGAATGATGCATGTCCCAAGGACTGTTTCCCCTTACCAAGGATAGATACGTTAATAGATGCCACAGCTGGGCACGAGATGCTTAGCTTCATGGATGGTTTCAGTGGCTACAACCAAATTAAAATGCACCCCGATGACATTCCTAAGGTATCATTCATCACTGACTTTGGTGTTTTTTGTTATCTGGTTATGGCTTTTGGACTTAAGAATGCAGGAGCCACATATCAAAGGCTTGTGAATAAGATCTTCAAACATCTCATTGGTACGACCATGGAGGTCTACGTAGATGACATGTTAGTCAAAAGCTTAGACAAAGCCGATCATCTTGCGCACCTGAGTGAGGCATTTGAAATTCTGAGAACCCACAAAATGATGTTGAACCCGGCCAAGTGTGCCTTTGGTGTAGGGTCTGGAAAATTTCTAGGCCTGATGGTCTCCAAAAGAGGCATTGAGGCCAATCCCGATAAGATTCAAGCAATCTTGGACATGAAGCCCCCCAAGACTGTTAAGGAGGTCCAAAAGCTCACTGGAAGGGTAGCAGCCCTGGGGCGTTTCATATCCAAATCTGGAGAGAAGTGTCTGCCATTCTTCAAGGCCCTCAAGAAGGTCAAGAACTTTGAATGGAATGAGGAGAACCAAGCAGCATTTGAAGAACTAAAGAAGTACATGGCTGAGCCGCCCTTGCTTGCCAAACCAAAACCAGAAGAGGTGCTATTCATGTATCTGGCTGTCTCAAACTCAGCCCTGAGTGCAGTACTTGTGAAAGAGGAAGCTAAGGTTCAGAAGCCCATCTATTACGTTAGCAAGATTCTGCATGGTGCATAACTGAACTATTCAAAGGTTGAAAAGTTTGCATTAGCATTAATAATGGCTTCGAGGAAGTTACGCCCGTACTTTCAGGCGCATGTTATTGAAGTCTTGACAGACCAACCCCTGAGAAACATACTGCATAGCCCCAAGGCCAGTGGGAGGTTAATTAAATGGGTTGTTGAACTTGGAGAGTTCGAAATCAAATACAAGCCGAGAACGGCCATCAAAGCTCAGGCTCTATCTGACTTCGTGGTTGAATGCACCATTCCAAACCAAGAAGTCGGGGGGCAAGAAGAGGAAGAACTCAAAGAATACTGGGTGCTCTTTTTTGACGGAGCTTCAAAAATGAAAACTAGTGGAGCTGGCCTAGTGTTGCAAAGCCCGGATGGCTTCATTGTCGAGTATGCAATTAAGTTGGATTTCGCGACAACAAACAACGAGGCAGAATACGAAGCTCTGATAGCTGGGCTTGATCTGGCCAGAACCCTGAGGGTAAAGAATGTGAAAGTGTGTGGTGACTCAAGGTTAGTAATCTCTCAAGTAAATGGGGAGTTTGAAGCCCGAGAAGAGACTATGGCAAGATACTTGAGAATTGTTAAAGCTCAAGCCACACAGTTTGAAGAATGTCACTTTGAGTACATCCCAAGAGAGGAGAATATGAAGGCTGATGCCTTGTCTAAATTTGCATCATCAGGGAATGAGAATTACTCTAGCAGTGTTTACTTCCAAGTCCCCGATCATTAACGCTAGACTAGTAGCCCCGATTGGGCTGGGAGCATGTTGGATGGATCCCATCAAGCTCTACTTGGAAACAGGGAAAACACCAGCCAACCCTATGGAGGCACGAAAGTTATCAGTAAGGGCCATGAGGTATGCCCTCATAGAAGGAATACTCTACAAGAAATCATACGTGATTCCCTACTTGAAGTTTTTGAGACCCCATGAAGCTGAAGCTGCCCTAAGGGAAGTTCACGAAGGAGTATGTGGTCAACACCTAGGAAGCAGAGCTCTTGCTCACAAAGTCATGAGACTGGGATTTTATTGGCCTGAGATGCTTAAAGATGCCAAGGCATATGTTAAGAAGTGCGATCGCTGTCAAAGGTTTGCACCCCTTGTTAGGCAGCCCCCTGAGATGCTGACATCTATCAACTCTCCGCTCCCCTTTGCCATGTGGGGAATGGATATTCTAGGCCCGTTTCCTATGGCCAGTGCACAAAGGAAGTTCCTCATTGTTGCCATTGACTACTTCACTAAGTGAATAGAAGCCAAGCCCTTGGCCAAAATTGACACTAAGAACGTAACTCAGTTCTTCTGGGAGAATGTCATAAGCAGGTATGGGCTACCTCAAATCCTGGTAACGGACAACGAAACTCAATTCAACAGCAAGGACTTCATGGAATACTGTGGGAATTATAACATTGAACTACGCTTTACTTCAGTAGCTCATCCGCAGTCAAATGGGCAAGCTGAAGTTGCTAACAGAATTATCGTAGATGGGCTCAAGAAAAGGATTGAACGCTCCCAAGGGACTTGGGTTGATGAGTTACTCCCAATCTTATGGGCATATAGAACTACTTGCAGAACATCAACAGGAGCTACTCCATTTCAACTAGCCTACGGGGCTGAGGCAGTGGTGCCCGTCGAAGTTGTTCAAACGTCACCAAAGATACAAGAGTTTCAGGTTGGCACTAATGAGGAAGGCATGAAGCTGGCCCTTGACTTAATAGATGATCTGCGTGATGAAGCCAATGCCAGGATCGTAGAAAACCAAAAGAAAGCTTCGTTCTACTACAACCTTAGGGTTAAGGAGAGGTTCTTCCGCAAAGGGGACTTAGTCCTGCGAAAGATCGAGGCATCTGGAGTTGGCCCCAAAGGCAAGCTAGCCCCGAACTGGGAAGGGCCATACCAAGTGAAAGAAGTCATAGGGGAAGGCGCGTATAAGCTCCAAACCCTTGAGGGGGTTGAAGTCCCTAGAAGCTGGAATGCTGCCAACTTGAGAATTTATTATGTTTAAATTGACAATTTTTATTTTTGAGAACATTTAGTTATTGACTTGTTTAAACCTCGAAGGCATAAGTTGTTTCTTTTTATACTAAATTATAAGTTTCGAGAAATGCTTTCTGTTTTCCTTATATGACGTTTCTCATTTTCACTTAGTCTTTTTATAAGCCTCAAGAGTAGTTGTTGTTTATGTTCAAGATAAACACGAAAAACAAAGCAAAACTAAGGCACGAAGTAAAAAGACAAGAAAGTAAAATACATAAATAAGAGCCCAAAGGCTGAATGTTTTTACAAAGCCCTTGGGGGCAACATAAATAAGGAAATAAGGAATCCTATCTACGCCTCTTCCTCCCCCTCCTCTTCTTCTCCTGAGGAATCCTCGCCGCTTGAGGAAGACGAACCCTCTTCACCTTCGTCAGATTCCTCTTCTCCAGAGGAACACTCTTCTGTTGGGGCAGGGGGAGTTGTCTTGGGAACTTACCGCGGGGGAGATGGAGTGGGGCTAGGCTCGTTAGCCCTTTGTTGCCTAACATCAGGACTGCTGTCCCCCTCGGCTTCTTCCTGAGCCGCAATCAACTGCTTTAGAGCTTCAGCTGACTAGGGACTCTGAAAGTCCACTTTAGGGTCAAACAACCCCGGATGCTTCGCCAACACTGCCTTCAATGCCTCATTCCAACCAATTGTGTAGTTGGCCGGAAAAAGAAGATCGCCATGCTGCTGAATCAAGTCTTGATACTCCTCCGAGCCCAAATACTTGTCAATGGTTGCGTTCTGATCGGCCCGGAGCTCTACTATCTCAGCTTGAGCCCGCTTTATCATATCATCCTTTTCCGCCAACTTCTCCTCCAAATGCTTTATTTTGGCATTGGCCTTAGTAAGCTCCTTTTTATGCTTCCCCGCTTGAACTTTCCACGACTCTGTCTGGTAGAGGGAAGCCTGAAAATAGGCGTTGGCCTGAAAAACCAACAAACCACGTTAAAACACATCAAAGGCCGGGAGTAGTGTGTGCAAGTTAAATGCAAATTGGATAAGTGAAGAAATTTACCGACGCCAGTGCTTGTGCACCCAAAGCTTTGGTGCTCTCATCGTCCCGTCCCAAGACGATATCCTTATAATCACAAGGAGTTAAAGAATGGAGGGACCGATCCCTAGCATGATCCGTGCAACCGATCACGGTATCCGACTTCCTAAATCCCCAGCCTGGTTTATAAGCCAGGGATTTTGGTGATCTGACAGTTTCACTGCCTCCTGCCTCAGTTGGCTCAAAATGAGGTTGCACAATCTTTCCCCTGTCTGGGGTCGTTCATCAGCCTTAGCCGCTTCATACGGCCAGTTTCTTCCACGGGTGGAATGGTCCACTCGTTGATTTGCGCAGCAGCTGAAAAAATGAACAGAATATAAGTATGACAGTAAAACAATCCAATGTGCAGAGTAAACAGGCAAATCTAGGTAAAAATGGCATAACTTTATTTGAGGCCCTCGATAGGCCCACTGCTTTTAGCCTACAGTCATCAAGAAGAGCCCAAGAGACTTCCTTGGTCTCCGCCTGGGTGAGCGCAGCATAAGCATTCTGTTCCTCCAAAGAGAGCAGGATTGACTCGGCGCTCCCATCTGCGACTTTTCCAAAAGTGGGCCTAAAGAGAGTACCCCAGTCTCCCCCCTCCCATGAAATTTGAACAAAGTTTTCCTTCCAATGAAGGTTATTGTCGGGAATTGAAGAGTGTTAGGTCCAAAGTGTTGTAGAGGGGGGGTGAATACAACTGTTTCGAATAATGAGAGAATATAAAATAAATGCAGGTAATAAATGTTGACACAGAATTTCAAGAATATATCTTTATATTCATTGAAGGATTTGCTACAACATTCATAAAAGCATCATAATCAGTTGAATAATAAATACAGCAATTAAAGCTTGATTCAACTGATTCTCTCTCACTTTCTTTTTACAGTAAATGCTCTCTTTAAAAAATATTCTGTAGAAAATACAGAGATTGCTATTTTTACAAATAAAACAAAGTGCTACTTTTATAATGTCGTGTAGACTTGATCTTGTCCTTTTTGTGTACGTGGCCCAATCAGGACTTGACAACAAAAAGTACTTTCCCAACCACTCTGGATCAACCGTTCACAATAAGCCACTTGTCCCTTGAACATTAAATGCTACATATCGACCCGCATCTCGATCTCGGCCTGGACCCATCTCGATCTCGATCTTGGAAAATCTCGATCTCGATCTGTGAGAATCTTGATCTCGATCTATGAGAATCTCGATCTCGATCTGTGAGAATCTCGATCTGCCGTGGATCGAGATTTGCCTTGCAATGTTTTTCTTCAATTATCAATCTCGATCCGCATCTCGATCTACTGTGGATCGACATTTGCCTTAGCAAATATGCACTCATCCAATGTTGACTTTCTTTAGTGACTAATTGTGGATTAACCTTTATGAGCAAGTTTCCCTAGCTTCTTCAATTTCTTTTCCTCACTCAATTCAAATGAGATCTTCTATTACTGACATGAACTTACCTTCAATGTCCTGACACTTGATGCAATGGTCTGGTTCATAAGTGACTAGTCTTGAAGGGGTTCTTGCTTCTGAATGTCAGTTCTCATTTGCAGATTAATCTTTACATTATCCAGTTGTTGAGATGCATTACATGAAATCACTTTGGTCTTTTTGATACTTCTTTGACATTAATTTGATTCTCCATTAGATAAGTTAGGGCATGAGCAATACTGAGATTGAACTTCTTCTCACTTAGGCATTCTGGATTAATCAAATTAGTTACTTGTAGTTACCAAGTATCATTACCATTTCTTCAGTTGATTGATTCCATGTGCTTCTTCAGTTTCTCTTGTTTTGCTGTTGTTTTATCTTTTACCTAGTTGAGTTACATAGTAATTAAGTGTTACAAGTTAGTACACCTATGCCTTTCAATCTCCCCCTATTTGATTGTCTAACAATGACAACCAAATTCACAATGAGGATAACTCAACTAACCAGGGACTGAAAAAGATAAACTAACATTCATAAACGATCATGTCAACTTGCATAATGCTTGGCTTGATTAACTAGCTTCCTGTCTATCACTGATACTTCAAGTGCCAAAATTGGACACCTGTTGGCTCGATCAAATGGCTTCATGCTCTTCTAGAGATTTTCTCTAAGTACTTAAGAGCACGGTCCACTCAATCTTCAATTATCCTTCTGAAGTCCTTTTAGCAGTATTACCACCGCCGAACTTCGCGAAATAATTGACGCCTAATATAAACTAGTTTCAAGACACTTAGCTAACTAACTTCTACCTTACACTACACAAGAAAACAGATAATGTACTTACAATGCAGGAAAATAAGAAAACAAATTACAACGCAAAGAAACATTATAAGCTTAATACATTAAAATCTCGATTTCTTGCGCTCCTCTTCCTCACGAGCTTTCTTCTTGGCTTCCTTTTCTTTCTTCATGAACTCAGGGTTGCAGACTTCATCCATTCTTTTTTTGAGAAGATTAAGTCCTTCTGCTTCCACATGATTTCTGATCTTATAATCTCGAAACAATCTCAACCATCTTTCAACCATGCTGCGAGTGGTAAGCTTCGTGGGAATGTCTTCAAATCTCAGCTTAGTGACTTTGTCAAGATACCCCTTTTCACCTTTCTTCCTTATGACCAGCTGCTTAGGGTATCCAATGACAATAGCGGTGGTGCATTGATGTAGCCTCTAAATATCAAGCTGTTGTCTTTTTCTACAGAAGTTGTCAAATGTGACCCTAAGATAATCCTGATCAAACTCGTCAACATCATCCATCTCATCAATCAATTCCCTTATGATACACAGTGTTTCATGACTGTGTTCTGCAAAGATTTCAATGACGGTTTCCACCTGATGCTTGTCTGTGTAGATCAGCAGATCATTTTTATTCTCAGCTTTGCTTTTGACAAACTTGACATTTGCACCAACCACTGCTCTAGCTTCCTCCCTTATTTCTCCTTCTTCATGAATGTCTACTCTCGGATCTCCGTATCTCTGCACATACTCTTTTATTGCGTCTTCTTGCTGTTCGAATGCATAGTCTTCAGGCTCCTTCTTAACCACTGGTAGTTTGGCTTCAGGCAACTTGTATCTAACATCTTGCCTTCTTATCAACTTCTCCAATTCCTTAGCCACCAGCTTCTTTTCCTTTGTTAGGAAACCTTTTGAGAGGACTAGCTTTGCAACTGCCTTCAGTACATTTACGTTCAGAATCAGTTTCGAGTCATGCAGATTTACAATCCTCAAGACCTTGTCATGGACATATCTGATCTGATAGGGATTTAGAATAATGTCAACCCCTCTGTCTTCAGCCATCTTCAATAGTTTCTCTTTAAACAGCACTCCAGTCTTGACAGAGGTGTCTACCTTGTGAGCATATTCTACCAGTTCACTAGCACCCCTTGCATGGAAGAATGCTTCATCAACCATACACGGCTCGATTCTTGTTATGGGTGCCCAAGTAATCATCAGACTCCATGCTTTCTCCTTGAATATAACTTGAACAGAGGTGCATCCCTGTCTTATACAGTTTAGATAGTTCAGAAGCCCAGGGTTTAGATTTTCTAGCTTGTGGAGAAGGAAACTCAATCTTTCTGAGTCAGGAGCATAGGCTCTTGGTCCAGCTAAGGCTTCTCTAGCCTTGTCCCACTCGGGACCTTCCCTCCTTATGTCAGCCTGGACCTTAGGATCTTTGATCTTTTGCATTTCATACTCATGCTGAGTTTTCTTAGCCACTCTCTTCTCTTTTGCAATTAGTTCCTTTTCCACGATTCCTTGAAGCACTTCTTCATTCACTCTTTTTCTGGCTTCCATGAATATCTCTTCTTGCATCTCCGCTTCTTTCGCTACTTCATCAACTTCTTCTTCCGGCACATGCTCGTCAGCAACCGAGTGGTCTCCTGCATCACCTGCGCCAGATCCGCCAGGATTTAGACCTCTTTCTTTTTCCCACTCTCTTGCCCGTTGCTCGAGTCTCGACCTCCTTGCCACTAAGACTTCTACATCCATCTCATCATCATCAGAATCTTCAATAAAGTCTCCCATAAATACATCGATGAGAGGTGTTTCTTTCTCAGCTCCTGCTTCTTCAACTACCATCTTCTGCTTGCCTTTGTCTTTAAGAGCCGGTTGAGCCTCCTCCACCTTTTTACCAGATTTGTTTGAGGACTCGATCACCGGACCCTTACTAGTCAGCTTTTTCAGACCCTGATCCTCCTTCTCCCCCTTAGGTGGGTTATCCTCATCAGGAGCATCATCATCATTTTTATCGTCACCACCACCACCGGTAGAAGGACCAGGTCCAGCCTTGTTACGTCCAAAGACAGCATCAAGTAATTCATTTAGCTTCATCCAGACTTGAGACATGCCATGAGTGACATCATCTATTGACCGCCCAACCTCCACCTGTACCAATCCAAGATTGTTTATCTTGTCAATCAACTGATTTTGAACGGCAATCAAGTTCTCCATGAACTGTGCTCCAACCTCCAATCTTCCAGAGTGGGAAGAGACAGCAGCAGTAACACCAGCAACTCCAGCCTCCAAAACCTCCAGCTTCTTCACTAGATCCTGCAATGTAAGGGACGGTGTTTGGCTTGGGTTAAACTGTTTACTCTCGCCGGGTTCTGTTTCACTCAAGATCCCTAAAGAGAAGGGATCTACTCTCCCTGTCTCTCCCTCGTGTTTAGAACCTAACAGAACTAGAGCCTCATCCACTAGTCGCTGGGGACTAGCGGTGAGTTGGTCGGCGATATCGGTCAGTGAGACTGAACCTTTAAACGCTGTGTCTACGTTAGGAGATGGCGTTATGACCATGTCATCCCCTTGTTCACCAAGAACCTTTTCTGGTTCGCTGGGCTGTTCTGGAGGCGTAGACCAACCAGTCACCAGATGTCGTTGCTCTGCGAGCAACTTGTTTTCTGATTTAGATGGGGAAGAGTCATCCGTGCTGGATTCGACAGACCTTTCCTCATATAAACTTCCTGAGATTCTAGCATCAGAAGTGCTAGTCTCAGTTTGCCATTCCCCTTCCGAGAAATTGCTCAAAGAGCCCTGAGCGGACAACTCAGGGGAGGTAGGGTCAGCTAATATTGGCTGTTGAGATGAACCCCCTCCTTGACTCTCACCAACATGCCTAGGCGAGTGCGAATGTGTTGGAATATTTAGGAGAGGTGAGCCACTAGCGTGAGGTGTGGTGGCTGTGAGAGGTGAACTATCCCTAACAGGTTGCGCAGTTACCACTAGGATAGAATCCATCTTTTGCTTCTTTGAGGGTGGCAGAGCTGCTGATTTTACTACTCTCTCAACTCCTACACTCCCTCCACTCGATTCACTCGACTTAGATGGGCTTGCCTTCCTTTTATCACCAGTTTTAGGGCTGGCTGAATGTTTATGAACAGAAGGGCTTGCAGCCTGGGATAGAGCCTGGGAGTTTTCAAGCCCACGGCTGTAGAAAACAGGAGTTGGTTGAATTGAAATTTGATCAAGATCAGCAAGAATAGGTACCTGACTCAGAAGATCTTCATCCTTGTCAGCTCCAGCTTCTAAACATTTGCTTCAGCCATTTCAACATCCACACCTGCTTCTCCCAAATTGCCAGACACTTGATCTCCACCAGCAGCTTCGTTGCCACTACCTTCCGCTTCTACTACGGTACACTGAGAAGCGTGCACCCTAGCATACTCATCTTGCAGATCCTGGAAGTACGGAGTCAGGCGCAACTCAAAAAGTCTAGACTTTTGCTGGGTTTCCATGGTGGAGATACTCTTTAAGGTCATATCAAAACATGCCATCCTTTCAGAGCCTTGAAATATTCTTCTGTGCTCCTCCGAAAGAACGTCATCTAGAACCATCTGAAGGAATCTTGGCATCCAACATTTGACTGGTCCATCTTCCGGATTCTGAGATGCATTCTTTTTCAGTGCCCACCTCTCAAGCAACTGAATCAACAGATGTTTGCCCACATTCACTCTTCTGTTATTTGCCACTCCATATAGAATTACTCGACAGCTGTTGTTGATTGGCCTGTAGTCTTTGTCCTTTGGGAACATGCAGCGTTGAATGGCCTGAACTACATAATCTCACTCAGCTGGTAACATACCTGTGTGAACCTTTGTTACTTTGATAGGACCCGTGGGAGGGCGACAACCTATCTCCGTGAATAATTGCAACATTTCTTCCATAGTGGGTTCCGGAGCAAAATTTTCGGAAGGAAGCCCAAGAATCTCATTGAAATTCTGCAGACTGACCTCATATTTTGCACCACCGATAGTAAAGGATAAGCCTGTTGGATTTGCTTTACCACCCTGAATCTCTAATGTTGAGTAAGCAGCTTGAAGGGCTTCGACATTCAGGATGGGAGAGGTAGTTAAGGCATGACTTATCATGGATGTGTTGTTGAGGGACTCAATCCAGAACTGGTAGTGAATGAATCTACCAGTTGCTCGATCAGCAGAGAGATTAACAAAGTTGGTTTTGGGAATTGTGAAATTTGGGTTGGCCATTTGAGATTTGTGTTTGAGAAGAGAAATGTTTTGTAAAGATTTTGCAATGGAAATTTTAGAGAACAAGTTCTAAATTTAAACACAAAAAAACGTACACGAACCCCACTAATTGCCCACGTAATTAAAACTCCCCACTAATGACCACTTAACTCCCCAGTAATGATCACTTAACTCCCCACTAATGATTGACGGTTTAGCTTTAGGAAATTAAAGTGAACAGTCGTTTTGTTTTGAAAAATGCGAATATCTCAGAAAAACACAAGAAAATGAAAAACACGAAATCAATAAAAACAAACTCACTCGAATAACAAGAGAACTAAACAACGATTTGCAAGAACACTAATGTTAAGAAATGACAGAATATGCGCAAAAAGTTCAACAGTTTACTTTAAACAAAATTTTGGCAGAGTTTTGCTTTAGTGATTAATGTTTTCAAGTAACAGTTTGTGATTTTTGTTTAAGAAAATCACAAGAAAAACTTGGTGTTATGGCAGGGAAGAGGATGCTGTGAATGTATGTATATGCGTGTGTATTTGCTTCAACTTTTTGAACTAGTGAGAGAGAGAAAGTTAAGTGAAATAATGAACAGTCTATATAATGCTATATTATATACTTGCACGCCTAAAAAGAAAGTAACTGAAAAGACAAGTCACATTTCGATCTCGAGATACACATCGCGATCCGCATCTCGATGTCGATCTCGATGTCGATCTCGATGTCGATCTCAATGGCGATCTCGATCTACATCTCGATCAACATATCGATGTCGATCTTGATGAGGACAGATCTAGATTTACCTTAAACTTTTTAAGCATATCCTGCAAGTCAATCTCGATCTCGATCCAGAAACAGATCGAGATTTGCCTTAGAAAATTTTAATGAAATTATGTGAATTAAACATTTATATGTAAAATTCATAAGATTTCACCACAAATTTTCACACCATTTTAGAAACTTACAATTTTGAAATGACAGGGAATTCAGCAAATAAATCATGCATTACAAAATTAAGTCTAGCATTAATTCCTATCATATTATTAGACATTAATCATATGGATACACAGATCATCATAAGATTAATGTCATGAAACTTTCTAACTCACCCTTTTGTTGCATGCAACACAAATATCTTTGAAAGTAAGTACACATTATTAATTATGAATATTCATGTACCACAACAATATGTACACAAACTGAATTATAACAGATAGGTAGCAAAAACTAACAAGTGTTAAGCATCCCCAATTCACCAACCAATCTAGAAAATATTGATTCGTCTAGAGGTTTAGTGCATATATCTGCTATTTGACATTAAGTAGACACAAAATGTAACTCTACAGTTCCATTTTCTACATGCTCTCTAATAAAATGATACCTTATATCAATATGCTTAGTCCTTGAGTGATCCACAGGATTGTTGGTCATTGCAATAGCACTTGTTTTGTCACACATGATAGGAATCTTAGATACTTCCACACCGTAGTCCTTGAGTTGGTTCTTTATCCACAGTATTTGGGCCACACAGCTTCCAGCAGCAATATATTCTGCTTCAGCTGTCGAGGTTGATACTGTGTGTTGTTTCTTGCTTTGCCAAGACACCAACCTTCTTCCAAGGAACTGACAGCTTCCTGAAGTGCTCTTTCTATCTATTCTACAACCTGCGTAATCTGAATCCGAATAGCCAACAAGATTAAACCCTGTATCTCTTGGGTACCAAATCCCGAGATTTGATGTTCCCTTGAGATACCTAAAAATACGCTTTACGGCTATAAGATGTGACTCTCTGGGATCCGCTTGGAACCTTGCACATAAGCATGTGGAGAACATAATATCAGGTCTGCTAGCTGTTAAATACAAAAGTGAGCCGATCATACCTCGATAGCTTGAGTTGTCTACAGGTTTTCCCGCTTTATCCTCGTCAAGCTTTGTGGATGTTTCCATAGGAGTCTTAGCTTGTGATACATCTTCGAGACCATACTTCTTTAATAGATCATGAATGTACTTGGTCTGGCAGATAAATACCCCGTCCTTCTTTTGACTAACTTGAATTCCCAGAAAGAACGTCAGCTCTCCCATCATGCTCATTTCATACCTCGATTGCATTAACTTAGCGAATTTCGCACATAGCTTCTCATTTGCAGACCCAAAGATAATGTCATCCACATATACTTGCACTATTATTAGATCATCTTTGCATTTCTTGTAGAAAAGCGTCTTGTCGATTACTCCTCTGGTGAAACCAGTTTCTAGTAAGAAGTCTGACAGAGTTTCATACCACTTCCGCGGAGACTGCTTAAGGCCATACACTGATTTGAAGAGACGATAAACATAATCACAGTATTTGCTGTCGACAAACCCAGGAGGTTGATCAACATACACTTCTTCATCCAGTTCACCGTTTAAGAATGCACTCTTGACATCCATCTGATAGACTTTAAAACCATGATATGCTGCGAATGCTAAGAACATCCTTACGGCCTCTAGCCTTGCTACTGGTGCATAGGTTTCATCATAATCAATTCCTTCTCTTTGAGTATAACCCTTAGCAACTAGGCGAGCTTTATTTCGTGTTACAAGTCCATTTTCATCCACCTTGTTTCTGAATACCCATTTTGTTCCAACAACAGATCTATTCTTTGGTCTGGGTACCAGCTTCCACACCTTCTGCCTTTCAAACTGATTGAGTTCTTCTTGGATACCAATCACCCAATCAGCGTCATCTAGGGCTTCTTCCACCACTTTAGGTTCCAATTGAGAAAGGAACACTGAGTATAGACATTCATTCTCGGTGGAAATTTCAGCTCTTGCTTTTCGTCTAGTAGTCACTCCGGCATCTGGGTCACCAATGATTAGCTCAAACGGATGGTCCTTGTTCCAAGTACGATCCTTAGCAAATGTTCTTGATGACTCAGCTTGATCTTGTAAGTGAATGTGACTTATTCTAGAATCACTTCCACTAGCTCCCCCTGAGCTAGTACTAGCTCCCCCTGAGTGAGCTGCTCCCCCTGAGTTAGTACCAGGTCTAACGGAAGGTGATCCCTCAGCCCTAGTGGTTTGCATAGGCGAAACACTAGACTCTTGATTAATTACATTATTTATCATTGGATCACTACCCTGCACTACAGACTCAGGTATTGTATCCACTTCATCAATATCCATATTTTCAAATCTTAGAGAAGTGGGCTCACTGTCTTTCTTTAGTATAGAAGGGAGCTTTGAGTCGTCAAATGTGACATTAAGGCTTTCAACCACCTTGCGATCATTAAGCACAAACACCCTGTACGCTGCTACTACTTCAAGAGAATATCCAACGAAAACCCCTTCATCTGCTTTGGCATCAAACTTTCCAAGTTGTGCATTGTCTCTTAACACAAAGCATTTGGCACCAAACACGTGAAAGTACTTGATAGATGGTTTTCGTTTATTCATCAGATAATACGGTGTCTCATTATAGTCCTTTATAATCAGGGTTCTGTTCTGTGTATAACAAGTCGCGCTAACTGCTTCAGCCCAAAAATATAAAGGAAGTTTTGACTCATACAGTATTGTCCTAGCTGCTTCAACCAGTGTCCTATTCTTTCGTTCAACTACCTCATTCTGCTGCGGTGTTCTCGGTGCTGAATACTGTCGTCTGATCCCTTTAGATATGCAGAAATCCATTAACACTGAGTTCTTGAATTCTGTCCCGTTGTCGGATCGGATAGTCTTCACAGTCAGACTTGCTACGTTTTCAATGACCAGTACATGCCTAATGATCTCATGTGGCACTTCATCTTTCGATGTCACAAACATCACCCATGTGTATTTGGAAAAGTCATCGACAATCACCAGCGCATATCTTTCCCTTGACATTGACATAACATTAACAGGTCCAAACAAATCCATGTGAAGGAGTTGTAGGGGCTCGGTAATGCTATTCACTTGCTTATCCTTGTGCGAGGCTCTTTTTGATTTTCCCATCTCACATGCTTCGCAGAGTCCTTCTGGAGTAAACTCCATCTGCGGCAGCCCTCTCACCAATTCTCTCCTTACGAGATTATTCATTGCTTTAAAGTTCAGGTGAGATAATCTTTTATGCCATAGCCAACTTTCATCAGCAGAAGCCTTGCTGTAGAAACAAGTGTCTTCAGACTGATCAGCAGAATTCATATCGGCTATGAACAAATTTGACTTCCTTACTCCTTTAAGAGCAAGGATCCCATCCTTTTTGCTTCGAATCGAACAATCATGCTTCCCAAAGTTGACATCAAAACCCTTGTCGGTGAATTGACTAATGCTGAGAAGATTATGTCGCAATCCTTCCACAAAAGACACGTCCTCAATGATAACATTTCCACAAACAATCTTGCCATATCCCCTAGTGTAACCTTTGCTGTTATCTCCAAAAGTAACCACGGAGCCGGCTCTCAACACCAAATCTATTAGCAGGGACTTATTGCCGGTCATATGCATCGATGCTCCACTGTCCAACACCCATATGACTTTACTCTTTTCCTGTTCACTGCCCTGCAAATCCAGAAAGGTTAGGCGTTCTTCGGAACCCAATGATGTTTGGGCCCGGCATCAATAATTTTCTTTTTCTTATCAGATACAGAAGGCTTTGCCTGGTTGCCATCAGGGGCATCCATCTTGACTTTGTCTTTTCCCTTGTCAACCTTGACCGGTTTGTCAGGTTTGGGAGTAAACTGGTCACTCCTAACTTTAGGAGGACTTGAAGTCTTAGTCTTTGACCCAGCATGCTTTTTCTTACTACTACTAAATTTATGTTCAACAGATGCACCAGCAGTATTCATCAAGTTAAAATAAGCACGCATGATTTTTACAGCACATGGCATACAATTAGGATTATTGCATTTGGCATGATTTGCATACACGTTAGGCAAAATAGTAGTTGCAGGCATAGTATTATAAACAGTAGGTTTTTCCTCCTCTACATAGGACGGGCAATAGTAAGACAAATGATCAGTTTGGTTACAAATATAGCATGCCTTCCTAGCTCGTGTAGATGTAGATACAGATACAGGTTCAGTTTTAACTGCCTCAACAGGTGTTTTCATTTGTTCTGACCCTGCTACCCATTGTTTATATGACACCGTCTTAGCCTCCTTGGTTCCTACACCTCTCTTAGCATAAGCAATCTTACTCGCTCTCTTAGAAGTTGTAGGTTCTACTACTTGTTCTTCCGACTCTTTTTCCATTTTAATCTCATGTTCAATTTTAACAGCAACAGGATCTATGGTCCTAGGCTCAAACTGCTTAAAGATAGGTTTTCTAACATCCCCTAAAACTTCAGGCACACCTTCTTTGACTAACACTGGTTCTAACAGCTCGGCAGCCCTATTTTTCTTTTTCTGTGTGTAGTCAAGTCCTATGTTTACTTTTTCATTTTTACTCTTGCCTGCCAGTTTCATGTACATGTCCCTTTCTACGAAAACTTTATTAGCGGCTTCTTTAAAAGATTGACATGTTATTTTAAGCTCAGCTAATTCATTCTTAAGTTCTTCGTTAAGGTCTTCCCTAATCCTAAGCTTGTGTTCTAAAACGTCTACCTGATTCATTAACTGCCTTTCTTTACTTTCTCCTGATTCTAATTCCTCTACCTTGGCCTCGAGAAGTCTATTCTTAAGGGAGAGTTTAGCATTTTCCTCATTAACAGCGATTAGATTTAGTTGGAGATTGTACATGTCTTTAGTCATGGCAGCTAATTCATTTTGATACTCAGAAATAGACATTTCATTTACGGTTAGAATTGGTACCTCTGATTGTTCTGAAGATCTTGCCATTAAAGCGAAGTTACATTGCTCCTGATCTTCATCTTCATCAGACTCGTCCCAACCCTTCCCTTCAGTCACAACATAAGCCCGGCTTCCCTTCTGTTGCTTGCTAACCAAGGCGTCATATTTCTTTTTCAGATCAGCATAGGATTCCTTGGGATGAACGTATTTGGGCTTCTTGCACTCTGTTGCAAAGTGCCCCAATTCATTACAGTTAAAGCATCTGAACTTGTTCTTGTCTACCAGGTTAGGTCTGTAGCCACTACTAGATGTACTACCTCGACCGCTGTAACTTCCCCGGCCACTTACACTACTACCTCTGCTGCTGCTGCTGCTTCTTCGGCTGAAAGAACTACCAAATCGTCTTTTACCTTTTCTTGGCTTCCTGAAGCTGATATGAGCAAATTCTCGAGCAATACAAGCATATGACTTGTCTTCTAATTTGTCCAGCTCTTCAAGGGTATAATATTCATCCTCACTTTCTTCGGATGGATCTTTAATATCTAATACCACCCTTTCAGGATTAGCAATTTTCAATGAGACAGCTGCAAGTGCCTTTGCAGTAGACTCTTCAGCTACAAGTCCAGAGACACTTACCGCTTTGTATTCTCCACTATTGTAGGATCTTCTTTTGTCATTTTGTTCTTGCTCCATCTCGTAGGTCTTCAAAACACCATATAGCTTTTCGAGAGAAGTATTGTTTAAATTTCTTGACTCTCGAATGGCAGTGATCCTGTGTTCCAGATGTTTAGGCAAATTCAAAAGAAACTTGATATTTGAGTCTGCCAGTGGATAGACTTTATCTCTTATACTCAGCTCGATAAGCAATTTACTGTAACGTTTGTAAACATCCGCTACACTTTCTCCTCGCTCGCATCTGAACGATTCATATTCAGATATCAGAATGCGCTTGTCATTATCTCTAACTTCCTCGGTCCCCTCCATCACTACTGCCAGTTTATCCCACATGGCTTTAGCTGTTTTTAATCCCTTTATCTGAACGTAGTACTCTGAGTCTAGGGATTCAATTATGACGTTGCGTAACGACGCATCCATACCAACCAATTCTTTATCTGCGTCTGAAAACTCCATTTCCTCTTTAGGAACAGACCGAGATGGTATTAGTATCCCTCCTTCCATTCGCTCTGGCTCAATTTTCATGGGTATGTATGGACCGTTCTCCAATATTCTCAAGTATACCTTGTTTATTGATTCAAGGTAGGCTTTCATTCTTCCGGTCCATTCGTCATAGTGTTGTGCATCAAAAGGAGGTATCTTAAATCTGTGTGCGGCGGCCATTTTAATGAAGTTTAAAATTAAGATAATACACTTTTCAAATTACAATAAATTGTATTTACTTGAAAAATTGATTATCTCACTTTAAATATCCAACACTTAATATCCAATGGGTTTTGCACTTAAGATTCAAGCAAGTTAGTTTTAATCATAGGAACAGTGGCAGGGTCCACAAAATTTTCAAGTCCAAACAAAAAGGTTGTCCACTTTTTGGTTGACAGAAGTTTGAAAGTGACCTTTTTGTTTAGTCAACCAGTTGATTCAAGTTACCTAGTCAACCAAACAAATATTCTTTTATAACCAGATTTTTGACCACAAGAAAAACCCACAAAGCTCTTTAAGTACAACCTTTTGAAATATTGTAAAAATATTCCTTACACCAGGATTCAGAACTTTTTAGATCTATGAACTTTTCATGAAGAACCAAATAGAAGCTTTCGGCACAAACTTCAAAAAAAATAGATCTGGGATTTTCAAGAACCAACTCAAACAACACAGTAGGATCTCTGTTAGATGTGTTTAACAGGAAGCTTTGATACCAATTGTTAGGTCCAAAGTGTTGTAGAGGGGGGGTGAATACAACTGTTTCGAATAATGAGAGAATATAAAATAAATGCAGGTAATAAATGAAGACACAGAATTTCAAGAATATATCTTTATATTCATTAAAGGATTTGCTACAACATTCATAAAAGCATCATAATCAGTTGAACAATAAATACAGCAATTAAAGCTTGATTCAACTGATTCTCTCTCACTTTCTTTTTACAGTAAATGCTCTCTTTGAAAAATATTCAGTAGAAAATACAGAGATTGCTATTTTTACAAATAAAATAAAGTGCTACTTTTATAATGTCGTGTAGACTTGATCTTGTCCTTTTTGTGTGCGTGGCCCAATCAGGACTTGACAACAAAAAGTACTTTCTCAACCACTCTGGATCAACCGTTCACAATAAGCCACTTGTCCCTTGAACATTAAATGCTACATATCGACCCGCATCTCGATCTCGGCCTGGACCCATCTCGATCTCGATCTTGGAAAATCTCGATCTCGATCTGTGAGAATCTCGATCTCGATCTATGAGAATCTCGATCTCGATCTGTGAGAATCTCGATCTGCCGTGGATCGAGATTTGCCTTGCAATGTTTTTCTTCAATTATCAATCTCGATCCGCATCTCGATCTGCTGTGGATCGACATTTGCCTTAGCAAATATGCACTCATCCAATGTTGACTTTCTTTAGTGACTAATTGTGGATTAACCTTTATGAGCAAGTTTCCCTAGCTTCTTCAATTTCTTTTCCTCACTCAATTCAAATGAGATCTTCTATTACTGACATGAACTTACCTTCAATGTCCTGACACTTGATGCAATGGTCTGGTTCATAAGTGACTAGTCTTGAAGGGGTTCTTGCTTCTGAATGTCAGTTCTCATTTGCAGATTAATCTTTACATTATCCAGTTGTTGAGATGCATTACATGAAATCACTTTGGTCTTCTTGATACTTCTTTGACATTAATTTGATTCTCCATTAGATAAGTTAGGGCATGAGCAATACTGAGATTGAACTTCTTCTCACTTAGGCATTCTGGATTAATCAAATTAGTTACTTGTAGTTACCAAGTATCATTACCATTTCTTCAGTTGATTGATTCCATGTGCTTCTTCAGTTTCTCTTGTTTTGCTGTTGTTTTATCTTTTACCTAGTTGAGTTACATAGTAATTAAGTGTTACAAGTTAGTACACCTATGCCTTTGAAAGAGTTATCGAAAATGTGAGGTTTATTTGGCCTATATGCTATGTGACCCCAGCCAAGAGAAAGGCTAGAAGAATTTTTGAATTGAAAAATTTTACGGAAGAGGGGGACAGTCATTTTTATTTTCTTTTCTAAACAAAGAACCATAAAATAATGGATGAGCCTCCATCCATTGGGAACGATTTGAGAAGGGTGAATTTGAACGTCAGCTAAAAGTTTGAGAATGAATTCATGCAAAGGAAACCTAAGCCCCGCTAGCAGGACATCTATGTATACAAATAATTTGGAAGGGTGCCAATGGTTGGTCCTGTCGCCAGGCTCTGCCAAAGAAATGGTGAAACGGGGAGGAAAATTGAAAAGACGATTATACTTTTCTACCAAGTCAGAATCAAAAAACTTATTACTACGACTGTAAGAATCTAAATGGGACAAGCTAGGATACTCGTCCCCCCTTTGGTTTATCATATCTAATAAAGACATGTAAGGAGAATAAATTGGGATTCGTCGAAGGGGTTTACCTCTCTTAGCAGACCCCACATTCATAGTTGCCAATCTTGAATTCTTCTTGTCAGCCATTTTCGAGCTACTGTGTATCCTCGAGAGTATTAGAGCTGGGACTGCTTGAAGACTTGAGAGCTCGAAGTTGTAGAAGACTCTGAGGATTTGAGAATTGAGAAATGAGAGGTGAGGGAAGTGAAGTCCCTCACTTCACTCTTATACAACCCTCAACCGGTCACCAACCCGTTCAAGTTCCACTTTCTACCGGCGTTTCAAGGTCACATTACCGTTGGAGGGAATATTAACCGGTACAACATGTAAAAGGCCTCATACGATAAAGCCCACGAATGAAAGCCCATTAGAAGAATAAATAAAAGGAAAGGAAAAAGAAGCTTCTAGAACCAGGAAGAAGAATCTGGAAATTGGGCCAACAAAGGCCCTTGATCAATAAGCCCTAAGGCCCAATCACTAAAGGAAAAAGGCCCGTAAGACCTAAGATACTAAAGGCCCATGATTTAAGACCATTGGAGGTCCATAACCCAAGAGCCTATAAGGTTCCACTTGATCAAGTTTGCGCAGCCAGGTCTAATTCGACTTCATTCCTAGTCGAAGATTATAAGGCCTTGAGGCCCAAAAGTGTTTCGACCTCAAAGAGTTTTGAGGTCTAATTCGACTTCATTCCTAGTCGAAGATTATAAGGCCTTGAGGCCTAAAAGAGTTTCGACCTCAAAGAGTTTTGAGGTCTAATTCGACTTCGTTCCTAGTCGAAAGATATTAGGTTTTGAGGCCCCGAAATACTTCGACCTCAAAGAGTTTTGAGGTCTAATTCGACTTCGTTCTTAGTCGAAAGATATTAGGCTTTGAGGCCCCGAAATACTTCGACCTCAAAGTGTTTTGAGGTCTAATTCGACTTCGTTCCTAGACGAAAGATATTAGGCTTTGAAGCCCCGAAATACTTCGACCTCAAAGAGTTTTGAGGTCTAATTCGACTTCATTCCTAGTCGAAAGATATTAGGCTTTGAGGCCCCGAAATACTTCGACCTCAAAGAGTTTTGAGGTCTAATTCGACTTCCTTCCTAGTCGAAGATTATAAGGCCTTGAGGCCCAAAAGAGTTTCGACCTCAAAGAGTTTTGAGGTCTAATTCGACTTCATTCCTAGTCGAAGATTATAAGGCCTTGAGGCCCCAAAGTGTTTCGACCTCAAAGAGTTTTGAGGTCTAATTCGACTTCGTTCCTAGTCGAAAGATATTAGGCTTTGAGGCCCCAAAGTGTTTCGACCTCAAGGAGTTTTGAGGTCTAATTCGACCTCAATTGAGGTCGAAGACAACCTTAGCCTCATTTTTGGCCAAATAACCGTGAAGGCCTATTCGATCTCAATCGAAGTCGAAATCGACCTCAGGACATTATTCGACCTCGAGGATAATTGAGGCCTAAATCGACCTCGATCCAAGTCAAAATCGACTTCGAGACATTATTTCGACCTCAAGAATAATTGAGGCCTAAATCGATCTCGATCCAAGTCGAAATCAATCTCAGTCACCCTGTTCGACATCGAAGTATTTTGGAATCCTATTCGACCTCAATTCAGATCGAAATAGACCTTGAGTATGCAAATCAACCTCATGCTAGTATTTGACCTTAAGGGAATTTCAACTCTTATTCGACCTCAATCGAGCTCGAATTCCACCTCAATCACATACTCGACCTCGAGGCAGTTTTCCCCTTTTGATCGACTTCAATTGAAGTCGATTTCGACCTCGATCCCCCAAATCGACCTGGGAGTGTATATGAAGTCTTGGTCGACCTCGATTTAAGTCGAATTCGAGCTCGATTCCAAGAATCGACCTAAAGTAGAATTTGAGGTCATTTTCGACCTCAATCTAGGTCGAAGGGGTCAAAATGACAGAAGCCCAAATCTACCTCAAATCGCATCGACTTGGAGGGGGAATTGAGGTCTAAATCGACCTCATTCGAGGTCGAAATAGTTTGGATCTTAAAAATTTTCTCATTTTTCTATAAGTTTGTTAAAAATGATATCCTTGGGGGACCAATTTATAAGATGTTGATTCTTTAAAAGAATACAAGGCCTGAGCCCAAAAAATAAGGATTGATTAAAATAAGTCAAAAGCCCGGTAAGGCACTTAAAGCCCTTTGTAAAACTTTTACGAAAACTCACGAAATTTTCCCAAAAGTTGGGGGGCAAATGATAGGGGTAGAAATAACCCTGAGGAAATAATAAATGAAAACATTTATTATTTTATTAGACCTGGTATGGTCCAAAGCCTTGGGCCCTTGAAACGAACTAGGAAAATAAGTCATAGGATCAATTGGATTTGTAATCCAAGAATCAATTAGATTTGTAAATCCAGCCCATCAGCTTTGTTGAAGCCATAGGCCCGGTAAGTCTCTGTTATTTAATTAATTTCGTAATTAATTAATAAGGACTTAATTAAGGCCCGAAAAACTTGCTGAAGGCCCTAATCCTAGAAGGATCTAGAAACTCAAAAACGGGAGGAGTCCCACAAGGACTCTCACTCCTAAGAGGTTTTAGACTACCCTGACACTGGGAGACTTGGCCACCAAGTCTCCTACTTCTAATATGATTCCAAGGCCTTCATACGCCTATATAAAGGGCATAACCCCTCAATATTAGAACGACGTTTTTGGCTTGATTCTCATACGAACTGAGATACGTAGGCAGTTAACGAGGACCTGAGCTAAGTCACGAAACGTTAGTGCAGCCATAAAAGCTTGAAGCTCTCCCAAACCCTAGCATTAATTACATATTAAAGACACCTCGTTTTTGATCCGTAACACTTTTTTACTAATTTTAGGAGAAACAGGCTTAACAATTTTCACCTTTGGCTTACCTGTTTCTTTTGTTGCTCTAGACTCTAGTGGAGTCTTAACAGTGTCATACCAACTTTTATCAATAGAAGATTTTAGCTCATAAAAATTGTAATACAAATCATGATAGTCCCTACACATATAAATAGAATGAAATATGCTACCACAGTGATAACAAGGTTTCTGTGGTATGTAATGACTTTTCAGAGTCTGAGAAGGACTAGACTCTGATTTCATCTCAAATTTTGTTTTATAATCTATAGCTAAATGGTTGTGGTTGCCACATCTATAACACTTCTTTCTAGGAGCATTAGGATCTTTTTGATAATTATTAGCCTTATTGATGCCTTCCTTACCATTCCTATTTTTCCTAGTTTTGGTGGACTCTGATAAGTTTTCTAGCCTTTCTTTCAACTTAGACTTAGACAAGTACCCTATGTTTATATTTTTCTTAGAGTTATTTGCCCCTGTTTCATCTGTCTTTTTGTCAACAACAGGGGGACTATTGACAGATGAGTTTGTGGTTGCAGTTTTTTCTTTAAGGATCACAAACTTAACAAGAACAAATGTACTTTTGTCTTTAGTCTTATTAAATTTGCTAGCTTCTTCATTGTTATCATTCTCAACAATAGGTCTTTTGCCTTGACTCTTGTCATAGCCTAGACCAGCAGTTTGACACATGTTTTGATTATTGAGAATTTCTTGAACTTTTCTTCCAGAGTCTGTCCAAACTTTAAACTTAAGCCTTTCTTCTTCTAGTTCTTTCCTAACAAAGTCATAGGCTTTCAAAATTTCAGTGTAGTTATGACTATATTTCTCAGAATCCTTTTTGTATTATTACATTAATAATAACTCAGACTCTAAATGACCATTCCTTTTAGTTAAGGTTAAATTTTCTTCTCTCAACCTTTCACTTTCACTAGTGAGAGACCTACATGTTGTCATTATTTTATTAACCTCACTTTTCACAATCTCTATGCCATCAGAGTCTAAATTAATTAAGGATTCAGGAGTAAAGATTAATACCTGAGTTTTAGGAGATGAGAGTTCTTTGGGAGACTGTGATTTTCTTGAGGAGGATGTCATCAATGCTAGATTTTCATAATCAATTTCATCCTCTGAGCTTGAGTCTGCCCAATCCTTTCCTGTTGATAGAAGTGCTTTTCCTTTTCCTTGACTTTTTGACTTTCTGCATTCACGGGCAAAGTGCCCCAATATTCCACAGTTGAAACATTTGACCTTTGCTTTGTCAAGTTTGATTATTGTACTCTTGCTCTTCTCAACCTTCTCATCTTCCTTCTTGAATGATGGCCTTTTGCTAAATTTGCCAGTTCTTTTGTTGAATTTCATTCTTTTAAAATTTTTAGCAAACATAGTCATCATTTGACTTAGATCAAACTCTTCATCAAAATCAGAGTCTGTGTCAGTAGACTCTGACTCCACAACAGCTTTACCCTTCTTTCTTGAATCCTTGATTCATGCTTCTGTGGGTTATTCCTGTTGTTCTTTCTCAGACTCCATCAAGAGTGCCACAGATTTTGTCTTCACAGACTTCTTATTCTTCCTCTGTTGCATCTCCAAATCATATGTCTTGAGTCTGCCATACAATTCTTCTAGAGTTAGTTCATCCAAATCTCTAGCTTCCCTTATGGCTGTAGTCTTATTGTCCCACTGTTCAGGAAGTGCTCTCAGAAACTTGGTGTTTGTATCTTCAGAATCATAAACCTTACCAAGCATAGCCATTTCATTCAAGAGTTTTGTAAACCTATCATACATCTCGGTGATAGATTCTCCAGATTTTGCTTCAAAGTACTCATACTCTTGAATTAGCAAAGACCTAGCATTCTTCTTGACATCTTTAGTCCCTTGACAGTGCACCTCAAGTTTTGTCCACATCTCCTTAGTAGTCTTGCATGATATGACACAGTTAGTTAGGACAGAATCCAAACTGTTGAAGAGAATGTTCTTTACTTTTGCCTCCTTAAGGACATTTTCCTTGTCCTCTTTTGTCCATTCAGCCTTTGGTTTCTCAACGAGGTGTTCTTCAGTTATTTTGCCTTCCTCGTTGATTTGAGACACAATTTTTAAGGGCACAAAGGGTCCTTCATTAATCCTGTCAAGATAGTCAGGGTATGTTGCTTCCAGATGGTGCAACATCTTAACCTTCTAGTGGGTGAACTCGTTTCTCTTAAGCATAGGAATCTTAGAATTGCCATCTTTGTTTCGAGACATTTTTGATCGATTTTAAACGTTAGGCTCTGATACCAATTGTTTTCCCAGTTGTACAAGTAGAAGGGGGGTTGAATACTTGTATGTCTTTTCTGCCTGATTTAAAATCAAATTAAGAACAAACTCAAACACAAAAATATGAATAAGTACTGTTTTGTATTATTGATTTGTGAATACAAAACTCTCCTAGGGTGTACACAAACCCTAGCAGCTTCTCTGTGTTTATCACAGCAACTCTCTCTATCTTTATGCTCTCACAAAATTTCACTCAGACAATTATGCTTCGACTTTCACACCTTTAAAATTAGGTTACATAGAGTTTATATAGAGAGCTGCCTATCAACTAATAACAGAAAGATAAATTACAATAGGAATAGAATTCCTAATTATTAGTTGACAGTTTCCTTCTAGAATTCTCTTTCTTTCCCATAGCATATCTGCAATATATTTATCTTGATGTTCGAAGACTTTCCATTCCTGTGATCTTCTTCCAAATTTATCCTCAACTGTATAGACTCTGAAATCTTCAGACTCTGATAATCTTCAGGCTCTGATCACATGTAGACTCTGATAGATCATAGACTCTAATAGTCTATAGACTCTGATCACCTTCCAGACTCTGATCTTCATGCAGACTCTGGTTTCACTTTCTACAGAAATTCTTCTAAGTACAAATAACATGAATGTTGACTATCTAGACTCTAATTATACATTTCAGAGACTAGAAAGACTTATTATAGATAAACTAATCTAGACCCTGTTCTAGTATTTTGTACATCATCAAATGAATATAATCCTAACAGTGTTCGAAGAATAAGAATCTAGAAGGATTGAAGACAAGGTAAGGACAAAGGTTAAAGAAGACAGCTGTAGTCTTGGAGTTATTCTCACTGAAAGAAGTTCATTTGTATGTTCAAGCGTCAATGAAGAAGAGAATGATGTATTCAAGATTGTGGTAACAATGGAGACGTTGTCTAAGTACCAGAAAAGGTTCCAATGAAATTACTATGTTTAATGACAGTCAGTGTTCGAAGCAATGAAGTTGCTGCAAACTTAACAATGTACGTAAAGCTATAATACGAAGACCTGGATCAAAGTTAGTTGTCTGTGAACCAGACCAGTTGCACTAGGCGTCAGCAGTCTATGAAAGGAATCTGAGTATTAAATATAGAAGAATTGTTAAGTTGAAGAACGTACTTGAAAAGAACGGTTATTTATTAAGGTATTAAATGTGATTTGTAGAGGCTACAACCAAACAGCTAAACAACTCAAAGGGTGCAGGGTGCAAAGTGTCACAACTTTGGTACGAAAAGTGAAAGTTTCTGAACAACAGTCGAAGAACAGAAACAGCTCAGGGTACAAGGTGTAATGTGACAAGACTTTGGTACAAGAAATGGAAGTTGGTAAACCTCAGTGAAGGAATGAGAAGAAGGTCAAAGTGCAGTGATCAAATTACACTTTGACCATGAAATTAAGAAGCGCCACAAAGAATTCTAGCGCCACAAAAGTTCCTAGCGCAACAAACAATTCAGGCGCAATAAAATGTTGAAATGGGGCCACTTGACTTGTTAAATTGATACAAATACATTTTTATGATGCGCCTCCCCTGTGTATTACTTGTATAGGGCGCAACAAAAATTAGTAGGCACAACAAAAAGATTCCAAGAGCCACATAGCTCTTATCCAATCAAATTACAGCAGTCTACTTTATTGATTTAAAAGACTACACTGACAAGAAAAAGGAAGCCACTCATTAAAAGGAGTCGTCTTCTTCAACACAAAAATGTAGAGAGCATCTGTCATGGCCGGAGCAAGATGAAATAAATTATACACACCCATACCTTGTTCCCGGTCAGATATTAGGACCAGGTTCTTTAATGAAAAATGCTTAGGGCTCCTAGATATCACTCTCTACGGACTCAGTTTTTCCTTGTACTAATTTAGATGTATTTGTATAGGAACTGAGTCTTATATTTTTGTGTTAGTAGTAAAGAACTAATTTGTTCTTTGGAAACCAGTTATATTTTTAATTGGGTGTAGCACCCCTATGGGTTTATATACGAAAGATATATTCCCGGAAACTTGTCTCATTCAAGTACTTACTAATTTTCCAGAACTTTAATGTTTATTCATAAATACAGAAAATTAGTAAGCCTGCTTCCTAAACACTATTCACCTCATGAATTCGAACCCACTAACTGAAATCTAAATTATTTATCCATAAACGATTCGAAAGAATTTTTTAATTTAGTGAGTATCGTATTCAACCCCACATTTTACGATACTTCGATACCCAACAATTGGTATCAGAGCCGACTGATTGATATACAAATCATGATTAGTAGCTCAGTGAAGCTCAAGGTATCGAAGCTGCTTGGACTCAGAATGATTAAAGGCATTGTTAAATAAGTTTATTTATAAATTTTTAATAAGTTTATTTTATAAACTTTATAAAATTTATTTTATAAACTTTTATTAGTTTATGTTATAAATTTTAATTAGCTTATTTTATTAATTTTATATTAAATTTATTTATAAACTTTTATAAAATATGTTTTATAAACTTTTATTAGTTTATATTATAAATTTTAATTAGTTTATTTTATAAACTTGATATTAATTTGTTTTATTAAATTTTATTAGTTTTTATTATAAATTTTAATTAGTTTATTTTATAAAAAAATTTAAAGTTTTTTTAATCTATTTAGCGTTGATTAAAATGGTTCATTTGTTTGGTAAATATTCTCATAATGGAAACTTGTTAACAGTTGAATATCATTATTCAGTTGACTAGTCAGTAGGTCGTTTGTAGTCCACGCGCGGCGCAGGTATATATACTATTGGCGAACTTACTTAGGCCCCGTTTGTCTGGACTTATAAGCTGAAAATGTTGGTATATATGTACTTTTTTCTGAAAATAAGTAACTTATTTTCAAATTTGAAAATAAAATTTAGTCTTAAATTTCTAAAATAAATATTAATTTTCAAAAAAAATATGAAAATACTTTTAAAAAAAGTAACTTATTACTTATTCTGGCGCAACTTACTTATTCCGGCGCCCCATAAAATCTTGGCGCCACTTAATACCAAAATGCAGTTTGGTACCCCAAGTTTTGTACCCTTTAATTTTTATTTTTTATTTTAGATTTATTTATTTTTCTAGAAAATTTAAAATTCTTGAAAACTAAAATTTTTCTTAAATGTTAATTTGCGATATTTTAATTTTTAAGAAAATTTGAAATTCTTGAAAATTGACTTGTTGTATATTTTTATTTTTGATTAATTTATTTTTTAAGAAAATTAAAAATTCTATAAATTCAAATTTTTCTTAAATATTAATTCAAGGATGCTCAAGGTAGTTGAAGATTTTTCCGGATATTGAAGACACCTAAAATTGACTGAAGATTATCCAATGAAGTTAATTCTGGAACATGTTGAAGAAATAGTGGTATTAATTTCCTCAGAGGTTTACTCCATAGGATCCCACTAATATTTTGAAAGCTGCAAAAGAAGAAATTAATTTGGGTACAGTTTTTGGTTAATTTGAGTTAAATTTTTGGATGAAAAATCTTAGGGGTTAAAGTAGTAAAGGAGAACAGACTAGACTACATGGCATCTCAGTACAAGCCTTAAAGATTATTCTCTAGGGAGGTTATAGGAAGTTCATGTTAACACTGCAGATCATCTGGAACGTAGGGATACAACCATCGGGAATCTAAGGATACAACCACATTATCTTTAGATGAACTATTGTGTGCTAAAGGCCTATGAACTAGAACAAGAGCTGAAGAAGATAATATTTGGTAAAGCAGGTTGTTAGCATATCCACTGTATTTGTGACCAATGAACCAAATTTGATTGAAGTCAAGGTTGAGAACCGCTAAACAGAAACGAAATGATCCTAGAAGCTGAATTGAAGATGTAGTAGCTCGAGGTAGTAGTCAAGGTGTTGTATGTGAGTTTGTCACTTTGGAATATCTTGAGAACTGGACTGCAAGTCAAGCCTGCAGGGCATACAGGAAGTTCAGTAACATCAGATTCAGACAGAATCCAAATTCTTAATCTAAGGTCCTTACCTATAGATTCCATAAATGAGATTTTCAAGAACAGTTCAAGAGGCGGTTGCAAAACATGGATGGTTTAAAATAAAAAGACAAGATCAGGGGTTTGCTACACAGTTTCAAGAAGCCTGTACAAGTAAAAGATGACATACACTATGTTGGATTGAAGCAGGAATCTCAGACATTAGTGAGGATGCAGCAAAGAAAAACATTTATTGGTGAATTTAAATGCAAGGCTGATTCTATCAGTGATAGTGATGAACCATATGGATATCTGGTATCAATGACCAACACTAGAGATGAATCACTAAGCACTTCACATGTATACATTCTAACTAGTATACGTTTATCTAATTCAGAATTGTATGATTATTAAGTTTTGAAATGTATTATATTCATGTCGGTATGTTAGCATTTTAGGACTTAAATGTTTAATTGATTGATAAGAATAACATTGCATGCTAGGATTTATGAGTTTAATTAGTACATTTCATACTTGATTTTTTATGCAGTAAAATGAATATCTAGAATTAGATGGGGTGTTCTAGACGGTTAGGTGTATCCCTAAACATTTGCTGGAACTTGATTTAATTCTTATGTGATTTAATACCTCTGCTAATATTGTGAAAATTGCTAATAGACAAACATGTCATAGATCATATATTTTATATTTGTTCTTGAATGACTTGATAAGTGTATGTGGAATTTGATATTGCTCATAATGTCTGATTCAAATATTCTGCATATTCTTGACATTGTTTATGTGCTTATTTTCACATGATTTGCTCTCACACGCATAGTTGCACTTAAATGTCATATCATATCATGTGTTGCTTGTTAGGGATTATAATATTAAAAGATGGAAGAATTATCTAAGTAGTCAGTAAAACTTGTAGATTCGAAGCTTAATCTAAAACTGACTTAGGTAATTAGAGATAGTTAGAAATGTTAAACAATAATAGAAATGGATTAGACAGAATTAGTAATTAATTTATTAGTTCCTCTATCCATGTACTTTTAAAAAATTATAGAATATATGTAAATCTGCTTTACATCTGTTGCACTTGTGTAGAATAATTAAAGTAGATAGTACTGAATTTTTTAATATGCATAACATGCCTGAATTGCATAATTCTTATCTAAATATAAGTTTGTGCATGTTAAGGTTGAAGCTGTTGTTACCACTATTTAAAGCAATATCTCTAACCCATCTGGACTCAATTGAAGTTGAGTACCAAGAAGCTTAATCATTTGTGATTGCAGAGTATGAAAGAAGAGGAAAAGTTATGTGATTTTGTGACATTTATTGCATGGGGCATGTGATTAAGATTGAAGCTCTACTATCACAGTTAGTTGAGAAAGCCTACCCAACGGTAACCTTTGGAGATGACAACAAAGAATGTACAAGGGATTTGGCTATCATAATTTTGGAATTGTCATCACTGGAAGCATCTTTCTTGTCAACGGACTTAAGCACTATCTACAGGGCACTAGGGAATTCTTTGTCAAGGGTTTTCTGGAAAAGTATTGAAAAGGAAAAGTGTTTGATTTGAAGCAAAAAAGATGGAAGATCACTCAATTGAGAGAGAGGAAATTTGTTCGTAGCTGACATGCATTCGATATGAAAAAAGAAGTGAACTTTTAAGTAAAGCTTCATTAGTAAAGAGTTAGCTATGGCATAAGAAGCTCTCACACTTGATATTCGAGACAATGGATTCTCCGATAAAGATGAAATTGGTGAGATGACTGCTTCATATAGAATTCAATCTAGAAGGATATTTTGAAGTACGTCACATAGGAAAGTCAATGAAAACATCACACTGAAACAAATTATGGCATGGAAGAAATATGTTTAGTGGTGATTGATGACAGCCCTAATTATAAGTTGGTGATGTGCGTGCATTCAACAGACAAAATATCACAGATGGTGATTGATCACATTAGGTAGATCAAGTTGGAAGCAAAGTAAGCTGTGAGAACTTTGAAATCATATATTGGAAATGATTCACGAATGAAGTTCTAAATGAAGTCTGTACTTATAAAGGTACTTTGAAGCTGAAGCAATTAACACAATATGCTAATTTATTTCAACAAAGATCGAGAAAAGACATCATATGAGTTAATGGTCAACCAGAAGCAAACACTGAAGCTCTTTCATGTGTTTGGAGGAAATTGATATTTATTGAATATTTATATAAGTATCTTGGCAATTTTGAAGCTAAGGTTCATGGAAAAATTTTCCTCGGCTACTCATTGAAGTCGAAAGCTTTCAAGGCATATATGATGTAAAACCAGAAGGTGATCGAAAGTATAAATGTATCGTCCTACTACACCAAGCTCCCAAGCATTCAAATAAACACTATTATGAATCTTTGAAGTTTGACATCTTGTCAGAGTCAAATTCAGATACGGATGTTGAAACTGAGGTTGCAGAAGGAATCAATGATAACGATGATGATTCAGAACCTATTAGTGGAAATGGTAGTGAATCTACACAACTCGTGAACTTTAACATAATCCACTTAATAAGGTGAAGGATTTTCAATACATCCTAGCAGCAACTTAGGGGGAACAAATAAAAGAAGGATCTAATAGTCGTACTCAACATAATGAAGATCAATGGAATACATCAAGAACATATCTCCCAAGACAAAAGGTTTGAAGTCAAAGTCAATCCTGGAGTCTAGTTCTTAGTAAACCAGATTATTGAGTAAAGGCTAGAAGTGCTAATCAAAATAAACATATATTTTTCGGGACCTAACATCTGGAATCCCAAAGAATACTAAAGATGCATTGATTGATTCAGATTGGGTGATTGCAATGCAAGATGATCTCAATCAGTATGAAGGAAGTAATTTATTGAAGTTGGAACCCAGACCACAAGACAAGACTGTATTTGGTATTATAAGGGTTTTCAGAAACTAGATGATTATTGACATTGTTATGAGGGACAAAGTCAGACTGTTTGCTACAGGTTACTATAAAGTAGAAGGTATCGACGATGATGAAAATAGAATCTTCGGGACTTTTAAGATCAAATAGTAAGCACCAATGACGAGACATGATCCTTTTAGGGGCGAATAAGATGAGGACACCAGTGACGAGACATGATCCTTTGAGTAAAGAAATCCCTTCAACTACCTGTTTCTCTAAGGGATTGAGCTCCTCGTCACTTGGCTCATCTACCAGCCTTGATTGTACTAATTTTCTCCTCTTTACTTGGGTAGATGTAGGTGGGTTCTCCATTACTTATTACTGCACCATTTCACCACCAAAAAATGAAGCATTGTAGATGGAAGGTTTGTAGTTGGAGAGTTTTACATGCATTACCTGTGGATATGTCATGGCAGGTAGACTCTTCTTCTTGTCATCTATTCTCTTGATGTTAGAGAATATCCTCCTTTGTTGCTTATATGCCTGCATACAACAATCATCTGTAAGCTTTGCAGACATGTCAGGAATGAAGTGGTTCAAGAGAAGCATCAAAACTCTATGATAGTAGACTTTCTTTCTGCCCTCTTGTACATTGTTTAATTTAGCTCCCATTTGAGTGAACAATATATCACCAATGTTGATCACCTTGTCAAACAGGAGACTGTGACCAATTTGATAAGTAATAAAAGTAATGGCATCAAAACCATTGCATTTACCATTAAAGCACTTAGTAATTTGATCAAAAAAGAAAGACCACTCTTTCCTCAAATAAGGCCTAGTTAATTTACTCATATTTTCTAGACTAGCAGAGTAACCTAGTGATTTAACCATGTCCTTAATTTCACCATCAGAAACAGTTTCATCAAAAGGTTGTTTAACAGACAATTTAAACACAAAATTAATTACATCAGCAGTGACATCAAAAGTAAAGTCACCAAAAGTAAACATAATCTTACCTGGTTGATCCTGATAAGGATCAACTACCTGGGCTGAACTCCAAACTTGAGAGACAGCATCCATATGAATCACTGGAGATGCCTTGAGAATGTAGCTCAGCTCAGACTGCTCCAAAAAGTTCATGATCGGGTAGTAGTCAGCATATACCCCTTTCTTCTCTCCAAGAGCTGCAACGTAGTTTATGGCCATGAATTCAAAATCCCCAAAAGTGAATGTGATTTTCTTGAGTCCCCTCATGATAGTTGAGATAGTAGCCATTGAATTTTTGAGTTGAAAGTGATGAAAATGCTCAAAGAAATTAGTTAGGGTTCGTAAAAAGCTCTGTGAATAATTCTGCCTTAGAAAATAATTTACAATAAACAAGTGAGTAAATTGTATGAGAATTTTCTATTTTATTTAAGTTACATACAATACACACGAGTCTACAGCCTATTACCAGTCAAAAGTAACTATTACATCCTTTTCAAGTCATTTGAACATTTTAAACGTAATCAGAGTCTATAGGCGTGAATATTAACCGTTTCAGGGTCTAGGTGCCTAAAACATTTTCAGAGTCTACAGACTCATCAAAAGTCTACAGACTCGTCATAGTTTAGGAGTTAGACTCTGTCAAGATACAGTACTTCAAAAATTTTGTAAGAGCAAATCATAGTTTGAGAAATCAGGGACTATAATTAAAGTACATACCTTGCTTCCATTAAGATTGAACACTTACATATTTAACATACTTAATTCACCTACCAGTCTGAGAAAGGTAGATTCATCAAGTGGTTTGGTTAATATGTCTGCAATCTGTCTGTCAGTTGAAATATAATGAAGTGTCACGGTACCATTCTTAACATGTTCTCTAATAAGATGATACCTGACATCTATGTGCTTTGTTCTGGAATGTTGGACTGGATTCTCTTTAATTTTAATAGCACTTGCATTGTCACAATACATAAGAATATTTGAGAAAGTTAGTCCATAATCAAGTAACTGATTTTTAATCCATAGAATTTGAGCACAACAACTTCCATCTGCTATGTATTCAGCCTCAACTGTTGAGGTTGAAATTTTTTGTTATTTCTTGCTATACCAAGAAATTAACCTTTTGCCAAGAAATAGGCATTGACCTGTTGTGCTTTTTCTATCCACTTTGCATCCTGCATAGTCAGAGTCTGAATAACCAGTTAGTAAAAATCTGACTCTCTAGGATACCAAAGTCCTAGTGTTTGTGCACCTTTGAGATATCTGAAAATTCTCTTTACAGCTAATAAATGTGATTCTCTTGGGTCAACCTGAAATCTAGCACACAGGCATGTTGCAAACATTATATCTAGTCTACTTGCAGTTAAATATAGCAATGAGCCAATCATACCTCTATAGCTAGTGTTGTTAACCTTCTTACCCTTTGGGTCAGAGTCTAGCTTAGTGGTTGTTAACATGGGAGTTTTAGCAGTTGCACAGTTTTGCATATCAAACTTCTTCAACAGGTCTTTCACATATTTTGATTGATTGATGAATATTCCATCATCATTATATTTGTCTTGAAATCCCAAAAAGAAGTTTAACTCTCCCATCATGCTCATTTCATATTTTAACTACATTAATTTGCTAAACTTTTCACAGAGATTTTCATTAGTAGAACCAAAAATAATATCATCAACATAAATTTGAACAAGCAAAATATCACATTTATGTTTTCTAATAAAGAGAGTTTTGTCAATGGTACATCTTACGAATTCATTTTCAAGAAGAAATTTTGATAGAGTTTCACACCATGCTCTAGGTGCTTGCTTCAATCCATATAGTGCCTTGTCTAACCTGTAAACATGATCAGGAAACTTTGTATCAACAAATCCTGGTGCCTACTTCACATAGACTTCGTCTTCCAATTTTCCATTCACGAAGGCACTTTTCACATCCATTTGATACACCTTGAATTTTGAATGAGCTGTAAATGCAAGAAACATTCTGATAGCTTTCAATCTTGCTACTGGTGCAAAAGTTTCATCATAATCAATTCCTTCCTCCTGAGAGTATCCTTTTGCAACTAGCCTTGCTTTGTTTCTAATTACAGTCCCATTTTCATCAAGCTTGTTTCTAAATACCCATTTGGCTCTAATAGTTGATCTATCTCTTGGTCTTGGTACAAGTTTCCACACTTTATTTCTCTCAAATTCATTCAATTCTTCTTGCATTGCAATGATCCAATCAGGTTCTTATAATGCTTCCTCGACTTTCTTAGGTTCATTCTTTGAGAGAAAACAACTAAAAAGACATTCATTTTGAGTGGTTGCCCTAGTTTGTATACCACTCTCAGGATCCCCAATTATCAAATCAGGAGTGTGATCCCTTGTCCATTTTCTAGCTGGTGGGAGATTGATTCTTGAACTTGAAGCTCCCCCTAAATGATTGGCATTTCTGTGTGTGACTGAAATTCAAATGAAGAATCTCCCTCTGAGTTGTTTGTTTCTGAGAATAATTCAGAATTTCTTGATCCAGACTCTATAGAGTTAGACTCTGAAAATTTTGATTTTGTCTGTCTAGACTCTGTCTGGGTAGACTCTGAATTGTTTAGAGTTGAATTTTCTGGCTCCCCCTCAGAGTGTGCATGATTCTGTATTGTATCAGGAGTCAATTGAGTCTCTTCATCCTCACCATCTTCATATATTTCAGAATTTTTCAGATTTTCAAATTCCAATATTATAGACTCTGATTCATCCTGCAATCCTGTAATTTTTATCATCAAATGAAACATGAATAGATTCCATAACAATTCTGGTTCTGAGATTAAATACTTTAAATGCCTTTGTGTTTGATGCATATCCAAGAAAAATAGATTCATCAGCCTTGGTTTCAAATTTGCTCAGATTTTCTGGATGTACTTTTAGTATAAAACACTTGCACCCAAATATGTGAAAATGCTTCACACTTGGCTTCTTGTTCTTTACCATCTCATATGGAGTTACTCCATAAACATTAAACAATGTACAATTTTGAGTGAAACATGTTGTACTTACTGCCTCATCCCAAAAATATACTGGTAATTTAGACTCTGTCAACATTGTTCTGGCAGCTTCAATGAGTGTTCTATTCTTTCTCTCCATAACTCCATTTTGTTGGGGTGTTCCCGGTGCAGAAAATTGTTGAGCAATTCCCTTTGATGCACAGTATTCCTCCATGGTTGCATTCTTGAATTCAGTATCATTGTCACTCCTTAGAACTCTAATTGTTTTCTTTGATTTTGTTTCCAGAAAAGTGATATTGTCTACTATGTATTGTGAAGCTTCATTCTTTGAATGTAGAAAGAAAACCCATGTAAATCTTGTAAAATCATCTACAATGACAAGAGCATATTTCTTTTTGTTAATAGACATTACATTTACTGGACCAAATAAATCAAGATGTAATAAATAAAAGGGTTCAGAAATTGTGTTTATTGTCTTGCTCTTGAAAGATGTTTCCTTTTGCTTTCCAAGTTGACATGTTTCGCAAAGTCCACCTTGTACAAAATCAACCTGTGGTAATCCTCTCACAAGATTCTGTTTAGCAAGTTTGTTGAGGGTTTTGAAGTTGATGTGAGACAATTTCTTGTGCCATTTCCAACTGTTAGGAATATATTCATTTGATGATGTACAAAATGCTAGAACAGGGTCTAGCTTAGTTTATTTGTAATAAGTCTTTCTAGTCTCTGAAATGTATAATCAGAGTCTAGATAGTCAACATTCATGTTACTTGTACTTGGAAGAATTTCTGTAGAAAGTGAAACCAGAGTCTGCATAAAGATCAGAGTCTGGAAGGTGATCAGAATCTATAGACTATCAGAGTCTATGATCTATCAGAGTCTACATATGATCAGAGTCTGAAGATCATCAGAGTCTGAAGGTTTCAGAGTCTATACAGTTAAAGTTAAATTTGGAAGAAGATCACAGGAATGGAAAGTCTTCGAAGATCAAGATAAATATATTGCAGATATGCAATGGGAAAGAAAGAGAATTCTAGAAGGAAACTGTCAATTAATAATTAGGAATTCTATTCCTATTGTAATTTATCTTTCTATTATTAGTTGATAGGCAGCTCTCTATATAAACACTATGTAACCTAATTGTAAAAGTGTGGAAGTCGAAGCATAATTTGTCTGAGTGATATTTTTGTGAGAGATAGAGAGAGTTGCTGTGATAAATACAGAGAAGCTGGTAGGGTTTGTGTACACCCTATGAGAGTTTTGTATTTACAAATCAATAATACAAACAGTACTTATTCATATCTTTGTGTTTGAGTTTTGTTTTTAATTTGATTTTAAATCAGGCAGAAAAGACACACAAGTATTCAACCCCCCTTCTACTTGTGCAACTGGGAAAACAATTGGTATCAGAACCTAACGTTTAAAATCAATCAAAGATGTCTGGAAACAAAGATGGAAATTCTAAGATTCTTATGCTTAAGAGAAACGAGTTCACCCACTGGAAGGTTAAGATGCTGCACCATCTGGAAGCAACAGACCTTGACTATCTTGAAAGAATTCATGAAGGACCCTATGTGCCCTTAAAGCTTGTGCCTCAAATCAATGAAGGAGGCAAAGTAACTGAAGAACACTTCATTGAGAAACCAAAGGCTGAATGGACAAAAGAGGACAAGGAGAATGTCCTTAAGGAGGCAAAGGTAAAAAACATACTCTTTAACAGTTTGAATTCTGTTTTTACAAACTGTGTTATATCATGTCAAACTGCTAAGGAGATGTGGACAAAACTTGAAGTGCACTGTCAAGGGACTAGAGATGTCAAGAAGAATACAAGGTCTTTGCTAATTCAAGAGTATGAGTATTTTGAAGCAAAATCTGGAGAATCAATTACTGAGATGTATGATAGGTTTACTAAACTCTTGAATGAGATGGCTATGCTTGGTAAGGTTTATGATTATGAAGATACCAACACCAAGTTTCTTAGAGCACTTCCTGAAGAGTGGGACAATAAGACTACAGCTATAAGGGAAGCTAGAGATTTGGATGAACTAACTCTAGAAGAATTGTATGGCAAGCATAAGACATATGATTTAGAGATGCAACAGAGGAAGAATAAGAAGTATGTGAAGACAAAATCTGTAGCACTCTTAATGGAGTCTGAAAAAAAACAACATGAACAATCCACTAAAACAAGAATCAAGGATTCAAGAAAGAAGGGTAAAACTGTTGTGGAGTCAGAGTCTACTGACACAGACTCTGGTTCTGATGAAGAGATTGATCTAAGTCAAATGATGGCTATGTTTGCCAAAACTTTCAAAAGAATGAAATTTAACAAAAGAACTGGCAAATTTAGCAAAAGGTCATCATTCAAGAAGGAAGATGAGAAGAATGAAAAGAGCAAGAGTACTATAATCAAACTTGACAAAGCAAAGGTCAAATGTTTCAACTGTGAAATATTGGGGCACTTTGCCAGTGAATGCAGAAAGTCAAGAAGTCAAGGAAAAGGAAAAGCACTTTTATCAACATGAAAGGATTGGGCAGATTCAAGCTCAGAGGATGAAATTGATTATGAAAATCTAGCATTGATGGCATCCTCCTCAAGAAAATCACAATCTCCCAAAGAACCCTCATCTCCTAAAACTCAGGTATCAATCTTTACTCCTGAATCCTTAATTAACTTAGACTAATGGTATAGAAATTGTGCAAAGTGAGGTTAATAAAATAATGACAACATGTAGGTCTCTCACTAGTGAAAGTGAAAGGTTGAGAGAAGAAAATTTAACCTTAACTAAAAGGAATGATCTTTTAAAGTCTGAGTTATTAATGGAACAATACAAAAAGGATTCTGAGAAATATAGTCATAACTACATTGAAATTTTGAAAGCCTATGACTATGTTAAGAAAGAACTAGAAGAAGAGAGACTTAAGTTTAAAGTCTGGACAGACTCTGGTAGAAAAGTTCAAGAAATTCTCAATAATCAAAATGTTTGTCAAACTGCTGGTCTAGGCTATAAAAATAGTCAAGGCAAAAGACCTATTGTTGAGAATGATAACAATGCAGAAGCTAACCAAGCTAATAAGACTAAAGACAAAAGCACATTTGTTCCTGTTAAGTTTGTGACTCCTAAAGAAAAGACTGAAACCACAAACTCATCTGTCAATAGTCCCCTTGTTGTTGACAAAAAGACAGATGAAACTGGAACAAATAACTCTAAGAAAAATATAAACATAGGGTACTTGTCTAAGTCTAAGTTAAAAGAAAGGCTAGAGAACTTATCAGAGTCTACCAAAACTAGGAGAAATATGAATGGTAAAGAAGGCATTAATAAAGCAAATAATTATCAAATGGATCCAAATGCTCCTAGAAAGAAGTTTTTTAGATGTGGCAACCACAACCATTTAGCTATAGATTGTAAAGCAAAAATTGAAAAAGAATCAGAGTTTAGTCTTCCACAGACTCTGAAAAGTCACTACATTCCACAGAAACCTTGTTATCACTGTGGTAGCATATTTCACTCTATTTATATGTGTAGAGACTATCATGAATTGTATTTCAATTTTTATGAGCTAAAATCATCTATTGACAAAAGCTGGTATGTTATTCCTTAGAACAATGTCAATATTTGTAGAAGGGGGGTTGAATACAAATATTAAAACTTTTTCCTTGTTCTAATATTTGTTCTTGATGTTTGAAAGAATAAAGAGAATAAGTTCGAACAAATTAGTGCTAAAAAATAAAACTGAACAAAGAGATTTAAAAATTATTGATGGATTGGTTTTTCCATCAATATATATTTTTGCTCAATGCTCCTAGGTTAGAAGAAACCTAGCTGTGTTTACAAGATTAGAAAACAAATCAACTGTTCTTACACATGTGCTCTCAAGCTTGAACAGTTGATTAAGAAATATGTCTAACTTGTATGTTTTCTAATAATGCTACTACACTTGTTTATATACCACAAGTGTTCTTTTACAATTCCTATTCTAGGATTGTTTCTACCTGCATTCCTTTTACCTTTTTCTATTTTACAAAAAGGTTTGAAAGACAGCTTCTGATTGAGTCTTCACAGTCACTCTAGACTGTCTTCCATAGGTGTGCTTTTATTCTCTGGATCTTCAACAGATATTCTTTCTATGTTGTCACACTCAATTGATAATTTGCTGTTAAGCATATCAATTGATCCATTCTTTAATCCATCAACTGATGTACTTCTTCGATTGATCTTTATATCCATCGATTGATAAAAGATGTCTTATCGATTGATAGATGTTATCAATCGATATATCAGTCGATGGGTCTTCTCATCAGTTGATGGTCTTCAATCCTTGGCTTGGCTTCTTCGATTGATCCTTCATCCATCGATGCTTCAATATCAATTGATCATCCTTCACTTGTGCAATTTCCTGTCTTCTCATAATTACAATTTAACAGTTTAATTTACACATCAATTGATGATCTATATCAATCGACTCTAACATCAATTGATGAACAAAATATCAATTGATTTACACCTTATCGATTGAAATAGACTAAGTACACCTATGCTACAATCCAAATTATCAGTTGATTCATATAAACATTTCAACTGATAAATGGTTTCCTGATCAATTGATATTTATAACTTTCATATCAATTGATCAGTTACATCAAAATAAAATTTCTATGATTCTAAGATTAATGTTATCATCAAATCACATGTAGATTCCTAACAATCTCCCCCTATTTGTGTCTGTGTTCTTAACAGGCATAAATCTACTTGATGATAACAAAAACCCTTGAAATTTACATTCAGATAAAATCAAGAAATTTAATTTGCACATTAATTTTGGAAGTACCAGATTGATAGATAACTCCTGCAAGCAGCTTCAATGTCTTCATAATTTAATTTAGTTCCTCTTCCTCCTTTTCTCAGCATTTTCCTTTAGTTGCCTCATGAAAGAACTTCTCAAGATTGCTTCATCCCTGTCAGTTTCTCCAAGTTGCCTCATAAGGTAATGTATTTCTTCATCTGTGATTTTGTCCAGATATTTGCAGATATCAAAGAACTTTGTATTGCCCTCTATATCTGTAAAAATCATAGCATACTTTGGCTCCAACACCACCTTTTTGACCTGTGACTTCCATAGCTTTAGAGGTGAATCAGGTTCAGCTTCTGCCTTGGATCTTCTTAACTTTGAAATTTGTTGTTGTATCTCCTAAGCAATTGTTGTGTTGAGTTTGTACTTTCTGTTGAGTAGAGGAAGAATAGTCTTTAAAACATTGTAGCTTTGCTTCATTATCACCTTCAATGAATAGATTGTTTTCACTCCATTTTCATACTCCAACCTCATTGATTCTTCATGGTTAGAGGTTGCCGGGTGAGTCCTTACTCCAATTAATCCTTTTTCATTGATTACTGGTATTCCCTTCAAATTATATCCTTCAATTGTGACCTCCTCCTTGATTTCTTCTTGTTGACCCTGGAGGTTTTCCTGAACCACTATTTCTTGAGTAGAACTTGACCTTTTCTTGGCCATAGAAACTTTTCTCCTTTTCCTCAAAGGTTGCTCTGCCTGTAGCTCTTCTTCCAAATGCCATTGCATTTCCATCTGTCTAGCAATCTCTTCATTCTCCCTTTCTCTCCTTGAGGCATCTGAGATTCCTGTAGTGATGGCTCCTTGAAGTAGCTTTTGACTTACTGGTTCAGTCTCTTTCTTCTTCTCTTCTTCAATCACTATTGCTTTCCCTTTCTTCTTTTCTTTAAGAGCTTCAATATCCAATTGAAGAAAAGCTTCTGTATTTGAGTTTCTTTCCTTGGCAGCCTTCTGTGCATCTTCATTTATTTTTCTTGTTTGAGCAATGAACTCATCCAAGTCTCCTTTTTCTACTGCCTCTGTTACTAACTCAGTGTTTCTCCTTAGATCTTCAATTCTCTTCTTTTCTCTCTCAATCATTGATTGAGTTTCTTTCTCCCTAGAAATTCTCCTAGCTTCAAGATCATCATCAAACTTCTTGTAATCTTTCTTTTTCTGTTCTAAATTATCTTTTGGAGAATTAGATGACTTAGATTTCTTTGAAGATTGATTGTCCATGTTACTTCTGCTTTTATCTCTTCTGGGTGCAGAACCACCAATGCCACTTGACTTATCCATACCAGAACAACCTATACCACCACTTCCACTGCCTTTGCCATCACCACCATCATCATCCTTCTTCTTTGTATTCTCCCCCTTTTTGTTATCATCAATTGGAGGGGGTGGTGGAAGTCTGTCAAGAAACTTTTGAAGAATGGAAGCATGAAGATTTTGACCTCTGATAATATCATCCGTCTTCTTTTCTAGAGAACCTACTCTTGTCTCCAAAGATGTAAAATTTTTGGATTCTTTGAAAAGCTTGTCTTTGATGCAATTCATGGTGTTGAATGGTAGCTTCTCATCCAATCTCCTTTCCATTGCTCCTTGTTAGATGAGATAGAGTCCTTAATCCTCTCCAGTTCCCTCCTTACTCCTGTTACTGTCATCTTTTGAATTTTCATTGATTCTCTCATATAGTGAGCAATTCTCCTTTGAGTAGGATCTACAATTTCTCCTTCCACCATTGTTCTTCTATATTGAGAGAGAATTTCAGTCTCAGCAGCTTCTAAGGAACCATCAATAGTGCTCATCCATGGCTCTTCATCAGAATCACTCTTCAACTCTTCAGGTGCCATATAACAAGTGTCTGTTGTATTGGCAATGCTTTCCTTCAGATTCCTGGTCCTTTGATCTGTATGATCAATGCCCAAGAGTTGTTCTGCATTCCTGTTACTTGAAGTAGCCAACCCTTGATATTGTGGATCAGGATGAATGAAATTCTTTGGATCCAATTCACCAGCATCTATTTCCTCTTCAAAGTCTTTAGCAATTCCACTCTCACTAGCTTCAGCATTATTTGCTCCCCCTATCTCCTTTACTCTTTCTTCTGCCATCAGTTCAATTTCCAATTCCTGTGCAAAAAGTAGAATGTTTTTATCACTTTCACTCATCTCTCTATTTTGCATCAGGATCTCATCCTGGAATCTCACCTCTCCCTCACTCATTTCTTTTGCACCTACTAAGGTAGGGCCCTCAAGTGTTTCACTCTCATTCCTGGAAGAAATAGGAATGTTTTTACTCACTTCCTCTCCTTTTGCCAGGTTACAATCCTGCCTCTCACTCAACTCACTCAATCCTAAGAGTGTTTGTGCAACATCAATTGATTGAGCATCAATTGATGTATTGACATTATCAGTTGAAGTGGTGTTTGGGATATCCATCAATTGATGCATACCCATCGATTGATCTTGAGTATCGATCGATGGCTTATCAGTCGATGGTTGAATATCAATTGATGAAGGAACATCAATTGATGGAGAAGAAACAGTTGAGATAATTTGTGAAGTTATGTTTGAGATGATATTGGAAATAGAATCCTGAAAATTCTGAGAAGAAGATTCAGGAGAGAGTGTTGGCTTCTCCTTGAAAAATAAAGAAGGAGAATCTTGAAATGTTCGATAATCTATCAAAACATTTTCTGAAGAAGTTTGAGATGGGGAAAGAAGAATAGAAGAGATAGGAATTGAAAGAGAATGGGACTGCATCTCATCATTTATATGAGATGCATCAAGCAGACTTTGTGAAGGCTCCTCCACAGTTTCCTGTGGTTTTGCAGTGTGTGATTCCCCAAGTGCAAAGGTGACTTTCTTTTCTCTTCTTTTGTATGGTGTTAGTGTTTTGGCTTTTGTGTCCCCAATTTGATTCTGTGCCCCTGGTTGTGGGCTATTTTCAATATTGTCATCCTTTTGAGAGAATGACAATAGGGATGTGGTATTTTCCATGTTAACATCCACAGTCTTTTGGGAGACTATGGAGTGGCTAGGTTGAGGTTGCACACCCTCACTCTCCTTATCCTTCTGGGTTCTTTGATGTTCCCCAGTTCCCTCACCACCTACATCCTCATCTAATCTATCTACCACACTAGTTGATTTTCTTTTCTAGGTTTTTACAACAGCAGGTTTTTGAGAACCTGTTGAGGTTGGTTTCTTAGATTTGGATTTAGAGATTGGTTGTGTGGCCTGGGTAGGAGGGTTGGGGTCATTACTACCACCCTCCATAGTCACAGAAGGCAAAGAAGAATTAGGTTTAGAAGAGTTTAAAGTAGAGATAAATACTTGAACAAAAGGGGGATAGATCAATTCCACATTGCTGTGAAGATTGATCCTAACCAAGTCTTTATTTGTTTTGAGTCCAGCAATCCAAAATTTCTGTATTCCTGTCAATCTCAATATCCTTGACAAAGTGGTTAATAATAATCATAATAAATCTTACATAATAAATATGATTAGATCTATTTATTTTATTCCCCAATTTGGCAGATATTTCATTGAGTAACAAGCTTCCTAAATTATGATATCTATCATATAAAATGCTATACCCTACTTGTTGCATACTTGTTGTTATTGCATCAAAATTACTAACCTTACCAGAAAAACACTTTATTAAAGCATCAAAGAAATATGACCATTCTTTTCTTAGATTCTTTCTAACAATACTACCTAGACTAGCATCAGGAGCAGTATAATTGATTTCCCTAAGCATGTTTCTAATATCTGTGTCAGTGGGTGCATTTTCGGTATTATTTGCAGGAATATTTAAACACTCACCCAAGACCACAATGGTTAGAATATACCTTTGTCCTTTGCATTCAAAGGAGATTGTAGAAAAATCATCTGCTACTTCTGCTGTTGTCCAGAATTCTTCAACTAGATTGCACACTATTTTTGGTGCTTCTGAGAGGGCCTTTGCAATTTTTGAACTCCTTAGAAATTCCATTAGGGGATGAAATTCTGTTGGGGCTTCCTCCACCATAGTGCAAGCAACGAAGTTGTTGAGCTCATAGTAGAATCCAGATTGTGAGACTTTCTTTGAAGATGCCATTATCGAGTTTGAAGATTTATAATAAAATTAACTGGCAAACTTGTTAGTAATTATAACAGAAACAATAATTAGACAGTAGCAGTTTAGGGTTCTTAGCAAGAGATAGATACAGAGTAAGTTCAAAGATTGATAAAGAGAAAGAGATAGAGAAGTCGTTAGTAAAAATTGCAAGTAAGAATTAAAAGATGTTTTAATATCACTATTTATATTTACTGATTTCTCAATCAATTACTTACTCAAAATAGAACAAAATTGACCGTTGGAAGAGTATTTAAGAGTAAAAGTTACCAATTTTGGCAATCGACTGATATACATACAGGAGTGTATGTATTAATCAATTGATAAAATAAGTAATCAACGGTTAGAGTTTGTACAGATCGATTGATGACTTGGACTATTAAAATTCCAGGTCATCGATTGATAAATTGCTTATCCATTGACAGGTACAATTATCCATCGATAGACAAATATATCATTGATTGATATATCTATCTGTCGATAGTTACCCCTATCCATCGATAAACAAATATATCATCAATTGATATATTTATCTGTCGACAGCTCCAATAATATCCATTGATATGTCAAATGTTTATCAGTTGATTATTGAAGAATCAATAATTTAACATAGTCAATGGCTACAAGTAATATAAATACATAACTTGTCAGATATTTAAAGGATTAAATATAATTAAGCATACCTAAATCACAGACCAATCTATTGAAGGTAAATTCATCTAATAGTTTGGTAAAAATGTCTGCAAGTTGTCTTTCACTAGGGACAAAATGTAATTCAACTGTACCATTCATTACATGTTCCCTAATGAAGTGATACCTTATGTCAATGTGCTTGGTTCTGGAATGTTGCACAGGATTTTCTGTTATAGCAATGGCACTTGCATTATCACAGAAAATAGGAATTTTGTTCAAGTTGAACCCATAGTCAAGTAGTTGATTCCTCATCCATAATATTTGTGCACAGCAACTTCCAGCTGCAATGTATTCAGCTTCTGCAGTAGATGTAGACACTGAATTCTGCTTCTTGCCAAACCATGAAACAAGCTTATTTCCTAGAAATTGACAGGAGCCTGTTGTGCTTTTTCTGTCAATTCTGCAACCTGCATAATCTGCATCTGAATAACCAATTAGATCAAATTCAGAATCTCTAGGATACCAAATTCCAAGATTTGGAGTTCCTTTGAGATATCTGAATATTCTTTTTATTGCAATCAAATGAGATTCTCTAGGATCAGCTTGAAACCTAGCACAAAGACATGTAGCAAACATTATGTCTGGCCTACTTACAGTTAAATAAAGTAATGAGCCAACCATATCTCTATAACTTGAAATGTCCACTTTTGCTTCCTTAGTGTTTAATTCAAGTTTAGTTGCAGTGGCCATGGGAGTTTTAGCAGAAGAACATTCACTTAAATCAAATCTCTTTAATAAATCAGAAATATATTTGGTTTGATTTATGAAAATACCATCTTTAACTTGTTTGATTTGCAAGCCAAGAAAGTAGGTTAGTTCTCCCATCATGCTCATTTCATATTTACTCTGCATCAACTTAGCAAACTTTTTACAAAGTTTTTCATTAGTTGAGCCAAAAATAATGTCATCTACATAGATTTGAACAAGAATCATAGAGCCATTTACATTTCTATGAAAGAGAGTTTTATCAACAGTATCTCTTGTGAAGTGATTCTCAATCAAAAATTTAGACAATGTGTCATACCAGGCTCTAGGTGCTTGCTTCAATCCATAAAGTGCCTTGAGAAGATAGTATACAAATCCAGGATGAACAGGATCAATAAAGCCAGGAGGTTGTTCTACATATACTTCTTCTTCTAGTTCTCCATTGAGAAAAGCACTTTTCACATCCATCTGATACACCTTGAAATTAGCATGAACAGCATATGCTAGAAAGATTCTGATTGCTTCCAATCTTGCAACTGGTGCAAAAGTTTCATCAAAATCTATGCCTTCTTCTTGTGAATAGCCCTTTGCCACTAATCTTGCTTTATTTCTTGTCATTGTACCAGATTCATCCATTTTGTTTTTGAACACCCATTTTGTACCAATGATAGACTTGTTCTTTGGTTTGGGCACCAGCTTCCATACCTTGTTTCTTTCAAATTGATTCAACTCTTCTTGCATAGCAATTATCCAATCAGGATCATTCAAGGCTTCTTCAATCCTTTTTGGTTCTTCTTGAGACAGGAAGCTACTATACAAGCATTCATTTTGAGTTGCACTTCTAGTTTTGACACCATCATTTGCATCTCCAATTATTAATTCAAAGGGATGGCTTTTTGTCCATTTCCTTTGTGATGGTAAATTTGTCCTTGAAGATGATGCTTCATGATCATTGGAAGTGTTATGATCATTGTGATGTGATTGACTATTTGAGAACCCTCCCCCTGAGATGGACACTCTACTTGAAGATTGTTGAGCAGAGTTGATATCCATCGAATGATTATCAATTGATGTATTATCAGTTGATTGATGATTGTCAACTGATAAGTTCTCTGTTGATGCATTGACATCAATTGATGGGAGGATTCTAGGTACTTGTGCTCTTGTGTTTTCCATATCATCATCACTATCTTCAATATTACTTGTGGATTCATTTTCAAACTGCAATAGATCATGAAATCCTTCATCAAACAACCCTTGAATTTTCTTGTCATCAAAGACTACATGCATAGATTCCATAACAATGTGTAATCTAAGATTGTAGACTCTGTATGCTTTGGTTGTTATTCCATATCCAACAAATATAGCTTCATCAGCTTTGGCTTCAAATTTTCCTAGATTTTCACCTTGATTTCTCAGTACAAAGCATTTGCAGCCAAAGACATGAAGAAAGTTAACTGTTGGCTTCTTGTCTTTCTTTATCAATTGATATGGAGTTTTGCCTTGAAGTTTATTGATCATGGAAATATTTTGAATGTAACAAGCAGTATTAATTGCTTCTGCCCAGAAGTATGTAGGAAGTTTTGCTTCTTCTAACATAGTTCTAGCAGCTTCAATCAAGGTCCTATTTTTCCTTTCAACTACTCCATTTTGCTGTGGAGTTCTTGGAGCAGAGAAATGATGAGTGATACCTTTTTCTTCACAGAATTCTCTCATGGTTGAATTCTTGAATTCAGTACCATTGTCACTTCTAAATTTCTTGACCTTCCATTCAGTGCCATTGTCAACATTCTTCACATGATTGATAATTAATTTGCTTGCTTCATCCTTAGAGTGTAAGAAATATACCCATGAAAATCTTGTGAAGTCATCCACAATTACTAAGGCATATTTCTTTTTGGCAATTGACATGATGTTGACTGGACCAAATAAATCCATGTACAATAATTCCAGAGGCTTATCAATTGATGATTCAGACTTTGACTTGAATGATGCTTTTCTTTGTTTTCCCTTTTGGCATGCATCACATAGTCCATCCTTGGTAAATTCCATCTGTGGAATGCCTCTAACCAGATTCTTTCTAACCAATAAATTCATGGCTTTGAAATTCAAATGGGCTAGTTTCTTGTGCCAAGTCCAACTTTCTTCTGTATTGGCTTTGCTAAGTAGACATGTCATTGAATTTGCCTTTACAGAGTGAAAATCAGCCACATAGACATTCCCTTTTCTTTCTCCAGTTAAAAGAATTTCACCAGATTCTTTGTTGGCTATGATGCATGATTCAGTTGTAAACCACACACCATTACCATTATCACACAGTTGACTAATACTGAGCAAATTGTGCTTCAATCCATCAACTAGTGCTACAGTTTCAATGATAACATTTTCTTTTGCAATTGAGCCATATCCCAGAGTAAAACCTTTGCTGTTATCTCCAAAAGTAACTCCTGGGCCAGCCTTTTCCACAAATTTTGTGAGCAGGGACAAATCTCCAGTCATGTGCCTTGAACATCCACTATCCAAATACCAGAGATTTTTCTTCTTATTTCCCTGCACACATATAAAATAATCAAGTTGCTTTTGGTACCCAAGTTGCCTTGGGTCCTCTTTTATTAGTTACAGCCTGAGTCCCTGTTGTCAACTTAGGTTCCTTTTGTTTTGGTGGGTTTAAATCCACTTTAACTTTGGGAGTTGACTTTTGGGGCTTTGACACCTTGGAACTCATGGCAGAATTTCCATGAATTTCATCATTTACATTAAGCATGTTCCATGGCATACCAGGCATGTTCATATTAGGATATGCAAAGAAGGGATTATACATGTATGGAACTTGTGCATAAGGCATATGAACATTAGGTGCAACCAAATTAGAAGACATGGCATTCATGAGCATAGGATTGGTAAACATGGCATTTGCAGTCATGGCATGTATATTTAAATCATTTGCAGATATAGAATTCTTTTCACTTTTGCATTGCATGGACAAATGATTTACACTACCACATTTAGCACAGACTTTTCTAGGTGCATACATATCAGGAGTGTAGTTACTGTGCTTATTTATGCCTACTTTACCATTCCTATTCTTTTTCTTTTTCTCAGGCTTAGGTTGAGTACTTTCCACAGGTGCTATCTTTTCTAATTTTTCTTTTAGTTGTTTCTTGGATAAGCTACCTATGTTGATTTTCTCCGCCTCAGCCTCAACTTGATTTTTGGTTTCCTTAACAAACTTAATAGGAGTGCTAAATTTGTTCTTTTTATTAGCCATTGATGATTTACTTGTCGATGGATGCTTATCGATTGATTCAGCATCAATCGATTGATAATCCTTATCAGTTGATGAAGGATTAGCAGTCGATTGATCTTTATCCATTGAAGTATCAGCCAATGACTTGCCTATTGATTTGGGGAGTTCTCCTAGAGTATCTACACCCTCAACATCAATAATTTTTTTGGCAGTTTTAGCAGACCTATTCCATTTGCTAATGGTTTCAATTTCTTCAGCTAATTGTTCTTTCAACAATTCTTCTCTTTTCAAACTGTTTACTAGTTCATTCCTAGCATCCTTTCTTTCCTGCTTAAATCTTTCTAAACAAACAAGTTCATTTTCAAGAAAAATATTTCTCTCAGTTAAGGCATCAATGGTGTTCTTTAACTTGAGATTTTCTTTGTTTAGAGATTTTAGAGTGACATGCAAATTGTACAGTTCATTAGACATTTCATTAATAGTACTATTGCATTCCTCAGATGTAAGCTCGGAAAAGTTGGTAGCTAGTACCTGATTAGATACTGAACTAGCTTCTTCATCTTCATGATTGGCCATTAATGCAAGATTGACATATTCTTCAGAATCACTATCCTCAGCAGCCCAGTCCTTCTCCTCAGTTACAAAAGCCTTTTCTTTTTGTTTTAAAAGGTCAAAGTATTTCTTCTTATAATCAATACCCTCATATGACTTTGCCTTTTCTTGTTTTGGCTTCCTGCACTCACTTGAGAAATGACCAGCCAATCCACAGTTAAAGCATTTGAATTTAGATCTATCAACCAGATTTTTATTTTGATTGTTGTTTCTAAACTAGGATCCAGGCCTTTGAGTATATGGATTCTTCTTGAATTTTAGCTTTGAAAATTTCCTTGTCAGAAATGCAAGGTGCTCATCAATCTCATCCAAATCATCCTGAGAGCATGTTTCATCTTCTTCACACTTGCTCTTTCCTTTTCTCTTGAATGATTCTTCAACAGCATCACCAGCCATCATGACTGACTCTTCTTCATAGCCATTTTCCTTCTTCTCTTCATTTCCCTTGACTACCAAAGCCACAGTTTTCTCTTTTCTTTGATTCTTCTCAATCTCTTCATCTTGTTGGATTTCCAACTCATATGTCTTGAGAATACCATAAAGATTCTCCAGTGTAAAATCCTTGAAGTCCTGAGATTGTCTAATGGAAACAGTCATTGGTTTCCATTCTTTTGGAAGAGATCTAAGAAATTTTAGATTTGTATCCTCAGTTGCATAAACCCTACCATATAGCTTCAGTCCATTTAACAACTTCTGAAATCTGCTATAGGTGTCATTGATAGATTCTCCACTCTTGAAATGAAATTATTCATATTTTTGAATCAAGAGTTGCATCTTGTTTTTCCTTACTTGTTCAGTTCCTTCACACAGAGTTTGAAGTGTATCTCATACTTCTTTTGATGAAGTACAGTTTATAACATTGTCAAACATATCTTTATCTAGACCATTAAACAGAATGTTCATGGCCTTCTTGTCTTTGAGTACTTCTTTTTCATCCTCTTCTGTGAACTCAGAAATAAGTTTTGGAACATGTCTGTCAAGTACAGGAGTTCCATCAGGGTTTACACCTGTGACTAGCTTCATGGGAACATGAGGACCTTTTTCTATGCAGTTAACATAAGAAGGGTCGAGAGAAAGAAGATGCAGATGCATTTTGACCTTCCATGGAAAATATTCATCTTTCTCTAAAACTGGAATTTTCACACCTGAATCTTTTTGACCCATATTGACTGTTCTTGATCTTTAAACTTTCTGTATGTTGAAAGCCTGCTCTGATACCAATTGTTATTTCTTAGAACAATGTCAATATTTGTAGAAGGGGGGGTTGAATACAAATATTAAAACTTTTTCCTTGTTCTAATATTTGTTCTTGATGTTTGAAAGAATAAGAGAATAAGTTCGAACAAATTAGTGCTAAAAAATAAAACTGAACAAAGAGATTTAAAAATTATTGATGGATTGGTTTTTCCATCAATATATATTTTTGCTCAATGCTCCTAGGTTAGAAGAAACCTAGCTGCGTTTACAAAATTAGAAAACAAATCAACTGTTTTTACACATGTGCTCTCAAGCTTGAACAGTTGATTAAGAAATATGTCTAACTTGTATGTTTTCTAATAATGCTACTACACTTGTTTATATACCACAAGTGTTCTTTTACAATTCCTATTCTAGGATTGTTTCTACCTGCATTCCTTTTACCTTTTTCTATTTTACAAAAAGGTTTGAAAGACAGCTTCTGATTGAGTCTTCACAGTCACTCTAGACTGTCTTCCATATGTGTGCTTTTGTTCTCTGGATCTTCAACAGATATTCTTTCTGTGTTGTCACACTCAATTGATAATTTGCTGTTAAGCATATCAATTGATCCATTCTTTAATCCATTAACTGATGTACTTCTTCGATTGATCTTTATATCCATCGATTGATAAAAGATGTCTTATCGATTGATAGATGTTATCAATCGATATATCAGTCGATGGGTCTTCTCATCAGTTGATGGTCTTCAATCCTTGGCTTGGCTTCTTCGATTGATCCTTCATCCATCGATGCTTCAATATCAATTGATCATCCTTCACTTGTACAATTTCCTGTCTTCTCATAATTACAATTTAACAGTTTAATTTAGACATCAATTGATGATCTATATCAATCGACTCTAACATCAATTGATGAACAAAATATCAATTGATTTACACCTTATCGATTGAAATAGACTAAGTACACCTATGCTACAATCCAAATTATCAGTTGATTCATATAAACATTTCAACTGATAAATGGTTTCCTGATCAATTGATATTTATAACTTTCATATCAATTGATCAGTTACATCAAAATAAAATTTCTATGATTCTAAGATTAATGTTATCATCAAATCACATGTAGATTCCTAACATGGTATGACACTGTTAAGACTCCACCAGAGTCAAAAGCAAAGGAGACAGGTAAATCAAAGGTGAAAATTGCTAAACCTGTTTCACCTAAAGTTAGAGGAAAAGGATCCAAAACTGTTTGGATCCCCAAAACAACTAACTAGTTGCTTTATGTATGCAGGGAACAAGGGTAAAGAATGTAACCCTAATCATGGACAATGGATGCTCAGGACACATAACTAGAAAGAAATCCATGCTTACAGACTTTGTGGAAATGGTTGGCCCAGAAGTATCCTTTGGAGATGGCAACAAAGTACAAACACTGGGATATGGCAAGATTGTACTTGGGAATGTCATCATTGAAAAAGTAGCTCTAGTTGATGGCTTAAGACACAATTTGATAAGCATAAGTCAACTAGGAGATAAAGGTTACCATACTGGCTTTCACAACAAAGAGTGTCTTGTGACTCACAAAGAAATAGGTATTCTGGTTTTTAAAGGACACAGACATGGTAACATTTATGAAGCCAGCTTGGAGGATTGCATACACAATGAACTCACATGTCTATATAGCAAGGCCTCAATTGAAGAAAGCTGGAAATGGCACAAGAAACTGTCACATATCAACTTTAAAACATTAAACAAGTTGGTTAAACAGAATCTTGTAAGAGGATTACCACAGGTTGATTTTGTGCAAGATGGACTCTGTGAAGCATGTCAACTTGGAAAGCAAAAGAAATCATCCTTCAAGAGCAAGACAATAAACACCATTTCTGAACCCTTTTATTTATTGCACCTTGATTTATTTGGTCCAGTAAATGTTATGTCTATTAATAAAAAGAAATATGCTCTTGTTATTGTAGATGATTTTATAAGATTCACATGGGTTTTCTTTCTACATTCAAAGGATGAAGCTCCACAACACATAAAAGACCATATCACTTTTCTGGAAAGAAATTCAAAGAAAACAGTTAGAGTTCTAAGGAGTGACAATGGTACTGATTTCAAGAATTCAAACATGGAAGACTACTGTGCATTAAAAGGAATTTCTCAACAATTTTCTGCACCAAGAACTCCTCAACAAAATGGAGTTGTGGAGAGAAAGAATAGAACCCTCATAGAAGCTGCCAGAACAATGCTGTCAGAGTCTAAGCTACCAGTATATTTTTGGGTAGAGGCAGTCAATACAGCATGTTTCACTCAAAACTGTACTTTAATAAATATGCATGGAAAGACTCTCTATGAAATGATAAAGGACAAGAAGCCAAGTGTGAAACATTTTCACATATTTGGATGCAAGTGTTATGTACTGAAAGTACATCCTGAAAATCTGAGCAAATTTGAAGCCAAAGCAGATGAATCAATTTTTCTTGGATATGCATCAAACACAAAAGCATTCAGAGTGTTTAATCTCAGAACCAAAATTGTTATGGAATCTATTCATGTTGCATTTGATGATAAAAAGTTTACAGAATTGCAAGACTACACTGGAATTTGAAAATCTAAAAAGTTCTGAGATAAATGAAGAAGAAGAGGATGAAGACCCTCAAGTAACTCCTAATCCAACACAGGAACCTGCACATTCTGAGGGGGAGCTAGGAAATACAACTCCAAATGATTCAGAGTCTAACAGGTCAGGGTCTACCCAGATAGAGTCTAGACAGACTGAGTCAAATTCCTCAGAATCTAACTCATCAGGGTCTGGATCAAGCAACTCTGAACCCTTGACAGAGTCAAGCAATTTAGGGGGAGCCTCTTCATTTGAATTTCACTTAAATACAGAAGATGCAAATGACTTAGGGGGAGCTTCTAGTTCAAGAATCAATCTTCCACCAGCTAGAAAATGGACAAGAGGTCACACTCCTGACTTAATAATTGGTGACCCTGAGAATGGTGTACAAACAAGAACAGCCACTCAAAATGAATGTCTTTATAGCTGTTTTCTCTCAAAGAATGAACCCAAGAAAATTGAAGAAGCCTTGCAAGACCCTGATTGGATAAATGCAATGCAAGAGGAATTGAATGAATTTGAGAGAAACAAAGTGTGGAAACTTGTACCAAGGCCTAAAGATAGATCAGTTGTTGGTGCAAAATGAGTGTACAGAAACAAACTTGATGAGAGTGGAACTGTAATAAGAAACAAAGCAAGGCTAGTTGCAAAAGGATACTCACAGGAGGAAGGAATTGATTATGATGAAACTTTTGCACCAGTAGCAAGATTGGAAGCCATAAGAATGTTTCTTGCCTTTGCAGCTCATTCAAAATTCAAGGTGTATCAGATGGATGTAAAAAGTGCCTTCTTGAATGGAAAATTGGAAGAAGAAGTCTATGTGGAGCAACCACCAGGATTTGTTGATCCTAAATATCCTGATCATGTTTACAGATTAGATAAGGCACTTTATGGATTGAAGCAAGCACCTAGAGCATGGTATGAAACTCTTTCAAAATTTCTTCTTGAAAATGGATTCATAAGAGGTACCATTGACAAAACTCTCTTTATTAGAAAGTATAAAGGTGACATTTTGCTTGTCCAAATTTATGTTGATGATATTATATTTGGTTCTACTAATGACAAACTCTGTGAAAGTTTAGTAAACTAATGCAGTCAAATTATGAAATGAGCATGATGGGAGAATTAAACTTCTTTTTGGGGCTTCAAGTCAAACAGAATGATGATGGAATTTTCATCAATCAAACAAAGTATGTAAAAGAACTACTGAAGAAGTTTGATATGTAATATTCTGCAACTGCTAAAACTCCCATGTCAATAGCCACTAAGTTAGACTCTGACCCAAAGGGTAAGAAAGTTGACAACACTAGCTACAGAGGTATGATTGGCTCATTATTATATTTAACTGCTAGTAGACCAGATATAATGTTTGCAACTTGTCTATGTGCTATATTTCAAGCTGACCCCAGAGAATCACATTTAATAGCTGTAAAAAGAATTTTTAGATATCTCAAGGGGGCACAAACTCTTGGACTTTGGTATCCTAGAGAGTCAGATTTTTCATTAATTGGTTATTCAGATTCTGACTATGCAGGATGCAAAGTAGACAGGAAAAGCACAACAGGTCAGTGCCAGTTTCTTGGCAATAGATTAATTTCTTAGTTTAGCAAGAAACAACAGACTGTATCAACCTCAACAGCTGAGGCTGAATACATTGCCGCTGGGAGTTGCTGTGCTCAAATTCTGTGGATAAGAAATCAATTACTTGATTATGGACTAACATTTTCAAATATTCCTATGTATTGTGATAATACTAGTGCTATTAAAATTGCAGAGAATCCAGTCCAACATTCCAGAACAAAGCACATTGATGTTAGGTATCATTTTATTAGAGAACATGTTGAAAATGGTACTGTGACACTTCACTATGTTCCAACTGACAAACAGATTACAGACATTTTGACAAAACCACTTGATGAGTCTACCTTTCTTAGACTGGTAGCTGAAATAGGTATGTTAAACATGTAAGTGATTACAAATTACAAGAAGCAAGGTATGTACTTTAATTATAGCTCCTGATGTGTCAAACTATAATTTGTTAATGCAAAATTCTTGAGGTACTTTATCTTGACAGAGTCTAGTTTTTAGACTCTGACGAGTCTGTAGACTCTGACTAGTCTGTAGACTCTGAGAGTCTGTAGACTCTGAAAATCAATTATTGTCTAGACTCCGAAACGGTTCAAGTTCGCGCCTGCAGACTCTGACTGTGTCTAAATTGTTCAAATGACTTCAAATAGGCGGTAATAGTTATTTTTGACTAGAGATAGACTGTAGACTCGTGTGTATTGTATGCAACTTGAACAAAATAGAATTTTTCATACAATTTACTCACTTGTTTCTTACAATTATTTTCTAAGGCACAAATATTCACAGAGCTCTTTACGAACCCTAGCAAATTTGTTCAAGCGAATTCATCACTTTCATCTCAACGATTTCAATGGCTGTTATCTCAACTGTGATGAGGGGACCCAAAGTTATCGCATTCACCTTTGGAGACTTTGAGTTCATGACCACTAACCATGTGGTAGCCCTTGGCGACAAGAAAGGGGTAGATGCTGACTACTATCCTATGATGGATTTCTTGGCGCAGAGTGAGCTCAGTTATATACTCAAGGCATCACTAGTGATTCATATGGATGCTGTTTCACAATCCTGGAGCTCTGCAAAGGTAGTTGATCCTTCTCAGGATCAACCAGGTAAAATCATGTTCACCTTTGGCTCCACTACTTTTGATGTAACTGTAGATATACTTAATTCTGTGTTTAAACTGCCTATTAAGCCTTCTTTTGATAATACTGTATCTGATGATGACATTAAAAGCATGTTTAAGGCAATAGGTTATTCTGCTAGCTTAGATAACATGAGTAAGATAACTAGGCCATATTTAAGGAAGGAATGGTCCTTTTTCTTTGACCAACTTGCTAAGTGCTTTACTGGTAAGTGTAGTGGTTTTGATGCTATTACTGCTGTTACTTATCAAATTGGTCACAGTCTCCTGTTTGACAAGGTGATCAACATTGGTGATATGTTGCTCACTCAAATAGGAGCTAAATTAAATAATGTGCAAGAGGGGAGGAAGAAAGTCTACTATCATAGATTTCTCATGATTCTCCTCAACCACTTCATTCCTGACATGTCAACCAAGTTGGCAGATGATTGCTGTGTGCAGCATACAAACAGCAAAGGAGGATATTCTCTGACTTCAAGAGAATTGATGACAAAAAGAAGAGTCTACCTGTCATGCACTATCCACAGGTAATGCAGGTACAACTCTAAACCTACAAACCTTATATCTACAATGCTTCATTTTTTGGTGGTGAAATGGTGCAGGAGCAAGTAATGGAGAGTCCCCCTGCACCTACCCAAGTCACCCAATCACCTTCAAAGAAACAATCTTCAAAACTAAAATCCAAAAAAAAACTAACCTCTGGTGTCTCTCAACAGGCACCATTTGTAAAGAGGAGGAAATTGATTCAATCTAGGCTTATAGATGAGCATAGTGATGAGGAGCTCAACCCTCTAGAGAAACAAGTTGTTGAAGGTCTTTCTTTGCTAAAAGAAGGTCATGAAACACTTGATTGTAACCCTCAAGCCAAGTCTGTAGACACTCCAAAGGCTACAGACTCTGAAAAACTTAGGAATGCACCTCAGGATTCTCAAATTGAATCTCCTGAGAAATCTTTTGCTCAGAAGTACAGAAGGTTGAGGAAGGCTTATTCTGCACACACACACACAAGCCTATTATTATTACTAACCCTGTTTTGCAGGAAACAGATGCTCCCAAGGCTCCTGCAGAGCAAGACTCTGAAAGCAAGAAATTACCTGAACCAGAGTATAATGTTGAGTCAGAGTCTAGACTGCCTTTAGACTCTGATCATGAGACATTTTGAGAAGGAATGCCATTGGATACAGCCTCAAGTCTGATTCATGAGATCATTACTCCAAGTGATGAGGCACTGCTATTCTTATATCCTTTGGTGGAGTCAATTGAAGATCTAGAGCAACATCAGATTAAATCTTAAGTCTTGGATTTTCTTTCAACCTATGAAGCCCTAAGGAAGAGAATGGAACAGGAGCTACAAATGTCTGCACAGGATGTGGTCAAATCTCTATACAGCTACCTATTCAACTCTTCATTCCAAGAAAAAGCAGCTGGGCTCATAGAAGGCAGGACAACTGAAGTTCTCAAAGCACTAGGTGTGCCAGACTCTGAAAAGCAAATCACAAAGAAGCCTAAAAAGCTTAAGATCTACAAAAGTAGAGAATCAGAGTCTGTTGTTAAGTTGGAAACTGAGATTGAGCAACCAGTTTTTGACTATGAAACAATTTGGGATCAAGGGATTACCTACAGGACAGCTATTGATTGGATTTTTACTATTCAGCCTCTTTCAAGGAAGGTGGTTGATTTTCTTGTCCAAAATGTAGGAAAGGTGGCCAACAAATACATCTATCCGACCTATGAAAGTAGATTGAATCAACTCAAGGGCTCACATTATCACAAGATTGCAAGGGAACTGCAGGATTCCTTTCACTTGACTTTTGCCCAGGCCATCAATGCACTCCATGCCAGGATCTTTCTCAATGGACACTTGGATGCATTAACTTTGGTAGAACCACATGAGGTAGCGGGTGATGCAAGGCAGTTGGAGGTCGGGACTAGTGCACCAGTGGTGACTAGTGATAAAGATGCTTAGTCTGCCTCACCCACACAAGAACCACCTAGTCAGAGGTTGGGTGATAGTGGGGTATAGGAGTATGCTGTTGGGCCCTCCTTGGCAACTCACCAAAGAGCTGATGAGAACCCCAGTGATATAGGAGGACAAACTCTGATGGATGCTCATGAAGAAATTTTCCAATCTATTCTATCAGAGTCTATCCACCTTGAGGGGGAGTCTCATGCACAAACAGTCAAAGATGGTGACACTCAGACTCTGGCTTCTAATGAAGTCATACTGAAGCAATCAGAGTCTAGAGTAGACCCTGAGACTAGAATATTGGAGCCAACAGACTCTGAAAAGAAAGAAGATGACTGTAAGGGTTCAGAATCTATTGCTGCTCACCCCTTGGTGGAAACCCCTAGCCTTCAGACATATGAAGGGGTTCCCCTCCATCAAGGTGGTTCAGGTATTGAAGCACAATTATTATCTCTCAACCCCTCTTCTATAAGATTATTGAGTGCACCCTCCAAAATGAGTGAAAAAAATATCTGAGAGGCTGGCACTGGTCCAGGCAAAAGGAGAGGTAGAAAAGGCTGTAGAGAGCCTGAGTGAGATTGAGAAAGTGGGTGCCCAACCCCACTGTGAGACTGAGAGATTAGGGTATCCTGAACCTAGCTTTACTTATTGGGATCAAGATTTTTCAAAGAGTTGGTACAATGAGTTGGAGCAGGGGATGGATGACAAGTCACTTTGTTTGATTGTGCAGATTTGTAAACAAGAGGAAGCTCTTGCTGCTCAGAAGTCATTTACACAGAGACCACAACTTCATCTGGTGGATTCTCTAGCAAGAAGAGCAGATAGAGTCATGGAGGCTTTGGTGGATAACCCTGTCATTTTACCTGAGGCTGCAAAATTGAAGTCCGAAGAACCACTCTTGATCATGCCTATAAGGGCTAGACTTCCAGAGTCTACAGTCTCTGATCACTCTCCGGAGGAGTCAGGGTCTATAGTCCCATTTGCAGTTTCAGAGTCTACACCACCACCAGAGTCTACACCTCAAATCACAAAGCTTGAGCCTGTTGCTGAGGACCTCACTTCTGAAGATGATGCTCCAATTAACCCTTATTTTGTCTATTTTGATAAGGTGTTTCCTCAGTCTTGGGAGTCTGCACAGTAAATAGGCATAACTGATAAAGATTCTTTTACTTGTATTATGGCCATTCATCAATCTCAGAGACTTCCAGCTTTTCAGAAAAAGTCCTTTTTACAGGAACATGGTCACTAGATAGCGAAGTTAAGACTGAGACAGAGACTGTTGCTGCTCAACTAGCTGGTGTGGTCAAAGATATTTCTCATATTCAAACCAAACTCACTGGTGTTGATAATGCTACTTCTCTACTCAGTACCAGATTTGACAGAATTCACTCCCTTCAATTATCCAAAGAACTTGCTTTCAAGGATGTTATTGCTTCTATCACTACCACTCAAGCCAATCTCCAAACTACAGTCTCTGATTTGACCTCCAAGGTTGATTCGGTCATTGCAGCACAGGCCAATATCTCCACCATTCTTGAACAGATTCTTTTGGCTGTCACCAGTAATGATGATGTCGCAAATGGGGAGAAGAAAGGTGAATCCTCCAGGAGAAATAAGGATGATGGTTGCAAAGATAAATCAAAGGGAGTTAAAAGGAGGAGCGATGGTGATGATGATGAAACTTGTGATAGTTCTCATGGTTATAGGGGTCTTGATGATGTGCAACAAAAGCACTCTGGAGTAGCAAAAACTCAAACACATCAGTCAGGGACTAGACATGGGAAATCAGAGTCTAAGTCAGACTCTGATAAGCAAAGAAAGAAGTCAGACTCTGATCAAACTCAAGAACCTTTATACTAGAAGTGCAGTCAGTCAAATCTGCAACTTAGAGCTAAAAAGAAGACAGGTCTTGGAGGTTTTGAAGAATCTGATATTGACAGAACATCCACTCTAACCAGGGATCCTCAATCCTTGACAGATAGACAGTTTGAGAAGATCAAACAGAAGCGTCTAAACAAAGTGGTGTCTGCTCAAATTATTTATAATGTTTTTGAAGGAAAGATACAAGGACAGGGAGGCACAGAAAAAGTGAAGAATGAGATACTGGTATATTTCTTAGAAGGTGGAAGTGTAAGATGGATTAGTCAATCAAATTTTATTTTTTTTCAAACAGGCTGAGGAATTACAGTACATTAGATTTCTCTTACAGATTGCATATGAAGTAAATAAGAGTAAAGAGGCTATCACTCACAAATGGTTCAAAGAGATTGACAGAAAGCTGACTTTGCACAGACAGGCAAATCGACAAATGGACAAATTTTCTTTAAAATATGTTGATACTGAGGGAAATGATCGAGTCATGCCATTGGAAGAAAAACAGATTAAATTTCAAGAAGGTGTGGGTCATTACTTTGGGTTTCAGCCTATGAGTGAGAAAGTTAGTGTTCTAATGTTGAAGGACTTAAAAGATCAAGAAAGCAGTGCAAATTATCTGAGAGCAGCTTACTGTCAAATCAAATGCTCAAGTAAAGAAATGAAGAAGTTGAAGAAGTTTGTTGGTGAAGCTCTTGCAATTGTGGAGGAAAATATGTTGAACTCATTTTTGAAGAATAATCCAGCCTTTGAGAAGATTAAATAAGAAGTAATTCTTTTTCCTTTAAAATTCTTTTATACTGTTCTAGATTGATAGTTTTATTCTTTAAGTTTTGACATCATCAAACCTGGATTTATGCTTACATTTTATAAAGCATAAATAGGGGGAGATTGTTAGGAATATATTCATTTGATGATGTACAAAATGCTAGAATAGGGTCTAGCTTAGTTTATTTGTAATAAGTCTTTCTAGTCTCTGAAATGTATAATCAGAGTCTAGATAGTCAACATTCATGTTACTTGTACTTGGAAGAATTTCTGTAGAAAGTGAAACCAGAGTCTGCATGAAGATCAGAGTCTGGAAGGTGATCAGAGTCTATAGACTATCAGAGTCTATGATCTATCAGAGTCTACATATGATCAGAGTCTGAAGATCATCAGAGTCTGAAGGTTTCAGAGTCTATACAGTTAACGTTAAATTTGGAAGAAGATCACATGAATGGAAAGTCTTCGAAGATCAAGATAAATATATTGCAGATATGCTATGGGAAAGAAAGAGAATTCTAGAAGGAAATTGTCAACTAATAATTAGGAATTCTATTCCTATTATAATTTATCTTTCTGTTATTAGTTAATAGGCAGCTCTCTATATAAACACTATGTAACCTAATTGTAAAAGTGTGGAAGTCGAAGCATAATTTGTCTGAGTGATATTTTTGTGAGAGCATAGAGATAGAGAGAGTTGATGTGATAAACACAGAGAAGCTACTAGGGTTTGTGTACACCCTAGGAGAGTTTTGTATTTACAAATCAATAATACAAACAGTACTTATTCATATCTTTGTGTTTGAGTTTTGTTTTTAATTTGATTTTAAATCAGGCAGAAAAGACACACAAGTATTCAACCCCCCCTTCTACTCGTGCAACTGGGAAAACACCAACTTTCTTCAGTAGAGGCCTTGCTGTATAAACATGTGATTTCATTGTGTATGCAATCCTCCAAGCTAGCTTTATATATATTACCATGTTTGTGTCCTTTGAAAACCAAAATGTCTGTTTCTTTGTGAGTCACAAGACACTCTTTGTGTCAAAGCCAGTATGGTAACCATTATCTCCAAGTTGACTTATACTGATTAAATTGTGTTTCAAGCCAACAACTAGAGCTACTTCTTCAATGATGACATTTCCAAGTACAATCTTGCCATATCCCAGTGTTTGTCCTTTATTGCCATCTCCAAAGGATACTTCTGGGTCAGCCATCTCCACAAAGTCTGTAAGCAGAGATTTCTTTCCAGTCATGTGTCCTGAGCATCCACTATCCAGGATTAGGGATATTTTCTTCTCCCTAGTTCCCTGCATACATAAAGCAACTAGTTAGATGTTTTGGGGATCCAAACTGTTTTAGGGATCCAAACTATTTTGGATCCTTTCTTACTAACTTTGGGTGAAACCGGTTTAGATTTCTTGACTGTTGTTTTACATGTCTCCTTTTTTGCTTTAGACTCTGGTGGAGTTTTAACAGTGTCATACTAACCTTTATCAATTGAAGATTTTAGCTCATAAAAATTGTAATATAAATCATGATAGTCCCTACACATATAAATAGAATGAAATATGCTACCACAGTGATAATAGGGCTTCTGTGAAATGTAATGACTTTTCAGAGTCTGTGAAGAACTAAACTCTAATTTCTTCTCAATCTTTGTTTTACAATCCAGAGCTAAATGGTTGTGGTTTCCACATCTGTAACATTTCTTTCTAGGAGCACTAGGATCCTTTTGATAATTGTTGGCCTTGTTAATGCCTTCTTTACCATTCCTGTACCTCCTAGTCTTGGTAGACTCTGATAAGTTCTCTAACCTTTCTTTTAACTTAGACTTAGACAAGTACCCTATGTTTATATTTTTCTTAGACTTATTTACTCCTGTTTCATCTGTCTTTTTGTCAACAATAGGGGGACTGTTGACAGATGAGTTTGTGGTTTCAGTCTTTTCTTTAGGGGTCACAAACTTAACAGGAATAAAGGTACTTTTATCAATAGTCTTATCAATTTGACTAACTTCATTTTTATCATTCTCAATAATAGATCTTTTGCCTTGACTCATGTCATAGCCTAGACCAGCAGTTTGACATATATTTTGGTTATTGAGAATTTCTTGAAATTTTCTACCAGAGTCTGTCCAAACTTTAAACTTGAGCCTTTCTTCTTCTAGTTCTTTCCTAACATAGTCATAAGCTTTCTAGACTTCAGTGTAGTTGTGACTATGTTTTTCAGAATCCTTTTTGTATTGTTCCATTGACTTTAACTCAGACTCTAGATGATTATTCCTATTTGTCAAGGTTAAGTTTTGTTCTCTTAACCTTTCACTTTCACTAGTGAGAAACCTAGAATTTGCCAGTATATTATTAATCTCTCTTTTCACTATTGGTAAATCATCAGAATCTAAAGTAAGTAAGGATTCAGGAGTGAAGATTGAAACCTGAGTTTTAGGAGATGAAGGTTCTTTGGGAGATTGTGATTTTCTTGAGGAGGATGTCATCAATGCTAGATTTTCATAATCAATTTCATCTTCTGAGCTTGAATCTGCCCAATCCTTTCCAGTTGATAGAAGTGCTTTCCCCTTTCCTTGACTCTTTAGCTTTATGCATTCACTAGAAAAGTGTCCCAGTATTCCACAGTTGAAACACTTGAATTTTGCTTTGTCAAGTTTGATTATTGTGCTTTTTCTCTTCTCAACCTTTTCATCTTCCTTCTTGAATGATGGCCTCTTGCTAAATTTGCCAGTTCTTTTGTTAAATTTCATTCTTTTGAAATTTTTTATAAACATAGCCATCATTTGACTTAGATCAATCTCTTCATCAGAATCAGAGTCAGTGTCAGTAGACTCTGACTCCTCAACAGCTTTAACCTTCTTCTTTGAATCCTTGATTCTATCTTCTTTGGGTTCTCCCTATTATTCTTTCTCAGACTCCATTAAGATTGCCACAGATTTTGTCTTCACAGATTTCTTATTCTTCCTCTGTTGCATCTCTAAATCATATGTCTTGAGTTTTCCATACAATTCTTCTAGAGTTAATTCATCCAAATCTCTAGTTTCCCTTATAGTTGTAGTTTTGTTATCCCACTCTTCAGGAAGTGTTCTCAGAAACTTGGCATTTGTATATTCAGAATCATAAACCTTACCAAGCATAGCCATCTCATTTAGGAGTTTTGTGAACCTATCATACATCTCAATAATAGATTCTCTAGATTTTGCTTCAAAGTACTCATACTCCTGAATTAGCAGAGACCTAGCATTTTTCTTGACATCCTTAGTCCCTTGACAGTGCACTTCAAGTTTTTTTCACATCTCCTTGGCAGTTTTGCATGATATGACACAGTTTGTAATAACAGAATCCAAATTGTTAAAGAGAATGTTTTTGACTTTTGCCTCCTTAAGGACATTTTCCTTGTCCTCTTTTGTTCATTCAGCCCTTGGTTTCTCAATGAGGTGTTCTTCAGTTATTTTTCCTTCCTCATTGATTTAAGGAACTATCTTTAAGGGCACAAAGGGTCATTCACTAATCCTTTCAAGATAGTCAGGGTCTGTAGCTTCCAGATGGTACAGCATCTTAACCTTCCAGTGGGTGTATTCGTTTCTCTTAAGCATAGGAATCTTATAATTTCCATCTTTGTTTCCAGACATCTTTGATCGATTTTAAACTTTAGGTTCTGATACCAATTATTTTTCTAGTTGCACAAGTAGAAGGGGGGGTTAAATACTTGTGTGCTTTTTCTGCCTGATTAAAATCAAATAAATATGTATTAAAGATTTGAATTAAGAATAAAAATGAAAACAAAAAGATATGAATAACAACTATTTGTTTTATTGATGTATAAAAACAAACTCTCCTAAGGTGTACACAAACCCTAGCAGCTTCTCTGTGTATCTCATAACAACTCTCTCTATCTCTATGCTCTCAAAAACTTCGACTGATTTCACACTATTGACGCATAATAATTAGGTTACATAAAGTCTTTATATAGAGAGTTGCCTATCAACTAATAACAAAAAAACAAATTATAATAGGAATATAATTCCTAATTATTAGCAGACAGTTTCCTTCTTCAATTCACCTTCCTTCCCATAGCATATCTGCAATATCTTTAGCTTTATCTTCGAAGACTTCCCTTATCTGTGATAACGTTCCAAATTCAGCTTTGACTCCATAGACTCTGAAATCTTCAGACTCTGCCAGACTATAGACTCTGATGGACTATAGACTCTGATCATTTGTAGACTCTGACAGATTGTAGACTCCGATAGTCTATTGACTCTGATCACCTCCCAGACTCTGATCTTCATCTAGACTCTGGTTTCACCTTTTTATAAAAAATCCTCTAATTACAAAAATCTAGACTAACTACACTCTGATTATAAAATTTCAGAGACTAGAAAGACTTATTACAAATAAGCTATGCTGAATCATGTTCTAGACTTTTATACATCATCAAATGAATAAATTTCTAACATTTAGATTTGAATAGGAGTGATCAGACGATCGATCAAACATTTGTCAATTTGACTTTAATAATAAAGCATAGATATACAAGAGTTTGATAAATTAAGTAACTGAATTACGAGAGAAATAAAAATAAGTAGAGTTTATATCAATAAATATTAAATGAGTATATGTCATTTCTGTTTTCCTTTTTTAATTTTAATAATTTATATATAATAATATTTACTATGTTGTATGGACCATTTTGTGTGGTAAGTTTATTATCTACATTTGTCATTAAACACCCACCATAGATACACTTTTATTATTTTCCATTTCAGTAATTTTTATATAATAATAAAATTTTATCATGCTGTATGGATTTAAAATCCCGAACGTATTCACTTAAATAAAATTCTCCAAAAATCTAATAAAAAAATAAAACTGGTCAATGTCTAACAACTTACGATCCAAAATTAAAAATTTCAACTAAAATCTCCAAATTTCACAACTCGCGCTCTTCCCAAGAGGTAGCCCACCTAATTATGATTATCTGTCGGGGGAAAGAAATAAATATAGACTGGCAGTGAGCGAAAAGCTCATATACGAATATAAAATAATGCAAAGAGTACAAGGGTTTAGAACAATGATAATATGAATAAATAAAATATCTGAATAAAGAATGATGAAACAAACCAAAAGAGACAAAAAAATACTAGTCATGCTTAACTCACAATATAAACAAATAAAAAGACACGGTACATCATTATCTTACAATTCCAACGTACATACTTTTTAATGACAAATATTCTTACTCTTACTCGGACACTTACTAGTCATATATTATAATGACCAAATACTGAAATGTAAATTTACTTATTGATATGGGAGACAATCTTACACTTATAGGATGTCCAACATTTCGGTTCTCCAGAATATTTAGTCATCAAAACTTACAGGGGCTTGAATAGAACAAATCAAATGCTACCCAAAATCTTATAGGGGTTTGCACGGTATAAAACACAATGTTGCCCAAATGGCCAAAATAAACATACACAATAATCATGAATCTACGTGTCCCATAACTCCAGCGACACGTCCATACAATTTAAATACACAGTATAAGTGGTGCCAAAGAATGAGATTATTCACTCATGAAAGATGTCTTACGGAATCTCCGAAATCATACATATATCATAAATAAACTAAAAGTATTTTGCTCAAAATATCTTACACACCAAATTTCATAGACTAATACAAATAACATCAGACCTGACCGGTCTAGAAAACTGACAATTTACTATATAAAGTTGAACTCAAACGAAAAAGTGCAGAACACGAAAATCATAGAACACACCTCTATAAAAAAAATTGTGATAACGTACACGAACCGTATCCTCTAATCTCGTAAGTAGCTCCATATTGACATTGCATTTAACTAGAATCATGGTCTTCCTCGATGACTACCACTACAAGTCCTAAATCGTCCGCGTACTTGACGATTATCCTGAAAGTTTCCTCTATTCTCATTAAATGTCGTAGGCCTCCTTCCATCACTGGTACTTTGATAATACCTCTAAAATACACAATATCCACAATTAAATCTAACAAAAAATCATACCTTAAGTCGAAATTGATGAAGATTTCCTTATTGTTGTCTTCCATAAAACTAATTTTTCTTAAAAAATTTGCTAGCGGTTGAGTCTTCACATTTCGTCTTATAGTTAAGCATCGCATGAAAAAAATTATTCTAAACGTCACAAAAATATATCCAAGAAATACGAAAAAAATAATATTCTTAACTAACTAACAAACCTAATGTCTACCCATACTCACAGGTCAAGCCTAAAGATAATTTTTAATAATCCTGAAACTCTATCTTACAACTACCTAAATCTCATAAGTCGAGTATAAAGGCAAGTTTACAGAATCATAAAACTCTAGCTCTGATGCCAACTTTAAAATCTCGAACTTATTCACTTAAATAAAATTCTCCAAAAATCCAATAAAAAGATAAAATTGGTCAATGTCTAACATATTATTATGACCAAATACTCTTACTCGTACACTTACTAGTCACATATTATTATGACCAAATGCTTAAATGCAAATTTATTTACTGATATGGGAGACAATCTTATACTTACAAGATGTCCTGTATTTCGGTTCTCCAGAATATATAGTCATCAAAACTTACAGGGGCTTGCATAGAATAAATCAAATGTTACCCAGAATCTTACAGGGGCTTGCATGGTACAAAACACAATGCTACCCAATTGACCAAAATAAACATACATAATAGTCATGACTCTACGTGCCTCATAACTCCGGCGACACGCCCATACAATTTAAATACACCGTATAGGTGGTGCAAAACCATGAGATTATCCACTCATAACGGAGGTCTTACGAAATCTCCCAAATCATACATATATCACAAATAAACTGAAAGTATTTTGCTCAAAATATCATACACACTAAATATCACAGACTATTACAAATAAAATCAGACATGACCGGTCCAGAAAACTGACAATTTACTATATAAAGTTGAACTCAAACGAAAAAGTGTAGAACACGAAAATCGTAGAAAATTCCGAGGCCTTTCCTGAATGGTAATCTCGTTAAAAATGGAGAAGTAACGAATTCAGAAACAATTAAAATGTGGACTGCCATAACAGAATCAGGCTTTGATCACAGTAGTATTTCGATATTTACGACAACGAAATCACAGAATTTCACAATGGAATATGTAATTAAAGAACGAAGTGCTCGAAAAGATATTTCCAGAATTATATTACACATAATTATTGAACAAAAATTTAATTTACTATGAATTTTCGAAATTACAAGATAACAATTCAAAAATTCTATCAGATTGCACAAAAGGCAGATTTAAACGTGATTGTAAAAAGAATTTCAGAAAACAGAAAGAACGAAAGTTGTAGATAATTGAAATAGATTTCTAGACACAATAAGTTCGTAACATTCCGATAAATAATGAAGGAGATAAGAATTTAATAAGAATCAAAATGGAGACAAACTGATACATATGAATATACCATATACATACAATTTCGAAACAACAATACGAATTTCGAGTAATGATGCGAAGATAAAGAGTTCTGAAAAGATATCCATATCTTAAGAGTCAAAAATTATGAATTGCTCCGAATCACAAGAACCCTAATTTAAACACCATAACTTATCTTCTTAAATTTTTTCTCTATCTCCTCTTTATCTCTTCTCCCTCTCCTTCTCTTCCCCTCTCTTAGCTGTAACGTAACTTTCTTTTTTGTCAAAACCCTAAATCCCTTTCTTTTCCTTTTCCTCTTTCTATTTTCTATTTCTTTTTTTTTCCTCCTTTTTTTCTCTTTTTTTCTTTTCTTTTCTTTTAACTAAGGATATCCTATAATAATATCTTAATTATTAAAACATATATTTACATATAAAATAATAACAACTCACTAATATTATTCCTAATATTAAATAATATATCTAAATAAATGAATAAAAATATGGGTTGTTACATTATTCCCACCTAATAGAAATTTCGTCCTCGAAATTAAACTTACACACATCTACAAAAAAAGATAGTTGTGATAACGTACACGAACTGTTTCCTCTAATCTCGTAAGTAACTCAATCTTAAAGTTGTATTTAACTATAATCATGGTGTTCCTCGATGACTAACACTACAAGTCCTAAATCGGCCGCTTACTTGACGATTATCCTGAAAGTGTCTTTTATTCCCATTAGGTGTCATCGGCCTCCTTTTATCGATGTTACTTTGATAATACCTCTAAAATATACGATAATCACAATTAAATCTAACAAAATACCACACATTAACTCGAAACTGATGCAGATGTCCTTGATGTTTTCCATGAACCCGGTTTTTTTTAAAAACTTATTTACGGATAAGTCTTCATATTGCATCTTTATTTAGTAGCTTTCATCATATTGCACACAATTACAATAAGGATCGCACAAAATGATGGTCCTGAATAATCACGAATAGAAATCCAAGAAAGAAGAAACACATAATATTCTAAACTAACTAACAAACCCACTGTCTACCCATACTCACAAGTAGAGTCTAAAGACAAATCTTAATAATCCTGAAACTCTATCTTACAACTACTTAAATCTCATAAGTCGAGCCTAAAGGCAAGTCTATAGAATCATAAAACTCTAGCTCAGATGCCAACTTTAAAATCCCGAAATTTTTCACTTAAATAAAATTCTTCAAAAATCCAATAAAACGTTACAACTTCTCAATATCCAGCAACTTGCAATCTAAAAAAAAATACAACTTTTCTATTTTCTTTTCTTTTTCTCTTGTTGACCAATAATATCTTCTAAAATATCATAATAATAAACTAAATATAAATATATGCAACTAATAAATCAATAATAACTCACTAATATTATTCCTAATATTAAAATAATATAACTAAATATATTCTAAAAAAATACCGGATGTTAGATTTTTCCCTCCTAAAGAAATTTCGTCCTCGAAATTAATCCCACACACCTCTATAAAAAAAATTGTGATAACGTACACGAACCGTATCCTCTATCTCGTAAGTAGCTCCATATTGACATTGCATTTAACTAGAATCATGGTCTTCATCGATGACTACCACTACAAGTCCTAAATCGGCCGCGTACTTGACGATTATCCTGAAAGTTTCCTCTATTCCCATTAAATGTCGTAGGCCTCCTTCCATCACTGGTACTTTGATAATACCTCTAAAATACACAATATCCACAATTAAATCTAACAAAAAATCATACCTTAAGTCGAAATTGATGAAGATTTCCTTGTTGTTGTCGTCCATAAAACTAATTTTTCTTAAAAACTTTGCTAACGGTTGAGTCTTCACATTTCATCTTATAGTTAAGCATCGCACGAAAAAAATTATTCTAAACGATCACAAAAATATATCCAAGAAATACGAAAAAAATAATATTCTTAACTAACTAACAAACCTAATGTCTACCCATACTCACAGGTCAAGCCTAAAGATAAATCTTAATAATCCTGAAACTCTATCTTACAACTACCTAAATCTCATAAGTCGAGTATAAAGGCAAGTTTACAGAATCATAAAACTGTAGCTCTGATGCCAACTTTAAAATCTCGAACTTATTCACTTAAATAAAATTCTCCAAAAATCCAATAAAAAGATAAAACTGGTCAATGTCTAATAACTTACAATCCAAAATTAAAATTTTCAACTACAATCTCCAAATTTTACAACTCGCGCTCTTCCCAAGAGGTAGCCCACCTAATTATGATTACATGTCGGGGGAAAGAGAGAAACATAGACCTGCAGTGAGCGAAATACTCATATATGAATATAAAATAATGCAAAGAGTACAAGGGTTAGAACGATGACAATATGAATAAATAAAATATCTGAATAAAGAATGATAAAACAAACCAAAAGAGACCAAAGATACTAGTCATGTTTAACTCACAATATAAACAAATAAAAAGACACGATATATACTTATCTTAGAATTCCAACGTACATACTTTTTAATGACAAATATTTCTACTCTTACTCGTACACTTACTAGTCACATATTATTATGACCAAATACTTAAATGCAAATTTAATTACTGATATGGGAGACAATCTTATACTTATAAGATGTCTTGTATTTCGGTTCTCCAGAATATATAGTCATCAAAACTTACAGGGGCTTGCATAGAATAAATCAAATGCTACCCAGAATCTTACAGGGGCTTGCATGGTACAAAACACAATGCTACCCAATTGACCAAAATAAACATACATAATAGTCATGACTCTACGTGCCTCATAACTCCGGCGACACGCCCATACAATTTAAATACACCGTATAGGTGGTGCAAAACCATGAGATTATCCACTCATAACGGAGGTCTTACGAAATCTCCCAAATCATACATATATCACAAATAAACTGAAAGTATTTTGCTCAAAATATCATACACACTAAATATCACAGACTATTACAAATAAAATCAGACATGACCGGTCCAGAAAACTGACAATTTACTATATAAAGTTGAACTCAAACGAAAAAGTGCAGAACACGAAAATCGTAGAAAATTCTGAGGCCTTTCCTGAATGGTAATCTCGTTAAAAATGGAGAAGTAACGAATTCAGAAACAATTAAAATGTGGACTGCCATAACAGAATCAGGCTTTGATCACAGTAGTATTTCGATATTTACGACAACGAAATCACAGAATTTCACAATGGAATATGTAATTAAAGAACGAAATGCTCGAAAAGATATTTCCAGAATTATATTACACATAATTATTGAACAAAAATTTAATTTACTATGAATTTTCGAAATTACAAGATAACAACTCAAAAATTCTATCAGATTGCACAAAAGGAAGATTTAAACGTGATTGTAAGAAGAATTTCAGAAAACAGAAAGAACGAAAGTTGTAGATAATTGAAATAGATTTCTAGACACAATAAGTTCGTAACATTCCGATAAATAATGAAGGAGATAAGAATTTAATAAGAATCAGAATGGAGACAAACTGATACATATGAATATACCATATACATACAATTTCGAAGCAACAATACGAATTTCGAGTAATGATGCGAAGATAAAGAGTTCTGAAAAGATATTCGTACCTTAAGAGTAAAAAATTATGAATTGTTCTCAATTACAAGAACCCAAATTTAAACATCATAACCTATTTTCTTAAGTTTTTTCTCTATCACTTATTTATCTCTTCTCCCTCTCCTTCTCTTCCCCTCTCTTACCTGTAACGAAACTTTTTTTTTCCAAAACCCTAAATCTTTTTTCTTTTCCGTTTCCTTTTTCTATTTTCCTTCTCTTTTTTTCTTTTCTTTTAACTAAAGATATCCTATAATAATATCCTAATTATTAAAACATATATTTATATAAAAAATAATAATAACTCACTAATATTATTCCTAATATTAAATAATATACTCCCTCCGTCCCGGCCAAATGTTTACATTTGGTCCGGGCACGGAGACCAAGGATAGTGGGTGTAATAGTGATTTTATTGTTAAAATAAATGAAGTAGTGGGTGTAATAGTGTAAAGTGTTGAAAAAGTGGAGTGAAGTAGTGGATGTAATAATATATTTATTGTTAAAAGTTACTATTTTTAGTAATGTAAAGAATTGGGTGGGACGTCCCAAAAAGGAAAGTGTAAAGAATTGGTTGGGACGGAGGGAGTATCTAAATAAATGAATAAAAATACTGGATTTTACAATGGATCACTTTGCATATGTGACAAGTTTGTTATATACATGGGCTACTATCATGATAAAAATAAGTTGAATAAAATAAAATTTACTATTTTTCACGATATTTATTAAATAAGTGTGTCCATCTGTGATATTGTTATTGAATTGTTAGAAATTAATTAGTTATCAGTAACTAATTTTGAAAATGTGAAGGCGAAGGGATGATGCTTGTAAGTGGGAACTCGTCAATGGATCTTAATTGTCAATCTTGATTCAAGTAACTGTTTACAAACGAGTTGACGTAAATTTAAATATTTATTATTATAAATAATAATACAAAAGTCCATGTTTTGGTGTTTAGATTCAATTACAGTGGTGATTGTTTAATAAGTTAGATTTATTCGAGTGGTTTATTAGAAATTAACGTATCTTGACAGAGACCCCGATTGGTTTATTAATTAATGATGTTAAAAGTGATTTTATATTTAGAAGGGGTTAAATATATATATTTTTATTTTATTTAAAAAAAATTATATATCTTTATATATAACTACATATATAATTTACCCACTACGTATGTTAATGTACATTTCTTGATTCAAAATTAAATTTCTTTAACACTGGACATGAAAAAAAAAGGAGCTACACATAATCCTGATCCAAATTTAAGAGAGATCAAACATTATAAATAAATTCAATAATTTCGAAGAAACATATATTTTATAAGTAAATAATCATATATCTGAAATCAAGTTATCCTTCGCATTCTGAAATCAGTTCATAATTGATTTATTTTCAATTGTTTGAAAAATATATTTCTTAATACATGCACCGTTTCATTACTTGTACCTTTTGGCTTTTAAAAGATTATATAGAAAAAAATGCACAAAAATATCTACAAGTTACAACCGATTTACTCAACATGATAATTTATTATTTAATATATTATATATAACCTTGATTTTACTCACTCTCCGAAAGTATTAACCACATCACTCTCATCATTTCAATTTATTATCACTATCATCACACTCACCTCACAATTTATCTTTCTCTATCCCCATTCTTTTTCATCGCCATCTCAACCTCCTGTATATTCTCATTCTATACATGATAATACTCATCCAACATCCATTTATTCATATTTTGAGTTGGATCTTCTAAAATTTAAACATTTAATTTTTATTCAAAAACAAAAAATTGTAAAAATAAGTTACGGAACTATACTTTATATACACCTTAAAATGCGTGATGAACCCTCTTTCCGAAACGTAAATAAATTAGTGGGACGAAAAGGTTTTTAAGCTTGGTTTCGTGGCTACTTTATTTCAGAAGGATAATGTAACTAATTTTTAGGATTCTCCGATCCAGATGCAGGCCCCTGAGTTAATGCACCTGATATGACGCTTCTCATAGATTTTTTGGGACAATTTTTCACTCATATAGAATAACGACTCAATGTTTCTGTACACCCGTTTTTAGTTATGAGTATTCGGTCAATTCAATTTAAAATCGAACCAAACTGAAAAAATTGAAGACCAAACTTTCGCTCTTTTATAAACTGAATCGAAGTTTCTTCTTAATTAAAAACCAAAATTTTAAAAACTTATATATTATTTTAAGTTTAATAATAATTTTGTTAATCAATTTATTAAGATAAGTAACAATTAAAATAAAATAAAACATAAACCATCAATCTAAATATTTAAATTTAATTTAAATTAATTAAATCGTGAATATAATATATATATATATATAATATAAATAAATAATATATATAATTTGAACTGAAGTATTTTGTTTAAAAATTGAACCAAGATTTATTTAGATTTCAATCGAATAAATCAAACTGACTGAATTTTAAAAAAATAAAACCGAATAAAAAGAAATTCCCCGGTTCAGTTTTACTCATCCGCCGCTTTTGCAATTATAGATTGCAATAACTGATAGCTTAGTTTGGATTAGATTACATTTAGATTAGGTTAGATATAGCTTCTAGCTTTGGGTTGTTTATTCAATTTGTATTTTGTAGTACTTTTTTTAGATTTTAAAAAATATATTAAAATCTTGTTGTATTCCATCAAAATTTAAAATTATCCTTAAAATTTTGATGGTACTCAATCTAGATTATATATAATTTTTAAAATTTAGGCGTATTTAATTTAAATTATTAATAATATATTAAAATTTGATGATATTCAAAAATTTATTAATACTAATTTATTTTAAAAATTCTTGAATTCTGTTAAATTCCAAGATATATTATATATATTTTGAAATCTCATCAAAACATAAAAGATTATATTTTATTTAGACTCGATTCAGTATGAACTCTGTAAACTGAATATAAAATTTACCAAACTGTATACTAATTCCGTGTAGAAACATAAATCAACTGTAATCTATGAATTCATAAATTTTTAACAACTTATAAAAATTTAAATTAAATACAAATCCATAAATTATTAATAATTTTTTAAAATTCAAATTAAATACATACTTGGATGATGCTGCAGTTTGAGTGCTTTAAATGTATCCATTCCTGGTTTGACTCTTTACTTGAACTACACCAAAATTTTCTATTGTACTTGACCCAGCATTCAGTCTATTTTAGTAATTTTATTAATTTGTATGACCTTTTTTTTCCTGGATTAAACCTTGTTAGAAACTGTATGTATATCATGTTCATACTAATGTTGATCATACTCTAATTGATGTAATGTCTTTCATTGATTTAAAAATAAATCATGAACTGAGCATTTAGAATCAAATTAAGTTGTTTCAAAATTAAAGTTGTAAAATTGTCTCTTCAATCTCGATAGAGATTGAAACATTAGGCGTAACACGTGCTTAACTGAGGTTGAAGTATTAAGCTACATGAGACATGCGCACGTTGTATCTAATCTGATGTAAATTGAAGTGTTAAGTTACATGAGAAATCCAAATATGATTCTTCTGTTAGGAGCCTCTCCAAATATTTTTTATATGAAGAAATGAAAAATATATAGAGCCTATTTATGCACCTCATTCAGGAATACCACTCCTGAATAAAATTAAGAAACAATTGGGATAACCGGATCATATTTTAAATGTTACTATCATGAATACTTTAAATAGTTGATCAATAATGTCGAAATCAGTCTCAGTTTAACAGGCACGCTGATACAACAAAATTCATGTAACATGTTTGATAAACCCAGATGTATGTTTTATGTTTACCTATATAATGCAGATATCTAGAAGTATAATACATAAGCTTGCACACAATTGAAACATCAATGATAAGCTCGCATAACTTGTCATACATTAGAAACAACTAGTATGGCTTTTACTAGCAACCACCAGTGCATTATCATTGCTTTGCTCTTCACCAATAGAGCTTTGGAATCTCTTGTTATATCGACCAATACTCGTTTTCAATCTCAATATAAATCTAGAAAGAATGAGAGCAAGGATAAGAATCGAAGCTCGAGTTAATGCATCAGTGAAAGTACGATCGGTCCCATAGTAGCAACTGAAGCAATGTGACGATTTTCCTTCACTCTTGTATGCAATATTCCACCCAAATCTCAATCAACTGACCACGTGAGAATGCCGCGAAGCGGGACGGGACGTGAACTTAAAATAGTGAAAATAACAAGAGAAATAACCTTTTAGAGATAAAAATGACTTTTTAAGGGGTTGTTTGGTTCATGGAGGGGTATCGGGTCAAGGTGGTATGGAGATGAATTATTATTTTTGATATCATGTGTTTGGTTAAATGAATTTTTTAATTTATTATATTTTTCAATAAATAAAAAAATATATACTGTTAATATGAAAAATAAATTATTATTATAATTTATTAAATATTAAATAAACTACGAACCATTAAAATATAACTTTTAGATTAAAATTCAATCCATTCCTTTTTCTAATTCAATTTAAAATCATATTTGTATCGATATTTCGAGTTATATTCGATTGAAATAATTATGCATTCAATTTTACTCGGTTTCAAGTCATTATCGTATATAATATTTCAAATTATTTTCTACTAAATTTTTAATTCGACTAATTTTGGGACAATTTTGTCAGGTGTACGATAGCAATTAAGCCGTTAATACAAATTTGACTTGCGTTTTACTAGAAGGCAAAACAGTCCTCCATCCATCCCTAAAGCATCTTTCTTTTCTTTCTATATAATACTACTAAGCATCATCTTAATCATCATCCATAACTGCAAATAAACCCTAGATTTCATCTGACTTGATCTTCAATTACGCCATGGATGAGCAATACGATGTGATTGTCCTTGGCACCGGTCTCAAAGAATGTATTCTCAGCGGTCTTCTCTCCGTTGACGGTCTCAAGGTCTTCATTTCTTACGGATCGATCGGTTTTATATTTCTTCCAACTTAGTTTCTACTGTTTTATCACAATTGTTAGCTTTCGTTTCGATGTCAAGTTGCGATTATGTTGCTGTTTGTGTTATTTTGATGTTAATTTTTTATTTCTATTGCGGTTGTTAAAGTATATTGATTTGTGAGAATTTGTGGTTCAATTAGCAATATATAGTGACTATGATGCGTGTGATATGTAACTAGAAGATGTTTAGATTATAGTGTAAATGCAATCGTTACATCGATTTCGTCAAATTTATTGTTTTAGGGATTCCGTACACATTCATTTGTTTTAGTACCTGCTGTATACGGGATCTGATGTGATTGGAGTGAATCTCGTTTTTTCGTACTAAAGTTTAATTGATTCTTTTATGCAAGATGTAGATAAACACGTATTTACTGGTTTAATTATACGAATAATTTGGATCAGGTTCTGCACATGGATAGAAATGACTATTATGGAGGGGAGTCAACTTCGCTCAATCTTATACAAGTACGTGATGTCAAATCTTTGGTGACGATAAAGGCATGTGTGGTTGAATATTCTAATTGTTTTCCATGTGATTACTAATGTACAGCTGTGGAAGAAGTTCAGAGGAAGTGATAAGCCTCCAACTCATCTCGGTTCGAGTCGGGATTATAATGTGGACATGATACCCAAGGTTTCTAGCAACCCTACTCTGCTTGAAGTGGCTGAAAAATACTTATTTTGTTTTGCTGCTTATATCGTAGTTTATTCTGATTGAAATGTTTTGTTAGTTTATAATGGCAAATGGTGAGCTTGTTCGAGCACTCATTCACACTGATGTTACCAAATATTTGTCATTCAAAGCAGTTGATGGGAGCTTTGTCTATAATAAGGGAAAGGTCAAATCTGTTTCCTACTTGCACGGGCAGTTGCCTTTTCTTAAGTGAAAATTGTCTTTCTGGTTTTTATCTGTAAATTTTTTTCTAAAATTCGAACTTGTGATGAACCTGTGCAATAGGTGCACAAAGTGCCGGCAACTGATATGGAGGCCCTCAAATCTCCTCTTATGGGAATTTTCGAGAAGCGCCGTGCTCGTAAATTCTTCATATATGTCCAAGATTACAATGAAACTGATCCTAGGACGCACGAGGGGATGGATTTGACAAGAGTGACAACTAAAGATCTTATCGCGTATGCTCTTTGTATTTTATGCTTTTGTTCATTTCATGTGTAGCTCAGTAACTTGAACAAAGATTTAAATACGTATCCAGCGAGTGTTGGAAAAAATGAAGAATCTATTTGATTTACATTGAATTATACTCCTAGTTTTAGGTGAGTTGCTCTCTATAATAAACAATAATGAAATATATAGAAGTTTTGCCTGGTTTAACATGTGGAAAATAGATTTTGCATCTGTTTTGTTGGAACTAGTATAGAAGAAAAGGGAGAGACCAGCAAATTGCATCTGTTTTGTTGGAACTAGTATAGAAGAAAAGGGAGAGACCAGCAAACTGAACTGCAACTATATATTTTCTTGAAACAAAGCTTATGATAGCAAGTGGTGCTAATCATTCGTTCTTTTGTTGCGCTGACAGTAAATATGGTCTTGATGACAACACTATTGACTTTATCGGTCATGCGTTGGCACTTCATCGAGATGATCACTATCTGAACGAACCTGCATTGGAAACCGTGAAGAGGATGAAAGTGAAGATTTATACCTTTGTTTTTCCTTGGTTTAATTATTATATTACATGCTATCAACTCGCCTTGTCTAATAGATTCTGTACTTTTCTCATAGCTTTATGCAGAATCTCTTGCACGCTTTCAAGGGGGATCACCATATATTTATCCTTTGTATGGTTTAGCTGAGCTTCCGCAGGTCCTAAATTTTGTTTCAATTTTTGCATTGCTGCGTCCCACCCTAATATTTTTCTTTTAGTTCCTAGTTCCTAATTCCTATTTGCTAGTATGTACCCATTATATTCTCAAAGAAACATGATAAGATTTGAATTATGCCTTCAAAGTTTACTGGATATCTATATATTTCAATTCCCCAGGCTTTTGCTCGACTTAGTGCTGTCTATGGTGGCACATACATGTTGAACAAACCTGAGTGCAAGGTATGTTGTCTCTTCTTATGTGAAAATGGTCAAACACTATATACATTTGCGCTGTTGTGGTGATCTAGGATCAATGTTAGGTTGAGTTTGATGAGGAAGGCAAAGCCTGCGGTGTTACATCAGAAGGGGAAACTGCCAAGTGCAAGAAAGTTGTATGTGATCCTTCATACTTGACCAACAAGGTAATTACTTTTCTATTTTGCTGTAATTTGATAGTTTTCTTCAAACTGGCAATCCAACTTGTGCTGATAGAAGCTAATTTTTTTATATTATCATTTTGATATTTTTAGTAATTTTAATTATACAACAAAATCAATCCTTGATGCTCTCAGATACTTTAAATCTCTAGAATGTTGATTTACGTAATCAAGGAGAACGGTCAACCCATCTTCAACTATTTATGTTTCTGATGAAAGTAAATGTTAATAACTAAGCACATGCTTGTCGATGTTTAGGCGTGTCTAGGAAACATAAGGGGAGAATCTGGCCTGGGCCTAAACTAACCCATAGCCCAATACGTATAAAGATTGTTGTCGTATCCAGGCTCACGCATCAACAGGATAAATAAAGGTCCTAGCAGAAGTCCCCATATACTCAGCCTTAGCATTACAATTTGGATTAAAAAAAAAATATTAAAGCAATAGGCATGCTATATTTTCCTGTATCTAATCTGTTTGATCTTGCTTGAAGGGAGGCAATTGAGTATGTCATGGTTTTAATCTGCTTCTGATGATCTTATCTTCATCTCTAATTCTTTATTCTCTTTGAACATCATCTCGTAACTTTTAAGTCTCTATATTAGTATTATATACTTGTATACTTGTGTAGTGGGTATAATGCATTGGTAATTTGTACTGACGTAGTGACATATATAACAAACTGTACAATATTAATTAGAATGCATAATATAGTTTTAATAAATCACACGTGTTTGCCTTAAATACCTTAATCTTGCTTCTAGATGAGTGCCTTATCCTCCAGGCATCTAGAGACATCTAGGCCACATCTCAGCCAGTGCTCTGACAAGCATAACTTAATTATCATTTATTCCAAGTATAATTTTGCAAAGAAGATAGAGTTTTATGGAAGAGTTTTTTACTGGTAGTAAGTGGAAGTACAAGATTTAAATTGGTAAAAGTGGTGAAAGTATGTACACGGTGTAATTCCTTGAAAGAACTGTCAAGTGTATTTTGCTACTGATTAGTAAAAATTGGAACTAGGTTGTTTCAAAATTGAGTCTGAATGCAAGTGCACAATCTTTGCAGGTTAGAAAGGTTGGGAAGGTTGCAAGAGCAATATGCATAATGAGCCACCCGATCCCAAATACCAGTGATTCTCACTCAGTGCAGGTTATTCTGCCACAAAAACAGTTGGGCCGTAGATCGGATATGTAAGTTTTATTCCCAATTATTTCAGCAGAAAGTTCTGTGTAGTTCTGTTAATTATGTAACACATGTTTTATATATTGGTCGTTATCTGTAATAGGTGGAATCTATTTCTAGCTATTCCATAGATCAATGGGGAAAAAAAGAACCAGTCAAGTTCTTTAAAAAGAAAAATTATATATATGCTTCTTGATGTCTGAGGTATAATAAGTAATAACATATTGAATTAATGAATTAAGGTTATTGTATCAAAGTGAACTAGTCTATAAATAAAAACCTATACTGATTCATTATTTATACAATTTTGCTTACAGGATCAAGGATCTAATTAATTAATTTCAACAGTCATGTTGGGCATATTAAACATTAAGCTTAGTGTTAATCTCCTGTGGAGAAAATTTAACTTATGTATAATTAAGTTGATAATTGCAAGTGAAAATAGACGTTAATATTACGAAAGTTCGATTCTGAATTTGAATTGGCTGCATATATTATTCTGTCTTTTTTTTTCCCTACTCCTACCAATGGCTGTCTGGCATTAGTACAAAAATAACATCAGCTCCTTATCTATAGCATAAGTGGTCAATGCTATATGTGAGCATATCCTGTTGATATTGTTGCTGAGACCGGTGTTTTCAGTTATTATTAAACTATGCACTTACTATAATTTATTGGCATTTCTATTGCTGAGAGAGTCAATGCCCTGTTGTAGGTACCTATTTTGCTGTTCCTACTCTCACAATGTTGCTCCGAAAGGGAAATTTATTGCATTTGTCTCCACTGAGGCAGAGACGGACCAGCCGCAGTCTGAACTAAAGCCAGGAATTGACTTATTAGGGCCTGTGGATGAGATATTCTTTGATATGTATGACAGATATGAGCCGGTCAATGAGCCTTCTTTGGACAACTGTTTTATATCCACGGTTAGTCTCCTTGTAGAGTTGTTTTGGTACTGTCATTAAGATGAATTTTCGTTATATAGATGTGCATTTCATCCCTCGCCCTATGTTTAACAGAGCTATGATGCCACAACTCATTTCGAGTCCACTGTTGCTGATGTGCTTAATATGTACACTCTGATAACTGGAAAGGTATGTAAATTCTGCTGTATAACAATATTAAAAAATGTCTATGTTGGTGCTAATAATGCTTTCTTGGTTTTCATCTATCAAAAAGTGCTTGGAATATTGATAAATGTTAGCAGAAAAAAAGTTTAGTTTAGGCAATTGCGTTTAGGAAGAAGTTTTGTTTGTGGGCCTGAATCAGAAATGGACAAGAGGGTTCATTCGTAGTTACTTCCGTACACATGTTTAAAAGTATATTGGCATCATAAACTTAGGTTCTTCTAATTCATTTACCGTGTTTTGGGACATTTTTGACGCTAGCTTTGTTTTTTGGCAGGTTCTTGACCTCAATGTTGATCTAAGTGCTGCTAGTGCTGCTGAAGAATGAGAGAGAACTTGTAATTTGTTCTTGCAATTGTAATTTGTTATATCCATTCTGGAGTTCTTTGAAGCTTGTCTTGCCTGTTAATCTGTTATTGTCAGTTCTGTCCTGTCAATGTTGTATCAACTTGTTTGGGAACGGATAGTACAAATTGAACTCATGTTCTAATTTTTTTTCTGTTTACAGCATAGATTTTATATCATTTCATCATATGTAACAATGTCTGTCTTCGAATATTTGTTATGCAACCTACCTGTTTGACTGAAAAAGTCATAAAAGTGGGCTAAGCCGGGATTCTGGAAATATATAAGTCTTTTTAGGCTCATTAGTTGGGCCTGTCGGGCTTTTATTAGACTCGAATCGGGCTTGGACAGACTTTATCCTGATTCGAATAATTTTTCATAAAAATTATTAATATAAATTAAATAAGAGCTTAATAATCTTAAAGTCACTTTTATTTAACTATCTAAAGTTAAAACATATTATAATACAATGCTACGGTCATTTTTGTAAATATAAATGTGTGACATGTAGTATTTTTTATTAGATTTTGATTATTTTATATTAACGATAAGTGTAAATTAAATTAGAATTGGAAAGTTACTAATAATATAGTAATCCTCTATTGGGTTTATTTAAAATGATCGTGAAAGAGAAGAAAGTCAAATTGTTTTTATAAATGAAACAAAATAATTTTCTCTTGACATATAATTAGATAAGATTATCAAAATAATGATAAAATCAAATCTAATTAAATATGTTATATTTAATTTTTACTGGGATTCAGGTCTTTGAGCATATAGATTTCCTTTGAATTTTAGCTTTGAAAGCAAGGATTGTAGGAGTCACTCTCTTCTGAAAGTCAAGTGTTCATCAATCTCATCCAAATCATCAGGATTGTAGGAGTCACGTTCATCAACTCTATTCTTCCTTTGTTGATTCTTGACTCAACTACAACAACACTCTTCTTTTCACTTGTATCACAAAAATCTTGTTCTTCATTTGTCTTGGTCTCAGTACCCTTGACCATCAATCTATTGTCTTTTCTTTCCTTTGATTTTTCTCAATCTCTTCATCTTGCTGCATTTCAAGTTCATAAGTCTTAAGGACTCTATATAGCTTTTTCAATGTATAATATTTGAAATCTTGAGATTGTCTAATGGAAACTGTCATTATTGGTTTATATTCTTTTAGAAGAGACCTAAGAAATTTTAGATTTGTGTCCACGGTAACATACATCCTTCCATACAACTTCAATCCATTAATTAATTTTTGAAATCTACTGTAAGTGTCATTGATGGAATCACCACTTTTGAAGTGAAAAACCTCATACTTTTGGATTAACAGTTGCATTTTGTTCTTCCTCACATGCTTAGTGCCTTCATATAGAGTTTGAATTGTATCTCAAACCTTCTTGGATGTAGTGCAGTTTATGACATTATCAAAAATATCTTTGTCTAGACCATTGGACAAAATATTCATGGCCTTCTTGTTCTTGTGCACTTCTTTCTCATCTTCATCTGTGAATTCTGAGATGGGTTTAGGAACAAGTCTATCAGATGCCTGTGTGCCATCAGGATTGACAGAAGTATCAATTGCAAACAGGTGCATCTTTACATTCCAATAAAAGTAGTCTTCCTTATCTAGCATAGGAATCTTCACACCTGCATATTTGTGACCCATGATAACCTTTTGATCTTAAAATTTTCTGTATGTCGAAAGCTCAACTCTGATACCAATTGTTATTTATGTAGTTCCTAAAAGATTACTACAAAAATTGTAGAATGGGGAATTGGATACAATTTCAACTATTTTAAATTTCTTGCAAATGAAACTTGGAAAAGGATAAACTAAAAAGAAATAATAGAATGAACTCATATTTAAAAATTATAGGTGGATTAAATGTATCCACCAGAATATTTTTGCTCTAATTAATCTAAATCTAAAACCCAGCTTCCTTATAAAGTTGTTCTTACAATATTTGCTTGGAAGCACATAACAATTTGTACTAAGAAAAATAAACTATGTTATCTTTTTTCAACTATGCTATGGTTTATATGTCACCAAGATGCTCTTTACAATTTTCTAGTCAACTGATAAAATAAAAGTAACTTAAACTAGAAAACTGTTGCTTCCGTCTTTCTCTTCTGCATTGTGCAATTTAAGGAATGGTTGTGTCATGCATTCTCCAAGAAAGACAGCTCCTATTAGAGTTTTCATAGTCAAGGCAAATTTGACTGTCTTCCAATGTTATCTCTAGTCTGAAAATATTCCTGACTTGATCTTCATGTATTGCAACATCAATTGATAATTTGTTGTGAATCATAACAATTGATGTTCTTTGTCTGGATTTCTTCAATGATTGTTCATCCACCGACTAATAATTTTATCCATCGATTGATATTTGATGTTATCAATCGATGGGTTTTCAGCATCCGTTAATAGTCTTCAATCTTCAACATCCATCGAGCCCTAAAATATCCATCGAGCCTTTTATTTATATGTTGTTCATCCATCACTTGTGAACTTTCCTGTCTTCAAATATTTACTTTCCAACAGACCATTATCACATCAGTTGATGACCAATATCTATTGACTCAGATATCCATCTACTCTAATAAATGAATTATCCATTATTACTCTAGACTATCAATGAATAAATAAACTTGAAATAACATTATTTCTAAAATGCCAATTATCAGTTGATACAATTTAAACTTTAAGTGATAATAGGCTTCCTAGTTAATGGATATTTTGACCCGTTACAATAAAATTTACTAACTTATGATTACTAATGGTTGATTTATCTTCAAAGATTATAATTTCTAATAGATCTAGAGAAGTATATACGGGAAATATATTAATTAGAGAGTCAAGATACATGGGTGTTTCAACAAGCTATTATCAACGCATCGAGAAAGATATATTATTGTATTTTGTAATTATACTTTCGTTGATTAATAATATATTATCTTATCGAGCTGGTACGAGACCAACATGTAGACCATTAAGAGAATATGGATCAAACTTTACTAAAATTCTTGTGTATGTTTTATTATTTTTTAAATATTATTTTCAACATTGCATTGCAGTGTATTACATTATAACAATTTCTCAGTATCTGCTAATTAATCAAATCAGTAAACTATTTATTTGATAAATACTAAAATTAGACCTGACAAGGCATAACACCTATTATTTATGCGTGTACTTTTCAAATATTTGAAAAACGTAACTATTATTCAAAATATATGATGATTTTAAAAAGAAAATTTTTATGTTTTAGGACTATAATATCGTTGATCACAATTTATTTTTAGCTTGTTCGTAAAATTTTACTTAAAAAATGATCTATTTAATTAATATCATAATCCGGAGTTTAAATATATGAAACAAAGAATATATATAAAAAACAAGTATTTTCCGCGACAAATTCAAAATATTATTCATCATTAAATATTAGTTTTTGTTTAGAAATAATTAACGTTTGACTTTTTGACATATATCTTTAGAAACCTTGACTACATAATTAAAATTATTATTTTTAAATTTTTTTTTTTGAAAAAAATATTAAACTAAAATTTTTATTCAAAAAAGAAAATTTTAAAGATAATAATTTTAACTATATAGTCAAAACTCTTAAAAAAGTATGACAAAACGTCAAAAATGTGTGTCAAAGCATCAAACGTAATTATTTGTAAAAAGAGGGACTATTTTGTATAGTTTTAATAAATTTACAAATTTGCCCTTATGTTAACTAAAAAATACGATAAAGATCCCAATTTTGGATGGGCAGGGATGAAGCTTATTAGTCAACCCACTTTCTCTCCCTCGACTACAAACTCTGTTTGAAAATCTCTCTCTCTCTGTCTCAACTCTAATCTCTCTCTCCCTCTCTCTCTAAACTCTAATCTCTCTCTCTCTCTCCTTGTTCTTCCAACTTGCACGTCTCATCTTCGGTAAGTCTCGCGAATTCAACAATTTCTACTGAATGTCTGTGTACATAGAACACTTCTCTACACACACACACACAAAATTCTTGTTAAGTTATGTAATTGAAGTTTCTTTGTGTTTCTGATTGGTGCCCATTTCGTATTTTTAGTCATTCTTCAAGTGGTGAAAGGCCCCATCTCTCTCTCTTTTTTTTTTATTTTATTTTATCATTTGGTGTTTCAAGAATTAGTTTTCGTTGCCTAATTGGTAGTCTTTAATCTTATCTAGTTATTGTTTGATTATGTTTGTTTCGACAACTTGTCAAGAAAATCGATTCCTATAATTTTAGTATTATTTCTGTTGGGTATCATAAATGTACACTTGGAATTTGTTTAATGTCCGTAATTCGTTGATAAAAACCCTACTTTGTATGTGCATGATTTGGACTTGTGAGCGAAAAATTATGTGTATTGTAATTATGGTATAAACAGGTTAGTATAGAATTTTGCAATCATGTACGAAGAATAGTTTGTGTCAGAGTTACGAGATGCCCTAATTAGGTTTGTAAACTCTCTATTGGTGCATGTATTATGAAATTCCTCACTTTGGGCATATTCATATCCTGATGCCTACGTGTGTTAACATTGTCGTAGCTACTTAATGGATGTGCAAAGCTGGCATTTGTAATAAAGTAATCATTTTGTTGATGTAATCATGGAGTGCACCTAAGAATTTCAGGATGGTTAAATCATGTAGTGTAATTATGTAATCTTGTTGATCTTGTCTTTATGTGTCTGTTTTTAAATATTTAATTTGGTATATATACAAATTTACACTTATAATTTATTAAAATGCTTCAAGTTGACAATGGATCTTTAAGACTAATAAATATTTGTGTGTGGAAGGAGTTGATTTAGGTTCTTTCTATCCATTTATTTCCTTTTTCTTATTTCTTACTTGTGAAAATTTTAAATTGCGCTGTTGTAGCTTTGAGATATGTTGCATGGTGTAATTGTGCAGTGTCATAATATATGCTTTTCTTTATTTGCATTGCTCCCCAGTTATCGTGGTTAGTAGAGGCATTAAATAGTTGGCCATATTTTATCATTCATCAAAATGAGGGTGTCGCTCTCATGTTATAAATGGACTACTTACAAACTCTTATAATAAGTTCCTTTTACACGTGCAGGTAATCGTAACATATTCAGTTCTGTAAAGCTGATCAGGGATATGCCTGGTATGAAGAAGGTTGTTTCAAAACCTATTTGTTGCTATAAATTGAATTGTAAAGCTTGTTATAAAACAATATTTTAATCATTTTATATCTACATTGTGTATGGTGAAGTTTATTTGACATGTTATTCCGGTAAGGTTTACATTATATGATGATTTTACTAGAATTCAGCACCAGTACTGTATATTTTTGTTTTTAACAGAAGAGATCATTTTATTGGGTAAATTCAATAAGATACTGAATAAGTTTAAGTCATTATTAAGACCTAAGTATAGTATGCTTTGCAGCCTCTTCTAGTGTAGATGAATGACTATCCTCGCACCTATAATATATGTTAGAAAGGTTCAATCTAGTATAACTTCGGCAGGTTTTTTTCTCTTTCTTATACCCTTTTTTATATTACATATATCTGTGTTTTTTTCTCATTAATTTTCGTCTATCTGTACGCAGAAAAGTAAGCATGAAGGTTTTGGGGACATATTCGATAAACTGCTGGACAATATTCCAGCCTCTGTTGACTTTGAGCTTCCAGATTGGTTAAAGAAGCCAAAGCCTATGCACTACAGCTATATAAAGCGCAGTATCCTTATATTGTTGTATGAAACATGTTTCATTTTCTGTGGCTGTTGCCCCTATATTAAGCCAAGAAATTTGCAACCTTTGTCTTATATATTCTATTGGTTTTGCTTCCCTGGAATAGTTTTGATTTCTCTTCACCATTTATATCTCATCTGCTGATGTAAGTAGGTGTTTATATAAGTTCTAATTCTTATTTCTATTTATTTCTCTCTTTTTTTTCAGTTATTATATCAACACATCACCTATAAACATTTAACTCTTGATCTATCCACTCATCACCATGCACACATATATAATATCCTTTTTTGCTTTATTAACAAATTACTAGATATATATCGCACAAAAAAGATTAAAAAACGCCAGGAGGATGATGGCATATTCTGTTCCTGCAATACAACAGTCGGGTCTTTGGGTGTGTGTGGTAGAGACTGTCATTGCGGGTAAGCACTGCTTCTTCATCATGCTTAGTTTATAAGCCTTTAGGCAAAACACATTAGCACTGTATATACCAGTGCACTGTCAGTGAGACTTGGTCTATGTAGAAATCTTGACTGAAACTACAGCATATTTTAGTGCCAATACAAATTTATGTACTAGATCGATACCGAAGCACGGAAGCAGACATCAGACCATGCCATGCCATGCCATACCCTGATTCAATAACCCTAAGATGTCCACAGTTATGTAAACTACCGTTTCCATCATATTACAAACAGCTAGCGTAGAGTTGCACGATAGGGTATTATGAAAATTTCTCATAATCTCAACTTAAAATACTACTTGAAAGCATTTTAGACTTTTTAGTGACCTTTTTAGAAATTTAAGTACGTAAATGTATTAGTCCCCTTCTAGCTGGTTTTATTGTTGTTATGAGCATTATATATTCATTTTTCTGTTAACATTTGGCACATGAGGAAGTCAAAGGTCAATCATAAGTATATTATGGTTTCTTATTGTAGGATGCTACTGTCCAGCTGCTCTTCAGGATGTAACTGTGGGAGTGCATGCATAAATAAACCATTTCACGAAAGGCCTGTGAAGAAGATGAAAATTGTGGAGGTAATCAACTAAATCATGGATCTTAAAACGAGAATATGAAACAACACATAAATAGTGGAAAGAATGATTATTTAACACCCCCAACCCCCCCAACCCTAATATACTGCATGGCTTGTGGACTTTGCATTACATGTGTTGGATATATTTCATAACACATCACATGACGGACTTGAACATGTCGACAATGTAGACCCATTCCTTCTTTAGTATCTCTACAACATTTTGTAATGTGCTCTGATCATATTTTCATGATTATTCCACGTACCATTACATCAGTCATTTTTAGTAGTCCTCCAATGGTGTCTTTCATCCACATTTATAAGCAGAAATACAAACATCCTTCGTCAGGAGACATTCTACGGGTGTGCTCCATTTCCTTCATTTGATTTGATACGTAGATTCTAAAGTATATTAGTGGAACAGATCTGTAATCCTTTCCAAGTATCAACTTAGAAACACTTAAACTTTCGTTTGATGCGACTTGGAATGTATCTATACTCTCATTTTCATATTCCTTTCAGACAGAGAAGTGTGGGTCAGGAATCGAAGCTGATGAAGATATTAAGCACGGAGAGTTTGTTATAGAGTATGTGGGAGAAGGTGATATCTTAAACTACTATTTGGTGAATTTCTTGGGTTTTATATTTAATACAAAAGATGATATGAAGAGTTTTTATTTTCTTACCAATGCAGTTATAGATGACAAAACATGCGAGGAAAGGTTATGGAAAATGAAAGACCGCGGTGAATCAAATTTCTACTTGTGTGAAATTAATCGAGACATGGTGATTGATGCTACCTACAAGGGAAATAAGTCGAGATATATAAATCATAGTTGCTGCCCAAATACTGAAATGCAGAAATGGTTATATGCATATCTTTTTGCTGAATATCTAGTTGCAATGGTCTTTGTTCCATTCTTAAGTAATTTCTTTTTTAGGATGATTGATGGTGAAACGAGGATTGGCATATTTGCAACTCGAGACATTAAGAAGGGAGAGCATCTGACCTATGATTATCAGTATGAGCCATTCCTTTCTACTTACTGTTACACATGCATTTAAGTTCATTTGCTTTTGCTTATTCCTTAGGCTGTATAAGTTTGTTTACCTATTTTTATTGTCTTCAGAAGTGAGCCTTGAGATCTTACACGACTGTTATGAGTAGCCTTAATTTTCAGCAATTTTGTACGCTTCCAGCAGTCTAACATGTTTAGCAGGTTTGTTCAATTTGGTGCAGATCAAGATTGCCACTGCAAGGCTGCTGGCTGCAGGCAAAAGCTCGGGGTTAAAGCTAACAAGCCAAAGATTCCTTCCTCTGATGCTACATTAAAAATTGTTGCCAGTCAGGTGACAGTAACTCCTAGACTGAAATCAATTTTACCAAGAAAGGATGTAAGCATGTTTATTGCCTAATCTAATTAAGTGCACGTTGAAGCTCAATTAAATTTCTGTCATAGCCTTTTTTATACCTACAGGTAGTATCTGACAAACTCACGGTATTGGTATAGCAGCAAATATTTACCAGTATCGCAATTATTTAGTTGAACTGTTATTTCCTTTAGCACTGCAAATATGTTATTATTATAATAATGAGGTATGGGTATACTCCCTCTGTCCCAATTTATTTGTCCTTTGACTTTTACACGTATTTTAAGGTGCATTGACTGCATAGCTACTCAAATTATTTTTAAATTTTTATTCACAAAAATAAATTTTTAAAAATAATTTGAGTAGCTATTGAAATGCACATTAAAATATGCGTTAAAGTCAAATTGGACAAGTAAATTGGGACGGAGGTAGTATAAAAGTTGCTAATTTTTTTTGCATTTGAGGTTTAAATTTTGTGTGAACCATTGCGTGTTTTGTTCCTCTTTGTAATTTACCACTTAGGAACTCAATCAGATTCTCTTATATTAGTCTCGTGTTGGATTTTTGTTTAGAATTCATCTTGAAACTTTGACATGCATTGTGATTCTATCTACATCATGCCTTTGAACTAGTTACGAGCATGTCAATTTTTTTATTATGCAAATTTCTTTGGTTCATTTTTGGGCACTAAAGAAAATTGTACTTTTTATTTTTCATTCATATTTTCCCACTGCTCTAGGTTCTTCTGTTTCTGCTCTACAGATACTGTATGATGACAAAGAAAATCCTTCAATCTCTGTTATTTATCTTCCCCTAAAGCTTACCCTATGTAGCAGGACTGGTGTAAAAGCTTGTTGTTTGAGGATTAAATTCCAATAGATGACAGAAAGATAATTGTGGAAACATAGCCTATAGGCTAAAGTCCTAGTTTTAAGAATCTTAGATTTAACATGCAATCTAAGACTTGAAAGGTGCGAGACTTGCGATGGATGTTAGGTGGAGTTATATGGTAATTTGACCAAATGAAGGGATGCGTGGAAGTTGTTTGATTGGTCACTAGTGGCTGATTCCCAGGGACACTGTAATCAGTCTATTTGTCATGATATAATAGCTTGCTAATAGGGTTTGCCAGACAATTTTTGTGGTCTGTCTCACCTTGGATGATATTTTATAGTTGTGCTTGTACATATTAGATATTATTTTTAATTATGTCTAGTTGTTTTTTACAAATGATATTCAGTACTTACACTATTGGTATCAATCACACCTGTAGTGGCATGTCTGTATCACTGTTTAAAAGTTTGTTTTACTATCCAACAGTATATATATATATGTTATGTTTAACTGATCAAAGGCATTATTCTTTTCATAGGTGTATCAGAATGGCGTGGGAAATATAGGTAGGCGAACTCTATTTTCCTTTGTGTTGTTCCTTAGTCCATGTTTTTGCATTCTCATTATACTTCTATTTTATCAAACCATCAAATTTATGCTAAACATTCATTATCATGTTAGGTTTGAGGCGTAATGATCAAAGAAGGTGCAGCCATAATTGCATTGGTCAAATTGTTAAGATTGCCCGTGGAATTAATTTCTGGTAAATCAAAATTAGCCCAGTTCTATAATTTTGTAAAGCATAGATGGAAACATTTCAATACTAATTTCAGTAAATTACTGCAAAGAAATTTTCATATTGGATTCAATTGCACACGACCTGCCATTGGACAGGCTATATAGGTGAATTCTAGGGTCCCAACCAATGTTTAGTTTGTACAAAATTTACCTTTAGAGATTTTTAGCCCATATCACAGTAAAGTTAACATTAGCAGTTCTGTAAATTTTCCCTTTCTGTGCGGAGCAAGGAATTCTTTTATTTCTATTAGTTATCCTATGGTTTATTCAGAGAGTAATTGCTGAATTATATATTTATAGTAATAAAATGAAGCAAGCATATTTTGTTTGGTAGTAGAGCCATCTCGGTTGTTATTTTATCACAGAAGTTGATAATTATTAGCAAGGAAATATAAGACTAATTTCCTGTTAGTTTTTTATTGGCCTTTTCACTTTAACAATTGTGATCTCTATCTATATTAGTGTCAAACCCTAAATATATTTTATATGAACAATTGTATGCTCCATGTTGGTGTCAAACTATAAATTTCCTCATCCACAACTTAGTTCAGATCAGAGCATAAATCTATCCACAATGTTTTATGTTCCCTCACTTGCCAAATATGCTTTTTATGTTCTCTTATGATACCTTAAAAACTCTCCCTTGGACAAAGGGCAGCCTTTAATAATCCATTTCTCATCTGACTAATATCTTCTCATGTTACATTGGGTTAGGTGGGAAGTTTTTTATCCACTTTGAAATTACAGACTTGCAGAAGATGCGTTTTATAGTTTTTCGTTATATTATTATTTAAATTTGTTTACTAAATTGGATAAAAGTGTTCTATTCTTTTCGTTATATTTATTATTTTAGTTTTGTTTACTAAAATGGATAATTAAATTCTTTTTCTCAATTTCTTCACATATATTTCAGGACATTCGGTGTTGTAAGGAGATTCGATAGCATTACCAAAAAACATATGGTACGAGAAAGTTTTTAGTGTATATAACAATTTGTTTGGCCAATAATCGATTTTTTTTCCACAGATAATGTTTGAAGATGGCAGTGCGGAGTTTCTTGATATGTCGAAAGAAGATTGGGAAATATGTAACTTTTAGAATATGATAGGTAAGTGCAATTCTTTATTTTACTTGTTCTCTTGTCTCTAGCCTTTCCCATGTTGTATATATGTATTCTTAGAAAAATAGTTAAAAAAATAGCATGATTTATTTAAATATGAGCATCAGATATAATTTTTAAAAGAAATCTTGCTGTGAGAGAATACCTAGGCCCTCTTAATTCTTGAATTTCCTTCCCCATTCTGGTTCGGGTTATTCCTTGTATTAGTATACAACATAGACTTATCTGTGCTAATCATTGTGAGTTTCGACTTGAGCCAAGTTCAGTGAATTCTACAATCACAATTCATGCAACATACAGTATTATCCATGCTAGTTAATGCGGTATTTGACTTGCGCTGAGCCAAGTTCAATGAATTCTACTATCACAATTTAGAAAGTTCGCTCAATATTCATGTAATTCGTTGATACTTACTAAAGTTTGTGGGATTTAAATTTAGTCATTCTTGTGGGACTTACCCGCCCCTATCCTCATCCCAAAAAATATTTAGTATATCTGTTGCACTTTTACTTAATTCTTGAGCATTGCATCAGAAGTGCTATTACTGCTTGCATGCGAAATTCCATTGCTGCTATAATATGATAAGTACTATTCCTGCTTTTATGAGCGTAAAAGCTGTAGTGAATGATGCAGTGAGTGTGGAGCTGCGCATTAGAGTTGCCAGTTATAGAGATTCATTAGCATGATTTCCTGCATATCTACTTCAGTTGCCAGTTGTAGAGAAATATTAGCATGTTTTTCTGCATCTTTACTTCTTTTTAAGATCTTTCGTATGGCGAGATGGCTCATACTTTTCATAAATAACTTGTTAAGACAATTATATGAAAATTACAATGTTGACTTGTTATTACTCAAGTAGTTTATGCGCGTAATACTTGTCCAAAATGCTGGTCGCAGGTATCAATATCAAAAATGGCTGGAATTCGGTCTACCAACATGCACAAGTGTCGAACCTATGTTGTAACAACATAAATCTTTCTTTTTTCTGCCAAGTAACAATATAAAGCTTCTTCTCTTGGCCAACTATATTGTTCACAAGCTTTCAGCTTTTTATGGTTAGAATGTTGTACTATTAGAAGATATCCTTTGTATATTTGTATCAGACAGTAAGCTCGTTTTATTACTTTGGCTGATTCTTGTGCAACTAAGAGCACGTTTGGCTAAACTTAAAATTGTGACTTAAGACTTAAAGTGGCTTAACGTGATAAGCCGGGAGTTTAAAATGCATGTTTGGGTAATTTTATATTATGAGTGACTTGTGAGTTTTTAAAAATATAATAATGAAAATAAAAGTGACTTATATGTAATTTATGACATATGAATAATTTTTATCAAAATAAAAAAACAAAAAAAAACAAGTCATTGAAAAAAGTACCTAATATTTATTTCTGGTTTTAAGTCAGAGTTTCTAGTTCATTTTTTACTTTAAGTCGGTTATTGACTTGTTACATAAATAAACAATTTTCAGTTTAAAGTCAGAAACAATTTTAAACCCCCGGCTTAAAACTTAGTCAAACATGCTCTAAGCTTTCTCCCACATATAGGATCATTGAGGGTGATAGCTTTTCGTAATAATAATTACATTTTAGCCTTTCATTTAAAAATAAAATACATTATAGCCTATAGCCATACTGTCTGTCTTAACAGGAGCCTGTTATATGTTATATTAGTAATGAAACCATTTATTAGAGGGTAATTTTTTCCTTATATCCTTTTTTTTTCTTTACTTTAGTTATTCTATTTACCACCAATGTAGTGGCTGAAAAATAGAGATTTCGTCCGAATAAAGTTTGATGAACACAAATTCAACTTGCATGCGTGAATATTTATTGGAGGTTAAACTGAAACTTCATATAGAGCAGGCTTAAATCTATAATGAAATTGCAGCTTAATAGCTTATACATGGTTAAAGAATTACTCCCTCCATTTTCTGTATACATTTTTAAAATTTTTGACTACATAGTTAAAATTATAATTTTTAAATATTTTTATGAATAAATTTTTTAATTGTTTTGAATAAAAATATTAAATGAAAATTTTTATTTGTAAATTTTTTTAAAAAATAATAATTTTAATTATATAGTCAAAATATTTAAAAATATATGCTTAAAAATCAATTGTCAAATCTTATCAGACTGAAGTGGTAGTAAATTAGTAATACTGCTACCTACCACTAACTAATTGTATTTGAGCGAAATCTGGTCGGGCCGTTGGGGTGTTGATTCAGTTGTGGTTTTCCTTTGGTTCTAAAATCAAGTTCTCAACTAAAAATATTTTATTTATTTTTAAATAAACATTATTTTAACTTTTTATATGTATTTTAAATTATTTTTAAAATTTATTATTTTAATTAAAAATTTAAATACTAAATTTTAATTCAAAAAAGACATTTAAAAGTACTATTTTTTACTCTTTTTTTTTGAATTTCTAATTTTTACTTCTTAAAATATGTATAAAAATCAAAACAATGCTTATTTTAATACGAGTAATTGAGTAAATATTAAATTTAAAGGGGGGAAATAATGAAGCCGTATTATGTGGTTGGTTTAGTCTCGACGTTTCGTGGACAAAAGAGTAGGTGTGCGATGTGAGATGATGTAGAACAGTCCCACTAACAAACCACCTTTTTTTTATTTGTGATAGTGACTATCTCATACTTTCTTACATTCAAATACTCCCGCACCTCCTTTTTATTAGTCGTTTTTATAGTTAATATACTTTAATATAATTAATAATTTTATAATTTTATTTTTATAACCTTACCATTTACTATGTATATAAAAAAATATAAACAAGGCTACTAATGCAGGAGTAATTAATGAAATATTGCTCATTAATGTATTTTAGAAATATAAATTCACAAATAAAACAGAATTTGAACACAAATCTAAAATGACTAATAATAAAGAACCGAGGGAGTATGTAATAGTGCTAAAAAAAACTGACTGTTCCAATTAAGAGTCCCTACCCACTAAAATTATATTAAAAATAATAATTTTTCAAAAATATTTCTAAATTTTATTTATTTTAAAAAAAAATTACATCTCATTTTTCATCCCTATTCTTATTAACTTTTTTATTAATTTTTTCTCTTTATTTATACTACAATTTCAACTACCAATTGTTTTATTTTATTATTCTTTTTTAAATATCACTTCCTACATTTTATTTTCATCAATGATAAAAAAAAATTAATCATCTTCTCACTTCATTCATTAGACAAACGTACAATTCTTTTGGTAGAGAAGTGTTCTATTTTATTTATGATCAAGGGCGTAGCCAGAACCATAATATAGTGGGGTCAATTTTTTTAAACATATTTTCATGAAGAACTAACAAAACAAAATGTAACTACAAAGATGTTTTATATTATTATAATTGTCCTCGACAACTTTTCATATTTTGAAAACGCTGGATAATTGCTTTATTGAGTACACCATCGAACACAGTTTTTTCAATATATGTGATGAGACTGTCATTTAACAGTTGATCACCCATCCGATTTCTTAGTCGACTTTTCACAATCTTCATTGCAGAAAAAGATCTCTCAATACTTGCAGTAGAAACTGGTAATATCAATGCCAATTTTATTAGTAAATAGACCAAAGGATACACCATGTTCTTATTTGTTTGAACTAACTTTTCTGCAAGAGCACTGATTCCATTCAACATCAAAAAATCATTGTCGGAGCAAATATCAAAAAAATAAGTATCCAACTGATCCCCCAACCCCCAAGTTCTACTGATGAAAAATCACTTGGATAAAATTGAGCAAGACGAATTAACTTTTTCTTGTCAAATGTAGAAAATGCATCATTTGGACTCAAACATGACATATAAAGTAATAGTTTCATGTTAGATTCGCTAAAACGAGTGCTGAGCTCTTGAAGTTGCATATCCAAAACATCATAAAAGAATTCTACCTTATAATGATGTATATTTGTAACCTGATGCACTCTACGTCGAGATCATCCTTTCATTTGAAAATTATCTTCCATACTTGGGAAAATGATATTATATTTTTTTACAAAACATAGAAACTTCAGTTAATAAATCATCCCAGCCATCATCCCTAAATATTTGTATCCTCTGTTTTGATAATTTCACTAATTTCATTGCATTCACAATATCCTGGTCTTTTCTTTGTAATGAAATTGACAATTCATTTGTAATGCCCAAAACAATCTTCATTAAGTACAAGTTATATACGAAATCAAAAGATTGTACTAACTCCAACAAAGTAGAGGCTTCAGCTCTTTGTTCAGAAGATAAGCCATCATCAACATTAGTATCAAGAACATCAACAACAGATTCAAACATAACAATAAGAGACAGAAGTGTACCATAATATGAGCCCCATCTTGCATCTCCGACTCTTTTGAGAGTTGTTTCTTGATTTAATCCATGCCCACTTGTAAGTTCTCCATTTGCTAATGCTTCATATATATGATCAGCTTGACGATCTCGAAGTATATATCGACGCTTACAAAAAGCTCCAACAACATTTACTAAATTTGCAACCATGTTAAAGAGACTTCCAACATGAACATTATTTTTAGCAATAACAACAAGTGTGAGTTGAAGTTGGTGAGCAAAACAATGAATGTAATGAGCTGATTCATTTTCTCTCATAATTAAACTTTTCAATCCATTAAACTCGCCTCTCATGTTACTAGCTCCATCATAACCTTGTCCTCTTAGCCTTGAGATACTTAATTCATGCTTGGCAAATAATGAATCAATGCATACTTTAAATGACGAAGCATTTGTATTGGGAACATGCACAATACCAATAAATCGCTCAACTACAGGACCTATTTTATCAACATACCTCAAGATAACAATCATTTGTTCTTTCACTGATATATCACGAGATTCATCAATCAAAATAGCAAATAATTCGTCTCCCAAATCATCAATAGTATAATTAAGAGTTTCAACCGCTGAAGCATTGATAATGTCATGTTGAATTTCTGGAGATGTTATCTTGAGATTACGTGGAACATTTTTCCCAACAACAACATCAATTTACTTGTTATGTGTAGCCACAAATTTTAAAATTTTAAGAAAATTTCCTTGATTTGTTGATTCAACAAATTTTGATGTTCCAAGCATCAAAACCTTCTTTAATAAAAGCATCTCCACCTAGTTTATTATAAGATTTAAAAAGATAACAATACAAGCAAAATGCAGCTTCTTTTTCTACACTATACTCCAACCACAATTTATATTCAGTGAACCAATTAGAATTGAAACGCCATAACAAATTCCCAATTTTACGCTTCTTAAAATTATGAAATGGTTGACAGGCTCCTTTTTGTAAATAAGCCCTTCTTACCTTGTCTTTAACATTAGAATGATATTCTGAAATTGGAATTCGTAACCCAGGATCTGCAGGAAGATTGCTCAATTGAACTTCGTGTTCTTGTTCTTGAACTGGTTTTTTTCCTCTAATTACGAATTTATCCATTTTATACCTAATTAGCACAAATATATAATCAATAAATAAATCTGATGAACTTTTATTATTAATGTAATCAAAGAAAATTGAAAACAAATAATAAAACAAATACCTTATATATGATTAATAGGAAGCCACAATTGATGTATTAAAGAAAGAAGCAAGGTTTTGTTCTGTTGGGATCCGGACATATATACGCAGCGGAATTACGCTAAATACAAAAAAAAATAACAAATCCCAAACGCAGGATCCGTGTATAATTGGTGGATGATTATGGAGAATCAGATGTATACCTTATTAAAGCTTTCCTTATGATGATTACAGAGGTCTAGAAGCGATGAATCACAGCAGCCCTTCACAAAGATCTGCTCTATATCGGTATCCACACGAACGTCATATCGTCTAACGATCACCGGAGTTAGGTACTAGCCTGTTTCTGCCTCTTTGTCTTTCTCTTTTTCTAACCTCTAAAAAACGTAGAGCTGCTAGGGTTTTTCTCATAAACGAAATTATAAAAACTGTAACCCTAAACTATACATCTTTATGTATATATAGGGGAGAGAGGGAATTGGGTCAAAACCCTAATCTGATTGGACCTTTTAAAATCCATTCAGATTTTGGATTTATATTATTATTAAATTCGAATTCTAATATGTATATAATTAATCAAGTCTCACTTAATTAATTAAATAAATAAATTCGAATTAATAATAATAATAGTATTTAAATTCATAATTTAAATAACACTCCGTTTAAACGTTCTTTGTGTGTGACCCTTTAGGTTATTATTACGTTGGCAATAATTTTATTTTCTAACAATAAAATTATAAACAATGAGCGGCATCTAGTAATACATCATTGCTACCCAAGTAATAATAATAATTGGTGATTCAATTAAACCTTTCGTGAATAATGTACAATGTAATATAATCCCTTTAACCTTATATTATAGATCAAACTCGAGACATGTATTGTGTCATCCTCTTCAACGTTTAATCCGGGTTTCCTTGATCAATGAGTAGACTATTAATCAAATCAACATTTGAGCATGACCATGCATTTTATAGTCTCACTCAATCAAGAGACCCATAATATCACTCCTAAAATAGGAGGGTTAAATCCTATATCTATCATTCATATTTCTCATACGATTCATAGCATACCCAATGTCCACCTTTATCATTACCCGGTTAAAGGTAACTTTGAGTGTAATCAAAGTATATTAATTCTCGTATAGAAATATAATGATTTCAAGTCAAAGGATCATTACATCATTATCACAGTGAGAATTTCTTATGACACTTATTAACATGTAGATTCTCACAGCGGGTCTATCCAGTGCTATGCATTGAGACATGCACTTATGTTCTTGACTTTAATATCACCATACATATGACCAATGAGATGTGGTCATTAGTTAACAAACATGCTAGTCTTATTGCATTATTATTATCCTTAAATAATAATACTCGACTAGGGACTTTTAGGAATATAATACTGTTCATATAATCTCATTTTTAAGTCACATACTTAAAGATATATAATTCGCATTAATATTCCAAGGACATTTATTATGCTTTCAATTTATAACGCAGTAAATAAAGACATAATAAATATTAATTAAATAATCAAGTAAACATAATCCTTAATTGTTTATCATAAAATATTGTCTCTAGGACACAATACTAACATGTTCTACGGTAGAGCAGTGGGTAAAGGGGGAAATGGGTGAATGAGTGAATGTAGTGATAGAGATTTGTTTATGATTTTATTTTTTTATAATATATACTCTGTTGTATGTCTGTATAGTCTGTATAATAAGTTTAATAAAATATATATTTGTTTATCTTTATGGTTGTTCATTGTTGACTAGATTAGTATTTAAAAATTAAAATGGGTGATTGAAACTTTAAAAGTATGGCTTTATGGGTTCACACTTCACAGGATGAGACTAATAGTAGTGGGGTCAAATCCAATTTTTCTTATGGGTTCAAGATATAATTTAATGATAAATATATACATAAAATTAGAAACAATATGGGTTCAAGTGACCCCATAAAGATATATGTAGCTACGCCTATGTTTATGATCAAATGGTTCGATCATTATTTTTAAAAATACCAACATATATTTCATCTGAATATCATCTGAAGATGGCCGTATCATGGAAATAGGCAACATCATAAGTTTATTCATCACAATCATATACATGAATACGAGCGTCTATATAATGATTATTTTACAAAAAAATTGGTATATCCCTCAAATCTGTTTTGAAGAGGATTTCACATGAGACGTCTATTATTTCTTCAGATTCTAAATGAGGTAGAGTTTTATGAGTCGTATTTCATCCAGAGAATAGATAATGCAGGACTACTGGTTTATCTTCTATGCAAAAAATAAATGCATCGCTTAGAATGCTTGTCTATGGGATTACTGATTTTATTGATGAATACATATGTATTGGTGAAACCACTACAACAGAGAGTCTCAAAAAGTTCATTGAGACTTTAGTAAGTGTCTTTTCCGATGAATATTTACGGTCTCCAAATGCTAATTATATTATCTGATTTCTTATTGTTGCTGAAGAATGATGATTTTCTAGAATGCTTGGAAGCGTTGATTGCATGCACCGGAAATGGAAAAACTGTTCAGCAGCCTAGAAAGGTATGTACTCTGGTCATATACGAGAACCAAAAATTATTTTGGAAGTAGCTGCTTCATATGATCTCTCTAACACATAAATGTTATTATGTAAACATTTATGTAAATAGAAGATCTCTCTAACACATAAATGTTTACATAATAACATTTATGTGTTAGAGAGATCTTCTATTTTCACGGAACTTGCTTAAGATCGTGATCCTCCAGTCAATTACACAGAAAGCTGCAAGAAAGGATGTGGAGCATGCATTCGGGATACTTCAACAACGATTTGCTATTATTCATGGACCTTCTCGTATGTTCAAAGTGAAAGATCTAACAAATAAAATGAAAACATGTGTAATTTTACATAATATGATTATTGAAGATGAAGGTTGTAAAGCATAATGTAACATAACTTAATATGTAACCAAGGAAACTAACTCAACACCTGAACACATATAACTAATATTACTTGAAGCGCATGAATCGACTGAGAATCAATTATAATTTGAAGAAACATTATCCTAAGTATCAGTGGAAGCTTTGAAATCATTGAAGATTACTGAAAGAAGTTCATTAACATGTTCAAGTCTCAGTACTGAATAAAGTTTAAGTGGTTCAGAGATTCTATTGACATTAAATGATAAATTACATAGATGATAGAAGATTCTAGTGAATTAAAGAAGCATTTATTTATCAACAGGGAACAGAGCCAATTGTATAGTTAAAAAGATGTGATGATCAAGATTGTGTTAGTCATTTGTGAAGCAGACCAGTTTCACTAAATGTTAGCACAAATGAAATTGAGAACTGTACTGAGAATCTGAAGAATTGGCTAGGGATGTCAAACCAAGCAAAAAATCAAGTTCTCCAAGCAAAGGTAAATTAGTAAACTTGATTTAAGGCAGTAGGCAATTTGTTAAAGACTGAAAAATATTTAAGTACAAAGATTACCTACACTTAGAGCACTTCAATTGTGCCGATTGTTAAGGCACTCAAAGGATTTACTTAAAGAATTACATCTTTAAATAAACTCCGATTGTTAAGGCACTTGAAGGAGGGCCGATTGTTAAAGCAAGATGGAGTTGACTTTCCGATTGTTATGCAACTAGCAAAGCAAGAACATGTGCCATTGTTATATCATTAATTTAAGAAAAGGCAAGTCAAATCTTTTCTGATTGTTAAGGCATTAAAATTCTACAAAGGGCCGATTGTTATCCCACTACAATTTAACCATCCGATTGTTAAAAGTCATTTAAATCAATTTGATTTAAGTGATTTATTTCCACTCCGATTGTTATTCCAAGAGACATCGATGGTTAACTTTTAATTCCCCGATTGTTGGTAAAATACAATGGAAACAATTCTATTTACTTGGTTCTAATTGAGCCACACATGTGATTTGGTAAAAAGACTACACTAAAGCAGCAAAGACTTGTTCTTCAGGCATTCTTTCAACTACAAAGCAAGCGAGGAAAATATTCAGAGCATTCAAGACATAGACACCCATAAGCATTTAATGAGAAATTAGTTGGTTGTATTGATCGTATTGTTTGCTTGTAACGAAACCTTGTATTTGTAAACTAGTGAATCATTGTAGCTAACATTCGTGTTAGAAGTGTAGCACACCCTTCAGGAATTATATTAATAAAACAATATATTCCTCGAACGAACTATATTCATATTGCTATGACTATTATTTGATTGTGTACCTGTTTTAGAAGTCTAAGTCCAAAAAGTATATTCTGCGAAGAAAGTTAAAAACTGGACTATATCGTATTCAACCCCCTTCTACGATATTTGGGACTAATAATTGGTATCAGAGGTGACTGATTGAATTTAAAAATCAGGATCCAGTGTTTAGACTTCAGTGTTAAGCTTCTAGAAATTTTCCATGATTTTTTTTAATTTTCAAAAATTATCACTTTGAGATTTTGAACTTTAAAAAAGTTTTGAAAAATTAGATATCACGAGTTCTCAGAAAGTTGGAAGTATCAAGGTTCCTTAGTTCGACAAAGTAGACTACAATCTCTGCAAAAGGAAAATGTCACTGTTTATTAAAGCTGCAAATCCTTTGTACATAGGCATCTTGAAGAACAGACCGTTTGTATCGATGAAGATAATTCTTGAATCCACAGTGGACGGAGTACGAGTTCCTCAGAGGTCTACTCCAAAGGATCATACAGGGTTCATTGACTCGGAAAAAGAAATTATTGCATTGGACATAGGCCTCCAGCTGATTTTAGTTGATTCTATTGATTCTGACATGAGTCATCAGATACTGAACTATAATAGTGGAAAACACATGTGGGATACCATTGAGCTGATAATGGAAGGAACAGAAGAGGTTAAGGAAAACCGGTTGGATATTCTGACATCGAGATATGAAGTGTTCAAATCTTTACCTGGATAGACTATCACTCAGGTTTTTGAGCGATACAATAAATTGCTGAATGAACTAAACATCCAGGGCAAGAATTATCCATTAAGGGAAATAAAGAAAAAATTCATGCTGACTCTTTCACACCACATCGAGCATAAAGTTTCATCAATTAAGGAAAGGGACAAATTTAATACGATGCCCCTTGAGGAATTATATGGCAAGCTGAAAACCTATGAGATGGAGCAAGAACAAAGATTGATCAGATATGGTTTTGGCTCAGTAGATGGTAAGATGACAACATTGTTGAAGACCACTACTCTTGTGGATGATCAAAGTAAAGCTTCTGAAGCTAAGGTTGTTATGACCAAAACTGGTGGAGAAATGATTATAGAAGCTGAAATGGCTATAGATAATCAAGCTGTGAATGAAGATTATTTTTATTCATTAGCAGAGCTTGAGGAAATGTAAGACTACTTGGCAGGGCGTTTCAAGCATATCAGATTCAGAAAGAATCCCAAGTATAAGAAGAGTTTCAGTTGCAAGTTTCAGAAATGTGGATCATTCTTTGAATCCAGTTCATGAGGTGGTTATAAATCAAACATGGTTGATCGAAGCAAATTTTGGTGCTATAACTGCAATGAACTTTGCCACTGAATGTAGAAAACCTAAACAAGTAAAAGAAAAGAAGAGTAACTTTGAGAAGAAGAGTTATGATGAGTTGAAGAGGGAAAATGAGAAGCTGAAGCAGAAATTAGATGCCTTGATAGCAAAGCATCAGGGTAAAGCCTATATTGTTGAGGGTAAAATCCGGGATGACACAGACTCTGAGGGAGAAGAAGAGTATGAAAATTTTACACTTATGTCAAACTCTTCAGAGAAATCTCCAGCATCCCAGGTACCTATTCTCACCAAAGTTGATATGTCTCTATCTGAATATAAAAGAACTATTAATGATTTAAGTATAGAGATATTCAATGTTCACACAAGTATGCTAGCTGCTAAAGGAGAAAATGCTAGACTAGTTGCCAAGATTAAAAAAATTTGAAATGAGAAGGAACAACTAGAACTTTTAGCTATAACAGTTAAAGACCTTAAGGAAACAAATGAATATCTAGAGAATAAGGTTAACTGTAATGCAAAGGTTGAGAAAGCATTTGAGGCTAAGATTTCTGAACTTGAGTTTAAGGTTTTATCTTATAAGGATTCAATAGTTGTGGCTAAAGATATAATGGATAAGCAGAGTCTAGAAAACACTACGTGTATAGGCTTTGATTATTATGAGTTTAACAAGATAAAGATTAAGGGTAAAGGGAATGTAACATTCAGTGCCTCTAGTGATGTTTACTTAGAGAATGAGAATGTTCCCAGTATCCTTAAGAATATTAGTAAACCCATTTTTAGGTTAACACTCATAGAACCCTTAGAAGAAGAAGCTCTTATAAAGAATCATGAGTTGTTTGTTGAGGATCAATTGAAAGAGAAAGAAATTGAAGAGAAAGTAGGAGCTACTGAACCTGTTAAATCTCTTAAAATTGAAAGTGCTAACATTGAAACAGGTAGTAGCAAATCCAAGACTAAAGGTAACATGAATGGAAAAATAGGTGTTCGTAATTCTAATTCTTCTACACCTACACCCACTACACCTAGGAAATTGTATAATAACTACAATTCTGCTGGACACCTTACACATGCATGTAAAAAGGTTAAGGTAGAAAATAAAGTTCATAATATGTAAAGTTCGTTTAACATGAATAATTCTCATTTGCCATGCGGTATTGTTGGATGTATGCCATGTTCTTTCAATATAATGCATGCCTATTTTAGTTTGATGAATGCATCTACTTCTAGTAATTGCAAAGGAACATAAAAAGGCATAAATAAGAAAAAGGTTAGGGCAATGACTGTCAGTCCTCCTAAAGTTAGGAAGAAGACTCAATTCCCGAAGCCAAAAGACAATCCTGTCAAAGCTAATGAACAATATTCGAGTTCAGTCAATGTAGAACTTAAAAATATTCAAACTGAACCTGTTACACCACCTTCAAAGATCTCTAAATTTCTTGGGCCCAAACAAGTTTGGTGCCAAAGAAGCCTTAATCACTTTTTGTTTTCATGGGACAAGATAGAATGGAAAAGTCATGTGGGTTCTGGACAGTGGATGTTCGAGGCATATGACAGAATACAAGTCCCTGCTATCTAATATGGTTGAGAAGACCGACCCAGTTATAACTTTTAGAGATGACATCAAAGGATATACTACGGGATATGGTAATATGGAAATGTCATCATTAAGAACATCTCTCTTGTTGATGGTCTGAAGCACAACCTTCTAAGTGTTAGTCAATTCTGTGACAAAGAATATGACGTACTCTTCATAAAGAAAAGATTTTTTATCTCAAAAAAGGAAGGATGAAAAGCTTCTTCTTCAAGGAGTAAGAAAAGGAAATATGTTTGTAGCTGACTTAAACACAGCAAATAGAGGTGAAGTGAATTGTTTCTATAGTAAGACATCCTCTGAGCCAAGTTGGTTATGACACATAAAGTTATCTCACCTGAACTTTAAAGCGATGAATACTTTAGTTAGAATAGAATTGGTGAGAGGTTTACCACGGATGGAATTCTATCAAGAAGGACTCTGTGAAGCATGTGAAAGAGGGAAGTCAAAGAAAGCGTCACATAGAAGCAAATACATGTCGAGCATCAATGAACCTCTCCAGCTGATTCATATTGATCTTTTAAGACCGGTCAATGTCATGTCTATTTCAAAGAAGAAGTATGCCTTAGTGATTGTTGATGATTACTCTAAGTACACATGGGTGTTGTTTTTATATTCAAATGATAAGCACCTCAGATGGTTATTGATCACATTAAGAAGGTTGAATTAGAAGTTAGATTGTCTGTGTGAGCAATTAGATCATATAATGGAATTAATTTCAGAAATGCAGTTCTAAATGAATTTTGCACAGAGAAAGGAATATCAAGACAATACTCAGCCCCAAGAACCCCTCAACAAAATAGAATGGTAGAAATAAAAAATAGAACTTTGATTAAAGCAACAAGAACTATGTTAAGTCATTCAAAGTTTCCTACGTATTTCTGGGCTGAAGCAGTCATCACAACTTGTTACACCCAAAATAGGACCTTGATCAACAAAGAATTTGAAAAGACTTATTATGAGATAATGACCAACAAGAAACCAACACTAAAGTACTTTCATGTGTTCGGAGGAAAATGTTATGTATTGAAGGATGAGCATTTGGGCAAGTTTGATGCTAAAGCAGATGAAGAAATTTTCTTGGCTACTCACTGGAATCGAAAGCCTACAGGGTATATGTGATTGAACATCAGAAGGTCATTGAAAGCCTTAATGTAATGTTTGACGACACCAAACTCTCAAGTCTTCAAAAGGATAAAGATTTTGAATCTCTGGAATTTGAAAATCTATCAGAATACTAATTACGAGATGAAGATGAACCTAATGTTGTTTAGTGGAAGTGTTGGCAATGTCACACAGTCACAGTCTCAGACTATCTCACAACATAGGTCTGTTACTGAATCTGCTAGCTCAACTGGTGGATCATCAAATAATGTTGACTATAACATAGGGGGAGGTGATGGAGGATCTACTGGTCACTCTCAACACAGCTATGAAGAAGGTCAGCTATCAAGGGTTAATCTGCTTAGTCAAAGGGTATAGAACAGAGATCATCCCTTTGAATTAATCATTGGTGATCCAGTGAGTGGAGTAAGGACCAAAAGGGCAACCAGAAATGAATTTCTATTTTTGGGTTTTCTATCAAAAGAAGAACCTAAAAAGGTTGAAGATGCTCTTAAAGATCCAGATTGGGTGATTGCTATGCAAGATGAACTCAATCAGTTTGAAAGGCAGAAAGTTTGGAAACTGGTACCCAGACCTAAAGGCAAATCTATAATAGGTACTAAAAGGGTATTCAAGAACAAGTTAGATGAAGATGGCAAAAGGGTACTCTCAAGAAAAAGGAATATATTATGATGAAACCTATGCACCAGTTGCAAGGCTTGAAGCCATCAGGAAATTTCTGGCATTCGCAGCACACTCAGACTTCAAGGTTTATAAAATGGATGTGAAGAGTGCATTCCTGAATGGGGAACTAGAAGCAGAAGTATATGTGGGCAGCCTACGGGTTTTGAAAATAGTGAATTCGAGGACTTCATATATCTTTTATTCAAGGCTCTCTATGGACTCAAGTAGGCACCTCAAACTTCGTATGACACTCTATCTAAATTTCTAATTGAAAATGGTTTTACAAGAGGTGTTATAGACAATACTCTCTTTCATAAAATGCATAAAGATAGTATGATATTGGTTCAAGTTTATGTTGATGATATTATATTCAGTTCTACTAATGATGAGCTTTGAAAGAGATTTGTTAAGTTAATGCAGAGTAAGTACGAGATGGGTATGATGGGCGAGCTGACGTTCTTTCTTGGACTACAAGTGAGTCAAAAGAAAGATGGAATATTCATTTGTCAGTCCAAGTACATCAAAGATCTTATAAAGAAATATGGACTTGAAGACTCAGCTCCTACCAAGACTCCGATGCCAACTGCCACAAAGATTAATGAGGACAAATCAGGTAAAGGTGTCGACATCACAAGCTACAGAGGTATGATTGAATCTCTACTTTATCTTACTGCAAGTAGACCAAATATTATGTTTGCAACATGCTTATGTGCTCATTTTCAAGCTAACCCAAAAGAGTCTCATCGTATAGTTGTTAAAAGAACTTTTAGATACCTTAAGGGTACTCCAAATTTGGGAATTTGGTATCCTAAAGGTACATGTTTCGACTTAGTTGGCTATACAGACTTAGATTTTACTGGTTGTAAGATTGACAGGAAAAACACTTCGGGAAGTTGTCAATTCCTGGGAAGAAGGTTGGTGTCATGGTATAACAAGAAATAACACTCAGTTTCTACCTCAACAGCAGAGACAAAATACATTACAACAGGTAGCTATTGTGCTCAGATCTTGTGGATGAGGAACCAACTTCAGGACTATGGCTTTTTGTTGAACGAGATTCCGATATTCTACAACAACACAAGTGCCAAGCTATAACCAATAATCTGGTTCAGCACTCGAGAACCAAACACATCAATATCATGTATCACTTTATCCGAGAGCATGTCATGAATGGAGTTGCGGAGTTACATTTTATACCCACCGAACAACAACTTGCAGACATCTTCACGAAACCATTAGATGAATCAACTTTTTCTAGGTTGGTTAGTGAATTAGAGATGTTAAATATAAATTGATATATGTTTGCGAGAAGTTGAATGGATTCACAAGTTATTATATGTCAATATCCAAAGGACTTGTGAATTCCAGTCTAACTAGTAGTCCCGGGCTTATGAATATCAATACTAGTTATCATAAGTATACCAGTTATAATTCTGTGGTAATTAGTCGATATAGTATAAGTAGTTAGTTACTATATCAGAGTATGTAATTAACAAACAACATAACAGTCTGTGGTTTAGGATTACTTAATAAGTTTCAATTCTTGAAATCAATCTGAGGATTCTATATCAGACAGGTTGTGTTTTTCTGTGAGAAATTGTTTGGTTTGTGATGTTTATGTGTTTCGTGCTTTCTCACAGAAACCAATGTGTAGCAATTGCTTTTCAGTAATATAGACTTGCATAATAGGTTGTATGACTTATAGAATGTTAGTTTACTTATTTGAATTGTGATTGGGTTGTTTTTAAAATTTTGAAAATTTTCAAAAGCAACAAGATATAGAACAAAAAATTTCTTTCATTTTCCAAGAATTTAAAATTCAACCACCCCTATATATTATTATATTAGATATAATAAATATTAAGTGTTTATATGACTTAAATTTGATTTGAATCAATTTTTAAGTATTTCTGAATTAAAGTTATAAAATTTCTGTTAGGTCCAAATGATTGTAGAAGGGGGGGTTGAATACAATCTTTAATAAATATTAAAATCTTTTTCGGATAATTTTTGATTAAACAATTTAAATTATTATCACGAAATAATAATCAAAGAAACATAGTTCAAGTAAAATACTTATATTAAACTTGAGGTGGGTTACAAGATTAAATCAGAAAATATTCACTAATTTAGCTCTTAAAATTCTAGAGAGATTTTGACATTAATTGCTCTTGAATTTTTGATTAAGCCGAATAGAATGTTAATAGAAGTGTGAATAAAGCTACTGATCTTCTTGTATTTATAGGCAAATCTGGACTTGGGAGACTTTTTCTGCTCGGGGAGACTTTTTCTCCTCGGGGAGACTTTTCTTTGGCTGGAAGACTTTCTCTTTGGGAGACTTTCTGGCTCTGGGAGACATTTCTGGCCTTGGAAGACTTTTGAATAAAAGGAAGACATTTGAATAAAACAGGGAGACTTTTTAATTAAACTCGGGGAGACTTTTGAAAAGTCTTCCCGAGAAAATTTTCTGCCGACCTGCTTTGATATATAAATTGTACATCTGCTGTCTTTTCCTTTATTTCTTTTATTTCTTTTTCTTTTTTTTTGTTTTGCTTTCTTTTTAATTAATACTCGGGGAGACTTTTGAAAAGTCTCCGGGAGACATTTCAAATGTCTTCCCGAGTTATCAATTTGGTCGACCTACTTGAATTGTAATGTGTATATCCTTTTCTCCTTTTTTTAATTCAAATTCTATTTATTTTATTATATATCTTATACATTAAATTAATTCTTTTTGAATTAATCTAAGTAAATAGGATACATAATAAATTATCTTTTTGATAATAGAATTAAATTAAAGTCTTCTTCATTCTAAAATAATTCTAAATTAATTAATTTCTTAATCAATTTAAGAAATAAATTAATTCTGATTGAATTAATTTACCAATTAAATTAACTAAATAATTTAATCAATTAATAGAGAATTAAATTAAAGTCTTGACTCCACAACTATTGATGATATAATTTTAAATCTTCTGTCTTCACACCGATGTCTGTAGCTGACCACTTCTTCTGTAATAAAGAATCTTCTCTGTATTTTGTCAACACTCCGTGTACTGTCTGGTTCACGAGTGATTCACAACAAATAATATTCTTCACTTGACTTTTATAATGGTTCACTTCTGCTCCTTCTGACTTGACTATATTTGTTGTCACACAAAATTGAAATCTTCTGACACTGTAGCTTCTTCAAACTTAAAAACTCCACTGAGGCATGATCAATTAAATTGAACTTCTTTCAATGTAGTACTGCTTCAAGTCTGTAGATTGACTTTGATCTTCTTTTTCTTGTCAAATAATACCTGCTGAAGATTCCTGTGACAGATAATATATTTACTTACAAATTATCTATGTTTGAGTTGAGTTGTCATCTTTCTAAACAAATAGGCTTCTAAACATATGCCTTTCAATCTCCCCCTATTTGTTTGTTAAACAATAACAAGCAAATCACTAGAGGATAACTCAACTAACAAACAAGAAAAAGATATAACAATAAAACTTGTAAATAAACAAACTTAGTTCTGGTTTATATTAAACATTTCCAGATTCAAACATTAATGATAAATACAAGATAGTTGTTCTTCTAGACTGAACAAATAGTACAGATTTCTATCTTGATCTATCCTAGTTCTAGTAACAAAAGATGTTAACATTTCTTCAATTCTGATCATCTTGAGACTGTATTTCACCTTCTTCTGCTTCTTCAACACCAACAATAGGTGTGCGTGGTTCTGGTTCAGGTACTGTCTGAGAGCTTCCAGAAACCCCATACGCCTTGTTTTGTTCTGATATAGAAAGTCTATACAAAACTTCATTATCAAGAGGATCATGTGGAATTGAAGTTGGTTGCTTGAACTCTTCTAGTCCTTTCCATTGCTTGTAAAAATCAATATCTTTAGACATACAGTAGTCTTGGATATAATCAGCAGCAACTGATTTAGCTTGACTTTGAAATCCTTCAGACCGTAGCATTTTCTCTACGTCTATTAAGTAGTTCAAAGGATATCCAGTCATAGACTCTGAATTGAGACGAATTATTTGATATCGATTATTTTTCACAAACCTTACTTCATAAGGTTCAGGTATGATTTCTGGACTCCTTAGAGTAGCAAAGTCTCGAATGTGATCTCGGAGTATTTCATTCATCTCTGAACTTTTTTTTACTTTACACAGCATAACCCATAACTCAGAGGGTGTTCTTGTTCTGAAGAAGTCCAACGAAACTTTGTAGAAACCATAATTATCAAGATGAATTATGATATGCCAGCCATCTATATTTACTTCAACTGTGATATACCTGACCTCTAGCTTTAATGCAGCCATGTAAAGATCTACAGTTGTATTGGCAGTGAATAGTTCACCTATCATGCCGGATACCTCTCTGTCTTGATATGTGCCAATCTGAGGTTGATCCATGATCATTCTAGCTTGATCCCATTTTGGTCCAAACTTTCTTTTAATGTCTTCCCTCTTGGCAATGATTGCAGCATCCCATAGCTTTTGCTTTTGTGCAGCTGATTCCTTGTTCTCCTTGGATTTAACTTGTAGGAGAGACTTAAGCTTATCAAGCTTGTCTTTTCTTGCTTGAGCTTCATTTTGCATTTCAAGAATCCTTGCATCTAACTCAAAGTTTTTCTCTATGGATTCTTCTTGAAATCTTCTAAGTTCTTCATCTAGCTCAGCATTTCTTTCTGTTTCATCAGAGAAAAGAAATTCTCTGTCAAACTCACCTGTTTCAGCATCACCAAAATTTGATTTTCCAGGAGTTTGTTGTTCTGGTTCAAAGAAAGAAAAATCTTGTTCTGCTGCATAGTAAGATTGATCTGACTTGTATTGATCTGTAGCAGCTTCTTGTACTGTGTCATGCATTTTCCTTTTTCCTTTGACTGGAGCTTTTTCTTGTACCTTCTCCCCCTTAGTTGAGGGATCCTTGACTGAAGTCCCTTCAAAGAATTGTTGTTGTTCTGGGATGGGTGTAGTTCCAGACTTTACCATGTTGTAGACATGCCTCAAACCTTCATTCAGCTGATCTATGCCTCTTTCAATCATTGCAAATCTCGAGGAATTAAGAGCATTGTACTGATGATAATCATTTTCTAGAACATCGATACGATTTGAGATCTTATTTATCTCTGTGAGATTATCAGCAATTTGAATTTGATTCTGTCTTAAGTCCTTGATATCAGCTGCTATAACACCTTGCGTTTGATTCACATCATTTGTTTTGAGAAGCACAGTTGCCTTTACTTCTTCAAGATCCTTTCTAATAAGAGAAAACTGATTTGTAACTGGATCTGAAGAATTTTGAGCATTGACTTGAGCTCGAAGTTGTGCATTTTCTGCTTTCAGTCCATCCATCTGTTGTTGAAAGGACAGTAACATATTTTGCATCTCACTTTCTGTGCCTGTGTGTGCACTCATTTTTCCTATTTGCAAGAGTGTTTCACTCACCTCACGTGTAGGTGTATCACACAGTGTTTGCCTTTCTTCGCTCGTGTTTAACTCAAAATCCGAGCCTTCAGATGTACCTGCAGTATAGATCACCAAAGCCCCTGCATGAGAGGTCACTGGTGGTGCAATGGAACTTTGCAAGTTCCAATCCTCAATAAAGTCTTGCGTTTCTTTTGGAATAGAAAACTGAGTTGCCTCAGGGTAAGACTCAAAGAGTTGCTGATCATCTTGAGATGATGAGTAGATCTTTTCAGATTCCGGATATGATCCATCCGGGGAGGTAGGCAAGGATCTAGGAATCAGCGAGAGATCCAAGTTTCCCCCTAAAGCCTGTGAAGGCACTTGATGTTGTGAAGCATCATGTTCTACCATTACTAGGGTAGATGAAGTACCAAGCATTTGCTTCTTCTGTGGAGCAGGAATCAAGTCTTCTTCACTCCCTAACTGTGTATGTTTTCTCTTCTGTGTTTGGGAGAGAGATTGTGATGACGAAGTAGCAGTGTATGGATCTAAGACCTGTGTCAGAGACTGTTGGATTTCAGACTCATGATCTATCCTAATAGCCACTGGGGGCTTAACACTGATATAATTTAAGTCAAGATTTAAGTCAAAATTCACAATAGAAGAATTCCTTACCTGAGTACTTACTGGAGCAGAGGCAATTGGTTCTGCTTGAGCATGATGTTCTTCAAGTTGTTCAACTTGTTCATCTTCATCTTCACTTGGAGGAGCAGGAATCATTTGTAGAGGTCCTGCATCAAACACTGGTGCTGGTGCTTGATTTTGTTGTTGATGAATGAATTGAGCCATGTATGGTGTATAAATTACAGGAACACCTGGTAGTTTGTTTGCCTTCGACAACCTTGTAAAAAGATTTCTTTGTGTGGAAAGCGATCTTACTATAGGTGAATTGTTAAATAACACTTTGTGTTCATTAGTTAGCTTGTCATTCAAAAACAAAGTCAGAAATCTTGGATAGTAGCAATGAACTGTATGATCTTCTGTAAGACTTCTGCTTGAAAAAGTACCCATTTTCCTGATTATCTCTTTCAAAATTAATTTCCCAAAATTTATTCTCCGGTTATGTGTCACAGCAAATCCTATGTTTTGTAAAAGCAGAGGAATGTTGTGAAAACTATTCTTCAGACATGGAGAAAATACCTTGGCCAGTGTATCAAAGATGTAGTCCCACTCACTTACTAGATGAGTCTTGGACAGTCTAACCATATTAAATTCACCTTGATACTGGATGGTTTGAAAGAATTCTATCAGCTCCTGTGGTGTTGGTAGTGGATCAAAGTTGTCTGTTGGGAAGCCTAGAATCCTGTTTACATCAATATCTGTCACCCAGTAATCTCTTCCTCTTACTTTGAATGCGAAGCGAGTTGACGTGCTGGTTGAGCAATTAACAGCTGTAGAGTAGAGAGCCTTCAGTGGATCAATCTTCAGAACAGGGTCCAGGGTTATTGAAGTTCCGATCATAGGATGCTCATTGAGAAATCGAATCCAGGGAATGAATCTGGGTTCTGGACATCTTGTAGGATCAAAGTACCCTACATAGTTAGTCTTGCAGATTTCAAAGACAGCGGCCATTATAATTTATCTGCGTAACAAACAATGTAATTTATTAGAAAATAAATAGAACAGGTGAAATTAAATAAGTAATCAAAAATTTTACAATTGTTTCTAAACCCATTAATCAGTTAAATTTAGAAGGAAAAAAAAACTGATTAAGATTTGGTAAATAACTAATTATCAAAAAAAACTTACACACATAATTGTTTAATAGAGAGAAAAATTTGCAAGAGTTTGATTGGGTTTGGCAATTAAAAAACGGAATAGAATAGGATTAGATAGGATTAGAAAATGAAAACTGAACATATATATATAGGAAAAGTCTCGGGGAGACTTTTGAAGGTCGGGAAGACCTTTCAAAAATCTCGGGGAGACTTTTGAAGGTCGGGAAGACCTTTCAAAATCTCTCAGAGACTTATTAAATAACAAAAAAACATTAAATAATAATAATAAATATAAAAAAAATTCGGGGAGACATTGATAGATCACGGAGACTTTTAAAATGTCTCGGGGAGACATTTTAAATTCTCGGGGAGACTTTTAATTTTGAGCAGAAAATTTTAAAATTGAAATAAAAGTCTCTCCTGATTTATTTTATTTTAAATAAACTAGTATATAACATATATAATATAATATATATATAAACAAAACTCGGGGAGACATTTTGAATATCTCGGGGAGACTTTTTCAAAAGTCTCTCTGAGAATCAAAAGTCTTCCCGAATTACATATATGTATATATTTAAAACAAAATATAATATATATATATATATATATAATCTGAAATATTTTTAATAATATACTAAAATATAATAAACCAAAATATTGAATTATACTAATAATAACTATACTTAAATATTTGATTATTTTCTCATAAAAATAATTTTCACCAAAATTCTAACTTGTAAAATTTTGATTAAATTATTTTAAAGATAATAATCTAAGATTACAATATAGTAGAATACAACCAAAAAATAGATAAAATAAAATATTATAATAATTTACACTAAACACACATTCGAGAACTAGAATTTAGTAAAATAAATTCACAAGTGTTATAACAAATATTCACATAACAAGCACTTGAAATTTTATTTAAGAACATAATGCAGATGTGAACTGGGATTTAAGATGAAGAACTATTTAACATCCCAAGTTCACCAACCAACCTGGTGAATGTGGATTCATCAAGTGGCTTAGTAAAAATATCTGCAGTCTGTTCTTCTGTGGGTACAAAGTGTAATTCCACAGTACCATTCATAACATGTTCTCGAATAAAATGATATCTGATATCTATGTGCTTTGTCCTCGTGTGCTGTACAGGGTTGTTGGAGATTGCAATGGCACTTGTGTTATCACATAAAATAGGAATTTTATTTAACATAAAGCCATAATCTCTGAGTTGATTTCTTATCCATAAGATCTGAGCGCAACAGCTTCCCGCAGCAATGTACTCAGCCTCTGCTGTAGAATTGGAAACTGTTTGCTGTTTCTTGCTGTACCAGGAAATCAATCTTCTCCCTAGGAATTGACAGCTCCCTGAGGTGCTCTTCCTATCAACAACACTACCTGCATAATCAGAATCTGTATATCCTATTAGATTAAAACCAGATTCTTTAGGGTACCAGATACCAAGATTAGGTGTACCCTTAAGATATCTTAAGATTCTTTTCACAGCAACAAGATGAATATCTCTAGGATCCGCTTGGAACCTTGCACATATACAAGTGGCATACATAATATCTGGTCGGCTTGCAGTTAGGTAAAGTAGAGATCCAATCATACCTCTGTAGCTTGTGATGTCTACCTTTATTGAGTTTTCACATAATCCAAGCTTGACAGCTGTAGATGAGGGAGTTCTTGCAGATGCTGAATCTTCCATGTGATACTTCTTCAGAAGTTCTTTAAGGTACTTGGACTGACAAATGAATATTCCATCTATTCTTTGACTCACTTGAAGTCCAAGGAAGAATTTCAGCTCTCCCATTAAGCTCATCTCATACCCACTCTGCATTAACTTAGCAAACCTCTTGCACAAGTTATTGTTAGTAGACCCAAATATTATGTCATCAACATATACTTGTACCATTATCAGATCATTATTGTGTTTCTTATAAAATAAAGTTTTGTCTATAACTCCTCTAACAAAAGCGTTTTCAAGTAAGAATTCTGAAAGAGTGTCATACCATGTTCTGGGTGCTTGTTTGAGACCATAGATAGCCTTGAAAAGAAAATATACAAAGTCCATGTGATCTGGATCTTCAAAGCCTGGGGGCTGTTGTACATATACCTCTTCAGCTAACTTTCCATTCAGGAATGCACTCTTCACGTCCATTTGATAAACTTTAAAATTGGAGTGAGCTGCGAATGCCAGAAACATCCTGATAGCCTCAAGTCTTGCAACTGGAGCGTAGGTTTCATCATAATCAATTCCTTCAGCTTGGGAATAACCTTTTGCAACCAGTCTGGCCTTGTTCCTTATCACAATGCCATCTTCATCCAACTTGTTTCTGAATACCCATCGTGTGCCAATTACAGTCTTGTCCTTAGGTCTGGGTACTAGTTTCCAAACTTCTTGAGATTCAAATTGATTGAGTTCATCTTGCATAGCAATCACCCAATCAGGATCAGACAGTGCTTCTTCTATTTTCTTAGGTTCCATTTCAGATAGAAACCCAGAATAATTGCATTGATTCTGTGTAGCACCTCTTGTTCTAACACCAACATCTGGATCACCAATGATCAGCTCAAAAGGATGAGCTCTACTCCAAATTCTCTGACTTGGTAGATTAGATCTTGATGATTCGCCTTGAATTTGATTGTGATGTTGTGGTTGATTTGCTGATCCTTCATCTCCTCCCCCTGAGTTGCTGCTAGGATCTCTTGATGAATCTTCTTGTGTGTTAGGGGTATCTCCAGAGTTTCCACTGTTTCCACCACTAGCACTTGGATCATCAACATTATTAACATTGTTGTTTCCTGTTGCAGCCTCAGGTTCGTTTTCATCATCTGAGTGTGAGTCTGACATATTGTTGAACTTAAGAGTTTCAGATGGATCATCATTTTGGATGTCAGGGAATTTTGTGTCATCAAAAGTTACATTGACACTTTCTTTGACATGATGTTGATCAATAATATACACCCGATAAGATCTTTTAGAATAACCAACAAAAATAGCTTCTAGAGCTTTAGCTTCGAACTTCCCAATACGTTCTTCTCCATCTTTAAGTACAAAGCATTTAGCACCAAATACATGAAAGTACTTGAGCGTTGGTTTCTTGTTAGCCATTATTTCGTAGGGTGTCTTCATTAAGTCCTTGTTGATCAGAGTTCGATTCTGGGTATAACATGCAGTATTTACAGCTTCAGCCCAAAAGTACATTGGAAGCCTTGATTCACTCAGCATAGTCCTTGCAGCTTCAATTAATGTACGATTCTTCCTTTCTACAACTCCATTCTGTTGCGGAGTTCTAGGTGCTGAGAATTGTCTAGTTATTCCCTTTTCAGCACAAAAGTCATTCAGAACTGCATTCTTGAACTCAGTTCCATTGTCTGACCTTATAGCTCTAACTGGAAGCTTCGAATCCAACTCAATCATTTTTATATGATCAATCACCACTTGAGGAGTTTCATCCTTTGAGTGCAGGAATAAAACCCATGTATACTTTGAATAGTCATCAATAATCACCAAGGCATATCTTTTATGTGACATTGACATTACATTAACTGGACCAAATAAATCCATGTGAATTAATTGTAGTGGCTCAGTAATACTAGATGTGTCAGTGCTTGGATGTGATGCTTTCTTTGTTTTCCCTTTCTGACATGCCTCACAAAGTCCTTCTTGTGTGAATTCCAATTGAGGCAGTCCTCTCACTAATTCTCTTTTGACTAGAGAATTCATAGATTTGAAATTAAGGTGTGAGAGCTTCTTGTGCCATAGCCAACTTTCATCTGACGAAGCTTTAGCATACAAACAATTGACTTCATCTCTGCAACCTGAGTTCAGATCGGCTACGAACAAGTTTCCTTTCCTTACTCCCTGAAGAGCAAGTTTTTCATCCTTCTTGTGAGAAATCAAACATCTCTCCTTCACAAAGTTCACTGTGTATCCCTTGTCACAAAACTGACTGATACTCAGAAGATTGTGTTTGAGACCTTCCACGAAAGATACATTATCAATGACGACATTGCCAGCTTCTAAACAGCCATATCCCTTAGTCATACCCTTGCTGTCATCTCCAAAGGTAACTACTGGGCCAGCTCTCTCAACAACATTTGATAGCAGGGCTCTATCTCCGGTCATGTGTCGTGAGGATCCACTGTCGAGAATCCAAATAACCCGGTTCACCTGTTTTACACCCTGCAATTATCAAATGAGTTAGGACTTCTTCGGAACCCAACATTGATTGGGCCCGGCATATTTGAAAAATTGTCCTTTGTCAGGTTTAACAACAGAACCCAACTTGACAAACTCATCTACTACTTTGACTGAACACTTCTCCTTGTAAACAACCTTAACATTTTTGTATGCTGGCCTAGGAGAGAATGTTTCCTTCTGTGAAACAGGAGGACTGGTAGTCTTTGATCTAGCATGCCTGTGATTTATATGCTGTCTAGGTGTAGTATTGACATTCATAGCATGCATGCTTTTAAAATATGCAGACATAACATTGAAAGCACATGCCATACAGTTATCTACACCACAAGGTTTATGGCATGCATCAATAGTAGGCATTTTATTCACAATAGCAGGAGTCTTAACAGTTTCTACCTTAACTTTATTAACATTTTTAAAGTTCTCAGTATCATGGAATCTGTCGTTACTATTCATGCTATTAACAAACTTATTAGGTCTGTTATGATTTTTCTTAAGCTCTTTAGCACCTAAACCAGGAGTGGATGAACCAGCAGTGTTCATATTTTCTATTGGCCTTTTAGGTACATATTTAGCTTTTTGGACATTTATTCCTTTTATGTCCCTAACCGGTTTTTCCTGTTCTTTCTCTTCCTCTTTAAGGTCTTCAAGTTTAAGTTCATAATCCACTATTACACAACTATCAAGAACTGGTTCTGCAATAGGAGTTATGAACAGAGGTTTCTTAGTGTCCTTAATAATATGAGGAATACCCCTTTCTTCAGCACTCTTTTTAAAAGGGGTTATGTTGCTTGGCTTCCCTACAGATTTATTATATTCAAAACCTATTCCAACTTTCCGTTTAATCTCTGGTTGGTCAATTAGGTCTTTCATAACAAATGAAGCAGTTCTATAGGCTTGACACCTGACCTTCTCTTGTTCAATCTTATTCTTTAGAAAAGCTTCAATTTCAACATAACAGTTGACTCTATTAACTTGAAATGCAACATCTTCAGTTAATTTCTCATTTATAAGTTTCAGCTTTTTCAATTCAGAATTCTCATCTGATAAAACTTGATTTTTGAGAATTAAGACTTTTATTCGATCTCTAGCATTAGTTAAATCCTCACCCAGCAATTTAAACATTTTAGGACAGCTAGGATTTACCTCAATTCCTTGACGAGGTGGTGATTGTGATCCTTCAGAAGAAGAAGCCATTAGAGCAAGATTTCCCATATCTTCTTCTTCATCATTGTCAGAATCATCCCAGCTTTTTCCTTCTGCTAAGTATGATCTTCCCTGATGCTTCTTCAGAAGAGCCTCATATCTCTGTTTAAGCTCGTCATATGAATCCTTCTTTCTTTCCTGCTTGGGCTTTCTACAATCTGTAGCAAAGTGTCCCATTTCATTGCAGTTGAAGCAACGAATCTTGCTTCTGTCAACCATCCCTGTCTTGTATCCACCTCTTGTATTGGATGAGCTAGAAGAACCACCTCTCTGAAATCTGTTTCCCATAGGCTTGAATTTGAAATTAGGGTTCCTCCTGAATCTTGTATTTCCAAATTTTCTAGCAATCAGTGCCAGAGATTCATCCTCAAGTTGATCAAGTTCTTCCATTGAGTAGAATTCACTTTCAGATGAATTCATTTGAGTTGCACCAACTTCTGCAACAATACCTTGATCAATGACTTTGACTGAAGAAGATTCAGTCATAGCTTCTCTGTGTTCTGGTACTTCTGCTACAAGAGCTGCAGACTTGCTGACCACTTTGCCTGTACCATATATTTCTTTCTGTTGAATCTGCTCTAGCTCATAGGTCTTCAGTACCCCATAAAGTCTTTCCAATGAAATTTCATTCATGTCCCTTGACTCCCTGATGGCAGTAATCCTATGCTCTAAGTGAATTGGCATTGTCAGCAAAAACTTCCTATTGATCTCCTTCTTCGTATAGTGTTTGCCATTGAGATTTAGATCATTTATCAGTTTATTGTATCTCTCAAAAACATCAGAGATACCTTCTCCAGGATTTGATCTAAAATGCTCATATTGAGACGTTAAGATTTCCAATCTATTCTCCCTCACTTCTTCTGTTCCTTCATTCAGTATCTCTATCGTTTCCCAGATGTGTTTAGCATTTTTGCAATTAACAACATGATTGTACATTCCGGGATCAAGAGATTCTACCAAAATTAACTGCAGGCTGGTGTCCAAAGAATCCAGTTCCTTTTCAGTATCAGTGTACTCAGAAATTTCTTTATCAAATTGTCTGTGCGGAATAAGTACACCATCTATCATATGCTCAGGAATGATTGTTATTGGAGCAACAACACCGGTCTTTAAAATATCTTTGTACTTAGGGTTTGCAGTTCGAAGAAATAGTGTCATCTTCCTTTTCCAAAGATTATAATTATCTTTATCAAATGGAGGAATTTTAATGCTACTCACTCTTTGAGTACTCATATTAAAATATTGGAAGATTAAAAAGATTTGAGATTTTTAGGAATTAAAAATTTTCGAATTTCTAATAAATTAAAAATTTCGAATTTTTTTTTTTAAAGAATTAAAAATTTCGAATTTTTAATGAATTAAAAGTTTTGAAATTTTTAGGAGCTAAAGAGATTTCAAATTTTTAAGAAATTAAAAATTTTAGAAATTTTAATAAATTAAAATTTTTGAAATTTTAATAAATTAAAATTTCAATTTTTAATAAATTAAAAGTTTCGAATTTTTAATAAATAAAATATTAGGATCTTGATTTTTATGTCAATCAGATGGCTCTGATACCAATTGTTAGGTCCAAATGATTGTAGAAGGGGGGGTTGAATACAATCTTTAATAAATATTAAAATCTTTTTCGGATAATTTTTGATTAAACAATTTAAATTATTATCACGAAATAATAATCAAAGAAACATAGTTCAAGTAAAATACTTATATTAAACTTGAGGTGGGTTACAAGATTAAATCAGAAAATATTCACTAATTTAGCTCTTAAAATTCTAGAGAGATTTTGACATTAATTACTCTTGAATTTTTGATTAAGCCGAATAGAATGTTAATAGAAGTGTGAATAAAGCTACTGATCTTCTTGTATTTATAGGCAAATCTGGACTTGGGAGACTTTTTCTGCTCGGGGAGACTTTTTCTCCTCGGGGAGACTTTTCTTTGGCTGGAAGACTTTCTCTTTGGGAGACTTTCTGGCTCTGGGAGACATTTCTGGCCTTGGAAGACTTTTGAATAAAAGGAAGACATTTGAATAAAACAGGGAGACTTTTTAATTAAACTCGGGGAGACTTTTGAAAAGTCTTCCCGAGAAAATTTTATGCCGACCTGCTTTGATATATGAATTGTACATCTGCTGTTGAAAGGCAGAGTGTTTAAACTTGTAACACTATATCTTATGTAACTCAACTAAAGAAAAGATACTTAACCCGAAGTCAATCAAGAACGAGAAGTCACAATGAAATCAATATAAATGAAGACAAAGTAATTGATACAATTCAACATGTTAAATATGATCAAACAAAGAAGAAATCATTGGAAGAAGTTCAAGTCAAAGTTGTTCATGCCCCAGTGATTTGTAATTCAATGAATCAAGATCATAACTATTAGTATCAATAAGACTAATTGATTTCAAGTGAAGAAGAAGGAAAGCAATTGTTGGAAAGCCACATTTCTAATTGAACATGGCAATCTATTCAGAAGCAAGAACTCTATCAAGACTAGTCACTTATGAACCAGACCATTGCATCAAGTGTCAGGACATTGATAGCAAGTTTATGTCAGCAGCAGAGATCCATGTTCAAGAGCTTGTTGAAGAATATTGAAGACACGAAGAAATCACAAGTTCAAGATGTTGCATTGAAGTTTCAAGTTGAAGCCCAGAATTTCTCTAAGTACTTATAAGGGAACCTATGTAGAAATTCCTATCTAGAAATTCTGGATAAACTTCTACTTAGAGCCAAGTAGAAATTCTGGAGGAGAAAATATTTTCTAAGTACTCAACTCAGGAAGCTATCTCGAATTTCCTATGTAGAACTTCCCAAGTCGAATTTCCTATGTAGAAAATTCTGGAGATGAAAATATTTTCTAAGTACTCAGGAAGTTTGCTATCTCGAATTTCCTATGTAGAAATTCTACTTACAAGTTCGAGATAGCCAAGTAGAAATTCCTATGTAGAAATTCTACTTAGAGTTCTAGATAGAGCTAAGTAGAATTTCCCATGTAGAAATTCTACATAGAAAACAGTTTCAACATGACACATGGCATCATCCTGGTGGCAGATTTCCAAGCTTTCAAGACATGATAAGATTAACGTGGACAACATTAGGCCACTCACATCTTATCGTTTGAAGACTACAAGTCATAGATTACAAAGTAGTATAAATAGAAGTACTTGTGTAACATTACAAAGAGAGCAATATTCGAGAGAAACACTTGTAATAGAGAGAGAGTATATTCACAGAGCTTAGTATCATTTACTACCCTCTTTACTTCTGTTGTACTATTGTAATGAATGTTGTAGCAACCCCTTCAAGTGATATATAAGACATATATTCCTTGAATCTTTGTGTTCATTTATTACATAATATTTATTGCTCCATAAATATTAAAAGTTGTATTCACCCCCCCTCTACAACACATTTGGACCTAACAATTGGTATCAGAGCCTAATGTTTGACAAACAAAACATAGATCCTTGTGTTTGGTAGAAGATTAATGAGTTTTCTCTTCCAGATCTAATTTTCGAGTTTTTCTTGAAAAGTGTGCCTTAATTTTTTTTCGGTGAAAACTCATCCCAAAAATTATTTAAATACTCCAGGTGTGATTATTTAGCTTGGGTGGATTTTAGATAATTTTTGTGAATTAATCTGGGTACTTTGGTTTGTAGTGTTCTTCATTGTTCTTGACAAAGAAGACAAACCCAGTAACTTTTGATCTTCTTTTCAAAAAGACAAAAAGTGTAAAAGGTGTTATTGGCTTTTGATTGGACAATATACTCACAGAAAAAGGGAACTGTCAGAAGACTCTGTATCTTTCACGTGGGTGTTAGGTGAAGTTAGGTGAGATTAGTCATAAAAGTCAAAAAGTGTGAAAGTGACCTGCAACAAATTTTCTCCAAGGCAAAAGTTCTACATAGAATATCTACTTGACAATTTCTACTTAGAAATTTCGACTTGAACAATTTCTACTTGGTGAAATTTCGACTTGGCAAAAAGTTCTACATAGAAATTTCGACTTAGCCTAGTCTTGTGTACTTAGAATTTTTTTTGTGACCAGTTTTTGAACTTTGATTTATTTTGAGATAATTCAATTTTCTTTTAATTACTACTCAAGTAATAAGAAAAGTTTATTATCTCTACTTTAAATCTATATTAAGATGGCACCTAAAAATCATTTCAAAATTCCAATGTTCGACCGAGATCACTATGAAGAATGGGTGTTGAGAATGAAATTATACCTTGAGTCAGTTAACCCTGAATACTTGGAAGTCCTTGACAAAGGTAAATTTGTTCCAATGGTGGTTGTTCCTGAGCACATGGAAGGAGATGTGGTTGTACCACAGCGGTCTGAGCCTAAAAAGGCAGCGGACTTTTCAGATGCTGATAAGGAGCAGATAGCCTTTGATACATCCGTTCGACAAACCTTGGTGGAATCCCTCGATCACGAAATGTTTAATGTAGTTAAAGGACTAACTACAGCCAAGAAGATCTGGGATAAGATAGAGGTCGTCATGGAAGGTACAGCTGAGGTTAGAAGCAATAAGACACTCATACTCAAGATGGAGTATGACACTTTCAGGATAAGAAAAGGAGAAAGCATTACAGATGTCTATCTGAGATTCAGTCAGTTGGTTTTGGATTTGAATCTGAGAGGTATAACTCTCCCCATTGTTGAAGTCAATACGAGATATCTAAGGAACCAGCCAAAGAGCATTGAACATAGAGTCTACGCTGTAAGAGAAACCAGAGATTTGCATACAAGTTCTCTGGAAGAGTATTATGGAATACTAAAGACCTATGAGCTAGAGACCTTACAAGATCAAGCATGGGACAATGATTCAAGAGGAAAAGAAGTGGCATCAGCATTAGTTGCTAATGAGGAAGAGTCTAAAAAGGCAGTGGTTGCAGAAAAACCAAGATCATCACCGGCACCACATCAAGTTGAGAATGATGATGAGTGCACCTCCAATAGTGATGATGACTACTTCACCCAAGAAGAGCTGGACAACATGAATGATAGTGTCGTGGCATACATGGCAAGGAAGTTCAGCAATATAAGGTTCAGGAAGAGTAACCGACCGCAGAGAAAATCTTCATCCTCATATCGGGTTACTAGGGGTGGTAGTAGTTCTTCAGGTTACAAAGGGAAAGGTAAGAGTACCAGCTACAAATCTCCTTTGGATTTCAAAATGAAGTTCAAATGCTTTAACTGTGGTGAAGCTGGACACTTTGCTACCGACTGCAAGAAGCCAAAACAGACTTATCCAAAAGAAACTTATGAAGCCCTCAAAAGCAAGTATGAAGCCCTGGTGAAGGAAAGACATGGAAAGAGAGCTTTAGTTGTTACAGAAGGAAGAGCTTGGGATGATTCAGATGAGGAAGAAGTTATTCATGCAAACTTTGCCCTCATGGCTGAGACATCAGAAGAACCAGAGGTACCAGTTCTAACCCTTAAGGAAGAAATGTCTATTGATGATTATAGGGTGCAGAACGGGGCTCTTAGCGAAGAGATCTATATGTTGTGCAAAAGCCTAAACACTTCTCAAAAGGAACAGAAAACACTTGTTGCCAAATGCAGAATGCTTGAGGCAAAAGTGGAAGAGTTAGAGGCTGTTTGCACTGTAGATACTTCCCTAAGAGACTCTATTAAATCTTTGGAACACAAGCTTAGCCTTAAAGATGAAATAGAAGCATGTCTTAGGAATAAACTAGCTGAGTTAGAAACAAAATGCGAAGCTTATAAACTAGCTGCTAGTAAGGTGAATGTTGACAGTGATACATTTAAGAAGATAACTGGAGTTGGTGTAGGTCTTGACTATTCTAACTTATCTAAGAAAGAAGGGAAAAGACCTGTAGACACTAGTTCCAGTAAGACCAAGACTGAAATACCTACTTTTCTTAAATCAGCTGTCAAACCCATCTTTAAACACTTCGTTCCTCAAGTAGAAGAAGAGACTGAATTATTAGTTAGATATGAGATAGAGATGGAAGATCGAAAGAAAGAACAACCTGTAACTCCTATTAAATCAGTTAAAATCAAATCCACTAGAGAAGAATCTAGACAAGGATTAGGAGCTAAGGCTGTTAAACAACAGAAAAAGGAAAAAGGCATAAAAGAGGTTAAGGCAGAACGTGTTAAGAAAGAGTGCTATCATTGTAAATCTACTGAACATCTTTCTTACGCATGCAAATCTAACATGAATATTCCTATTACTCATGCCATGCCTGTACCACACACAATGAATAACATGCATATGAACCATGCACAATGTGGTCAACCTAATTGTATGCCATGCACTTTTAACGTCATGCAAACATTTGTAAACTTGATGAATGCAACTAGCCAATCATGTCAAAATTCTACTGCTAGTTCTAATGTCAAAAAGAAGCATGTTAGAGCTAAGACTGCCAGTCCTCCTAAAGTTAGGAGTGACAAACCTTCTCCTAAGACTAACAAAATTGTCAAGTCTGAAAGAGGAAAAGACGAAGTCGAAAGCTCGAGTAATGTTAAAGTAGGTGCATCTACTGTTGTTAAATCTGATAATTCTCGATCTTATAGAAAAGCCGGGCCCAATCAAACATGGGTTCCGAAGAACGCCTAACCAATCTGTCATTGCAGGGCATTAAGCGAAAAAGGAATAAAGTTATATGGGTGCTAGACAGTGGAGCATCGAGGCATATGACAGGAAACAAGTCCCTGCTTACAGAGTTGGTTATGAAGGCTGGCCCTTATGTTACCTTTGGAGATGACAGCATTGGTGTGACAAAGGGATATGGCAAACTGAAATCTGGTAATGTCATCATTGAAGATGTTTCCTATGTTGAGGGACTGAAACACAATTTGTTGAGTATTAGTCAATTTTGTGACAAAGGATATGAAATTGTCTTCAACAAGAAAGGTGTATCAATCACTCACATTAAAGAAGGTTCGTTGGCTTTGAGAGGAGTTCGAAAGGCAGATCTTTTTGTTGCTGATATGGATTCGGCAAACCAGAATGAAGTGACCTGTTTCTATAGCAAAGCGTCAGATGATGAAAGCTGGCTATGGCATAAGAAGCTGTCTCACTTGAACTTCAAAACGATGAATGCTCTCGCAAGGCGAGAACTGGTGAAAGATCTACCTCAAATGGAGTTTGCTCCTAAAGGACTCTGTGAAGCCTGTGAAATGGGAAAGTCAAAGCGAGCATCGCATAAGAGTAAAGAAATTTCTAGTGTCACTGAGCCTCTGCAACTCCTTCATATGGATTTATTTGGCCCAGTGAATGTCCTATCATTGTCTAGGAAAAGATATGCTTTGGTAATCGTGGATGACTTCTCCAAGTATACATGGGTATTGTTCGTAATGACAAAAGACGAAGTGCCTTTTCAAATCATTGATCACATCACTGAGATTGAGAATGTATCAACACTCACTGTGAAGACGATAAGATCAGACAACGGCACAGAATTTAAAAATGCAATATTGAATGACTTCTGTGTTTCTAAAGGAATACGTCATCAGTACTCAGCCCCGAGAACTCCACAACAGAATGGAGTAGTTGAAAGGAAGAACAGAACATTGGTTGAAGCAGCAAGAACTTTGTTGTATGAATCGAAACTTCCTCTATACTTTTGGGCCGAGGCAGTGAGTACAGTGTGTTACACTCAGAATAGAACCTTGATCATAAAAGATAAAGAAAAGACACCATGTGAACTAATGAATAACAGAAGACCAACAATCAAATACTTTCATGTCTTTGGAGCTAAATGCTATGTACTTATAGATGATGAAAATCTAGGCAAGTTTGAAGCAAAGGCACGTGAAGGAATATTTATTGGTTATTCTACAAATACGGTGGCAGCTTATCGGGTATTCTTAGTGAATGAACGGAAAGTGATTGAAAGCTACAATGTCAGATTCGACGATACCAAACTCCCATCAATTTCTAAAGATAATAGTGAACCTGAGTCCCTAAAATTTCAAAATCTGGACTTGGATGAAATTGAGGATGAACCTGAGTTAGTTGTTACATCAAATATACCAAGTGTTCGTGAAGAAATACCTGAATCTAGTAGACAATCGAATTCTACAAGATCAGAAGATACTTCTTCCGCACATTCCGGCAATAACTCAGGGGGAGTAAATAACAGCTCAAGGACAAGTGTTCAAGAGTCGAGGAGTAATGACACTAGTTCTGTAGGAGCTGGCACTAACTCAGGGGGAGTTAGTGGAAATAACATAAGTAGTCAGCACAACAATTCAGGAAATCAAGCTGAATCATCAAGTCAATTACCAAGAGAACGGGTATGGAGTAGAGATCATCCGTTTGAATTAATTATTGGTGATCCAGATGCTGGTGTGACTACTAGAAGATCTACAAGAGCTGACATGGCTAATATCTGCTTGTACTCTGGGTTCTTGTCCAAACAGGAACCTAAAGAAATAGAAGAAGCTCTTGGTGATGCTGATTGGGTGATTGCAATGCAAGATGAGCTCAATCAGTTTGAAAGGCAGAAAGTTTGGAAGCTGGTACCCCCGACCAAAGAACAGATCGGTAATTGGAACTAAGTGGGTATACAGAAATAAACTGGACGAAAACGGACTTGTAACACGAAACAAGGCTCGTTTGGTAGCAAAAGGTTACTCTCAACGAGAGGGAATTGATTATGATGAAACCTACGCTCCAGTTGCAAGACTTGAGGCAGTCAGGATGTTCTTGGCCTTTTCAGCACACAAGAACTTCAAGGTTTTTCAGATGGATGTGAAAAGTGCCTTCCTGAATGGAGAGCTAGAAGAAGAAGTGTATCTGGAACAGCCACCTGGCTTTATTGATCCAGAACTTGAAGATTTTGTGTTTCTTCTCTTCAAAGCTGTCTATGGCCTCAAGCAATCCCCAAGACGATGGTATGAAACCCTATCCTTGTTCTTAATTGAAAATGGTTTTATTAGGGGAGTAATTGATAAAACATTGTTCTACAAAAATGTAAAGGGTGATTTGATACTTGTTCAAGTGTATGTGGACGATATTATTTTTGGGTCATCTAATGAGCGCTTGTGCGAGAAATTTGCCAAGTTAATGCAGGATAAGTATGAGATGAGCATGATGGGGGAGCTGTCTTTCTTCCTTGGATTACAGATCAGTCAAAGAAAAGAAGGAATCTTTATCTGTCAATCCAAGTACATCAAAGATTTACTCAAGAAGTACAATCTTGAAGATGCATCAGCAGCTAAAACTCTCATGCCAACAGCCACGAAGCTTGATGAAGACAAATCAGGTAAACCAGTTGACATCACAAGCTATCGAGGTATGATTGGCTCACTTCTCTATTTAACTGCAAGTAGACCCGATATCATGTTCGCAACGTGTTTGTGTGCAAGGTTCCAAGTGGATCCTAGAGAGTCACATCTCATAGCCGTCAAACGAATCTTTAAGTATCTCAAGGGAACACCAAATCTAGGGATTTGGTACCCAAGAGATACAGGTCTTAATCTAATAGGCTATTCGGATTCAGACTATGCAGGTTGCAGGATCGATAGGAAAAGCACATCTGGTGCTTGTCAATTCCTAGGCAGAAGATTGGTGTCCTGGCAAAGTAAAAAGCAACATACAGTATCTACTTCTACTGCTGAAGCTGAGTACATTGCTGCTGGAAGCTGTGTAGCTCAAATACTGTGGATGAGGAACCAATTGAAAGATTATGGCATGGAACATACAAAGATTCCAATCATGTGTGACAATACTAGTGCCATTGCCATGACCAACAATCCTGTAGATCACTCAAGAACCAAGCACATAGATATCCGGTATCACTTCATCAGAGAACATGTCGAGGAGGGGACTGTGGAGTTACATTTTGTACCCACAATACAACAAATTGCAGATATATTCACCAAACCTCTTGATGAAGTAACATTCAATAGGTTGGTTGGTGAATTGGGGATGCTTAACACAAGTTAGTAAATCCTTATATCTGTAAAATCCAAGTTTTTGATCATTTACATATGTTTGTTTTCCTTGTTATTTGCCTAGTTGAAAACATATGTAAATCATTTGTAAAATTGCTCAAAATATCACTTCTACATGCTACTTAATCATTATGAACTTAGACTTTAAAATGCCTTATTAATGATTATTATATGTTGTATGATGTGGTATTTTCCATAAATTCACTGTGCTTTGATTGTAATTTTTGATAAAAACTTTGAATTTATGCTCATTTAATTGCATGAACATAGGGGGAGTTAAATTCATGAATCTCTAAATTTGCCTTGATTTTAGATGAATTTTTCTATGTTTATCATGTATTTTTAATGTCATGAGAAGGTTTAGAATTGTCAAGGAATGGTTCTCTTAATGGTTTTGAATAAAAATCCTTGAATTGGTATTTATTTTAATCTGGCAAAATTTAATTTTTGTATTCCTTGAAAAATTGCCAAATTTTACCAAGTACCTTCAAAATTTCGAGATAGGGTCTATCTCGAAACTCATCTCGAAATTCGGCTTGAATTTCGACTTTGAGCTTCCAGGAGTGAAGTTTTGAAAATTCTAAGTCTGGTAAATTTTTCGACTTAGTGTCTATCTCGAACCTTATCTCGAAATTCGACTTACAGTTCGAGATAGAGTTCCAGGTGTGAGAGATTTGAATATTCCAAGTCTGGGAAAATTTTCGAGTTAGCATCTATCTCGAAATTCATCTCGAAATTCGACTTGAAGTTCGACTTAGGGTCTATCTCGAAATTCATCTCGAAATTCGACTTGAAGTTCGACTTAGGGTCTATCTCGAAACTTATCTCGAATTTCGACTTGAAGTTCGAGATGAGTTTTCCCTCAGAGGTTTCATGCTGTTTAAATTTGTTCAAGTGAATTTAATTCGAATTAGCCTTTATGTCGAAACTTATCTCGAATTTCGACTTGATGTTCGAGATAGAGTTCGACATAGAAGTTCGACTTAGAAGTTCGACATAGAGTTCGACTTAGATTTCCCAGTGTGTGTCCTTAAGTTTTTTTATTTTCACAGGGATGTTTTTGTCATTTCACTCTATTGTATATATATACAACACTAACCCGATTTTACTTTCACTTTTACCCAATTCTTTTAAAACCTAGTTTTTACAGCAGCCCTCCCTCCAAACCCACGACTGTTCATCTTTGCAGTTGAATCTCTTACATATAACGAATTACTGTCCATTTTTTTTGATTTCTCCGTCTGCATCATATACATACGATTATATTGTGCGTAGTTTTGTGTTTAAGTTGTGACTGTTCATCTTCACATATCTATACATACTCACACTTATACACACACTTCTCACATACATATTATTACTGCAGATTTTGTTTTCACAGTAGTTTGTTAGTGATTATTGTTTAACTCCGTAGTTTAATTATCGATACAACATCACAGTTGTTTTCTAAATTAAAAGGGATTAAAAACAAATTTTTTTACTAAAAAAAAAAAAACAAAAAAAAAACAAATGACTCACCAATTTTCTCTTGCAAAACATAATTTTTATAATATTCCGACTGAAATTGGTGATCAACTCCCGCGTTTCAAGTTTTGGGTACGATATCTTAATTTGTACTCCAAAGCTAGTACTGCTTTTACTGCAAAACCTACACTGGTCCATGATGCTTTGCAGCAGTTATGGACTAGTGCAGTACCTTTTGGGAGTAAATCGACCCCCTACGGTTTTACTTTTACCTTGGAGGGTCAAAATTTTGAGGTTACAGAGGCTATTTTTAATACAGTTCTTGGTTTTCCAGTCAAGGATTCTTATGACCCTGAACCTACAACGGCTGAGTGCCAGAATTTTTTTTGAAGCAATTGGATGTTATCCTCCCCCTGGACGACTATCCACTTCAAATATTCAAAAACAATTTTTTCATGTGGAATGGAATTACTTTTTCGAGGCCATTACTAGATGCTTTCGGGCACGAGAAAGAGATTTTCATCAAATTTCCATTCCCATGCAAATTTTTGGTGTTTCCCTAGCCCAGGAACTAAACATTAATTATGGCAGGCTTGTTCTTTCAGAATTAGTGGCTACAATGGGATCACCTGAAACCAGAGACATTTCACACAATGATATTGTCTGCTGGTATCCTCGTTTCTTGCAAATGCTAATCAATCATCTCGTGCCTTCTAATGCTTTATCACTTAGGCAGGCATTTGTTCGAAGTCCCACCTCTGCACCTCTAGGCATGGGCACTAAGTCACTAACAACTATTGCTAACCAGGATAAACATCAGGGTAAACCTATGTCTATTCCTGAGAACATTCAAGTGTGGCTCTCTTATGATGCAGGTGTAACTACTCTCGCGGGGACTTCACAAATCTCATCACATGCTTAGAATCCATCTGCCCACAATGAAGCATTTCAAGGGATTCCTGATGAGCATATTGATGACGAACAAGATGAGGGCCAATCTCTCAGTCACTTCACAGCCAGGCAAAGGGAACAACAACCGTCTCCTAGGACAACACATGCTGATTCTGATTCCTCTGTTGGCCAAGGTAATGAAGGAGGTACATTCTTCGAACCTAACACTCCTTCCTCCTCTGATTCTGATTCCGTGGCCCAAGATTCTGCTACCCCGCAGGATCTATCCCAGGGTGATAGCCATATTTCTGCGTCTGATTCCCTGACTTCTTCCCTATCACCCCTGTTAACGGGAGTTAAAAGGCCGGCATCCGTAGAATTAGGTGTGAGTGCTGATGAGAGTAACCCTGAAGTGCAGCCAGTTTTACGGAAGAAAGCCAAAATTTCACAAGCTGCTACTTTAACCGCCCAGTCCATCCCTAGCGTGTCTATCACAACCACTCCACCTCACGAGAGTGGTTCTCCCCTTGCACAGTCAACACCTAGGATGGTTGCTGAGGATTCGGTGTCTTCTGAAGAGCCTGTTCCTTCAGTTAGGCCGGAAGTTTTAAGTGCTTCGAAAGTACCTTCATCGGTACGTCCTGATGCTGCAGAGAGGATCGGTTCTACTGTTGTACTTGAACACTCTGCAGCCTCTCAGCCTGAGATTCCACCTCAGGACACAACAGGATACATAGATCCCATAACTGTTCCTAATTTTTCTTATCCAGTTTATGCAGGTACTGCTTTGACTCTGGGTTACTTTATTGAAGACATACACGAGCGTGAGACAGGGAGTGAGTGCGAGCGTTTAGGGAGTGAGGGACCTTCATTTTTAAGGCCCGAAACTGAGCGTAAAACACAAATAGAACGATTTTTAGAGCGAGAAAACCTAAGCCAAACACCGTCCCTTATTCTTGAAAATCTGGATACACGTATGTCAGAAATGGAAACTCAGATGAAGCAGTTTGGGCAGTCAATGGGGCAGTTAGGGATTAATGTTGGAGATCACAAGAGAGCTCTTGATGACTACGCAGCACGAATGGCAGGTCAGGCTGAAGCTTTACAAGATATGACGAACAAAGTCAATGACCTGGGCCATGCTGGTGGTCTCTTGGGCAGCACTCTGTATGACAGAATGGGGAGTGTAGAAAGCGTTCTGCATACAATGGCCACGGCAGTCAGTCGGATGATGTATGCAGTTCGGCATTTGGTTCCCCCGGAGTGCTTCGACGAACAATTCAATCAACCTCCCCCGGATGATGGTGGTGCAGGTGGTGCTGATGCACCTTCTACTGGACCTTCTGGTTTTGGTTCAGCTGCTGGAGGATCTGGTGCACCCGGTGATGCTCAGGATAACTCACCTAAGGGGAAGAAAGGAGAAAATGAGACGAAACAACAGTCACCCCGAGCTGAAGAAACGACTGATCAAATGGTGACTGATGAGGAAGCTCAGAGAAAGCGGAAGGGTAAAGCAGTGATGGTTGAACAAGAAGAGCCATTCGCTGACTTTGGTGATCGACAGGAACAGGTGCAAATTGATTCAGATTCTGATATGGAGGACGTACCCCTAGCACACGCAATTAAGAGATCCCTGGAGGAACAAGGTGGAGGTGCTGGGGCGTCTGCCGATGAGATTCTTGTCGATGAGGAAACCCTGAAAGCTCAGCAGTTAGCTCTGGAACAAGCTCAATTTTTCAAAATGAAGATGATGCAGGATAAAGCTGTTTTTCTTGAGAAGCAAGTGGAGCTCAAGGAAAAGCAGTATGATCATGAGCTTGCCAGACTAGCTGATCCTCAAGTTGATCTGGACAAAAGGAGGATTGGACAGAAATGGGACGATGCACGAAAGATACTGATGGGGTCGTGTGCACATGGAGTTCATAATAAGGAGGCAGATGACTTGTTCTTCAACTTGAACATGAAGAATCCGATGACGATGGACTATATAAATGCTTTGAAGAGAATGATTTCTAAAGTCCGTGTTGGATACAAATCGGTGGATAATGAATGGCAAGTCATCTTGTCTTTAATTGATGGAGCCCCGATGTCTTTTATGTATGTCGATGATCAGTTTATGTCGAGAAGATCTGCGTCAGAGTTGTTCTTGCTAGCAACTAAAATTCAATATTCTCAAGCTGAGGAGCTAAGCATTCTGTATAGAGATCAGTTAATGCAGTTAGCAGAGGACAAGGGACCAGAATTCTCAGCCAATCCAGACGTTGTCAGAATGGTTGTTGATGGAAAGATGAAGAGGGTTAGCTTGGAAGAAAATGACTTGATGGCTCTATCGGTGGAATCCCTTAAAGCTGTTTGCAGACAAATGATGGGTAAGGGATTCACCTCGGATATTAAAGAAAAATCAGTGGAGTTCATTGAGAAGATAATCTTCCAGAAGAGCAGTGAAATATGGAAGTGCGATGTCGTTGCTCCAAATCCTCTGGATAACGTGAAGATTGAGCCAGAGCTAATGCAAAGAAAATGGGATATTCTACAAGCTGTGAAAAGCGTAGATGAAGCTTTGACTCTTCCTTCAGGACCCCTGGAACAAGGAGAGATAAGGGAGGCAGTTGGTGTTCCAGGAAGAGAAAGTGTATACTGGATTCATTCTTACACAGATGATACAGCTGATGCCTTGGTGTTCATTGATGCAGACCAGAATCAAACCTTCTTGCATATGAGTAGGAAATGGCTGCTGCAGACTCAAGATGCTGCATTTCTAGACAAAGTCAGAGATGAATTCAAATTGGGAGATGTAGAGGATAGGTTTGCAGATGAAAAACAGAGACTATTAAAGTACTTATCTGAAGTATTAAAAGAGAAAAGGAGAATGGAGTCAGATGCGGCTAGTAGGTTCAATACCAACCGTGTCAAGGGCTACCCTAAAATGATCTACTGTCAGTTCAAAGCTGATAAAGCTCATTGGAAGCCTCAGCTCATCATGAAAAACTTTGAGGACATTCCAAAGATCAGAACTACCCAGGAAGTTGATAAACTAAGAAGGCTTTTCAGACATCCATATCCAGAACCCAAGAATCCTCTGGAAATGGAAGCAGTAAGTTTGCTGAATGCGAGATGGGCACAACTACACGATCCAGTATACAAAAGAGAACAGCAAAGGAAAGAAAGGCGCAGAAAACAAGGAGAAGATAAGCGCAGTGCTGTTAAGGAAGTTAGGAAGGGGAAACGGAATTAGAGTTAAAGTTCAAAGGGATGTGAACTTGAAGTTGGAAAAACTTCATATCTTTTGGTTGCTCTAACTCACTTGAGGAAAATTCACCTGACCACGGTATGCGAGATAGGCTAATTCACCATACTGTAACCGTGAATCAGAGTGGATCCAATAAGGTGATATGAGTTGGACTGAAAGGTATGAAATAATCCAGGTGATAGAGATCATTTCAATGGTCTTTAATTCGAGGTTCGAATTTTCTTTCTAGCTTATGTTTATTTTAAAAATAAAAAAAAAGGTTCTTTGTATTGTTTTCAAGTTTTCATTCAATTGAAAAATGTACAAGACATTAATGTTACTTATCTTTTCTTGTCTCATTATTTAGTTGAGTTATCCTTCTTTAATTTGAATGTCATTGTTAGACAATCAAATATGGGGAGATTGAAAGGCAGAGTGTTTAAACTTGTAACACTATATCTTATGTAACTCAACTAAAGAAAAGATACTTAAGCCGAAGTCAATCAAGAACGAGAAGTCACAATGAAATCAATATAAATGAAGACAAAGTAATTGATACAATTCAACATGTTAAATATGATCAAACAAAGAAGAAATCATTGGAAGAAGTTCAAGTCAAAGTTGTTCATGCCCTAGTGATTTGTAATTCAATGAATCAAGATCATAACTATTAGTATCAATAAGACTAATTGATTTCAAGTGAAGAAGAAGGAAAGCAATTGTTGGAAAGCCACATTTCTAATTGAACATGGCAATCTATTCAGAAGCAAGAACTCTATCAAGACTAGTCACTTATGAACCAGACCATTGCATCAAGTGTCAGGACATTGATAGCAAGTTTATGTCAGCAGCAGAGATCCATGTTCAAGAGCTTGTTGAAGAATATTGAAGACACGAAGAAATCACAAGTTCAAGATGTTGCATTGAAGTTTCAAGTTGAAGCCCAGAATTTCTCTAAGTACTTACAAGGGAACCTATGTAGAAATTCCTATCTAGAAATTCTGGATAAACTTCTACTTAGAGCCAAGTAGAAATTCTGGAGGAGAAAATATTTTCTAAGTACTCAACTCAGGAAGCTATCTCGAATTTCCTATGTAGAACTTCCCAAGTCGAATTTCCTATGTAGAAAATTCTGGAGATGAAAATATTTTCTAAGTACTCAGGAAGTTTGCTATCTCGAATTTCCTATGTAGAAATTCTACTTAAAAGTTCGAGATAGCCAAGTAGAAATTCCTATGTAGAAATTCTACTTAGAGTTCTAGATAGAGCTAAGTAGAATTTCCCATGTAGAAATTCTACATAGAAAACAGTTTCAACATGACACATGGCATCATCCTGGTGGCAGATTTCCAAGCTTTCAAGACATGATAAGATTAACGTGGACAACATTAGGCCACTCACATCTTATCGTTTGAAGACTACAAGTCATAGATTACAAAGTAGTATAAATAGAAGTACTTGTGTAACATTACAAAGAGAGCAATATTCGAGAGAAACACTTGTAATAGAGAGAGAGTATATTCACATAGCTTAGTATCATTTACTACCCTCTTTACTTCTGTTGTACTATTGTAATGAATGTTGTAGCAACCCCTTCAAGTGATATATAAGACATATATTCCTTGAATCTTTGTGTTCATTTATTACATAATATTTATTGCTCCATAAATATTAAAAGTTGTATTCACCCCCCCTCTACAACACATTTGGACCTAACAGCTGTCTTTTCCTTTATTTCTTTTATTTCTTTTTCTTTTTTTTTTGTTTTGCTTTCTTTTTAATTAATACTCGGGGAGACTTTTGAAAAGTCTCCGGGAGACATTTCAAATGTCTTCCCGAGTTATCAATTTGGTCGACCTGCTTGAATTGTAATGTGTATATCCTTTTCTCCTTTTTTTAATTCAAATTCTATTTATTTTATTATATATCTTATACATTAAATTAATTCTTTTTGAATTAATCTAGGTAAATAGGATACATAATAAATTATCTTTTTGATAATAGAATTAAATTAAAGTCTTCTTCATTCTAAAATAATTCTAAATTAATTAATTTCTTAATCAATTTAAGAAATAAATTAATTCTGATTGAATTAATTTACCAATTAAATTAACTAAATAATTTAATCAATTAATAGAGAATTAAATTAAAGTCTTGACTCCACAACTATTGATGATATAATTTTAAATCTTCTGTCTTCACACCGATGTCTGTAGCTGACCACTTCTTCTGTAATAAAGAATCTTCTCTGTATTTTGTCAACACTCCGTGTACTGTCTGGTTCACGAGTGATTCACAACAAATAATATTCTTCACTTGACTTTTATAATGGTTCACTTCTGCTCCTTCTGACTTGACTATATTTGTTGTCACACAAAATTGAAATCTTCTGACACTGTAGCTTCTTCAAACTTAAATACTCCACTGAGGCATGATCAATTAAATTGAACTTCTTTCAATGTAGTACTGCTTCAAGTCTGTAGATTGACTTTGATCTTCTTTTTCTTGTCAAATAATACCTGCTGAAGATTCCTGTGACAGATAATATATTTACTTATAAATTATCTATGTTTGAGTTGAGTTGTCCTCTTTCTAAACAAATAGGCTTCTAAACATATGCCTTTCAATTTCTATTTAGAAATTTTAGGATTTTAATTTAAGAAATTGAATTAATTAAAATTTAATTATATTTTAAGTGTATTTTTATTTATTAAAATTAGTTATCTGTAATTTTACTTCAACAGATAATTTATTTTTGAAAGCTATCAAGTCTGTAGCTTTTTATGTGTTATTTGTTGAGTAATAATCGGTGGAGTTTATTGATAAAATAAGTTATTTAACTTTATTTTATTAGTAAAAGCCTCTGATTGTTAACAGATTTGATTTTATGGTATTTTATGTTATCTTATTTTATTTATATTTATTTTCTAAATCTTTAATTGCTAACAATCGGCCAGGCTAGATAGTAGCTTAACAATCAGGTATTTTCTCTTGTATTTTATTTCTCCGATTGTCGTCCCACTTAGCTTCTTCTATTTAATTTTGTCTCGATGGTTAGTAATAAATTTTGTTTTTTCTTTATTGCCATAACAATCGTAAGTCTCTTGTGTTAAGTCAATAACAATAGGGCATAAAAAAATAGTGGGATAACAATCGGAGGGGATTAGTGTTTTATTTTTTGATTTTTCATTTCTCGGATTGTTACCGCATTATCTCTTTATTGCTCCGATTGTTAGAGCACTAAATTCTAGTGTTCCAATTGTTATGCAACTTGGTAGGTTATATTTTTTTTCCTCTCTATTCCCTCATCCCGATTGTTACACTCTTACACACAGATAGACACAAGTATAACAATTGGCCTTTTAGTTAAAAAATTTCGAAACATTGATCTTTATTTACCACCAATCTATAACAATTTTTAAAAATATAAAATCGTAGTGTTACAGATCGGGACCACACGAGCATTTTGATACTTATCTTGTTGATTTTGGTTTCAAAAATATTTCGTGTGTTTTAAGCTTTGAAATTTATTTTAAGGCTTATTTTTTATCAAAAATTTGACACAAAAATATTTTCACCATTTAAATTTCTCCTAATTTATCATATATTATTTTCATAATTTTTGGAGAAGTTTAAATTTCTTTGTGTTTTCGGTTCTAATTTAAGTAATTAAATTCGTGATAAAATTACTTAAGGTGAAAATTTAGATAATTTTAACTTGTTAAAAATGGTTGGGTTTTTACTTTATCTAGAACGAATTTAATTGCCGAGTACAACATTTGAGGCCTACCTGAACCCTATCGGGCATGGGTTAGAGCGTTACTTGAATATTCTCGGGTCCGTTACACACTAGTGACAGATGCAGTATTAAATCATAATATGCTTCCTCAAGATAATTTTGTTCCTGACCCTACCCCCGAACAATTAGGCTAGTTCTTCACTTCTATTGGATTTATTGACTTCAATTCCGAGGACTTGCGCGAGATGGGTAAAAACTCTCTGCCAAAAGAATAAAATTTCTTTTTCCACACTGTCAACCAATGTTTCTCCTATAACAAGACCAACAAACAGGACATTCCTCAATTTCACCATATTCTAGAAATGAGTGTTGCTCTTAACCTTAGGTTGAACAATGGTCATCTGTTATTTTCTAAGTTACTTAGCTTAATGAAATCTCTGGAGCATAGAAATCTACAAGTAAAAAGTATTGAATGTTTCTTTCCACGATTTCTACATATTGTTCTTAATGAGGTAACTACTAATGCTGACAAAATTCTATATGCTGCAAGTGTTACTTCTTTTCCTGGCAGGAAGAAGGACATAATAGCGAGTCAACTTCACAATAATGAAGACTACGTCAACCCACTAGATGCTGAAATGACAATATTCATGCAAGGTTGTGTAGCGGACATGGAAAGGGAAATACCCCTAGTACCACAACATCTTGAGCAAATACCTGAGCCTGAATTAGAAGTGGTAGCTATTCTAGCAGTAGAAATGGCCCAAGAAGAAGAAGTGGCTCAGGTGATTGAAGAAGTTCAAATCTCAGAAGAAGGAGAAGCTGTATCTGGTGGAGACTTAGCCAGACGTGTTGTAAGTCAAGACTCTTATCATCCCGGCTCTCCAACAGGTAGTATATTAGGTAGTCCTCATGGCTCTTTCTCTTTATTTATTGGCTTGGAAAATCTTGTAGATGACATTGACATGCAGCTTTCAGCTGAGCCCTCAGTGGCTATAGGACAAGGCAATGAATCTGTAATCCAACAGATTTTATCCCATGCCTTAGAACTAAACACTGATCAATCCTTATTGGTATCTTCACTCCTGCTCCTTAAAAGAAAATTACTAGATGAGGGAAAAAGTACCTCATCAACACCACATAAGGAATGAGAGAGACCCCAACAGCTCTACCTCAAACTAGAAGGAGATTAGATGAACGTGAGGTAACTGTTCAGCCTACTCTGCCAACTAATGTAGCTTCACACTTAGAGCCTCCAACCATTTCTAGTGTTGTACATCTAGAAGCACACACCGAGGAGGAATTAACAGAATTAGTTACTTCAGTAGCAGAACCTTCACAAGTAGATCATGTTTTTCTTACACCTAAAGTTTCCAAACTTTCTAGCCATAAACTTGTTGTCCATGCTTTCAAGCTCTTCGACAGTGTAGAATTCATCATCTTCAGACTCACTCTTGACATATTCTTTTTCTTCTTTGTCTTTTTCAACACTTTCCTGAATCTTCATTCTTGGGCTTGTACCAACTCTTTCCACCTTCACTAGTTCTTTAACAATTAGGGCACTAGAAACATTTGCTATATTTCCTCTGTTTCCTAGAATAGACTTCTTTTGAAAGTATTCTAATTCATATGTCTTTAATATTCCATACAGAATTTTCAATACGAGTTTTGTTAGATCCCTTCCTTCTCTAATAGCAGCAATCTTGTGCTCCAAGTGCTCAAGAAGAGTCAATAGAAACTTCAAGTTCTTTTCTTTTGTCTCATAGGCCTTTCCATGTAGTTGTAGTTCATTGATCAGTTTGTTAAACCTTTCAAAGACCTCAGTTATGCCTTCATTTAGTTTTGACATAGGATTCATATTGTGAGACCAACGGTTGTCTTTGATTTTCTCTTACTTCCACTGTGTCTTCACATAGTAGCTCTATGGTTTTCCAAATGTTCTTGAAAGTGGTGCAATTGAAAACATTGTTATACATGACCATGTCTAGAGAATCAGTCAGTATGAGCATGAGAATGTTGTCAAGAGAAACTTTCTCTCTTTCTGTGTCAGTGTATTGAGATGGATCTTTTGGTACCTATGTAACTAGTATTACATCTGAGCCACTGGTTGTTTCAAGAACTAGTGTTACAGGCATGAAGGGTCCATTCTTCAAGATCTCAGGATACATGTAGTTTGAAGTCTTGATGAATGTTAGCATTTTATTTTTCCATAATATGTAGTGTTCTCTGTCAAATGGAGGAATCTTGATGATGTTTAGTTTCTGAGAACTCATCTTGATCTTTGTACTATTTGTATGTCAACAGCTTGAGCTCTGATACCACTTGTTAGGAATGAGAACTACAGAAACTATGTAGAGGGGGGGTGAATGTATGGTTTCAATCTTTTTCAACTACTTTTGATTTGTTTAGTGAATGAACTATTTTCTTTAGTAGCTTGTGTTAACTTGTAGTGTTAATCAAGTAGTGTGGAAGTAAAGCAAACACACAAATTAAGATACAAGGAGTGAATACTTAAAAATATTTAACTTATTACTGACATGTGAAGCTGCGCATTGGCTATATAGACAACATGTCTCATTGGCACATACTTTCAGAAGTTAGTTAGATAAAACTAGATATAGACAAAAGATGCTTTACATTTGAACACTATCTATTTCTAGCTAACAATTTCCTTTGATAGTACATTACATATGCATTCTACTCTTCTGTCTTTGTCTTGTTCTTCTTTCAAGCTTCTTGTAGACTTGTCACTATCTTCACAGGTTTGACTGATCCTGATCATGACAGAGCTTTAAATTACTTGTCTAATTCTTCTGCAAATTTCATTGAAGTTAGCTTGTTGAAACATTTGAATACTCAACTGTTGTTGCTTTGAGAAATCATGAATTAGATTTCTCGATCGAGTACTTCTGAGACTTCTCGATTAGTTTTTTTCTTGATACTTCTCGAATACCTTAGACTTCTCGATTGCATACTTCTTTTGATGACTTCTCGATCAGGCTAGACTTTTTGAATGACTTGATTTCACAGACTTCTCGATTGCCTCATTTCCTCAACTTCTCGATTGCTTCCTTAGCTGACTTCTCGATTTGTTTAGCTGGACTTCTCGAATGTATATCATTTTACACTTCTCGAATGACTTCAGATTTTTGACTTCTCAATTAGGCATTTGTCTTTACATCTCGATCGAATACTTAGCCATTTGAGCATTCTGAGACTTCTCTACTAGTTTCACACATGACTTCTCTACCAGGGTGACTTCTCGATCGATCACTTGACTTATAAGGTTTTCCATACTACAATTCTTATTTTAGTGAAGTCTTCTTAGGGTTGATGCATGATCCAGAATTGAATCTTCTATCAATCTTTATTCTTGACTTACAATTATACATTTGAATTTGCAATAGAAACATGTTTATATCTACAAGTACACATTAAGATAGCTAAGTCACCAACCTAGTACAAGAATTCTAAATGTGTTATAACAAGATAAGTACATTCAATACAACAGTCTTGATTTGGTCCAATAGACAAGTACATTTGCAAGGCAACCCCACACACGAAAATACTTTAAACTAGTCTTTTTGCCTTTCCATAATTCATAAGGTATCTTGTCCATATATTTCAGAGGGACTCTATTCAGAATATGACAAGTCGTATTCAGAGCCTCGCCCTACATTACTTAGGCAACTCAGAATTAATCAACATACTGTTAATCATATCTTTAAATGTTCTATTCTTTCATTCTGCTACTCCATTAGACTCAAAAGTGTATGGTGAAGTCACATCATGTACTATACCATTGCTTTTGCAAAATTCATAAAATGAGGTACCCGTATACTCTTCACCTATATCAGATCTCAAACGTTTAAGTACTTTACCAATTTGTGTTTCAGCTTCAGTTTTGAATATAATGAATTTTTCTAGTGTTTCATCTTTATGTTTAAGTAAATAAATATAGCAGTATCTACTACAATCGTCTATACAGGTAATGAAATATCTTTTATTATCCTTAGTCATAATATCACTAAATTCCCATATGTCTGTGTGTACTAATTCTAATACTTCTGAATCTCTAACAACATTATGAAAGGGTTTCCTAGTTTGTTTAGTTGTCACGCATATTTGACATTTAGATTTCTTTTCAATGACATACTTTGGAATCAACTCTAAATTAATCATATTCTTTAGAGCACCAAAATTTAGATGACCAAGACGTGAGTGCCATAAATCGGATGATTCAACACAATTAACAGAAGAAATAACATTATCATTAATAAAACTGCCCAAAACAGGCTCCGTATTTATTAAAAACAATCCATCAGACAAGTAACCTTTGCCAAAAAATACACCAGTATGTGCAATGACTACTTTATTACACTTCAAAGAAAGTTTGAAACCATTTCTAACTAAATAACTTCCACTTATTATGCCTCTATGAATGTTAGGAACATGATGCACTCTAGTAAAGGATAGAACACGCCCAGAAGCAAACTTCAGGTCCACGTTTTCTATTCCAAGAACTTGAGCAGTACTAGCATTCCTCATCGTCACTGTCATTCCTTGAATCTGTTGATAAGATATAAACAGAGTAATATCAGTACAAATATGTACATTAGCTCAAGTATTAACCAACCATTCATTTGACAGATAAGTGAAAAATAGTGTAGGGTTGTAGGTAACATACTCGTCATTAGTTTCAGAAGCAATAGCTTCACCAACAACCATGTTCCAAGCACAATATTAGCTTGGGCTACCACATCAGATTTCTTCGCTTTTTTTTACAGGACAGTCCTTGCTCTAGTGACCAACATGTCCACAAGACAACATGGTTTGTTTGTCTTTGGTTTCTTAGTCATGTTCTTGTCATTTTTAGGATTTGTGTTTTCCTTCTTAATGACAGACTTTTTTTTCTGTCCATCAGTCACTACATTCACCTTCGAACTCCCATGTTCAACATGCATCACATGTCCCTGTTTGGACTTCTGTTGTTCATGCACAGAGATGTCCAAAATCAGGTTAGTCCACGTGATCTCTCCTTTCTATCTTTTCAGGGAGAGAGCAAACTCTTCCCAGGCTTCGGGAGCTTTTCAATCACAGACATAACCTGAAACTTCTCGGGAAGGTCCATTCCGGACTCCTTCAAAGCATGTACCAACATCTCAAACTCATGCACTTGTTCCGTCATGGATTTAGTATCCACCAGTTTGAAATCAAGGAACTGAGCCACATAATACTTTTCCAGACCTTGTGAGTCGGTATTATGTGTCGGATCCAGCTTCTTCCATAAGAGCTTAACAGTGTAGGTGTAACATCCCGTATTTTTTCAATAATATATTAAGCTATTTAATTTAATATTAAGAATAATATTGGTGAATTATTACTAATATTATTATTTGAATATGAATATATATTTTTTTATAAATAGGATATTATTTAGAGATTATTGGTTAAGAGAAGAAAATAGAAAAAAAAAGAAATAGAATGGAAAGAAAAAGAAAAAGGGTTAGGGTTAGGGTTTTGTAAGTTATGTAAGAAAAGTTGGGAAGCCGTAGAAAAGATAGAAGAGAAAGAAAAAGAGAAGGAGGGGGAGAAGATTGAGATGGAGAAGAAGAAAAATCTTGAGAAGATGAGTTATTGTATCAAATTAGGGTTCGTGTGATGGGGACATCTATATTTTTACAGAAGATCATTCATGTATTTGGAGATTTAAGGTACAAATACATTCTACACTCTCTCTTTGTTCTCGTATTGTTAGTGTACGGATATCTTCTACACACTCTCTTTGTTATCGTATCGTTAATGTATCGACATTTTCGTTATACTATCTATCTTGTTATGACTTTACCCAATTCGTTTGTTTGATCCAATTCATTTGTTTGATTTCTTAATAATCTGATTTCTTATTAAATTCGTATCTGATTCATTATTTGTCGGATTGTTACGATTTTATTGTACCTGAAAAGATATTTTGATTATCTACAACTTCCGTTCTTTACGTTTTCTGAAATTCGGTTCATAACTATGTTAAAATCTGTCGTTTGTATAATCTGGTTGGTTATTGGAGAATTGTTCTGCTGTAATTTCAGAAATTCATAGTAAATTGAATATTAGTTCAATTTTCATGTGTAATATCATTCTGAAAAGGTCTTTCCGAGATGTTCGTTCTTTGTTTACATTCCGCTATCAAATTCTGTGATTTTGATGTCTTAAACATCAAAATACGTCTGTGATCATAGCCTGATTTTGTTATGGCAGTCCGCATTTTTATTGTTTCTGAATTCGTTACTTCTCCGTTTTTAATGAGCCTTACCATTCTAGAAAAGTCTCGGAATCCTCTACGAGTTCTGTGTTTTGTACTTTTACATTCGAGATCATCTTAATAGAGTAAATTGCCTTGTTTCTGAACTGGTCAGTTCTGATTTTATTTGTAATAGTCTATATTGTATGATATTTGGCGTGAATATTTTGATTAAGATATTTTCAGTTTTTTATATATATATATGTATGATTTGGGAGATATTGTAAGAATCCGTCATGAGTGGATAATCTCATGCTTTGGCACCACCTATACGGTGTATTTAAATAGTATAGGCGTGTCGCCGGAATTATGAGACACGTTGAGTCATGACTATTGTGTATATGTGTTTTGGCCATTTGGGTAGTATTGTGTTTTGTACCATGCAAGCCCCTGTAAGATTTTGGGTAGCATTTGATTTGTTCTATGCAAGCCCCTGTAAGTTTTGATGACTACATATTCTGGAGTTGTAATGTTTATATTTAGATTTGAATTTAGATAGTTGAGTTGTACTTTTAATTTTGGATTGTAAGTTGCTGGACATTGAGCAGTTTTATCTTTTTATTGGATTTTTGGAGCATTTTATTTAAGTGAATAATTAATGGGATTTTAAAGTTGGCATCAGAGCCAGAGTTTTATGATTCTGTAGACTTGCCTTTAGGCTCGACTTGTGAGATTTAGATAGTTATAAGATAGAGTTTCAGGATTATTGAGATTTACGTTTAGGCTCGACCTGTGAGTATGGGTTGACAGTAGATTTGTTAGTTAGTTAAGAATATTATTGGGTTGGTATTTATTGAATATATTTTGTGATCGTTTAGAATCATTTTTTTGTGTGCGATGCTTAACCGTAAGATGAAACGTGAAGACTCAACTGCAAGCAAATTTTTCAAGAAAAATTAGTTTTACGGAAGACAACATCATGGAAATCTTCATCAATTTTGACTTAACGTATGATTTCTTGTTAGATTTAATTGTGGATATCGTGTATTTTAGCTTATTACTCAAGTAGCAGCGATGGAAAGAGGCCGACAACACGTAATGTGAATAGAGAACACTTTCGTGATAATCGTCAAGTTGCGATCGATTTAAGACTTTTAGTGTTAGTTATGAACGAAGACCATGATTCGAGTTAAATGCGCCTTCAATATGGAGATACATAAGATAATAGAGCAAATGGTTTGTTTATGTTATCGCAAATATTTTTTTATAGAGGTGTAAAGATTAATTTCGTGGACGAAATTTCTATTAGGAGGGAAGAATATAACATCCCTGTTAGGAATCTACATGTGATTTGATGATAACATTAATCTTAGAAACATAGAAATTTTATTTGATGTAACTGATCAATTGATATGAAAGTTATAAATATCAATTGATCAGGAAACCATTTATCAGTTGAAGTGTTTATATGAATCAACTGATAATTTGGATTGTAGCATAGGTGTTCTTAGTTTATTTCAATCGATAAGGTGTAAATCAATTGATATTTTGTTCATCAATTGATGTTAGAGTCGATTGATATAGATCATCAATTGATGTGTAAATTAAACTGTTAAATTGTAATTATGTGAAGACAGGAAATTACACAAGTGAAGGATGATCAATTGATATTGAAGCATCGATGGATGAAGGATCAATCGAAGAAGCCAAGTCAAGCATTAAAGACCATCAACTGATGTGAAGACCCATCGATTGATATATCGATTGATAAACTCTATCAATCGATAAGCCATCTTTTATCAATCGATGGATAGAAAGATCAATCGAAGAAGTACATCAGTTGATGGATTAAATGACAGATCAATTGGTATGCCTAACAGCAAATTATCAATTGAGTGTGACAACACAGAAAGAATATCTGTTGAAGATCCAGAGAACAAAAGCACTCCTATGGAAGACAGTCTAGAGTGGCTGTGAAGACTCAATCTGAAGCTGTCTTTTCAAATCTTTTTAAAAGATAGAAAAAGGTAAAAGAAAGGCAGGTAGAAACAATCCTAGAATAGGAATTGTAAAAGAACACTTGTGGTATATAAACAAGTGTAGCAACATTATTAGAAAATAGACAAGTTAAACAATATCTCTTAATCAACTGTTCAAGCTTAAGAACACATTTGTAAGAACAGTTGATTTGTTTTCTAATCTTGTAAAAACGCAGCTAGGTTTCTTTTAACCTAGGAACATTGAGCAAAAATATACACTGATGGAAAAACCAATCCATCAGTAATTTTAAATCTCCTTGTTCAATTTACGCTTCAGTCTTAAATTGTTAGAACATATTCTCTCTTTATTCTCAAACTTCAAGAACGAATATTAGAACCAACAAAAAGTTTTAATATTTGTATTCAACCCCCCCTACAAATATTGACATTGTTCTAGGGAATAACAATTGGTATCAGAGCCTGCTTTCAACATACAGAAAGTTTAAAGATCAAGAACAGTCAATATGGGCCAAAAAGATTCAGGTGTAAAGATTCCAATGTTGGAAAAGGATGAATACTTTCCATGGAAGGTAAAAATGCATCTGCATCTTCTTTCTCTTGACCCTTCCTATGTTCACTGCATAGAGAAAGGTCCTTATGTTCCCATGAAGCTAGTCACAGGTGTAAACCCTGATGGAACTCCTACAGTTGATAGACATGTTCCAAAACTCATTTCTGAGTTCACAGAAGAGGATGAAAAAGAAGTTCTTAAAGACAAAAAGACCATGAACATTTTGTTTAATGGTCTAGATAAAGATATGTTTGATAATGTGATAAACTGTACTTCATCAAAAGAAGTGTGGGACACTCTTCAAACTCTGTGTGAAGGAACTGAACAAGTTAGGAAAAACAAGATGCAACTCTTAATTCAAAAATATGAATCATTTCATTTTAAGAGTGGTGAAGCCATCAATGATACCTATAGCAGATTCCAAAAGTTATTGAATGGTCTAAAGCTATATGGTAGGGTTTATGCAACAGAAGATACAAATCTCAAATTTCTAAGATCTCTTCCAAAGGAATGGAAGGCAATGACTGTCTCCATTAGACAATCTCAAGACTTCAAAGATTATACTCTAGAGAAATTATATGGTATTCTCAAAACATATGTACTGGAGATTCAACAAGATGAAGAGATTGAGAAGAATCAAAGAAAGGAGAAAACTGTGGCTTTGATGGTAAATGGGAATGAAGACAAGAAAGAAAAGAAAAATACTGGTTGTTCAGAAGAAGTCATGATGGTGGCTAATGATGCTGATGAAGAATCATCCAAGGGAAAAGGAAAGACCAAATGTGAGGAAAATGAAACATGCTCACAGGATGATTTGGATGAGATTGATGAGCACCTTGCATTTTTGTCAAGGAAGTTTTCAAAGCTAAAATTCAAAAGGAATCTAAATGCTCAAAGGCCTGGATCCCAGTTTAGAAACAACAATCAAAATAAAATTTTGGTTGATAGATCTAAATTCAGATGTTTTAACTGTGGATTGGCTGGTCATTTCTCAAGTGAGTGCAGGAAGCCAAAGCAAGAAAAGGCAAAGACATATGAGGGTATTGATTATAAAAAGAAATACTTTGACCTTTTAAAACAGAAAGAAAAGGCTTTTGTCACTGAAGAGAAGGACTGGGCTGCTGAGGACAGTGATTCTGAAGAATATATTAATCTAGCTCTAATGGCCAACCATGAGGATGAAGAAGCTAGTTCAGCATCCAATCAGGTATTAGCTACAAACTTTTCTGAACTTTCAGCTGATGAATGCAATAGTACTATTAATGAAATGTCCAATGAATTGTACAATTTGCATGTCACTCTAAAATCTCTAAACAAAGAAAATCTCAAGTTAAAGAGCACCATTGATGCCTTAACTGAGAGGAATATTTTTCTTGAAAATGAACTTGTTTGTTTAGAAAGATTTAAGCAGGAAAGAAAGGATGCTAGGAATGAACTAATAAACAGTTTGAAAAGAGAAGAATTGTTGAAAGAACAATTGGCTGAAGAAATTGAAACCATTAGCAAATGGAATAGGTCTGCTAAAACTGCCAAACAAATTATTGATGTTCAGGGTGTAGATACTCTAGGAGAACTCCCCAAATCAATAGGCAAGTCATTGGCTGATACTTCAATGGATAAAGATCAATCGACTGCTAATCCTTCATCAACTGATAAGGATTATCAATCGATAGATGCTGAATCAATCGATAAGCATCCATCGACAAGTAAATCATCAATGGCTAATAAAAAGAACAAATTTAGCACTCCTATTAAGTTTGTTAAGGAAACCAAAAATCAAGTTGAAGCTGAGGCTGAGAAAATCAACATAGGTAGCTTATCCAAGAAACAACTAAAAGAAAAATTAGAAAAGATAGCACCTGTGGAAATTACTCAACCTAAGTCTGAGAAAAAGAAAAAGAATAGGAATGGTAAAGTAGGCATAAATAAGCACAACAACTACACTCCTGATATGTATGCCCCTAGAAAGGTATGTGCTAAATGTGGTAGTGTAAATCATTTGTCCATGCAATGCAAGAATGAAAAGAAATCTATATCTGTAAATGATTTAAATATACATGCCATGACTGCAAATGCCATGTTTACCAATCCTATGCTCATGAATGCCATGTCTTCTAATCTGGTTGCACCTAAAGTTCATATGCCTTATGCACAAGTTCCATACATGTATAATCCCTTCTTTGCATATCCTAATATGAACATGCCTGGAATGCCATGGAACATGCCTAATGTAAATGATGAAATTCATGGAAATTCTGCCATGAGTTCCAAAGTGTCAAAGCCCCAAAAGTCAACTCCCAAAGTTAAAGTGGATTTAAACCCACCAAAACAAAAGGAACCGAAGTTGACAACAGGGGCTCAAGATGCAACTAATAAAAGAGGACCCAAGGCAACTTGGGTACCAAAAGCAACTTGATTGTTTTATGTGTGTGCAGGGAAACAAGAAGAAAAATCTCTGGTATTTGGATAGTGGATGTTCAAGGCACATGACTGGAGATTTGTCCCTGCTCACAAAGTTTGTGGAAAAGGATGGCCCAGGAGTTACTTTTGGAGATAACAGCAAAGGTTTTACTCTGGGATATGGCTCAATTGCAAAAGAAAATGTTATCATTGAACCTGAAGCACTAGTTGATGGATTGAAGCACAATTTGCTCAGCATTAGTCAACTGTGTGATAATGGTAATGGTGTGTGGTTTACAACTGAATCATGCATCATAGCCAACAAAGAATGTGGTGAAATTCTCTTAATTGGAGAAAGAAAAGGGAATGTCTATGTGGCTGATTTTCTCTCTGTAAAAGCAAATTCAATGACATGCCTTCTTAGCAAAGCCAATACAGATGAAAGTTGGTTGTGGCACAAGAAACTAGCCCATTTGAACTTCAAAGCCATGAATTTATTGGTTAGAAAGAATCTGGTTAGAGGCATTCCACAGATGGAATTCACCAAGGATGGACTGTGTGATGCCTGTCAAAAAGGAAAACAAATAAAAGCATCATTCAAGTCAAAGTCTGAATCATCAATTGATAAGCCTCTGGAATTATTGCACATGGATTTATTTGGTCCAGTCAACATCATGTCTATTGCCAAAAAGAAATATGCCTTAGTAATTGTGGATGACTTCACAAGATTTTCATGGGTATATTTCTTATTCTCTAAGGATGAGGCAAGCAAATTAATTATCAATCATGTGAAGAATGTTAAAAATGGCACTGAATGGAAGGTCAAGAAATTTAGAAGTGATAATGGAACTGAATTCAAGAATTCAACCATGAGAGAATTCTGTGAAGAAAAAGGTATCACTCATCTTTTCTCTGCTCCAAGGACTCCACAGCAAAATGGAGTAGTTGAAAGAAAAAATAGGACCTTGATTGAAGCTGCTAGAACTATGTTAGAAGAAGCAAAACTTCCTACATACTTCTGGGCAGAAGCAATTAATACTGCTTGTTACAATCAAAATATTTCCATGGTCAATAAACTTCAAGGCAAAACACCATATCAATTGATGAAGAAAGACAAGAAGCCAACAGTTAACTTTCTTCATGTCTTTGGCTGCAAATGCTTTGTACTGAGAAATCAAGGTGAAAATCTAGGAAAATTTGAAGCCAAAGCTGATGAAGCTATATTTGTTGGATATGGAATAACAACCAAAGCATACAGAGTCTACAATCTTAGATTACGCATTGTTATGGAATCTATGCATGTAGTCTTTGATGACAAGAAAATTCAAGGGTTGTTTGATGAAGGATTTCATGATCTATTGCATTTTGAAAATGAATCCTCAAGTAATATTGAAGATAGTAATGATGATGAGGAAATTACAAGTATACAAGTTCCTAGAATCCTCCCATCAATTGATGTCATTGCTTCAACAGATAACTTATCAGTTGACAATCATCAATCGACTGATAATACATCAATTGATAATCATTCGATGGATAACAACTCTGCTCAACAATCTTCAAATGGAGCGTCCATCACAGGAGGAGGGTTCTCAAATAGTCAATCACTTCACAATGATCATAACTCTTCCAATGATCATGAAACATCATCTTCAAGGACAATCATACCATCTCAAAGGAAATGGACAAAAAGTCATCCCTTTGAACTAATTATTGGAAATGCAAATGATGGTGTCAAAACTAGAAGTGCAACTCAAAATGAATGCTTGTATAGTAGCTTTCTGTCACAAGAAGAACCTAAAAGGATTGAAGAAGCCTTGAATGATCCTGATTGGATAAATGCTATGCAAGAAGAGTTGAATCAGTTTGATAGAAACAAAGTGTGGAAGCTGATGCCCAAACCAAAGAACAAGACTATCATTGGTACAAAATGGGTATTCAGAAACAAAATGGATGAATCTGGTACAGTGACAAGAAATAAGGCAAGATTAGTGGCAAAGGGCTATTCACAAGAAGAAGGCATAGATTTTGATGAAACATTTGCACCAGTTGCAAGGTTGGAAGCAATCAGAATCTTTTTAGCATTTGCTGCTCATGCAAATTTCAAAGTATATCAGATGGATGTAAAAAGTGCTTTTCTCAATGGAGAACTAGAAGAAGAAGTATATGTAGAACAACCTCCTGGTTTTATTGATCCTGTTCATCCCGGATTTGTATACTATCTTCTCAAGGCACTTTATGGATTAAAACAAGCACCTAGAGCCTGGTTTGACACTCTGTCTAAATTTCTGATTGAGAATTACTTCATTAGAGGTACTGTTGATAAAACTCTCTTTCATAGAAATGTAAATGGCTCTATGATTCTTGTTCAAATCTATGTAGATGATATTATCTTTGGCTCAACTAATGAAAAACTTTGTAAAAAGTTTGCTAAGTTGATGCAGAGTAAATATGAAATGAGCATGATGGGAGAACTAACCTACTTTCTTGGCTTGCAAATCAAACAAGTTAAAGATGGTATTTTCATAAATTAAACCAAATATATTTCTGGTTTATTAAAGAGATTTGATTTAAATGAATGTTACTCTGCAAAAACTCTCATGGCCACTATAACTAAACTTGAATTAAACACTAAGGAAGCAATAGTGGACATTTCAAGTTATAGAGGCATGGTTGGCTCATTACTATATTTAACTGCAAGTAGGCCAGATATAATGTTTGCTACATGTCTTTGTGCTAGGTTTCAAGCTGATCCTAGAGAATCTCATTTGATTGCAATAAAAAGAATATTCAGATATCTCAAAGGAACTCCAAATCTTGGAATTTGGTATCCTAGAGATTCTGGATTTGATCTAATTGGCTATTCAGATACAGATTATGCAGGTTGCAGAATTGACAGAAAAAGCACAACAGGCTCTTGTCAATTTCTAGGAAATAAGCTTGTTTCATGGTTTAGCAAGAAGCAGAATTCAGTGTCTACATCTACTGCAGAGGCTGAATACATTGCAGCTGGAAGTTGCTGTGCACAAATTTTATGGATGATGAATCAACTACTTGACTATGGGTTCAACTTGAACAAGATTCCTATTTTCTGTGATAATACAAGTGCCATTGCTATAACAGAAAATCCTGTGCAACATTCCAAAACCAAGCACATTGATGTAAGGTATCACTTCATTAGGGAACATGTAATGAATGGTACAGTTGAATTACATTTTGTCCCTAGTGAAAGACAACTTGCAGACATTTTTACCAAACCATTAGATGAATCTACCTTCAATAGATTGATCTGTGATTTAGGAATGCTTAATTATATTTAACCCTTTAAATGTCTGACAAGTTATGTAATTATATTGATTGTAGCCATTGATTATGTTAATTTATTGATTCCTCAATAATCAACTGATAAATATTTTACATATCAATGGATATTATTGGAGCTGTCGACAGATAAATATATCAATTGATGATATATTTGTTTATCGATGGATAGGGGTAACTATCGACAGATAGATATATCAATCAATGATATATTTGTCTGTCGATGGATAATTGTACCTGTCGATGGATAAGCAATTTATCAATCGATGACCTGGAATTTTAATAGTCCAAGTCATCAATCGATCTGTACAAACTCTAGCCGTTGATTACCTTTTTTTTTATTAATACATATACTCATGTATGTATATCAGTCGATTGCCAAAATTGGTAACTTTTACTCTTAAATACTCTTCCAACGGTCAATTTTGTTCTATTTTGAGTAAGTAATTGATTGAGAAATCAGTAAATATAAATAGTGAGATTAAAACATCTTTTAATTCTTACTTGCAATTTTTACTAACGACTTCTCTATCTCCTTCTCTTTCTCAATCTTAGATCTCTCTCACTCTGTATCTACACTTTGCTAATAACCCTAATTTACTACTGTTTAATTGTTGTTTCTGCTTTATTACTAACAAGTTTGTCAGATAATTCAATTCTATAACCTTAGACTCGATTATGGCATCATCAAAGAAGGTCTCTCAATCAGGATTCTACTATGAGCTCAACAACTTCGTTGCTTGCACTATGGTGGAGGAAGCCCCAACAGAATTCCATCCTCTAATGGAATTTCTAAAGAATTTAAAATTTTCAAAGGCCCTCTCAGAAGCACCAAAAATAGTGTGCAATCTAGTTGAAGAATTCCGGATAACAGCAGAAGTAGCAGATGATTTATCTTCCATCTCCTTTGATTGCAAAGGACAAAGGTATATTCTAACCACTGTGGTCTTGGGTGAGTGTTTAAATATTCCGTCAAATAATACTGCAAATGCACCCACTGACACAGATATTAGAAACATGCTTAGGGAAATCAATTACCTTGCTCCTGATGCTAGTCTAGGTAGTATTGTTAGAAAGAATCTAAGAAAAGAATGGTCATATTTCTTTGATGCTTTAATAAAGTGTTTTTCTTGAAAGGTTAGTAATTTTGATGCAATAACAACAAGTATGCAACAAGTAGGGTATAGCATTTTATATGATAGATATCATAATTTAGGAAGCCTGTTACTCAATGAAATATATGCCAAATTGGGGAATAAAATAAATAGATCTAATCATATTTATTATGCAAGATTTATTATGATTATTATTAACCACTTTGTCAAGGATATTGAGATTGACAGGAATACAGAAATTTTGGATTGCTGGACTCAAAACAAAAGGGTCTTTAAAGACTTGGTTAGGATCAATCTTCACAGCAATGTGGAATTGATCTATCCCCCTTTTGTTCAGGTATTTATCTCTACTTTAAACACTTCTCAACCTAACTCTTCTTTGCCTTCTGTGACTATGGAGGGTAGTATTAATGACCCCAACCCTCCTACCCAAGCCACACAACCAATCTCTAAATCCAAATCTAAGAAACCAACCTCAACAGGTTCTCAAAAACCTGCTGTTGTAAAAACCAAGAAAAGAAAATCAACTAGTGTGGTAGATAGATTAGAGGAGGATGTAGGTGGTGAGGGAACTAGGGAACATCAAAGAACCCAGAAGGATAAGGAGAGTGAGAGTGTGCAACCTCAACCAAGTCACTCCATAGTCTCCCAAAAGACTGTGGATGTTAACATGGAAAATACCACATCCCTATTGTCATTCTCTCAAAAGGATGACAATATTGAAAATAGCCCACAACCAGGGGCACAAAATCAAATTGGGGACACAAAAGCCAAAACACTAACACCATACAAAAGAAGAGAAAAGAAAGTCACCTTTGCACTTGGGGAATCACACACTGCAAAACCACAGGAAACTGTGGAGGAGTCTTCACAAAGTCTGCTTGATGCATCTCATATAAATGATGAGATGCAGCCCCATTCTCTTTCAATTCCTATCTCTTCTATTCTTCTTTCCCCATCTCAAACTTCTTCAGAAAATGTTTTGATAGATTATCGAACATTTTCAGATTCTCCTTCTTTGTTTTTCAAGGAGAAGCCAACACTCTCTCCTGAATCTTCTTCTCAGAATTTTCAGGATTCTATTTCCAATATCATCTCAAACATAACTTCACAAATTATCTCAACTATTTCTTCTCCATCAATTGATGTTCCTTCATCAATTGATATTCAGCCATCGATTGATAAGCCATCGATCGATACTCAAGATCAATCGATGGGTATGCATCAATTGATGGATATCCCAAACACCACTTCAACTGATAATGTCAATACATCAATTGATGCTCAATCAATTGATGTTGCACAAACACTCTTAGGATTGAGTGAGTTGAGTGAGAGGCAGGATTATAACCTGGCAAAAGGAGAGGAAGTGAGTAAAAACATTCCTATTTCTTCCAAGAATGAGAGTGAAACACTTGAGGGCCCCACCTTAGTAGGTGCACAAGAAATGAGTGAGGGAGAGGTGAGATTCCAGGATGAGATCCTGATGCAAAATAGAGAGATGAGTGAAAGTGATAAAAACATTCTACTTTTTGCACAGGAATTGGAAATTGAACTGATGGCAGAAGGAGTAAAGGAGATAGGGGGAGCAAATAATGCTGAAGCTAGTGGGAGTGGAATTGCTAAATACTTTGAAGAGGAAATAGATGCTGATGAATTGGATCCAAATAATTTCATTCATCCTGATCCACAATATCAAGGGTTGGCTACTTCAAGTAACAGGAATGCAGAACAACTCTTGGGCATTGATCATACAGATCAAAGGACCAGGAATCTGAAGGAAAGCATTGTCAATACAACAGACACTTGTTATATGGCACCTGAAGAGTTAGAGAGTGATTCTGATGAAGAGCCATGGATGAGCACTATTGATGGTTCCTTAGAAGCTGCTGAGACTGAAATTCTCTCTCAATATAGAAGAACAATGGTGGAAGGAGACATTGAAGATCCTACTCAAAGGAGAATTGCTCACTATATGAGAGAATCAATGAAAATACAAAAGATGACAGTAACAGGAGTAAGGAGGGAACTGGAGAGGATTAAGGACTCTATCTCATCTAACAAGGATGCAATGGACAGGAGATTGGATGAAAAGCTACCATTCAACACCATGAATAGCATCAAAGACAAGCTATTCAAAAAATCCAAAAAATTTACATCTTTGGAGACAAGAGTAGGTTCTCTGGAAAAGAAGATGGATGATATTATCAGAGGTCAAAATCTCCATGCTTCCATTCTTCAAAAGTTTCTTGACAGACTTCCACCACCCCCTCCAATTGATGATAACAAAAAGGGGGAGAATACAAAGAAGAAGGATGATGGTGATGGTGGTGATGGTAAAGGTGGTTCTGGTATGGATAAGTCAAGTGGCATTGGTGGTTCTGCACCCAGAAGAGATAAAAGCAGAAGTAACATGGACAATCAATCTTCAAAGAAATCTAAGTCATCTAATTCTCCAAAAGATAATTTAGAACAGAAAAAGAAAGATTACAAGAAATTTGATGATGATCTTGCAGCTAGGAGAATTTCTAGGGAGAAAGAAACTCAATCAATGATTGAGAGAGAAAAGAAGAGAATTGAAGATCTAAGGAGAAACACTGAGTTAGTAACAGAGGCAGTAGAAAAAGGAAACTTGGATGAGTTCATTGCTCAAACAAGAAAAATAAATGAAGATGCACTAAAGGCTGCCAAGGAAAGCAACTCAGATGTTGAAGCCTTTTTATCAGTTGATCAAGAAGCCCTTAAAGAGAAGAAAAAGGGAAAAGCCATAATGATTGAAGAAAAGAAGAAGAGAAAAGAGCCAGTTGGCCAGAAGCTTCTTCAAGAAGCCATTTCATCAGGATTGTCAGATGCTAAAAAGAAAGAAAAAGAAAATGAGGAAATAGCAAGGCAAATGAAAATGGAATGGGATATGGAAGATCAACTAATAGATCAACCACTGAGGAAAAAGAGAAAAGTTACTATGACCAAGAAAAGGTCAAGTTCTACTCAAGAAATAGTGGTTCAGGAAAACCTCCAGGGTCAACAAGAAGAAATCAAGCAGGAGGTCACAATTGAAGGATATGATTTGAAGGGAATACCAGTAATCAATGAAAAAGGATTAATTGGAGTAAGGACTCACCCGGCAACCTCTAACCATGAAGAATCAATGAGGTTGGAGTATGAAAATGGAGTGAAAACAATCTATTCATTGAAGGTGATAATGAAGCAAAGCTACAATGTTTTAAAGACTATTCTTCCTCTACTCAACAGAAAGTACAAACTCAACACAACAATTGCTCAGGAGATACAACAACAAATTTCAAAGTTAAGAAGATCCAAGGCAGAAGCTGAACCTGATTCACCTCTAAAGCTATGGAAGTCACAGGTCAAAAAGGTGGTGTTGGAGCCAAAGTATGCTATGATTTTTTACAGATATAGAGGGCAATACAAAGTTCTTTGATATCTGCAGATATCTGGACAAAATCACAGATGAAGAAATACATTACCTTATGAGGCAACTTGGAGAAACTGACAGGGATGAAGCAATCTTGAGAAGTTCTTTCATGAGGCAACTAAAGGAAAATGCTGAGAAAAGGAGGAAGAGGAACTAAATTAAATTATGAAGACATTGAAGCTGCTTGCAGGAGTTATCTATCAATCTGGTACTTCCAAAATTAATGTGCCAATTAAGTTTCTTGATTCTATCTAAATGTAAATTTTAAGGGTTTTTGTTATCATCAAGTAGATTTATGCATGTTAATAACACATACACAAATAGGGGGAGATTGTTAGGAATCTACATGTGATTTGATGATAACATTAATCTTAGAATCATAGAAATTTTATTTGATGTAACTGATCAATTGATATGAAAGTTATAAATATCAATTGATCAGGAAACCATTTATCAGTTGAAGTGTTTATATGAATCAACTGATAATTTGGATTGTAGCATAGGTGTTCTTAGTTTATTTCAATCGATAAGGTGTAAATCAATTGATATTTTGTTCATCAATTGATGTTAGAGTCGATTGATATAGATCATCAATTGATGTGTAAATTAAACTGTTAAATTGTAATTATGTGAAGACAGGAAATTACACAAGTGAAGGATGATCAATTGATATTGAAGCATCGATGGATGAAGGATCAATCGAAGAAGCCAAGTCAAGCATTGAAGACCATCAACTGATGTGAAGACCCATCGATTGATATATCGATTGATAAACTCTATCAATCGATAAGCCATCTTTTATCAATCGATGGATAGAAAGATCAATCGAAGAAGTACATTAGTTGATGGATTAAAGGACAGATCAATTGGTATGCCTAACAGCAAATTATCAATTGAGTGTGACAACACAGAAAGAATATCTGTTGAAGATCCAGAGAACAAAAGCACTCCTATGGAAGACAGTCTAGAGTGGTTGTGAAGACTCAATCTGAAGCTGTCTTTTCAAACCTTTCTAAAAGATAGAAAAAGGTAAAAGAAAGGCAGGTAGAAACAATCCTAGAATAGGAATTGTAAAAGAACACTTGTGGTATATAAACAAGTGTAGCAGTATTATTAGAAAATAGACAAGTTAGACAATATCTCTTAATCAACTGTTCAAGCTTAAGAACACATTTGTAAGAACAGTTGATTTGTTTTCTAATCTTGTAAAAACGCAGCTAGGTTTCTTTTAACCTAGGAACATTGAGCAAAAATATACACTGATGGAAAAACCAATCCATCAGTAATTTTAAATCTCCTTGTTCAATTTACGCTTCAGTCTTAAATTGTTAGAACATATTCTCTCTATATTCTCAAACTTCAAGAACGAATATTAGAACCAACAAAAAGTTTTAATATTTGTATTCAACCCCTTCCCCCTTCTACAAATATTGACATTGTTCTAGGGAATAACAATCCCGTATTTTTTCAATAATATATTAAGCTATTTAATTTAATATTAAGAATAATATTAGTGAATTATTACTAATATTATTATTTGAATATGAATATATATTTTTTATAATTAGTATATTATTTAGAGATTATTGGTTAAGAGAAGAAAATAGAAAAAAAAGAAGAAATAGAATAGAAAGAAAAAGAAAAATGGTTAGGGTTTTGTAAGTTACGTAAGAAAAGTTGGGAAGCCGTAAAGAAGATAGAAGAAAAAGAAAAAGAAAAGAAGAGGGAGAAGATTGAAAAAGAGAAAAAGAAAAATCTTGAGAAGATGAGTTATTGTATCAAATTAGGGTTCGTGTGATGGGGACATCTATATTTTTCCAGAAGATCATTCATGTATTTGGAGGTTTAAGGTACGAATACATTCTACACTCTCTCTTTGTTCTCGTATTGTTAGTGTACGGATATCTTCTACACACTCACTTTGTTATCGTATCGTTAATGTATCGATATTTTCGTTATACTATCTATCTTGTTATGACTCTACCCAATTTGTTTGTTTGATCCAATTCATTTGTTTGATTTCTTGATAATCTGATTTCTTATTAAATTCGTATCTGATTCATTATTTGTCGGATTGTTACGATTTTATTGTACCTGGAAAGATATTTTGATTATCTATAACTTCCGTTCTTTACGTTTTCTGAAATTTGGTTCATAACTATGTTAAAATCTGCCGTTTGTATAATCTGGTTGGTTATTGGAGAATTGTTCTGCTGCAATTTCAGAAATTCATAGTAAATTGAATATTTGTTCAATTTTCATGAGTAATATCATTCTGAAAAGGTCTTTCCGAGATGTTCGTTCTTTGTTTACATTCCGCTGTCAAATTCTGTGATTTTGATGTTTTAAATATCAAAATACGTCTGTGATCATAGCCTGATTTTGTTATGGCAGTCCGCATTTTTATTGTTTCTGAATTCGTTACTTCTTCGTTTTTAATGAGCCTTACCATTCTAGAAAGGTCTCGGAATCCTCTACGAGTTCTGTGTTTTGTACTTTTATATTCAAGATCATCTTGATAGAGTAAATTGCCTTGTTTCTGAACTGGTCAGTTCTGATTTTATTTGTAATAGTCTATATTGTATGATATTTGACGTGAATATTTTGAGTAAGATATTTTCAGTTTTTTTATATATGTATGATTTGGGAGATATTGTAAGAATCCGTCATGAGTGGATAATCTCATGCTTTGGCACCACCTATATGGTGTATTTAAATAGTATGGGTGTGTCGCCGGAGTTATGGGACACGTTGAGTCATGACTATTGTGTATATGTGTTTTGGCCATTTGGGTAGCATTGTGTTTTGTACCATGCAAGCCCCTGTAAGATTTTGGGTAGCATTTGATTTGTTCTATGCAAGCCCCTGTAAGTTTTGATGACTACATATTCTGGAGAACCGAAATGTAGGATATCCTGTAAGTATAAGATTGTTTCTCATATCAGTAAGTATATTGACTTTTAGCTAAATGATTTGAGTATAATTTGTAAGTGATAAGAATATATGGTGTAAGAGTAAGTTTATTTTTATCAGAATTCAAGTGTATATGTTAATATTGTTCATTTAAGAATCCTTCAATTTTTTTTCTTCTATTATTGTTATTAATAATTGTCTCAGCATTCAGTTTATATTCATATTGTCATCATCTAACATTTGTTCACCTTGTCCATATTTTTTTTATATATCCGTATATGAGTCTTTCGCTCACTACCGGTATATGTTTCTTGATTTCCCCCGACAGGTATTCATTATTAGGTGGGCTACCTTTTGGGAATAGTTCGAGTTGTTGGCTTTCAAGAGTTGTAACGTTTATATTTAGATTTGAATTTAGATAGTTGAGTTGTACTTTTAATTTTGGATTGTAAGTTGCTGGACATTGAGCAGTTTTATCTTTTTATTGGATTTTTGGAGCATTTTATTTAAGTGAATAAATAATGGAGTAAACATCGAACAGAGTGTTCGCTAAAGCTACCAATATTGTAGCCCTAGCCACCCCATCCTTTTCTTCCCACATAGCATAAGCCTTAACATAGTCAGCGTTCTCTTGATCAACAACTGGTGAAGCATATTGCACCACCGGCCATAGACCCTTTACCGTTAGCCACAGTTTCATCTTTTTCTGCCAACGAGAAAACCAACACTCCCACCGAATTTATCAGACATGCCTGACAAATCAATATGCTTTGGGAAAAGGTACGTGGTCCAATAAATGGTGGATGTAGCAACCCCAGATCCAGAACCAGTAGCACCACCAACAGGAGTTTCAGTTTCATTAACCATCTTGTTAATTATAATATATAACAAATAATCTCTTCAAGATTGTTGAGTATAAATTATACTACACAGCAACTTTAGGGCAGTTACATAAACAATTAATAAGAACAGACAGATTAAACCAATTAACAAGAACAGACAGATTAAACCAATTAACAAAACAAAACACAAAAGTAGAAACACGATATATAAATCAGTAACTGTAAAAACAAGAGAAAAGATAAAAAAAACTTAGCTCTAACAGAAGTTTTATGCATACACTGATAGAACAAATAGAACAACTGAGTCTCCAAGCCTTGCTATAAGTCTTGACTATTCTTGAAGAAATTATTTCCCCACTTACATTGTGATGGGTTGTAGCAATATCACTTTCAGGATAAAACAACACAGATCAATCCGCCCACAGAAACGGCAAGGATCAACAGCGACTAGCACCTCAGTTCGCCCAAAAAACCTATGCACATTTTATATATGCGATGTAGGAGAAAAAAGCACACCTCAATTTGCCTGACAACCTATGCAATTTTGAAAGACATATGTCTAGGTCTATTTATAATAATTAGATGACAACTCAACTCAATAAGAAAGTAAAGTAAATAATAAATATTGAAACATGAATCAAGACGAAGAATGTCAACTAGACACGAAAAATCAGAATATCAAAAGAATTCTGACAAGACCGCTACTCAATATTGAAAGAAGTTAATTTATATGATCAATCGTCGGTGTAAAATAAAAGAGTAGTATCTCCAGGAGTTCAGAAGATATAGAAGTTTTTAAGTGTCTACTACAGAAAAATTCCAGAAGAAGAAATTTAGAGGAAAAAGAAAAGAAGGCAAGACAGGATAAGAGAAGATATAAAGACCATTGCAGCAAAAATGAGAATCAACATTGTAGTTAGACATCCGTGAACCAGACCAATGCACATGGTTTTTACAATGTCAGTAAAGATTCGTCATCAAAAAGTAAAAGTGGTTTTATGACAGAAGACAAAGAAAAGACAGAAAGATTTCGGAGTTATAAAAAAGGTTATACAAGATATTATTTTAATTGTACTATCAAAAGTTAATTAATTATTTAATTTATTCAATTAAATTAATTCAAGTTGAATTTAATTTAATTTATAAATTATTTAATTAAATTAAGTAGAATTAATTTATTATAAAAAATATGACTTGGTATGACTTTTAATAAAGTCTAAAAGGCTTATGTAAAAGTCATACCGAATTATGATTTAAAAGTAATATTTACAGATTTTCTGTGATTGTTTGAATTATAATTGTTATCTTAGAACAATTCATGTCAAAATTGTTCTAGAATTCTAAACAGTTATTTACACCTTCAACATATTAATTGAGTAATACTTTTCAAGTTAAAATCATATCTTATACTTGAACAATATTTCATTAAAATTAATATTTTGTGAGAATTTAAGGTAATATTGTTAAATTCAAAATTCGTGATTAAAATCAAATATTGTATTCAACCCCCTTTCTACAATATCAGGGACCAACAAATTTCTTTTTTAACTATGTAAAGTACAAATGTGCACACCTCAATATATAGTGTATAGGCTTCTTGAGTTCCCCTTCTCCTTTGAGTTTTGCAAAGAAATGGATTTTACTTGTTACTTATATTATTCAGATTAAATAAACTTGTACTTAAAAAATAGAATTCTCAATAGCACCTTGTCACATAAGCATTACACTTATAATAGTAATTGTAAACAACACTAACAGAAGATGATATATAAACTCACTATCTTTATTTTACAATATCAATGTGAGACAAATTTCACATAACTCATTCAAACTAGCAACTTCAATTTAATTTATTTGTGGATTGCACTAAAAAATGTGTTAGATCCAAATATGAAAGTTTAAATCTTTTTAGCAAGGAACAGCTTTCAATTGTTAGTTTCCGGAAATTATATCAAGATCATATATAAAATATGCCTTGAACTTTCCATTTCCTAACACTGAAAATTATTCAAAAACAAAAAAAAGGCTCATTTCAGTGTAATTGTAATGTGATCTTGCTTGAAGCTGTTGGGGACCAGGAGGAGGTGATTCAAGAAAGCGTGGAGTGACACCAAATTTGACATTTTTCAAAATCCCAACTATATTATCATATTTGTTAACAAAAATAAATTCATCCCTTTTAAGTCCCAAAAGTCAATTTTTTATTATTTTACTAAGTAAAAGATTCATTATAGTATATGATATAGTGTAAAAGATTCATTGCAGTGTAACTATCATTGAAGTTGGTTCTGTAAATTATGTAATTTTAATACTAAAATAGTGTCAAAATAACACTATTTTACTATCATCCATCGGAGATGATCTAAGTTGAGGCGGTCATATTGTATTAGTTTCCCCTCGTTCAAAAAATAAAAGTGATCTTGCATTAATCTATACAAAACTCATCCCAAAATACTCATAAACGTTTTTTCATCTATCATTTCCTATACTTTCCGCCGTCAAAAATTAATACTAAACGCAAACTCCACTTATTATATTTTATATCTTCCATCCTCAAGTACTAGTAATTAGGGCTGCAAATGAACAGAGCTGTTCGTGAACAAAACTCGAGCTCGGCTCGTTTAAGTGAGCTCGACTCTGTTCGTTTATTAAAAGAACCTGATCTTGAACATAAAAATCCGCTCGGTTAGTAAACGAACCCGAGCCGAGCTTTATGCCTGTTCGGCTCGAGCTCGGCTCGTTTAGCTCAGGATCGGCTCGAGTTCGACTCGAGCTCGTTTAGCTCGGCTCGGATAAAATTTATATATATTATAAATAAAAAAATATTATGAATAATTTAAATATTTAGATCATATTTAATATATTAATGTTTATATATACCGCCTAAAATATTTATAGTTTGATTATGTATTTGTGTAAATTGTGAATCTGTGATGTACTCATGTGTCTTAATTTTGAACATTTTATTTTTAAAATCTCTAAATATAATAATTAACACAAATTCAAATTTTATATTATGTTTTTATTATGATATGTATAAATATATACACACACGCATATATTATAATGTATTTACATTTGATTATTTGAATCATATTTAATATATTAATTTTTATGTGACTATATATATATATATAACATACATAATTTTATAATCTTTTAATTTTTTTAAATTGATTACAATCTCATTTTAGAAAATGAATATCAATTTTATTTAATTTGTCAAAATTAAAAAATTGATTAAACCATGCCATTTTTCTCACAAGTCACAACACAAATATGAAATTTGGAATTCAACATCAAGAATTAAAAAAAAAACAACTTATGACCTATTCAACTTCGATCACGTAGAGAAATTGACCATAATTAAATATGTTACATTTGTATTATTATACATAATATATATATATATATATATATATATATATTAATAAATATAATACATTAAATTTGGGAATATCATTAAATTAAATATATCTTGACATCTGTACGGTTGAATCGTCGAGAAATATTTTTAAAAAAATGGAAAGAACAATTCGTAACAAAACACTAGTTACGAATTCTAGTCAATATAGTAGCGATATACTAAGATCTCCAATCAAATTAATTTTATATTTTTTTAAAATTTGAAAATATCATTATATTAGATATATCTTGACATCCGTACGGTTGGATTGTCGAGAAATATTTTAAAAGAATAGAAACAACAATTCGTGACAATGCACTAGTTACGAGTATTAGTCAATATAGTAGTGATATACTAAGATCTCTAACCAAATTAATTTTTTATTTTTTTTTTAAATTTGGGAATATCATTATATTATATATATCTTGACATTCATATGGTTGGATTGTCGAGAAATATTTTTAGAAAAATAGAAACAACAATTCGTGACAAAACACTAGTTACGAGTACTAGTCAAGTAGTCAATATACTAATGATTACTAGAATCTTCAACCAAATTAATTTTTTATTTTTTTAAAATTTGGGAATATCATTATATTAAGTATATCTTGACATCCGTACGGTTGGATCGTCGAGAAATATTTCTTAAAAAATAGAAACAACAATCCGTAAAAGTTATTTTTATTAATTAGACTTAATTGAGTAAAAAATATTTGTTTTGTTAGCGAACAACTCGATTCGGTTCGAATTCGACTCGACTCGGACCTGACTCGATTTGTTCGCGAAAAACTCGTGTTCGGCTCGTTTATTAGGAAACTCGGCTCGACTCGGTTCGTTTTAAAAAAAAGTCAAACTCAGCTCGGTTCGGTTCGTTTAAAAAAAAATCAAACTCGGCTCGGCTCGGGCAAAACTTGGCTCGACTCTGTTCATTTGCAGCCCTACTAGTAATAAACACAAATTCCACTTATTATTTCTTATCCTTATATTTTCCGCCATCAAGTATTAGTAACAAACTTAAATTCTAGGCTTTCTTTAAGACAGAGATAGCATAATTTTTCAAAATCGTAGGCTATTTCTTTTCTATTCTATCTATATTCAAATCACAACGATGAGAAAATGATTAATTGTGTTTTAGACGAATTAAAATAATAAAGTATTCGAATTTGAATAATAAAATGCTGGATCAGTTTTAAAATGCCATTTAAATCATAATTTTATTGTGATTAAAAAGACCTTATTTTTAACATGTAATATTTAGAATCATTTAATTTCAAGATGTGATATTTAGTAATTAAAAAATATATATATATTTAGATCCATATTTTAAAAAAAATGTAATAAAAACTTCTTATGAAAAAATAAACCTCCTTAATTAATTTTAAAAGTAGCTTGCAAAATTAAAAAAAATGGTGAAAGGAAGAGGGGTTGTTGGCGTGGGGCCAACAAAGAGAGGGGATGTAAAATCGTAAATCTCCAAATTGATCCAATACTTTTGAGTCGCCAGTGGTTGGTGAAACTCACCCATATCCCACACTCCTAATTCCCACCTATATATACACACATACACACACCCTTTTAGATCTACCCCAACCCATCTTCACATAACACAACTAACCCCATTTTCTTGCTTCAACTTGCTACATTTGCGTTCAAGATCTCATCTTTCACCAACCCCATTTGCTAAAACATGAAGGTGATCGACAAGATTCGTGAAACATCCTCAAATGGGGAAGACAAAGTGGTGTTCTCCTTCGAGTTCTTCCCACCAAAAACAGAAGAAGGTGTTGAGAATTTGTTTGAGAGAATGGAGAGAATGGTGTCTCATAACCCAACATTTTGTGATATAACATGGGGTGCTGGTGGGTCAACAGCTGATCTCACTCTTGAGATAGCTAATCGAATGCAAAACATGGTTTGTGTAGAGACCATGATGCATTTGACATGTACTAATATGCCTGTTGATAAGATTGATCATGCTCTTGATTCTATTAAGTCTAATGGTATTCAAAATGTGCTTGCTCTTCGTGGTGATCCACCTCATGGTCAGGATAAGTTTGTTCAGATTGAGGGGGGATTTTCTTGTGCTCTTGATCTTGTAAGTCTTATGTTTTGGCCTCAAGCATCTTTTTTTTGTTTGTTTTCGACTACTCTATTTGTTTGTTTCTTGACTATAGATCTTGACTTGTCTATAATTTCGTGTTTTAGTTCCTGTTGTAAACCCGAACATACCCGGTGTATCATGCTTAGTACTGTTTTGATAGAGACATAGATATCAAGCAGTAAAATCATGTCTTAATCTCTAGGAGCTCATTCAATCCTGCAGTATTTTTTTGAATTTTAAAAACCCGGAGGTATTCATTTTAGATTTAAAAATATCAATAATGTTTTAAAATTCAGAGGTATTCAATATGGATTATTAATAACCAATTAAAATATAGAGGTATTTAAAAACTTATTAACACTGGTGGATTTTGATAAATCATGGAATATGTTGGATTTTACTATGTGTTTTATATATTTTAAAATCTTACCTAAATATTGAGGCGTGTAGGTACTTTATGAAAATCTCCAACTCTTCATGGACTTTGTGTGTAATCTTAAATCAAATACAATCAATAAAAATCTATAATCAAATACAATCAATAAAAATCTATAGATTATTAATAATACCTTTAAATCTGAATTGAATACACCCCTTTAAGTTTGTGCTACTTTAATTGTTGGAGTTTTCTTATAAAGTTTGTATCTAGTTGCTAAGTGCTCAATTGTGCTCAAAGAAATGTGCTTTATTAAGTTTTAAATTTTGCAGTAACAAATCTGAATTATTCTTACTAAAAGGCTATATTTCTATTTACCGAACAGAAAATAAATTAAACTAAAAAATGCAACTTCTCTTATGGCTGATTGTAAAGAAGTTTAAATGTTCGGTAAATGTATGGTCACGTGTTTTAAATACTTTCAAGGTAGTTTTCTATACAGGTTTTAGTTTAATTTGTCTATATATGCTTTTTTTCCAAAGTCATCTGAGGTTACACCATATAGGGCAATCTATCTTTTAATGACAATTTTACTTTTTATCTTGATGCTCTCTTCCTAATAATATCACACTGTGTTGCTAAAGTTTTGTGTTTTTATGTGTTGTAGGTGAAGCACATTCGATCAAAGTACGGTGATTACTTCGGCATTACTGTTGCAGGGTATCCAGGTTCGTACCTTTCTCATCCCGTTTTTTCATCTACTCGTTAATCTTTTAATTGTTCCAAATGTCCAAATTCACAAAGTTAACCATTTGGAGATATAATAAATTTTATAACATGTTGATGTTGTATCAATTTTTACACTAGATTGATTCCAGATTTGCAATATAATGTTGCTATGAATTTCCTTATGCAGAGGCACATCCAGATGTTATACAGAGCAATGGCGTAGCTACGTTGGAGAGTTATCAGAATGACCTTGCTTACCTCAAAAGAAAGGTATACATCTTATCCTAATCTGGTTAAACCGTGTTTCTTTATCTCCATTTAGAAAATGTATAAGCTGTCTTTCGCCCAAGGGATTAAGTACAATGATAGAAAGAAGCTCTGTCCTTCACTCTTCTGTCTAATGCTCTGTAGCTTCTTCCACTCATATTGTTACCTCAAAGGAATCAGGATTCTACAGTCCAAAAGCAGTATGTATGATTGTTATGGGACTTTGCCATGGAGATATCCGCTTTAGGTCGAAGCCTATATAGGAATTTGGTTATAACATGTTGTTGAAAAAACGAGATAGAGTTAATTTTGTGCACTCTGAAGACCCTTCATATTTTTCAATTTCAAATGATTGCCAAGAGCCCAAGAAGGTAGTTGGATGCTTACAGCATAAGCATTATAACTAGTTACCCCACACTTCTTGTTCTCATGTTAACAAGAGGTAGATACTTTTTGATTTTATACTGTGATATATGTCTGGAATTATTAAACAAAGATCTTTGGCAATTAAAGGCAGTAGTCTGCTTTCTCCAATAGAAGAATTTTACTCTTAATATTATAGATATTATTGGGTACTTTAAACACATTGCATGCTTGTGTCACAGGTGGATGCTGGTGCAGATGTTATTGTCACTCAACTTTTCTATGATACTGATATATTTCTTAAGTTTGTGAATGATTGTCGGCAAATTGGGATAACTATCCCCATAGTTCCTGGCATCATGCCAATCAACAATTACAAGGGTTTCCTCCGTATGACTGGATTTTGCAAAACCAAGGTATGAATCTTTACAACAATGAGCTATAGGTAGGACATCATGTCATTCACTTATATTTTGACCAAGAAGGGTGTGCTTATTCAGCATTGAGATTCTACACTTGCCTAAGGTGTACTTATGTGCTCACTTTATTGCCCCCCCCCCCCCCCCCCCCACACACACAAAAAAAAAACCAAATGGGTTACCAATAAATATTTATCCCTTCATTTTATTTTATTTTCCTTCTGATGCAACTTAAACATAGGCAGGAAGTTGTAGAAAATAGAAGATTTTGCTTCTCAGATTTTCTAGAAATAATTATAAGATGATGCCAAGATTTTAGATATTGACCCTTCACAAAATTATTGTAATTCGATAATGCTAAAGTTATTCCTAGGTAGAAAATATCTAGAATTTTACCAAACAGTCATATAAAATTAATGGTCCATGTCTGTTCCTTTTTTTTTTTGTGTACGGACCATTGTACACCCTTCCATAAATTTAAATTTGTCAAGGTGACATCATGATACATGAGAGAATTATTCAGAAAACTTACTCATTACACTCTCTCTTCCACAAATAAGGGTTCTAAACATCATTCATAAGTGTCTAAAGAAAACGTAATATCTATTTAGCATGCACAAGGAAGACCTAGAAAATTTGATTTGCAAAGTTAAAAACTTAAAATATAGACTTCAAAGGCCCATTAGAATAGATGGAAGATCCATCACACTTCATACTAAATATAATTTTAGACAGTAGTCGCGTGGTCCTGTTGAATTCTTGTGTAACCTAATAGATTTAAGTATGGCAGATACCGGCTGATGTTACAGCTGCCTTGGAGTCCATCAAAGACAATGAAGAAGCTGTTAGAGCCTATGGAATTCACCTCGGAACAGAAATGTGCAAGAGGATTATGGCTTCTGGGATCAAAACATTGCATCTTTACACATTAAACATGGAGAAATCGGCCTTGGCTATATTAATGGTTAATATTTGATCCTATTAGTGTTAAATTTCCTCTATTCAGAATTTAAAACGATTAATGTGAGTGCATCATTCTAACTTTCATTCACAGAATTTGGGGCTGATTGAAGAGTCCAAAATTACAAGGACTTTACCTTGGAGACGGCCAACAATTGTTTTCCGTGTAAAAGAAGATGTCCGCCCAATATTCTGGTATGCAGTATGTTGGGAGTTACATATGTTGATATATGCACCACAGTTTCACCGAGACATGCATGTGTGATCAAACATACATGCATTAATTGTTCTTCCTGTTTTTGTTGCAATTCATTTCAACTGTGCTCAAGATTAAACATCTTATGTTTTATGTCCAATTAATACAGGGCTAATCGTCCAAAGAGTTACATATCAAGGACTATAGGTTGGGAGCAATACCCACATGGTCGATGGGGCGATTCTCATAATGCCTCTTATAGTGCCCTGGCAGACCATCAGGTAACAATGACTAGTATAATTTAATTCTGAACGTACTCTGTGCTAGACTGCTAGTATAATTTAAGTCTGACAGTCTGATGATTGAACTCAGCGAGAACTACCATTGTATACAGTCCGTACATAACTGAATAAACATGCAGACAACACCAAGTTTACTGGTTGAAATGCCTAGATATGTGAGTGTCAGGATAAAAACAAGATTGTTTTATTTTGTGTGCCAACAAATATGTAGATATGCAATTTTAGTTTTTACGATCACCGAGTTTATAGGCACCAAGTCTATGTTTGTTTCTAGGAATCAAGCTTGGGATAAAATGGTTTGCTACAAATATACACGACACGGGACTACTCAATCTTAGACTTAGTATTTGAAGTTTTGTGAACAAAACTACTTGTTAATTAATTTCATGGGTAAGCTAGCAATACCACAAATAGAGTGTGATTGAACAGTCCCCTTAACTGAACCAAAAAGTGATGACAACTACTCTTTGCTATTATTTATAGAATTACATTATTACCTTTTACCCTATAACAAACAGTGTAGTTCTAATTTGATATGTACATGTTTGTGTCTGCGTGTATACATACCAATTTACATGCATTTTGCTCCCTTCATCAAACATTTACCAGGCTTTCGAAAAATAATCACACTTGTTTGTATTTACCTATTTCCAATGTTTTGTTCTGCAACAGTTCATGAAACCACGTTCACGTGATAAGAAACTTCATGAAGAATGGGTTGTTCCTTTGGGGAATGTTGAAGATATCTATGAGGTATCTTTATAGTCATTGATTTTCCTATTTGAGTTCATCAAGTAAGGATTAACTTTACATATCAGGTCTGTTGTGATGTTTATCTATCAGATATTTAAGAACTACTGCCTGGGGAAACTGAGAAGCTGCCCTTGGTCAGAGCTGGACGGTCTTCAGCCAGAGACAAAAATCATCAACGAACATCTTGGAAATATTAACTTGAAAGGGTTTCTCACCATAAACAGCCAACCATCTGTAAATGGAGCCAAATCTGACTCTCCGTCTATTGGTTAGTTGCATAATTGTGTGGTGCTACCTATCTCTGTAAAAACATGATCATAAGATGCATGTATAGTGGCATGTATATATTGTTTTTAAGGATCATATCATGAAAAAAAGTGTAGTTATATTTAATTATCCATCATCCTTGTGTGTCGATCTGATTAGTAAGCAGTTCTAAATGCAGGACTAAACTCGAAGATCGGTGGTAAATTAGTGTTTGTCCAGAATAGCATTGACTTGTAGGAAATGTGAATAGTAAAACTCATAATATTATGGGGGTGTTTGGCTAATTTTAAATTTCTGAAATAAGTACATCTCCAGAAAAAAGTATGCAAGTGTATACTTTTTTCTGGAAATAAGTACCACCTATTTCTGGAATAAGATTAGCCACCCCCCCCCCCCCGACCCCTATACTCTACCCAATGGAGCAACTTTACTATTGTAGTCCGTAGAGAAAAACACACTTCTCCCTCATCTTAGTTCGTTAAATAGTTTTTCAGAAGCACTACAATTTTTGTTCAGTGGGTGTTCAATTAATCAGAGTCACTATTATATAATTTTGAAGACTCGCCTTATCATTTCACTTACCCGTTAACGGTCAGCCTTTCCTGGCCCTATATCTAATACGTATTTAGAGCAAGTCCAACAATGTCCTACAAGATGCCTTATAAATATAATAAAATATAGTGTCCTAGTGATTTAGGACTCTATATATATACATCAACTCCAACAACTTGTCCTATTCTCATGCCCTATTATTAAAATAATAGTATATTTGAATTACATTTATATTTGAAAAGTTAAAAAGATGGAAAAGAAGTATAAAAAAAGTAAGGGAAATTATATTTTATTACTAGGACATGTGTAGTAGTGCCCTATAAATAAGACACTTGATGGATGTCCTGGTGTTTTAGGGCACTAATAAGACATTGTTGGAGCACCCATTTACTTAAAGTTCCCTAAATTTTAACTTAGGATAACACTTTAGGACATTGTTAGACTTGCTTTTATATATCAATAACGTATATTTAAATAATTATATAGATATTGGTTCCACATCTCACCCTATACTACATTAAAGCCCCCGCGGGAGGTTCACTTTAGATGCTCTTCAGACATAATTAACTTAATTTTTTTTTGTAATACTCTTTTGCAGGATGGGGTGGCCCAGGTGGCTACATCTATCAAAAGGCTTATGTTGAATTTTTCTGCTCTACTGAGAAGTTGAATGCTCTGGTTGAGAAATGCAAGGTTTTCCCATCCCTCACCTACATGGCTGTGAATAAAGAAGGGAGTTGGATTTCCAACATTAAGCAAACTGATGTGAATGCTGTAACATGGGGTGTGTTCCCTGCAAAGGAGGTCATACAGCCAACTGTTGTAGATCCTTCCAGCTTCCTTGTCTGGAAGGATGAGGCATTTGAAGTTTGGTCTAAAAGCTGGGCACAGTTATACTCTGAGGATGATGCATCAAAAAAATTACTCGAAGAGGTTGGTGTTTCATCCTGCATTAAGGCTTTACTTTTCCTTTATCGTCATTATTTCTCCATGGGACTGCTTTACCAATGACAATATTCAAACTATCTTTTTACAGGTGAAGTGCAGTTACTACTTGGTCAGTTTGGTAGATAATGACTACATCACCAGTGATCTCTTTGCTGCTTTCAAAGATTTATGAAATCAGTAGCTCCACAGGTTGCGAATCACTTGAATGACTGCAGAATCTACGGGGTCGTTGCTTGATCAGTGTGTGGTTATAAAGATCTACAAAGCTTTACATTTATTCAGTTGGAACAACTTTATGTTATAAATAACACAATTCTTTGGAATTTTGAATTATCCTTTGCTTCACCATGCAAATTGAAGATGAAGTATTATCCTACTACAGTACTACCATCTATGTATTTTAATTAGTTGCTATGCCAGAGGCAAGCTTGTATTGGTAATATACCATATATATTCATCAGTTGAAAGAATTATTGTAGTTAATTCGTAATATAGCCCCTTTTTTACACATTTAAAGGAATTTGTTAAGTTCTATATTTTGGAATTTGGTAGTGAAGAGATTATTAATCGTTTCTAAATATAGTAAATCACAATACGAGACTTGTGATTTATTTGTAAATTTACCAGTTCAGACTTCTCAATTTGAATATAAATCACCATTTGCAAATTGTAATCTCACAAGTCACTTTGTTGACTCATCCAAATCACCAGCTTTTAAATATACAAATCATTTACCAGTTGAAATTACAATTTTGACGGGTAATGGCCCTATGTGCGCTATTACAACACTAAATGCCCAAAATGGCACAACCGGATGAAATGACCCAAAATGTCTGCAAAACGTTACATAAAGTTGAGTTTTATTGAAAACGCAAGATCGTGTCACGTTTGATTTTTTTTTCATTTTTTTGGTCAAAACGTGACTTAAAGTTGTGTTTTGCCGGCTAAAACGTTACTTTAAGTTGAGTTTTAGGATAAAAAAGCTATTTGAGCAATTTTTTTTAATATTTTTAAAACCCAAATTATGACTTATTGAACCCTAAAATATTAAAAATCGTTAAATTATGATACATGTTTTATTTTAAAAAATATTAATTAAAAAATATGCATTTGAAACCTCAAAATTTGAACTCAAAATACATGAAAAACAAACTCTATACTATCTTAAGTCTTGGAGTGACATATAAGGCCATATTACCCATAAATGACATTTTAGGCATTATTATTTTATAAAAATGTGTTATTTTGGACAATTTCTCAATTTTGACCGTCATTAAAAAAATGTGTACATTACTACATTATTTGTAATTTTACTTCAGAAGTTTTAATAAATATTACGTACTATTTAAGTCGTATTGATTGTGATCAATTTGTCTTTAAGATTTTAGTTTTATAAACATTCGATATTCTTCTTCTGAAGTTCCAACCTTTGGCTTAGCCAAAGTTAGTTTATTGGTGTATATAAAGGTAACCCAGATTGTCTCTTTCGGGGAAAAATTAGAACAAAAAAGTAACCCAGATTGTTTATCAATAACCGAATCCCTTAACAAATATGTGATACCCAACTCAAACAGATTGAGTTGATTTTCCTGCAGAAAAAACATATCAGAGCTCGGTCTCCTGCCGCAAGCAGTGTTATCAAGTTGACGAGAAAAATATTGAGAGCTCACGAATATTATAAACAGCAACTGCCTTGCGAAGAATATTAAATATGTGCTACACAAAGGGGGTGGACGAGGATGGCGACAAAAAGCAAATATAAATTAAACATGCTCTTAAAAGTCCAAGTGTTCAGCGACAGCAACATATTCAAGATCAGTAGTCATCACCTCTGGATACAACCTCTTTGCAAGTTGGCCGAAGTAAGATCGTGTGCTCAAACTGAGACACATAGCTTCCTTTAACGTCACACAGAGGTGGATATGTCTGCCAGCAAGATAATGAGATTTGTATTAGTTTACTCATTGTATTAATGCGCACTCTCAGAAAAGGAAGAAATATGTATTTGTGTTTTTTGTGTGTCTAACATATATATAAGTTATCTTCCACTATAAACCCAATTATTCTACAAACTTTACAAACCTTACAAATGAATTATAACTCCATAAATAATTGCAACGGTTGAAAACATTTAATAACATTATAAAAATCACCATTTACAATACAATTGTAAAAATCACCCGATAGCATAATACAACACACTAAAAAAATCTAGCAAACACAAATCATCAGCAAACTGTACAAATCACATTGACCAATACGGTACAAATCACTGGTCATTGTACTAAAACATAATGAACGACTGGGACGAGCGTATAATTACTGATTTTGAAACTTTTCTGTGATGTTTGTAAAATAAGAAGGTTTGTATTTGAACACAAGCCTATATCTATTATAGAATAAGTAATTTAGAGCATAATAATCTTAAGAAACATATCTCCAGACAAAGTACTGAAACAGGCATTAACCATGTGATGCAAGAAAAAAATAGTTAACTAAATATCAACCTAAGGTTAGACATTGTACTCCGAAATTTGAAGTCCAATAGTATTGAAGTAACAGCCTTTAAGTATTTTTTTTTTCTAGGCCAACAACATCTAAGTATTTAACTATATATAGAATACCTGAACAATTCCAGCATCACACAAATTCTTCAGTGCCATTAGATATTTGGTCTCTCCAAGGCGGTCTAAATAACGCCTACAGAACGCCAATGTAGAGAAGTTATTATTAATTGTCGCAAGAAGCTGTTTTGCTCTAGGCAATCGTAATGGCATGTGCCCGACATCAAAATTCTTCATGTAATGGCTGCACTCCAGATCTTCCCGGACGTAGCCCTTGCCTACATACAATAAAGCAGAAAACATAATGTCATACATCTAACTATCGTAATTTCACCTCCCCTACCCCCAGAGAAAAAATAATATAACATCACCTGTAGATCCAAAAGTTTCAATAGCATAGAATTCACCCTCTTCCATTTTCGTCTGTTCGCCTCCTTTCACAATCGGAACTGACTTTCCAGCATGAATTTGGTAAGGCCCAATGCTATGCCCATTCAAGTTCCTGATACTCTTAACTGTCAAAATACCAACAGATTTGGATCTTAAACATGTGAAAGTGTGAAACTGAAAGGTCACAAAACCAGATACTTGAAACATCCAAATTTACTAACTAATAGTTATCCAGTATTCTACTGCTTCGATGGATCCTAAATCAATTTGGTACAAGACGTTTACTGTTGCTAATAGTTGCACTGCGAGTCATGAAAATAAAGCCGGAACATATATATAATATGGAGACAATTCTTCAATCAGAGAAAAGCTGAGGTACAATTAGGTACACGGCTTGATCTCACCCAGCTTCAGAAATCACAGTGATGACCTCATTGCTTGTCCATAATATTTGGTTGCTCTTTAGATTTTTATGTATCATCTTTGTTTTTTATAATGTCAGTTTAGGGGTTAGGGGAACCAAGGCTCATGGTTTCCAGTAATTCCACAAAGCTTATACCCAAAGGCAAAGTAGAAATGGGGCTAGAACAAAAGGAAACATCAGGACTTATCCAGAAGAATTGATGCTCTGATAGACAGATCTGATGCTCTGTACAGAGACTGTAAATTCAATACTAATTCCATCAGTCAATGGTTGACAAAACAATTATTTGACATTTGATTAAAATCCTACTATGAATAATACCCTACTATAAATTACACATCTCAAATTTATATCATTTTATCAATATCTTATTAGAAACCATATTCAGCAACACAATTCACATACTTGCATATTATGGCCTTCTTTCTATTCATTTTACAAATCTTCAAGCTCTACAACAACGAATACAGGCAGTTCTTTGCAAAAACAATTTCAACTAACACAACTAAATCATTCATAGGCGTCTCTCTGGAGTCCTAAGAATGACAATGCTACAAAAGAGAGTTTAATAGATTTGCTACAGGTAGCCATCAAGTGACAAGGACAGTTCATGTGTGCACATTCTTTTAGAAAGACACGGTAAATGCTGTTATAAATTATCTATACCTTGAAACACCTTTCCGTTGATTTCTACTTCATACGATTCCATCACCTCTTGGATTGCAGCACCAACATCACAAAGACGGACATCAATTCCCGACTCCTGAAAACAGATTAAAAGAATGTGAAGCCATATTTCATATATTAGTATTCACCAATTACCATCATAAAGAAAACAATTTTGATCCCTGTCGCAAAAGTACATTTCATTCAGATAGTCCATATTCCATACATTTAGCATTACTCAAATTTATGGATGGTCAGAAGTACATTTATTTATAAGCTGACATGAAGAGTATTACCACTTCAGATTTCCTATATGGCATAGATTGATATTTTATAGGTTTCTGCTTGTACTTTTTATTTTTATTTTTGGCTCTCTCAATTCAGATCTGAAGCAGACTGGGATTTTTTACACTGTTCCAGAAACTATTTTTTGAAAGAAAAGAAAATCAACGAATATTTCTTCAACTTGTTCCAGAATGGTTTTTTCAGAAAGGAAGGAAAAGGAACCTAAAGAATTGGGAAGAAATTTCCAAAATTTTCTTCCCACTTTTAGAAAGATTAGGAGAGACAGAAAAATAACTCATTTTACTTTCGTTTCTTTTCCTTCCTGAATTATGGACAAAGGATGAAACTAAAAAAGGAAAAATTGTCACAAATATATGCCATGATTTTAATAATCAAACATAACCATTCTGATTGATAACGAAGACCACCTCCTCTCCTTGTACAGAACTTAAACATAACACCTTGTTTCATATATAAGTTGTGTTTTAACTTCTTTTTTAAGCACGTATTTTGAAGGTGCATAGTTTTATAACTTATAATTATATATAACATTTTATTTGTTTTGAATAAATTTACCAAGTTTGTTTTTTTTGAGTTAAAAATAAAAGAAATATTGAGCGTTCTTCTCATGTAGAGATGTAGTCGTACTCTGGAGCTTTTTTAAGGAGTGAAAATGATAAAAAGAAGTCATATTAATTCTACATTTATCCTAATTGCTTCCCTCACAAAAATTGGAAACACATAAAAGAATAATCTTTTTACGTTCCCTTCTTTTATGCACTTAAAAAATACGTAAAATTAAGTAATGATTTATATTTATAACTGGAGGGGTATCAATATTCCTAATACAGTAGATGTCTACTACCACGACTAATCTTATCGAAAACCTATGGTGTTCTATGATATTCCTAGCAAATTGTGAAAATTTATTAAAATTCAAATAACAACACAAAATACTTAATCAGTGACTTGAACCCTCCTAAGTTATAAAAATAATCTCGTGTTTCAGAGTACAGGATAACACATGATCTGCAGATAGGGCTCCAGTGGCAAGAAACTTAACCTCAGGAAGGGGAAGACACCTTAAAGGGTAATGGTGTCAGTGTCATGCCGACTAAGAAGCTGAATGACAAAGTAGTGGAAGGTAAAGGTATAATGATAGGAATATGTCGGTCAGATTACTAATTAGGTCGGAGGTGGTAACCATTGTCGGTGCGTACGAATAGTAAGTTAAGCAGAGCTAGGAACAAAAGATTTTGATTGTAGCGACAACAATATACATATATATGAGAGAAATCAGAGGGGAAGAGGGACACCAGGGTGCCCAGAGGGTTCTGGCTCCGGTGTCAGGTATGAACGTGCCTCCTGAATTTTGCAGTTGGTGCAATTGCATTTGGTAATATCAAACTCTTAAAGAAGACAGAACAGCAGTTGCTTATTTCTAAAGCATTTATTAAAGAGGATACCCCAGTGGTACAACACTTCAATTGACTACCTCCTCATGTGAAATAAGAACCACGGGACATGCATCCCAACACCAATTGTTGGGAATGTACAGATACATAGGAAGAAGGGCAGTAGTGGCAGAATTTGTAGATACCGTAGCCTTTAATAGTGTGACTCGGTGTCACTCCATATTTGCTCAGCATACACTAGGGAAGGCATCAAAAAAGAAAGATCAGGGACCCAAAAGAGTATCGAGGGTGGAATGGAAATGTACAAGCTAAGCTTTTAAGTAAAACAAATATGTTTCAGAGGGGCTATGACATGCTGGCAGGGGAAGAGAGGAGTAGTATGAAGGAAATGTATAAGGCGAAAAGGGGTTACTGGGGGGAAAAATAACACAAAACTTAAATTTTGAGTTCCATCATTAGATCTAATTTCCATCCTAATACATACTCTGTACTCTAAATACTTCAATAATTTTTTCGCTGTGCCGACACCCTACTGCTACCTTCAGATATATGCTTATCAATGAAAACTAGAATACAGAGCATGAGTGTTTGCCCACAACTTTATGATTAATGTTTTCACCAGGTTAGAACCCCTTATTTCTACTCATTATGAACAATGCTTTATGTTTATGAGCTTATTAATGAACATATGAACCTTGATCCCGGTATTTGTGGCTTCCCGTGAGGCCTCAAGCAATGGATTAAACATCGGATTGAATGCCACAGTAAATGCACAATCAACTATACGTCCTGAAATACCAAACATCAAGCAATAACGCAGTTAAGTGATTAACTAGCAGCCAAAGTTTAAAATATAAAATGTAGTGAAGATAAGTTACCGTTAATATGAGTTCCAAAATCCAACTTCATCACATCATCATACTGCAATACAGTTGTATCTCCAGAATTTGGGGTCCAGTGAGCTGCAACCCTGTTATATAAACAGTTTAGGCATACGCAATCAGATGTACCACTAAAAGGAGAAAAAGCAGTTTAAACGGAAAATACCAGTTTAATGAGCATCCTGTTGGAAATGCAATGCCTGCTTCTAACCCATTCTCTGATATTAACTTGCGAACAGTGTTTTCTAAGGTCTCACATAGCTCAGTCATTGGCATTCCAGGCTTTATAATGCCTTTCATATATTTCCGCACCTGCAGATATGTAAATCTTGATGAGTAGGTAGGCATTATTTGCGCTGTGTTACGGCATTACTTTATGGTACACAAATCAACGCCAATGTGAACCATTTACATTCATTTCGTCAAAAAAATTGACACATGCCAAATCTTTCTACTAGTCATATTAAAAATGTCAACTGAATACCCCATCAGAAAAAAAATACGCTTAAAACAAGACTACTTTGTTCTACACATACAGTACATGGGACTATTTCCAGAACTTATTCTTCTAGGTTGTCATATGAACGAAGTATTGTAATATCGTAGTCCATCTCATGCGGGATTAATAATTCACTGTTGACTGGGAGTCTGGGATCAGATAGTGTCTCTTAATTCAATGGAGGTCATGAAAGATAATTCTTGAAAAGGATAACGTATAATAGTAAAATTAAAACAAATTCTCCTATTCAGGTCATACTTCATATCAAGAGAATAATATTATTAATGATAATAATTAACAAAAATATATTTATATATATTATTCATATTATTAGTTTTAAAAATGCTAACAAGTTTGAATTTAAAAATATAATTATACATATTATTATTATTATTAGTTCTAAAATACCTCTAAAGATATTAATTTAAACAATTAAAAAATACAAAAAATTTAATAAGTATATATCTATATTAATATAAAATTAATAAATACATATAAAAAAGACCAGTACTTCGCACGGGCTAAAATCTAGTTATGAATAACTGGACCAGCTTGGTGGTGTTGTTCTAAATCATATTCTATATTACCATAACAGTGCATGTCTTACAAGATCAATAATTATAACTGACTGGTAACTGGACAAGAAATGGGTCATGTGGGATAGTTTAAAAAATTTGCAAAGGAGGAACACAAATGTAGTATTTGTAATTGGTAATTTACCAAAGAAAATCTTGAGAAAAGTTAACAAGTCTTCACCTACGCAACTCTTAACAATAATAATATAATAGTTGCTGGATATGAAAGAAAAAACTGAAACCAAGCAGCCAAATATTTTATATAAGCAGATACAAATTCTAGGCCCATATTTTCAAACCTGGCGATGAACTTCCGCAGCTTGACGAACAGAATCATATATGGGCTTTTCCAGACGCTCTAACTCCCTCTTTTCCTCTGAAGTAGTCCTCCATAAGTTACTGAGTTGAGCCCAGGCAAAAAACAAAAAAGAAAAGTACAACTGTATTAGAATTGTTACATGGAGAGAAAATGCATAGAAGATCACCGACTGAAAAATAATATGCATTATGAGATACGATTAATAGGATATGTGTAAACAAAACTTCAATTGAACACTGACAAGGCTAAATCCTACAGAAAACTTAAGTTGTCATCTGATAAATATAAGATTCAGATAACTGAGTAAAAAAGTCTCAGACAGTAGAGATGATAATGACGTCTATCATAAACTATGAAATAGAACAGGTGACTCGTTGCTAGATGATGAAGTATAAGAACACCAAACGTTGATCTATCTGCAGATGAAGTGAGGAGCAATATTCAAACTCAATAAACAGAAAATTTTACAAAATCAAACGTTGATCTATCTGCAGATGAAGTGACGAGCAATATTAAAGTCAATAAACAGAAAATTTTACAAAGGGTATAGAGGAACACTGCACAGGATGCCCCAAAACTACTTCTGTAAACCCCTTCTCCATACCAAGACAACCAGCCAATTTTTTCCAAGAAGTACCTAGATTCACATCCATGAAGTCTCAACAATTATGAGAAAAAAGAAACACTGATTCTGATATGACATTGACATGCGGCAAACACTAATATTTCAATCCACATTTTCTAAATTTTCATTTATTCTTGGGGATGGATAGAGAAGCCGAAAAACTCTCGTCAGAAGAAAAAAAAATGCTACATGACAAGATGCCTTTTGAATCAAATGCAGTAATGAGATTAGAGGATATAACTGGTACTTGGTACAAGCTGCACTGATGTTCTAAGATGTCTCCTGAAAATCTCACATGCGTTACCAATCACATTATATACTAATTGTTTAAATCAGAGTATAGTAACTTCACACTGATGACAGGCAGACTTTTGAGCCAGATACACAAAATAGTAGGACATTTCGTATTTTTTGTATTTTTTGTCCGAGTCTAAGTTATTTTTTATGATAAGTTATAGTGTTAGTCATTATAGCTATTAACCACCCTTTAACTATCATCATCATCATATAATCACTCTTTGAATACACTGGAAGAACCATACGGCATCAAGTTTCGAGGAGATATTTTCACAACAAACAAAATTAAGAAAAAAAAATTTATACGCTGTCTATTTCAGGTAGCTAGATAATTCAAGTATTCATGCACAATGTCCTGAAGTAAAAATATCAGAAGAAATCTGATAAATAGAACAACAAGAAAAAATTTCTTAATCTATACATACTCATCTCTGTATTGTTGAATTTCTCCTTCTGGAAACTCTCCGGAAGGAAAAAGTTCTGAAACAGGTATAGATGGTGGATCGGTTTGCTGTGGAGGTTGCTTTTTCTTCCTGTGCACAAAAACATAAATTACACACAGTCTTCAACCAACTAACTTCGAAAGGAAATAGGAACACTTAAAACTAATGCTTACTTGCTTTTACTTTTCTTCTTCTTCTTTTTCGCAGATTCTGTGTTGGATTTTAGGAATATAATCAGGAATCAGGAATAAAATTAAAAACACAAAACTGTACAAATATTCATTGAAAAAAGCAGTCTGATGCAATAAGAGAGGTAAAGTGCATAACTAGCACATGGACTCATCCGCCAACATTAAGGATATATCTTCACAAGCATAATCATGGACAAGTCCTAGTCCTCTTTACTTGTATTATCAACCAACAACATTAACCAAAGAAAAAAAAAGAGAAAGGAACTAAGGAATCAAAACTAGCTAATAGACCTTTCGGCGGATTACGGGACACAATGGCTACCTTTTGGTATTGTTTATTGTTTCCCACATTTAATTTTGATCCTCACATCATAACCCGGTTTTTTTCACCATATTAATGAGACCTTCCCTTACCCAGCTCAAGTAAAGAACACCATGATTTGCAAAAGAAAACTTATAATCCTATGGCTACCATTTGTAAAATATGACCTTAAAATTTCCACCCTAATAACAAACTTTCTTTTTCACTAGGTACATCCACAAGTTTACTAAATTTTCCAAAAGCAAATTTATATGAAACAATGCAATGGCTGGATCAATGAATTGACATGTGTAGTATATACAGCTGCTATACCATCAGGCATTTCAGAAGTGTCATTTTTAGGTTTTAGCAAACATTTCCAAGGCAATTTCATGACTTGCAACAGGAAGATCTTCCATTCCAGGGAGTAAAACTATAAACATTATCAAGTTTGTAATGTCTAGGCTGCTAGGGAAGGGGAAACAATGGAAATCACCATACTATTCCAAGATAACAATCTAGAAAGAAGAGCCTATTAGATTTCAGCTTAGAAGTTGGTCAAAGAAAAAACAAGCTAATACCCGTTCTGTTCATGACCAAATAAGTCGAAAAAGAATGACCTAGAACAAAAGGTATTTTTTGGCTAATAAGCTGAAAAATCATGTCACTAAATTGACCATATTATCCCTTACTGTTTTTTATATTCCAAATACCCTGCACGGAACAAGGAAATATACCCTTGAATCAATAAGCAATATAGATCAATCTTATCCTCATGGTTAACTAATGTGAAGCAAGGAAACAAATAGTAACTTGTATTTCAATTAAGTTATTATTTAGTTGTAATTCTTTATGAGTTCAATTAAGAATATAGTATAGTAATAAAAGGAGTGTCTCCTTTATTCAATTATTTGATAGGTCAAAATAAAGACATTTATATTGATCCAGATTTCCTAATTATTAGGTTATTACTTGTTGAATAAGCTTACTATTTTATTCCTATGTAAACTGATTGAATATATTTTAGTCTAATAATATTTTGTGGTTAAGTCAATCGCCTTGCAACTAGTGGATTCTTTGTGGTTAGATGCACAAACTTGTCCTTTTTATTATTTTCATTTCATAGCAGTGTTGTCGAAAGCGCTATCACTATGCGCACAGTGCACTGAGGTGCAAAACTCACTCTGAACCTAGGCGCAAGGTTTGAAGATAGGTGCACATTTTACAAAAAAATCGGGTAAATAGGCTAATTCATCACTGTACTATATATCAACTTTTACAATGAAAAAAACTTACAAACACATAATAAAACTGACAGTTGCTATCAATCGTAATACTGAACTTTTATATATTTGCACGGCCGTTAAATATGAGTTGACTCTAACGGAAGAATGTTAAATGTCAGCAGTTGGACTACGTGCTGCCACGTAGTGCCACATACTTGCCACGTTTTTGCCACATGGAATGATCAAAACCAAGTTTACCAAATCTATACAAACACAAACCCATTAACATAAAACCTATTATATATCTAAATTATACCCATTTATTACACACAAATACATACTAAAGAGAAGAATGAGAGGCGATTAGAGATCTAAATGCGATCAAAGAAATGATGCCATGATTGAAGATGATGAGCTCGTTGAAGGGAGGAGGAAAGAAGTATCCACCCATCTTGAGCTTAAGAAGGAGAAGAGATAGCTAGAAATGGGTGTTTATATTAAGTACTTTAGTTCATACATTGATATGGTGTTTAAGTGTGTTTCTATTTATTGATCACAATTCATATAACCTACCTGTAAGCTGATACACTTGTACACTTGATCGTCTCGTACTGTACTTAAATTCATATATTTGCATGATTGTATATGAATGTTCATTTATCAGTTCTTTCTCTGATTAAATTTTACTTGTAGAACTGTGAAGAGACAACACTAATGAGATTCCTGATAGCAAGATCAGTGGACCCAAACTAGATACAGGGAGATAGAAATGGCAAAACTAGATATAGGGAGATAGAAATGGCAGAGTGATAGAATTGGGTCTTCAATTTTAGAACCCTAATTTAGATAAAAATGGGAGATGGGAAAGAAGGAATGGAGATATAATGTTGTGTTAAATGGGTTGGTTGAATGGAGCAAGCATCTGTTAATTGGGAAACTAACTGGGAAACTAACGGGAGTAACGGCAGGAACCGATTTGAAAGAAACGAGTAGTTCAAGTATTTGACTGTAAGTTTTTTCACTTGGTGATCCAAGTGAAAGTTGGTACATGGTCTAGTGATGAATTAACTTATTTACCCCAAAAAATTCTAAAATAAATCACCTAGGTTTTCATATAAGAGTACTTGAGTTTATAACATAATTTGTACATTATAATATATTAAATCACATTTTTAGGACAAAAATAGCATTTATACATTATAATATATTATATCACACTTGTATGGCAAAAACAGTCGCACAATCCAACATTCAAGATTCAAAATTTAAAGTTCATAGCTATGTTCTAGGCTTCCAGATGCCAAAAACTTCATTCAACATCTTCATCTCATCCAAGTCATCTCTACATCTCAAAGTGTTCCCTTCAAATTCAAAGTCTTGCTCTTCCTCTTCTTCTTCATCCTCGTCTATTAAATGTTGCTTACCTGAACTCTTACATGAACTTGAAGCAAAAGGTTGATTTTGAATCAGTTTTGATTTTGAGGCTGATTTTAGCACCAGAAGGTTTTGCTATTGTTGTCCATCCTAATTCATCATCATCGGAAATCACGGGATCATTATCTTCATTCGATTCCCCATCTAGTCTTTCAACCAACCACTCATTACTTTCATCAACATCAAGCAATGAGATAGGAGCAATCTGATCTCGCAGTTGAAAGTGTCCCTTCAATGCTCTATTGTATTTAACACAAACTAAATCATTTAATTTTTGTAGTTGGATTCGGTTCCTTCTCTTACTATGGAGCTGTAAATTGCAATATAAAAGAAAACTAGTAGGCAGCCGATCTTAAATTAGGGTTCTGTTCCTTTTAAAATGGCTGCCAATATGGGCTATATTGTTATATTTTTTGTTTTGGGTTATAGTTATTGGGCCTTAAACTTTATCCACTATTACCAGGCCTATTTATTCTTGCTCAGCTTCAACAAAGTGTGCTTTGCGCCCTAGGCGCTTTTAACAACAATGCTCCATAGTTCATTTTTTTTCCAATTATTTGCTTGCATCAACAGCTACTTAGTTTGCTATTTTTTGAAAAGAAAGAAGACTAATAAACCATAGATTAAAAAACAACTTGCACTTTCTTTTAGATGAATAATTTTAAACATTCCTAAGCCAGACTGGTCCTGAGATTGTAATCTTAAAAACTCTCCAACTTTCCATGTACTGACAGAAACTGAAAGATGAATTATTATTGAGTTCAAGTTCCAGTAAAAGTAGTTACTTAGAACATAATAAATTTCATCTTTAAATAATCACCCAAGCCCCTGGTGCTTTAGATACAAGATCATGTTTAAAAAAACATTTTACAAAACATTTTATAGCTTTTATCATACACCACCAAAAAAGAAACAAACATAGGAAACGAAGGAAATAAAAACTATAATTTTGGGGCACTGTCTATAAGAACGTTACCAGAAGGCTCCAAGTCTAACCCCAGATTTTCAACTTTCTCCTGAATATCGCTTGGCATACTATTTGTAACTTCAGGTGCTGCTTGTTCTTCAGTGGAAGCTGCAACGCTCATGTCTCCTACCATCTGCAAGTCTGCAGACACATTTAAAACTTGTCAACTTTCTCCTGAAATCTTGCATTACCAATGGGATTTTTGTACCAGTTTTGAAATGAAAATCAGGATTATATTTAAAAATCTCAACACAAGTTTTAACATTTGAAAATTGGAAAACCAGATATATATATTTGTCGGACTTTCAAAGTTTGTGTTTCAGATATGCTAGATGAGAGTATCAGACAAGGAAAAAAAAAACACACGTAATCTTGTGTTTATTATTTCTCTCTCTTTTTCTCTCTCACATACACACGGAAATTAGTACGAAAAGAAATGCAATACAAAGAAAAAGTGAAAGTTTCAATGCTTATAAATCAGTGTTATTAATGGCAAAAAGAGCAGCGAAGCGTATGGGGTCTCTTGTAGCTTAAGCGCGAAGCGAAGCTCGGGCTTTTGTAAAGGAGACGCACTATATAAATTAAATATTGGGATATTCTCTATGGTACCATTGTAGAATTGGTTTCTACCAATGGTACCATTACATTTTTGACTTCTATCCATGATACCCTCGAATTTATAGATTGCTATTCACGGTACACTTCTGTCATGCAAATGTTAAGAAACACCTATAAACCTACGATACTAAACCTACGATACTGGTACCAAAATGATATTTAGCAACAGTTTTCACCATATTGAACAATGTATAATAAGATATTAATAATAGTAACTCAAATAAATATATTCATAACGCTTAAAGAAAAAGTAAAAATTTAAAGAAATTCTCTTTGATACCATTGTAAAATTGACTCTTACCAATGATACCCTTAAGATTTGGTATTTTCTTAACATTTGGCTAACATAAGTGTACCACGTATAGCAATCCATAAGTTCGAGGGTACCATGAATAGAAGTCAAAAATGTAATGGTACCATCAATTCTAGAATTGATGGTACCATAGAGAATATCCTTTAAATATTTATAATACATATTAAAATACATGTAAATATAGAGAGAAGTGGGATCACCTAGAGAAGCAAAATTCCAAGCTAGAGCTAGATATTGTAAGTCGATGCTTCATATTACTATAAGTCTATAAAATATTAAGAAGTGGATCTTAAATGGCTAGGCTTTACAGATCTTGGATGTGTTTTGTATAGGTTTTGAAAAAAAAAGCCCAATAAAAATATGTTTAGATCTTATAAAAAGGCCCACATGAGCGCACTTTTAAAAGCTTCTTAGCACTTTGGACTTCAGCATTAACTTAATCTGGGCTTTTGTATTTACTCTAGGCTTCTGATAACTATGTTATAAACCCTTGGATGACTCATTATCTTTTCATAAGAAAGATTATACACCCTTAAATTGAAATCTCTTCGACAGAAGAGCCATTGACATAATACACATCATCTTATCATAGAAGTAAAGAAAGTATGTCAACATTTGCAAGAGATGCAAACACAAAGGTCAAACTATAAGTGCCTCTTTGGCTACATAACTAAAAAACTAATACGGCGATTCAACTATTTTGCATCGTATCAAGCAAACCAGGGTTATTTGTTTTCTAAAAATCGTTTTCACATGCCAAAGCAGCCAAACACCTTCAATTTAAAAAAAAAACAGATTTTTGTTCTCGAAAACCCAATTCTGACAACAAAAAACAGAAGACAACGCCACACACCACCTAAATCTTACGCAAAAGCAGCTAAAAATCACATACTGGGCAGTAAAATTAACAACTGATAACAATAAACTCAGCAGAATAAATTGTAAAATTAAATTCACGAAAATTACTACAAGTCCGAGTCTTCGAAACCAAAAATCAAACATACAAATTGCAAATAGCAATCAAAACCACAATCAATAGGTTAAAAAACCATCAAACTTGTTCAGTCAAATACAGCTGCTACTTACGATTATAATAGAATAAGTTAAAATCACAAAACACACACACACAAAGAGAGAGGATGAAAGAACCTATACGACGTCGTCGACAGGTTTGATGGGTGGTGTTAAAGTCGGCGGCAAGTGAGGCAAAGGGGAAAGATCACCTTTTTTATATAGGGCTTGTACAGGCGTTGATCAAATTTTCATTTCCAGCATATATCGGCTATTTTTATTATTATTATTTGTAAGTTTTTGTTGAATTTTTAAATTTTAAATTTATTATTCTTTTAATAATATTTTTTTTGTTTTTTCTGAAACAAATATTTTTATTTGTTATGATTACATTATTTTTATTATTATTTTAAAAATATATTTTCATTTTCATTTAAAATCATGTATGATTAAATTAATATTATTCTTTATTCTTATTTTGTAATATCTTTTTATCTTTCATCCATATATAATATCTCAACATACACCTGGATCAACATACACCTGGCTGAGACAATTAGTTAGTGAGATAATTAATTGATGAAATATTTTATTCAATTTAAAATTATTGATAAAAATTTTTTCACGAACATACATGACATGCATGCTCTATTTAAAGTTTAACTAGTTTGTGAATACCTAATCTTTTTTTCTTTCATCCATATATAATATCTCAACATACACCTGGATCAACATACACCTGGCTGAGACAATTAGTTAGTGAGATAATTAATTGATGAAATATTTTATTCAATTTAAAATTATTGATAATTTTTTTTTCACGAACATACATGACATGCATGCTCTATTTAAAGTTTAACTAGTTTGTGAATACCTAGTCAGTGTACTACATGGTTAGTTTTTGTTTCTCTTTGTTAGTCTTAATTCGTTAGTGAACATGTACAATGACATGTTTGGTACTTGCATGTTAGTTTCGTGTCATGATCAATGACTTATATGTATCATTTCTGAAATTATTTTTTAATAATTTTAAATTCATAATTAAGGTTTTTAATGGGATTAATAATGGGGTGAAACCTATAATTACCATCAATGTTTCGGCCATATACATAGTGACCGCTAATATATATATATATATATATATATATATATATATATATATATATATATAGACACACATACACACAGTCTAGCACTTCAAATTTGGGTCGGTGAACACATAAGCCAAATTTGAACAAAATTAAGCAATTCGACTATACATAGAGAGGGATAGTGGACGAGGGTTTTTTTGTTAGTTGTAACCCTCTCTTGACTCTCTTTCTCGCTCCCTCCCCCTGTTAGAAATCTAATCACTGATGAATAATTGAGAGTAAGGACAGATTTTTGGTTAATACACTAGGGGACATGCCCCCATTAAATTTTTGTTAGACTACACATTGTTAACATGTTAAATGAAAGTGTCCCCAATGTCAAAGTTGAAGTGCCCCCACTATAAATTAGTCCAACTAAAAAAATTAAAATCCGCAATTGCTTGTTACTCTTATTTTATTACAGATTTACAACACTCATATAAAATTTATAATGCAACATATCTTTTCATTTTTAATGAGATATTATACTTACATTTTCATTTTATATTTGTGTTCGTATAATAATAATATAATTATACAAATAGCATATGTATGTTATATTGATTAATAATATCGTAAGTCATTAATGTCTATAAATATATTTTATGTTTTATATTTAATTTCAAAAAGAAATAAAGCACTATAAATTCTCTCAATATAGTCATAAAAATATTTTATAAACATTAGGAAGAGTGTATAAAAATTAAATCATATATTTTAATTACTTCCTCTTGTATTATTTATAGGTGGTTTGATTTTTTATATGTAATTTTGGGTGAAAATTTAATATTTTTTTAAATAAAAATATAACATTAATGTTTTTATTAAAAAAGAAAATTTTAAAAATATTCATTATAGCTATGTGGTCAAAATCCTTAAAATTACGTACAAAAAATGACTTATATATAGTACGAAGATTTTATTGTTAGTAAAAACTGTGCCCCACTGATAATTTTTTTTGGATCCGCCACTAATTGAGAGAGAGGACTATCCAATTCAAGCATAAAGGTAACAAATCTTCCTTCAATCTATACATACACATCTCTGCATCTATATCTCCTCATATTAATATTGATAGCATTCAATTTTCATGTGTATAATTTTAGTTTAACATCGTTCATCCCACCACTGATCACCAGAAGAAGCTCGAGATCGATGATGACCTCAAACTGTAATTTTTATCATTTTTTTATATTTATATTTTCATTTTTTATTTTGTTATGTGAAGATTTATATGTTAATATGTGTGTGTGATATTTATAATGTATTACGAAAATGATTAATGTATGTGATTGTTCTATATTTCTTTACATTTGATGTTTATAATCTTCTATTTGTTGATTTAGTTTGTTGAGTTTGTGAATTTTGTTGGGGATTATGGGCTGATTGTTTATTTTAAATTCTTTATTTTTTGAGGTTCAAAATGAAGAGACTTATGAAATAATCGTCTACCATTAGAGATAACATTATTTAAATATTAATATGGAATCATGTTTTGTATTTGTCCCTTTCAACTTTCTTCGATTATAAACAACTCACTTTTTTTTCTTATTGTGTTTAGCTTTGTAGTCTGGTATCTCTTCAATGATATACAAAATCATTATTTTCTGTCAAAGAGTATCATGTCACAAGGCCATTTCTAATCATTCACGCTCTATGTCTCTTTGATTCTATGTCTCTTTAATATATAAACATACTGTTATGAGAGGAATTTGGTACAACACTATAAAGACCCGTTACTGAAATAACGGAAGAAATGTAACGAACTTTGACCAAGAAACAGCTTCCTGATCAAGCTTCCACCGAGGCTGGATGGTGATTTATGATGATGGGGACTGAGCTAGCAAAGGTCCAAGGCACCAACGTATAATCCTGATATTATACAAGTCAAGCACCTCAGAATATCAATGAATACTTGAGTTTGTTAGGTCCAAAATGTTGTAGAGGGGGGGGGTGAATACAACTGTTTAAAATTAATGAGAGAATAAACAATATGCAGGTAATAAATGATGACACAGAATTTCAAGAATATATCATTATATTCATTGAAGGATTTGCTACAACATTCATAAAAGCATCATGATCAGTTGAACAATAAATACAGCAATTAAAGCTAGATTCAACTGATCCTCTCTCTCACTTTTTGTTTTACAGTAAAATGCTCTCTCTTTAAAAATTATCGTTGAATAATAGAGATGATGAAAAGTCTATCTACTAATAAAATCAAAGTGCTGCTTTTATAATGTCATGTAGTCTTGATCTTGTCCTTTTTGTGTACGTGGCCCAATCAGGACTTCGACAACAAAAAGTACTTTCCCAACAACTCTGGATCAACCGTTCACAATAAGCCACTTGTCCCTTGAACATTAAATGTTACATATCTACCCGCATCTCGATCTTCGCCTGGACCCATCTCGATCTCGATCTGTGTAAATCTCGATCTCGATCTGGGAGAATCTCGATCTCGATCTGTGAAGATCTCGATCTCGATCTGGGAGAATCTCGATCTCGATCTATGAAGATCTCGATCTCGATCTGGGAGAATCTCGATCTCGATCTCGATCTATGAAGATCTCGATCTCGATCTCGATCTGCCGTGGATCGACATTTGCCTTGGCAAATATGCACTCATCGAATGTTGACTTTCTTTAGTGACTAATTGAGGATTAACCTTTATGAGCAAGTTTCCCTAGCTTCTTCAATTTCTTTTCCTCACTCAATTCAAATGAGATCTTCTATTACTGACATGAACTTGCCTCCAATGTCCTGACACTTGATGCAATGGTCTGGTTCATAAGTGACTAGTCTTGTAGGGGTTCTTACTTCTGAATGTCAGTTCTCATTTGTTGATTAACCTTTACATTATCCAGATGTTGATATACATTACATGAAATCACTTTGGTCTTCTTGATACTTCTTTGACATTAATTTGATTCTCCATTAGATAAGTTAGGGCATGAGCAATACTGAGATTGAACTTCTTCTCACTTCTGCATCCTTGATTAACCAAATTAGTTACTTGTAGTTACCAAGTATCATTACCATTTCTTCAGTTGATTGATTCCATGTGCTTCTTCAGTTTCTTTTGTTTTGCTGTTGTTTTATCTTTTCTCTAGTTGAGTTACATAGTAATTAAGTGTTACAAGTTAGTACACCTATGCCTTTCAATCTCCCCCTATTTGATTGTCTAACAATGATAACCAAATTCACAATGAGGATAACTCAACTAAACAGGGACTGAAAAAGATAAAATAACATTCATAAAAGATCATGTCAACTTACATAATGCTTGGCTTGATTAATTAACTTCATGTCTATTACTGATACTTCAAGTGCCAAAATTGGACACCTGTTGGCTCGATCAAATGGCTTCATGCTCTTCTAGAGATTTTTTCTAAGTACTTTAAGAGCACGGTCCACTCAATCTTCAATTATCCTTCTGAAGTCCTTTTAGCAGTATTACCACCGCCGAACTTTGCGAAATAATTGACGCCTAATATAAACCAGTTTCAAGACACTTAACTAACTAACTTCTACCTTACACTACACAAGAAAACAGATAATATATTTTTACAATGCAGGAAAACAAGAAAACAAATTACAACGCAAAGAAACATTACAAGCATAATACATTAAAACTTTGATTTCTTGCGCTCCTCTTCCTCACGAGCTTTCTTCTTGGCTGCTTTTTCTTTCTTCATGAACTCAGGGTTGCAGACTTCATCCATTCTTTTCTTGAGAAGATTAAGTCCTTCTGCTTCCACGTGATTTCTGATCTTGTAATTTCGAAACAACCTCAACCACCTTTCAACCATGCTGCGAGTGGTAAGCTTCGTGGGAATGTCTTCAAACCTCAGCTTCGTGACTTTGTCAGGATATCCCTTTTCCCTTTTCTTCCTTATAACCAGCTGCTTAGGGTATCCAATGACAATAGCGGTGGTGCATTGCTGTAGCCTCTGAATATCAAGCTGTTGTCTTCTCTTACAGAAGTTATCAAACGTGACCCTTAGATAATCCTGATCAAACTCGTCAACATCATCCATCTCATCAATCAATTCCCTTATAATACACAGAGTTTCATGACTGTGTTCTGCAAAGATGTCATACTTGATTTCAATGATGGTTTCCACCTGATGCTTGTCTGTATAGATCAACAGATCATTCTCATTCTCAGCTTTGCTCTTGACAAACTTGACATTTACACTAACCACTGCACTAGCTTCCCCCCTTATTTCCCCTTCTTCTGGAATGTCTATTCTTGGATCTCCGTATCTTTGCACATGCTCTCTTATTGCCTCGTCTTGCTGCTCGAATGCATAGTCTTCAGGTTCCTTCTTAACCACTGGTAGTGTAGCTTCAGGCAACTTGTATCTAGCGTCTTGCCTTCTTATCAGCTTCTCCAAGTCCTTAGCCATCAGCTTCTTTTCCTTTGTTAGAAAACCCTTAGAGAGGACTAGCTTTGCAACTGCCTTCAGCACATTTCCGCTCGGAGTTAGTTTCGAGTCATGCAGATTTACGATCCTTAAGACCTTGTCATGGACATATCTGATCTGGTAGGGATTTAGAATAATGTCAACCCCTCTGTCTTCAGCCATCTTTAACAATTTCTCCTTAAACAGCACTCCAGTCTTGACAGAGGTGTCTACCTTGTGAGCGAATTCTACCAGTTCACTTGCACCCCTTTCATGGAAGAAAGCTTCATCGACCATACACGGTCCGATTTTTGTTATGGGTGTCCAAGTGATCATCAGATTCCATGCCTTCTCCTTGAATATGACTTGTACGGAGGTGCATCCCTGTCTTATACAATTTAGATAATTCAGCAGCCCAGGGTTTAGATTTTCTAGCTTATGAAGAAGAAAGTTCAATCTTTCTGAGTCATGAGCATAGGCTCTTGGTCCAGCTAAGGCTTCTCTAGCCTTGTCCCACTCGGGACCTTCCCTCCTTATGTCAGCCTGGACCTTAGGATCTTTGATCTTTTTCATTTCATTCTCATGCTGAGTTTTCTGAGCCGCTCTCTTCTCCTTTGCCATTAGTTCTTTTTCAACTATCCCTTGTAGCACTTCTTCATTTACTCTTTCTCTGGCTTCCCTGAAAATCTCTCCTTGCATCTCCGCTTCATCAACTTCTTCTTCTGGCACATGCTCGTCAACAACCGAGTGGTCTCCTGCATCACCTATAACTCCTGCGCCGGATCCGCCAGGATTTAGACCTCTTTCTCGTTTCCACTCTTTTGCCCGTTGCTCGAGTCTCGACCTCCTTGCCACTAAGGCTTCTACATCCATCTCGTCATCATCAGAATCTTCAATAAAGTCTCCCATAAATGCATCAACAAGAGGTGTTTCTTTCTCAGCTTCTTCTTCAACTACCATCTTCTGCTTGCCTTTGTCCTTAGGAGCCGGTTGAGCCTCCTCCACCTTTTCACCAGATTTGTTTGAGGACTCGATCACCGGACCCTTACTAGTCAGCTTTTTCAGACCCTGACCCTCCTTCTCCCCCTTAGGTGTGTTATCCTCATCAGGAGCATCATCATCATTATTATCGTCACTACCACCACCGGTTGAAGGACCAGGTCCAGCCCTGTTACGTCCAAAGACAGCATCAAGTAGTTCATTCAGCTTCGTCCAAACCTGAGACATGCCATGAGTGACATCATCTACTGACCTCCCAACCTCCACCCGTGCCAATCCAAGATTGTTTATCTTGTCAATCATTTAATTTTGGACGGCAATTAGGTTCTCCATGAACTGAGCTCCAACCTCCAATCTTCCAGAGTGAGAAGAGACAGCAGCAGTAACACCAGCAACTCCAGCCTCCAAAGCCTCCACTTTCTTCACTAGATCCTGCAATTTGGGGGATGGTGTTTGGCTTGGGTTAAACTGTTTACTCTCGTCGGGTTCTGTTTCACTCAAGATCCCTAAAAAGAAGGGATCTACTCTCCCTGTCTCTCCCTCGTGTTTAGAGCCTAACAGTACTAGAGCCTCATCCACTAATCGCTGGGGACTAGCGGTGAGTTGGTCGGCGATATCGGTCAGTGAGACTGAGCCTTTAAGCGCTGTGTCTACGACAGGAGATGGCGTTATGACCATGTCATCCCCTTGTTCACTTAGAACCTTTTCTGGTTCGCTGGGCTGTTCTGGAGGCGTAGACCCACCAGTCACCAGATGTCGTTGCTCTGCTAGCAACTTGTTTTCTGATTTAGATGAGGAAGCGTCATCCGTCCTGGATTCGACAGACTCTTCCGCATTAAAACTTCCTGATATCCTAGCATCAGAAGTGCTAATCTCAGTTTGCCATTCCCCTTCCGAGAAATTGCTCAAAGAGCCCTGAGCGGACAACTCAGGGGAGGTAGGGCCAGCTCCTATTGGCTATTGAGCTGGACCCCCTCCTTGACTCTCACCAATAAGCCTAGGCGAGTGCGAATGTTTTGGAATGTTTTGGAGAGGAGAGCCACCAGCGTGAGGTGTGGTGGCTGTGAGAGGTGAACTATCCTTAACAGGTTGTGCAGTTGCCACTGGGTTTGAATCCACCTTTTGCTTCTTTGGAGGTGGCAGAGCTGCTGAAGTGACTATTCTCTCAACTCCTACACTCCCTCCACTCGAATCACTCGACTCAGATAAGCTTTCCTTCCTTTTATCACTAGTTTTAGGGCTGGCTGAACGTTTATGAACAGAAGGGCTTGCAGCCTGGGATAGAGCCTGGGGTTTTCAGGCCCACGGCTGTAGAAAACAGGTTGAATTGATGATTGATCAAGATCAGCAAGAATAGGTACCTGACTCAGAAGATCGTCATCCTTGTCAGCTCCAGCTTCTGCAACATTTGCCTCGGCCATGTCAACATCCATACCTGCTTCTTCCAAATTTCTAGGCACTTGATCTCCACCTTCAGCTTCGTTACCGCTACTCTCAGCTTCTACTGCAGTAAACTGAGAAGCATGCCTCCTAGCATACTCATCTTGCAGATCCTGGAAGTACGGAGTCAGGCGCAACTCAAAAAGTCTGGACTTTTGCTGGGTTTCCATGGTGGAGATACTCTTTAGAGTCATATCAAAACATGCCATCCTTTCAGAGCCTTGAAATACTCTTCTGTGTTCCTCTGAAAGGACGTCATCCAGAACCATCTGAAGAAATCTTGGCATCCAGCATTTGACTGGACCAACTTCCGGATTCCTAGATGCATTCTTCTCCAATGCCCACCTCTCAAGCAACTGAATCAACAGATGTTTGCCCACATTCACTCTCCTGTTGTTTGCCACTCCATATAGTATTACCCGGCAGCTGTTGTTCATTGGCCTATAGTCTTTGTCCTTTGGGAATATGCAGCGCTGAATGGCCTGAACTACATAATCCCACTCAGCTGGTAGCATACCGGTGTTAACCTTTGTTACCTTGATAGGACCCGTCGGAGGGCGACAACCTATCTCCGTGAATAATTGCAACATATCCTCCATAGTGGGTTCCGGAGCATAATCTTCTGTAGGAAGCCCAAGAATCTCATTGAACTTCTGCAGACTGACTTCGTATTTGGCACCACCAATAGTAAAGGATAGGCCTGTTGGATTTGCTTTACCACCCTGAATCTCTAATGTTGAGTAAGCAGCTTGAAGGGCTTCGACATTCAGGATGGGAGAGGCGGTTAACGCATGACTTATGATTGAAGTGTTGTTGAGGGATTCAATCCAGAACTGATAGTGAATAAATCTACCAGTTGCTCGATCAGCAGAGAGATTAACAAAGTTGGTCTTGGGAATTGTGAAATTTGGGTTTGCCATTTTAAATTTGTGTTTGAGAAAAGAAATGTTCTGAAATGGTTTTGCAATGGAAATTTTAGAGAACAAGTTCTAAATTTAAACAAAAAAAAACGTACATGAACCCCACTAATTACCCCACGTAATTAGTGACACAAATTAAAACAAATTAACTTCCGCACTAATGACCACTTAATTCCCCACTAATGATTGACGGTTGAGTTTTCGAAAGTTAAAGTGAACAGCCGTTAAAAAAAATACAAACACGGCGGTAAAGTTGCACTTTAAGGATTAAACAATAGTACCCACAACTATTTCGCTCAAGAACACAAAAGAACTTAAGAATAAGAAAGCACGAAACAGAAAACAAACTCACTTGAATGAAAAGAAAACTAAAGAACTATTTGCAAGAACAGTAATGACGTTAAAAACAACACAAGAAGTTCAACAGTTTTAAACAAAATTTTAGCAGAGTTTCGTTTTAGTTATTGATGCTTTTAAGTAACAGTTAGTGATTTATGTTTAAGAAAATCACAAGAAAACTTGATGTAATGGCAGAGAAAAGAACTCTGGTAATGTATGTATACGCGTGTGTATGTGAAGAGCTTAAGCTTTTGAAAGAGAGAAAGAAAGTTAATGTAAATAATGAACAGCCTTTTTTTTTAATGCTATGATATATACTTGCACGCCTAAAAAAAATAACTGAAAAGACAAGTCACATCTCGATCTCGAGATCCGCATCTCGATCCTCATCTGGATGTCGATCTTGATGTCGATCTCGATCCGCATCTCGATCTACATCTCGATGTCGATCTCGATCCGCATCTCGATCTACATCTCGATGTCGATCTCGATCCGCATCTCGATGTCGATCTCGATGTCGATAGATCGAGATGCACCTTGACAGTCTTTTAAGCAATTTTCACAAGTCGATCTCGATCTCGATCCATAACCAGATTGAGATTTGCCTTAGAAAATTTTCCATTACTCCATTTAGACACTAATCATAAAGATATACAGATCAGCACAAGATTAACATCATGAAACTTTCTAATCCCTTTTGACATGCAACACATACATTTGAAATTAAGTACACATTATTAATTAAGAATATTCATGAACAACAATAATATGTACACAAACTTAATTCTAACAGATAGGTAGCAAAACTAACTGGTGTTAAGCATCCCTAATTCACCAACCAATCTAGAAAATGTTGATTCGTCTAGAGGTTTAGTGAATATATCTGCTATTTGACGTTCAGTAGACACAAAATGCAACTCTACAGTTTCATTTTCTACATGCTCTCTAATAAAATGATACCTGATGTCAATGTGCTTGGTCCTTGAGTGATCCACAGGATTGTTGGTCATTGCAATAGCACTTGTGTTGTCACACATGATAGGAATCTTAGATACTTCCACACCGTAGTCCTTGAGTTGGTTCTTCATCCACAGTATCTGGGCCACACAGCTTCCAGCAGCAATATATTCTGCTTCAGCTGTCGAGGTAGATACTGTGTGTTGTTTCTTGCTTTGCCAAGACACCAACCTTCTTCCAAGAAACTGACAGCTTCCTGAAGTGCTCTTCCTATCTATTCTACAACCTGCGTAATCTGAATCCGAATAGCCAACAAGATTAAACCCTGTATCTCTTGGGTACCAAATCCCAAGATTTGATGTTCCCTTGAGATACCTAAAAATACGCTTTACAGCTATGAGATGTGACTCTCTAGGATCCGCTTGGAACCTTGCACATAAGCATGTAGAGAACATAATATCAGGTCTGCTAGTAGTTAAATACAAAAGAGAGCCGATCATACCTCGATAGCTTGAGATGTCTACAGGTTTTCCCGCTTTATCCTCGTCAAGCTTCGTGGCTGTTGCCATAGGAGTCTTAGCTTGTGATACATCTTCGAGACCATACTTCTTCAATAGATCATGAATGTACTTGGTCTGGCAGATAAATATCACGTCCTTCTTCTGACTAACTTGAATGCCCAGAAAGAACGTCAGCTCTCCCATCATGCTCATCTCATACCTTGATTGCATTAACTTTGCGAATTTAGCACACAGCTTCTCATTTGCAGACCCAAAGATAATGTCATCCACATATACTTGTACCATTATTAGATCATCTTTGCATTTCTTGTAGAAAAGCGTCTTGTCGATTACTCCTATGGTGAAACCACTTTCTAGTAAGAAGTCTGACAGAGTTTCATACCACTTCCGCGGAGACTGCTTAAGGCCATATACTGATTTGAAGAGTCGATAAACATAATCACAATATTTGATGTCGATAAACCCGGGAGGTTGCTCGACATACACCTCTTCATCCAGTTCACCGTTTAAGAATGCACTCTTGACATCCATTTGATAGACTTTAAAACCATGATGTGCTGCGAATGCCAAGAACATCCTCACTGCCTCTAGCCTTGCTACTGGTGCATAGGTTTCATCATAATCAATTCTTTCTCTTTGAGTATAACCCTTAGCAACCAGGCGAGCTTTATTTCGTGTTACAAGTCCGTCTTCATCCAGCTTGTTTCTGAATACCCATTTTGTCCCAACAACAGATCTATTCTTTGGTCTGGGTACCAGCTTCCACACCTTCTGCCTTTCAAACTGATTGAGTTCCTCTTGCATAGCAATCACCCAATCAGCGTCATCTAGAGCTTCTTCCACCACTTTAGGTTCCATCTGGGAAAGGAACACTGAGTATAGACATTCATTCTCAGTGGCAATTTCAACTCTAGCTTTTCCTCTAGTAGTCACTCCGGCTTCTGGATCACCAATAATTAGCTCGAACGGATGGTCCTTGTTCCAAGTGCGATCCCTAGCAAATGTTCTTGATGATTCAGCTTGATCTTGTAAGTGAAGGTGACTTAGTCTAGAAGTACTTTCACTAGCTTCCCTTGAGCTAGTACTGGCTCCCCCTGAGTGAGCTGCTCCCCATGAGTGCATACTGACTCCCCCTGAGTTAGTCCAGGTCTGACGGAAGGTGATCCCTCAGCCCTAGTGTTTTGAATTTGCGAAACACTAGACTCTTGATTAATTTCATTATTTATCGTTGGATCACTACCCTGCACTACAGACTCAGGAACTGTATCCACTTCATCAATATCCATATTTTCAAATCTTAGGGAAGTGGGCTCACTGTCTTCTTTTAATATCGACGGGAGCTTTGAGTCGTCGAATGTGACATTAAGGCTTTCAACCACCTTGCGATCATTAAGTACAAACACCCTGTACGCTGCTATTGCTTCAAGAGAATATCCAATGAAAACCCCTTCATCTACTTTGGCATCAAACTTTCCAAGTTGTGCATTGTCTCTTAACACAATGCATTTGGCACCAAATACGTGAAAGTACTTGATAGATGGTTTTCGTTTATTCATCATATAATACGGCGTCTCATTATGGTCCTTTATAATCAGGGTTCTGTTCTGTGTATAACAAGCCGTGCTAACTGCTTCAGCCCAAAAATATAAAGGAAGTTTTGACTCATACAGCATTGTCCTAGCTGCTTCAACCAGTGTCCTGTTCTTCCTTTCTACCACCCCATTCTGCTGTGGTGTTCTCGGTGCTGAATACTGTCGTCTGATCCCTTTAGATATACAGAAATCCATTAACACTGAGTTCTTGAATTCGGTCCCGTTGTCGGATCGGATAGTCTTCACAGTCAAACTTGCTACGTTTTCAATTACCAGTACATGTCTAATGATCTCATGTGGCACTTCATCTTTCGATGTCACAAACTTCACCCATGTGTATTTGGAAAAGTCATCGACAATTACCAGCGCATATCTTTTCCTTAACATTGACATAACATTAACAGGTCCAAACAAATCCATGTGAAGAAGTTGTAGGGGCTCGGTAATGCTATTCACTTGTTTATCCTTATACGAGGCTCTTTTTGATTTTCCCATCTCACATGCTTCGCAGAGTCCATCTGGTGTGAACTCCATCTGCGGCAGCCCTCTCACCAATTCTCTCCTTACGAGATTATTCATTGCTTTAAAGTTCAGGTGAGATAATCTTTTATGCCATAGCCAACTTTCATCAGTAGAAGCCTTGCTGTAGAAACACGTGACTTCAGACTGATCATCAGAATTCATGTCAGCTATGAACAAATTTGACTTCCTTACTCCTTTGAGAGCAAGGCTTCCGTCCTTTTTGCTTCGAATCGAACATACATGCTTCCCAAAGTTAACGTCAAAACCCTTGTCGGTGAACTGACTAACACTGAGGAGATTATGTCGCAATCCTTCCACAAAAGATACGTCCTCAATGATAACATTTCCACAAACAATCTTGCCATATCCCCGAGTGTAACCTTTGCTGTTATCTCCAAAAGTAACCACGGAGCCGGCTCTCAACACCAAATCTGTTAGCAGGGACTTATTGCCGGTCATATGCCTCGATGCTCCACTGTCCAGCACCCATATGACTTTACTCTTTTCCTGTTCACTGCCTTGCAAATCCAGAAAGGTTAGGTGTTCTTCGGAACCCAATGATGTTTGGGCCCGGCATCAATAATTTCCTTTTTCTTTTCAGATACAGAAGGCTTTGCCTTGTTGCCATCAGGGGCATTCATCTTGACTTTGTCTTTTCCCTTGTCAACCTTGACTGGTTTGTCAGGTTTGGGAGTAGACTGGTCACTCCTAACTTTAGGAGGACTTGAAGTCTTAGTCTTTGACCCCGCATGCTTTTTCTTACTACTACTAGATGAATGTTCAACAGATGCACTAGCAGTATTCATTAAATTAAAATAAGCATGCATGATGTTTACAACACATGGCATACAATTAGGATTATTGCATTTGGCATGATTTGCATACATGTTAGGCAAAGCAGCAGTTGCAGGCATGGTATTACAACCAACAGATTTTTCTTCCTCTATATAGAACGGACAATAGTAAGACAAATGATCAGTTTGATTACAGATATAGCATGCCTTTCTAGCTCGTGTAGATGTAGATACAGATGCAGGTTCAGTTTTAACTGCCTTTACAGGTGCTTTCATTTGGTCTGACCCTGCTACCCATTGTTTATATGACACCGTCTTAGCCTCCTTGGTTCCTACACCTCTCTTAGCATAAGCAATCTTACTCGCTTTCTTAGAAGTTGTAGGTTCTACTACTTTTTCTTCTGAATCTCTTTCAATTTTAATCTCTTGTTCAATTTTAGTAGCAACAGGATCTATGGTCCTAGGCTCAAAATGCTTAAAGATAGGTTTTCTAACATCCACTAAAACCTCAGGCACATCTTCTTTGACTAACACTGGCTCTAACAACTCAGCAGCCCTATTTTTCTTTTTCTGTGTGTAGTCAAGTCCTATGTTTACTTTTTCATTTTTACTCTTGCCTGTCAGTTTCATGTACATGTCCCTTTCTACGAACACTTTATTAGCGGCTTCTTTAAAAGATTGACATGTTATTTTAAGCTCAGCTAATTCATTTTTAAGTTCTTCGTTAAGGTCTTCCCTAATCTTAAGCTTGTGTTCTAAAACGTCTACCTGATTCATTAACTGCCTTTCTTTACTTTCTCCTGATTCTAATTCCTCTACCCTGGCCTCGAGAAGTCTATTCTTAAGTGAGAGTTTAGCATTTTCCTCATTAACAACAATTAGATTTAGTTGGAGATTGTACATGTCTTTAGTCATGGTAGCTAATTCATTTTGGTACTCAGAAATAGACATTTCATTTACGGTTAGAATTGGTACCTCTGATTGTTCTGAAGATTTTGCCATTAAAGCGAAATTGCATAGCTCCTGATCTTCATCTTCATTAGACTCGTCCCAACCCTTCTCTTCAGTCACAACATACGCCCGGCTTCCCTTCTGTTGCTTGCTAACCAAGGCATCATATTTCTTTTTCAGATCATCATAGGATTCCTTGGGATGAACGTACTTGGGCTTCTTGCACTCTGTTGCGAAGTGCCCCAATTCATTGCAGTTGTAGCATCTGAACTTGTTCTTGTCTACCAGGTTAGGTCTGTAGCCACTACCAGATGTGCTACTTCGACCGCTGTAACTTCCCCGACCACTTACACTACTGCCTCTGCTGCTACTGCTGCCTCTTCGCCTGAAAGAACTACCAAATCGTCCTTTACCTCTTCTTTGCTTCCTGAAGCTGATATGAGCAAATTCTCGAGCAATACAAGCATATGACTTGTCTTCTAATTTGTCCAGCTCTTCAAGGGTATAGTATTCATCCTCACTTTCTTCGGATGGATCTTCAATGTCTAATACCACCCTTTCAGGATTAGCAGTTTTCAATGAGACAGCTGCAAGTGCCTTTACAGCAGACTCTTCAGCTACAAGTCCAGACTCACTTACCGCTTTGTGTTCTCCACTATTGTAGGATCTTCTTCTGTCATTTTGTTCCTGCTCCAGCTCGTAGGTCTTCAAAACACCATACAGCTTTTCGAGAGAAGTATTTTTCAAGTCTATTGACTCTCGAATGGAAGTGATCCTGTGTTCCAGATGTTTAGGCAAATTCAAGAGAAACTTGATATTTGAATCTGCTAGTGGATAGACTTTATCTCTTATACTCAGCTCGATAAGCAATTTACTGTAACGTTTGTAAACATCCGCTACGCTTTCTCCTCGTTCGCATCTGAACGATTCATATTCAGATATCAGAATGCGTTTGTGATTATCTCTAACTTCCTCGGTCCCCTCCATCACCACAGCCAGTTTATCCCACATGGCTTTAGCTGTTTTTAATCCCTTTATCTGAACATAGTACTCTGAGTTTAGGGATTCAATTATGACGTTGCGTAACGACGCATCCATACCGACAAATTCTTTATCTGCGTCTGAAAACTCCATTTCCTCTTTAGGAACAGACCGGGATGGTATTAGTATCCCTCCTTCCATTCGCTCTGGCTCAATTTTCATGGGTATGTATGGACCGTTTTCCAATATTCTCAAGTATACCTTGTTTATTGATTCAAGGTAAGCTCTCATCCTTCCGGTCCATTCGTCATAATGTTGTGCATCAAACGGAGGTATCTTAAATCTGTGTGCGGCGGCCATTTTAATAAAATTTAAAATTAAGATAATACACTTTTCAAATTATAATAAATTGTATTTACTTGAAAAATTAATTATCTCACTTTAAATATTCAACACTTAATATCCAACGGATTTTGCACTTAAGATTCAAGCAAGTTAGTTTTAATCACAGGAACAGTAGCAGGGTCCACCACTTTCTCAAGTCCAAACAAAAAGTTGTCCACTTCCTAGTTGACAGAAGTTCGAAAATGTCCTTTTTGTTTAGTCAATCAGTTGATTCCAGTTTTGACCACAAGAAAATCCACAAAGCTCTAAAGTACAATATTTTGGAATTTTGTACAAATATTCCTTACACCATTACTTAGAACTTTTTAGATCTATGACTTTTCCAGGAAGAAACAAATAAAAACTTTCAGCACAAACTTCAAGAAAAATTAGATCTGGGATTTTTCAAGAACCAACTCAAACAACACAATAGGATCTCTGTTAGATGTGTTTAACAGGAGCTCTGATACCAATTGTTAGGTCCAAAATGTTGTAGAGGGGGGGGGTGAATACAACTGTTTAAAATTAATGAGAGAATAAACAATATGCAGGTAATAAATGATGACACAGAATTTCAAGAATATATCATTATATTCATTGAAGGATTTGCTACAACATTCATAAAAGCATCATGATCGGTTGAACAATAAATACAGCAATTAAAGCTAGATTCAACTGATCCTCTCTCTCACTTTTTGTTTTACAGTAAAATGCTCTCTCTTTAAAAATTATCGTTGAATAATAGAGATGATGAAAAGTCTATCTACTAATAAAATCAAAGTGCTGCATTTATAATGTCATGTAGTCTTGATCTTGTCCTTTTTGTGTACGTGGCCCAATCAGGACTTCGACAACAAAAAGTACTTTCCTAACAACTCTGGATCAACCGTTCACAATAAGCCACTTGTCCCTTGAACATTAAATGTTACATATCTACCCGCATCTCGATCTTCGCCTGGACCCATCTCGATCTCGATCTGTGTAAATCTCGATCTCGATCTGGGAGAATCTTGATCTCGATCTATGAAGATCTCGATCTTGATCTGGGAGAATCTCGATCTCGATCTATGAAGATCTCGATCTCGATCTGAGAGAATCTCGACCTCGATCTATGAAGATCTCGATCTCGATCTCGATCTGCCGTGGATCGACATTTGCCTTGGCAAATATGCACTCATCGAATGTTGACTTTCTTTAGTGACTAATTGAGGATTAACCTTTATGAGCAAGTTTCCCTAGCTTCTTCAATTTCTTTTCCTCACTCAATTCAAATGAGATCTTCTATTACTGACATGAACTTGCCTCCAATGTCCTAACACTTGATGCAATGGTCTGGTTCATAAGTGACTAGTCTTGTAGGGGTTCTTGCTTCTGAATGTCAGTTCTCATTTGTTGATTAACCTTTACATTATCCAGATGTTGATATACATTACATGAAATCACTTTGGTCTTCTTGATACTTCTTTGACATTAATTTGATTCTCCATTAGATAAGTTAGGGCATGAGCAATACTGAGATTGAACTTCTTCTCACTTATGCATCCTTGATTAACCAAATTAGTTACTTGTAGTTACCAAGTATCATTACCATTTCTTCAGTTGATTGATTCCATGTGCTTCTTCAGTTTCTCTTGTTTTGCTGTTGTTTTATCTTTTCTCTAGTTGAGTTACATAGTAATTAAGTGTTACAAGTTAGTACACCTATGCCTTTCAGAGTTGTTTACGTGCTCTCTTCCCTCTCAGTATTTTTGAACCCTTTTGCTAGTTGCTTACATACCCTATTTATAAAGATTAAGCCCGAATGTAGTTCTTGGTTGTTATGACTCTTATTGATGAGTGATCAGTAGTGATTTGCTAAGAATTATCCTCTTGCTTGATGTATATCTCGAAGTGATTGAGCTACAAAGAGAGTCCAAGCCGGTTAGGACTCCTTGGAAGCTGTTTCATGATGTATAATCTGCTGAATATATTAATATATGTATTTTCCTCATGATTATCCTTAATCTGATAAGAATAATATGATAATTATCTTCCAAAATTGTGAAGATATCCTCTCCTAAAAATCAGGTGAAACAGTCTGTGTATAACTGTCCTTCCAGGAGGTACCAAACAGCTATCCTAGTAACTAGTTTCTAGAACTTGTTCTCTAAAAACACTAACACATCATAACCTCCCAAATTAATTATCAACTTCATTAGCCTTCTAGAACCTCCTGAAATTAGGTTACAGCCTTGATATAACGGAAGCTTTTTGGACAACTAGCTCTTGCCTCACCTGGTTCCTTTCACCTAGTGGTTCCTCATCCTTGGATGGACTCTCATCTTCTAAACACCCCTGGCAGCTTCTGGGGTTCACTTGTCCACCATGAAACCTCCCTACCACTTTTTATTCTGTATTGGAACCTCTTTAGAAGGCCTTTAACCTAGTGGATTGGACCTTAAACATCCTATGGCCCCAAATCCAACCCATGTGAGATTTTGGGCACAACAACTACCCCCCGGTTCCTTGTAGCCATTGAATACACAAAGAACCAACCCTAAAATAGAGGTCCAATCCTTCCACATGTACCTACTATAAACTATTGCACATCTGCCATAAATTATTTCTAAGCTTACATGGGTAAACCTGGCGTAAGAAACAAGAAATAACTCACATCAGCATTAATGCAATAATTCATACTGTAAATAAATCACCATAACCTGCTTAATATTAAAAACCTTGAATTTTTAAAATTACCTCGAGTTGTATTAGACAATAGCCTCAAGGACCCTTATGTGGAACCTCACATACCTTGTTCTTGACTAGAACTAGAGGTTCCACCCCTTATCATCCTTCCTAACATTATCCAAGTAGCTGAATATTTTGAATTTTAAACCTTAACAGCAGCCCGAAACTCTTGGGCTTCTTTATATATCCAACTCGTTCCAATTTTCAATTTGAAAGCTGTGCACTTGTACCTTGCCTTAATAATGTTAGTATTGGTGTCCTAGAGACAATATTTTTAATGTTTTATTGAAAACAATTAAGGATTATGTTTTATGTGATTATTTAATTAATATTTATTATGTCTTTATTTACTGCGTCATAAATTGAAAGAATAATAAATGTCCTTGGAATATTAATACATAATATATATATTTAAGTATGTGACTTAAAAATGAGATTATATGAATAATATTTTATTTCTAAAAGTCCCTAGTCCAGTATTATTATTTAAGGACAATAATAATGCAATAAGACTAGCATGTTTGTTGACTGATGACCACATCTCATTGGTCATAGGTATGGTGATACTAAAGTCAAGAACATAAGTGCATGTCTCAATGCATGGCACTGGACTGACCCGTTGTGAGAATCTACATGTTAATAAGTGTCATAAGATATTCTCACTGTGATAATGATGTAATGATCCTCTGACTTGAAATCGTTATATTTCTATACGAGAATTAATATACTTTGATTACACTCAAAGTTATCTTTAACCGGGTAATGATAAAGGTGGACATTGGGTATGCTATGAATCGTATGAGAAATATGAATGATAGATATAGAATTTAACCCTCCTATTTTAGGAGTGATATTATTGGCCTCTTGATTAAGTGAGACTATAAAATGCATGGCCATGCTCAAATATTGATTTGATTAATAGTCTACTCATTGATCAAGGAAATCTGGATTAAACGTTGAAGAGGATGACACATTACATGCCTCGAGTTTGATCTATAATATAAGGTTAAAGGGATTATATTACATTGTACATTACTCACGAAAGGTTTAATTGAATCACCAATTATTATTATTACTTGGGTAGCAATGATGTATTACTAGATGCCGCTCATTGTTTATAATTTTATTATTAGAAAATAAAATTATTGCCAATGTAATAATAACCTATAGGGTCACACACAAAGAACGTTTAAACGGAGTGTTATTTAAATTATGAATTTAAATACTATTATTATGATTAATTCGAATTTATTTATTTAATTAATTAAGTGAGACTTGATTAATTATATACATATTAGAATTCGAATTTATTAATAATATAAATCTGAAATCTGAATGGGTTTTAAAAGGTCTAATCAGATTAGGATTTTGGCCCAAGTCCCTTTCTTCCCTATATATACATAAAGATGTATAGTTTAGGGTTAACAGTTTTATAATTTCGTTTTTGATAAAACCCTAGCAGCTCTACGTTATTTGAGAGGCTAGAGAAAGAGAGAGACAAAGAGGCAGAAACAGGCTAGTACCTAACTCCGATGATCGTTAGACGATACGACGTTCGTGTGGATACCGATAGAGAGCAGATCTTCACGAAGGGCTGCTGTGATTCATCGCTTCTGGACCTCTATAATCATCATAAGGAAAGCTTTAATAAGGTACACATTTGATTCTCCATAATCATCCGTCAATTATACACGGATCCTGCGTTTGGGATTCGTTTTTTTTTTTTTATTTTTCGCGTTTTTACGCTGCGTGTGTGCCCGAATCCCAACAAATAATAGGTGCATCAGCTACCGCATTTGCATGAGCCACGGCTCTTCACGCCTTTCTCTTATCCACTCGCGTGCTGCCACCTATCCCGCTTGTCTCTCACTAACTGCAACCATTTTTTGCCCTTATATATACACACACATAAACCCTTGGTCACTTTTACTCTTCCATATCTCTTCAAAAATTTAACTCCTTTACGTCTGTTCATCTTCTGAGCTATCCAAGACTCCATTACAACTTGAGCTTTCAACATCAATACCAAGCTTCCTTCAGTCACCACTATTTAAGGTAAGTCTCTTTAATCCTACACTAGAGTAACTCCATTCATGCCAGAACACACTAACACCACACCTACATCCTTTGTTACTTTATATATATATATATATATATATATATATATATATATATCACACCTGTTTTTGTTTTTGTTTCTCGAATACATACTTCTTATCCCACATCAATCTACACATACTACTACTGTATTTGTTGAACCTGATGCATGTATGTGATGCATAATCCCCTATCTATTGCTCTAAAACTTGTACGCATTAACCATAAATGACATATGCGCCTCATTGCACCCACTGTACATCTTGTTCATCTATTGCTCATAACTTCCCTAGGCTACACGGCATGTCACATACTTGAATCCCTCTATAATTAATTGAAATAATGTCTGCCATACCTCACTTAACTCAAATCTTTTGCGCTTCTCCCAATCATCTAGGGTCTGTGGTTTTAGAGTAAGATTGCAAAAACATGTAGTTTGACACCTATTTATCATTAGGTCCCACAGACTTTTACTGTATGAAACCTCTAGATTCTCCCATATTTGACCCATACCAAAAGCCTAAATCACGTTTTCTTCTGGGACAGATGTCGAACCCTATAGTTTAAGAAGGTTCATCTACCCCTTCAGTCAATAATGATTCATCTCAAGAAGAGACCTCCAACGTAGGAGCCGCTCATTCAGATGTTCCACAATCAGTTAGTGGCAGAACCAGGTCAAAAGTGGTGGTAATAGATGCCACAGCTGCCACCATTTCCCTGAAAACACCTAGCGCCCCTCCAATCCACCTACAATCCACACCACTCCTATAGACCTCTCCTTATCATCTGAGGGTGGTGATGATAAGGTTCCCAGCCCACAAGACCTGTCTCCTACGAACTTTGAAACCTCCATCCTTGATCCATCTAAGCAACCCTTTTTTGATAATGCTAGAGCCTCATCTGATGAAGTAGAGGTTAGGGAAATGGTGATAGAAAGAGAACTTCCAAAAAATGTGGGTGTCATCTCTGCTTGTGAGGTAATGGACTCCGCCATGACTGAGGCCAAATTGGAGAAGCTCTTGGAGACCAGTATCCCAGGATGCAGATTGGTGGTGCCTCTAGTTGGTGAGAGGTACCACAAGTTTGAGAACATGGGTCATGATAGGCCGGTACCTGAAGTCGTGGTTTCTGCAACCTTCTTCAAATTGGGCCTGTTCATTCCCTTGCATCCCTTCCTCGTTGAAATGTTAGAATTCTATGATATAGCCCCTATGCAATTGACCCCCCAATTCTTACAGAATGATAATGTGCATGTATATCCTGTATGCTGACCAATACTAGGAACCTCTCACAGCTCATGAATTAGGTTATTTCTACCAGTTGAAAGAGACTGAGAAGAAGATTGGTCAGTTTTACCTGACAGACTGGAGGGTTCACCATGGCAAGTGCATCAGAGGGAATAAAAAGGACATGTATGACTGAGTGGAGCAGTTTCTATACTACTATGACTGCCATGTCCTTAGGAAAGACTTCAATGTTTCCCCAAGTAAGGAACCTCCATCATACTCCTTTGTTTTCTTATCATGTCTTTAACCAACCCAGAATCTCCTTTGACTGATGACCTTCCTTTTTATTCCATGTAGGGATCCCCAAACAGACCATATTGGATGGAGCTTCCACGGAGAGAATTGAGAAAATATTGTCTTTATGTGCCAAGTTACAGGATGGTAAAAGTTTATTGATAGCTGTCAACTTAGAGATGTTGGGATTTTGTGTTGGTAGATGTCTCAGCCTTCCAATTAATGAGGAGGAAGCTGCTGGCGGAACCTCCCATGAAGAAGGTTCCACAATCTTCATTAATTACTGATATGGGTAAAAATAGCCCTGAGAAAATAATAAACATAACATTTATTATTTCATTTAATAGACATAGTATGGTCCAAATGCTTGGGTTCTTGAAATGAACTAGGAAAATAAATCCTAGGATCAACTGGATTTGTAAGTCCAGCCCACAAGATCTGTTGAAGCCATAGGCCCAATAAGCCATTTTTATTAATTAATTTCATAATTAATTAATAAAAGCCCAGTAAAGGCCCAAGAAGCCTGTTGAAGGCCCCCATCCTAGAAGAATCTAGAAACCCTAACAAGGGAAGGGTCCATTGAGGACCCTCATTCCTAAAAGATTTAGACAACATTGTCACTAGAAGACTTAGCCACCAAGTCTCCTAATTCTAATATAATTCCAAGTCCCTCGTGCACCTATATAAAGGGCCTAACCCCTCAACATTAGAACTACATTTTTTTTTGGCTTGATTCTCACACCTATTGAGATACGTAGGCAGTTAATGAGGACATGAGTTAGTCACGAAACGTTAGTGCATTCATTAAAGCTCGAAGTTCTCTCAAACCCTAGCATTAATTGCGTATTAAATACACCTTATTTTTAGTCTATGGGGACTACACCTTTTCAACTAGCCTACGGGGCTGAGGCAGTGGTGTCCGTCGAAATTACTCAGACATCACCAAGAGTGCAGGAGTTTTAGATTGCCACCAATGGGGAAGGCATGAAGTTGGCTCTGGACTTGATAGATGAGCTGCGTGACAAAGCTAATGCTAGAATTGTGGCAAACTAGAAGAAAGCTTCATTCTAGTACAACCTTAGAGTGAATGAAAGGTTTTTCCGCGAAGGAGACTTTGTCCAGTGAAAAATCGAGGTATTTGGAGCTGGTTTCAAAGGCAAGTTAGCTCCAAATTGGGAAGGACCATACTGAGTGAAGGAAGTCATAGGGCAGGGCACGTATAAGCTCCGAACCCTTGAAGGGATTGAAATCCCAAGAAGCTGGAATGCCGCCAACTTGAGAAGTTATTATGTTTAAATTTTTGACTTTGATTTTCAAAAATGTTCAATTGTCGGTTTATTAGCCTCGAAGGCATGACATGTTTTTAATACTAAGTTTCATTTGAAAACTTGATAAGTTTCTAAAGAATGTATTATGTTTTCCTTATATAGCATTTTCACTAAGTATTTTACAAGCCTCATGAGTATTTGTTATTTATGTTCAAGTTAAACATGAAAAACAAGCAAAATAAAGACAGAAAGTAAAATACAAAAATGTGAAAAAACACAAAAAACACGAGTACATAAATAAAAGCCTGAGGGCCAAATTTTTTTACAAAGCCACTAGGGGCCAACATAAATATAAAGATAGAAAACCTAACTACTTAGACGATTCCTCCTCTTCTGAAGACTCATCCCCGCTAGACGAAGACGAATCTTTTCCGTCTTCACATGATTCTTCTTCTTTAGAATAACTTTCCTCCGCTGGTTTCTGAGGAGTTGCCTCAAGAACAATCTTCTCAGGAACGACTTAACGAGGGGAAGGAGTAAGGCTAGGCTCGCGAGCCCTCTTTTGCCTAACATTAGGACTGTTGTCCCCCTCGGTTTCTTCTTCTTGAGTCTCGATCAACCGCTTTAAAGCCTCGGCTGATTGAGGACTTTGGAAGTCCACCTTAGGGATAAACAGACGCGAATGTTTCTCCAGCACCGCCTTCAGCACCTCGTTCCACCTGATTGTGTAATTGGCAAGAAAGAGGAGATCGTCATGTTGTAAGATCTAGTCTTGGTATTCCTCTAAGGCCAAATACTTGTCGATAATAGCATTTTTATCAGCCTAGAGTTCAATTATTTCAGCCTGGTCCTGCTTTAGGATTTCCTCCTTCTCGGCCAGCTTCTCCTCCAAATGCTTAATTTTGGCATTTGCCACTGTAAGCTCCTTCTTGTACTTTCCTGCCCGAGCCTTCCACGACTCTGTTTGGTGCAGGGAAGCCTGAAAGTATGCATTGGCCTGAAAAGCCAACAAACCAAGATAAATCACATAGAAAGCCAAATCATAAATAGAAAAAATGTTAAATCTAAAAGATAAGAGTGTGTGCTAGCAATGTAAAATGCGAATTAGTCGGGTAAGAAAACTTACCAATGCTAGTGCCTGCGCACCCAAAGCCTTGGTGCTCTCCTCGTCATGTCCCAAAAAAATGTCCTTGTAATCACAAGGAGTGAGGGAATGAAGGGACCAATCCCTAGCGTGGTCTGTACAACCGATCACGGTATCAGACTTCCTGAAGGTGGGCCTAAAAAGAGTCCCCCAATCTCCCCCTCCCATTTGATTTGAAAAAAACTATCTTTCCAATGAAGGTTATTATCAGGGATGGAAGAATTGTAAAAAATGTGGGGTCTGTTGGGTCTATGTGCTATGTGAACCCAGCCTAAGGAAAGGCTGGAAGAATTTTTGAATGGAAAAATCATATGAAAGAGGGGGACGGTCATTTTGATTTTCTTTTCCAAACACAAAACCATGAAACAATGGATGAGTCTCCACCTATTGGGTATGATTTGGCAAGGATTTAGTTGGGCATCGGCCAAGAGTGCGGGGATGAATTCATGAACAGGGAACCTAAGCCCCGCTAGCAGGGCATCTACATAAACGAATAAGTAATTGGGTTTCCAATGGCAGGTCCTGTCACCAGGCTCTACCAAAGAAATAGTGAAACGAGGAGGAAAGTTAAACAGACGATTGTATTCTTCTACTATATCAGTATCAAAAAATTTATTGCTACGACTATACGAATCTAAATGGGATTGACTAGGATATTCACCCCCTTTGATTAATCATATCTAACAAAGACATGTACGAGGAAAAAATGGGGATTCGACGAAGGGGTTTACCTCTTTTTGTAGACCCCGTATTCATAGCTGCCAATCGAGAAATCTTCTTAGCTGCCATTGATCCTTCGACTTTGTGAATACCTTTGAGAGAATTGGAAGCTGGATTTGCTTGAAGGCTTGAGAGCTCAAGTGTTTGTGAAAAGTAGAGAAGTGAGAAATGAGAAGTGTGGAAAGTGAAGCCCCTCACACCACTCATATATAACCCTCTATCCGGTCATCCAACCATTCAAATTACCTTTTTTACAAGTGTTTCTAGGTCACATGACCGTTGAATGGTAAATCAACCGGTATAACCGGTGAAGGGGCTCATATGACAAGGCCTTTAAATGAAGGCCCAAAGGTTAAAAAAAAGAGTTTTCTAGAACTCAGAAGAAGGATCTAGAAGTTGGGCCTGTGAAGCCCATGACCTATAAGCCATGAAGGCCCGCTAATCAATGGCAAAAGCCTCGAAGGCCTAGAATCTAAAAGATCCAAGGCCCGGAAGGCCCAATAAAGATGAAAGGTTCGTAAGATAATAAAGACCCATGATCCAAAAACCTTGGAGGCTCGTGATCCAAAAACCTTGAAGGCCCATTATTTTGAGAAACATGTTAGACTGTTCAATAGGAGGCCTAGTAAGAGCCCACATTGTTAGGGGGCCCAAAAGCACAAAGCCTATGAGGCTCAATTTACCCGAATTCCTCAGGGGAAAAATATTTTTGACCTAGGTGGGCATTTGAGATTTAATTCGATCTCAATCTCAGTAAAAAATATTAAGGCATGAAACCCACAATAAATCGACCTGGAGGATAAACTAGTGGATGATTCGACCTCAGTCTAGGTCGAACACAACACAGGTTTTGAAAACCTAACAATTTCGACATGGGAGTGAAAACAAGGTTTTAATCGACCTCAAACCAAGTCGAAAACCACCAAATATAGGAAAATAAAAAGAATCGAGTTGGATGTACATTTCAAGTATAGTTCGATCTCAATCAAGGTCAAAAACGAAGATAGAGCCCATAAGGCATGTTCAAATTTTAAAGTCAAGTTAGACTTCAAATGAGATCGATAATCAACCTCGATCTTGAATCGATCTCAAAATAAGTTTGAGGAATAATAAGGCCTCGTTTTAAGTCGACTATAGACCTCAAATATTAAATCGACTTGGGCATATATTTAAGGTATAAATCGACCTCAATTGAGGTCGAGGTAAAGCATAGCCAAAAGGCCAACCGACTTCATTCTAAAATCTAGCTGGGAGGATATATGAAGGTAAAATCGACCTCATTCCAGGTCGATAATCGACCTCGACTCTCAATCGACCTGTGCCAAATTGAGGCATAGTTTGACCTCAATCGAGGTCGAATTCGAAGCCCAAGTCTAGAAGGCCTATTCGACCTCAATGTCTCATTCGACTTCGAATGAGGTCGAATATCGATCTCGACTACCATTCGACTTCAATGTAAAATTGAATCTTATTTCGACCTTGATCCAGGACGATAGAATGAAAGCCAAGTAGGCCTGTTCGGCCTCAAATTCCCTGTTCGACGTCAAATGAAGTCGATAATCGACCTCAATCGAGGTCGAATTCGACCTTAGTCCCATATTTCGATCTCAAGGAGTTTTGAGGCATAATTCAACCTTAATCAAGGTCGAATTCGACCTCAATTCCATATTTTTACCTCAAAGTGTTTTGAGGCATAATTCGACCTCAATCGAGGTCGAATTCGACCTCAGTCCCATATTTCGACCTCAAGGTGTTTTAGGCATAATTCAAGCTCAATTGAGGTCGAATTCGACCTCAGTCACATAATTTGAGCTCAATCGAGGTTGAAATCGACCTTGATCCCCCAAATCGACCAGGGGGTGGAAATGAGCCCCTTTTCGACCTCAATCCAGGTCGATTTAGGGCAGGCCTACAAAAAACTCATCCTTGACAAGTTTGCTAGAAATAAAGTCCTTTGGGGACCAGTTTATATAATATTAATTCTTTGAAAGGATTAATAATGAAAAGGCCTGAGCCCAAAGGACGAGATAAAATTGACTGAAACGAGTCAAAAGCCCAAAAAGGCACTGAAAAACCTTTGAGAAACTTTTACAAAAACTAATGAAGTTTTCCCAAAAGTTGGGGGGCAAATGATATGGGTAAAAATAACCCTGAGAAAATAATAAATATTTGCATTTATTATTTTATTTAATAGACATAGTATGGTCCAAAGGCTTGGGCCCTTGAAATGAACTAGGAAAAAAATCATAAGATCAACTGGATTTGTAATCCAAGGATCAACTGGATTTGTAAGTCCAGCCTATAAGCTCTGTTGAAGCCATAGGCCCATTAAGCCTTTGTTATTAATTAATTTCATAATTAATTAATAAAGGCTCAGTAAAGGCCCTAGAAGCCTGTTGAAGGCCCTCATCCTAGAAGGATCTAGAAACCCTAATAAGGGAAGAGTCCAACGAGGGCTCTCATTCCTGAGAGGTTTCAACAACCTTGTCACTAGGAGACTTAGCCACCAAGTCTCCTAATTCTAATCTAATTCCAAGGCCCTCGTGCGCCTATATAAAAGGCCTTACCCCTCAACATTAAAACTACGTTTTTTTGGCTTGATTCTCATACCCATTGAGATACGTACGCAGTTAACGAGGACCTGAGTTAGTCACGAAATGTTAGTGCAGCCATTAAAGCTCGAAGCTCTCTCAAACCCTAGCATTAATTGCGTATTACATACACCTTATTTTTAGTCCATAATAATTACATATATAGCCTCCTTTCTAGATTTTTATGCATGTGCACCTAATTTTTAATTTACTAATGCGTGACTATTCATATGTACATTTTGTTATCCCTATTCACATGACTAACTTCTTCCCTTAGTTGCTTTGCACCTAATTTTTAATTTACTAATGCATGTGCACATGTTGTTCCACCATTTGTCAAGAAAACTGTGATGTATGAAGATATGTCCAAAGATGAAGATGTTGAGATGATTGACTCCCTCATTGATGTTACTCCCATTTCTTCATCCATGGTGGCGGCAGCTACTCAGGAGCCCTCTGGAACCTCTTCAAAGAGGAAGATGTTCGCCAGCTCCCAAGGCACTACATCTACACCTAACTTATGTTCAGGAAAGAGGTCCCATCTAGCGGTAGTGCCCGCAATTTTCATGACATGCAGGCATTCACCAGAATGTTAGGGGAGCAGGTTTCTGAGAAAGTTGTGGCTGAATGGTCAAAAATGAGGTTGAATGAAGCTTCTCAAGCCCTGCTTGCATCTGCTACTCAGGGTAGTTTCCTACAGTTGAGATTTGGTGAGCAGGTGGCAGCAGCAACTAGGACGACCAGAAAATGAGGAAGGAGTTGAAGGATGTAAAGAGCAAACTCAAAGCTTCCGAGGATAAGAAGAAAAAACTGGGGAATGCTAACAAGAATTTGAAGACTGCAGAGTCCATATTGACCAAGGAAAGAGGGCAGCTAAGCAACTTGAACAAGGAGCAAGAGAAGGGGAGAGAGGAGCTTGGAAACAATCATGTTGTATTGCTTCAAGAGCTAAAGAATCAAGTGGATGCTCTCCAGGGTGCCTTCAACACATATAAAACTCTTAGGGTTCCCAGGGAGAAGGCCAAATATGAGGTTATTTATGATAATGGTGTCAAGGACTATCTAACGAGAACTTGGGGGGCGCGGCTAAGAAGGTAGTGGAGCCAGCTCCTGTATCTGAATCCTTGTAGACTGAGATTCCAGCCCCAGTTCCTAAAGATTCGGCTTCTAGAGGTACCACCTCCACAACTATTGCTGAAAAGGCTTCCTCCAACACTGAAGATACTCCTCCTGCCGAGTGATTTTCTCTCCTGGCTTTCCTTTCAATGCTTCTTTAAAAAATTTATGGTTTCTATTTCTGGATTTTCAACTTGAATTTTTAAATCAGGGGGAGGGCACCTCTGATGTTCCACGTATGTAACTTTGAATATTTTCCTCTGGTTGCTTGGATATTTTAATTTTATGTTATCAAAATTAACTTTGTCTTGGTTTTATATCTACAAGCATTTTGATGCATGCTCTTACTTTACTTTGAAATGACTGCAACAGGTCTAGAAGCTTCCAGATGCCTTCCTTTATGAGTTGTATTATAATTTTGGACTTAGACTCATACTTACTATTAGGAATCTACATATAACTTGATGATAATTTTAATCTTAGAATCATAGAATTTTCAATTGATGTAACTGATCAATTGATATGATGTTTATAAATATCGATTATTTAGGAAACCATTTATCAATTGAAATATTTATCCGAATCAACTGATAATATGGAGTGTAGGATATGTGTACTTACTCTATTTCAATTGATAAGGTGCAAGTTAATTGATATATTTCAATGTTAGAGTCGATTGATATAGGTCATCAACTGATGTGTAACTTAGACTGTCAAATTGTAATTATTTGAAGACATGCAAAATATACAAGTGAAGGATGATCAGTTGATATTGAAGCATCAATGAATAGAAGATCAATTGAAGAAGCCAAGTCAAAGAATTAAAGACCATCAACTGATATGAAGACCCATCGATTGATATATCGATTGATATCATTTATCAATCGATAAGTCAATAACCTTTATCGATCGATAGATATCAAGATCAATCGAAGAAGAACATCAGTTGATGAATAAAAGAACAATCAATTGATATGCTTAACATCAAATTATTAATTGATTCGGACACCACAAAAAGTCAATCTATCAAAGATCTAAGGACAAAAGCATGCTTATGGAAGACAGTCTATACTAACTGTGAAGACTCAGAGTGAAGCTGTCTTTCCAAGTCTGAAATCATTTCTTAAAATAGAAAAAGGCAAAAGGAAAGATAGATCAGAAACAATCATAGAATAGATTTATTATTTTATATTCTTTCTAGGAATTGAAAACATGCTTGTGATATAAAAACAAGTGTGGTAGCATTGTTAGAAAATATACAAGTTAAACAATATTCTTGAATCAACCGTTCAGCCTTAGAGCACTTTATAATAACAGTTGATTTATTTTCTAACCTTGTAAACGTAGCTGGGTTTTATTAACCTAAAAAAATTAAGCAATATATACACTGATGGAAAAACCAATCCATCAGTAATTTTCAAATATCTTTGCTCAATTTAGTTTCAATTTCATTGTTCATATATTTTCTCTTAAACATATAAACTCCAAGAATAATTATTAAAACAGATTTTTTTTAATAATTTATATTCAACCCCCATTCTACAAATTACATTGGCATTGTTCTGGGAAATAACAATTGGTATCAGAGCATAGGATTTCAACATACAGAAAGTTTAAGATTAAGAACAAGTCAATATGTGCCAAAAAGATTCAGGTGTAAAAATTCTAGTGTCAGAAAAAGATGAATACTTTGCATGGAAAGTAAAAATGCACATGCATCTACTTTCTCTTGACCCTTCCTATGTTAATTTCATAGAGAAAGGTCATCATGTTCCTATGAAACTAGTCACATGTGTGAACCCAGATGGAACTCCTATTTTTGATAAACACATTACAAAACTCACTACTGAGTTTACTGAAGAAGATGAAAAGGAGGTGGTCAAGGATAAAAAGGCCATGAACATATTGTTCAATGGTCTAGAAAAAGATATATTTGACAATGTAATCAACTGTACTACTTCAAAAGAAGTTTGAGATACACTTCAAACTCTTTGTGAATGAAATGAGCAGGTCAGGAAGAATAAAATGCAACTCCTGATTCAAAAGTATGAATCTTTTCATTTCAAAAGTGGTGAAGCCATCAATGACACCTACAGCAGATTCCAGAAGTTATTAAATGGATTAAATCTATATGGTAGGGTGTATGCAGCTGAAGACACAAACCTAAAATTTCTTAGATCTCTTCCAAAAGAATGAAAACCTATGACTGTTTCTATTCGACAATCTCATGACTTCAAGGACTATAATCTTGAGAAACTTTATGGTATTCTCAAGACATATGAGTTAGAAATCCAACAGGATGAGGAGATTGAGAAGAATCAAAGAAAAGAAAAGACTATGGCTTTGATGGTTAAGGGAAATGAAGATAAGAAGGAAAGTGGCTGTGTAGAAGGATCATGATGGCTAATAATGATGTTGATGGATCATCCAAAGGCAAGCGCAAATGTGAAGAAGAAGAAATATTTTATCAGGATGATCTAGACGAGATTGATGAGCACCTTACATTTTTGTCAAGGAAATTTTCAAAGCTTAAATTCAAGAGGAATCCAAATGCTCAAAGGTCTGGATCTTAGTTCAGAAATGACAACCAAAATAAAAATTTGATTGACAGATCAAAATTCAAATGCTTTAACTATGGATTGGCTGTGCATTTCTCCAATGAATGCAAAAAGCTAAAACAAGAAAAGAAGGTAAAATCATATGATGGCATTGACTATAAGAAAAAGTATTTTGACCTTCTCAAACAAAAGGAAAAGGCCTTTATAACTGAAGAGAAAGATTGGCTACTAAGGACAGTGATTCTGAAAAATTCCTCAATCTAGCACTAATGGCCAGTCATGAAGATGAAGAGGCTAGTTCATCATCAAATCAAGTACTAACTACTAACTTTTCTGAGCTTTCAAAAGATGAATGCAATAGTACCATCAATGAAATGTCTAATGAATTGTACAATTTGCATGTCACTCTAAAATCTCTAAACAAATAAACCCTCAAGTTAAAGAACACTATTGATGCCTTAACTGAGAGGAATGCCTTTCTTGAAAATGAACTTGTTTGTTTAGATAGATTCAAGAAGGAAAGTAAGGATGCTAGAGATGAACTAGTGAATAGTTTAAGAAGAAAAGAATTGTTAAAAGAACAATTGGCTGGAGAAATTGAAACCATTAACAAATGAAATATGTCTACTAAAATTGCCAAACAAATCATTGATGTTTAGGGCTTAGATACTCTTGGAGATTCTCCTAAATCTATAGGCAAGCCATTGGTTGAAACCTCAATGAATAAAGATCAATCGATTGATAATCCTTTATTAACTGATAAGGACTATCAATCGATTGATGTTGAACCAATTGATAGGCATCCATCGATAAGTAAATCATCAATGGCTAACAAGAAGAACAATTTTAGCACCCCTATCAAGTTTGTGAAGGAAACTGGAACCAAGAATCAAGTTGAGACTAAGGTTGAGAAGTTCAACATAGATAGCTTATCCAAGAAATAGTTAAAAGTAAAATTAGAAGAGATAGCACCTGTAGAAATTATCCAACCTAAGTCTGATAAAAAGAAATAGAATATGAATGGAAAAGTGGGCATAAATAAGCACACCAATTACACTCCTGATATGTATGCACCTATAAAGGTTTGTGCTAAATGTGGTAGTGTAAATCATTTGTCTATACATTGCAAGAAAGAAAAGAACTCCATACCTTCAAATGATTTAAGTGCACATGCCATGTCTGCAAATGCCATGCTTACTAATCCTATGCTCATGAATGACATGTCTTCCAATTTGGTTGCACCTAATGTTTATATGCCTTATGCACAAGTTCCATACATGTATAATCCTTTCTTTGCATATGACAATATGAACATGCCTGGAATACCATGGAACATGCATATACCTGATAACAATCATGCTAGTCAAAATGTTAAGTATGAGAATATGCATGATATGTTTGCCATGAGTTCCAAGGTGTTTGAGCCACAAAAGTCAACTCCCAAATTTAAAGTGGATTTAAACCCACCAAAATAAAAGGAATCAAAGTTGGCAGCCAAGGCTCAGGTTGAAACTAATAAAAGAGGACCCAAGGCAACTTGGGTACCAAAAGTAACTTGATTGTTTTATTTGTGTGCAGGGAAACAGGAAGAAAAATCTCTGTTATCTAGATAGTGGATGTTCTAGGTACATGACTGAAGATTTGTCCCTGCTCACAAAGTTTGTGGAAAAGGCTAACCCAAGAGTTACTTTTGGAGATAACAACAAAGGTGTTACTCTGGGATATGGCTCAATTGTAAGAGAAAATATTATCATTGAACCTGTAGCACTAGCTGATGGATTGAGGCATAATTTGCTCAGTTTTAGTCAACTGTGTGATAATGGAAATGGTGTGTGGTTTTCAACTGGATCATGCATCATAGCCAACAAAGAATCTGGTGAATTTCTCCTAACTGGAGGAAGAAAAGGAAATGTCTATGTGGTTGATTTCAACTCTGTAAAGGCAAACTCAATGACATGTCTACTTAGCAAAGCCAATACATATGAAAGTTGGATTTGGCACAAGAAGATAGCCCATTTGAATTTTAAAGCCATGAATCAATTGGTTAGAAAGAATCTGGTTAGAGGCATTCCACAGATGGAATTCACCTAGGATGGACTATGTGATGCCTGTCAAAAAGGAAAGCAAAGGAAAACATCATTTTAAGTCAAAGTCTGAATCATCAATTGATAAGCCTCTGGAATTATTGCACATGAACTTATTTGGTCCAGTCAACATCATGTCAATTATCAAAAAGAAATATGCCTTAGTAATTATAGATGACTTCACAAGATATACTTGGGTACATTTCTTACACTATAAGGATGAGGCAAGTAAATTCATTATCAATCATGTCAAGAATGTTGACAATGGCACTGAATGGAAGGTCAAGAAAATAAGAAGTGATAATGGTACTGAATTCAAGAATGCAACAATGAAGGAATTCTGTGAAGAAAAAAGTATCACTCATTATTTTTCTGCACCAAGGACTCCACAACAAAATAGAGTTGTTGAAAGGAAAAATAGGACCTTGATTGAAGCTGCAAGAACTATGCTAGAAGAATAAAAACTTCCTACATATTTTTGGGCAGAAGCAATTAATATTGCATTGTTACATTCAAAATATTTCCATGGTCAATCAACTACAAGGTAAAGCACCATATCAATTGATGAATAAAGACAAGAAGCCACAAATTAATTTTCTTCATGTGTTTGGCTGCAAATGTTTTGTCCTAAGAAATCAGGGAGAAAATTTGGGAAAGTTTGAAGCCAAGGCTGATGAGGCAATATTTGTTGGATATGGAATAACAACCAAGGCTTACATAGTCTACAATCTTAGATTACACATTGTTATGGAATTTATGCATGTAGTCTTTGATGACAAGAAAATTCACGGGTTGTTTGATGAAGGATACCATGACTCCTTGCATTTTGAGAATGAATCAACTGGTAATGCTGAAGAAAGTGATGATGATGTGGAAATTTCAAATCAAATACCCAGAAATTCCCCATCAATTGATGTCAATGCATTAACAAATAACTTATCAGTTGATAATCATCAATCGACTGATAATACATCAATTGATAACCATTCAATGGATAAAAACTCTACTCGACAATCATCAAGTATAGTGTCCATCTCAGGAGAGGGTTCTCAACCACTCAATCATATTTCAACGATCATAACAATGTTAATGATCATGAAACATCTTCCTCAAGGACAAATTTACCACCACAAAGGAAATGGACCAAAAGTCATCCTTTTGAGTTGATTATTGGAAATGCAGATGATGGTGTCAAAACTAGAAGATCAACTCAGAATGAATGCTTGTATAGTAGCTTCCTATCTCAAAAAGAACAAAAAAGGATTAAAGAAGCCTTGAATGATCCTGATTGGGTAATAGCTATACAAGAAGAGTTGAACCAGTTAGAAAGAAACAAGGTATGGAAGCTGGTGCCCAAACCAAAAAACAAGTTTGTTATTGGTACAAAATGGGTATTCAGAAACAAAATGGATAAATCTGGTACAGTGATAAGAAATTAAGCAAGATTAGTGGCAAAGGGCTATTCACAAGATGAAGGCATAGATTTTGATGAAACATTTACACCAGTTGTAAGGTTAAAAGAAATCAAAATCTTTCTAGCATATGCTGCTCATGCTAATTTCAAAGTGTATCATATGGATGTGAAAAGTATTTTGCTCAATAGAGAACTAGAGAAAGAAGTATATGTAGAAAAACCTCCTGGTTTTATTGATCCTATTCATCCTGGATTTGTATACTATCTTCTCAAAGTACTGTATGGATTGAAACAAGCATCTAGAGCCTGGTATGACACACTATCTAAATTCTTGATTGAGAATCACTTCACAAGATGTACTGTTGAAAAAACTATTTTTCATAGAAATGTTAGTGGTTCTATGATTCTTGTTCAAATCTATGTAGATGACATTATTTTTGGCTCAACTGATGAGAAACTTTGTCAAAAGTTTGCTAAGTTGATGCAAAGTAAATATGAAATGAGCATGATGGGAGAACTTACTTATTTTCTTGGTTTGCAAGTCTAACAAGTTAAAGATGGTAATTTCATAAATCAAACCAAATATATTTTTGACTTATTAAGGAAATTTGATTTAAATGAATGTTCTTTAGCAAAAACTCTCATGGCCACTACAACTAAACTTGAATTGAATACTAAGGAAGCTAAAGTGGTCATTTCAAGTTATAGAGGCATGATTGACTCATTACTTTATTTAATTGTAAGTAGGCCAGACATAATATTTGTTACATGTCTTTGTGATAGGTTTCAGGCTGATCCTAGAGAGTCTCATTTGATTGCAATAAAAAGAATATTCAGATATCTCAAAAGAACACCTAATCTTGGAATTTGGTACCCTAGAGACTCTGGATTTGATCTATTTGGTTATTCAGATGCAGACTATGCAGTCTGCAGAATTGATAGGAAAAGTACCACAAGAACTTGTTAATTTCTAGAAAATAAGCTGGTATCATAGTTTAGCAAAAATAAAAATTCAGTATCTACATCCACAGTAGAGGCTGAATGTATTGTTGCTGGAAGTTGCTGTGCACAAGTGTTATGGATGAGGAATCAATTCTTTGATTATGGACAAAGTGCAATTGCTATCACTGAAAATCTTGTTCAACTTTCAAGGACCAACCACATTGACATAATGTATCACTTCATTAGGGAACATGTAATGAATGGTACTGTTGAATTACATTTTGTCCCTAGTGAAAGACAACTTGCAGAAATTTTTACCAAACCATTAGATGAATCTACTCTCAATAGACTGGTCTGTGATTTAAGTATGCTTAACTTTGTTTAATCTGTTAAATGTATAACAAGTTATTTATTTATGTTAGTTTTAGATTGTAGCCATTGATTATGTTAACCTGTTGATTTTTCAATAATCAATTGATGAACAGTTTTATATCAATGGATATTTGCATCTATCGACATATAAATGTATCAATTGATGATATATTTGTTTATCGATGGATATTAATATCTGTCGATGGATAAGTCTTTTATCCGTTGATGACCTGGAAGTTTCAGAGTCCGTGTCATCAATCGACATGTACAAAATCTCGTTATTGATTGCTTATTTTATCAATTGATGAATACATACAACCCTGTATGTATAATGGTTGATTACCAAAATAAGTAATTTTTTCATTTACCTTTTAATTTTAACGGTTGATTGAGTTCTATTTTGAGTAAGAAATAGATTGAGAATTAGTAAATATAAATCGTGAGATTAAAATTTATTTTAATTCATACTTACAATTTTACTAACCAATTCTCTCTCTCTCTCTCTAAGAACTCAGTCCCTAATCTCTCTGTTCTCTTTCATCTACTCAATCTCTTTCAAGTGTTTGTAATCATCAATCAGCATCAAGGAAATGGCATCTTCATCTTCTTCATCATCTAAGAAGATATCAGAGAGTGGATTTTACTACGAACTCAACAATTTCGTAGCCTGCACAATTGTGGAGGAGGATCATCTGGCATTCCATCCAATGATGAGATTTCTAGACAGTTTCAAGGTTAGGAACGCACTCAAAGATGCACCCAAGATTGTCTGCAAGTTAGTGGAAGAATTTTGGGCTAGTGCAGAAGTTGACAGTGTCAACTCTACTATTACATTCACTTGCAAAGGAGATACGTATACTCTAACTACAATCTCCATTAATGAATGTCTTAATTTACCTGCCAATAATACTGATAAAGCACCAACAAATGAGAAAATAAGGAAAATGCTAAAATTTGTTAATTATGTCGAACCTGAAATATGCCTAGGATAGGACATGTGGTTAGAAAACATCTTAAGAAGGGCTGGTTATATTTCTTTGATTCAGTCATAAAATGCTTTAGTAGTAAAATTAGTAATTTTGATGCCATCAAACTAGTATGCATGAAATTGCTTATGACATTCTGTTTGACAAGTATTTTAACTTATCTTCTGTAATAATGAATGAGATTGCAGCAAAATTGAGAAATAAAACTAATAGATCAAATCACATATACTATGCTAGATTTATTATGCTCTTTATTAACCATTTTGTGAAGGATATAGAAATCATAAGAGAGACAGAGACATTGGACTGTTGGGTCCAAAATAAAAGGGTCTTCAAAGACTTGGTAAGGATCAATCTTCACAGTAATGTGGAATTGATCTATCCACCTTTAATTCAGGTATTTATTTCTACCTTAACTTCTTCTCAACCTCAAACTTCTTTGCCTTCTGTGGCTTTGGAGGGTGTTAGCAATGACCCCAACCCTTCTACCCAAGCCACACAACCAATTTCCAAATCCAAATATAAGAAACCAACCTCAACATATGTTCCCCAAAACCTTTTGTTACAAAATCTAAGAAAAGAAAAACTCTAGGTGGTGATAGATTAGATGGAGATGATTCTGGTGAGGGAACATGGGAAAATCAAAGAACCCAGAAGAATAAGGTGAGTAAGGGTGAGCAACCTAAGCCTAGCCACTCCTCAGTCTCTCAAAAGGTTGTGGATATTAACAAGGACAATACAACATCTCTCTTAGCATCCTCTCAAAAGGGTGATAATATTGAAAATAGCCCACAACCAAGGGCACAGAACAAAGATGGGGACCCTCAAACCAAAACCCCCAAATCATATGAAAGGAGAAGGAAGAAGGTAACCTTTACACAAGGGGAATCATACACTACAAAATCACAGGAAACTGTGGTGGAGCCTTCTCAAATTCAGTTTGATGCATCTCAAATTAATGTTGAGATACAGCTCTATTCTCTCTCAATTCCTATTCCATCTATCCCTCTTTCTCCACCTCAACAAATTTCTTCAGAAAATGTTCTGATAGATAATCAAGCATTTTCAAATTCTCCTTCTTTGATATTCAAGGAGAAACCAACACTCTCTCCTAAATTTTTTTCCCAGGAAATTCAGGATTCCATCTCAACTGTTATTTCAAATATCTCTTCTCAAATCATTACCTCAACTGTTTCTACTCCATCAATTGATGTTCCCTCATCAACTGATATTCATCCATCGATTGATAAGTCATCGATCGTTACTCAAGATCAGTCAATAGGTATGCATCAATCGATGGATGTCCCAAACACATCAATTGCTATTTTCTCAACATCAATTGATACTCAATCAATTGATATTGCACAAACTCTTCTAGGAATGAATGAGTTGAGTGAGTGGTAGGCTTGCAGCCTGGCAAAAAGAGAGGAAGTGAGTGAGATAATTCTTATTTCTTCCGGGATTGTGAGTGAAATACATGAGAGCCCCATCTTAGAAGGTGCACGGGTTATGAGTGAGGGAGAAGTAAGGTTCCAGGATGAGATCCTGATACAAAATAGAGAGATGAGTGAGAGAGACCAAAAAATTCTTCTATATGCACAAGAGTTGGAAAATGAAATGATGTCAGAGGAGGAAGGAGTGAAGGAGATAGAGGGAGTCCCTAAGTCTAATGAAGAAGGTGGGAATGGAGTCTATAAGGATAATTTAGATGATGTTACTATTGAAGATGAGGAGGTTGATGCTGATGCCTTGGATCCAAGCAATTTTGTTCACTCTGATCCAAGATATCAAGGTTTGGTTACTTCAAGTAACATGGATGCAGAATAATTATTGAGGATTGAACACACTGAGTAAAGAACCAGGAACATTAAATAAATTATTGCCAATATAACAGATGTTTGTCATATGGCACCTGAAAACTTGGAGGATGAATCTGATGAGGAGCCTTGGATGAGTACAATTGAGGGATCTCTAGAGGCTGCTGAAACTGAGATTCTCTCTCAATACAGAAGGGCAATGATGGAGGTAAACATTGAAGACTTAACTCAAAGGAGGATTGCTAACTGTTTGAAGGAGCAATTAAAGTTGCAGAAAATGACAATAACAGTAGTAAAAGGGAGTTAGAGATCATCAAAGGTTTTATTGTCTCAAACAAGGATGCATTAGAAAGAAGATTGGATGAGAAACTTTCAATGAACACTTTGGCTCAAATCAAGGATAAATTATTCAAAGAGTCCAAGAATTTTACACCCTTGCAGACAAGAGTGGAGTCTATAGGAAAGAAAATGGATGATATCATTAAAGACCAAGTTATACATTCCTCAATCCTTCAAAAGTTTTTAGACAGAATACCACCACCTCCTTCCTGTGATGATAACAAAAAGGGGGATAATGAAAAGAAGGATAATGATAAGGATGGTGACAATGATGACAGTGTTGGTGTTGGTGGTCAACTTGGAGCTAGTAGGAGCAATATGGATGGTGCTAGTGGAAATGGAAGCAATAGAGATAGAGGCCAATATTCAAAGTATTCAAAGTCATCTAATTCACCCAAAAATGACTTAAAAAAGAAAAAGAGAGATGCAAAGAAATTTGAAAATGAGCTAAAAGCTAGAAAACTTTCTAGAGAAAAGGAAACTCAAGCAATGATTGAGAGGGAAATGAAGAAGATTGAAGATCTAAGGAAAATACTGAGTTGGTGACAAAGGTTGTACAAGCAGGAAATTTGGTTGAGATCATTGCTCAAACAAAGACTGTCAGTGAAAGCGCAAAGGAGGCTGCAAAAAGAAAGCAATTCAAATGCAGAAGCTTTTTTTCAAATAGATGTTAAAGCCCTTGAAGAGAAGAAAAAGGGTAAAGAAATAATGATTGAAAAAGAAAAGATAAAGAAAAATGAACTAGTTGGCCAAAAGATACTTCAAGGAGCCATCACTACAAGAATCTCATATGCTATAAGGTGAAATAAGGAAAATGAAGAGATTGCTAGACAGATGGAAATGCAATGGCATATGGAAGAGCAATTGGCAGAACAACCATTGAGAAGAAGGAGGAAAATTGCAATGGCTAAGAAAAAGACAAATTCAACTCAAGATACAGTGGCTCAGGAAAACCCTGAAGTCAATCAAGAAGAAATCAAGGAAGAAGTGACAATTGAAGGGTATAAAATGAAAGGAATTCTAGTAGTGAGTGAAAAAGGGCTGATAAGTGTAAGGACTCACTCTAAAACTTCTAGCCAAGAAGAGTCAATGAGGTTGGAGTATGAGAATGGATCAAAAATCACTTACTCAATGAAGGTGATAATGAAGCAAAGCTACAATGTCCTGAAAACCGTTTTACCTCTTCTCAACAAAAGGTACAAACTCAATGTTACAATTGCTTAGGAAATTCAACAACAAATCTCAAAGCTAAGAAGAGCAAGAGCTGAAGCTAAATCTGATTCACCTCTCAAGCTATGGAAATCTCAAATCAATAAGGTGGTGTTAGAACCAAAGTATGCTATTATTTTTACAGATGTGGAAGTCAATACAAAGTTCTTTGATATCTGCAAGTATCTGGACAAAATCACAAATGAAGAAATTCATTATCTAATGAGGCAACTTGGAGAAACTGATGAAGATGAAGCAATATTGAGGAGTTCCTTTATGAGACACCTAAAAGAAATTGCTTAGAAGAAAAAGAAAAAGAAGTGAGTGGAAAATGAAGATCATGAAGAGTAGAAGACATTGGAGCAGGTTGCAGAAATTACTTATCAACTAGTACTTCCAAACACAAAGTGCTAAGTAAATTTCTTGATTCTATTTGAATGATTATAGTTAAGGATTTTTGTTATCATCAAATCGATTTATGCCTGTTCATGTCACAAACATAAATAGGGGGAGATTGTTAGGAATCTACATGTAGCTTGATAATAATTTTAATCTTAGAATCATAGAAATTTCAATTGATGTAACTGATCAATTGATATGAAGTTTATAAATATCGATTGATCAGGAAACCATTTATCAGTTGAAAAGTTTATTTGAATCAACTGATAATATGGAGTGTAGTATAGGTGTACTTAGTCTATTTCAATTGATAAGGTGTAAGTAAATTGATATTACTCTCATCAATTGATGTTAGAGTCGATTGAAATAGGTCATCAACTGATGTGTAACTTAGACTGTCAAATTATAATTATTTGAAGACAGGAAAATTATACAAGTGAAGGATGATCAGTTGATATTGAAGCATCAATGGATAAAAGATCAATTGAGGAAGCCAAGTCAAAGAATTGAAGACCATCAACTGATATGAAGACCCATCGATTGATATATCGATTGATATCATTTAAAATCGATAAGTCAATAACCTTTATCGATCCATGGATATCAAGATCAAATGAAGAAGGACATCAGTTGATTGTTAAAAGGAACAATCAATTGATATGCTTAACAGAAAATTATCAATTGATTGGGACAACACAAAAAGGGAATATATTAGAGATCTAAGGACAAAAGAATGCCTATAGAAGACAGTCTATACTGACTGTGAAGACTCAGAGTGAAGTTGTCTTTCCAAGTCTGAAGACATTTCTTAAAATAGAAAAAGGCAAAGGAAAGATAGATAAGAAACAACTAGAATAGATTAATTATTTTATATTCTTTCTAGGAATTGAAAACATACTTGTGATATAAAAACATGTGTGGTAGCATTGTTAGAAAATATACAAGTTAGACAATATTCTTGAATCAACTGTTCAGCCTTAGAGCACTTTATAAGAACAGTTGATTTATTTTCTAACCTTGTAAACGTAGACGGGTTTTATCAACCTAGAAAGATAGAGCAATATATACACTAATGGAAAAACCAATTTATCAGTAATTTTCAAATATCTTTGCTCAATTTAGTTTCAGTTTCATTGTTCATATATTTTCTCTTAAACATATAAACTCCAAGAACAATTATTAAAACAGAAAAAGTTTTAATAATTTGTATTCAACACCCCCTTCTAGAAATTACATTGGCATTGTTCTGGGAAATAATACTTACTAATGTAGAAGGTTCATTGGTAGCTTCCCATAATATAATGATCATATAGACATAATATCACCAGAAAATTAATGAATGAATAAGAGATATAGTTTGCACCTGATGTCATGGGTGTTGTGTAGTCATCATTCATACTAGGAAAACCCCAAAGGTGTCTTAATACTTTCTTTGTTGTTGGGACCTCACTGTGAAAAGGTACCAATGGCTTAGGTGGAACCTCTTCCCATTGTCAAGTATCTTTATGATGATGGGGTTCCAGTCTCTTGGGGTACCTTTCTTTATGGCTGACACCTCCCTATTGATGAGGATATTTTCGAATAAGCTAACTCCTTTTGATTTCACCATAACTCCTCTGTGAGGGGTCTTCTCAATATGTAATATGTATTGGCATCATGATAGCTGTCATAAGACAATTGTTTATTCAAGTATCTCTTGGAGACCCTAGGAGCTAGGACTAGGCACCTCCTAAGTTGAATGAATAGAACCATGGAAGCCAGAACTAGGCACCTCTCAGGTTAAATGAATGGAACCACAAGAGCCAGGACTAGGCACCTCCTGGGTTAAGTAAGAACCATAGGAGCCAAGACTAGGCACCTCCTAGGTTGAATGAATGGTACCTTAAGAACCAGGACTAGGCACCTCCTGGGTTAAGTAACAACCTTAGGAGCCAGGACTAGGCACCTCCCAGGTTAATTGAATGGAACCTCAGGAGCCAGGACTAGGTACCTCATGGGTTAAGTAAGAACCATAGGAGCTAGGACTAGGCACCTCCTAAGTTGAATGAATGGAACCTCAGGAGCGAGGACTAGGCCTCTTCTAGGTTAAGTAAGAACCATAGGAGCCAGGACTAGGCACCTCGTAGGTTGAATAGATGGAACCTCGGGATCCAGAACTAGGAAACTCCTGGGTTGAATGAATGAAACCTTAGGAGCCAGGACTAGGCACCCTCAGGGTTGAATGTGAACCATATGAGCTAGGACATACACCTCCTAGGTTAAATCAGGAACGACGGGAGCTAGAACTGTCACATCCCAGGTTATAAACATTAGAACCTCAGGAGCTAGGACAGGCACCTTTTGGGTTTTGCTTGAAAATTGGCTCTTCCAAGATCTTCTTTTAAGCAGCATGTCACCTACTACCCCCCAAGTTCTGTAGTGTAGCTTGATAGACTGGGGAAATTTATTTTGTTGAAGTTTATTACATGATGTAAAGTAGTATTTTTACAAATAAAATATAGGGAAACTACCACTATTTCCATTAAAATGAAAAACATTACATGAAGACCCTGAGAGATTTATAAGCACCATCCCCCGAGTGTGGAATAAAAATTCAAACTACCAACTAAATGAAGCTTGAAAATGCAAAGGCATAAGCTTAGTTTTATTGAAAGAAAAAGAATTACTGGTATTATTTCTTGATGTGCTTAGCATTCTAGGGTCTTGGGATGAGCTTCCCTTCAAGGTTCTCAAAATGGTAGGTTCCTTCTAATAACACATACCATATCCTATATGGACCTTCCCAATTGGCTTCAAATGCGTCATGGCCTGGAACCTTCATATTTAGCATCATTTTTCTCAGCACCAGGTCCTCAATTTTGAGTGGTCGCGATTTCACCTTGTTATTGTAGTACCTCCTGGTTCTCTGTTGGTAGACAACCAGTTTCAATTATGAGGTTGCCCTCATTTCCTCCACCAGGTCTAGGTAACCATAAGTAAAGGAAAAAGGAGATTCCTTTGTAGCTGAACGGGGTGTTGTATTGTAGGACCACAACACCATTGAAAGCTCTTTTGGCTAGCTTCCCTTACTTTCTTCCAACTCTGCCTTCAAAGTATGCTTAATTATTTTATTAACAACTTCTGTATGGACATTTCTTTGAGGATGACAAACAGCTGAAAAACTCTTTTTTATTCCCAAATCATCACACATCTTCCTCATTTCTTTGCTATCAAACCGTTTTCCATTGTCAGAAATTAATTTTTATGGAGTCCCATACCTACAAACAATTGCTCTGTAGATAAACTCCCTTAGCTTCCCAGCAGTGATAGTGGCCAAAGGCTCATCTTCTGCCCATTTTGTGAAATAATCGACAGCTACCATAACATATTTTACAGTTCCTTTCCCCTTTGGTAGCTGCCCAATTAAGTCAATCCCCCATATTGCAAAAAGCCAAGGGCTGAAAAGAGGTTTGGGAGGGACCACAGGCCTGCTGTTGAGATTCACATATCTCTGGCATTTATCACACGACTTGGAAAATCTGCGGGCATTTGACTTTAAAGTAGGCCAATAATATATCTGCCTTAATATTTTATGAGCAAGGGATGTACTGTTGGTGATATTGCTCATATTGTTTTATTCAAATATTCTGCATATTCTTGAATTGTTTATGTGCCTATTTTCATATGATTTGTTCCACTCACATAGTTGTACAAAATGCTATATTAGATCATGTATTGCTTGTTAGGGATAAGATGAGTAAAATATGGTAGAATTATCTAACTAGTCATTAAGACTTGTTAATTCGAGAATTAATCTAAAACTGACTTAGGTAATTAGAGATTATTAAAAATGTTAGACAATAACAGAAATGAATTAGGAAGAATTAGTAATTAACTTATCGTTCTTCTATCCATGTTCCTTTAGAAAATTATTGAATATCTGTAAATCTGCTTGACTCATGTCACATTTATGTAAGATGGTTAAAGTAGATAGTACTAAATTTTCTAATATGCATAACATGTCTTAACTGCATAATTATTATCTATAATGCATTGAAGCTGAATGTTACCATGTGTTCTTATTTTCATGCTTGGTTATCTAAATTTGAAAATGTATATCTTAGGACTTGCATAATCTTAGGCAAAACATGTATAAGAATCACAATAGGATAAAGACTGCTAGTCAATCTAAAGTTAGGTTGGAATAACTAGTCTCATAGACTTAAGACAATGTCAATGCTACTATATATGAGAAGTGATCAGTCAAAGATAAGTTTGTGCATGTTAAGGTTGAAGCCGTTGTTACCAATGTTGAAAGTAATATCTCTAACCCATCTGGACTCAATTGAAGTTAAGTACTAAGAAGCTTGATAATTTGTGATTGCAGAGTATGTAACAAAAGGCAAAAGTTATGTGATTTGGTGATATTTATTACACGAGGCATGTGATTAAGATTGAAGCTCTACTATCACAGTTGGTTGAGAAAGCCTACCTAACGGTAACCTTTGGAGATGACAGCAAAGGATGTACAAGGGATTTGGCTATCATGTTTTTGGAATTGTCATCAATGGAAGCATCTTTCTTGTGGAAGTACTTAAGCACTCTCTACAGGGCACTAGGGAACTCTAGATTACCGTATCATGTTTTTTCCTTACTTTATACATAAATTCATTAATTTTTAGATTTAGTTTAATTAGTAGTTAATATAATATTTGGTCAAAATACTTATTAATTAACATAAGTTTCTTTTACATTTGCTTAATAACCAATAAAGAAATGTGATTGATTTTTCAATTTACTAATATTTTTTTAGGTTAAATTTGTATTAATTTTGTGGGAGACTATAGTATTAAAATAAAAACTTAATCTTTAATTATACATTTTTAAGTTACGTTACATTTTTTTATTTAGTTATTATTTAAGTCTATATAAATTGGATATTAAAAGTCTTTAATATTTTATTAAAATTAGTGTCTTACCAAAGGATATCCATTTAGTTAGAATTTAATTTGCTACTTATGTATGTTATATTTATATATTTTTATAACATCTTATTATGTTATATAATAATAAATTTAAATACTTCATTTTTTTGTATTTATATTATTTTATTTCTTTATTTATCTTCAAGATGCTTGGATGAGATATTCGATATGAGTGTTTTGTTTTCACATATTAAAGATATATTATCTAAATTTCTCCGGTCATCTTTGCATGTCCAACGGTTAGATAATAACTTTCTTGAATGATATGAACTCCTTACTCTAGCTATTATTCGATACAATTCATGTGATCTTATATCTCTTGTAAAAGAATGATTGATGTATATCTAATATTATATATCATATATCAGGTATTATTTTTATTATGAGTATATTTTTGTATGTTTTTGTTGAATTTTTTAAATTTATATATATTTTTAATAATATTGTTATTTAGCATGATTATATTATTATTATTATTACTTACTTTTATATTTTATCTTTTAATTTTTTAATTTTTTAATTATAAATTAATTTAATTTTTGTTATTCGCCCTTAAGTACACTAAGTTTGGAGAAGGGGGGGTTGAATACAAACTTAAGAATTAAGTCAACTTCTTGCGGAAATAAGTTTGTACAAAGAGAGTGTTTAATTAAGATTGATGTAACTAAGAACTGGATAACTAAAGTGTTGAAAACAGAAACAACAAGATTAAAAATTACTAGTGGATTGTTTTTCCACTAGTGAGTTTTTGCTTTCAATTGATCTTAGTAAAAATACTAAGCTGCGTACAAAGTTGAATGTAGAACTTTAACAAAGCATTACAAGTTCTGCCTGATTTTCTACTTTGCTTTTCTTGAGTTCTTCTTAAAACTTCTTTCTTTGCTACTGTGTTTTTGCTTTTTATATAAACAAAAACTACTACTCTAGTTTTCTATCGACTGATAACAATATAATATTACAATTTATACTGTTTACATAAATATAGAAACTAGCTCCTTTTCACAGCTTTCCTTGTAGAACTAACTAGCTCTGGAAGTGTCTTTTGTCTTAAGATATTCCTTGGATGCTGTGTTGCCTAAAAAGTCTTCACAGTCCTGACAGGACTGTCTTCCAATGATTCAGTTTCTGCACTGTTCCCGTAATATCTGGCTTTTAGCTAAATAGGGAAACTTTAATCAACTGATAAATGCTGTTAAGCTTATCAGTTGATTCACCTTTGCTTATCCATCGATGGATAGGATATCTGTTGATCAGTTGATGTGTCGATGGATAATTGAGTTATCCATCGACTCCTTATCCATTGATGGTTCTTTATCCGTTGACTGTAATTATCCATTGATGACTTGTATCAGTTGATAGCTTTCATCCGTTGAGTAGTGTCTTCATCCATCGACTTCAACATCAGTTGATCACTTCACTTGTGAGAATTCTGACTTAGAATATTTACAATTGATCAGCCATTCTTCACATCTGTTGAGAAGCTAGAAATTGAAGTCAATAACATCAGTTGACTACATCATTGCATCCATCGAGGTAATACAATCAATTGATAGTGAAACATAAATCAATGCTACAATCCAGTTTATCAGTTGATAAACAAGTTTCAACTGATAACTGGTTTCCTAGTCAATGGATATTTATAAGTCATATCCATTGATCAGTTACAAAATAATTTTGAGTCCCTATTGAAATTCTAAGTAATTTGTTATCATCAAAACTCATAATTCCTAACAATCTCCCCCTATTTATGAATATTTAAAATATGCATAAATTTTCTGTTGATGATAACAAAACTCCTGAACATTTTCATTCTTAGCAAGAATTACAATATTGATAAGTAAAGTTTGAGACAGAGTAATCAGATACCAGACAGGGATGAATTCTGATAATTTTGATGATTGAGGTTGAATCTCCTATCTTCTCCTTCTTCCCCTTGACTCATTCATCTTGTCTTCATTCTCCTTCATCTTCCTGTAGAGGGTTCCCTTCAATATCTTCTCATCTTCAATCCTGTAATCCAATTGACTTGCCAGATGATTTAATTCCAGATTTGGCAGTTTGTCTATTTCTTGACAAATATCAATGCATTTTTCTCTGCCTTCCCTGTCCTTATATATCATCAAGTAGAAGGGCTCATGAAGCACTTTTCTTCCTTCAGGATTCCAGATCTTTATTCTGTAATCCCTTTCTTCTTGAACAGGTGCCTCCCTTATCTTCTTCATTCTTTCAAGGATGGCCTTTCCTAGCTCTTCAGTTAGATAATACTTCCTGTTGAGCATAGTGTAGATTTTCCTCAAGATGCCATATCCTTGATCCAATACTTGGTTGAATGTGAAGGTTGAGTGTGATCCATCTTCATACTCAATGTGAAGAAGATCAACATCTTTCTTCCTTTGCCCTTTTGCTGCAATCATTCCCTCAGCTTTAATTGGCACAAAGTTTTCAGATTTGTGTTTGAACACCTCTATTTCTTTGGCTTGATTACTCCCAGAAGCTTGACCTTCAGTCTTGACTTGTTTTGGCTTCTTCTCCTTGTCTTCTTTGTCTTCATCAGCTAATGGTCTTTTAACTCCAGATGATTTTGGTGCATCTTTGGGCTTGTTTGCTCTTTGCTTCATCCTTGGCCTCCTTTCACCTTCTTTTCTTCTGGCTTCTCTTATTAGCCTATCCTCTTCATCATATTCCCTTTGCAATTGCATGGCTAATTCTTCTTGTCTTCTTTCTTGTTGCTTCTTTTCTCTTATGCCAACTACTATGGCTTTGCTCAACAATTTTTCACTTTCCCCTCCACCTGTGACAGCTTTCTTTTTATCATCTTCAATTAGCTTTCCCTTTCCTTTCCTGTCACCAGGTTGTGAGCTACTGGAACTTGTTTCCTTGAATTTGCTAGCAATTGCAGCAATTGCATCAAATTTCCTTACTATGTCTTGAGCCAACTCCTTCTTGGGATCTGTAGACTTTACCACAGCTTCAGTACCACTTGCTTTCTCCAATGCATCAGCTTCTTGCTTCTCCCCCTTTTTGTTATCAGCAACTGGCACTTGTGCTACTAACTGAGAGAGTATGGGAGTCTCTAAGAGTTTACCCAGAAGATTGATTTGAGTGACTTGATTCTTCAAAATTTGCTGCATGTTAAGTTCCATGGAGGTTACTCTTTTCTCCAATTCCATTACCTTGTCCTTTGCTGAAAACTCAGTGTCCAACCTTTGCTTGATTCTAGTCAGCATTGTGAGGCTGAGTCTGGAGTCAATGGTGGTGTCAAAATGCATTCTTGAGCTGTCAATGTCTTCTCTTATTTTCTTCAATTCATACTTGGAGCTTGTGACATGCATTTTCTGGATCTTCAAATTATCCCTGTAAAAGTTTAGAATTCTCCTGTGCAGGGGATCCACTACATTTACTTCAGCCATGGACCTTCTGTAAAGAGAAATGATGGCCCTTTCTGTTTCAGCCAAATTAGTTTCATCACTAGCCACTTGTGGATCTAGAAGTTCATCATCAGAATTATCATCAAAATCTTCAGGATTCATGTGGGATATATCATCAGGTTGACTGGCCAAAAACTCTTTCCCACTCCTGAATTGCTCTTCTGTTTGCACTAAACCCAACATTTGCTCAGCTATTTGATTAGATGCTGCTGCTAGTTTTTGATAATGAGGATCTTCATGTTGAAAGGTTGAAACATCAAGATTTACATCAATTTCATCCTCCACCTCCATGTTGACTTCTGCACCTCCTGCAGGGACTTCATAGTCTACAGCTCCCCCTGACTCCAGCCCCAACTCCTGGGTGAGTCCTGCTTCAAACTGCTCAGTTTTAGAAGTTGATGCTTCATGAGATGGTGAAATTGGTTTCTCTCTATTCTTTTCTCTCTCACTCTCTTCTCTCTTTTCTTGCATCAGGATCTCATCCTGGATTCTCACCTCTCCCTTACTTTCCTCTCCTTTTTCATCACCTGCTAAGGTGGGACTCTCTTTTCTCACACCCTCTCCTTTTGCCACCTCAGAAGAATTTGAGGGCCCCTCATTCACACACTCTCCTTTTGCCAAGGTATGCAAACCTTGCCTCTCACACACCTCACCCACTCCACTCAATCCTAATAGAGTATTGGCCACCTGAAGTGTTTCAATGGATGATTCATGAATTGACATTAAGGGATCAATCGATGGATAAGAAGTATCCATCGATGGATGAATATCCGTTGATGGGAGCTCGTCGATGGATGTAAGGATATCCATCGATGAAAGTGAACTAGTCAATGGATGTTGGAAGTTATCAGTTGATTGCATAATATCCATTGACTGGAGAGAAATAATAGTATTTGCCTGATCAACCAAGGTGTTAACCTTATTTGGTGATGCCGGTGAGAGTGTTGGCTCCACCCTGAGTTGCAAAGAGGGTGAATTTGAAACAATGAAGTTGTCAATCAACACTGTTTCTGAAGAAATAGTTTTTGAGGGAGATTGAGGAGAAGATTCAGATAAAGAATGGGGCTGTGCCTCAGGAAGATTCTGAGACACATCAAAAGAAGAAACTGAAGGCTCCACCAAATTTTCATTTGGCTTTGCAAGTGTGTGTGTGCCCTGTGCAGTATTTGTAACCTTCTTTCTTATTTTATATGGCTGTATTATTTGGTGACCCTTATCCCCATCTGATGGTCCTGGTTGAGACCTCTTTTCAATAGTTACATCTTTTTGAGAAGATGCAGCTAGGGATGTGTTCAAGTCCTTTACTACAGCCTCAATCTGTTGGGAGATTGGACTGGTGGCTGGCTGGTTCCTCTCAATCTCACTCTCCTTATCCTTCTGGCTTTCTTGATGTTGGCCAGTTCCCTCACCCTTATCAACCACCTTCACTCTCCCCTCAGTGGTTTTTCTTTTCTTAGATCTTACAACAGTAGTCTTTTGAGAAACTACTGAGGTGGTTTGATTAGACTTGTGTTTTGAAGGTTGTGCAACTTGGGTAAGAGGAATGGGGGCATTTCCATCTCCCTCCATTGTTGCAGAAGGCAAAGAAATTTGAGATTTTGAAGAAGAATGTAAAAGATTGAGATTTTGAAGATATACCTGCACAAGAGGAGGATAAATGAGGCACAACTTAGGGTGTAAGTTGATTCTCACAAGATCCTTGAAGACCCTCTTGTTTTGCATCCATGGCTCCAAGGACTCCATATCTGCACTTATTTCATACTCTCCAACAGAGGCATTAATAATCATCATGAAAAATCTTGCAAAGTAGATATTATGTTTCCTAGATGACTTGGGTCCTAACTTGGCAGTTAATTCATTTAGGAGTAATGTGCCAAAATCAAAATATTTATCAAATAGGACAGAATAAGCAATTTCTTGCATACTGATTGTAATTGCATCAAAATTACTTATTTTTCCAGAAAATACTTTAATTATGGCATCAAAGAAATAACTCCATTCTTTCCTAAGATTCTTCCTAACAACTTCTCCTAATCCAATTTCAGCATTTGCATAATTAACGGATTCTAACATGTCCCTAATTTCTTCTTCAGTTGGGGGCTTATCACAATTATTTGCAGGCAACCCTAAACATTCAAATAATGAAGTACTAGTAATTGTATAGGTATTACCTTTGCAAGAATAATAAATTACCTTCCCATCTGGTGAAATCTCTGCAGAGGTCCACAATTCTTCAACAAAGGAACACACGATTGTTGGTGCTTCGCTGAGAGCTTTGGAAACTTTGCAATCTCCTAGGAATCGCATCAATGGATGAAAGTCCACAGGAGCATCATTCACCGTTAGACATGCTGTGAAGTTGTTCTGTTCATAGGTGAACCCAGTGGAAGAGACGATCTTCTTTTGTGGTGCCATTCTTTCAGTTGATATTCAAGAAATTAAAGTGAACTTGAAAGAATTTGTGAGAGCTCGTGAGAATTAGATAAAATTAGCTTGAGAGAGAGAGACAGAGATGAATAGTTTAAAAAAAATAGCAGGTAAGAATGAATTTTTAATTGTAACTGCTATTTATATTTTCTAGTATTAAAAAGACTTGAAAGGACTTTTTAATTAGGCAGATAACCGTTGATGTATAAAGACTGTAGTTTATTACCCTTGATGGTAATTCTCCAACGGCTATAATCTGATCAACGGATGAATAAAACTGTAGAAATTCTATTACTATCGACGGATAAAAATAGAGAATTAATCATTTATCGATCGATCACTAACTACCAAGATAATTAACTGTCGATAGATAAATATCCATCGATAGGAATAACATTTATCTGTTGATCAAATAAGAAGGAATTTATCCGTCGATAAACAATTACTTAGGTAATTATCTGTTGATAGATAAATATCCATTGATAATTGTGAACAATGGCTACAAAACTTGACAGACATTTTAAGCATGAGCATAATTAAGCATACCTAACTCACAGACTAATCTATTAAAAGTAGATTCATCTAGAGGTTTGGTAAATATGTGTGCAAGTTGTTGTTCACTAGGGACAAAATGTAATTCAACTGTACCATTCATTACATGTTCCCTAATGAAATGATACCTTATGTCAATGTGTTTGGTTCTGGAATGTTGCACAGGATTTTCTGTTATTGCAATGGCACTTGTATTGTCACAGAAGATGGGAATTTTGTTCAAGTTGAACCCATAGTCAAATAGTTGATTCCTCATCCATAAAATTTGTGCACAGCAACTTCCAGCAGCAATGTACTCAGCTTCTGCAGTTGAAGTTGATACTGAGTGTTACTTTTTGCTAAACCATGACACAAGTTTGTTTCCCAGAAATTGACAGGTGCCTGTAGTACTTTTCCTGTCTATTTTGCAACCTGCATAATCTGCATCTGAGTAGCCTATTAGATTAAAACCAGAATCTCTAGGATACCAAATACCTAAATTTGATGTACCCTTAAGATATCTGAAAATTCTTTTAATAGCTACTAAATGAGATTCTCTAGGATCAGCCTGAAATCTAGCACATAAGCATGTAGAGAACATTATATCTGGCCTACTAGCAGTTAAATATAAAAGTGAGCCTACCATGCCTCTATAACTTGAAATATCCACCTTAGCTTCTTTGGTATTTAATTCAAGTTTAGTGGCAGTGGCCATGGGAGTTTTTGCAGAAGAACATTCACTTAACTCAAATTTCTTTAACAAATCATGAATGTACTTTGTTTGATTTATAAAAATACCATCCTTAACCTGTTTGACTTGTAACCCAAGAAAGTAGGTAAGCTCTCCCATCATGCTCATTTCATATTTACTCTGCATTAGTTTGGCAAACTTCTTGCAAAGTTCCTCATTTGTTGATCTAAAAATAATGTCATCCACATAAATTTGTACAAGAATGATAGAGCCATTAACATTTCTACTGAATAGAGTTTTATCAACAGTACCTCTTGTGAAATGATTCTCAATGAGAAACTGAGATAAAGTGTCATACCAGGCCCTTGGTGCTTGCTACAAGCCATAAAGTGCTTTGAGTAAAAAGTAGACAAAGTTAGGAAATTTTGGATCTTCAAAGCCAGGAGGTTGTTCCACATAGACTTCCTCTTCTAGTACTCCATTCAAAAATGCATTTTTCACATCCATCTGGTAGACTTTGAAATTAGCATGTGCAGCATAGGCCAGAAAGATTCTAATTGCTTCTAACCTTGCAACTGGTGCAAAAGTTTCATCAAAATCAATTCCTTCTTCTTGTGAATAACCCTTTGCTACAAGCCTTGCTTTGTTCCTAGCCACAATACCAGTTTCATCCATTTTGTTTCTGAATACCCATTTTGTACCAATTACTGATCTATCTTTTGGTCTGGGCACCAGCTTCCATACTTTATTTCTTTCAAACTGATTCAGTTCTTCTTGCATAGCCAAAACCCAATCAGGATCCATGAGAGCCTCTTCAATTCTTTTGGGTTCTTCTTGAGATAGAAAACTGCTATACAGACACTCATTTTGAGTAGCACTTCTTGTCTTGACACCATCTTCTGCATTTCCAATAATTAGTTCAAATGGATGGCTTCTTGTCCATTTTATTTGAGGATACAAATTTTGCCTTGATGATGAAGCTTCATTATCATTTGTATTGAACTCAAAGTTATCTGAATTTGTAGATTGATTCTGAAATCCTCCCCCTGAAGTGGATACCCTAGATGTAGATTGTTGATTATCCGTTGAGGAGTTATCAGTTGATGCATTATCAGTTGATGGATTTCTGTCAACTGATAAATTATCCATTGATGCAATAACATCAACTGATATTGGGTTTCTGAACACTTGAGGTTTTATAATTTCTGCCTCTTCATCATCATTTACATCATTTGATTCATTCTCAAAATGCAGTGTGTCATGATTTCCTTCATCAAACAAGCCTTGAATCTTTTTATCATCAAATACTACATGTACAGATTCCATAATAATGTGTAGTCTGAGATTGTAGATTCTATAGGCTACGCCTGATAGTGCATACCCAACAAATATAGCTTCATCAGCCTTGGCTTCAAATTTTCCTAGATTTTCACCTTGATTTCTTAGTACATAGCACTTGCAGCCAAAGACATGAAGAAATCCCACCTTTGGCTTTTTGTCTTTCTTGATCAATTGATAAGGAGTCTTCCCTTGAGCTTTATTTACTAGGGAGATGTTTTGAGTAAAACATGCTGTGTTTATGGCCTCAGCCCATAAGTATGTTGGAAGTTTGGCATCTTCCAACATGGTTCTAGCAGCTTCAATCAATGTCCTATTTTTCCTTTCAACTACCCCATTTTGTTGAGGTGTTCTGGGTGCAGAGAATGTGTGTATGATTCCTTTTGATTCACAGAACTCTTTTATTGTGGAATTTTTGAATTCTGTTCCATTGTCACTCCTTATCTTCTTTACATCCAATTCAAGATTTTTCTCATTTTCTCTTATGTGCTTGATGATGAGATGACTAGCTTCATCCTTTGAATGTAGAAAATAAGTCCATGAGAATCTTGAAAAATCATCCACAATGACTAGAGCATACTTCTTCTTTGCAATAGACATGATATTTACAGGACCAAACAAATCCATATGTAATAACTCAAGTGGCTTTTCAATTGAAGATTCCAATTTCGACTTAAATGATGCCTTCCTCTGTTTTCCTTTCTGACAAGCATCACAAAGTCCATCCTTGACAAATTCCATTTGTGGTAAGCCTCTCACTTGATTTTTCTTAACCAAGAGATTCATGGCTTTGAAATTCAAGTGAGCTAATTTCTTATGCCACAACCAACTTTCATTTGTACTTGCCTTAGAGAGAAGACAAGTCATTGATTCTGCATTTGTTGAGTTGAAGTCAGCTATGTACACATTCCCTTTTCTATTCCCAGTCATGACCAGGCTTCCATCTACCTTGTTGGAAATTATGCATGCTTCTGTTGTGAAACAGACTTTATTTCCATTGTCACATAGTTGACTTATGCTTAACAAGTTATGTCTTAAGCCATCAACTAATGCAACAGGTTCAATGATGACATTCTCTTTCGAAATCAAGCCATATCCCATGGTGTGCCCTTTGCTGTCATCTCCAAAAGTTACTCCAGGGCCAGCTTTCTCCTCAAACTTTGTGAGCAGGGATTTATCTCCAGTCATGTGTCTTGAACACCCACTGTCCAAGTACCAAAGATTTCTTCTTTTTCCCTGCACACAGTCAAAACAAATCAAGTGGATTTTGGTACCCAAGTTGCCTTGGGTCCTTTCTTATTAGTTGTTATCTTTGGCTTGGTTTCCAATTTTTGTACCTTTGGTTTGGGTGGTTTTACTTCCACTTCAACCTTAGGTGTTGGTCTCCCTACCTCAGAATTCTCAGTGCTAATATTTGGAATGCTCATGCTTGCAGAGTTGAAAAAATTTGGTGCATGAAGATTGTTAAGCATATTCCATGGCATAGCAGGCATATTCATATTGGCAAATGCAAGATATGGATTAAACATATAAGGCATTGATGCATACTGAGCATGAATAGCATGAGAATCAACTAAATGAGGAAAAACAGAACTGGTATGCATGTTGGGTATAGCAGGTACATTTGTTGCTGTAGGCATGGTGAGTTTACATTGCACAGATAAATGATTTTTACTACCACACTTAGCACATACTTTCCTAGGAGCATATTTGTCAGGTGTGTAGTTGTTGTGCTTGTTTATGCCTACTTTACCATTTCTATTTTTCTTCTTCTTTTCATTTGGCTGAATATTAGGTTCTATCTTTTCCAATTTCTCTTTCAACTGATTTTTAGATAAGAATCCTATATTAGCCTTTTCAACTTTGATTTGAGCTTCAGAGGAGCTACTTTCTTTGACAAATTTAATAGGTCTGTTAAACTTAGTTTTGATATCACATTTTTTAGCAGTTGATGACTTCTCAATCGATGGATAATTATCCGTTGAAATAGCATTATCAATCGATGGATAATTCTTATCAGTTGATTCAGAGTTATCAATCGATTGCTTCTTTTCTAAAGATTGATCTTCATCAATGGCTATTTTCTCAAGAGTTTCAGACAACATGGTGAAAGAGTTTGTTCCATGAATGTCATTCATCTTCTTACTGGCTTTACTTGACCTGTTCCACTTGTCAATGGTTCTTAGTTCATCCTCTAATTTTTCTTTTAACTTCTCTATTTCCTTTTTACTGTCAACTAGTTCATTTCTAGCATCTTTGTTTTCCATCTTGAGTCTGTCCAATTGCACTAGCTCACTCTCTAAGAAATTGTTTCTTTCAGTGAGAGTTTCTAATGTTAATTTGAGCCTAGTGTTCTCTTTGTTCAAAGACTTAAGAGTGACATGCAAATTATACAATTCATTAGACATTTCATTAATAGTAATATTGCATTCATCTTTGGACAACTCAGATAGATTTGTAGAAATTACCTGATTGCTAGATGAACTAGCTTCCTGGTCATCTTGATTGGCCATTAGTGCAAGATTGATGTGTTCTTCTTCTTCTTCAGAATCCTCCTCAGCAGCCCAGTCCTTTTCTTCTGTCACAAAAGCCTTCTCTCTTTGTTTGAGCAAGTCAAAGTACTTCTTCTTATAGTCAATACCATCACTAGACTTTGACCTCTTTTCAACTTTGGGCTTTCTGCATTCACTTGAAAAGTGACCAGCCAATCCACAGTTAAAGCATCTGAATTGAGTTCTGTCAACAAGATTTTTGCCTTGTTGAGTGTCTCTCCTGAACTGTGATCCAGGCCTTTGCATTGGATTCCTTTTGAACTTGAGTTTAGAAAATTTTCTTGATAGAAAAGCTAAATGCTCATCTATTTCATCCATTTCATCTTTGATGAGTGACTCATCACTGTCACAAAGTTCTTTTCCTTTACCAGTAGAAGATTCATCATATCTAACATAATTTGCACCATTGCCATGACCTTCTTTCTTCCCTTCTTTGAAATCAGCATCTTCATCTGTTTCTGCAACTTGCTTTTCCTTGACCACCAAAGCAATGGACTTTTCTCTCTTCTGACTTTTCTCAATTTCCTCATCTTGCTGTAGCTCCAACTCATAGGTTTTCAAGATGCCATACAGCTTGTCCAAGGTATAATCTTTAAAGTCAGGAGATTGCCTTATAGAGACAGTCATTGGTTTCCATTCTTTGGGTAGGGACCTCAAGAATTTGAGGTTGGTGTCCTCAACAGCATAAACTCTTCCATATAGTTTAAGCTCATTCAACAGCTTTTGAAACCTACTATATGTATCATTTATTGTTTCACCACCCTTGAAGTGAAAGGCCTCATACTTTTGAATCAAGAGTTGCATCTTGTTCTTTCTTACTTGCTCAGTACCTTCACAGAGGGTTTGAAGAGTGTCCCAGACTTCTTTGGAGGTTGTACAACTGATGACATTGTCAAACATGTCCTTGTCAAGACCATTAAACAAGATATTCATGGCCTTTTTGTCCTTGTGTACTTCCTTTTCATCTTCATCTGTATACTCACTCACAGATTTAGGAATGAGTTTGTCTGGTGCTTGAGTACCATCTGCATTTACACTTGTAACTATTTTCATAGGCACATGTGGACCTTTCTCTATGCAATGAACATAGGAAGGATCAATAGATAGCAGATGCAAGTGCATTTTTACTTTCCAGGGAAAATATTCATCTTTCTCTAGAACTGGAATCTTAACTCCTGTTTCTCTTTGACCCATTCTTGATGTACTTTTAGATCTTGACTTTCTATTTGTTGAAAGCCAGCTCTGATACCAATTGTTATTCGCCCTTAAGTACACTAAGTTTGGAGAAGGGGGGTTGAATACAAACTTAAGAATTAAGTCAACTTCTTGCGGAAATAAGTTTGTACAAAGAGAGTGTTTAATTAAGATTGATGTAACTAAGAACTGGATAACTAAAGTGTTGAAAACAGAAACAACAAGATTAAAAATTACTAGTGGATTGTTTTTCCACTAGTGAGTTTTTGCTTTCAATTGATCTTAGTAAAAATACTAAGCTGCGTACAAAGTTGAATGTAGAACTTTAACAAAGCATTACAAGTTCTGCCTGATTTTCTACTTTGCTTTTCTTGAGTTCTTCTTAAAACTTCTTTCTTTGCTACTGTGTTTTTGCTTTTTATATAAACAAAAACTACTACTCTAGTTTTCTATCGACTGATAACAATATAATATTACAATTTATATTGTTTACATAAAAATAGAAACTAGCTCCTTTTCACAGCTTTCCTTGTAGAACTAACTAGCTCTGGAAGTGTCTTTTGTCTTAAGATATTCCTTGGATGCTGTGTTGCCTAGAAAGTCTTCACAGTCCTGACAGGACTGTCTTCCAATGATTCAGTTTCTGCACTGTTCCCGTAATATCTGGCTTTTAGCTAAATAGGGAAACTTTAATCAACTGATAAATGCTGTTAAGCTTATCAGTTGATTCACCTTTGCTTATCCATCGATGGATAGGATATCTGTTGATCAGTTGATGTGTCGATGGATAATTGAGTTATCCATCGACTCCTTATCCATTGATGGTTCTTTATCCGTTGACTGTAATTATCCATTGATGACTTGTATCAGTTGATAGCTTTCATCCGTTGAGTAGTGTCTTCATCCATCGACTTCAACATCAGTTGATCACTTCACTTGTGAGAATTCTGACTTAGAATATTTACAATTGATCAGCCATTCTTCACATCTGTTGAGAAGCTAGAAATTGAAGTCAATAACATCAGTTGACTACATCATTGCATCCATCGAGGTAATACAATCAATTGATAGTGAAACATAAATCAATGCTACAATCCAGTTTATCAGTTGATAAACAAGTTTCAACTGATAACTGGTTTCCTAGTCAATGGATATTTATAAGTCATATCCATTGATCAGTTACAAAATAATTTTGAGTCCCTATTGAAATTCTAAGTAATTTGTTATCATCAAAACTCATAATTCCTAACAATTTTCCTTTTCATTTAATATCATGTATGATTACGTTAATATTATTCTTTATTCTCATCTTTTAATATTTTTTTCCTTCTATATATAATAGCCCCACATACACTTGGATAAGACAATTAATTAGTGAGATAATGTTTTTTGAAATGAGATATTTTATTCAATTTAAAATGATTGATGTATCATTATATCTAATATTTATAATGAATTATTTTATTTAAATAAATAATGAGTAAGAGAATTAGATTAACATTAAATAATTAGATTAAATATATAAATAAATTAAAATGAGATATTAAATATAAGATCAAAGATATTTTATAAAATAATTGTATCAAAATGTAGAGTTGATATAACAAAACTAAAATTTCAAAATATAATAGTTGATACTATATGATGAATTAATGAAATTTAAACCATTAAAACTAATCAAATTTTTGAACAACTAATTTTAAAAATAAATTTTGTTACCTACGTTTGGATAGGGATCTCATACATAATCTGGTTGAAGTTGGCGGCTTATACTCTTCTACTAAATGTGTGCACAATTTGAACTAACTTTCGGACAAAACGTGGACTACAAAAATTACTTTGAAGGTTATTCTAATATATTAGCCATGTTCTAGAAGTGCATCACTTCATTGTAATTTCAATTTCTAAGGACAAATTTTATGTTTTGTCATCATACTTTTGTGTTTTGGACTATATAAGAAGGTTTCATGCAATTATTTTTTTCTTAAAAAGAACTTCAAAAAAATATGTTAGAACCAAGGACCCTATGGCTTTTTGAAATTTAAGGTCAATTTGTTTTTCAATATAATTTTATGTTTTGGCATAAATAAGAAGGGTTCATGCTGTTTTTTTCAAAAAAAAATTATTAAAGAATTTTTTTTCCAAAAAATTTTAGAATGTAAATGTTTTATTTTGGCTAGACGAGCCGTTGTTAATGACCGCGGCCCATGTCGAGCTGCTGTTAATAACTACGGCTCACCTAGTTCCAGGCTGTAGAAACCATTATGCTATGTTAATGTTTGTGTTCTGTTCTAGCTACAATTCTGCATAAACAAACCAAGTCTAAAATATGCTACAAACCAAGTCTAAAGTCTGCTACAAATCCAAGTCTGACATCCAAAATTCAAAGACAGGGTAATAACCATGGCTATGATTCATCTTCTCAATTAGCATAGGTAATAACCATGTTTGCATTGAATTCAAAAGACAAGGTCAACATAAGTACTAATAGTGTGATAATTAAGAATTCACAATGCATAAGCCAAAGAAATTAGCCATACCACGACTTCAGTTTTAGCTTTATAATGTGGGTTCTCAGCCATGGAATCGAGAATAACAGCATGTAATAACCTCATGGCGAACACTAATAACACCCAATGATTATCTTTTATACAATTCGACATGAATAAGTAGTCCGCTTCCAGAACAGAGGGACCAATAGAATATGTGGCAAATCTTGTAAAACACGCTTCACTGAATTTCATGCTTTCTTCTCAACATCCGTACCCTACCTCGTAGCCTTTTGAACGGTTTTGATATGCTACAATCCAAGCAAAACAAAATATGGATCCATGAAATAGTAGATCGGCTTCCTCTCTCATATAACACCATTGTCAATATCCTCATCTCTCTCACTTAGCAATGCTTGACATATAAACAAATTAGAACTGATGAGACAATCAATATAACAAATAAGCTTTAAAAGGGTGACAAGTTAGAATATATACCACATACGCGTATATAATCCTATCATCAATCCAAAAACCCAGGGCCAGGCACTCATTGCAGACTCATGTATGAAGATCCTGTTAGGACAATCGAATCATGATGCTGTATTTTATGATATAAAAACAAGCGAGTTTGAATAGAAAGTTAACCTTAATCGCTACGGCGCAAGCGATTCAAATCCACATCTTCTACTGTATTCCCGTATTCACCTTGAGCGAAGTGTGACCTTCGATCCTTCCAAGATTGCCTCCATTCTAGCTTTGAGATCTTGGAACCCTAGTTTTTTGTTGCCTCCTTGAACGACTGCTCACAAAAATCCTAGTTTTCAACCCCTTATCTAGAGGAGAATAAGATGAATATATAGGCTACAGTAGGGATCCTGAATAATTAGATCGGGCCTTCCAATGACATTCTGGGTCAAGCCCAATGTCATTAAATATTAATTCGAACCACTAAAGAATTAATATTGGCACTACCTCTCCTAATGCCGTAATTTAATTATTTAATTCGGCTCCAATATTATTTGCTTATTAAATTCCCCGTGTTTAAGATATCGAATATCCATTAATTAAATTAATTTCTGATAATTAATTTAATCAATATCTTTTATCCTTGATCATCCACTCAACCTTATAATTATGCAAGAACAAATCTGCATACATGACTAAAGCATAATTATCTTTATGAGCTTTCAAGTAGACATCATCACCCGAATATTTTCGGATACAATTTCCGTTTATAGTCAATATCCCACTCTGTATGCAATGCCATTGTAAAAAACATAATATTGTGACTAACAATAAATCACATCACATATGAATCAAAACATGTGCATTGCATACAAGTGTCAATCACTATTTTCAGATTAAGAACCTAAACAATAATAATATTATAGAATATTAGTTCTTCTTTATTGTCAGAATAGAAGAACAATTCTAATATTTTATTCCCGTTCAATATAAAAAAACTTACAAGTATTATTCAATAATCAAGATAAATTATTTCCAAATAATACTCCAGTCAATCCAGTTATTTGTTTAATTCCACTTAAACTGTTAAAATTTATTATATTATGTATAGACACTAATAATCTAATCTTCTGTTATCTCATTTGATACTAGAGTATCCACAATATATAATATACAAATAATGTTAAAATATGAATTCAAGATTCTCAATAAAAAGGACAATGTCATATATACTTCAAACGAATAGTTCAGTATACTCCCTAATAATATACCACTTATACTCAAGTTATTCTTTGAGTATATCAGTGTTTTATTACAAGCAATCAATTACCAATTAAATAACTACTATGTGACCATAAATCTGACTCATATCGCCTTCACGTGCTGCTCAAAAGCCTTAGCTGGTAAGCTCTTTGTGAAAGGATCTGCCTGGTTGACCTTTGATGCTATATCAATCATAATAATATCTCCTCGCTTAACGAACTGTCGTATAAGGTGATACTTATGCTCGATGTGTTTTTCTACCTTATGGTCTTGCGGTTCCTTTGTATTTGCCACAACACTAGTATTATCACAATACACTATTAAACTCCTAGAAAAATTAGGTACCACATCTATGTCCAAAAGAAAGTTTCTGAACCATATCGCTTCTTTGGTGCCTCCGAGACTGCCACAGTTGGTGAGATTACGAAGCTGTATGAATACTAATCAAGATAACTCAACACTAGAACAGAACAAGTAAATAATATTATGCCTACACAGAAATCAGGAAGAAACGAAGACAAGGCAGATACAGTGAATCAAGACATTAGAAGAAGTTTTGAAGTCTACTACAGGACACTGAAAGATGTTCATTAATATGTTCAAGCCTTAGTGAAGAATAATGTGTAAAGACTTTCAGGGTTTCAGAAGTCTTGAAGATTCAGTATAAAGTGCCACTAAAAGATTTCAGTGTATTAGTATTGATTGAAGATAGACAGTGTTTGAAGCATAGGAATCTAGAAGGGTAAAGACAAAGGTTAAAGAAGACAGATGCAGTCTTGAAGTTACATTCACTGAAAGAATTTCATTTGAATGTTCAAGCGTCAGTGAAGAACAGAGAATGAAGTAGTCAACATTGTAGTAGTAATGAAGACGTTGCCATAAGTACTAGAAAATATTCCAGTGAAAGTACAGTGTTTATTGACAGTTAGTGTTTGAAGTAATGCAATAGTCCAAGGTTAATCAGCTGAAACAGAATAGAAGTGAAGAGAATTTAATTCAGTGTAAGTCATTTGTGAACCAGACCAGTGCACTAAGAGTCAGAACAACAAGAGAATTACCTTGATGTATTGGAAGAAAATCAGTTGATCAAGCCAGAAAAGAATTCTAAATACTTTCGTGGTTCCTATACAAGGCCACAAGAGTAGAGACTCTACAAAACTCCTCTAGACGCAACAAAAGAATTCTAAGTACTTTCATGGTTCCTATACAAGGGAACAAGAGTGGAGGCGCAACAAAACACCTAGGCACAACAAAATACTTATGAATAAGTTTATAAGTTCTTTTGTTGTTCCTACACACTGTAAGCACTCTATGAGGCGCAACAAAACTTTCTCTTAGGAGCAACAAAAGTTTCGTGGCTCCTATACACTGCACTCACTCTACAGGCGCATGAAATGACTTAGCATTGTGAAGAAAAAATCAATTTTAATTGATTTGAAAAGTCTACACCATATATATACAAAATGAAGTATTCATTTTGAAGAGTGTTCTGGTTCGTCTCTTCCAATTAAGTGCCGTAGAAGAACACAACAAATAATATATAGAAGGGTCAAAACAAATCAAAGCTTTATCCATAACTCCTTACCAGAGTCTTTTATTAATGGCCGGATAAACTTTGTAATATTTTAAGGGCCATTACAAAATACTCCGGGTAGTTATATCCTTAGACAAAATTATAGATACAAATATTGTATAGGATTTGGCTTGTATATTTTTGTAGAAGCAAAGACCTAATTTGTTCTTTGGAAATCAGTTATATTTTTAACTTGGTGTAGCAACCTCAGGGTTTATATACGAAAGATATATTCCCTAAAACTTGTCTCATTAAATTACTTGCTAATTTTTTAGAACATTAATGATTATTCATAAATACAAAAAATTAGCAAGTCAACCTCCTAAACACTATTCACCTCATGAATTCGAACCCACTAACCGAACTCTAAATTATTTATCCGTAAAAGATTTGAATTTTTTTTAATTTAGTGAGTATCGTATTCAACCCCCCTTTCTACGATACTTCGGGACCCAACAATTGGTATCAAAGCCAGGTTGATTGATATACAAATCAGTATCCGTAGCTCAGTGAAGCTCAGGGTGTCAAAGCTGTGTGAACTCTACAAGATTAGAGGACTTGATAAATAAATTTATTTTATAAATTTAAATTTTAATAAATTTATTTTTAAACAAATTTATTTTATAAATTTGATTTAAATAAGTTTATTATTTAAACTTGAATAAGTTTATTTCATAAACTTAATTTAAACAAATTTATTTTATAAATTTGATTTAAATAAATTTATGATTTAAATTTAAATAAATTTATTTTTATAATTTAAATATATTTGTTTTGTCTATTTTAGGTTCACAGCTTTTCAGCGTCACTCACACCATTTGCAGTCTACTTCAAGTTTACATCTCAATTTAATTTTTATTTTAGATTTATTTATTTTTCTAGAAGATTTAAAATTCTTGAAAACTGAAATTTTTTCTTAAGTATTAATTTATGATATTTTAACTTTTAAGAAAATTTGAAATTCTTGAAAATTAATTTGTTGTAAATTTTTATTTTTGATTAATTTATTTTCAAAGAAAATAAAAAATTCTGTAAAATTAATTTTTTCTTAAATATTAATTCGAGAATGCTCAAGGAGTAGTAGATGAAGATTTTTCTGGGTATTGAAGATAACTAAAATTGACTGAAGATTATCCAATGAAGTTAATTCTAGAACAAGTTGAAGAAATAGTGGTATTAATTTCCTCAGAGGTTTACTCCATATGATGCCACAAACATTTTGGAAGCTGTAAAAGAAAAAATTAATTTGAGTACAGTTTTTGGTTAATTTGAGTTGTATTTTTGGATGAGAAATCTTAGGGGTTAAAGTAGTGAAGGAAAACAGACTGGACTACCTGGCATCTCAGTACAAGCCTTAAAGATTATTCTACAGGTAGATTACAAGAAGTTCGTGCTAACACTGCAGATCATCTAGAACACAGGATTACAGCCAACAGGGATTTAAGGATACAACCACATTATCTTTAGATGAACTATTTGTGTGCTGAAGGCCTATGAACTAGAGCAAGAGCTGAAGAAGATAATATTTGGTAAAGTTGGTTGTTAGCATATCCACTGTATTTGTGATCCAGGAACCAAATTTGATTAAAGTCAAGGTTGAGAACCTCTGAACAGAAATGAAATGATCCGAGAAGCTGAATTGAAGATGTAGTAGCTCAAGGTAGTGGTCAAGGTGTTATAAGTGAATCTTACACTTTGGAATAACCTGAGAACTGGACTGTAGGTCAAGCCTGCAGGGCAACAGGAAGTTCAGTGACATCAGATTCAGACAGAATCCCAATTCTAAATCTAAGGTCCTTACCTATAGATTCCATGGAGGAGATTTTCAAGATCAGTTCAAGAGGCGGTTGCAAAATAGCGATGGTTTAAAATAGAAAGACAAGATCAAGGTTTTGCTACATAGTTTGAAGAAGCCTGTAAAAGCAAAAGATGACAGACACTATTTTGGGTTGTAGCAGGTCTCAGGCATTAGTGATGATGCAGTAATAGAAAGCATTTGTTGATGAAGTTAAATGCAAGACTGATTCTATCAGTGATAGTGATGAACCAAATGGATATCTGGCATCAATGACCAACACTGGAGATGAATTACTTAGCACTTCACAAGTACACATTCTAACTAGTATACGTTTATCTAATTCAGAACTGTATGATTATTAAGTTTTGAAATGCATTATATTCATGTCAGCATATTAGCATCTTAGGACTTAAATGCTTAATTGATTGCTGAGAATAAGATTGCATGCTAGGATTCATGAGTTTAATTTAACATTTCATACTTGTTTTTCCATGCAGTAAAATGAATATCTAGAATTAGATAGGATGTTCTAGATGGTTAGATGTATCCCTAAACATTTACTGGAACTTGATTTAAATATTCTGTGATTTAATACCTCTGCTAATGTTGTGAAAATTACTAAATAGACAAACAGATCTTAGATCAGATATTTTATATTTTTCCTTATTATGATAAATGACTTGTTAAGTGTATGTGGAATTAGATATTGCTCATAATGTTTTATTCAAATATTCTGCATATTCTTCAATTGTTTATGTACTTATTTTCATATTATTTGTTCCTACTCACATAGTTGCACTTAAATGTCATATCATATCATGTATTGCTTGTTAAAGAGTATAAAATTAAAAGATGGTAGAATTATCTAAGTAGTCAGTAACATTTATAGATTCCAAACTTAATCTAAAACTGACTTAGATAATTATAGATAGTTAAAAATGTTAGACAACAGAAATGGATTAGGAAGAATTAGTAATCAATTTGTTAGTTCTTCTATTCCATGTTCTTTTAGAATATTATTGAATATCTGTAAATCTGCTGTACTTCTATTACACTTGTGTAAAATAATTAAAGTAGATAGTACTAAATTTTCTAATATGCATAAATTGAAGTAGTTGTTACCACTGTTGAAAGTAACATCTCTAACCCTTCTAGACTCAATTGAAGTCGAGTACCAAGAAGCTTAATCATTTTTGATTGCAGAGTATGTAACAAAAGACAAAATTTATATGATTTCGTGACAGTTATTGTACGAGGCATATGATTAAGATTGAAGCTCTAACTTCATAGTTGGTTAGGAAAGCCTACCCAATGGTAACCTTTGGAGATGACAACAAAGGATGTATAAGGGATTTGGCTATAATGATTTTTGGAATTGTCATCAGTGGAAGCATTTTTCTTATGGAAGGACTTAAACACTATCTACAGGGCACTAGGGAATTCTTTGTCAAGGGTTTTCTAGAAAAGTATTGAAAAGGAAAAATGTTTGATTTGAAGCAAGAAAGATGGAAGCTCACTCAACTAGGAGTGAGAAAGTTTATTCGTACCTGACATGGATTTTGTATGCAAAGGTGAAGTGAACCTTTCAGTAAAGCTTCATCAGTAAAAAGTTAGCTATGGCAAAAGAAGCTCTCACACTTAGTGAAAGGACAATGGATTCTCTGATAAAGATGAAATTGGTGAGAGGACTGCTTCATATGGAATTCTATCTAGAATGACATTTCTAAGTATGTCACATTGAGAAGTCAATGAAAACATCACACTGAAGAAAATTATGTCATGGAAGAAATATGCTTAATGGTGGTTTATGACAACCCTAGTTATAATTTGGTGTTGTTTGTGCATTCAACAGATAATACATCATAGATGGTGATTGATCACATCAGGAAGGTCAAGTTGGAAGCAAAGTAGGCTGTGAGAACTTTGAAGTCAGATATTGGAACTGAATTTAAATGAAGTCTGCACTTATAAAGGTATTTTGAAGCTGAAGCAATTAACATAGCATGCTGCTTTAATCAACAAGATCGTGAAAAGACATCATATGAGTTAATGGCCAACTAGAAGCAAACCCTGAAGTTCTTTCGTGTGTTTGGAGAAAATTGATATTTATTGAAGATTTAGATGAGCATCTTGGCAAGTTTGAAGTTAAGGCTCATGGAACAATTTTCCTCGGCTACTCTTTGAAGTTGAAAGCTTTCAAGGCATATGTGATTGAAAACCAGAAGGTGATTGAAAGTCTGAGTGTATCGTTCGATTACACAAAGCTCCCAAGCATTCAAATGAAAGACTATTATGAATCTTTGAAGTTTGACATCTCATCATAGTCAAATTCAAATACTGATATTGAAACTGAGGTTGCAGAAGGAATCAATGATAATGATGATAATTCAGATCCTATTAGTGGAAATGGTAGTGAATCTACACAACTCATGAACTTTAACAGAATTCACTAAAAAAGGTGAAGATTCTTCAACACATTCTAGCAGCAACTTAGGGGGAGAAAATAAAAGAAGGATATACTAGTCGTACTCAACACAATGAAGATCAAAAGAATATATGAAGAACATATCTACCAATGCAAAAGGTTTGAAGTCAAAGTCAATCTTGGAGTCTAGTTCTTAGTAAACCGGATTATGGAGTAAAGGCTAGAAGTGCTAATCAAAATGAACATTTATTTTTTGGGACCTAACATCTGGAATCCCAAAGAATACTAAAGAAGCACTGATTGATCCAGATTGGGTGATTATAATGCAAGATGATCTCAATCAGTTCGAAGGTAGAATTTACTGAATCTGGAACCTAGACCACAAGATAAGACTTTATTTGGTATTGTAAGGGTTTACAGAGACTGGATGATTATTGGCATTGTTATGAGGGACAAAGTCAAACTGGTTGCTACAGGTTACTATCAAGTAGAAGGTATCAATGATGATGAAAACAGAATCTTCAGGACTTTCAAGATCTAAAAGTAAGCACCAGTGACGAGACTTGATCCTATTAGGGCTGAACAAGTTAATCACCTAATAATAGGATATCCCTATCATCTGTTGAGCATTCAAGCTTGAATATCTATCAGATGAATGTAAACAAGTGCACTCTTGAATGGTGAGTTAGAAGTTGAAGTTGATGTACAATAATTCCTGGACTTTGAAGTTGCATATCCATTGGAATTTGTATATCATTCTCTTCACAAGCTCTCTTTGACTGGAGTTAGGGATTCAATCAAAATGTATCAAGGACATGGTATGACACTCTAACTAGTTTATTACTTGAAAATGATTTTGGTAGAGTTGTTATATACATATATCTCTTTAGAATACAAGGTACACACATAATGTAATATATGTGCAAGTATACCATGATTGCATTATATGTGGGTCTACTAACAAAACTTGTGCAAGAGATATTTTGCTAAGTAAATGCAGAGTAGGTACAAGATGAGCATGTTGGAAAAGTTACAATTCTTTTTGGATTATAAGTAATTCAAAAGAATGATGACAATTAAAGTAAGTCAAGGATCTTTTGACGATGCGTAATTTGGAAGATTCTAGACCTGCCAAGACTTCTTGCCAACAAACCACTAAGCTTGATCAGGGAAAATCAGGTATATGAACTGAAGTGACAAGATACAGAGGTATGATCAGCTCATTACTTATTCAAGTGCATAAAGACCATATATTTTATTTTCGATATGCCTATGTGCTAGTTTCCAAGTTGATACTAGAGAATCTTATCTTATAGCTAAGTTATGAATTGTGAGATATCTTAGGGGATCATCAATTCTCAGAATCAGGTACTTTGAAGATAATAGGTTTAACCTAATTGGCTATATAGATATAGATGATGCAGGTTGTAAAAAGACAGGAAAGTCATTCCTAGAAGCTGTCAATTTCGTGAAAGAAGTTAGATTCTTCTTGAAATGAGAGAAAGCATTCAACACACATAGTTGCAGCAAAGACTAAACTTAAAGCAGCTAATGAATGTGATGCTCTGATCTTCTGGACAAGGAAACTACTTCAACTCCAAAAACTCTGTTGAACACTCTCTACACCACTCACGGAACAAGCACAAGGACATCAGGTATCATTTCATTCGAGAGTTGTCCTTAGTAGAATAACCTGCAGATATTTACTGAAAAACTTGATAAATTTATTTTGTCTAAGTTGGTTAGTGAACTTGGGATATTATTTATGTGCATATTTGTTGGAAATCTCATCTGCAAGGAATTCTCAAATGAGTTCACAAGTATTAAATTTTCAATATTTAAAGGACTTGTGAATTTATTTGAAATCCAGTACCTCATATTTTTTGCTATTAGTTTGATTATCATGCTTACAATGTTATACGCATATATGATAGTTAAACGTTCTAGCATAAGTTAGCAGCATAATTATTTGTATGTTAAATATTTGATGAGTATTAGTCAATAACATCTTGCTTAATTACTCTGATATTTTGCTATGATACTTTTAAATATTTTATTATAAATAGTTGTGGTACTTTTGGTAGTAGTGACGTTATTTAGAATTTCTGTTCTAAGTAATTAATGCATATTTCAAAATTCACTAATATTGAAAGACGAAGTATTTTCTAAGTCATGTGTATAAGATTCTCAATATTTTATATACTTAGAAAATATTTCTAAAATTTGATTTTATTTGCGAGGAGTTGTAATTATGATCACAAGTATTAAATTTCAATATTTAAAGGATTTGTGAATTTTTTTTCAACTATTTTCTTGAGCTTACATATATCATTAATAATTGTTATGAGTATAATTGCAATATGCTAGAGTGACAATTATTAGATATAGCGTAGGAAATTAGATGTTAATATTCAATCATATGAATATTTAGTATTTAGCAAAATTATTTTATTTTATTAAAATTATGGATTGAAGCAATTCAATGATTATTAGTTTCATAATTCTGATTTGATAAAATATTAGAAGCATAATTTCTTGCATATTAAAATTATTGATAAATATCAAGTAATGATATTTTGTTAATGTTTCTTTGCAATTAATTGTGATATTTTTAATATTAGTGATAATTCATGTTGCTTATCTGAAATCACTAATAATAAAAATATATCTAAATGCTTATTATTCTACTGAATAATTGCCATACATTATTTTATTTATATATGCATGTCAGTGATAATTGCTTAGTATAACATTAGTACTTAATTTATTTTGATATATTTATATTATAATGATATAAAGTAATCCAGTGATATATCAGTTCCATAATTTAAGTAAATTAAAATAAATTTGCAGCATGATTATTTGTAGTATAAATATTATCTTTTATTATTTTGTGATAATTGATTAATATTGTATTACAAAATAATTGTGATATATTGATACTAATGGATTTGCTTAGTATTTATACTAAGTAAAAATTGGTTTTTGAAAAAGGCATTAGTACTAGTATATTTAGTTTTCTTTCTTTAACTGAATTTTAAACATGGATGTATTTAAAAAAAAATCTTGTCTATTTCTTTTTCAAAACGTGTTATTCTATAATACATTCACTTTCTATCAGTTTTAGAGAAGAAAACTTCAAAATTCTTTTTCAAAACTTCTCTTTTGAAAATCTTTTGATTTACAGCCCTTCTTTGATTTCTAAATTCTTAGGGTGTGAATCAAATTTTTCTTGAGGATAATCTTTCTCTAAATCTCTAAATCTTTTATCCTCTCTCAAAAATTAGTTTTAAATGCTATATTTTCAAAACCGTTTTTTCTCTTAATTTTTCCTTTTAAAGTGGCAGAAACTTTGTGACTACTATTTTATTTGGAGAAATTGTTTTTACTTTGAGGTACCAATCACTTGTAAAATTATTTGTTTTCAAACACTTATTTCAATGTATGTTTCACATTGATTCATAGTACCTAAACAGTGGTTGCTGCTTTGAAGCCCTTGTACTGTATTGTTAAGCATACATTCACCCTAATTATCATGTTTTCATTTTAAGATGGGGATACTATCAGGTGGACGAAAATGATGTAAATCATAATTGCATTATGAGTCGGAAAATCATAGTCCTCTATCTGATAAAGATGTTTTGCAAAACTGTTTTCAAAACTTATAGTGCAAAGGTTTTAAAGGAAAAGAGTCATTTTATTAAGATAAAATTTGGTAAGAGAGTTGAATTTCTTCTTTGGTATAAATTTCCGTGTTTTATTATGGGAAGTTTGCCTTATAAGAAATTCATAAGGGATATAATTTTTCTCTTATACACTTTCCCATATTTTATTATGGGATATGTATCTATTTTTTTCATATCATGCTCTTAATAATAAATCTTTAGTTCTGACAAAACTCTTTTACTAAAAGTGCTTTAATGAAATCGTTTACCATTCCTTATTATATTTTTCCTTCTCTTTGAGTTGAAAAATATGTTTTGGAATGTTAAAGTGATTATCTTTTCTTGTTGACTCTATCCGTTTAGCCCCAATGGCTTTAGAAGATGACCAAGAGGTTGAAAATCCATCAATCTCTTACCCAGGTCATAGTGCCAAACAGTGATTCATCCACTTTCATATATTAACCTTTTGAGATATAATGAAGCTTTGTAAGTTAGAGGTTGATAAGGGAGAAACTGCACTTGATGCATCAAATAAGGATGAAGTCGGAAGTGCACCCACAGCCCTACCTCCAGAGAAGTAAAGTAGTAGAGGTAACTGTAAGCTCATCTGTTTCTTCTCAAAAGGATGCAGAGCTGAAAAGGCACTAAAACTGTCTTTGGAATCATTCTCTCAACAGGGTGAATCCATTGAAATTCCCTCGTCAGCCAGAACATCTTGTAATGAGTCAAACACACCACCGACACTCACGCTGATGGTAAGCCTAAATAGATAAATTCTAGGAACACATTACAAGACGTACACAGTGAGAGGTATATGCATTCAGAGGAGATACAGACTCTAGCCATACATTACATTGTCCAGGTATCTACCTCAAATAGAAGTTAATCTTCTGCATCTCGAAAGGGAGATCTTCTGTTCAGATTTATCCGGGCTTGAGAGGCAACTGCTTGGAAAGAATTCTTCGGATGAGTCAAGTAGGGTATTTTATACAAAATTCCCGTCACCGGGTTACGAGGGAAACGTAGGCTCTAAATTTCCATTCATTACATTGCTTGCGACGTCTCCCCTCCTGGAAGAAATATTTCCAGATCCTGAAAAGGAATGTCTCCCGTTTACGGAGAAGGTGTGAGGCAACTCCCTGATAGAACAAGGCAGGATTCCCTAACAGATTTTAAAATCTTGGGATAACCCGTCTCAAAGAGGTGAGGCTCCACTAGACAGTGAATTAACAATTGCTATTGAGTCTGGTGCTGAGACAGTGCTTATGCATGATAGATCAAGAACACCTCTACGAGACAATTCTCCCCTTGATAGTGATTTAGTTCATTATGATGAATCAGGTGATGAGAATATAAATGAATTGACGGATTTCACTTGCAGGTCAGAAGGCTATATTTGGAATGCAGAATGAAAGTAAGGGAGAGAAACACTTGAGTGAAAGTTAGGGAGAGATACACTTGAGTGAGAGATAGGGAGAGAAAGAGTGAAACACTTCAAAGTGCTCGACACTTAAGTGTAAATGTGACACCCTTATACTATACTATAATATTTTACTATTTTAAAAAAAATTAATATTAAAAGTCCAATAATTAGTTCGCAAACCAAACTTATATATTACATAACCACTTCTATTTAATCCGATTACACACATAGAGTATAATTTTTTTTCAAACATAATATACATAATTATCAAAAGTCTCAGCTATATAACTATATGCGCAAGTGCTGAGGAGTAGGGAGGTTGGAGTATCAGCTGGCCGACCTGTAACTTGAACTGTAGCTATCACTGCAAACTTGTATCACACAAAAGCCTAGACCTTAGGATTACCTGAAAGTCATGGGCACTTTATATGAGATGCTACTCAGTGAATATAAATTATCACAGACCACATCAAATAATAATCACAATTAAATAGTACACAATTAAAAGATCAATTCAGATAAGAAATGCTTGTGCAATGATACTTCCATTTATTATTGTTGTGGCCGTCCATAACTTTCGTATTATCCCGGGATAACGATCGATAGACCCAAAGGTCCAATGAATTCCAATATTCCATATAAGCCCGTAGGCAAAACGATAGGCCTGAAGGCTAAACGATAAACGATAGACCCGAAGGCCAAACGATAAACGATCGAGTAACAATAACGATAACTATGAATACTACTTGTTTGTACGGTCACAACGCCTTTATTAGTCAAATGCAAATGCATCACATGTATACTATATACCAAATTCCCAAATCATATTCCTGTATCGATCCATATACATATAACCTTGTCCGTATAATCACATGAGGCTTTTGATAATATTCAGTACCATATAACCAATCAATATCACGTACATGCACCATTTAAATTCACATAGCCATTCAATATCACGTAAAAGATTCCCAATTTATACTCACCTTGGCTCTTGTAAGGTAACTTAAACAGAAGATTTTCATTATAAAGCTTTTCATCACAAACTTTTTAAAACCGCCGGGATCTTATATTAGTAACACAATCATCAATAAAAGATCACGAGTGGCCGTATATTTTAATGCATATATGTTTCTACTACACTAGAATTATACTCAAGTACTACATTTAGATTGTCTAGGCTTTAGATTGCCAAACATCCCTTCATTATAGAAATCATAACTTATCACACACTTATTTAAATTAACTAATTCTTTTTTCTGAACAAACCGAGAACCATGGGTGATAATATATCAAAAATACACTATATAACATGAAATTTACAATTTATGGCATAGGTTTGAAGTCAACCTTTATGTGCTGATTAGAACCACATGGACGTGTCTTAAACAATTAGCTCTATCTAGACTTCTACATACCTGGTGGTCACAATATTTTGCGGACATATACTTCAGACATAAACTTACAATTTCTATTCTTTAACCATCAAGTAATTAGGTGTTTAAACTTCTCAAAATATTCGTCCAAAATAGGGCAACGTTTCAGAAAATATGAATCTGCAGACAATAATGTTATTTATATGGCTATAACTTCTACAATTGAGCACTATAATTCACCAAACTTGGAAGACCTTTATAGCACATGATTTGGGAAAAAATATTTATTCTTTATCAATCAAGTAATTCATTCTTTAAGGTGTCCAAAACTGCATCTCAAAACAGAACATACAAATATTTAATATAATACACCACTGCGCACACTTCACTTAAACACTTCTCATAAACTGAAAGATGTTATTTTTAATACCAAATTTTCCAGATTTTATCTTAACTCTCCCATTCAGCTTTCATAAAAAAAATTCAAAACAAAAAGAGTTCATTAACCCCATAAACGAATATAAACAGTTTGAGGGCAGCACACAGAAATTTCTGCGCAACTCTACTTTCACTAAAATTGAGATAATTTTTTACTCGTTTATTCAAATGACTTGAAATTAGCGCTCAATTAAACAAGAAATTAAGTAGAACAATTTCAACATAGAATCCCCACTCAGGACAGCTGATACTTGCCCCCAGCACAGAAGAATAGAACAGAGCAGAAGTCAGAGGAAACAAACCATAAACATTATAACACATATATATATGATCAAAGAGGATCATACCTTGCTTACAACTAGAATCTCTACTCTCAAGAGCATCAAAATCAGCTTTTCCCCAAATCAAACCCTAGCACCTTCCCCAACTCCAAAGAAAGCTCGATTACGCTATAGACATGAACTACCCGATGCTTTTCAAACGAATTAGAAGCGTGGATCAAAAGATATGATGGAGAATTGATTGATATATGGTTTCTCCCTCTCTTATCTCTATCTATTAGTTACTCGTGCCCCAGGAAAATAAAGAGGAAGCTGTCGTTTTTTTTTCTTTCTGTATATCGTTTAAGAAAGAGATGACCTATCCTTTTTCTATTTTTTTCTTTTCCCTTTTGGCTTCTTTCCTTGTGTGATAACATATTGTATCTCCTATGCTAGCTGCCTCGGTTTGTGTGCATTAGGGCACTAATCCTAGTCCTAGAATTGCCACGTTTACATTTTTTTTTCATTTATCTATTTATTTTATTTACTAAAATAATTATACACAAATTTTCTAGTAAGACCTGCTCATTCTGGCTAACAAGTCTTTGTGCTTATTTCTCCTTTACTTCGTTTCATACACATTAATATTTTACACCTGAACTTGATACTAACTTAATTGTTATACTATTTTATTCTATTTTTAGAAAACAAATTAAGGACTAATATAATACATGTCCAAACATTACCAATTAAAATTTATATTCACATCTTTCTAACTTAATTCACGTGATGACTTGCCATCTTCATTTTTTTTTTTATAAAAATATCCTTTTATGATAATCTTTCCATTAATCTATATATATTTATCTATGTTTACCTATCTTAAAATTAATTCTAAATTTCATTATTATCAACTCTATATATAAAAATCAAATAGAAATTTAACTTATATATATATATATATATATATATATATATATATATATATATATATTTTCTAACTTTAATCAAAACATTGCTCTTACCAAAAATGTAATATCTCATTCTATTGTCTCAAATCTATTAGCACTTAAACTAACAATATTTTAAACCTCTATAAATAAAGTCACCAAATCTATTTTAAGTGATACATATTTAAATAAATCACTCATATATTTAAGGTACAAATAATATATTACAATTTAACAATTATTAACTTAAACTAGAAAAGTATATTAAACTTATAGGAAAAACTTATTAAATAATACTGAATTATTTTATCTATATGCAAATGCAAGTGTGTCTATGTGTTTATGGAATAGAGGTGTAACAGTAAACACTAACAAAACGTAGTAGAAGTGAGGAAACAATAAACCAAACACTTATCCTTGCTACTTGCTACTTCTGAAAGAAAAGCTACTATATTTTCCAAATCAATTAATGACAGACGAGAACCTTCTTTGGAAGACAAGCCATTTGAAAGATCACGAGCCATTGGAGGATTCCTTAACTAAGGGAGAGAATTTAGTAAGAAAAAGGAGAAGTTAATAAAGTCTTATCTTCGTATCCTTAGGAGAAGTTAATATCCTTAGGGGGAGAATTTAGACAAGAAAAAGAAGAAAATTTTATCTTCTGATCCTTATGAGAAATAACAAAATTTGGGAGAATCAAGAAACTATATCCTACACTTGAAAGGAGTTGTCAGTAGATGATTCATCATCCAAGTGGAATGTACAGAAAAGAATTGACACTTCCATTGATCATCTAAAGAGGAGAAGAAGATAAAGAAGAAGAATCACATTCTCAGGGGAGAACATTATTTGAGCTATGTTCTATGTTCTATTGAAGACGTTCCCACGAATTTTAATTCTTATGAAGCTCTGTTTATGATAAGTTCTTTAAGTTCAACTATGAAGGATTTTGAAGTAGAGAAAGCTCAAACACAAACAGAAATGAAGATTATACTACATGAATATCAGTTCAGTGCTAGAGGAACAAACATCTTTCATTTCAGTTACACAAGAAATCGGAAATGCAAAATTTGATCCAGAAAAACCAGTAGCATTATTTATAAGTCCCAAACGATTATTTTTTCTATTTGTTAACAAAGTTATCCTCTCTATGAGATTTGTTTGCTAAGTTTAACAATCAAATAGGGGGAGATTGTTGGTGAGATTACGAAGTTGTATGAATAGTAATCAAGATAACTCAACAGTAGAACAAGACAAGTAAATAATATTACGCCTACATAGAAATCAGGAATAAATGAAGACAAGGCAGATACAATAAATCAAGACATTAGAAAAAGTTTTGAAGTATACTACAGGTCACTGAAAGAAGTTCATTAATATGTTCAAGCCTCAGTGAAGAATAATTTGTAAAGACTTTCAGAGTTTCAGAAGTGTTGAAGATTCAGTATAAAGTGCCACTAAAAGATTTCAGTGTATTAGCATTGATTGAAGATAGACAGTGCTTAATGCATAGGAATCTAGAAGGGTATGGACAAAGCTTAAAGAAGACAGTTGCAGTCTTGAAGTTATATTCACTAAAAGAAGTTCATTTGAATGTTCAAGTGTCAGTGAAGAACAAAGAATGAAGTATTCAAGATTGTAGTAGTAATGAAGACGTTGTCTAAGTACCAGAAAAGATTCCAGTGAAAGTACAGTGTTTATTGACAGTTAGTGTTTGAAGCAATGCAACAGTCCAAGGTTAATCAGCTGAAATAGAATAGAAGTCAAGAGAATTTAATTCAGTGTTAGTCGTTTATGAATCAGACCAGTGCATTAAGCGTCAGCACAACAAGAAGAGAATTAGCTTGATGTATCGGAAGAAAATCATTTGATCAAGCCAGAAAAGAATTCTAAATAATTTTATGGTTCCTATGCAAGGCGACAAGAGTAGAGGCACAACGAAACTCATCTAGGCGCAACAAAAGAATTCTAAGTAATTTCGTGGTTCCTATACAAGGGAACAAGAGTGGAGGCACAACAAAACACCTAGGCGCAACAAAATACTTATGAATAAGTTTCTAAGTACTTTTGTTGTTCCTACACACTGCAAGCAATGTTGGAGGCGCAACAAAACACTTAGGCGCAACAAAATACTTATGAATACTTTTCTAAGTACTTTTGTTGTTCCTATACACTGCAAGCAATGTAGGAGGCGCAACAAAACACCTAGGCGCAACAAAATACTTATGAATAAGTTTTTAAGTACTTTTGTTGTTCCTATACACTACAAGCAATGTAAGAGGCACAACAAAACACCTAGGCACAACAAAATACTTATGAATAAGTTTCTTAGTACTTTTGTTGTTCCTACACACTGTAAGCACTCTATGAGGCGCAACAAAACTTTCTCTTAGGCGCAATAAAAGTTTCGTGGCTCCTATACACTGCACTCACTCTACAGGCGCAAGAAAGGACTTAGCATTGTCAAGAAAAAATCAATTTTAATTGATTTGAAAAGTCTACACCATATATAAACAAAATGACGTACTCATTTTGAAGAGTGTTCTGGTTCGTCTCTTCCAATTAAGTGCCGGAGAAGAACACAACAAATAATATATAGAAGGGTAAAAAAAATCAAAAATCTTTTCATTACTCCTTACCAGAGTCTTTTATTAATGGCCGGATAAACCTTGTAATATTTTAAGGGCCATTACAAAATACTCCCGGTAGTTATATCCTTAGACAAAATTATAGATACAAATATTGTATAGGATTTGGCTTGTATATTTTTGTAGAAGCAATGAACTAATTTGTTCTTTGGAAACCAGTTATATTTTTAACTGGGTGTAGCAACCTCAGGGTTTATATACGAAAGATATATTCCCCGAAACTTATCTCATTAAATTACTTGCTAATTTTCTAGAACATTAATGATTATTCATAAATACAAAAAATTAGTAAGCCAACCTCCTAAACACTATTCACCTCATGAATTCGAACCTACTAACTGAACTCTAAATTATTTATCCGCAAAAGATTTGAAATAATTTTTAAATTTAGTGAGTATCGTATTCAACCCCCCTTCTACGATACTTCGGGTCCCAACAACCACATATTCGGCTTTCATGGTTGAGTCAGCAACACATTTCTGCTTTACACTCCTCCATATTATAACTCCACCTCCTAAGGTAAACACATATCCCGAGGTTTACTTCCTCTTATCTCTATCTGCTTGGAAATCTGAATCGGTATATCCTAGATGTAACAAATCTGAGGCCTTATAAATTAGCATATACTCCTTAGTCCTTCTCAGGTACTTGAGTATAACCTTTACTGCACTTCAATGTTCCTGTCCTGGGTTTGACTAATATCTGCTAACCATGCCCATGGCAAAACAAATATCAGGTCTCGTACATAACATTGCATACATTAAGCTTCCATATGCCGAAGCATAGGGAACCACTTTCATGCTCTATATCGCCTCTGGTGTCTTAGGATACTATTTTTTCGATAGAGCAACTCCATGTTTATAAGGTAGGTTACCCTTCTTGGAGTCCTGCATGTTAAAACGAGCCAATACCTCAAAAATGTAGGGCTCTTGGGATAAAGACAATATCATTTTCTTGCGATCCCTTATAACTTTGATCCCATGGATGTATGCCGCTTTACCTAAGTCCTTCATTTCGAACTGTTTGAACAACTATGCCTTTACCGCTGATAACATCTCTACATTGTTTCCAATGAGTAAAATATCATCTACGTATAGCACTAGAAAAGTCACTGAACTGCCCTTACTTTTCTTGTACACACACGACTCGCTTGGACATTGATCATATTCATATGACTGGATTACCTGAATTGCCCCCACTTTTCTTTTTATCTCCTTCTTTGTGACTTCAACATCATCTGCAACCTTCCTCCTCTTCCCTTTCTCTACATTCTTCTTTTTCTCCTTCAAATCATAAATTTCCAGAGCTTTCTTATTGAGATCAAACACCTAAAAATTTGTAATATTGAGGAGTTGTCTCTTGATGACTTATGTGATTTGTGGTTCCTTTTCAGCTAGAATCCTTAAGTTGGTCAAAGGTGATCACTTTTGCAGATGCACCAGTGTTGTAGAAGATTATCATGTCAGGATTTCTGAGAAGACATTTTTGAGTCCTCTCATACTCAAACTTCTTTTCAAATTCCTTCTTCTTTTTGGCTTGAATGATTCTCTGAACAGTTGGGATGAATTTTTTCTCCTCAGGGTATAGATAATCTTCTAACTAATCCATCAGCTTAATTAGGAGTTCCACATTCCTATCTTGCAAGGAATCCATACTCTAGAGTTCATTGACTCCATCTTCTTTGCAAACATCATCCCATCAGAGTAGACAACAGTCTCATGTTCTTCTTCATCGGCAAAATCCAAGGGGTGAGGTTTGAAAGAGTCCATTAAATCCAGAAATTTCCTGATCAGTATCCCTCTCAAGACTTGAGTCCTTATATCTGTCCCATGAATGATTAATAACATTTTCTTGATCAAAAAGTAGCTGGAATTTTTCATTTCATAGCTCATCTCTTCCATTTCACCATTTGATTAGAGAAGAATTATCTTACTTAAAGAGTTAACCTCAGACCATTCAACAGTCACCTTGATTAAAGATTCTACCTTGGATTGAGCCAGGTTATTGATTGTAGGTCTCCTGACCTAGATAATCTTCATTAAGAACTTCAGTTACCAGCTTCCATATCCTTCTACTAGGCTTCCTACTTGAGTGTGGTCTTCGTCTCTCAGCCTTTGCCTACCTGTATTTTTTAGATAAAGAAATTTTTCTTGACAGTCACTCTTCCCTCACTTCTTTTGACATTGACTTTAAAGTTACTGTCAATACAGGTGTGACAACAAGTTTAGACTCTTTGACAGAAAACTCCACCTTATTTTTCATGACAACATCTTGCTTATATGCTTCAAAACCAAGCACCACAACCTTCATAACCCTTCCTTCAATCTCACCAACTATCTTCTCATCATCTCCATCCTTATTTCCAGCTCTAGAGGCCCTGCATCACCATTATTGTTGTTGTTGAACTTGGAACTACCTGCCCGATCCTCAGCTTTTAATCATCATTATCACAATCCTTTCTTTCTTAATCCCTCTTTTCATTCTTCTTTGTTTTCTTCTCTTCCAACCTCCTAAATTCCTCAGCCAACACCTTTATTATTTCATTTCTTTCTTCAGTTCTTGGCAACTAGTTGAAGTAGTTGAAAGCCTCTTTTACTGAGCTAGGCCTACACAAACTGATCAGGTCCAAGTTCATTGATCTATACTTCGCATTTGTTGAGCTACTGAACTTGATAAAAAGAGGATTGACAATAACCTCAGGTAGTTTTTCAACCACCATTCTCTGCAGGATTCTCTTCAAATTTTCAATGAGCCAAGACTTGTCTGTCTTGATTTTTAACTTTATGGCTTCAATTACTACAATCTCCTACCTACTGAAATATTCCATGCTGATATACTAACTCAAACCACCCTTAGTCCTAACAGAGATCACCCATTTATTTCTCTTCAACACCATGTTAGTAGCTCCAACTGTTGACTCCCTCATGGCTTTAGAAAATTTTATGGGATCTCTGTTAGAAGAGTGTCTTAGAGCATTAATCCTATCATTGAAACTATCATCCTAAAACACTCTGTTGTTTTCATTTTCATCTACCAATAGCAAAGATGCTCCTTCATCATTCAAGTCCTCCTTCTCTTTAACAATAACATCATCAGCATCATCCTTGAATAATTTCTCATTTCCTTTCCTAGATATTTGAATAGGGGCCTTCACAACACCCTCCCTGATCATAATTTATTTCTCCACCTTATTACCTCCAAGCTTTTCAGCCATCTCAGTAGCCACCTTGGACAACAATGCCAATTGGCTCTCCCCCCTAAGATGCAGCTTGAGTCTCATTATCACTCCTGTCAACTTTCTCAGTTACAAACACTTCACCAACCTTTTCCCCCTTAGTTGAGTTGGCATCTGCAGGGAATGTCAATTGAGTCTTCATCTCCTTCAATTGAGCAAACATAGCCTGAAAGCCATCATTCATACATTTTTCAAACTGCTCCATTTTGGCTACCAACTTGAATTGATTCATCCCCACAGTGGCCACCTGCTTAGACAATTTAGATACTTTCTTTGAAAAGGATTTCAACCTTCCATCAGCTTGTTTATAACCAGGGGCTATTTGGGTGCTCACACACTCTAGTTTTTTACGGATGATCTCATCATCCTTCACACTTTCACTCTCAAGGCCTAGCATCCTAGAATTTTTGGTACCCTATTTTATATTATGACCATGATCAAGCCCCTCTCCTTTTGCCAAGGTATTTCCATGCCTCTCTATTTTTTCTTGCTCACTTCTCTCTTTTCTTTTACTCTTATTCTTTTTCACACCTTGACTCATCCTAGGTGCAAGTGACTGAGCAGGCATACCTTACACATTTGATTTAGATTTTACCTTTATGACTGAGGAAATAAGTGCTGAATCACTATCTTGATGTGCTTCAGGTCCTTGAGATTTACTGTTAGGATGAGAAGAGTTGACAACATCTTCAACTTTAAAGTTACTGTCAATAATGGTGTTGACAATAAATGTGTCATTAACAGTAGCAATGGTTGTGATAGCATCCTGATCCAATGGAGTGACAATTTCTTCCACTCTTTGAGAGAAAGGTTCTTGTGTACTGCCAAAGAGAGACTCCATGATAGGTTGCTCCCCCAAATCAAAATAAGATGCATCATATTGAAATGAGAATTCCTTCTTGTGCTCAAAAATAAAAGTGTGTGTATCTAGAAGTGGAAGTTCATGTTGAGTAAGTTCAACATGTGGTACAGACTCTGTACAGGTTATCATGGGAGACTGACCAAGTTCAATAGGTACCCCCGTTGAGAGGAGACACCTAGTAAGAAGCTATTTTTCCTTTGAAGTTTTGTGCCCTTTTGAAAGGACACAGACTGTGTGACAGAGTTTGATGTCTTTGCCTTCTTTCTCTTAGGTACACCAGGACCCTCTGTGGGTTCATTGGCATTTTCATCCTTATTTGGTGCACTTTGTGCAGTTACTCCCTCAATAACTTTAGGCACTGTTTCTAACCTAGAAGTTGAGGATCTCTTTTTTGTAGTAACCTGATCCTGTTGAGAGGAAACAGGCTATTCACTGACAATCCTAGACTGTCTTGAGGCTCTAACAGACTTGGAAAGTTTTGAGTATGGGTTAGGAATGGAGAGGTCAACTCCATTCTCATCACTCAAAGAAAAGACAGAAAAATATTCCACAATTCTTAAGTTGAGTTTATTATAGACCTCATGTGGTCAGTAATAAAAAGACCCAACTCAGAATTGAAGGGTTTGCTAGAAAGTATTGAGTGAGTATTTTTCTTTAAAGTGGGGGACTCCATACATTGTACACTGTCTAAATTAATTATGCGTATAACAGAATTAATAATAAGCATAAAGAATCTTGGATAATATATTATCGGCTTCCTGCTTTTCTTTTTGCCTAACATCAACTTGAAGAGAGGAATCAGGATCTTTCCAATGTCGATTCTGTAATTATACACCATGGAGTGCACAATCTTCCTGATATAGGCCGAGATATTATTCCAGCCGCTGGTCTTGCTTGACATGGCTCGAGTGAGAACATCTATTATCACGCTCTACTATTTAACAAGGTACTTCTTATCCATCACCCTTGATGGATACCATTATTCTGAGTTTCGGCTGGTTTTAGGTCCAGTATACCCAATCATCCTGAAGAATTTTGCTAACTGAGGCATCACTAGCAGCATTGATGTGGGTTGAGTTAATGGTGTAGGAGGTGTTGTTGATTTGGAAGGTTATGGTGCTTACATCCTGCTTCCCCTCACATATAGCAGAGGTCCATAGATGCGAAAATCTCGGGATTTCTAACATTGGGCTCTCCGTTAATGCATAGGACAGGAAAGAGTTGGTCATGAAGCCAACAAAAGGTTTAAAGGCTTCTCTAGCTTCACCCACCATAGCCATGATAGTAAAGTTGGTTTGGGTAAGATTATAAACGATTTGAGGTCCAGACATGGTTATAGAAAATTTAAGGTTTAAGAAATTTGGCTAGAAAAGAGAACGAAATGAACTGAGTTATAGAGAGAGAGTAGAAGGTTTAGAGCTTTTGAGAGTAAAAATGTTTTAGAAGAAGTAAAGAGTGAGAGTGATTTTACTGTTTGTATTTATATGAGATAGAAAATAAATTGTCAAGAAAGAATTTTAATCGATTAAATTGACAGTTATATGCTCAATCCATTCCCTTTTGACAGTACCTCGTGCATTAGAAATCACAAACACTCTTGATAGTAATATTAGTGGTTAGAGAATAAATAAATAACTAATAACCCTAATTTAACAGTTGACAGTATGTTATGTGGGATTTTTAGAAAACTATACTGTCAATGAATACTGACAGTAAGTTATTAACAGTAAGTTTCAGTCCCGCATACTATGCTGTCAAGACTCCTTCAAGTGATCGACAATAACTTATCACAATATGATAGCATAGATAAAATATAATGACTGTACTTTTTATTAACACCATATGAGACAAATTACTAAAAATAAATTAGTTAACCTCTTAGTGAAATTTCATCATATATCTCTACTATGATAGAAATCAAAACACCTTAATAGACCATTAATTCACTGTGAATTTCAGTTAACTAACATTTTTTTATCACTAAATCAACTTGTTAGTGAGATTACGAAACTGTATAAATAGTAATCGTGATAACTCAACACTAGAACATGACAAGTAAATAATACTACACCTACACATAAATCAGGAAGAAATGAAGATAAGGCAGATATAGTGAATCAAGACATTAGAAGAAGTTTTGAAGTCTACTACAGGTCATTGAGAGAAGTACATTAATATGTTCATGCCTCAGTGTAGAATAATGGTTGAAGACTTTCAGGGTTTCAGAAGTGTTGAAGATTCAGTATAGAAGTGCCACAAGAAGATTTCAGTGTAAAGGCATTGATTGAAGATAAACAGTGTTTGAAGCATAGGAATCTAGAAGAATTGAAGACATGGTATAGACAAAGGATTAAGATGACAACTGCAGTCTTGGAGTTATACTCACTGAAAGAAGTTCATTTGTATGTTCAAGCGTCAGTGAAAAATAGAGAATGAAGTATTCAAGATTGTGGTAATAATGGAGACGTTGTCTAAGTACCAGAAAAGATTCCAGTGAAGTTACAGTGTTTATTGACAGTCAGTGTTCGAAGCAATGAAGTTGCTACAAACTTAACAATGTACGTAAGGCTATAATACGAAGACCTGGATCATAATTAGTCTTCTGTGAACCAGACCAGTTGCACTAGGCGTCAACAGTTTATGAAAGGAATCGGAGTATTAACTATAGAAGAATTGTTAAGTTGAATAATGTACTTGGAAAGAACGATTATTTATTAAGGTACGAAAAGTGATTTGTAGAGGCTACAGCCAAATAGCTAAACAGCTCAAAGGGTGCAGGGTGCAAAGTGTAACAACCTTGGTACGAAAAGTGAAAGTTTCTGAACTACAGTCGAAGAATGGAAACAGCTCAGGGTACAGGGTGTAATGTGATAATACTTTGGTACAAGAAATGGAAGCTGGTGAATTTCAGTCAAGGAATGAATAGAGGGTCAAAGTGCAGTGACTAAACAATACTTTGACCATAAAAGTTAATAAATCAGGCCCAACATGAATGATTCAGGCGCAACTAACTTCCTAGCGCAACAAAATTAATATGGCGCAACAAAAGTTCCAAGCGCCACAAACATTTCAGGCGCAACAAAATATTTCTTGGTCCCACTTAGCCCTCAGCCAATCAAATTACAGCAACCTACTTTATTTGATTTAAAGTCTACACAGATAAAAAGGAAGCCACTCATTCAAAGGGGTCGTCTTCTTTAACACAAATAATATGTAGAGAGCTACTGCCATGGCAGTAGCAAGAAGAGATAATTTATACACACCCATATCTTGCTTCCAGACAGATATTAGGACCCGATTTTTTAACGAAAAATGCTTAGGGCTCCTAGATATCACTCCCTACAGGCTCAGTTTTTCCTTGTACTAATTTAGATATATTTGTATAGGAACTGAGCCTTATATTTTTGTGTTAGTAGTAAAGAACTAATTTGTTCGTTGGAAACCAGTTATATTTTTAACTGAGTGTAGCAACCTCCGGGTATATAAATAAAAGATATATTCCCCGAATCTTGTCCCATTTATTTTAGTTGCTAATTTTCTTGAACCTAATTGATTTATCCGGACACACAGAAAATTAGTAAGCAGCTCACCTAAACACTACAAATGGCCAAACCCACTCTGAAGCAATAATTTATTTATTCGCGAATTCCGAAAAGAATATAAATTATTGTGAGTATCGTATTCAACCCCCCTTCTACGATACTTCGGGACCCAACACAACTTGCTACAGAAATATATTAACATGATAAATTTAACATACCCAATTCACTCACTAACTTGTTGAATATCTTTTCATCCAATGGTTTGGTGAAAATGTCTGCAAGTTGTTTCTCTGTGGACATATAGATTAGCTTGATTGTGCCTTGCTCCAAATGCTATTAAATGAAATGATGTCTGATGTCAATGTGCTTAGTTTTGGAGTGTTGAATATGATTTTCAGAAATGACTATTATACTAGTGTTGTCACATAAGATAGGGATCCCTTGCAATGCCAAGCCATAGTCCAATAATTGATTCATATCCAATGTAAATGATCACATCAACTACCAGCTGTAATGTATTCATCCTCATCAGTTGAATTTGACATAGAATGTTGATTCTTGCTAAACCATGAAACCAATCTTTCTCCCAGAAATTGACAGCTTCCTGTTGTACTTTTTCTGTGAATTCTACATCCAGCATAGTTTGAATCTGAGTAGCCAACCAAGTCAAAAACAGATTCTTTAGGATACCAAAGGCCTAAATCTTGAGTGCCTTTCAAGTATCTAAAAATTCTTTTAACTACCATCAAATGTGACTCTTTTGGATCAGACTGAAACCTTGTACATAGACCTGTAGCAAACATGATGTCAGGACTGCTAGCAGTTAGATAGAGAAGATAGCTAATCATTCCTCTATACATCTTATTATCCACTTTCTTTCCTTTTGAATCCTTGTCTAGTTGAGTTACTGTTAAGATTGGAGTCTTTGCAGGTGATGAGTCTTCGATATCAAATCTCTTCAAAAGATCTTTCATGTATTTAGTTTGACAAATGAATATTCCATCTTTCTTTTGATAAACCTAAAGTCCAAGAAAGAATACTAATTCACCCATCATACTCATCTCATATTTATTCTGCATTAACTTAGAGAATTCTTTGCAGAGTTCTTCATTTGTTAAGCCAAAGATGATATCATCCACATAGATTTGGACTAGAATGATATCCTTTCCATGCTTTTTATAGAAATGAGTCTTATCCACAATCCCTCTTGTGAAATTGTTCTCAAGGAGAAACTTAGAAAGGGTGCCATACCAGGCCCTTGGGGATTGTTTTAAACCATACAATGCTTTGAGTAGCCTGTACACAAAGTTTTGCATCTTTGAATCTTCAAAGCCTGGGGGCTATTCAACATAAACTTCTTCTTATAATTCTCCATTTAGGAAAACACTTTTTACATCCATGTGAAATACCTTGAAGTTGTTGAAAGCAGCAAAAGCCAAGAAAATTCTTATGGCTTCAAGTCTTGCATCAGGGGCAAATGTTTCATCATAATCAATTCCTTCTTGTTGACAGTAACCTTTTGCTACCAGCCTTGCTTTGTTTCTTGTGACAACTCCACTGTCATCCATCTTGTTTCTGAAGACCCACTTAGTACCAATTACAAACTTATTCTTTGGTCTAGGCACCAATTCCCAAAACAACTTCTTTCAAACTAGTTGAGTTCTTCTTGCATTGTATTAATCCAATTTGGATCAAGAATGGCTTCATCTAGAGTTTTAGGCTCAACTTGAGACATGAAGCAGGAGTACGTGCATTCATTGGTTACGTTTCTTCTAGTCTTTACTCCTGTTCCTGGATCACCAATAATTAAATCATTTGTGTGATCCCTGTTCCACTTAGTTTATCTTATAGTATCTCCAGAATCTTCTGCATTCTGTTGATTGACAACATCATTTGCTCTTGCACTGTTGACAAAATCAATTTCTTCAAGTCCACTATCCATGGCAACATTCTCAGAGTAATCTATTGTTTGAGCAATTCCTTCATTCTGTACAGATTGATTAGGAACCTTAGTTGGACCAGAAATTGTGTGTTCAACTCTTAGTGATTCTTCATCATCAACATCTTCCAAATAGCCTTGAATATCAAAAACTAAGGACTTTGATTCTTGACAACCTTCAACACCAGGAAACTTGGTTTCATCAATTGTGACATTCATACTTTCATCAACAACTTTGTGATCAATAATATAGACTCTGTATGATGTTTTGTCAATACCATAGCCCATGAATATCCCTTCATAAGCTTTAGTATCAAACTTCCCTTTGAACTTTGTTGAATCTTTCATGATATAGCATTTGCATCCAAACACATGAAAATACTTGACAATAGGTTTCCTTTCAATTAACAGCTCATATGGTGTTTTTCCAAAAGCCTTGTTGACAATTGTCCTGTTTTAAGTATAACACGTTGTATTAATAGCTTCACCCCAGAAATGAGTAGGAAATTTTACTTCACTCAACATGGTTATTGCAACCTCAATAAGTGTTCTATTTTTCCTTTCCACAACACCATTTTGTTGAGGTGTCCTTGGTGTAGAGAATTTTTGAGTGATGCCTGAAGTATTCACCACCTCGATCTGATCGAAGGGTTTTAATACTATGTTTGGTTTGTTTCTCTACTTCATACTTATATTCTTTGAACTTTTCAAAGGCTTCAGATTTGTGTATGAAGATAGTTAACGTCAATAGAGGATCCACCCCTTCCAGTATGGGAAGAGAATATCCTATGTTATTCATAGTGCAAAGTTCATATTAATGCAAATTAGAAACTCCTTTCTAATTTCATTCACTCTGGCCAGAGATTCCAGAACTCGCATACTAAGAATAACATAGGATATTCTCTTCCCATACTGGAAGGGGTGGATCCTCTATTGACGTTAACTATCTTCATACACAAATCCCTATGCCCGGAATAGACCTAATGGATGTCCTTGAGACTAAGGACTAAACCAAAACATAGTTCATTATATACAAGATAACTTTAACGATCTCAAGTCTAAGGATACTTGCACAACTATCACTTAGTGAACAACTATTGACACATGAGTAAACTCCATTAGTTGTTCAATTTATCGAGTCACGTTCAGTGAACTTATTCCTTAATAAGTACCTACATACTAGCTATAGTGTCACCACACAAATGCCTATGAGAACAGACATCCTCCTTAAAGGAGCAAGCATAGTATGTACCAATCTTTGCGGATTCACTAACTTCCAATTAGTTATCCTATGATCAGGAACTGTTTAAGTCAAGAGTCATCATCTTCTAGATCTCACTATTATAATCTCATTATAATTCTAGAAGCTTCACTCTAAACTATGGAACATCTTATTTAAGACACTTTAAACAGATAAAGCCCGTAATAAAACAAATAAGTCTTTTATTAATATTAATGAAATCAAATAAGAATACAAGAAAGTTCTTCCTAACTCATCATACATGATTGGATTTAGGACAAACACTTTCAATCTCCCACTTGGACTAAAGCCAATTACCCTGGTATGTAATATCCATCTTCCTTTTATGACGATCAAAAAGAATCTGAGACAACGGCTTTGTAAGTGGGTCTGCTATGTTGTTATGTGTGTCAACTCTCTCTATTTTGACATCTCCCCTTTCTATGATCTCCCTAATCAAATGAAAGCGCCGCAAAACATGTTTGGAATTTTTATGAGACCTAGGTTCCTTGGCTTGTGCTATTGCTGCATTGTTATCACAATACAATACAATAGGCTCCTCAACACTAGGAACAACTCCCAACTCAGAAACAAATTTCCTCATCCAAACGGCTTCTTTTGCAGCCTCACTTGCAGCTATATACTCTGCTTCCGCTGTGGAGTCAGCCGTTGTAGACTGTTTGGAACTCTTCCAACTAATCGCACCACCATTCAGAGTAAACACGTACCCTGACATAGATTTGCTATCATCACATTCTGATTGAAAACTAGAGTCGGTATAACCTTCTATTATCAACTCAGAACCACCAAAAACAAGAAAATTATCCATAGTCCTTCGCAAGTACTTAAGGATGTTCTTTACTGCTTTCCAGTGATCTTCACCTGGATCGGACTGATATCTGCTCGTCACACTGATTGAATGAGCAACATCAGGCCTAGTACATATCATCGCGTACATGATAGATCCTATTGCTGAAGCATAAGGAATCTTACTCATACGCTGTCTTTCCTCAGCTGTCTTAGGAGACATCTTCTCGGAAAGGGAAACTCCATGGCTCATCGGCATGAGACCTCTCTTGGAGTTTTCCATGCTAAATCTTTTCAGCACTTTCTCGATGTATGTACCCTGGGTAAGACCTATCATTCTTCTAGATCTATCTCTATAGATCTTTATACCGAGAATGTAGGATGCTTCTCCCAAGTCCTTCATAGTGAAGTTCTTTGATAGCCACACTTTGACTGATTGAAGCATCGGTATATCATTTCCTATAAGAAGTATGTCATCCACATACAACACAAGAAATGTTACCGCGCTCCCACTAACCTTTTTGTAGATACATGGTTCATCTATGTTTTTGATAAAACCAAACTCTTTGATTGTCTCATCAAAACGGATGTTCCATCTACGAGAAGCTTGCCTCAATCCATATATGGTTCGTAGCAGCTTACACACTAGGTGTTCATTCCCTTTGGAAACAAAACCCTCTGGCTGTGTCATATACACTTCCTCTTCAAGTTTCCCATTGAGGAAGGCCGTTTTCACGTCCATTTGCCAGATCTCATAGTCATAGTAAGCTGCAATCGCAAGCAAAATCCGAATTGATTTAAGCAGGGCTACAGGCGAAAAAGTTTCATCAAAGTCAATCCCTTGCCTTTGTTTGAATCCTTTTGCCACGAGCCTGGCCTTATAGGTCTCCACCTGGCCTTCCGCTCCAATCTTTCTTTTGTATATCCATTTGCACCCTACAGGTTTCACATCCTTGGGTGCTTCAACCAAAGTCCATACTTGGTTGGTATACATAGAATCCATTTCGGATTTCATGGCACTTAGCCATTTCTCTGAGTCAATACTACTTATAGCCTCATTATAGGTCATTGGGTCGTCATCATTAACGATTGTTAACTCATTGTCATTCTCAATGACAAGGCCATAATACCTCTCAGGTTGGCGAGACACTCTCTCTGACCTACGAATGGCCTGTTCCACAGAAGGTTGTTCAGTCTGAACAGGTGTTTCCTCTTGAACTGTAGTAGTTTGTGTTTCTTGAACTTCATTAAGTTCTATTTTGCTCCCACTGTTTCCTTCAAGGATAAACTGTTTTTCCAAGAAGGTGGCATGTCTGGAGACAAACACCCTATGATCGGTGTAAAAGTAATACCCTAAAGTCTCTTTAGGATATCCCACAAATCTACATTTTACAGATCGAGATTCCAGTTTATCAGGGTCAACTTTCTTGACATAAGCTGGACATCCCCATATCTTAACGTGTTTAAGACTCAGTTTCCTTTCTTTCCATATCTCATACGGAGTTTGAGGAACAGATTTGGAAGGCACCTTATTTAGTAAATATGCTGAGGTTTCCAATGCATAACCCCATAGGAATACTGGAAGATCTGCATAGCTCATTATGGATCGAACCATGTCTAACAAATTTCGATTTCTCCTTTCTGATACTCCATTTAACTGTGGAGTATATGGAGGAGTCCATTGAGAGACTATACCATTTTCTTTGAGATAATCTAGAAACTCTCCATTCAAGTATTCACCACATCGATCTGATCGAAGGGTTTTAATACTATATTTGGTTTGTTTCTCTACTTCATACTTATATTCTTTGAACTTTTCAAAGGCTTCAGATTTGTGTATGAAGATAGTTAACGTCAATAGAGGATCCACCCCTTCCAGTATGGGAAGAGAATATCCTATGTTATTCTTAGTATGCGAGTTCTGGAATCTCTGGCCAGAGTGAATGAAATTAGAAAGGAGTTTCTAATTTGCATTAATATGAACTTTGCACTATGAATAAGAAAACATATGATTAAATTTGATAGGCTTGACACGAGTTCCATGCCTTGTATTTAATCAGGATATTGTAGGGTGGAAGGAATTGATTGTACGGTAACTAGTCACTGACAGGTTCTTGGCAGTGAATTCATATTATCCGGATAGTCGCGATATGTTGAGAAGCATCACTCACGATGTAGAATAAATATAATTAATCAGTTAATTATATTTAATGAATTATTAGAATTCATATAAATAATAAATAAAAAGTTTATTATTATTTATTTCTACTACCGGCTTAATATTGAACCTACATGGTCATACCATAAAAGAATATTTTCTTTGATGAAAAGATTTAAATTATGAGAGAGAGAATTATTTTCTAAATAGTTTAGAAAAAGGAAATAATGATTAAAATAGTTTTAATTATTATTAAAGCATTTTATAAAATATGGGGTTTAATATAATAATATATATTGATATATTATTTATGGAAAAACCCTAGGATAGTCCTATAAATAGAATGAGATGCTTCATTCTAGAGGGAGTGAACTTTTAGGGTGAACTTTTAGTTTTTGGAGAAAACACTAGCCTCCATCTCTCTCTCTCTAAAATAAGTTTTAGAAATTATTTGAAGATCTTCATCAAAGGAAGAATTCTTGGTGGATACAGGTAGAGTACTTCACACTTTGAGAAGTAGCTGCTAGGATCTCTTGTTCACACACTTGGATCACTTTAAAGGTAAGGTTTCGATTCAATCTCGGTTTTATATGAGTATATGCGATCATATATATGGTTTTACGGCAAATAATTATTATATCACGCTTCTGCACCTCCGTAAATTTCCTTCAATGCCATTGTCTTTGTAGAAGTCATTCATGATACTATTTTTGAATTCAGTACCATTGTCACTTTTCAAGAATTGGACTCTGAACTTATGATTCTTGTCAAGGAATCTTACTAGATCAATAATTTCTTGTGCAACTTCATCCTTGGTTGCCAGGAACCTTACCCAAGTGTATCTTAAAAAATCATCAACCATTAGAAAGACATCTTTTCTTTGCCAGTGACTGCATATTCACAGGACCAAATAAGTCCAAATGAATAAGTTGAAAAGCTTATTTTATTGAACCACTGAGAGTGTTTTTGTGAGTAGTTCTCCTTAGTTTCCCTTTTTGACAATCCTCACACAATCCTTCTTGACAGAATTCAAGTTGAAGAAGGCATTTTACCAATTCTCTCTTCATCAGATAATTCATTTCTATGAAATTGAAATGAGGAACCTTCTTATGCCATAGCCAGCTTTTAGAAGATGAAGCTTTCCTGTAGAAATAATAGATTTTGTCCTTTCTCACTGAGTCAAGGTCAGCAAATAAGAGGCTTCCTTTTCTTACTCCTTGAATAACATCTGTCTTGATCAAACTCAACTTTGAAACCTTTCTCACAAAATTGAGTAACACTCAATATATTGTGCTTCAAACCATTCACTAGGGCAATTTTCTCAATCTTCAAGTTACCAACTTCCAGTATGCCATATCCCATTATGAAACCAATGTTGTTGTCACCAAAGGTTACACATGGGCTAATAATTTTCTTGAACTGTGATAGTAGGGCTTTATCACCGGTCATGTATCCTGAGCATCCACTGTCAATGATCCACATGATTCTTTTATTTTTCCTACTTCCCTGTAATGTAAAGTTTTCAAGTTGCTTTTGGTACCCAACTCTCATTGGGTCCATTTAGATTAGCCAAATCACAGTTAAAGGTAAGATTAATTGGTTTTCTTTCATTAGATTTTAGCATGACTCCTGTAGTCACCCATTTAGATTTGATAATTGGTTTTGGATTCTTGTTTCTGGGTGGCTTTCACATCCTAGCTTTAGGAGGGCTTGGAGTCTTTGCCTTCTCAGTTTTGACTGACTTATGTAAGCATATATCATTGGAAGTAATAGGCATGTTAAAGCAGATGCTTAGTATATTTAATTTACAAGGCATACAATCAAAATTTCATTAACATATATGACATGTTTTACTTCAGACTTACTCTTGGTACTTGCATGAGTTAAATGACTAGAAGATCCACAATTGTTACCCGATTTCCATGGAGCATTAGGAATATAACTATAATTATTTTTCTTATTTATTCCCAACTTTCCATTCCTGTTCTTCTTAGTCTTCATGATAGTAGGTTTAGAAGTTACTATCTTACTAGTGTTGACAGTAGGTTTAGACGAGACTATTTTGACAGTATTTTTTAATCTTACTGTCTCGACAGCAACTTCTGAACTTGCTATCTTGATAATGTTGACAACATCTTCTAGACCTTGAGTACTGTCAAGGGCAAAACTAACTTTCCTGGGGAGTTAGACAGTATCTTTTGACCTAGGGTTTTTGTGACAATAACATTGTCCTCATCATTTAAAATATGCTTAAGAATTAAAGATTCCTCGTCAAATTCAAACTCAGCCTTTTTAAGCATTGGATTCTTGACATTATTAAGTATAGAGGGTCTGACAATAAGTTTATCCATAATAGTGTCCTCTTCTACCACATGCTTCTTGCCATTTTTCTTCTCATAGTTAAACCCTATACCTATCTTTTGATTTTCAGTATTATTAGCATCGTATGATTTTATCAATGAAGAAGAATTTTTGTAGTCTTTGATTATAAGTTCATTTTCACTTATCTGTTTTCTGAGAAACTCTTTAATCTTAGAAGCACAAACTACCTTATTCTTTATAAACTCATTTTCTTGCTGTAAGGACTCGAAAGTATTATGTCTTAGTTCTAGTTCTTCATTTTTGCATTTTAATAATTCCTTAGCATTGGTCAATTTAACAATATCTTCATTAGCAGCTAGCATGCTTGTATGAATATTAAAGATTTCAGAATTTTAACTTTCAACAGTTTTCTTGTACTGAGATGCTCTCCAGGGTTTGCCATTAGAGCTAGGTTCCCATATTCTTCCTCCTCTTCATCATCAGATTCCTCCCAACATTTGCCTTCATCTACAAATGCCCTACCTTGTTGCTTTTTGAGCAAGGCATAATACTTTGCCTTGAGTTCCTCATAGTCATTAACATTTCTTCTCACTTGCTTTGGCTTTTTGCATTCAGTTGCAAAATGTCCCATCTTACTACAGTTGTAGCATCTTATCTTTGATCTATCTACCGTTCCTGTCTTATATCCACCTTTGCTACTTCCTCCAGGTTTTGATGTATTTCCTTTGTCAAAAATGGAGCTTTGAGCTTTGGGTTTGAAAGACCTGTTCTTCTTGAATCTCAGGTTTGAGAACTTTCTTGCCATGTAGGCCATGGTTTTATTTTCCATGTTGTCTAGTTCATCCAGGGTATATAACTCATCTTTACCATTATCCTTGAGTTCAAGAGTAACAATCTCATCCTCATTAGTGACCTCTTTAATCTTGATTTGTTATTGATGCTAGGGTTCTTGAAATTGCATCATTTTTGGATCCTGAGCCACTAGAGCATTTGAGGTGTTGGTCATCTTGCCTCTTTGACTAGACTGAATTTCTCTATTTTGTAACAACTCTAGCTCATAGGTTTTGAGAATGCCATATAAAATTTCAAGAGAAACTTTTGATATATCCATTCCATCTCTCTATGATAGTAATCTTGTGCTCCAGATTGTCAGGAAGTGTCAACATGAATTTCATGTTCACTTCCTTCTTGTCATAAAACTTTCCATGCAGCTGCAAGTCATTTATCAATATGTTAAATCTCTCAAATATCTCAGTTAACCTTTCATTTGTCTTGGCCATAAAATCCTCATATTGAGACACCAGAATTTGTCTTTGATTGTCTTTTACTTCTTCTGTTCCTTCACACAGTATCTCAATGATTTCTCATATTTGTTTGGTACTTATGTAATTGACATTGTTGTTGTACATAACATTTTCAAGTGCTTCAATAATTATAAACTGTAAACAATTATCCACAGATACTTTTTTTTGAATCATTGTACTCTGAAATCATTTTAGGAACCCAGTGGGTAGATATTGTCTCACCTTCCACTATGGTTTCAAGTACATATGATTGAGGGATAAAATGACCATTTTCTAAAATACCAGGATAAAGTGGATTGGCTATTTTTATGAACAACATCATTTTTCTTTTCCAAAGATTGTAATGTTCTTTATCAAAGATGGGTATTTTTCTGCTGTTTACATTCTGTGCACTCATTTTGGATCTTTTCAGGTTAGATATGTTAAACTTGCTGCTCTGATACTAGTTGTTAGTTAAGATGAGTGTTGTAGAAGGGGGGAGGGGTTGAATGCAACTTTATTAATTATGAAGGATTCTCGCTAACAACAACAAGAATGATAATTAACAAGTTAATGATGCAAACAAACTAAGTAGATAAAATGACAGAGTGTTTAAACTTCAAAATTTAATTTTATTAATTTTTTTTTGCTACAACTGTCTGGAAAATAATTCCAGCTTCGATAGATACAATAACAATGAGTTTGCTAATGTCTCTATACTTGAGAAATTCTAGCTCAGTTGCATAAGAGAAAATACTTATGAGATATGTGTATTTATACTGAAACATATATCGTACTTACAAGTATACTTTCCCTTGTTCCTAGAACAAAGCTTGAAATAGAAACATCACTTTTTTCATTCAAATTTGTCTTCATTCCATTTGTAGATAATGTAGCTCTGAGATATGCATAAATCTTTGACTCTTTAAGCACGCTTTACCTTTTGCTTGAATTCTCCCAAGTTGTAGTAATAGACTTGACAGACTAGATAGTAATGTCAAAATCATTCCTTGTATTTTCACTATCTAGTCTGCTATATGAAATATACTGTCAGCTTCACTAAAAGTTTACTGTCAACTTTTAGCTCCTCTATAGTGATAGTATCTTCGACTTCGTATACTTTACTGTCACGCTCGATAGTCCATGAAATATATTATCTTCTAAAGCTGCTGTCAACTATCCCTGTCAATGTTTTTGTCAACTACTCAGCCAAAGTTGCTGTCAATAAAACTTGTTTTCTTCAAATCTCCACTCTCCGCCAAGTTTACTGTCAATAGAATAGTTACTGTAGTAAAACTTGTTGTCTTCAAATCTTCATTCTCTGCCAAGCTTACTGTCAATGGAGTAGTTGCTGTCAGCTGTTCCAAATGTGTTGTCACTTGTAGTGTACTGTCATAGGCTTGAGTATTTGAAATGTTATTGTCTGAGTTTTGAATAATGTTGTGCATGAACTCTTAGTGAACTTCTTCTACATGACTCATTTTTATTCTTTTATACAACACATTAACTTTCAGATGTACTGTCACCTAACTAATACTTTTAAATGTACTGTCTACAAGTGACTACTAACTATACTATCAATGAATATATGATAATAGGTTTTACTTAGCTTATTAAATTTAAACTAAGTACACTAGTTGATTACACCACAATCCCTAACAGTTGATATATATATATATATATATATATATATATATATATATATATATATATATATATATATATATATATATATATATATATATATATAGAGTAAGATCATGTTTAGTCCTTTGAATTCATCTGTATGTTCAAATTTGTCTTTTCACTTGTTAAAGCAGTGATACGATGAAATCGAACTCCTTACATGATGTAATGTCTATATCTAAATGAAAAATAAATTTGGATAAATCTTTTATGAAAAGATGTATAAAATTTGGATAAATATAAATAGACTTAATATCTCAATGATTGGTAACAAAAAAATATGGTTGTAATTATATATAATATCAATTAAAATCAAATCTGTGATTGGTTTAAAATATAGCTCTTATTATGTATAAAATCAATTAAATTAAATCAGTTATATAATTATAAATGATATTAGTCATAATTAGTTATATTTATTCACTTAGATAAACTTTTTTTAATTTAAATCTTAAGTAAAATATTAAACATAATTTTTAATAAAAAAAAATTATTCTCCAAATTAAATAAATAATTGAAAGTTTAAATTCAAATAATCTTGCCAAATATATAAAAGGTTCTCAATCAGTCATAATTATTTATTGATATTTACCTGGATACATTAATTAAATATGATATTTAAATTTGAATAAACATGATTCTTTAAAGAGATTTGAATTTAAATTTTAAATAAAGTAATGATTGAAAATTTAAGTTTAAATTCAAATAATCTTCCCCAATATATTTAAAAAATTATTTTTGAAATCAAACTTATATCTTTATTATATATTTTTTATTACTTTATTTACTTTTAATATGTCTTATTTTAATAAAAATTAATTAATTTTTTAATGTTTATTTTATAATGATATAATATAAGTTAGTTATATTTATCATTTTTTAGTTTAATTATTAAATACATTATAAATAATTTTTTATAAAAATGTTAGCTACAAATAAAAAAATGATTTTAAATAGTATTTAAAAGTTGTTTTTTTTTATTATTATTATAGGATATTATAATTATAAAATTAGTTATTAATTTAATGAAAAATGTTCTGAAATTAAATGACAATTAAACATTGCTATTTTGAAAACAATTACTTTAATACTCTTTATGTTTTAAAAGGAAACAAATATTAGAATATAAAAGATATTTAAACATTGTCATTTTAAAATTAAACTGATTGTTAATTGTCATATAATACAGTTAGTCATGACATTTAAGAAATGTAAAAATGGAAGGTAAAAGACTCAATACGATTGGTTGAATATTGAAATACTCACACCGCTAAAAACTCTTAAAAAATCATTGATTGGTTAACCACACAGTGTGTTATACTGAACTATTATAATAAAGGTGGTATATTAAAAGTTATTTATGTTTCTCATTTTTTAATTTATTTATTAAATACATTATAAATTATTTTTGATAAAAATATCAGCTAAAAATTTAAAAAATTATTTTAAATAGTATTTAAAGTTTTTTTTAATTATTATAGGATTTTATATTATTAAATTAATTATAAATTTAATGAAAAATTGTCTAAAATTAAATGACAATTAAACATTACTATTTTGAAAACAATTATTACTCTTTATGTTTAAAAAGGAAACGAATATTAGAATATAAAAGATGTTTAAACATTTTCATTTTAAAATTAAACTGATGGTTAATTGTCCTATATTACAGTTAACTATCACATTTAATGTAAGAGTAGAAGGTAAAACACTCAATATGATTGATTGAATATTGAAATACTCGCACTGGATGAAAATTTTAAAAATATCATTGGTTAACCCCCACTACAACAAAAGCGGCTAAAACCAACCGGCACGGAGCCGTTGGTTTTAGCACGGTTCCAACCATTTTCGGTTGTAATTACATTAAATTCAACCGCCTGCACGCGGTAGCATTTAAGACTGTCGAAAATGATTACCCGGTTGGAAATAAATTTATATTCAACCATAAGTGGTTGATTTTAATCGAATTAAATTCTACCACATTTAGTTGAACCAATGTTGTTGTCACCAAAGGTTACACATGGGCTAATAATTTTCTTGAACTGTGATAGTAGGGCTTTATCACCGGTCATGTATCCTGAGCATCCACTGTCAATGATCCACATGATTCTTTTATTTTTCCTACTTCCCTGTAATGTAAAGTTTTCAAGTTGCTTTTGGTACCCAACTCTCATTGGGTCCATTTAGATTAGCCAAATCACAGTTAAAGGTAAGATTAATTGGTTTTCTTTCATTAGATTTTAGCATGACTCCTGTAGTCACCCATTTAGATTTGATAATTGGTTTTGGATTCTTGTTTCTGGGTGGCTTTCACATCCTAGCTTTAGGAGGGCTTGGAGTCTTTGCCTTCTCAGTTTTGACTGACTTATGTAAGCATATATCATTGGAAGTAATAGGCATGTTAAAGCAGATGCTTAGTATATTTAATTTACAAGGCATACAATCAAAATTTCATTAACATATATGACATGTTTTACTTCAGACTTACTCTTGGTACTTGCATGAGTTAAATGACTAGAAGATCCACAATTGTTACCCGATTTCCATGGAGCATTAGGAATATAACTATAATTATTTTTCTTATTTATTCCCAACTTTCCATTCCTGTTCTTCTTAGTCTTCATGATAGTAGGTTTAGAAGTTACTATCTTACTAGTGTTGACAGTAGGTTTAGACGAGACTATTTTGACAGTATTTTTTAATCTTACTGTCTCGACAGCAACTTCTGAACTTGCTATCTTGATAATGTTGACAACATCTTCTAGACCTTGAGTACTGTCAAGGGCAAAACTAACTTTCCTGGGGAGTTAGACAGTATCTTTTGACCTAGGGTTTTTGTGACAATAACATTGTCCTCATCATTTAAAATATGCTTAAGAATTAAAGATTCCTCGTCAAATTCAAACTCAGCCTTTTTAAGCATTGGATTCTTGACATTATTAAGTATAGAGGGTCTGACAATAAGTTTATCCATAATAGTGTCCTCTTCTACCACATGCTTCTTGCCATTTTTCTTCTCATAGTTAAACCCTATACCTATCTTTTGATTTTCAGTATTATTAGCATCGTATGATTTTATCAATGAAGAAGAATTTTTGTAGTCTTTGATTATAAGTTCATTTTCACTTATCTGTTTTCTGAGAAACTCTTTAATCTTAGAAGCACAAACTACCTTATTCTTTATAAACTCATTTTCTTGCTGTAAGGACTCGAAAGTATTATGTCTTAGTTCTAGTTCTTCATTTTTGCATTTTAATAATTCCTTAGCATTGGTCAATTTAACAATATCTTCATTAGCAGCTAGCATGCTTGTATGAATATTAAAGATTTCAGAATTTTAACTTTCAACAGTTTTCTTGTACTGAGATGCTCTCCAGGGTTTGCCATTAGAGCTAGGTTCCCATATTCTTCCTCCTCTTCATCATCAGATTCCTCCCAACATTTGCCTTCATCTACAAATGCCCTACCTTGTTGCTTTTTGAGCAAGGCATAATACTTTGCCTTGAGTTCCTCATAGTCATTAACATTTCTTCTCACTTGCTTTGGCTTTTTGCATTCAGTTGCAAAATGTCCCATCTTACTACAGTTGTAGCATCTTATCTTTGATCTATCTACCGTTCCTGTCTTATATCCACCTTTGCTACTTCCTCCAGGTTTTGATGTATTTCCTTTGTCAAAAATGGAGCTTTGAGCTTTGGGTTTGAAAGACCTGTTCTTCTTGAATCTCAGGTTTGAGAACTTTCTTGCCATGTAGGCCATGGTTTTATTTTCCATGTTGTCTAGTTCATCCAGGGTATATAACTCATCTTTACCATTATCCTTGAGTTCAAGAGTAACAATCTCATCCTCATTAGTGACCTCTTTAATCTTGATTTGTTATTGATGCTAGGGTTCTTGAAATTGCATCATTTTTGGATCCTGAGCCACTAGAGCATTTGAGGTGTTGGTCATCTTGCCTCTTTGACTAGACTGAATTTCTCTATTTTGTAACAACTCTAGCTCATAGGTTTTGAGAATGCCATATAAAATTTCAAGAGAAACTTTTGATATATCCATTCCATCTCTCTATGATAGTAATCTTGTGCTCCAGATTGTCAGGAAGTGTCAACATGAATTTCATGTTCACTTCCTTCTTGTCATAAAACTTTCCATGCAGCTGCAAGTCATTTATCAATATGTTAAATCTCTCAAATATCTCAGTTAACCTTTCATTTGTCTTGGCCATAAAATCCTCATATTGAGACACCAGAATTTGTCTTTGATTGTCTTTTACTTCTTCTGTTCCTTCACACAGTATCTCAATGATTTCTCATATTTGTTTGGTACTTATGTAATTGACATTGTTGTTGTACATAACATTTTCAAGTGCTTCAATAATTATAAACTGTAAACAATTATCCACAGATACTTTTTTTTGAATCATTGTACTCTGAAATCATTTTAGGAACCCAGTGGGTAGATATTGTCTCACCTTCCACTATGGTTTCAAGTACATATGATTGAGGGATAAAATGACCATTTTCTAAAATACCAGGATAAAGTGGATTGGCTATTTTTATGAACAACATCATTTTTCTTTTCCAAAGATTGTAATGTTCTTTATCAAAGATGGGTATTTTTCTGCTGTTTACATTCTGTGCACTCATTTTGGATCTTTTCAGGTTAGATATGTTAAACTTGCTGCTCTGATACTAGTTGTTAGTTAAGATGAGTGTTGTAGAAGGGGGGAGGGGTTGAATGCAACTTTATTAATTATGAAGGATTCTCGCTAACAACAACAAGAATGATAATTAACAAGTTAATGATGCAAACAAACTAAGTAGATAAAATGACAGAGTGTTTAAACTTCAAAATTTAATTTTATTAATTTTTTTTTGCTACAACTGTCTGGAAAATAATTCCAGCTTCGATAGATACAATAACAATGAGTTTGCTAATGTCTCTATACTTGAGAAATTCTAGCTCAGTTGCATAAGAGAAAATACTTATGAGATATGTGTATTTATACTGAAACATATATCGTACTTACAAGTATACTTTCCCTTGTTCCTAGAACAAAGCTTGAAATAGAAACATCACTTTTTTCATTCAAATTTGTCTTCATTCCATTTGTAGATAATGTAGCTCTGAGATATGCATAAATCTTTGACTCTTTAAGCACGCTTTACCTTTTGCTTGAATTCTCCCAAGTTGTAGTAATAGACTTGACAGACTAGATAGTAATGTCAAAATCATTCCTTGTATTTTCACTATCTAGTCTGCTATATGAAATATACTGTCAGCTTCACTAAAAGTTTACTGTCAACTTTTAGCTCCTCTATAGTGATAGTATCTTCGACTTCGTATACTTTACTGTCACGCTCGATAGTCCATGAAATATATTATCTTCTAAAGCTGCTGTCAACTATCCCTGTCAATGTTTTTGTCAACTACTCAGCCAAAGTTGCTGTCAATAAAACTTGTTTTCTTCAAATCTCCACTCTCCGCCAAGTTTACTGTCAATAGAATAGTTACTGTAGTAAAACTTGTTGTCTTCAAATCTTCATTCTCTGCCAAGCTTACTGTCAATGGAGTAGTTGCTGTCAGCTGTTCCAAATGTGTTGTCACTTGTAGTGTACTGTCATAGGCTTGAGTATTTGAAATGTTATTGTCTGAGTTTTGAATAATGTTGTGCATGAACTCTTAGTGAACTTCTTCTACATGACTCATTTTTATTCTTTTATACAACACATTAACTTTCAGATGTACTGTCACCTAACTAATACTTTTAAATGTACTGTCTACAAGTGACTACTAACTATACTATCAATGAATATATGATAATAGGTTTTACTTAGCTTATTAAATTTAAACTAAGTACACTAGTTGATTACACCACAATCCCTAACAGTTGATATATATATATATATATATATATATATATATATATATATATATATATATATATATATATATATATATATATATATATATAGAGTAAGATCATGTTTAGTCCTTTGAATTCATCTGTATGTTCAAATTTGTCTTTTCACTTGTTAAAGCAGTGATACGATGAAATCGAACTCCTTACATGATGTAATGTCTATATCTAAATGAAAAATAAATTTGGATAAATCTTTTATGAAAAGATGTATAAAATTTGGATAAATATAAATAGACTTAATATCTCAATGATTGGTAACAAAAAAATATGGTTGTAATTATATATAATATCAATTAAAATCAAATCTGTGATTGGTTTAAAATATAGCTCTTATTATGTATAAAATCAATTAAATTAAATCAGTTATATAATTATAAATGATATTAGTCATAATTAGTTATATTTATTCACTTAGATAAACTTTTTTTAATTTAAATCTTAAGTAAAATATTAAACATAATTTTTAATAAAAAAAAATTATTCTCCAAATTAAATAAATAATTGAAAGTTTAAATTCAAATAATCTTGCCAAATATATAAAAGGTTCTCAATCAGTCATAATTATTTATTGATATTTACCTGGATACATTAATTAAATATGATATTTAAATTTGAATAAACATGATTCTTTAAAGAGATTTGAATTTAAATTTTAAATAAAGTAATGATTGAAAATTTAAGTTTAAATTCAAATAATCTTCCCCAATATATTTAAAAAATTATTTTTGAAATCAAACTTATATCTTTATTATATATTTTTTATTACTTTATTTACTTTTAATATGTCTTATTTTAATAAAAATTAATTAATTTTTTAATGTTTATTTTATAATGATATAATATAAGTTAGTTATATTTATCATTTTTTAGTTTAATTATTAAATACATTATAAATAATTTTTTATAAAAATGTTAGCTACAAATAAAAAAATGATTTTAAATAGTATTTAAAAGTTGTTTTTTTTTATTATTATTATAGGATATTATAATTATAAAATTAGTTATTAATTTAATGAAAAATGTTCTGAAATTAAATGACAATTAAACATTGCTATTTTGAAAACAATTACTTTAATACTCTTTATGTTTTAAAAGGAAACAAATATTAGAATATAAAAGATATTTAAACATTGTCATTTTAAAATTAAACTGATTGTTAATTGTCATATAATACAGTTAGTCATGACATTTAAGAAATGTAAAAATGGAAGGTAAAAGACTCAATACGATTGGTTGAATATTGAAATACTCACACCGCTAAAAACTCTTAAAAAATCATTGATTGGTTAACCACACAGTGTGTTATACTGAACTATTATAATAAAGGTGGTATATTAAAAGTTATTTATGTTTCTCATTTTTTAATTTATTTATTAAATACATTATAAATTATTTTTGATAAAAATATCAGCTAAAAATTTAAAAAATTATTTTAAATAGTATTTAAAGTTTTTTTTAATTATTATAGGATTTTATATTATTAAATTAATTATAAATTTAATGAAAAATTGTCTAAAATTAAATGACAATTAAACATTACTATTTTGAAAACAATTATTACTCTTTATGTTTAAAAAGGAAACGAATATTAGAATATAAAAGATGTTTAAACATTTTCATTTTAAAATTAAACTGATGGTTAATTGTCCTATATTACAGTTAACTATCACATTTAATGTAAGAGTAGAAGGTAAAACACTCAATATGATTGATTGAATATTGAAATACTCGCACTGGATGAAAATTTTAAAAATATCATTGGTTAACCCCCACTACAACAAAAGCGGCTAAAACCAACCGGCACGGAGCCGTTGGTTTTAGCACGGTTCCAACCATTTTCGGTTGTAATTACATTAAATTCAACCGCCTGCACGCGGTAGCATTTAAGACTGTCGAAAATGATTACCCGGTTGGAAATAAATTTATATTCAACCATAAGTGGTTGATTTTAATCGAATTAAATTCTACCACATTTAGTTGAAAATAAAACTGACCAATTTCAAAATTTTTACTTTGAATTTTGGCAAAAAATTCAATTTCCCGCCAAACAAAATTGTTTCGCGCCACATAATTAAAATCAACCGACTTTAGTTGAATTACTGATTGTTAATATTAACCGCATTCGGTTGATAAGTTTTGGCAAACCTGACTTTTCACTGATAATTTCTAACTAAATCTGGTTATTTTTACTTGGCCATATTGTAAAACAATTTTAACCATTTATGGTTGGATCAACTTTACCAATTGGGAATCCTATTAACCACCATTCACTTACTGTACAGAGGTTGGGAAATCTGGCAACAAACATATACAACATAAATGAGAATAAATTTTAAAAACCTAACATTTCATTCATAACCAATCCAAAGTTTTAGAACAAAAGTAACCACTTAAAAGGTTCTTAAAAAGTACTAACATAAGGTTCTCTAACAAAAGTAACCAAACATTCTCCAACAAAACAAACTAAAAGAAGTTTCTAAAATAAAAGAAAACATGAACTACGGGTCCAGAGGGAAGAGATCTTCACAAGTGTCCATCGAATCTTCACAGGGGTCCATTAGAGCCTTCTCATCCCTAGCATTCTACAACAGACATAAATAATTATTAGTGAATCTTTTCATTCTTTCTGTGAAAATAACTATAAATTGAATGAATAAAGAGTTTATGTTTATGAGTCGCATAATTACTTTCCTTCTATATATAGCCAAAAAAATTTCAATTATATAACCATCTAAATAACATCAATAATTCTAATTTGACTACAAACACATTTTTAGCCATTTCTCAATACATAATTAGATAAATATACCCAAATAAAAAGACAAGGCCTCAAAAAAATATGGTACTCGAAGGGCAGAGGTAGATAGGCACATGACATGAAAAATAACTATAGCACATATATTTGGCAGTTGCCTATACACAAATGTACTATTTTAGTTAACGGAAAAATGCACTAATTTAGTAAGACAAAAAAGTACTATAATTATATCATTAGCTCTACGATAACCTTTTTGAACCGCTCAAAGAGAGAGTTGATCATTTGTCCAGCTATTTGAATATACTCTTCCCATAAAATTTTAGATGCAGGGTCATCTTTATTTGGATAAGCACGGGTAGCCATTTTATGAACCTCCTCATCAAGTCTGACGCGTGGCACCTCAATATCTTTTATTCCCTCAACCATATTAGTCACCTCTGTCATGACCTTTCCAATAATAGAATATGCTCGTTTTGGAATGCGTTCTGGAATGCATGCTAGAGTAGATTGAGAAACAGTCCATTCTGAAGCTTCTACTATTCCAAGAAGTTCTGGAAGTGTGTCGTTCGGGTATAAAAGTGCATTCCCCTTCTTTGATGGACGAACCTGCAAAATGAGTTTGACTTCTCTTTTCTTCTGGCTGCGTGGAGATAGTGGTGGATTCGGAGAATTTCCATCCTGATTATCAAGTTCCACAGCCTCCTACACATATATATACAAATTAAATCTATTTACGCAATGATCCCTTGATTTCTTGTTTGAGTTGAAGAAATATGCCACTTACTTTGAGTTTGTCCTCTATTTCTTTCACTTCTTCTATCTTCTTCTTGTACGAAACATCAAACATGTCCAGGATACCAAGAGGCCTATTTAATTTTTCCTCTAGTTCCTACAAAAAAAGAATTAAAATTGTTTATGGTGAACAATTTTTATCATGAAAATAGTGAGAAAAGTTACACTGCATTCTTAAAATATGGCACAACAATATAACATAAGAACCGTTGAATATTTGGTGAAGAATTGTTCACATTAAAAATTGTTTTCACCTTAATCACTACCTAAGTATATATATTAAGTGTAGCTTGTTCAAACCCTCTATTTGTTAATCAAAAAGTTTGAAGTAAAACAATATTTTTATCTAAGATGCTTAGATTTGATCTTATTCAAACCATGATAATTAATGCTAATGCTAGTCTGTGATCTTCGAACACTGTGAATGAAACTGATCAGGCCACCACATTTTAGTTTCTGATCTGGGAACACACATATAAATGGAGAAAGATATGAAAATAATATATGATAGCTACTACAGTGAACTTCCTGAATCTAGCACTTGTGGCATTATATCCTGCTTCTGCTTAATGCAGAAACATAAACCTTCTTTTAATTTCTATGACCTTATGATATATTATAATATCAAACTCGTCACCAACAATTTTTCTAATGAAACCATGCTTTATTCAAATATAGATGCAATACATAAAAAGTACATTTTGAAATTAAAGAGGGTCATGGCTTCTAAGGATCATCAATAGTGTCAAAAAAATAATATGATGGTTTATTTTAATATACCATTATGCATAATATGATGGTTAAACCATCCCCGCTTATGTAACAATTCAACAACAAAAATCAATTGTTCAACTTAAATTATAAATTATAAATTTGTAACAATTATTAAAAAAAAAGGAAATTAAGCCATGTCATCATCACTATCACTTTCTTCATCAACACTCATGTCTTCGTCATTATCTTCTTCTCCGTCATTGTCCTCCATCGAGTAATCGTTTTCGAAAAACCTCAAATCTATAAAAAAAAATTGAAGGATCATGAATAATCACCGTTCAACATGAGAAGATGAAGCATTTGAAATCTCATTTTGAAAAGCATCATTGTTAGATGTAAAGTTTTCTTGAGTTTTCACTTTTTCGTTAATTTCTCGACTCTTTGTTGTCAAAACCGTGTACCATGGCGATTTTGCATTTGAAATATTTGGTGCATAATACACTTGATGAGATTGACTAGCCAACACGAACACATCTTCAGCATTTAGCGTTGATCTCACATCCACGGTAGTCATCTTATTTCTATCGACTTTGACATGCGTTGTATGATCAAACCAATGACACTTGAATAAAATGACTTTATAGCCACTGTGATAATGGAGTTCAAGTACTTCTTCTAATCGTCCATAATAGTTGCCAAGACTTTCTTTGTAAGAAGTGCCTATATGGGATACACAAAGTAATAAAGTACTTATTAATAAGTAAAACAATATTATATACAAGATAAAATTTAAGGAATATATTATATTCATTACCAATGACAAGTACGCCAGAATCCGGTGAAGTGCGTTCATTAAGATTTGCACAACCAAATTTATAACCGTTACAGTAGCAACCGTTATAAAATTCTATATCACGCATTGGACCTCTTATAAATTCCATAAATTTATTTTTGAGGTCTTGGTCATCTGCTACCTAAATTAAATAATGAATGATATATATGTGTGTAAGTGAAATATGAAACTAGAAGACAACACACACATATTTATATAAAAAATAGATATATACCCTTCTTTCAAACCAACTCGTGAATTTATCTCTTTGATATCTCTCTTTTGCTGCATCATCAAATTCTGGGTATTTTCTACGCACCAACTTGTGAAATTCACTATATATTCACAAGAATTTAAATTAGTAATCTAGAAATTTAAACTAGATATATCGAACAAAAGTAAAGAGAAGTGATAAGATATTACCATAAGTATTTTGCAACCTCTGATATGTTTATAAGAACATAATATTTGGCCAGTTTATATTCATCAACACTCAAGATTCTATGTCCTTTTCTCACAATGGGTCTTGCCGGATACTTGTAAACTTCTAACAAGTTGGGATCATTGCACTTTTTGGGTGCCTCATTACGACGTAACTGATTATGCACTGTTTTAAATTTGGATTCAAAATAGAGAGAGCAAAAGTGAATGCTTTCTTCTTCAATGTATCGTTTTGCCATTGAACCCTCTGGTCTTGCTTTATTTTTTACTTTCATTTTCAAACCGTGCAAGAATCTTTCAAAAAGATACATCCAGCTATATGTAACTGGGCCACACAATTTATACTCGGTAGCCAAATGTAGTGGCAAATGCTCCATCGAATCAAACCAACTAGGAGGAAAGATAGTTTCCAACTTAGACATTATCCTCACTATATCTTTCTCCAATTTCAACAAATCAGAGTATTCCAGATTCGAGGAGCACAAATCTTGGAAGAAGTTAGACAACTCAATAATAGTATCGCCTGCCTGCTTCGGTAGTAAGTCACGACAAACAATAGGCAATATTTTTTGCATAAAAATATGACAATCATGAGATTTCATCCCACGAATAGTGTGTTTTTCAAAATTTACACACTTGGATATATTTGAGACATACCCATCAGGAAGTTTAAGTGTTGAAATCCACTCAAATAACTTATTAACTTGTTCTCTCCAAAGCACATATGGCGCTTTCGGCATCATGTTGTCATCTTGAATCCATAATTCACGTCGTACGCCTAGTTTTTCACAATCAAGCCTTGATTTTAAGTTATCTTTGGGCTTCTTCTTATCACCTAACATGGTGTAGAATATGTTGTCAAAAACATTTTTTTCAGTGTGCATGACATCAATGTTGTGACGAAGACTAAGTGTCTCCCAATATGGGAGTTCAAAAAATGGAGAATAGTGAGTCCAATTATGTGTCACACCATAGTCCCTGGGTTTTCTTTTAGTTAGTTTTCTAGGGGGAGGAAATTGCATCATGTCACATGTTATCTTTGCCTTTAATCCTGAATGTCTAGATGTGACTGATCGTGTCTCTCTTTGTCCAAGCTTTGTGCTATGTCTCAGTGGATCATCTGGTTCCAAAAAATACCGAGCAGTGCCAAAGAAAGAAGTTTTACCACCATTCTTGAGTTGAAAGCCTTTAACTTCTCCATTACATACTGGACATGACAATCGACCCTTAGTTGACCATCCACTTAACATTCCAAGTGCAGGAAAGTCACTAATTGTCCACATCAATGCCGCTCTCATCTGAAAATTCGTATGTGATGACCGATCGTATGTTTCCACCCCTGTATTCCACAACATCTTTAGTTCATCAATTAGCCGCCTGAGATAAACATGAAGGTCTTTTGTAGGATCAGTAGGACCAGGAATGATAAGAGGCATGAACATGTAGGGAGCTTTCATACACATAGATGGTGGAAGGTTATAAACTACAACTATCACAGGCCATACAGTGTAATTTCTTGCATGTACATCCCGGAAAGGGTCAAATCCATCACTCGAAAGACCAAGTCTGACATTTCGTACCTCTTTTGCAAATCTCAGAAATCTTGCGTCAAACTGTTTCCATTCATCTCCATCAGCTGGGTGAGATACTTGGCCTTCAACTGCAAATCTATCATGATGCCATGCATGGTTATTAAGTCGACAAGTCGAGCCTCGGCGCCCGGGGACCTTGGAATCGACTAGTCGATAAGTCGCCCGACTAGTCGAAATAAGTCGACAAGTCGGGATATACATATTTTTTTAATAATTTAAATTTATAATATAGGTAAACACATAGTTCAAATAAAAAGTAATAGACAATAAGTTCAAATACTAAAAGTCAAGCATCCCTAAGCAAATAAACTAATCAATCATAGTCTTCCATATCAAAATCATTGGAATCTTCATCTCCTCCTTGAGTATTCTTCTTGGTTGGATCGGGAGGTACACCATAATCATCTTCCACATCCTCATCGTCATTAGGAGTATTGTCTTCATCTTCATCATCAAGAGGATCACTAGTGGTACGTCGAGTATAGGTAAACACCTCACTAGTGGAACCACCTCTAGCTTTTCTTGGAAGATTGCGTCCCTCAAGTCCATCCGTCGCTCCCGAAGCTATATCCACCGCACTCCAAAACCTCTCTTCAACAACACCAATCCACTCATTAGTCCACTCCAACTCTTCAAATACTAGTGGATTATATTTCTTCCCAAGTTCACGTATTTTTTTGAATCTTGAATCTATCTTTCGATTGTATTGAACATACACCAAATCATTCAAGCGTTGATGTTCCAACCTGTTCCTCTTCTTTGTATGTATCTATATTAATAAAATATATAATATGTAATTAGGCCTCAAGTAAAATAGTTGCAAATCGACTATAAATAATAAAAAAGAGTAGGCACATACGAATTCAAATGTACTCCAATTGCGTTCACAACCGGAAGATGAACAACATAAACCAACAATACGTTTTGCAAATAATTGAAGCTCAATTGCACGACCTCCATAAGCATCCCACCAATCAACTAATATAAAAATAAGAAAAACACAAACACAAATAAGTTTGCCATTTTTTTTATTTTTGTCAGGAACTAAATTTACTAAGTTTTAAATAAACTTACGAGGACTTTTCTCCTTTCGTTGCTCAATTGCCATCTGCCTTTCAAAACCACCTCTTGTATTTTTGTAGTCATCGGCGAAGTTACTTATAAGGTTCCTTGTAGTCCGATCAATGACCATCTTCTCAAGGACATCATTAAAGTCTTCTCTAATCCGGGACGCATAGGCATGATTCTTTTCAGCGATGTCAAAGTATTTTCCGGGATTAAGAAACAGGGTTGCCCCATACAATGGTTTTCCCATTTGTTTACTCCAACGTTCTTCAATTATTTTCAACACTTTGTTCTGAATTGGTAATTTTTGACCAATAAATGCCTTTTTAATTTGATCTTTTGAATGCTCAATAGCCGCAAAAACTTCTGCCATAGCAGGCCTTTCATCGCCATCTGCAATTCGCAAAACCTGAAGAAGTGGTTGGGATGCCTTTAAACAGTCCTCTAAACTCTCCCAAAATACTGTTGAGAATACAGTCTCATAGACTTTCTTCCCATTTTCTGTTTTTGATAGCTTTGACAAGCTCCATGCATCGGCAGCAAATAATGAGCGCAAGGCTGCCCTATGCTTGTGCAAGCTCTGTAATGTAAGAAAAGCCGTGGCAAACCTTGTAGCCCCAGTCCTCACTAAATCCATCCCATAAGTCTTCTCCCTCATAGCATGAAGGACACGCCCATGCCTATAGATGAATGTAGTGCATCTTCTTGATTGATTGATTGCTTTTTTAATACTTGGAATCTTGCCAACGTCCTCTAGCATTAGATCAAGGCAATGAGCAGCACATGGAGTCCAAAACAAATAAGGATGTCTGATTTCCAAGACTTGACCAGCTAGCTTGAAGTTTGCCCCATTATCCGTCACCACTTGCACAACATTATTCAAACCAACATCAAGAACTGCGGTTTCAATCAAGTCCGCCAACATTTGTGCATCTTGGACATCACCCGAAGCATCATAAGAACTCAAGAAAAATGTACCCTCGGGACTATTAGCAAGAAAGTTGATAAGATGTCTTCCTCGTCTATCCGTCCATCCATCGGTCATAAGGGTGCAACCATATTTTTTCCAAGACTTTTCATGCTTATTCCTCAATTTTTCGGTATCTTTCTTTGCTTTTTTAAGTAGTGGAAGCCTTAAATCATGAAATATTGGAGGCTTCAAACCCGGTCCATATTGGCCTATGGACTCCACCATTATCTCGTAGCTCCTAGAGTTTGCCGCATTAAAAGGAATTCCATTCTCATAGAAGAAATTAGCAATATGCATGTGAACTCTTTCTTTCTCTTCTTTTGTTCTTAGTTTGCTTTCCAAAGTAGTTTGGCTTGGACCGTCCCTATGCCTCTCTTCAATTACTTGTTCAGGTGTCCTTATAAGCATCGAACTAATGGACTTGCTACTAGCCACTGGTTTTTTGAAACTAAATGGTACGGCAGCAGCCTTGCCTTTCTGGCCATCAATTGATTTAGAGCTTTGAAAGGTATTAGAGGCTGCAGTAGATTGTATGTGTTCAACTTCTGCCTCATCATCGCTTCCCAGCATTTCCACTTGAATAGGGACATTAATGTTCTTCTTTTTCTTCTTACTTTGAACATAATCATTTATTTCCTTCGCAATCTCCTTTGTTGTTTTTGGACATTTAACAATATCTCCGTATCCACCAATCAAGTGCTGCTTAAACCGATTAATTCCTCCATGATTCATATTTCCGCAAAGAATACACTTAACAATATCTTTGTTAACATCCGGAGTTGGATAATACGCAAACTTCCAACCTGGATCGTTAGATTTTGCTTTTCTTTTCGGATCTTTAGCCAACTCTCTCCTGCTATTTTCATCTTCTCCCTCCATTGATTAAGTTCCTGCACAAAATATGTAAACTGATTAGAGTGCGTTAACTGTTAAATGCAGAATGGAAGCAGACAGTGCAGAATGGAAGCAGACTGTGCAGAATGGAAGCAGACTGTGCAGAATGGAAGTGAACACTGAAGTGCCCAGAAGCACTGCAAAAAGTGAGTACAACAGAGGTTAAAGAATGCAGCAAGCAAAAAGGCAGAAAGGCAGAAAGGAATTGGGAATGTAGGTTGATTGCAGATGAAGGCAAGAATGCAGCATGAATGGTTTATAAAGAAAAAAATTATAAATGCAGCACACTAGCACAGACAGATGAACATGAACAGCTCATCAGCTGTACAAATGTTTTATAAAAATTGTAAACAGAGTAAATGAATTTCTATCAAAGTATTGTGATAAAAATGTTTTATCAATTATAAATTTATCAATTATAGATTTTTAATTAGACTAATATGATATATTTTGAATAATTTTTATTAATTATAAATTTTTACTTACAAATAAGTAATAAAATTAAATAAAAAAGATCAAATAAGTAATAAAATTAAATAAAAAATATCAAATAAGTGAAAAATGATTAAAAATACTTTTTTTCTATAATTAATAAACCCAGTTAATAAAAACTGAAAAAGTATATATATATAATTACCCAAATTTCAAACCTAAAACAACAAAGATAAGGTTGTTTCCAACCCCTATATATACGTACATATCGTGTGTGTATATATACAAAGGTAAAAAAAATGAAAAAGAGATGAAGTGAAAAGAGATGAAGAAGAAGAGATGAAGAGAAGATGGTAAAAAAAATGAAAAAGAGATGAAGTGAAAAGAGATGAAGAAGAAGAGATGAAGAGAAGAAAAGATGGAAGAAGAGATGAAGATCTTACCTGTAAACACTTTGCTGACACTTTGCTGCCGTCGCCGGAGGAGTAGATCGGAGATGAAGAAGAGAAATTGTGGTATGTGAGAGAGAGCCGTTGTATGTAAATAACTAAATACAAGTAAGTTTTACTTTACAAACCTTAATTTTTAACTACTCGGGTCGGGTGGGTACCGGGTCGGGTCGGGTAAAACCCATGAACGCCAGGAAACATAAGTCATTATTCGACTTATTCTTTTAACCGACTGGGCGACTAGTCGCCGACTAGTCGCCGACTAGTCGTCGACTCAATAACCATGATGCCATGTCATAAATTTTGCAGTGTGCTCAGACATATACAAATGTTGCAATCTTGGCACAAGTGGGAAGTATCGCAATATCTTTTTAGGGATTAACTTTTTCTTCTTATCCGTTCGATCCTTGTATCGGCTTGAATGGCATATATCACAACATGTTTTCTCACTATTTTCTTTATAAAACAACATGTAATCATTCTCATAAGCACCAAACTTTTCATACCCCATACTCAATCTACTTATCATTTTCTTTACATCATAATAAGTCTCTGGAGATTGTGTTCATCAAGCAATACTGATCCAATAAGTTGAAGTAACTCATCAAACCCCTTGTTACTACAACCATGTTTGTTCTTGAAATACAACAACTTGTTTACGAAAGATAATATCGTAAAGTTGATGTTATTTGGATAAATTGGTTCAGAAGCATTATCCAACATCTTATAGAACTCATTTGCTGTTGCATTCGGTTGTTCCTCAATATGCTCAAAATTTGCATGTGCATCTATAAAATCTTCAAGCATTTCACGTGCATCGTACATATCATCATCTCGACTGTTAAAATTATTAGAATTAGAACCTGCTTCGCCTCGTGGCCTATGTTTCTCACCATGAAAAATCCATGTTGTATATGACTCCATTATGCCATATCGATACAAATCATAGGTCACATAATCAGGTAACTTATAATACAAATTTCCACACTCCATACAAGGACACCTTATCCTCCAATTTGAATCAATATCCCAAGCCAAAGCAACATTAATAAAATTCTGCACACCAAGTTTGTATTCTTCCGCTATATTATTTCTCTCATCAAACCTACGATTCATCCAACTTCGATCGGATGCCATCTACAAACCAAGCATGATTTATTTAATTATTTTAAACTAAGATCGCCAAAATAATTAAGTGTAATTAAAATAATTCAATATATAAGGATATAAGCTTATGACTAACAATTTCACTATATTTTTTAATATATTCACTAATAACGGATAAACGTATTAATTTTTCATTTCAATTAAGTTACTTATTTAAATACATTAATCGAGTGAAATATTATTTGATTTATTTATATGCATCACATTGATACTAATTGATTGAACAAATATTATTAACACAATAAATTATTGAAATAATATGAAATGATGATTACTTGAAGATGAAAACATCACAACTAATTATTAAAAGAGTAAGAAATTATACTTACTTGAAGATGAACACATAAAAAATGGAGACTTGGTTGAGGAAATAATTAGCGGAGAGCAGTGGACGAAAGATGAAGACGAGCAAAAGAGTAAAGGTAACGGGCAGTAAGGTTGCATTTAGTTTTCAGCATTTCCAACCGAAAATGATTGAAAATATTACTCCTTTCCCACCAACCTCAGTCATGAATTAAATGAATACCGGTACATAATTTCAACCATTTTTAGTTAGTAATATTGTTGATATATTATAATTCAATTTATACTTTTTCGGTTGAAATTCTTTCTAGCACTTAATAGTTAAATTCAATAAATTTTCAATTGTTTTTATTTTTAAAAACCATAAATTTAGAATTAACGAAGAAATAAAATTTTCAAATTTTATTATTGTCTACTTTAAATTTTAAAATCTTTTGTACGTTCTAATTAAACTTTTATAATTATAAATGTATTTTGTAATCCGTGTAAATATATTTAATAATTTATATTAACGAAATATATTTAAATATATATTTTCAAAAGTATTTTTTTATCAACGATTTTCAAAAGTATTGATCAATATGAGAAGGGAAAAGTTGGAGGGAAAATTCCCGCAAAAAATAATGAAAATTGTTGCCTTGGTGAAAATTTTCGAAGTGGCGGGATTCTTAATATCAACGGATATTGGTTGGTTTTGATTTCGGTTGAAAATGAGCGGTTGGAAATGAAGGTTAGTTGGAAATAACCAGTTGAAAATGAACTTCGGTTGAAAATAAACGGTTGAATATGACCTGCAATCAATTCATTTGTAGTTGACTTTTAAACCAACCGTAGCCGGTTGAAAATAAACGCGGTTGAAAAATTTTGGTTGTATTTAGTCGTGTTTTCTTGTAGTGCCCTTATGATAAACTGAGTTATTATAATAAAGGCTTATTTACAATTTAAACCCTATGTTATTAACAATATACAATTCAAACCCTCTTTTAATATATTTAGTAAATTTAACCCTACGTTTTTTAACTATTTACAATTGAAACCTTTTTAAAAATAATTACTAAAATTTTAAAATAATTAGTAAATTTAACCATATATTTTTTAACTATGTATAATTGAAATCTTTTTTAAAATAAATAGTAAATTTAACCCTAGGTTTTAAAACATTTATTAAATTTAACCTTGACTTTTAAATTCGGAATAAAATAAATTTTATATCGAGAAACTATTTTCGAGAATATATTCATCAAAGAGTATTTTTGAAAATAAATTAAATTCGGTGATGAACATTCATGAATATATTGAGCGGGAAGTGTGATGGAAAGATGGAATAATATAAACACATATTAAAATTTTATTGAACATATATAATATATTATACATATAGATATATTAATATAGAAAAGAACATCTAAATATCCATTTTATAAGAAAAAAACCCTAATAATTGCAAATATCTATTATGCTTAGACAATATCTATACAAAAAAATTGACAATAGTGCATTTGACGAATATTTATTCAAAATTTTGTCATAAAATTTATTTTATTCCGAAATTAAAAAGTCAAGGTTAAATTTACTAAATGTTTTAAAACGTAGGGTTAAATTTACTATTTATTTTACAAAAGGTTTCAATTGTACATAGTTCAAAAACATAGGGTTAAATTTACTAATTATTTTAAAAAAGATTTCAATTGTAAATAGTTAAAAAACATATGGTTAAATTTACTAAATATATTAAAAGATGGTTTGAATTATATATTATTAATAACACAGGGTTTAAATTACATTTAAGCCTATAACAAATGATATCTTTATAGATACTTTTAGATCGAGACGACGAGATAATGAATACTATCGGTGACAAAAGTTTGGTGATTGCGCATTTGCGCCAATAATAAAAAGGAAAAAAAGAAGATAATAACGAGCAATGAAGAAAAGGCAAGATGTTGTGTTCCCCGATGTCTATCACCCAACTCATGATCCTCTAAACCCTAGCTACCAAACTTGGTTGTCCTCTAAGTTAGTTTATTCTAGGAAACTATGATTTTTACGTGCAAAGAAAGTTTCGTTTCTATTATTAAATATCTATATCTTTTTCACGTATATATAATTTTATTGATGCTCTAGATCGAGTTATAAGCCTATAACATCAAGGATGATGAGGGACAACATGGTTGTTCTTCCTATGTTGATGGGTTGCGTATCTCCTTCCAGTCTTGATGTTTTAAATCCTAGCTTTACACAATCTAAAGTGCGGTCGAGTTTTGGATCGGGTTCCGATTAGAATTCTCACACCTCAAGTGAGCATTTTTTTGTTAAAATTTTTACTGCCCGGAATATTGTTAATTAAAATTGTTTGCCTAGGTAGGTAATTATATATACCTTTAATATAAAGTGAGAATCAAATACTATATACTGTAGCAATTTTTTGTGAGATTTTTGAATTTGCTGTCGGGAGCATGAAGTTCGTTAGCTCACGGTGAATTAATGAAGTATCATAGGGGCTTCATCAGTGCATGTCAAAATTTAATTATATTACTTATATTAATTATATGATCAATTACTGTGAATAATTTCTCAAACGCACATGAATGTTTTTTCTTCAGAGAAACAAGAAAAAACTGAAGAACGGTTATCGGGGAAGATCCCCAGGAAGAACTCCAGAAGATATCACTCTTTTCCCAAGGCTAATATTGCTGGTGGTCTACACAAACTAATCCAAAGGAGCTCCAAAAGTTTGTCTCGAGTATTTGGTACGTGCATCGCCTTCAATATATTTTTAAGGGTGGAAAAACACGATAGACTTTCGTCTCATTCTACATGTCTTTTTCAAAAATTACGCTTAATTGGATAGTTCATTTATTTGTTTACTCATGATAATTGCATCAAATTAAGTTGATTATTTTGAAAGAAGAGAATGACAAATATTTTGAAATTTCGTTTTTCAAAAAATACATATACAATGAGACGAAGGGAGTTGTTCTAACACCTATATGAGTCGATCGATCAGTGGTTCACTGGTCCTAGTAAGTACTCACGCCCAATATGATTTCATGCGAAGCAAGGGTTTAAGATGTAATAATTGCCATTAAAATGACAATACGTATGATTCAGTTTACAAACAAGGAGACGGAGACGAAGACGAAAATGAAGAACAAGAAATGGTGATAGGTGATCCCACAGAAGTAAAGCACGAGAATCACATCGGAATCGGACAATCCTGTGATACCATCTTTTCTACTAGTATCAATCAGCTGCTTAAAAATTAGTTTCGGGATAGTTTATCCGAAAAATTTAGACATCTTGCATGTCCTTATCAGTAATATTATTTTTTTAGGATTTAAAATAAATATTAAAAGAATTAAATATTACTCTTTCCGTGCCAAATTAACTGTCGTATTTGATTTTTTTGGGTCAAATTGACTCAAATTTGACTGAAAATTACATATAATATATAATCGGAAAAAATTATAAAAACTATATCATTGAAAAATATACCTTATCTACTTTAAAATGTAACTTTTTTATTCTTTAAAATTTTAAAAAATAAATTTTAATTCTCACTCAAAATTGACCACAAAAAAGACAAGTAAGACGGTTAATTTGAGATAGATGAAATATTAGTAAAATAATTACTTTCTCCGTCCTAATTTATTTGTCCAATTTGACTTTTACGTGTATTTTAAAATGCATTGACCGTATATTTACCTGAATTATTTTTTATTCTCGAATCTTTTCTAGTCTTAAGTCCCGTTTATTAATTATAATTATAAGGAGAAACAAACGACACGCAGTCCTGTGTGGCTCCTCTGAAATTCATGATACAGATTCTCAATGCATTCTCAATCATGAATTTTGTTGTTCAAGGAATTGTTTGTTTGCCGTATAATATTGTATTTTAATAATATTTAAATAAAAAATTATGAGAAAATTTTAAATATATAGCTAATATTTTTGCTTTTCTTTTTCTATTTAACTTCGTTAGTGTTTTGTAGTTATTGATTGAAAAGTTATAAAAAAACAATAATTTAAATTATGTATGACGAGATAAACGGACACCAAACTCTGCAGCAAGACCTCGCATGTTTCTATTCAATTTTATTTAAGCAGGTTAGAAAACATAGAAAATTAACAAATATATTATCTGAAGACATTTCAACACTACACCATGTAAAACCGATCTTATATATATAACCAACCAAAGAAAATTGTGAAGGTTTAAAATCGAAATATTACATTACTAAAATCGAAATTTTAAAATTTGATATATAGTACATAGGTTATTTGAACCGATATCGTATCTAATTTTTAAACATTAATATCTAAGGCAAAATATATAAATATTAGTTTTTAAATATAAATGAAAGTAAAATATACAAAAATATTTTTAAATATCATGTTAAATAAAATTTAAATTATTTTTATAAGAATAAATTTAAATTTAAATTATAATATAAAATGTTAAAAAAAATTGTGAATCGCACCATATATAAACTAGTGTATATATCCGTTCTTTTGATAACCAAATAATTTATGGCCTGTTTGGCCTGGCTTAAAAATAAGTCCTTTTGGACTTATTTCCGGGTAAAAATTTCATATTTTGATAAATGTTTTTTATACAAGTATTTAATGTATATTTGAGATTCTATAAGTTGCAAAAAAAGTTAATTTTTTTCAGAAAAAAGTTAGGAATCTCTAACTTTGTCTTAAAATAAGTTGACTTATTCTGGAAAAAAGTTCCCCCAAACACCCCCTTAATTCATGGTAACTTATGTACAACTGTTACATTGATATTTGATCATCCAGCTAGAGTGTGAACTGAACTAGGGAACACAACTTTGCAGATTTGAAAGTCATAGTATAAATTGGACATATTTTAGGCTACGTAGTTCGTGTACATTTGGAGTTAATGAAACGAGACTAAATGTAATGCAAAATTATATCTTTTTTCTTCCTCCGTGCTTTATTTTATTAATTAATTTAATCTACATGTTTTATATAACTGCTCTCTGTTATTGTTGTGGAGTACAAACATAGTGTTTCAACATTAGAGATATATAACCGCTTATTGTTGTTGTGTACTACAAACACAATGTTTCAACATCAGAGATATATATACTCATAAACACAATGTTTCAACATTACAAATATCTACCAAGCATTGCATTTGACATTGTGTCTTGAAAATGTTTTCCAAATCCTTGTGAAAAATATAGAGACATTAGTAATCCAATAAGCTTTTGCTTGACTGTAACATCATAAAATCCATCTACCTCTTCTTCTCCACACAAGTCCTTCCCGTTGACAATGACCATAGGAAACCTTACCTTATTGTTACCAACTAGCTCTTTTAGCTCTCTCAAATACTTTGGCTCATTTGAACAGTTTCTCTCCTCATAAACAACATTTCCACTGTTTAGAATCTTCTTTACCAAATTATATGCACCTCCGGCATTGTTGACACCAGTGGTTGTGTAAAGAATTATCTTGTCTTCAGATGGATCAAGTCTCGACGAGGATGTCGACGAAGAACTAGTACTGCCTTGTAAAACTGAAATTCGTGGTGTTGGTTGGCGACATTCGGGGAACTTAGCAGCCAATCTTTCTCGAAACAATTTGACAGTGTTTTGGACGAACGTGCTTTGTAGTCTGATAGTGGTACACATATATACATTTGTTGATTTTATGGTTTGTAAACTAGTTTAAAATTGAAAATGAAAAATGCGTACATCAGATATAGTAGGTACTCTAATTTACATATACCAAGGAGTACTTAATTGTAATATACCGCATTTTTTTAGATTAATAAAATAAATTAATAATAATACTTGGTTAAAATTTGATAGAGATTTGAAATTAGAATTGGGCCAGATTTGATTCTAGTAGATTGTCTTGGGATTTTAAAACTCTATATATAGATTGAGATCGGCTTATTCTTTCATATTCTATTCGAGCCACCAAGACTAAACAGTTGTAAATCTCACTCTCTACAAATCTTTATTCTTTTTCTTCGTCTTTTTTATTAAAATTCGTATGATTTTTCATACATAGATCAACTATCTTGTAAAATTCGTAACAAATTCATCGTAAGTTGGAATTCGTTGATTTTAAAATTTTTGGAAAGATCTTTTTGTTCTCTACAACCTTCACAAGTTTTTCCAGAAAACATCATTTAGAGGGTTAAAAAGATAAACACAGATCTGTGCAGATTTAGAATTATGGAGATGTTCGAGGTTGGAGATACATTATTTTTGTTTGGGTGCAAGAGATTGAATATATGTTTAAGGACGGTGTAGATTTTTGAATTTCGGAGGTCTTATATGCAATATATGATTTATAGGGTCGGCTTGGAGGTACCTTTTGACTTACTTTTATTTTCGAAATTTGTTTTGATACTGTGAATTTCAACTTTGTATAAGATATAAGAATATTGTTTTCGAACTGTATAAGATATAAGATATGAGATATGAGAATCTTTGAAATCCAGTCTCTACGTTTCGAACCTGTTTGTAATTTACACTATAATTCCGGAACTAGCCTTAGATATCCTTATTAGGGGCACAAATGTACACTCTTAGATACCTGATAAGGGCGTATAATTATTGAACTTTAGATCCGTCCACTGGAAAAGTGTGGTAAAGAATAAGAATACGATGTCAGTCACTAGCAAAGTATGACCGTAGAGAAAGGCTGTGAAATTTTATAACATTATCGTATTGTTTTCAATAAAGGATTTTTTGTTTATATTACAACTGTGGGTTGGATTGTTTTTCTCAAAAAATTTTTAAGACTTATATTATTTTTGACAGGAAAATTATTTTATTAAAACACTCCTGATTTTTTGAGAATATTTGTAAGTTGATTGTTACTTGTTGTGCTGTGTAGCTCATTATTTACAATTTTTAAGTTTAGTGTAAGAAGAAGATGGAGTGCATTGAATTTCGAGGATCTTAGATTTGGAGTAAATTGATTGTTGACTTATCATTGTTAACTGCGCTTTTGTAATAGTTATCCTTTGTAATAGAATTCTGTATTTTAGATTTTTATACTATTAATAGCCCGAAAAGGGCGGGCTATTGCGGTTTTTATATCTTATACAATTCAAAAATAATATTCTTATATCTTATATGAAATTGAAATTCACAATATTAATTTTGTTTTTGAAAATATAAGTAAGTCAAAAGGTACTTACCTCCAAGCCAACCCTATAAATTATATATTGCATATAACACCTCCGAAATTTAAGAATCTACACCATCCTTAAACATATATTCAATCCCTTGCACTTAAACAAAAATATCGCATCTCTAATCTCGAACATCTCCATAATTCTAAATATGTCTAGATCTGTGTTTAACCTTTTACCCATCTAAATGATGTTTTCCGAAAAAATTTAAAGCACGAAAGTTGTAGAGAATGAAAAGATCTTTCCAAAATATCCAGAATCAATGAATTCTGACTTACGATGAATTTGTTACGAATTTTACAAGATAGCTTATTTATGTATGAAAAATCCTACGAATTTCAATAAAAAGGACGGAAAAAAATAAAGATTTATATAGTGAGAGATTTACAACTGTTTAGTCTTGGTGGCTCGAATAGAATATGAAAGAATAAGGAGATCTCAATCTATATAGAGTTTTAAAACCCTAAAAAAAACTCTACTAGAATCAAATCCGACCCATATTCGAAAACTTATTATTTTAATCTAAATCTAATTTCTATCAAATTTTAACTAAATATTATTATTAATCTAAAAAATACGGGATATTACATTAATATAGCTATATAATTAGAACAATGACCTTATAATTTAATGTAATAGAATTTAAAAGAAATTAACCGAAGAGTATTTGATAGAAAACTCAACATTACCTATACCTTGAAATCATAAAACAACACATAAAATAAGGAACGGAGGAGTACTAATATTTTAGAACATATTCAGAAAATCACCACCGGTGTGCATATTGAGAAGGTATATAAGAAGAGAAATATTTTATCAGTCGTTTGGATCATAAGATTCCAATCCGGATAGCCAGAATGAGATTTCTATACAAAAATGTAGGTATGAGCAAAACTTGAATAAAAAATAGAAACCGAACTGAAAACCGCACAAAACCGCACCAAATGGAACTGAATTGATTAAAAACCGAACCGAAAAAAATCGCACATATTTTAGTTCCGGTTTGGTTTTTAAAATTTTACAAATCAAATAAAAATCAAACCGAACTGTAATAATATTTATAATATATATTAAAATATATTATATAAATTATATTTAATATAAATATTTATATTTAATTATACACATAATTAATAATATTACAGTACATAAACACAATTAATTAAATACAGAATAGCCAGGCAGCTTGATGATAATGGGCCGGCCTATTTACATTTTACGAGTTCAATGTGCCTTTATAGTTAGTTCTTTCTCCTTGTATTATATTTACACAGATGGTCTGCTAGTTGTCTGTTACTCCTCAGTCCCATCCATCTCTTAATATTTGGGAGAGGGTGTCTGACACGCATTTTAAGATATATATAAAGTATAGTTTCATAATTTATTTTTTAATTTTTTTTTCTGAATAAAAATTTTAATGTTTAAATTTTTATTCAGGAACTTTTTTTTAAAATATGTTATGAAACTATACTTTATATGCACCTTAAAATGCGTGTCAGACACCCTCTCCAAAATGTAAACAAATGGATGGGACGAAGGAAGTATTTTTTAACTTAGTCGGATGTTGCAGCTAGTTCTTGTCACTCATAACTCACAGGACAGTAAACATGTCCATTAGTGTTAGAATGGATTGACATTACAGATTTTGAGTCTAACTGCTTGCTTTCCGGTAAATTATATAATCCTAGCTATTTGTACAGAGCCTTTTTTTTAAAAAATATAATAAAATTATGTCAAATACTATATTACAAATTTATTTATTTTAAATTTCAAATAATGTATGATTAGTATAATAAAATAAGTATTAGTTTTAAAACTAAAACCGAACTATCTAAAACCGAACCGAACTAATTATTTTTGGTTCGATTTTGATTTTTAATTTTTAAAATCGCGTAATTTCGGTGCGGTTTGATATCAAAACCGCACCAAACCACACCATACTACAAAAATGTATTATAATCTCATTCTCATTCAGGTTGGAATTAATATGCAAAAGCACGTCAATATATAAGTAAACACAAAATCATTGGGAAGAAAAGGAAGAAAAATTACCCAACTGCATGCTCGCCAAGTATATTACTAACTTCCACCAGAGCTTCTCTCCACTTATCTACCTTGGTGCCGTGCCTTGTTCTATGTTTCTCAAGAGCAATGCCATAATTACCCAGCTGGTGTCTAATATCTCGAATCTCAACCTCATAAAATATAGGCATAATAAAATACCTAGAGTTCCTATTGCGTTCCAGGATCAGTACAAGTTCATCAAGACACCATGAAGAATCTGCATAGTTTTGGGAGAATATAATTATGGCGCTCATAGAGTTTCTGATCCCCTCTCTAATTCTTAAATTTACTTCATCTCCAACACGTATATCACTTTTGTCCATGAAAACTACAAATCCTTCATCTTTCAAAGCCTCGTATAAAAAGCATGTAAACTTGTTTCGAGTTTCGCCTCTGAAACTTAAGAAGACGTGACAAAATGAATCTTCACAAGCCATGGAGATCGGAGATTTAGCTTCTTGTAAGCTAAACAATTAGGAGGGGTTGAAAATTTATAACTGAGCTCTATGAAAAGATGCTCAGTACATTCCCTTTTTAGTCATCCCATTAAACTTTTACGTATAAAAATTATAGTTTCATAAATTATTTTTTAATTTTTTAAAATAAAAATTAGATATTAAATATTTATTTAAATAATTTATAATTATATTTTTTATGTGTGTTATAAAACACGTAAAATGTTAAAAGTAGAAATAAAAGACTAGAGTATGAAAAGCTACGCCAACACTTTTAAGGAGGAGTTCTTTGGTCGATGAAAAATATATTAATTTTTTAAATAAAATTTTAATATTAAATATTTATTTAATGAATTTATAACTATATTTTTTATGTGCCTTTGCTTAAAATGTTAAAAGTAGAAATAAAAGCCAAGCATATGAAAATCTCCGCCACCACTTTCAAAGAGGAGTTCTTTGGTCGATGAAAAATATACTATAAAGCGGCACAAATGTCCAAACCTTGACCTAGTCTATATCCCATTCTTTGGTTTCTTTTTCTTTCCTTTTTATTTTAAAGGTTATATGATATTATTAATAGATAAATTATTTATTTTATTTTTAAAAAGTAAATTGGGAGTGCTCCTAAATTATACTAGCTTATATATTGTGTAATGTACATAATTTTCTTAATTTTTTTAATATTTTATTTAGATGAATTGAATTTATTTTTATTTTAAATACAATTATTTAAGTTTTATTTAAAGTTATGTGTAATAATATTATGATATAATTTTTTTATTTGCATTTGCATTTTAAAAGAATAGTATTTATGTGTTTTATTTAAAGACATATTATAATTAAGACGTATTATAATTAAGAGGTTAATGCCTAAAAAGTAGGTCAAGATGTTTTATGGAGTAGTTAGGATATTAATGTTTAAAAAATAGTCACAATAATTAACTATGTATCGTACCAAATATCGACGGACAATAAAATTTTAATGTTTCTACTTTAATAATATAGTATAGATATTTAATTTTTAAAGTAATTCACTTAATTATTTACATATCTATTACACGATGAAATAGTTAATTCAATCCTATGAAATGACAATATAACTTATAACTAATAATTACATGTTAATATCACACATTCATTGATATATAATAAGTAATTAATATTTTTCTCATTAATTATTACATATGATAACTAATGTTTGTTTAGAATACATTAATTGTTTTGTAATTGATATTTATATGTATATAATGCATTTATTAATATATAGTATTTAAAAATTATTCTTAAAATATGAGGTCATTTGGTTTCCCTTCAAATACATGGGAAGTTGAAATAGGTAGGAAGTAGATTTTAAGAAAGTGTTGTTTGATTAACATTAGTAAGGGAAGTTAATTGTTTACCTAGCCCCCTCTTGGTAACTTACACTCAACCAAACACAGATGACTTCTTATTATCCACCAAACAAGTACTATGTATTCAAAGTAACTTGTATTTGATTGAAACTTACAAAATATATAATATACAAAATTTATATAATAGTATTGTAATCTGTTTAACTATGTGTATATATAATAAGTCCATATAAAGGTTAATTGAGCGCAATAAAATACTTGGAAAATTACAAATATTTTCATATTGTTGTATTTGATTTTAGGAGGAAGGAAGGCGCGCCTTCCCTGGCCTTGGAGGAGGGCTCGCCCTCTTTGAGGAATCTTGTCGAGCCCTGTACAATTATGTATCTTGCTTCATTCACGTCTACGCCGCCTACGCATGCCTATCAACTCATATTGAAGATCATAGCTCTATATTTCACGGATTGCCCTCGTTGGGGAATTATGCGATATTTCTTAACCTTATCTTAGAAGATCCTTTCTTTATACTCAATTTGGTTGCCCTCGTCTGGGGGCTTAAGACGTATCCTACATTTATGGTGGATTTAGTGCTAATCTTTAGTCAAGGTATCCAAGAAAATACCTATAGTGGATCGGCTAAAACCCATGCCTTCTGAGTCTACATCAGATCCATGAAGTTCTTAAGACTTTTGCCTATCCAAACAAGCTCAAATCTAGAGATTTCTTCCAAAAAGGCTCCTTTTGCCATTACACAACCTATTTTAATTCGAAGAAGGAAACCTTTCCCTAATAGGCCTCTGTTTTACCAAAGAACTAAGTGGACTTGATCCTCTATTTTACCTATAAATAGAGGTATGTAGGCACATTGTTGGGGTTGAAAAACCTAAAGTACACAGTCGTTTATGATAAACAAAACCCTAGTTATTTCGAAACCTAACAATCTCATCCCCCAATTTCATACAAACCACTGCACTCCGGCGATACTCCGTCTCGTTTCATCTTTTTCTGGTAAAGAAACTTAATTTTTGTTGATTACTAGATTTCTCCATTAACAAATTGGTGCTAGAAGGAGGGGATCTTCACATCATCTAAGGAGAAAAGATGTCACAAGCCACAAGATCGAAGGATGCATTGCAGGGAGGAGGAAAAAGCACAATCATCTGGACGTGGGCGTGGTCAGAATAACCAGAACTACCATGGCCATGAGGAGTATGTCCCAGAGCATGTCACTAATCCCAGGGATATTAATTAAATTGTTGGCGGGCGTCCTTCCTTCATGATGATTAACATGAACTTGATGGAGCAGCTATATCAGATTGGCGATACGGTGAGGGGTCTTTATAAGAATATCCAAGGCATTGGGGAGTCAATAAGTGGATTTGATGATCTTATACGCACTCTTGAGTCGCTCTGGGAAAGAACCGGTGTTTGAGGAAGAAGGCAGGATACTAGAAGTTGGTCGTGGGGGAAGATTTCATGAAATAACTCCTCGAAGGCTCGAGTTTGGGAGCGGAGCTACTAATCAGAACCCTAGCTAAAATACGAAAAGAAGGATGATACTTGCAGGAGTAGGCCAACAAACTCCTTACTCAAACTACTAAGGCCGCATCACTGAAGAAAGGCGTGATACCCAGGTAATCCCTACTCATAATGATGTTTATGTTCATGATATGACTGGTAGATTATCTTTTCAGGAAGAAGCCAGAGATCTATCTCACAGGAGAGAGGAAAGAGTATATGATGAAAGTCGTGGCCGAGGTCGAGACGCCTCACAATGGCAGAGGCCTATCAATCATATGCCTTTGATCGATTCATCCGGATGAGGGTTTTCCACTGGACATAAACCGGTAGACTCGCGAGGTTCAATAATGGAAGGATGAGGGCAGGTAATGGCTTTAACAATCAAGGGACGCTTCCACTAGGAAGGCGCGCGCAAAACGTCCCTCTTTTAAGAGAGCACCCATCATTATCCCGACAAGTTCAGGAAGCTCCTCCGAGGGGAGGCGCTGCCCTTATGGAAATCAGGTAAATGAAACAATGACTCACCAAAGCCAGGGCAACCAAAATATGTAGAATCTACCTCATCCACCTCAAGGCACGCTTCAGCCACCAATAATCACTCAGGGCACGCCTTAACCCCCCGTCAATACTCAGGGCACGCCTCAGCCCCCAGTCATTACCCAGGTTAAACCAGCTTCAAACCCATCTACCAACAACCAGCCGTTCCCACGCCTCAAGGCGCGCCCACACTTCACACCACAGTACCTAGTCCAGTTGTACCCACAACAAACACCGTTCAGGCCAACTCTCTGGTGCAAGCTCGCTCTCCTTTCTCTCAAGTAGTAAGTGAAGCTCCACTCTCACAAGGGTATCAAAGCATTACTAACCTCCACTATCATGGGAACTCCGACTATTAGGTCCCAAATCATCATAGAAGGGGGGGTTAAATATGATGTTTGTAGTTTTTATCTTTTCATTACGGATTAAGATTTTTGTATATTTGTATTCTTGAGATTTAAAGATGGGTAGGAAAATAACACAAATGATTCTGGAAAATATAGATATATTAATAAATCCCCGAGGTGATACACTCTAATTAGATGATTAGCTACAATGATTTCCAATCAATACTAACAACAAATACAATTGGGGTGTTTATGAATGGCCTTTAATGGAGCTCTCTTAAGTTGTTGTGTATATTGAAGAAGATACAGATTGTGAATGCTTCTGCCTCTACTTGTGTAGTTTTCAATCTCTAATTTAAAAATGACTTGGAATAGTTCCAATGGAGATTTGATACGCCATTCACATCTGAAACCTTGTACGTCTATTAGTGGCACCTTGAATCAGTGTTTGATGGTGCCTTATCACTTTAGTGGCGCCTCATACAAGGGTTGCCTTTTATGAGTCTTAGTGGCACCTTGAAACCTAAGTGGCACCTCTAGAGTGTTTCTTTGTTGATCCAAGTGGGGCTTTTCCTTTAAGTTGCGCCTCACTCTTGCATTTCCTTGAGCAGATAAAAGTTGCGCTTTTTAAAACCTTAGAAATAGAAATTAGCTCCCAAGTGGTGCCTTGTACATGGTTTACCTTGTATTAGGATCCACTTAAAGCTAGTGGCGCCTATGCATAGTAACTTGTATTGATGTCTTGTATACATACTTGATTTGTATGTTAGTGGCGCTTTACACGGTGTATCACTAGTATCCATGACTTGGAAACTTTTTTGATCTTCAGTGATATACCAAATTCTTTTATCTCTTTTCCACTGTTCTTGTTGATCAATTATTTTCTTCTGAATGAGTAAGATAATTCTTTTCTTTATGAGTTTACACTTAGTGCACTGGTCTAGTTCACAAGCTACTAAACCTGAGCAGAATTCTCTTATTTACTATGTAGCACTAGTTGATTATTCTTCAGCTGTTTCATTGCTTCATTCCACTAGAGTCCTTTGACACTTGTACTTGAACCACTGCATTTTCTTGACTCTGTAAAGCTTCTGATCTTTTATTCATTACCAAGGCTTGAAAATATTAATGAAGTTCTCTCGTTGACACTTCTGAAGACTTCAGTCTTTAATTTCCTGTAGTGATTCATGCATGTGACCTGTATGTTTGTCCTGTGGATTCATGTGCTTCGTATCAATATTATTTATCTGTCTTTCTTCTTGTTATTGAGTTATCATTACTTCTATTACATATTACGCTACATTATGCTTTATAATTTCCCACTATTTGTTTGTTAGAGTTCGACAAAAAAGTCCTTTAAGATGATAACTCAATTGTTAATACAAGAAAAAGTAAATTGCAGAAAGACTAAAAATAACATTAATTACATTCTATATTGAATTGATACATTTCCAAATTTCTTAAATTCAACAAGTACAAAGCTTCTTGTTCCTCTAGCCTGAACAGATATTCTATTATCTTCTGCTTTATTGACTTGTGTCTTCTTTCTTCTTTTCCTAATTTTTCTGATGACATTTTCTGAGCTCTTCCATTTTTGCTTCAGGTCTAGACATCACTAAGTCTCGGGCTTCAAATTCCAGTGTATTTTTTGGATGTCGATCTTCTAGCTTCTTGAGCATTTCTTCGAGGTAGCAGTGCTATTGATTCAGGCAACTTCTTCAAAATCATGAGATGTTTTCTTGGAGAATACGAATACAATGATCTTTTTTGGAAATCCCTCGAATCGTTATGTGTCATTTTATTTTTCTATCATCTCTATTTCCTTAAGAGCTTTAATGGCATCTCTCAAAGCGTACTTATTCTCTTTGCAAGTTGATCTTTTTAGCTTGGACAAGGCACTCTTGATTGCCATAGAGTTGTTATTTATGAAATTTTTCACGTCTATCCTTCCTTGACCTCCTTTCCTATTTTTAAAACTAAACCACATTTTTTCATCTTCATGTTTGATCAAGGGTTTTGAATCATGTACTGCCTCAGGACCTTCTGTAACATCTTCTCTTCTTAAGATCATTGGCCTCAGGTAGTATCTTTCTGTTTTCTTGAGATAGGTCTTTGATGTACCTATTACTCGGTTCAATCTGAAAGCATAAATTAACTCAGCTGCCACTAGATCTTTATAAGTGCTATTTTCATTACATCTGACTTGTCCTTCTACAAGATTCATAAACTCCAAATGGCATATATTTCCTTAAGAGCTTTAATGGCATCTCCCAAAGCGTACTTATTTTTCTACCATCTCTATTTCCTTCTACAAGATTCATAAACTCCAAATGGCTTTGATCTAAACTTTCATCAGTCGACGTCATATTGTGTAGAGTTGATGGCTTATAGTACTTGACCACTGGAGGATCCAAGAATGCTTCAACACTAATGTCTTTGATCTTCTTTTCAATAAGGTTTCTCTTTAGTTCATTCACCTCGTGACCCCCTTTTATGACTTTCCTCATTAACACGAACAACTCCACTATGTTCATCTTTTCAAAGTTTTTAGTTGATAGAACCCTCGACCTAAATCCCAGTTACACAAGTAGAAGGGGTAGTTGAATACTTGTGTGCTCTTTTCACCTGATTAAAATCAACTTAATGTAAATTAAAGCTTTGAATTAAGAACAAAGAACAAACACAAAGATATGAATGAATATTGTTTGTATTATTGATGTATGAATACAAACTCTCCTAGGGTATACACAAACCCTAGCAGCTTCTCTATGTTTCTCACATCAACTCTCTCTATCTCTATGCTCTTAAACACTTCAAAAAAATAAATTAGGTTACATAGAGTGTTTATATAGAGAGCTACCTATCAATTAATAACAGAAAATCAAATTACAATAGGAATAAAATTCCTAATTATTAGCTAACAATTTCCTTATATAATTCTCCTTCCTTCCCATAGCACATCTACAATATATTTTCCTTTATCTTTGAAGACTTTCCATTACTGTGATCATCTTTCAAATTCAGCTTTAGCTTTATAGACTCTAAACACCTTCAGACTTTGATGATATACAGTCTCTGATAGACTATAGACCCTGATAGTCTATAGACCCTGATCAATTCCTAGAATTTGATTCGCATCCGGACTTTGGTTTTATTTCTTCTAAAATTCTTCTAAGTACAAATACTGTTGATACCTGTACAGAGACTAACTAGACTCTGATTTACATTTACTTAGATCAGAGACTAGAGAGACTTATTCTATTACAGATATATCTATGCTAGACTCTGTTCTAGTATTTTGTACATCATCAAATGAATATATTCCTAACAATCTCCCATATTTATGCTTTATAAAATTTAAGCATAAATCAAGGTTTAATGATGTCAAAACTAAAGAATGAAATAATTAATCTAGAATAGTATAAAATTCACAAGGAAAAAGAATTACTTCTCAATTTATCTTCTCAAAATCTGAATTATTCCTCCAAAATGATTTCAGCATATTCTCCTCCATAATAGCTTGAGCTTCACCAACAAACTTGTTGAATTTCTTTATTTTTTTCATTTTTACATTTGATTTGACAATAAGCTGCTCTTAGATCATTTGTACTGCATTCTTGTTCTTTTAAATCTTTCAACATCAGAATATTAACTTTTCCATTCATAGGTTGAAATCCAGAGTAATGATCCACTCCTTCTTGAAATTTGATTTGCTTTACTTCTATTGGCATGTCTTGATCATTTCCTTCAGTATCAACATACTTCAGAGAAAACTTGTCCATCTGTTTATTTACCTGTCTGTACAGAGTCAACTTCCTATCAATTTCCATGAGCTAGTTCTTTATCACTTCTTCCTTGCTTCTATTTACCTCAGCTGATGTGGTCAAAAGAAATCTAATGTATTGTAGCTCCTCAGATTGTTTGAAAAATATGAAGTTTGATTGGCTTATCCACCTCACAGCTCCTCCACTTAGAAAATATACCAGCATATAATTTTTCACATTTTTAGTTCCACCCTGTCCTCCTGGTAATCTTCTTTCAAAAACAATATAGAAAATTTGAGTAGACACCATTTTATTCAAGTGTTTTTGAGTGAACTGCCTATCTGTAAGAGACTGTTGATCAGCTACTAGAGTTGTAGTCTTGTCAATATCTGATGCTGAGAAACCTTCAAGCCCTTTTGTTCTCTTAGCCCTCAATTGAGTATTAGTTTGACTGCACTTCCAATAGCTTGGCTCCTTCACTTCTTTTTCATTTTTCTCATCCGAGTTCGTACTCTGTTTTCCCTTACCAGAGTCTGACTTAGACCCTGATTTCCCATGTCCAGTCCCTGACTGGTGTATTTGTGAGTTTGTTTTAATAAATACTCCATATTTCTTTCGTTGCACACCACCAGGACCCCTAGGACCATGAGAACTATCATCATCTTCATCATCACCATCTCTAATCATTTTAGCTCCCCTTGTTTTATCATCCTTGCATGCATCATCATTATTACTCCTGGAAGAATCACCAACTTTCTTCTCCCCCTTTTTGACATCATAACTACCAGTGATAGCCAAAAGAATTTGTTCAAGGACTGAAGAGAAATTAGCTTGGGCAGTAATAATAGAATATACTTTTGTGGTGAGAGTATTTACAGAGTTTTGAACTGTGGTCTGTTTATCCTTGAAATCAGCCAAAGAATCTTTGACAACAACATCCTTAAATTGTTGAAGAGAGTACAAAGTTTCAAACTTTGTTTGGAGCAGAGCTGTGGTGTTATCCACATTGGTCAATTTAGTCTTTATATGAGATATGTTTGTGACCACATCAACTAGTTGTTCATCAACATATTCCTTTGCAAATCTAAGGTCAGCAGCCACATCTTTTTCCTCTTGAATTAGAGAAGCATCAGTCTCCTCATCAAGATAATGACCATGCTCTTGCAAGAAGGACTTCTTTTAAAGGCCTTAAGTCTCTCAGAGTGGTGAATAGCCAGAATGCTCTCAAAAATGTCTTTATCATGCATGCCTTTAGCCTGTGCTATTTCCCAAGATTGAGGAAAAACTTGATCAAAGTAGTTGAAATATGGATTCACATCCCCCTCATCTTCAGAGGCTGAATCATCAACATGCAAAATAATTATTACTGGAGGTTTAGAATCTGATGGAATTGTAGACTCTGACACTGCATAAGGTATTATAGACCCTGACTCCTCAACAGAGTGACAAGACTTGTAGACTTTGGAAGGCTTGCCTGAATAGATATGATTAAGAAAGGTTGTTCTAACTTCAAAGATGCAGTATCAGGTTGAATGTATGAATCATCTACCAAAGCCTCCTTGATTCTATCTGCTTTCCTGGCTAGAGAATCCACTAAATGGAGTTGTGGTCTCTGTGAAAATGATTTTTGAGCAGCTAGAGACTACTCCCTTTTGCCAATCTAAAAAATAAGAGTGTAAGTGCTTTCATCCATTCCCTGCCCCCAATTCATTGGACCAACTCTTCGGAAAATCTTGATCCCAATAAGTGAAGCTAGGTTCAGGATAACCTAATCTCTCATCCTCACAGTGGGGTTGGGAAGCCACTTTCTCATCCTCACTCTGGTTCTCTACACCCTTATCTACCTCTCATTTTTCCTGAACCAGTACCAGCCCCTCATTATTGATTTTTTTCACTAATTTGGATGGGTGAACTCAAAGTCCTATAGAAGAGGGGTTAAGAGAAATAAATGATTCTTTAATACCTGAACCTTCTTAATGGAGGGGAACCCCTTCAAGTGTCTAAAGGCTAAGGGTTTCTACCAAGAGGTGAGCAGCAACAGACTCTGAACCCATACTGTCTTCTTCTTCCTTTTCAGGGTTTGTTGGCTCCAGTATCCCTGTCTCAGGGTTTACTATAGACTCTGACTGCTTCAGTATGACTTCATTAGAATCCAGAGTCTTAGTGTCACCATCTTCGACTATTTATGCATGAAACTCCCCTTCAAAATGAATAGGCTCTGACAGAATTGATATTGAAAATTTTTCATGAGCATCCAACAAAGTCTGTCCTCCCATATCATTGGAGGTTCTCATTAGCATTTTATTGAGTTGATAAAGAAGTCCTATCAGCATACTCTTATGTCCCACTATCACCCAACCTCTGACTATGTGGTTCTTGTGTGAGTGAGACAGGCTGAGCACCTATGCCACTAGCACTACTAGTGCATTAATGCCTTCTCCCAACTACCTTCCATTACCTACTACCTCATGTAGTTCAACCTGTGTTAATGCATCCATGTTATCATTGAGAAATGTCCTTGCATGGATTTTATTGATGGCCTGAGCATATGTCAATTGAAAGAGATCCTACAGGTCCCTAACAATTTTCTGATAATAAGTGCCCTTTAGTTGATCCAATCTACTCTGGTAGGTTGGATAGATATATTTGTTATCCACCTTCCTTACATTGTGGACAAGATAATTGACCACCTTCCTTGGAAGAGGCTGAATGTTAGAAATCCATTGAATGAATGTCTTGTAGGTAACCCCATTATCTCAAATTGCTTCATAGTCAAAAATGGTTGCTCAACCTCAGTTTTCAACTCAGCAACAGACTCTGATTCTCTCCTTTTATGGACTTTTATCTTTTTGATTTTTTTTTTATTTTGGCTTTTCAGAGTCTGGCACACCAAATGTTTTGAGAATTTCATTTGTTCTACCTTCTATGAGCCCAACTGCTTGATCTTATAGTGAAGAGTTGAAGAGGTAGTTGTTTAAATTGGTGACTGCATCTTGTGCAGACAAATGTAGCTCCATCTTCATTCTCTTCCTTAGGGCCTCATAATTTGAGAGAAGATCCAAGACTTGTTGCTGTGTCTTGTAAGATTCAGGATCTTCAATTGATTCCACCAAAGGATATAGAAACAGTAACACCTCATTAGTTGGAGTGATTATTGAGTCAATAAGACTTGAGGCTGTTTCTTTTGGCATTCCTTCCCAAAATGTTTCATGATCAGAGTATAAAGGCAGTCTAGACTCTAACTCAACATTCGACTCTGGTTTAGGAGATTTTTGTCTTTCAGAGTCTGGTTCTGCAGAAGCCTTGGGAGCTTCTGTTTCCTGCAAAACAGGGTTAGTGATAACAATAGGCTTGTGTGTGTGTCCAAAATAAGTCTTCATCAACCTTCTGTACTTCTTAGCAAAAGATTTTTCAGGAGACTCGAGTTGAAAATCCTGAGGTGCATCCCTAGGTTTATCAGAGTCTGTTACAAGGTTAGATTCAGGTGCATCAAAACTTTCTTTTAATAAAAAAAGTCCTTCAATAACCTGTTTCTCTAGTGAATTGCGCTCCTCATCACTTTGCTCATCTACAAGCCTAGTTTTGATCAATCTTATCCTCTTTACAACTGGTACCTGTTGAGAGACACCAGAGGTTGGTTTCTTGGTTTTTGAGATTGTTTGGTGGAAGGGGATTTGGCTACTTGGAAAGGTGCAGGCGGACTCTCCATAACTTGTTCCTGCACCATTTCATCACCAAAAATTGAAGAATTATAGATGGATGGTTTGTAAGTTGAGAGTTTTACTTGCATTACCTGAGGATACACCATGGCAGGTGGACTCTTTTTCTTGTTATCAATTCTCTTTATAACAGAAAAATCCTCCTTTATTGCTTGTATGCCTGCACACAATACTCATCTGCAAGCTTGGCTGTTACCCAGTAATTAGACTATCATAGAAGGGGGTTTGAATATAATAGTACCAAATAATCGAAACTAGAACACAAATTTATAAACGAAACACTGTTTGTATTAACTTTGAGAAACTTAATACAAAACTCTCTCAAGAAAATCAATGTTCTTAAGAGCTGCTAGGTTATAAGAATATTATGTTATGTGACGACTATATCAATGTAAACGTAAACTGTATTTATATAGTATACAACTACATGTCTAAATAATGCAAGGATAATGATTAAAGATTACAACATTACAGTTTCCATCATTATCTTTGGAATAGATAGCTTTAAGAAGGTAATTGTTTTTCATATAAACACTTCATTTTCTATCTTCAATCAAGTCCTGATTTATCAAATTACCATCTAACAGACTCTGATAATCTTAGACTCTATTTTTGTAGACTCTGGCGACATCATCTAGACTCTGATCAGCTTTTGTAAACTCTGATTGGTAGACTCTGTTGGATAGACTCTGACAACATCATTTCTTCATATCTAAAAATCTCATCCAATTTATGCTTTGTACAATAAAACATAAATTTCAATGATGATGTCAGAAACCTCATAGAATAATGCATTCTTGTTTGAATTTTCTTGTGTTACACTCTTTTGTAGGATAAGTCTCCAACCAGGAAATCATCAAGTAGTTTCTTTTCAACTTCCTTTAAAAATCTCATCAATTCCTCCTTTAGCTCCTTAATTTGATCACTTGAATCATTAATTTTAAAAATTACATCTCTCAAGTTATAGATTGATGTTCTCTGCATTCTTTCATCTAAAGGAATACTATAGATTCTTTGTCCATCAGGATTGAACATCAAGATTGGAGTATCATCCAAATTAATAATGTACATTGGTCTGTATTCTTCAGAGTCTCACTTCATCAGCTTTTCATTTTTCTTAGCCCCTACTATTACCCCTTCTAGATGTTTCACCCACTTTGCAGTGGTGTCATCCTCTCCATTTAACAAATGAAGAACATATTCCAGTTCTTTTGATGACTTATGAATTAAATCTTCTTCAGATAGCTGTAACACTCTTTCATTCTCTAGAAAATATAGAAATTTCTCTTTAGGTACAACTGTTGGGTTCCGAGGCATAAAACGCAGCGGATTAAATGTAAATATAACAAAAATTCGGAACCCTAAACGCAGGATCATGTATAAGCCTAGACTGATTATTGTGAAACAGAATCATACCTTTGTCTAGTCTTGGTTTACACGAACTCAACGGAGATCCTAGCTTTCACGACTTGTGTCTTCCTCTCGAAAACACCTCTATGGTATCCACACGAGCAACTTCAAGAACGTCTCAGGATCTTGATTAAGGAATGGATGTACTAGCCACCTTTGATGATTTCAAATTTTGTTCTTTCTGCCTCCTTGCTGATGCTGCCTTTAGGGTTTTTGTTTCTCAAAACGTAATCCCTCTTAACCCTATCATTATCTATTTATAATGCTGGTTAAGAGGCCCAATCAGCAAAACCTAACCCATGTAGGTATAGGATTAAATAATAAAACGATTTTCTATTATTTAATTAATAACTAAGTCATACTTAATTATTATGGGCAAAAATCCTCTTCAAATTCGAATTTATATTATTTCAATTAATTAAGTCTCACTTATTTAATATAATAAAATTCAAATAATCATCAATTAATTTAAATCTATAAATTAACTATTCCTCTAAGTGCTCTATGTGTGTGACCCTATAGGCTATTATTTAATTAGCAATAATTTTATTCTCCAATAAAATTATAAACAATGAGCGGTATCTAGTAATACATCATTGCTACCCAATTAAATAATAATTAAATCGTGATTCGATAAAACCTTTCGTGATTAATGTTTTCGTGTAATATAATCCCTTTTAACCATATATATTATAGATTAAATTTGAGGCATGTATTTAGTCATCCTCTACAACATTTAATCCGGGTTTACTTGATCCATGAGTAGACTATGAAAACAAATCATTATTTGAGCACGACCATGCATTTTATAGTCTCACTCAATCAAGAGGCCAATAATATCTCTCCTAATTATAGGAGGGTTAAATCCTTTATCTATCATTCATATTTCTCATACGACTCATGATATACCCGATGTCCACTTTTATCATTACCCGGTCAAAGGTAACTTTTAATGTAGTCAAAGTATATTAATCCTCGTACAGAAATATAATGATCTCAAGTCAGAGGATCATTACACCATTATCACTGTGAGTCTTTCTTATGACTTTATTAAACATGAAGAATCTCACTATGGGTCTGTCCAGTACCATGTACTCCTGCATGTACCTATGTGTTGACTTTAGTATCCCCATACTTATAACCAATGAGATGTGGTTATCAGTCAAACAACATACTAGTCTATTTATGTATTATTATTGTCCTATAATAATAATACTCGACTAGAGACATTTAAGAATATGATCTATTATATAATCTCAAGTTCAAGTCATGTACTAAACTATACAATGTGTATCATGATTCTAAGGACATTTATTATGCTAACAAATATATCGCAGTAATTAAAGTCATAATAAATATGTTTATTAAATAATCAAATGACATAAAGGTCTATTGTATTGCCTCTAGGGCACCTACACTAACAATCTCCCACTTGCACTAGAGCCAATCACCCATGTATCTAATACCCATGGAACTAGTGTGACCGTCATGCTTCGTCTGCGACAAGCCTTTGGTCAGTGGGTCTGCAATGTTATCATTTGTGTGCACTTTACATATGTGTATGTCACCCCTTTCATTAATCTCTCGAATGAGGTGATATCTCCTGAGTATGTGTTTGGTTCGGGAGTGAGATCTAGGTTCTTTAGCTTGTGCAATGGCTCTATTATTATCGCAGTATAGATCAATGGGATCTGCGATCGATGGAACCACTCCCAAATCAGTAATGAATTTTCGAATCCAAACAGCTTCCTTAGCCACTTCACAAGCTGCAATGTACTCAGCCTCCATTGTAGAATCAGCTACTGTTTATTGCTTTGAACTCTTCCAACTTACAGCACCTCCGTTTAGACAAAACACAAAACCAGACTGTGATACAGTATCATCCCTGTCTGTTTGGAAACTTGCATCGGTGTAACCCTTTACAACCAGTTTCTCCTCTCCTCCATACACCAAGAATGAATCTTTAGTCCTTTTCAAGTACTTTAGAATATTCTTGACAGCCGTCCAGTGACCTTCACCTGGATTAGATTGGTATCTGCTCGTCATGCTTAAAGCATACGAAACATCTGGGCGAGTACATACCATTGCATACATAATGGATCCAATTGCTGAGGCATATGGAACCTTACTCATGTGGTCCTTCTCATCCAATGATTTCGGACACTGATCTTTAGAGATCGTTATCCCTTGAGACACGGAGACATATCCCCTTTTTACATTTTGCATACCAAAACGATGCAAAACCTTATCGATGTATGTACTCTGACTTAGACCGATCATCCTTTTAGATCTATCCCTATAGATCCTCATTCTTAGAATGTAGGATGTTTCACCTAAGTCTTTCATAGAGAAGTTGCTCCCTAACCAAATCTTAACAGCCTTGAGAGAAGGTATGTCATTCCCCATTAGTAGTATGTCATCAACATACAGTACTATGAATGCCACATGGCTCCCACTAACCTTCTTGTAAACACAAGGTTCATCTTCGTTTTGAACAAAGCCATACTCTTTGACTGTTTCATCAAAACGGATGTTCCATCTCCTAGAGGCTTGCTTCAATCCATAAATGGATCGACGTAATTTACATACCTTGCTAACATTCCTTGGATCGACAAAACCTTCAGGTTGTGTCATGTACACATCCACATCCTCTTCAAGGCTTCCATTAAGGAAGACTGTTTTGACATCCATTTGCCAGATTTCATAATCATGGAATGCTGCAATAGCAAGCAAAATCCTTATGGACTTGACCATAGCCACTGGTGAGAAAGTTTCATCATAGTCAATACCATGAATTTGTTTGAAACCTTTTGCAACTAGCCTTGCTTTATAGGTCTGAACATTTCCATCCATGTCAGTTTTCTTCTTGAAAACCCATTTGCACCCTATGGGTTTTACCCCTTCAGGCGGATCAACCAAAGTCCATACTCGGTTTTCCTACATGGAATCCATCTCGGATTTCATGGCTTCTAGCCATCTCTTAGAGTCTGGACTGTTCATAGCATCTTGGTATGTGAGAGGCTCATCTTCATCTATGAGCATCATATCACCACATTGAGTCAAGAGAAATCCATATCTCTCTGGCTCATGACGAATTCTACCAGTTCTACGAACAACCTGTGTTTGTTGAGCATTATCATTATCCTGCTCCTGTTCCACTTCAGGTTCAATGCTATTTTGTGGTTCTCGATCTTCATCGAGGTCTATAGTTCTCCCACTGTTTCTTTTGGAAACAAAATCTCTTTCCATGAAAACAGCATCTCGAGTAATAAACACCTTCTGCTCAGAAGGACTATAAAAATAATACGCCTTTGTTTCTTTAGGGTATCCCATAAAATTGCACTCTTCAGATTTAGGTCCAAGCTTGTCAGATACTTGACGTTTCACAAACGCCTTGCATCCCCAAACTTTCATAAAGTTCATGCCTGACCGTTTCTTCTCCCATATCTCATATGGAGTCTTTTGAACCTTCTTAGTAGGAACACGGTTAAGTGTGAAAGCCGCTGTTTCTAGAGCGTAACCCCAGAAACTAATTGGAAGATCTGCATGACTCATCATCGATCGCACCATGTCCAACAAGGTGCGATTTCTCCTCTCTGAAACTCCATTCCATTGAGGTGTACCTGACGGAGTGATTTGTGATACAATACCACACTCCTTTAAATAATCTTTAAATTCTGTACTCAAGTATTCTCATCCACGATCAGATCGTAAGATTTTAATACTTGCACCTCCGCCAATTTGTTTCTCTACTTCAGCCTTGTATTCTTTAAACTTTTCAAAAGAATCGGATTTATTCTTCATAAGATATACATATCCATATCTACTGAAATCATCAGTAAATGTTATGAAGTAGTAGTAGCCTCCTCTAGCCATCACACGCATTGGGCCACATACATCACTATGTATTAGCTCCAGACGTTCGGTGGCCCTTTGACCCTTACCAGTGAAAGGGGCTTTAGTCATTTTACCAAGCAAACAAGATTCGCATTCTTGGTATGATTCAAAATCAAACTTATCCAAGTATCCATCCTTATGTAATTTGGATATGCGTTTCTCATTTATATGGCCTAGACGACAATGCCAGAGGTATGTTTGATATGAGTCATTAACTTTAAGTCGTTTGTTTTCTATATTATAGATAGGATTATCTAAGTCAAGAACATATAAACCATTAAACAAACGCGCAACACCATAGGTTAAATCATTCAAAGCAAAAGAGCAACAATTGTTCTTTATCGTAAACGAAAAACCTTTCTTGTCCAAACAAGAAACAGAAATAATGTTTCTGCGAATCGCAGGCACGTAAAATTCTCCAGTTCTAAAACTAGCCCTGAGGGCAAAGATAAATAATAGGTTCCTACAGCTAAAGCAGCAACTCTTGCTCCATTGCCAACTCGTAGGTCCACTTCTCCTTTAGCCAATGTCCTACTTCTCTGCATTTCCTGCACATTTATACAAATGTGAGTAGCACATCTAGTATCCAATACCCAAGATGTAGAAAAAGACAGATTGACTTCTATAACATATATACCTGAAGTAGAAGCTTGCTCAGCCCTCTTCTTCTTCAGATCCTCCAAGTAAACTGAACAGTTTCTCTTCCAGTGACCAGTTTTCTTACAGTAGTGACATTCACCCTTAGCGACCCCACCTTAAGGCTTTAAAGCCTGTTTGGGACCTGACTTTGGCTTGGGTGTAGAATCAGAACCTGTCTTCTTCTTACCCTTCCACTTGCCTTTCCCTTTGGCATTACCTTTATTGCCCACCATCAGTATGGGAGCAGGTTCAGCCGTCTTCATGTTGGTCTCATATGTTCTCAACATAGCCAACAATTCAGTAGGTGTTTTGTCAAATTCATTCATATTGTAGTTTATGATAAACTGGGTGAATTTGTTGTTCAAAGAATTCATGATTAGGTCAATACCAATTTCCTGAATAATCGGGAAACCCAAAGTTTCAAGATACTCAATGTAACCAATCATCTTCAGAACATGTGGGCCAACTGGTTCACTTGCCCCTTGTTTGCAATTAAAGAGTGACTTACTCGTGTTGAACCTTTCTTGACGAGTTTGGCTTGCAAACATACTTTGCAAGTGCTCATTGATAGTATATGCATCCATATGCACATGTTGTCTTTGAAGCTCAGCACTCATAGTTGCCAACATAAGACATGCAACATCAGTTGCATCATTCTCATCCTTTGTGTGGGCCGCTCGTTCCTTAACAGTAGCGCCCTCAGGAAGGGGACCTGCCGGAGGAATATCAATGACATGAAGCTTGCGCTCCTGTCTGAGGACAATCCTCAAATTCCTTTGCCAGTCTAGGAAATTGTTTCCTCCTGTCAGCTTATCCTTCTCAAGGACTGATCGTACGGATAGTGTGTTTGTGTTGTTTGCCTTTACTTAGTATCTACAATGATAAAAGCACAAAATAAACATTAGATTGTCTGAGTTATTTATTATGTTCAAATGATTATGATATATTCATAATATATCTCCCACTATTTTTATCAAATTAATAGCCCTTACTATTAATTTGGAAAGTATATCCCATAATTCTTTCTAGTGAGCCAAGATCCATATTTCGTCATGTCCAAAGACAACCACTGGAAGTCCTTAAAAATGATTATTTAGGTAGACAAAAGTTGTCAATTATATCATATATAATTCTTGGATAGTTTGGTGAGCAACGATTGATCTTATCTATCTAATAGATTTTTAACTAAACTCTATGCTTCTAAGTTCATAATGGTTGAATATAACCGTTTACTTTAACCTTATTATGAGACTTAGTTAAGTTTGACCCAATGATACAACGGCCGAATATAACCGTTTATATTCGTCGCATCTCACCACGATAGATAGGAGTCCCCTGCCACTGATAGTCTTTCCCCTAATCAATCTAGGATTCGATGAGTGTTCATTCATTGGAAAGCATCCGATTAAAACTTTATATTTTGTTAAGGGGTTTATAAAATTTAAGACGATCATGATCACATCATGAAGAGATCCTCAATTTTTCCTTGAACTAAATATTTCAAATTGACATCTTAAATTGTTCATTTCCCAGGTAGATGGAGGATACCAGTGGTCACACTTAAAACCCATCAGCCTTATGAATACGCATATCCGTTTTTGTCAGAAAATCCCAATTATAGATATCAAAATCCATATTCAATTCCGTGTTTTAAAAATCCATATTTTATAAACACAAGAATCTCATGATCGTTTATTAATTTTAAAATCTTAAATCGTTACAGATTTTATCTTGTTTAGCATGGCAAGCATGGGTGACGTATCTAATACATGCATACATCATTAATCTAATTAAAGCATGCATCTTCTACTCTACACATACATTCATACATCAATATGTAAAGTGCAGTATGTAAACGTGCTTGGTTATGGCCCCTTTCCTATGTGATCCTTTCGAGCTAATGAAAGGATCGAAGTCAATCTATGGTGGTAAAATATAAATACAATTACATGTCTTCATTCTTCTTGTATCCATGGGTGCTTGCTCCTCTTCTTGGATCATCCTTCAATCTTCAAGTACATTATATGGAATAATTGAATATAACCTATACTAATGTACTTACATAAGAAAACTCGAGTTACATTCGAGGTTAAACAATTACAAGAATGAAGAAAACGACATGCAAGTCATATTTATAAAACCAAAACCAAAAATCATTAATCTAAGGGTCCAAAGTCCATAACTAGCACCATGCTCAAGTACACAACAAAAATAATGCGGGGGTCCGGGGGCGGCAGCCCCTGGAAGGGGGTCCGGGGGCGGCAGCCCTTGGGCGGGGTCCGGGGCGGCAGCCCCTGGGCGGGGTCCGGGGCGGCAGCCCCGGGCGGGGTCTGGGGGCGGCAGTCCCGGGCGGGGTCTGGGGGCGGCAGCCCCCGGCTGGGGTCGGCTGGGGGCGGCAGCCCCCGGCTGGGGTCGGCTGGGGGCGGCAGAATTTTTTTTTATTTTCGAAGACCAGTCCTATTCAGAAATCATCAATTTCTGAACTACAGATCATATCTGTTGGCCTTTTTCCCCACTGCAACTTATGCAGTTTCATAAGCATGTATCATATACATACTTATCATATCCCAGTTAACAAATCATGTCCAACACAATCCGTCCACCAGTTTATATCACTATACAAACTGACCCTCATGCATAATATACAAATCGCAATAAGGCATATAAATCATTCATATCATGTCATAACAGATTATAACATTGCAGTAGCATGGCAGTCTCAAACAGGCATGGCAGTAGCAAAGCAGTAGCATGGCAGTGGCATAACAGATTATGACAAAGCAGTAGCATGGCATGGCAGTCACCAAAACAGGCATGTATGCATCAAATACATAAAACACGTAACCAAATCAGTCCCTTATAAACCCGGCTCTGATACTATTGTTGGGTTCCGTGGCATAAAACGCAGCGGATTAAACGTAAATATAACAAAAATTCGGAACCCTAAACGCAGGATCATGTATAAGCCTAGACTGATTATTGTGAAACGGAATCATACCTTTGTCTGGTCTTGGTTTACACGAACTCAACGGAGATCCTAGCTTTCACGACTTGTGTCTTCCTCTCGAAAACACCTCTATGGTATCCACACGAGCACCTTCAAGAACGTCCCAAGATCTTGATTACGGAATGGATTGTACTAGCTCCTTTGATGATTTCGAATTTATTTCTGCCTTGCTGTGCTTGCTGCTGTGTGCTTGCTGCTGCCTCTAGGGATTTTGTTTCTCAAAAACGTAATCCCTCTTAACCCTATCATTATCTATTTATAATGCTGGTTAAGAGGCCCAATCAGTAAAACCTAACCCATGTAGGTTTAGAATAAATAATAAAACCGAATTTCTATTATTTAATTAATAACTAAGTCATACTTAATTATTAAGGGCAGAATTCAAATTCGAATTTTATTATTTCAATTAATTAAGTCTCACTTAATTAATATAATAAAATTCAAATAATCATCAATTAATTTAAATCTATAATTTAAATTAACTATTCCTTTAAGTGCTCTATGTGTGTGACCCTATAGGCTATTATTTAATTAGCAATAATTTTATTCTCCAATAAAATTATAAACAATGAGCGGTATCTAGTAATACATCATTGCTACCCAATTAAATAATAATTAAATCGTGATTCGATAAAACCTTTCATGACTAATGTTTCCGTGTAATATAATCCCTTTAACCATATATATTATAGATTAAATTCGAGGCATGTATTTAGTCATCCTCTACAACATTTAATCCGGGTTTACTTGATCCATGAGTAGACTATGAAAACAAATCATTATTTGAGCACGACCATGCATTTTATAGTCTCACTCAATCAAGAGGCCAATAATATCTCTCCTAATTATAGGAGGGTTAAATCATTTATCCATCATTCATATTTCTCATACGACTCATGATATACCCGATGTCCACTTTTATCATTACCCGGTCAAAGGTAACTTTTAATGTAGTCAAAGTATATTAATCCTCGTACAGAAATATAATGATCTCAAGTCAGAGGATCATTACACCATTATCACCGTGAGTCTTTATTATGACTTTATTAAACATGAAGAATCTCACTGTGGGTCTGTCCAGTACCATGTACCCCTGCATGTACCTATGTGTTGACTTTAGTATCCCCATACTTATAACCAATGAGATGTGGTTATCAGTCAAACAACATACTAGTCTATTTATGTATTATTATTGTCCTATAATAATAATACTCGACTAGGGACATTTAAGAATATGATCTATTATATAATCTCAAGTTCAAGTCATGTACTAAACTATACAATGTGTATCATGATTCTAAGGACATTTATTATGCGAACAAATATATCGCAGTAATTAAAGTCATAATAAATATGTTTATTGAATAATCAAATGACATAAAGGTCTATTGTATTGCCTCTAGGGCACCTACACTAACAATACCCTCTAATAAGTGAGCACTTATCATTATTCATTTCCAGCTTGTATACTCCTTATTCCAAAAAAATTCCATGTGCATTCCATTTTGATAAGAATTAAAAATTTCTGTATCAATTTTCCATTCCTTATAAGCTGCAAAATATTAGTGAGTTAGAATTCTATTATTGAATAAAATTCTTTCTAAGTTACACTTTCTTTTCTTTTAGAAAAATATTTCTTCCCCTTGCTGTAAAATATTTGGTTATTTTTTCCCCTTCTTGTAAAATATTTGGTAAGTAAAATTTTATTTTACTCTCATTTTTACCAAATATTAACATGCAAATACATTTAAATTTTACACTCTTCTTCCTCTTTTTGAAAATTAATATCAAAAATTATTTGTAGAAATCTAATTTTCGAAGATAATTATGAGTTTTGAAAACTTGCTTAAATTTCTAGCTGAGAGAATAAAGAGATAGAGTATTGAAAACTTCCCTTTTAAATTTATTCAGTTCGAATAAATTAAAATTTCTTGTGTAAGAAATTATTTTTAAATATAGCATTCGAATTCCTTTCCTCCCTTTGACTCTTGATAAATCAAATTTTTTGCACCTGTTAAATATAATTTTTATAGAACAAGTATGCTAGGTCCAGGTGTCGAGTTCATTTATTCTGCTACTAAGTGAGTACGAATTTTTAGAAATTTACATTGATAACCAACAACTCATAATTCAAATAACATTTAGATAAAGTGAGTAATTATCCTGGGAAAAAAAACTTTACACCTACTCTAAATCAGCTGCTCTAAATCCATGCAAAAACACATGAAACCTACAGATATATATATATATATATATATATATATATATATATATATATATATATATATATATATATATATATATATATATATATATATATATATATATATATACTATATATATACTATATTTTCTAACAACTGGAATAAGAGGAATAAATAAAATCTATGATCAAATGCTATCTTGAGTACTTGCAAGCTGAAGTTGTTAGTAATGGAACAAAGAAGATAATATAAAATCAAGAAACAACATAATATAATTTAGACAACAAATCACTTGATTAATAAACTTTCATTACAAGCTTGGCAGTTAATATTCTAGCTTTAATAGAATCATACACATCAAAAGGATCTTAGAGAGATATCACTAATAATATTGATCCTAAAGAGAATGGATCACTAACAATGCTATCAATCTAACAAAATACTGCAAAAACTGCAGATAATTGATGATCACAACATTTCCAAGCTTACATCATACCAGCAAAACCAAATGCACTACCAGCAGGAACATTACAAGTGCAGAAATAAAAGATCAATAAGTTAACAGATGACCGACTGAACCATAGAAATGCAAACAATCAGAAATTTAGACAACTTAACCAAACCAGCCACCACAGAGGTATCCCAACTCCTAAAGTAACGAGAAATCAGATGCCTCATCTATTAGTGGCCCTACATCACCTAATGCCATCACAGGATTTTCATAATTTAACACTTACATTGGAGACATAAAGGGGATGTCCATCAGCTCAAGATGAGTAGAAATCAGTTGGGACATACCTTCCTCAAACCTACCAGTCCTGGAAATTATATTTCCTAGTATGGAAATCAAAACACTAACTTTGGTTTCAGTGGATTCAAGCTTGTCAGATAAGGTTTTCATATCAGTTTGAAAGAGGTTGCATAAGGCTTGAAGACTGGTATGGCTTTCTTGCAAAGCTAGGAGTTGTTTCTTAAGATCAGTTATAGAGGTAAGGTAAGGAATGACAGGTATGGTGGGAACAACAACATCATTAGTGTTAAGGTTGATGATCAAGGGTGGTGTTGGTCCTGAAAATTCAGGAAGAGGAATAACATGTTTGATGGCTTTGTTTGAAATGGTGCTAGCAACTTGGAAATATGGCAGCCTACCAACACTAAGCTTGAAGTACTTAAAAACTTTAGTAAGAAGCAGACCATAGAGCATAAAATCATTTTTAAATCCATTGTTCATTTGAAGCAAAATCACATAAGTAAGATTAAAATTCAGTTTCTGACTAGCTAGTTTGTACATTAGCTTTATTTCAGCAAATGACATTAACTTGTCACCAGAAATGCTAGGAAAGATGTTGCTATCATGATCAATGCCAAGTTTTGAAAAGTGGGGGTAAAATGCTCATATGACACTCCTTTATCTTCTTCAAATAGGTTATGGGGTACTTCAACATCACAAAAGAAAGATAAGTAGAGTTTGAGTTCCATTTTGTTAAACACAAACTCTTTTGTGACATCAATGTTTGGCAGATCAAGAAGTTTGTGGCTGAATTTTAGGGCCTTACACAACTCTATATGGTCCAAAAGCAATGCTTTTCCATTTACCACAGATGTGATAAAGACAACATTACCAAGACCATGCCTTACATCCAAATTATTATAGAACTCAGTTACCATAAGAACCCTTCTATTAGGATAAAAGAGGATAGGTTCCCAATTTGATTTGGCAAACATTTGGTAGAGTCCTGTTCTCTTATCTAAGTGTATCAGGCATCTAGGTTGCATTTTGGTTTTGATAGACCTAGCGATTGGATTGGTGTAGGTGGACACATGATTTTTTTATTTCCTTGGTTTCTTCATATTTCTATTTTTAGAAGTGGAAGGGACTGTGGTGGGAGACACATGGCCAAGACACATGGTTGTGTTAACTAAATCACTGGCAGACTCCATTGAAAGCACAAAAAGGAAGTTAAGAGAAGGTATAAATGCATTTATGTGTTTAAGAACTAGAAGACAGAAGCTTTTAAGTGTACAAGAAATACATAAATAATGCAGACAGATTTATAGAGTGCAACTAAATACAGGGTGAAATACATACACAAGAACATATACAGATAACCGCATGTTATAAATTATCAGCTAGTAACACAAGGTGACTACATGGCTAAATTGTGGCAAGACAAGTGTGTGGCAAGTAAATCATAGTTCTGCAAATTTAGTAATTAAACTAAACAAGTTTCAGCTATAGATATAGTTTAGACTTTTCAAACTACCATAAATTTGACATAGAGCATAAAAAGATACTCATTCTGTAGGGAAGTACTAGACAACAATCAAACAGTCACTTTAAAGTAAGTCAAACAGTGACATGTAGATCAGAAAGGATAGCAGTCTGCAATTTACACAACATGCTCATTTAATAAAAATCAGGACTTCTTATCACCAACTATATCCCTATTGTAAACAATTATCCTATGCTTCACAAGTTGCTGCAAACAAAAGTATACAATAATTAAAGTAATAGATGACATTTAATTCTACAAATCAAGCATGATGCAAAGCAATTTGTCATAGAAAAAAATGGTCTTGTAACTCAAGAATTAGAATATATTAGACAATTGAACCCAATAATTGTCTACCTCAAGGCAAATCTAAGGCATGTCAGGTTAAGAGTAAATATATCTTTAAGTATGATAAAAATTTACTCAAGACAGTTATGATTAATCAAACATAGATAGATCATGGTCACAAATAAGCAATATATTTGCACAAGATATTTTAGTTCTAAGAAGGGTGCATGAATTGAGCAAGTAATATTATTACCAGTTACAACTTAGAAATACCAGATAGGTTACCAATGCAACAAAGTGATTTGATAGCAATAAAACATGTCTCACATAGCCACATAAGCAAGTAAATTCATGGTATAGTAACACCATAATTTAACTAAGCATGTGATCAACTAAGATAAGCAGATCCATTAACAAATATCACATGATCAATAGATATGTTATGACAAACAAGATTGCATACAATTTGACATGTGAAAGAGAAAGAAATAATTACATTTAATTATATCAAGCTTAGCAAGAGATCAGTAGGTTACCAAGTTGCAATACATTAGAATTACTTCAATTACATATGAGCTTCATATGACTCTCATAGAAACAAGTTCTCTCACCACATACAAATTCTACAAAGATTACAGACATACATCAACTCTAATACAAGTAAATCTCAATGAAAGACATAAAGGAGAGTATATTGCAGCCTACAGAAATGTTTATAGTAAGATCCCATATAATCAGGCAATAGAACTATTCTCTTAAGCAAGAATTCATATAATCACAATTAGCATAGCTTTATCAATTAATCATGATTATCACATAATTTTCACAGACAGCAACAAGAATTTCACAAATGATATGAATTAGATAAGCAAATCATTTTACAATTGACCATTCACAACATTGTGCTTAATAAAATATAACAAATTAATCAATGATTAAGTAAAATATGCAAGTAATGCTATTTGTGGCCGTTTTATCTAGGAACAGATCAAAGAATACTCTTGTGATATTCCAGGCAGTCCATAATCTCAGGGCAAAGGTGTGTGCATTGATGTCATAATGATGATGAAAATTACTAATCAGGGATTTAAACTACCAAATTTAACATTTCCAACTAGTAAATGTAATATAATCTTCATTTCGAACATAGAAGATCAATACCTTATCTAGGACAAAACTGACCTCATCAATAAACTAATGATACTTGAATTAAACTGGCATCCAAAACCATCAAATTTAAAGCACATTATATCAGGTAATCATATAGACCATCTATTTCAAATAATCATAAATCTCGTTCATGTACAAGAATCAGTCATGGATAGCACATAAAAAATGTGAAATATACTAGTTTAGTATCACACCTCAACCGTGGAGTGTATACACACAGTTTTACTTGCTAACCAGCTACACATATTTAACTCATGAGCTTTTATGCAATCAACCTTCATAATTTTACCAATTTTAGACCTGACTCAGTGACTCACAACCGATTCTTCTCCGAGTTAACTCTTCCCAACAATTGTACCTGCAAAACTCATACACAAATAGTTAGTGTATGTTAAGAATCATTCAATTACATATTAATATGTAATGTAACAGTAATAAACAAAAGAATTTAAGATAGAGTTGATGAGTTCATCATCAATATATAACACACTTTGTGATAATGCCTTGGATGATTATGAAAGTCGCATAGATACACTCTGCAGCTATCACTAACAGTTGAGAAGAACTAGGGTTTGAGTGAGCTCATGGCCTTGAGCTTATATGATCATGAAATTAGTTCGACAAGCACTCCGGGAGAAAGATAAACACTAGCCCATAGCCAATTTGAATGGAAGCTCGATCATTTGAGGTGAATTACCACAAGAACAGTTAGGGTTTGACAACCCAAGAGATCCTGAACTTAGTTGGGCAGAAAATTAGTATTAATCGAGAATATATGAGCAGGGGGACATGAATCTATGCTATAATTTCGAGAAGAACTCATGGTTTAGAGTGAATTAAAGATAGAATATCTAGGGTTATAAAGAAATCGATTTTGGAGATGAATTGAGTGTACGGATGAGAGCTGTAGTGAAAATAGAAAATGTGATTTTCTATTTATATTTTCCAAATGAATGGCCCTGATTTAAATCTTAAAAGATCAACAACTAAGATTAATCAAGCTTAAATTGAATTAAAATTATATTTTTATATATTGAAAATTATAACAATTCTAATTTTGCATAAATTTTATACATTTAATTACAACACTTTGCAATTAATTTGTATAAAATAATATGTATATTATAAAATTATTTTGTAGTATTAAATTATAACTAGAAGTATAATTTATTTTTGTAAAATAATTAATCACCAAGGAAAAATATTTTTATAACTCCAGGAATTTTATTTCTAAACTTCTATAACTACAAAAATATTTCTTGGGACATATTGATTAACACTCACTAGTTTCCCGAATTTTGAAATACGAAGTATTCCAAGGCCTATCAATAGCTGTGTTAACCAATATTATTTTATTGAGCTTAATTTCATAATAAAGCTTGAACAACTTATAATCAACGTCATTATTGACAAATCTAAATTTCACCTTGAAATCTTGTCAAATAATAACATAAACGACAAGCGGAGCAAATTTTACTGAAAATTAATTCAACAAAATTAGAGACACCCATTGTCTTTACTTTGGGCACACTAGCATTTCTAAGTTCAGACGGAGTTTATTGAATCTTTCGGAGCTCAAAGGTTTTGTAAAGATATCCGCAATATTATGTTCAGTATCAATATATACCATTTTAATATTGCCTTTAGAGATATGATCTCTTAGAAAATGATGTCGGCTATCAATGTGTTTTGATAATGAGTGCAACACAGAATTTTTACTTAAATTTATTACACTTATATTGTCACACTGAATTGACACTGCATCAAATTTCACAGTATAGTCAGCTAGTGTTTGCTTCATCCAAAGGATTTGAGCACAACATTTTGCAGCTGCTATATATTCAGCTTTTGTAGTGGATATAGATACAAAATTTTGTTTCTTAGAGAACCAAGAAACTATACATCCACCAAGAAACTGACAAGTACCACTTGTGCTTTTTCTATCAATAAAGTGGCCAGCATAATCCGAATCACAAAAACACACTAGGTCAAATGGTTGTCCGTTTGGATACCATAGACCCATATCAGTAGTCCCCTTAAGGTATCTAAATATCCGCTTAATAGCAGCTACATGAGATTCTTTAGGGTTGACTTGAAAGCGGGTAAACTTACACACTGAACTGTATGTCAGGCCTACTTGCAGTAATATAAAGAAGACTGTAAATCATTCCTCGATATTTCTTTGTATCCATAGAAATACCACTTGGATCTTCAGTCATCTTTAATACAAGTGACATAAGGGTACTAATGGTCTTACAATTTTCCATCTCAAATTTCTTAAGCATTTCCTTGCAATATTTTGATTGTGAAATATGAATGCCTTCATCAGATTTCTTAATTTGCAATCCTAAAAAGAAATTTAATTCCCCCATCATGCTCATTTCAAATTCTTTACTCATCATGTCTGAGAAATCTTTACATAGAGATTCCTTGGTAGAACCAAAGATAATATCATCTACATAAATTTAAACGAGCAAGATGTCATCATTTTCATACTTCGTAAAGAGAGTGGTATCAACAACTCCTATTTTGAAATCATTTTCAATAAGGAATTTGTTTAACCTCTCATACCAAGCTCTAGGAGCTTGCTTTAATCCGGATAAGGCTTTATACAATTTGTATACATACTCAGGATGTAAATGATCTTCAAATCTAGGTGGTTATCTTACATATACTTCCTCTTTTAAGACACCATTTAGGAAAGCAGATTTGACATCCATTTGATAGACCTTGAAACCTCTATGACATGCGAAGGCTAAAAACATTCGAATCGATTCAATTCGAGCCATTGGAGCATAGGTTTCATCAAAATCTATTCCTTCTATTTGAGTATAGCCTTGAGCAACCAATCTTGCTTTATTTCTTACAACTGTTTCACTTTCATCTAACTTGTTACGGAAGACCCACTTTATTCCAATAATGGAAGTATTAGAGGGTTGTGGAACTAGTTCCCAAACTTTATTATGAGTGAATTGGTTTAATTCTTCTTGCATAGCAAAGATCCAATCCTCATCCAATAAAGCTTCATTTGCGGTTTTGTGTTCTATTTATGATAGAAGGCCATATGACTCACAATATTTTGAACTTGAGCATGAGTTTGGACACCTTTACTTAAATCCTCTAAGCCATAGACTATCAGATGATCTATGTTTCCATAGGCAATTCAAGTTCATCATCATCTTTTTTCAAGAGGATTATTTGGGATTGTAGGTCCAAGGTTCATGTTTCCAATTTGTCGAATAATATTTTCAACATCTTTTGGAATATGACCGTTTGAATCTGGTTCCTCTTCTATCAACTCTTTAAACTTTGAGTTTGGTTTAGATTCATCAAATGCAACAATTATTGATTCTTCCACAACTAAAGTATTAAGATTAAATACTCGATAAGCTTTGCTATTCACTGAATATCCTAGAAAAATGCCCTCTCCAAATTTTGGGTCAAATTTTCTTAGGTAATCTTTGGTATTCATGATATAGCATTTACTTCCAAAAACTTTGAAGTAACCAAGCTTAGGAGTTTTACAAAAATAAAGCTCATATGGAGTTTTCATTTTGATAGGTCGTAGTAATATTATATTAAGAACATGGCAAGCAATAGACATAGCTTCAGCCCAAAAATATTTTGGTCGACGATATTCGTTAAGCATAGTGTTTGTCATTTCTTGCAACGTTCTATTCTTCCTTTCAACTACCCTATTTGATTGGGGTGTATAAGGTGTAGAAAAGTTATGAGTAATACCATACGCTTCATAAAACTCAACAAATTTTGAATTCTCAAATTCCTTCCCATGATCAGTCCTTATATAGATGATTGATTCATTTTGTTGATTTTGTATGCGTTTGCAAAGAGCAGAAAATGAATCAAATGCATCACTCTTTAATCTAAGAAACTCAGTCCATGTAAACCGAGAGTAGTCATCAACTACCACGAGGGTGTATTGACTTTCTTCTAGGCTTTGCATTGGGACTAGTACGATAAAATCCATATGTAATAGCTCAAGTGGTCTAAAAGTAGACACCATGAATTTGTATTTATAAAATGCTCGAATTTGTTTACCAATTCCACAAGCTTCACATATATGATCTTTAACGAAATTGAGTTTCGGTAATCCATGAACGTGTTCTTTCGAACATATAGTTTTAATGAGTTTCTTGTTAACATGGCCCAACCTTCGATGCCATAACCATGGATCCTTATTAATGGAAACCAAACATACATTCTTATATTTCATAGTGTCACGCGTATAGACATTTTTATCACGTGGACAGTTTAGAACTAGTCTTCCGTCTGCATCGTAAATAGAACAATGTGATGATCGGAAGACTACTTTGCAACCATTATCACATAGTTGACTTATAGATAACAAATTGTACTTTAGTCCCGTGATTAATTGTATGTTTGTTATGTTAAAACGTTCATTTCCAATATCCCCAATGCCAATGATGTTGCCTTTACTGCTATCTACAAAGGTTACATTCCCAGCAACTACCTTTCTAATGTTGTTCAATAATGACTTATTACCGGTCATATGTTGGGAACATCCACTATCAAGGTACCACACGTCTTTCTTATTAGTAAGGCATACCTACAAAACAAATTAGTTAATCATTTTGGTACCCCTTTTGTCTTAAGGGTCCTTGGGTTAGTACATCATAAGGCATGTATAAACTAGCATTAACAAATCTAGGCATGGGATAATATTGCACATCATCATATAATCTTCTAGATGCTTCATTCCTAGTAGAAATATGACAGGAATTTCTTCTAGGAGTATATTTGTTATAGTTAGCATGATTATGAGTCTTACTATATGGGAATATGTAATAATAGAATTTCTAGAATTAGCATTGGCACTGTAATTCGCATTATTATGTCTAACATGAGTATTTGAAGTAATAGAATAAGAATTATGACTCACATTAGCCTAATGACTCGATCTATCAGGATGATTCACATTTCTAGGCATATTAACATTTAAGTTACGAGATTGATCATGGTAGTTAGGATTTTGAGTCTTAGATCCACTTTGATAAACATTATCCCTTCTAGTTGAACTAGAGCTAGGATGAACATTTTTCATGTTCCTTGGTCCATAGATTATTGGTTCTTGATGATACCAAAACCTAGGTTGACTTTGAACTTTCACTTTAGGATCATTTATCTTTTGAGATAATTTCTTATCATTTCTATTTTTAGAAATTGATCCTTTAGGAATCCATTTGTACTTCCCCTTGAGTTCACCTTCTATCGCTTTGCAATATAAACGAGTATGTCCACTTACATTGCAATACATACACTTAGGTGTAGCACTAATCGGAGGTCTAGGTTTATGCTCTTCCTTTTTATGAGGATCATTATGTTCATAACCCAATCCTTCATGATTAAATGATTCTCGGGTACCAAATACCATTCTTTCTAAAATGGCACTTCCCTTAGTGAATTGTTTCAAAGTGGATTTGAGATTTTCTTTTTCTTTAATCAAGATATTAATCTTAGTCAAGTAACTCTCTTTATCCATACCTTGATATAAGAGCTTTTGGTTTTCATCTTTAAGCCTTTGACTTTCCAACTTCATCGTTTCTAATTCCGATACAAGTCTTTGATGACTTTTGAGTTCAACATCTTCCTTACTTTTAAGTTTGGCATAATCGATGCTTTTACTCATTAATTGAAGTTGGTAGTCAATTTTTTGTTCTTTTAAGGCTTCATAAAGATCTTCCTCTCGATCTCCCGTAAGAGACTGTTCGAGGTCATTTATACGATTGCATTTTGAAGAATTCTCTTGAATCAGTGATTCATTTTGAATTTTTAAATTAAAGAACTCAATGTGGAGCTCATGATTGAATTCATCTAAATGAATCTTGTCATTCTCAATCTCTTCAGCTTGTCGAATCAGAGACGTATTTTCGACTACTAGAGTACGAATTTGATCATCCTTTTCATTTGTCTCGATTTTCAAGCTTTCATTAAGAGAGAGAGAATGTTAGTAACGTACTCCATGTCTTTAACATGTACATCGGTCAAATTAGTGACCTCTGTTTGAAGTTGGAGACAAAAATCCTCATATTTTTCCTTTTCGGATTTGGTCTTGGTATAGCTTTGACTTAACTCATCATAATCAATTTTCAAATCTTTAATTAAATTTCTAAACTCAGAAATATCCATGTCATAGTGATTAATTTTAGAAAATTTAATATCATTGCTACTACATGACAATATTGAAGTTGGTTTAAATACTACCTCTCGTAGAGAAGTGGAGACTTCCGTAGGAGCAGTTTCATCTCCGATTTCTAATAAGCAGAGGTTAACAATTTCTTCATTTTTCTCCGGAGTTTCCTCATCCTCGCTTAAGTCCCATCCACTTTCTGCAACAAGGATTTGTCCATTGGACAAATTTGGACGTTCTCTTTTAAAGTGACCAGATTGTTTACATTCGAAACAAACATTCTCATTTTCTTCGGGATTTTCCTCTTTAGGCTTACGTGTATAATTACTTGTAAATTTTGAGTTATTATTATAAGCATTATTTGCTGCTTGTTGTACACCTTTTCCTTTACATAACTCGAGCTAGCAAAATTGTTCTTATAATTTAGCCTACCCTTAGAGCAGAAAACTCATTGTTGGTTACCGGATTTAAGAAAGCCTTTCCCATATCTTTGAGCTTTGCTTTGTAAAACGCGACGGAGTTGTCTCGTGAGTAAAGTAATTTCTTGTTCATCGAGATTTTCTAACTCTTCATTTAAATCGTCGTCGTTTTCCTCTTCATTGATAAGTATTGCATTTAGAGCCATACTTTTCCTCTTCTCTTCAGTTTTCGAAAGAGGTTTATCCGGAACATTGTATTCCTCGTAAGCACGAAGATTACCGAATAAACTATCGATGGTATATGCATTCAGATTATGCATTTCTTTTATAGTGGTAACTTTAACTTTTCAACTTGGAGGCAAAGCTTTTAACACCCTTCGATTTTTCTCATTAACCGAATAATCTTTTCCGAGTTGTGTAAGTTCATCAATAATTCGAGTAAATCTCGTTTCTATATCGATGATGGTTTCACCCTCGAGGAGTTTAAAGTTCTTGTATTCTTGGATTAGAGTATCCATTCGAGAGTCTTTAATATCCATTGTTCCCTCGTAGGTAATAACCAATTTGTTCCATATTTCTTGTGTCGACTTGCAGTTGTTAACTCGTTTGTATTCTTTTTCTGCAAGTACACTGGTTAAGACCATTTCTGCTTTCGCAGCTATGTTCATTAACTCTTCTTCTTCGCAGGTGTATTCACTGACTTTATTTTTTATGACAATATCGTCAACTACTTTAGTAGGAATAACAACACCTTCTTCGATAGCCATCTATACTTTCACACATTGGGATTTAGCATATATTCTAAACCTTATTTTCCAAGTAGCAAAGTTGGTGCCATCGAATAAAGGAAGTCTCGAACTCGAGAGACCTTCACCACAACCAAAGGTACTCAAATACGCCATAAAAAGATCAACTTTTTGTCACGTTTGTAGGCATACAAAAAAAGGCCACGAAACACAGTCAAAAGCACTGCTCTGATACCAACTATTAGGTCTGTAAGGATGGGGTATTAGCTAGAAGGGGGGTTGAATAGCTTAATACCCTTTTAAAAATTAGAGTTTGGCGTTTTAAAATTTTCTCTTCTCTTTTAAAAATGTTACTAGTCAGCTAGTAAATCAAATGCAGAAATTAAAAGAGAGTAAAGAAATATAGCACAACACATAAGATTTTTATCCTGATTTGCGATGATGCAATCCTCTAACGGATCCGCTCACCCCTAGTCCAGTCCCGAGTCCATCCCTGAACTCGAGATTTTCCCACTATAAAAAGATTCACTCCTTATAGTGGCGGAGAAGCCTTTACAATCACTATGTATTTATCTTGGACCTTAACTCCCCGTTAACCCCTCAAAATACAATAGCAAAACCTAATAGAATAATCTTGGAGCGTAACTCCCCGCTACCTCCTCACAATCTAAGTAGAACCCTTACAAGTTTATCTTGGAGCGTAACTTTCCGTTACCTCCTCAAATATAAGTAAGAAAAATAAATTAGAACCCTGCGTAGACTATGTTACTCTAATCCTCTTTAGGTCTTGGATCTTAACTCTTAGGTCTTAGGTCTTTCATCTTCCTCACGGCACAGAGACACCCAACTTCCCGTCGGCGTGCCTAGGACTTGAGTCTGAGAACAAGGATCACCTCACTTCACTTCACCTCACTAACGACGTCTAGATAACCAGTACTACGACTTAATAACCCTGATTAAGAAAAGAAGATTGATGGACTAGTATATTACTGTACTAGACCGGGAACAAATAAACAAATATATATAATATAGCCGAAGCAATAGAATATATAAATGTGAGTCGGGGTAATTCGCTTCATTAGAAGGACGAACCATACGTAGTGTGTGTACGTGTATGCAATAAAGTAAGTGTGTATGCTAAAGTAAATTGCGTTATGTAAAGTGTATGAATGCAAGCACTTAAAGTAAATATGCTAAAGTAAATTGTGTTATGTAAAACGTATGAATGCAATGCAAGAACTTAAAGTAAATAAATATAAAATATATAGGGATATATAAGGCCAAGATATAGACCAAATATATTTGACTTGAATAAGATCATGTACGTTTTTCTAACTACTTTATTTATTTTTGTTTGATATATAAGGTCAAAGTATATGATCTAAACTAATGGCCGAATATATTGACTTAGACTTATGTCTAGCTCGTTTTAGAAATAAAGTTGTTTATAAGGCCTAGAGGCAAAATTAAATTGGCCTTTAAAACAAACTCAAAATAAACCACTGAGATTCAACGAGGATGATTCGTTTATGTCGTACCTCGACTTATACGAATAGTATCTAACTCAAAATCTAGGTTGGCTTCTTTCATTTAATAATTCAAACAAGGATTACTTTTGTTTATGTCTTAATATATAGACTTATACAAAAATTCTCGACTTGGAATTAAAGTGAGTTTAAACTTTACAAATATTCTACGAGAGGGCTTCATTTATATCTCTAAATAATATATAAGATTTATACGAATATTTTAATCTTGGAATATAAGTTAGTTTATGCCTCTTTTTATTTCAAACAAGGAGATGTTCGTTTATGTCTTATAACATAGACTTATATGAATATTATCTCAACTCGGAAATAAAATGGGCTAACTTGCAAATATTCAACAAGGAGTCCTTTTTGTTTATGTCCTATATAAGACTTATAAAAATCAATCTAGACTCGGAATACAAGCTAGTTTAATTACCAAATTCAACACGGAATCCTTTTGTTTATACCTCTATATGAGATTTATACAAATCGGTCTCTACTCAGAATTTAAGTAACTTGGAGTTGCTATTAATCCTGGATAGGTAAGTCAAGGATATGAACAACTAATTTAGGAGAGTAGGAGATGAAAATAAGGCTCCCCTAAATATCAACACAATCTATATATACTAAGAGAGAAAAAACAATTAAAGCTCGTGTATATATAAATCGTAAACAAGGCTAGCTATATAATATATCTAAAAATTGAAACAAGCAAGTGTATATATATATATATATATATATATATATATATAATCTTCCGAATATGTATAATAATATATAATAATAGAACCAACTTGTAACCCTTAAGATCTAAAGAGAAATCAAGAGAAAAAGCTAGTTTAGAAGCCAAAACACACAAAATGAGGTCGCCGGAAAATCACCAGAAAGTGAACTTTTGGTATAACTTTGGGGGTAACTAGATAAGTCTAAGGGCTGTGGGATTGAGGTCTTTGGGTAGCCAAAACAGACTTGTAGGTTTGTGTGTTTAAAGTGCAAGGATATGGGTGTTTAAGCTTGTAAGGAGTAAGATCTATGAAAGAACTAAGTTTAAAGGGAAAGAACTCTTGGAGATGAAAAGCTACTGATCTTGAGAGCTTCTTGGAGGAGAAATTTGCAGCATATACTTGGCACTTGAAGGCTTGAAAAATGGTGTGGGGGTATGACTTTATTTATAGGCCAAAAACGGGCATTATTTATTTATTTAATTAGGGGACAAGGGTTCACATGGAGAAAAGAGAGCCATAAGAATTTAAATTAAAGTTGCATCAGCTGAAAGAGGCCACATGGGTGCTTGAAAAAGTGTGCTAATCTTAATCTGCTAATTAATTAAGCTAATAATTCCATAACTGAAAGATTAGATGATAAATATGACGTTTTTCAAAATATGTTCCAAAATTTATGAAATTTTGGGAACCATCTGGGAATAATCCCAATAGGTCATGTTCAAAATTCTACTCAATTTGGAATTAACCTTCATTGACTTTTAATTGACCAAATAATAAATTCCGATATCAAGAATACAGGTCAAAAATAAAAGTCACCAAAAAATTATGAAAAACATCCTAAATTTCTTTTCCATCATTTTAATAACATCCCCCAAATTTCAAGTCATTTGGAATGTGTACCTATTTGTTTGAGAAAACGATCATTTCGCAGGAATATTTAAAAGTCAAAGGAATATTTAATTTGAATTAAAATACAAATTATCCGAAGAAATATGACAATTAAGGGCTTTTGGGATAAAATCTGTATTTTATATCTAGGCAGGACTTTGTTGAAGATAAATTGAACAAATATATTTATAGAATATATTAAAAATATATTCACTTTAAAACCTTTAAAAACAAACACTCTTTTGAATAGATAACACATTTTCTGTCTCGTAAAAGTAGTGTTAAAATATTGTATCTGTTCATCTTCAGTCTATGCCTCAAATTAGATTTGATTTTATCATTATTTTGATAAATCTTATCTAAATATATGTAGAGAGAAAATCCTTTGCTTTCGTTTATAAAAGACGTTTGACCTAGTTTGACTTTCTTCTAGTTGACTGTCATTTTGAACAACCTAAGGGAAGATTACTTTATTAATTAGTAACTTCCTAATTCTAATTTAATTTACACTTATCGTTAAAACAAAATAATCAAAACCTAATCCATAAGACTGTATCTCACAACCTAAGAAACTCTTTTCTTTTAAAGTAATCTCATTACTTCTCACATCACACATCTCATGACTTTCAATAGTTAGAGTTTTCTCACTAGAAGTAACTAACTTCTTTCTCATAACTAACTCTTCTTTTTCTAGAACTAGTGTTTGCCTCTCTATGTCATTTCTGTTTTTCTCACATTTTACCTCAAGCTCACAAGAAAGGTTTAAATCACAGTGTCCTACAGAGAAAAGAGTTGTCTGTGGTCACATGAATAGAGGGTACCTTTCTAGGACTATCTATGGTCATTCTAGCAGGAAAAGAAGCAAGTATAAAATCTGAACTTAAGTTATCAGAGTCTATAAAGTCTGAAGAAAAGTCAGAGTTTATACTTTGAAGATGTGTAGAGTCTAATGGAGTGTCCATTGGCTGTGCAGAGAGAGATTGTACCAGGATTGCATCAATGATTGCCAAAGAAGTAACATTAGAGTTTGAGGTCTCAATATTTGCATAATTTAGCTATTATTCCTTGTTTTGGTCTACAATCACATTGGCGGTGATTGGTTCTTGTGGGACAAGAGTCTGTATAGTAGCTGCTTCACCACTTTGAGGTGAAGGTTCTTGTGTGCTAGACTCTTCCAGAGTGTGACCTTCAACATCAGTAACAATATGATCTATAATAAGAGTTTGTGTTCCTTTATCCAAACTTTTATTGGATGGTTCTTGTGTGGCTAGGGCCTTAACAGCTTCTTCAATCCTTTGAGCTAAAGGTTCTTGTGGATTGTACCCCTGATCCAAGTTGGCTTCATTTGCTGGGAGATTGGTTTCTGTTGAACTTTGATCAATAGGTTCTTGTGGGCCTGGACCTGCAAAGACTGCTACCTCACTTTGAGAGATAGATTCTTGTTTGTCTGGGCCAAAAGAGATTCTTTATTTCTTCTTCCTGGAGAAAACCAGGGAATCATTCTTTCCTTCGTCCATGGCATCATCATCCTGAACTCTTTGAGCAACCATGTCTCTAGAAACCTCAGCAGTTAGTTCACTCAGCCTTGTATAAGATAATTCAAGTATCCTCCTAGGTGATGAGTTGGTAGGGGTATCAGAGACTACTACTGGGCCAGATGATGTAGCAAGATCAACATTTTATGTATTAAGATTGTCATCATCATTTTTATCCCAACACTTCTCATCAACAATTTCACTGTCAGCCCATGTTCCCTTTTAATCTTTACTTGGTACCTCAGTTGAAGCACCTTCCAAAGTGATGACAGGATCGGTAAAAGGATTAACATGAGGAGAGAGCTTGATTTGATTTATGTCCTCACTCATGTACGATTTCTTCATGGACACAAAACTCTCTTTTACAGGAGCAACTACATCAAGATTTACAACATCAGAGTTTAGTTGTTCAGAGTTTGCAGCATCAACTAGAGAAATATACTCTGAGATTTTGGCTTTAACTAGTCTCCTCTTCTTCCTAGCAGGCTCTGACATAGGATTGACATGAAATTGCTTCATGAATGAAGTAGGAGAAATATATGCGACAGGTTTGATAGATTTCTTGATTGGAAAGACCATGCCCTCAACACTGTCATCAGAGTCTATGTGCTCATCAGTCAACTTTTTTTCTTATAAGAGACTGAGCCATAGATTTACCCTTTCTTTTGAGGCATGAGCCCTGCGCCTGAGAGGTGCATTTTATAACTGATGCCTTTTAGGAGACACCAGATATTGGCAGAGTTTGTGTATCAGTATTTGATCGGTGACTTGGGTTAGAATCAGAGTAGGGAATTGGTAAACTCTGATCCTCAGTCACTGAGAGGAAACCACTTCCATACACAGTAGGCAAAGTCTGATGAAGAAACTGCCTAACTTGTTCAGGATAAAATAACACAGATAAGAATGCTCCTCTCCTGGCATCCTTTCTTTCCAAATATGTAAAAGTCTTTTATTTATTTAAAAAATAGGTATGTTAGTGTCATCAGTAAAACTAACATCTGGCAAAAGATGACTAAAAATTAACTATAAAAATTGAGCATAATATACAGTATGTTCATCATCACTAATTTTACGAGCTATTAGCCTAATCAACAAACATGAAAAATAAATATTTTGAGAATGGGTCAGAGAATACCCAATTTGTTGAGAGAGTAGGGGAATAACATCAAAATTTGTGCATTTTTATCCTGTCAAAGAAGAAAATCCATTCTCTTATAAGATTGGACCTTGTAAGGCTTCCCAGCTTTGATAGGTTTCCTCCATAGCCTATTTCTCAGAAGAAATATTTGATGTCACCTTTATTTGCAACATCATCAAACACTTCAAGCTCAAGAAGATGAAGAGCTTGTCGAACCACCGCCGGAGTGATGGAGTGTCTGCCATTTCACTCAAAGGTGATGATAGGTTCCTCAGTCTCACTAGCATTGTTGAAACGAGTCGTGGACCAAATTCTTATCATGGTTTAGACAAATATTTACATTGGGTTCCTGGAGGGCATACCCAATGCAACTTTGTGCAAGAAAATCTTGGAGTACATGAATGTCACCACTATCGGTTGTTTTTTGGAGAAGAGAAAAGTCGTTAGTAGTAGCAAAAGTATATTTTCGGAAAGAAACTCCCTTAGAAGCCATTGAAACAGAAGTTTTGGAGATGCTTAGGGTTTTGAGAGAGAATGTGAAAATATGTGAGTGATGAGTTATAGTTCAAAGTATATAATACAAATGAACTAAACGAGTCTCTCAATTAGCCTTATAACTTGCAGTAGGACACGTGACAATAGATTAAAGGATATGAAATAATTAGAAAGGTTCCTAGAATACTGCAGTTGTGTGTGTATATGTGTACATGCATAATATGAATCGTTATACGTGATACCCATATGCATCAAGATGAGTCTAGTCAGCGATTAACAAATATGATGTCATAAATGTAATTATGACTTCAAAAAAATAAATCAAAAATAATTATTTCTTACAAAAATAAATAACTATTGTAAAGTTGAATTATTGACTATTAATCAGAGACTACGTTGTCTGACGTCAAAGTCTACCATAAAATTGACAGAGTCTACCACATACTCTAACAGAGTTTACCACAGGCTCTGACAGAGTTTATCATAGACTCTGATAGTTGATGATATCAGAAATTGCAAGTACTGAGTCAATTATCAGATTGTGATAGAGGATGCTAATCTGTTTGTTGTCCTTGAATTCCTGCTACCATTCCCAATTCATTTACCAGTCTCGTAAATATTGCTTTACATAGAGGCTTGGTGAAAATGTCTGCTAGCTGCTGATCAGTTGGAACAAAATGCATTTCAATTGTTCCTTCCATGACATATTCTCTGATAAAATGATATCTGATAGTGATGTGCTTTGTCATAGAGTGTTGAACTGGATTTCATTTCATTACAATTGCACTTTGATTATCACAATATATAGAAATTTTAGAAAAGTTCAAACTATAGTCCAACAGCTGATTTCATCCACAAAATTTGAGCACAACTTCCTGCGACAATATATTATGCCTCTGCAGTTGATGCTGAGATGAATTTATGCTTTTTACTGAACTAGGAAACTATTCTTCCTTCTAAAGATTGACTACTCCTACTTGTACTTTTCCTGTCTATTTTTCATCCTGCAAAGTCAGCATCTGAATAACCTATAAGTTTAAAATCAGATTCTCTAGAATACCATAAACCAAGATTAATTATGTCTTTGAGAAATTTAAAAATCCTCTTAACAATAATCATATGAGGTTCCCTTGGATTAGCCTGAAATCTAGCACAAAGACAAGTTACAAACATGATATATGGCCTGCTTGCAGTCAGGTAAAGTAGTGAGACAATCATACCTCTATAGGTTGTCATATCAATAGACTCACCGGTATTTTAATCCAACTTGGTTGCTATGGCCATAAGAGTAGTTGTAGTTATAGAGTCTAGCATGTTGAATTCTGTTAGTAAATTTTTTGTATACTTGAACTGATTGATGAAGATGCCTTCTTTATTTTGTTTAACTTGTAGTCCCAAGAAATAGCTCAACTTTCACACAATTTATCATTAGTGGACCCAAAGATTATATCATCAACATATATTTGAACCAGTAACAAGTCCTGACCTTGACTCCTATAAAATAAGGTTTTATCAATTGTACCTCTAATGAATCCACTTTCTAGTAGAAATTGAGCTAGATTTTCATACCATTCCCTAGGAGCTTGTTTAAGTCCATACAGTGCCTTGTCTAACCTGTAAACATGATTTGGATATTTTGGATCTATCGTGATTATTGTACATAAATCTTCTCTTCCAATTCACCATTTAGAAAAGCACTTTTAACATCTATTTTATAGATTTTGAAATTCAAATGGGCTGCAGATGCTAGAAAAATTCTTATTCTTTCTAGTCTTGCAACTGGAGCAAAAGTTTCATTATAGTCAATGCCTTCTTCTTATGAATATCCTTTCACCACAATCTTGCTTTGTTCCTTATGACAATTCCATGTTCATCCATTTTGTTTCTATACACCCATTTAGTGCCAATAATTGATCTGTCTTTTGGAGGTGACACTAAATCCCAAACATTGTTCCTTTCAAATTGATGTAGTTCTTCATTCATGGCAAGAATCCAGTCTGGATCCAACAAAGCTTCTTCAATCTTTTTGGGTTTATTTTGAGAAAGTGAACTTTTGGTATAACTTTGGGGGTAACTAGATAAGTCTAAGGGTTGTGGGATTGAGGTCATTGGGTAGCCAAAACGGACTTATAGGTTGGTGTGTGTAAAGTGCAAGGATATGGGTGTTTAAGCTTGTAAGGAGTAAGATCTATGAAAGAACTAAGTTTAAAGGGAAAGAACTTTTAGAGATGAAAAGCTACTGATCTTGAGAGCTTCTTGGAGGAGAAATTTGCAGCATATACTTGGCACTTGAAGGCTTGAAAAATGGTGTGGGGGTATGACTTTATTTATAGGCCAAAAATGGGGCATTATTTATTTATTTAATTAGGGGACAAGGGGACAAGGGTTCACATGGAGAAAGGAGAGCCATAGAAATTTAAATTAAAGTTGCATCAGCTGAAAGTGGCCACATGGGTGCTTGGAAAAGTGTGATAATCTTAATCTGCTAATTGATTAAGCTAATAATTCCATAACTGAAAGATTAGATGATAAATATGACGTTTTTCAAAATATGCTCCAAAATTTATGAAATTTTGGGAACCATCTGGGAATAATCCCAATAGGTCATGTTCAAAATTCTACTCAATTTGGAATTAACCTTCATTGACTTTTAATTGACCAAATAATAAATTCCGATATCAAGAATACAGGTCAAAAATAAAAGTCACCCAAAAATTATGAAAAACATCCTAAATTTCTTTTCCATCATTCTAATAACATCCCCCAAATTTCAAGTCATTTGGAATGTGTAGCTATTTGTTTGAGAAAACGATCATTTCGTAGGAATATTTAAAAGTCAAAGGAATATTTAATTTGAATTAAAATACAAATTATCCGAAGAAATATGACAATTAAGGGCTTTTGGGATAAAATCTGTATTTTATATCTAGGCAGGACTTTGTTGAAGATAAATTGAACAAATATATTTATAGAATATATTAAAAATATATTCCCTTTAAAACCTTTAAAAACAAACACTCTTTTGAATAGATAACACATTTTCTATCTCGTAAAAGTAGTGTTAAAATATTGTATCTGTTCATCTTCAGTCTATGCCTCAAAATGTCACATATATAAATTAGATTTGATTTTATCATTATTTTGATAAATCTTATCTAAATATATGTAGAGAGAAAATCCTTTGCTTTCGTTTATAAAAGACGTTTGACCTAGTTTGACTTTCTTCTAGTTGACTGTCATTTCGAACAACCTAAGGGAAGATTACTTTATTAATTAGTAACTTCCTAATTCTAATTTAATTTACACTTATCGTTAAAACAAAATAATCAAAACCTAATCCATAAGACTGTATCTCACAACCTAAGAAACTCTTTTCTTTTAGAGTAATCTCATTACTTCTCACATCACACATCTCATGACTTTCAATAGTTAGAGTTTTCTCACTAGAAGTAACTAACTTCTTTCTCATAACTAACTCTTCTTTTTCTAGAACTAGTGTTTGCCTCTCTATGTCATTTCTGTTTTTCTCACATTTTACCTCAAGCTCACAAGAAAGGTTTAAATCACAGTGTCCTACAGAGAAAAGAGTTGTCTGTGGTCACATGAATAGAGGGTACCTTTCTAGGACTATCTATGGTCATTCTAGCAGGAAAAGAAGCAAGTATAAAATCTGAACTTAAGTTATCAGAGTCTATAAAGTCTGAAGAAAAGTCAGAGTTTATACTTTGAAGATGTGTAGAGTCTAATGGAGTGTCCATTGGCTGTGCAGAGAGAGATTGTACCAGGATTGCATCAATGATTGCCAAAGAAGTAACATCAGAGTTTGAGGTCTCAATATTTACATAATTTAGCTATTATTCCTTGTTTTGGTCTACAATCACATTGGCGTTGATTGGTTCTTGTGGGACAAGAGTCTGTATAGTAGCTGCTTCACCACTTTGAGGTGAAGGTTCTTGTGTGCTAGACTCTTCCAGAGTGTGACCTTCAACATCAGTAACAATATGATCTATAATAAGAGTTTGTGTTCCTTTATCCAAACTTTTATTGGATGGTTCTTGTGTGGCTAGGGCCTTAACAGCTTCTTCAAACCTTTGAGATGAAGGTTCTTGTGGATTGTACCCCTGATCCAAGTTGGCTTCATTTGCTGGGAGATTGGTTTCTGTTGAACTTTGATTAATAGGTTCTTGTGGGCCTGGACCTGCAAAGACTGCTACCTCACTTTGAGAGATAGATTCTTGTTTGTCTGGGCCAAAAGAGATTCTTTATTTCTTCTTCCTGGAGAAAACCAGGGAATCATTCTTTCCTTCGTCCATGGCATCATCATCCTGAACTCTTTGAGCAACCATGTCTCTAGAAACCTCAGCAGTTAGTTCACTCAGCCTTGTATAAGATAATTCAAGTATCCTCCTAGGTGATGAGTTGGTAGGGGTATCAGAGACTACTACTGGGCCAGATGATGTAGCAAGATCAACATTTTATGTATTAAGATTGTCATCATCATTTTTATCCCAACACTTCTCATCAACAATTTCACTGTCAGCCCATGTTCCCTTTTAATCTTTACTTGGTACCTCAGTTGAAGCACCTTCCAAAGTGATGACAGGATCGGTAAAAGGATTAACATGAGGAGAGAGCTTGATTTGATTTATGTCCTCACTCATGTACGATTTCTTCATGGACACAAAACTCTCTTTTACAGGAGCAACTACATCAAGATTTACAACATTAGAGTTTAGTTGTTCAGAGTTTGCAGCATCAACTAGAGAAATATACTCTGAGATTTTGGCTTTAACTAGTCTCATCTTCTTCCTAGCAGGCTCTGACATAGGATTGACATGAAATTGCTTCATGAATGAAGTAGGAGAAATATATGCGACAGGTTTGATAGATTTCTTGATTGGAAAGACCATGCCCTCAACACTGTCATCAGAGTCTATGTGCTCATCAGTCAACTTTTTTTCTTATAAGAGACTGAGCCATAGATTTACCCTTTCTTTTGAGGCATGAGCCCTGCGCCTGAGAGGTGCATTTTATAACTGATGCCTTTTAGGAGACACCAGATATTGGCAGAGTTTGTGTATCAGTATTTGATCGGTGACTTGGGTTAGAATCAGAGTAGGGAATTGGTAAACTCTGATCCTCAGTCACTGAGAGGAAACCACTTCCATACACAGTAGGCAAAGTCTGATGAAGAAACTGCCTAACTTGTTCAGGATAAAATAACACATATAAGAATGCTCCTCTCTTGGCATCCTTTCTTTCCAAATATGTAAAAGTCTTTTATTTATTTAAAAAATAGGTATGTTAGTGTCATCAGTAAAACTAACATCTGGCAAAAGATGACTAAAAATTAACTATAAAAATTGAGCATAATATACCTTATTTCATCATCACTAATTTTACGAGCTATTAGCCTAATCAACAAACATGAAAAATAAATATTTTGAGAATGGGTCAGAGAATACCCAATTTGTTGAGAGAGTAGGGGAATAGCATCAAAATTTGTGCATTTTTATCCTGTCAAAGAAGAAAATCCATTCTCATATAAGATTGGACCTTGTAAGGCTTCCCAGCTTTGATAGGTTTCCTCCATAGCCTATTTCTCAGAAGAAATATTTGATGTCACCTTCATTTGCAACATCATCAAACACTTCAAGCTCAAGAAGATGAAGAGCTTGTCGAACCACCGCCGGAGTGATGGAGTGTCTGCCATTTCACTCAAAGGTGATGATAGGTTCTTCAGTCTCACTAGCATTGTTGAAATGAGCCGTGGACCAAATTCTTATCGTGGTTTAGACAAATATTTACATTGGGTTCCTGGAGGGCATACCCAATGCAACTTTGTGCAAGAAAATCTTGGAGTACATGAATGTCTCCACTGTCGGTTGTTTTTTGGAGAAGAGAAAAGTGGTTAGTAGTAGCAAAAGTATATTTTCGGAAAGAAACTCCCTTAGAAGCCATTGAAACAGTAGTTTTGGAGATGCTTAGGGTTTTGAGAGAGAATGTGAAAATATGTGAGTGATGAGTTATAGTTCAAAGTATATAATACAAATGAACTAAACGAGTCTCTCAATTAGCCTTATAACTTGCAGTAGGACACGTGACAATAGATTAAAGGATATGAAATAATTAGAAAGGTTCCTAGAATACTGCAGTTGTGTGTGTATATGTGTACATGCATAATATGAATCGTTATACGTGATACCCATATGCATCAAGATGAGTCTAGTCAGCGATTAACAAATATGATGTCATAAATGTAATTATGACTTCAAAAAAATAAATCAAAAATAATTATTTCTTACAAAAATAAATAACTATTGTAAAGTTGAATTATTGACTATTAATCAGAGACTACGTTGTCTGACGTCAAAGTCTACCATAAAATTGACAGAGTCTACCACATACTCTAACAGAGTTTACCACAGGCTCTGACAGAGTTTATCATAGACTCTGATAGTTGATGATATCAGAAATTGCAAGTACTGAGTCAATTATCAGATTGTGATAGAGGATGCTAATCTGTTTGTTGTCCTTGAATTCCTGCTACCATTCCCAATTCATTTACCAGTCTCGTAAATATTGCTTTACATAGAGGCTTGGTGAAAATGTCTGCTAGCTGCTGATCAGTTGGAACAAAATGCATTTCAATTGTTCCTTCCATGACATATTCTCTGATAAAATGATATCTGATAGTGATGTGCTTTGTCATAGAGTGTTGAACTGGATTTCATTTCATTACAATTGCACTTTGATTATCACAATATATAGAAATTTTAGAAAAGTTCAAACTATAGTCCAACAGCTGATTTCATCCACAAAATTTGAGCACAACTTCCTGCGACAATATATTATGCCTCTGCAGTTGATGCTGAGATGAATTTATGCTTTTTACTGAACTAGGAAACTATTCTTCCTTCTAAAGATTGACTACTCCTACTTGTACTTTTCCTGTCTATTTTTCATCCTGCAAAGTCAGCATCTGAATAACCTATAAGTTTAAAATCAGATTCTCTAGAATACCATAAACCAAGATTAATTATGTCTTTGAGAAATTTAAAAATCCTCTTAACAATAATCATATGAGGTTCCCTTGGATTAGCCTGAAATCTAGCACAAAGACAAGTTACAAACATGATATATGGCCTGCTTGCAGTCAGGTAAAGTAGTGAGACAATCATACCTCTATAGGTTGTCATATCAATAGACTCACCGGTATTTTAATCCAACTTGGTTGCTATGGCCATAAGAGTAGTTGTAGTTATAGAGTCTAGCATGTTGAATTCTGTTAGTAAATTTTTTGTATACTTGAACTGATTGATGAAGATGCCTTCTTTATTTTGTTTAACTTGTAGTCCCAAGAAATAGCTCAACTTTCACACAATTTATCATTAGTGGACCCAAAGATTATATCATCAACATATATTTGAACCAGTAACAAGTCCTGACCTTGACTCCTATAAAATAAGGTTTTATCAATTGTACCTCTAATGAATCCACTTTCTAGTAGAAATTGAGCTAGATTTTCATACCATTCCCTAGGAGCTTGTTTAAGTCCATACAGTGCCTTGTCTAACCTGTAAACATGATTTGGATATTTTGGATCTATCGTGATTATTGTACATAAATCTTCTCTTCCAATTCACCATTTAGAAAAGCACTTTTAACATCTATTTTATAGATTTTGAAATTCAAATGGGCTGCAGATGCTAGAAAAATTCTTATTCTTTCTAGTCTTGCAACTGGAGCAAAAGTTTCATTATAGTCAATGCCTTCTTCTTATGAATATCCTTTCACCACAATCTTGCTTTGTTCCTTATGACAATTCCATGTTCATCCATTTTGTTTCTATACACCCATTTAGTGCCAATAATTGATCTGTCTTTTGGAGGTGACACTAAATCCCAAACATTGTTCCTTTCAAATTGATGTAGTTCTTCATTCATGGCAAGAATCCAGTCTGGATCCAACAAAGCTTCTTCAATCTTTTTGGGTTTATTTTGAGAAAGTGAACTTTTGGTATAACTTTGGGGGTAACTAGATAAGTCTAAGGGTTGTGGGATTGAGGTCATTGGGTAGCCAAAACGGACTTATAGGTTGGTGTGTGTAAAGTGCAAGGATATGGGTGTTTAAGCTTGTAAGGAGTAAGATCTATGAAAGAACTAAGTTTAAAGGGAAAGAACTTTTAGAGATGAAAAGCTACTGATCTTGAGAGCTTCTTGGAGGAGAAATTTGCAGCATATACTTGGCACTTGAAGGCTTGAAAAATGGTGTGGGGGTATGACTTTATTTATAGGCCAAAAATGGGGCATTATTTATTTATTTAATTAGGGGACAAGGGGACAAGGGTTCACATGGAGAAAGGAGAGCCATAGAAATTTAAATTAAAGTTGCATCAGCTGAAAGTGGCCACATGGGTGCTTGGAAAAGTGTGATAATCTTAATCTGCTAATTGATTAAGCTAATAATTCCATAACTGAAAGATTAGATGATAAATATGACGTTTTTCAAAATATGCTCCAAAATTTATGAAATTTTGGGAACCATCTGGGAATAATCCCAATAGGTCATGTTCAAAATTCTACTCAATTTGGAATTAACCTTCATTGACTTTTAATTGACCAAATAATAAATTCCGATATCAAGAATACAGGTCAAAAATAAAAGTCACCCAAAAATTATGAAAAACATCCTAAATTTCTTTTCCATCATTCTAATAACATCCCCCAAATTTCAAGTCATTTGGAATGTGTAGCTATTTGTTTGAGAAAACGATCATTTCGTAGGAATATTTAAAAGTCAAAGGAATATTTAATTTGAATTAAAATACAAATTATCCGAAGAAATATGACAATTAAGGGCTTTTGGGATAAAATCTGTATTTTATATCTAGGCAGGACTTTGTTGAAGATAAATTGAACAAATATATTTATAGAATATATTAAAAATATATTCCCTTTAAAACCTTTAAAAACAAACACTCTTTTGAATAGATAACACATTTTCTATCTCGTAAAAGTAGTGTTAAAATATTGTATCTGTTCATCTTCAGTCTATGCCTCAAAATGTCACATATATAAATTAGATTTGATTTTATCATTATTTTGATAAATCTTATCTAAATATATGTAGAGAGAAAATCCTTTGCTTTCGTTTATAAAAGACGTTTGACCTAGTTTGACTTTCTTCTAGTTGACTGTCATTTCGAACAACCTAAGGGAAGATTACTTTATTAATTAGTAACTTCCTAATTCTAATTTAATTTACACTTATCGTTAAAACAAAATAATCAAAACCTAATCCATAAGACTGTATCTCACAACCTAAGAAACTCTTTTCTTTTAGAGTAATCTCATTACTTCTCACATCACACATCTCATGACTTTCAATAGTTAGAGTTTTCTCACTAGAAGTAACTAACTTCTTTCTCATAACTAACTCTTCTTTTTCTAGAACTAGTGTTTGCCTCTCTATGTCATTTCTGTTTTTCTCACATTTTACCTCAAGCTCACAAGAAAGGTTTAAATCACAGTGTCCTACAGAGAAAAGAGTTGTCTGTGGTCACATGAATAGAGGGTACCTTTCTAGGACTATCTATGGTCATTCTAGCAGGAAAAGAAGCAAGTATAAAATCTGAACTTAAGTTATCAGAGTCTATAAAGTCTGAAGAAAAGTCAGAGTTTATACTTTGAAGATGTGTAGAGTCTAATGGAGTGTCCATTGGCTGTGCAGAGAGAGATTGTACCAGGATTGCATCAATGATTGCCAAAGAAGTAACATCAGAGTTTGAGGTCTCAATATTTACATAATTTAGCTATTATTCCTTGTTTTGGTCTACAATCACATTGGCGTTGATTGGTTCTTGTGGGACAAGAGTCTGTATAGTAGCTGCTTCACCACTTTGAGGTGAAGGTTCTTGTGTGCTAGACTCTTCCAGAGTGTGACCTTCAACATCAGTAACAATATGATCTATAATAAGAGTTTGTGTTCCTTTATCCAAACTTTTATTGGATGGTTCTTGTGTGGCTAGGGCCTTAACAGCTTCTTCAAACCTTTGAGATGAAGGTTCTTGTGGATTGTACCCCTGATCCAAGTTGGCTTCATTTGCTGGGAGATTGGTTTCTGTTGAACTTTGATCAATAGGTTCTTGTGGGCCTGGACCTGCAAAGACTGCTACCTCACTTTGAGAGATAGATTCTTGTTTGTCTGGGCCAAAAGAGATTCTTTATTTCTTCTTCCTGGAGAAAACCAGGGAATCATTCTTTCCTTCGTCCATGGCATCATCATCCTGAACTCTTTGAGCAACCATGTCTCTAGAAACCTCAGCAGTTAGTTCACTCAGCCTTGTATAAGATAATTCAAGTATCCTCCTAGGTGATGAGTTGGTAGGGGTATCAGAGACTACTACTGGGCCAGATGATGTAGCAAGATCAACATTTTATGTATTAAGATTGTCATCATCATTTTTATCCCAACACTTCTCATCAACAATTTCACTGTCAGCCCATGTTCCCTTTTAATCTTTACTTGGTACCTCAGTTGAAGCACCTTCCAAAGTGATGACAGGATCGGTAAAAGGATTAACATGAGGAGAGAGCTTGATTTGATTTATGTCCTCACTCATGTACGATTTCTTCATGGACACAAAACTCTCTTTTACAGGAGCAACTACATCAAGATTTACAACATTAGAGTTTAGTTGTTCAGAGTTTGCAGCATCAACTAGAGAAATATACTCTGAGATTTTGGCTTTAACTAGTCTCCTCTTCTTCCTAGCAGGCTCTGACATAGGATTGACATGAAATTGCTTCATGAATGAAGTAGGAGAAATATATGCGACAGGTTTGATAGATTTCTTGATTGGAAAGACCATGCCCTCAACACTGTCATCAGAGTCTATGTGCTCATCAGTCAACTTTTTTTCTTATAAGAGACTGAGCCATAGATTTACCCTTTCTTTTGAGGCATGAGCCCTGCGCCTGAGAGGTGCATTTTATAACTGATGCCTTTTAGGAGACACCAGATATTGGCAGAGTTTGTGTATCAGTATTTGATCGGTGACTTGGGTTAGAATCAGAGTAGGGAATTGGTAAACTCTGATCCTCAGTCACTGAGAGGAAACCACTTCCATACACAATAGGCAAAGTCTGATGAAGAAACTGCCTAACTTGTTCAGGATAAAATAACACATATAAGAATGCTCCTCTCTTGGCATCCTTTCTTTCCAAATATGTAAAAGTCTTTTATTTATTTAAAAAATAGGTATGTTAGTGTCATCAGTAAAACTAACATCTGGCAAAAGATGACTAAAAATTAACTATAAAAATTGAGCATAATATACCTTATTTCATCATCACTAATTTTACGAGCTATTAGCCTAATCAACAAACATGAAAAATAAATATTTTGAGAATGGGTCAGAGAATACCCAATTTGTTGAGAGAGTAGGGGAATAGCATCAAAATATGTGCATTTTTATCCTGTCAAAGAAGAAAATCCATTCTCATATAAGATTGGACCTTGTAAGGCTTCCCAGCTTTGATAGGTTTCCTCCATAGCCTATTTCTCAGAAGAAATATTTGATGTCACCTTCATTTGCAACATCATCAAACACTTCAAGCTCAAGAAGATGAAGAGCTTGTCGAACCACCGCCGGAGTGATGGAGTGTCTGCCATTTCACTCAAAGGTGATGATAGGTTCTTCAGTCTCACTAGCATTGTTGAAATGAGCCGTGGACCAAATTCTTATCGTGGTTTAGACAAATATTTACATTGGGTTCCTGGAGGGCATACCCAATGCAACTTTGTGCAAGAAAATCTTGGAGTACATGAATGTCTCCACTGTCGGTTGTTTTTTGGAGAAGAGAAAAGTGGTTAGTAGTAGCAAAAGTATATTTTCGGAAAGAAACTCCCTTAGAAGCCATTGAAACAGTAGTTTTGGAGATGCTTAGGGTTTTGAGAGAGAATGTGAAAATATGTGAGTGATGAGTTATAGTTCAAAGTATATAATACAAATGAACTAAACGAGTCTCTCAATTAGCCTTATAACTTGCAGTAGGACACGTGACAATAGATTAAAGGATATGAAATAATTAGAAAGGTTCCTAGAATACTGCAGTTGTGTGTGTATATGTGTACATGCATAATATGAATCGTTGTACGTGATACCCATATGCATCAGGATGAGTCTAGTCAGCGATTAACAAATATGATGTCATAAATGTAATTATGACTTCAAAGAAATAAATCAAAAATAATTATTTCTTACAAAAATAAATAACTATTGTAAAGTTGAATTATTGACTATGAATCAGAGACAACGTTGTCTGACGTCAAAGTCTACCATAAAATTGACAGAGTCTACCACATACTCTAACAGAGTTTACCACAGACTCTGACAGAGTTTATAATAGACTCTGATAGTTGATGATATCAGAATTTTCAAGTACTGAGTCAATTATCAGATTGTGATAGAGGATGCTAATCTATTTGTTGTCCTTGAATTCCTGCTACCATTCCCAATTCATTTACCCGTCTCGTAAAAATTGCTTCACATAGAGGCTTGGTGAAAATGTCTGCTAGCTGCTGATCAGTTGGAACAAAATGCATTTCAATTATTCCTTCCATGACATATTCTCTGATAAAATGATATCTGATAGTGATGTGCTTTGTCATAGAGTGTTGAACTGGATTTCATGTCATTACAATTGCACTTTAATTATCACAATATATAGAAATTTTAGAAAAGTTCAAACTATAGTCCAACAGCTGATTTCATCCATAAAATTTGAGCACAACTTCCTGCGACAATATATTATGCCTCTGCAGTTGATGCTGAGATGAATTTATGCTTTTTACTGAACTAGGAAACTATTCTTCCTTCTAAAGATTGACTACTCCTACTTGTACTTTTCCTGTCTATTTTTCATCCTGCAAAGTCAGCATCTGAATAACCTATAAGTTTAAAATCAGATTCTCTAGAATACCATAAACCAAGATTAATTATGTCTTTGAGATATTTAAAAATCCTCTTAACAATAATCATATGAGGTTCCCTTGGATTAGCCTGAAATCTAGCACAAAGACAAGTTACAAACATGATATATGGCCTGCTTGCAGTCAGGTAAAGTAGTGAGACAATCATACCTCTATAGGTTGTCATATCAATAGACTCACCGGTATTTTAATCCAACTTGGTTGCTATGGCCATAAGAGTAGTTGTAGTTATAGAGTCTAGCATGTTGAATTCTGTTAGTAAATTTTTTGTATACTTGAACTGATTGATGAAGATGCCTTCTTTATTTTGTTTAACTTGTAGTCCCAAGAAATAGCTCAACTTTCACACAATTTATCATTAGTGGACCCAAAGATTATATCATCAACATATATTTGAACCAGTAACAAGTCCTGACCTTGACTCCTATAAAATAAGGTTTTATCAATTGTACCTCTAATGAATCCACTTTCTAGTAGAAATTGAGCTAGATTTTCATACCATTCCCTAGGAGCTTGTTTAAGTCCATACAGTGCCTTGTCTAACCTGTAAACATGATTTGGATATTTTGGATCTATCGTGATTATTGTACATAAATCTTCTCTTCCAATTCACCATTTAGAAAAGCACTTTTAACATCTATTTTATAGATTTTGAAATTCAAATGGGCTGCAAATGCTAGAAAAATTCTTATTCTTTCTAGTCTTGCAACTGGAGCAAAAGTTTCATCATAGTCAATGCTTTCTTCTTATGAATATCCTTTCACCACAATCTTGCTTTGTTCCTTATGACAATTCCATGTTCATCCATTTTGTTTCTATAGACCCATTTAGTGCCAATAATTGATCTGTCTTTTGGAGGTGACACTAAATCCCAAACATTGTTCCTTTCAAATTGATGTAGTTCTTCATTCATGGCAAGAATCAGTCTGGATCCAACAAAGCTTCTTCAATCTTTTTGGGTTCATTTTGAGAAAGGAAACATGCATACAAGCATTCAATTATAGTTGCCCTTCTTGTTCTCACACGTTCATCAGGATTTCCAATAATTTGATCTGCAGTGTGAGCTCTATTCCATTTTATTTCATGAGCTATACCACTTTCATTTTAGCTTGTTTCCTTCTTATTCAAGTTGTTTGCATTAGTTGTTGATTCTTGAGAGGCTCCCCCTGAATGCTTTCCAGAGTTGTGAGGAGCATTCTCAAGTTGAATATGATTGAAATCCTCAAAAGTTCCCCCCCTCTCTCTCTCTCTCTCTCTCTCTCTCTCTCTCTTCACCATGTGAAATATCCACATGTGAGCTTTTTTTGAGCATTTTTATCATTTTCATTTTCAGATGCCTCCATTTCCACTTCATTTTCAAATCTCAAGGTGTCACAGTTTTCTTCTTCAAGACTCATGGCAGGGAACTTGAAGTCAATAAAGGTCACATTTGTGTTTTCCTTCATTTTCTGTTGATTAATCACATATACTCTATAGACAGTCTTGTCCAAAGAGTATCCTACAAAAATTCTTTCACATGCTTTGGCTTCAAATTTTCCTAGATGATCAGCATCATCTTTGAGAATAAAACACTTTGCTCCAAACACATGCATATACTTGACAGATGGTCTCCGTTTGTCATGTTATGATAAGGAGTCTTTTCAACTGGTTTTGTGATGAGTGTTTTGTTTTGACTGTAACAAGCAGTCCTGACAGCTTCAGCCCAACAACTAGTTGGTAGACCTGCTTCTGCTAACATGGTTCTTATAGCTTCAATCAAGGTTTTACTTTTTCTCTCAACAACTCCATTTTGTTGTGGAGTTCTTGGAGCTGAGACTTGGTAAGTAATTCCATTTTCATTGCAGAATTCACTCAATGCAAAATTTCTGAATTCTGTTCCATTATCACTCTTTATAGCCATAACAGGTGTTGGACCTTTATCTAGTCTCCTCATATTTTCAATGATAAGTCCAGGAGCTTCATCTTTTAAGTGCAAGAAATCAAACCATATGTATTTTGAAAAATCTCAACCATGACAAGTGCATATATCTTCTTACTGGTCCAAACAAATCCATATGAATTAATTGTAGGGGATTTTTGATTGAAGTGAATTCTTTACTCTTGTGACTAGATCTCTTCATCTTTCTCTTTTAATATGCGTCACACAATCGTTTTATACAGAATTCAAGTGAAGGTAAGTCTTTCAGTAACTCTCTTTTGTCTACAGAATTAAGATTCTTGAAGTTTAAGTGAGACAGCCTCTTGTGCTGAAGCCAACTTTCATGCTTAGAGGCTCTGGTATAGAAACAACATGTTTTATCCTTGTTTGCAGAGTTCAAGTCAGCTACGAACAGGCTTCCATTTTTTACTCCTTGAAGAACAATTTATTTGGTTTTTCTGTGAGATATGAGGCATATTTCTTTATCAAACTCCATCTTCAAATCCTTGTTGCAGAATTGAGTGATGCTTAACAAGTTGTGCTTCAATCCCTTTACCAAAGATACATCTTCAATGACAACATTTCCATGAAATAATTTGTCATATCCCATAGTGAAACCAATGTTGTTGTCTCCAAAGGTGACCATTGGGTCAACCTCTTCCTTGAATAGTAACAACAGGGTCTTGTCACCAGTCATGTGCCTTGAGCATCCACTGTCCAAGATTCACATAACTTTCTTCATCTCACATGTGGTCTGCAGTCAAAACAATATTAAATTTACTTTGTTACCCAAACTAAGTTGGGTCATTTTCTCTTAGTCACATAGCTAATATTCTTCTTTTCAACAATCCTAAATGTCTTTTCATGCACAATATTCTTTTTGTGATGTTCAGTTTTAGCTTGATTAGAGTTACTTGAGCAAGTGGCAATTTTAGGTGACATAGAATGTTTTCTTCTTTTAGTTAGACTGGTAGATTTTGGTCTAGCAGTATTGTTGTTTCCATTTTGACTGATGCATCCTTTAACAAGTTATTTTCTTAATCTATAACATGTGTTCATGACATTCAGGTTTGTGAGATACAGTCTTATGGATTAGGTTTTGATTATTTTGTCTTAATGATAAGTGTAAATTAAATTAGCATTAGGAAGTTACTAATTAATATAGTAATCCTCCCTTAGGTTATTCGAAGTGACAGTCAACGAGAAGAAAGTCAAATTGGGTCAAACTGCTTTTATAAACAAAACCAAATGATTTTCTCTCTATATATATTTAGATAAGATTTATCAAAATAATGATAAAATCAAATCTAATTTATATATGTTATATTTTGAGGCATATACTGAAGATGAACAAATATAGCAATTTAACACTGCTTTTACGAGTCAGAAAATGTGTTATCTATTCAAAAGAGTGTTTGTTTTAAAGGTTTTCAAGGAAATATATTTTTAATATATTTTCTAAATATATTTGTTCAATTTATCTTCAACAAAGTTCTGCCTAGATATAAAATACAAATTTTATCCCTGAAGCCCTAAATTGTCCTATTTCTTTGGATAATTTGTATTTTAATTCAAATTAAATATTCCTTGGACTTCATAGTCATTATTATTTTAGGAATATTATATTTGAATATGTTTTGAGTCAAAAACTTTAGTCCAAATGTTGACAAGTTCCGACAAATGGCTATCGAGTAGTGTTTCGGGCTGTAGGGACAGCGAAACGATCTTTTTCTCAAAATAATATCTACACATGTCCAAATGACTTGAAACTTGGGGAATGTCATTAGAATGTTGAAAAAGAATTTTAGGATTTTTTTTATAATTTTTGGGTGACTTTTATTTTTGGCCTGTATTCCCGATTTCGTTATTGGTTGTTCGGTCAATTAAAAGTCAATGAAGGTCAACTCCAAATTGAGTAGGATTTTGACCATGACCTATTGGGATTATTCCCAGATGGTTCCCAAATTTTCATAATTTTTGGAGCATATTTTGAAAAACGTCATATTTCCAACGTATCGTTCGATATCGTGTTTATTCGCTTAAATAATTTACTGAATGAGGCTAGCACGTTTTTCTAGGCATCCATGTGGGTAAATACAGCTGGGGGAACAGCACTTTTCAGTTGTGTACCTTACCTTATCACATGCCAAGCCTTGTCCCCTTGTCCCCTAATTAAATAAATAAAAAATGCTCATTTTTGGCCTATAAATAAAGCCCTTCCCCCACACCATTTCTTAAGACTTTGAGTGCCAAGTATATGCTGCAAATTTCTCTCACAAGAAGCTCTCAAGATCAGTAGCTTTTCATCTCCAAGAGTTCTTGCCCTTTAAGCTTAGTTTTTACATAGATCTTACCCCTTTCAAGCTTAAAAACCCATATACTTGCACTTTAAACACACCAACCATACAAGTCCCCTTAGGCTACCCAAAGACCATATATCTACTGCCCTTAGACTTGTTTAGTTGCCCCCAAAGTTATACCAAAAGTTCACTTTCCGGCGATTTTCCGGCGACTTTTTCCGGCGACTACTTTTTGTGTGTTTTGGCTTCAAAATTGGCTTTTTCTCTTGATTTCTCTCTAGATCTCAAGGGTTACAAGTTGATTCCATTTTTATGTGTTAGTACACATATTAGGCAGATTATAAATAGATTTGTGCTTGCTTGGTTTGTTTGTTAGATCTATTATATAGTTAGCCTTGTCTACGATTTATATAGTTACGTGCTTAAATTGTTTGTTTGTTGTCTTCTATATAAATTGTGGTAACCGTTGGAAGAGCTTGACCTTGATTTCTTGCTCTTCACAACAAAGTTGTTTATATCCTCGGTGTAGGCTTCCGGGATTAATAACGACTCCAAGTTACTTAAATTCCGAGTAGAGACCGATTTGTATAAATCTCATAACGAGGTATAAGCAAAAGGACTCCTTGTTGAATTTGGTAATTAAACTAGCTTCTATTCCAAGTTGAGACCTACTTGTATAAGTCTTATTTAGAGACATAAACAAAAGGACTCCTTGTTGATAAGTTGCAAGTTAACTCATTTTATTTCCGAGTTGAGATTCCATTCGTATAAGTCTAAATTATTAGACATAAACGAACTTCTCCTTGTTTGAAATAAATAGAGTATTAATCTCACTTAATTCCAAGTCGAGACCAATTTGTATAAGTCGAGGTACGACATAAACAAAAGGACTCCTTGTGGAACAATTAAGTGAAAGAAACTAACTTATATTCCGAGATAAAAATATTCGTATAAATCTCACTTAGAGATATAAACGAAGCTTTCTCTCGTAGAATATTTGTCAAGTTTAAACTCACCTTAATTCTGAGTTGAGACCAATTTGTATAAGTCGAGGTACGACATAAACAAAAGGACTCCTTGTTGAATTATTCGTGAAAGAAACGAACTTGTATTCCGAGTTATACTCTTTCGTATAAATCTCACTTAGAGATATAAACGAAGTAAACTCGTAGAATATTTGTAAGTTTATTCTTTAACTTCGAACACCGAGTTAAGGGTTATTTGTATAAGTCGAGGTACGACGTAAACAAACCTAACTTGTTGAGTTCTTGAAGTTAATCCAACTTTGATTCCGAGTTAGATACTATTCGTATAAGTCAAGGTACGACATAAACGAAACATCCTCGTTGAATCTTAGTGGTATATCCGGTGTTTGTTTAAAGGTCATAGTTTAGTTGTTTTAATTTCCAAGACCTTATAAAACAACCCACTCTTAAAACGTTCTTGATCTTATTCAAGTCACAATATATTTGGATTAGTTATTTTCAGCCTTATATATCCTATATATATTATATATTTAATTTAAGTGCTTGCATTCATACGCTTTACATAACGCTCTTTACTTTAGCATACGCACTTAATTTACTGCATACACGTTCACACACAACGTGTGGTTCGTCCTTCTCACGAAGCGACTTACCCCGACTCACATTTATATATTCTGTTGCTTCGGCTATATTATATATATCTGTTTGTTTCCGGTCTAGTACAGTAATATACTAGTCCACCAATCTTCTTTTCTGAAACAGGGTTATTAAGTCGTAGTACTGGTTGTCTAGACTTTGTTAGTGAGGTGAAGTGAAGTGAGGTGATCCTTGTTCTAAGACCCAAGTTCTAGGCACGCCGACGGGAAGTTGGGTGTCTCTGCACCGTGAGGAAAAGGAAAGATCCAAGACCTAAGATCTAAGATCCAAGACCTACAGAGGGTTAGAGGAACGTAGTCTACGCAGGGTTGTAATTTATTTTTTTCTTACTTGTATTTGAGGAGGTAACGGGAAGTTACGCTCCAAGATAAACTTGTAAGGGTTCTACTTAGATTGTGAGGAGGTAGCGGGGAGTTACGCTCCAAAATTAGTCTAGTAGGGTTTGCTATTGTATTTTGAGGGGTTAACGGGGAGTTAAGGTCCGAGATAAATACATAGTGATTGTAACAGGCTTCTCCGCCGCTATAAGGAGTGAATCTTTTTATAGTGGGAAAATCTCGAGTTCAGGGAGGGACTCGGGGACTGGACTAGGGGTGAGCGGATCCGTTAGGGGATTGCGCCATCGCAAACCAGGATAAAAATCTCGTGTGTTGTGCTCTATTTCTTTACTCTCTTTTAATTTCCGCACTTGATTTACTAGTTGACTAGTAACATTTTTAAAAGAGAAGAGAAAATTTTAAAACGCCAAGCTCTAATTTTTAAAAGGGTATTAAGCTATTCAACCCCCCCCTTCTAGCTAATACCCCATCCTTACGGACCTAACAGTTGGTATCAGAGCAGTGCTTTTAACTGTGTTCCGTGGCCTTTTTCAGTGCCTACGAACGCGACAAAAAGTTGATCTTTTATGGCGTATTTGAGTACCATTGGTTGTGGTGAAGGTCTCTCAAGTTCGAGACCTCCTTTATTCGACGGCACCAACTTTGCTACTTGGAAAACAAGATTTAGAATCTATGCTAAATCCCAAGGTGTCAAAGTGTGGATGGCTATCGAGGATGGTGTTGTTGTTCCGACTAAAGTAGTTGACGATATTGTCATCGAAAAGAAAGTCAGTGAATACACCCGTGAAGAAGAAGAGTTAATGAACATAGCCGCGAAAGCGGAAATGGTCTTAACCAGTGCACTTGCAGAAAAAGAATACAAACGTGTTAATAACTGCAAGTCAGCACAAGAAATGTGGAACAAATTGGTTATAACCTACGAGGGAACAATGGATATTAAAGACTCTCGAATGGATACTTTAATCCAAGAATACGAGAACTTTAAACTCCTCGAGGGTGAAACCATCATCGATATGGAAACGAGATTTACTCGAATTATTGATGAACTTGCACAACTCGGAAAAGCTTATTCGGTTAATGAGAAAAATCGAAGGGTGTTAAAAGCTTTACCTCCGAGTTGGAAAGTTAAAGTTACCACTATAAAAGAAATGCATAATTTGAATGCATATACCATCGATAGTTTATTCGGCAACCTTCGTGCATACGAAGAAGACAATGCTCCGGATAAGCCTCTTCTTAAAACTGAAGAGAAGAGGAAAAGTATGGCTCTAAAAGCAATACTTATCGATGAAGATGAAAACGACGACGACTTAAACGAAGAGTTAGAGAATCTCGACGAGCAAGAAATTGCTTTACTAACGAGACAACTCCGTCGTGTTTTACAAAGCAAAGCTCAAAGATACGGAAAAGGTTTTCTTAAATCCGGTAACCAACAACGAGTTTTCAACTCTAAGGGTAGGCCGAATTATAAGAACAATTTCACTAGCACGAGCTATGCTAAAGGCAAAGGTGTACAACAACAAGCAAATAATGCTTATAATAATAACTCGAAATTTGCGAGTAATTGTACACCAAAGCCTAAAGAGACAAATCCCGAAGAAAATGAGAATGTTTGTTTCGAATGTAAACAACCTGGTCATTTTAAAAGGGAATGCCCAAATTTGTCCAAAGGACAAATTCTTGTTGCTGAAAGTGGATGGGATTTAAGCGAGGATGAGGAAACTCCGGAGAAGAATGAAGAAATTGTTAACCTCTGCTTAATGGCAATCGGAGACGAAACTATTCCTACGGAAGCCTCCACTTCTCTACAAGAGGTAACATCTAAACCAATTTCAATTTCGTCTTATAGTAGTAATGCTATTAAATTGTCTAAAATTGATCATTATGACATGGATATTTCTGAGCTTAGAAATCTGGTTAAAGATTTGAAAATTGGTTATGATGAATTGAATCGAAGCCATACCAAGACCAAATCCGAAAAAGACAAATATGAGGATTTGTGTCTCCAACTTCAAATAGAGGTCACTAGTTTGACCGACGTACATGTTAAAGACATGGAGTACGTTACTAACATTCTCTCTCTTAATGAAAGCTTGAAAATCGAGACAAACGAAAAGGATGATCAAATTCATACTCTAGTAGTCGAAAATACGTCTCTGATTCGACAAGCTGAAGAGATTGAGAATGATAAGATTCATTTAGACGAATGCAATCGTGAGCTCCACGTTGAGCTTTTAAATTTGAAAATTCAAAACGAATCACTGATTCAAGAGAATTCTTCAAAATGCAATCGTATAAATGACCTCGAACAGTCACTTACGGGAGATCGAGAGGAAGAGCTTCATGAAGCCTTAAAAGAACAAAAATTTGACTACCAACTTCAATTGATGAGTAAAAACATCGATTATGCCAAACTTAAGAATAAGGCAGATGTTGAACTCGAAAGTCGTCAAAGACTTGTCTCGGAATTAGAAATGATGAAGTTGGAAAGTCAAAGGCTTAAAGATGAAAACCAAAAGCTCTTATCTCTAGTCATGGACAAAGAGAATTCCTTGATCAACAAGATTAATACCTTGGTCAAAGAAAAGGAAAATCTCGAAGTCACTTTGAAACAATTCACTAAGGGCAGTGCCATTTTAGAAAGAATGGTATTTGGTACCCGGGAATCATTTAATCGTGAAGGATTGGGTTATGAACATAATGATCCTCCTAAAAAGGAAGAGCATAAACCTAGACCTTCGATTAATGCTACACCTAAGTCACCCACACCTAAGTGTACGTATTGCAATGTAAGTGGACATACTCGTTTATATTGCAAAGCTATAGAAGGTGAACTTAAGGGGAAGTACAAATGGGTTCCTAAAGGATCAACCTCTAAAAATAGAAATGACAAGAAATTATCACAAAAGAGGAATGACCCTAAAGTGAAAGTTCAAAGTCAACCTAGGTTTTGGTATCATCAATAACCTATAATCTATGTACCAAGGAACATGAAAAATGTTCATCCTAACTCTAGTTTAACTAGAAAGGATAATGTTCGTCAAAATAGCTCTAAGACTCAAAATCCTATCTACAATGGTAAATCTAGTAACATAAATGCAAACATGTCTAAGAATGCAAATTATCATGCTAGATCGAGTCATATTGCTAATATGAGTCATAATGGTTATCCTAGTACTTCGAATACTCATGTTAGAATTAATAATGCGAATTACAATGCCAATGCTAATCCTAGAAATTCGATTATTACCATATTCCCACATAGTAAGACTCATAATCATGCTAAATATAACCAATATACTCCTAGAAGAAATCCATATCATATCTCTGCTAGGAATAAAGCATCTAGAAGGTTATATGATGATGCACAATATTATCCCATGCCTAGATTTGTTAATGCTATTTCACATATGCCTTATGATGTACTAACCCAAGGACCCCTAAGACAAAGGGGTACCAAAAGGTTTAACTGATCTGTTATGCAGGTATGCCTTACTGCTAAGAAAGATGTGTGGTATCTTGATAGTGGGTGTTCCCGACATATGACTGGCAATAAGTCATTGTTGAACAACATGAGAAAGGTAGCCGCAGGAAGTGTAACCTTTGGAGATAGCAGTAAGGGTGACATCGTTGGCATTGGAGATATTGGAAATGAACGATTCAAAATAACAAACGTACAATTAGTCACGGGACTAAAATACAATTTGTTATCTATAAGTCAACTATGTGATAATGGTTGCAAAGTCGTTTTTCGTTCATCACATTGTTCTATTTACAATGTAGACGGAAGACTGGCTCTAAATTGTCCACGTGATAAAAATGTATATACGTGTGACACTATGAAATATGAGAATGTATGTTTGGTTTCCATTAATGAGGATCCATGGTTATGGCATCGTAGGTTGGGCCATGTTAACATGAAACTCATTAAAACTATATGTTCGAAAGAACATGTACGTGGATTACCGAAACTCAATTTCGTTAAAGATCATATATGTGAAGCTTGTGAAATTGGCAAACAAATTCGAGCATCTCACAAAGCCAAATTCATGGTGTCTACTTTTAGACCACTTGAGCTATTACATATGGATCTTATCGGACCGGTCCCAGTACAAAGTCTTGGAGGAAGCCAATACACCCTCGTGGTAGTTGATGACTACTCTCGATTTACATGGACTGAGTTTCTAAAATCAAAGAGTGATGCATTTGAATCATTTGCCGCTCTTTGCAAACGCATACAAAATCAACAAAATGAATCGATCATCTATATAAGGACTGATCATGGGAAGGAGTTCGAGAATTCAAAATTTGTTGAGTTTTGTGAAGCGTATGGTATTACTCACAACTTTTCTGCACCTTATACACCTCAATCAAATGGGGTAGTTGAAAGGAAAAACAGAACGTTGCAAGAAATGGCAAACACTATGCTTAATGAATATCGTCGACCAAAATATTTTTGGGCCGAAGCTATGTCTACTGCTTGCCATGTTCTTAATAGAGTATTATTACGACCTATCAAAATGAAAACTCCTTATGAGCTCTATTTTGGTAAAACTCCTAAGCTTAATTACTTCAAAGTTTTTGGAAGTAAATGCTATATCATGAATACCAAAGATTATTTAACGAAATTTGACCCAAAATCTGGAGAGGGCATTTTTCTAGGATATTCTGTGAATAGCAAAGCTTATCGAGTATTTAATCTTAGTACTTTGGTTGTGGAAGAATCAATGAATGTTGCATTCGATGAATCTAAACCAAACTCAAAGTTTAAAGATTTGATAGAAGAGGAACCAGATTCAAATGGTCATATTCCAAGTGATGTTGAAAATGTTATTCGACAAATTGGAAATATGAATCTTGAACCTACAATCTCAAAGAATCCTCTGGAAAAAGATGAGAACGAACTTAAATTGCCTATGGAAATACCATTGCTTAAAAATCATCCGATAGACTATGTCTTAGGGGATTTAACTAAAGGTGTTCAAACTCGTGCTCAAGTTCAAAACATTGTGAGTCATATGGCCTTTCTATCACAAATAGAACCCAAAACCGCAAAGGAAGCGTTATTGGACGAGGATTGGATTTTTGCCATGCAAGAAGAATTAAACCAATTCTCTCATAATAAAGTTTGGGAACTAGTTCCACAACCCCCTGATACTTCCATTATTGGAACAAAGTGGGTCTTTCGTAACAAGTTAGACGAAAGTGGAATAGTGGTAAGAAATAAAGCACGATTGGTTGCTCAAGGCTATACTCAAATGGAAGGAATAGATTTTGATGAAACCTATGCTCCCGTGGCTCGAATTGAATCGATTCGAATGTTTTTAGCCTTCGCTTGTCATAGAGGTTTCAAAGTCTATCAAATGGATGTTAAATCTGCTTTCCTTAATGGTGTCTTAGAAGAGGAAGTATATGTAAGACAACCACCTGGATTTGAAGATCACTTACATCCTGAATACGTGTACAAATTGTACAAAGCTTTATACGGGTTAAAGCAAGCTCCTAGAGCTTGGTATGAGAGGTTAAGCAAATTCCTTATTGAAAATGGTTTCAAAATAGGAGTTGTTGATACCACTCTCTTTACAAAGTATGAAAATGATGACATCTTGCTCGTTCAAATTTATGTAGATGATATCATCTTTGGTTCTACCAAGGAATCTCTATGTAAGGAATTCTCAGATATTATGAGTAAAGAATTTGAAATGAGCATGATGGGGGAATTAAATTTCTTTTTAGGACTGCAAATTAAGCAATCCGATGAAGGCATTCATATTTCACAATCGAAATATTGCAAAGAAATGCTCAAGAAATTTGAGATGGAAAACTGTAAAACCATCAGTACCCCTATGTCACCTGCTTTAAAGATGACTGAAGATCCTAGTGGTATCTCTGTGGATACAAAGAAATATCGAGGAATGATTGGCAGTCTTCTTTATATTACTGCAAGTAGGCCTGACATACAGTTTAGTGTGTGTAAGTGTGCCCGCTTTCAAGTCAACCCTAAGGAATCTCATGTGTCTGCTGTAAAGCGGATATTCAGATATCTTAAAGGGACCACTGATATGGGTCTATGGTATCCAAAAGGACAACCATTTGACCTAGTGTGCTTTTCTGATTCGGATTATGCCGGACACTTGATTGATAGAAAAAGCACAAGTGGTACTTGTCAGTTTCTAGGTGGATGTCTAGTTTCTTGGTTTTCTAAGAAACAGAATTCTGTGTCTATATCCACTACAGAAGCTGAATATATAGCAGCTGCAAAATGTTGTGCTCAAATCCTTTGGATGAAGCAAACACTAGCTGACTACACTGTGAAATTTGATGCAGTATCAATTCAGTGTGATAATATAAGTGCAATAAATTTGAGTAAAAATTCTGTGTTGCACTCATTATCAAAACACATTGATATTCGACATCACTTTCTAAGAGATCATGTCTCTAAAGGCAATATTAAGATGGTATATATTGATACTGAGCATAATATTGCGGATATTCTTACAAAACCTTTGAGCACCGATAGATTCAATAAACTCCGTCTGGAGTTAGGAATGCTAGTGTGCCCAAAGTAAAGACACTGAGTGTCTCTAATTTTGTTGAATTAATTTTCAGTGAAATTTGCTCCGCTTGTAATTAAGGCTCTTATTTGACCGGATTTCAAGGTGAAATTCAGATTTGTCAATAATGACGTTGATTATAAGTTGTTCAAGCTTTACTGTGAAATTAAGCTCAATAAAATAATATTGGTTAACACAACTATTGATTGGCCTTGGAATACTTCGTATTTCAAAACTCGGGAAAATAGTGAGTGTTAATCAACATGTCCCAAGAAATATTTTATTTAATGGAAATTTAGAAATAAATTTCTGTGTTAATAAAAATATCCTTCTTGGTGATTAATTATTTTATAACAATTAATTACACCTCTTGATGTAATTAGAATTGTAAAATAATTTTATTGTAGACACATTATTTTATACAAATTAATTACAAAATTTTGTAATTAAAAGTATAAAATTTATGCAAAATTAAAATTGTAATACTATAATTGTTTTAATTATATAAAACACAATTTTAATTCAATTGTTCAGGATTTAATCTCAACTGTTGATTAGTTATGGATTAAATCAGGACCGTTGCTTTAGAAAATATAAATAGAAAATATGATTACTTCATTTTAATCTTCAGCCGTACAGCTCCTCTTCACCAAAATCCGATTCGTTCGAAACCCTAGTTTTCTAGTCTCAAATTCAGTCTCAATGATGAATTCCTCAAAGAAGTCAGTCATAAATTCGTGTTCCTAGTGCTACAAGTTTTCGATTTGTACCAGTGCTGTATCCAAATCGATTCAAAATGTGTTGGGCTCTCAAACCCTAAATCATCGATTGTCAATGTTTCAAGATGAAGTCAAGCTTCTATAAGCACGAATTCTCCATTCTTCTAGCTTTAATGTCACACTGATTTGATGATCAATTTTGTACAGAGTTGCATCTAATGGAAACCCTAAGTAGTTGCGGCCAAGAGATGAGAAGTTCAACTTGTTTGTGAACTATAATCGAACCAGCAAGGGTGAAGAAGTAGTACATCATGCTTGTGAAGTCACTTGCATACTGGGTATGAAGCTTTTAACTAATTTAAGTTGTGTGAATATACTCCACAACTATGGTATGACTTTCAAACTTAATTTTTCAACTTACAATGATGTGCTTAACTGCTGTTGATTGCAATTGGTGCTTGAATGGAACTGATTGTTCTGGTTTAGTGTTCAGATAAATTAGTTACATGTCATCTGCTAGACATATGATTAATTGAGAATTTTGATAATGTTAATCCTGTTTCTTGATTAAGTTCATACTGTTGATCTATTAGTTAAGATGCTTTTATCCTGTTTAGCATCTGTCAATGGTATTATTATGCATTTTTTTGTCACTTTTAGGACACTCTGAGCACATACATGCCCTGAGATCATGGACTGCCTGGAATGTCATATGAGCATTCCTTGATCTGTTCCCAGTTCAAACGGCCACAAATAGCATCATTTGCATCTCTATTTTTTTTCTGCTAAAAGTTTAGCATAATTCTGGAAGTAGTGTAATGTGAAGTGATTTGCTTATATTCCAAAATTGATTTCCTGCATCTTGTAGAACTTCACTGAGCTATTTGTGTAAACTGTGAAATTTTTGTATAAAGGCATGCTAATTGTTTAACTCTTATTCTTGGTGTGACTATATGAAACATGCTCAAGTTACTTGATCTTCCTGTGAATGAATGAAATAGTACTCATGCCTGATTTTGTGGGATCTTCTGTGTTGGCCTGATTTTGGTAGCCTGTTGTCCTTAGCTCCTCCCAAATAGCATGAACCTGACCTAGTGACTGTGTATGTATGTATTCTATTTGTAAGCTAGCTTGATGGATTATACAGTAGCTCATTCACTTTGAACTATATGAACTAGATTGTGTTTTGCTGAGTATGAACTACTTGCCACTATTTAATGTGAACACAGGATTTTGCATTAAATCTGATCTGTGGTGAATAGTATGTAACATAATTGACTGTGTTAATTGAGAATTATGTATAAACTTGAGACTTGTTGTGATGACTACTTATAATAGATGAAATATGCATGTTCTTAAATTAAATCCATCTTGTCTATTTCTTGTAACACATATGTATCTAGATTTCTAGTTACTAAAGGACTTGCTTAACTGATGCTTTGGCCTGTATTGCCATAGGATAAATATATTCATGCCTCTCCTGCTATTTAAATGATATTACTTGAGGTATAGAGACATATATATTTATTTTTGTTGCATACTTGACTTGCAGGATTAAATGCCATCAGTTGTTATGATGACTTTAACTGCAACAATTTGTGAAAATATAACACATGTGTTTCACTGTATTGGAAATTAAATCAAAGCCTATTTACATCAAATAAGTATGATATTAGTTGAATTACATAACTGTTCATAAACACACACACACTCTTGAATATGTACTCAACTGATATATTTCTCTGAGCTGCCTGTACTAGAAATGATTTTATTTGATAAGGAGGCCTGCAGATCATTAAATGAGTATGGTGACAATTGTCCTTTCCTGTGTACTATGTTACTATTCAATGTACTATGTTTGACAGTTTTTCTGCTACTTGCCCCCTGTACTTGACTGCACTTAGTTGATCTAAATGCTTTATGTCATATTCTCTGCAGAAAATCAGTCTTAAAATATATACTCTGGTTCATGTTCTCAGTCTGTCACTTATCTGTCATTATTCACTGCCTTGATTGGTAATTGTTGTGCTGCTATAACTGAAGTAATTAATTTTATTTTACAACTAGCTAGAGTAAGTATACCTTGCCATTGTATCAGTAAAATAATTTAATGTCAACTGCTACTTGCCTAAACTCAGTTATGTAACAGTCATAGCATGCCTACTTTATTTCCTGTGTAATCTATGATCTAAATGTGTAGCCTCATGTTCTCTGAGAATTTACATGTCTGCATTTTCACTGTGCAAACAAGATATAGACTAAACTAACTGCTGCCTGCATGATTTGTGTGCTGCATCAGTTGTACTACTACTGTTCTAGTTCCTGTATGCCTAGAACCTGGTACTTGTTGTCCTTTTGGTGATATATGCATGTCTGTGTCTATTATTGGCTGTGTGTCTATGTGTTTGTGTATAAATGAGTGCAGTAACCTCAATTGTGATTTCACACTTGTGCATTTATTCATCTGTGTCACACATTCTTAAACAAACTTGTCTTCTTGCACTTAAAACTCATCTGCATTTATTTCTTGTATTCACTTCCTGTGTTTGTAATTAATGGAGTTTGATCCTAATCTAGTCAACACCACCTTGTGTCTTGGTCAAATCTCCAACACCACAGATTCTTCTCCTTCCAAAAATAGGAATAGGAAGAAACCAAGAAAGCAAAATCACCCAACTTCCACCTATGACAACCCAGACTCTAGGCCTAGCAAATCCAAACTTCAACCAGGATGCCTGATTCACCTTGATAAAAGAACTGAACTCTATCAACTCTTTGCCAAATCAAATTGGGAGCCTATTTTGTTTTATCCAAACAGAAAAGTGCTTCCAAATATGGTGACTGAGTTCTATAACAATATGGAGGTTAGGTATGGGGTTGGGGATGTAGTCTTTGTTACCTCTGTTGTAAATGGGAAAGCACTTCTTCTTGATCACATTGAGCTTTGCAAAGCTCTCAAACTCAGCCTCAAGCTCTTAAACCTAGCCAACATTGATATACTCAAAGAATTCACCTTCAATGCCATGGAACTTAAACTTTATCTATCTGTTTTCTGTGCAGTTGAAGTGCCCCAAAATCTTTTTGTTGAAGATAAGGGGATATCTTATGAGCACTTTACACCTGATTTCCAGAACTTAGCTCTGATCATGAGGGCAAACATTTTTCCAAACACCACACCTGGCACATTGATGTCTTTTGCAGAAATCAAACTCATGTACAAACTATCTAGCCAAAAAGTTACCTTCAATCTCTCTTACACCATTCTTCTCCAAATGATTAATGGTTTCAAAAAGGGTTACATGTTTTATGGACTCCTCCTTACTAAAGTGTTTGACTACTTCAAGTTAAACCTTAATCAACTTCCATATTTTCAAGTTGCCAGCACCATTACTGACAAAACTGTAAGAACCATGATTCCCTTACCTGGTTATAACAGTCTTCCAACCCCTTCAGCCTCAAACCCTCCTCCAAATGTTGTTATGTCTTCACATGCTGTCACTACATCTGCTAATGTTGCAACTGTATCTGTGCCTGACTTAGAACTTAAAATTCTCAATCTTGAGAAGAGTCACAGTGCACTTGAGGCAGTCTTTAAGTCTCTACAAGAGCAAATTAAGGCTCTAGCTGATAAACTTGAGTTAACTGAGACTAAAATAGGTGTTTTGGTGGAAATATTATCCAACTCAGTCACTAGAGCTGGTAGAATAGATGCAGGGTTGACCCAACTGATTAATATCCAACTTGGATTGATGGATCTTCCACTTCTGCCCCTAGCTGAGAATGAAAATGGTAATATTCCTGAGATGGTGGTAAGAGATGTAGGGCCAGTAGCTGTGGATGGTCCCAGGGACATGGAAGTAGGGGGTGCAAGTGAATCTTTACCTGATATTTCAGGTTTTGATGACATTGTTGCATGATTTGAAATCTGATTCCTAATATGGAAGCTGGACACTGTGGTGTGGAGATGTCTATCTGCATTATCTGTTGTTGTGTTGTCTTGACTGGCTGTTTAGTATATCTGCTATGCCTACTTTTGCTTAAGTTATTTGTATCAGTAGTATTAAGTGTGCACTTCTTTTGTATCTGCTAAGAAGTATGTAGGATGACCTATAGTTCAGTTGGTTCAAGGTCATGTTAGAAATACTTCATGCCATGTATTGCTTCATCTTGCTTTGCAGAAGTTGAAATGAATGACTTGTCTTTTATAATAACTCTGTTATACTCTATCATTTCATTTTATATGCACATTTTCTTTATTCTCTTACTGACAAACTTAGCTTGCAGGTACACAAGGCAGAGATTGATTCTAACTGCCACAGATTCTCACTAAGTTTGATTGCTAGTATATGATTATTGGATATTTATTTTTCTGCAGGATCTTAAAGCAGTTAAAATGTCTTCTTGATTCAAGAATCTTAACAATGTCTTGGTTTTAGCATTCCTAGTATATACATTAGTGTTGTATACTTTTAAAACTGCTACAAGAATGCTACATTAGTATTGTTAATTAATTCCCCCTCCCCCTTGTGCTTTGGTTGATACAATTTTTTTTGCTATAGATGGTTTCTACAAGGCATAGATAGATTTCTTTTATGCCAAATGGACATATTATATACAGGTTCAACTATATGAATTGCTATAATTCAAAGTTTGGACACCATATATGTCAAATTTGTTTTTACAGGTCAAGGCTATCAAACTTTATGTTCGAATTTTTTTCGAATTTTAACAAGGACCACTCAAACTAATTTATTCGGTAATGAATAAATTAAAAAGGGAAGGATTCTTCACTCTATCTCTTTATAAACATTATTTTTGATATTCATTGTCAAATCAAGGGGAAGAGAGTGTAAAATGAATTTCAGTAATCAAGGGGAAGAGTAATCAAGGAAAAGAGAGTGTAAAATGAATTTGAATTTGGTAAAAATAAAATAAAAATTTACTTACCACTAAAATGTTTATTTATCAAATTCAATTACAAAAATAAAATTTTTGTAGAGAGTGTTTACACTAGAATGTTATTATTTAAGAATAATATTCTAACATACAAATATTCTGCAGCTTATAAGGAATTGAAAAATTGATACAGAATTTCTTATCAAATGGAAGGCATACAGCAAATTTTTTTTGGAAATTGGAGTATACAAGCTGAAACTGGAATAATGATAAGTGCTCACTTATCAAAGGGTATATATACTCAATTTTTCTGTGTCCATCCTAACTGCTGCATAATATTTTGTTTGCATATCTGCTATGCATTTAAAATCAAGAAAGATTTTCAACACTGCAGGGGAAGTGTTAATTAGATTTTAATAATCTAAAAATGCATAAATTAGATAGTTGCATACACGTAGGGGAAGTCTAGGATTGTCACACACATATTTAATTTTACACTAGAATGTTTCGACAAAATATCAAAAAGGGGAAGATTGTGAGATACAGTCTTATGGATTAGGTTTTGATTATTTTGTCTTAATGATAAGTGTAAATTAAATTAGCATTAGGAAGTTACTAATTAATATAGTAATCCTCCCTTAGGTTATTCGAAGTGACAGTCAACGAGAAGAAAGTCAAATTGGGTCAAACTGCTTTTATAAACAAAACCAAATGATTTTCTCTCTATATATATTTAGATAAGATTTATCAAAATAATGATAAAATCAAATCTAATTTATATATGTTATATTTTGAGGCATATACTGAAGATGAACAAATATAGCAATTTAACACTGCTTTTACGAGTCAGAAAATGTGTTATCTATTCAAAAGAGTGTTTGTTTTAAAGGTTTTCAAGGAAATATATTTTTAATATATTTTCTAAATATATTTGTTCAATTTATCTTCAACAAAGTTCTGCCTAGATATAAAATACAAATTTTATCCCTGAAGCCCTAAATTGTCCTATTTCTTTGGATAATTTGTATTTTAATTCAAATTAAATATTCCTTGGACTTCATAGTCATTATTATTTTAGGAATATTATATTTGAATATGTTTTGAGTCAAAAACTTTAGTCCAAATGTTGACAAGTTCCGACAAATGGCTATCGAGTAGTGTTTCGGGCTGTAGGGACAGCGAAACGATCTTTTTCTCAAAATAATATCTACACATGTCCAAATGACTTGAAACTTGGGGAATGTCATTAGAATGTTGAAAAAGAATTTTAGGATTTTTTTTATAATTTTTGGGTGACTTTTATTTTTGGCCTGTATTCCCGATTTCGTTATTGGTTGTTCGGTCAATTAAAAGTCAATGAAGGTCAACTCCAAATTGAGTAGGATTTTGACCATGACCTATTGGGATTATTCCCAGATGGTTCCCAAATTTTCATAATTTTTGGAGCATATTTTGAAAAACGTCATATTTCCAACGTATCGTTCGATATCGTGTTTATTCGCTTAAATAATTTACTGAATGAGGCTAGCACGTTTTTCTAGGCATCCATGTGGGTAAATACAGCTGGGGGGACAGCACTTTTCAGTTGTGTACCTTACCTTATCACATGCCAAGCCTTGTCCCCTTGTCCCCTAATTAAATAAATAAAAAATGCTCATTTTTGGCCTATAAATAAAGCCCTTCCCCCACACCATTTCTTAAGCCTTTGAGTGCCAAGTATATGCTGCAAATTTCTCTCACAAGAAGCTCTCAAGATCAGTAGCTTTTCATCTCCAAGAGTTCTTGCCCTTTAAGCTTAGTTTTTACATAGATCTTACCCCTTTCAAGCTTAAAAACCCATATACTTGCACTTTAAACACACCAACCATACAAGTCCCCTTAGGCTACCCAAAGACCATATATCTACTGCCCTTAGACTTGTTTAGTTGCCCCCAAAGTTATACCAAAAGTTCACTTTCCGGCGATTTTCCGGCGACTTTTTCCGGCGACTACTTTTTGTGTGTTTTGGCTTCAAAATTGGCTTTTTCTCTTGATTTCTCTCTAGATCTCAAGGGTTACAAGTTGATTCCATTTTTATGTGTTAGTACACATATTAGGCAGATTATAAATAGATTTGTGCTTGCTTGGTTTGTTTGTTAGATCTATTATATAGTTAGCCTTGTCTACGATTTATATAGTTACGTGCTTAAATTGTTTGTTTGTTGTCTTCTATATAAATTGTGGTAACCGTTGGAAGAGCTTGACCTTGATTTCTTGCTCTTCACAACAAAGTTGTTTATATCCTCGGTGTAGGCTTCCGGGATTAATAACGACTCCAAGTTACTTAAATTCCGAGTAGAGACCGATTTGTATAAATCTCATAACGAGGTATAAGCAAAAGGACTCCTTGTTGAATTTGGTAATTAAACTAGCTTCTATTCCAAGTTGAGACCTACTTGTATAAGTCTTATTTAGAGACATAAACAAAAGGACTCCTTGTTGATAAGTTGCAAGTTAACTCATTTTATTTCCGAGTTGAGATTCCATTCGTATAAGTCTAAATTATTAGACATAAACGAACTTCTCCTTGTTTGAAATAAATAGAGTATTAATCTCACTTAATTCCAAGTCGAGACCAATTTGTATAAGTCGAGGTACGACATAAACAAAAGGACTCCTTGTGGAACAATTAAGTGAAAGAAACTAACTTATATTCCGAGATAAAAATATTCGTATAAATCTCACTTAGAGATATAAACGAAGCTTTCTCTCGTAGAATATTTGTCAAGTTTAAACTCACCTTAATTCTGAGTTGAGACCAATTTGTATAAGTCGAGGTACGACATAAACAAAAGGACTCCTTGTTGAATTATTCGTGAAAGAAACGAACTTGTATTCCGAGTTATACTCTTTCGTATAAATCTCACTTAGAGATATAAACGAAGTAAACTCGTAGAATATTTGTAAGTTTATTCTTTAACTTCGAACACCGAGTTAAGGGTTATTTGTATAAGTCGAGGTACGACGTAAACAAACCTAACTTGTTGAGTTCTTGAAGTTAATCCAACTTTGATTCCGAGTTAGATACTATTCGTATAAGTCAAGGTACGACATAAACGAAACATCCTCGTTGAATCTTAGTGGTATATCCGGTGTTTGTTTAAAGGTCATAGTTTAGTTGTTTTAATTTCCAAGACCTTATAAAACAACCCACTCTTAAAACGTTCTTGATCTTATTCAAGTCACAATATATTTGGCTTAGTTATTTTCAGCCTTATATATCCTATATATATTATATATTTAATTTAAGTGCTTGCATTCATACGCTTTACATAACGCTCTTTACTTTAGCATACGCACTTAATTTACTGCATACACGTTCACACACAACGTGTGGTTCGTCCTTCTCACGAAGCGACTTACCCCGACTCACATTTATATATTCTGTTGCTTCGGCTATATTATATATATCTGTTTGTTTCCGGTCTAGTACAGTAATATACTAGTCCACCAATCTTCTTTTCTGAAACAGGGTTATTAAGTCGTAGTACTGGTTGTCTAGACTTTGTTAGTGAGGTGAAGTGAAGTGAGGTGATCCTTGTTCTAAGACCCAAGTTCTAGGCACGCCGACGGGAAGTTGGGTGTCTCTGCACCGTGAGGAAAAGGAAAGATCCAAGACCTAAGATCTAAGATCCAAGACCTACAGAGGGTTAGAGGAACGTAGTCTACGCAGGGTTGTAATTTATTTTTTTCTTACTTGTATTTGAGGAGGTAACGGGAAGTTACGCTCCAAGATAAACTTGTAAGGGTTCTACTTAGATTGTGAGGAGGTAGCGGGGAGTTACGCTCCAAGATTAGTCTAGTAGGGTTTGCTATTGTATTTTGAGGGGTTAACGGGGAGTTAAGGTCCGAGATAAATACATAGTGATTGTAACAGGCTTCTCCGCCGCTATAAGGAGTGAATCTTTTTATAGTGGGAAAATCTCGAGTTCAGGGAGGGACTCGGGGACTGGACTAGGGGTGAGCGGATCCGTTAGGGGATTGCGCCATCGCAAACCAGGATAAAAATCTCGTGTGTTGTGCTCTATTTCTTTACTCTCTTTTAATTTCCGCACTTGATTTACTAGTTGACTAGTAACATTTTTAAAAGAGAAGAGAAAATTTTAAAACGCCAAGCTCTAATTTTTAAAAGGGTATTAAGCTATTCAACCCCCCCTTCTAGCTAATACCCCATCCTTACGGACCTAACAAGGTTGCATGTCATATAGTCAAATTTGTCATAGAATTTATGATCATCATGCATCAAAGGTTTCACATAGGCACAAAGAAATTCATCATTATCAATAACAGGTTTCTTACACAAATGAGTAAGATGATTTGTTGAACCATAGTTTTTAAAAATCTTTCTAGGAGCATTGTGAACAGGTGCATAATTGTTGTATTTGTTAATGCCTATTTTTCCATTCCTATTTGTCTTTTTCTTCTTAACATGCATGGAGTCATTTTTCTGGACATTTATTTTGATGTCATTGTTTGTGACATCTTCATTTCTTTCAGGTTTGAAAGAGGTGGGATTTGCCTTGACTGTTTGTTTATCTATTTCAATAAAGGCCACATCATTCTTAACTTATGATTCATCATCATCATTTAACTGTTGCTTGATGATCATATTATCTTCATCAAATTCAATAGTTCCCTTTTTAAAAATTGGAGCTTTAACATTTTTTAAAATGTGAGGATTTTGTAGAAATTCAATTTTCTTGCCTTTTGTTGATATAGACTTTTTCTTCTTGAGATTTTCATAGCCAGATCCAATTCCAACCTTAGAATTTTCTTAATTTCTTTTATGAAGTCCTTGTAGAACAACATATGAGTTCTAATAATATTTTATTTTCAATTCATTTTCAGAGATTTGATCTCTTAGAAACTTCTCAATTTGTTCCAAGCAAGTAATCTTATTTTTTAGATAATCATTCTCTTGTTCCATGGATTTCATGTTTACCAAAGACAATTCTAGGTGTTCATTCTTGACAGTTAGTTCATCATTAGCTTTCAAGAGTCTATTAATTTCCTCATAAGCAACATTCATACTGGTATGTATGTTGAACATTTCAACACTTAATTCTTCCACAATTTTCTTGTATTGAGATTTTGACATTTCAATGGAAGTTAGAATTGGTACCTGATTTGATGAGGTAGATGTTTCTTCATCTGATTGGGCCATGAGTGCCAAATTTCTATATTCCTCCTTTTCATCTTCATCAGAATCATCCCATCATTTACCTTCAGTAATGTATGCTTTACCAATTTACTTTTTCAGCAATACTTCATATTTGGCCTCCAATTCTAAGTATTCTTTGTCTTTTCTGGCTGCTTTTGGCTTCCTACACTTAGTAGAAAAATGTCCCAATTCATCACAATTGTAGCACCTTATCTTTGACCTTTCCACAGACCCAGTTTTGTAACCTCCCTTAAAATTTCTCTTTGGTGCTTTGCCTTTGCTTGAAGAGCCAAAGTTTGGTTTTGGCTTGAAGCTCTTGTTTTTAATGAACCTCAAGCTTCCAAACCTTCTAGCCACGAAGGCCAAAGACATGTTGTCCATGCCCTCAAGCTCTTAAATGGTGTAGAATTGATCTTCATCAGATTCTTCCTTGATAGGTTCTTCTTCTTCATTGTCTTTTTTAACACTTTCCTCACTCTTCATCCTTTGACCTGAGCCAACTCTTTCCATCTTTCCTGGTTCTTTGACTATTAGAGCACTAGAGACATTTGACATCTTACTTCTGTTTCCCAGAATAGACTTCTTTTGGAAGTATTCTAGTTCTTATGTCTTTAGTATCCCATATAAAGTTCCTAGTGGAAGTTTTGCTAAATCTCTTCCTTCCCTTATAACTGCAATTTTATGTTCCAAATGCTTAGAAAGAGTTATCAAGAACTTCAGGTTTTTCTCTTTTATTTTATAAGCCCTCCCATGTAACTGGAGTTCATTGATTAATTTGTTGAACCTCTCTAAGACCTCATTTATGCTTTCATTAGGTTTTGACGTGAAAACTTCATATTGTGACACCAACAGTTGTCTCTGATTTTCTCTTACTTCAACTGTGCCCTCACATAACATATCTATGGTTTCCCAGATATGCTTGGAGGTAGTGCAATTGACAACATTGCTGTACATAACCATATCTAGTGAGTCAATCGGGATGAGCATGAGACTATTGTCAATATCTACTTTCTCTCTTTCAGTATCAGTATACTGGGATGGATCCTTTGGTACCCATGTGATTGGTATCACCTCTGAGCCACTAGTTTTTTTAGGAACTAATATCACAGGCATGAAAGGCCCATTCTTCAGAATCTCAGGATACATGTAGTTTGTAGTCTTGATGAAGGTGAGCATCTTTTTCTTCCATAACATGTAGTTGTTCTCTGTCGAATGGAGGAATCTTGATACTGTTTAGTTTTTGAGAACTCATTCTTGATCTTTAAACTATTTGTATGTTAACATCTTGCTTTGATACCACTTGTTATGAATGAGTTTGTTAAAAACTATGCAGAGGAGAGGGGGTAAATGTATAGTTGATAACTATTTTTAAAATTTGCCTTGATTATGTAACAGACCAAGTATTGTAACTTTGTTTATCCTTAATAGTGTTTGAATGAGATATACAATTTCAGTAAACACACCACAGATAAATATCAATCTAATCTTTTTATTAGAATGATTTTCTACAATCTGATAATGTGTTTGCAATTCTCATATTTTTACTCTTGAAAGAAAGACAAGAAAAAATACAATTTTTCTTCACACTATCTAGTGAGACTTTCTTCTAACTATATAGACACAAGTCTTGATTGCACATGCTCTCACTAGATAGACATGCTAAAACTAGAAACAGTCAAAAGATGATTTACATTTGACTACCATCTACTTCTAACTAACACAAAACTATGACAATCTTTTCATTCTACTTTATTTCTTCTATCTTTGTCTTCTCTTCCTTTCAAGCTTCATTGTAGACTTGTCACTATCTTCACAGGATAGTATGTCCTGATCATGACAATTGCTTCAGATTATTTATCTTATGCTTCTGCAAATTTCCTTGAAACTAGCTGTTTGAATCAACTGAACACTCTACTCATTTATGATTTGAGAAGTCAGTCTTTGAACTGTTTAAATGAGACTTGTGAGACTTCTCGATTGATCTTTAACTTGAGACTTCTCGAGTGTATAGACTTCTTGATTGGCATGTCTGTTGATGACTTCTCGATCAGGCTATACTTTTCGATTGAGTTAGACTTCTCGATCAAGCTCGATTTCACACTTCTCGACTGACTTGCTTTACAGACTTCTCCATTGGGTTACCCAGCTAACTTTTCGATTTGTTTAGCTGGACTTCTCGAATGAACATTCTTTGGTACTTCTCGAATGACTCTATATTCATGACTTCTCGACTGAGTAGACTTTTCGACCAGCTTGCATTCATGATTTCTCTATCAAATGTGACTTCTCTATCAGTAACATGCCTTAGAAACAATCTTCTTCTGTAAATCCTTAATTAATGTAATGCTTTATTTTCCTGATGCATGATTCAGAGAATCTTCTATCAGAATAATTATTTTTGATATTACTTATTTACAATTGGAATTGCATTAGAAACAAGCTTCTAACTGTAAATACATAATTAAATTTACCAAGTCACTATTTAATATATGAAACATTTGAATTTTATAATAAGACAAATAAATACAGTAATGGTTGGCTTAATTTGGTCCAACAATAGATAATAATAATCGTTAAATTTTAAAAAATGATAGAATAATGATCATTAAATTTAAAAATAAAAATATTTTATATGCTACAACAACATTAATAATAAGTATTAGAAAATAACCATTAAAATAATTAACAATTAATAATTTCTTATATATTTTCTTGTTTAGATGTATATTTCTATTTTTGCCTCCTTCATTTGACTAGTTTAGAAGTATATTTCTATTTTTGCCTACTTGTCATAATTTGTGACTAGAACCTTTGTGATTCATACATTCTTAGTTTATTAACTAAGATTCCAAATCCAATTATTCATATACATGTAAAAGCTATTATTCTTTTGCATATATTTTGTAATGTGTGCTCTTTCATCAGAAACAATCAGAAGTTCAGATTTTATTATTTGTAATTTTTAAATTTCTTCTTGACTTGTTGATCCTATTCAATCATATGTCTAATGATCGTAAGAGTTGTATATCTCATTTTCTAGAATTATGTCATGATTTAGAGAGCCCAAGTTAGTGATGTGTACATGCAACGTGTAATTGTTTAGGAGAATAATTAACTTAGTTAACTAATTGAAATCGCTAGACTTACCACATGTTCAGAAGTTTAATTAGTTTTATTATGTGATATGAAGTTCTTGAAGATGAGCTTGGAGTGAAATAATAAATATCTGACCTTTCTTAGATTTTACATATTATCCGATGCCTTGTGAAATATGGTGAAATTAATTAAAGACTTCTTAAAATACTATTTAATTCAGAATAGTTAATAGTATGTTGGCCTCACTAATTCATGACATGTCTCCTTGATTGCAGAGTAGGTAAATTATACATGTGTTGCATTTGTGTTACCAACTTGCAATGTCTTCTTTTTTGTGCAATGGATTGTTTATTATTTTTTTGTAAAATTCGATGTCCATTGCACATGTTATACAACATCTTATTTTCTACATGATTGTAAGTTTAATGGATGAGTGTTCCTGTGAAATGACTAGAGCATATAAAAGTATTCTAGACTATATTTGTAAAAGAACTTATGATATTTGCATATTACCTACTTGCTCTATGTTGTATTTATCTTTAATTGTATTAAAAATCCATATTATATAGCTATGTTTTTAGGTATATTTTTTCTTAAAACATTGTTGGTCGGTGTTCATATCATTTGTCCCCTCGTAATAGTGTTATATTATTAATTAAGAGTTCTTTTTTATGAATAATCAGGTTCTTTCTTCAAGGTCTGGATAAATACGGGAAGGGTGATTGGCGAAGTATATCACAGTACTCTGTGGTGACAAGAACATCTACACAAGTAGCCAGACATGCACAAAAATACTTAATTCATTTAAACTCTGTACAAAAAGATAAGAAGAGAAAAAGCATTCATGATGCACTAATGCCAACAACAGCAATGTATCAGTTCCCTAGAGGCCAATCAATGGTCCCATAAATGCTACACTAGGAGAGTTATCTGGGATTCCAAGTAAAGAAATTTCTCAATTTCTAGCAGATTCCTCATGAATTAGTCAGTATGGTATGACAACCATATGGAAACCAGTAGGAGAACATCTCATTTCAGCAGTGAGAAGACTGGTACATCTTCCCCAGCAAGCACATATGGCATTTGGTTCGGGAGCCCCAATTCCGGGAGAAATATATAGTTCGGGATTCCCCAGTCAACATGGATCCCATGACGTATTCAAGGCCTCATACTCATAGTCACTAGTAAATAACCTATTTACCGAACAAAAAGTATAAAGGGGAGTGGGAAAAATATATAGCTCATGTTCATTATGTGATAATGAAATTTTTATAGACTTTAATTTAAAAATACAATTTTACAGCACAAATATTTATGATAGATTTTTTATGTCATTCCTTAGCAAGTACAATTAAGTTTTAGGGTTCAAAATGCAGCACTTAAGTAACCTTATGGACGATGGGATTTGCAAGAGATATTTTGAACATCTAGCAATAAAAATATATATTGACATTTAGCTAAATTTAAACTTATAAATAACTTCTTTGATTTTTTTTTTACAATGCAATAGGCAGACATTGACTTCAAATTATATATGCTCATATTTTATAATCCTATTATCATAGTATGCATGTTTATTCTAGAGGCATGGGGGTGGATTTGGTAGTCAATTTATATATTTTTTCTTTTCAAAATATATATTATAAAATTAATAATTGAAATCTCATTGTTTTAAATAAATATGTCTTCAACATAACAAACCAAAATTTTAATAAAAAGGCATCCCAAATTTATACACAATATTGTTTGTTCCCCATAATTTAAAGTCCTTTCTTGTTGGCCCAAATAATGATGAATAATTCTGCAGAGTATCGATCTTGAGATTGAAAGATGGTTGCTAGAACAAAACTAGTCATTTCTTATATCCCAAAACCTAAACTGATTTTTCTAGTTTACCAACTTGGACTACCACTGAGCTTGTAGAAGCTATTAATGCCACAAGTATAAACATGATCCTCCAGGAACCAAGTCCACAAGAGCATAGTAACATGGTTTTTTTTTTCATTTTGAGTAGAAACATTGATGTAGAATCAACCCCCACTTGGCTATGAATGAATTAGATCAGATGCATTATGTCTGTATGTTGAGAATTTGACATTTGCATCACCGCAAACACATGAAAACACATGTTATTATGAATTCTTCTAATTATATAATTATTTATATATATATATATCACTACTCATTGATTATTAATTTAAAGGCCCTTTAAATGTTTTATATATAATATTATATAATTACAAGATGGCATATGTGCGAGCACCCCAAATAGAGACATCTGCATTCTTATCGACTATTCATATTAACGTCCATCAGTTGTCAGAAGAAGAGTGATGCAATTCATAACTTGAAAAAAGATGAAGTATTTCAGAGCAGACACCAATTCAGTTTCCTGCTCTCCTACCCAAATTTATATAAATAATTCAACAATTCCGCTCATTTTCTACTTTTTCAAGTTTCCTCTATAGATAACAAACATAGTTACACAGATACATGTTTTCAAAATAAATTGAGGATACCAACTTTGCATTATAATCCGTAACAAACTAATTTAGAAATCCAAACTAAGAGGAAGGATGATGGGACATAATAAAAAATTATAATTCATAACTTAATAGAGACACACAGACCCACAAAATTAGCTGGAGACAATCATAATAGTAGACACTGTGACTTAATTTATATATATAAAAAAGGACATGTTGGATACTATCCCAAACAAATAAAAAAACTAAGAAGATGCAATAACAACATAATTCTTAAGAATAAATCTGACTGTCATGAAATTTCACCTCGAATATGGAAATATGATGCAACTAATCAAAAATCAAGCTGAATTAAAAAATCAGGAATATAATAAAAAATACATGTAGTTAGAAAAATTCAAAAATCAAATCAGGAAAAAGATCATCGGTCAACTGAAACGAAACAAAAGATATATTGTGAATTGAGAGTGTATATATATATATATATATATATATATATATATATATATATATATATATATATATATACAATTTTTACCTACAAACCAATATTATCTGCAACAGAAAATCCGAAAATAAGAACTTTGCGTTAAATTTGATGAAATAGAATAAAAAATTGAAAATCCAATATAATTAACAAGAAAGTTATCGACATTGAATTGATTTGGGGAAAGGGAAATCAAAAAATTCAGAATTGATAGTATGTATAACAATAAAGATGCAATTTTTATCTTGAACAAACTGAGAAATCAAAATTTCACATCATCGAGTCCTCAAAGCTCGATGAGAGTCGTCTTCCCCTTTCCTCAAACCCCCATTTTCCTAACCTTAATCTAATTTCTACTATTTTCTTCGAGTCTCCTTCATCCACTCACCTTTTCGATGAACCCTTTCCTTCTCACACTTGCGCTTTCCATTTTGAAGATCAATTATGTTTCAAATTTGAAGTTCTATCATATGATTTTGATAAATTACTTAATCAATCCGAAGAATCTTTCCCCAGTAATATTTCCTCACATGGAATCTCTTCACAAATCAATATCCACTATATTTCAATCTATGGAGGCTGGTGGATTTGAAAGGAGAATGAGACATAAAAATTTGTCTTCACATTACCGTGAATCCCTACACATGACTTCTTCCCACAAGTTAACTTTCACTAATTTTTATTTGTTGGAAGCTAATGGAAATGGATGGATACCATAATATGAATTTTAGGTCTTATTTTCAGACAAACCGATTTGGGAAAATCAAGCATAGTTATTCAAGAGCACATAGAATAAAGTGTCTTTAAAGAAAAGGTTAACAAGATTTTATCCTCTCACTTTACTCTTCAATATAGTGACTTTGATTTACATAATGAGTCTGGTTATGCTGTGAATGATCCTGTTAGTTTTATGCTAATATAATAGATATAAATATAGATATATTGATATTGATTGATTATTTTGTATAATTTGATCTTGGGATATTCTCTATCATACCATTGTAGAATTGACTTTTATCAATGGTATCATTACATTTTTTATTTATGTTTGAGGGTACCATGAATAAAAACAAAAAATGCAATGATATCATTAATAAAAGCCAATTTTAAAATGGTATCATAGAGAATATCCATTTTATGTTTCCATAAATTATATATACTTGTACAATTATTTTCTTTTATATTTTATACATACTTGTCTTGTAAATTTATTTTCTTTTATAAAAATTTGAATATAAAAAATACTTCCATGTTGTATAGTAATATATATTTTATAAATTCGATGATGAAAAAGAATTTTAATATTAATATTAAAAATTAGAAAATTAGAAAATTTAAAATAAATTAGAAAATTAAATTTAAACAATTTAAAACATCATCTTAACAATTTAATATCTCTCTCTATATATATACACACAAACACTGATTTATAACATGTGCAAAACACATGCTATATTAATAAATTATATATTCATTATTTTATATGATTTAAATATTTAATTTAATGTAATAATTTATTTTATTATTAATTTTTTTATATGTTATTTATATATTATTATGATATAATAATTTTTTTATTTTAATATTCATGAGATATGATTAAGAGGTTTTAATTTTAAATAAATTAAAAACGGTGATGAAATTGAGTTAAATCTTATTACAACTATATTAGATAAAAATTATATTATAATATTATTCTTAAAATAGAAATTATATGCTATAATTTAAATATAAAATAATATTAGCCGTGAACAGTTGTATAAAAGGAGGATTACACCGTTGATAAAATTGTATGTATAATATATATGTATAGTATAAATAAATTATTTTATATACTTTAAATATTTAATTTAATATGGTATTTTATTTTATTTTATTATTAAGAAGGAGGATCGTAACATTATTCTTAATATAGAAAATATATGTTATAATTTAAATAAAATATAATATTACGCGTGAACAGTTGTATAAAAAAAGGACTACTCCAGTGATAGAGTTGTATGTATAATATATAATATAAATTAATTATTTTATATGGTTTAAATATTTAATTTAATACGATAATTTATTTTATTTTATTATTAATAAAGAGAATTATATCGATAATAAAGTTGTATGTATAACATATTTGTTTTAATAGAATTATATATATACTATATATTATTAAAGACGAAAGATTAAAAGTTTTGGTCGGTATGGTACTAGGTGAACCATAGAAAAGATCTTGACCGTCCAATTTTAAGTGAACCATAGAAACAATTTTAACCGTATAATTTTAATAAAATATAATTTTAAAAGAATATAATCATACATACAATTCGAACACCAATAATCCTCCTTTTATGCAAACAACTCATAAACATTATAATTCTAAAGAATATAAATATTACTACTAAAATAAAATCTCATATTAATCTTCTCACTAAAATATCTCACATTAATCTCCTAGGTAAAATACATCTCTATACAAAATAAACAAAAATTATCATATTAAAATATAAATACAAATAAATTATATAAAAATATATACATATAATATTAAATAAAATTTAAATTATTATAATACAAATACAAATAAATTCAAATCATTAAAAAATATTAAAATAAAAATATTAAAAAATTAAAAAAATTCATCTGTGGTCGTCGGTATGGTACTGGTTGAATCATATAAAAGATCTTGACCGTCCAATTTTAAGTGAACTATAGAAAAATTCTTAACCGTTGAATTTTAATAAAATATAATTTTAAAAAAATATAATCATACATACAATTCTAACACCAGTAGTCCTCCTTTTATGCAAACAACTCATAAACATTATAATTCTAAATAATATAAACATTACTTTTATGTAAGAATGTAATTCCGTTGATATGATAATATTATATTATATTTAAATTATATTCTATATTTTTTATTTTACAAATCTCACTTATCCTATAATTTTTATTTAATATATCATTAAAGTTTATCCTATAATTTTAATTTAATATATCATTAAAATTTATGATAATAGTGAAAGTTTGGTAGTCGGTCGATATTTGGGCCAGATAATTGATGAATTATTGGGCCTAATTTTAAAATATTAATCTTCTAACTAAAATATAATCTCATATTAATCTTCTAACTAAAATATCTCATATTAATCTCCTAAGTAAAATACATCTCTATACAAAATAAACAAAAATTATCCTATTAAAATATAAATATAAATAAATTATATAAAAACATATACATATAATATTAAATAAAATTTAAATTATTATTATACAAATACAAATAAATTCAAATCATTAAAAAATATTAAAAAACTAAAATAATTCATCCGTGCATCGCACGGGATATAAGCTAATATATAATATATCTGTTTGATATAATATATTCAAACTAAAATTGAGTAGAAGTCATACATGACCAGATTATACCGAACGACCCACCAATCAAATATTTGTTACTTCAACCTTAATAATATAGTATATATAGATATAATTATAGATATAAATAGATTAATATATTTTAATCAATAATTTTTTTTATGTCAATTATCAATGTTCAATATTTGATTGAAGAAATATCGCAAGACAAACGACTAAACGAGCGCAATGACTTGTTGCTAGCTAATTTCTAGAAGTTTTCTTATTATCATATGTACGCACTCGTAACATTATTATTACTTGCACCACTCCGTGTGACTAACGAGTAGTTCTTGTCTGTCTGGTGTCTGTCTGGTGTCTGTCCACTCATAACCCACTCACACTCCCTCCCTCCCTCCCCCTCTCTCTCTGATGGATTCAAGTGACGAAGAAGGAGAAGAGTATCTATTCAAAGTAGTAATAATAGGAGATTCAGCAGTGGGCAAATCAAATCTGCTATCAAGGTACGCTAGAAATGAGTTTAATCTCCACTCAAAAGCAACCATAGGGGTCGAGTTTCAAACACAGAGCATGGAGATTGATGGCAAAGAAGTTAAAGCTCAGATTTGGGATACCGCTGGTCAAGAACGCTTTCGTGCTGTCACTTCTGCTTATTATCGTGGTGCTGTTGGTGCTCTTATTGTTTATGATATCAGTCGCCGCACTACTTTTGATAGTATTACTCGATGGCTTCAAGAACTTGACAGTAAGTCTTTTTTATATACTTGTGTTTGTTGTTATTGGGTTTGATCTGTTGTTTGGTATGTCAGGTGGGTTGTGGTTTTCATTTTGTTTTGTTGATTTTGGGTTTTGATTTAGATTTGTACGGTAGAACTTTGATGAATGAATATTAGATGAACAAATAAGCTTGTTAAATGAATAAGTATTTTTGACGGTAGAACCTCCATAAATGAATATTCGATAAACAAATAAGCTTGTTAAATGAATAAGTATTTTTGACCTTGATTAATGAATATAATTTTCTGTCCTTAGCGTATTCATTTATCGAGGTTTGGCTGTAATGTAGTTGTGGTGTTGTGTGTAGAAGTAACTGATGTATGTGTCTTTCTAGAAATTATTATTTGGCCTTCCTGGACTCTGAAGGATTTCTTGTGTACATTATATTTTTGTTAGTGATTCTGCCATTTGTTATTGTTACTAAAGGAAGAACACCCCCCTCACCGCTCCCCGAATAAAAAAAATTAACTTGATTTTGTTGATCAGCATGTTTGTGTTATGTTATTTGAATCTGGTAGTGGATATTATGTTCCTGATTTGCTAGTTTTTTTAGAATTTTTTATTTGTTGGGCTGCAAATCTTCGGAAATTGTATACACTTACTTGAGCATACTCGAAAAATCTTTTTAATCGTAATGTGTAAGAAACATATCTTCTGACTGACAAGTGGGAATCAGAAAAAGTTGTGTTACAAATACTGTAACCTCGCATAAACATGGAATACAATTTGGTTTACAAAGACTTCCAAATATGTGAATTATTATTAAAATGTTATATTCTGTGATTTGTGGTTTTATGCAACCGAAGTGAGAAACTTTAAAATCAGGGCACTAATTTACGCTTTATTTTAGATGTTTTCTTCATTGCTTCTTGTTTTATGTTTCATCATTGAATATAAAGGTGTTTATTAGTTGTATTATTAATTTTTATTAGTGATCTATGAATATAAAGGTATCATTATTGTTTTTACATTAGACCCATTGAGTCAGTTGTGTTCTTACAACATACCTAAACCTATGTACTTCAAATTAGTATCATAAGCCTGGGGGCCAATGTTTTTAGCTTCTGTTAGTCTTTTCACCTGTGTAATACTAGGTGGTGATTATAGATGCAAGAAGTCTAAAGCCTCTACTAGAAATATGAAAATCTATATATTTTGACTTGCAGAAGTTGGACTGTAATTAAGAATTACGGATAAAATTTTTATAACCGCAGTAATAAGAGGATGTACTCGTGTGATAATCTCCTTCGAGTGGATCTGTTGCAGATAGTATGTTACAAATATAGCACAGAGTAATGATCTTTGAAGAGAATAATTTACTTATTTATCTGTTCACATTGATCATTAATATACCAATCACTTTCCCTAAAGTGAATACTTCCTGTAAAGACTGTCATTATTTGACTGAGTTTGACTTATTTACCAACTTCTGCTACAGAATGAAGATCAGGATCCTTACTGTTTAAACTGGTAACTTAACTATCTGCGAGCAGGATAAGGGTATTATAGATTATAACTAAAACTCGGAATGTTAGAATATTTTACCCGAGTTAAGTCAGCAACCTTTGTTAAGAGATGTAGTTTGCTGGTTAGATGGTAAGTGTGCTGTAGAGATGGCACCTTGCTCAAGCCTTTATTCGCACTGGATGGTGCTCTAGACAGATTGATTTCACAATAGACTAATAGAGTTAATGATGGAAGATAAAATTTATGAAAAAGTTGAGAAGCCATATAATACACAAGTATCTGGAGTAAACTTCAGAGGAAGAACAAGATACAGTTGGCTGTTATATACTCTTCCAAAAGATTAGAGATGACACAAGTAGCACAATAGTATTTCAAAACATGCTTAGACTCTTTGCACCCTCCCCTAGTTCTTATCACAGTATGTTCATAATGTTAAGGACTTGGAGGACTCTATGCTGACAGTAAGACTGATTGTGGTAACTTACATGTTCATAGGCTTCACATATGCATGTCTCGTGCGGCAGCTAAATTTGAGAGAATGTAGATAGTCCAAATGATTATTGTCTCAATTAATAGATGACATCTCCATTATTTATAACAGGGGATGAGAAGCATCAAACGAATTAGGATCCTTATTGGAATAATTAATTTAGTAGCAGTGTAGGCCACATCATCCAATAAACCCAATGTATGTTTGCGCCAATTCAAATTAGACTCCAAGTTAGATCTATGTGTTCCTGTCAATAAGGTATGAACTGCACAGCAATACTAAGAAGATAATTTGTTTTCTTTCAATCAATCCATTTTTTATATCTGGATATACACAAATAGTTTGATGTATTAGAAGATGAGGTGTATATTGTAATATGCTTGTTAAGATTAAATGTTGGTTAGGTTTTAAACTGCATAATAATCAGGCATGGAAATGAGTCGAAGATTTAATACAATAGTCCTCGACAGGCTTCTGGTCCAGCAGATATTAACCTTCATAATATTTACCAGTCTATATTACATGTATTAAGATAGGGACCTGATGAAATCAGCTGTTAGAAGAATGTGAAACTCTGGACTGAAACAGCAATGTAACACAGCGCATGGTGTAGTGTTTAACTGTGAGGGATAGGTACTGTAAAAGTGTAAGGTAGTGAGTAACAAGTCAACTATTTATCGAATAGGCAATTTGAGGCTGAATTGATGACTTGTAAGTTGTAACTTTTCTCCAAATGTAGATAGAGTAATGTGATAGGAATCAAGTGGATTAATAGTAGATGCCAAAGATAAGGGAAGGCTAGGTAAATTCCCCTAAAGAAATAAGAAAAAAAAATTATGTAGTATACTAAAAACTAGTGGGTGTAGTATTAGGGTAACTGCTGAAATACTTGCACTATGCAACTGCAAAAGTTTTACCAAATTGTTGTACTCCAATTTTTTCAATAAAACTTCATGTCTAATTTTAAGTTAACTCATGAGATTCTAAAATAATTTCTAGTGAAGGTGATAGCTTCATATGTGGACAGGACTGGACCATCAGGAGAGTAGTGGCAATAAAATCAGTGGTATTGGAAGGCGATGATGCCTGAGCATGATTGTTTGCCCTCGTTGATTGTAAATCTGGCTATGGCATTTAGTTTACCAATACCAAATACTGCATGACATCGTCAATAATTTTGGAGGCTGAAATATTCATACGTTTAATGGCCCTTTTAGTAAAAGAGTACATATATCGGATATTAAGAACCATAAATACTCGTTTTGTTAATTTAACTCCCTTGTCTTCAGAACTAACATGATGTAATTTATATTGACTTTGAAACATTGCGGAGAGTGGAGTTTTCACTGCTACAGTTGTGTCTATACTTTGATACATTCAAAAAATTTAGCCTTTGAAAATTTGAGAATAATTTATTTTGCAGCTCATTCTGAAACAACTGTGGCAAGGATGTTGATTGGAAACAAAAGTGATTTAGATAACATTAGGGAAGTAAGTGTGGAAGAAGGTGTAAAGCTTGCGGAGGAGCAGGGACTGTTCTTTATGGAAACATCAGCGCTTGATTCCACCAATGTACAGAAGGCTTTCGAGATTGTCATCCGGGAAATCTATAGCAATGTCAGCCGCAAAGTCTTGAATTCTGATTCATACAAAGCTGAGTTGACTGTCAATAGAGTAAGCCTAGTAAACAATGGAGCTGACGGCAAAAAACAAACTTCTTGTTGTTCAAGATGAGCCATTTTTTTATGCCATTCAATTGTTCTGAGGTTTCTCAGCATATGTTTCTTCCTTTTGGTTAATTTTTTCAATTTATTTATAAAGATTTGTTACTCATTGACTGAATAACATATATATTTGGAATCAACCTGCAAGTTTTTGTTTCATATATATTTTTGCTAATATACCTCATTGTAAATCATTTGGTCAATGTGTTTTTTAAGGGCCGTGCATGCATGATGACATTGACACCCCATACTTTTGTAAATTCTATTAAAATCCCTAGTTGCCTTGTTGATTTGCGCATCAAAATGCGTTGACCAGTTGATCATTGATGTTGTGTTTTTTGTAATGTTTTTCCTTTCATTCATTTCTGAAATGAATGTATTCTCCTGCATTATTAAATTAATATTAATATAAATATTTTTGTATTAAAATTTTTACTTTTTTATAGTTTAGATTGGTCTTTAATATTTTCTGAACTGTTAATATAAATATTAAATTTTAATATATTATTAATACGATTCAAATTTTAAAATTTTAATAATATTTTTAGAATTAATAATATAAATATTTAATGTTAATATTTTGTTGACAAGAATCAAATCATAAACCATAAACCTATCTTAGAACCATAAACGACTTTTCAAAAAGGAAAAATAAAATAAAAAGTAAGGTACTACTTGTTTCATGCAATTAAGTATGAGATAGGGTTGTTTTAAAAAAAAAGAAGTATAAGATAGGGTTATATTTAAAGGGAGGAATATAGTCCCATAAAATATTAATCAAATGTTTGTTTTGTTCGAATACACGATAAAGTTATAATTTCTTTTAATATTTGATTGGACAAGATATTATTTTATTCACAATCACAAGATCAGCGGATAAACGGCAGGTGGGAGGAAGAAGCACGGTCGCTTGGCCGAGGGCATGGTCAAGACAACCAAAACTATCATGATCACGAGTACTATGTTCCGGGGCATGTGGTCAATCCCACTAATGTTGATAGGATCGTTGGAAGACCTCCTCCCATTCTGATGAGTGAAAAAGACATGATGGAGTGGTTGTTCTTGATTGTAGACACAGTTAGAAGCCTCCACGAAAACTTTCAAGGATTTGATGATCGTCTGCGCACTCTTGAGCGTCGTTCTGGGAAGGAGCCGGTGATCGAGGAAGAAGGTGGAATGCAAGAAGATGGTCGGGGAAGAAGATTTCGTGAAGTAACTCCTCGAAGGGTGGAGTTTGGGAGCAGAACTACCAATCAAAATCTTGAGGAGAATACAGAGAGGAAAATGGTACTTTATGGAGAAGCCCAGCGAACCCCTCACCCAAATCGCTCAGGCCGCACCACTGAGGAGAGGCGCAATACCTAGGTAATCCCTGAACATAATAGAGTCTATGTTCGTGATACCAAACTCGCAGGAGAGAGGGAAGAGCATGGAAAAGTCCTATTAATCCCATACCCCTAAGGTCAATCCACCTGGATGAAGGTTTCGCATGAAACATCGATCCGCGTACTCGCGAGGCTCTTTCAAACCGACTTCGGATGAGAGATGACAATTTTATGAATCGTAGGCCTCTTCCTCACTAGAGGCGCCACAATGCCGAACCCATCATCATTTCTGCCCACTCTGAAAGCTCCTTCGAGGGAATAGTTAGAACATTCAAAATCCTCCTCCATCAGGACCGCGCCAGGACGCGCCCCCACCTCCTCCAACTACTCAAAACACACCTTCACCACCTCCCACTACTCAGGGTGCGTCTCAGTCTCCTCCTATCATCTTGGGCACACCTTAGCCCCTTGTCATCACTCAAGTGACACCGACTTCGTCCTCAGGTAACAATAATCAAGTCGTGCCCCCACCTCGGGGCGTTCCCTCGCTTAATGCATCTCATGTTAGTCCTTTAGCACAACTCTTAGGAATACAAAACATTCCAGGTGTGGGTAATATAAATATTGACGAATTGAAGAAACTTCTCACCATCCTTGATAGAGGAAGGTCCACAACTCTGGTATAGGCTCCTTCTCATTTCTCTCAAGCGGTTAGGGAAGCTCCATTTCCACAAGGGTATCGAAGTACTACCGACCTTCGCTATCACGAGAACTTAGACCTAGGTGAATATCTTGGAAAATTCAATACTGACATGGATGTTTACTAGGTTCCTCACTTGGCTAGGTGTAGGCTTTTGGCCGTTACTTTAAGGGATAGTTTTCAGGTATGGTTTCAGAAGTTGGGAGCAGGTGTGGTCACATCATGGGATCAAATACAACTTCTCTTCCTAACACAATTTCAAGCTGCGGTAAAATAAGCTCATCCGGTCACGACTCTAGCTAATGTCAAGCAAAGGGACAATGAATCCCTCCAAGCATATTTCAAAAGGTTCAACTCTGAAGGTACGGGGGTTAGAGGAGCAACAGATGATACCTTGAAGAGTTTCCTCATTTCAGGTCTAAAGGTTGGGACATATTTTTAGAAGCATTTGCAGGGGAAGTAACTGTCGACTTTGGCCTCCCTCTATGCCGAGGCAGAACCTTTCAAAAGAATTTAGCAATCTTTGGAAGATAATGAAAAATGGGGTACTCATTCGAGGTCAAAGTTCAAAGCCAAGAAAAGGGACAAGGCTACACCGTTAGAATATAGGGGGAAGCCTAAGAGCCTGAATAGGGTAAATATGACACACGACAAAAGGAACTGAAGCCCTCTACCATCCTACAAGAGCAGAAGAGACGAGTATACTCCTCTAGTTGCTGGGGTAGAATATATCTATGAAGTCAACAAAAAAGGGCTTGTTCAGGAGGCCTCATCCCCCATCAACTTGGCAAAGCAAGGATCAAAAGAAATATTGCGAGTATCATGAATCAACTGGGAACGACACTCACGAATGTTGATAACTGAAAGACAAAATTGAAGTGTTAGTAAAGGAAGGACACCTCACTGAATGGATAAAGAAGTATAGAGTTGATCATCCTGCCCCCAAGGAGGGAAAGTAGATCCGACCTAGGAGCCAACAATCAGGAGCTAGCCTCGGATCCTACTTTTGTCAGGGCCAATAGTATACACACTATTTTTGGGGGACACCATATTGCAAGAGATGATAGAATCGCAATGGAAAGGTATGCCAAGGAAGCCATGTACCGACCTCTCACGAATGTCAACAACTTATCTTCAAGGCCTACAAGGCTTTTCAGAGGAGAATCCACAAACATCACCTTCACAGAGGATGATGTTAAATGGGTACATCACCCACATAACAATGCCCTGGTAGTAACAATAAAAATTGGGACGATGAATGTCCATCGGGTTTTTATAGATAATGGGTGCTCAACAAACATCTTATACTACAACACATATCAGAAGATGAGACTCATTGATAGAGACATGACTGTTGAAAGCATCTTCTTATATGGATTCAGAGGGGAGTCTGTCCCTGCCTAGGGAACCATTCGCCTTTCTGTAACCCTTGGAGAGGGAGAATTGTCGTCAACCCAGATCATTGATTTCTTATTAGTGGATCAGGAGTCAGCTCACAACGCCTTGATTGGAAGGCCACTTTTTAAAGAAATGAGGCTCATCACTTCCATCTATCACTTATTAATGAAATTTCTCACATCTGCCGGGATTGGATGTGTTAAAGGGTGTCAATTTGATTCAAGGGAATTCTATAACAAATCAGTGAAGGTGTTTGAGAAGACGAGGGGTCTAAGGCAACCACAGTCGAATAATATGGTTGAAATCCAGGGGGAAGCCATAGTTAATGTTTTATATACCATAGAACTCCCTGAAGAAGAAGATCCGAGAGAAGAAGTCTTATACCTTGAGGACAAGCCCTATCCTCAAATTTTGATGTTTAAAGCCCCTCATAGGGAGCAGTTCGTGAAAGGGATTGTGGAAGATGATAGTGACGAAGAAATTGAGGAGCAAGCCTTGGCTAGACAAAGAAAGGGCAAAGTCATTGTTCCCGAATCTCTCCCTATCATCGAGTTGGAAGAAAATTTTCAAAACTCCTCTGAGGAGAAGGAGGGCACGCCCTTTAGTGATAGAAAGAAGGAAGATGGCTTTGGCTTCGACCTGGACCCCCGAATGCCTCTGGTGGTGGAAAAAACAGGACCTGCGGAAGACACATTCTCTATTCTGATAGACCTAGAGGATTCTTCAAAAGTTCTGAATATTGGCTCATGCATGGAACCAGCCGTGCGAGAAGAATTGATAAAGTTTTTGAAGTCTAACCTAGATGTGTTTGCTTGGAGCTACGCCGACATGGTAGGAATCGATCCTGAGGTAATGTGTCACCGCCTCAATATTGATCCAAAGAAGAAAGGGATGAGGCTGAAGCGCCGCCCTGTCAATGGAGAAAGAGATGAGGTTTTGCAAGAAGAGGTTGATAGGTTATTGAAAGTTGGACACATCAAGGAGTCATTCTATCCTAAATGATTGGAAAATCCCGTCCTTGTGAAGAAACCCAGCGGGAAATGGAGAACATGTATCGACTTCACTGATCTGAACAAGGCTTGCCCTAAAGATAGCTTTCCTCTCCCAAGAATTAATCAATTGGTAGATGCAACCGCCAGTCATGCTCTTCTCATTTTCATGGATGCATACTCGGGGTATAATTAAATTCCAATGTATGAGTCAGATCAAGAATACACCTCCTTCATCACAGATAGAGGGTTGTATTGCTATATTGGCATGCCCTTTGGCCTAATTAATGCTGGAGCAACCTATCAGAGGTTAGTGAACATGATGTTCAAAGATCAGATAGGGAAGATGATTGCGGTATGCGTAGATGACATGTTAGTGAAATTCAAGGAGGCTAATGATCATGTAAGGCATTTGGGGGAGATGTTCAACATTTTGAAAAAGTAGAGAATGAAGCTTAACCCTCAGAACTGTGTTTTCGGGGTGGAGTCAGAAAAATTCCTCTGGTTTATAGTCAATCATAGGGGGATTGAAACAAACCCTGCCAAAATCCAAGCTCTTCTTGACATGAAGTCACCGACAAGTGTGAAGAAAGTTCAAAGCCTGTCTGGGAGGATAGATGCTCTCAATAGGTTTGTGTCGAACTCATCAAACAAATGCAGAGAATTCTTCCAGGCTATTAAGGGGGTTGCCAAAGAGTTTGTGTGACACTATAATGTGAAGAAGCTTTTCAAAAGATAAAGGACAATTGGGGAAGCCTCCCTTACTAACCAAGCCAACTGAAAAGGAAACCCTAATTCTCTACCCAGCGATCTCTAAGTAATCTATCAGTGCCGTCCTGGTAAAGGAAGAGGTCAACTTGCAGTCACCAGTCTACTATGTGAGTAAAAAGCTCCTGGATGCTTAAACCTAGTACTCCAACATGGAAAAATTAGTGTATGCCTTAATACTAGTAGCAAGGAAGCTAAGGCCATACTTTCATGCACACAAGATTGAGGTAAAGATGACATATCCACTCAAGCGAGTCATGCATAGGCTGGAAACATCAAGAAGAATGCTGAAGTGGGCGGTCGAGTTGAGACAATTCGACATCGCGTACAAGCCAAGTAATGCTATCAAAGGCCAAGCCCTAGCCGACTTTATTCTATAATTTCCTCCATATTTCAAAAATTTTGAAAGGGCCTTAGTCTCGGTAGAAGCCACACAACCTTTTCTGAGGGGAATGAAGGAGATTCTTAAACTATGATGGACATTGCATGTAGATGAAGTGGTAAATAATGAAGGAGCATGAGCCGGTGTGGTACTTATCAGTCCTGATGGGCATCATCTTATGAGTATTATCCACTTCATCTTCCGAGCCACTAACAATGATGCAGAGTACGAAGTCATCATCGTCGGGCTGAGGCTTGCCCTGGAGATGAAAGCAACCCACTTAATTGTCCAAAGTGACTCAATTTTGGTGGTATATCAGGTGAATGGGGGGGTACTAAGCAAGAGGTCCTAAAATAGAGATGTATCTTGAATGTGCCAAGCGCCTAGTAGGGAAGTTTAAGGAAGTGCGTATAGAGTAGGTGCGTAGAGATCAAAACTTCAAAGCTGAATCCTTGACCAAATTAGGATCACAAAAGGATGATACAATATTAGGGGTCATTCCTTTGGAAATTCAGGAGAATCCAAGTGTCCTAAAGATAAAAGTTATTCTGATTAATGATGACATTCAGGAGAAAGTCACATGGAAAACATCTGTATGAGAATTTTTAAAGGAAGGAAAGCTTTTTGAAGATAAGGGCGAGGCCAGGAGGCTTCGTTACAAAGAAGCCATGTATGTGGAGTATGATGGGGTCTTATACAAAAGAGGATTCAACCAACCTTTACTCATGTGTATATATGGAGAATAGTGCACTTACATCACGATGAAAGTGTATGAAGGCATCTGTGACAATCACTCAGGGGTTAATTCTCTAGATATAAAAATTCTCAAGCAAGGTTATTATTGGCCTACCATGAAGAAGGATGCTTATGAATTTGCTAGGGCATGTGACAAATGTCAAAGGTTTGCAAACAACATCACTAGCCCGGTAGCTTCTCTGACCTCTATGACAATCCCATGACCATTCGCCATGTGGGTGATTAACTTGATAGGAGAATTGCCTAAGGGCAAAGGAGGGGTCAAGTATGAGGTCGTGGTCGTTGATTATTTTACAAAGTGGGCGGAGGCCTCTCCCCTTGTTATCATAACAGCCAAGAAGATAACAGATTTTGTGTTCAATGCCATTGTTTGTAGGTTTAGTATCCTATACATGTTAATTTCTGGTAGGAGGCGGTTCGATAGGAATAGTAATTTTATGTTCAATGCCATTGTTTACAGGTTTGGTATCCTATACAATTTGATCTCTGATAATGGGAAATAGTTAGATAGTAAAGAACTCAGAAGTTTATGTGAGAAATTGGCCATAAAGAAGGATTTTGTAGCGGTATATCATCCTCAGAGCAATAGGAAAACTGAAGACATCAATAAAATCTTCAAGCATACTTTAAAATCCAAGTTAGAAGAAAGCAAGGGGAATTGGCCATAGGAGTTACCTCAAATGTTATGGTCCTATAACACCACTCCTTGAAGCACTATAGGGGAAACGTCTTTTGTCCTAACTTATGGGTGTGAGGTCATGGTGCTAGTTGAGATCGGAGATGGGACCTTTAGAAAGGATAATTTTCAGGTAAAGTACGCTCTCCCTAAGTGTTAAGAATCTACATGTGATTTGATGATAACATTAATCTTAGAATCATAGAAATTTTATTTGATGTAACTGATCAATTGATATGAAAGTTATAAATATCAATTGATTAGGAAACCATTTATCAGTTGAAGTGTTTATATGAATCAACTGATAATTTGGATTGTAGCATAGGTGTTCTTAGTTTATTTCAATCGATAAGGTGTAAATCAATTGATATTTTGTTCATCAATTGATGTTAGAGTCGATTGATATAGATCATCAATTGATGTGTAAATTAAACTGTTAAATTGTAATTATGTGAAGACAGGAAATTACACAAGTGAAGGATGATCAATTGATATTGAAGCATCGATGGATGAAGGATCAATCGAAGAAGCCAAGTCAAGCATTGAAGACCATCAACTGATGTGAAGACCCATCGATTGATATATCGATTGATAAAATCTATCAATCGATAAGCCATCTTTTATCAATCGATGGATAGAAAGATCAATCGAAGAAGTACATCAGTTGATGGATTAAAGGACAGATCAATTGGTATGCCTAACAGCAAATTATCAATTGAGTGTGACAACACAGAAAGAATATCTGTTGAAGATCCAGAGAACAAAAGCACTCCTATGGAAGACAGTCTAGAGTGGCTGTGAAGACTCAATCTGAAGCTGTCTTTTCAAACCTTTTTAAAAGATAGAAAAAGGTAAAAGAAAGGCAGGTAGAAACAATCCTAGAATAGGAATTGTAAAAGAACACTTATGGTATATAAACAAGTGTAGCAGCATTATTAGAAAACAGACAAGTTAGACAATATCTCTTAATCAACTGTTCAAGCTTAAGAACACATTTGTAAGAACAGTTGATTTGTTTTCTAATCTTGTAAAAACGCAGCTAGGTTTCTTTTAACCTAGGAACATTGAGCAAAAATATACACTGATGGAAAAACCAATCCATCAGTAATTTTAAATCTCCTTGTTCAATTTACGCTTCAGTCTTAAATTGTTAGAACATATTCTCTCTATATTCTCAAACTTCAAGAACGAATATTAGAACCAGCAAAAAGTTTTAATATTTGTATTCAACCCCCCCCTTCTACAAATATTGACATTGTTCTAGGGAATAACAATTGGTATCAGAGCCTGCTTTCAACATACAGAAAGTTTAAAGATCAAGAACAGTCAATATGGGCCAAAAAGATTCAGGTGTAAAGATTCCAATGCTGGAAAAGGATGAATACTTTCCATGGAAGGTAAAAATGTATCTGCATCTTCTTTCTCTTGACCCTTCCTATGTTCACTGCATAGAGAAAGGTCCTCATGTTCCCATGAAGCTAGTCACAGGTGTAAACCCTGATGGAACTCCTACAGTTGATAGACATGTTCCAAAACTCATTTCTGAGTTCACAGAAGAGGATGAAAAAGAAGTACTTAAAGACAAAAAGACCATGAACATTTTGTTTAATAGTCTAGATAAAGATATGTTTGATAATGTGATAAACTGTACTTCATCAAAAGAAGTGTGGGACACTCTTCAAACTCTGTGTGAAGGAACTGAACAAGTTAGGAAAAACAAGATGCAACTCTTAATTCAAAAATATGAATCATTTCATTTTAAGAGTGGTAAAGCCATCAATGATACCTATAGCAGATTCCAAAAGTTATTGAATGGTCTAAAGCTATATGGTAGGGTTTATGCAACAGAAGATACAAATCTCAAATTTCTAAGATCTCTTCCAAAGGAATGGAAGGCAATGACTGTCTCCATTAGACAATCTCAAGACTTCAAAGATTATACTCTAGAGAAATTATATGGTATTCTCAAAACATATGAACTGGAGATTCAACAAGATGAAGAGATTGAGAAGAATCAAAGAAAGGAGAAAACTGTGGCTTTGATGGTAAATGGGAATGAAGACAAGAAAGAAAAGAAAAATACTGGTTGTTCAGAAGAAGTCATGATGGTGGCTAATGATGCTGATGAAGAATCATCCAAGGGAAAAGGAAAGACCAAATGTGAGGAAAATGAAACATGCTCACAGGATGATTTGGATGAGATTGATGAGAACCTTGCATTTTTGTCAAGGAAGTTTTCAAAGCTAAAATTCAAAAGGAATCCAAATGCTCAAAGGCCTGGATCCCAATTTAGAAACAACAATAAAAATAAAAATTTGGTTGATAGATCTAAATTCAGATGTTTTAACTGTGGATTGGCTGGTCATTTCTCAAGTGAGTGTAGGAAGCCAAAGCAAGAAAAGGCAAAGACATATGAGGGTATTGATTATAAAAAAGAAATACTTTGACCTTTTAAAACAGAAAGAAAAGGCTTTTGTCACTGAAGAGAAGGACTGGACTGCTGAGGACAGTGATTCTGAAGAATATATTAATCTAGCTCTAATGGCCAACCATGAGGATGAAGAAGCTAGTTCAGCATCCAATCAGGTATTAGCTACAAACTTTTCTGAGCTTTCAGCTGATGAATGCAATAGTACTATTAATGAAATGTCCAATGAATTGTACAATTTGCATGTCACTCTAAAATCTCTAAACAAAGAAAATCTCAAGTTAAAGAGCACCATTGATGCCTTAACTGAGAGGAATATTTTTCTTGAAAATGAACTTGTTTGTTTAGAAAGATTTAAGCAGGAAAGAAAGGATGCTAGGAATGAACTAGTAAACAGTTTGAAAAGAGAAGAATTGTTGAAAGAACAATTGGCTGAAGAAATTGAAACCATTAGCAAATGGAATAGGTCTGCTAAAACTGCCAAACAAATTATTGATGTTCAGGGTGTAGATACTCTAGGAGAACTCCCCAAATCAATAGGCAAGTCATTGGCTGATACTTCAATGGATAAAGATCAATCGACTGCTAATCCTTCATCAACTGATAAGGATTATCAATCGATTGATGCTGAATCAATCGATAAGCATCCATCGACAAGTAAATCATCAATGACTAATAAAAAGAACAAATTTAGCACTCCTATTAAGTTTGTTAAGGAAACCAAAAATCAAGTTGAAGCTGAGGCTGAGAAAATCAACATAGGTAGCTTATCCAAGAAACAACTAAAAGAAAAATTAGAAAAGATAGCACCTGTGGAAATTACTCAACCTAAGTCTGAGAAAAAGAAAAAGAATAGGAATGGTAAAGTAGGCATAAATAAGCACAACAACTACACTCCTGATATGTATGCCCCTAGAAAGGTATGTGCTAAATGTGGTAGTGTAAATCATTTGTCCATGCAATGCAAGAATGAAAAGAAATCTATATCTGCAAATGATTTAAATATACATGCCATGACTGCAAATGCCATGTTTACCAATCCTATGCTCATGAATGCCATGTCTTCTAATCTGGTTGCACCTAATGTTCATATGCCTTATGCACAAGTTCCATACATGTATAATCCCTTCTTTGCATATCCTAATATGAACATGCCTGGAATGTCATGGAACATGCCTAATGTAAATGATGAAATTCATGGAAATTCTGCCATGAGTTCCAAAGTGTCAAAGCCCCAAAAGTCAACTCCCAAAGTTAAAGTGGATTTAAACCCACCAAAACAAAAGGAACCGAAGTTGACAACAGGGGCTCAAGCTGCAACTAATAAAAGAGGACCCAAGGCAACTTGGGTACCAAAAGCAACTTGATTGTTTTATGTGTGTGCAGGGAAACAGGAAGAAAAATCTCTGGTATTTGGATAGTGGATGTTCAAGGCACATGACTGGAGATTTGTCCCTGCTCACAAAGTTTGTGGAAAAGGCTGGCCCAGGAGTTACTTTTGAAGATAACAGCAAAGGTTTTACTCTGAGATATGACTCAATTGCAAAAGAAAATGTTATCATTGAACCTGTAGCACTAGTTGATGGATTGAAGCACAATTTTCTCAGTATTAGTCAACTGTGTGATAATGGTAATGGTGTGTGGTTTACAACTGAATCATGCATCATAGCCAACAAAGAATGTGGTGAAATTCTCTTAATTGGAGAAAGAAAAAGGAATGTCTATGTGGCTGATTTTCTCTCTGTAAAAGCAAATTCAATGACATGCCTTCTTAGCAAAGCCAATACAGATGAAAGTTGGTTGTGGCACAAGAAACTAGCCCATTTGAATTTCAAAGCCATGAATTTATTGGTTAGAAAGAATCTAGTTAGAGGCATTCCACAGATGGAATTCACCAAGGATGGACTGTGTGATGCCTGTCAAAAAGGAAAACAAATAAAAGCATCATTCAATTCAAAGTCTGAATCATCAATTGATAAGCCTCTGGAATTATTGCACATGGATTTATTTGGTCCAGTCAACATCATGTCTATTGCCAAAAAGAAATATGCCTTAGTAATTGTGGATGACTTCACAAGATTTTCATGGGTATATTTCTTATTCTCTAAGGATGAGGCAAGCAAATTAATTATCAATCATGTGAAGAATGTTGAAAATGGCACTGAATGGAAGGTCAAGAAATTTAGAAGTGATAATGGAACTGAATTCAAGAATTCAACCATGAGAGAATTCTGTGAGGAAAAAGGTATCACTCATCTTTTCTCTGCTCCAAGGACTCCACAGCAAAATGGAGTAGTTGAAAGAAAAAATAGGACCTTGATTGAAGCTGCTAGAACTATGTTAGAAGAAGCAAAACTTCCTACATACTTCTGGGCAGAAGCAATTAATACTGCTTGTTACACTCAAAATATTTCCATGGTCAATAAACTTCAAGGCAAAACACCATATCAATTGATGAAGAAAGACAAGAAGCCAACAATTAACTTTCTTCATGTCTTTGGCTGCAAATGCTTTGTACTGAGAAATCAAGGTGAAAATCTAGGAAAATTTGAAGCCAAAGCTGATGAAGCTATATTTGTTGGATATGGAATAACAACCAAAGCATATAGAGTCTACAATCTTAGATTACACATTGTTATGGAATCTATGCATGTAGTCTTTGATGACAAAAAAATTCAAGGGTTATTTGATGAAGGATTTCATGATCTATTGCATTTTGAAAATGAATCCTCAAGTAATATTGAAGATAGTGATGATGATGAGGAAATTACAAGTATACAAGTTCCTAGAATCCTCCCATCAATTGATGTCATTGCTTCAACAGATAACTTATCAGTTGACAATCATCAATCGACTGATAATACATCAATTGATAATCATTCGATGGATAACAACTCTGCTCAACAATCTTCAAATGGAGCGTCCATCACAGGGGGAGGGTTCTCAAATAGTCAATCACTTCACAATGATCATAACTCTTCCAATGATCATGAAACATCATCTTCAAGGACAATCATACCATCTCAAAGGAAATGGACAAAAAGTCATCCCTTTGAACTAATTATTGGAAATGCAAATGATGGTGTCAAAACTAGAAGTGCAACTCAAAATGAATGCTTGTATAGTAGCTTTCTGTCAGAAGAAGAACCTAAAAGGATTGAAGAAGCCTTGAATGATCCTGATTGGATAAATGCTATGCAAGAAGAGTTGAATCAGTTTGATAGAAACAAAGTGTGGAAGCTGATGCCCAAACCAAAGAACAAGACTATCATTGGTACAAAATGGGTATTCAGAAACAAAATGGATGAATCTGGTACAGTGACAAGAAATAAGGCAAGATTAGTGGCAAAGGGCTATTCACAAGAAGAAGGCATAGATTTTGATGAAACATTTGCACCAGTTGCAAGGTTGGAAGCAATCAGAATCTTTTTAGCATTTGCTGCTCATGCAAATTTCAAAGTATATCAGATGGATGTAAAAAGTGCTTTTCTCAATGGAGAACTAGAAGAAGAAGTATATGTAGAACAACCTCCTGGTTTTATTGATCCTGTTTATCCCGGATTTGTATACTATCTTCTCAAGGCACTTTATGTTAGTAATTGTGCTCTAGAGACAATACTTTTTATATTTTAAGGAAAATATTTATTATTAAGGATTATGTTTTATTGATTATTATTTATTGATTATATTTTATTTACTGCGTAATAAATTGAAAGCATAATAAATGTCCTTGGAATTTTGATACGTATTATATATCTTTAAGTATGTGACTTAAAAAATGAGATTATATGAATAGTATCTTATTCCTAAAATTCCCTAGTCGAGTATTATTATTTAAGGACAAAAATAATGCACAAAGACTAGTATGTTTCTTGACAGATGACCACATCTCATTGGTCATAGGTATGGGGATACTAAAGTCAAGAACATAAGTGCATGTATCAATGCATGACACACTACACCATAAATGGCCTGTAGTAACCTTTTCTTCAAGGCGTTGCTACTATTATGTTGCCATAACTCTCATACATTGGCCTACAATTACATTACTGGGTAGGTGTTGCCTTAGATGGTAACATGGTGTTGCCATACCATAAAAGTGTATTTTTTAGCAACATTTTTTGCTTGATGTTGCCATAGATAAGCTAAAATGAATAAACCTACCATTACATTGCTGGTTAGGTGTTGCCTCAGATAGGAATAAGGTGTTGCCATAGATAAAATAAAATGAATAAAACTTTATTTTTAATGAAAAATTGATGTGAATAATTCTTTTACATTTTTTTTTGAAAATGTGAAAAATTAATGTTAATAATTCTTTTACATGAGAACAAATTAATTTTGAGTAAAATTATTAATATATCTATATTGAAATTAACAACCTACTTAAAATATGAAATAAGATAATTTTACCAAAATAAATATGTTCTATAATAATTATAAAAATAATTATTTTTCCAAAAAAGATAAAAAAAAATATTTTATAATCAAATTAATAAATATTACTGTAATATAATATAAATAGGGGGAAATGAAATTTTTTGACTAACAAAATTCTGAGCGGCAACTGAACAAATAATTCAAGAGCACGTACAAAACTCACTCTCATATTCATCTCCCGCACAAAACTATCCGCATAAAAATATTATATAACGGATTGTGTCAATTCCCAACTAATTATTCTCAATTTTTGGCTCTTGTTAGTTTTTGTTTCTTTTTACACTCTGTTTATTAATAAAAAAAAAAGTAAAATAAAACGAGTTTCCACCCGTTTATTTACCAATTTTAAATATATAATATTATAAAATTACTCTCTTTATTATTGAATAATTATTATTTTAATAATCTATACATACTTTAAAAAAGGTTAGACGCACAATTACAATTATTATTTTGATATTTTTAAATTAAAAATGAATTTTGAGTATCAAACGGGCCTTCGTGGCTTTACCCTTCACACGACTGCACGATAGAGCTTTAATTCAACCGTATCAAACTCTCCCATCTCCTCTCTCTCAGCTCGCTCTTGTCCACAAACTCATCCGAGTCCAACTCACTTCCTTCCGATTCTTCCAACTCACCTCCCTCCCCTACAATTACACACACACACACACACACAAAATTTACACACATAGCACTTGAGTTAGGGTTTCGTCATATGCAATCGAGGGCTCAATAAAGTTCAATCAAGGGATTTAGTTAGGGTTTCGTCAGCAGATAAAAGGGGTTTGACTCACTCTCTCTCACAGACAACTGTTTTTAAGGTATTACCCATCTCTTAAGTTTATGGGTTTGAGTGGGGATGGGTTTTTCATGTTCGATTTAAAGGTTTATGTTTAATTTATGTTCGATCTGGGGGTTTTTGTTTGATTTATGTTCGATTTGGGGGGTTTTGCATGTTTGATTTGGGGGTTTTGCATCTTCTATATTTGATTTGGGGGATTTATGTGTAGTTTATGTTCGATTTGTTTGTTTATGTTCGATTTACACATGTTTTGCATGTTATATGTTTAATGTATTTTGGGGATTTGTTTGTTTATGTTCGATTTACACCTGTTCTGTATCTTTTATGTTATATGTTTTGCACGTTGGTCCCTGTATAAGCTTCCTCCTGGTGTTACTAGTAAGTCATGGTCCAAACTAATTAAGTTGAGTTTTTAACTAGCTAATAATTTTAAACTTAATAAATTTAGGAATCCTGCTTAATAATTAGTATATATAAGTGATATATAAATTAGTATAAAAGTAATGTAACATATAGAACACTATCTTTTATGCTAATATTATTATAATTCACAATTGTAGTAATGGACGATGAGGAAAATATTTGGATAGGCCTTCCAAAGTACAGTGAAGCATACAACACTGGGATCAAATCTTTTTTGCAAAATGCATTTTCCAGATACGCCGTAGGTGATGAACTGTTGTGTCCTTGCAAGAATTGTAATAATCGCAAGTGGCATCGTCAGGATATTCTTTACGATCATCTAATTTGCAATGGTCCTTCTCCGCTGTATGTCGAATGGATTTGTGAGGTTGCACGTAAAAATTGTAGAAGTAGGGATGAAGATATGGATTGTGAAACTGCTGGTATTGATTTTGGTGATAATTTAGATGAGATGTTGCACCGTACTTTTAGAAATAGGGGCAGTTATGAATATGGACATTCTGGTGGACCAAATGTCGATGCTAAAAAATTCTATCGCCATGTCGAGAAGGGAAGGCAGCCATTATATCCAGGATGTACAAAATTTTCACGATTAAGTTTTATCGTTAGGCTTTATTCATTGAAATGTATTCATGGAATTAGCGAGTCTGCATTTGGGGATTTACTAGAGCTGGTAAAAGAAGCTTTTCCACAGGCCCACATACCTTTATCTTTCAATGCCGCGAAGAATGTCATTAAAGATTTAGGCCTTGATTACCAAAAAATACATGCATGTCCAAACGATTGCATGCTGTATTGGGCAGAAAACGAAAAAGAAGAAGTTTGTAAAACATGCGGTGTTTCGAGGTGGGCTATAGTGGAAAAGAAAGGCACTAGTAATAATGATCCTGAGAAGTTAATTCACAAAGTCCCGGCGAAAGTGATGCGTTATTTTCCACTAAAACCAAGGCTGCAACGAATGTTTATGTGCAAGGAGTATTCAGAACATATGATATGGCATGCAGTGGGACGGAAAAAAGACGTGAAACTTAGACATCCCGCTGATGGCGAGGCTTGGAAAACATTGGATGCTAGGTATCCTCATTTTTCATCAGATAATAGAAATATAATATTAGGTTTGGCGGCTGATGGATTCAATCCTTTCCGTACAATGAGTACATCTCATAGCACTTGGCCAATTATATTGGTAAACTACAACCTACCACCTTGGTTATGCATAGAGCCGGATAATTTAATTCTTTCAACACTTATTTCCGGTCCAGAATCACCAGAGAAAAACATTGATGTATTTATGCGCCCTCTAATTGCAGAATTGAAAGATCTCTGGGATATAGGCATAGAAACTTATGATGCCTTGACTGAGCAAAATTTCAGTTTACGTGCAACTGTGTTATGGACTATTAGTGATTTTCCGGGATTAGCAGATTTATCTGGTTGGAGCACAAAGGGTAAATTAGCTTGTCTGGTATGTCATTATGACACTTCTTCAATGTACTTGAAACACAGTAGAAAAATGTGTTACATGAACCATAGAAAGTTTCTGCCTGCGGAACACAAGTGGAGGTTTGATAGGAGAAGGTTCGATGGTACTATTGAAATGGGACAGAGTCCTCCAGTTTTATCAGGAACAGACATTCAAGAATTATTGTCTGGATTTGAAAATAATTTTGGGAAGGAAATGGGCAAGAAGAACGGTAAAATCAATTCCCCTTTCAAGAAGAAGTCAATATTTTTTGAATTACCATATTGGAGTCACCATTTAATTCGACATAACCTTGATGTTATGCATATAGAGAAAAACATTTGTGGCAATATTCTTGGTACTTTGCTAAATATTAGTGGTAAGTCAAAAGATCATATAAATGCTCGTTTGGATTTACAAGAATTGGGCATCAGGAAAGATCTTCATCCAGTCGAATCAAGTGATGGCAAATACCTTGAGATTAGGGCTGCCATATTTGACATGACTAATAAAGAGAAGGAAATATTTTGCTCAGTATTGGAGAATACTAAATTGCCATACGGTTGTGCATCCAATATTCGTCGGTATGTGCACACAAAGGAGAGGAAAGTTTCGGGGTATAAGAGCCACGATGCTCATTTTGTACTTCACTACTTGTTACAATTCGCTGTTAAAAGAACATTAAAACCCGAGGTTGCGTTGCCGTTAATAAGGTTGGGTGCATTCCTTAGAGGTATTTGGAGCAAAGTCATTGATTTGGGCGACATTAAAAGGTTACAACAGGAGATTATTGAAATTCTTTGTCAATTTGAAATGATTTTTACACAATCATTCTTTGACATAATGGTACATTTGTCGGTTCATCTATGCAAGGAACTTGAATATGGGGGACCAGCTAATGTTCGATCTATGTTTCCAATTGAGCGTTATCTCGGGAAATTGAAAAATTATGTTCGCAACAGAAGTAAGCCCGAGGGGTCCATTGCTGAAGGTTACCTAGCAGAAGAATGTTTAACATTTTGTTCAAGATTCTTAGATGGTGAAGGAGCAACAAAAACTTCTAGGTATTCTGCCAAAGATGAAAGCTGTCCAGAAAAAATGGAATACCCTATAGGTACGAGAAGAAATAAAGATGGCACACCTACTCATCTAAAAGATTCTGAATGGATGGCATGCCATCGGTACATTCTGTTCAATTGTGGAAACAAGGAAATAGAAAGTTTAATCGAGTAAGTTTTTAAGTTTTAATTAATTATAGCAAGTATTTAAGAATTACATTGTTTTCTTCTTTTGTTTATTAACTCGGTAATATTTGTAGGGAACATCGAGTCTTAACTGATAGAGATGGTCATGCATCGAAGAGATATAAAAGGGAGAAAACTCATACAGAAGATTTTGGGAAGTGGTTGAAGGAAGAGGTTAGAAAAAAAGAAAATGTTTCAAGAGAATTAGAAGTGCTTGCAATGGGACCTAATCAGATAGCTAAGATGTATAGTGGATATGTTATCAACGGATTCAGGTTCCATACAAAGTATAGAGATGCTCAATGTACAACACAAAATAGTGGTGTATTTTTGACTGCCTTGACTACTAGCTTTGCAAGTTCGAAAGATCAAAATCCAAAGGTTGGTGATGTTAATTATTATGGAGCCATTGAAAAAATAATAGAAGTTGATTATTGGGGAGATTTCACAGTGGTTTTATTCAAGTGTTGTTGGTACCAAGAAGAGACAGATTTGTATGGGCTGACTAGAGTTAATTTTAATAAATCGTGCCACAAATCTGATCCATACGTTATGGCTTCACAAGTACAACAAGTTTTTTATGTACAAGATCCAGTTGATAAGATGTTCTATAACGTTGTCAAGAAGATGCCAAGGGACTGGTGTGACATGGATGGTGATAGTGCAAATGAAGATCTGAATGATCCGGTTTTACATGATATTCAATATAGTCACGGAATAGGAAACCAATTTAATGATGTTAACTGGTGTAGAGATGATGTTCCAGCAAGACAAATCCTCATTCAACCTGACGGAGTCGAAGAAACTGCTTCTTAATTTTTATTTCTCAAATTTAATTATTTAACTACTAATTTATGTGTTGTATCTTGATTTACTGCTTCTTCACTAAAAGACTTATTTTAGTGACTACATTGTACTGTATCTTAATTAATGTATTGCATCTTGTATCGCTTATTAATTAAGTGACTACAATTTATTGTGTTTCTTTTTAATACCTGTTGTTACGTCTTAATTTTAAAGAAGTGAATTATTAATTAAGTGACTGCTACTTAATGTCCAATTATTTGTCATTGTTTATAATGCTTTATATACTTGCACAAATTCATATCTTTTCTCTACTATAAATTGACATATTATTTCTTGCTTTTTATTGGAGTGACTGCTACTAAATGTATTGTTTGTCACTATTTGTAATCGTTTCTATGCTTTCAGAAATTTATACCTTGATTTTAACATAAATTTATCCATTTTATGTAGAATGGATAAGAAATTACAGCTCATATTCCATCACAAGGGAGAATTTCAGAAGGGAGAATTTCAGAAAATGCAGTATGTTGGTGGAGTAGAGTCAGATATTGCCAACATTGATCCCGACTGGTTCTCTTACACTGTACTAATGGAGCTTGTTAGAGATGAACTTGGGTACACTGAAATTGGAGGAATTTACCAAGGCACTGGTGAAGTAGGTGGGTGGAAATTATTGGCCGATGATGCAGACTTGTTAGAACTAGTTACAGTAACGAGCCACGCTGGCCGGTTGGATTTATATATCGACAATGTGGTCGATATTAAAAGTAATCCAATAAAACAAATGCAGCCGCATGTAGTCATACGGCCTAGGAAGGAACTACTTGCAGATATATGTAGATAAACTCTATAAAATAATTATTAATTGTTTTTTATTAGAATTAGGGTTGTGTATTATTTATGTAGATAAACTCTATAATCAACGCTGTATTATTTATGAATATGTTTCTATGTAATATTGCAGCAATGAAAAAACAGGTGAAACGTATGTATACGACAACTCATCAGCTACAACAAAAAAAAATAAAAGGCCATTTGAAGTTGGTAGTCCTCGGAAGTCAGCACGACTAAATAACCTTAAAGAAGCTTTTGATAAAGGTGTGAATCTAAAGTTTGCAAGTGTTAAGAGAAAACTGGATTTACCTATTCCACCAGTTGAAGGTGAAAATATGGGAGAGAATGACATTCAGGTATTTTTATTGAATTAGTACTCTAATTAATTTATGGCTTTTATTATAACAGGATTAACAAGTAAAATTAAAATAAATTTGGTGGTCCATTTATATCACTAGTTCAAAATGATTATGATGACTTGTTGATTACTTGATTACTTGCAGCTACCACCTCCACCACCTCTAACAGAGTATGAATTGGCGAAAGTTATTAATGTCGAGAAGAATAACGAATATCTTCGTTCTCTTAATTTGCCAACATTAGCAGCTAATCTGACCAACACAATAAAAAAAAAAAAGGAAAAGAAAAGATGCAGGAGGAAGGTGAGGATGGCGAGGAATATGATCCAGAAAATGAGGAACAAAGTGAGGATGAAACTTTGGAAATTCCCAAAAAGGTGTGTCGTAGGTAGATATTTAATTTAGAATTAGGATCTTAACTTAATAACTGTAAACTTTAATCTCAGTACATAATTAAATATACATTTTAGAAAACAAAAAAAGCTAAGAAGACCGAGCTTCTTCATGTACCAAGAACTCGTTCACGAGCCATAGTTGTACCTACATCTAAGGAGGGTGGAACTGGGAAGGAAGCAAAAGATACAGTTCTTATAGAACCATCTGCACCAACATGTGACATTCCATTACCAGTTAATGAAGGAAAAGGATCGATGGCTGATTATTTGGCCATGCGGGAACGCCAAAAGCAAAATGTTGCAGCCACTAGTGTAGCTGAAACTAAGAAGGTTGTAACTGAAACTGTCTTGCAAGATATTGGAAATGAAGAAGAAGAAGCAGGTTAGCTAATATTCATGAACTATGTGTGTGTGTCTGTGTGTTTCAGATTAAGTCCTTTGCTTTCATATTGTTACATTGCTTGATTTTACTGAATATATTTTTGCTTATTCTGCTAATTTTATTTGTTATGCAACGATTTTATTAGTCCTTTTTAATATGATTACTATTCTAGGATTCATTTAGATAAAAAATTGATAATGTAACAAGTGTATAAAACTATAAACTTAAAAGTGGTGAAATATCTAATATTTATAATTGTTCAGGATAAATTTGTCAATAGATAAAAAATCAGCTATCTTATTCTAATTTATGTTCTGATTTGACCGCCCTTTTCATTGTTATGTTATGTACTTGGTAATTACAGTTGAAGCTCCGAAAAGACTCAGAGGTCAAACAAAGATGAAAAAAGTTCATACGAGGCCATTTGACGAAAGAATTGTAGTTCAGGTGAACGAGAAGTTCCAACCTATTTCTGACGATGACAAAGTCATATCTGAGTTGCGTAGCTTTATTGGAACACTTAAGAGGTGTGTGCCACTTACTTATAAATCTTGGATTGGTGTTCCTGAAACATTGAAGAAAACCCTTTGGAATTATGTGAAGGTAACCTATATATTAACTATAATTTAGCTGAATATTTACTTGAAAAGGTATTATTGGTCAATCAGTAGTATGATTTTTTTATGTTTGATTTTTATTAAAGCAACGGTATATTATTCCTGATGAATGTGAAAAGTGGGTGATGAAGTCAATAAATGATTGTTGGAAGGGGTATAAGAGTACCATTAAAAGGAAATATTATAATGCTTTTGACACTGATGAAGAAAGGCTAGAAAACCGGCCGGATGAAGTTCCACTTGAGCACTTTAAGTTGCTCTTGAAGTACTGGGCAGATGGAGAGGTTCAGGTATATAATTTATTTCGCGGGAGTTTGTCTTGTATTCTATGTATTCGATTTCAAATTCTATGTACTGGGCACTTTAAGTTGCTCTATTTTTTGTGTTTTTTTGTAGAGAAAGGCCAAGACAAATTCTGAAAGTCGTAAGTCTTATATAGACACGCACACTACTGGTCCAAAATCTTTTGCCCAACTTCGTAACAAGAAGGTATTTGAATTTTCGTTTAGTAATTAATTATTGCTGATTAAAAGGAGAACTCTATATTGCTGATTAATATATATGTATATAGAACATAGAAGTCATAACTTTTAATTTAGGTTATGTACTGAGACGCTTCGAGTTTGGAAACATAAATATCGTAATTAATTGATTGTTTTGATTTGTAATGATAAATAATTATTAAACATATGGATGCTGGACTTACTTGCATATCTTAATTGTTTTGGCACATCAAACTTGTATCAGCCCACATCATCCGATGGAGCATTTTTTATTTCTACTCGTAAGCGAATAGATGGACGTGAGTATAAGTTTGATCCTGCAATAATGAAGGAAAAACTTGTGAGTATTTATTTTTTAGTCAATCACATGTCAAGCAATTTCACATTTCCTTCAACTGATATTAATTATTATATTTTACTGTGGCTTTATTTTGCAGGAAAAGATTGAAAAAACAATCTGTGAACCAGAAGGAAGTGTCAATGTTCAGGAGCTTATTTCTGGTGCTAAAAAAAATGGTCCTGCTTGGCTTGTAGGGAGGCACACAAAGTCTGGAAAATGCTCAACCAATGCTCCAACAGATAGTTACATTCAGGAATTGACAAGCAAGATAAGAGAAAATCTTATCGACGAAGTGGAAGCAAAGATGAATAAAAAAGTCCAAGATGAAGTAGACGAGAAGGTAAATCAAAAGTTCCAGGAGAACTTACTTTGGGTGTTAAAAAAGTTAGGCGAAGATAACCCCGACATGAAAATCAATTTAGGTGATCTTTGTACTACCATATCCACTGACAATGAACATGATACTCCAACGACCGGAGGTGCTAGCTCTTAGTTATGTCTTATTTATGATATTAGTACATCACTACATCTACAATGTGATGTGTGATCTTTTGTTCTAGCTAGTTTAAGGTGGTTGATTGATCTCTTTAATACTTTATGTTTACTTTCTTCTGTATTGAATTGCGGTGAATGTTTGAAGTTAGTGGCAATGGAATTAAAAGAACAGGTTATGTACTTATGTGTTTGGTTTGTTGTGTTGGGAAAGCATTTTATAAATAGCACATTTTCATTTACAATAGAAAAGTGTTGCCTTAGCTATAATAAAATGTTGCAAATGTATCTTAAAAGTCAGCTGTAACAGTTAAAAAAACGTTGCCATAGCCAAATAAAGTGTTGCCATTAAAGTGGGGCCCACCTTCTGGGGTCCACCTCATCGGGGCCACATTTTGGGGCCCACCTTATGGGGTCCACCTCATCAGGGCCCACATTATGGGGCCCACCTCATGGGTTCCACCTCATCAGGGCCCACATTGTGGGGCCTTTTACAGAAAATAATTCTCTACAGCAACACAAATAAGATGTTGCTACAGAGTACAAAAACGTTGTCGTAGGGGTCTATAGCAACAAGATTTAGTATGTTGCTTTAGGTTAAACGAACGTTGCCTTAGATACCTATAGCCACGGCAAAATATCTAACCCCAACAAAGTGTTGCCATAGCATGAATTTGGGCCTACGGCAACCTTTTTGGGGTCTGCAGTTACATTTTGTAGGGGTTGCCTAAAGCCATCTATGGTGTAGTGGCACTGGAATGACCCGCCGTGAGATTCTACATGTTAAGTAAGTGTCATAAGTAATTCTCACTGTGATAATGGTGTAATGATCCTTAGACCTGAAATCATTATATTTCTATACGAGAATTAATATACTTTGATTACATTAAAAGTTACCTTTGACCGGGTGATGATAAAAGTGGACATTGGGTATATTATGAATCGTATGAGAAATATGAATGATCTAGATGGGATTTAATCCTCCTAATTTTAGGAGTGATATTATTGGCCTCTTGTTTGAGTGAGACTATGAAATGCACGGCCGTGCTCAAATGTTGATTTGATTTTAATAGTCTACTCATCGATCAAGAAAATAAAGATTAAATTATGAAGAGGATGACACGAGACATGCCTTGAGTTTAATCTATAATATCAAGATTAAAGGGATTATATTACATGGAACATTATTCACGAAAGGCTTAATCGAATCACTGATTTATTATTATTACTTGGGTAGCAATGATGTATTACTAAATGCCGCTCATTGTTTACAATTTTAATTAGATATTAAATTGTTGCCAACGTAATAATAACCTACAGGGTCACACACAAAGAACGCTTGAAGGAGAAATAATTTAAATTAAATAAGTAATTTATTTTATTTATGATATTAATTAAGTATGACTTAATTAATTATATAAATAGAATAAATGAATTACTTAAACTAATTCCAAAATTAATAATTAATTAAGTGAGACTTAATTAAATAATTTAGAATTTTGGATTAGTATTAATTATAATTGGATTATAATTAGAAAACTTATTCCTCTCTTTATATAATCTCTTTATGGGCTGATTTAATAATATAGAGATTTTACAAAAACCCTAGCCGCTCTGAGAGAGGAGGAAGATAGATAGAGAAGAAGTTTTCGGGTGCTAGTACACATCAATCCTTCATGAAAAGTGTTCGTGTGGATACCGTAGAGCGTAGATCGCGAGAGCGGGATACGTGGTGATTAAACAAGCTTTGGACCTCCATTAATCTTCCATTAATGAACTGTTAAAGCTTCTAAAGGTATTTATTCTTTATCTCCGAATTAAATCTTTTGTTTTCGCATGGATCCTGCGGAGGGTTTCGCTATTTTGATTTATTTTTCGCGTTTATTCCGCTGCGTTTGTGTCACGAAACCCTACAATGGCATCAGAGCTACTTGCGAAACGTTTTAATTCGGTTATGTGCTTAACAGTTTTTGATATATAAGCATGTGTGCGATCTATCATGATTTTATATTGATATAATATGTATATGTTTATATATATTATGAATATATGATATTCATATGATGTATAATCATGTAATGATTATGTGTGTTGATGTATGTATATGATACATGTTTGTTCTTATTATGGGAATCGTATTCGATACGAATTCTGAAATGGCTGCCGTTGATTTTCTGAAATCTGTGTCCGTTGTCCGATTTTCGCAAACGATATGTGTTTTCTGACTGGAATCGGGTCACTGAGCAATACTGAAATAGTCAGCTCTGCGTCTGTAAGCCATTAGATGTCGTTACAGCCTCCAAAACGGTGATTTATGATTTTCTGAAAATTATTTGATTTTCTAAAATTTTGAGTATATGTATGTATATATTATGAATATATGATATTCATGTAATGTATAATCATATGATGATTGTATGTATCTCTGTATATGTATATATAATATATGCTTGTTTTTGTTATGAGAATTGTATATGATACGATTTCTGAAACACCGTCAGATTTGGAGAAATCTGACTGCTGTATCCGATTTTCGTAAACGATATGTGTTTTCTGACTGGAATCGGGCCAATGAACAAAACTGATAGATATTTCTATCACCGACGGGTCTGTAAGGCGTTTGACGTCGTTAAGGGCCTCGAAATAGCGATTTATTGTCTTCAGAAATCTGTTTTTAATTTTCTGAAATTTCGAAATTTGTTATATATGATTATATGATATGATTATATAATATGAGATATATTATATGTGTTATATGATAGCATGGTGGATGGTTATGGCCTAAAGACCCATAGGATAGTGGTTTTGATTTATGGTTTTGGTTTCTAAATACGACTTGCATGTCGTTTATTCATTGTAATTTAATTATCTCGAATGTAACTCGAGTTCTTCTTGTAATTTCATTAGAATAGTTTTATTTTTATTATTCAATGTAATTATCAATGAAGACTTGCAAGCAAGGAGGCGATCCAAAAGGGGATGATGGAGCAATGAAGAAAGAAGACATGTAATAGATAGTATTTTTAAAACCACCATAGACTGACCTTGATATTTCCATTAGCTTGGAAATATCATATAGGATGGGGCCATAACCAAACACGTTTAATTTACGCACATTACATATATGTATATGATTGCATGTATTGGTATGTATGCGTAGATATAATTGAGATGCATGCTTAATATTGATTAATCATGCGTAGATATATGATTACATTTGCTTAAACAAGATAAAATCTGTAACGATTCAAGATTTTAAAATTAACAAACGATCATGAGATTCTTGTGTTTATGAAATATGGATTTTTAAAACACGGAATTAAATATGGATTTTTGATATCTATAATTGGGATTTTCTGACAAAAGCGGATATGCGTATTCGTAAGGCTGATGGGTTTTAAGTGTGACCATTGGTATCCTCCATCTACCTGGGAAATGAACAATTTAAGATGTCGATTTGAAATATTTGGTTCAAGAAAAAATTGAGGATCTCTTTATGATGTGATCATGATCGTTATAAATTTTCTAAAACCCCTTAACAAAATATTACGTTTTACTCGGATGCTTTCCAATGAATGAACACTCATCGAATCCTAGATCGATAAGGGGAAGGACTGTCAGTGGCAGGGGACTCCTATCTATCGTGGTGAGATGCGACGAATATAAACGGTTATATTCGGCCGTTGTATCATTGGGTCTAACTTGACTGAGTCGTCATAATAAGTGAAAATAAACAGTTATATTCAACTATTATGAACTTAGAAGCATAGAGTTTGGTTAAAAGTCTATTAGATAGATAAGATCAATCGTTGTTCACCAAACTATCCAAGAATTATATATGATATAATTGACAACTGTTGTCTACCTAAATAATAATTTTCTAAGGACTTCCAGTGGTTGACTTAGGACATGACGAAATATGGATCTTGAATCACTAGAAAGAATTATGGGATATACTTTCCAAATTAATAGTAAGGGCTATTAGTTTGATAAAAATAGTGGGAGGTATATGATGATATACCATAATCACTTAAACATAATTAATATTAAATTTGCAATCTAGTTTATTTTATGCACTTTAATATTGTAGATATCAAATGATAAACACAAACAACTTCTCTATGCGATCAGTTCTTGAGAAGGACAAGTTGACGAAAATATATTTCCTTGACTGATATAGGAGCTTGAGGATCGTCCTCGGGCACCACGATATTAGTCAAATCTCTTCCCCTGCTCTTAAAGTTGAGAATGTAACATGTGCAAATCATAGTGCTTATTGGAAGCAAATTGATGTTGCGACTGATGTTTCATGTCTCATGCTCGCAAATATATGTGCTGAGTTTAAGAAGCAATACAAGCATATAGATGCTTATGAAACGATTGAGGACAAGATATATTTGAAAGGGCACTATACACTTACAAGTAGGGAGAGTGAGACCCGGTTACACCACATGTTCTAAAGATTATAGGGTATAATGAATATCATTGATATTTTGGGTTTCCAGATTGGTCTGGAGATAGTTAGATTTGATCTTACAATCTTTGGACAAATATTATTCTTATTTTGTTATGAACAATAAAGTGAATAAGATTGGTAAAACACCCATTGAGTTGCTAAGCATGTTGAGAACTGTTGAAAGTAATATGATAAATGCATGAACTACTACTATATTGATGGTAAACATAGGGAATGCAAAAGGGAAAGGAAAATGGAAAGGCAAGGAGAAGATTTGATCTAGTTCCGTTGTCAAACCAAAGTCCAATCCCTAAAGCAGACTCTAAAGTCTGAATGAGGTGTTGATAAAGAAGACGATTGTCACTTCTGTGGAAAGTTGGGAGACTGGAAATTAAACTGTCATGCTTAATTGGAAGATCGGAAGATGATGATCAATAAGGGTCAAGCTTAAGGTATCGGGTTGGAATTGGAGTAAAGATAGTTGCTCTGGTTCGAGGAACTCGTTACTTAATTTTTGGCCTATAAGGAAAATTTAGAACTTAATAATGGTTATAGCGTGCTTGCAATTGGCAGAGACATTATTTCAGTTTCTTGTTTGGACAAGAAAGGCTTTTTCATTTTATAACATAGTTGTTTATTCTATTTTGATGATGAGCCTTATAATGTTGCACATCTAATTAACAATTTATATGTTCTAAAGTGACTCAAATCAAATATTACCTTTGGCACTGTCGCTGAGGCCATATTAATGAGAAACGCATTTCCAGAATACATAAGGATGCATTCATGGATAAGTTTGATTATGAATCATACCAAAGGATACGAATCTTGGTTTATTTGGTAAAATGACTAAAGCTCCTTTTACCGGACATGTTGAAGGGATCATTGAATGGGTATGACTTATACATAGTGATGTATGTGGTCATATGTGTACGATGACAAAAGGTAGATTTTATTAACTTCATAAAATTTACTAATTATTTTAGTAGATACGGATATATGTATCTTTTGAAGAACTAATCCGAATCATTTGAAAAGTTCAAAGACTATAAAGATGAAGTAGGAAATATCAAAGAAAAGTTTTTTTGATAGGAGAGATCACACCTTGTTGGACATGGTGCGATCAATGTTGAGTCAATGAATCTTCCAATTTGTTTCTGGGGTTGCACCCTGGAAACGGCTCCACATACACTTAACTGTGTTCCTACTAAATTGGTTCAAAAGACTCCTTATGAGATATGGACCGGGCAACGTCACAGCATGTCATTTATAAAATTTTGGGGATGTGAAACGTCTAATCTCTGACAAGCTAGGACCAAAATCAGACAAATGTAATTTTGTGGAATACCCAACTGAAAGAAGGGGTTATTCTTTCTATAATCCTTTCGAGAACAAAGTGTTTGTTGCTCGAACTGCTGAGAGACAGTGGGAGGATAATAGATCTCAATGAAGTTTGAGACCCACATGATAACGTTGAACCAGTGGAGGAACCTGAGTAGAATGTACAAGACAAATAATACTGCTCAAGAAACACAGGTGTTCGTAGGTTTAGTAGGATTCGCCATGAGCCCGAGAGATAATATGGATTTCTCTTGACTCAAGATGGTGATGTGATGCTTGTGGATGAAGATGAGCCTCTCACCTACCTAGATACTATAAACACTCCAGATTCTAAGAGATGGCTGGATGCCATTAAATCTGAGATGGAATCCATGTATACTAATCAAGTATGGACTTTGGTTGATCCACCTGAAGGGGTAAAACCTATAGGGTGCAAGTGGGTTTTCAAGAAGAAGACCGACATGGTTGCTAATGTACAGACCTATAAGGCACGATTGGTGGCAAAAGGTTTCAAGAAAATTCATGGTATTGACTATGATGAGACCTTTTCACCAGTTATTATGGTCATGTCCATCAGGATTTTGCTTGCTATAGCTGCTTACTATGACTATGAAATCTGGCAAATGGATGTCAAAACCGCTTTCTTAAATGAGAGCCTTGAAGAAGATATGGATGTGTACATGACACACCCTAAGGGTTTTGTTGATCTAAAGGATGCTGGAAATGTATGTAAGTTGCGTCGATCCATTTATGGATTAAAGCAAACCTCGAGGAGATGGAACATTTGTTTTCATGAAACAGTCAAAAAGAGTTTGACTTTATTCAGAATGAAGATGAAACTTGTGTTTACAAGAAGTTTAGTGGGAGCCATGTGGCATTCCTAGTATTATATGTTGATGATATATTACTAATAGGGAATGACATTCCTTCTCTACAGACTGTGAAGACTTGGTTGAGAAATAATTTCTCAATGAAAGACTTAGGCGATGTGACATATATATTAGGGATCGAGATCTATAGAGATAGATCAAGGTGATTGATCGGCCTAATTTAGAGTACATACATTGGCAAAGTTTTGCATCGATTTCAAATGCAAAGAGACTAAAATGGATATGTCCCAATGTCTCATGGGATAGTGATCTCAAAATAAAATTTGTCCTAAATCATTGGATGATAGGGACTGCATGAGTAAAATTCCATATGCGTCAGCAATTGGTTTTATAATGTATGCAATGATATGTACTTGTCCTGATGTCTCGTATGCTTTAACCATGATGAGTAGATACCGATCTAATCCAGGTGAAGGTCACTGGACGACAGTCAAGAATATTCTTAAGTACTTAAAGAGGACTAAAGATTCATTCTTGTTATATGGAGGAGATGTGAAGCTAGTTGTAAGAGGTTTCAGTGATACTGGTTTCTAGACAGATAACGATAATTTAATGTTTCTGTCTGGCTTTGTGTTTTATTGAGATGTTGTATGCTGGAATGGTTCACAGCAAAGACAATTGTTGATTTTACAATAGAACCTGAGTATATTGATGCTTGTGAAGCAGCCAAGGAGGCTGTTTGAGCATGTACTTAGGAGATATCACCTAATTAATGAGATTAATGATCAAGGAGATATACATATATGTAAAGTGTATATTAATAATAATATTGCAGACACACTAACTAAGGCTTTGTCGCAGCAGAAGCACGAAAGTCACACTAGTTCCATGAGTATTGGATACTTGGGTAATTGGCTCTAGTGCAAGTGGGAGATTGTTAGTAATTGTGCTCTAGAGACAATACTTTTTATATTTTAAGGAAAATATTTATTATTAAGGATTATATTTTATTGATTATTATTTATTTATTATGTTTTATTTACTGCGTAATAAATTGAAAGCATAATAAATGTCCTTGGAATTTTGATACGTATTATATATCTTTAAGTATGTGACTTAAAAAATGAGATTATATGAATAGTATTTTATTCCTAAAATTCCCTAGTCGAGTATTATTATTTAAGGACAATAATAATGCACAAAGACTAGTATGTTTCTTGACAGATGACCACATCTCATTGGTCATAGGTATGGGGATACTAAAGTCAAGAACATAAGTGCATGTATCAATGCATGGCACTGGAATGACCCGCCGTGAGATTCTACATGTTAAGTAAGTGTCATAAGTAATTCTCACTGTGATAATGGTGTAATGATCCTTAGACCTGAAATCATTTTATTTCTATACGAGAATTAATATACTTTGATTACATTAAAAGTTACCTTTGACCGGGTGATGATAAAAGTGGACATTGGGTATATTATGAATCGTATGAGAAATATGAATGATCTAGATGGGATTTAATCCTCCTAATTTTAGGAGTGATATTATTGGCCTCTTGTTTGAGTGAGACTATGAAATGCACGGCCGTGCTCAAATGTTGATTTGATTTTAATAGTCTACTCATCGATCAAGAAAATAAAGATTAAATTATGAAGAGGATGACACGAGACATGCCTTGAGTTTAATCTATAATATCAAGATTAAAGGGATTATATTACATGGAACATTATTCACGAAAGGCTTAATCGAATCACCGATTTATTATTTTTACTTGGGTAGCAATGATGTATTACTAGATGCCGCTCATTGTTTACAATTTTAATTAGATATTAAAATTGTTGCCAACGTAATAATAACCTACAGGGTCACACACAAAGAACGCTTGAAGGAGAAATAATTTAAATTATGAATTTAAATTAAATAAGTAATTTATTTTATTTATGATATTAATTAAGTATGACTTAATTAATTATATAAATAGAATAAATGAATTACTTAAACTAATTCCAAAATTAATAATTAATTAAGTGAGACTTAATTAAATAATTTAGAATTTTGGATTAGTATTAATTATAATTGGATTATAATTAGAAAACTTATTCCTCTCTCTATATAATCTCTTTATGGGCTGATTTAATAATATAGAGATTTTACAAAAACCCTAGCCGCTCTGAGAGAGGAGGAAGATAGATAGAGAAGAAGTTTTCGGGTGCTACTACACATCAATCCTTTATGAAAAGTGTTCGTGTGGATACCGTAGAGCGTAGATCGCGAGAGCGGGATACGTGGTGATTAAACAAGCTTTGGACCTCCATTAATCTTCCATTAATGAACTGTTAAAGCTTCTAAAGGTATTTATTCTTTATCTCTGAATTAAATCTTTTGTTTTCGCATGGATCCTGCGGAGGGTTTCGCTATTTTGATTTATTTTTCGCGTTTATTCCGCTGCGTTTGTGTCACGAAACCCTACACTTTATGGATTAAAACAAGCACCTAGAGCCTGGTATGACACTCTGTCTAAATTTCTGATTGAGAATTACTTCATTAGAGGTACTGTTGATAAAACTCTCTTTCTTAGAAATGTAAATGGCTCTATGATTCTTGTTCAAATCTATGTAGATGATATTATCTTTGGCTCAACTAATGAAAAACTTTGTAAAAAGTTTGCTAAGTTGATGCAGAGTAAATATGAAATGAGCATGATGGGAGAACTAACCTACTTTCTTGGCTTGCAAATCAAACAAGTTAAAGATGGTATTTTCATAAATCAAACCAAATATATTTCTGATTTATTAAAGAGATTTGATTTAAATGAATGTTCCTCTGCAAAAACTCTCATGGCCACTATAACTAAACTTGAATTAAACACTAAGGAAGCAATAGTGGACATTTCAAGTTATAGAGGCATGGTTGGCTCATTACTATATTTAACTGCAAGTAGGCCAGATATAATGTTTGCTACATGTCTTTTTTCTAGGTTTCAAGCTGATCCTAGAGAATCTCATTTGATTGCAATAAAAAGAATATTCAGATATCTCAAAGGAACTCCAAATCTTGGAATTTGGTATCCTAGAGATTCTGGATTTGATCTAATTGGCTATTCAGATGCAGATTATGCAGGTTGCAGAATTGACAGAAAAAGCACAACAGGCTCCTGTCAATTTCTAGGAAATAAGCTTGTTTCATGGTTTAGCAAGAAGCAGAATTCAGTGTCTACATCTACTGCAGAGGCTGAATACATTGCAGCTGGAAGTTGCTGTGCACAAATTTTATGGATGAGGAATCAACTACTTGACTATGGGTTCAACTTGAACAAGATTCCTATTTTCTGTGATAATACAAGTGCCATTGCTATAACAGAAAATCCTGTGCAACATTCCAGAACCAAGCACATTGATGTAAGGTATCACTTCATTAGGGAACATGTAATGAATGGTACAGTTGAATTACATTTTGTCCCTAGTGAAAGACAACTTGCAGACATTTTTACCAAACCATTAGATGAATCTACCTTCAATAGATTGATCTGTGATTTAGGAATGCTTAATTATATTTAACCCTTTAAATGTCTGACAAGTTATGTAATTATATTGATTGTAGCCATTGATTATGTTAATTTATTGATTCCTCAATAATCAACTGATAAATATTTTACATATCAATGGATATTATTGGAGCTGTCGATAGATAAATATATCAATTGATGATATATTTGTTTATCGATGGATAGGGGTAACTATCGACAGATAGATATATCAATCAATGATATATTTGTCTATCGATGGATAATTGTACCTGTCGATGGATAAGCAATTTATCAATCGATGACCTGGAATTTTAATAGTCCAAGTCATCAATCGATCTGTACAAACTCTAGCCGTTGATTACTTATTTTATCAATTGATTAATACATACACTCCTGTATGTATATCAGTCGATTGCCAAAATTGGTAACTTTTACTCTTAAATACTCTTCCAACGGTCAATTTTGTTCTATTTTGAGTAAGTAATTGATTGGGAAATCAGTAAATATAAATAGTGAGATTAAAACATCTTTTAATTCTTACTTGCAATTTTTACTAACGACTTCTCTATCTCCTTCTCTTTCTCAATCTTAGATCTCTCTCTCTCTCTGTATCTACACTTTGCTAATAACCCTAATTTACTACTGTTTAATTGTTGTTTCTGCTTTATTACTAACAAGTTTGTCTGATAATTCAATTCTATAACCTTAGACTCGATTATGGCATCATCAAAGAAGGTCTCTCAATCAGGATTCTACTATGAGCTCAACAACTTCGTTGCTTGCACTATGGTGGAGGAAGCCCCAACAGAATTCCATCCTCTAATGGAATTTCTAAAGAATTCAAAAAATTCAAAGGCCCTCTCAGAAGCACCAAAAATAGTGTGCAATCTAGTTGAAGAATTCTGGACAACAGCAGAAGTAGCAGATGATTTATCTTCCATCTCCTTTGATTGCAAAGGACAAAGGTATATTCTAACCACTGTGGTCTTGGGTGAGTGTTTAAATATTCCGTCAAATAATACTGCAAATGCACCCACTGACACAGATATTAGAAACATGCTTAGGGAAATCAATTACCTTGCTCCTGATGCTAGTCTAGGTAGTATTGTTAGAAAGAATCTAAGAAAAGAATGGTCATATTTCTTTGATGCTTTAATAAAGTGTTTTTCTGGAAAGGTTAGTAATTTTGATGCAATAACAACAAGTATGCAACAAGTAGGGTATAGCATTTTATATGATAGATATCATAATTTAGGAAGCCTGTTACTCAATGAAATATCTGCCAAATTGGGGAATAAAATAAATAGATCTAATCATATTTATTATGCAAGATTTATTATGATTATTATTAACCACTTTGTCAAGGATATTGAGATTGACAGGAATACAGAAATTTTAGATTGTTGGACTCAAAACAAAAGGGTCTTTAAAGACTTGGTTAGGATCAATCTTCACAGCAATGTGGAATTGATCTATCCCCCTTTTGTTCAGGTATTTATCTCTACTTTAAACACTTCTCAACCTAACTCTTCTTTGCCTTCTGTGACTATGGAGGGTGGTAGTAATGACCCCAACCCTCCTACCCAAGCCACACAACCAATCTCTAAATCCAAATCTAAGAAACCAACCTCAACAGGTTCTCAAAAACCTGCTGTTGTAAAAACCAAGAAAAGAAAATCAACTAGTGTGGTAGATAGATTAGAGGAGGATGTAGGTGGTGAGGGAACTGGGGAACATCAAAGAACCCAGAAGGATAAGGAGAGTGAGAGTGTGCAACCTCAACCAAGCCACTCCATAGTCTCCCAAAAGACTCTGGATGTTAACATGGAAAATACCACATCCCTATTGCCATTCTCTCAAAAGGATGACAATATTGAAAATAGCCCACAACCAGGGGCACAGAATCAAATTGGGGACACAAAAGCCAAAACACTAACACCATACAAAAGAAGAGAAAATAAAGTCACCTTTGCACTTGGGGAATCACACACTGCAAAACCACAGGAAACTGTGGATGAGCCTTCACAAAGTCTGCTTGATGCATATCATATAAATGATGAGATGCAGCCCCATTCTCTTTCAATTCCTATCTCTTCTATTCTTCTTTCCCCATCTCAAACTTCTTCAGAAAATGTTTTGATAGATTATCGAACATTTTCAGATTCTCCTTCTTTGTTTTTCAAGGAGAAGCCAACACTCTCTCCTGAATCTTCTTCTCAGAATTTTCAGGATTCTATTTCCAATATCATCTCAAACATAACTTCACAAATTATCTCAACTGTTTCTTCTCCATCAATTGATGTTCCTTCATCAATTGATATTCAGCCATCGACTGATAAGCCATCGATTGATACTCAAGATCAATCGATGGGTATGCATCAATTGATGGATATCCCAAACACCACTTCAACTGATAATGTCAATACATCAATTGATACTCAATCAATTGATGTTGCACAAACACTCTTAGGATTGAGTGAGTTGAGTGAGAGGCAGGATTGTAACCTGGCAAAAGGAGAGGAAGTGAGTAAAAACATTCCTATTTCTTCTAGGAATGAGAGTGAAACACTTGAGGGCCCCACCTTAGTAGGTGCACAAGAAATGAGTGAGGGAGAGGTGAGATTCCAGGATGAGATCCTGATGCAAAATAGAGAGATGAGTGAAAGTGATAAAAACATTCTACTTTTTGCACAGGAATTGGAAATTGAACTGATGGCAAAAGGAGTAAAGGAGATAGGGGGAACAAATAATGCTGAAGCTAGTGGGAGTGGAATTGCTAAAGACTTTGAAGAGGAAATAGATGCTGGTGAATTGGATCCAAAGAATTTCATTCATCCTGATCCACAATATCAAGGGTTGGCTACTTCAAGTAACAGGAATGCAGAACAACTCTTGGGCATTGATCATACAGATCAAAGGACCAGGAATCTGAAGGAAAGCATTGCCAATACAACAGACACTTGTTATATGGCACCTGAAGAGTTAGAGAGTGATTCTGATGAAGAGCCATGGATGAGCTCTATTGATGGTTCCTTAGAAGCTGCTGAGACTGAAATTCTCTCTCAATATAGAAGAACAATGGTGGAAGGAGACATTGAAGATCCTACTCAAAGGAGAATTGCTCACTATATGAGAGAATCAATGAAAATACAAAAGATGACAGTAACAGGAGTAAGGAGGGAACTGGAGAGGATTAAGGACTCTATCTCATCTAACAAGGATGCAATGGACAGGAGATTGGATGAGAAGCTACCATTCAACACCATGAATAGCATCAAAGACAAGCTTTTCAAAGAATCCAAAAATTTTACATCTTTGGAGACAAGAGTAGGTTCTCTGGAAAAGAAGATGGATGATATTATCAGAGGTCAAAATCTCCATGCTTCCATTCTTCAAAAGTTTCTTGACAGACTTCCACCACCCCCTCCAATTGATGATAACAAAAAGGGGGAGAATACAAAGAAGAAGGATGATGGTGATGGTGGTGATGGTAAAGGTGGTTCTGGTATGGATAAGTCAAGTGACATTGGTGGTTCTGCACCCAGAAGAGATAAAAGCAGAAGTAACATGGACAATCAATCTTCAAAGAAATCTAAGTCATCTAATTCTCCAAAAGATAATTTAGAGCAGAAAAAGAAAGATTACAAGAAGTTTGATGATGATCTTGAAGCTAGGAGAATTTCTAGGGAGAAAGAAACTCAATCAATGATTGAGAGAGAAAAGAAGAGAATTGAAGATCTAAGGAGAAACACTGAGTTAGTAACAGAGGCAGTAGAAAAAGGAGACTTGGATGAGTTCATTGCTCAAACAACAAAAATAAATGAAGATGCACTAAAGGCTGCCAAGGAAAGCAACTCAGATGCGGAAGCCTTTTTATCAGTTGATCAAGAAGCCCTTAAAGAGAAGAAAAGGGAAAAGCCATAATGATTGAAGAAAAGAAGAAGAGAAAAGAGCCAGTTGGCCAGAAGCTTCTTCAAGAAGCCATTTCATCAGGATTGTCAGATGCTAAAAAGAAAGAAAAAGAAAATGAGGAAATAGCAAGGCAAATGAAAATGGAATGGGATATGGAAGATCAACTAATAGAGAAAAGTTACTATGGCCAGGAAAAGGTCAAGTTCTACTCAAGAAATAGTGGTTCAGGAAAACCTCCAAGGTCAACAAGAAGAAATCAAGCAGGAGGTCACAATTGAAGGATATGATTTGAAGGGAATACCAGTAATCAATGAAAAAGGATTAATTGGAGTAAGGACTCACCCGGCAACCTCTAACCATGAAGAATCAATGAGGTTGGAGTATGAAAATGGAGTGAAAACAATCTATTCATTGAAGGTGATAATGAAGCAAAGCTACAATGTTTTAAAGACTATTCTTCCTCTACTCAACAGAAAGTACAAACTCAACACAACAATTGCTCAGGAGATACAACAACAAATTTCAAAGTTAAGAAGATCCAAGGCAGAAGCTAAACCTGATTCACCTCTAAAGCTATGGAAGTCACAGGTCAAAAAGGTGGTGTTGGAGCCAAAGTATGCTATGATTTTTACAGATATAGAGGGCAATACAAAGTTCTTTGATATCTGCAAATATCTGGACAAAATCATAGATGAAGAAATACATTACCTTATGAGGCAACTTGGAGAAACTGACAGGGATGAAGCAATCTTGAGAAGTTCTTTCATGAGGCAACTAAAGGAAAATGCTGAGAAAAGGAGGAAGAGGAACTAAATTAAATTATGAAGACATTGAAGCTGCTTGCAGGAGTTATCTATCAATCTGGTACTTCCAAAATTAATGTGCCAATTAAGTTTCTTGATTCTATCTAAATGTAAATTTTAAGGGTTTTTGTTATCATCAAGTAGATTTATGCCTGTTAATAACACAGACACAAATAGAGGGAGATTGTTAGGAATCTACATGTGATTTGATGATTACATTAATCTTAGAATCATAGAAATTTTATTTGATGTAACTGATCAATTGATATGAAAGTTATAAATATCAATTGATCAGGAAACCATTTATCAGTTGAAGTGTTTATATGAATCAACTGATAATTTGGATTGTAGCATAGGTGTTCTTAGTTTATTTCAATCGATAAGGTGTAAATCAATTGATATTTTGTTCATCAATTGATGTTATAGTCGATTGATATAGATCATCAATTGATGTGTAAATTAAACTGTTAAATTATAATTATGTGAAGACAGGAAATTACACAAGTGAAGGATGATCAATTGATATTGAAGCATCGATGGATGAAGGATCAATCGAAGAAGCCAAGTCAAGCATTGAAGACCATCAACTGATGTGAAGACCCATCGATTGATATATCGATTGATAAAATCTATCAATCGATAAGCCATCTTTTATCAATCGATGGATAGAAAGATCAATCGAAGAAGTACATCAGTTGATGGATTAAAGGACAGATCAATTGGTATGCCTAATAGCAAATTATCAATTGAGTGTGACAACACAGAAATAATATCTGTTGAAGATCCAGAGAACAAAAGCACTCCTATGGAAGACAGTCTAGAGTGGTTGTGAAGACTCAATCTGAAGCTGTCTTTTCAAACCTTTTTAAAAGATAGAAAAAGGTAAAAGAAAGGCAGGTAGAAACAATCCTAGAATAGGAATTGTAAAAGAACACTTGTGGTATATAAACAAGTGTAGCAGCATTATTAGAAAACAGACAAGTTAGACAATATCTCTTAATCAACTGTTCAAGCTTAAGAACACATTTGTAAGAACAGTTGATTTGTTTTCTAATCTTGTAAAAACGCAGCTAGGTTTCTTTTAACCTAGGAACATTGAGCAAAAATATACACTGATGGAAAAACCAATCCATCAGTAATTTTAAATCTCCTTGTTCAATTTATGCTTCAGTCTTAAATTGTTAGAACATATTCTCTCTATATTCTCAAACTTCAAGAACGAATATTAGAACCAACAAAAAATTTTAATATTTGTATTCAACCCCCCCTTCTACAAATATTGACATTGTTCTAGGGAATAACACTAAGTCACAAATCTTCAGGGATAATCCTCAATTTTTTTTGTCATTGCCAAAGTCCGTGATTTTTTAGGAAGAGGTGCAGGAGGTGAATCACAGGCTTTATCTTGATTTTCTGGAAAAAACAAGTGCCAATGCACAAGTGATGTAGCCTATCAATAGAGAACTGTACGGTAATACAATTCAAAGGTTAAGAAGAGGCCGATTCAAGTTGGTTACTTAGTATTGAGGAAGGTGATGCCGCACACCAAAACAGCAAACCATGGAGTGTTTGGGGCTAACTGGGAAGGGCCTTATAAGACCAGAGCAGCTTGTGGGAAAGAAATTACTACTTGTCAGATTTGAAGGGCAAGCCCATTCCAAGGGCGTGGAATGCGGAGCATTTAAAGAAGTATTATCAGTAGGGCAAGCCCTGCAGTTTTTTATGTTATGTTTTTCAATATAATTTTCAGTTTTTATTAGTTGTAGTAGAAGTAAAACTTGTTTCACTCCCACTATGAGGGTGGTAGGTATGTGGTTTTGTCATTCAAAGATTTGTGTAGGTATACGGTTATGGCACTTTCTTTAGAAAGGTGGGGTTTTGAAGTTTATTATCCTGATCTAAGCAAATTTATTTGATAACTGCATTATAATAAAGAGGATGCGCCCTTCCATGCATCAGAAAAGGCGCGTCCCTAGAATGTTGGGAATATACAGGATAAATGTTCTATGACAAACAAGGAAAGAAAAGTAAGACGGTAAACATCACTTGACTATAACGCATAAAAGGGGGACGCACTTCCTCTAGTCATCATGGGGTGGTTGGATCATCCGACTTAAGTAGATGTGTATACTATATAATAAAGACTAAAAGTAAAACATAATTAACAAGACAGGGCGCGCCCCAAATAAGCTCGATAAATCGTAAAAATACTTAGAATATTTTACAACTTGCAGGGTTTTACAAAGGACTCGCGCCTTAATATTCATAGAAGCCTGTTCATTCTTGGACAGATGAATTTTTATTGTCGTTAGTTGGAAGAGGGACTGATTGTAGAGGCGTAACCTCCAAAGGCTGAGTTGTGGGAGGATCTTTGGGTACTGCTAAAGAAAAGGGTGAGCCCCCAGAAGCGCTCGCCAATGCTGCCAACTCCTTCTCCTTAACTTCAATCAGCTCCACCTTTTTTGCTACGATGTTGTCAGCCTCAAGATTTTTGGAATCTGCCATCCACATTACAGTGCCAGGACCAAAATGGCTCCAATCATGCTCAGGGTCCATGGCCAAGAAGCCTGCGATATAGTTTTGGAAACCTTGATCGAAGGCTTTGTCTTTGGCTTTCTTCTTCTCATCAGGCTAGTTGGATTTTTCAGACACCTACTTGGTCCTCTCAGTATCCCAACCTGCCTTCTCCTTCTCAATGGAGAACATCTTCTGTTCCTTCAGGAAAAGAGCAGTAGTGGCTTTGTTGAGTTATATTTCAGAGAATTTGAAATCATTAGATATATTGGTAAACTCCTTGTCCTTGGCCTTGAGTTATCTCTCAAACTCTGCTTTTGCTATACTTAGGGCTTTTTCCTTTTCCTTCTCCATAACAGATAGGCGCGCCTCAGCCTGTTGGAGAAGATGGTCGAGAGTCATGGTATGGAAATAAAGTTAACAAGATGCCTTCTCCATGGCTTCATCAACCGCCTTGCCTTTCCTATTTCTCCACTTATGCACCCCAAAGTCTTGGATGATAGTCTCGGCCATTGGGCCAATAGTAGAAAGGACTAAGGACGCGCCAGAATCGGTGAGGTTGGTCTTAGTCTTCTTCAGAGTAAGAGGAGGCGCATCATCATGGGAAGTGATTCTTTTCCTCGAGGCTTCTGTAGTTGAAAGTTTTTAGGATCCTTCAAAACAGGCGCCTCTTTGGCAGGAGGCGCAGAGTCTTTGGGCGAATCCTTAGATGGACTAGGAGCCCTCCTACGTCCGAAAGCAGTAGGGATTCCTTGTATATCTGAAAGAGATGTTTCAATAAAATATATCAATACTGAATAAGCATGAAAACATAAAGCAATATGGATAAATGGGTGAAACAAATACTAGCATGCATGAGTTAGAAAGGTTGAAATAAGATAGGCAATAAACTCCAAAATAATAAGCTAAGGGCGCATCCTCAATAGCGGGACATACCCTTAATCTTCTTCATCAGACTCTTCATCGACTATGATGGTTTTCTTTTGTTTCTTTTTCTTGGATTTCTTGGTGGGTGGTTGTAAGGAGCCTTGGGTTGCCACCACCATAGGGAAGTATCCGGCTTCTTTCAAGTTATCTTCAGTAATTATCAGTTTTAGATCTTTATCAGCCTTGGGGAGATAGATAATAGTCTAGGCTGTTGAAGGCGCGCCCTGTGAGGTCTGTAGGGTATACCACTCCCAGAAATAGGAAAAAAAGGATTAGTTATGTGAAGAAAGAAATTTTGAATCAAAGGGATGTCGCCTCTAGCTCACTTAATTGGTATATTATTGAATTTCACTTACACCCTCTCTGTGCCATATATATAGAAGAACTTGCCCCTTCAATTTTTGACATTGCTAGTTTTTCCTTCGTTGTAGTCGAGTTTGTTGTGCTTATCCTGCACTACTAAAATGAAATAGCTTATGTTGCTACTTGGATAAAGAGTGAAGAAGTAATTGAATTCTTCCAAAGAAGGGGGGTCGAAGCCTTGTTGAAGATAGAGAATGAATAGGCATGCAGCGTACTTGTAAGAATTGGGAGAAAGTTGAATAGGGGATATATCATATTGCTGACATATTTCCCTGAAAAAATCATGCAAAGGCACGCCTACTCCATCATCCAAGAGTTTTGGGGTAAATATCATCCTTGAGATGCATAACCCAGGTACCTAATCAAATCTATGAGGACACATCCCTATAGTGGGTACACCAAAGGTGCCTTCGATGTCAATAATGGGTTAAATGGTTCACTTCCCTGAAAGAAACCTTTGAAGACATTCCAACGCAGGCTAGTTTGCCTTGGCACTTCCTTATAGCATCTTTTTCTTTGAGCGAATATTCCTCCTTATGTTTGGCCCAATCAATATCCATCTCATGATCTTCTACCTCCCAGTGTATAAAGGGTATTGGTGACTTAGGTGGAGATACGGGGAAAAATTCATTTTTTGAGGATGCGCCCATCTCTTCGTCACTCTGAGGGAGTGAGCCCTCTTCTTCATCTTCGTCATTTTCCGCAATAATAGGTTGTTTCTCAGGGTTGCGAGGGGGACTTATCTCATCTTCGTCATCAAAGACGGCTTGATGGTTTACTTTTCTTCTAGACAATGAGGTCACTTCCTCTTCGTCTGACCAATCTTTTATGGGCGTCAATAGGACGCGCCTCGGATTGAGAAACGCCCTCATCATTTTGGGTCATTTTCTTGAGGCGTTTGGAGGATGCTTAATAATTTGTGGAATGCTTGGGCTGGAGGATTCACCCTAAGATATGGATAGTTCATCTGGGTGTTGATTAAAGCGTGCCACGAAATTATGAATCTCCTTGTTGGTGAGATTACAAAGCTGTATAAATAGTAATCGTGATAACTCAACACTAGAACAAGACAAGTAAATAATACTACGTCTACACAGAAATTAGGAAGAAATGAAGACAAGGCAGATACAGTGAATCAAGACATTAGAAGAAGTTTTTGAAGTCTACTACAGGTCACTGAAAGAAGTTCATTAATATGTTCAAGCCTCAGTAAAGAATAATGTGTAAAGACTTTCAGGGTTTCAAAAGTGTTGAAGATTCAGTATAGAAGTGTCACTAGAAGCTTTCAGTGTAAAGGCATTGATTGAAGATAGACAGTGTTCGAATCATAGGAATCTAGAAGGGTAAAGACAAAGGTTAAAGAAGACAGCTGCAGTTTTAATGGTATACTCACTAATAGAAGTTCATTCATGTATTCAAGCGTCAATGAAGAACAGAGAATGAAGTATTCAAGATTGTGGTAATAATGAAGACGTTGTCGAAGTAACAGAAAAGATTCTAGTGAAAGTACTATGTCTATTGACACTCAGTGTTTGAAGCAATGCAATAGTCCAAGGTTAATCACCTGAAATAGAACAGAAGTCAAGGGAATTCAATTCAGTGTTAGTCGTTTGTGAACCAGACCAGTGCACTAAGCGTCAGCACAACAAGGACAGAATTACTTTGATTTATCAGAAGAAATTCAGTTGATCAAGCCAGAAGAGTGAAAACCAAGTGGTAAATACTTCAAGCATTTCAAGAAATTGGTTAAGGCAAGTATTACTATATTTGGTGGCTCTTGTACTCTTGAAGCACTCTAGAGGCGCAACAAAACTCCTTAGGCGCAACGAAATACTTGTGAATAAGTTTTTAAGTACTTTCGTGGCTCCTACACGCTGCAAGCACTCTAGAGGCGCAACAAAACTCCTTAGGCATAACGAAATACTTTGTGAACAAGTTTTTAAGTACTTTCGTGGCTCCTACACACTGTAAGCACTCTACGAGGAGCAACAAAACTTTGTCTTAGGAGCAACAAAAGAGTTTAAGGCAAAATAAAGAGTTTCGTGGCTCCTCTATAAGGGACACAGAGTGTAGGTGCAACAAAACATTTCCTTAGGCGCATCAAAAGTTTCGTGGCTCCTATACACCGCACTCACTCTATAGGCGCAAGAAAGGACTTAGCATTGTGAAGAACAAATCAATTTTAATTGATTTAAAAAGTCTACACCATATATAAATAAAATGACGCGCTCATTTTGAAGAGTGTTCTGGTTCGTCTCTTCCAATCAAGTTCCGGAGAAGAACACAACAAATAATATATAGAGGGGTCAAAACAAATCAAAGCTCTATCCATTACTCCTTACCGGAGTCTTTTGTTAATGGCCGGATAAACCTTGTAATATTTTAAGGGTCATTACAAAATACTCCCGGCAGTTAAATCCTTAGACAAAATTATAGATACAAATATTGTATAGGATTTGGCTTGTATATTTTTGTAGAAGCAAAGAACTAATTTGTTCTTTAGAAACAAGTTATATTTTTAACTGGGTGTAGCAGCCTTTGGGTTTATATACACAAGATATATTCCCTGAAACTTGTCTCGTTAAATTACATGCTAATTTTCTAGAACATTAATGATTATTCTTAAATATAGAAAATTAGTAAGCTAGCTTCCTAAACACTATTCACCTCATAAACTCGAACCCACTAACCAAACTCTAAATTATTTATCTGTAAAAGATTTGAAAGAATTTTTTAATTTAGTGAGTATAATATTCACCACCCCTTCTACGATACTTCGAGACCCAACAATTGGTATCAGAGCTGACTGATTGATATACAAATCAAGATCCGTGGTTCTGTGAAGCTCACCATGTCGAAACTGTCTGGAAGCATGAAGAGGCATTGTTAAATAAATTTAACTATAAACTTTTAATAAGTTTATTTTATAAACTTTATAAAATTTATTTTATAAACTTTTATTAGTTTATGTTATAAACTTTTATTAGTTTATGTTATAAATTTTAATTAGTTTATTATATAAAATTTGTAAATTAAATTTATTTTATAAACTTTTATAAAATTTATTTTATACACTTTTATTAGTTTATGTTATAAATTTTAATTAGTTTATCTTATAAATTTTACATGTTAAATTTATTTTTTAAAATTTGATTTATAAACTTTCATTAGTTTATGTTATAAATTTTAATTAGTTTATTTTATAAATTTTATATGTTAAATTTATTTTATAAACTTTCATTAGTTTATGTTATAAATTTTAATTAATTTATTTTATAAATTTTATATGTTAAATTTATTTTATAAACTTTTATAAAATTTGTTTCATAAACTTTTATCAGTTTATGTTATAAATCTTAATTAGTTTATTTTATAAACTTAATATTAAATGTATTCTATAAACTTTTATAAAATTTGTTTTATAAACTTTCATTAGTTTATGTTATAAAGTTTAATTAGTTTATTTTATAAATTTAATAAAGTTTAAGATTTGAATTTATTTTAACAAAAGCCACAGATGAAGATTTTTCCGAGCATTGACGATAACTAAAATTGACTGAAGATTATCCAATGAAGTTTATTCTGGAATAGGTTGAAGAATAGGTGGTATTAATTTTCTCAGAGGTTTACTTCATAGGATCCCACTAATATTTTGGAAGCTACAAAAGAAGAAATTAATTGGGTACAGTTTTTGGTTAATTTGAGTTGAAGTTTTTGATGAAAAATCTTAGGGGTTAAAGTAGTGATGGAGAGTAGACTGGACTACCTGGAATATCAGTTCAAACCTTAAAGATTATTCTACAGGGAGATTATAGGAAGTTCGTGCTAACACTGCAGATTATCCAGAATGTAGGAATACAGCCAATAGGGATTTAAGGATATAACCACATTGTCTGTAGAAGAACTGTATGAGCTGAATGCCTATGAACTAGAACAAAAGTTGAAGAAGATAATATTTGGTAAAGCAGGTTGTTGGCATATCCACTGTATTTGTGACCCAGGAACCAAATTTGATTGAAGTCAAGGTTGAGAACCTTTGAACAGAAACAAAATGATCCAAGAAGATGAATTGAAGATGTTGTAGCTCGAGGTAGTGGTCAAGGTGTTGTATTTGAATTTGACACTTTGGAATATCTTGAGAACTGGATTGCAAGTCAAGCCTGCAAGGCAACAGAAAGTTAAGTGACATCAGATTCAGACGGAATCCCAATTCTAAATCTAAGGTCCTTACCTATAGATTCCATGGAGGAGATTTTCAAGACCAGTTCAAGAGGCGGTTGCAAAACAGGGATGGTTTAAAATAGAAAGACAAGATAAGGGGTTTGCTACACAGTTTCAAGAAGCTTGTACAAGCAAAAGATAACAGACACTATGTTGGGTTGAAGCAGAAATCTGAAGCATTAGTGAGGATACAATAAGAGAAAGCATTTATTGATGAAGTTAAATGCAAGGCTGATTCTATCAGTGACAGTGGTGAACCAAATGGATATATGGCATCAATGACCAACACTGAAGATGAATCACTAAGCACTTCATAGGTACACATTCTAACTAATATACGTTTATCTAATTCAGAACTGTATGATTATTAGGTATTGAAATGTATTATATTCATGTCAGCATGTTAGCATCTTAGGACTTAAATGCTTAATTGATTGCTAAGAATAAGATTGCATGCTAGGATTCATGAGTTTAAATAATTACATTTCATAGTTGATTTTCTATGCAGTAAAATGAATATATAGAATTAGATAGGGAGTTCTAGACGGTTAGGTGTATCCCTAAACATTTGCTGGAACTTGAGTGAAATCTTCTGTGATTTAATACCTCTTCTAATGTTGTGAAAATTGTTAAATAGACAAACATGTCATAGATCAGATATTTTATATTTGCTCTTATTGTGATAAATGACTTGTTAAGTATATGTGGAATTTGATATTGCTTATAATGTTTTATTCAAATATTCTACATATTCTTAAAATTGTTTATATGCTTATTTTCACATGATTTGCTCGCACTCACATAGTTACACTAAAATGTCATATCATATCATGTATTGCTTGTTAGGGATAGAATAATAAAAGATGATAGAATTATATAAGTAGTCAGTAACATTTGTTGATTCAAGGATTAATCTAAAACTGACATAGGTAATTAGAGATAGTTAAAAATGTTAGACAACAACAGAAATGGATTAGAAAGAATTAGTAATTAATTTGTTAGTTCTTCTATCCATGTGCTTTTATGCATATTGAAGCTGTTGCTACCACTTTGATAGTAATATCTCTAACCCATCTGGACTCAATTAAAATTGAGTACCAAGAACCTTAATCATTTGTGATTGCAGAGTGTGTAACAAAAGGCATAAGTTATGTGATTTCATGATATTTATTTTTCGAGGCATATGATAAAGATTAAAGTTCTAACATCACAGTTGGTTGAAAAAGCCTATCCAATGGTAACCTTTGGAGATGACAGCAAAGGATGTACAAGGGATTTGGCTATAATGAATTTTGAAATTGTCATCAATGGAAGCATCTTTCTTGTGGAAGGACTTGAGCACTATCTACAGGGCACCAGGGAATTCTTTGTCAAGGGTTTTCTGGAAAAGCATTGAAAAGGAAAAGTGTTTGATCTCAAGCAAGAAGGTTGGAAGCCCACTCAATCTGAGAGTGAGGAAATGTATTCGTAGCTGACATGGACTTTGTATGCGAAGGTGAAGTGAACTTTTTAGTAAAGCTTCATCAGTAAAGAGTTAGCTATGCCAAAAGATGCTCTCACACTTGGTGAACAAGACAATGGATTCTTTGATAAAGAAGAAATTGGTGAGAGGACTGCTTCATATGGAATTCTATCTAGAAGGATATTTTGAAGTATGTCATATAGTGAAGTTAATGAAAATATCACACCGAAGCAAATTATTGCATGAAAGAAATATGCTTAGTGGTGGTTGATGACAACCCTAGTTACAAGTTGGTGATGTTCGTACATTCAACAGACAAAATGTCACAAATGTGATTGATCACATCAAGTAGATCAAGTTGGAATCAAAGTAAGTTGTGAGAACTTTGAAGTCAGATATTGGAACTGAATTTCACGAATGAAGTTCTATATGAATTTTGTACTGATAAAGGTACTTTGAAGCTGAAGCAATTAACACAACATGATACTTTAATCAAAAAAGATCGAGAAAAGACATAATATGAGTTAAGGGCTAACCAAAAGCAAACACTGAAGCTCTTTCGTGTGTTTGGAGGAAATTGATATTTATTGAAGATTTAGATGAGTATCTTGGCATGTTGAAGTTAAGGTTCATGGAAGAATTTCCTAGGCTACTAATTGAAGTCGAAAGCTTATGAGGTATATGTGATTGAAAACTAAAAGGTGATTGAAAGTTTGAGTGTATCGTCCAACTACACCAAGCTCCCAAGTATTCAAATGAATGACTATTCTGAATCTTTGAAGTTTGACATCCCATCAGAGTCAAATTCTGATACTAATGTTGAAACTGAGGTTGCAGAAGGAATCAATGATAATGATGATGATTCAGATCCTATTAGTGGATATGGTAGTAAATCTACACAACACGTGAACTTTAACATAATCCACTGAAAAAGGTGAAGGATCCCAACACATCCTAGCAGCAACTAGGGGGAGCAAATAAAAGAAGGATCTACTAGTCGTACTCAACACAATGAAGATCAAAGGAATACATCAAGAACATATCTTCCAAGACAAAAGGTTTGAATTCAAAGTCAATCCTGGAGTCTAGTTCTTAGTAAACCAGATTATTGAGTAAAGGCTAGAAGTGCTAATCAAAATGAAGATATATTTTTCGGGACCTAACATCTAGAATCCCAAAGAATACTGAAGAAGAACTGATTGATCCTGATTGGGTGATTGCAAATGCAAGATGATCTCAATCAGTTTGAAGGCAGAATTTAATGAAGCTGAAACCCAGACCACAAGGCGAAGCTGAAATTGGTACAGTAAGGGTTTACAGAAACTGGATAATTATTGGCATTGTTATGAGGGACAAAGCCAAACTGGTTGCTACAGGTTAATATCAAGTAGAAGGTATCGAAGATGATGGAAACGGAATCTTCGGGAGTTTCATGATCAAACAGTAAGCACCAATGACAAGATTTGATCCTATCAGATGTTGATAACCTAACAATAGGATATTCCTAGTACATGTTGAGCATTCAAACATGAATATCTATCAGATGAATGTGAACAAGTGCACTCCTGAATGGTGTGTTAGAAGTTAAAGCTGATGTACAACATTTCCTGGACTTTGAAGTTGCAGATCATTGGAATTTGTATATCATTATCTTCACAAGCTCTCTATGAATGAAGTTAGGGATTGAAGCAAATCGTCAAGGACATGGTATGATACTCTAACTACTAATTATTTATAATGATTTTATATTAGAGTAGTTATACATATATATCTCTCTAGAATACAAGGTACACACAATGTAATATATGTGCTAGTATATCATGGTTATATTATATGTGGGTCTAGTAACGAAAATTTGGCAAGAGATTTTTGCTAAGTTAATGCAGAGTAGGTACAAAATGAGCATGCTGGAAGAGTTGCAATTCTTTTTGGATTACAATTAATTTAAAAGAATGATGGCAATTAAAATAAGTTAATGATCTTTTGAAGATGCACAATTTGGAAGATTCTAAACATGCCAAGACTTCTTGCCAACAAACCACTAAACTTGATCAGTGCAAATCAGGTATATGAACTGAAGTGACAAGCTATAGAGATAATTAGCCCATTACTTATTCAAGTGCATAAAGACCATATATTTTATTCTCGATATGCCTATGTGCAAGTTTCTAAGTGGATACTGGAGAATATTATCTTATAGCTAAGTTATGAATTGTTAGATATCTTAGGGGATCACCAATTCTTAGAATCAGGTACCCTAAAGATAATAGGTTTAACCTAATTGACTATATAGATATAGATGATGCAGGTTGTAAGAAAGACATGGAAGTCATTCCTAGATGCTGTCAATTTTTTCCAACAACTCTGTTGATCTCTCTACACCACTCATGGAACAAGCTCAAGGACATCAGGTATCATTTCTTTTGAGATTGTCATTAGTATAATAACTTGCAGTTCTTTGCTAAATAACATGATGAATTCATTTTATCTAAGTTGGTTAGTGAACTTGGGATATTATTTATATGCATATTTGTTGGAAATCCCTTCTGCAATGAATTCTCAAATGAGTTCACAAGTATTAAATTTTTAATATTTAAAGGACTTGTGAATTTATTTTAAATCCAGTACCTCATACTTTTTGCTATTAGTTTAATTATCATGCTTACAATGTAATATGCATAAGTGGTAGTTAAATTATTTAGCATAAGTTAGAAACATAATTATTTGTGTGTTAAATATTTAATGAGTATTAGTCAATGATATCTTGTTTAATTGCTCTGATATTTTACTATGATATTTTTAAATATTTTATTACAAATAATTGTGATACTTTTGATATTAGTGACAGTATTTGGAATTTATGTTCTAAGTAACTAATGCATATTTCAAAAACTACTAATATTGGAAGACGAAGTATTTTCTAAGTTATGTGTATAAAATTCTCAATATTTTATGTACTTAGAAAATATCTCTAAATTTTATTTTGTTTGCGATGAGTTATAATTAGGATCACAAGTATTAAATGTCAATATTTAAAGGACTTGTGAATTTCTATTCAACTAATTCTCGAGCTTACGTATATCAATAATATTTGTTATGAAAATAATTGTAATATGTTAGAGTGACAATTATTAGATATAGCATAGGAAGTTAGATGCTAATATTCAATTTTATGAATATTTAGTATTTAGTGAAATTATTTTATATTATTAAAATTATGGATTGAAGCAATTCAATGTTTATTAGTTTCATAATTTTGATTTGATAAAATATTAGAAGCATAATTTCTTGCATTTTAAAATTATTGATAAATATCAAATAATGATATTTTGTTAATGTTTCTTTGCAATTAATTATGATATTTTTAATATTAATGATAATACATGTTATTTATCTAAAATAATTAATAATAAAATTATGTCTAAATGTTTATTGTTCTACTGAATAATTTTCACATGCTATTTGATTTATATATGCATGTCTGTGGTAACTGTTTAGTATTACATAAGTATTACAATTAGTTTTCTTTATTTAACTAAATTTTAAACTTGAATGTATTAAAAAGAATTTCTTGTCTGATTTTTTTCAAAACGTTTTATTCAAAGATATATTCATTTTGCTATCAGTTTTAAAGCAGAAAACATTAAAATTCTTTTTCAAAACTTCTCTTTTGAAAATCTTTTGATTTACAACCCTACTTTGATTTCTAAATCCTAGGGTGTGAATCAAACTTTTTTGAGGATAATCTTTCTTTAAATCTCAAAATCTTTTATCCTCTCCCAAAAGTTAGTTTTAAAAGTTTTATCTTACAAAACTTTTTCTCTCTTAATTTTTCTTTTTAAAGTGACATATAGTTTGTGACTGCTATTTTATTTGGAGAAATTATTTTTACTTCGAGTACTAATCACTTGTAAAATGATTTATTTTTAAACACTTGTTACAATATATGTTTCACATTGATTCATAGTACCAAAACAGTGGTTGTTGCTTTGAAGGCCTTGTACTGTATTGTTAAGCATTCATTCACCCCAATTGTTATATTTTTATTTTAAGATGGGGACACTATCAGGTGGATGAAAAATGATGTAAATCATAATTGCATTATGAGTCAAAAAATCATAGTCCTCTATCTGATAAGGATGTTTTGGAAAACTATTTTCAAAACTTACAGTGCAAAGGTTTTAAAGGAAAAGAGTCATTTTATTAAGATATAATTTGGTAAGAGAATTGAATTTCTTCTTTGGTATAAATTCCCGCGTTTTCTTATGGGAAGTTTGCCTTATACAAATTCATAAGGGATATAATTGTTCTCTGATACACTTTCCGCGTTTTATTATGGGATAAGTATCTTAAAGAAAATTTCGTATCATGCTCTTAGATGATAAATCTTTAGATCCGACAAAATTCATTTACTAAAAGTGCTTTAATGCAATCAATTACCATTCCTTCTTATATTTTTCCTTCTCTTTGAGATGAAAAATATGTTTTGGAATGTTAATGTGATTATTTCTTTATCTTATTTATTGATTATTTCTCTATCAGACATGGTTTGAGGTGTTGTAATGATTATATTTAGATTTGAATTTGTATAGTTGAGTTATATTTTTATTTTTGGATTGTAAGTTGCTGGATATTGAGCTGTTGTAATTTTTTATTGGATTTTTGGAGCATTTTATTTAAGTGAATAGGTTCGGGATTTTAAATAAGGTACCTTGGAAATAGTTGTAGTGGACAAACTAAAGCCTAGGGTTTCTTGGCCAGTGCCGGATCTATGAAGTTCTTGGACCTTATACTGGGTTTTGATCTATCCAAATAGGCCCAAATGTAGAGACATCTTCCAAGTAGGTTTCTTTGCCTCTTTGCCGTATTTGATTCGAAGAAGGAAACTCCTTTTCCTATTAGGCATCTGCTTTGTAAGAAACTACGTGGGCTTGATCCTCTATTTTGCCTATAAATAGAGGTACGTAGGCACATTGTTGGGGGTCAAAATTATTAGAGCTCAAGTCACTGAGGAAAAAACTCTAATTATTCTGAAACCTAACAATCTCATCCCTAATTTTATACAAATCACCACACTCCGGCGATAATTCAGCCTCGTTAGATCTTTTTCCAGTAAAGAACCTTGATTTTTGTTGATTGCTAGATTTCTCCATCAACAATTTTAAAAAATCATATTTTAAAGAATTATAATACTTTCATTATAATTTCAAGTAAAATAACTATAGAATTAAAAAATTATAATACAATCACTTTTTTTTGAAACGATAATACAATCGCATATATTATACTCAAAATAAACTTAACATAAAAATATAAAGGATTAAATCTAATCATAAACCTCTTCAAAAAGAAAAAATCTAACCATAAACAACACCTTAGATTCGATAATATAAAATAAAAACATAAAAGCAGTATTTGGTAGATTTATGACAGCAAAAAGAGTAATGTGGATAGAGGGTTATGACATTTTGTATAATGCGTTGACAAATGTATATTATATTATTGTATAAATATAGAGTGGCAACAATGAAGTTGGCGGTAGCAGAATTTTTATGCTTTAGATATCAAGTTATTGTTTTCGGACATAGCTCGAGACGTAAACTTTATTGGTTTGTTGTCTATTAAGTTATCGATGATCTTTATAAAATCGAAAGTAAAAAATAAATAAATTATACGGAGCATGGATACTAGATTTAAAGATATAGCCATTGGTTACGGGAGAAAATATAAAATTGTCACGGGGCTATCAATAATTCCCCTTGTAAATTTACTGCCAAGTCAAAATTCGAAATTCGAAATCCAAAATCTATCTTCATATTCTAGACATCAGCATTAGCAATTTAGCAGTAACCCGCGTCTCAGATCACCATAAGACGTTGAATCCTACTTCACAACCGGGAATCACAAGTTTGCATCTAACATTTTGTTAGGAATTATGAGTTTTGATGATAACAAATTACTTAGAATTTCAATAGGGACTCAAAATTATTTTTGTAACTGATCAATGGATATGACTTATAAATATCCATTGATTAGGAAACCAGCTATCAGTTGAAACTTGTTTCTCAACTGATAAACTGGATTGTAGCATTGATTTATGTTTCACTATCAATTGACTGTATTACCTCGATGGATGCAATGATGTAGTCAACTGATGTTATTGACTTCAATTTCTAGCTTCTCAACAGATGTGAAGAATGGCTGATCAATTGTAAATATTCTAAGTCAGAATTCTCACAAGTGAAGTGATCAACTGATGTTGAAGTCGATGGATGAAGACACTACTCAACGGATGAAAGCTATCAATGGATAATTACAGTCAACGGATAAAGAATCATCAATGGATAAGGAGTCGATGGATAGCTCAATTATCCATCGACACATCAACTGATCAACAGATATCCTATCCATCGATGGATAAGCAAAGGTGAATCAACTGATAAGCTTAACATCATTTATCAGTTGATTAAAGTTTCCCTATTTAGCTAAAAGCCAGATTTCACGGGAACAGTGCAGAAACTGAATCATTGGAAGACAGTCCTGTCAGGACTGTGAAGACTTTCTAGGCAACACAGCATCCAAGGAATATCTTAAGACAAAAGACACTTCCAGAGCTAGTAAGTTCTACAAGGAAAGCTGTGAAAAGGAGCTAGTTTCTATTTTTATGTAAACAGTATAAATTGTAATATTATATTGTTATCAGTCGATAGAAAACTAGAGGAGTAGTTGTTGTTTATAAAAGCAACAACACAGTAGCAAAGAGGTAGTTGTTTTGTAATAGAACTCAAGAAAAGCAAAGTAGAAAATCAGGCAGAACTTGTAATGCTTTTCTAGATTCTACACTCAACTTTGTACGTAGCTTAGTATTTTTACTAAGATCAATTGAAAGCAAAAACACACTAGTGGAAAAACAATCCACTAGTAATTTTTAATCTTGTTGTTTCTGTTATCAACACTTTAGTTATCCAGTTCTTAGTTACATCAATCTTAATTAAACACTCTCTTTGTACAAACTTATTTCCGCAAGAAGTTGACTTAATTCTTAAGTTTGTATTCAACCCCCCCTTCTCCAAACTTAGTGTACTTAAGGGCGAATAACAATTGGTATCAAAGCAAGCTTTCGACAAACAGAAAGTCAAGATCTAAAAGTACATCAAGAATGGGTCAAAGAGAAACAGGAGTTAAGATTCCAGTTCTAGAGAAAGATGAATATTTTCCCTGGAAAGTAAAAATGCACTTGCATCTGCTATCTATTGATCCTTCCTATGTTCATTGCATAGAGAAAGGTCCACATGTGCCTATGAAAATAGTTACAAGTGTAAATGCAGACGGTACTCAAGCACCAGACAAACTCATTCCTAAATCTGTGAGTGAGTATACAGATGAAGATGAAAAGGAAGTACACAAGGACAAAAAGGCCATGAATATTTTGTTTAATGGTCTTGACAAGGACATGTTTGACAATGTCATCAGTTGTACAACCTCCAAAGAAGTCTGGGACACTCTTCAAACCCTCTGTGAAGGTACTGAGCAAGTAAGAAAGAACAAGATGCAACTCTTGATTCAAAAGTATGAGGCCTTTCACTTCAAGGGTGGTGAAACAATAAATGATACATATAGTAGGTTTCAAAAGCTGTTGAATGAGCTTAAACTATATGGAAGAGTTTATGCTGTTGAGGACACCAACCTCAAATTCTTGAGGTCCCTACCCAAAGAATGGAAACCAATGACTGTCTCTATAAGGCAATCTCCTGACTTTAAAGATTATACCTTGGACAAGCTGTATGGCATCTTGAAAACCTATGAGTTGGAGCTACAGCAAGATGAGGAAATTGAGAAAAGTCAGAAGAGAGAAAAGTCCATTGCTTTGATGGTCAAGGAAAAGCAAGTTGCAGAAACAGATGAAGATGCTGATTTCAAAGAAGGGAAGAAAGAAGGTCATGGCAATGGTGCAAATTATGTTAGATATGATGAATCTTCTACTGGTAAAGGAAAAGAACTTTGTGATAGTGATGAGTCACTCATCAAAGATGAAATGGATGAAATAGATGAGCATTTAGCTTTTCTATCAAGAAAATTTTCCAAACTCAAGTTCAAAAGGAATCCAATGCAAAGGCCTGGATCACAGTTCAGGAGAGACACTCAACAAGGCAAAAATCTTGTTGACAGAACTCAATTCAGATGCTTTAACTGTGGATTGGCTGGTCACTTTTCAAATGAATGCAGAAAGCCCAAAGTTGAAAAGAGGTCAAAGTCTAGTGATGGTGTTGACTATAAAAAGAAGTACTTTGACTTGCTCAAACAAAGAGAGAAGGCTTTTGTGACAGAAGAAAAGGACTGGGCTGCTGAGGAGGATTCTGAAGAAGAAGAAGAACACATCAATCTTGCACTAATGGCCAATCAAGATGACCAGGAAGCTAGTTCATCTAGCAATCAGGTAATTTCTACAAATCTATCTGAGTTGTCCAAAGATGAATGCAATATTACAATTAATGAAATGTCTAATGAATTGTATAATTTGCATGTCACTCTTAAGTCTTTGAACAAAGAGAACACTAGGCTCAAATTAACATTAGAAACTCTCACTGAAAGAAACAATTTCTTAGAGAGTGAGCTAGTGCAATTGGACAGACTCAAGATGGAAAACAAAGATGCTAGAAATGAACTAGTTGACAGTAAAAAGGAAATAGAGAAGTTAAAAGAAAAATTAGAGGATGAACTAAGAACCATTGACAAGTGGAACAGGTCAAGTAAAGCCAGTAAGAAGATGAATGACATTCATGGAACAAACTCTTTCACCATGTTGTCTGAAACTCTTGAGAAAATAGCCATTGATGAAGATCAATCTTTAGAAAAGAAGCAATCGATTGATAACTCTGAATCAACTGATAAGAATTATCCATCGATTGATAATGCTATTTCAACGGATAATTATCCATCGATTGAGAAGTCATCAACTGCTAAGAAATGTAATATTAAAACTAAGTTTAACAGACCTATTAAATTTGTCAAAGAAAGTAGCTCCTCTGAAGCTAAAATCGAAGTTGAAAAGGCTAATATAGGATTCTTATCTAAAAATCAGTTGAAAGAGAAATTGGAAAAGATAGAACCTAATATTCAGCCAAATGAAAAGAAGAAGAAAAATAGAAATGGTAAAGTAGGCATAAACAAGCACAATAACTACACACCTGACAAATATGCTCCTAGGAAAGTTTGTGCTAAGTGTGGTAGTAAAAATCATTTATCTGTGCAATGTAAACTCACCATGCCTACAACAACAAATGTACCTGCTATACCCAACATGCATACCAGTTCTGTTTTTCCTCATTCAGTTGATTCTCATGCTGTTCATGCTCAGTATGCATCAATGCCTTATATGTTTAATCCATATCTTGCATTTGCCAATATGAATATGCCTGCTATGCCATGGAATATGCTTAACAGTCTTCATGCACCAAATTTTTTCAACTCTGCAAGCATGAGCATTCCAAATATTAGCACTGAGAATTCTGAGGTAGGAAGACCAACACCTAAGGTTGAAGTGGAAGTAAAACCACCCAAACCAAAGGTACAAAAATTGGAAACCAAGCCAAAGATAACAACTAATAAGAAAGGACCCAAGGCAACTTGGGTACCAAAATCAACTTGATTTGTTTTGACTGTGTGCAGGGAAAGAGAAGAAATCTTTGGTACTTGGACAGTGGATGTTCAAGACACATGACTGGAGATAAATCCCTGCTCACAAAGTTTGAGGAGAAAGCTGGCCCTGGAGTAACTTTTGGAGATGACAGCAAAGGGCACACCATGGGATATGGCTTGATTTCAAGAGAGAATGTCATCATTGAACCTGTTGCATTAGTTGATGGCTTAAGACATAACTTGTTAAGCATAAGTCAACTATGTGACAATGGAAATAAAGTCTGTTTCACAACAGAAACATGCATAATTTCCAACAAGGTAGATGGAAGCCTGGTCATGACTGGGAATAGAAAAGGGAATGTGTACATAGCTGACTTCAACTCAACAAATGCAGAATCAATGACTTGTCTTCTCTCTAAGGCAAGTACAAATGAAAGTTGGCTGTGGCATAAGAAATTAGCTCACTTGAATTTCAAAGCCATGAATCTCTTGGTTAAGAAAAATCAAGTGAGAGGCTTACCACAAATGGAATTTGTCAAGGATGGACTTTGTGATGCTTGTCAGAAAGGAAAACAGAGGAAGGCATCATTTAAGTCGAAATTGGAATCTTCAATTGAAAAGCCACTTGAGTTATTACATATGGATTTGTTTGGTCCTGTAAATATTATGTCTATTGCAAAGAAGAGGTATGCTCTAGTCATTGTGGATGATTTTTCAAGATTCTCATGGACTTATTTTCTACATTCAAAGGATGAAGCTAGTCATCTCATCATCAAGCACATAAGAGAAAATGAGAAAAATCTTGAATTGGATGTAAAGAAGATAAGGAGTGACAATGGAACAGAATTCAAAAATTCCACAATGAAAGAGTTCTGTGAATCAAAAGGAATCATACACACATTCTCTGCACCCAGAACACCTCAACAAAATGGGGTAGTTGAAAGGAAAAATAGGACATTGATTGAAGCTGCTAGAACCATGTTGGAAGATGCCAAACTCCCAACATACTTCTGGGCTGAGGCCATAAACACAGCATGTTTTACTCAAAACATCTCCCTAGTAAATAAAGCTCAAGGGAAGACTCCTTATCAATTGATCAAGAAAGACAAAAAGCCAAAGGTGGGATTTCTTCATGTCTTTGGCTGCAAGTGTTATGTACTAAGAAATCAAGGTGAAAATCTAGGAAAATTTGAAGCCAAGGCTGATGAAGCTATATTTATTGGGTATGCACTATCAGGTGTAGCCTATAGAATCTACAATCTCAGACTACACATTGTTATGGAATCTGTACATGTAGTATTTGATGATAAAAAGATTCAAGGCTTGTTTGATGAAGGAAATCATGACACACTGCATTTTGAGAATGAATCAAATGATGTAAATGACGATGAAGAGGCAGAAATTATAAAACCTCAAGTGTTCAGAAACCCAATATCAGTTGATGTTACTGCATCAATGAATAATTTATCAGTTGACAGAAATCCATCAACTGATAATGCATCAACTGATATCTCCTCAACGGATAATCAACAATCTTCATCAAGGGTATCCACTTCAGGGGGAGGGTTTCAGAATCATTCTACAAATTCAGATCACTTTGAGTTCAATACAAATGATCATGAAGCTTCATCATCAAGGCAAAATTTGTATCCTCAAAGAAAATGGACAAGAAGCCATCCATTTGAACTAATTATTGGAAATGCAGAAGATGGTGTCAAGACAAGAAGTGCTACTCAAAATGAGTGTCTGTATAGCAGTTTTCTATCTCAAGAAGAACCCAAAAGAATTGAAGAGGCTCTCATGGATCCTGATTGGGTTTTGGCTATGCAAGAAGAACTGAATCAGTTTGAAAGAAATAAAGTATGGAAGCTGGTGCCCAGACCAAAAGACAGATCAGTAATTGGTACAAAATGGGTATTCAGAAACAAAATGGATGAAACTGGTATTGTGACTAGGAATAAAGCAAGGCTTGTAGCAAAGGGTTATTCACAAGAAGAAGGAATTGATTTTGATGAAACTTTTGCACCAGTTGCAAGGTTAGAAGCAATTAGAATCTTTCTGGCCTATGCTGCACATGCTAATTTCAAAGTCTACCAGATGGATGTGAAAAGTGCATTTTTAAATGGAGTACTAGAAGAGGAAGTCTATGTGGAACAACCTCCTGGCTTTGAAGATCTAAAATTTCCTAACTCTGTCTACTTTTTACTCAAAGCACTTTATGGCTTGAAGCAAGCACCAAGGGCCTGGTATGACACTCTATCTCAGTTTCTCATTGAGAATAATTTCACAAGAGGTACTGTTGATAAAACTCTATTCAGTAGACATGTTAATGGCTCTATCATTCTTGTACAAATTTATGTGGATGACATTATTTTTGGATCAACAAATGAGGAACTTTGCAAGAAGTTTGCCAAACTAATGCAGAGTAAATATGAAATGAGCATGATGGGAGAGCTTACCTACTTTCTTGGGTTACAAGTCAAACAGGTTAAGGATGGTATTTTTATAAATCAAACAAAGTACATTCATGATTTGTTAAAGAAATTTGAGTTAAGTGAATGTTCTTCTGCAAAAACTCCCATGGCCACTGCCACTAAACTTGAATTAAATACCAAAGAAGCTAAGGTGGATATTTCAAGTTATAGAGGCATGGTAGGCTCACTTTTATATTTAACTGCTAGTAGGCCAGATATAATGTTCTCTACATGCTTATGTGCTAGATTTCAGGCTGATCCTAGAGAATCTCATTTAGTAGCTATTAAAAGAATTTTCAAATATCTTAAGGGTACATCAAATTTAGGTATTTGGTATCCTAGAGATTCTGGTTTCAATCTAATAGGCTACTCAGATGCTGATTATGCAGGTTGCAAAATAGACAGGAAAAGTACTACAGGCACCTGTCAATTTCTGGGAAATAAACTTGTGTCATGGTTTAGCAAAAAGCAACACTCAGTATCAACTTCAACTGCAGAAGCTGAGTACATTGCTGCTGGAAGTTGCTGTGCACAAATTTTATGGATGAGGAATCAACTATTTGACTATGGGTTCAACTTGAACAAAATTCCCATCTTCTGTGACAATACAAGTGCCATTGCAATAACAGAAAATCCTGTGCAACATTCCAGAACTAAACACATTGACATTAGGTATCATTTCATTAGGGAACATGTAATGAATGGTACAGTTGAATTACATTTTGTCCCTAGTGAACAACAACTTGCAGACATATTTACCAAACCTCTAGATGAATCTACTTTTAATAGATTAGTCTGTGAGTTAGGTATGCTTAATTATACTCATGCTTAAAATGTCTGTCAAGTTTTGCAGCCATTGTTTACAATTCAATGGATATTTATCTATCGACAGATAATTACCTAAGTAATTGTTTATCGATGGATAAATCCCATCCTATTTGATCAACAGATAAATGTTATTCCTATCGATGGATATTTATCTATCGACAGTTAATTATCTTGGTAGTTAGTGATCGATCGATAAATGATTAATTCTCTATTTTTATCCGTCGATAGTAATAGAATTTCTACAGTTTTATTCATCCGTTGATCAAATTATAGCCGTTGGAGAATTACCATCAAGGGTAATAAATTACAGTCTTTTATACATCAACGGTTATCTACTAATTAAAAAGTCATTTCAAGTCTTTTTAATACTAGGAAATATAAATAGCAGCAACAATTAAAAATTCATTCTTACCTGCTATTTTTTTTCTATTCATCTCTGTCTCTCTCTCAAGCTAATTTTATCTAATTCCCACGAGCTCTCACAAATTCTTTCAAGTTCACTTTAATTTCTTGAATATCAACTGAAAGAATGGCACCACAAAAGAAGATCGTCTCTTCCACTGGGTTCACCTATGAACAGAACAACTTCACAGCATGTCTAACGGTGAATGATGCTCCTGTGGACTTTCATCCATTGATGCGATTCCTAGGAGATTGCAAAGTTTCCAAAGCTCTCAGCGAAGCACCAACAATCGTGTGTTCCTTTGTTGAAGAACTGTGGACCTCTGCAGAGATTTCATCAGATGGGAAGGTAATTTCTTATTCTTGCAAAGGTAATACCTATACAATAAATAGTACTTCATTATCTGAATGTTTAGGATTGCCTGCAAATAATTGTGATAAGCCCCCAACTGAAGAAGAAATTAGGGACATGTTAGAATCCGTTAATTATGCAAATGCTGAAACTGGATTAGGAGAAGTTGTTAGGAAGAATCTTAGAAAAGAATGGAGTTATTTCTTTGATGCCATAATTAAAGTATTTTCTGGAAAAATAAGTAATTTTGATGCAATTACAATAAGTATGCAAGAAATTGCTTATTCTGTCCTATTTGATAAATATTTTAATTTTGGCACATTACTCCTAAATGAATTGACTGCCAAATTAGGACCCAAGTCATCTAGGAAACATAATATCTACTTTGCAAGATTTTTCATGATGATTATTAATGCCTCTGTTGGAGAATATGAAATAAGTGCAGATATGGAGTCCTTGGAGCCATGGATGCAAAACAAGAGGGTCTTCAAGGATCTTGTGAGAATCAACTTACACCCTAAGTTGTGCCTCATTTATCCTCCTCTTGTGCAGGTATATCTTCAAAATCTCAATCTTTTACATTCTTCTTCAAAATATCAAATTTCTTTGCCTTCTGCAACAATGGAGGGAGATGGAAATGCCCCCATTCCTCCTACCCAAGTTGCACAACCTTCAAAACCCAAGTCTAATCAAACCACCTCAGTAGTTTCTCAAAAGACTACTGTTGTAAGAAGTAAGAAAAGAAAAATCACTGAGGGGAGAGTGAAGGTGGTTGATAAGGGTGAGGGAACTGGCCAACATCAAGAAAGCCAGAAGGATAAGGAGAGTGAGATTGAGAGGAACCAGCCAGCCTCCAGTCCAATCTCCCAACAGATTGAGGCTGTAGTAAAGGACTTGAACACATCCCTAGTTGCATCTTCTCAAAAAGATGTAACTATTGAAAAGAGGTCTCAACCAGGACCATCAGATGGGGATAAGGGTCACCAAATAATACAACCATACAAAAGAAGAAAGAAGGTTACAAATACTGCACAGGGCACACACACACTTGCAAAGCCAAATGAAAATTTGGTGGAGCCTTCCGTTTCTTCTTTTGATGTGTCTCAGAATCTTCCTGAGGCACAGCCCCATTCTTTATCTGAATTTTCTTCTCAATCTCCCTCAAAAACTATTTCTTCAGAAACAGTGTTGATTGACAACTTCATTGTTTCAAATTCACCCTCTTTGCAACTCAGGGTGGAGCCAACACTCTCACCTGCATCACCAAATAAGGTTAACACCTTGGTTGATCAGGCAAATACTGTTAGTTCTCTCCAGTCAATGGATATTATGCAATCAACTGATAACTTCCAACATCCATTGACTAGTTCACTATCATCGATGGATATCCTTACATCCATCGACGAGCTCCCATCAACGGATATTCATCCATCGATGGATACTTCTTATCCATCGATTGATCCCTTAATGTCAATTCATGAATCATCCATTGAAACACTTCAAGTGGCCAATACCCTATTAGGATTGAGTGGAGTGGGTGAGGTGTGTGAGAGGCAAGGTTTGCATACCTTGGCAAAAGGAGAGTGTGTGACTGAGGGGCCCTCAAATTCTTCTGAGGTGGCAAAAGGAGAGGGTGTGAGAAAAGAGAGTCCTACCTTAGCAGCTGATGAAAAAGGAGAGGAAAGTAAGGGAGAGGTGAGAATCCAGGATGAGATCCTGATGCAAGAAAAGAGAGAAGAGAGTGAGAGAGAAAAGAATAGAGAGAAACAAATTTCACCATCTCATGAAGCATCAACTTCTAAAACTGAGCAGAATGAAGCAGGACTCACCCAGAAGTTGGGGCTGGAGTCAGGGGGAGCTGTAGACTATGAAGTCCCTGCAGGAGGTGCAGAAGTCAACTTGGAGGTGGAGGATGAAATTGCTGTAAATCTTGATGCTTCAACCTTTCAACATGAAGATCCTCATTATCAGGAACTAGCAGCAGCATCTAATCAAATAGCTGAGCAAATGCTGGGTTTAGTGCAGACAGAAGAGCAATTCAGGAGTGGGAAAGAGTTTTTGGCCAGTCAACCTGATGATATATCCCACATGAATCCTGAAGATTTTGATGACAATTCTGATGATGACCTTCTAGATCCACAAGTGGCTAGTGATGAAACTAATTTGGCTGAAACAGAAAGGGCCATTATTTCTCTTTACAGAAGGTCCATGGCTGAAGTAGATGTGGTGGATCCCCTGCACAGGAGAATTCTGAACTTTTACAGGGATAATTTGAAGATCCAGAAAATGCATGTCACAAGCTCCAAGTATGAATTGAAGAAAATAAGAGAAGACATTGACAGCTCAAGGATGCATTTTGACACCACCATTGACTCCAGACTCAGCCTCACAATGCTGACTAGAATCAAGCAAAGGTTGGACACTGAGTTTTCAGCAAAGGACAAAGTAATGGAATTGGAGAAAAGAGTAACCTCCATGGAACTTAGCATGCAGCAAATTTTGAAGAATCAAGTCACTCAAATCAATCTTCTGGGTAAACTCTTAGAGACTCCCATACTCTCTCAGTCAGTAGCACAAGTGCCAGTTGCTGATAACAAAAAGGGGGAGAAACAAGAAGCTGATGCATTGGAGAAAGCAAGTGGTACTGAAGATGTGGTAAAGACTACAGATCCCAAGAAGGAGTTGGCTCAAGACATAGTAAGGAAATTTGATGCAATTGCTAGCAAATTCAAAGAAACAAGTACCAGCAGCTCACAACCTGGTGACAGGAAAGGAAAGGGAAAGCTAATTGAAGATGATAAAAAGAAAGCTGTCACAGGTGGAGGGGAAAGTGAAAAATTATTGAGCAAAGCCATAGCAGTTGGCATAAAAGAAAAGGAGCAACAAGAAAGAAGACAAGAAGAATTAGCCATTCAATTGCAAAGGGAATATGATGAAGAGGATAGGCTAATAAGAGAAGCCAGAAGAAAAGAAGGTGAAAGGAGGCCAAGGATGAAGCAAAGAGCAAACAAGCCCAAAGATGCACCAAAATCATCTGGAGTTAAAAGACCATTAGCTGATGAAGACAAGGAGAAGAAGCCAAAACAAGTCAAGACTGAAGGTCAAGCTTCTGGGAGTAATCAAGCCAAAGAAATAGAGGTGTTCAAACATAAATCTGAAAACTTTGTGCCAATCAAAGCTGAGGGAATGATTGCAGCAAAAGGGCAAAGGAAGAAAGATGTTGATCTTCTTCACATTGAGTATGAAGATGGATCACACTCAACCTTCACATTCAACCAAGTTTTGGATCAAGGATATGGCATCTTGAGGAAGATCTACACTATGCTCAACAGGAAGTATTATCTAACTGAAGAGCTAGGAAAGGCCATCCTTGAAAGAATGAAGAAGATAAGGGAGGCACCTGTTCAAGAAGAAAGGGATGACACAATAAAGATCTGGAATCCTGAAGGAAGAAAAGTGCTTCATGAGCCCTTCTACTTGATGATATACAAGGACAGGGAAGGCAGAGAAAAATGCATTGATATTTGTCAAGAAATAGACAAACTTCCAAATCTGGAATTAAATCATCTGGCAAGTCAATTGGACTACAGGATTGAAGATGAGAAGATATTGAAGGGAACCCTCTACAGGAAGATGAAGGAGAATGAAGACAAGATGAATGAGTCAAGGGGAAGAAGGAGAAGATAGGAGATTCAACCTCAATCATCAAAATTATCAGAATTCATCCCTGTCTGGTATCTGATTACTCTGTCTAAAACTTTACTTATCAATATTGTAATTCTTGCTAAGAATGAAAATGTTCAGGAGTTTTGTTATCATCAACAGAAAATTTATGCATATTTTAAATATTCATAAATAGGGGGAGATTGTTAGGAATTATGAGTTTTGATGATAACAAATTACTTAGAATTTCAATAGGGACTCAAAATTATTTTTGTAACTGATCAATGGATATGACTTATAAATATCCATTGATTAGGAAACCAGCTATCAGTTGAAACTTGTTTCTCAACTGATAAACTGGATTGTAGCATTGATTTATGTTTCACTATCAATTGACTGTATTACCTCGATGGATGCAATGATGTAGTCAACTGATGTTATTGACTTCAATTTCTAGCTTCTCAACAGATGTGAAGAATGGCTGATCAATTGTAAATATTCTAAGTCAGAATTCTCACAAGTGAAGTGATCAACTGATGTTGAAGTCGATGGATGAAGACACTACTCAACGGATGAAAGCTATCAATGGATAATTACAGTCAACGGATAAAGAATCATCAATGGATAAGGAGTCGATGGATAGCTCAATTATCCATCGACACATCAACTGATCAACAGATATCCTATCCATCGATGGATAAGCAAAGGTGAATCAACTGATAAGCTTAACATCATTTATCAGTTGATTAAAGTTTCCCTATTTAGCTAAAAGCCAGATTTCACGGGAACAGTGCAGAAACTGAATCATTGGAAGACAGTCCTGTCAGGACTGTGAAGACTTTCTAGGCAACACAGCATCCAAGGAATATCTTAAGACAAAAGACACTTCCAGAGCTAGTAAGTTCTACAAGGAAAGCTGTGAAAAGGAGCTAGTTTCTATTTTTATGTAAACAGTATAAATTGTAATATTATATTGTTATCAGTCGATAGAAAACTAGAGGAGTAGTTGTTGTTTATAAAAGCAACAACACAGTAGCAAAGAGGTAGTTGTTTTGTAATAGAACTCAAGAAAAGCAAAGTAGAAAATCAGGCAGAACTTGTAATGCTTTTCTAGATTCTACACTCAACTTTGTACGCAGCTTAGTATTTTTACTAAGATCAATTGAAAGCAAAAACACACTAGTGGAAAAACAATCCACTAGTAATTTTTAATCTTGTTGTTTCTGTTATCAACACTTTAGTTATCCAGTTCTTAGTTACATCAATCTTAATTAAACACTCTCTTTGTACAAACTTATTTCCGCAAGAAGTTGACTTAATTCTTAAGTTTGTATTCAACCCCCCCTTCTCCAAACTTAGTGTACTTAAGGGCGAATAACACATTTCAAAATAATAAAAATAGATGGAGAAGCGAAAATTTGACCCTCAAACCTTATTTCGGCACGAAACAGATTTGATAAGATCTATAACCAATAGTGTTCTACCAATTGAGTTATTTCCCCGATATATGAACTTACTAAATTACAATTTATTTTAAAATAATTTGATTTGAGAACAGAGAAATAAGATACAATTAAAATCATGTAAAACTAATATGTATAGAACTATGTTATTATGCACAATTCACACTAGTGTGTAACAAGGAACATGGACTAGAGGTTTAGAGCTAATTGAAGTAGGAAAAAAAATATATGCATGAAGCATTTCTGGTACAATCCGGCAACATAATACTGTTATTAAATTATAACTACGATTGAGATCATGGTGTATTTTTCAGGCTAAACTTTGCGAAACATAACCAAAAATATTTATTTTGTATGCAGAATTTTTCATTCTAAAAATAAAGGGAGAAGTGAGAATTTGAACCTCGAACCTTATTTCAGCAAGAAATAGATCTAGATAAGATCAATCATATATAGATGATAATGTTCTACCAATTGAGCTACTTTCCCGGTTATATTTTGTATATATATTTTTTATTATATTAATGAACTTATTAAATAACAATTTATCTTAAAATTATTTGATTTGAGAACATAGATATTATATACAATTAAAATCATATAAAACTAATATGTTGAGAAGATGTTAAATGTATTTAATCAAATTATAATTTTGAGGTAAATACTTTCGATATTAATTTTATTTTGTTGTGGGGGTTGCAAATTTTTGCCAATATTAATAAATGGTGCATGTGTTTGTGTGACAAACATTGAGTTTGTATTTCAAGAAAAGTGAATGGCGTTGTGTGATTTGCAAAGGATGGCAAAATTTATATTTATAATAAAGAGAAGGCATAAACGCCTAAGGCATGCTAATGTGTAAATCTGATCAGCAATAATGTGATATCACTTGTGTATAAAGAATATGAGATGAATACTGCAAATTCTCTCAGCAAAGTTCTTTGTGAAATTTTGTTGCCGGAGTTGGCACAAAATAGGTTTGATACCTATCGTGGAGTGAATTGTGATAGATCACAAAAGACCTCAAATTTATGTCCTTTGCATGTTGCTAGAGTTAAGCACAAATAGAAATGAGTTTCAAGCCTATTGTGGAGTGAATTGTGATGGATATCCATATTAGGAATGTCTAAGTTTAATGGGTCAAACAAAATCATAAAAGAACTCATGTTTATGTAATACTACTACCATTCCTATTAATAAATTGATGTAGTATTTTTTATTGTCATATGTGGTAGGATGAACTAATGTTCTTGATAAGTTCATAACCTTATATGAGGTGGTTTGCGACAGTACAAACTTGATGAACTTATTTATATGAATGTGGATGTTACGTCCAATCCCCCGTGAGATCCTCTAGGCTAAGGACTCTAGAGCATTCACGAATATCCAACTATAATGTTGGACATTTATAATAAAACTGTGGTTGACATTATCAAGGTTAATGTCCTGCGAGAATACTTTTGATTAGTGAAAGGTTTTAGTGCGCATATATGTTTTCACTAACTACCATGAGAGGTTCCAAAAAAATTTCGCCTAACATGGTTGTGGAACATACTTGTATGCACTAGGTATCAATTCAAGTCCACAAGATATTGATACTTAATAAACTGATTATCCATTGCTCATAAAACTTTTTTTTCTTTTTGAAACATGTGGGGGATTGTTAGAATTTATATATTTTATTATTTCAAATAAATAAAATATTATTTCAATTTTATAGTTTGTTTCAAAAGAAAGATTATATATATTATTTTATGTGTGAGACTTTTTCGTTTTAAGACTTTAAAATGAGACCTTTTATTTTTTGGACTTCTTCACATATATTTTTTGGTGATAGATAATTCTCTAGGGTCAGGTGTTTTGGTAAGTTTGATGGAATGGGAAAAATGAGTTTCGATGATTTTGATTACACAACTAAAAAATTATTTTCTCACATATATAAACAAGTTTATGGGCAATGATCAAAAGAGTTTTCAATCTATTTACCTGTACTTCACCAGTGACACAGATGTCGTGTAACGCTGGAGGTTGATTGTCATGAGTCCGTGTGTATGTAGCGGGACAAATTCAACTTTAGTGTAGTGATTAAGTTCACGCCACGACTTTTGTTCAGATAAGTTATCTTGATTTTCATCTGATGAATTTTGATTTGTTCCCTATTTTTATTTTCATCATATAAGATATCATATACTCTGCTCAATATTTTGTCTACCCCTTGTGACTATATACATATCCCCAATAATAAGTTATTTAATAAGACCAATTGTTTTCGGGCCTTAGTCCATTAGGTTATGTTTTAGGTTTTTTATTCTCTATATAAGCAATGTAATACCCCCACAAATTATTTGACTTGATTATTGATTATCATATATATATATATATATATATATATATATATATATATATATATATATATATATATATATATAATCATAACTTTTACAAGTTTTCCTGCATCATACACCCATTCATCATTTAAACTGATTTGGAAAATAATATGACCGTATTGCCAATAGTGGTGGCCAAACGGGTGGGTCGGTTAAAAAACCGTCATAGCCGCCTGAAAACTGGGTCGGTTAAAAAACCGGCATGGATCGTGTGAAAAACGAGTTATTCGTGAGTTAGTTATTGGAGAACCGTAACTGGCCCGGCATGGACCGTCTGACTCGCCTCAATCCGAGACGTGATGTAACTCGGCACGCCTGACCCTCTCGGCACAACACGGCCCATCTGCGTGTTGCCCACGCGCCTGCTGTAGCTACTGTTGCTGTCATTCTTCCAACGGCTACCTGCAACTTGTAACGTCTTCTACTTGCAACATGTTACCTCCAACAACGGCTACCTCCAACGGCTACCTCCAACGACATTGTTTTCAACTCCTACAAATATTATCAGCCCCACTGTCTCTCATACACAGCTTCACTACACTATTCTCTCTATCTCTCACTCTCTCTTACACTCTCATGTCTCTTATCCACTCTCTAAGTCTCTCTCGATCTGCTATCTGCTATCTGCTATCAACATATAGTCATATTCCGGCGAGCTTCAAATAAATAATGGAACAAGGAAGGGGCACAGTATCATCACTAGATTTCACCCCAGCCACTTTAATGTCGCCAACTCCACCCGTCGAACCCGATAAATTTTCATTTTTAGAAATATATATTTTATATACATTCATTTTTAATTTTCGTAACTTTAAACTATTTCAATTATTTGAATTTTTAAAAACATTCGAATTTTATGTTTTTAAAAACATTCAAATTTTTTGTTTTTAAAAACATTCATTTTTAATTTTCGTATTATTAGAATATTTTAATTATTTGAATTAATTTATACTTTCAAATTTTATGTTTTTAAAGACATTCATTTTTAATTTTCATATTTTTAGAATATTTCCATATTTTAAATTAATTTAAAACATTCAAATTTTATGTTTTTGAAAACATTCATTTTTAATTTTCATATTTTTAGAATATTCAAATTATTTGAATTAATTTGGGTAAAATTTATTTTTACAGGTAGTTGTTCTAGCAGTAGATATTCATCACACGTTTAGACGTATTTTTCGAGACTAAAAACGGAAGATCTAAACCAATTTAAAGCTTTTTGTTTGCTTTGTATCCAAAATGGTTGACAACAAGCTTTTTTTATTCACGTTAAGGGGACCGGTACGGGTACTCTTGATCGATACTTAAAAAATTATCATTGAATTTCGAAGAAAAGTCATGAAAGTGGACAAGTACGGGGGAATCACAACAAACACAAATTGGCGGTTTCATGACTTCGTCTGCCGGTGGAGGTATGCCTTTCTCTTATAATAGAGATAGAATGATTGGAGATTTTGCTACTTATATTACATTAATCGAGTTACCTTTCTCCCACAGCGAGATTCTGAATTTAGAGTATATGATGAAACATTCAATAAACCCTGCATTTAGAAGAATTCCTAGGAATACACTTAAACGTCACACACAAAAACAATATTATAGTCAATGAAAAGATTTAATTGAATATTTTGATCATTTTCATGGTATAGTATCTTTAACTAGTGATTGTTGGAGTTCGGGTTGTGGTGAGCCCTTTATTTGTATTACAGTTCATTGGATTGATGCTAACTAGTTATTACAAAAATGAATTATTGCATTTGATGTTATGGACGAGTCACACACCGGTTTTAAAATAAAATAAAAAATATTAGACACAATAAATGAATTTAATTGGTTTCACAAGGTGTTTACAATATCTTTAGATAATGCCTCTGCAAATAATAAATCCATGAACTATATTAGGACTGATATTTCCACTATATTATATGGTACTTTCTTGAATGTTAGGTGTTGTGCTCACATAATTAATTTATCGGCTTAAAAGAGAATTGCAGAAATAACTGTATTATTAGAACCCATTAGGAAAATAGTTAAATATTTATGTATAGCACACACATTACAGTCTAAGTACAAAAGATTGTGTAAAGATACTGAGTTAAGGCCGAAAAATAGGCTATATATTGTCCTACGAGATGGGATTTGACCTAAAAATTATTAAATGAGGCAATTAAATATAAGGTAGTTATCACTGAGTTATATAATTTAGACCCAAAAAACCAATTTGAGGGTGGACTGATTACCGATGTTCAGTGATATTTGGCTTCTAGTGTACGTGATGTACTTGATTGTTATCATCATGCTACTAAGGCATTTCTTATGTTTACGAACCAAATGTATATCATGTTATCATTGAGTGTGTTAATATTGTTACTACTTTATGTGATTTTGAAGAAAATAATTATTTTAGTGCAATTATTTATAACATGAAAATTAAGTGGATAGAATACTTTACAGATTTTCCTTATATTTATGGTGTTGCATGTCTTCTTGATCCCGGTGTTAGAAAAGAAGGTTTAGAAAATATGTTTGAACATTATCATGAGGTGTTAGGAGTTTCGTATAATTATACTCTTTTTGTACAAAATTATTTAGAATTATTATATCTTTGTTAGGTCCAAATGTGTTGTAGAGGGGGGGTGAATACAACTTTTCGAATTAATGAAGCAATAAATACTATGTAATAAATGAACACAATGATTCAAGGAATATATGTCTTATATATAACTTGAAAGGGTTGCTACAACATTCATTACACAGTACACTAGAAGTAAAGAGGGTAGTAAATGATACTAAGCTCTGTGAATACTCTCTCTCTCTTTTACAAGTGTTTATCTAGAAAAATATTGCTCTCTTAAAAAATAATACACAAGTACTTCTATTTATACTACTTGTAATCTATGTCTTGTAGTCTTCAAAGATTAAAATATACGTGGCCCAATGATATCCACATAAATCTTATCTTATCTTGAAAGCTTGGAAATCTGCCAATTAGATGATGCCATGTGTCATGTTGAAACTGCCCTCCATGTAGAACATCTATTTGAGAACTTCTACTTGGCCATCTCGAATATTCTACATAGGAATGTTCTACTTGGCCATCTCGAATATTCTATCTCGAATATTCTACATAGGAATGTTCTACTTGGTCATCTCGAATATTCTATCTCGAATATTCTGTACTTAGAAAAATTCTGGGCTTCAACTTGAAACTTCAATGCAACATCTTGAACTTGTGATTTCTTTATGTCTTCCATATTCTTCAACAAGCTCTTGAACCTGGATCTCTATAACTGACATAAACTTGCTATCAATGTCCTGACACTTGATGCAATGGTCTGATTCATAAGTGACTAGTCTTGATAGTGTTTCTGCTTCTTGAATAGATTATCATATTCAATTAGTAATGTGGCTTTCCAAATATTACTTTCCTTCTTGTTCACTTGAAATCAATTAGTCTTATTGATACTGATAGTTATGATCTTGAATCTTCAAGTTACAAATCACTGAGGCATGAACAACTTTGTCTTGAACTTCTTTCAATGATTTCTTCTTTGTTTGATCATAGTTAACAAATTGAATTGTATCAATTACCTTGTCTTCATGGTTAACATTGATTTCTTTGTGACTTCATGTTCTTGATTGTCTTCTAGTTAAGTATCTTTTCTTTTAGTTGAGTTACATAAGTTATAGTGTTACAAGTTTAGACACTCTGCCTTTCAATCTCCCCCTATTTGATAGTCTAACAATGACATTCAAATTTACAAAGGGATAACTCAACTAAACAATGAGACGAGAAAAAGATATATAACATTACTGTCTTGTTTGAATTACAACTGAAATAAGCTTGAAAACAATTTAAAGAACTAGAATAAATAAAACTTAAGCTAGTCAGAAAATTCGAACTTCGAATTAAAGATCATTTGAGTGATTCCTATCACCTGGATTATTTCATACCTTTCAGTCAAACTTATATCACCTTATTGGATCCACTCTGATTCACGGTTACAGTATGGTACGTTAGCCTATCTCGCATACCGTGATCAGGTGAATTTTCCTCAAGTGAGTTAAAGCAACCAAAAAGATATGAAGTTTTTCCAACTTCAAGTTCACACCACTCTGACCGTTAATTCTAATTCCGTCTCTTCTTCCTAACTTCTTCAGCTTGGCGCTTCTCCTCCTTCAACCTTCTGCGCCTTTCCTTCTGCTGTTGTTCTTTCTTGTAAACTGGATCATGAAGCTGCTTCCACCTTGCATTCAACAGACTTACCGCTTCCATTTCTAAAGGATTCCTGGGCTCTGGATAAGGATGCCTGAAAAGCCTTCTGAGTTTGTCCACCTCCTGAGTAGTTCTGATCTTTGGAATGTCCTCAAAATTTTTCATTATGAGCTGTGACTTCCAATGAGACTTATCAGCCTTAAACTGACAATAGATCATTTTAGGGTAGCCCTTAACACGGTTAGTATTGTGGACACTAGCCACATCTCGCTCCATTCTCTTCTTTTCCACTACTACTTCAGATAAGTACTTCAGGAGTCTCTGCTTCTCATCTACATTCTCATTCTCCACTTCGCCCCATTTGAATACTTCTAAAACTCTCTCCAGAAAAGCAGCATCTTGAGTCTGCAGCAGCCATTTCCTACTCATATGCAACAATGTTTGATTTTGGTCTTCGTCTATGAATGCTAAAGCATCAGCTGTGTCATCGTCATATGAGTGTATCCAGTATACACTATCTCTCCCTGGAACACCAACTGCCTCCCTTATTTCTCCTTGTTCTAGAGATCCAGAAGGAAGAGTCAGAGCTTCATCTACATTCTTAACAGCTTGTAGAATATTCCACTTTCTTTCAATTAGCTCCGGCTCAATCTTTACATTGTCTAGAGGGTTTGGAGCAATAATGTCACACTTCCAGATTTCATTGCTCATCTTGAATATGACCCTCTCAATGAACTCCACTGACTTCTCCTTGATGTCAGAAGTGAATCCCTTACTCATCATTTGCCTGCATACCGCCTTTAGGGATTCTACTGATAGAGCCATTAGGTCATTTTCCTCTAAGCTCACCCTCTTCATCTTTCCATCAACAACCATCCGAACAATATCAGGATTCGCTGAGAATTCTGGTCCCTTGTCCTCTACTAGCTGCATTAACTGATCCCTATACAGAATGCTAAGCTCCTCAGCTTGAGAATATTGAATTTTTGTTGCTAGCAAGAACAACTCTGACGCAGATCTTCTCGAGATGAATTGATCATCCACATACAAGAAAGATGTCGGGACTCCTTCGACTAAAGACAAGATGACCTGCCATTCCTTAACCATTGCATTATATCCAACTCTGACTTTTGAGATCAACCTTTTCAAAGCATTTATGTAGTCAACAATCAGTGGATTCTGCAAGTTCAAGTTGTAGAACAAGTCTTCCGCCTCTTTGTTATGAGTTCCTTTTGTACAAACTCCCGATAGAATCTTCCTTGCATCATCCCATTTCCGTCCTATCCTTTTCTTGTCCAGATCTACTTGAGGATCAGCTAACCTTGCAAGCTCATGATCATACTGTTTCTCTTTAAGCTCTGCTTTCTTTTCAAGAAAAACAGCCTCATCCTGCATCATCTTCATTTTATAGAACTGAGCTTGTTCCAAGGCCAGCTGTTGGGCTTCTAGAGTTTCCTTATCAACAGGTATTTCTTCAGGCTGTCCGGAAGACATTCCAGCACCTCCACCTTGTTCCTTCAAAGATCTTCTAATAGCATGTGCTAACGGAACATCCTCCATATCAGAATCTGAATCAAGTACTGCATGTGCCTCTTCCTGATGACGACTCAAGTCAATGAATGGCTCTTCTTGTTCAGCCACCACTGCCTTACCCTTCCTCTTTCTTTGAGCCTCTTCTTCATTCACTGGCTCATTTTCTTTGACAACATCAGCAGTTTGTTCTTCAATTTCTTCAATTATTACCGACTGCTGTCTCGTCTCCTTACCACTCTCCCCCTTAGGTGAGTTATCCCCAACACCACCTTTCTCGCCAGATCCAGCAGTTGCATGAGAACCACCAAAACCAGAACCCGAGGGTCCAGCGCCACCAGCACCTCCAGCACCACCAGTATCATCATGATCAGGGGGAGGCTGAGTGAATTGTTCGTCAAAGCACTCGGGAGGAACAAAGCTTCTAACTGCATACATCATCCTGCTGATCCTGATCCCTTCGCTGGACAAGGTAATAAAGGAGGTAACTTCTATGAACAAGAGCAACTCTCTGTTCACACTACTGATACTTCTTCAACTAAATCTGATTCCATTGCCTAAGATTCTGCTAGCCCGCAGGATCTATCCCAGGGTGCGAGCTATATTTCTGATTCTGAGTCTGAAACTCTTGCTTCTTCTATTTCACCCTTGCTCACGGGAGTTAAAAGGCTGGCATCTGTAGATTTAGGTGAGGGCTCTGAGAGTGACCCATAAGTGCAGCCAATTTTACGGAAGAAAGCCAAATTTTCACATGCTGCAACTTCTTCAGCCCAGTCCCAACCTAGAATGTCAATCACACCCACTCCACCTCACGCGAGTGGTTTTATCTTTGCACATTCTACACCTAAGAATCTTGGTGAGGATCTGCAGCCTTCTGAAGAGCCTGTTGCTTCAGAAAGGCCAGAAGCTTTCATTGCTTCAGAAGTACCTTCACCGGTACATACTGATGCTGCAGAGAGGATCGGTTCTGATGTTGTACTAGAACACTCTGCAGCCTCTCAACCTGAGATTCCACCTCAGGATATGACAGGAACAGATCCCATAACTGCTACTCACTTTACTTATCCAGTTTCTGCAGGTACTGCTTTCTCTTTCAGGACTATTGTTGAAGACATACACGAGCGTGAGACAGGGAGTGTGTGTGAGCGTTTAGGGAGTGAGGGACCTTCATTTTTAAGGCCCGAAACCGAGCGACAAACACTACCAGAACGATTTTTAGAGCGAGGACACCCAGACCAAACACCGTCCCTTTATCTTGAAAATCTTGACACGCGCTTTACCGTGATGTTTATCCTGATTAGCAATTGTTGTGAGTGACTTGGTGCCCATGCCAAGTGATGCAGATGTTTTACTCGTCGCAAATGCCTGTCTTACAGCTAAAGCATTAGTCGGTACTAAATGATTAATGAGCATTTGTAAGAAACGAGGATACCAGCATACAACGTTAGTAGTTGCAAGGTTTCTGTTTGCAGATGATCCCATTGTAGCCACTATTTCGGAAAGAACTATTCTTCCATAATTAATGTCCAGTTCACGGGCTAGGGAAACGGCAAAGAATTTGAGACGATCTGCCGTTGAAGGTTCAGGGTCATAAACATCTTTAACTGGAAAGCCCAGAACCCTATTGAACACTTCCTCCGTTACTTCATATTCCTGACCCGCCAAGGTAAACCTGAAACCATAGGGGGTAGATTTACTCTTGAAAGTAACCGCACTAGTCCATAATTGCTGTAAAGCATCATGAGCTAGTGTTGGTTTAGCAGTAAACGCAACACTAGCTTTGGAATACAGATTTAGGAATCGTATCCAAAACTTGAAGCGTGGGAGTTGATCACCAATTTCCGTACTAATGTTATAAAAATTATTTTTCGCAAGAATAAATTGGTAAGCCATTTGTAAAATAATTTTCCTTGAGTTAATGTGATATTTTGAAAAGAAACAATTAAGGTAAACACTTAAGGAAAAAAATGTAATCTAATTAATTCCTTTTAGTGAATCGAGAAGATGAACAGCCGATTTGAACTAAACTACGGAATGAATTATGATCAAAATCAAAACAAACAGAATCCAGTCCAGTAAATATTGCAACCTAAATCAGTGATATAAAAACTAAACTATGTTTGTGAATAACCGTGATAGTTGTGTGTATCTGTGTGTATATGACAAACTGAACAGATGAACAGACAGGTCCAAATACACAAATACAGGGCAAACAGAGAATAGTAAATTGAAAAACGGGCAGCAGTTCGAGATATGTAAGAGTTTTAACACAACTCGAATGAACAGGGCAATGACTGTTTGAAATCGCAGGGAGGGAGTGTGGGAGCTGTAAAAATTTAGGGTTAAAACAATTAGGTAAAAGTGAAAAGAAAGACGGGTTAATGTTGTATATATAGGCATATATGTGCATAGACGAGAATATCCCTGTGAAAAAGGAAAAAAAACGTTAAGTACATACAGGGGAACATCAAGTCGAACACTATCTCGAACATCTAAGTCGAAATTCGAGATGAGTTTCGAGATAGGAACTATCTCGAACATCAAGTCGAATATTCGAGATAAAGTTCGAGATGACACTAACTTGAACAAATAATCACTTGATCAATTAATACAGCTTAATAAACCCACCAGGGAATCCCATCTCGAATATCAAGACAAAATTCCATTAAACTGGGTAAAATTGCAAGTACAAACCTGGGAACACTATCTCGAACAGTAAGTCGAATATTCGAGATAATGTTCGAGATAGAGATTAACTCGAACAATTTCCCAGACTTGTAATATTTTTCAACAGGCACACGGGGAACTGTAACTCGAAATTCAAGTCGAATTTCGAGATGAATTTCGAGATAGACCTTATCTCGAATATTCTTCCCAGACTTAGAATTTTCAAAATTTTTAATTTTGAAGATAGTCAGCATAATTTGGCAATTTTTTTTCAACAACAATTAAATTTTGCCAAATTAAGATAAATATCAATTCAAGGATTTTTATCAAAGCAAATAATAAAAACATTCCTTGACAATTCTAAGGCCTCTTAAATTAAACAAAATTACATGAAAAACACAGGTAAATTCATCTAAAAATCATAAAAAATTAGAATAATATGAATTTAACTCCCCCTATGATCATGCAATCATACCAGCATAAATTCAAAGATTTAACCAATAATTACACATAAAATACAATGAATTCATGTAAAATAACACAACATGCATCCTAAAATATTCATTACTTAATCATTTTAAAGTCTAAGTCCATAATGATTAATTAGCATGCAGAAGTGATATTTTGAGCAATTGTAGAGATTATTTACATATATTTTCAACTTTGTATCAATAAAATAGGCAAATGACAAGACTAAAAACATATGTTCATGATTAAAAACTGAAATTTTATAGATAGGAGAAATCACTAACTTGTGTTAAGCATCCCCAATTCACCAACCAACCTTGTGAATGTTACTTCATCAAGAGGTTTAGTGAATATATCTGCAATTTGTTGCATTGTGGGCACAAAATGTAACTCCACAGTCCCCTCCTCGACATGTTCTCTAATGAAGTGATACCTGATGTCTATATGCTTGGTTCTTGAGTGGTCTACAGGATTGTTGGTCATGGCAATGGCACTTGTGTTGTCACACATGATTGGAATCTTTTTGTGTTCCATGCCATAATCTTTCAATTGGTTCCTCATCCACAGTATTTGAGCTACACAGCTTCCAGCAGCAATGTACTCAGCTTCAGCAGTAGAAGTAGATACTGTGTGTTGCTTTTTACTTTGCCAGGACACCAATCTTCTGCCAAGAAATTGACATGCACCAGATGTGCTTTTTCTATCAATCCTGCAACCTGCATAGTCTGAATCCGAATAGCCAATTAGATTAAAACCTGTATCTCTTGGGTACCAAATCCCTAGATTTGATGTTCCCTTGAGATATCTAAAGATTCGTTTGACGGCTATGAGATGTGATTCTATAGGATCCACTTGGAACCTTGCACACAAACAAGTTGCGAACATAATATCGGGTCTACTTGCAGTTAAATAGAGGAGAGAGCCAATCATACCTCGATAGCTTGTGATGTCAACTGGTTTACCTGATTTGTCTTCATCAAGCTTCGCGGCTGTTGCCATGGGAGTCTTAGCTGTTGATGCATCTTCTAGATTATACTTCTTGAGTAAATCTTTGATGTACTTGGACTGACAGATAAAGATTCCATCTTTTCTTTGACTGATCTGTAATCCAAGGAAGAAGGACAGCTTTCCCATCATGCTCATCTCATACTTATCCTGCATTAACTTGGCAAATTTCTCGCACAAGCGCTCATTAGATGACCCAAAAATAATATCGTCCACATAGACTTGAACAAGTATTAAATCACTTTTTACATTTTTATAGAACAATGTTTTATCAATTACTCCCCTAGTAAAACCACTTGCAATTAAGAACAAGGATAGGGTTTCATACCATCGTCTTGGGGATTGTTTGAGGCCATAGACAACTTTGAAGAGAAGGTACACAAAATCTACAAGTTCTGGATCAACAAAGCCAGGTGGCTGTTCCAGATATACTTCTTCTTCTAGCTCTCCATTCAGGAAGGCACTTTTCACATCCATCTGAAAAACCTTGAAGTTCTTGTGTGTTGCAAAGGCCAAGAACATCCTGACTGCCTCAAGTCTTGCAACTGGAGCGTAGGTCTCATCATAATCAATACCTTCTTTTTGAGAATAACCCTTCGCTACCAAACGAGCCTTGTTTCGTGTTACAAGTCCGTATTCATCCAGTTTATTTCTGAATACCCACTTAGTTCCAATTACTGATCTGTTCTTCGGTCGGGGTACCAGCTTCCAAACTTTCTGCCTTTCAAACTGATTGAGCTCCTCTTGCATTGCAATCACCCAATCAGTATCAATAAGAGCTTCTTCTATTTCTTTAGGTTCAAGCTTGGATAAGAACCCAGAATATAAGCAAATATTAGCCATGTCAGCTCTTGCAGTTCTTCTAGTAGTCACACCAGCATCTGGATCACCAATTATTAATTCAAACGGATGGTCTCTACTCCATACTCGTTCTTTTGGAAATTGTCTTGATGATTCAGCTTGACTTTCTGAGTTGTTGTGTTGACTACTTGTGGTATTTCCACTAACTCCCCCTGAGTTAGTGCCAGCTCCTACAGAACTAGTGTCATCTCGTCTTGAGCCTTGAACACTTGTCCTTGAGCTGCTGTTTACTCCCCCTGAGTTGTTGCCGGATCGTGTGGAAGAAGTTTCTTCTGATCTTGTAGGATTCGATTGTTCATTAAGCTCAGATGTTTCTTCAGGAACACTTGGAACATTTGAAATGACAACCAACTCAGGTTCATCTTCAAGTTCATCTAAGTCCAGATTCTGAAATTTAAGGGACTCTGGTTCACTAGAATCTTTAGAAATTGATGGGAGTTTGGTATCGTCGAATCTGACGTTGTAGCTTTCAGTCACTTTTTGATCATTCACTAAGAATACCCGATAAGCTGCCACCACATCTGTAGAATAACCAACAAAGATTCCTTCATGAGCTTTTGCTGCAAATTTGCCTAGATTTTCATTATCTATAAGCACATAGCATTTAGCTCCAAAGACATGAAAGTATTTGATTGTAGGTCTTCTGTTATTCATTAGTTCACATGGTGTCTTTTCTTTATCTTTTATAATCAGGGCTATTCTGAGTGTAACACACTGTACTCACTGCTTCGGCCCAAAAGTAAAGAGGAAGTTTTGAATCATACAACAATGTTCTTGCTGCTTCAACCAAAGTTTTATTCTTCCTTTCAACTACTCCATTTTGCTGTGGAGTTCTCGAGGCTGAGTACTGACGACGTATTCCCTTAGATACACAGAAGTCATTCAGCACTGCATTCTTAAATTCAGTACCGTTGTCTGTTCTAATCGTCTTTACAGTAAGTGTTGAAACATTCTCAATTTGAGTGATGTGATCAATGATTAGGAAAGGTACTTCGTCTTTCGTCATTGCGAACAATACCCATGTATACTTGGAGAAGTCATCCACGATTACCAAAGCATATCTTTTCCTAGATAAGGATAGGACATTCACTGGGCCAAACAAATCCATATGAAGAAGTTGTAAAGGCTCAGTGATACTAGAAATTTCTTTACTTTTATGTGATGCTCGCTTTGACTTTCCCATTTCACAAGCTTCACAGAGTCCTTTAGGAGCAAACTCCATCTGTGGTAGATCTCTCACTAATTCTCGCCTCGCGAGAGCATTCATCGTTTTGAAGTTTAAGTGAGATAGCTTTTTGTGCCATAACCAGCTTTCATCATCTGAAGCTTTGCTGTAGAAACAGGTGACTTCATTCTGATTTGCCGAATCCATGTCTGCAACAAAAAGATCTGCCTTACGAACTCCTCTTAAAGCCAATGAACCTTCCTTAATGTGAGTGATTGACACGCCTTTCTTATTGAAGACAATTTCGTATCCTTTGTCACAGAACTGACTGATACTCAACAGATTGTGCTTCAATCCCTCAACATAAGAAATATCTTCAATGATGACATTGCCAGTCTTCAGTTTGCCATATCCCTTTGTCACTCCTTTGCTGTCATCTCCAAAGGTAACATAAGGGCCAGCTTTCATAACCAACTCTGTAAGCAGGGACTTGTTTCCTGTCATATGCCTTGATGCTCCACTATCTAGCACCCATATAACTTTATTTCTGTTTCGCTTAATGCCCTGCAATGTCAGATTGATTAGACATTCTTCGGAACCCAACTTTGATTGGGCCCGGCTTTTCTATAAGATCGATAGTTATCAGGTATAACAACAGGAGATGCACTCTTTTTAACATTACTAGAGCTTTCGACTTTGTCTTTCCCTTTTTCAGACTTGACAGATTTGTCAGTCTTAGGAGAAGGCTTGTCACTCCTAACTTTAGGAGGACTGGCAGTCTTAGCTCTCACATGCTTCTTCTTGATATTAGAACTAGTAGCAGTATTTAAACATGTTTGACTAGTTGCATTCATCAAATTTACAAAAGTTTGCATGACGTTAAAAGTGCATGGCATACAATTAGGTTGACCACATTGTGCATGATTCTGATGCATGTTATTCATTGTATGTGGTACAGGCATGGCATGTGCAACAGGAATATTCATGTTAGATTTACATGCATAAGAAAGATGTTCAGTAGATTTACAGTGATAACATGCTCTCTTTACTCGTTCTGCCTTAACCTCTTTTATGCCCTTTTCCTTTTTACCCTGATTTTTAACAGCCTTGGCTCCTAATCCTGGTCTAGATTCTTCTCTAGGGGATTTGATTTTAACTGATTTAGTAGGAGTTACAGGTTGTTCTCTCTGGCGATCTTCCATCTCTAACTCATATCTAACTAATAATTCAGTCTCTTCTTCTTCTCGAGGAGTAAAGTGTTTGAATATTGGTTTAATAGCAGATTTGAGAATTGTAGGTACTTCTTTTTTAATCTCACTGGGACTGGTGTCTACAGGCCTTTTCCCTTCTTTCTTTGATAAGTTAGAATAGTCAAGTCCTACACCAACACCAGTTATCTTCTTAAATGTGCTACTATCAACATTCACTTTACTAGCTGCTAGTTTATAAGCTTCGCATTTTGTTTCTAACTCAGCTAGTTTATTCCTAAGACATGCTTCTATTTCATCTTTAAGGTTGAGCTTGTGTTCCAAAGTTTTAATAGAGTCTCTTAGGGAAGTATCTATAGTGCAAACGGCCTCTAATTCTTCCACTTTTGCCTCAAGCATTCTGCATTTGGCAACAATTGTTTTCTGTTCTTTTTGAGAAGTATTTAAGCTTTTGCACAGCATATAGATCTCTTCGCTAAGAGCCCCGTTCTGCACCTTATAATCATCTAGAGACATTTCTTCCTTAAGGGTTAGAACTGGTACCTCTGGTTCATCTGACGTTTCAGCCATGAGGGCAAAGTTTGCTGTATGAGTAACTTCTTCCTCATCTGAATCATCACACGCTCTTCCTTCTGTGACAACTAAAGCTCTTTTTCCATGTCTTTCCTTCACCAGGGCCTCATACTTGCTTTTGAGGGCTTCATAAGTTTCTTTTGGATATGTCTGTTTAGGCTTCTTGCAATCTGTAGCAAAGTGTCCAGCTTCACCACAGTTATAACATTTGAACTTCATTTTGAAATCCAAAGGAGATTTGTAGCTGGTACTCTTGCCTTTTCCTTTGTAGCCTTGTGAACTACCACCACCCCTAGTAACCCGATAATAAGATGAAGATTTACTTTGCGGTCGGTTACTCTTTCTGAATCTGATATTGCTGAACTTCCTTGCCATGTATGCCATGACACTGTCATCCATGTTGTCCAGCTCTTCTTGGGTGAAGTAGTCGTCATCACTATTTGATGTGCACTCATCATCATTTTCAACTTGAGGTGATGCAGGTGATGACCTAGGCTTTTCTGCAACCATTGCCTTTTTAGACTCTACCTCATCAGCAACTAACCCTGATGCAGCTTCTTTTCCTCTTGAATCATTATCCCATGCTTGATCTTGAAGTGTTTCCAGCTCATAGGTCTTTAGAATTCCATAGTATTCTTCCAGAGTAGTTGTGTGTAAATCTCTGGTTTCTCTAACAGCGTAGACTCTATGTTCAATGCTTTTTGGCTGGTTCCTCAGATATCTCGTGTTGACTTCAACCACGGGGAGAGTTACACCTCTCAGATTCAAATCCAAAACCAACTGACTGAATCTTAGATAGACATCGGTTATACTTTCTCCTTTTCTTATCCTGAAAGTGTCATACTCCATCTTGAGTATAAGTGTTTTGTTGCTTCTGACCTCGGAGGTACCTTCCATGACGACCTCTAGCTTATCCCAAATCTTCTTTGCTGTAGTTAGTCCTTTAACTACGTTAAACATCTCATGATCTAGGGATTCCATCAGTGTTTGTCGAACGGATGTGTCGAAAGATATCTGCTCCTTATCAACATCTGAAAAGTCTACTGCCTTCTTAGGCTCAGACCGTTGTGGTACTACCACATCTCCTTCCATATGCTCAGGAACAACAACCATTGGTACAAATTTACCTTTATCGAGGACTTCCAGATATTCAGGATTGACGGACTCAAGGTAAAATTTCATTCCCAACACCCATTCTTCATAATGATCTCGGTCGAACATTGGAATCTTGAAATTGTTTTTAGGTGCCATCTTAATGCTGATTTAAAGTAAAGATAATAAATTTTTCTTATTACTTGTGTAGTAATTAAAAGAAAATTAAATTATCTTAAAATAAATCAAGGTTCAAATTCTGGTCACCAAAAAAAATTTCTAAGTACCAAGACAAGGCTAAGTAGAATATCTATGTAGAACTTCTGCCTAAGTCGAAATTCTCCAAGTCGAACTTTTCTAAGTCGAACTTTTGTCCAAGTAGAAAATCTCAAGTCGAATATTCAAGTAGAATATTCAAGTAGAATATTCAAGTAGAATATTCTATGTAGAACTTTTGCCTTGGATAAAATTTGCTGCAGGTCACTTTTCACACTTTTTGACTTTTGTGGTTTTTCTCACCTAACTCACCTAACACACGTGCAAGGTACTGAATATCTTCTGTAATACTTTTTGCTGTGAGATATATGTCAAATCAAAAGCCAATAACACCTTTTTGTCTTTTTGAAAAGGAAATCAAAAAGTTGCTGGGTTTGTCTTCTTTAACAAGAATAATGATGAACACTCAAGAACACCAAATATCAAAGTACCCAGATTAATTCACAAAAATTATCTAAAATCCTCCCAAGCTAAATAATTACTCCCGGAGTATTTAAATAATTTTTAGAGTGAGTTTTCTCTGCCAAACAAATTTGAGCACACTTTTCGAGAAGAACTTGAAAAGTAGATCTATAGATGAAAACTCACTAATCTTCTACCAAACACAAGGATCTATGTTTTGTATATTAAACATTCAGCTTTGATACCAATTGTTAGGTCCAAATGTGTTGTAGAGGGGGGGGTGAATACAACTTTTCGAATTAATGAAGCAATAAATACTATGTAATAAATGAACACAATGATTCAAGGAATATATGTCTTATATATAACTTGAAAGGGTTGCTACAACATTCATTACACAGTACACTAGAAGTAAAGAGGGTAGTAAATGATACTAAGCTCTGTGAATACTCTCTCTCTCTCTTTTACAAGTGTTTATCTAGAAAAATATTGCTCTCTTAAAAAATAATACACAAGTACTTCTATTTATACTACTTGTAATCTATGTCTTGTAGTCTTCAAAGATTAAAATATACGTGGCCCAATGATATCCACATAAATCTTATCTTATCTTGAAAGCTTGGAAATCTGCCAATTAGATGATGCCATGTGTCATGTTGAAACTGCCCTCCATGTAGAACATTTATTTGAGAACTTCTACTTGGCCATCTCGAATATTCTATCTCGAATATTCTACATAGGAATGTTCTACTTGGCCATCTCGAATATTCTATCTCGAATATTCTACATAGGAATGTTCTACTTGGTCATCTCGAATATTCTATCTCGAATATTCTGTACTTAGAAAAATTCTGGGCTTCAACTTGAAATTTCAATGCAACATCTTGAACTTGTGATTTCTTTATGTCTTCCATATTCTTCAACAAGCTCTTGAACCTGGATCTCTATAACTGACATAAACTTGCTATCAATGTCCTGACACTTGATGCAATGGTCTGATTCATAAGTGACTAGTCTTGATAGTGTTTCTGCTTCTTGAATAGATTACCATATTCAATTAGTAATGTGGCTTTCTAAATATTGCTTTCCTTCTTATTCACTTGAAATCAATTAGTCTTATTGATACTGATAGTTATGATCTTGAATCTTCAAGTTACAAATCACTGAGGCATGAACAACTTTGTCTTGAACTTCTTTCAATGATTTCTTCTTTGTTTGATCATAGTTAACAAATTGAATTGTATCAATTACCTTGTCTTCATGGTTAACATTGATTTCTTTGTGACTTCATGTTCTTGATTGTCTTCTGGTTAAGTATCTTTTCTTTTAGTTGAGTTACATAAGTTATAGTGTTACAAGTTTAGACACTCTGCCTTTCAATCTTCTTGTAGATATTTATACTCCCAAAACTCAAAATACTATACCACTTAAGACTAATATTGTTAGTAGGTTTAATAGTACTATTTCATCTATTCTAACTTAAAAACAAAAATGTAAAATTTCCATTACGTCTTTTGTACCTACTTCTTCTTATAGTATGATTATGGAGTTTTTTCTTATAATTATGAATTAGATGATAATTTTTCAATACTAACGTGGTGGAAGAATCATGAGAACCAATTTTTGACATATTAGTAATTCCTGCCTCTACAATTACATCTGAGTCTGCTTTTAGTGCAAGTAGAGGAGTGTTGGACAAGAAGAGATCAAGTCATTCGCTAGACTTGGTGAAGATATGTGTTTGCAAAAAGGACTGAGATCAAGCCGAAAAAGACAACAAGGAAGAAAAGAAGATGACTCAGATGGAGAAGAAGACCCGTGGATGTTAATGGATAGTTCATCAAAATCGGACACGTCAACTAATGAACAACAACAATAAGATTTTGTACAAATTAAATAGTGGATATAATATTTTTATTTTGTAATTTTAAATTTTATTTATTTTAAATTTTTTTAATTTGTTTATTATGTATAAGCGGTTTGTTCCAATTTTTAGAAAGGATTCTTCTTAAATAATTTGTAAAATATTTTTTAATTAATAAAATTTATAGAGGCACGGTCCTCTTTTATTCCAAAATTATTAGTATAAAATAAGTATAAAATATGAAATAAAAGAGTAAACATATTCTTTTTTAAAAAAGAAAAATTAAAAAAAATTGAATTCAATATATATTAAAGTGGAGGTGCATCATCAAGTCATCAACTATATATATTAAACTGCAGGTGCTCAACTCGGCCCGCTTAGCTCGACATACGCGAGCGGTTCCACTGCAATGATTGAAATAATGAAGAACAAAGCACAATGTACAGCGAATAAATTGAATAAAAATGAAAAATAAAAATGAAAAATAAAATAAAATAATATAACCCGTCAACCCGTCATGCTGCACACGAACTACACTGTCTCCGACCTGGCCCGACTCAGCACGGCTCGCCTTCCCCCGCGTGTCGTGCCCGAGTCTCACGATTTCCAAACTAGCTCGTCGGTGACCCGACACCGGTCGTCCGGCCCGCCCGTTTGGCCACATCTAATTGCCAACCAAGTTGCATGCATCAGTCCTAATATAAGCCCATGTGTATTATATATACTAGGACTTGTTTGTCTGCGCTACGCAGTGGGGTAGTAGTTTGGATGTTATTTCTTTGATGGTTCGTATTGATATGTATATTGGGTTGTTATAGTTTGTATCCATTTTCTAATTAATTTAGAGGATTAAAATAGATTATATTGTTATGTCATATTATATTATAGTGACACCAAAGTAATATATAGTAGAGAAAAAATTACATAATTTTATTGTAGTCTTTGGGAGAAATGAAAATTTATTATGTGTTGGGAAATTTTTTTATAGTAGTTAATTTTAAAAATGAAATTGAATGATAAATTGATTAAATGATAAAATTACATGAGGTTTACATAAATAAAGTAGGTTAGGTTCTTTTTTGATAAGTTGGAATAAATAATATGTAGTAGTTACTATTATAAATAAAAACAGTTATAGGAAAGATTTATATACATTGTTATAGCTACATAATGATATAATGCAATGAGGTAGACATATTTACAATTGAATAAAGTATGTAACTGGGTCTGAGGTACAATTTTTGGGATTTGCTTCAACCATGTAGTTGGTGTTGGAATCATGCCAGAAATATATGTATTTTAGCTATTAATCATATATGTAGTATATTAAACATTGAATAAAAATTGGTGTTAGGAATCAATATAGGCTTGATGATAACTTTAACCTTAGAATCATATAATTTTATTTTATTGTAACTGATCAATTGATATGAAAATTATAAATATCAATTGATCAGGAAACTATTTATCAGTTGAAATGTTTATGTAAATCAACTGATAATATGGATGGTAGCATGGGTGTACTTAGTCTATTTCAATTGATATGGATTTAGTCGATTGATAATTTTCTCATCAATTGATAATAGAGTCGATTGATATAGGTCATCAACTGATGTGTATCTTAGACTGTCAAATTTTAATTATTTGAAGACAGAAAAATTATGCAAGTGAAGGATGATCAATTGATATGGAGGCATCATTGGATAGAAGATCAATTGATAACAAGTCAAGTCAGAGATTGAAGACCATCAACTGATATGAAGAATCGTCGATTGATATATCGATTGATAACATCTATCAATCAATAAGTCAACAGCTATTATCAATCGATGAATATCAAGATCAGTCGAAGAAGAATATCAGTTGATGGATACAAGGAAGAATCAATTAATATGTTTAACAAGAAATTATTAATTGATAGGGACTGCACAACAAAGCAAAATGTCAAGTATCTTTAGACTAAAGCATACATATGGAAGACAGTGTGCATTGACTGTGAAGACTCAGATTGAAGCTGTCTTTCCTGGGATGAAGATATTTCACAAAATAGAAATAAACATAAGGGAATGATAGTTTAGTAACATTCCTAGAATAGGTGATTTTGTCTTACTATTCTTGAGATTGTAAACACTCTTGTGTTATATGAACAAGAGTGGTAGCATTGTTAGAAAAAAAGAAGTTAGAATATTATTCTGAATCAACTATTCAACCTTAGAGCACTTTGTACGAATGGTTGATTTTATTTCTAAGTTTGTAAAAAGCAGCTTGGTTTTATTAACCTAGATGATTTGAGTAAATATATACACTGATGGACAAACCAATTCATTAGTAATTTTTAAATATCTTGTTCAATATTTATTTCAGTTATTGTTATTCTTTTTCTTTTATATACATTTCTTAAACTTCTTAAAAAAATAATAAAATCTTCAAGAGTTGTAGTATTTATATTTAACCCCCCTTCTACAAATTTATTAGCTTTGTTATAGGGAATAACAATTGGTATCAGAGCCAGGCTTTCAACATACAGAAAGTTTAAGATCAAGAGCAAGTCAATATGGGCCAAAAGGATGCAGGTGTAAAGATTCCAGTGTTAGAAAATGATGAATACTTTACATGCAAAGTAAAAATGCACCTGCATATACTCTCTCTTGACCCTTCCCTATGTTAACTGTATAGAGAAAGGTCCTCATGTTTCCATGAAGGTGCTCACAGGTGTAAATCCTGATTAAACTCCTGTATTTAACAAACATGTTCCAAAACTCATCACTGAGTTCACAGAAGAGAATGAAAAGGAAGTGCTCAAGGACAAAAAAGCCATGAATATTCTGTTCAATGGTCTAGATAAAGATATGTTTGAAAATGTAATAAACTGTACTTCATCAAAGGAGGTATGAGATACTCTTCAAACTCTATGTGAAGGGGCTAAACAAGTCAGGAAAAATAAGATGCAATTATTGATTCAGAAATATGAATCTTTTCATTTCAAGAGTGACGAGTCCATCATTCATACTTATAGTAGTTTTCAAAAGTTTTTGGATGGACTAAAACTATATGATAGGGTTTATGTAACTGAAGATGCAAATCTAAAATTTCTTAGATCTCTTCCAAAAGAATGGAAAATAATGACTGTCTCCATTAGACAATCTCAAGACTTCAAGGATTATACACTTGAGAAACTTTATGGTATTCTCAAGACATACGAGTTGAAAATCTAACAAGATGAATAGATTGAGAAGAATCAAAGAAAGGAAAAGACTGTGGCTTTTATGGTCAAGGGAAATGAAGACAAGAAGGGTAATAGTGAAAGTGGCTGTGAAGATGGATCTATCATGGTGGCTGGTGATGTTGTTGAAGAATCATCCAAAGGAAAGGAAAATAGCAAATATGAAAAAATTGAAACATGCTTTCAGGATGATTTAGATGAAATTGATGAGCACCTTGCATTTCTGTCAAGAAAATTTTTAAAACTAAATTTCAAGAGGAATCCAAATGCTCAAAGGCCTGGATCTCAGCTTAGAAATGACAACCAAAACAAGAATTTGGTTGATAGGTCAAAATTCAAATTTTTTAACTGTGGATTGGCTGATCGTTTCTCTAATGAATGCAGAAATCCAAAACAAAAAAAGAAGGCAAAGTCATATAATGACATCGACTATAAAAAGAAGTATTTTGACCTTCTCAAACAAAGAGAAAAAGCTTTTATAACTGAAGAGAAAGACTGGGCTGCTGAGGATAGTGATTCTGAAGAATTCATCAATCTAGCTCTAATGGCCAATCATGAAGATGAAGAGGCTAGTTCATCATTAAATCAGGTACTAGCTACTAACTTTTCTGATTTATCAAAAGATGAATGCAATAGTACTATAAATGAAATGTCTAATGAACTATAAAATTTGCATGTCACCTTTAAATCTCTAAACAAAGAAAATCTCAATTTAAAGAACACCATTGAGGTCTTAACTGGGAGAAACACTTTTCTTGAAAATGAACTTATTTGTTTAGAAAGATACAAGCAGGAAAGTAAGGATGCTAGGGATGAACTGGTAAACAGTTTGAGAAGAGAAGAATTGTTAAAAGAACAATTGGCTAGAGAAATTGAAACCATTAACAAATAGAATATGTCTACTAAAATTGTCAAACAAATCATCGATGTTCAGGGTTTAGATACTCTAGGAGAATCTCCTAAATCAGTAGGCGAGCCATTGGTTAACACCTCAATGGATAAAGATCAATCGACTGCTAATCCTTTATGGATCGATGAGGATTATCAATCGATTGATGCTGAATCAACCGATAAGCATCTATTGACATGTAAATCATCAATGGCTAACATGAAGAACAAATTTAGCACCCCTATCATATTTGTGAAGGAAAAGGATCCCAAAATCACGTTTAGACCAAGGTTGAAAAGGTCAATATCGGTAGCTTATTTAAAAAACAATTAAATATCAAATTAGAAGAGATAACACCTATTGAAGTCATTCACCCTAATTCTGAGAAAAAGAAAAATAATAGGAATGAGAAGGTAGGCATAAATAAGCACAATAATTATACTCCTGATATGTATGCACCTAGAAAGGATTGTGCTAAACGTGGTAGTGTAAATCATTTATCTATACATTGTAAGAAAGAAAAGAATTTAATACCTGCAAATGATTTAAATGCACATACCATGTCAACAAAAGTCATGCTTGTCAATCCTATGCTCATGAATTCCTTGTCTTCTAATTTGGTTGGACCACATCCTCACATGCCATATGCACAATTTCCATACATGTACAATCCATTCTTTGCATATGCAACACATGCCTGGAATGCCATGAAACATGTCTATTGCTAATAATAATCTTGATAGTCAAACTGTCAAGTCTGAAAACATGCAATGATAATTTTGTTATGAGTTCCAAGGTGTTTGAGCCCCAAAAGTCAACTCCCAAAGTCAAAGTGGATTTAAACCCACCAAAACAAAAGGAACCAAATTTGGCAACCAAGGTTCATCCTGCAACTAATAAAAGAGGACCCAAGACAATTTGGGTACCAAAAATAACTTGATTGTTTTTAATTGTGTGCAGGGAAACAGGAAGAAAAATCTCTGATATCTAGATAGTGGATATTCTAGGCACATGACATGAGAAATGTCCCTGCTCACAAAGTTTGTGGAAAAGACTGGCCCAAGAGTTATTTTTGGAGATAATGTTATCATTGAACCTGTAGCATAATTTGTTGAGCATTAGTCAACTGTGTGATAATGGAAATGGTGTGTGGTTTTCAGCTAGATCATGCATCATAGCCAATAAAGAATCTGGTGAAATTCTCTTAATTGGAGGAAGAAAAGGAAATGTCTATGTGGTTGATTTTAATTCTGTGAAGGCAAATTCAATGACATGTCTACTAAGCAAGGCCAACACAGATGAAAGTTGGATTTGGCACAAGAAACTAGCCCTTCTAAATTTCAAAGCCATGAATTAATTGGTTAGAAATAATTTGGTTGAAGGCATTCCACAGATGGAATTCACCAAGGATGGTTTGTGTGATACTTGTCAAAAATGAAAACAATGGAAGACATAATTCAAGTTAAAGTCAAAATCATCAATTGACAAGCCTTTGGAGTTATTATACATAGATTTATTTAGTCCTATCAACATTATGTCTATTGCCAAAAAGAAATATGCCTTAATAATTGTGGATGACTTCACAAGATACACATGGGTACATTTCTTACATTCCAAGGATGAGGCAAGTAAATTTATTATCAATCATGTGAAGAATGTTGATAATGGTACTGAATGGAAGGTCAAGAAGATAAGGAGTGATAATGGTACTGAATTTAAGAATGCAACAATGACATAATTCTGTGAAGAAAAAGGTATCACTCATCACTTCTCTACTCCTAGAACTCCCCAACAAAAAGGAGTTATTGAAAGGAAAAATAAAACCTTGATTGAAGCTGCTAGAATTATGTTGGAAGAAGCCAAATTACCCACATATTTCTGGGTAGAAGTAATTAACATTGCATACTACATTCAGAATATCTCCATTGTCAATCATATACAAGACAAAACTCATTATCAATTGATGAAGAAAGACAAGAAGCCAACAGTAAATGTTCTTCATGTTTTTGGCTGCAAATGTTTTGTTCTAAGGAATCAAGGTGAAAATTTGGGAAAATTTGAAGTCAAAGCTGATGAGGCAATATTTATTGGGTATGAAATAACAACCAAGGCCTACAGATTCTACAATATTAGATTACACATTGTTATGGAATCTATGCATGTAGTCTTTGATGACAAGAAGATTCAAGGGTTTCTTGATGAAGGATACCATGATTCTTTGCATTTTGAGAATGAATCAACTGGTAATGGTGAAGAAAGTGATGATGAAGTGGAAATTTTAAGGAATCAAGTACCCAGAAATTCCCCATCAATTGATGTCAATACACTAACAGATAACTTATTAGTTGATGATCATCAATCGACTGATAATACATCAATTGATAACCAATCAATGGGTAATAACTCTGCGTAACAATCTTCAAGTAGAGTGTCCATCTCAAGGGGGGTTCTCAACCACTCAATCACATCACAATGATCATAACAATTCTAATGATCATGAAGCATCATCTTCAAGGACAAGTTTACATCCACAAAGAAAATGGATGAAAAGTCATCCCTTTGAGTTTATTATTGGGAATGCAAATGATGGTGTCAAAACTAGAAGTGCAACTCAAAATGAATGCTTGTATAGCAGCTTCTTGTCTCAAAAAGAACCAAAAAGGATCGGAAAAGCCTTGAATGATCTTGATTGGGTAATAGTTATGCAAGAAGAGTTTAATCAGTTTGAAAGAAATAAGGTATGGAAGCTGGTGCCCAAACCAAAGAACAAATCTGTTATTGGTACAAATTGAGTATTCAGGAATAAAATGGATGAAACTTGTATAGTAACAAGAAACAAGGCAAGGTTAGAGGTAAAGGGCTACTCACAAGAAGAAGACATAGATTTTGATGAGACATTTGCACATGTTGCAAGATTGGAAGCTATCAGAATCTTTCTAGCATATGGTGCCCATGCCAATTTCAAGGTGTACTAGATGGATGTAAAAAGTGTCTTTCTCAATAGAGAATTAGAAAAAGAAGTATATGTGGAACAAACACTTAGTTTTGTGGATCATGTTCATCCTGGATTTGTATACTATATTTTTAAAGCACTGCATGGTTTGAAACAAACACCTAGAACCTGGTATGACACACTTTCTAAATTCTTGATTGAGAATTAGTTCACAAGAGGTACTGTTGATAAGACTCTATTTCATAGAAACGTTAATGGTTCTATTATTCTTGTTCAAGTCTGTGTAAATGACATTATTTTTAGCTCAACTGATGAGAAACTTTGTCAAAAGTTTGCTAAGTTGATGCATAGTAAATATGAAATGAGCATGATGGGAGAACTTACATATTTTCTTGGTTTGCAAGTCAAACAAATTAAAGATGGTATTTTCATAAATCAAACCAAATATATTTCTGACTTATTAAGGAAATTTGATTTAAATGAATGTTCTTCTATAAAAACTCCAATGGCCACTGCAACTAAACTTGAAATGAATACCAAGGAAGTTAAAGTGGATATTTCAAGTAATAGAAGCATGGTTGCCTCGTTAATATATTTAACTACAAGTAGGTCAGACATAATGTTTGCCACATGTCTTTGTGATAGGTTTCAGGAAGATCCTAGAGAGTCTCATTTGATTGCTATAATAAAAATATTCAGATATCTCAAAGAAACACCAAATCTTGGAATTTGGTATCCTAGATATTCTAGATTTGATCTAACTAGTAATTCAGATACAGACTATGCAGGTTGCAAAATTTACAGGAAATGTGACACCCCTAGATCCGGGGTCAGGGATCCAGGTCATCACGATCCAATTCCACAATAATAATACTCACTTGCTTAACAATTATATCAATAACAGACTCTGGTGACCCCAATCCAAATACACAACTCGAGCCATAGTCTCAGAAAACGAACTTAAAATAATAACAGTTATTATAATCCAACTGTAAACTCAGGATCTTATATTAATAACATAACCTCTACCTGAAGTTACATTAGAAGTAAACATTGTTTCAACATTTATTGTTACATTGCCTATTTTACAATAATTATTAGGATTCTAAACTGAAATCCTATCTAGCTTACACCACCTGTAGAAGCCCTGAACCTAACTAACTCAAGCTCGAGCCTCTCCTTTCCCTTGCATCCCATGGACAAGTCTTACTGCAAGATTTAAAGTTTACAAAAAAATAAGAATGAGCCAAAGAATGCTCAGCAAGATATATATTATAATATTTATATAATTTGCACCAAGAAAAGGGTGGTAACCAAAATCATCCCAACCGGATGTTCAACAATATCAATATATAGCTTGAAATATAATCTGCATAAAATTTAGCAAGGAATATCTCGACAATAACGACTCAGAGTTTACGATGCAAAAAGGTACTCAATAAAAAAGCAGTTCAAGATACTATCAAAAGAATCAATAAGAGTTCAACAGTTCTCATTAACACTATCGGTAATTTAGCACCTTGGCTTTCGTTATAGTGTAGGACCAATGAAAGTTCAACAGTTCCCATTAACACTATCGGTAACTTAGCACCTTGGCTTTCATTATAGTGTAGGACCAATGAAAGTTCAATAGTTCCCATTAACACTATCGGTAACTTAGCACCCAGGCTTTTATTACAGTGTTAATGTCAAATTCCAAATGGAGGAAATGGGCCTATATGGAGCATTTACCACGCCTATTGTACACGATGATCAGTTGTATAGTACAATAGTTAAGTAACCTTTTCTACTAGCAGAAGGATGATCCTCAACTGGTCATCACCCTAGGCAACACCTGGGCCTTTAAATGCTGGACCGTGCGTCACTCGGCCTTTTACGCTCGATGAACTGTGCCGCACACAAGCCTCTTACACTTATATCTCTAGTCCCCTTTGAATAATTTAAAATCAACAAGTCTAGAAGGGAATTTAATCCAACCTTCAAGAATAACAACAATCCTCTCTAGGATTTATTCAAATTAACAGGTATAGAAGGAAATTTAATCCAACCTTCCAAAACAACAATAATCCTCTCTAGGATTTATTCAAATCAACAGGTATGGAAGGGAATTTAATCCAACCTTCCGGAACAACAATAATCTTTGTAAGATTTCAACATCAGATAATAGATTGGCTCCCGAAACGAAGTTGGAGTAATCTTGGAGTATGTGGGTTGACCCTCGGTCAACTAATGAATAAGATACAAATAATTGAATCAAGAAGACTCAAGAATACGACCGGGGAGCCGCTAATATGAAATAAAATAAACCCCACGAGAATATTAAATTTTTGGGTAAGATAATGGTCCCTAAAGGCACTAGTATAAATGGGAAGAATGTCAAAGTTGAATATTCATTCCCTAATACGGAGTTATCGACTCAAAACAATTACAGAATATTCGAGTCATAGCTCAGTATTTATAATTTAATGAAAAATAATATTTAAGAAATTTTAGATAACTCCAGAATATTTTTGAAGATCAGATAACTTTTAATTACTAATTTAGAAACCTTAATTAACTCTTAAATATTGATAAAGAATATATAAGGATATATGATTAAGTATTTAACAAACTCAAATAGAGTCAAAATATTTAAATAATATTTAATCAATATTATTTAATATTTAAATGATTCAAAGTACCCAAAATATGTAAATAATATTTAATTAATATTAAATAATATTTAAATAATTCACAAAGAACTGAAAGTATTTAATCAATATTTAAATACTATATATACTCTTTAAATAATATTTAATAAAACTAAATATTATTCAAAATATTCAAGGGATATTAATCAAAATTAATTAATCTCTATATCTTACTAATTAATAATCCAATTATTTATTCTAGGAAAAATCCTTGAAAATATCGACTATAAGTTGAAGAGTAATAGCCTACTCCCGGTCGACTATCGAGCACCAAAAAGACGTACTCAACACTGGATTCAGTTATGCAAAACTGACGGGATGCGTCTTCTAAATTTTCGAGAAGTTCAGAGACGCGAACGAACAGTGCAACAAAAGTGTATAGTTCTAGCTGAACAGAATTTCAAACACAATAGAGCTTTATAACCAATAAACTGTTATAAAGTCAAGAGTTTAAGAACTTCCTATACGAACTCTAACTTTTCAAGAAGTTTAGAGTCATCAAAGAACCAAGTAGGAAAGGGAAAAATCTTCAGTGATATAAACAATTTATACTCAATAAAGCTTTATAACCAAGAATTTGTTATAAGCTCAAAGATTTCAAGGACTCAAGATACATGCATATACAGGAATCAAAATATTCTGTAATAAAATTTGAAAATAGAGTTAGGAATCTTGCCTGGTGTCCATGATGCATATCCATGATCCCACTTGTAATCCAAAAGTTCTATCAATAGATATAAGAACTTTGATTAGTCTCTCTACTCGAGTTAACTACTTAACTCTACTAATTATAACAACTTTTTATTAAGTACTAACATTTGCTTCACGATTATTAAACCTCATGATTTTGATAATCTAGGACTTCGATACTAATCGAAAAACCTATATCGAGTCTAATTATGATCATTACAACCCGTACTTCTTCGTTTTATTAGCTCTTATTTTGCCCGACATTTCACCCCATCGGGCCTACTTTAGCTATTTATAAAACGATCTTGTCAATGATTTTTTAGTCAAATTCTATACACCAACATGTAGTCGTGATACTCCTCAACAACTTTCGTTACTTGACCGACTCGAGACAAGTCTTCTAACTTGCTCGAATTCGACTCCCAAAACGGTTGTTTAACATTTTTCTTATGTTCATTTCACTTAACATCCTGTTTTCTATCATTTTTAATAAATTGAAAATTAAATATTTTGACACGATTTCTTTTCTAAGGTCTTCTATGATTGTCAAGGAATATCTCATAAAAGTTTTAGATTTTATTAAGCTCCGTAGCTAGTCCAATCATAGCCTCAAAGTTGGACAAAAACAGAATTTCTATTTTCTACGTTACCATTATTAAATCGGCCATAACTTTTGACTCGTAACTCCGAATGACGCAAAATTAGCGCGTAAACAATCTAGAGACTATCTACTATCTAGTCATCTCCTCAAACTGGTCAGACCAGAGGAAAAATGTTCCCAGATTTTTCTGGACAGTTGCAGCAGAAAGGTCCAGAAAAAAATGGCATGATAACGTTTGTAAACTCATTGTTTTCCATTTTCATTCTACTTCAATTCAACCAACAAGTAATCCCAAACTCCTCCTTCAATCACATACTACATCATACATCAATCCCAAGCCATTTAGCTAACAAAAATTATGAACTAAGAGCTTAATATCAAATTAACAAACCATGCATTTCTACGATTAACCAAGCTTAATCCATACTACCCATAACATGTATAGGCTATAACAATCATCATCCAAGTCATAGGAACTCAAGAATCAAAGAAAATAAATATTTATTTTCAGAGTTACTATTCATGTTCTTGAGGGTTTTGATCATTGCAAGAGATTGAATGGATGGAATGATGTAAGATTCAAGATTAAGCAAGATAAATGTTATACCTTCGATTTGAGCTATAGAACGCAATGAACAAGAAAGCCTATGATTATCCCCCAAAAACGCATCCCTTGCTCTTCAAGAAATCATAGTGAAAAGTGGTGTTAGTGATGAAGATGATGGCTAGGGAAGAACGGGTACGAAGAGAGGTGAACAACGAGACCAAAATCAATCGATTCCGACAAGAATCGAGCAAGTTATCAACAATCTCTCCATTCTCTTCACTCTTCTCTCTTCCTCTCTCTCTCAATCGGCAAAATGAAATGAATGGTGTATTGGCTAATTTTTCTTTCTTTTATCTGTCCTCTAGCTTTGTGTAGTAGTCGCGTAATTTCCTGATAACGTTTTAATCTCTCGTTCTCGTACTTTATTCATCCAAAAAACTTAAGTTTTAAAATATCAAATTCTCATTTTATAATTCTAATGTATTTTAGAATGATTAATTTAATACTCTTTAATTGTTTCAAGAATTTACGAAACAATTCTCCGGATAAACACTATTCACTTACACTACCTCTCAAACTCTGTTACGACTTTTACCCGGATTCCAAATTTATTTTCTTAGACTAAAAATAATTATTAGTCCTATATTTATTACGTATGCTACCGTAACACCGATACGCATATTTTCGAATATCCCGTATATTAATAATACGGCCTCACATCTCAAGTACCTTATGAAAAATAAATCAATAAAATCGTTTATTCATAAAAAAAAATTATCCAAAAATATTAATAATACCAAACGTCAAAAATTAGGGTTATTACAGGAAAAATACTACAGGAACTTGTCAATTTCTAAGAAATAATCTTATTTCATGGTTTAATAAAAAGTGAAATTCAGTGTCTACATCGACTATAGAAGCTAAATATATTGTTGCTAGAAGCTATTGTGCACAAATGTCATGAATGAGGAATCAATTGTTTGATTTTGGATTTAACTTGAATAAAATTTCAATATTGTGTGATAACACAAGTGAAATTGTCATTACTAAAAATCCAATTCAACATTTAAGGACCAAGCACAGAGACATAAGATATCACTTCATTAGGAAACATATAATGAATGCTACTATTGAATTACATTTTGTCCCTAGTGAAAGATAACTTGCAGACATTTTTACCAAATGATTAGATGAATCTACTTTTAATAGATTGGTCTGTGATTTAGGTATGCTTTATTATGTTTAATCTTTTAAATGTCTGACAAGTTATTTTCTTTTGTTATATTTAGTTTGTAGCCATTGATTATGTTAATCTATTGATTTTTTTCATAATCAATTGATGAACATTTTACCTATCAGTGGATATTTTTAGCTATCGACAGATAAATATATCAATTGATGATATATTTATTTATCGATGGATAGTACTACCTGTCGAATGTTAAGTTACTTATCAATCAATGACATGGAAGTCTTAAGGTCCATGTCATCAATCGACCTGTACAATATCCAGTCGTTGATTACTTATTTTATCAATTGATGAATACATATAACCATGTATGTATAACAGTCAATTACCAAAATTAATAATTCTTTCATTTTACTTTTTAATCCAACGGTCAATTGAGTTCCATTTTGAGAAAGTAATCGATTGAGAGATCGGTAACTCTTCAAAAATATAAATAGTGAAATTAAAATTTCTTTTAATTCTTACTTACATTTTCCAACTGATTCTCTTTCTCTCTGTACTCAATTCTCTCTCATTCTCTCTGTACTCTATCTCCATTCTTCTCATTCTTAACTTCTCCAAAGTTTTTTGTGTTCTTAATATTCTAATATAAAGAAATGGCATATTCATCCAAGAAAGTTTCTCAAGATGGATTTATCTACGAGTTAAACAATTTTATGGCTTGCACTGTGGTTGAAGAAGCACCAAGGGAATTTCATCCATTGATGTAGTTTCTGGGAACTTGCAAAGTGCAGAAGGCTTTGAAAGAAGCACAAAAAATTACCTGCAATATGGTGGAGGAGTTTTGGACCAGTGTAGGAGTTTCGGATGACTATTCAAGCATCAAATTTAATTACAAAGGACAAGAGTATATTCTACCCACTTTAATTTGAAATGAATGTTCTGATATGCCTGTTAATAATTCTGCTAATGCATCCACTGAATCAGATATTAGAAAAATGCTTAGGATTGTTAATTATGAAAATCCTGACATTAATTTAGGTCATGTAGTTAGAAAGCACCTTAGGAGAGAATGGTCTTATTTCTTTTATGTCATTATTAAATATTTTAATGGTAATATTAGTAATTTTGATGTTATTACCTCTAGTATGCAACAAATAGCTTACAATATTTTATTTGATGAATTTCATAATTTGTCATTTATTTTATTGAATGAAATTGCTAATAAACTAGGTAAAAAGTCTGATAGATCAAATCATATTTACTATACTAGGTTTATCATGATTTTTATTAACCATTTTGTCAAAAAAATTGAGATTTGCAGTAAAACTAAAACTCTTGAGTGTTGGACTCAAAACAAAACAAGGGTGGGGACACACAAGCCAACACCCCAATGACCTACATCAAGAGAAGTAAGAAACCAAGTTTTGCACTTGGGGTTGCATACATTACAAAGCCATAAGAAACTGTGGTGGAGCCTTCTGTTTCTCAAGTTGATGCATCTCTAATAAATGTGGAGATGCATCCCCACTCTCTTTCTATTTCAATCCTTTCTTCACCTCCACCTCAAATTTCTTCAGAAAATGTCTTGATAGACAATCGGGAATTTTCAAATTCTCTTTCTTTACTCATCAAGGATTAGCACATGTATGATTTAAGGAGAGGTGAGGTTCCAGGATGAGATCTTGATGAAAAATAGAGAGACGAGTAAGAGTGATAAAGAATTCTTCTTTTTACACATGAACTTGAATTGGAGTTGATGTCTTAGGGGGAAGGAGTACAGGAGATAGGGGAGTCCATAATACCAATGAAGCTAGTGATGGTGGAGTTGATAAGGAGTCTGAGCAATTGGAGAAAGTGGTTGTAGAAGATGAAGAAGTGGATGTAGAAGAATTGGATCCAAAGAACTTTGTCCATCCTGATCCAAGTTATCAAGGGTTGGCTACTTCATCTAACAGGAATGCTGAGACAATTCTGGGGTTGGAGAACACAGAGCAAAGAACTAGAAGTTTGAAGGAAAGTCTAAAAAATACTGTAGATGTTTGTCACATGCCTCCTAGTGACATTGATAATGACAGTGATGAAGAGCCATGGATGAGCACAATTGATGGAAGCTTGGTTGATATTGAAACTGAGCTACTCTCTCAGTATAGAAGATCCATAATGGAGGTGGAATTTGCAGATCCCACTCAAAGGAGAATTACAAAAATTTTTGAGGGACCAATTGAGGGTTCAAAAGATGACAGTAACATGAGTCAAGAGTGAATTAGCCTCAATCAAAAACTTTATCTAATCCACCAAAGATGTGTTGGAGGGAAGGTTGGATGAAAAATTACCTCATGGAACTCTCCATCACATTCAGTAAAAGTTTCTAAAGGATGCTAAGTGTTTCACTAATTTGGAGAAAAGGGTTTCTACCATAGAGTCCAAGATGGATGATGTTATCAGAGTTCATGCCCTTCATGCATAGATTCTTTAGAAGTTTCTTGAGAGGATGTCACCAGCTCCTTCTCGTGATGATAACAAAAAGGGGAAGAATACTGATAAGAGGGATAAAGATGGCAATGGTGGTGGAAATGGAGCTGTTGGAAGTAGAAGATTTACAGAAGCTAGTTGTAGTGGCGCTAGTAGGAGTAATAAGGAGACAAGAGGAACCATAAATAACAAGGGGCCATCATCAAGTTTAATCAAGGATGATTTGGACAAGAAAAAGAGTAATGCATAGAAATTTTATGATGACTTGGTAGCTAAGAGGATTTCTAATGAAAAAGAGACAAATGAGCTAATTGAAAAAGAAAGAAGAAGGTTTGAGCAGTTAAAACAAAGCACAACGTTGGTGACAAAGGCTGCCCAAATAGGGAATTTGGATGACTTCATTGCACAGACCAAAGTTGTGCATGAGAGTACAAATGAAGCTGTTAATGAAGTTAATGGTCATGCAGAAAAATTTCTTCAATTAGCAGAAAAGAAAAAAGGGAAAGCCATTATGACTAAAGAGGATAAGGAAAGGAAAGTAAGGTTTTTAGGAGAAAAGTTGCTACAGGGAGCCATTACTTGAGGAATGTCAGATACGTCAAGGAGAGAAAAGGAAGATGCAAAAATAGCAAGGCAAATGCAGATGGAATAAAATCAAATGGATGCAACTGAAGACCAATCTTCAAAACCAAAAAGACATATTAAAGTGTCCAGGAAAAAAGTTATGAAGCCCCAAAATAATGTTCAACAAGAACAATCTACATTCAATTAGGGACAAGGAGATATGGTTGCAGAAGCTATAAAAGAGATTTTTCTTGAAGGGATGAAATGAAGGAAGTGCGAAGGATTGGTGAGAAGGGTTTAATAGGCTGCAAAACTCATCCTGCAACTTCAAATCATGAGGAATGCATGAGTTTGGAATATTAGGATGGTCATAAGGCATCCTATCCAATGAGGCTGATTATGAAGCAAGGTTACAACATATTGAAGACCATTCTTCTTCTACTCAATAAGATATACAAGCTAAACATTACTGTAGCTCAGGAGTTACAACATCAAATCACAAAGCTAAGGAGATTGCCTGCAAAAGCTTATCTTGACCCTCCTTTGAAGCTTTGGGAGTCTCAGGTAAAGACTGTGGTGCTGGAACCAGTTTATGCCCTAATATTTACAGATGTTGAAGGGAGGAAAAAGTATTTTGACATCTGTAAGTATCTAGACAAAATAACAGATCAAGAGATTGTCTATTTAATGAGGCAACTTGGGAACTCAAATAGGGATGAGAAAATATTAAGAGGATCATTCTTGAGGCAACTAAAGGAGAATGCTGAGAAAAGAAAGAAGATGAAGAAGTGATTGAAGCCCTGAGTAGATTGAAGCAGTTTAGAAAATTCAACCAACAGGTACTTCTAAATTTAAGTGCTTTTAAAATTCTTGATTCTATATGAATGTAATTAGTTTAGGGGTTTTGTTATCATCAAGAAGATTTATGCATGTTATTGTCACAAACACAAATAGGTGGAGATTTCTAGGATGTAGGCTTGATAATAACTTTAACCTTATAATCGTAGAATTTTATTTTATTGTAACTGATCAACTAATATGAAAATTATAAATATCAATTGATCATGAAACCATTTATCAGTTGATATGTTTATGTGAATCAACTGATAATATGGATGGTAACATAGGTGTACTTAGTCTATTTCAATTGATATGACTTTAGTCGATTGATAATTTTCTCATCAATTCATACTAGAGTCGATTGATATAGGTCATCAACTGATGTGTAATTTAGACTATCAAATTATAATTATTTAAAGATAGGAAACTTATGCAAGTGAAGGATGATCAATTGATATGGAGACATCAATAGATAGAAGATCAATTGATAACAAGTCAAGTAAGAGATTGGAGACCATCAACTGATATGAAGAACCATCGATTGATAACATTTATCAACCGATAAGTCAATCGTTATTATCATTCGATGGATATCAAAATCAGTCGAAGAAGAATATCTATTGATGGATACAAGGAAGAATCAATTGATATGCTTAACAGCAAATTATCAATTGATAGGGATTGCACAACAAAGCAAAATATCAGGAATTTTCAGACTAAAGCATACATATGGAAGATAGTCTACATTGACTGCGGAGACTCAGATTGAAGCTGTCTTTCCTGGGATGAAGATATTTCTAAAAATAGAAATAAACAGAAAGGAATGATAGTTTAGTAACATTCCTAGAATTGGTAATTTTGTCTTACTATTCTTGAGATTGTAAACACTCTTGTGTTATATAAACAAGAGTTGTAGTATTGTTAGAAGAAAAAGAAGTTAGAATATCATTCTAAATCAACTGTTCAGCCTTAGAGTACTTTGTAAGAACAATTGATTTTATTTCTAACTTTGTAAAAAGCAGCTAGGTTTTATAAATCTAAATTATTTGAGCAAATATGTACATTGATGGAAAAACTAATCCATCAGTAATTTTTAAATATTTTGTTCAATATTTATTTTAGTTGTTGTTCTTTTATATACATTTCTTAAACTTCTTAAGAAAATACTAAAATTTTCAAGAGTTTTAATATTTGTATTCAACCCCCCCCTACAAATATATTGACTTTGTTATAGGGAATAATAATTGAAAATTAACAAAGATAATAAAATTTACCTTTTCCATCTTTATAGGTTTAAGTGTTGTACGTGGGTGTCTGTTCTTGTTGTCTTCGAAAACATTTTCTTTTTGCTTTCTACCTCTTTTTTTATTGTCAGCCATTTTTTGTTGTAGCTCATGTACGTTCTTGTACTTTGGCTTGTTAGAGTGAGATGGTTGTACATCCTGTAATGAAATATTAGTTATGGAAATAATAGCTTGAAGATATTATAGCTTATTAAAGAATTCATACTTCCGAGACTGGTTCCACATGAGCAATATTTTGTTAGCATGCATTATTTTGTTAAAATACTATATATGTATTCAATAGTATTTAACTTTCCTTTCATCAGGGATTGGAATGTTCCTTGCACAGTTGTGACATCTGAATTTGTTGTTTTTTATGTCACTCTCTTGTTGGCATGATGTGCAGACAATATAAAAATATCATACTTGAAAATTAGTGTAGGTAAATTATTTCGAAACTTATTTATAACTTTATAAAAATGATGTAAATATTATATGCTTGAACATAAATTTGAAAAAGGACATGCAACTTCCAAAATTTAAATTTTTATTTAGTTTGTTTTCATTTTAGTATTTTTGAGGTTTAATTTATGTTTTATAATTTAGTTTAGATGTATGGACCTATGAGAATTGTGGGTGGTGAATGTATTTGGTTTATTTGTTTAAAGTTATAAATAAATAAATTCTTTTTAGTTTTTTTGGGGTGTCTAATATTTTTTAGGGTTTGAATTATGTGCGATAGAGTTTTTTTGAAGTCGCAATGTACATATTTTAATGCGAGTAGTTTCAAACTTATTTATTTAATTTGTTTTAGTTATAAAATTTTTAGGTGTATTTTATGTTTTGTAGGTTTTTTTAAGTAGGGAAGTGTTATGGGAGTACCCCGCAATTGTGGATTGTGAAGTTATTTAGTTTGTTATAATTTTAGAATTTTTTTGGTTTAATTCATATTTTGTTGAGTTTTTTTAAAATATTGAACGGTTTTGGGCTTAATACTCCCGTCTACACTTATGACGTCATAAAAAGGTTTCAAGATTCAATATATCAATGTTACACTAGAAAAGTGCCAAGTTGTCGACTGAAATATAGAGAAGAGTTTCTAATGCATCCTTGATAATATACAGGCTAATATCCTACTAACATGTTAACTCGATCATAAGAAAATTGCAACCAGTGTTGCATAAAGTTACTGACAATCGGAGATGTTAAAACTTACAAAATCCCTACCTCCACCACTTATTTGTTAGTACAGGGCAGCGTCACAGCCAAAAGGAAATGAAAAGTGAAGATATATCTTGCACCTGCATCATATCCATTGAGGTCAATTTGCATAAAAATTCAATAAAACGATAAAGAATAAGAAACTTTCAAAGCACATGGTGTAGACCAATAACAAAGTCACAAAAATATGCACAACCTATAAAGGAATTATTTATTATAAGCTAAATGTTTATTACATGCCCAACACCAAAATAACTGGAATTATCTATTTATAGCTCCACTCAAACGGGAATTTCACATGTTCTATATACTTGAACCACTCAAACAAATTTCGTGTGGTGTCGAGTTTTATCGCCAACCATACACTGTACAAGAGCGAACGAAACTGGCATCCTATAAGATTGTAGTCAAGCATACAACCAGGCCTTCAACAAACTTACCCTAACCTCTACAAACTAAAAAGTATATCATCATTCTGAGCTCAGAAAAATCCTCAGAGAATGTGGCTTATGCATCATCAGCAGTAATTATTTCTTCGTCATCATCAGCATTTATATCCATTGAATACAGTGTAACCGTCCATTCCTTCAAACCATTATGATGGTCCTTTTTCCACATCACTTCTAAATTGTTAACAGTTTTCTTGGGAACTCCACGTTTTACAAGAAGAACTCCAAGTGATCTGAAAGTAGAATCATCAGGTTGAACACCAGATTTCAACATTTCCCTAAAAGTTTTTATTGCTTCCTTAAATCTCCCATCCGATGCATACAACCCAAGAACGTGATTATAACTCAACAAATCAGTCAAAAGCCCTAATTCTTTCATCTTCTCTGCTACCTGTATAGCATCCTTAATTCTTTCTAATTTTTTGTACATACACAACATCATAGCATATGTGAACTCATTTGCTCTTCCCTTTACCCGTAAGTTTTCAAAAATTTCTTCCGCTTGTTCAACCATATATCGCTCACTGTATAGATCGATCATACAGTTTGACGAATATACATCAGCACCCATGTCCGATGACAGAAGCATATGGTATGCTTCTTCTGCTTCTTCAAGGCAACCGACTTTTGTGTAGAGCTTAATTAAGGAATTATATATAACACCATTCATGGGCAAGCCCATTTCACTCATTGCATTTACATAACCTAAAGCTTCATTGACATTCCCAACATCAGCAAAAGCATTTATCAATACACCATAAACAACAACATCAGGATGGACGTTCGAAGCAATCATCCCTCTAAATACACCCACGGCCTCTTCAAGTTGATTTAATTTAACATAGCTTGAAATAACCGCACAATAAGGGATGCAGTCATTGACCACTATGGCCTCTTGCATCTTCTGCAAATAGGATTTTGCTATGTGTGGTAATTCTGCATTAGCTAACATCTGAATGAGTGAATTATAGCTAATCTTATCTGGAACTACACCATGTTGTCCCTCCATACTATCAATTAACTGGCACGCTTCATCATATCTCTTGTTGAGACCATATGCCTTGATCATCACGTTAAACTCGAGGACACTAGGATTATTCTTCTCCTGACAACATCTGAAAACTTTCTCAGCTTCCAGAATATGACCCCGCTCACCAAAAGCATCGATATTCGCCGAGTAGCACTCAGAAGTCATATTCCCCTCAACATGAAACCTGTTGAACCATTCCCATGACTTGTCAAGCATATTAGCTTCTATGTACATTCTAGTTAGTGCAGACTGGGTAAACTCATCAATCTCAAATCCCTTGTCGTCCATCTCTGACACTAGTTCTTCTGCTTCACCAACCATATGCCTTATCGAGAATGCATACAAGAGAGTGCGATAACTTACAAGGTCTGGCTCTAGGGCAGCCTCCTTCATTTTCTTGAAGTAGTCAAGTGCTAAGTCAATATTATCATGCCTGGTATGGAGGGATATAAGAATATTATAAGTTCTGGTATCAGGTAAGCACCCAAGCCGATCCATCATCTGCATTAAAGAAGCCACCTCCCCTAATTTGCCATGGTTACCGAAAATATGAATCATTGTATTAAAAGTTACTGTGGTCGGGCCAATCCCTTCTCGAAGCATCAATGCAAAAGTGTTGGATGCTTCTTTAATTTGTCCAGACTTCCCATAGGTATCTATTAGTGTGTTATACGTATAAGAGCTTAGACAAATATGAGCTTGAGATTCACCATCAACAGCACCATTTGTTGCCACACTAGTTCCTCCCTTCTCTTCAAAATATTTATCTGCTGACCATTTCTTGAAGAAATGTTCAGCTTTTTTAAACTCCCTGGCTTTCTTATACATTTGAACTACAACTCCCATAGTCACCTCATCCGGTTCCATTCCTTGTTTTTGCATTAAAACAAACCAATTTAGTGCCTTCTCCCTATGCCCACCTTTAGTATAAACATCGATCAAGGTCCCATAAGTAGAATTTATCGGCATAATACCTCTCCTCCCCATCTCATCCCACAACCTCTCAACCTCATTCCAAATCCCTGCTTTACCAAGACTCCTAAGCATTATATTATAATGAATTACATTCACCTCATAACAACCCCTCGTCTTAAACCACTCGAAAATCTCCAAAGACCGTTTCCAATACGTTTGCTCCTTCAAGATTATAGTCCTCTCTTTTTTACTCAACGTCTCTCTCCACGGCCTCAACGCCTCATCCAAGTCCTCAATTCTTTCCAATGCCTCCAACATAGCGGAAACACAACCGCCATAACGAGCCCATTTACCCTTATAATCCCTTAAACTGTGCACTCCACCATTGCCTTGCTTATTTCTCTCAGACATTTTCACAAACACATGGTCGGCATTATCTGCAACTTCACTTTTAATGGGTTTTACAGTAGCTTTGCTACTTGTTCTACCAACCCCATCTGAATTTTCAAGAACCAGGTGTTGTTTCTTGATGGGTTGGTGGTCAAATGTGTTAACTTGGGGAGAAATGGAAATGGGAACACTGGTAATTGGAGTTTGCATGGGATATAGTTTGGGGAATGAACTTGTATCTATATTAAGAAGCTTCACATACATTTTTTTCTCTACTCAGTTTGAAGAAAATAGATATTAAAAGTGATTATACTAAAATAAATTGAGGATTTATAGGCTACTTGAGGAAAAAATGAAGTTGGCTGGACAGTCACGCATAATTTAGAAGTTGTTCGAAAAAAACAGGGGTGGTAATTAGCGGTCAGTTGTAATAGATTAAATTAGATGTTTTAGTAATTAGATTGAATTAATTGTTTCGATTAATAAATATTTTTAATGAAATTGTTTGGTATATATCTATCTAAATTAGTTATTTGTATTTTAACTACACATATAATAATTATTTAATTGAAAAAATTCTTCCAAATAACTTTTTTAAAATTAACGAATTGAGTGCAAAGTGCAAACCATTAACTATTAGAACACCAATAATTAGAGAATTTTTTAGTGAAACCTTTAATTTGTCTCAAATCTTTAATTTGTTTTAGAAAGTAAAAAGTTATTTTAAAAAAGAAATTATATATGGGGAGTTGTGAGATGTGCCACTATAAATAATTTACTCAATGATTGTAATTTTAATAAAAAATATCTGATTTAATTTATTTTAATATATATTCGCTAAAATTTGGTTTTAGTTATCTTTTATATATTGTGCGGTTTTTAATTGTTATACATATAAATTTGATCACCAAGTGTTTTTTAATTTATTATTAAAATGGATTTTTGTTCAGATATATTTATACACTCAATTTATGTTTGTTTTAAGTTTTTTTTACTGTAAATTGTTTATAGTATTTAGCAAAATTAAAAGTTTTAACTTTTGCTTGCAAATTGTGTACCTTTTATATAATTCATTTGTTCGTATTATTTATGCTAGAAAACATGTCATTAATCTGTAAATCGTAATTTTTTGTATTACTTATGTTTAGAGATTCAAATATTAACTAGCAATTTTTGTTATTGAATTTTAAATAATTGTAAAGTTAATGTAATTTTTTTTATTAAAAAATTTGAAAATCAAAAATAATTATACTTGTTGATTATAGCCCAATTGTAAAGTCTTTTTTTTTTATTTGTATTCGTTTTTGTGACCCGGTTTTAGTAAAAGTAGATATGTTAAGTTGTTGCGATTATAGTCGTTGGTTGACATCATTTTTCAATGAACATGATCTACATTAATATATTATAAAATTGAAAATATATAAAATATGAGATATTTTTAACTTGTATTTAGCAATAATTAAAATTTTTAACAATATATGAAGGTCACATGAGAAATGAAGATGTGATAAAGCAAATGACATAACAAAAATTTAGAAGACGATTTATAGCAAACCGAAATGTCACACATAATTCATAAGGATTTAAACAAAACCACAATTGTCTTGAAATATTGCATACTCAAGCGAAACAAAGGAACATAACATAAAGTCTTACTTAATCAAAACAAAACAACCTAATAATTTTATGACTTAAAGAAATATTAAAGTCTTCCATGTTGCAACACCAAGAGGGATCTCCAACGATCATTTCTTCAATTCTTGCTTGAATCTTGCATTGTCATATAGAGAATATCATTACATGAAGTGCAATGAGGAAGATAAGATGACAATCGTAATTTTAAATCTTACATGTTCTTTCTTAATAGTTTTCAGAAGCACATTTTTAACATTGTTCTTGTCATCTGCAGTGTTCAAAGAGGCCATGTTATCAACAACAATCTCTTCAATCTTTCTCTTCCCTTGCTTCATTGTGGTTGAATTTTCTGTGACTAGAGTGCTAAATGAATCAAGTGAAATGGACTAGTTTTCAGACATGGTTGGAAAGGCCTGCAATTAATAACATCAAAACCATTTTTGTCAGTAATTGAGGAATTTATGATATAAGAACAATCCAACTAAATGTATTATATACTGTTAGTTAAGATGAATGTTGCAGAAGGAGGGTTGAATGCAACTTGATTAATTATGAAGGATTCTCGCTAACAACAAATAAGAATGATAATTAACAAGTTAATGTTGTAAACAAACTAAGCAGATAAAATGACAGGGTGTTTAAACTTCAAAAATTAATTTTATTAATTTTTGTTCTACAACAACTGTCTGGAAAATAATTCCAGTTTCGTTAGATACAATAACAATGAGTTTGCTAATGTTTCTATACTTGAGAAATTCTAGCTCAATTGCATTAGAGAAAGTACTTGTGAGATATGTATATTTATACAGAAACACATATCCCACTTACAAGTGTACTTTCTCTTGTTCCTAGAACAAACCTTGAAATAGAAACTTTGTTTTTTCTATTCAAATTTGTCTTCATTCCATTTGTAGATAAATCAGCTCTGAGATATACAATAATCATTGACTCTTTAAGCACACTTTTTCTTTTGCTTGAATTCTCCCAAGTTGCAGTAGTAAACTTGACAGACTAGATAGTAATGTCAAAATTATTCCTTGTATTTTCACTATCTATTCTGCTACTTGAAACAGACTGTCAGCTTCACTAAAAGTGTATTGTCAACTTTTAGTTCCTCTATGGTCATAGTATCTTTGACTCCGTATACTTTGCTGTCAAGTCTGTAATTTAGTGGAAGAATTTTGGGCTATTGTAGAAGTTGCCAGTGACAACTCTACTATTACATTCATTTGCAAAGGAGATAAGTATACTCTAAGTACAATATCCATTAATGAATTTCTTAATTTAACTACCAATAATACTGATAAAGCACCAATAGATGAGGAAATAAGGAAATGCTAAAATATGTTAATTATGTTGAACTTGATATAGGCCTAGATCATGTGGTTAGAAAACATCTTAGGAAGGAATGGTCATATTTCTTTGATGTAGTCATAAAATGCTTTAGTGGTAAAATTAGTAATTTTGATGCCAACACAACTAGTATGCAGGAAATTGCTTATAGCATTCTGTTTAACAAGTATTTTAACTTATCTTCTATAATAATGAATGAGATTGCAGCAAAATTAGGAAATAAAGTTAATAGATCAAATCATATATACTATGCTAGATTTATTATGCTCTTTATTAACCATTTTGTGAAGGATATAGAAATCACAAGAGAGACAGAGACATTGGACTACTGGGTCCAAAACAAAAGGGTCTTCAAGGAATTTGTAAGGATCAATCTTCACAGTAATGTGGAATTGATTTATCCACCTTTTGTTCATGTATTTATTTCTACCTTAACTTCTTCTCAATTTCAAACTTTTTTGCCTTTTGTGGCTATGAAGGGTGTAAGCAATGACCCCAACCCTCCTACCCAAGACACACAACCAATTTTCAAATCCAAATATAAGACACCATCCTCAACCGGTTCCTAAAAACCTGTTGTTGTAAAATCTAAGAAAAGAAAAACTCTAGATGGTGATAGATTAAATGGAGATGGTTCTTGTGAGGGAACTGGGGAAAATAAAAAAACCCAAACGGATAAGGTGAGTAAGGTTGAGCAACCTAAGCCTAGCCACTCCTTAGTCTCTCAAAAGGATGTGGTTGTTAACAAGGACAATACCACATCTCTATTAACATCCTCCCAAAAGGGTGTTAATATTGAAAAGAGCCCACAACCAAGGGCACAGAAAAAAGATGGGGACACTCAAACCAAAACCCCCAAATCATAGGAAAGAAGAAGGAAGAAGGTAATATTTGCACAAAGGAAGAAGGCAAAATCACAGGAAAATGTGGTGGAGCCTTCTCAAATTCAGTTTGATGCATCTCAAATAAATGTTGAGATGCAGTCTCATTCTCTCTCAATCCCTATTCCATCTATCCCTCTTTCTCCACCTCAACAAATTTCTTCTTTCAAAATCTCTTTCTTTGATATTTAAGGAGAAGCCATCACTCTCTCCTGAATTTTCTTCCCAGGAAATTCAGGATTCCATCTCAAATATTATTTCAAATATAACTTCTCAAAACATTACCTCAATTGTTACTACTCCATCAATTGATGTTCTCTCATCAATTGATATTCAACCATCGACTGATAAGCCATCGGTCGATACTCAAGATCAGTTGATGGGTATGCATCAATCGATGGATGTCCCAAACACATCAACTGCTATTTTCTCAACATCAATTGATACTTAATCAATTGATATTGCAAAAACTCTTCTAGGAATGAGTGTTTTGAGTGAGATGCAGGATAGCAGCCTGGAAAAAGGAGAGGGAGTGAGTGAGCTCATTCCAATTTCTTTCAGGAACGTGAGTGAAACACATGAGGGCCCCACCTTAGAAGGTGCACAGGTTATAAATGAGGGAGAGGTAAGGTTCAAGGATGATATCTTGATGCAAAATAGAGAGATGAGTGTGAGAGACCAAAAATGTCTTATATATGCCCAAGAGTTGGAAAATGAACTGATGTTAGAGGAGGAATGAGTGAAGGAGATAGGGGGAGTCCCTAATTTTAATGAAGCAGGTGGGAGTGGGGTCTATAAGGAGAATTTAGATGATGTTGATGTTGAAGATGAGGAGGTTGATGCTGGTGCCTTGGATCCAAACAATTTTGTTCACCCTGATCCAAGATATCAAGGTTTGACTACTTCAAGTAACAGGGATGCAAAACAATTATTAGGGATTGATCACACTAAGCAAAGAATCAGGAACCTTAAAGAAAGTATTTTTAATACAACAAATGTTTTTCATATGGCACCTGAAGACTTGAAGGATAAATCTGGTGAGGAGCGTTGGATGAGTACAATTGAGGGATCTCTAGAGGCTACTAAAACTGAGATTTTCTCTCAATACAGAAGGCAATGATGGAGGTAAATATTGAAGACTTAACTCAAAGGAGGATTGCTAACTGTTTGAAGGAGCAATTAAAGTTGCAGAAAATAACAGTAACAGGAGTAAAAAGGGAGTTAGAGATCATCAAAGGTTCTATTGTCTCAAACAAGGATGCATTGGAAAGAAGATTGGATGAGAAACTTCCAATGAACACTCTAGCTCAAATCAAGGACAAATTATTCAAAGAGTCCAAGAATTTTACAGCCTTGGAGACAAGAGTGGAGTCTATGGAAAAGAAAATGGATGACATCATTAAAGGCCAAGTTCTAAATGCCTCAATTCTTCAAAAGTTTTTAGACAGAATGCCACCACCTTCTTTCTGTGATGATAACAAAAATGGGGGAAATGAAAAGAAGGATAAGGATAAAGATGGTGACAATGATGGTAGTGGTGGTGTTGGTGGTCAACTTGGAGCTAGTAGGAGCAATGTGGTTGGTTTTAGTGAAAGTGGAAGCAATAGAGATAGAGGCCATTCTTCAAAGTATTTAAATTCATCTAAATCATCCAAAGATGACTTAGAAAAGAAAAACAGAGATGCAAAGAAATTTGAAGATGAGTAGAATCTAGAAGACTTTCTAGGGAAAAAGAAACTAACGCAATGAATGAGAGGGAAATGAAGAAGATTGAAGATCTAAGGAAAAATACTGAGTTGGTGACAAAGGCTGCACAAATAGGAAATTTGGATGAGTTCATTTCTGAAACAAAGGCTGTCAATGAAAGTGCAAAGGAGGATGCCAAAGAAATCAATTCAAATGCAAAAGCTTTTCTTCAAATAGATGTTGAAGCCCTTGAAGAGAAGAAAAAGGGTATAACAATAATGATTGAAGAAGAAAAGAAAAAAAAATGAACCAGTTGGCTAGAATCTACTTTAAGGAGCCATCACTACAGGAATCTTAGATGCTGCAAGTAGAGAAAATGAGAATGATGAGATTGCTAGACAGATGGAAATACAATGGAATATGGAGGAGAAATTGGCAGAACAACCATTGAGAAAAAGGAAAAAAATTGCAATGGCCAAGAAAAAGACAAATTCAACTCAAGATACAGTGGTTTAGGAAAACCCTCAATTCAGTCAAGAAGAAATCAAGGAGGAAGTGACAATTGAAGGGTATAAAATGAAAGGAATTCTAGTGGTGAGTGAAAAAGGGCTGATAGGTGTAAGGACCCACCCTGCAACCTCTAACCAAGATGTGTCAATGAGGTTGTAGTATGAGAATGGATCAAAAATCACTTACTCCATGAAGGTGATAATGAAGCAAAACTACAATGTCCTGAAAACCATTCTACCTCTTCTCAACAAAAGGTACAAACTCAATGTTACAATTACTCAGGAAATTCAACAACAAATCTCAAAGCTAAGAAGAGCAAAAGCTGATGCTGAATCTGATTCACCTCTCAAGCTATGGAAATTGCAAGTCAAGAAGGTGGTGTTGGAACCAAAGTATGTTATGATTTTTACAGATGTGGAAGACAATACAAATTTCTTTGAAATCTGCAAATATCTGGACAAAATCACAGATGAAGAAATTCATTATCTAATGAGGCAACTTGGAGAAACTGATGAAGATGAAGCAATATTGAGGAGTTCCTTTATGAGACAGATAAAAGAAAATGATGAGAAGAAAAAGAAGAAGAAGTGAGTGGAGAATGAAGACCATGAAGAGTAGAAGACATTGGAGCAGCTTGTAAAAATTATTCATCAACTGGTACTTTCAAACTCAAAGTGCTAAGTAAATTTCTTAATTCTATTTGAATGATTATAGTTAAGAATTTTTGTTATCATCAAGTGAATTTATGCCTGTTCATGTCACAGACACATATAGGGGAGTTTGTTAGGAATCTACATATAACTTGATGATAATTTTAATCTTAAAATCATAGAAATTTCAATTGATGTAATTGATCAATTGATATGAAGTTTATAAATATCGATTGATCAGGAAACCATTTATCAGTTAAAATGTTTATCTGAATCAACTGATAATATGGAGTGTAACATATGTGTACTTAGTTTATTTCAATTGATAAGGTGTAAGTCAATTGATATTATTCTCATTAATTGATGTTAGAATCGATTGATATAGGTCATCAACTGATGTGTAACTTAGACTGACAAATTATAATTATTTAAAGACAGGAAAATTATATAAATGAAAGATGACCAGTTGATATTGAAGCATCAATGGATAGAAGATCAATTGAGAAGCCAAGTCAAAGAATTGAAAACAATCAAATGATATGAAGACCCATCGATTGATATATCGATTGATATCATTTATCAATCGATAAGTCAATAACCTTTATCGATTGATGGATATCAAGATCAATCGAAGAAGAACATCAGTTGATGGATAAAAGGAAGAATCAATTGATATGCTTAACAACAAATTATCAATTGATTGGGACATCACAAAAAGGCAATTTGTTAGAGTTCTAAGGACAAAAGCATGCCTATGGAAGACAGTATATACTGACTGTGAAGACTCAGAGTGAAGCTGTCTTTCCAAGTCTGAAGACATTTCTTAAAATATAAAAAGGCAAAAAGAAAGATAGATCAGAAACAATCCTAGAATAGATTAATTATTTTATATTCTTTCTATGAATTGAAAACATGTGATATAAAAACAAGTGTGGTAGAATTGTTAGAAAATATACAAGTTAGACAATATTCTTGAATCAACTGTTCAGCCTTAAAACACTTTGTAAGAACAGTTGATTTATTTTCTAACCTTGTAAACGTAGTTGGGTTTTATTAACCTAGAAAAATTGAGTAATATATACACTGATGGAAAAACTAATCCATGAGTAATTTTCAAATATCTTTATTCAATTTAGTTTCAATTTCATTGTTCATATATTTTCTCTTAAACACATAAACTCCAAGAAAAATTATTAAAATAGAAAAAGTTTTAATAATTTGTATTCAACCCCCCCTTCTACAAATTATATTGGCATTGTTCTGGGAAATAACAAGAAATATGAAGAAAGAAAAGATGGTGATGATGAAAAGCCTGATGGAGGTGCAGGTAGTTCCAAGTCCAACAATAACAATAATGGTGATGTAAGGACCTCTAGAACTGGTGATAAGGATGGAGAAAAAAGATGGAGAAGATGAGAAGATAGTTGGTGAGATTGAAGGAAGGGTTATGAAGGTCTGTGGCATGGTTTTGAAGCAATTAAAGAAGATGTTGTCAGGAGTAATAAGGAGGAGTATGTTGTCAGTAACTTCAAAGTCACTGTCAGATGGAGTGAGGGAAGAGTTAATGTCAAGGAAAATTTCCATCTCTAAGAAATACAGCAAGGCAAATGCTGAAAGACCAAGGCCACATTCAAGTAGGAAGCCTAGCAGGAAATAGTGGACGCTGGTGATAGAAGTTATTCAAAAAGATTGCATAGATGTCAAGAGACCGACAATTAACAATTTGGCTGAGTCAAAGGCAGAATCAATCACCAAAGTTGTTGTTGAGTGGACTGAGCTAAATTCTGTGAGCATGGTAAATGTCTTCAATTCCACTGGTGAGGTTGAAGTTATGGGACATGAACTGAAGGAGGCATATTATTTTATGGTCATAAGGATGCTGCAAATCATCAATGGCCTATATATTATGACTCAAGTCTTCAGGGGAATTCTAATCAGTAAATTTTTGGTGCTAATGGAGTCTTTTAAAACTCATCCCTTGGATTTTGTTGATGCTGAGGAACCTGAGACTATAGTCTACTCCGATGGGGTGATGTTTGGCAATGAAGATGGAGTCAAGAAATTCTGGAGCATGGATTTCTTGCAAGACAAAAATATTGATCTCCTAATGAAGCTTGTGGAGCAACTTCAAGAACTTCCATATCCTGAAGAGCATGGATTTATCCCTAAACTCCAAAGAATCATTCAATCCAAGAGGAAGAAGGAAATTTGAAAGGAAGACTGAGTATGAGAGAACTCAAAAATGTCTTCTCAGAAATCCTAAAAGGATAATCTTCTACAATACTGGTGGATCTGCAGAAGAGATCACTTTTGATCAATTGATAATTATGGCTGAAAAGGAACCACAAATTACAGAACTCATCAAGAGATACCTCCTCCATAATAAAAATTTTGAGGTGTTTGATCTCAAGAAGAAAGCTCTGGAAATCTATGATTTGAAGAAAAAAGAAGAAGGTGGAGGAAGAGAAGAAAAACAGGGTTACAACTGATGTCGAAGCCACAAAAAAAGAGATAGAAAGAATAAACAGAAAAGTCGAAGAAGCTGAGATTGATCTAAAGTTTGCCAAGATTAATGATCCAATCTCCAGAAAAGCTGATTATGTATCTCCAGTATTTACAAATCCACTCAGAATCATCATTGACAGTACTGAAGTTAAGGTTGAAGATTTTGGAGTACTCAACACTGCAAACCTTAGAAGAATTTTCAGATAAACCACAAGATCTCTTCTAGAAGTTGAAAGAAATCTAAGTACAGAAGTTGAAAAGATAATTGATGCAAGGTCCAAGGAAGATGATTAGGAATCAATTGTTTGATTATGGATTTAACTTGAGCAAAATTCTAATATTCTGTGACAACACAAGTGCAATTGCTATCACTAAAAATCCAGTTCAACATTCAAGGACCAAACACATTGACAAAAGGTATCATTTCATTAGGGAATATGTAATGACTGGTATTGTTGAATTACATTTTTTCCCTAGTAAAAGACAACTTGCAGGCGTTTTTACCAAACCATTAGATGAATCTACCTTCAATAGATTGGTCTATGATTTAGGTATGCTTAACTATGTTTAATATGTTAAATATCTGACAAGTTATGTATTTATGTTAGTTTTAGATTATAGCCATTGATTATGTTAACCTATTGATTTTTCAATAATCAATTGATGAACAGTTTTATATCAATGAATATTTGCAGCCATCGATAGCTAAATGTATCAATTGATGATATATTTGTTTATCGATGGATAGTATTATCTGTCGATGTATAAGTCTTTTATCCGTTGATGACCTGGAAGTTTCAGAGTCCATGTCATCAATTGATATGTACAAAATCTAGCCGTTGATTGCTTATTTTATCAATTGATGAATACATATAGCCTTGTATGTATAACAGTCAATTGCCAAAATAAGTAATTCTTTCATTTACCTTTTCATTTCAATGGTTGATTGAGTTCTATTTTGAGTAAGAAATAGATTGAGAATTTAGTAAATATAAATCGTGAGATTAAAATTTATTTTAACTCTTACTTGCAATTTTACTAACCAATTCTCTCTCTCTCTAAGAACTCAATCCTTAATCTCTCTGTTCTCTTTCATCTACTCAATCTCTTTCAATTGTTTGTAATCATCAATCAGCATCAAGGAAATGACATTTTCATCTGCTTCATCATCTAAGAAAATATTATAGAGTGGCTGTTACTACGAACTCAACAATTTCATAGACTGCACAATTGTGGAGGAGGCTCATCCGGCATTCCATCCAATGATGAGATTTCTGGACAGTTGCAAGGTCAGGAACGCACTCAAAGATGCACCCAAGATTTCCTTTTTCTTCTGGATTTCTTGATGTTGATCAGTTCCCTCACCCTCATCCACCACCTTCACACTCCCCTCTGGAAGTTTGTAAAGACCCGCCCCTTGTTTTAGTCTACTGAACAAGATCATTAATGAATAAGGAAGCACTTAACTTAGGGCAACCAGTCTCTTTTTTTTCTTGGTTGTTACAACAACAGTTTGTTTCGAAACTGTTGAGGTGGTTTTCTTAGATTTGGTTTTGGAGGGTTTTGCAACTTAGTAGGAGCGATGGACACATTTCCAACTCCCTCCATTGTTGCTAAAGACAAAAAAAGTTGTACCGCGATGGGAGTAAAAGAGATGTTATTAGTTTTGAGAAATACCTGAACAAAGGAAGGATAAGTGAGACACAACTTAGGGTGTAAGTTGATTCTCACTAAGTCCTTGAAGACCCTTTTATTTTGCACCTAGGGATCTAGAGATTCCATTTTATCTGTCATCTCATATTCTCCAATAGCATGGTTAATGAACAATAGAATAAATCTTGCAAAATATATTTATTCCTTCCCGGAGGATTTATTTCATAACTTAGCAATTAATTCGTTTAGGAGTAAGGTGCTAAGATCAAAGTACTTGTTAAATAGGATATTATAAGCAATTTGTTGCATACTAGTTGTAATTACATCAAAGTTGCTTATTTTTCCAGAAAATACTTTAATTATATCATTAAAGAAATAACTCCATTCTTTTCTAAGATTTTTTCTGACTACTTCTCCTAGACGAGTTTCAAGGTCAGCATGATTTACAGAAACTAGCATTTCTTTAATATCACTATCCTTAGATGCAGCTTTACAGTTACTAGCAGGTATATCTAAGCATTCATAGACAATGATACTAGTTAGAGTATACCTTTTACCTCTACAGGTGTAGGAGATTTATTTTCCATCTTTTGAGACCTCTACAGATTTTCAGAATTCTTCTACAAGTTCACATACTACTATAGTGCTTCCTTCAATGCCTTAGACAACTTTTATTCATTGAGAAACTTCATCAAGGGATGAAAATTAGTTGGAGCATCTGAGATAGTCATACATGCCACAAAGTTGTTTTGCTTATAAACAAAACCTGTGGATGAGGTGAGTTTCTTTTGTGGTGCCATTTATGTCTTATCAGAGAGATTTGAGAAAGAAAACTTGAAAGAGGTAAAGTAATCGCCTTAAGGTTCTTGAGAGCAAAAGCAATGAAATAAAATTGATAAACAAAATAGCATGTGAGAGATAATGAAAATTGGTTCTACTATTTATATTTTTCAGGAATAAAATGACTTAAAAATAGTCACTTCAATTATTATTATTATTATTATTATTACTAAGTTAAAGAAAAGAAAATGACCGTTGGTGAAATAAAAAAAAAAGACATACCCTAAATAACAATCGACTTTATACATACAGGGGTGTATGTACTTGTCGATGGATAAAATAAGGTATTAACAATTATATTGACAAAGTGATTAATGGATGTTGAAATTGATAGAAATTCCATTACCATCGATGGGTAACTTCATCCATTGATAATACTAAAATTATTAATCGATAAACAACTACTAGAGTAATTATTTGTCGACAGATAATTATCCATCGATGGATACAAATTTTATCCATTGATGGCTGTAATATCCATTGTTAACTAATATATTTATCAATTGATCATATAGACTCAACAGATAAATACAAACAATGGATGCATTACAACAACTTTAGACCTTTGCAAGAAATTAAGTAAAATTGAGAGTACCAAATTCACAGCCTAATCTACTAAAAGTATATTCATCTAGAGGTTTGATAAAAATGTCTGTAAGTTGTCTTTCATTAGGGATAAAAAGTAATTCAACAATACCAATCATTACATGTTCCCTAATGAAGTGATACCTTATGTCAATGTGTTTGGTTCTGGAATGTTGCACATAATTTTCAGTTATGGCAATGGCACTTGTGTTATCACATAAAATAGGAATCTTGTTCATTTTGAACCCATAATTAAATATTTGATTCCTCATCCGTAATATTTGTGCACAATAACTTCTAGCAGCAATGTACTCAGTTTTTGCAGTTGAAGTTGATACTGAGTGTTGTGTCTTGCTAAACCATGACACATGCTTGTTCCCTAGAAATTGACAGTGCTAGTTGTACTTTTCATGTCTATCTTGCAACCTGCATAATCTGCATCTGAATAGCCTATTAGATCAAAACCAGAATCTCTAGGGTACCAAATACCTAAATTTGGTGTGCCCTGGATATATCTAAAAATTCTCTTAATAAACACTAAATGAGATTTTCTAGGATCAACCTGAAATCTAGCATATAGACATGTAGCAAATATTATATATGTCCTACTTGCAGTTAAATATAAAAGTGAGCCTACCATGTCTCTATAACTTGAAATGTCCATTTTAGCTTCCTTAATATTCAATTCAAGTTTAGTAGCAATGGCCATGGGAGTTTTAGCAGAAGACCATTCACTTAGATCAAATTTCTCTAACAAATCATGAATATACTTTGTTTGAATAATAAAAATACCATTTTTAACTTGTTTGACTTGCAAACCAGGAAAATACGTAAGTTCTTCCATCATGCTCATTTCATCTTTACTTTGCATCAATTTAGCAAACGTTTTGCAAAGTCCCTCATCAGTTGAGCCAAATATAATGTCATCTACATAGAATTGAACAAGTATCATTGTGCCATTAACATTTCTATGAAATAGAGTTTTATCTACAATACCTCTCATGAAGTGACTCTCAATGAGAAACTGAGATAATGTGTCAAACCAGGCCCTTGGAGCTTGTTTCAAACCATAAAGTGCTTTGAGTAGATAGTAGAAAAAGTCAGAGAAATTTGGATCTTCAAAACTAGATGGTTGTTCCACATAGACTTCCTCTTCTTACTCTCCATTCAAGACTGCACTTTTCACATCCATCTGGTAGACTTTGAAATTTTCATGAGAAGCGTAGGCTAGAAAGATTCTAATTGCTTCCAACCTTGCAACAGGTGCAAAAGTTTCATCATAATCAATCCCTTCTTCTTGAGAATAGCCTTTTTCTACTAGCCTTGCTTTATTTCTGGTCACTGTACCAGTTTCATCCATCTTGTTCCTGAATACCTATTTTGTATCAATTATTGATCTATTCTTTGGTTTGGGCATCAGCTTCCATACTTTGTTCCTTTCAAATTGGTGGAGTTCCTCTTGCAAAGCCAATACCCAATCAGAATCCTTTAAGGAATCTTCAACTCTTTTAGGTTCTTCTTGAGATAGGAAGTTGTTAGACAGACACTCATTTTGAGTAGCACTTCTTGTTTTGACACTATTTTCTGCATTTCTAATGATTAATTCAAATGGATGACTTTTAGTCCATTTTCTCTGTGATGGAAAGTTTTCTCTCGATGAAGATGCTCCATTCTCATTGTTGTTGTACTCAAACTGATTTGAATTTGAAGATTGATTTTGAAATCCTCCCATTGAGTTGGATACCCTTGATACAGAATTTTGGTTATCCATTGAGGGATTATCAGTTTATGCATTATCAGTTGATAGATGTCTATCAACTCATAAATTATCCATTGATGATGTGACATCAACTGATATTAGATTCCTGAGTACATGTGAATTTATTGGATCCACTTTTTCATCACTTTCTTCATTTACACCATTAGATTCATTCTCAAATTGCAGTGTGTCATGATTTCCTTCATCAAATAAGCCTTGAATCCTTTTATCATCAAAAATTACATGTACAGATTCCATAAAAATGTCTAGTCTAAGACTATAAACTCTGTAGGCTTTATTTGATAGTGCATACCCAATAAATATTGCATCATCAGCTTTGGCTTCAAATTTTCCTAGGTTTTCACCTTGATTTCTCAACATGAAAAAATCCCACTGTTGGCTTTTTGTCCTTCTTGATTAATTTATATGGTGTTTTTCCTTGAGTTTGATTTTTCATGGAAAGTTTTGAATATAGCATGCTGTATTTATGGCCTCTGCCCAGAAATAAATTAGTAATTTTGCATCTTCTAACATAGTCCTAACTGCTTCAATCAGTGTCCTATTTTTCCTTTTAACCCCCCATTCTGTTGAGGTGTTCTTGGTGTAGAAAAAGTATGAGTGATTCCTTTGGCTTCACAAAACTCCTTGATGGTAGAATTCTTAAATTTTGTCCCATTATCACTTCTAATTTTATTTACAGTTAACTCAAGGCCAGTCTCAATTTCCTTGATATGCTTGGTGATGAACTCACTTGCTTCATCTTTAGAATATAGGAAATAGGACCATGAGAACCTTGAGAAGTCATCCACAATAACTAGAGCATACTTTTTTTTGCAATGGACATTATATTAACAGGGCCAAAAATATCCATATGTAACAATTCAAGTGGTTTTTCAATTGATGATTTCAACTTTGACTTAAATGATACTTTCCTTTGTTTCCCTTTTTGACAAGTATTACACAGTCCATCCTTGACAAATTCCATTTGTGACATCCCTCTAACTTGACTTTTCTTGATCAATTGATTTATGGCTTTGAAATTTAAGTGAGCTAACTTTCTGTGTCATAGCCAACTTTCATCTGTACTTGCTTTTGAAAAGAGACAAGTCATTGAGTCTGCATTGGTTGAATTGAAGTCAGTTATATACACATTTCCTCTCATGTTCCTAGTTATTTCCACGCTTCCATCTTTCTTTCTTGAAATTATGCATGCCTCTGTTGTGAAACATACATTATTTCCATTGTCACACAATTAGCTAATGCTTAACAAGTTGTGTCTTAAGCCATCAACCAGTGCCATAGGTTTTATAATGACATTGTCTTTTGAAATCAAGCAATATCCCATGGTGTAACCTTTGTTGTCATCTCCAAAAGTCATTCCAGGGCCAACTTTCTCCTCAAACTATGTGAGCAAGGATTTATCTCCAGTCATGTGCCTTGAACACCCACTGTCCAAGTACCAAAGATTTTTCCTTTTTCCTGCACACATTCAAAAAAAATTAAGTTGATTTTGGTACCCAAATTGCCTTGGGTCCTTTCTTATTAGTTGTTTCCTTTGGTTTAGGCCCCGACTTTTTCTCCTTTGGTCTAGGTGGTTTTAAATCCACTTTAACCTTAGGTGTTGGTTTCTTTACTTTAGGACTCTCAGTGTCAATGCATGGATTATTCATGTTAGAAAAATTGTCAATATTAGAATATGAATATTTTCATTTAAGTTCCAGGGCAAAGCATGCATGTTCATGTTGGCATATGCAAGGTATGGATTAAACATGTAAGGCATAGATGCATATTGAGCATGAATAGCATGAGGTGCAACTAATTGAGGAAATATAAAATTTGCAGGCATGGCATTCATATTAGGTATGACAGACAATTCAGATTTGCAATGCACAAATATATGATTTTTACTACCACATTTAACAAAACCTAATATGAATGCACATGTGTGTAGTTGCTATGCTTGTTAATACATAGTTTACCATTCATGTTCTTTTTCTTTTTCTCAGTTGGCTTGGTTACATGTTTTATCTTTTCTAATTTTTCTTTTAATTGACTCTTAGATAAATACCCTACAATAGCCTTGTCAACCTCATTCTTTGGTTTAGATGAGCTACCTTCTTCCATAAATTTAACAGGTCTATTAAGATTGGTTTTCAAAGCAAGAGATTTAGCAACTGATGGTTTCTCAATTGATAGATGTTTATTTGTTAACTCAATAATATCAGTTGATGGATAATCCTTATCAGTTGATTCAGGATTAGTAATTGACTGCTCCTTATCCATTGAAGATTGATTATCATCAACAACTAATTTCTCAAGTGATTTAGATAACATGAAAATGAATTTGATCCATGAATGTCATTCATCTTTTTGCTAGCTTTACTAGATCTGTTTCATTTGTCAATAGTTCTTAGTTCTTCTTCTAATTGATCTTTCAGCAATTCTATCTTTTTCTTACACTCAATTAATTCTTCCTTAGCATCTTTGTTTTCTACCTTGAATTTTTCCATTTGCACTAGCTCACTTTCTAACTATGTGTTTCTTTCAATTAGAGATGTTAGTAATTGTGCCCTAAAGACAATACTTTTATATTTGAAGGAAAATATTTTATTATTAAGGATTATGTTTTATTGATTATTATTTATTTATTATATTTTATTTACTGCATAATAAATTGAAAGTATAATAAATGTCCTTGGAATTTTGATACGTATTTTATATCTTTAAGTATGTGACTTAAAAATGAGATTATATTAATAGTATCTTATTTCAGTTTAGTATTATTATTCAAGGACAATAATAATGCACAAAGACTAGTATGTTTGTTGACAGATGACCACATCTCATTGGTCATAGGTATGGTGACACTAAAATCAAGAACATAAGTGCATGTCTCAATGCATGGCACTGGAATGACCCGCCGTGAGATTCTACATGTTAAATAAGTATCATAAGTAATTCTCAATGTGATAATGGTGTAATGATCTTTAGACCTGAAATCATTATATTTCTATACGAGAATTAATATACTTTGATTACATTAAAAGTTACCTTTGACCGGGTGATGATAAAAGTGGACATTGGGTATATTATGAATAGTATGAGGAATATGAATTATCTAGATGTGATTTAATCCTCTTAATTTTAGGAGTGATATTATTGGTCTCTTGTTTGAGTGAGACTATTGAATGCATGGCCGTGCTCAAATGTTGATTTGATTTTAATAGTCTGCTTATCGATCAAGAAAATAAATATTAAATTATGAAGAGGATGACATGACACATGCCTTGAGTTTAATCTATAATATCAAGATTAAAGGAATTATATTACATTGTACATTATTCACGAAATGCTCAATCGAATCACCGATTTAATTATTATTACTTGGGTAGCAATGACGTATTACTAGATGTCGCTCATTGTTTATAATTTTATTATTAGATAATAAAATTATTGTCAACGTAATAATAATCTAAAGGGTCACACACAAAGAACACTTGAAGGAGAATTAATAGTAATTCAAATTTATTTTGGATATTAATTAAGTTGGACTTAATTAATAAAATTAGAAATTTGAATTAATTTATAATTCGAATTATATTTGAATATTAATTAAGTTTGACTTAATTATTTATTTAAATTGAAATCTGAATTTTAAATAAATTAATTAAATATAAGGCTCAATCAGATAAGGCTAAAAGGCTTGTTTATTTCCTCTATAAATACATCTCTTTCTTTAGGAGTTAACCTAATTCAGTTTTGGGAAAATCCTAGCCGCATGGAGAGAGAGATAGAGGTTGAGAGAAACAGCTTGGGTGCTAGTACATCCTTCCTCCTTCGAAGATCAAATGTTCGTGTGGATACCGATAGATCGTAGATCGCGTGCTGCGGGATACGTGATGATCGTATGAGCTTTGGACCTCCATAATCTCTATCTTTAATTTGTTAAAGCTCTAAAAGATAATACATCATGATCTCCGAATTAAATATTATTTTTTCTCATGGATCCTGCAGAGGGTTTCACTATTTTGATTTATTTTTCATGTTTATTCCGGTGCGTTTGTGCCTCGAAACCCTTCAAGAGATTCCATTGAGTTTTTTAGTCTAGTATTTTCTTTATTCGAGGACTTAAGAGTGGCATGCAAATTATACAGTTCATTTGTCATTTCAGTGATAGTTGTATTGCATTCATCTTTGGACAGCTCAGGTAGATTTGTAGAAATTACCCGATTGCTAGAGGAACTAGCTTTTTGATCATCATGGTTGACCATAAATGCAAGATTGCTGAATTCTTCCTCTTCAGAATCATCCTCAGCAGCCCAATCCTTTTCTTTTGTGACAAAAGCCTTTTCTTTCTATTTTAGCAAATCAAATTAGTTTTTTGTAATCAATTCCATCATTGAACTTTGATTTCTTCTCAACTTTTGGCTTTCTACATTCATTAGAAAAGTGACTAGGTAATCCACAATTAAAGCATTTGAATTGGGTTCTATCAACAAGAATTTTGTTTTGTTGACCCTCTTTTCTAAATGGGATCCATGCCTTTGCATTGGGATTCTTTTGAATTTAAGCTTTGAAAATTGTTCTAATAGAAAAGCCAAATACTCATCTATTTCGTCAATGTCTTCCTGGATACATGAGTCATTATCCTAAATAGCTTCTTTTCCTTTGCTAGTTTTGAATTCTTCATGCCTATTGTAACTTATAGCTTTTCCATGAGCCACCTTTCTTCCTTCTTCAATATTAACATCTACACATGGGTCTTAACTTGTTCTTTACCATCAAGGCCACAAACTTGTTCTTCTTTTGACTTTTCTCCATTTCTTCATCCTGATATAGTTCCAACTCATAGGTTTTTAGAATATCATACAACTTTTCAAGAGTGTATTCTTTGAAATCTAGAGATTGTCTTCTTATGGACACAATCATTGGTTTTCATTCCTTAGGCAAGGACCTTTAAAATTTAAGATTGGTGTCCTCAATAGCATACACTCTTCCATATAGCTTCAATTCTTTTAATAATTTTTGAAACCTACTATATGTATCATTGATTGTCTCATCACTCTTAACGTGAAAAACTTCATATCTTTGAATCAAGAGTTGCATCTTGTTCTTCCTGACTTGCTTTGTGCTTTCACATAGAGTTTGAAGAATATCCGAAATTTCTTTAGAGGTTGTGCAATTAATGACATTATCAAACATATCTTTGTCAAGACCATTAAACAGAATGTTCATAGCCTTTTTGTCCTTGTGCACTTCTTTCTCATCCTCATTTGTGTACTCAGTCACTGTTTTTGGAATAATTTTGTCTTGGCTTGAGTACCTATGCATTTACACTTATAACTATTTTCATAGGTACGTGTGGAACCTTCTCTACGCAATGAACATAGGAAGTATCAAGACATAGCAGATCCAAGTGCATTTTGACTTTCCAATGAAAGTAGATTTCTTTTTCAAGTACTGGAATCTTCACTCTTGTGTCTTTATGACCCATTGTTGTTGTGTTCAGATCTTAACTCTCTGTATGTTGAAAGCTAGGCTCTAATACCAATTGTTATTTACCCATACACTAATAATGAGTTTGTAAAGGGGGGGGTTGGATACAAATTCAAGACTTTTTTATAAAACTCATGCGGATTAGAGAGTTTGTATTTTTATATTGTTGAGTGTTTGAAAAATAAACTTAGACAGAATACATAAATATTGAAATTTAACAATTGAAAATAGTATTCAAAAATTAATTAATGACAACTATAAGCTATCAAGACCCAAGGATTTTCAGTCTCATAAATCACATATTAATCTTCCAATTAAATATTTGACTTATGTCTATCATATCATGAACTAGAATTACAACTCCTCTCCCGATTCGTTGATAACCCCTACAGATACAATTAAAGGTTAGCTACTCCCATAATTGTGTTAAGCACAGTATGACAGATTAGCAAAGTAGAGAAATCACAATACAATATTAAACAAACATCACAAACCAATGAATACTACCTAAGCCCCAGATTAGAGAATTAGTTACTCATAGCAAAGAAAGAAAACAAACATATATTAATACTGAAAATCATGGTTACAAGAGTATAGAGTTAAGAAGATACAACTTGACAAAATCTCTTGAACTCGGAGTGAATCCCTTCAATCCTTGCTCAAGTTCTCTCTCAAAGTTTTCTATCTGATTTTCACTCTAGGTAATACACGGCCGCCACTAAATATTTTTACATAACCTAATATAAAAGTGTTTTTAATGGTTTTCAAGAAAACAAGACTCATTTTCCTAAACGAGATAGAATTATAATACAAAATTCGTAGTCAGCTGTCCAAGCCTATTTCTGGGCTACTCCACTTGAAATATGTGTATTGGGCTACCTCTGAATTATAGATATTTCTATTATTTTCGCGTGAGTTGTGAAATCACTCAATTCTGACTTCTAGAACTCAAGTTATGGCCCAAATAGTGAACCGTGTGTACGCAGCCCATCAATTCCGAATTTAATTCTAATTTAGCTCCAAATTGGACTCTTTAATCTCCAATTCTTCCAAGTTTAGGATTTCTTTATTTCCTGCAATAAAATATTAAACTCTAATTAATAATTATTTATTTATGTATAAAATACTAGAAATATGAGAATAGAATCCTATAAAATATATATAAATATATACTCTATCAAATATCCCCGCACTTATCATTTACTCGTCCTCGAGTAAAACAATACTATGTAGCTACTAACTAGTACCACTTCCGTATGTGATCACGGTTGCATTTGGCATATGCAACAAGCCCTTTAAACCCCTAGGTAGCCCCAGTGGATGAGTAAGGTCTCGTGAGGGCCTATAGTGAATGTACCCACAAAATCCATCTAGCTCATATAAAATAATATTGATGACAATTATGAATGCGTGTCCTTATGCAATGGAAGACTATACTATCTATATGAATGCATCTAAATGAATGCAACTACATGAATGAAAATGTAAAGGATCCCAAATATAATAATGTATGTCAAGTCAGCAATAACCTTCAAAATATGCAACAAATTTAGACACATCAAGCAATATCAGCCACAATAAACAAAAGTACAGAGTATATGTGTGTGCTTAGCTTAAAAACATGCACTTTAATTCAAGAACATAGGCATACTAGTTTCAACACGACAAATCATGCGAGTTAATAGCTCCCAAGTTGAGTACTAGAATAGATCTTAAACACTTTATTACTTAGAACTAGCCATCATTTAAGTTTAACCAGGGATTTTTATGTCTTCTTTTTCTGCTACAAGGCATTCTTTTTATTGCTCAGTCTAAGGTCGGGACTCTTCTCAGGGTAAGTGAGTTACTGAAAGGGGAGATAGGAGTGAAGGGAAGTAACTCACTGCACTTTCATGTGTACTAGGAATGCTAAATGTAATCTCTATGTAATGGTTGATGAAAACTCAACAATACAACAGGACATGTAATAATATGCAGGTGCACAGAAATCTTGGATCACATAGTTCAGTTAAGACAAAGTATCAAAGGATCATCTACAGACTTGAAGCTCACTGGAAGAAGTTTATTAACATGTTCATGCCTCAGTGAAGAATAAAAGATATTGACATCTATTCAAGGATGTGAAAGCTACAAAAGATTGTCTTAGTCTATGAAGATTTTAGTGCATTACAATCGAAGCTACAAGTAAGGTTTGCAAAGAAGAATGTGGAATCATGTTCGGAATCAAGAGCCCCTATCAAGACTAGTCACTTATGAACCAGACCGTTGCATCAAGTGTCAGGACATTGGAGGCAAGCTCTCGTCGGTTAATATGATTTTAATCATTCTAAAGTTGTTGGTTTTCTTGAGTCATGTGGAGGATCAACAAAGGTGGTAAATCAGTTTTGGAGAAATGTCAGCCTAATGGATAAGGGACAGACGGCACAACCTGATTGGATCTTACTAAAGTTTCACAGATTAGAAGGCCAAATACTTGGACGTGGTGGAGTCACGTATACGGGGCCAAGTATTTGGATAAGGAAGTCTACACAAATTGAAGAGTGGAATGGAAATATTTAATTTAATTAAATAAAGTATTTATTTAATTATTTATATATTTTATAAATAAAGATATTCTTTATTTATATTTTATATATTTATTAAATATTACTTTTACATTAAATATTTCCAAAGGCATGCTTGGCACATGACTTTGAAGATAAGATTTGGGTGGACATGAGCAAAAGGAGAAAAAGTGAAAAAGTAACCTTTTTCACTTTGAATAAAAGTCTTCCATACTTGTTTTTCAAGTAGCGTGGGTGCAGGAGAAAAGAAAAGGGGGGAGAGAGAAAAATTATTCTCTCCCCCATGGCCGAACTAGATCTTGAATATATTTGTAGCCATGATTTTCTTTATTATACCACTCCTCTATTCTTCTATTAAAAACACTTGTTAAATCTTGTATAGAAGATAGGGTTGATTTTTGTCTCCTAGATCTACAAAATGTAATAGGTTTAGAGGATCCAAAAATCACTTCTTTGTTGTGTTCTTGAGCTTATGTTCTTGAACTTGTTTGTAGCATCTACCCCACTTCAATGAATATAAAGTTATATTCTTGGATCTTGTTGTGTTGTGTGTTTTGGATGATTTACCGTTCATTATCTTGGTTATTTTAATGGTGTTCTTGAGGTTGAAGAAGATGATGAACAATACCCGGGTTTGAACCAAAGTAATTTTTATGTTGTCCCAAAAATAATTAAAAGTCATAATTTTTAATTTGGGAATCGTATTTACCCCCCCTCTACGATCTCCGGGACCCAACAGTTACGACCACCATACGACTTCACCATCTCATTTTTTTCTTGAAGTCGGGTAATTCTCCAGTAACCAAGGGCAGTGAAAAGTCACCAAGAAAATTTTATTTCTAGTACAACTGCACTTAATACCAGCACATGTACATTAATCGTCCCTTTTATATGACATTGCATTTGTCACCCATTGATCTCAAAAGAGTACCTGATACTTTATTTGCCTCTTTTTTTGTTAGACATTAACATCCCATGTCTCCCTTAAACTTATGCTATGTACCAAGATCAAAAGGGAATAGTCAAAATTCGAATCATCAACATGCGGCTACCCCTCAAGATACAAGTATGTCTAAGTATCAATTCAAAGAACATAACAATTCCGTGTAAAGAAATAAACTCTGCACTAGTGACACTACGCAAATAATATTATTAAATGATAACAAGATATAATCAAAAATAAGTTACACATAATATCATCATAAGTTACTGACTTGGACTACTATTAATATGGGATCATGTTATGCTATGTAATGCAATAATGTTTAAAATTAAACATGAATCATAAGCATGCATTTCACATTATCATCTAATTATTTAGTAAGGCTAGAATTTGAAAAAAATATACATATATTACAATATTGAGAACATATCCCCACACTTAAATGGTTCATTATCCTCAATGAATTACTAAAAGAGATAGAAAAGAAAATAAACTAAAAAATTCCTAAAATAAAATATTAAAAAAATTATAAAATTATTAATATAACTAATATACAAAAACAAGTTAGAAATACTCCCCTAATGCAATTGTAATTCCATGAAGTCCCTTGATGAGTCCTTAGCTCTGCATGAGAGTGCTGCAATTTTGCATGAACATGTTAAATTCACAAAACATGACCGTGCTTACTGCAATTTTGACTTCTATTTGTACATGAACATGCATAGACATGACATGAACATGCCAAATGGGAAAATTGTCACAGATAATCAAAACAGGGTTTGCATGAGCATGCCAAATAATGGCATGAATGTGTCAGACATGACTCCACTTTTCTCCATAAACATGCTAGGTGTTTAGCATGAACATGTTAAATTTCAAAAACACTATAGTAGCTTCAAATAGGCCCCCTGCATGAGAGTGCTAAAACAGAGCATGATCATGTTGTATCATCTACTAAAATGTGCTGATAAGAAACTGAAGCGCTGCATGAACATGCTATAAGTTGGCATGAACATGCTGAAATCCAAAAACACAACCAAGAGCTGAGTGTGAATGTGTCGCTTGTGCATGAACATGCACATATTCGATCGTGAGCATACCAGAACATCGCACTATCATGCTAAAGTGCCATAAATACACATTGTCTTCAGAATTGACACAGTGTGAGTGTGCTAAGCAGTGACATGAACATGTTGCCTGGAAATCAGTTTCACCCCTGAAAAGAAGCCTGAAAATCGAATCCTGAAACAATGAGCAAAAACATCATTGCACAAAGTGTGAGTAAAACTAACTATCCAAATAATTTACATTATATATATATATATATATATATATATATATATATAATTCATGGGTTGCCTCCCAAGAAGCGCTTCTTTAATGTCGTTAGCTCGATATATACATTCAAGTAGCAAAACTAATGAGGTGAGAAATCAAATAGATGCACATATCTACGAATGAGCATTAAAATTTTAATGTGCAAACATACCCTTGATCCATAAAAATAGGAGACAATTTTTATGATCATCACCTGCTTAAGAGACTCATAAAAATCAAAATAGTTAGAAAAGTCGTCAGAATAAGAAACGTAAGTACGACTCACAAACTCCTCCCAAATTGGATCCTTGTATTTCAAAGCAAGATTTTCAAATTTATCAATCTCAGTTACCTTCTCAAATATAATTGGACGCTCATCAATATATAATTTCACATCTTCTACCAATTCATTAAGCACATTGTTATCTTTTAAATATGGTAGAATTTCAACCTCATCCAATTTACAAATATCACGCATGAGACAATTATCAACTAAACAAGTAGGTTCATCAGACACAAAATTTTCATCAATTGTTAAATAAGAATCACATGTAGTCGGGAACTTGACACAAGGAAGAACTTGAAGACAACCGTTATGTATCACAAGTTGAACTTCCATAATAAAAACTATTTATTTTAGCATTCTCCTCATACCAAGCCGGCGACTCTACTGCGTATGAAATATTATTTTTATTAGCAATCTCAAAAGTTGGGTCATCGAATTATTTAAAAAGTCCCAAAGAAAGCAAAAAAGGCATAGATTGAATTAAGCTCTTATCAACACCATTACATGTATATGAATCATGGTATTGATTTTCAAAGGTGTATGAAAAATCTGTGCTAGGAGGGTATGGAGCATAATATGAGTTTTCAGAATAGAACGAATTCACCTAATATGGATTAAAATCCTGATAAGCATTAAAGTCTTGATAAGGATTGAAATCTTGATATCGTTCTTGATTGCTGAAAAAGTTCTGAGCGTTATTCCAACCAATATTGTAATCCATGTCTCCTCAACTCAAAAAGTTTTAGTTATCTACCTCAAAGTAACCTGTAAACACACTAAAGAAAAAAACAAAGGCAAAGAAAATATATGTACAAAAATAAAATCTAAACTATAAGAAATAATTAACTAAAAATCAATATTGTTGCCTTCCCCGGCAGCGGCGCCAATTTGTTGTCGAGAATTTTGGAGGGTATCGTTCGCAGGGAAGGACTGTTATCAATATCAATTTCAAGTATATTTTCTCTTATAATCTAGAAGTGAGAAAAATGATTTTTGGTTTTTGTTTATAAACTAAATTAAACTAATAAGTAAATAAAATTGTTAAATTAACGATGATAAACGGTAATCCAGGAAATAGGGTTCTTCATTAGCATTGATGAATGTCTATCAATTGCGACATACAAGTCTCTTACTCTGCTAAAAAAAATCTTTCTAAAGTTTATAATGTTCTCTCCCAAGATACAATATAATACTTACAATTATGCCTTAACCATCACTCTCGTGATCAATTAATGTACAACTATAAGCTATCAAGACCCAAGGATCTTCAGTCTCATAAATCACATATTAATCTCTCAATTAAATATTTGACTTATGTCTATTATATCATGAACTATAATTACAACTCCTCTCTCGATTCGTTAATAACCCCTACAGATACAATTAAAGGTTAGCTACTCCCATAATTCTGTTAAGCACAGTATGACAGATTAGCAAAGTAGAGAAATCACAATACAATATTAAACAAACATCGCAAACCAATGAATACTATCTAATCCCCATATTAGAGAATTAGTTACTCATAGCAAAGAAAGAAAACAAACATATATTAATACTGAAAATCATGGTTACAAGAATATAGAGTTAAGAAGATACAACTTGACAAAATCTCTTGAACTCGGAGTGAATCCCTTCAATCCTTGCTCAAGTTCTCTCTCAAAATTTTCTCTCTGATTCTCACTCTAGGTAATACACGGCCGTCACTAATTATTTTTACAAAATCTAATATAAAAGTGTTTCTAATGGTTTCTAAGAAAACAAGACTCATTTTCCTAAACGAGATAGAATTGTAATACAAAATTCGTAGTCAGCTGTCCAGGCCTATTTCTGGGCTACTCCACTTGAAATATGTGTATTAGGCCACCTCTGAATTATAGATTTTTCTATTATTTTCGCGTGAGCTGTGAAATCACCCAATTCTGATTTCTAGAACTCAAGTTATGACCCAAATAGTGAATCGTGTGTGCGCAGCCCATCAATTCCGAATTTAATTCTAATTTAGCTTCAAATTGGACTCTTTAATCTCCAATTCTTCCAAGTTTAGGATTTCTTTATTTCCTGCAATCAAACATTAAACTCTAATTAATAATTATTTAGTTATGTATAAAATACTAGAAATATGAGAATAAAATCCTATAAAATATATATAAATATATACTCTATCACATCCATCAACCAACATACATTGATTGATATCCATTGACTTCTTTATCTGTTGATCACTTCACTTATGAGAATTCTGACTTAGAATATTTACACTTTGTCAGTCATCTTTCATATCCATTGAAGGGCCATCAATCGAAGCCAATAAATATCAGTTGACTGGTTATTACACATCCATCGAATATTACAACCAACTGATAATTAAAAGAACTCTAGATCAACTGTTACAAACAAATTTATTATTTGATTAAAATTGCCCTCAACTGATAAATGGCTGCCTAGTCAATGAATATTTATATATCCCACATCCATTGACTGGTTACAGTTGTTGATATCAAATTTAAGATTCCACGTATAATGGTACCATCAAACTACATAATTTCTAACATAAAATTCTAGAGCAATTCAAATTCTCACACAGAATTATAATCAGTAATTAAAATCATTTGATAATTATACAAGTGAATATAAATAAATCATAGTTTTTCCCACTCCAACAAAACTAATAACTCATGCCTAAATAATTCTTACCGCCTTAAAGCAAATAGAAGATCATAAAAAAAATCTTAAACAAATATTAATATTTTCATATTAAAATCACCTTCATTTATTAATAAAGATCAAAATAAAAATCAAAATTATTAGAAACACAATTAATCCAAACCAAATAAATAATAAAAATTAATATTATCAAAAAGACCAAATCAAAATAAAGTAAATTTTAATAATTATGCACCCCAAATGAATATAAAACTGAGACCATAAATCGATCACCACCTTGAGATAAGATCTAGGCGGTGTATAATCAATTCTAGATAAGTAAACAAGAAAATAATAGATATTATACAACTGACTATACTAATTAATATGAAATTCATACAATACTATCGCCTTTAGAAGATACATGCATTCAGATACCTATTACAAAATACATTCTGAGTACACTTCGAATACCAATTTCATGGTGCATGGACGTAACCAGCATCTCTATATAAGACATACATGTCTAACAATACTAACAACTCATATAACATTGTCGTTATTAATTTGTTCTCAAGTTTTATATACAAAAATCAATCTATTCTTTTCTTCTACCATGGAATAATCTTTGTTAAACGCTTTAAATGATACACATGACATCGATCTAGAGGATCAGGATAAGAATCTGCTAACTTTGGGAGTCAACTAATCCTCACAAAGATGATGAACTAATAAGTATCGACATGATCATCATAAATGACAAGGTTTATTCTTATGGCTCATATGTTGGCAAATAACTTATATTCATTCCAAAGTCTTAACAGCTTCATAATTATTTTATATTTGGTTACAGGAAAATCTCATGCATGCAATAATCCGTAAGCACTTAGCATCTCACTTCAAATACCTGCTACAAGAAGGCTCTTTATATAACATCAGAAATTTGAGAATTGTACAGGAAACTAGCAGTTACAAACCCATATCAGGTGAATATAAAGCCCTCTTTTTAGCTATAACTTCACTCTAGAGGTTAGAAGAAGACAACACCAAGATACCACTACATGGATTCCATTTGTTCTACCCGATGTCATCGAATCACGTCTCAATGACAAGACTGTACTCTCAAATACTTGAAAAACCTATTTACTAATACACACACACACACACACACACACACACACATATATATATATATATATGCGTGTGTGTGTAATTATTTGAGTTTATTTGAAAATCACATGAACATGTACATAGATTAAATTCTTTTTAATAACGCATATATTGTGGGATATTTGTGTGGTATTAGTGGCATTGACGTCGTTGGAAACAACTGGAAAAAGAGAGATATAGAGATGATAACAAATCAGTGAGTTATATGTAGTACCCACACACAAAATACACACCATAATGTATTTTTCTAATTCAATAATATCATCTGTTTTCTAATATACTCTGAAATGTAACCTTTTTTCCTTATTACAATGGCTCAGCCACCGCAACGATCACACTATGAGGAAACTTAAGTGAGCAGTTTGATCCAAATTTGTACAAAAAAGATGGGGCACCTTACATTATAATTGTTACCTCAACAGTTAAAAAGTTTAAAAGAAATAAATATTTAAACAAGTCAATATATGTATTGGTATCATGATCATCAACTATTGTTTACAATTATTACAAGTACGCTATTAATGGTTATTACATACGTTCATTTGAAAATCTATCATATTTTACTTTATTAATTCTAATTACTTGTAATCTCAATAATGATCTATATAGGTGCCCTTTGTTTCTCTTCTATAAATAATAGCAAGATACATATGAATCTAGAAACCCCGTACATGATGTCACTCAAAGAAAGATTTGCCCAACACTCTAAAAAATTGAAGATTACTGAAACATCAAATTCTAAAAACTTACCCTAGAGGAGAAAATGTTCTTTCACATGATGACTATTAAAGAGTTAGTGGATGCTAAGTGGAATGAAGGCCTAAATGTTATTATTTCTCGATCATACCTCTACTAACTAATTACGATTTGTCATATGTTTCTCATATAGTTCATACCATGTTTTATTAAATATAGGAGTATGTTACGACTGTGAGGGGAAAGATATCCGAAATCGGTAACAAGTTTGGGTTGTACTATGTGTCCTGCAAATCATGTGAGAAAAAGATCTTATCTGAAGAGGGAGTTTATAATTGCAACAAGTGCCAAATAACCATTGACTACCCACTTACAATGTAAGAAAACATTACAAATTTATGTTTAAATAATGCATTACACACTAAATTTAATTTTTCAATTTTGACACTCACAGGTTCATGGTACACGTATATGTCGATGATCATACTGGAACTACAACTTGAGGCCATTTAATAATGTAGTTGAGCGTCTACCCGATACATCAGCTAAGAAGTTGGCGAATAGATTATCCTCCGGTGACAATGATTTTCCCAAAGAGTTTCAGACCCATTTGGGAAAATATTTTATGATATAAGTTAAGAGTGAATCATTATAACTTCAAAGAAGGTTTTGCAAACTATTCTGTATCTGAAGTGTATGAGCCCAATGAAAAATTGTGTAAATGCATAATAATTTGGAAAACGGTCTTGAACATGATCATGAGAAGAATCTTTTTCAAGATAAGAAGAAAAACAAATCGGTGGTGGTGGATGATGAAGTGAACAATTAAGAAGATAACGGTGAAAATAATTTCGAAGTTGACCGTGTACAAGAAGAAGAGGAAGATAATAATGATAACTAATGATGATGACAATGAAGTTGGCCCTATAAACAATTAGTATCAGGTATCGATTTATATCATTCATGTTTGTTTTTAGACTTATTCTTTTTTATTTATGTTAGTTTTACATATTACTATTTACAAGCTTGTGCTAATTCATTAATATTTAATTAAATATATTTTAATTGATATTTTATGTGAAATTTTTTATTTAAAATTTTCTTGAGTTGAGAATTTATGTTGCTACATATAATATATTTTTAAGTCAATGTTTTATTGGGTTTACGAATATTTATTTATAATTTTGTTAAAATTACCTTTGATCGTTAGAAAATAAAATAAATTATATTAAAAAAATTATAATTAGAATAAATAATATTTATTAATTAGACTCATAATTGGAATAGAAGTACTAAGTTTATTAGATTTTTCTTTTCTTATCAAGCTACTAATTAGAAGACAAATAGTAATTAAATAATTCTAATTAATCATTTTAATTAATCAAGCTTCACTAATGTAAGTGTCATATTTAATATAAAACTAATAAATAATCATTATTATTATATAAAATTAAAAATTATTTTATGGTTTCAAATTGTTATATAAATAATCTCAAATGCTATCCTAAATCTTGACCAATTCAAATTATAATTTAAAATATTAATATAATATTTTAATTAATTGTTTACTATTTTTTATTAAATTATAAATTTGATTCCGTTAATTTTAACTAACTTTTGAATGCCGCCGCGAAACGTGATTTTTTCAACTAGTTGTTAGTAATTGTGCTCTAGAGACAATACTTTTTATATTTTAAGGAAAATATTTATTATTAAGGATTATGTTTTATTGATTATTATTTATTTATTATGTTTTATTTACTGCGTAATAAATTGAAAGCATAATAAATGTCCTTGGAATTTTGATACGTATTATATATCTTTAAGTATGTGACTTAAAAATGAGATTATATGAATAGTATCTTATTCCTAAAATTCCCTAGTCGAGTATTATTATTTAAGGATAATAATAATGCACAATGACTAGTATGTTTCTTGACAGATGACCACATCTCATTGGTCATAGGTATGGGGATACTAAAGTCAAGAACATAAGTGCATGTATCAATGCATGGCACTGGAATGACCCGCCGTGAGATTCTACATGTTAAGTAAGTGTCATAAGTAATTCTCACTGTGATAATGGTGTAATGATCCTTAGACCTGAAATCATTATATTTCTATACGAGAATTAATATACTTTGATTACATTAAAAGTTACCTTTGACCGGGTGATGATAAAAGTGGACATTGGGTATATTATGAATCGTATGAGAAATATGAATGATCTAGATGTGATTTAATCCTCCTAATTTTTGGAGTGATATTATTGACCTCTTGTTTGAGTGAGACTATGAAATGCACGGCCGTGCTCAAATGTTGATTTGATTTTAATAGTCTACTCATCGATCAAGAAAATAAAGATTAAATTATGAAGAGGATGACACGAGACATGCCTTGAGTTTCATCTATAATATCAAGATTAAAGGGATTATATTACATGGAACATTATTCACGAAAGGCTTAATCGAATCACCGATTTATTATTATTACTTGGGTAGCAATGATGTATTACTAGATGCCGCTCATTGTTTACAATTTTAATTAGATATTAAAATTGTTGCCAACGTAATAATAACCTATAGGGTCACACACAAATAACGCTTGAAGGAGAAATAATTAAAATTATGAATTTAAATTAAATAAGTAATTTATTTTATTTATGATATTAATTAAGTATGACTTAATTAATTATATAAATATAATAAATGAATTACTTAAACTAATTCCAAAATTAATAATTAATTAATTAAGTGAGACTTAATTAAATAATTTAGAATTTTGGATTAGTATTAATTATAATTGGATTATAATTAGAAAACTTATTCCTCTCTCTATATAATCTCTTTATGGGCTGATTTAATAGGAGAGAGATTTTACAAAAAACCCTAGCCGCTCTGAGAGAGGAGGAAGATAGAGAGAGAAGAAGTTTTCGGGTGCTAGTACACATCAATCCTTCATGAAAAGTGTTCGTGTGGATACCGTAGAGCGTAGATCGCGAGAGCGGGATACGTGGTGATTAACAAGCTTTGGACCTCCATTAATCTTCCATTAATGAACTGTTAAAGCTTCTAAAGGTATTTATTCTTTATCTCCGAATTAAATCTTTTGTTTTCGCATGGATCCTGCGGAGGGTTTCGCTATTTTGATTTATTTTTCGCGTTTATTCCGCTGCGTTTGTGTCACGAAACCCTTCAATGGCATCAGAGCTACTTGCGAAACGTTTTAATTCGGTTATGTGCTTAACAGTTTTTGATATATAAGCATGTATGCGATCTATCATGATTTTATATTGATACAATATGTATATGTTTATATATATTATGAATATATGATATTTTATGATATATAATCATGTGATGATTATGTGTGTTGATGTATGTATATGATACATGTTTGTTCTTATTATGAGAATCGTATTCGATACGAATTCTGAAACGGCTGCCGTTGATTTTCTGAAATCTGTGTCCGTTGTCCGATTTTCGCAAACGATATGTGTTTTCTGAGCAATACTGACTATGTCAGCTCTGCGTCTGTAAGCCATTAGATGTCGTTACAGTCTCGAAAACGGTGATTTATGATTTTCTGAAAATTATTTGATTTTCTAAAATTTTGAGTATATGTATGTATATATTATGAATATATGATATTCATGTAATGTATAATCATATGATGATTGTATGTATCTCTGTATATGTATATATGATATATGCTTGTTTTTGTTATGAGAATTGTATATGATACGATTTCTGAAACACCGTCAGATTTGGAGAAATCTGACTACTGTATCCGATTTTCGTAAACGATATGTGTTTTCTGACTGGAATCGGGACAATGAACAAAACTGATAGCTTTGCTATCATCAACGGGTCTTTAAGGCGTTTGACGTCGTTAAGGGCCTCGAAATAGCGATTTATTATCTTCAGAAATCTATTTTTAATTTTCTGAAATTTCGAAATTTGTTATATATGATTATATGATATGATTATATAATATGAGATATATTATATGTGTTATATGATAGCATGGTGGATGGTTATGGCCTAAAGACCCATATGATAGTGGTTTTGATTTATGGTTTTGGTTTCTAAATACGACTTGCATGTCGTTTATTCATTGTAATTTAATTATCTCGAATGTAACTCGAGTTCTTCTTGTAATTTCATTAGAATAGTTTTATTTTTATTATTCAATGTAATTATCAATGAAGACTTGCAAGCAAGGAGGCGATCCAAAAGGGGATGATGGAGCAATGAAGAAAGAAGACATATAATAGATAGTATTTTTAAAACCACCATAGACTGACCTTGATATTTCCATTAGCTTGGAAATATCATATAGGATGGGGCCATAACCAAACACGTTTAATTTACGCACATTACATATATGTATATGATTGCATGTATTGGTATGTATGCGTAGATATAATTGAAATGCATGCTTAATATTGATTAATCATGTATGTATTAGATACGACACCCATGCCATGTTTGCTTAAACAAGATAAAATCTGTAACGATTCAAGATTTTAAAATTAACAAACGATCATGAGATTCTTGTGTTTATGAAATATGGATTTTTAAAACACGGAATTAAATATGGATTTTTGATATCTATAATTGGGATTTTCTGACAAAAGCGGATATGCGTATTCGTAAGGCTGATGGGTTTTAAGTGTGACCATTGGTATCCTCCATCTACCTGGGAAATGAACAATTTAAGATGTCGATTTGAAATATTTGGTTCAAGGAAAAATTGAGGATCTCTTTATGATGTGATCATGATCGTTATAAATTTTCTAAAACCCCTTAACAAAATATTAAGTTTTACTCGGATGCTTTCCAATGAATGAACACTCATCGAATCCTAGATCGATAAGGGGAAGGACTGTCAGTGGCAGGGGACTCCTATCTATCGTGGTGAGATGCGACGAATATAAACGGTTATATTCGGCCGTTGTATCATTGGGTCTAACTTAACTGAGTCGTCATAATAAGTGAAAATAAACGGTTATATTCAATTATTATGAACTTAGAAGCATAGAGTTTGGTTAAAAGTCTATTAGATAGATAAGATCAATCGTTGTTCACCAAACTATCCAAGAATTATATATGATATAATTGACAACTGTTGTCTACCTAAATAATCATTTTCTAAGGACTTCCAGTGGTTGACTTAGGACATGACGAAATATGGATCTTGGCTCACTAGAAAGAATTATGGGATATACTTTCCAAATTAATAGTAAGGGCTATTAGTTTGATAAAAATAGTGGGAGGTATATGATGATATACCATAATCACTTAAACATAATTAATATTAAATTTGCAACCTAGTTTATTTTATGCACTTTAATATTGTAGATATCAAATGATAAACACAAACAACTTCTCTATGCGATCAGTTCTTGAGAAGGACAAGTTGACGAGAATATATTTCCTTGACTGACATAGGAGCTTGAGGATCGTCCTCGGGCACCACGATATTAGTCAAATCTCTTCCCCTGCTCTTAAAGTTGAGAATGTAACATGAGAAAATCATAGTGCTTATTGGAAGCAAATTGATGTTGCGACTGATGTTTCATGTCTCATGCTCGCAAATATATGTGCTGAGCTTAAGAAGCAATACAAGTATATAGATGCTTATGAAACGATTGAGCACAAGATATATTTGAAAGGACACTATACACTTACAAGTAGGGAGAGTGAGACCCGATTACACCACATGTTCTAAAGATTATAGGGTATAATGAATACCATTGATATTTTGGGTTTCCAGATTGGTCTGGAGACAGTTAGATTTGATCTTACAATCTTTGGACAAATATTATTCTTATTTTGTTATGAACAATAAAGTAAATAAGATTGGTAAAACACTCATTGAGTTGTTAAGCATGTTGAGAACTGCTGAAAGTAATATGATAAATGCATGAACTACTACTATATTGATGGTAAACATAGGGAATGCAAAAGGGAAAGGAAAATGGAAAGGCAAGGAGAAGATTTGATCTAGTTCCGTTGTCAAACCAAAGTCCAATCCCTAAAGTAGACTCTAAAGTCTGAATGAGGTGTTGATAAAGAAGACGATTGTCACTTTTGTGGAAAGTTGGGAGACTGGAAATTAAACTGTCATGCTTAATTGGAAGATCGGAAGATGATGATCAATAAGGGTCAAGCTTAAGGTATCGGGTTGGAATTGGAGTAAAGATAGTTGCTCTGGTTCGAGGAACTCGTTACTTAATTTTTGGCCTATAAGGAAAATTTAGAACTTAATAATTGTTATAGCGTGCATGCAATTGGCAGAGACATTATTTCAGTTTCTTGTTTGGACAAGAAAGGCTTTTTCATTTTATAACAATAGTTGTTTATTCTATTTTGATGATGAGCCTTATAATGTTGCACATCTAATTAACAATTTATATGTTCTAAAGTGACTCAAATCAAATATTACCTTTGGCACTGTTGTTGAGGCCGTATTAATAAGAAACGCATTTTCAGAATACATAAGGATGCATTCATGGATAAGTTTGATTATGAATCATATAAAAGGATGCGAATCTTGGTTTATTTGGTAAAATGACTAAAGCTCCTTTTACCGGACATGGTGAAGGGATCATTGAATGGGTATGACTTATACATAGTGATGTATGTGGTCATATGTGTACGATGACAAAAGGTAGATTTTATTAACTTCATAAAATTTACTAATTATTTTAGTAGATACGGATATATGTATCTTTTGAAGAACTAATCCGAATCATTTGAAAAGTTCAAAGACTATAAAGATGAAGTAGAAAATATCAAAGAAAAGTTTTTTTGATAGGAGAGATCACACCTTGTTGGACATGGTGCGATCAATGTTGAGTCAATGAATCTTCCAATTAGTTTCTGGGGTTGCACCCTGGAAACGGCTCCACATACACTTAACTGTGTTCCTACTAAATTGGTTCAAAAGACTCCTTATGAGATATGGACTGAGCAACGTCACAGCATGTCATTTATAAAATTTTGGGGATGTGAAGCGTTTGTGAAATGTCTAATCTCTGACAAGCTAGGACCAAAAGCAGACAAATGTAATTTTGTGGAATACCCAACTGAAACAAGGGGTTATTCTTTCTATAATCCTTCCGAGAACAAAGTGTTTGTTGCTCGAACTGCTGAGAGACAGTGGGAGGATAATAGATCTCAATGAAGTTTGAGACCCACATGATAACGTTGAACCAGTGGAGGAACCTGAGTAGAATGTACAAGAAAAATAATACTGCTCAAGAAACACAGGTGTTCGTAGGTTTAGTAGGATTCGCCATGAGCCCGAGAGATAATATGGATTTCTCTTGACTCAAGATGGTGATGTGATGCTTGTGGATGAAGATGAGCCTCTCACCTACCTAGATACTATAAACACTCCAGATTCTAAGAGATGGCTGGATGCCATTAAATCTGAGATGGAATCCATGTATACTAATCAAGTATGGACTTTGGTTGATCCACCTGAAGGGGTAAAACCTATAGGGTGCAAGTGGGTTTTCAAGAAGAAGACCGACATGGATGCTAATGTACAGACCTATAAGGCACGATTGGTGGCAAAAGGTTTCAAGAAAATTCATGGTATTGACTATGATGAGACCTTTTCACCAGTTGTTATGGTTATGTCCATCAGGATTTTGCTTGCTATAGCTGCTTACTATGACTATGAAATCTGACAAATGGATGTCAAAACCGCTTTCTTAAATGAGAGCCTTGAAGAAGATATGGATGTGTACATGACACACCCTAAGGGTTTTGTTGATCTAAAGGATGCTGGAAATATATGTAAGTTGCGTCGATCCATTTATGGATTAAAGCAGGCCTCGAGGAGATGGAACATTTGTTTTCATGAAACAGTCAAAAAGAGTTTGACTTTATTCAGAATGAAGATGAAACTTGTGTTTACAAGAAGTTTAGTGGGAGTCATGTGGCATTCCTAGTATTATATGTTGATGATATATTACTAATAGGGAATGACATTCCTTCTCTACAGACTGTGAAGACTTGGTTGAGAAATAATTTCTCAATGAAAGACTTAGGCGATGTGACATATATATTAGGGATCGAGATCTATAGAGATAGATCAAGGTGATTGATCGGCCTAATTTAGAGTACATACATTGACAAAGTTTTGCATCGATTTCAAATGCAAAGAGACTAAAATGGATATGTCCCAATATCTCATGGGATAGTGATCTCAAAATAAAATTTGTCCTAAATCATTGGATGATAGGGACTGCATGAGTAAAATTCCATATGCGTCAGCAATTGGTTTTATAATGTATGCAATGATATGTACTTGTCCTGATGTCTCGTATGCTTTAACCATGATGAGTAGATACCGATCTAATCCAGGTGAAGGTCACTGGACGACAGTCAAGAATATTCTTAAGTACTTAAAGAGGACTAAAGATTCATTCTTGTTATATGGAGGAGATGTGAAGCTAGTTGTAAAAGGTTTCAGTGATACTGGTTTCTAGACAGATAACGATAATTTAATGTTTCTATCTGGCTTTGTGTTTTATTGAGATGTTGTATGCTGGAATGGTTCACATCAAAGACAATTGTTGATTTTACAATAGAACCTGAGTATATTGATGCTTGTGAAGCAGCCAAGGAGGCTGTTTGGGCATGTACTTAGGAGATATCACCTAATTAATGAGATTAATGATCAAGGAGATATACATATATGTAAAGTGTATACTAATAATAATATTGCAGACACACTGACTAAGGCTTTGTCGCAGCAGAAGCACGAAAGTCACACTAGTTCCATGAGTATTGGATACTTGGGTAATTGGCTCTAGTGCAAGTAGGAGATTGTTAGTAATTGTGCTCTAGAGACAATACTTTTTATATTTTAAGGAAAATATTTATTATTAAGGATTATGTTTTATTGATTATTATTTATTTATTATGTTTTATTTACTGCGTAATAAATTGAAAGCATAATAAATGTCCTTGGAATTTTGATACGTATTATATATCTTTAAGTATGTGACTTAAAAATGAGATTATATGAATAGTATCTTATTCTTAAAATTCCCTAGTCGAGTATTATTATTTAAGGACAATAATAATGCACAAAGACTAGTATGTTTCTTGACAGATGACCACATCTCATTGGTCATAGGTATGGGGATACTAAAGTCAAGAACATAAGTGCATGTATCAATGCATGGCACTGGAATGACCCGCCGTGAGATTCTACATGTTAAGTAAGTGTCATAAGTAATTCTCACTGTGATAATGGTGTAATGATCCTTAGACCTGAAATCATTATATTTCTATACGAGAATTAATATACTTTGATTACATTAAAAGTTACCTTTGACCGGGTGATGATAAAAGTGGACATTGGGTATATTATGAATCGTATGAGAAATATGAATGATCTAGATGGGATTTAATCCTCCTAATTTTAGGGGTGATATTATTGGCCTCTTGTTTGAGTGAGACTATGAAATGCACGGCCGTGCTCAAATGTTGATTTGATTTTAATAGTCTACTCATCGATCAAGAAAATAAAGATTAAATTATGAAGAGGATGACACGAGACATGCCTTGAGTTTCATCTATAATATCAAGATTAAAGGGATTATATTACATGGAACATTATTCACGAAAGGCTTAATCGAATCACCGATTTATTATTATTACTTGGGTAGCAATGATGTATTACTAGATGCCGCTCATTGTTTACAATTTTAATTAGATATTAAAATTGTTGCCAACGTAATAATAACCTATAGGGTCACACACAAATAACGCTTGAAGGAGAAATAATTAAAATTATGAATTTAAATTAAATAAGTAATTTATTTTATTTATGATATTAATTAAGTATGACTTAATTAATTATATAAATATAATAAATGAATTACTTAAACTAATTCCAAAATTAATAATTAATTAATTAAGTGAGACTTAATTAAATAATTTAGAATTTTGGATTAGTATTAATTATAATTGGATTATAATTAGAAAACTTATTCCTCTCTCTATATAATCTCTTTATGGGCTGATTTAATAAGAGAGAGATTTTACAAAAAACCCTAGCCGCTCTGAGAGAGGAGGAAGATAGAGAGAGAAGAAGTTTTCGGGTGCTAGTACACATCAATCCTTCATGAAAAGTGTTCGTGTGGATACCGTAGAGCGTAGATCATGAGAGCGGGATACGTGGTGATTAACAAGCTTTGGACCTCCATTAATCTTCCATTAATGAACTGTTAAAGCTTCTAAAGGTATTTATTCTTTATCTCCGAATTAAATCTTTTGTTTTCGCATGGATCCTGCGGAGGGTTTCGTTATTTTGATTTATTTTTCGCGTTTATTCCGTTGCGTTTGTGTCACGAAACCCTTCACTAGTTACAATATATACATACAGATATATTATAATTTTCAATATGTATTATAAAAATCAAAAATGATATATATTGATAAATTTTTAATTATTAATTATTAATATATCAATAAATTATTAATTTATCTGTTAATTAATATTTCGATTAATTAATAATTTTCAACCGGTGCCAAAAGTATTTAATTTATCGAGGTTTAACTAAACTTGCATTTTTCCCAATTTAATTCAAACTTGTTCATCCCTCCAAAACTACTCACTCACTCTCCCCCTATACTCATTATCAATCTTCTCTTTTCATCTCCAAACATATACACATTCTAGTATGAAATGAAGCATTTTATGCAGCCTCGGAACCCTAGTGCTTTGGGTGACCCTATATACACTCCTTCCTCTACTTGCCCTAACCCTAGTCCACCTCAAGCGATCCAATCGAAAACACAAATTATCCAAAGAGAATGCCCCTCCAACTAATAATACATTTCCTGATTCTCCCTCCCTCGCCCCTAAGTCATCGCGTGCTCTCCCACCTAGACCTCCTCCCAATCCTCTCAAACGTAAAATTAATCTCGATGCTGTCGTTGATCCTCAATTGCCTCGTGCCTCCTCCGATTCCGGAGTCAAGGCCTTCTTTCATTTTAGTGATTATTCGAGAATTTTTGTAATTTTGAATTTTAATTATTGTATATTCAATTTTAATGTACTTTTAAGGATTTATAAGCTTGCGGAGCTCGTGTATATATAAATGTAGGTAAGAGATTAGATGGATTTGAGGAAAATACGAAAGAATAGAAAGGCAAGGTCAAAGAGCATTGGCATTTATAATTGACTTCTTTTATTTTAATGTTCGCAAGCACAAGGTTAGCCAAAATTTGTAACTTGTACAGTTGGTTTATTAGGTTACATAAGTGTGATTTGTACTGTATTTTGATAGTGTGTATGTGTTGATGAATTTTTTTGCGATTAGTTGACAATACTTGAGATTGTTCCTTTTCTGAATATGATTCCGTGCTTTCTATAGGAATTTTGCAGGGTAGATAGAATGTTGAATTTGAATTGATGTGTAAAATTAAGTTGGATTTTGTTGAGTGGAGTCCTTGCTGTTTATGAAATCGTTGGGAAAGTGTAAGATATGTGTGCAATTATTATTTTTTTTTTTTAAAAACAAATAAAAGTTTACGAAAGAAAGAAATCAGATCCGGGTTTTGTTATGTTTTTATATAAGAAATGGAGTGGGCAACTAAGGTTGGTAAAACTTGTGAATCCTGCAATTACTTCATTCATCAGCTTGTTCCTATGGAAAATTTAGTATAATGATAGTGCTGATGTTAATTCTTGTGTATCTGCTCCATAAATAGGTTATTGTGAGAATCCACCCCCTAGTAAGGATGACAGGGATGGGGAATTGATAGTTCAAAAAATTTCTGGTGATTCTTTTTCTGTTGGTGGCCAGACATTTACATTTGACTCAGTTGCAGATTTTACATCAATACATGTCATGTGTTAAAAATATTAATTTTGAAATTACCACAAGTGCACGATCTCGTTTTAGTATTTAACCTCAAGGACTAAATTAATTTCGCGATTCTTAAAATTTAACTTAGGCGGATTAGAGAATTTAATTTCAAGGTGAATTTTGTTTATACTAATAAAAGGAGAAAAAAACAAGCTAGTAAACTATATCTATAAAAAAAATTAAAGATCCTATTTTAACACTACTAAAATTATATCCAAAACTAAAAAAAACAAAATTAAACTACTAATGGAAATAAACCTAAGCTTAAATTATTAAACCCACTAACAAAATTGAAATTTAAAAATGAGTTTAATATTAAAAGTGTCATTAAAGTAACCTCAAACCAAACTAACATAAACTAGCATAAAAGAAACTAAGACTTATAAAATAATATTAATCTAAACGGGCTCCTTTCATTTCCCAAGTATACAATTTGTGGTACTTAGAAAGATATCATAGTCATAAATTTAAAGAATATAAGATGGAGACTAGCATAAAAGAAACTAAGACTTATAAAAGATGAAGATGAAGACTGGTATAAAAAAAAATAAAGACTTGCATTAATATGAAAAGTGTTTACAATATTTGAGAGAGCTAAAAACTAGATCTAGAAAATTAAAAGAGAGGCTACTACTAAAACTAGGATAAACTAAAAATAGGCTAGATGATAGAAAGAGGGGGTATTTATAGGCTAGAAATGGGGTTTTCGGTGGTGTTGAGTCAATCTCCACTATTCAAATTAGGTGTTTGGTAAAATCTACAACATTGATTTTTGATTTCATCCACCAACTTGTTCTTTTGTCTTTTTTTCCTCTTTACTTTGTTGGCTTCCTTTTCTTCCATTTTTGCCCTTTCTAGCTCATTCCTTCTCCTTTAATTGTTTATTCTACTTATCTGCAAAATAAGAAAAATGCAATAAATTAACTAATAAAATACGAAAGCAAGCAATAAAATGGGCATTAAAATATGTAAAATTATGCACTAATCAAATGCCCCATACCTATCTTTTGCTCGTCCTCGAGTAAAATCAACAGTTAAAAAGTAAACTAAGAAAAGTCATAGGCTCCTTTTCGTAGGCGTGATGAGTAATTTTAGGTTTACCAACCCCTTTAAACTCATAGATGATCTCCACAAGAGGAGTGGGGTCTCCTAAGAGTTTAGAGAAGATATACCCATAAAATCTATGAAATAATTCCAGTAATTGTCCCGACTCAATTTTCACTCTAGTTTTCAATATTGTTAACAAAAAGATTTTATTGAAAAGATTTCAATATTGCTGAAAAAAATCTTTCTAAAGTTTATAATGTTCTCTCCCAAGATACAATATAATACTTACAATTATGCCTTAACTATCACTCTCGTGATCAATTAATGTACAACTATAAGCTATCAAGACCCAAGGATCTTCAGTCTCATAAATCACATATTAATCTCCCAATTAAATATTTGACTTATGTCTATTATATCATGAACTATAATTACAACTCCTCTCTCGATTCGTTAATAACCCCTATAGATACAATTAAAGGTTAGCTACTCCCATAATTCTGTTAAGCACAATATGACAGATTAGCAAAGTAGAGAAATCACAATATAATATTAAACAAACATCGCAAACCAATGAATACTATCTAATCCCCATATTAGAGAATTAGTTACTCATAGCAAAGAAAGAAAACAAACATATATTAATACTGAAAATCATGGTTACAAGAATATAGAGTTAAGAAGATACAACTTGACAAAATCTCTTGAACTCGGAGTGAATCCCTTCAATCCTTGCTCAAGTTCTCTCTCAAAATTTTCTCTCTGATTCTCACTCTAGGTAATACACGGCCGTCACTAATTATTTTTACAAAATCTAATATAAAAGTGTTTTTAATGGTTTCTAAGAAAACAAGACTCATTTTCCTAAACGAGATAGAATTGTAATACAAAATTCGTAGTCAGCTGTCCAGGCCTATTTCTGGGCTACTCCACTTGAAATATGTGTCTTGGGCCACCTCTGAATTATAGATTTTTCTATTATTTTCGCGTGAGCCGTGAAATCACCCAATTCTGATTTCTAGAACTCAAGTTATGACCCAAATAGTGAATCGTGTGTGCGCAGCCCATCAATTCCGAATTTAATTCTAATTTAGCTCTAAATTGGACTCTTTAATCTCCAATTCTTCCAAGTTTAGGATTTCTTTATTTCCTGCAATCAAACATTAAACTCTAATTAATAATTATTTAGTTATGTATAAAATACTAGAAATATGAGAATAAAATCCTATAAAATATATATAAATATATACTCTATCACATCCATCAACCAACATACATTGATTGATATCCATTGACTTCTTTATCTGTTGATCACTTCACTTATGAGAATTCTGACTTAGAATATTTACACTTTGTCAGTCATCTTTCATATCCATTGAAGAGCCATCAATCGAAGCCAATAAATATCAGTTGACTGGTTATTACACATCCATCGAATATTACAACCAACTGATAATTAAAAGAACTCTAGATCAACTGTTACAAACAAATTTATTATTTGATTAAAATTGCCCTCAACTGATAAATGGCTGCCTAGTCAATGGATATTTATATATCCCACATCCATTGACTGGTTACAGTTGTTGATATCAAATTTAAGATTCCAAGTATAATGGTATCATCAAACTACATAATTTCTAACATAAAATTCTAGAACAATTCAAATTCTCACACAGAATTATAATCAGTAATTAAAATCATTTGATAATTATACAAGTGAATATAAATAAATCATAGTTTTTCCCACTCCAACAAAACTAATAACTCATGCCTAAATAATTCTTACCGCCTTAAAGCAAATAGAAGATCATAAAAAAAATCTTAAACAAATATTAATATTTTCACATTAAAATCACCTTCATTTATTAATAAAGATCAAAATAAAAATCAAAATTATTAGAAACACAATTAATCCAAACCAAATAAATAATAAAAATTAATATTATCAAAAAGACCAAATCAAAATAAAGTAAATTTTAATAATTATGCACCCCAAATGAATATAAAACTGAGACCATAAATCGATCACCACCTTGAGATAAGATCTAGGCGGTGTATAATCAATTCTAGATAAGTAAACAAGAAAATAATAGATATTATACAACTGACTATACTAATTAATATGAAATTCATACAATACTATCGCCTTTAGAAGATACATGCATTCAGATACCTATTACAAAATACATTCTGAGTACACTTCGAATACCAATTTCATGGTGCATGGACGTAACCAGCATCTCTATATAAGACATACATGTCTAACAATACTAACAACTCATATAACATTGTCGTTATTAATTTGTTCTCAAGTTTTATATACAAAAATCAATCTATTCTTTTCTTCTACCATGGAATAATCTTTGTTAAACGCTTTAAATGATACACATGACATCGATCTAGAGGATCAGGATAAGAATCTGCTAACTTTGGGAGTCAACTAATCCTCACAAAGATGATGAACTAATAAGTATCGACATAATCATCATAAATGACAAGGTTTATTCTTATGGCTCATATGTTGGCAAATAACTTATATTCATTCCAAAGTCTTAACAGCTTCATAATTATTTTATATTTGGTTACAGGAAAATCTCATGCATGCAATAATCCGTAAGCACTTAGCATCTCACTTCAAATACCTGCTACAAGAAGGCTCTTTATATAACATCAGAAATTTGAGAATTGTACAGGAAACTAGCAGTTACAAACCCATATCAGGTGAATATAAAGCCCTCTTTTTAGCTATAACTTCACTCTAGAGGTTAGAAGAAGACAACACCAAGATACCACTACATGGATTCCATTTGTTCTACCCGATGTCATCGAATCACGTCTCAATGACAAGACTGTACTCTCAAATACTTGAAAAACCTATTTACTAATACACACACACACACACACACACACACACACACATATATATATATATATATGCGTGTGTGTGTAATTATTTGAGTTTATTTGAAAATCACATGAACATGTACATAGATTAAATTCTTTTTAATAACGCAGATATTGTGGGATATTTGTGTGGTATTAGTGGCATTGACGTCGTTGGAAACAACTGGAAAAAGAGAGATATAGAGATGATAACAAATCAGTGAGTTATATGTAGTACCCACACACAAAATACACACCATAATGTATTTTTCTAATTCAATAATATCATCTGTTTTCTAATATACTCTGAAATGTAACCTTTTTCCTTATTACAATGGCTCAGCCACCGCAACGATCACACTATGAGGAAACTTAAGTGAGCAGTTTGATCCAAATTTGTACAAAAAAGATGGGGCACCTTACATTATAATTGTTACCTCAACAGTTAAAAAGTTTAAAAGAAATAAATATTTAAACAAGTCAATATATGTATTGGTATCATGATCATCAACTATTGTTTACAATTATTACAAGTACGCTATTAATGGTTATTACATACGTTCGTTTGAAAATCTATCATATTTTACTTTATTAATTCTAATTACTTGTAATCTCAATAATGATCTATATAGGTGCCCTTTGTTTCTCTTCTATAAATAATAGCAAGATACATATGAATCTAGAAACCCCGTACATGATGTCACTCAAAGAAAGATTTGCCCAACACTCTAAAAAATTGAAGATTACTGAAACATCAAATTCTAAAAACTTACCCTAGAGGAGAAAATGTTCTTTCACATGATGACTATTAAAGAGTTAGTGGATGCTAAGTGGAATGAAGGCCTAAATGTTATTATTTCTCGATCATACCTCTACTAACTAATTACGATTTGTCATATGTTTCTCATATAGTTCATACCATGTTTTATTAAATATAGGAGTATGTTACGACTGTGAGGGGAAAGATATCCGAAATCGGTAACAAGTTTGGGTTGTACTATGTGTCCTGCAAATCATGTGAGAAAAAGATCTTATCTGAAGAGGGAGTTTATAATTGCAACAAGTGCCAAATAACCATTGACTACCCACTTACAATGTAAGAAAACATTACAAATTTATGTTTAAATAATGCATTACACACTAAATTTAATTTTTCAATTTTGACACTCACAGGTTCATGGTACACGTATATGTCGAGGATCATACTGGAACTACAACTTGAGGCTATTTAATAATGTAGTTGAGCGTCTACCCGATACATCAGCTAAGAAGTTGGCGAATAGATTATCCTCCGGTGACAATGATTTTCCCAAAGAGTTTCAGACCCATTTGGGAAAATATTTTATGATATAAGTTAAGAGTGAATCATTATAACTTCAAAGAAGGTTTTGCAAACTATTCTGTATCTGAAGTGTATGAGCCCAATGAAAAATTGTGTAAATGCATAATAATTTGGAAGACGGTCTTGAACATGATCATGAGAAGAATCTTTTTCAAGATAAGAAGAAAAACAAATCGGTGGTGGTGGATGATGAAGTGAACAATTAAGAAGATAACGGTGAAAATAATTTCGAAGTTGACCGTGTACAAGAAGAAGAGGAAGATAATGATGATGACAATGAAGTTGGCCCTATAAACAATTAGTATCAGGTATCGATTTATATCATTCATGTTTGTTTTTAGACTTATTCTTTTTTATTTATGTTAGTTTTACATATTACTATTTACAAGCTTGTGCTGATTCATTAATATTTAATTAAATATATTTTAATTGATATTTTATGTGAAATTTTTTATTTAAAATTTTCTTGAGTTGAGAATTTATGTTGCTACATATAATATATTTTTAAGTCAATGTTTTATTGGGTTTACGAATATTTATTTATAATTTTGTTAAAATTACCTTTGATCGTTAGAAAATAAAACAAATTATATTAAAAAAATTATAATTAGAATAAATAATATTTATTAATTAGACTCATAATTGGAATAGAAGTACTAAGTTTATTAGATTTTTCTTTTCTTATCAAGCTACTAATTAGAAGACAAATAGTAATTAAATAATTCTAATTAATCAATTTAATTAATCAAGCTTCACTAATGTAAGTGTCACATTTAATATAAAACTAATAAATAATCATTATTATTATATAAAATTAAAAATTATTTTATGGTTTCAAATTGTTATATAAATAATCTCAAATGCTATCCTAAATCTTGACCAATTCAAATTATAATTTAAAATATTAATATAATATTTTAATTAATTGTTTACTATTTTTTATTAAATTATAAATTTGATTTCGTTAATTTTAACTAACTTTTGAATGTCGCCGCTGTTAGGGATTAAAAACTGGGGTGTAGTTAATGCGATGTATGTCGGAGCTTAACAAGCTTTAATGGCTGAGCTTGTGTTTCGTAGCTTGGTTCCGCCTTCACAAGATGCCTACGTATCTCTGTTGTGTTTAGAGAATCAAGCCAAAACGTAGTTCTAATAATGAGGGGTTAGGCCCTTTATATAGACGTGGAAAGTCTAAGAATTAGAGTGGGTTTAGGAACCTTGATTGATAAGGTGTTTCCTAGAAGGATTCTGGATCCTTTGTAGAAGTAGTTTCCATGTAAGAATAGGTTTCTTTATGGTTTGACATAATTAATTAGCTGTATATTTAGCTAACTAATCAATCACGAATTTATTTATTAATTAGGGTTTCAAGCCTTAATAGTTGGGCCCCCTCTCATTGGACCAGATTAGGTACAATTAATGCCGCATTAATTGTGTCTTTAGGGCTTACTTTCAGCCCATATCATTTGCCCCCCAACTTCTGTAAAGTGTGTAATACTTTGTAGAAGTTAAAGTCCATGACTTAGTTTTTGAAGCTCCCATGAAGAATTTTTTTTTTTAAATTCTTTCTTCGTGCCCATCATTGATTTTTAAGAATTTTTCTCTATTTTTAGAGAATTTTCTATAATTTATTTGCCTTTTGAACCATTTTTAATGATTTATCGGCAATTTCCAGCATTATTTTCGACCAGGAATCCTAGTCGAATTCGACCAGGATCCTGGTCGGTTTCAGGCTGTCCTGGAATCCTGATCGATCAGGGTTCCTGGTCGATTTGTCGACCAGGATCCTGGTCGATCTTAGGGCATTCTTTAATCCAAGTCGAGCAGTATTCCTGGTCGATTTTCGACCAGGAATCCTGGTCGGTCTTAGGATGTAACTTAATCCTGGTCGAACAGGATTCCTGGTCGTTTTTCGACCAGGATCCTGGTCAGTCTTAGGACGTAACTTAATTCCGGTCGAACATGATTCCTGGTCGGTCTTAGGACGTAACTTAATTCTGGTCGAACAGGATTCCTGGTCGTTTTTCGACCAGGATCCTGGTCGGTCTTAGGACGTAACTTAATCCTGGTCGAACAGGATTCCTGGTCATTTTTCGACCAGGATCCTAGTCGGTCTTAAGACGTAACTTAATCCTGGTCGAACAGGATTCCTGCTCGTTTTATACCTTAATTGGAATCCTGGTCGACAGGGGTTCCTGGTCGATTTTAGGCTTCATTTGAGTCCTGGTCGAACAAGATTCTTGGTCGATTCTAGACTTCATTTGAGTCCTGGTCGAACAGGATTCTGGTCTATTCTTTCAAAAAGGCCCTATAATTTGTTGATTTTAATAGGCCCTGGCCTACTTTACTCTTTTAGCTTGTTTTAGTTCATATCGACTTTTGGGCCAAAGGCCCGCCAGGCCCAATTAGTTTATGGGCTTTGTGACCGGCTATTGGGAGTTCTACCGGTTGAACTACCGTTTTCTTCGGCTATAAATTAGTGAAGTGAGAACTTCACTTTTCACTTCTCACTTCCTCAGTAGAAATCTCTCTCAAAATTTTCGCTCTAGAGTTCTTTAGTTGAGGCGATTTCCGGCGAAGCTTTTCCGACCAACCTTCATCTTCCTCGTGTTTCAAGCGTTTATCCCTTGAATATCAATGGCGGATTCCCAGGATGCTGCACAACAGCGTTTGCTTGCTAGGGCGGCAAAAAGAGGTAACGTTGTTACCGTGAATCCTTCTTTTTCTTCAATTTCCGAATTGTTAGAAGTTATGGGCGATGAATTTCCCACATTAGCCGAATTAGATGCTTTTAATTATAAGAGTATTTTTACAAACCAAGCCCACTGTGATAGATTTACTAAGTTGTACAAATTGCCCACGGGCCAGAAGTTTGTTTTAGCTGAACCTGGAGATCGGGCCTGCCATTGGTGGCCCAATAGGTTGTGTATTTTTAGGGATGCCATGGTAGGTGGGCTTAGATTCCCCTTTCACGAATTTATTATTTGGCTGTTAGCAGAAGCCAGGGTCAGCCCGTGTCAGTTAAGCCCAAATTCCTGGCGAACCCTTCTTTGTTTTATGGTTCTCTGCCTTAGGAAAAATTACCCCCTATCTGTCGCTGTTTTTAGAAGTATTTTTCAATTTAAAAATAGCCCATCAAACATATTGGGCTGGATTTATATAAACCATAGGCAGGGAGTTAGCCCAATTTTTAGCAACAAATCTTTGCCCGATACCAACCCAGATTGGCGGAGGGATTTCTTATACTTGGAGTGGGAAGGAGGTGATTGGGGCACCCTCTTTAGATCCTCGTTTTGCAAGGTCAAAGATGGTAATCCAGGCCAGATTCAGCTGACTCCCGAAGAGAAGCTCATAATTGATGATCTCGGCCAAGATAAGGGTCAAACCCACTACAGGAAGCTCCTCGAAGAATTTTCTCTGAAGGCCGTGGGCCTTTCTAATGTGTCTAATAATGGTACATTTCTTTTCCGGACTTTTCGTTTTTTCTCGATTTTTCTGAGTTCAATTCGTTTATTTTCTTGTCTGTTTTGCAGCCGCGGAGAATATTAAATTTCATTTGGGCGTGGGGGACCAAGAAACCCACAAGATGCGCAAGGCCCGTGAGGCTCTTGAGGGCCCAATAAAGGAGCCCCACATTCCGGGGTTCCTCCAACATTGTGATAGGGCCCAAAATAAAGGGAAGGGCAAAAGGCCTCGTGAAGAGGAGGAAGATCCAGACACGGCAGCTTGGAGGCCCAGCTGGGGCATCCGGAAGCAGGACACTGTCGTGGGGAGTGTTTTGAACTCCGTTGATTGGTGCCAGAACTCGATTCCTCCGGCCGATAAGGCCAAAATTGTTCTAAAGACGGATATCGAGGAGGCCGAGTCCCTTGGTTCCCAGGCCGTGGCTATGGTAAGGCCTAATCCCCGCCTTTTTGCATGTTTCTAGATCACTTTCGTGTTTTTTCTATTTTTTTTTTGACGTGAACGTGTGTCTCCTTTTTGACAGGTTAATACCTATTTTCAGACCATGGCCCATCAGGCCAAGACTTGGCGTTTTTCTGAAAAGGCCCAAAGGGCAGGTAAAGTCAAGGCAGAGTCCAAAGTGGCCAACTTGGAGAAGAAGTTGCTCGAAAAGGAGCAAGAGCTGCTAGCGGCCCACGCAGAAGTTCAGGAGTTAAAGGCAGAAAAAGAGGCCCAGATTGCTAGGTACATGGAGTCGGATGAGTTCTACGCTTTCATGAATAAGCACGACGACATGGTTTTCCCGGATACATGTGCTCAGGCCTGGGGGAAGTGTCTAGACACTGTCTTGACCAAGCACCCGGGTCTCTTTGATCCAGCCGATTTTCCTTGCCCCATGGGACAACCTTTGGTCCTGACTTCGACTGCTGGGGAGACAGGCTCGGGCGATTTGTCGGGTGGTGAAGCCCTCGACGACTATGATAGAGTCTTCGATTCCCCTGAGCCCGAGGGAGATGCTGAGCAGGACAAAGAGGAAGAGGGGAAGGATGCAGAGGGGGACGACGAAGACCTTCTTTAGTTTTCTTTTTACTTATTCCCTGTATTCCTTGTACTTCTTTTCTGTTTTTAATTTATGTACTCCCAAGACTTTTATTTATAAAAAGTCCTTGTTCGTTTGTTTTTCTTTTTCGTGCCTTAGCATATTTAACAAAATATACTTTTCGAGCACAAATAAATCAGGGCATCACTTGAAGTGCCTTTATTCTTTTTCTTGCTTTAGTATATTTGATGAAATATACTTTTAGGGCATAAAGAACAAATATGTATACATGCCAAAGTACATATCCGGGCTTGATGCAGTTCTTTTACCAATTCTAGGCTGAACACACATGTTTTAAGGTGCTATAAAGCTGGGAATTTTATTAATAATGTCTTCGAGGCTAAAGGGGGCACAGCCCTTACAAAATGAGAATCTTTTCCGGAGCGAAAAGCTCTTACATCCTAATGGTTTCATTGAACCTTATTCCTACCTAGTTCCTACTAAATATAAGAACTCATGGTTGAATTCTTTAAACATAATAGACTTTCAGGTTTGAAGCATGCCAAGTCCTTGGTACCTCAACATCTTCTAGGGTTTCAAGGATGTATGATCCTCCTCCCTTTACTTGTTTTATCTTGTACGGCCCTTCCCAGTTGGGGGCTAATATGCCTTTGGGGCCTACCCCAGAAGCTTCAGCTTTCCTGAGGACTAATTCCCCTTGTCTAAAAAATCTTTCTTTAACTCTTAAGTTGTAGTAGAAAGATGACTTCTTTTGATATTCTACAATTTTTGCATGAGCTTTGTCCCTGACTTCATCTATCAAGTCTAACGCAAGTTTCATTCCTTCTTCATTTTCCTCAGGTTCAAAGGCCTTGATTCTTGGGGATACATGTGATATTTCGACTGGAACTACTGCCTCGGCCCCATAAGCCAGGAAGAACGGAGTTGCATCAGTAGTAACTTTATGGGTGGTTTTGTATGCCCAGAGTATTGGCAAAAGCTCATCCACCCAAGTGTTGGCAGAACGCTCGATCCTTTTCTTGAGACCATCAAGGATGATTCGATTGGCTACCTCAGCCTGCCCATTTGCTTGGGGGTGTGCAACAGAAGTGAAGCGTAGATTGATGTCATTATCAGTGCAATATCCTTTGAATTCTTCATTGTTGAATTGGGTGCCATTGTCCGTCACCAGTATTCGTGGTATTCCATACCTACATATGATGTTTTCCCAGAAGAATTGAGCTACTTGCCTTGTGGTTATCTTGGCTAGTGGTTTAGCCTCGATCCATTTAGTAAAGTAATCGATCGCAACGATCAGGAACTTTCTCTGTCCGCTAGCTATTGGAAAGGGTCCAAGGATGTCCATTCCCCACATTGCAAAAGGGATAGGGGAATTGATGGACGTCAACATCTCAGGTGGTTGTCTAACAACCGGTGCATGCCTTTGGCACCTGTCACATCTTCTTACGTATTCTTTCGAATCTTTTATCAAGTCAGGCCAGTAAAAACCAAGGCGGGTGATTTTATGGGCCAAAGCCCTGCCCCCCAAGTGTTGGCCGCAGATTCCTTCGTGTACTTCTTTCAAAGCCTCTTGACCTTCATCTGGCCTCAAACATTTCAAGTATGGAATAACAAAAGATTTCTTGTAGAGAGTTCCATCAATAAGAGCGTACCTTAAGGCCCTCACGGTGAGTTTTCTGGCTTCCATGGGGTTGTTAGAAGTCCATCCATATTGAAGGTGGGCTCTAATTGGGTCTATCCAGCAACTGCCCATGCTTATCGGGGCTACCAGCTTTGCACTGACGCTGGGGGTCTTCAAGATTTGGAAGTACACACTCCCCACATGTTCATCTGCTTCTGATGTGGCGAACTTTGACAAGGCATCGGCCTTCGCATTCTCTTCTCTAGGAATATACTCAATCTGACATTCTTCAAACTGCGTCATTATAGCTTTGACCAACCGGAGGTATTTGATCATGATTTCTTCTCTTGCTTCAAAATCCCCATTCACTTGGGATATAACCAACTTTGAGTCTCCACAAACTTTGAGATGCTTGACATTTAGTGCTTTGGCCAAACCTAGGCCTGCTATCAGGGCTTCATATTCGGCTTCATTGTTGGTTGTTGGGAAGTCAAGCTTAATAGCATACTCAATAATGAATCCTTCGGGACTTTGTAGTACCAAGCCTGCGCCGCTAGATTTTATTTTGATGCCCCATCAAAATTGAGCACCCAATATTCTTTAGGAGTCTGTCCTCCTTTTTGTGTTGTTTCCTCTGTTTCCTCATTGTCCTGCCCCCCGACTTCTTGGTCGTCAATAGTATATTCGACCACGAAGTCAGCAAGAGCTTGGGCTTTAATGGCCGTTCGAGGCTTATACTTGATGTCGAATTCTCCTAGTTCAATGGCCCACTTAATCAGTCTTCCACTTGACTTGGGGTTGTGTATAATATTCCTCAAGGGTTGATCAGTTAATACTTCGATTTTGTGAGCTTGAAAATAGGGGCGTAGTTTCCTCGAGGCCATTATCAAGGCCAGCGCAAACTTCTCAATTTTGGAGTAGTTAAGTTCCGCTCCATGCAAAACCTTGCTCACATAATAGACTGGCTTTTGAGTTTTCTCTTCTTCTTTTATAAGGACAGCACTCAGGGCCTTGTCTGATATGGCCAAGTACAAGTATAGGATGTCCTCTGGGCTAGGCTTGGTCAATAACGGGGCTTTAGCCATATATTTCTTTAGTTCCTCAAAGGCCGTTTGACTTTCTTCTGTCCACACGAAATTTTTAACTTTTTTCAACGTCTTGAAGAAGGGTAGACATTTATCCCCAGACTTCGAGACAAACCTTCCCAGGGCAGCAACTCTTCCTGTCAATTTTTGGACGTCCCATACTGGTTTGGGAGGTTCCATGTCGAGTATGGCCTTGATTTTGTCAGGATTGGCCTCAATCCCTCTTTTAGAGACCATCATTCCTAGGAATTTTCCAGATCCCACGCCAAAGGCGCACTTTGCAGGGTTGAGCATCATATTGTGGTGCCTTAGCACTTCAAAAGCCTCTCGCAGGTGCTCAATATGATCGGCCTTATCGAGACTTTTGACTAGCATATCATCAACGTAGACCTCCATGGTTTTTCCAATGAGGTGCTTGAAAATTTTGTTTACTAGCCTTTGATAGGTGGCCCCTGCATTCTTTAACCCAAAGGCCATAACAAGATAACAAAATACACTAAAGTCAGTGATGAAGGATACCTTGACAATGTCATCCTCGTGCATCCGGATTTGATTGTATCCACTAAAGCCATCCATAAAGCTTAACATCTCATGTCCCGCCGTGGCATCTATGAGTGCATCAATCCTTGGGAGGGGGAAACAATCCTTTGGGCATGCATCATTTAAATCAGTGAAGTCGACGCACATCCTCCACTTTTCATTGGATTTCCTGACCATTACAGGATTAGCAAGCCATTCGGGATATTGAATTTCTTTAATGAATCCAGCCTTCAAGAGCTTTTCCACCTCTTGCTTTATGGCTTCCTCCCTTTCTGGAGCAAAATTTCTCTTCTTTTGCTTCACCGTTTTTCGCTGTGGATCCACGTTAAGTTTATGAGTGATCAGTTCAGGGTTAATTCCCGGCATATCAGCGGCTGTCCAAGCAAATAAGTCTCCGTTTTCTTGCAAGAACTTTGTCAATTTTTCTTTCATAGGCTCTTCTAATGAGGCCCCAATGTAGGTTACTTTCTCTGGTTCTCCTGGAACTAAAGGAATTGGAACCAAATCCTCAGCTGGTTTCCCCCTTTGTTCTTCGTTTTCTCTTGAGTCCATGTTCTCTATTGGTAGGACTTGCCCCCCGGCTCCATCGGGTCTCAGGGCTGCCACGTAGCAACTTCTCGCCATTTTCTGGTCTCCTTTCTCCTCCCCAACACCGTTTCTGGTGGGGAACTTGATTTTTAAGTGATAACTTGAGGCTACAGCCTTAAAAGCATGCAAACCTGTTCTTTCAAGGATGGCGTTGTATGTAGAAGATGCTTTGACCACCAGAAAAGTTAGCATCTGAGTGACCTCTTTAGGTTCTCTTCCCACTGTCACGGGTAGTTGAATGGTTCCTTCTACTTTTGATTCTACTCCATTGAAGCCATAGATGGGAACATCCGAAAGGGTTAACTGGGAATCGTTGTATCCCATCTTTACAAATGCATCATGGAACAAGATATCAACAGATGCTCCATTGTCTACCAGGACTCTCTTTACCCCTGAGTTGCCTATCAAAGGGGCAATAACGAGGGGATCATCATGAGGAAACTTTACCCCTTCTAGGTCTGAGTCATCAAAAGATATAACCGCCTCCGTCCTAGCACGTTTAGGTGTTTCTCCTACGACTTGCATAACTTCTCTTGCGTATGCTTTTCTTGAATTCCTTGAAGTCCCCGCAGCAATGAGTCCTCCGAAAATCATATTAATAACCGGTCCTCTAGGTTGAGGATTCCTATCTCGGCCATCATTATTTTTTCTGTTATCGTCGTGCCTATCATGACTCTCATCCTTGGTGTACTTGGAAAGTTTTCCTCTCCTGATAAGGAATTCGATTTCATCCTTCAATTGTCTGCAGTCATCCGTATTATGCCCGGTATCCCTATGAAACCGGCAAAACGCATTCTTGTTTCTTTTCTCAGGATCAGACTTTAAGGGTTTAGGCCATCTCAAGTCTCGATCTCTTTCAATATCCATAAGGATTTGACTTCGAGGTGCATTCAGCCTTGCATATTCAGCAAATTTCGGCCCAAAGTTATTTTTCTTAGGAGGGGATTCGGAATCCTTATCCGTCTTGGAGTACTTGTCTCGGGCGTCATATTCTTGATCACCCTTTCTCTTCTTGTTATTATTCCCATGTTTAGCCACTGATATAGTGGTTTTCTTCATGCTTTCTTCTGCCTTGATGTATTTCCCTGCTCTGTCTTGGAGAAGAAGCATGTTCTCAGGCGGGTGTTTAGCTAGAGATCTCTTGAAATAAGGATCAGTCGTCCCCTGTTGTAAGGCTATCATAGCCACCTTCTCGTCTAAGTCTGGGACTTTCAAGGCTTCCTTGGTGAAGCGGTTCAGGTAGTCCCTCTGGGATTCGTTCTTTCCTTGCTCCAGATTCATGAGAGAAGCCGAGCTTTTTTCGTGCACTCTTCCACTTATAAACTGGCTTATAAAGGCCTTACTGAGTTCTTTGAAGGATCCAATGGAGTTGGGCGGCAACCGGCTGTACCAACGTTGGGCCATGCCCCCCAGGGTTTGGGGAAATGCCCTACACTTCACAGCATCATTGATAGGTTGTAGTAGTAATGCATTCGAGAAGGTCCTTACGTGATTAGCTGGATCGCCTGCGCCATCGTACACTTTGATGGTGGGCATTTTGAACTTACTTGAGATGTGAGCGTTCATGATGGTTTCGGTAAAAGGCGGCGTGGGATCATCAGGATCTCCGAGAGGCAATAGTTCAGTGGGGTCAGCCCTAGTAATTTCCGTTCTTCTCCCTCGCGGGGTTTCATCCAGTTCTATGACGTCGGGAGCTTCATACCTTGAGGCTGTCCTTCTATCCTGCCGATCTAAGCTTTTCTTCAATTCTTTGAGTTCAGCCTCGTAGGAAGCAATTTTATGTTCTAGTGTCCTACGGGACTGTGAACGCCGGCTTCCTGCGGGCTCTTTACCAGGCCTTCTTCTCCTAGGATTGACGTCAGTGCCTTCTGAGCTTTCATCATCAGTTGAGTATGGTCCTGAGAAATCACGGACATCTTCTCTACGCCCATAGTTTTGCGGGGGTTCCAACCCTCGGATGTAAAGAGGGGGATAAGCTTGGGAGATTCCAAGCCTAGGTTGGGCGACAGTGCTACTAGGGATAACAACAGTAGAAATTTATGCGTGTGGAGGAGCAGTAGCAATAAAAGGAGTTTGAGTTACCTGGGATAGTGGGTTGGATCCATGGACGATGTCCTCAGGATTGGTGGATTGGACGATCTCACTAAACGGACCAAGCCTTTGAGTATTAGGACCTTGGGTTCCAGCGGGAATAGTGGTGGTAGCAGGGACCTCGGTAGTTTGAGTTTCATCAGGAGGGATGATAGCAGTCGGATCACCTGTGGTGGGGACGATGTCTCCGTCAGTTCGCCGTGTTCTTGCCATGGTTGATGTCTGTTTCCCACAGACGGCGCCAAATGTTAGGGATTAAAAACTGGGGTGTAGTTAATGCGATGTATGTCGGAGCTTAACGAGCTTTAATGGCTGAGCTTGTGTTTCGTAGCTTGGTTCCGCCTTCACAAGATGCCTACGTATCTCTGTTGTGTTTAGAGAATCAAGCCAAAACGTAGTTCTAATAATGAGGGGTTAGGCCCTTTATATAGACGTGGAAAGTCTAAGAATTAGAGTGGGTTTAGGAACCTTGATTGATAAGGTGTTTCCTAGAAGGATTCTGGATCCTTTGTAGAAGTAGTTTCCATGTAGGAATAGGTTTCTTTATGCTTTGACATAATTAATTAGCTGTATATTTAGCTAACTAATCAATCACGAATTTATTTATTAATTAGGGTTTCAAGCCTTAATAGTTGGGCCCCCTCTCATTGGACCAGATTAGGTACAATTAATGCCGCATTAATTGTGTCTTTAGGGCTTACTTTCAGCCCATATCAGCCGCGAAACGCGATTTTTTCAACTAGTTACAATATATACATACAGATATATTATAATTTTCAATATGTATTATAAAAATCAAAAATGATATATATTGATAAATTTTTAATTTTTAATTATTAATATATCAATAAATTATTAATTTATCTGTTAATTAATATTTCGATTAATTAATAATTTTCAACCGGTGCCAAAAGTATTTAATTTATCGAGGTTTAACTAAACTTGCATTTTTCCCAATTTAATTCAAACTTGTTCATCCCTCCAAAACTACTCACTCACTCTCCCCCTATACTCATTATCAATCTTCTCTTTTCCTCTCCAAACATATACACATTCTAGTATGAAATGAAGCATTTTATGCAGCCTCGGAACCCTAGTGCTTTGCGTGACCCTATATACACTCCTTCCTCTACTTGCCCTAACCCTAGTCCACCTCAAGCGATCCAATCGAAAACACAAATTATCCAAAGAGAATGCCCCTCCAACTAATAATACATTTCCTGATTCTCCCTCCCTCGCCCCTAAGTCATCGCGTGCTCTCCCACCTAGACCTCCTCCCAATCATCTCAAACGTAAAATTAATCTCGATGCTGTCGTTGATCCTCAATTGCCTCGTGCCTCCTCCGATTCCGGAGTCAAGGCCTTCTTTCATTTTAGTGATTATTCGAGAATTTTTGTAGTTTTGAATTTTAATTATTGTATATTCAATTTTAATGTACTTTTAAGGTTTTATAAGCTTGCGGAGCTCGTGTATATATAAATGTAGGTAAGAGATTAGATGGATTTGAGGAAAATACGAAAGAATAGAAAGGCAAGGTCAAAGAGCATTGGCATTTATAATTGACTTCTTTTATTTTAATGTTCGCAAGCACAAGGTTAGCCAAAACTTGTAACTTGTACAGTTGGTTTATTAGGTTACTTAAGTGTGATTTGTACTGTATTTTGATAGTGTGTATGTGTTGATGAATTTTTTTGCGATTAGTTGACAATACTTGAGATTGTTCCTTTTCTGAATATGATTCCGTGCTTTCTATAGGAATTTTGCAGGGTAGATAGAATGTTGAATTTGAATTGATGTGTAAAATTAAGTTGGATTTTGTTGAGTGGAGTCCTTGCTGTTTATGAAATCGTTGGGAAAGTGTAAGATATGTGTGCAATTATTATTTTTTTTAAAAAAAAAATAAATAAAAGTTTACGAAAGAAAGAAATCAGATCCGGGTTTTGTTATGTGTTTATATAAGAAATGGAGTGGGCAACTAAGGTTGGTAAAACTTGTGAATCCTGCAATTACTTCATTCATCAGCTTGTTCCTATGGAAAATTTAGTATAATGATAGTGCTGATGTTAATTCTTGTGTATCTGCTCCATAAATAGGTTATTGTGAGAATCCACCCCCTAGTAAGGATGACAGGGATGGGGAATTGATAGTTCAAAAAATTTCTGGTGATTCTTTTTCTGTTGGTGGCCAGACATTTACATTTGACTCAGTTGCAGATTTTACATCAATACATGTCATGTGTTAAAAATATTAATTTTGAAATTATCACAAGTGCACGATCTCGTTTTAGTATTTAACCTCAAGGACTAAATTAATTTCGCGATTCTTAAAATTTAACTTAGGCGGATTAGAGAATTTAATTTCAAGGTGAATTTTGTTTATACTAATAAAAGGAGAAAAAAACAAGCTAGTAAACTATATCTATAAAAAAAATTAAAGATCCTATTTTAACACTACTAAAATTATATCCAAAACTAAAAAAAACAAAATTAAACTACTAATGGAAATAAACCTAAGCTTAAATTATTAAACCCACTAATAAAATTGAAATTTAAAAATGAGTTTAATATTAAAAGTGTCATTAAAGTAACCTCAAACCAAACTAACATAAACTAGCATAAAAGAAACTAAGACTTATAAAATAATATTAATCTAAACGGGCTCCTTTCATTTCCCAAGTATACAATTTGTGGTACTTAGAAAGATATCATAGTCATAAATTTAAAGAATATAAGATGGAGACTAGCATAAAAGAAACTAAGACTTATAAAAGATGAAGATGAAGACTGGTATAAAAAAATAAAGACTTGCATTAATATGAAAAGTGTTTACAATATTTGAGAGAGCTAAAAACTAGATCTAGAAAATTAAAAGAGAGGCTACTACTAAAACTAGGATAAACTAAAAATAGGCTAGATGATAGAAAGAGGGGGTATTTATAGGCTAGAAATGGGGTTTTCGGTGGTGTTGAGTCAATCTCCACTATTCAAATTAGGTGTTTGGTAAAATCTACAACATTGATTTTTGATTTCATCCACCAACTTGTTCTTTTGTCTTTTTTTCCTCTTTACTTTGTTGGCTTCTTTTTCTTCCATTTTTGCCCTTTCTAGCTCATTCCTTCTCCTTTAATTATTTATTCTACTTATCTGCAAAATAAGAAAAATGCAATAAATTAACTAATAAAATACGAAAGCAAGCAATAAAATGGGCATTAAAATATGTAAAATTATGCACTAATCAAATGCCCCCATACCTATCTTTTGCTCGTCCTCGAGTAAAATCAACAGTTAAAAAGCAAACTAAGAAAAGTCATAGGCTCCTTTTCGTAGGCGTGATGAGTAATTTTAGGTTTACCAACCCCTTTAAACTCATAGATGATCTCCACAAGAGGAGTGGGGTCTCCTAAGAGTTTAGAGAAGATATACCCATAAAATCTATGAAATAATTCCAGTAATTGTCCCGACTCAATTTTCACTCTAGTTTTCAATATTGTTAACAAAAAGATTTTATAGAGAAAATACATGTCTTAGCAGACTTTTCTAATAATAGTCGAATTATAGGTAACTTCAATGTACTGGTGTCTAATCTAAATGTTTACAAAAAATCTCAAGATGTGTAGTGAATTTAAGGCCTCTGATAGATGAACTGCATAAGAATATTTTCTCTTTTTCAACCAATATTGAACTGACCAAATCTCTATTAAAACAAGTATCTAGCCAAATATCACAAATTCATATATATAGCCTTGTTTTTCTTTTTTTTCTTATTTTTCTTTTTTTTAATCGACTGTATGGTGTCTGTTTTCTTAGGCTTTTTATGTTACCCATGTAGCGAGCTTTGGGTCAGTGACTCCCAAACCAGTTGGTCTTAGGGCACTAGGTTTTGAAATACCCCAACGGACTTAATTACTCGAGTAACAAAGACCATAAAACAAGACTAGTCAATTCTACTTGTGCCCATCATCTCATCTATTTATTTTGAGTAATATTGGATATTGAAGTAGTTTATTCTTTTTTTGGCTATATATTTATTTTTCGCAAAAATTTGATTCGACATTGTTCTAACATGTGGGTTCTCTCTCAGGTATCGAATAACATCCCTATACAATCTTTCCAACAAAGTTCTTGTACATATGTGTCGTCTTGAAATTTAGTGTAAAAATCGTTCAACACAAGTTTCATAAAGAAAACCTTACTTGACTAAGTTCAAATTATCTCAAAATAATTATATATATAATTTTTGAAAACAAATGCTAACACCAACTAGTCCTAAAGTTCAAATAGAGGACATGACAACTCAACCTAAATATTTCTATTTTTAGATTTTCAATTTTCAATTTTTTTGTATTTTTTATTTTAACATTACTAGCACCCTCTCCCATACCTAAATCATGCATTGTCCTCAATGTATGCAAAAAAGAGAAATATTCAAAGGAGAATGGTGAGAAAATACCTGATAAGGGATGAAGGAGAAGCAACATATTGAAAAACAACTCTAACTAACACAACTCACACCCATATTGCCTCCCCCATACCTGAATGTCAAGAGGGGAGACACCAAATTGAAACTTTAATTAGCCAATTCCAGAAGGAAAAATAGGGTGAAGTTTCGAGAAAGTGTGAAGACATTTTTGAAAATTTTGATTAGAAAAGATTTTCTCTAGATAGGTGCACTCATTCAATCCTATAGGACATGTATCACTAATGTTTTTCACAAACCATATTAATGCTTCTTCATTTTGTTTAAGCAAATTAGAGACATTTAATATTTGATCATGGTTCAAAACACTAGGAATGTCATAAGAAATGGGTACATATTCTTCTAGGGCACCTTGGTCAAATTTGGAGTGAGGCAACATCGAATCAAGTGTAGGTGGTTCACCTATGGGACTCCTAGAAACGTGCATAGGTTCAACACAAACATTCTCGGGTGGAGTTTCCCATTTTGAATAAATGTCATTCAATTCTTCTAATAACTCTTCTGAGGTCAAATCTTGTAATGACTCATGAAATTCTTGATTAATCTCATAGTTGACTTTGACATCCTCCCTAAGAAGAGACTCAATTTCACTATCCTCAAAACTAGACCATGTGAAAAAGTTGTTGACCATATTAACCCCTATTGGTTGTTCATAAAGCTCATTCGGTTCTTTTCATACATTGAAAATATTAAGGTCAATGATCATGTTTCCAAAAGTGAGTTTCATTGAACCATTCCTATAATTAATCAAGGCATTGGATGTAGCAAGAAAATGTCTTCCTAAAATAATGGGAATTTGGTTCTTCGGATTCGTGACGGGTTGAGTCTCGAGAACAACAAAGTCAACTGGGAAGATAAATCACCAACTGTTGGGTCCCGAAAGTATCGTAGAAGGGGGGTTGAAGGCGATACTGACAACAATTTAAAATTCTTTTCAGAATTTGTGGAATTAAATTATTGCTAAAGTTGAGGGTTCGAGTATTTGTAGTGTTTGGGAGGCTGACTTACTATCTTTCTATTTTCGTGATTAAACATTTAAGATATAGAAATTAGCAAGTAAGTAAACAAGATTCAAGTTAAATACGTATATTAAAACTTGAAAGGGTGTTACAATATCCGGTAGAATAAACTTTAATTCCTAGAACAAATTTGACATGAATTGTTCTACTTTAGGAATTAAAATCAAACCAGCACAGAAAGTCTGTGAATATTACAATGCAGACAAATTGCTGAATTTGAACTGATTTTTTCTACTTTTGAATTATGAAGCCCAAGCCTCATATTTATAGAGGTGGAAAAGCTAGCATGACCTTTTTCACTATGACTTTATTTAATGAAATTAAGCCTTGTATGACATTTGAAATAGCTGGGTATGACTTTTTTCACTCGGTATGACTTTCAGAAATTCGGTATGACATTTGAAATAGTGATTAGTGCTTAAGTCTGTCGACAAGAAAGATATTTCCAGTGATGACAATTCCAAACTCATGATAGCCAAGTCCCTTGTACATCCTTTGCTGTCATCTCCAAAGGTTACTGTTGGGTAGGCTTTCTCAATCAACTGTAATAGTAGAGCTTCAATGCTAGTAATATGCCTCGAACAATAAATGTCACGAAATCACATAACTTTTGACTTTTGTTTCATACTCTGCAATCACAAATGATTAAGCTTCTTGGTACTCAACTTCAATTGAGTCCAGATGGGTTAGAGATATTACTTTCAACAGTGGTAACAACAGTTTCAACCTTAACATGCACAAACTTATCTTTGACTGATCACTTCTCATACACAGCAGCCTTGACATGGTAGTCTTAAGGCTATGAGATTAGTGATTGCAACCTATCTTAAGGTGGACTAGCAGTCTTTACCCTATTGTGATTATTATTGATGCTTTGCCTAAGATTATGCAAGTCCTAAGATATGCATTTTCAGATTTAAACGAACAAGCATGAAAAAAAGAGAGCACATGGTAAACATTCAGCTTCAATGCATTATAGATAAGAATTATGCATTTTAGGCATGTTATGCATATAGAAAATTCAGTACTATCTACTTTAACCATTCTACTACATAAGTGTAACAGGTGTTCAGCAGATTTACAAATATTCAATAATTTTCTAAAAGCACATGGAATAGAAGAACTAACAATTTAATTACTAATTCTGTCTAATCCATTTATGTTGTTGTCTAACATTTTAATTATCTCTAATTACCTAAGTCAGTTTTAGATTAAGCCTCGAATCTACAAATTTTACTGACTACTTAGATAATTCTACCATATTTTAATCTTCTACTTCTAAACAAGCAATACATGAAGTGATTTGACATTTAAGTGCAACTATGTGTGTGTGAGTAATTCATATGAAAATACGCACCTGCTTTTAATCTCAACACAATCTCTGTCATCATTTGTTTGTTCAGGCTTCTTGAATATTGTAGCATAGCCCTGATCTTGTCTTGCTACTTTTAGCCTCATATGTTTCTTCAGTTGTGACCTCTAACGATTCTTAAATCCGTTTTGTATAAGTACAAAAACTAGAATGATCATTAGAGTCAGAAAAAAAATCTTCAGAGTTCCCCACTAATAAATCTATCCTATCTTTACATTTGAGCAGTTTGTGGAACTATAACATGAACAGTCGAATCATCCACAATAAAATCCAAATGCTCCGGAATAAACTTACTAATACGAAATGACCACTTTCCTCGAAACCGGGTCATATGCTCTGGGAATTAATTCTGAGCCAAAACGGAGAATTTTCCAACTACAAACCCTTTTTGAAAAATGGACCAAGTTTTAATATCTTTAGATTATAAATTAAATCTATATAAATTTAACTAATAAATTTACTTAAATTAAATTTATAAAATAAATTCATTTAAATTAAGTTTATAAAATAAACCTTTTTCAAGTTTAAATAATAAACTCATTTAAATTAAATTCACAAAATAAGTTTATTTTAAATAACATTTATAAAATAAATTTATCTAAATTTAAATTTATAAAATAAAATTATATAAATAAATTTAAATTATAAAAAAAAATCTATTTAAATTTAAAGAATAAATTTATTTAAATTAAAATTTATAAAGTAAACTTATTTAAATTAAGTTTATAAAAAAAACTTTTTCAAGTTTCAATTGACAGCTGAAAGACAGGTAGGTCTTCCAGTTGCAGGCAGTAAAGGAAAAAAGCACCTTGCAGGGAGAAAACTAGAGGATCTATCTAAAAACCAAACCGACGAATTTCAGGTTACATCTGGAGCTGATTTTAGAAAACAACAGGGTTCTGATTATGAAACTTCTGAGCAGGCCCCGGGCCATTTAAAGTTCCACGTGGAGACTCTAGTATGAATACAGTAAGTTGTTCGTGGAGTTCTGAAGAGAATTTAGTTAGCAGAATTAAGAATGAAAATTCTGGGCAGCATGCCCCAGACCATCTTCTTCTCTCTCATATAAATTTGCAAAGTGAAAAACATTTAAGGGCATCAGTGATGGATATCCCCAGTTTTCCACCAAACCAAGATTCTGCAGATTCCAGGATAGATGGTAAATTATATCTGTTAAATAGCTCTAATGAGTGTGCAGATCCTTCTAAATTTAGCGGGGCGACATGTGAGGTATCCCCAGTTCATAAATCTCCCACCGCAAGTGTTTCACCAATACTTAGCAACAGCTGCAGGAAAAGTCTTAAAACTTCATCAACTTCAACTGTTTCACAGAAAGGTTTTCTAGACATTAAACTGATCCCAGAGTCTGTACATGTATCTTTTGCAAAGCCTTCCAAAAACATATGTCTGAATTCCCCCCCGTCCACTCGAACAATTACAAATTATGATGGACCAAATAAACATCTGGCTGCTTGTCTGCAACGTGGTTTTGAAATTCTTAAGACTCATTGTCAGAGTTCAGGTTTGAGGCGGTCTTCTTTTAGGTTTTCTTATAAATGTAGTGATACTAAATCAGTTCTAGGAGTCAAGAAAGTTGATGTGGGTATGCAGACTTTTCCGGACAGTGAGGTTGCAGAGGCAGATCCAACAATTATTTTGTGCTATAAATGCAAGGCTATTCATTCTGAAGAATCCAAAGATGCTAGTTCAAATATGCAGTTGGTAACTGTTGATGATGTTTCACTATTGGAAGACAAGTCAAGAATGCAAGTTCCCAAAGTATGTCTGAACATTTAACACTTTAACAGGATTAATAGAACTCTCATAATATTTCCAGTTCGTATATATGTTAAATCTTTATTATGTTGCAGGCAGTAGAGAAGGTTTTGGCAGGGACTATAAGGAGAGAGATTGTACTAGAGGAGTATTGCACAAAGCAAAATTTGGAAATTAGGCAACTTAATTGTCTGGTAGAACTTCTTTACATGTCATAGCATTACTAAATAAAAACAGACATTCTTCCACCTATCTAACACACTGTATGGATACAAACAGGTTTAACAGTATAAACATGAAAGAGAGTGCAATGCCATTATTGGACAGATGCGCGAGGGAAAAATTGTTCGCCTTGAAAGCCTGATGGATGGTGTTTTGTTGACAGAAGATTTTCTGGAGGATGAAATAGTATCACTGAGAGATGAGAATAAGGTAAAAAATAGTTATTTTACTTTTAATAAACACATATGAGATGTGCAGCTCCATTTTTTATGCTAATTTTGCATCTCATCTTGCTTTTTACAGATTATAAAGAATCAATAGGACAACCACCCTGAACTTTTAAGCACACAAATAGAGTTAAAAAGAGTTCAAGGGGAGCTGGAAAGTTACCGGAATTTCTATAATATGGGTGAGAGGGATGTACTGGTGGAAGAAATTCAAGACTTGAGAAGTCAACTACAATATTATATGGACGCTTCACCAAAATCTGTTGGAACAAGAAGTCCTCTTCAATTTACTAGTACAAGCTCGTCATTGTGCTCTATTCCTCAGTCAACTGAGGATAGTGCAGAACATAAACTAGAAAAGGAGAGATTACTATGGGCTGAAGCAGAGAGCAAGTGGATTTCTCTTACAAAAGAACACAGAACTGAGCTTGAAGCTAGTCGTGATCTTGCTAAAAAGCAAAAAGAAGAGCTAGACATGGAGAAGAAATGTTCAGAGGAGTTAAAAGTATCAATGCAGATGGCTATGGAGGGCCATGCCCGCATGGCCGCATGATTGAACAATACGCAGATCTTCAAGAGAAACATATTCAATTGCTTGATAGGCACAGAAAGATTCAGGAGGGTATAGAAGATGTCAAGAAAACTGCTGGCATGGCCGGAGTAAGAGGTGCCGAATCTAGGTTCATTGACATCCTTGCTGCAGAAAATTTGGCACTAAAAGTTGAAAAAGAAAAGGAGATTAGTTATCTTAGGGATGAAAACAGAGGACTTCAAGCTCAACTGAGAGATACTGCTGAAGCTGTGGAAGCAGCTGGTGAACTACTTGTCCGGCTTAAAGAAGCAGAAGAAGCTGTTGCAATTGCACAGGTATGTGAGAATATGTTGTTTTTATCTTTTGGATCTTTTAGTTTTCATCGGTATGTCATTTTAAAATCAGCTGTTGTTTTTATATATGTGTGTGTTCTTTATTATCTGTGTATATACTATATACTTATTAGTTATTATACTTCATTAATAATTTTAGGTTGGTGAACAAATATTATAGTGTGCATTTCATTTTTATTAAACACAGATGACTAGTATAAGACCTTTTATAATCTGTTTATCTTTTTTCCATGTTCAAAGTATATTGTGATTCACTTAAATATCTCCAAAAGTTAAATTTACAATTATTAGTACTTAAAAATTGTTTACGAGAATTGCATAGGTATTTGAAATCCATGAAATTATGACGTTCAAAAGTTAAAATGGGTTATTTATATTGGAATAGCAAAATTAGTGGATTGGTTTTCTAGAAGTTTATTGCATGATGCGGATCCTTTTAAAATGGCTTTTACTGCATCACATTTTTTAAAACTACTTTTTTATCCAAAAGAGCCACGGAGGCAGTACAACTTACAAATGGGGGAGGGCTGGAATTGAACCTGTGATTTATCATACAGAGGACCTCAGTGTTCGCCACTAGGCTAGGATTTCATGAGCAAGAACTAATGTCAGAAAACTAGAAAAGTACATGAATATGAAAGTCCATGATTTTTCTTTTTCAGATCGGATATGAGTTTCACAGTTTAGACATTACATGTTTTCCAGGTATAATTTTAGCGACCACATTATCTGGCGTACACTACTGCACTTGTTTGTGCATTAAACCAACCAAATTTTCTTTGCGGTTTATGTATTTGTAAACATTAGTTTTCTTAAAAAATGTTTGGTATATTGATGGAAAGCGTGATAAAGACTAACTCATTTTCAATAGCAACATTATAAATGATAGTTTCTAGTAACCACATAAAGCAATCAACCTCTTAATACTAAAGGAAGAAATTAAATATATGACTAACCTATGATATTTTCATGGAGAGGCTAGCAAGTCTATATTGAAAAAATTGCAGTTGTAATTAAATATTCGAGTTAAATCTCAGAGTGTTCATCCAAGTCACGGTCATATATCAATTTACTCACTCGAGTTATTGGAAACTCAGTCTCATTATTATAGTAGTCAATAATGATAATGCCGTTAATCATGACTTTGACTTAACGAAAGAGTGGCTCACGTCACTTGCATAGTGGGACTTAACGAAAGAGTGGCTCACGTCACTTGCATAGTCGCACATAGATTCTGCACACGGAAAAAAAACAGAAAATATACCTAATATATTTTAAATACACCAACAATAATTTATATATTATTTATAACACATATAATATTTAAAATTATAAAAAACTTTTTAAATCTTAATTTTTTTTATATATAGAAAATTTTGAATTTTCTTACAAAATTCAAATTTCAGTTTTTTATTTAAAATATGAATCTTTATTTTAATTTATATATGAAAATTTTTATTTTAAAATAATAAGAAAAAGGTAAAAAAATTAAAAAAATCTCAATGTTTTTTAAATTTATGTATAAATCAAGATTTTCCAACTAAAGAAAAAGTTAAAAAAATATATATCACATATTGACAGTTTATAATTTTTTATGATTGTGAAACTTTTAAAATAAATTAAAAGAATCGATTGAAATATAAATTAAATTATTTAAACAAATATTTTATAAAATAATTTATTTTTTATAGATTATAAACAAATTAAAAAAAAATAAGATTTTAAAATGAAAGACAAATTACTTAGATTACATTTGAGGTCAATGTTTTGCTGTGCTGAGCCAAACAATATCTATATTTATTTAGTATTTACAAAATTATATATCTTTTAAAAATAATTATTTTTATTAAATTTTATTTAGCTAAGAAAAATTAAATTCTTTTGATAAATTTAAAAAGAATCAATTGAAATGCAAATTCATTTTTTTTGCTACTTGAAAATATTGATTTATATATAAATTTAAAATGAAAAAAAAGAGATTTCTAAAATCAATTTATTTTTTTAAATACAATTTCACCTATATAAATAAAAAGAAATATTGAGAGTTTATTTTAATTTTTAAGAAGATTTAATTTATTTATAAATTAAAAAATAAATAAAATCATGACACAAAAAGAAATTAAGATTTTAAAATTAAAAATAAATTAATTTCATTACACGTTCAGGTATTTGTTTGATTCATTCAGTATGTGTGTGTAGATCACGTATAGGCCATGTCACTGACTTTCGTTAACATTATGACGGTTCCGGTAAGTCAAAGTTCTTGATTAACGGTAGTATCATTACTTGCCACTATAATGATGAGACCGAATCCCCGATAACTCGAGTGACTAAATTGATACAAGGCCCTGACTTGGATAATCATTTTGAGATTTAACCCTTAAATATTCTATATTCGAATCCTCATATTAGTGTTAGAAATTATGTTTGGGGGTACGCCGGAATTTTCTCATACTTTTTTTCTGCTCCAATGTGTTACAGAAGTTTTTTTTTAAGTAGATTTCAGAATAACTTGCAGATCTGCAGTGCTTACCCCAGCATGATTAATCAGTATTCAGTACACATGTTCTGTCGAATCTTGTATTTTGGAAAGTTATAAAGTTTTTTGCTAAATCACAGTGGAATTATTTCAGGCCCAAGCTGCGGATGCTGTGGAAGAATCTAAGAAGGCCTATAAACAGATTGATGATTTAAAGAGGATGCATGAAAAAGATGTTTGTACATGTAGTCAATTGCTGGCAAATTCCTGTTTGCCCAAGGAAACAGTAGGATCTGTTTATCATGTTTCAAACATGGCAGGAGATGATGCTGTGGGGAAGGATAATAATGCCAATCAGAGATGCAGTGATGATTTCAAGTCCTTTTATGATGCTGAAGATGAGTGTAGGCTGTTAGAAGAACCTTCTTCGGGGTTCTCTGGGTACGATCGTTGCAACATATAGACTAAATGAATGTAATGACAATCTTTGGTATGTGGTATGTACTAGCAGCAGTATTATATGTTTCTAAAGACGCAGGCAATATATATGTATCTTTTGACTTCTCATTCTCTAGGGCCTCGACTCTCCTCATGAACTGGGAGGGAAGGCCAGCATAGTGGTCCTAATCCTGCTAGTATTTGTTTGTTGCAGAAGACCCGAATTATTAATTCTTTTCTGCCTAATAAATCTAATTGTACAGTACCTTTCTACTTCACTTTCTCTTACTAGCCTACTGTTCTGAGATGTGGTTGGAGAAATTGAGGTTTTCTCTTCTATTAGAAAGTAGTTGGTTTGGAAAAAAATTGGCCTGCTTTCACATAGTTTGGAATTAATAGGCGGCGTCTTGACATTGGACATATATATATATATATATATATATATATATATAAACTGCTGCATAAAATCTTATTGAAAGTAGTTAGGCAGCATGATGTAAACAGGTCAACAGAACTTCATGCATGGTTGCATGATAGATGGCTACCGTGGAAATATTGGCTTTTGAGTGAAATAAGAATCATTCAAGACATCATTTGCATGGTAAAACCTCTCGAGATAAATATTTCATAAATTCGTATTTGTTGCAAATTTGTAGAAAGTAATGACCATCAATTATGCAATCTAAGCATGGTTGTGAAAATCGGAAACTGGAATTTATCGGTTAAGGTACCGATTTAGAATTAGTCGGGTAATCGGGAATTAATCGGAGCAAGGATTTATTATATTAGTATAATAAAATTTAATATATTTATCTAATTTACTATAGAACATATTATTTTAAAACATTTCATGAATATAAATTGGATTTTATAAATCGTATCAGTCAAATATTTTGTAAATATTAATTGAGAATTTATCGAGGTTTTTTTCAAAAATCAGAGGATTTTTAGAACATTGAATCTAAGAATTTTATTAAAAATGTACTAGGAAAGTTCAATGAGAGAGAGATGAAATGTATATCAATATCTGTTGTGACTTGGGTCTTCCGTGAAACTGTGAAGTGTGAATACAAGGTTTATCATCTCTGTGTGTGTACAGTTTCTTGCTTCACATTACTTCACATATATGTGTTTAAACTTTAAAGTACTTCCTAAGAAAAATGATATGCCACGACTCAAATACTAGTACGGTTTGAAATATTATTATCCAAACACCATAATGGATAATTATATGATTGATAATTAACAAAAATAAGTAAATACCAATTACGAAACAAACACGAAAACAAACAAAATATGAATCAGTAACCGTAAAGACGAGAGAAAAGATTGAAAATTTAGCTCTAACAAAATATTTATGCATACACTAATAGAACCAAAATTAGTCACACTACGCTGTATTGGATTGCTGCAATATCACTTTCATGATAAAACAGCACAGAATACTTAGTCCATAGATACGTAGCACTCAACAGCGACTAGCACCTCAGTTCGCCCAAAAACCTATGTAACTTTATATGTATGCAAGGTAGGAGAAAGAGGCACGCCTCAATTTGTCCGACAAACTATGCAATTTTTATTGTATGCAAGGTACAAGTAAGAGACACACCACAACTAGATGTGCACGCCTCAATATGTAGGCATATTGTGATGCTCTTCTCTTATTCTCTTCGATGTGGGATATAGTGTTTTACAAAGAAACATAGTTTTGCAAAGAGATGAGTTTTATTTGTTACTTATATTATTCAGATTCAGTAATATTAATATTACAATATATATTTCGAGTATGATTATTGAAACAATCCTTACTCAATATATTTAATATTAATATTAAATAATCAATATAAATAAATCAAATAAACTTGCAATTAAAATATATAAAGTATTCAGTAGCATCTTATGACATAAGCATTCCACTTACACTAGTAGTTGTAAACAATACTAACACAAGATGCTATATAAACTCATTATCTTTCTTTTACAAATTCAATGTGGAACAATTCCCACATAACTCATTTCAAGCAAGTAACTTCAACTCAATTTCTTTATGGATTCCACCAAGAAAATGTCTTAGATCTAAACATGAAAGTTTAAGTCCTTATAGCAAGGAACAACATCCATTAGTTAGTTTCTAGAAATTACATCAAGAACATATATAAAATTTGCCTTAAACTTTCCATTTTCTAACATTTTCCCACAAATCAATACAGAAATGCATATCAGTTTTCATCATGATTTGCTTTTCAGAGTTGGTACCCTTCCGGGTTTGAACCCTCCTAAGTCCCCTAATTCTATGGCTACCGGATATAGATGGAATGTTTCACCTTGAATCTTTATCTGTTTAGTGTATCCATGCTCCATAGACGACGACAAATCAAAGGAATGTCTCGATCATGTTCGTCGAATGCTTCGAAGAATAACCCTATCCTCTAATTGCGACCACACAATAACATTCACTTAGCTGAGAATCTTCAAAGATGTACTGCCAACATCTCGTTTCACGACTTGACCCCATTCAGAGTTCTTAAAATTCTTGCTAACTAGCAGTTACAGTACCTCTTGAGGTTTACAAGGGAATGACTCAGATACGTGAGTATCTAGATATTTGTAGTTGAGGTACTACTGAATCACCATCACAACTTGTTATTACCACATTGAATACACTTCGAGAGATTTCATCTCAAGTGTATTGGGTTCCCGTTATTGATGACTCAAAATGGGTTGTCAGTCACATCCCCAACCTCGACTTAAGGACAACAGCATGCTCAAGTCCCTTAGTCAAAGGATCAGCCAGGTTATCTCGAGTTCCAACAAACTCAATAGCAACGATCCTGTCAGACACCAGACCTCTTACATACTTTAGTCTAACTTGGATGTGTCTCTTTGTTTTCACATTATACTTCTTACTGTTTATCTTGTCGATATTTGTACGACTATCACAATGAACAGCAAGAGCAGGAAGCAGTTGACTTACTACAGGAATCACAGACATAAGTCCATGCAACCATTCAGCATCTGTCCCCGTGGCATCTAATGCACACAACTCAACCTCAAAAGTAGATCGAATTACAATAGTCTGTCTAGCAGACTTCCAGGATATAGCTCCACTAGCAAGGGTAAACACGTATCCAGTCACTCCATTTGAATCAGATTTCTTAGTTATCCAACTTGCATCACTATATCTCTCTAGCACTCCAGGAAACCTCTTGTAATGCAAACCAAGGTAGATGGTGTCTTTCAAATATCCAAGCACCCTATCAAGAGCATACTATTCAGTCTTGTTTGGACATATTCTATATCTAGCTAACTTAGACACATAATATGAAATATATGGTCTAGTACCATTAGCAAAATATTGCAAACTCACAATAATCTTAGAATATCTTAACTGAGACATAGGAACTCCTGACTTATTCTTGACAAGCGCAACTTTTGAATCATATGGTGTGCTTGCGATTCTACAATTTGTGAAATTCCACACCTAGAGGGGGGGTGAATAGGTGTTATGGCTAACTATACCCAATTTTTATGTATTATCAAATATTTATCAGAATGCCTGGCAGCGTGCTGTTAAGGTTAATTAATTGTTATCAGTATGCTGATAGTGAGTATATAAAGCAGAAAACAATTAACAGCATGTAAAGCACACACAAGAATTTTAGCCAGGTTCGACCCCTAACCCTATTGGTCTACGTCCTGGTCCCCTACCAAAACTGGTAAGAGAATATATTATTAATCACTGAAATGTACCACGATTACAGATTAACAATATATCTTCCCATTTCCCTATTACTGCTAGCAGCTTGCTGATAACTCCTGTTCCCTGAAACAAATGCCCTCTAAGACCTGTACTACACCAAGTACACTCTTCTCTAGCAAACTATTTCCCTGAACCCAGTTATCCAAGCTTGACTACACAGCAATAAACATTACAGATTGAGCAATACAATTCGAATGAAATATTACAACTCAACTATGAACTCACACGCATATATAATCACATATATATCAATAGAACTCGATTATAAAAGATATAGCAATGAATATCAGTTGAGTTTAGAAAACTTATTGATGTATAATCGTGAGATAGCTTCTTGAAATAATACTTGAGTTCTCCAGCCTTGAATACGATTATAATCAATCTATATTTATAAGCATATAACGTTCAATAACTCAAACAAACTACAACGGTCTTGAATCCAATTCTCACGTTTAGTTGTTAGGGTTATATGACTGTTATTAGCCCATAGATATGAAATATAAACTGATGATAAGATATTTGAAATCGTTTGAAATAGTCTACATCAGATTATATGCGTAAAAACCAATTAAATAGGAAGGATAAGAAGTTTAAAATAATAAAACCACTTCCTTTTAATTAGAAAAGATATTTTATGAGCTCTAATAATATATAATAGTTATATAAACGTATTAGAGTTCTCACAAGTTTATCCCTAAGAATTCTCCTTGAAATCCGCACTTGACTTGGTCTTCAAGTAAATCTGGGCGGAGACTGTAAGCTTGCTGTTAGTACCATTCTGTACCTACTAGCTTGCTATTAGTCATAACCTGTAATTGTTAGCTTGCTGACAAAGTATATATTAATAATTCCTGCAAGTACATGTCAGTAACATACAGAATATGTATATTAGCTTGCTAACAAGTATAAATACAAGCTATCAGCTTGCTACTAGTGTTATCATCAAAACCTAAGGAGTATCAATCTCCCCCTTTTTGATGATTACACCTACATTTTAGGAAAGAGATAAACTCCCCCTAAATCCTGCAATCCTGTAAACTCAAGATATACAATATATATCAGATTCACAGAATAAACAGATAAACACAATTTAAACCAGATAAGGCACACATTAAATAAACCAAATTAATTTTCGGATAAACCAAAAATTAACCAAATATCATCCAAATCAACATAAACCAGCAATGGTGAACTAAATCACCAAGTTCAAGAAAATAAAACCCTAATATCAACCAAGTCTTATAAACAAATAAGTCTTTAAAACACAAATAAAATCCCCGAATCCTAAAATTCCTCCCCCTTAATCATTAAAAAGATTATAAACTAAGAGTTCTTGGGAGAATCAGCCATCTCATTCTTATCAGCAACATCAGTCTTTGGCTGGACCTTGGGAGAAGTAGACATATGACCCGGAAATATGTTCATCAAATCTGTAGCAGCTTCAATGACATCATCTAAATCAGCAGACCTCTGAGTTCCTTGAGTTGAAGTATCTGGAGTAATCCCCACTGTAGCAGTGACATGTTGGAGGACTTTGTGATACTCAACAATTTCAGTAAACAGATGAATAATCTTAGCTTGACTATCCTTCACATCTTTCATGAAATCACCCAAAGCAACCTCAGTAGAAGCATCAAGTTCAGTAGTAGCAGGAGGAGTAGAAGATGGAACCGCTGGTTCAACATGGCTAAGAACACCATCTTTGTCCACTTTCAGACCAGATTGAGTTAAACACTTACCATCCAAAAATTCTTTCACAATAAGAGACTCTGCCCCTTCTAAATTAACTCCATACCACTCAAACACACGTGTCAAGAGACAACCATAAGGGAGTGCAGTAAAGGGATTGGACTCAACAGTGTGAAACATATTTTTAAGAATTAAATCACAGAGATCAAATGATCGACCAGCTAAGAGCATAGCAACAACAACCACATCTTGAGATGAAAATTTTGATTTTGAACCCAACCAAGGACAGATATTAGAAATGCACACACGAAACAATGCATGTGCCATAGGATGTACCAATGCAGTGGCAGGTGTGAAAAACTCAGACACAGACGAATCAACTAGTAACAACTTCAATTGATCTAGAGACTCAAAATCATCAAGATTTTTTGGACCTCTTAACGTATGGATTGAAACAGTAGAAGAAGACTCAAGTTGCAGAATCACACTTAAAACAGGGACGGGTAGATTGATTTTAGTATCATTAACAAAAGACACAAGATTATTAAACTTATCATAATGAAGATTCGCATAAAACTCGCGCACAAGATCAGGATAAACAACCCTAGGTAACTCACACATAAAATTCTTAAATCCAACATCAGAAAATAGCTTAACGATACCACACTTGGCAAAGATCTTACCAGATAAGGGTTTCCCATAGATTATTTTACGAGATCCAATTTGTTTGTCAGTATATCGATCCAAAAACTCATCACGAACCCTCACAGACATCTTCAACTTTTTAGCCCCGGAATCAATTCCCATATCAGACCGACGATCATCTAATTGGCCACCATCACTTTCAATTAATACAGGATTTCCCTCATTATCATACTCTTCTTCAGCGCGAAGTAAAAGCTTTCGCTTCGTCTTAGTTGTGGAAGTAGAAACATCAGTGGTACGAGCCCCTGCGGCTTTGCATGATGCCCTTGTCTTCGTCCTCATCTTGAATCGCAGTAAGATAGAGATAACCACAAGTATTGTGTATTTGTTGAAAATGAAATTGAAAACCCTAGCGCCGATTGGTTTTCTTGGAAGTAGAAGTGAAATGGGACTCAAAAGACACACTTCTTTTATAGTCCGTTTAATAACTAAGAGAGGAGTATTTTTAGGATAAATAAAATTAAGTAATCCCAACCCCCGAATAAGACTCATTTTAAATAAATATCTAAACACAATTTTAGAAAAACCAATCTATCTCTTAGATTCCTATTTATATGCAACAGATAAGAATTTGAATTTCAAAATAAATCTACTTAATATTCTAGAAATCTTAAACAATTAAAGCACATAGTTCTAGAGTTAATTCATAAATATCATGTAACGGGCATATAAAATATTAACAAATTAATCATTTAAACACGTAACAAACCAAGCATGCAAAAGATTTAAAATTATACTAATTTTTAACAGTAAGCTGATAGTACCCGTTTATAGCCTGTCAGTTTGCTGACTGAACATCACACATGCCTAATTCTCTTCTTAGCACATTAAACCTTTCTTCTGCTAAGGGCTTTGTAAAGATGTCAGCTAGCTGTTCTTCTGTAGACACAAAAATCAGCTTGACTTTACCTTTTGCAACATTATCTCTCAAGAAATAGTGTCGAACATCAATATGTTTAGTTCTTGAGTGATTCACTGGATTTTCTGACAGATTAATAGTGCTAGTACTGTCACAATAAATCTTTGTTTGACCACACTTGATTCCAAAGTCCCTGAGTGTTTGTCTCATCCATAGCACTTGAGAGCAACAGCTACCAGCTGCCAAGTACTCTCCTTCAGCTGTAGATAATGCAACAGATGTTTGCTTCTTGCTTAACCAAGATACCAAACTTTGTCCAAGAAATGCACAAACACCACTTGTACTTTTTCTATCAGTTTGACAACCTGCATAGTCTGCATCACTATATCCAACAAGATCAAAAGCATTTGTGATAGGATAAAATAAACCAAGATTCATAGTTCCACTTAAATATTTAAATATTCTCTTAATAGCATTCAAATGAGACTCTTTTGGTTGAGCTTGAAATCTTGCACAAACACAGACACTATACATTATATCTGGTCTAGAGGCTGTAAGATATAGTAAACTACCAATCATACCTCTATAAGCTCGAACATCAACATCTTTACCTTTTTCATCTGCTGTCAGCTTGCTCACAACACTCATAGGTGTTGATTTCGACTTGAGATTCTCATATCCAAATCTTTTGAGTAGATTCCTGATATACTTGGATTGATGCACATAAATTCCTTCAGGAGTTTGCTTAATTTAAAGACCCAAGAAGTAATTGAGCTCTCCCATCATACTCATGTCAAACTCACTACTCATGCACTTAGAAAACCACTTACACATAGAATCATTAGTAGCACCAAAAATTATATCATCCACATATATTTGAACAACTAAAATATCATTACCTTTAAACATAGTAAATAATGTGGGATCAATTTTACCTCTAATGAATCCATTTTTGATGAGAAACTTACTTAACCTTTCATACCATGAACGAGGAGCTTGCCTTAATCCATATAAAGCTTTCTTCAATTTGAACACATGGTTAGGGTATTTCTCATTCTCAAATCCAGGAGGTTGCTTGACATAAACTTCTTCTTTAATGAACCCATTTAAGAAGGCACTTTTAACATCCATTTGATGTAATTTGATTTTCTTGTAGCATGCAAATGAAAGTAGCATTCTTATAGATTCCAATCTTGCAACAGGAGCATAGGTTTGATCAAAATCAATTCCTTCTTGTTGATTGTATCCTTGAGCAACTAGTCTTGCCTTATTTCTTGTGATAGTACCATATTCATCAACTTTGTTCTTGAACACCCATTTAGTACCAATGATTGAAGCATCCTTAGGTGGCTCTACAAGTTCCCAAACATCACATCTTTCGAATTGATTGAGTTCCTCTTGCATTGCCATGATCCAGTTTTCATCTTTTAATGCTTCCTTAACATTCTTTGGTTCCTGTTGAGCTAGAAAAGCTGCAAATGCACATATGTTTGCTTGACCTTTCCTTGTCTTGATTCCTTCTGATTTGTCACCAATGATCAAATTAGGAGGATGATTCTTGACTGTTCTAGTTGACTTTGGTAAAGAATGTTGAGCTATAACTTCTTCATCTAGCCGAATTCTCTTGGATGGAGGTGATACATCATCTCCTTGAAAGATATTCATCTTCTCTGGTGATCTATGACCTCTAGGACCATCCAAAGTAAGTCTAGCCATTTTCTCCAATGTTTCATCAACTGTAGAAGAGGTTTCAGCTTGCTTATTAGCTTCTGGAGTTGCATCTGTTGGCTTGTCAGCTTGCTGATATCCAGTATCTTTCTTTGTCAGCATGCTGTCAGTACCTGTTCCTGCAACATCTTCCTCAACACTTGAAAGATCATGAGTAATTTCTTGAAATGAAACATTAACAGACTCTTCAACAATATGTTTAGAAGTATTATAAACTCTATAAGCACGACTTGTTAAAGAATACCCCAAGAATATAGCTTCATAGGATTTAGCATCGAATTTACCATCTTTATCCATGGTTTTGAGCACATAGCATTTTGATCCAAACACCTTGAAGTAGACAATGTTTGGTTTCTTCTTCTTTAACAATTCATAGGGAGTTTTGTTAAGTATAGGCCTTATCAGCACTCTGTTAAGAACATAGCTTGCTGTGTTAACAGCTTCTGCCCAAAAGCTTCTTGGCAGCTTGCTTTCCTGCAGCAAAGTCCTTGCTGTTTCTTGCAAAGATCTGTTCTTACGCTCTACAACTCCATTTTGCTGAGGTGTACGTGGTGCTGAGAATTCATGTGTAATGCCTCTTTCTTCATAGTAAGAAATAAAGTCTTTTTGGAATTCTCCACCATGATCACTTCTTATGCCTACAAGTCTTGTATCAAGCTTGTTCTCAAGCAACTTTATTAGCTTCTCAAATTCACTAAAAGCACAATCTTTAGTACGAAGAAACAATACCCAAGTAAATCTAGAATAATCATCAACAATAACAAATGCATATTGTTTACCTCCAATACTTTTATATGCTTCAGGACCAAATAAGTCTAAATGTAAAAGTTCTAAAGGTTTAGAAGTTGATACCACTTTCTTAACCTTATGTGGAGTTCTTATTTGCTTTCCTAATTGACAAGCAGAGCATGTATTCACCTTGACATACTTCAATTTAGGCAATCCTCTAACCAACTATTTTGTTGACAGCTTGCTGAGTAAGTCCATGTGAGCATGTCCAAGTCTTCTATGCCATATTTCTGGATTAGTATCAACTGCTGCTAAGCAATAGGATTGTTCATGTTCTTCAAAGTCCAATAAATATATATTTCCTTCCCTTCTAGCAACTAGGGGAACTTTGTTAGTACCAACAAGAATAGTACAATCATGTAAACCAAATTTAACTTCATGTCCATCATCAAATAATTGACTTATACTAAGTAAATTATAAGTAAGACCTTTAACATATTGTACTTTGTTGATAAAAATGATATTATTACCAATTGTTCCTTTTCCAAGAATTGGAAGAGTTTTGCTATCACCAATTGTGACCTTGCCACCCTTCTTCATCTTTAGATCAAGAAACTGAGATTTGTCTCCACTCATATGCCTAGTGCAACCACTGTCCAAAATCCATTGATTTGATTTGACCTTGGCTACGAGACAAACCTACAAAACAAACATGAACAACTCAACGTTTTGGTACCCATATTGGTTTGGGTCCAGTATGGTTAGTTGATAAAACATATAGAACATTCAAATCAGACTTCTTGATCCACATTTGGACCACTTTAGGAACTTGTTTCCCTGTTCTGTTAGTCTTATCAGCTTGTTGTTTTGTTCTTCCTGTCTTATCAGCTTGTTGTCTTGTTCTGCCTGTCTTATCAGCTTGCTGTCTGGGAGCTTTTTGTCTTTTCCAGCTTGCTGATACTCCACTTTGAACATTGCAGTTTTTAGCTAGATGACCCTTCTTTCCACACTTGTGACAGATTGACCAGGGCATAGCATAATCATATGGAATGCCATTCTTGCCTTCATATTTCAGAGATTTATCTTTTGTTGTGGAAGTTGATCCAAGACCTTCTCTATCGAATGGAACTTTAGTTTGATTCATCATAGATTTGAGACTTTCTTCACCTTGAACAAACTTTCCCATACCTTTCTAGAGTTTCTTGATTTCATCTTCTAACTCCTTGATTTTCTCAGCCTGATTGGATATTTCAATTAATCTGTTTGATTTGCTTAACTCGAAAGCTTCCAAGCTTGCTGCTTGAACTTTGAATTCTGCTCTCAGCGAGCTGAGTTCCTTCATAAGTGTTTCATTCCTTCTCTGAATTTGAAGATTGTTTCCTTCAAGTTGAGATATCTGTTCCTTGAGCTCAGAAATGATTCCACTACTTGCTTTGGAATTCTTCTCGGTTAGAAATTCAGAAATGACTTTCTTGAGATGAACATTCTCCTTTTCTAACTCATAATTTTCATTCTTTAATTCCAGTAGTTCTACCATATTGATATTGACTTTTTCCTGCATGGTTAGTATGTCTAACATAGGAGTATCACTAGGTATTTCAGAATTTAAAGAGTTTACCTCACTGTTGGTGTCTGATCCAAAATAATCAGTCTCGCTTGAGCCTTCAATGCCAACAAGAGCTAGGTTTACCATCTCATCACTTGATTCATCATCAGAAGCTGAGTCATCTTCATCACTCCAGGTTAGAAGTGCCTTAGATTTCTTCTTGTCTCTGTAGTCAGCTTGCTGTTTAGACTGTTTAGTCTTATTTTTCAGCTTATAGCAATCTCACTTGAAATGCCCTTTCTTGCCACATTCGAAGCAAGTGTCATCTTTGGATTTTGACTCTCTTTTTGCACCAAGAGCTTTACCTTTGTCTCTTTTCATTCTGTTCTTCTTTTCAATCATCTTTTTGATTTTCTTTGAAAGAAGTGCTAGTTCTTCATCAGATTCTATATCAGCATCCGATTCCAGCTTGTTGTTAGTGGAATGCAAAGCCAGATTCTTCACCTTCTCAGTAGCAGCCTTGACATCAGTTAGTCTGCCATCTTGAAGTTTAGTTTCAAACTGTTCTAGCTCAGCAAAAATAGCTAGATGATCCATAGTATCAATAGTTGTAGCATATTCCAATGCCGTAACTTTAGCTTCATACACAAATGGGACTGCACTTAGAACCTTCATGTTGATTTCATCTTGTGGAATCTTTTTGCCCAACCTTTGTAAGCTGTTTACAATGACTTGAAACCTTGCTTGACTTTCTCGAACGGTTTCACCTTCCTTGAGCTTGAAATTGCCAAACTCATTCATTAGCTTGCTAAGTTTCACCTTTCGTAGAGTTTTGGAACCTTCATGATAAGTTTCCAAAGCCTCCCAAATTTCCTTTGCAAATTTGAGTGAAGATACTTTGTCATATTCAGTTTGATCCAAGCCACTAATAAGTATGCTTCTAGCTTTTCCATTGTAACTATACTTTGACAGCTCATCGGTTGTAAGATCATCAACATCTTTTGGTTTGTCATCCTTATCTAGAAACAAATAAGGACCTTTCTGTACAACTCTAAGAACAAGTGGATCTCTGGATAAATAAGTCTCCATTTGGCCTTTCCACCAGTTGTAATTGTCAGTTCCCGTGAGAATAGGTGTTGATACATACGCTTTTCCATAACATGAGTCAGCCATTAGATCTTATACTTTTCCTGTTACAGAAATGTTAGTATACCAGAGCTCTGATACCAAATGAAATTCCACACCAAGAGGGGGGGTGAATAGGTGTTATGGCTAACTATACCCAATTTTTATGTATTATCAAATATTTATCAGAATGCCTGGCAGCGTGCTGTTAAGGTTAATTAATTGTTATCAGTATGCTGACAGTGAGTATATAAAGCAGAAAACAATTAACAGCATGTAAAGCACACACAAGAATTTTAGCCAGGTTCGACCCCTAACCCTATTGGTCTACGTCCTGGTCCCCTACCAAAACTGGTAAGAGAATATATTATTAATCACTGAAATGTACCACGATTACAGATTAACAATATATCTTCCCCTTTCCCTATTACTGCTAGCAGCTTGCTGATAACTCCTGTTCCCTGAAACAAATGCCCTCTAAGACCTGTACTACACCAAGTACACTCTTCTTTAGCAAACTATTTCCCTGAACCCAGTTATCCAAGCTTGACTACACAGCAATAAACATTACAGATTGAGCAATACAATTCGAATGAAATATTACAACTCAACTATGAACTCACACGCATATATAATCACATATATATCAATAGAGCTCGATTATAAAAGATATAGCAATGAATATCAGTTGAGTTTAGAAAACTTATTGATGTATAATCGTGAGATAGCTTCTTGAAATAATACTTGAGTTCTCCAGCCTTGAATACGATTATAATCAATCTATATTTATAAGTATATAACGTTCAATAACTCAAACAAACTACAACGGTCTTGAATCCAATTCTCAGGTTTAGTTGTTAGGGTTATATGACTGTTATTAGCCCATAGATATGAAATATAAACTGATGATAAGATATTTGAAATCGTTTGAAATAGTCTACATCAGATTATATGCGTAAAAACCAATTAAATAGGAAGGATAAGAAGTTTAAAATAATAAAACCACTTCCTTTTAATTAGAAAAGATATTTTATGAGCTCTAATAATATATAATAGTTATATAAACGTATTAGAGTTCTCACAAGTTTATCCCTAAGAATTCTCCTTGAAATCCGCACTTGACTTGGTCTTCAAGTAAATCTGGGCGGAGACTGTAAGCTTGCTGTTAGTACCATTCTGTACCTACTAGCTTGCTATTAGTCATAACCTGTAATTGTTAGCTTGCTGACAATGTATATATTAATAATTCCTGCAAGTACATGTCAGTAACATACAGAATATGTATATTAGCTTGCTAACAAGTATAAATACAAGCTATCAGCTTGCTACTAGTGTTATCATCAAAACCTAAGGAGTATCAATTTGAATAACCATACTTCTCAAATATAGATTTCTCTATATAATTAGATTGTGACAAGGTTATTCCATCAGCCGACCGAGTCAGCTTGATACCAAGAATCATGTCAGCCTCACTCATATCTTTCATTTCAAAGTTCCTTTTCAAGAAATTTTTAGTCTCGTTAATAATCTCAATATTGGTTCCAAACTACAGTATGTCATCCACATACAGGCACAAAATCTATTTTTTATCTCCTTTAACCTTATAGTAGACACACGTGTCACTTTCATTAACCATAAAATCGAAAGTCAAAACAGTTTCATCTAACTTTTTGTGCCAGTCTCTAGGAGCTTGTTTCAAGCCATAGATAGACTTGACTAACTTATAAACTTTCCTCTCATTATCAGAAGTAACAAATCCCTCAGGCTGATCCATATAAATCTCTTCTTCAAGATCACCATGAAGAAAAGTTGTCTTTACATCCATCTGATGGATGATAAGACCATGTACGGAAGCCAATGCTATAACCATTCGAATTGTTGTCATTCTTGCAATAGGAGAGTATGTATCAAAATAGTCAATACCTTCACTTTTCCTAAAACCCTTAGCTACCGGTCTAGCCTTATACTTATCTATTGAGCCATCCGGTTTCATTTTTCTTTTAAAAATCCACTTACATCCTATAGTAGTACACCCAGTATGGTGATCTCTCGTCCATTTGGTGAACTTTAGGAGCTGGTTGACAAGGATAAAGGTATGGGGCCGTGTTGGCAAATTTTCAATATCATGTCGAATTTTGGTGAAGGAGAATTTGAGGAAACCAACCCTCCAAAATTATGGGGTTTGAAGAATTTGAAGTAGGCATTCCTGAAGGGCTTATGAACCGAGTCCATGGAGATATAAGAAAATGGGATCAAGATGAGGAGGAAACAATGGTTAGAGACTTGTAAGTTCCCTAACAGGGTTCTGGAAGGTGATAGAGAGATGGTTGGTTCACGAAGGGAGACGTGCTTGGTAGAGAATGAAAGAAATCAAGATAACTCCCTCAAAATTCTGATTACTGGAAATGTGGAAGGGGTTTCTTATGATGTAATAATAGAAGGAGTAAATATGGGAGAAATTTCTGGTAAGCCAGGGGATGAAGGAAGGAGTAAGAATTTGGTGGCTGATAATGGCAAATCAAAGATGTTCCAAGATGTTAATTTCAATATGGTGGTTGATAAGGGCAAGTCAAATGTGCAAGCTGCTAAAACATTCTGGGTTCAACAGTCCTTCCTTCTCCGATATTTAGGAGCGTCGATAGATGAGATTTTTACACGAACATGAGTACCATCAATTGAACCAATACAATCCTAACAAAAGAATTGAAATTAATAATACATCTCTTTTTATAATGATAAATAACTCTAAATGTTTGTGATATGACATATACATTAAAATATGGATAAAACCTAGTCTTAGTGATGATTTCTGAAGGAATTTGTGACCCATCGGGTTAGATGAGAAATTTGTCCTCCAACTCTATGATTGCATTTAGTACATTATGGAAGTGACGGCTCACTGTCTCACCAGAACAACGAAAAAATACCGGAAGTTCACATGTAGTAACATTATGTCCTAAGAGACTTGACAACTTGTTCCTCGACAGTTGCTTTTGTAGTTGGACGAAGACCTCCTTTTTCAGTTAATATCTTACACAAATCCAAGAATTCCCCTGGATTCATTCTCATGATACTATGACAATAATGAGTATTATCTAACACTTTCACTCTCTAACCTCAAACTTCGACTAATAAAATTATGTCTTTGTCGACTTTTACGATTAGCAATTGCGCATGCAACTAAAATCAATGCACGAATTCCCATTTTTCTATACTTTTTTCGTCGAACTTCTTCATACATCCACATTAACAATAAAATGCAAACAAAGACAAACCAACCAATCAGATATTTAGGTAAAATGTAGTCTTTAGATGTACGTTTGATTAGGTAATATGATAAGGATCAATATCTGGCATATCAAGTAAGCTTAGACATAAAAAACTCTGTCTAAACATACTATTGAGACTTAGGCCAAAGTTATTGAGTTGGCGAATCTTAATGAGTTTGATCTTGGAGATAGTATTCTCTTTTATAAACTATATTAGTGCCATCCGAACTCGTCAATATTATTGTATCCTCCCGGGACACAGGACATCAAGATGCTGATTGGTTGATCTCAGGATTGCAAAACAACAAGATACTATTTTATTTATGACTATATATTTTGTGATTCTACTCCAGTTTGTCTCAATTGCGGTTTTTATTTCAATTCTACTACTCTAATATCGACTGTTCTTATAACTACGACAAATGAGTTTTGTTTATAGTTACGGCAAATGAGTCTTGGAACTTCACTCTTGCAAGTGCTAGGATAAACCATAACCCATGTTTAAATGACTATATAAAACATACACCAGCACCTGCAATTTTCAAATTTCATTATATAGGCTTATAAAAATAACTCAAAAAATACTACACATCTCATAAGTATTTCATCGAGCATGTTATGAACATACATTAATTTGGTCTATATATATATATAGACAGACATATATGAATCATGTACATAAAAAGATAAAACTTTACAAATTAATTTATGTGTGTGAAAGACTGAATATGCATCGAGAGAGAGAAAGAGAGATTGTGTGTACTGAGAGAGAGATTGTGTGTACCTTTGATTTGAGATGGTAATGTCGGGAGAGAGAGGAGCAGAGTAGAAGCAGCTGAAAGTGTGGAGAAGAAGCCTGAGTGCCTGACTAACACCCCAATTTGGGGTGTTTAAAATACTAGGATTTTATATTAGATACGAATCCCTCCAACCTTTACTAAACCCCCTACAACCCAATCCCTGTTTTTAAAATATTTGTCAAACGTGGCTTTTTATAATTCAGCGCCTCCCCTCGCCTCCAAATAGGCCCTGAATGTTGGATAACTGACCTAGGAAAAAATAAATAAAGTATAGATTTCCTTTCTTACTGATACACATTGAATTTTTCAGATATTTCATTATGCAAAATTTGTACAAGTATAAGTAGTTTTGAACCCGGTTCCTTTAAATAATTATATATTAAATTTTTATCCTCGTAATGTCAGAAATATAATATTGCAGGTCCAGCCACACTTTAGACAAGTTACTACTTTACAAGTACAAGCAGGTGATTTGGTTCATAATATTTAGGTATTAAGTATAGTTTTTATTCATTTTATTTTTATTTATAAAATTACATTTTAATTCTTATAATAAAAATTTTATAACATTACTATTTAATGTTTGATAAATTATAATGATTTATTTTTTTATATTAACTGCTCATAACTTTTTATTCATTAAAAAATATATTAAATTAACAAATTTATTCCACCATTTAATCAAACAAACATCGGTACCACTCCATGGGTTTGATGTTAATACCTAAAATTTCAATTACACACTGCCATGCTAAAATCTTTTATCAAATTTTCATCTTGTAAATTATAATAATTTCTAGATTTCTTATCATATTCACGTAAACAAAATATAACCCCATTCTACCAGTACTGCTCAATTAAATTCGACAGCAAACAATTCACTCCAGCTAAGAATTGTAAATCTTTACAATACTGTATAGGCGACTAAGGAAACCCCAGAGGTTTCAATTTACCGATGAACAGCAAGCAAAAGGCACCCAAAATGGTTTCCCGTTGGCTTTCTTCTTCTGTTTCTTAATCTCAACAGGGAACCTTGCAGGAGAGTTCCATTCCTCTGCTGTTACACCTCTAACAGTTCGATCACCGGCAGAAGCTTCAGAGCCCAGAACTTCTTTCACAGTCGTGGCAAAACTGACATTGCCTTTGGCCTCTGTTGCATTTGTCTGAATGTTGGTTTGTGTTTTCTTTGGGCTAGGTGACTTGGTTCTGGTTTCCACCTTTGCCTCCCCAAGAAGGTTCTTTAAAGGAGTACTATGTTGTTTGGCCGTACTCCAATTTGTCACCTTAGCGATCATCTCTTCATTCTTTTTCCTTCCTGGAGACTCGTTGACAACATTAGAAAGCGAAGGTACCCATCCAGCTGGTAAAACATCAGTTTTTGAATGTTGGGTGGCCTGTACTGTCTCGATCTCAGATGTAGCATTTTCTTGATCTGATCCTCCTCTTGGTTCAACCAGTGACATGAAAGATGGAGGCTCAAAAACATCAGCCTTGTGCAAATCTAGTCTCTCAGATACAATTTCCTGATGCAACTTGGTGCTTTCTGAATTGCCAGGTCCTTTAGATGTAGCATATTCTTGATCTGATCCTCTTGGTTCAACCAGTGTCATGAAAGATGGAGGCTCAAAAACATCAGCATTGTGCAAATCTAGCCTCTCAGATGCAATTTCCTTATGCAACTTGGTGCTTTCTGATTTGTCAGGTCCTTCAGGATCAATCTTTGGTTGAACTTCAGTCCCAGCAACAGGTTGATCTGACTGGGCACTAAGCACTAATATAATAAGAACATGTGAACATATAGAGTTAGCATGGTCCTGTTCTATTTTATCATTATAACCATGAGCATCAAACTAGGGCAATTAAGTTCCAGGAATAACTATCACGTAACACAGCAAAGAAACACGATATACGAATAATGAAAGGATGTCCTACTCGAAGTACTACATGTAATCTGTCATACAATTCAACATAATCGTCAAAATGTAATGCCATCTAATCTAATATAATAAATATATAATCGATTATATTCTCAATATACAAATAAATATATAAGCATTGTTTTTTATGGCAATGGATAACATGCAATGTCAATTTACCTGAGACTGATCCCCAGTTGCCTTTTACACTCTCCATTTGGTTAGTCAAATCAACTGATAAGATAATTGCAGAAGCATCACCCGCTTGCCTATCAAACTTGACATCATTCTTTTGCATTATCTCAAATTTGCCATCCATTTCATTTCCAGTTTTAATATCAGGTATGCTTTCATGAGAAATTTCAGAATGTATAGGCAAAGTTTCTTCCTCTTTCCACGTGGGCCTCTTTGAAATATCGTCTTCTACTTCAACATCTCCACTTTGCACAAATTTAGACTCAACAATGCCTTCATCAACACATTTAACAACAATCTCGCCCCCACTGTTTAATTCAGGCTCTGTGTAGACTTCCTGAGAGTCATTATCTGAAAATTTTCTTGAACTGGGATGAGCTGGCATGATTGTAGCTGAAACATTTGTGTTAATACTTGATATGGGTGTTTCTTGAACAGAAGCGGAATACTTTGAACTCAAAATCTTGTGCTCAGGTTCAATATTTGTCATTGTGGTTCTAGAAAATTTCTCTACAGCTGCTGCCTCTGTACTGTCTTCAATCCATGCTTTGTCAGAGAAGTTCATTGTAACATCTACATGTTCACCTTCAGTGTTATGTGTTAACTTGGGTGATTGATTACCATCTTCATTGACTATGATGGTATTTGCCTTGGCAGAATGTTCATTTCTTGCCACACTCTCACTATTCTCATTTCCTTCAGTATCAACTTCTTCTGCTCGAGCCACTACATTATGATTGTTGTTCTTGCAGTCACTAAATATGGTTTCAGTGAACTCTGTATGGTTTGTATTTGAAAGCTTGTGTTCAGGTTGAAGATTTGTCATTGTGGGTGTAGAAAATTTCTCTACAGCTGCTGCCTCTGTACTGTCGCCAACCGAAGCCTCGTCAGGGAAGTTCATTGTAACATCTACATGCTCAACTCCATTGTTATGTCTTAATTTGGGTGCTTGATTACCATCTTCATAAACTAAGATGGTATTTGCCTCTGCAGAATGTTCATTTCTTGTCAGCCTCTCACTATTCTCATTTCCTTCAGTATCCACTTCTTCTGCTCGAACCATTACATTATGATCGTTGTTTTTGCAGTCACATAATATGGTGTCAGTGGACTCTGTATGGTTTGTATTCGAAAGATCGTGTTCAGTTTGAAGATTTGTCATTGTAGGTGTACGAAATTTCTCTACAGCTGATGCCTCTGTACTGTCGTCAATCCAAGCTTTGTCAGGGAAGTTCATCATAATATCTACATGTTCAACTCCATTGTTATGTCTTAATTTGGGTGCTTGATTACCATCTTCATAAACTAAGATGGTATTTGCCTCTGCAGAATGTTCATTTCTTGTCACCCTCTCACTAACCTCATTTCCTTCAGTATCCACGTCTTCTGCTCGAGCCATCACATTATGATTGTTGTTGTCGCAGTCACTTAATATGGTGCCAGTGGACTCTGTATGGCTCGCTTCATAATAAGGTTCTACTCTTTGAGGAGAGCAATTTAATTGAGTATTCTCTCTCTTGCTTCTGGATGTACTAGGAGGGACCTCTAGTTCCTCATTATCAAAAGTCTTGCCAATTGTGACCGCCAAGTCTTTGACATGCCCTTCAATTGTAATCATGTCCTCTTCCACATCATCCATATCAGCTGAACTATTACTAGCACCACCTAGCTTAACAGAATGAAGCTTCAAAGGACTCTCCTCGATAACCATGACTTCACTATCACCTTCCAAAGATCTATTCACATTTTCAGAGCCCACTAGAGGAAACCTGCTTTTAAATGTTCTATGGTCTTTAAAGTCTTGAAGCATAAGATCAGCATGATCTACTACAATTAAATCTCTAGCCACAGATAGCACATGCGTAGTTTCTTCTTCATTTTCCCTGTTTGTATTACAGATCTCAACAGAAACACAATGAGCACCAGAATCTTCGTCCTGGGTAGGATCCACTCCAACGAGAACAGTACCAGCAGAGGAGTCATGTTTAGCACATCCTGATAGATGCGACAGATCATGTGCAGTCCTCTCACATTCAAATCCTGTCAAAGTTTTAGCTGGCTCAATTGATTGACCTTCTGGCATGTCCTCATTATCCTTATTGAGGGTTCTCTTCACAGCAACAGAGCCTAACACTAAAGGAAATTCGGACTTCAGCACTTTCTGTTTTTCAGCATCCTCCACCATAGATAAATCATTGGAAACTGATTGTACATGGGTAGCTTCCTTCTCTTCCATGTTTGTGCCATGAATCTCTGACAATTGACTACTGCTACCATCCATCATGTCCTGCGCAAGATATCCTTTGATTTGAACTGCATCAACAATAGCCTTTGTGTTTTCAACAGGTGCAGAGAACAGGGAAAGACCGTGATTAGACATCTCAGCTTTATCTTTTCCGGAGTGTGTTGATTCTACAAGACCACTTGATAGCACTATGTTAGCGGCCGGTTGGCTGCCCATTGGTTTAGCAGAATCTACAAAATAGGACAAAGAAATTTGAACTATATAAGTAATCAATGCTATGAACACAAAGAAATTCCATTTTACAGGAAACAGAAAGAATAATATTAAATGTACATCTAACAAACAGGTAAAGATTATTGAAATGCAAATGTTAAACACAACGCTAGAAAAGAACAAATTACAAAAAATTCAGCGGAAGTAGAATCAATGATGGCTCTAGTGGTTGGTTTTTCTTGACTAGGGCTGTTCCTTGGAAGTGGCTGTTCTACGAATAACAATCCACTATGACAATATCCTCTTATATATATCTGATTGACATAAAAACATATTAAAGTTTTCAAGAAAAAGTAAAATTAACAAATAGATCAAACTTGGTTGCAATAAAATCTATTTCATCATAATTTACTTGTTAATAATAGAAAATCACCATAGTCGGATATTATTAGTTCAGCAAAGAGTTGCCATACTACAAGGAAATAAATACATCAGTAATTTTCTGTTCCCAACTTGATCTCATGTTAAGGAATTAGATATCACGTAGTTGGCAAGGTTCTATTTAAAGATTTCTTGCAAGGTTCACTATATATTATATAAATCAAGAACATGATAAATTTGCTGGCATAGTACACAGCGCACTATCGTAGCAGAGACTGTTTGTTAGTTAATATAAAACAGATATACTAGCCTGTAAGAGTTTGGTTTCTCCAATATTACCTCTCTTTTTTTGATGTCATTACAGAAGATTTCACATTAATTACATTAGTTAAAGCCACAGCTACCAGATAGGTTTGCATCACCAGGAACTAACTAGCCAACCAAACACAAACAACAGCCTATCACAGTGTAATCTGAAATCTTTGATATTTAATATTGTGAAGCATGTGTATCTACAATCTACTTTGGACCGACCTGACAATCTACATGGTAAAAGGTTCCTCGACTGTTTTAAAATGTCCTCATCCCCTTCTCAACAAGCTATAACATAAATGCCCACCTTGTACAACTATTCAGTTTTCTTAATTGTAACTATTCCACTATCCTTCAATTTTTGCTGTCTCATAAATCTTATGATATGCTTAATCATCTCATCTACAGTCAGTTACCCAATAAACCTACTATATACTTCACATACAGTTGCATAGGACAGTCCTATTTGCTTAACAAATCTATATAATCTCTGTCCCCCGCAACTCTCTATCCCTCCCTCTACCTCTATAAGAGAGTCCTGTTTTCTTACAAAAACTATATAAATAATCTGTCTCTCCCCCCCCCCCCCCCTCCCTCTGGCTCTCATCTGTTGTTGTAAATGAAAGTTTTAAAGGTTATTAACGTAAACCAACTAACCAAGTAAAGGTTATTAATGTAAACCAACTAACCAAGTAAAGATCACAAAAAGGACAACACCATAATCTCAGCAGAGATTGTTTGGTGATTGTTACATGCAGAAAGGACCTGTTCTCCATCTTCTTAAACATATCTGTAGTTGTTAGTTAATGACCATTTCAAATGGTAAACCGTAAACCAAGTGAAGACATATTTGGAACAACTAACAAGATGAAATATCTTCTAATTTCACATGATTTCTTTGGATTTAACTAAAGTCACATTGAATTACAGCCACCAAATTATTTTTGCAATATTGGTGACTATCTATATGATCAACAGACAACACAAGATTACAAAACCTATCAAAACATAGTCTAAACCATTACACTGCATACAAACTATAGTTCCTCAGTTTTCAGTTCAATTTGTGACCTCCCCATCATGTGTACGTGTACCAATTATTTTGTACTAATCTTAATGAAAATTTAGGTTTAGTTTTTGTACAGATGACAAGTTCCCTTCCAGTCTAAGAATATCCTTCTCACCTTTTAAACAGTTACTAAAAAAATATTGTCAATATTTTCAAAGTAGAGCATTATGCAGATTTAACACTTTACATAGGAGTTTATTATCCTCTATCCTTCACTATTTACCATTTCGGCTCTCACTAAACTTTAACTAACCATCACCAGTCAGTTACACATTGACACTATATATGTTCCACTAAGAAAGCAAATTGTATGTAATAGTCCAGATTAATTAACACCTAATATAAACTATTAGCCAGACTCACTGACATAATTCACCATTTAGAAACTTCAATTCTTTCAGCAGCGCTGATATCCCTCCTAAACAACGCTTAAGCACTTAGTTATAGTATACAAGCTGAAGGCATATTTTGGATAAAATGCGAAGTTAATTTCAACTTCATTCACTAATGCCCAACTCAATCAAGGAAGTTGCTTTTATATATTGCTTCTATAATTTTTCTTTTCTCGTTTTTTGTTAAAGAAAGTCCACAGGTACGTTGGTAGAACAAGAAATAATCAGCAGATAACAAAAAGAAAAATACTGGACTCATATCGTGCTTACCACAATCTGCATCAACTTTCAATGTTCCAGTACTATATATATCATCATCCACCACATTTTTTCGAACATTCTTCTCCAACTCTTTAGCATCCTCCAATTGCTCTTCACTTCCAGGACTCATCCCACTATCCGAAAACTCTGCAACAGCATCTGAAAACACTTCATCTTCCGATCTGTATGATCTTTCCCCAACTCCAGCAATGCTTCTCTTTTCGATTTTTGGACCTTCAAAAAACCAGATTTAATCTTTTAAACAGTAACCCCAAAAACATACTATTTTAAGGGGGGGAAATCAAACCAGGCACAAGTCAAGGAACAAAATTCTTCGGGTTCTGCAACTTAAACAAGCATACCACAAATAATAGCATCTGCCAACCCGAAAAACCAAAAATTAATTTTAAAAAAATTAGTAATCAAACTACACGCATACTCAATAACAATAATTCTCATTTAATTCAGAAACACAAACAAACATGCCACGAAAACTGATGCATACCCACCCCAAAAACTACATCATAAAATTAACATAGAGGGCGGTTTAAAACAAGAAATTCTCACTAGGGGTTTTGCAATCATCATCAGAGGGGTGATCTTGTTCATCATCCGAACCACTCAAATGTGTCAACTTGTAGCCTTCAATGGTTCCACAGATCCTCTTATGTGCCCTTCTGTGTTTAGAGCTTGGGTGTAATTTTGGAAAAGGCCAACCACATTTGTGACACAAATGAACACCATGACTATTCTCATGACCTACATATATGAAAATATAAAATCATAAATGTACACAACTTTGCACAATATTCTATACTAAGAATCAAGAAAAGGCAAAAACAACATATTATATGTATAAAAACGTAAGCATAATAAACCCTACAAAATAAACAAAACCCTGTAAATATTAAACATAAAAAAAGTGAATAAAAAGGCACAAGATCAGAAACCCATCAAGAAAAAGGTGGGAAATGCACACCTGAAGGAGTTATGCTGGGTAATTGAAAATGGGTATCCATGTTTTTCAAGAAAAGTTTAAAGAAAGAATGGTAAAGAGAGTAATAGATTAAGGGAGCGACTGACTTTTAGAAAGCGAGAGGGAGAGTGAGTGATAATAATGGAGGTATACTGCGCTCATGTGCGTAAGTTATCACCGGTTTTAACCTTTTCCATACAGTCCTTGCACATTCTTTCTCCTCGGATCCCTTTATGGACCTGTATACCCTATTATTACACTATTATTTATTATTTATCGTGAATAATTAATCTACAATTTTGTATATATTAAATAGAATAAATACAATATTCGATTATTCTATTTTTATATACAAAATTGAAGATTTAAATGTAATATGATGGTATAAATTATTATTTTTTTACCCGAAAGTTTCTCATATATAAAAGTTACTAGTATATATATTTAATATTTTTTAACACATTATTGTTTCCTGACAACTCCTATTACAAAAATATCTCGTTGTTAAATAATTTTAACGATTAATTTAACATAACATATTAGTATATAGGCATGTTTTCAAATAAGAATCCATTTTAAAATAGTGAAATGGGCTTAAATGTCACTCTTTTAAACTGTATGGTCCTAAATAACACATTTGAATAATATGGCCCTAAATGGCACCCTATTATGTTTAACAAACTAAATTTATTTACTTTTATTATATTTTACTCTGTTTAATAAATCAAATAACAAAACCCTCTGTCAACTAGTTTAGAGAGATATTGAGAAGGGAAACAAAGAGAGATACAAAGGGAGGGAGTGAGGTGAGCTCGACGTGGAAAAGGAAACAAACAGAGATAAAGAGAGAGATACAGAGGGAAGGAGGGAGTGAGGTGAGATTGATGAGAGAAGCTCGGCAATTGAAAATTAGGGTTTTTTTATTGGATTTCCCGATATTCAAAATCATGAGTATTAATGTATGTAATTATATTTCTGTTTCTTACATTATGTATGTGATGCATCTCAGTTTTTATTTTAATTTCTCCAATTGTATATGTGGATTTAAGTGAGTGTGTGTGTGTGTGTCTATATGAATGCATTTCACTTTACTATTTTACTGTTTTGGGGTTTAATTAGTAGTGATAGTTTGGTATAATCTGTAAATATACATGTGCTTCTTGTCAACAAGTATAATTTTATTTTCATTCAATTGCGGAATGTTTGTGTTTAATTTTACTTACTATTGTGTCTTGTATGTGCTTATTGTTTATTGATCATTGTTGTATTGTGAGTGTTTTATTTTCTGATTGAATTTGTATTTAGCAGAAAATGATAGGTTACAGGAGTACAAGTTATTGTATAGGTATTTTAAATATGATATTTTCAGGAAAGATGTGTTTATTAGTGTGGTGAAATGTTATTTGATTTTGTGTTAACTCTTGTTTTTTACTTTTCGGAATGATGTTATGGTTAATGTGTCTTGTCGTCATTTGTGTATATATGTTATGACTGTATTTTATTATTTTAGGGTTTAATTAGTAGTGATGGTTTGGTGTAATCTGCATATATACATGTGTAATCTGCATATATGATATGGTTAATATTGATTTCGCCATAGTGTTACTTTACTAATCTGACTTTTATTATTAACAGTATATGAATCCAGGACCTCGTGACCCTAGTGTTCTTCACCTACAGCTACTCATGGGGTCTGGCCTTGGTTGGACCTACAAGTCAAAGAAATCCAAGGACTACAAGTCTTGAAAGATATCAGTGGTTTAGTGTACCTACTGTTCCCAATGCTCTTATTGTCATTTTTGTTTTTGAATTAGTTATATGAATTATCGGCGTTGTTCAACAATTAAAGACTATGGTCACTGATCCCTGCTTGAATGTAAAGCTCAACATATACATCTTGAGATGTTTTTTCATTGCATGTTCCACATTCATTATCTGATATTTATGTATTTGTTCTCTCAACTTCGTGTAAGAACATCACTGGAGCAGTCCATGACTTTTGACGATGGTGTGGTATGATTTATTTTTTCGAAAGCTGAACTCAACTGCCAACAAGGAGCGATAACTTAAAATGGCAGAATTCTATGAGATTACTGTTGTCTCTAGGATTACAACATGATATGCTTAAACTAGAGAATTATCATGTCACTATTCATGATCATGGAGCTCAGATGTATTTCTGTATTGTTGTAACAATTAGTGTAATCTGATTTTTCATCTAGTTTTATCTTCCTTTCGTACAAATATAATATTTTTTAAAAAGTTCATCAGCCTCAAATGTTGTTTCCTGGTTTTCTCAATCTTCTGTTGGGGCTAAATTGGAAACAAACTTTTAGTAATACATGTTTTGATCAATTTCCAGTTGTTTCTGGGTTAGACTTCAACTTTTTTCTTTCCTTTGATTCTATATAGCCATTTGCTTGATTTACTAGTTATAACATAGGAATAACAATAGTAGTATTTCACAGGGAAGTATTTCACAGGGCTGCATATAAACTAGTTCTAGTGAAGGCACATGCATTAAAAACTGGAAAGCTAGGAAGACACAACTTAAACCTACATTTTGGACCTGAAGACACTGCTTGGACCTGTGTTTTCACTCCCTGATACTATTTGAACCTGCGTTTTCAAACCCAGACAATCTAAAACCCCAGCTTTATCCTGCATTTTTCAATCCCAGACAATCTAAACACATAGCTTTATCCTGCATTTTGCTAAGACACAACTTTAAACTGGGTTTGAATAAAAAAATTAAAAAACAAGAGGTACATGTTACACGATTTAACATTTCTGTAGAACACATATTTTACCTACGTTTTACTGTGCTATTTGGGACCATTTTTCCGGATCGTGCTATTTAAGGCGTTAAAATCAAATTTTGTGCCATATAAGAGCATATGCACCCCTCAAGTCCATCAATTCATTAATTCATCAATTCAATCAATGGAGTTGATTACTATTCATGCTAGAATCACTTTTTTCTTAATTTTTTTACACCCATATAACTCCATCAATCCATCAATTACTATTCATCAAATAAATAATTATATTATATATCATAAATTTAATTTCATCTCTATTATTTAATGGTCCCGCATGCACTATATCGACTAGCTTGATTCTTTGCACATTGCCATTTTTTTAGTGCTCTCTTCAATGGTGCCCAATGTGAGTCAAGAGCAACTTTTGAACGAGGTTCGGCATGAGGATTTTCCGGAGTGCCACACCAATTTTTTGCATAATCTTCATGAATTCGCCCCCATAAATTATTCTTGTTCGAATAACGACCGGCGATCGGATCAACAGATTGTCGAGCCCACGAAACACATAATTGTAATTCCTCGGAAGGGAGCCAATTAGTACCCATTTTTTTAAATATATATGTATTTATATGAAAAACAAAATATGTGAAAAAATATGAGTGTGTAAAAATTTATGGTACAAGTGAATCTAATAATTGTAATTTATAGGCCAAATTATATGACCGTTAAAAGTTAAATTTATAGCTTTTATAATTTTATAGCGGTTATATATCCGTTGGAAGACACAGCAGGACATAAAAGCAAGCATAATTTAATTTATATGTGTAGGCCCTATCAGTTGATGAGCATCAACAACTCCATTAATAATTAAAGGAGGGAGTGATGAATTAATGGACCGTTAATAATTGGAGGAGCAAAAAAGACTACGCTGCATTGGACTTTTAGAGCGAAGCATTAATAGAATCAATGAATTGCTTTTTCAACGGCTCCGGTGCATATGCTCTAAAGCCAACACCCTTTAAAATGAGAATTGAGATCCAATCTCAGCCTTTTATTTATTTTTAACCTGAACCACTCAATTTTAAAAATTATACACACACATATATTGATTAATACTTTCACGTGCACTTTCTCTCTCTTCTACACTTTCTCTTTTTTTCTTCATCTCCGTCACCTCCCAAGCAACTACCAACATCCATCAACCATCGGAATTTCAAATCTAAACAAAATCATTTGTTCCATCTCTTTCTATTCCATATTCATCTTTTTCCATGACCACCAACATCAACTAATTACTGGAGTTTCAGATTTAAAGGACTATCCATACAAAGAAAACCATACACAGACATCTCATAATCACAACATCTCTATTCCACATATCTCTGGTTGCAACTCATCTCTGATCTACTAACACTGGTGAATATCTTGATGGTATTATTGTTTCAGATCTAGCACTTGTTAATCTAATGTTGTTGTAGGGGGAGTAACGCTGGACACCATTACCTGACCAAACTTTTTTTTTGATTTTTGGTTCATATTTGTTCATGATTTCAGTATAGAATTTGGTGATTTGTTTTAAAATTTTCAGTGATTTGACTTGGAATTTAGTGATTGCATAAGTGATAATGGGGTTGTTTGAATTTTTAATGACTTCAGTTTTAGTGATTTCGTTCTGGTGGTGGTCGTCGTTTAATTTTATTGATTAAGGTGGATGTTGATGCTGGTAATTGTGACAGGGATGGTAATAGATGAGATAATCGGTAATGGTGATAATGATGTGATGTAGTTGTAATATATAAAAAAAATGTGTATGTGTAATAAATTTTGGTGATTTGAATTTATATTTAGCGATTCCATTTGGTTTCTCAATTCTCAGTATAAGAGGTTCATATTGGATTAACTCTCTTTGTGTGTGTGTGTGTGTGTGTGTGTGTGTATAGTGTTATTCTAATAGAAATTAAATTAAAATAGAAAAATAGAAAGTGAACCTCCACTCACCAAACCCAGCCCTGACCACTAGCCCCCATGCCCTAGCCCCCGATGCCCCCAGCCACCCCCACCACTAGCCCCTTCCCCCACTGCCTCGAGCCGTAGCCCCTGCCTCAGTTGTCCTACATTGTATCCCCGTCCCTTCTCAACTATTAAAGTGTATGTATCCCTTTATATATCATATTACTATCAATATTAATATGATCAACATTCATTATCACTTTCAATCATCCAACCACTTCCAATAATAATCCCAATCATCGGTCACCATCGTTATGCATGTGGAACAATCAGATTTATTAAATTCGTATGGAACAAAATAGGTGAATTTAGTAATTTTTATCATACAAATTAATGATTTTTATAGTATAAATTTGTGATGTATCTAATATAAATTAGTGATTGCATTTCGATATGGTAACACATATTTATATATCACATATATCATATTTAAATTTCACATTGTATAATTTATATAATACAAATTAGTAATTTTATAGTACAAATTTGTGATTTATCTAATATAAATTAGTGATTGCATGTCGATCTAATAACAAATGTTTATATATCACATATATCATATTTAAATTTCAGATCTAATAAATTTTATGAGTGCTGATGATTCTTTGTAGGTGTTAGTCGGTGAAAATTAAATTTACATTATAGAAACATGTAGAGATCGAAGAGTAAGCAACAAATAATAGGAAAAATCGATGAAGATAAAAAATGGTGGCCGAAGGTGGGGTCAGAATCAATAGTGATCAAAGGTGTGACCGAAATTAATGGTGGACCGAAATCACCGGAGACGATGATTGGAGTAGGGACAATGAGAGCGTCGGGGGGCGGCTGGGCCGCGGGGTCCAGGTGGGAAGGTGGATGATGTCATATAGGGAGTTGACATAGTAAAATAGGGGTGAGTATAGTAAAATAGAGAGTTCGTATAGTAAAATAGAGAGTGGAGATAGTGGTTTCTATTTTCTATTTTAAAATTTATTTCTATTAGTTCAAATGTCTATATATATAGGGTCCTACTCTAATAGAAACCAACTTATAAAAAAACTAGAAACTAACATAATCTAACACTTAAACCCACCCGACCCAATAATAAATATATATTTTATATATATACACAAATTTTATATAAACATCCATCTTCAACGATTTTTCGGTCATACTCATCTCAGTTCACCAGCCACTACTATCATTGAACAATTAACTCTTCTCATCATTATCATCATACCACTATCTAGTCCCCTAATAATTAATTTTTGTTTTTATAGGATCTCTTACTACATCACTATAACTGTTAGGTTTCGAGGCACAAACGCAACGGAAAAAATAGGAAAAATAAATACAAAACGTAATATAAATCGAAACCCTCCGTAGGATTCATGCGAAAACAAAAGATTTAATTTAGATATAAAGAATAAATAGCTTAAAAAACATTAACAGTTCATTAATGGAATATTAATGGATGTCTAAAACTTACTTAATCACCATGTATCCCGTTCTCGCGATTTACGCTCTACGGTATCCACACGAACACTTTTCATGAAGGATTGATGTGTACTAGTACCCAAAAACTGTTTCTCTTTATCTTCCTCTTTTCTCAAAATGACTAGGGTTTTAGAAAAAATATATATCTTCCTCTTTAAATCAGCCCAAAAAGAGATTATATAGAGAGAGGAATAAGTTTTCTAATTATAATCCAATTATAATTAATAATAATCCAAAATTCTAAATTATTTAATTAAGTCACACTTAATTAATTAATTATTAATTTTGGAATTAGTTGAAGTAATTCATTTAATCTATTCATATAATTAATTAAGTCATACTTAATTAATATCATAAATAAAACAAATTACTTACTTAATTTAAATTATTTCTCGTTCAAGTATTCTTTGTGTGTGACATTGTAGGTTATTATTACGTTGACAACAATTTTAATATCTAATTAAAATTATAAACAATGAGCGGCATCTAGTAATACACCATTGCTACCCAAGTAATAATAATAAAATCGGTGATTCGATTAATCCTTTCATGAATAATGTTTCATGTAATATAATCCATTTACTCTGGATATTATAGATTAAACTCAAGACATGTCTCGTGTCATCCTCTTCATAATTTAATATTTATTTTCTTGATCGATGAGTAGACTATTAAAATCAAATCAACATTTGAGTACGGCCATGCATTTCATCGTCTCACTCAAATAAGAGGCCGATAATATCACTCCTAAAATTAGGAGGATTAAATCTCATCTAGATCATTCATATTCCTCATATGATTTATAATATACCCAATGTCTACTTTTATCATTACCTAGTCAAATGTAACTTTTAATGTAATCAAAATATATTAATTCTTGTATAGACATATAATGATTCAGGTCTAAGGATCATTATACCATAATATCAATGAGAAATACTTATGACACTTATTTAACATGTAGAATATCACGGCGGGTCATTTCAGTGTCATGCATTGAGACATGCAGTTATGTTCTTGACTTTAGTACCACCATACCTATGATCAATGAGATGTGGTCATCTGTCAACAAATATACTAGTCTTTGTGCATTATTATTTTCCTTGAATAATAATACACGACTACGGAATTTTAGGAATAAGATACTGTTCATATAATCTCATTTTTAAATCACATACTTAAAGATATATAATACGTATCAAAATTCCAAGGACATTTATTATTCTTTCAATTTATTATGTGGTAAATAAAACATAATCAATAAATCATAATCCTTAATAATAAAATATTTTTCTTAAAATATAAAAGTATTGTCTCTATGACACAATTACTAACAATCTCTCACTTGCACTAGAGCTAATTACCCAAGTATCCAATACTCATGGAACTAGTGTGACTTTTGTGCTTCTGCTGCGACAAAGCCTTAGTCAGTGGGTCTGTAATATTATTATTAAATTGCACTTTACATATATGTATATCTCCTTGATCATTATTTTAATTAATTAGGTGATATATCCTAAGTACATGGCCAAACAACCTCATTGGCTACTTCGCAAGCATCAATATACTCAGGCTCTATTGTAGAATCAACAAATGTCTCTGCTGTGAATCATTCCAGCATACGACATCTCAATTTAAATAGATAAAATACAAATCCAGACAGAAACACTAAATGATTGTTGTCTGTCTAGAAACCAGCATCACTAAAACCTCTTACAACTAGCTTTACATCTTCTCCATATAATAAGAATGAATCATTAGTCCTCTTTAAGTACTTAAGAATATTCTTGACTCCCATCTAGTGACCATCACATGGATTAGACTGGTACCTGCTCATCATGCTTAAGACTTACGAGACATCATACTAAGTACATATCATCTCATACATTATAGAACCAATTACCGAAGCATATGAAACATTACTCATATGATCCTTATCATCCAATGATTTAGGATACATTTTATGTTGAGATCACTATCCCATGAGATATTGGGACATATCCATTTTAGCCTTTTTGCATTCCAAATCAATGCAAAACTTTGTCAATGTATGTATCTGACTTAGGCCGATCAATCTCTTTGATCTATCTCTATAGATCCTGATCCTTAATATATATGTCGCATTGCCTAAGTCTTTCATTGAGAAATTATTTCCCAACCAAGTCTTCACAGTCTATAGAGCAGTAATGTCATTCCCTGCTAGTAATATATCGTCAACATATAATACTAGGAATGTCACATGGCTCCCACTAAACTTCTTGTAAACACAAGTTTCAACTTCATTATGAATCAATCCAAACTCTTTTTCACTATTTCATCAAAAAGAATGTTCTATCTCCTTGAGGCCTGCTTTAATGCATTAATGGATCGATGTAACTTACAAACCTTTCCCACATTCTTTGGATCAATAAAACCCTCAGGTTGTGTCATGTACACATCCATATCTTGTTCAAGGCTCCCATTTAAAAAAGTGATTTTGACATCCATTTGTCAGATTTCATAGTCATAGTAAGCAGCTATAGCAAGAAAAATCCTGATGGACCTGACCATTGCCACTGGTGAAAAGGTCTCATCAAAGTCAATACCATGAATTTGCTTGAAACATTTTGCCACTATAACGCTCGAGAAAATTACGTGTATTTTATAATATTTAAATATGATTTTAATATAACTTTTGGTGGTCATATTTTTTATTATTATTATTTATATATATGCATTTATTTGTGTTAGGATTTTTAATAAATAGGAAAATTGCCTGTTATGTCTTATGTGACTTTTGTGTAGATTAAAATATTTTATTCTATTTTACTGTAATTTTTGTTTTGTTAGAATAAATCTATTTCATTTATGATTATCGGGCCCAACCCCTATAGAGGACTAGAGACTTTGTTTTTTATTCCTTTAGTTTTATGAAAATGATAAAATCCTCAAAATAAATATATTTTTTTTATTTTTGAATCATTCATAATTTTTGGAGAATTTTGATATATATATTATATTTATTCGAAAATATTTATTTTTATATTTTATCATATAAAAATTATTTTCGGTATATGTACTCGTCTTGATGTCTCGTATGCTTTAAGAATGACAAATAGATACCAGTTTAATCTAGGTTAAATTCATTGGACGGAAGTCAAGAATATTCTTAAGTACATGAAGAGGACTAAAGATCAATTCTTGGTATATGGAGGAGAAGATAAGTTGGTTGTAAAATGTTACACCGATGCTAGTTTCTAGACAAACAATGATCATTTAGTGTTTCTGTCTGACTTTGTATTTTATCTATTTAAATTGAGATGTTGTATGATGGAATGGTTCACAGTAGAGACATTTGTTGATTCTACAATAGAGCTTGAGTATATTGATGCTTGTGAAGCAGCCAAGGAGGCTGTTTGAGCATGTACTTAGGAGCTATCACCTAATTAATGAGACTAATTATCAAGGAGATATACATATATGTAAAGTACATACTAATAATAATATTGCAAACCCATTGACTAAGGCTTTGTCGCAGCAGAAGCACGAAAATCACACTAGTTCCATGAGTATTAGATACTTGGGTAATTGGCTCTAGTGCATGTGAGAGATTATTAGTAATTGTGTCCTAGAGACAATTACTTTTATATTTAAAGGAAAATATTTTATTATTAAGGATTATGTTTTATTGATTATTATTTATTTATTATATTTTATTTACTACGTAATAAATTGAGAGCATAATAAATGTCCTTGGAATTTTGATACGTATTATATATCTTTAAGTATGTGACTTAAAAATGAGATTATATGAATAATATCTTATTCCTAAAATTCCCTAGTCGAGTATTATTATTTAAGGACAATAATAATGTAGTAAGACTAGTATATTTGTTGACAGATGACCACATCTCATTGGTCATATGTATGGTGATACTAAAGTCAAGAACATAAGTGCATGTCTCAATGAATGACACTGGAATGACCCGCCGTGAGATTCTACATGTTAATAAGTGTCATAAGAAATTCTCACTGTGATAATGATGTAATGATCCTCTGACTTGATATTATTATATTTATATACGAGAATTAATATACTTTGATTACACTAAAAGTTACCTTTAATAGGGTGATGATAAAGGTGGACATTGGGTATACTATGAATCATATGAGAAATATGAATGATAAATAAAAGATTTAACCTTCCTATTTAGGAGTGATATTATTGGCCTCTTGATTGCATGAGACTATAAAATGCATGGTCGTGCTCAAATGTTGTGTTGGTCCCTGATATTGTAGAAGGGGGTTTGAATACAATATCTGAAAATTAATCGCGGAATAATTTGGATTAAAAATATTATTTTAATTACTCGTGAAATATTAATTAGAATGAAATACTGTTCAAGTGAAAGATATAATTTTAACTTGATTAGTATTACAAAATTAATATTTAGAAAACTGTTATATAATTGATAAAAAGTCTAGAACGAATTCGACATGAAGTGTTCGTGTTTAATCAATTATATTCAAATTCAGCACAGAAATCTGTGAATATTACAATGCAGATAAATTACTGAATTTGATCTGATTTTTCTAACTCTTAACAACTGAACTTCTGAAAAATGAAGAGCTGATCTCATATTTATAGAGATTTGAAAAAGGCTGGTATGACCTTTTTCCGTATGACTTAATTTCAAGAAAATAAGTCTGTATGACTTATTTTAACCCTTGTATGACATTTAAAAACTGGGTATGACTTCTGAATGGTCGGTATGACTTACTGAATCTCGGTATGACTTATTTAAAGTCATATTCAGATTTTATCTAATTAAAATAAATCGGTATGACTTATTTTAATTAAACAAAATAGGTTCAGTATGACCTTTTGAGCACAGAAATCTCGGTATGACTTATCCACTGAGCTCGGTATGACTTATCAGTCGGCTGTTCCGGTATGACTTTTCTTTAACAGCTTCGGTATGACTTTTATTAATATAATTCGGTATGACTTTTATTAATATAATTCGGTATGACTTATTAATAAACAGTCGGTATGACTTATTTATTAGTCATTTGAATTATATTAAAAGTCATATTAAGTCATATCTTTTATAATAAATTAATTCTACTTAAATTAATTAGTTAATTTACAAATTAAATTAAATTCAACTTGAATTAATTTAATTAGATAAATTAAATAATCAATTAACATTTGATAGTAGAATTAAAATACTATTTCGTCTTGTATTACCGTGCTATCAGTCTTGAAGTCTTCCAGTCTTCGTTGTCTCTTTTGTCATAAAACCACTTGAGCTAGATGATGAATATTTATTATTTTAGTTGACACACAAATGTACTGTCTGGTTCATTTATGTCATACTATAATAAATATTCTTCATCTTTAACATTAAGCTGTGGTCTTCTGTTCTTCTTCTACTTCACTGTCTTCATTCTTCTTCTGGAATCTTCTGTAGTAGCCACTTAGAATCTTTAGAATCTTCTGAACAACTGCTTCTCTATTTTTCTCCGACGCTTGAACATATAAATGAACTTCTTCCGGTGTAGAGTAGCAACTTCATTATAATTCTTCTGACAAGTTGATTCTTTGTGTCTAGTTGACATTCTTCGATTTGATTCCATCCTCAGAATTTATTACTTACTTTAATTTCTTACATGAGTTGAGTTGTCATCTACTAATTACAAATAGGCCTTGACATATGCCTTTCAATCTCCCCCTATTTGTTGTTAAACATTTAACACACAAATTCCTAGAGGATAACTCAACTAACAACTAAGAAACTAATATGACATTTAAGAACTGTAAGTAAATAAATTGTTCTCTGGATCATATAATACATTTCCAGATTTCTTTGAGTAACTGAAATGAAAGATGTTTGTTTCTCTAGCACTGAACATATTATACATGTAGTATTATCTTCATTTCTCAGACTCATCACTACTCCCCCTTAGGATGTCAGAGATGATGTCTGTTCTCTTCTTACCACTTCTCCTCTATTTCTCCAACTCCTGTCTTCCCTTCTCTTCCAAGGTGAATTCAATTTCCCCTTACTTGAATTATCCAACCATTTTAATAGAGGTAACAAACATGGCATACATACAGCATTAAACCATCGCAGATATAAAAAATGCAAACTATGACATGTTATGCATTTTAGAAAATCCGGTTAATCATATTTACAAGAATCTTCTAAAATCAAATGGAATAGAATTCAAGCATGTTGTTATATACCCCTTTTTCTTGTTCAACAATTGAGTAATCCTCTTCTGGCAAAAGCCTTTGTTTACTTCTCCCCTTTTGATCTACTCCCCCTTAGTTGAACACTTTAACATTTTGGAGTAATCCTCTTAATAATTCTCCCCCTTAGTTGAGTAATCCTCTTAATAATTCTCCCCCAATTGTAGATAGGTAACAATTGTTGGTCCTTTTCTGAAGAAATTTCCACCTTGGTTAAGTAACATTTGAAATCTGTAACAGGGAATGGGGAAAGGGATTCGGTAAGTGTGCTAGTGTGTGATTTTACTTTGTGTTCCTCACAAGTGTTTCGCTCATATACTCTCTAAGTGTTTCACTCATATAATATATATTTTCACTCTTCCTTACTTGTGTTTCACTCTTTTCTCACATCACTATATCTCTCTCAGTACGGATGACTCAGCCTTTTGTACCTGCAAGAAAGATCACCATAGCCCCTTCAAGAGAGGTCACTGGTGGTGCAATGGGGTTTCGCAAATCCCCGTCCTCAATTGAATCTATAAAAACATTTTGACTTTGAAAAACTGAATTGCTTCAAAAATAGATTCAGTGAGTTGCTGATCATCTTAGATGATCTATTCCGTTAGGAATCCAGATATGTTCCATTTGGGGAGGGAGACAAGGATCTATAATGTAGCAAATGATCCAAGTTTCCTCCTGACGCCTGTGAAGGCATGTTGACTCAGTCAGAATCATCAATCATTCTTCCTTCCTTGATATGGAAGTTTAGAAAAATTGCTACCGTCAATTCATCCTTCCTGTGACATTTCAATTGTTCTTTCTTGGTCCATTTTGGTCCCAAGTAAGTTCTTAAATTGTTGGTCCAAAATGCCAATTGAGTTGGTCCATTGTTGTCCCTAAAAATAAGACAATATTTGTGGTTTCTTGAAAAATGTCAGATGAAATTAACTCTTTGCTGATAGCCTTGGCTGACAGGCTGAATTCAATAGGCTCACTCTGTTGAGAGAATGAACCTAGTAACAGTTTTGCCTTTTCCAAGTCTGTATCCTTTTGAGAGAACACAGATGAGCTAACAGTTGTCTCAGTTTATATGTATTTGAATCACCTTTCTGGAGACAGAGCTGTTGGTTCCCTCACATTACCAACCTTATCAAATGCACTCAAGGCATTGACTCCCTCATTCTTAGCAATTAGGTATTCTGTTTAATGGTTAGAGAGACGGATGTGATTGTGTTTGTGTGTTTGGTTCTAAGATCTTGGATAGAGATTGATGCCAATGTTTGGGATCTAACTATTAGAAACAATTGGATGATCAAGCTCATAGATCTTTCCTACTTCTCAAAAGAGACGCGAAATAATCAGCTTATATTTATGTATATATATAAAAATAATAAAGATAAGGATGTCAAAGTTGAAAAACAAATAACACTATACATACTTATATATATATATATATAATATATGCCAATTGTTGGAAAACAATTATAATAAACAATATTTACAGTAAAGATGCCAATGAAATAACAACTGTACAAAATAAGGAAAATCTTTTTGAGTTTTCTTTTTCAATTTGTTTGTTTGTTTTTGATAATTTTTTAAGGAATATATACAGTGTATTTACAGTGCTTCAAAATAAATATGCAATTTAAAACAACATGCAATAATTAGTTCATGTTTAACATCCCTAACTCACTAACCAACTTAGAGAAAGTGGATTCATCAAGTGGTTTCGTGAAGATGTCGGCAATTTGATCTTCTGTGGGTACAAAATGTAACACCACAGTTCCGTTCATGACATGTTCTCGGATAAAATGATACCTTATGTCTATGTGCTTGGTCCTTGAATGTTGTACAGGATTATTGGAAATAGCTATGGCACTTGTGTTGTCGCAAAGTATTGGAATTTTAGATAGTGCAAGTCCATAATCATTCAGCTGATTCCTTATCCACAAGATTTGTGCACAACAACTACCTGCCGCAATATATTCTGCTTCGGCTGTCGAGGTAGATACTGAGTGTTGTTTCTTACTGTACCAGGAAATCAACCGTCGTCCTAGAAACTGACAACTTCCAGATGTACTTTTCCTGTCCATCCTGCATCCTGCATAATCTGAATCTGTATAGCCTATTAGTTCAAAACCTGTACCTTTAAGGTACCAAATTCCAAGATTCGGTGTACCCTTCAGATATCTAAAAATTCTTTTAACAGCTATAAGATGAGATTCTCTAGGGTCAGTTTGAAACCTTGCACATAAGCATGTTGCAAACATTATTTCGGGTCTACTAGCAGTTAGATATAATAATGAGCCTATCATACTTCTATAGCTTGTGATGTCAACCTTCTTACCAGTTTCATCTTTGTCAAGCTTTGTGGCTGTTGGCATAGGGGTTTTTGCCGGTGAAGAATCTTCTAGATTGTATTTCCTTAGAAGATCCCTTACGTACTTTGATTGGCAAATAAAAATCCCATCTTCCATCTGCTTCACTTGCAATCCAAGGAAGAATGACAGCTCACCCATCATGCTCATTTCATATCTACTCTGCATTAACTTAGCAAATCTCTTGCACAAGTTTTCATTAGTAGAACCAAATATAATATCGTCAACATAAACTTGGACAAATATCATATCTTTATCATGTAATTTGTAAAAGAGAGTTTTATCTATGACACCTCTAGTAAAACCGTTTTCAAGTAAAAATTGAGAGAGAGTGTCATACCATGTCCTCGGTGCTTGCTTGAGTCCATAGAGGGCTTTGAATAAGAAGTATACAAAATCAGCAAACTCTGGATTTTCAAAGCCCGGGGGCTGTTCCACATATACTTCCTCTTCTATCTTTCCATTCAGAAATGCACTCTTCACATCCATTTGATAGACTTTAAAATTGGAATGTGCTGCGAATGCCAGAAATATTCTGATGGCTTCAAGTCTTGCAACTGGTGCGTAGGTCTCATCATAATCAATTCCCTCTTCCTGGGAGTAACCCTTTGCCACCAGTCTGGCCTTGTTCCTTGTAACAATGCCATCACCGTCTAACTTGTTCCTGTATACCCATTTCATGCCAATAACATATCTATCTTTAGGCCTGGGTACCAGTGTCCATACTTCTTGCCTTTCGAACTGATTGAGTTCTTCTTGCATGGCAAGAACCCAATCTGGATCAGTTAGAGCATCTTCAATTTTCTTTGGTTCTTCTTGAGATAGAAAAACCGAAAATAAACATTCATTTGAAGTTGCACTTCTGGTTCTAACACCAACATCTGGATCACCTATGATCAATTCAAAGGGATGATCTTTGCTCCATTTCCTTTCCCTTGGTAGATTTGATCTTGATGATTCGCCTCTATATTCATTGTGATGTTGTGTTGTGCCAGTTGATCCTTTATCTCCCCATGAGTTGCTGCCTGGATGACTTGTTGATCCACCACTGGTATTAGTAGTATCTCTAGTGTTGCCATTGTTTCCACCACTATTACCTAGATCATTACCATCATTGTTGTCATCATTATTTCCTGTTGCAACCTCAGGCTCTTCTTCATTATCCGAATCTGAGTCTGGATGATTGTCAAATTTTAATGACTCAGAAGGATCTTCAGTTTGGATGCTTGGGAGTTTAGTGTCGTCAAATGATACGTTGACACTTTCTTTTACTTGGTGCTGATCAATTATGTACACCCTATATGCTCTTTTTGAGTAGCCGACAAAAATTGCTTCATGTGCCTTGGCCTCGAATTTGCCACGATGTTCATCTCCATCTTTTAGCATAAAACATTTGGCTCCAAATACATGAAAGTATTTGAGTGTTGGTTTCTTGCCAGCCATTAATTCGTAGGGTGTCTTCATATGATCCTTGTTGATTAAAGTTCGATTCTGGGTATAACAAGCCGTGTTCACTGCTTCAGCCCAGAAGTAGATAGGCAACCTTGATTCACTTAACATTGTTCTTGCAGCTTCAATCAAGGTTCGATTCTTCCTTTCTACTACTCCATTCTGTTGCGGAGTTCTTGGCGCTGAGAATTGTCTTGTTATCCCTTTGTCTGAGCAGAAGCTATTTAGAATTTCATTCTTGAATTCTGTTCCATTATCTGATCTGATTGCCCGGACAGGTAGCTTTGAATCTAACTCAATCAATTTTACATGATCAATCACCAACTGTGGAGTTTCATCCTTAGAGTTCAAGAATAAAACCCACGTGTACTTTGTGAAGTCATCTATAATCACTAAGGCATATCTCTTCCTTGACATAGACAGAATATTTACTGGACCAAATAAATCCATATGAAGGAGCTGCAGTGGTTCAATAATATATGTAGTGTCTGTGCCTTTGTGAGTTGCTCTTTTTGACTTCCCTTTCTGACATGCCTCACACAATCCTTCTTGTGTAAATTCCATCGGAGGCAGTCCTCTCACCAAATCCCTCTTGACTAGAGAGTTCATTGTTTTGAAATTCAGGTGTGAGAGTTTCTTGTGCCATAGCCAACTTTCTTCTGATGAAGCTTTTGAATAAAAACAGTTTACTTCAGCTTCAGTTCCCGAGTTGAAATCAGCTACGTACAAGTTTCCTTTCCTTACTCCACGCAAGGCTAGTCTGTCTTCTTTAGAATGAGCTATTAAGCACTTCTCCTTGATAAAGTTCACTTTGTAACCTTTATCACAGAATTGACTGACGCTGAGTAGATTGTGCTTAAGTCCTTCCACCAAAGAGACGTTTTCAATGATAACATTTCCAGTATTTAACTTGCCATATCCCGTAGTCATTCCTTTGCTGTTATCTCCAAAGGTGATGATTGGGCCAGCTCTTTCAACCACGTCTGATAGCAGGGCTCTATCTCCAGTCATATGCCTTGACGATCCGCTGTCTAGGATCCAAACAACCCGGTTTTCCTGTTTAACTCCCTGCACATATCAAACGGATTAGATTATCTTCGGAGCCCAAAATTGATTGGGCCCGACATACTTAAAGAATTGACCTTTGTCAGCTTTGACAACAGATCCTTTTCGAACAACAGCCGCATCCTCCTTGACTGTACTTACTTTCCTATAAATAGTCTTAACAATTTTTTGTTTAGACTTAGGAATATATTTTTCCTTCTTGACAGGTGAAGGAATAGCAGTCTTGGATTTAGCAAATTTATTATTGATGTATTGTCTCGGTGTCATGTTCTTTTTATTAGCAGTCATGCGTTTGAAATAAGCAGTCATAGCATTAAAAGCACATAACATACAATTTAACATACCACAAGGTTTATGGCATACGTCAATAGCAGGCATGTTATTCACAGCAGTAGGAGTTTTAACAATTTCTACTTTAACTTTTTCAGCAGATTTAAAGTTTTCAGTAGAATGGCATCTGTTGTTACTATCCCTACTTCTAACAAACTTATTGTTAGGTCTGTTCAAATTATTCTTTAAGTTCTTAGCACCTAAACCAGGAGTGGATGAACTAGCAGAGTTCACATTTTCGATTGGTCTTTTAGGTACATATTTAGCTTTCTGGACATTTATTCCTTTTATGTCCCTAGTCTGTTCTTCTCTTTTCTTCTCTTCAAGGTCTTCACATTTAATTTCATAATCCACTATTACACAACTATCAAGAACTGGTTCTGCAATAGGAGTTATGAAAAGAGGTTTCTTGGTGTCCTTAATAACATGTGGAATACCCCTCTCTATAGCAGTCTTTTTAAAAGGGGTGATGTTACTAAGCTTTCCTACTGATTCATTATATTCAAAACCTATTCCAACTTTTCGATTGATCTCTTGTTGGTCAACTAGATCTTTCATAACAAATGAAGCAGTTCTATAGGCTTGACACCTGACCTTTTCTTTTTCAATTTTATCTTTCAAAAAGGCTTCAATTTCAACATAGCAGTTGACTCTATTAACTTGAAATGCAACATCTTCAGTTAATTTAACATTAATAAGTTTCAGCTTTTTCAATTCATAATTCTCCTCTGATAAAACTTTGTTTTCGAGAATTAAGACTTTTATTCGATCTCTAGCATCAGTTAAATTCTCACCTATCAATTTAAACATCTTAGGACAGCTAGGGTTTACCTCAATTCCTTGTCGAGGTGGAGATTGTGATCCTTCAGAAGAAGAGGCCATTAGAGCAAGATTTCCCATTTGATCTTCTTCATCATTGTCGGAATCATCCCAGTTTTTTCCTGCTGCTAAGTATGATTTTCCCTGATGCTTCTTCAGTAGAGCGTCATATTTCTGTTTGAGCTCGTCATATGAATCCTTCTTTCTTTCCTGCTTGGGCTTTCTACAATCAGTTGCAAAGTGTCCCATTTCATTGCAGTTGAAGCAACGGATCTTGCTTCTGTCTACCATCCCTGTCTTGTATCCACCTTTTCTGTTGGATGTGCTAGAAGAACCACCTGTCTGAAATCTGTTTGCCATAGGCTTGAATTTGAAACTAAGGTTCCTCCTGAATCTTGTATTTCCAAATTTTCTAGCAATTAGAGCCAGAGATTCATCCTCAAGTTGATCGAGTTCTTCCATTGAGTAAAATTCACTATCAGTTGAATTCACTAGAGTTACACCAACTTCTGCAACAATACCCTGATCAATGATGTTGACTGAAGAAGATTCAGTCTTAGCTTTTCTGTACTCTGGTTCTTCTGCTACAAGAGCTGTAGACTTGCTGACCACCTTGCCTGTACCATATATTTCATTCTGTTGAATCTGCTCTAGCTCATAGGTCTTCAGAATGCCATAAAGTCTTTCCAAAGAAATTTCATTCATGTCCCTTGACTCTCTGATGGCTGTTATCCTATGCTCTAGGTGTACTGGCATTGTCAGCAAAAACTTCCTATTGATCTCCTTCTTCGTATATTGTTTGCCATTGAGATTTAGATCATTTATCAGCTTGTTGTATCTCTCAAAAACTTCAGAGATACCTTCTCCAGGATTTGATCTAAAATGCTCATATTGAGACGTTAAGATTTCCAATCTGTTCTCCCTTACTTCTTCTGTTCCTTCATTTAGTATCTCTATCGTTTCCCAGATGTGTTTGACATTTTTACAATTAACAACATGATTATACATTCCGGGATCAAGAGATTCCACTAAAATTAACTGCAGGCTGGTGTCCAATGTATCCAGTTCCTTTTCTGTCTCAATGTACTCAGAAATATCTTTTTCAAATTGTCTGTGCGGAATGAGTACACCATCTTCCATATGCTCAGGAAAGATATTTATTGGAACAGCAACACCAGTTTTTAAAATATCCTTGTACTTGGGATTTGCAGCTCGAAGAAACAAGGTCATCTTTCTCTTCCACAGATTATAATTGTCTTTATCAAATTATGAAATTTTAATGCTACTAACTCTTTGAGTACTCATCTTTAAATAAGATTAAAAATTAATTGTTTCAAAAAATATTTTAATTTTTGACTTAAAATAATTTTTGATCAAAAATAATTTTTCGGAAAAAAATTATTTCGAATAAAAAATTATTTCGAATTTAAAATAATTTTTGAGATCTGTATGAGTTCGCGGAATTTGATTTGGATCTGATATGAAAAATATCAACCAGCTTTGATACCAATTGTTGGTCCCTGATATTGTAGAAGGGGGGTTGAATACAATATCTGAAAATTAATCGCGGAATAATTTGGATTAAAAATATTATTTTAATTACTCGCGAAATATTAATTAGAATGAAATACTGTTCAAGTGAAAGATATAATTTTAACTTGATTAGTATTACAAAATTAATATTTAGAAAACTGTTATATAATTGATAAAAAGTCTAGAACGAATTCGACATGAAGTGTTCGTGTTTAATCAATTATATTCAAACTCAGCACAGAAATCTGTGAATATTACAATGCAGATAAATTACTGAATTTGATCTGATTTTTCTAACTCTTAACAACTGAACTTCTGAAAAATGAAGAGCTGATCTCATATTTATAGAGATTTGAAAAAGGCTGGTATGACCTTTTTCCGTATGACTTAATTTCAAGAAAATAAGTCTGTATGACTTATTTTAACCCTTGTATGACATTTAAAAACTGGGTATGACTTCTGAATGGTCGGTATGACTTACTGAATCTCGGTATGACTTATTTAAAGTCATATTCAGATTTTATCTAATTAAAATAAATCGGTATGACTTATTTTAATTAAACAAAATAGGTTCAGTATGACCTTTTGAGCACAGAAATCTCGGTATGACTTATCCACTGAGCTCGGTATGACTTATCAGTCGGCTGTTCCGGTATGACTTTTCTTTAACAGCTTCGGTATGACTTATCAGTCGGCTGCTCCGGTATGACTTTTCTTTAACAGCTTCGGTATGACTTTTATTAATATAATTCGGTATGACTTTTATTAATATAATTCGGTATGACTTATTAATAAACAGTCGGTATGACTTATTTATTAGTCATTTGAATTATATTAAAAGTCATATTAAGTCATATCTTTTATAATAAATTAATTCTACTTAAATTAATTAGTTAATTTACAAATTAAATTAAATTCAACTTGAATTAATTTAATTAGATAAATTAAATAATCAATTAACATTTGATAGTAAAATTAAAATACTATTTCGTCTTGTATTACCGTGCTATCAGTCTTGAAGTCTTCCAGTCTTCGTTGTCTCTTTTTTCATAAAACCACTTGAGCTAGATGATGAATATTTATTATTTTAGTTGACACACAAATGTACTGTCTGGTTCATTTATGTCATACCATAATAAATATTCTTCATCTTTAACATTAAGCTGTGGTCTTCTGTTCTTCTTCTACTTCACTGTCTTCATTCTTCTTCTGGAATCTTCTGTAGTAGCCACTTAGAATCTTTAGAATCTTCTGAACAACTGCTTCTCTATTTTTCTCCGACGCTTGAACATATAAATGAACTTCTTCCGGTGTAGAGTAGCAACTTCATTATAATTCTTCTGACAAGTTGATTCTTTGTGTCTAGTTGACATTCTTCGATTTGATTCCATCCTCAGAATTTATTACTTACTTTAATTTCTTACATGAGTTGAGTTGTCATCTACTAATTACAAATAGGCCTTGACATATGCCTTTCATGTTGATTTGTTTAATAGTATACTCATTGATCAAGGAAATCCGGATTAAACATTGAAGAGGATGACACGAATCATGCCTCGAGTTTGATCTACAATATAAGGTTAAAGGGATTATATTACATGAAATATTATTCATGAAAGCCTTAATCGAATCACTGATTTTATTATTATTACTTGGGTAGCAATGATGTATTACTAGATGCCACTCATTGTTTATAATTTTAATTAGATATTAAAATTATTGCCAACGTAATAATAACCTACAGGGTCACACACAAAGAATGCTTGAAGGAGAAATAATTTAAATTATGAATTTAAATTAAATAAGTAATTTATTTTATTTATGATATTAATTAGGCATGACTTAATTAAATATATAAATAGAATAAATGAATTACTTAAACTAATTCCAAAATTAGTAATTAATTAATTTAGTGAGACTTAATTAAATAATTTAGAATTTTAAATTAGTATTAATTATAATTAGATTATAATTAGAAAACTTATTCCTCTTTCTATATAATCTCTTTATGGGTTGATTTAATTGATATACATATTTTTTAAAACCCTAGCCATTTTGAGAAAATAGGAAGATAGAGAGAGAAAAATAATTTTCGGGTGCTAGTACACATCAATCCTTTATGAAAAGTTTTCGTGTGGATACCGTAGATCGTAGATCACGAGAGCGGGATACGTGGTGATTAAACAAGTTTTGGACCTCCATTAATCTTCCATTAATGAATTGTTAAAGCTTTTAAGGTATTTGTTCTTTATGTCTGAATTAAATCTTTTTGTTTTCGCATGGATCCTGCTGAGGGTTTTGATTTATATTACGTTTTGTATTTATTTTTCGTGTTTTTCTGCTGCGTTTGTGCCTCGAAACCCTTCAACTTTTTCTGTCAATCCTGCAACCTGCATAGTATGCATCTGAATAACCAATTAGATCAAATCCAGAGTCTCTAGGGTACTGAATTCCAAGATTTGGTGTTCCTTTGAGATATCTGAATATTCTTTTTATTGCAATCAAATGAGATTCTCTAAGATCATCTTGAAACCTAGCAAAAAGACATGTAGCAAACATTATGTCTGACCTACTTGCAGTTAAATAAAGTAATGAGCCAACCATGTCTCTATAACTTGAAATGTCCACTTTAGCTTCCTTAGTATTCAATTCAAGTTTAGTTGCAGTGGCCATGAGAGTTTTTGTAAAAGAACATTCATTTAAATCAAATCTCTTTAATAAATCAGAAATATATTTTGTTTGATTTATGAAAATACCATCTTTGACTTGTTTGACTTGCAAACCAAGAAAAAAGATAAGTTCTCCCATCATGCTCATTTCATATTTACTCTGCATCAACTTAGCAAACTTTTGAAAAAGTTTTTCATTAGTTGAACCAAAAATAATGTCATCTACATAGATTTGAACAAAAATCATAGAGCCACTAACATTTCTATGAAAGAGAGTTTTATCAACAGTACCTCTTTTTGAAGTGATTCTCAATCAAGAATTTAGATAATATGTCATACCAGACTCTAGATGCTTGTTTCAATCTATAAAGTGCCTTGAGAAGATAGTATACAAATCCAGGATGAATAGGATCAATAAAACCAGGAGGTTGTTTTATATATACTTCTTCCTCTAGTTCTCCATTGAGAAAAGCACTTTTCACATCCATCTGATACACCTTGAAATTAGCATGAGCAGCATATGCTAGAAAGATTCTGATTGCTTCCAACCTTGCAACTGGTGCAAATGTTTCATCAAAATCTATGCCTTCTTCTTATGAGTAGCCCTTTGCCACTAATCTTGCATTATTCCTTGTCACTGTACCAGATTCATCCATTTTGTTTCTGAACACCCATTTTGTACCAATGACAGACTTGTTCTTTGGTTTGGGCACCAGCTTCCATACCTTGTTTCTTTCAAACTGATTCAACTCTTCTTGCATAGCAATTATCCAATCAGGAACATTCAAGGCTTCTTCAATCCTTTTTTGTTCTTCTTGAGACAGGAAACTACTATACAAAAATTCATTTTGAGTTGCACTTCTAGTTTTGACACCATCATTTGCATCTCCAATAATCAATTCAAAGGGATGGCTTCTTGTCCATTTCCTTTGTGGTGGTAAATTTTACCTTGAAGATGATGTTTCATGATCATTGGAATTTTTATGATCATTGTGATGTGATTGATTATTTGAGAACCCTCCCCCTGAGATGGACACTCTACTTGAAGATTGTTAAAAAGAGTTGTTATCCATCGAATGATTATCAATTGATGTATTATCAGTCGATTGATGATTATCAACTGATAAGTTATCTGTTGATGCATTGACATCAATTGATGAGGAGTTTCTGGTTACTTGATTTCTTAAAATTTCCACATCATCACTACTATCTTCATCATTTCTTATTTATTCATTTTCAAAATGAAATAGGTCATGGTATCATTCATCAAACAACCCTTGAATCTTCTTATCATCAAAGACTACATGCATAGATTCCATAACAATGTGTAATCTAAGATTGTAGACTCTGTAAGCTTTGGTTTTTATTCCATATCCAACAAATATAGCATCTTCAGCCTTGGCTTCAAACTTTCCTAGATTTTCACCTTGATTTCTTAGTACAAAACATTTGCAGCCAAAGACATGAAGAAAATTAACTATTGGCTTCTTGTCTTTCTTCATCAATTGATATGGTATTTTGCCTTGTAGTTGATTGACCATGGAAATATTTTGAATGTAACAAGCAATATTAATTGTTTTTGCCCAGAAATATGTAGGAAGTTTTGCTTCTTCTAAGATAGTTCTAGCAGCTTCAATCAAGGTCCTATTTTTCCTTTCAACAACTCCATTTTGCTGTGGATTCCTTGGTGCAGAGAAATGATGAGTGATACTTTTTTCTCATATAATTCTTTCATTGTTGCATTCTTGAATTCAGTACCATTATAACTTCTTATTTTCTTGACCTTCTATTCAGTGCCATTGTCAACATTCTTCATATGATTGATAATGAATTTTCTTGCCTCATCCTTAGAGTGTAAGAAATATACCCATGTATATCTTGTGAAGTCATCCACAATTACTAAAACATATTTCTTTTTAGCAATTGACATGATGTTGACTGGTCCAAATAAGTCCATGTGCAATAATTCCAAAGGGTTATCAATTGATGATTCAGATTTTGACTTAAATAATGCCTTCCTTTGTTATCCCTTTTGACAGACATCATATAGTCCATCCTTAGTGAATTCCATCTGTGGAATGCCTCTAACCAAATTCTTTCTAACCAATTGATTCATGGCTTTGAAATTCAAATGGGCTAGCTTCTTGTGCCAATTCTAACTTTCATTTGTATCGGCTTTGCTAATTAGACATGTCATTGAATTTTCCTTTACAGAGTTAAAATCAGCCACATAGACATTTCCTTTTCTTTCACCAGTAGAAGAATTTCACTAGATTCTTTATTGGCTATGATGCATGATCCAGTTGAAAACCACACACCATTTCCATTATCACACAGTTGACTAATACTGAGCAAATTGTGCCTCAATCCATCAACTAGGGCTACATGTTCAATGATAACATTTTCTCTTGCAATTGAGCCATATCCTAGAGTAAAACCTTTGTTGTTATCTTTAAAAGTAAATTAACTCCTGGGCCAGCCTTTTCTACAAACTTTGTAAGTAGGGACAAATCTCCAATCATGTGCCTAGAACATCCACTATCCAAATACCAGAGATTTTTCTTCCTGTTTCCCTGCACACACATAAAACAATCAAGTTGCTTTTGGTACCCAAGTTTTCTTGGGTCCTCTTTTATTAGTTGCAGCATGAGCCTTGGTTGCCAACTTTGGTTTCTTTTATTTTGATGGGTTTAAATCCATTTTAACTTTAGGAGTTAGCTTTTGGGGCTTAGACACCTTAGAACTCATGGCAGAATTTCTATGCATTTCATTATCTACATTAGGCATGTTCCATGGCATTCCAGGCATGTTCATATTGGCATATGCAAAGAAAGGATTGTACATGTATGGAACTTGTGCATAAGGCATATGAACATTAGAGCAACCAAATTAGAAGACATGACATTCATATGCATAGGATTGGTAAGCATGGCATTTACAGACATGGCATGTGCATATAAATCATTTGAAAATATGGAGTTCTTTTCTTTCTTGCTTTGCATAGACAAATGATTTACACTACCACATTTCGTACACACCTTTCTAGGTGCATACATATCAGGAGTATAATTGTTGTGCTTGTTTATGCCCACTTTACCATTCCTATTCTTTTTCTTTTTCTCAAACTTAGGTTTGATAATTTCTACAGGTTATATCTCCTCTAATTTTTCGAGCAATCGACTCTCGGATAAGCTACCTATGTTAATCTTCTCAACTCTAGCCGCAACTTGATTCTTGGTTTCCTTAACAAACTTGATGGGGGTGCTAAAGTTGACCTTTTTATTAGCCATTGATGATTTACTTGTCGATGGATGCTTATCAATTGATTCAGCATCAATCGATTGATAATCCTTATCAGTTGATGAGGGATTAGCAGTCGATTGATCTTTATCCATTGAAGTATCAGCTAATGGCTTATCTACTGATTTAGGGGATTCTCCTAGAGTATCTAGACCCTGAATATTAATAATTTATTTGACAGTTTTAGCAGACCTATTCCATTTATTAATGGTTTCAATTTCTCCATCCAATTGTTCTTTTAACAATTCTTCTCTTCTCAAACTGTTTACTAGTTCATCTCTAGCATCTTTACTTTCCTGCTTGAATCTATCTAAATAAAAAAGTTCATTTTCAAGAAAAGCATTCCTCTCAGTTAAGGCATCAATGGTGTTCTTTAACTTGAGGTTTTCTTTGTTTAGAGATTTTAGAGTGACATGCAAATTGTACAATTTATTAGATATTTCATTAATGGTATTATTGCATTCATCTTTTGTAAGGTCAGAAAAATTAATAGCTAGTAACTGATTTGATGATGAACTAGCTTCTTCATCTTCATGGTTGGCCATTAGAGCTAGATTGATGAACTCTTCATATCACTATCCTCAGCAGCCCAGTCTTTCTCTTCAGTAACGAAAGCCTTCTCTTTTTGTTTAAGCAGGTCAAAGTGTTTCTTTTTGTAGTCAATACCATCATATGACTCTGCCTTTCTTTTTTTGGCTTTCTGCACTCATTTGAGAAATGACCATCCAATCCACAGTTAAAGCATTTGAATTTTGATCTATCAACCAAATTTTTGTTTTGATTGTTACTTCTAAACTGGGATCCAGACCTTTGAGCATTTGGATTCCTCTTGAATTTTATCTTTGAGAATTTCCTTGATAGAAATGCAAGGTGATCATCAATCTCATCCAAATCATCCTAAGATCATGTTTCATTTTCTTCACACTTACCATTTCCCTTTATTTTGGATGACTCTTCATCAGTCTCACCAGCTACCATGACAAAACCTTCTACACAGCCTATTTCCTTCTTATCTTCATTTTCCTTGACCATCAAAGCCACAGTTTTCTCTTTTCTTTGATTCTTCTCAATCTCCTCATCCTGTTGGATTTCCAGCTCATATGTCTTGAGAATACTATAAAGTTTCTCAAGAGTGTAATCTTTGAAGTCTTGAGATAGTCTAATAGAGACAGTAATTTGTTTCCATTCATTTGGAAGAGATTTAAGAAATTTTAGATTTGTATCCTCAGTTGCATAAACCCTACCATATAGCTTCAATCCATTTAACAACTTCTGGAATCTACTATAGGTATCATTGATAGACTCTCCATTCTTGAAATGAAATGATTCATATTTTTGTATCAAGAGTTGCATCTTGTTTTTCCTTACTTGCTCAGTTCCTTCACATAGATTTTGAAGAGTATCTCATACTTCCTTTGATGAGGTACAGTTTATCACATTGTCAAACATATTTTTATCTAGTCCATTGAACAGAATGTTCATGGCCTTCATTTCTTTAAACACTTCATTTTCATCCTTTTCTGTGAACTCAGTGATGAGTTTTAGAACATGTTTGTCAAATGCAGGAGTTCCATCAAGGTTTACACCTGTGACTAGCTTCATGGGAACATGATGACCTTTCTCAATACAGTTAACATAGGAAGGGTCGAGAGAAAGTAGATGCAGATGCATTTTTACTTTCCATGCAAAGTATTCATCTTTTTCTAATACTGGAATTTTCACACCTGAATCTTTTTGGCCCATATTGACTATTCTTGATATTTAAACTTTTCGTATGTTGAAAGCCTCGCTCCGATACCAATTGTTATTTCCTAGAACAATGTCAATATTTATAGAAGGGGGGTTGAATATAAATTATCAAAACTTTTATTGTTTTAATATTTGTTCTTAATGTTTGAGTGTTTTATAGAATATGTATAAAGAAAATGAAACTGAAAATAATCTTGAACAAAGAGGTTTTAAAATTACTGATGGATTAGTTTTTCCATCAGTGTATATTTTTGCTCAATGTTCCTAGGTTAATAAAAACATAGCTTCGTTTTTTTTACAAGGTTAGAAAATAAACCAATTGTTCTTACAAAGTTCTCTAAGGCTGAACAGTTAATTCAAAAGATACTGTCTAACTTGTATGTTTCTAACAATGCTACCACACTTGTTTATATACCACAAGTGTGTTTTTACAATGCCTATTTTAGGATTGTTTCTATCCTATCTTTGCTTTTAGCTTTTTCTATTTTAAAAAAGGTTTGAAAGACAGCTTCAGTTTGAGTCTTAACAGTCATCATAGATTGTCTTCTATAGGTGTGCTTTTGTCCTTTGGATCTTTGACAGATAGCCTTTCTGTGTTGTCTCAATCAATTGATAATTTTTTGTTAAGCATATCAATTAATTCTTCCTTTTATCCATCAACTGATATTCTTCTTCGACTTATCTCTATATCCATCGATTGATAAAAGATGATTTATCGATTGATAGATGTTATCAATCGATACATCAATCGATGGGTCTTCACATCAATTGATGGTCTTCAATACTTGTCTTGGCTTCTTCAACTGATCTTCTATCCATCGATGCTTTAATATCAACTGGTCATCTTTCACTTGTATAATTTCCTGTCTTTAAATAATTACAATTTGACAGTCAAAGTTACACATCAGTTGATGACCTATATCAATCGACTCTAACATCAATTGATGAGAATAATATCAATTGATTTACACCTTATCGATTGAAATAGACTAAGTACACCTATGCTATAATCCATATTATCAGTTGATTCACATAAACATTTCCAACTGATAAATAGTTTTCTGATCAGTTGATATTTATATTTTCCATATCAATTGATCAGTTACATCAATTAAAATTTTTATGATTCTAAGATTAAAGTTATCATCAATTTACATGTAGATTCCTAACATGTACTCTTGTTTCCTTTCTCAAACTGAACCCAAAACCCTAGAAGAAGAATTGGTTGATCCAAATTGGATTAATGCCATGCAAGAAGAGCTTAATCAATTCGAAAGAAGCTGTGTTTGGGAATTGATGCCTAGACCAAAGAACAAATTCATAATAGGCACCAAATGGGTTTATAGGAACAAGATGGATGACTGTGGTACCGTCACAAGAAATAAAGAAAGGCTGCTGGCAAAAGGTTACTGTCAATAGGAAGGGATTGACTATGAAGAAACATTTGCTCCTGTTGCCAGACTTGAGGCAATAAGAATATTTTTGGTTTTTGTTGCATTCAAAAACTTCAAAGTTTTTCAAATGGATGTAAAGAGTATTTTTCTTAATGGAGAACTAGAAGAATAAGTGTATGTTGAACAGCCCCAGGCTTTAAAGATCCAAAAATGAAGAACTTTGTGTACAGACTACTAAAGGCATTGTATGGCTTAAAGCAAGTACCAAGGGCTTGGTATATACTTTTTCCAAGTTTCTTCTTGATAACAACTTTACAAGAGGGATTGTGGATAAAACACTTTTCTATAAGAAGCATGGAAAGGATATCATTCTTGCAAGGGATATCAAGTATATGTTCATGACATCATCTTTGGTTCAATAAATGAAGATTTATGCAAGAAATTCTCTGAGTTGATGCAAAACAAATATGAGATGAGTGTGATGGGTGAATTAATATTCTTTCTTGAACTTCAAGTATATCAAAAAGAAGATGGAATATTTATTTGCCCAACTAAGTATGTCAAAGATCTGTTGAAAATATTTGATATGGAAGACTCATCTCCTGCAAAAACTCCAATCTCAACAACAACTCAACTTGACAAGGATTCAAAAGGAAAGAAGGTGGAAAATAAAATGTATAGAGGAATGATTGGCTCTCTTCTCTACCTAACAGCTAGCAGGCCTGACATCATGTTTGCAACAGGGTTGTGTGCAAGGTTTCAGTATGATCCAAATGAGTCTCACTTAATGGCTGTAAAAAGAATTTTTAGATACATAAAAGGCACTCAAAATTTAGGCCTTTGGTATCCTAAAGATTCTGGTTTTGACTTAATTGGGTATTCAGACTCGGACTATGCTGGATGCAGAATAGACATAAAAAGTACAACAGGTAGCTTTCAATTTTTGGGAGAAAGATTGGTCTCATGGTTCAGCAAGAAGCAGAATTCAGTATCAAATTCAACTGCAGAGACTGAATACATTGCAGCTGGTAGTTGCTGTGCTCAGTTACTTTGGATGAGGAATCAGTTATTGGACTATGGGTTTACTCTGCAAGGAATTCCTATATTTTGTGATAACACTAGTGCCATAGCAATTTCTAATAATCATGTTCAACACTCCGAAACTAAGCACATTGACATCAGACATCATTTCATTAGAGAACATGTGGAGGAAGACATAATAAAGCTGATCTATGTGCTCACAGATAAATAACTTGCAGATATTTTCACCAAACCTTTGGATGAAAAGACATTCAATAGGCTAGTGAGTGAATTAGGTATGTTAAATTTGTCCTGTTAATGTAATTCTATTTAGTTAATCAAAAATTTAGTTAACTGAATTTCACTATGAATTAATGGCCTCTTGAGGTATTTTGATTTTTATCATAGTGGAAAGACATGATGATATTTTACTGAGAGGTTAACTAATTTATTTTTAAGTTACTTAATTCATATGTGGTTAATAAAAGATACTGTCAAGTTACTTGACAATATGTTTTATCCATACTGTCACATAGTGATAAATTACTGTCAAATTCTGTGAAACTCACTCTCAGATGATTGAGAAGTTTTGACAGTATAGTACGCGGGACTAAAATCTACTGTTAAATCATGTGGAACTTACTATCAAATATGTGTAAAGTCTTGACAGCATATTATGCGGGACTACAACATACTGTCAAACTTGTGTGAAACTTACTATCGAACAACATTGATAGTATAGTCTTCTAAAATCCCCGCATAATATACTGTCAACAGTAAATATTATGGTTATTCACTTAATTTATATATTCTCTAACCACTATGTTACTGTCACGAGTGTGTGTGATTTCTAGCGCAGGAGTTACTGTAAAGGAATGGAACTAGAAGACAACTGTCACTTAAAATCGTTTACAATTCCCTCTTGACAGTTTCTTTTTCACATCATATATATACACTGCTAAAATTTCTCTCACTTTTTACTTTATTTCTCTCTTAAACTCTCAACTCTTTAACGCCCTAAAAACCCTCTATTTTCTCTTAACTTCTTCTCTAAACCGATTCTACATTTCTAAACATTCAAACTTTTAACCATTTATGGACCTCAAATCATTTGTTCTCTTGCCCAAACCAACTTCATCACCATGGCTATAGTGGGTGAAGCTGGAGAAGCCTTCAAACCATTTGTTGGCTTCATGAATAACTCGTATCTCTCGTTTGCTCTCACCCAAAGTCCCAAGTTAGAAATTCTTAGGTTATCATAGTTGTGGACCTCTGCAATTTATAGGGGGGAGTAGGACTCAAGCTCCATCAAGTTTGAGATCAATGAAGCCTCATATTCCATTGATTCTTCTAGTATAAATGCTGCTCTCCAAGTGGAACCTGAAGAAGGCTTGGTTTTTCAGGAGCCTGTAAGTGACTCATAACTTGCTAGTTTTTTTTAAGATGATTGGATATTCAGGACCCAAGACAAGCCCAGACTCTGAGGAATGGTATACATATGGAGGAATGGATATCAAGTATTTGAATAAAGAGTGGAGCATGATCATGGATGTTGTTAATAGGTCTATGTCTAGCAAGACTAGTGGTTGGAATGAAGTACCAACCTACATCAGGAAGATTGTGCACTCTTTGGTGCATAATTACAGAAATGACGTTGGAAAGCTCCTGATGTCTTTGTTCAAACTGGTTCTTGGCAAGAAGGAAACCAGAAAACCAATAATTTACTATCCTAGATTCTTTATGCTTCTTATCATTAACTCTGTTGTAGGCATAATTAATTTAGATAGTATTCAATGCATGGAGTCCCCAACATTAAAGAAAAACACTCATTCTATGTTAGTTAGTAAACCTCTTAACACTAAATTAAGTTTGTTTATTACTGACTTCATGTTTTCAATCATAAATGATTTGAATTTAAAAATTGTTGGGGACTACAATGCATTCTCTTTGAGTGATGAGAATGGTGTTGACCTCATCATTCCTAACCAACACTCCAAACCATTTGAAGGAGTTCGGCCTTCAAAAGTCTTTAAATCTATTAGCCAAGAGTCTGGATCCTCTCAAAAGGACCAGACTCCTAAAAGGAGGAGAATCACCAACCCTAGGTTAAAATCCATTCCATAGATAGGTGGTGAAACTGCACAAGTTGTGGCAAATAAGGTTGATACTGTGATCACAGAACCTACAAAGGGCCCTGGTGAGCCTAAGAGAAAGAAGGCAAGGGTACCAACCTCTGTTAGCCAGGGTGTGTCCTCTAAAAAGGACACATCTCTTAAAAGGGATCAAAACACATCTCTGGATGTCTCCTATCAACAGGAGGCATCTATTGAAATTGGTCTGCACAACAGGTTGAACACACTCAACCTGAGCCCCCACTTAAAGATATACACACAATAGGGCTAGAAAATGTGGAACACGGCTCATTCAATTATGACGCATCACATTTTGCCACAATTGAAAAACAAAATATTGATGCACTATTCCAAGAATTGAATGAGATTGATCATAACAATCCACAAGAACTTTCTGCTCAAAGGGTGGAAGAGATTGTTGTCACAATCTCAGTAGCTGTTAATGACAAATTTGTTGTCAATCCTCATGACAGTAACTTCTCTAAAGATGCTGTCAACACTCAAATTATAGCAGTAACTCTCTCATGGCTACAACCTCTCAAGATTATGATGATGATGCTCTCATTTCCATAATCCTCAAGGTAAAATCTAAAACTCTTGTGCAAGATGTACCTGCTTAGTCTCTTACACCTAGGATGAGTGAGGGTGTGAAAAGAAAAAGAGAGATAAAATAAAAGAGAGTTGAGCATAAAAATGAGGGGATGAGAAAATCCCAGGCAAAAAGAGAGGGCCCTGAGCAAGGCTAAGTAAAAAAGAAAATTGTGGGAGCCCAAATATCTAAGGCAATAGGCCTTGAGAGTGAGTTGGTGAGGAGTGATGAGATCACTCAGAAAAAACCAGAGAGTGTAAGAACCCCCACAGCCTCAAAATCCTCAAAACAAGCTGATAAAAGGTTGGAATCCCTTTCTCACAAAGTCACTAAATTGTCAAAAAACCTGGATACAGTTGGCAGAAACCAGGTGAAGCTTATCAATAAGATGTCAGATTTGGAAAATATGATGAATGAGGGCTTCAAGGTTGTCTTTGCAAAATTAGAAGCATTCCATTCCAAGCTTGCAGCTGCTACCTCAACTAAGGGGGAGAAAAGTGGAGGTGATGAAGTGTTTATTGGTGAAGCTGAGAAGGAGAATGAGAAAACATAAGCTGCATCTCAGGGGGAGAGTCAACTAGCATTATTGTCTAGTGTGGCTGCTGAGATTACTACACAACTTAGTGGTAATAAGGTAGAGAAACAGAAGAATGTTGAAAGGCCTAAGGAGAAAGGCATTGTGATAAAAGAAGGTGGTGTAAAGGAGGCTCCTATGGTACATACAGTTGGCAAAGGCAAAAAGAAGTTATATCAGATAGATGTTGATGATACAATTCTGGTGGAAAGGGAAGATTTAACTGAAGAGGAAGCCAATGTGCTCATGATTGATGAAAATGAAAACAACAATGCATTTCAGGATGCTAGTTTCTATGAGAAGATTAAGGATTTAAAGATGTCATCCAACAGAGACCCAAAGAAATTCTATCAACAATTGAAACAGTCAATAGTGGGAGCTACTGTGATGATATATGTCAGTAATAAGTGGGTGATAATAGTAAGAATGCTTGGAGGTTTGAGTTGGTATGTCAGCCTAGGATTTCTCAGTAGGCAGCAAAATTTCAATCATTGAAGCAATCAGACTCAAAATCAAGGCTGAGAAATCCTTCTTGAATAAAAATCTAAAGGACCCTGTTGAAATTGATAAGGGGGAAGCTTCCAAAAGTCACTTACAATCCTCTAAGCATCAAGTACAGTTTCTCAAATGATGGTAAGTACATATTCATGAACCTGGAAAGAATCAGTGAGTACAAGATAAAGTTGGTGAGAGAATCATTTGAGTACTTCTGCAAATTAGATCAAAATGAGGAGGTGATAGATGTGGTGAGGATTCTGAAAAAGGAGATTGTAAGGGTTGAAAAATTGAGAGCTGAAAGTATGGGCAGAAATAAGGATGAAAATGATGATAGAAAGCCTGATGGAGGTGCAGGTAGTTCTAGCCAACACAATAACAATGGTGAAGGATCCTTTAGAACTGACAATAAGGTTGATGAAGAAAAGGAGAAGGGTGAGAAGGAGTATAAGGATGGAATTGAAGGGAAGGTTATGAAACAAGTAGTACTTGGTTTTGAAGATGATAAGAAAGATGATGTCAGGAGTGATAAGGGTGAACATACTGTCACAGAAGCAAAACCTGTTGTCATGGAACCTGTTGTCATGGAACATGTTGTCAAGCCTGTATTGACTGTAACTTCAAAGTCAATGTCAAAAGAAGTGAGGGAGGAGTTAAGGCAAGGGCTGAAAGACCTAAGCCTCATTCTAGCAGGAAGCCTGGCAGGAAAGGGTGAAAGCTAATGACTGAGGTAATTCATGAGGACTGTCTTGACATCAAGAGGCCTATAATCAACAACTCGGCACAATCCAAGGTAGAATAATTAATCAATGTGGATGTTGAATGGTCTGAAGTCAACTCACTAAGTAAGCTAATTCTTGTCTATTCAAATGGAGCAACAGAAGAAATGAGCTATGAGATGAAAGATGCAAATTATTTTCTGATCAGAAAGTAGTTACTCATAATTCAAGGGACAGACATAAGAACTCAAGTCTTAAGAGGGATGCTAATTAGAAAGTTTCTGGAACTAATGGATTCTTTCAAACCTCACCCCTTGGATTTTACAGATTGTGACACCCCTCAGATCCAGGGTCAGGGATCCAGGCCATCACGGTCCACTTTCAACAATAAATTACACACTTGCTTAATAATTATATCAACAACATATACTGGTGACCCCAATCCAATTACACAACTCGAGCCATAGTCTCAGAAACGAACTTAAAATAATAACAGTTATTATAACCCAACTATAATAAACTCAGGATCTCATGCAACTAATATAACCTCTACCTGAAGTTACATTAGAAGTTAACACTATTTCAACATTTATTATTACAATATATATATATATATATATATATATATATATATATATATAACAATAAATCTTAGGATTCTTAACTGAAATCCTATTTTAACTTACGCCATTTGTATAAGCCCTAAACCTGACTAACTCAAGCTCGAGCCTTTCATTTCCTTTGCGAACCATGGACACCTCTTACTACAAGATTTAAAGCTACAACGAGCAAGAATGAGCCAAAGAATGCTCAACAAGATATATATTAGAATATTTATGTAATTTGCACCAAGAAAATGATGGTAAACAATATTTATACTAACCTGATGTCCATAGATAACTTGCAATATATATCTGCAGAAAGTTTAGTGAGGTATATCTCAACAATAAATGAATCAGAGTTTACGATGCAAGAAGGTATTCATGATAATAACGCAGTTCAAGTTACTACGGTACAAACGATTTATGTTCAAAATTTTGGAATGACATTAATGGTAACTTAGCACGATGGCATCAAATGCATTTTTTAATTCATTTAAGAATCATTAAGACAACAGTTCAAGATACTACGAAAAAAATTAATAAAAGTTCAACAGTTCCCATTAACACTATCGGTAACTTATCACCTTGGCTTTCATTATAGTGTAGAAACATTGAAAGTTCAACAGTTCCCATTAACACTATCGGTAACTTAGCACATTGGCTTTCGTTATAGTGTAGGAACATTGAAAGTTCAACAGTTCCCATTAACACTATCGGTAACTTAGCATCTAGGCTTTTATTACAGTGTTAATGTCAAATTCCAATTGGAAGAAATGGGACTATACTGGAGCATTCACCACGCCTATTGTACACGATGATTAGTCGTATCATACAATAGAATATATAACTTTATCTACTAGTAGAAGGATGATCCTCAACTGGTCATCACCCCAGGCAACACATGGGCCTTTAAATGCTGGATCATGCGTCACTCGGCCTCTTACGCTATGGTGGACTGTGCCGCACACAAGCCTCTTACACTTATATCTCCGGTCCCCTTTAAATATATTAAAATCAACAAGTCTGGGAGGGAAATTTAACCCAACATTCCAGAATAACAACAATCTTTTATAAGATTTCAACATCAGATAATGGATTCACTTCCGGAATTATGTGGAAGTAATCTCATATATATGTGGGTTGACTCTCAGTCAACTAATGAATAAGATAGAGATAATTGAATCAAGAAGACTCAAGAACACGATCGGGGAGTCGCTATAAATGAATAAAATAATCTCAAAGAAAATATTTAATTTAGGTAAGATACTGGTCCCTAAAGGCACAAGTATATATGTGAAGAATGTCAAAGTTGAATATTCATTCCTTAATATGGAGTTATCGACTCAAAAATAATTGCGGAATATTTGAGTCATAGCTCAGTAATTATTATTTTATTGAAAATAATATTTAAAGAATTTTAGATAGCTTCAGAATATTTTTAAAGAATAAATAAATATTTGATTAATAATTATGAGACCTGGAATAGTCCTCGAATAATATTAAAAGGATTTAAAAGAATTAAAATAATTAATTAGGATTTAATCAAGATTATTTAATATTTGAATAATTTTAAATGAACCCAAAATATTTAAATAATATTTAATCAACATTAAATAATATTTAAATAATCCAAAAAGAACTGAAAGTATTTAATCAATATTTAAATACTATTTAATCTCTTTAAATACTATTTAATCAATATTAAATACTATTTAAATAATTTTAATGGATAATTAATTAATAAATAAATAATTCATATTTATTATTAATTAATATCAAAATATATTCTAAGGAAAATTTCTGAATAATATCGACTAACAGTCGAAAAATAATAGACTACTCATGGTCAACTATCGAGTACGAAAGGTGTAACTCGATACTCCAGCAAATATCTCTAACTACATACTATACGAACTCTAACTTTTCAAGAAGTTCAAAGTCACGAAAGAACTAAGTAGTAAGAGAGATAAAAGCAATTCGAATTGATATAACAATATTCATAAACCACAAGGTTTTATAAACAAAACTTGTTATAAAGTCAAGAAATCAAGATTTCAAGGAGTCAAGATACTTGCATATACAGGAATCAAAATATTTTGTAATAGAATTCGAAGAATAGAATTAGGAATCTTTCCTAGTGTTCATGATGCATTTCCAAAGTCCATTACATCTCCCTGAAGTTCTATAATTAAATATGATATGATAGTCTTAATTAGTTCAATAAAGAAAGTTCAACATTAACTACTAATGAACAAGAAATTGAATTCTTTAACTAATTACGAGATTATTATGCTAGGACCTCGATACAAATCCCCAAACATATATCGAGTCCAATTATGGTCATTACAACTCGTACTTCTTCGTTTTATTAACTCTTATTTTTTCCGATATTTCATCCCATCGGGCCTACTTTAGCTACTCGTAAAACTATCTTGTCAATGGTTTTTAATTATGTTCTTTACACCTACGTATAGTCATGATATTCCTTGACAACTTTTGTTACTTGATCGACTCGAGACAAACCCTCTATTTTGCTCGAAATCGTCTCCCAAAACGGTTATTTAACCTTTTTCTTATGTTCATTTCACTTAATACCCTGTTTTCTAGTATTTTTAATAATTTGAAAATTAGTCCTTTTAACACGAATTCTTTTCTGCGATCATCTTTGTATTACCAACAATTTGTCATAAAAGTTTTGAATCCATTCAAGGATTATGGCTAGATGAAACACTGCCTCAAACATAGGCACATGGTAAGTTATTCCTTAAGGTTCCTTACTTGCACCTACTTGACTCTAATAATTTTAGTAAATCGGATTTTACTCTTTTTAATTCGAATCCTTTTTCTGGATTATTCCATATGACTCTAGTATTTTAAATAAAAGTTTCTGATTTTATTAAGCCTCTTAGCTAGTCCAATCATAGCTTCAAATTTGGAAGAAAATAGAATTTCTATTTTCTGCGCTACCGTTACTAAATCGGCCATAACTTTTGACTCGTAACTCCGAATGATGAAAAATTAGCGCGTAAACGATCTAGAGACTATCTACTATCTAACCATATTAGCCATAAGACCAGAACAGAGAACGAATCTTTCCAGATTTTCATGGCAGTTTCTGCAAAAAAAATAGGCATGGTAACATTTGTAAACTCATCGTTTTCCATTTCTATTCTACTTCAATTCAACCAACATGCAATCCCAATTCATTAAACAACATCAACAATCAACATACTCCAACCTCAAGCCAACAAAATGAGTCAATCTTATGAAAAGTAGTTTAAAATCAAATGAAAAGCACAAGTGTTTCTAGGATTACCCATGCTTAAATAACCTTACCCATAACATGTATAAGCTCTAACAAACATCAACCAAGCCAAAGGAAACCTTAAATCAAAGAAACAAAAATTTTATTTTCAAAAATACTATTCATGTTCTTGATACTTTGGATTATATGTAGAGATTCCATGGATGAATTTTTGTAAGAATCATGATTAAGTAAGAGAGGTTTACTACCTTCGATTTGAGCCTATATATGCCACAATCAAGCAAGAGATGAAGATTTTGTGATGATTTCTTTTCAAGAACAAGGGCTCCGGTTTTTCTTCATGTAAGGGGGGGGGAGAATCTGATTTTTTTCTTGGATTAAAAACTTAGAATCACATTTTATAATTCTAATATATTTTAGAATGATTAAATTAATACTCTTCAATTGTTTCAAGAATTTATGGAACTATTTTCCCACAGAAACACTATTCACCTACACTGTCTCTCAAACTCTATTACGACTTTCACTCGGATTCCAAATTTATTTTGTTAGACCAAAATAATTATAAATCCTATATTTATTATATATGCTACCCTAAACACTGATACTATGAAGAATTTTCAAAATCAAGATTCGGTGATAAGCAATTTGATGCCTAATAACCTGATTATCGCGCAGAATACTAAAACGTCCTCGGAACTAAAGTCAAATAGGAGGGAAGAATTTTGCAACATTGTTTACGCACAATACACTCTTTATTCCTAATAAAAGATTATGAGGTTCCCATAATTTAGCAATATAACAATACGCATATTTTTTAATATCCCGTATATTAAGAATACGGCCTCACATCTCAAGTACCTTATGAAAAAAAATCAATAAAATCGTTTATTCATAAAATGAAAAATTTTATCCCTAAAATCTTAATAATATCAAGTGTCAAAAATTCAGGTTATTACACAGTTGTTGAAGAGCCTGAGACAATAGTATACTCAGATGGGGTGATGTTTATAGATGAAGATGGAATCAAGGAGTTTTGGAGTATGAACTCCTTACAAGAAAAGAATTTGGATCTATTTGAAGAATTGATGAAGAAGTTGAAAGAGTATCATTATCATGAGGAAAGCAATTTCATGACAAATGTTATGAGGATAATTCAAGCCAACAAAAAGAATGAATTTGAAATGAAGATTGAGTATAAGAAGACTCAACAATGTCTTCTCAGAAACCCTGACGGGATGATATTCTAGAACTCTGGTGGATTTGCTGAGGAAATCACCTTTGAGGAATTAAAATATTTGGCTGAGAATGATCATCAAATCACTGAGTTAATCAAGAAGCAACTGCTCAACATCACTAATTTTGAGATATTTGATCTAAAGAATAGAGCACTGGATATTTGTGACTCTAAGAAGAAAGAAGAAAGGGAGAAAAGAAGGAAGTTTGAAAGTGAGGTTGAAGATGGTGGAGAGGATTAATAAGAGGATAAAGGAGGCTGAGATTGACATGAAACATGCAATGTTGAATGATCAATTCTCAAGAAGAGCTATTTATGTGTCTTCAGTCCTATTTGGGCCCTTGAGAGTTATAATTGATAGCATTGAAGTAGAGGCTGCAAATTTCAGGGTACTCAACAATGAAAATTTGAGGAGGATTTTTAGACTCACTACAGGCTCATCTTTAGAAGTTGAAAGAGACTTAAACAAGATTGTCTGGGAGATTATTGATTCTAGAGAAGAAGAAGATAAAGCCATTGACAAACTCAGAGTGAAGCAGGTTTTCTCTTCTACAAAAGACAGATTTGTCAAAGACATGTTTGGGATGAAATATCTATGTATCTCCAAAGGACCATCGGAGAAATACTACACCTACAGAGACTGGAAGGATCTTTCTTACAAAATGGTGAAGTTAGTCTTAGATTATGTTTTTGAGCATGCCAAGACAGACGAAGAAAAACAGGCACTAAAAACTCTTGAAGGTTTGTATGGAAGGATGACTGCAGAAAAGAAGTGAAGTTGAAGCTCAAGCTGAAGTTGAAGATTTGCTCAGTCTAGAGGAGCCTAGTTTGAGACATAATTGTACTTGTAATTTTTTATTGAATATTTCCTTGTACAAACATTTTTTTATTAGTTGAGTTAGTATCTGCAATTTACTTTGAATTTGTCTTTATTTTTCATAAAAACAAATTGGGGGAGATTGTTAGGGATTGTGATGTTAACATTGTAATCAACTATAAGATACTTAGATTAATTAGAAATTAAGTAAAACATATTGTCATGTGCATATTGATAGTATGTTTAGTTGTCACTTATAACAGTATGTATTAAATCCAAGTAGGTGACAGTAAGTATCAATAATTACTATTTTGTACAAATATAATAAATGATCTATGAAGTAGAAGTTCACAAAGTGTTCATGCACAGCATGGATCAAATCATTGACAGTAACATTCTACAAACTGAAGCCTATGACAACATATTCAAGTGACAACACATCTGTAACAGACGACATCAACTATTCCCTTGACAGTAAACTTGGCAGAGATTGAAAAATCAAAGACAATAAGTTTTACTGACAGCAAATTTGACGGGGATAGTTGACAGCAACATTGACGGGGATAGTTGATAGTAGCTTTGGACGACAGCATATTTTAGAAGACTATCATGCTTGACAGTAAAGTATGCGGAGTCAAAGATACTATCACCAAAGAGAAGCTAAAGGTTGACAGTAACTTTTTGGTGAAGATGACAGTCTGTTTCTAGTAGCAGACTAGGTAGTGAAAATTCAAAGATTGATCTTGTCAATTCTATCTAGTCTGTCAAGCCTACTACTGCAACTTGAGAAAAGGCAAGCAAAAAGATAAAGCATGCTCAAGGAGTCAAGGATGTCAGTGCATCTCAGAATAGCTTTATCTATAAATGGAATGAAGACAAATTTGAATAGAAAAAGTGAAGTTTCTATTTCAAGCTTTGTCCTAGGAACAAGGAAAAGTAAACTTGTAAGTGAGATATGTGTTTCAGTATAAATACATATATCTCACAAACACTTTCCCTAAGTGAGAATAGAAAGAGATAGACAACTGAGCTTAACTTTTCTCATGCATAGAAACATTAGCAAGTTCTTTGTTATTGTATCTATTGAAGCTAGAAACTTTTTTCCAAACAGTTATAGAAAACAAAAATTAATAAAATTAATTTTTGAAGTTAAGCACCTTTCTTCATTTACTTACTGTTGTTTTCATTTGGTACTTGATATTATTACTTCTTGTTTTGTTGTTAACAAGATAAGTGATAAATTGTCGAGTTGCATTCAACCCCCCCTTCTGCAACACTCATACTGTCTAACACAGTATCAACTTCAACTGCAGAAGTTGAGTACATTGCTGCTGGAAGTTGCTGTCCATAAATATTATGAGTGATGAATCAACTATTTGACTATGGGTTCAACATGAATAAGATTCTTATTTTTTGTGATAACACAAGTGCCATTGCAATAACAGAAAATCATGTGCAACATTCTAGAACCAAACACATTGACATAATGTATCATTTCATTAGGGAACATTTAATAAATGGTATAGTTGAATTACATTTTGTCCCTAATGAATAACAACTTGCAGACATTTTTACCAAACCTCTAGATGAATCTACTTTTAATAGATTAGTCTGTGAGTTAGGTATGCTTAATTTTGCTTAATCCTAAATGTTTGCTAAGTCACTTGTTTTTCTCAATGTAGCCATTGTTCACATTTATCTGTTGAAACAAAGTGATCAATTGATAACTATGTTAATTATCAATGGACATTCTGCAACTATCGATAGATATATTTGATCAACTGATAAAATATATACTTATCGATGGATATTTATCTATCAACAGATAATTACCCTGGTAATTGTTTATGGATTATAAATTAATTATTCTGAATCAATGGATGTAATTACCCATCGATGGTAATAGAATTTCTATAGTTTCTACACATCCGTTGATCAAATCATAGCCGCTGATTCTTTACTTTATCTGTCAACAGATGCATATTTTCATTTGTATATATCAATCGATTGCAATTTAGAGTAATTTGCTTTAATTCCCTTATCTTTCGACGGTTATATTCTTAATTAAACTGACCGCTCAAGTCATTTTAATCTCAAAATTATAAATAGCAATTTCATTTCTCATTTCAATCTTATTTGTTATTTTATTCTCAATTCTCTGAACTCTGTATCTCTTTTTGCTCTCTAAGAATCCTAAGGCGAATTTACTCACTTTTCTTCAAGTTTCTTTTCTAATCAACTCTAAGAACATCAATGGCAGCACAAAAGAAAATCTCATCATCAACTGGCTTCATCTACGAGCAGAACAACTTCATAGCCTATATGACTGTGGAGGATGCCCCTGTAGATTTTCATCCATTGATGAAATTCCTGAGTGAATGCAAGTTGTCAAAGGCTCTAAGTGAAGCACCTTTTATTGTGTGTGAACTTGTAAAAGAATCCTGGAAGTCTACAGAGATCTCCAAGGATGGGAATGTAATTTCTTACACTTGTAGAGGTAAATCATATACTCTTACTATTGTTATTTATCTCTAAATGCTTAGAAATTCTAAGTGATAACTTTGATGCCATGCCTAATGATGAAGAAATTAGGAATATGTTTGTTACTGTTAATTATGTTGAATCTGAATACAATCTAGGAGAGGTAGTTAGAAAGAATTTGAGAAAAGAGTGGAGCTATTTCTTTGATGCCATTATCAAGGTATTTTCTGAAAAAATAAGCAATTTTGATGCTATTACTACAAGTATGCAACAAATTACTTACAGTATCCTATTCGATAAGTACTTTGGTCTTAAGACCCTGATCCTAAATAAGTTTATTGCTAAATTAGGAAATAAAGTATCTAGATAAGATAATATTTACTTTGCTAGATTCATTATGCTATTTATTTAAAATGCAATTGAAGATTTTGAAATAACAGATACCATGAAGATTTTAAAATGCAAGGATTTGGTGAGAATCAACTTACACCATAAGTTGTACCTCATCTATCCCACTTTTGTGCATATATATCTCAAAAACCATAACTTCTCATTTACTTCCTCTGATATCCTAATTTCTTTCCCTTCTGCAATAATGGAGGGAGTTGGAAATGCCCCATCCCTCCTATCTAAGTTACAAAACCCTCTAAATCCAAATCTAAGAAAACCACCTCAATAGTTTCTCAACAAACTACTGTTATAAAATCCAAGAAAAGAAAAACCACTGAGGAGAGTGTGAAGGTGGTTAGTGAGGGTGAGGGAACTGGCCAACATCAAGAAAGCCAGAAGGATAATGTGGGTAAGGGTGAGATTGTCCAGCCAGCCACCATCCCAATCTCTCAAAAGATTGAGGCTGTGATAAAAGATTTAAATACATCCTTAGTTGCACCTTCTCAACAAGGTGTAGCTATTGAAAAGAGGTCTCAACCAGGACCATCTGATGGGGATAAGGGACACAAAATAGTTCAACCCTGTAAAAGAAGGAAAAAGAGCAGTAACATTGCACAAGGGTCACACACATTTGCAAAGCCAAATGAAAATTTGGTGGATCCTTCAGTTTCTTCTATTGATGTGTCTCAGGTAAATGCTGAGACACAACCCCTTTCATTATCTATACCTTCTCTTCAATCTCCTTCAAAATCTATTTCTTTAGAAACTTTGATGATTGATAACATCAATATTTCAAATTCACCCTCTTTGCAACTCAGGGTTGAGCCAACACTCTCACCTGAATCACCAAATAAGGTTAACACCTTGGTTGATCAGGAAAATATTGTGAATTCTCCTAATTCAATGGATATTACTCAATTAACTAATATTATCCAACATTCATTGACTAGTTCACTTCCATCGATGGATATCCTTACATCCATCGACGAGCTCCAATCAACTGATATTCATCAATCGAATGATATTTCTTATCCATCGATTGACACTTCCATTCAAACTATTGAACCATCTGTTAAAACAATTCAAATGGAAAACACACTTTTAGGATTGAGTGGAGTGGGTGAGGTGTGTGAAAGGCAGGATTTTCATATCCTAGAAAAAGGAGAGAATGTGAGGGAGATGTGAGAATCCAGGATGAGATCCTGATGTAAGAAGAGAGAGAAGAGAGTGAGAGAGAAAAAAATAGAGAGAAACCAAGTTCTTCATCTCATGAAGCATCAACTTCTAAAACTGAGCAGTTTGCAGCTGTACTCACCCAAGAGTTGGAGTTAGAGTTAGGGAGAGATGGAGGTGATGAAGAGCATGGAGTTCCTGCAGGAGTTGCAGATGCCCACAAGGAGGTGGATGATGAGGTTGAATTTAACTTTGATGCTGATACTTTTCAATACAATGATCCCATTACCAAGAATTGGCAGTAGCCACAAATCAAGAGGCTGAGAAGATGTTAGGGTTGGTCCAGTCTAAAGAAGTTTTCAGAAGTGGAAAGGAGAATTTGGCCAGAATGCCTGATGATATTTCTCACATGAATCCTGAAGATTTTGAATCTGATTATGATGATGATATACTAGAGCCTGCAATGGCTAGTGATGAAACTAATTTGGCTGATACTGAAATAACAATAGTTTCATACTATAGAAGGTCAATGGCTGAGACAAATGTGGAGGATCTTGTACATAGAAGAATTCTCAACTTCTATAGAGACAGTTTAAAAATCCAAAAGATGCATGTCACAGGTTCCAAGTATGAGTTGAAGAAGATTAGGGAAGAGATTGACAGTGCAAGGACACATTTTGATACTACCATTGACTCTATGCTTAGTTTAACCATGCTGACAAGAATCAAGCAAAGGCTTGACACTGAGACTACAACCAAGGACAAAGTTGTGGAACTAAAGAAAATGGTGAACAATATGGAGGTTAACATGGAACAAATTTTGAAAAATCAAGTAACCGAAATCAAATTAATGAGAAGACTCTTGTAAACCCCTCTAATTTCTCAATCCTTGGAGCAAGAACATGTTGCTAATAACAAAAAGGGGGAGAAAGATGAGGAGTTAAGGAGGGAGATTGAAGTTGTGGTCAAGAACATAGAGAATGTAATTCGAAAGAAAGATCCAAAGAAGGCATTGGCTCAACAAATTGTGCAATAATTTGATTCAATTGCAAGCAAAAACAAAGAAATTGATGCACAAGAGCCAGTCTCTCTAATGCCAGAAATTCTTGAAGATATGAAGAAATGAGAAATAAGGGTGGAAGAAGGTAGCTCAAAACCCGGTGATAGAAAAGGCAAAGGAATTATAATTGAAGATGGCAAGAAGCAGAAAAAGGAATTTGTCACAGGTGGAGGTGACAAATTATTGTCAAAAGCAATAGTTGTTGGCATTGAAGAAAGGAAACATCTAAAAAAGGAATAAGAAGAACTAGTCATTCAATTGCAAAGAGAATTTGATGAGGAGGATAGACTAATTAGAGATGCCAAGAATAAAGAAGGTGAGAAGAGGCCAAGGGTGAAACAAAGAGCAAAAAAGCCTACAAACAAACCTAAAATTTCTGGAGTTAAAAGGAAACTTGTATTTGATGAAGAAATGGCTAAGGAGGAGAAGCCAAAGGAGATAAATTTTTAGAGTCAAGCATCTGGGAGTGGTCAATCCAAGGAGATAGCGGTGTTCAAATCCAAACTTGAAAATTTTATTTCAATCAAACTTGAGGGGATGATGGCTATTAAAGGTATAAAAAAAAGGGATGTGGATCTTCTTCACATTGAATATGATGATGAATCACATTCATCATATACATTCAATCAAGTTATGCAACATGGCTATAGCACTCTAAGAAAGATCTACACTCTGCTCAACAGAAGGTACTATCTGACCAAGGAGCTTGTACAGGACATTGTGGACAAATAGAAAAGTCTAAGGGAAGCACCAATTCAGGAGGAAATGGATGATAGAGTGAAAATTTGAAACCCTGAAGGAAAGAAGGTACTTCATGAGCCTTTCTACATGATGATATACAAGGGCATAGAGGGTAGAGAAAAGTGCATAGACATTTGTCAAGAAATTAGCAAACTACCCAATCTAGAATTGAATCATCTTGCAAGCCAATTGGATTATAATGTTGAAGATGAAAAGATTCTAAAAAGTTCACTATACAGATAGATGAAGGAAAATGAAGATAAGATGTATGAGTCAAGAAAAAGAATGAGAAGATAGACAATTCAGACTCATCATCAGATTTATCAAATATCATCTGTCACTGGTACTTGATCAATTTTTACATATTTACATATTCAAATTCCTTCTATAGTAAAAATGCTTAGAGTTTTGTTATCATCAACATTGGATTTATGCCTATTTATAAGACTCGTAAATAGTGGGAGATTGTTAGGAATTATGAGATTTGATGATAACAAATTACTTAGAATTTCAATATATAGATTCAAGTTTAATTATAACTGGTCAATGGATATATGACTTATAAATATCCATTGACTAGGAAACCAGTTATCATGTGAAACATGTTACTCAACTGATAATTTGGATTGTAACAATTGGTTCATGTTTCATTATCAATTGATGGTAATATGTCGATGGATGTTGTGAATTAATTGACTGATGTTTATTGACTTCAATTTATAGCTCCTCAATGGATGTAAAGAATGGCTGATCAATTATAAATATTCTACGACAGAATTCTCACAAATGAAGTGATCAACAGATATTGAAGTCGATAGATATAGGAACTGTTCGATGGATAAAGGTCAACTAAGGTCAAATCAATGGATCTCCATCAATGGATGAAAGCATCAAAGCAATCAACAGATAAAGTACCATCAATGGATAAGGAGTCGATGGATAACCTAATCCATCGATGCATAAGCAAGAGATGATCAACTGATAAGCTTTATAACAATTATTAGTTGATCAAGGTTTCCCAAATTAGTTAAAGACAAAAGAAATGGGATCTTTGCAGAAACTAAATCAATGGAAGACAGTCTTGTCATGATTGTGAAGACTTTGAAGGCAACACATTCTTCAAGGAAAAGATCAAGACAAATATTTTTTTTCAAAACAAAACAAATGTAATTTTTAGTGAATACATTGTAAAATGTAATTTTTTAATATGCATTTTATCCGTCGATAAAAAAAATAGATGTAGAATGTGAACTACTATATATAGTCTTAGCAGTTCATTGTAACAAAGAGTGTTTGAGATAGAACAAAAATAAGAAAAGTATAGAAAAGTTAGAAACCATTTGTATTGTTTTTCTTTTGTTCAGTTTCATATCTTGTAAGCAACTTGGTAATCTTACCAAGGTTAATTGAAAGCAAAAACTCGCTAGTGGAAAAACAATCCACTAATAATTTTATAAATGACCTTGGCTGACAGGCTGAATTCAATAAACTCATCATGTTAAGATGACGAACCTAGTTACTATTTTTTCATTTATAAATCTATACCCTTTTAGGAGGATATAAATTAGTTAGCAGTTGCCTTGGTTTCAATTTCTCCTTCTAACTAGAGGTAGAGCTGCTGGAACACTCATAGATACTTCCTTATCTAATACACTAGAGGCACTTACTCACTCACCCTCTTTAGTTGGGAAAACTTTTCTTTTCAGGGGTTTAGTAGACAAAGTTGTATCTATTTGAGTATATATGGTTCTATGATCTGTGTTAGAGATTGTAGGTTTTCAATCCCTTGATCTTGTCCTATAGTCATTGAGGGCTCAATATATCAATTGTAATATTTTGATATCAATTGATTAGAGAATATATCAAGATCGAGATTACCTGCTTTACCTCGAGTCGATTGCTCTTGTTCGGCAAGTATTATGACTAAAAACACCAAAAATCAAAAACTCCTCTGAAAATTTTGAAACTTAAAGTATGTTGAAGAGTTTGTGATTTAGAACACAGATATAATTTTATTATTAGTGATTTTCAGATAAACAATCTATATTATCAGTAACAACAAAAATCACAATTAATTGCAATGAAACAATAATAAACTATCAATACATGATAATTATCAATAATTTCAAAAAGCAAGTAATTATGCTCCTTATATCTCATCGTATTAAAATTATGAAACTAATAAACATTGAATTGCTTCAATTCATAATTTTAATAAGATAAAATGCCTTTGTTAAATACTAAATTCTCATAGGAATGAAAATTAACATTTAACTTCATACACTATATTTAATAATTGTTACTCAAGCATATGACAATTATGCTCATAACAATTATTAGTGATATATGTAAGCTCGAGAAAGTAGTTGTAAAGAAATTCACCAATCCTTTAAATATTGACATTTAATACTTATGATTCTTATAACAATTCCTCGAAGACAAAAATAAATTTACAAATAAAAAAAAATGTCAACTTATATATAAAAAAAAATAAAATTACTCACACACACACACACACACACACACACACATATATATATATATAATGATACCAAAAGTTTGAAAATAAAAATAATATAAAATATATTTACAGTAAAGATGCCAATCGAATAAACTATATGAAAATAAATTTTGGAAATATTTTTAAGTATATAAAATATTGAGAATTTTATACGCATAACTTAGAAAATACTTCGTCTTTCAATATTAGTGAATTTTGAAATATGTATTGATTACTTGGAACATAAATTCTAAATAATATCACTAATATTCAAAGTGTCACAATGATTTGTAACAAATATTTAAAAGTATCAGAGCAAAATATCAGAGCAATTAAGTAAAATATCATTGACTAATACTCATCAAATATTCAACATACAAATAATTATACTACTAACTTATGCTAGACAATTTAATTACCACAGATGCATATAACATTATAAACATGATAATTAAACTAGTAACAAAAAGCATAAGGTACTGGATTATAAATAAATTCACAAGTCCTTTAAATATTGAAAATTTAATACGTGTGAACTCATTTGAGAATTCCTTGCACATGGGATTTCTAATAAATATGCACATAAATAATATCACAACTTCATAGCTAACTTAAATAAAATGAATTCATCAAGTTGTTTAGCAAATATCTGCAAGTAATTCTACTAAGGACTACTTTCGAAAGAAATGATACCTGGTGTACATGTGCTTGTTCCATGAGTGGTGTAGCAGAATTTGTTGGTGTAGGTGCCCTAGAGGCAATAAAATGTTTATTTTGATAAACCTTTATGTCAATTGATTATTCAATAAACGTATTTATTATGACTTTAATTACTGCGATATATTTGTTAGCATAATAAATGTCCTTAGAATCATGATACACATTGTATAGTTTAGTACATGACTTGAACTTGAGATTATATAATATATCATATTCTTAAATGTCCCTAGTCGAGTATTATTATTATAGGACAATAATAATACATAAATAGACTAGTATGTTGTTTGACAGATAACCACATCTCACTGGTTATAAGTATGGGGATACTAAAGTCAACACATAGGTACATGCAGGAGTACATAGTACTGGACAGACCCACAGTGAGATTCTTCATGTTTAATAAAGTCATAAGAAAGACTCACGGTGATAATGGTGTAATGATCCTCTGACTTGAGATCATTATATTTCTGTACGAGGATTAATATACTTTGACTACATTAAAAGTTACCTTTGACCGGGTAATGATAAAAGTGGACATCGGGTATATCATGAGTCGTATGAGAAATATGAATGATAGATAAAAGATTTAACCCTCCTATAATTAGGAGAGATATTATTGGCCTCTTGATTGAGTGAGACTATAAAATGCATGGCCGTGCTCAAATAATGATTTGTTTTCATAGTCTACTCATGGATCAAGTAAACCCGGATTAAATGTTGAAGAGGATGACTAAATACATGCCTCGAGTTTAATCTATAATATATATGGTTAAAGGGATTATATTACACGGAAACATTAATCACGAAAGGTTTTATCGAATCACGATTTAATTATTATTTAATTGGGTAGCAATGATGTATTACTAGATACCGCTCATTGTTTATAATTTTATTGGAGAATAAAATTATTGCTAATTAAATAATAGCCTATAGGGTCACACACATAGAGTACTTAAAGGAATAATTAATTTAAATTATAGATTTAAATTAATTGATGATTATTTGAATTTTATTATATTAATTAAGTGAGACTTAATTAATTGAAATAATATAAATTCGAATTTGAATTCTGCCATTAATAATTAAGTGTGACTTAGTTATTAATTAAATAATAAAATTCGATTTTATTATTTAATCATAAACCTACATGGGTTAGGCTTTGCTGTTATGGGTTGCTATTATGGGCCTATTAACCAACCATTATAAATAGATAATGTAGGGTTAATAAGGGTTAACGTTTTTATAAGAAAACCCTAGAAGAGCAGCCACATAGAAACTTTCTGATTTCGAGATGACCTGGCAGCTCGACCCCAGCCTGGGGCTGCCGCCCCCGGACCCCGCCCGGGGCTGCCGCCCCGGACCCCGCCCGGGGGCTGCCGCCCCCGGACACCCGCATTATTTTTGTTGTGTACTTGAGCATGGTGCTGGTTATGGCCTTTGGACCCCTAGATTAATGGTTTTTGGTTTTGGTTTTATAAATACGACTTGCATGTCGTTTTCTTCATTCTTGTAATTGTTTAACCTCGAATGTAGCTCGAGTTTTCTTATGTAAGTACATTAGTATAGGTTGTATTCAATTATTCCATGTAATGTACTTGAAGATTGAAGGATGATCCAAGAAGAGGAGCAAGCACCCATGGATACAAGAAGAATGAAGACATGTAATTGTATTTATATTTTACCACCATAGATTGACTTTGATCCTTTCATTAGCTCGAAAGGATCACATAGGAAAGGGGCCATAACCAAGCACGTTTACATACTGCACTTTACATATTGATGTATGAATGTATGTGTAGAGTAGAAGATGCATGCTTTAATTAGATTAATGATGTATGCATGTATTAGATACGTCACCCATGCCATGCTTGCCATGCTAAACAAGATAAATTATGTAACGATTTAAGATTTTAAAATTAACAAACGATCATGAGATTCTTGTGTTTATGAAATATGGATTTTTAAAAACACGGAATTGAATATGGATTTTGATATCTATAATTGGGATTTTTTTGACAAAAACGGATATGCGTATTCGTAAGGCTGATGGGTTTTAAGTGTGACCACTGGTATCCTCCATCTACCTAGGAAATGAACAATTTAAGATGTCAATTTGAAATATTTGGTTCAAGGAAAAATTGAGGATCTCTTCATGATGTGATCATGATCGTCGTAAATTTTCTAAATCCCTTAACAAAATATTAAGTTTTAATCGGATGCTTTCCAATGAATGAACACTCATCGAATCCTAGATCGATTAGGGGAAAGACTGTCAGTGGCAGGGGACTCCTATCTATCGTGGTGAGATGCGACGAATATAAACGGTTATATTCGGCCGTTGTATCATTAGGTCAAACTTAACTGAGTCGTCATAATAAGGTGAAAGTAAACGGTTATATTCAACCATTATGAACTTAGAAGCATAGAGTTTGGTTAAAAATCTATTAGATAGATAAGATCAATCGTTGCTCACCAAACTATCCAAGAATTATATATGATATAATTGACAAATGTTGTCTACCTAATTAATCATTCTTAAGGACTTCCAGTGGTTGACTTGAGACATGACGAAATATGGATCTTGGCTCACTAGAAAGAATTATGGGATATACTTTCCAAATTAATAGTAAGGGCTATTGATTTGATAAAAATAGTGGGAGATATATTATGAATGTATCATAATCATTTGAACATAATAAATAACTCAGACAATCTAATGTTTATTTTGCGCTTTTATCATTGTAGATACCAAATAATGACAAACAACACAAACACACTATCCGTACGATCTGTCCTTGAGAAGGATAAGCTGACAGGAGGAAACAACTTCCTAGACTGGCAGAGGAATTTGAGGATTGTCCTCAGGCAGGAGCGCAAGCTTCATGTCATTGATATTCTTCCGGCAGGTCCCCTTCCTGAGGGCGCTACTGTTGAGGAACGAGCGACCCACACAAAGGATGAGAATGATGCAACTGATGTTGCATGTCTTATGTTAGCAACTATGAGTGTTGAGCTTCAAAGACAGCATGTGCATATGGATGCATATACTATCTATGAGCACTTGCAAAGCATGTTTGCAAGTCAAACTCGTCAAGAAAGGTTCAACACGAGCAAGTCACTTTTTAATTACAAACAAGGGGCAAGTGAACCAGTTGGCCCATATGTTCTGAAGATGATTGGTTACATTCAGTATCTTGATACTTTGGGTTTCCCGATTATTCAGGAAATTGGTATTGACCTAATCATGAATTATTTAAACAACAAATTCACCCAGTTTATCATAAACTACAACATGAATGAATTTGACAAAACACCTACTGAATTATTGGCTATGTTGAGAATATATGAGACCAACATGAAGACGGCTGAACCTGCTCCCATACTGATGGTGGGCAATAAAGGTAAGGCCAAAGGGAAAGGCAAGTGGAAGGGTAAGAAGAAGACAGGTTCTGATTCTACACCCAAACCAAAGTCAGGTCCCAAATAGGCTTTAAAGCCTAAAGGTGGGGTCGCTAAGGGTGAATGTCACTACTGTAAGAAAACTGGTCACTAGAAGAGAAACTTTTCAGTTTACTTGGAGGATCTGAAGAAGAAGAGGGCTGAGCAAGCTTCTACTTCAGGTATATATGTTATAGAAGTCAATCTGTCTATTTCTACATCTTGGGTATTGGATACTGGATGTGCTTCTCACATTTGTATAAATGTGCAGGAAATGCAGAGAAGTAGGACATTGGTTAAAGGAGAAATGGACCTACGAGTTGCCAATGGAGCAAGAGTTGCTGCTTTAGCTGTAGGAACATATTATTTATCTTTGCCCTCTGGGCTAGTTTTAGAACTGGAAAATTGTTTTTACGTGCCTGCGATTCGCAGAAACATTATTTCTGTTTCTTGTTTGGACAAGAAAGGTTTTTCGTTTACAATAAAGAACAACAGTTGCTCTTTTGCTTTGAATGATTTAACATATGGTGTTGCGGGTTTGTTTAATGGTTTATATGTTCTTGACTTAGATAATCCTGTCTGTAATATAGAAAACAAACGACTTAAAGTTAATGACTCAAATCAAACATACCTCTGGCATTGTCGTCTAGGCCATATAAATGAGAAACGCATATCCAAATTACATAAGGATGAATATTTGGATAAGTTTGATTTTGAATCATACCAAGAATGCGAATCTTGTTTGCTTGGTAAAATGACTAAAGCCCCTTTCACTGGTAAGGGTCAAAGGGCCACTGAACGTCTGGAGCTAATACATAGTGATGTATGCGGCCCAATGCGTGTGATGGCTAGAGGAGGCTACTACTACTTCATAACATTTACTGATGATTTCAGTAGATATGGATATGTATATCTTATGAAGAATAAATCCGATTCTTTTGAAAAGTTCAAAGAATACAAGGCTGAAGTAGAGAAGCAAATTGGCGGAGGCACAAGTATTAAAATCTTACGATCTGATCGTGGAGGAGAATACTTGAGCACAAAATTTAAGATTATTTAAAGGAGTGTGGTATTGTATCACAACTCACTCCGCCAGGTACACCTCAATGGAATGGAGTTTCAGAGAGGAGAAATCGCACCTTGTTAGACATGGTGCGATCGATGATGAGTCATGCAGATCTTCCAATTAGTTTCTGGGGTTACGCTCTAGAAACAGCGACTTTCACACTTAACCGTGTTCCTACTAAGAAGGTTCAAAAGACTCCATATGAGATATGGGAGAAGAAACGGTCAGGCATGAACTTTATGAAAGTTTGGGGATGCAAGGCGTTTGTGAAACGTCAAGTATCTGACAAGCTTGGACCTAAATCTGAAGAGTGCAATTTTGTGGGATACCCTAAAGAAACAAAGGCGTATTATTTTTATAGTCCTTCTGAGCAGAAGGTGTTTATTGCTCGAGACGCTGTTTTCATGGAAAGAGATTTTGTTTCCAAAAGAAACAGTAGGAGAACTATAGACCTCGATGAAGATCGAGAACCACAAAATAGCATTGAACCTGAAGTGGAACAGGAGCAGGATAATGATAATGCTCAACAAACACAGGTTGTTCGTAGAACTGGTAGAATTCGCCATGAGCCAGAGAGATATGGATTTCTCTTGACTCAATGTGGTGATTTGATGCTCATAGATGAAGATGAGCCTCTCACATACCAAGATGCTATGAACAGTCCAGACTCTAAGAGATGGCTAGAAGCCATGAAATCCGAGATGGATTCCATGTACGAAAACCGAGTATGGACTTTGGTTGATCCACCTGAAGGGGTAAAACCCATAGGGTGCAAATGGGTTTTCAAGAAGAAAACTGACATAGTGTATAAAATAAACTTTTTCATGTTTAAATAATGAACTCAAATTAAGTGTGGTCCTTAATACAGAATATCAAAGGAGGGAAGCTACCAGAGTTTCATATTGATGATCATGGTATTGTGTGGATGTGTAACCGATTGTGTGTGCCTGATAATAAGGAACTTAGAGATGAGGTAATGGAAGAAGCTTACCGGTCACCGTTCTCTATTCATCCCGGTGGAACGAAGATGTATCATGATGTGAAAGAATATTTTTGGTGGAGTGGTATGAAACGTGATATAGTTGAGTTTGTTTCAAAGTGTTTGACTTGTCAACAGGTGAAAATTAAGCATCAACGAACATGTGGATTATTACAGCCTTTGGAAATGCCTACATAGAAGTGGGAGAACATATGCATGGACTTTGTGATTGGACTGCCTAAAACTTTGAAGAAGAATGATGCGATATTGGTGATTGTGGATAGACTTACTAAGTCGGCTCACTTTCTGGCGATTCGTGGGAATATGTCTTTGGAGAGCTTAACACTAGCATACAGGGATGAGATTGTTAGACTTCATGGTATTCCAGTTTCGATTGTGTCCGACAGAGATCCAAGATTCACTTCAAAATTTTGGCAAGGATTTCAAAAGGCGTGGGGTACCAAATTAAATTATAGTACAGCTTTTCATCCACAGACAGATGGACAGTTAGAGTGAACGATTCAGACTTTAAAGAATATGTTACGAGCATGTGCATTAGATTAGTCAGGGAGTTGGGACGAATATTTACCGCTGGTGAATTTTCTTACAACAACAGTTGGCAGACAAGTATTGGTATGGCTCCTTTTGAGGCTTTGTATGGGCGCAAGTGTAGGACACCTACTTGATGGAACAAGGTGGGTGAGAAACTCTTGAAAGGTCCTGATTTGGTTAAAGTTACTACCGATAAGGTTGTAGTGGCTCGAGAGAGGCTTAGATAAGCCCGATCTAGACAGAAGAGTTATGCAGACAAGGGCAGATGAGAGTATGAGTTCAAGGTTGGAGATAAGGTCTTTCTTAAAGTGTCTCCTTGGAAAGGTATTCAGCGATTTGGTTAGAAGGGTAAACTGAGTCCGAGATATATAGGTCCTTTTAAGATTCTTGAGAAAGTTGTAGTAGTGGCATATAGAGTTGCATTGCCACCACAACTATCACGAGTACATAATATATTTCATGCATCAGTTTTGAGGAAGTATGTTTATCATCCAAATCATGTTGTTGAGTATCCTTTGGACGCATTTCGTGAGGATTTGTCTTGTGAAGAGGAAACAAAAGCTATATTGGCGAGAGAAGAAAAAGTAATTGGTAAAAAGACGATTCCTTTTTTAAAGGTTCTTTGGAAGAACCATGATACTCGAGAAGCTACTTGGGAGATTGAAGATTCAGTTTACGTGAAATATCCATATCTTTTCGAATCAGGTACATCATTTAAATTTCGAGGACGAAATTCTTTTAAGGGGGGAAGGATATAATATCCCAATTATTTTAACATATATATATAATTTATTATATATTAAATTATATTTATTGTTGATAGTTTTAAAGGTTATACAAATTGGTCGTGGTTTCCTAATCAAACTGTAGGAAGATAAAATTAGTGATAATGATTAGTTTATTTAGATAATATTATTTTAATTATCTTTTATACTCGTGCTTATCACATATAGCTTTATATATTAAAACGATGTATAGTTCATCATGTATATATCACACATAAGAGTTATAAATGGTGAGACGCATGAAGGTGAGTAATTGAGAAGAAGAGGTGAAATCTCAAGTAAGATAGATGGATATATTCATGCAATGTGAGTTAAATTTATATATATATATATATATATATATATATATATATATATATATACACTTATTTATATTCGGTTGAATGGTATAGGTGCAGAGGAGCAGAACCAAAGTTTAATTAGGTACTAGGCTACTAGTATCCATCTCCTAGCATCAAACTCAAAAGGGTACGTGTATATATTACATTAGGTGTTATACTAATTGCACATGGACATGAATTGATTCAATCTTTTTATGAATTCTCAGCACTTGATCATTCCATTAAGTCATGCCAGTTATTCTTCTTTGAGTTTCAAGCTTAATTATTGTAAGTTCAACGTACCCCTCCAAATTACTGTAATTACTTTTCATATGTATATATTGATTTTATGCACGTTTAATATGTAAAATTCTCGGTTTTATATAATTTAATAATATATTTTCAATTGCATACATGATTGTATTTTAATGTTTTTATGCGGGTAGAATAAGTGGCTATGTGTAAAGTTTAATAATTATTTGAATTATTATCCTATAGTATAGTATAATAGAGATGAATTTATATACTATTTATTTTAAAACCGATTTCGTATATGCTAGATTTATATTTGTTTTTCAAATAAAGAACTTCATATTTTATTAAATTCATCCATAATTAGTATGCTTGTTGTGTCTGCTTGTATGGGTACCATTACTTCTAATTTTTACAAACTATATTTGCATGCATGATTTTATATTAAAACATGTTTCAAGATTCCATGAGTTAACTAATAAAATATGAATAATAGTGTTACTCAATGACACTACATGCATACAATATATATTTGTACCACCCAGTACTGTACTGCGGCTTAATGTTAGGCATGTCATAAGTTACTAATAATATATTATTTAAGGTTTATTTTTATTAATTTATAAAACAAAACTTATTTTCTTGGCAGACAGCGAGGTTCATATTATAAGGCAATATTTGGGGTATATACATGCGATTTGTGTCTGTTCAGGGTACTATTGATTTAATAATTAATTATTGTTATTTATTATTTAATTGTTATTTATTTCTATTTTATTATGACCATTATTATTGGTTACACATTTAATAGTGGCCACATCTCTTATGTTCAAACATGTTGATAGTGCTATACTAGTAAGCGTACTGGAATGTCTAGTAATTAAATTTAAATTACTTGTTATAGCATTATTTTCGTATGAATAGATTATATATATATATGTGTATAATATTATAATAGCTACTATATAATCGTTAATATTTGTTTCGGGTTTAGGAATGAATTATTATTGACTTTAGTATTATTAACCGAAAGTCAAGCTTTATAATACTAATATATGATTATAATATTGATTTTTAGATTTATATAAAGAGTACTAGTTGTTGTCTCTTCGCGGATTCTCTTGATATTTTGAGTTAATTTACAATCTACTTAAGGTATGAATTTCTATTCCCTCTTCTCAATTTTAAACTATAATTATTAGTACGAATTTTATCTGTTTTTGTCACTTTTCAATTGTATTTATTAATATGAATTCCTTAATTCTTTTCCTCCGTTTAAATATTAAAAATTCATCATATTTATTGTTGGAGCATTTTTGTAAAATTGTGACCCTTTTTGTACTCTATGTGTACTTTTTAGTACACATTCTTTATTTCATTTCAGATTCCTTATTTTTGGAATTATTGGTTCCTTGGTTATGTATATTGTTTTGTTTCGCATTTTTATTGCGATATTATTTTGATTTGATTAAAGAGTCGGCAATTTTTGTAACATATGTATTGGGCTCTTAGACCGATCCGTGTGGGTTAATCACGGATAATGTTCACATGGAGTTCAGAGTAAAGGTGAACTAGACACTAACTCATATCAGTATTTTGAGTGTATGAGCGCGTTTCTGGAGTATGAGGCGTGAATAGATCATGATCGATATTGTATTGTTGGGATGTTTTATACATTCTATTATTTCTTCTTATGGATAACCGAGTAAGAAACCATTGTCCTGTGCTTGGTGAGTGGAGTTTCACGAGTACAGTTTTGTGTAAGAGACCCTTATTGTTCACACCTTATTTATTTTTCAGCCTTATTCTTACTGTTTTGGATCCGAGTTATTTATTGTGGTACCATTTTATTAAACATCGTATATGATTTGAGATATCTCGTGATCCTTATATTGTTTATTGTTTCCATTTGTATCGTTTTATTGTCTTCTTGTGTTGGTAAGACACAATCCATTATATTTTCTAAAAATTCTGCAGTATATTAAAATATATTCGTATTGGGCGTTTGGCTCACTCGTATTATTTTCTTTCCGCATGTAATGAGGGGTAAAGCGGGGAGAGTGATGAGTACTACCCAGTTTCTAGTTGCTTTTGCTTAGGAGTTTTAATAACACATTTGAGAACTACTTTAGATGATTTCAAAGTTTATCAGTATTATTGTTATTGAGATTTAGTACTTAAACTTTAGCACTATTATTCGTTTATGATAGCTTGATATTATTTAGACTTTGTTAAATTGTGTAGCCTTATTATTGATAATAGTAGGGTGTTACAATCTTGACTTTCATAACCTTTTTGTAAGCTCTGAAATCTTTCTGTCTTTGTTCTACCTTCTTTCTAACCACTTGAACTTTTTGATGATGAATCTTCACTAATATTGTTGACACCTTGTGCATTGGTCTGGTTCACGGATGACTAACTACAATGTTAATTCTCATTTCTGCTGTAGTGGTATTTATATCTTGTCTTGTCATGTCTTGTCTTCTTTTTGTTTTTCCTCTATAATTTTATTTTTCTGGAATCTTTCTGTAGTTGGTTTACATTGACGCTTGATCATATAAATGAACTTCTTCTAGTGTTGAGTAGCAGTCTTGTTAGAATTCTTCTGATATTCTGATTCTTCGCGTCTAGTTGACATTCTTTGTCTTAATTCCTTCTTCAATATTTATTATTTAATTTACTTTCTTATCTGAATTGAGTTGTTATCTACTTTTTATAAATAGGCCTAGTCATATGATTTTCACATATCAGGTAGAGAATTCAACAAAAATAGAACTTTTTGTATTATGTATTATCTTGAATTGTTTATTACCACACTTGTGTCCAAAGGCACTACTTTGTTTACATATGTTAATTTGTGTCTGTCATGTGCAGTCAGTTTGACATAAAACCATAAAACCATCTAGTGGTTACTCCTTTGTGGCAAACAAAAACATATTTTTCAAGTCCAAACCAACTTGAAATAAAAAAAAAACTTAGCAAAAGAAAATAACCCAAACCAAACTCAAATCTCTTAACTAGACGAACTCAAGCTCAATGCTATTTTGGCTCACTCGATTCGCTTTAAACCCTCAATGACCAAATGACTGAGACAACTGCCAACTGGCACTAGCCCATTTTCTGCTCGAATTCTACTTTATGATCACTTTGGGCTTAACTTTAGCTTTAATTTTTTGCTACTCATGTGACATATCAACAAAAATTCTTTATCCACTACAAACTCATTTCTTAACTTTTCAACCTTTGAGCAATATTTAAAATGTTGGTAACCACTGCCAACTTCTCAAGAATATCTTAGTGGCTTCATTGATATCTTGAATAAAGTACAAATTTAACTAGGGTGTTGTATGTGCCTTATCCTCTTATTTGCACTTTAAATTATTCCAAAAGTTTTTTCTTTTATAGAAAATTAATTTTTAAGTATCATTTGAGGCTAGAACATCGTTTCTTTATGTATGAAAAATTGTTGCATTCACAGAGCAGGAGTTTAATAATAAGGCTACTACAAATGAGTAACCAATAAATGATTATCAGATTGCTGAGGAAACCATAAAACCAGAGAAAACCATAAAACATTCTTAACATACCCAAAAAATCATAAAACAAGTAATTCTTAACATACCCAATAGCTCAGCTAACTAACAAATTTTAACATTAATGAAAAACATGAATAAATATGCATATAATACACAAAAACTTGAGAAAAATTATACCTGTAAGAGAAACACTTGCTAGAAAATTTACACTTGCTCAGAAATCCTAGTTGAAAAACCTGATTACTAAAGCCCCAATTCAAAAACCCTAATTGAGGAACCCTAATTGATTGATTGCTATCCCACTGGATTAAGTGATGATAAAGACCCAATTAATACCAAACTAAGACCCAATTATATGATGATTGAAGACTGAAGACCCGTAGCTTGCAGTGAAGAGTGAAATGACCCGTAACTTGCAGTGAAATAACCCGTAGCTTGTGAGAGAGAGTGAAGAGTGATGAGAGGTGAGAGTGATTTGCGAGAGAGGTGAGAGTAAGAAATGTGTGAGAGAGAGATATGTTGTGGGAGAGATGTGAGTGAGAGAGAAAGAGAGATGTGGGAGTGAGAGAGAGATATATTGTGAGGGGGAGATGTAATTTGTGCAATATTTTAGGAAACCCCGCCCTATTTTCGAGTGATTTTAAGAAACCACGCTCTGTTTTTTATTATGCCGCCTAAATATTTCAGCTCTATGGTTACAATTTTTTAAGTCCAATGTTAACAACAATTTTAATGTGACCATAGATACCCAATCACTTCTATAGTTACAACAAGTGATACCAACGGTAACACTAAAAAACTATGTAGCCTATACATAGTATAAATCAATTTTAAGCCACCTATAGTAACACTTTGGCTGATAACACTGAAAAATTTCGTGACTACAGGCCATATATGGTGTAATGTAGTAATATAGTTTTATCTAAAAGTTCTACATATTTCATTTATTTGTCTCTAAATTTATTCACCACAATTAAATACAACATTTTAGAATTTTTGTGTTTAATATAGTAATATAAAAAAGACCATTAATCTATCATATATTTATATGCATATTGTGTATGTCATGCATATACTTCACAAAAGACTTTGAAAGTTTTAATTCATTGAGTTTTGGGCTTGAATTTGTCATTCCTCTAACCTCTCATTTGATTGTATCAAATAAGATCTAATAGAAATTAATTTTTAGAATAAAATCCAGCGCATATATCTTAAGTTTATTTTTTTTCTAAATGGATGTGATATGTAGAGAATATAGGGGTGTTTGGCTACCCATTTTTTCTGAAAATAAGCTCTTATTTCCCGAAAAAATAAGTATATATGTACTTTTTCTGAAAATAAGTAACTTATTTTTTATTTTAAATATAATATTTGATTTTAAAATTCTAAAATAAATATTTATCTTTAAAAAAATATAAAAATATGTAAAAATAAAAATATAAAATAAATAACTAATTTTAAGTTTAAGGAATTCCAAACCGCAACATAGTAGACCTGTTAAGAGAGTTGTTTGAACACATTGGGCCGTTGCACATAAGCTATAACCCATATAGCCATCAGTATTTATGCCATATAATCTATGGTCCAATCTAACCCAAATTAGTATGACAGTGAAAATTATAGCTTATTTAGAAAATTGAGCACATAATAGGTTGTGCAGAATTTTAAAAAGATTGTTAGGAGTTGTAGGACAAATAAATCCTTTAAATTTTACTGTAGACAGATTGTGTTTGACTTGGCAGAGATTTACAGAATTCAAGTAGCAGGGTGTTTATTTTTTGTCATACAAGGTCTTGGGTACACTCGAGGTGATCCGATAATTTTTTTAACAAATATTTATTTATAAAATTATAAGTTTAACGATTTAAGAAAAATATAAAAATTTATGGTACTAATATTTTATATCTAAATTTAATATTTTTTATTTATTTACTAGTAAATCTAAACATTCATAATTTCTAATATTAACAACCCCAAATACACTATCAAAATTAAAATAAGGTTACTTTTATTTTTATTATATTATATATATATATATATATATTATATCCTATATATAATTGAAATTAAAGAGTTAACATGGATTGGTGGTCAGTGGTAAAAATATAAATTTATAAATATTAGTTAATTAGTTAAGATTCGATTCCCCATGACTCATGAGTATGTGAATTAATTTAATAATATTTCTAAATAAAATGATTAAGTTTGATTATCAACTAATATCATTAATTAATTTAATATAATTTTAGAAGAAAATATATTAAATTTTAATATTAGAATTGAATAAATACAAATTTTTAAAAAAACTAAAAATTTAACTATAAAATTATTATGAAAAGAAAAACTTTCAAAGCATGGGTATAAGCTAACAGTTTAAAAAGATTGTTAGGCAAACAAATCCTTTAAATTTTAGACAGACTGTGCTTGCTTGACTTTCAAGTAGTAGGGTGTTTATTTTTTGTCATATAATCTTGGGTTCACTCGAGGTGATCTGGTAATTTTTTATAATAAATATTTATTTATAAAATTATAAGTTTATATGATATAATTATTATCATTATGGTACATATTTCTATTATTAAATATATTTTTATTTTAACAATATATTATCATCAGTTCAAAAGTTCATTGATGGATAATTAACTACGCAGAATTAAAATCTTTTTATTTCATTATTTTAATAATAATAAATAGTTTTATAAACAAAAAATAATATTTTAAGTGAGATATAATTAGGCTTGTATTTTAAAAAATTTTAATGAGGTATTTCTCAAAGGGAAGAAAATAAAAAGGCACCCAAGAAATATAAATAAATATGTTGTGAAATAGATTGTAAAATATCAAATAATTAATATGTTATAAAATAGATGGTAAAATACCAAATAATTAAAAAATCAAAATTAAGCAAGCTTCAAAATAAGGGGTAAACAAATTGAGCAATTAAGATGTAAACGACATCGTTTAGGTACAAGGTATTCGTGGGTATACAAAACCAAACTTTTCACACTACTTTCTATCTCTTTGCAAGATTCTCAACTCCTGCGGCGTAGATCTAAGGAGTTTGAGAAACCCTAATCCTACTCTTCGATTACCCATTTTACTCTCACATCTCTTTAACAAGTAAGCCATTTTCTTATTCATTTTCTTTATCATTTTTGGATTCTTTCTTTATATTTGTACTTGTGTATGTATTTGTGTGTATGGATTGATGGGGTTACCTTGTATAGTTTCTTTTTTGTTATTTCATACTTGGGTTTTAGTATTCTTGGCTGATTAAGTTTAAGTTTCAATTTTTATGAGATTTCTTTGGTGTTAAGTATTGAACTATAGTTGGTTTGAAATAAAGTTGAGTACTTTGTAGGTGGGTTTGTTTGGATTGATGTTCTTGTGAATGTTTTATTGGTTTTGTTTGATTAAAGCAATATTTTTAGATGAGTAAATGAAGGGTATGTTCTGTTTGCGGTTTCGTTGAAATGGGAATTAAGTTTCAGATTGAAGCAACTAGTTAGAAATGTGTATTTGTAGGAGCCACGTACTAGAAGCTTGGATCGGATTATATTTGTCATTTTGTGGTCGTAATGTTTCACTTTGTAAGCATTTTAAACATGTCGTGTGTGCTGATAGAATTGCGAGTATATGAAGATGTTTATTTTCTTCCCGTTTTTGGCAGTTACTGGAAGTAGTACTAGGCTAGAAAAGGGTCGGCAACAGTGTTGTATGATAAGAGATATTTTAGAAAGAAATTGGAATTTTTAATTCAGAATTGGGATACCTTCTTTGGTAATTATGTATAGAAATATTTTTTCTGTGTTGTAAATTAATTGTGATCAACAATTTGATGACTTTATGGCTTCATAATTATGTGATTTTTTTTTTGTATAAATTTAGATTATGTTTTAGACTAGGAGCTGAGACCGAACTTAGTAAAGTAGCGGATGATACTTTTAAACAAAAAAATTTACAAATACATTTTACCACACAGTACTTGTGTCTACTACTGTTTTTGAAGTGCTAAAAAAATGGAGCACTGAAGGCTACTGATTCAGGAAAGATTAAAATGTGTTATTTCGATCATCAATTATAATGGGTTATAGAAAGGTCTTCTGTTTATCAGTGTATCATTGTTGTTTTTGCAAAATGAGGTATAGCTCTTTGGATGTATTTTTCCCACTGATTCAGACTAAGATATCCGAGGAAAGAAAAATACTATATCTGGCTTGGCCTGATCTGTCTGTGTACATATGCAGTGATGTGGCATATACATTCAAATGTAAAAAATCCTTATCTTTATAAGTTTTAGTAAGCTACTACATCTCCCGAAGTATTCGTGAACATGGAGTAGGGGTGGCCTTTTCCCTGTCCTCTCTAATGTTCTTTTTTTTTTGTCATGAATTTGAAACACAGAATCAGTGGTTGATAAGTAATTTATTAAATGGTCTATATATTTGTATCTATCCTTTTAAATTTATATATATGAATGCAGACTATCTATATAAACATTCCATGAAAAATTAATGGTTTCCTACTGTGAAAATCTAGAAGTCATGGAGCAACCTTATTTGTAGTTCATTCCTTTTATTTCCTTTGTCTGAACTATTTTTTTATGTTAACTTTTTTCTTTGAGATAATTAGCTTCTAGTAAGGCATTTAAATTCTACATTATACAATATATATATATATATATATATATATATTGGTTGCATATGCGAGTTTATTATTTAGTTTATCAGCTTTTTTTTTCTTTTCTCATAAGCAAACCTTAAATCTTGTACTTCCAACAGTCATGGCTGGAGCTGCACCAGAAGGTTCTCAATTCGATGCACGTCAATTTGACGCAAAAATGACCGAGCTGTAAGTGATCTGTGCATCAGGTTCAATATATTGTTGTTGCTCCATGATACAAATATGCATTTTTTCTTCCCATTCTGTTTAATTTTTTTATCAAATCATAGTATATTTTGTTGATTACGTGCTAAAAATAAAATACTCTTTTCTGATAAACTCGTTGGAGCAGACTTGGTGCTGATGGAGAAGAATTCTTTACATCATATGATGAGGTTTATGACAGTTTTGATGCTATGGGATTGCAGGAAAATCTTTTGAGAGGCATCTATGCTTACGGTAGAGAAGATTATAACTTTGTTTTTCTATATGTTGCATGTGACCATATGGAATATTTAAGTTTCAGGACTACTTAAATGGATGTGGTGGGGTCTAGGGTGGATTGTGGGGAGGGGGAGACGAGTAGCTGTTGATAGGATAATAGTTTGTTTAAAATTAAAGAAAAAAGGGGAGGGGAGGGTAAGAGCTATGTTACCCGGATTCGGCTAAAAGTGTCCAACATGGATACGTATTCAAACGTCGGACTCGGCAACATTTTGAGAATTTTACATATTTTTGGCCTAAAATAGGTGTCCAAGTGTCCAAACCCATGTTCGAGTGTCGAGTGTCCGACACGGGTACTTGAGGAAAATTGAGGAGTCGGGGTAACATAGAGTAAGAGGATTTTATTTCCGCATGGTATTACGTGGGTGATAGTCGATAAAGACCACTTTGCATACCTACATTCCCTTTGTAACATCTTAATTATTCTGTTATACACTATTATACAAATTATTCACAATATCTTGTCGTTTGGTGCCTTTTTGCAGGCCTTAAAAACATCAAAATTTCGTTTAAATAGCAATTATTGTTAATGTATTATTAAAACAATTCTGAAGGCAGGGGTATGTTTGATTTAAATTTTCTACTTTAAGAGTTGTCCATGCTCGACAGTAATCTATTCACGGGTCGACTTATTTTTTTTCAATAGATAGGACCTTGAACCTGGCTCAATTAATTGACATGTTCTGGAAACTAGAAATTTCTACTTCTTTCACCTCCAGCTCAAGTTGCTTAAAGCTCCTGTAAAACATCCTCTGCCTTGTGATTCACATGGGGGTTGTAGAAAAAGTATTCTGTGTCGGCTAACTAAAGTTTATTATCAATTTTGCTTGAACAATATTCAGATAAGCAACTGGCATATTTCTGAATCTATGTGTTTTTTCCTTTTTTTTTGTTTCAAAGGTTTTGAGAAGCCATCTGCGATTCAGCAGCGGGGTATTGTTCCATTCTGCAAGGGGCTAGATGTTATTCAACAGGCACAATCTGGTACTGGGAAAACAGCAACTTTCTGCTCTGGAGTTCTGCAGCAGCTTGATTTTGCTAATGTTGAATGTCAAGCATTGGTTCTTGCTCCTACTCGTGAATTGGCACAACAGATTGAGAAGGTTATGCGAGCACTTGGTGATTATCTTGGTGTGAAGGTTCATGCCTGTGTTGGTGGAACCAGTGTCCGTGAAGATCAGCGCATTCTCTCCAGTGGAGTTCATGTTGTGGTTGGTACTCCTGGTCGTGTATTCGACATGTTGCGAAGACAGTCTCTGCGCTCAGATTACATCAAGATGTTTGTTCTGGACGAAGCAGATGAAATGCTTTCAAGAGGATTTAAGGATCAGGTATTTGTTTTTCCCATTATCTATATGTAATCATTAAGTTGTGGGTGTTTCTGTGTTTAGCAAGACATCTAATGATATTTTATAGTTTACATTTAAGCTTGACTCATTTGTAATATTGGGTATGGGTATGTAGTAATTTGAACGTTCTCCACAGAACCGTGGAAGATACTTGATACGGTAATACCATCCTGAAATTATGTTAGAGCTAGAAGCAGCCCTGTTTCTTCTAATGTTTTGCCCTTTTTTTGTTTGCAGATTTATGATATCTTCCAGTTGTTACCTCCTAAAGTTCAGGTTGGTGTTTTCTCTGCCACCATGCCTCCCGAGGCTCTTGAAATTACTAGGAAATTCATGAATAAGCCTGTGAGGATTCTTGTAAAGCGAGATGAGCTCACTCTCGAGGGTATCAAACAATTTTATGTTAATGTTGACAAGGAGGAATGGAAATTGGAAACACTTTGTGATCTTTATGAGACTTTAGCTATTACACAGAGTGTCATCTTTGTTAATACCAGGCGCAAGGTTGATTGGCTGACTGACAAAATGCGCAGTCGTGATCACACAGTCTCTGCCACTCATGGAGACATGGATCAGAATACTAGAGATATAATTATGCGTGAGTTTCGCTCTGGTTCTTCTCGTGTGCTCATTACCACTGATCTCCTGGCTCGTGGTATAGATGTCCAGCAAGTATCGCTTGTGATAAACTATGATCTGCCGACTCAGCCAGAGAACTACCTCCATCGAATTGGACGTAGTGGACGTTTTGGAAGGAAAGGTGTTGCAATCAACTTTGTGACCAAGGATGACGACAGGATGTTGTTTGACATACAGAAGTTTTATAATGTAGTAGTGGAGGAGCTTCCAGCCAATGTTGCCGATCTTCTTTAGGGTGGGATCAATCTGAAATGTTAAATTTTATTTAAAAATTACTTGATGTCCTATCTGGTAGGTTTACTAGCCAAGACATATATCGGATATTAAGCTTCCTTTACAACTTTCTAGTTTGTTGTAATTTTGTTTTTGTTTTGGGCAAAAACTGGTGATTTTCTGTATCCTATATTTCAGATACAATTTGCAGAATTGTATGTTTGAAACGGCACCCATGAGCTCAAAAGTTGAATCTTAAGTTTTGACAATTTGTTCTCCTAGGCCTTGATGGTTTGTTCATCTATCTGAAATTTTGATTTTTGTAGTGGTCTTGTTAGGTCGTGTTATATAGATTCTATGAGAAGGTTGGATTTACCTTCTAGTTCTCTCTACCAGAGGGAATGTGCATGCAAGAAAATGGATAGATTCCCTGGCATACTACTTTTAGAGTCCATGGTAATTTACTTTTAGGGGCAAAGTTTAACATGTTAGATGGAAGCAAAATTGAAATTGTACGTCAACAAATATACCAATGAGAAACTGCAGATATTTATATTATTATGCAATTCGGAAAGAAAACATTACGTGCATACTATCCAACATATAAATTGTATATGATTAAACCGCACATATAAATTGTATAATACGTGCTATATAAATTGTTGATATTTATACTGAATATAATTTAAATATTATAATATGATTAAACCGCACGTATAAATTGACATATTTTCTCAACAAAGTATGTCTGCTAGTCTATCCATTTTCTCGCGTGCATACTATCTACGCGAGAAAATGGATAGACTAGCAGGCATACTTTGTTGAGAAAATATGTCAATTTATATGTGAGGTTTAATCATATTATAATATTTAAATTATATTCAATATAATTAAACATATATTTACATAAATTTTATTACTATTTTAAATTAAAAAAACACTCGTACGTCAAGTACCTCAAGTAATTTCCGGAGTTGAATATTAAAAATAAGGCTGTAAATTAATCCGGACTATCCGGTATTTCGGCTTATACCCGGCTCGAAAATATGATACATGTCTCATATCTTTTTTATTAATGATCCAAATCTGGCGGAAAAATTAAACCCGGATAAAATATGATCCCGGATATGAGCACTCATATACCCGCTCAGATTAGGTATCATATTATTTTTTATAAAATGATCATACCCGAATATCCGAATATGATCCATGGTTCATATTCGATTTGAACCCATATATAAATTATATTTTTAATCCATTACATTTTTAAGTAAATAATGATTTTATAATTTCTTAATATCATATACAAGTTTAAATTTTCACAAAATACGATTTATTCACCGTGATAAATTATATATACATAAGTTTTAATTCATAATTATTATGTTTTTATAGTATTATATTTATTTGACTAAATGATAATTATTTTAATAGTTCAAATAAAAACGATACTTAATGTTAGTAAATCATATTTGACTCATATTCGGTGGATCATAAACTACCTGGTTAGGAAATAAAAAATACAGTACTGTCTCATATTTGGTTTGGATCCGGATCACATATACCCGGGATCGGTTTGTATCCGAATAAAATGAACTCAAACCCAAATCTGGATACACTAAAAATAAAACGATTCGATACTTGAACACATGGGTATCCGGTTCTACCCGGATCATTTTATAATCCTAATTAAAAACTTTTTTCTCAATTAAAATCCTATATATCTATTAAATTTTATTTATATACCTATAATAGTGCATATAAATAACAATGATTAGAAATAACTCGTACATCACATATCATAATTCATAACTAAAATTGAATAAAATTAGGTGGAATTAATCCTATATATGAATACTCATTATTGATTGTCAAACTCTAAAGAGCAGGATAACTGTATAAAAGATCCATAGACCCTAATCCTTATACTGTATTATTAAAGGCGGAATGCCAAATGTTTGGTCTGTCGTTAGGTCATTTTATCTTCCATCCAATTTAAAATACACAAGTCTGCATTCTTCTACTCAATTTCAAACGCATTGTTTTAATTAAAATATGCACTTATACTTATAATCTAATAACATGTTTTAATTATCTCATTACTCAACCTCTTTAATTTATTTAAAATCATAATTTATTAATTAAAATTTATGAATATTAAAATAATAATATTATTTTATTTATATTATTTAAATTTTACTATATTATTAAATTCGTAAGGGCAAATATTTGGTCGGTCGTCCATCTGGTCTGACAATTTTGTTTCTCACTCAATTTCAAATACACATATTTATCTCCTACTCAATTTGAAACACATTCTTTTAATTAAAATATAAAATTATACTTATAATCTAACAATTTACTCATGTTTCAATTTATTAATTACTCAACCTCTTTAATTTATTTAAAATCATAATTTATTAATCTAGACTATATTATTAAAGCCGTTGTGGCAAAAAATTGGTTGATTGGTCATCCGTCCGGTAAGTCATCTTTTTATCATTTGTAAGTCCTCTTTAATACAAATTTTTTTATGCAATTATAATATAATTATAATTTAATTTTAAAATATGTATATGTAACATCCCATATTTTTATTAATATATTTAGGTATATTTTTTAATATTAGGAATAATATTAGTGAGTTATTATTGATTTATTAGTTATATTTATTTTATTATTAGAATATTTTAGAAGATATTATTAGCAATAAGAGAAAAAAAAGAATAAATAAAAAGAAAAGGAAAAGGAGTTAGGGTTTTGAAAAACAAGAGATACATAAGTTTTGTAGGAGTAGTCATACGGAAAAAAGAAAAAGAGAAAGAGAGGAAGAAAGAGATAAAAGAGAAGATAGATTTTTTTTTAAGAAGATGGATTAGGGTTCTTGTGATTGAGAGTAATTCATAATCTTTGACTATTAAGGTACATATATTTCTACACACTTTTTTTGTTCTCATATTGTTAATGTACAGATATCTTCACTATACTCTCTTTGTGCTCATAATGCTTTCTTTGTTCTCGTTTTGTGATTCAAAATGGTATGTATATTGTGTATAGTTTATATCAATTCTGATTCTTATAAAATTTGTATCTCCTTCGTTATATATCAGATTGTTATGATCTTATTGTGCCTAGAAAGGTATTTCAATTGTCTATAATTTTTGTTTTTTGCGTTTTCTGAAATTCCGCATGCAAGTATGTCAAAATCTGCTTTTTGTGTAATCTGATTGATTATTTGGAGTTGTTCTGCTGTACCTTCAAAAATATATAGTAAATTGAAATTGTATTCAATTATTGTGACTAATATCATTCTGGAAAGATCTTTTCGAGCTCTTCTTTTTTGTTTACATTCCGCTGATAAATTCTGTGATTTCGATATCTCAAATATCAAAATACTACTGTGATCATAGTCTGATTCTGTTATGACAGTCCGCATTTTTTTGCAACTGAATTCATTTCTTATTCATTTTTAATGAGCCTTACCATTCTAGAAAGGTCTCGGAATCCTCTACGAGTATGTGTTTTATACTTTTTCATTTGAGGTCATTCTGATAGAATAAATTGCTAGTTTTCCGGACCGGTCAGTTCTGATTTTATTTTAATAGTCAGTATTAAATGTTATTTAACGCGTGTGATATTTTAAATAAGATATTTTCGGTCTTTTTGTGTTATATGTATGACTTGAGAGACATTGTAAGACTCCGTCATGAGTGGAGAGAATCTCGTGCTTGACACCACCTATACGGTGTATTTAAATAGTATGAGTGTGTCACGAGAGTTATGAGACATGTTGAGTCATGACTACTTTGTATGTGTGTTTTAGCCATTTGGGTAGCATGTATTTTGTACCATGCAAGTCTTGTAAGATTTTGGGTAGCATTTGATTTAGGACATCCTGTATGTGTATGATTGTCTCACATATCAGTAAGTAATTTATATTTTAGTATTTGGTCATATTAATATGTGACTAGTAAGAGTATGCGTAAGAGTAAAAATATTTGTGATTAAAAAATCTGTAAGTTGATATTATAAGATAAGTATCTATCGTATCTTTTCATTTGTTTATATTGTGAGTTAAGTATGACTAGTATCTTTTGTCTCTTTCGATTTGTTTCATCATTCTTTATTCAGATATTTTATTTATTCATATTGTAATTATTCTAAAGTTTGTACTATTTGCATCATTTTATATCCGTATATAAGCCTTTCGCTCACTGCCGGTCTATGTTTCTTGATTTCTCCGGCAGGTATTCATTATTAGGTGGACTACCTTTTGGGAAGAGTGTGAGTTATTGGTTTTGAGGAGTTGTAACGTTTATATTTAGATTTGAATTTGGAAAATTCAGTTGTAACTTTTTATTTATAAATTGTAAGTTGTGGGATATTGAAGAATTGTAATTTTTATTGGATTTTACGTGAAATTTATTAAGTGAATAAGTTCGGGATTTTAAAGTATATTTTGCATAAAACTCTATCATCGGTGAGTCCTCTTTTTGTACAATAATCTAATAACATATCTCATTTCACTTGTTATTGCTCAAACTCTTCAATTTATTTGAAATTATAATTTATTAATTAAATTTCATGAATATTAAAATAATATTATTATTTTATTTATATTAAATAATTTTTATTATATATTATATTATTATAACCGACATATTAAAAAAATTAAATTAAATATTTAAATCATATAAAATAATTAATATATAATTTATTAATACCGCCCGTACTTTTGCACTGCTAGTGTGTGTGTGTATATATATATATATATATTCATCATACATGTTCTAAGACGAAAATTATCTTTTAACATTCATATACTATAAAGTTTTTTTCCTTTCACAGTTGCAGAACCTTCTAGGAAAATAGTTGTGAAACAATGAATTTAGGTGGTCAAAACCAGTCCAAGTACAGAATATGAAGTTGCATGGAGTCTTTTCTTGTAGGTGAAGATTTGTGGGATATTGTGTGTGGAGATGATACTATACCAAAAGAAAATTACACTGCTCTTAAAGAGTGGAACAAGAAGAATGATAAAGCAGAGTTTATCTTGAAGAATTCAATCTCAAATAATCTGTTTGATCACATTATTCAGAGTTTATCTTAATAATTTATTCCATAAAAATGATGAAGAAGTTCGGTTAAGGGTGTTAGAGAATGACCTTGAAAACTCTACACAAGGTGATCTCACAATTTCACAGTTTTTCTTGAGAATTAAGAACCTATGCTCGGAGATAAAGGTTGAAGACAAAGGGAAAGAAGGTAAAGAACAAATCATCGGCTTATACTAAAGATTTATCAGTTTTTGCAGAGTCGAATCTTTCCGCATTGCTAGGAAAATTTATCAGTTTTTAAGTTGCTAATATTTCCTAATCCATTATTCATTTCTATTTTTCCATGGTTGCATATGTATATTCGTTATTTATTTTGTTGGTTCGATTCTTATTCCCTTTCTTATAAGGAAATTTTATGTCTTGGACTCTTAAGTCTCAACAGACATGGCTGGCGCTGCACCAGTAGAAGTTTCTCAATCTGAAGTAAGCCTATATGACCGCGAAATGTCTAAGCTGTAAGTGATTTGTGCTTCGTGTTCAGTTTGTCCTTGTTGCTCCATCTAGTTTTAGCAGTAGTATAAATATTTTATTTTTTGACTTTGCTTTTTGTTTAATTAATTTAAATGCATTTGCTTGCTTGCCTGCAAATAATATATTCTTTTTTCTTTTGGTGAATTTATTGGAGTAGACTTGAGTCACTTGACGCTAATGGAGAAGAATTCTTCCCAACATATGATAAGGTTTATGGCAGTTTTGATGCCATGGATTGCAGGAAATTTTTTTGAGAGGCATCTATGCTTATGGTAGAGGAATTATAAACTTGTTTTTCTTTATGTATTATGCTCCTCTACTTCTGAAACCAGATAACAAGGACATCCTGAGATAAATAAAAAATGTAAAAAGTATATATGAGTACTTCACGTTCAAGGATTGTCTATGCTTGACTGGTGACAGTAACTTACTCATGAGTTGGCAAAATTACTTGGATGTTCTTTCATAGAAATTTCTTCACTTTTAGACCAAGTTGATCAAAGTTCCTTTAAGCTTTCTGTGGCTTCTGAGTGACACGGGACTGTAGCAGTGTAGCTACAATTTTACTTGTGTTGGCTAATTTAAGTTTCTTATCAAATCTCGTTGAATAACAATTCTGATAAAGCAGTAGACGACATATTATCAAAATTTATGCTCTCTTTTTTCCCCTAAGGTTTCAAGGAGCCATCTGCAATTCAGCAGCGGGGGATTGTTCCATTCTGTAAGGGGCTAGATGTTATTCAACAGGCACAATCTGGTAGTGGGAAAACAGCAATTTTCTGCGCTGGAGTTCTGCAGCAGCTTGATTACAGTGTTGTTGAATGTCAAGCACTGGTTCTTGCTCCTACTGAACTAGCACAACAAATTAATAAAGTTATGCGAGCACTTGGTGAATATCTTGGTGTCAAGGTTCATGCTTGTGTGGATGGAACCAGTGTCCGCGAAGATCAGCGCATTCTAACAATTGGAGTTCATGTTGTGATTGGTACTCCTCGTCGTGTATTCAACATGTTTCGGAGATGGTCACTTTGTTCAGATTTAATCCGGATGTTGTTTTGGACGAAGCAGATGTAATGCTCTTAAGAGAAACCAATGAGGTATGTGTACCTCCCATTAGCTATATGGTTATCAGTATGTTGTTGTTTGTGTGTTTAATATGCCATTTGATAATATGAATTTATTTTATTGTTTTTTATTCGTACATCTTGTTTATAGGGTATGTAGTCATTTGAACTATTTTTAATATACAACTCGAATCACATCCAATACTTTAATTGTTTGCTTTTTCCAGATTTATGACATCTTCCAATTGCTACCACCCAAAGTTCAGATTGGACTTTTCTCTGCCACCATGCCTCCTGAGGCTCTTGATATCACAACGAGATTCATGAATAAGCCTGCAAGGATTCTCGTAAAGCGAGAGGAGCTCATTCTTAAGGATATCAAACAGTTTTATATTGATGTTGACAAGGAGAAATGGAAACTGGAAACACTTTATGAACTTCATGAGACTTTAGCTATTGAACAGAGTGTCATCTTTGTTAGTAGCAGGCGCAAGGTTGATTGGCTGAGCGAGAAAATGCGTAGCCTTGATCGCCCAGTCTCTGCCACACATGGAGGCATGAATCGGGATACTAGAGATATTGTTATGAATGAGTTCCGTTCTGGTTCTTCTCGAGTGCTCATCACAACTGATAACTATGCCCGTGGTACAGATGTCCAGCAGGCGTCATTTGTAATTAACTATGATCTACCGTCTCAGCCAGATAGATACCTCCATCGAATCTGACGCACTGGTCGTTTTGGAAGGAAAGGCATTGCGATCAACTTTGTCACTAAAAATGATGTGAAAAGTTGATTGACATGCAGAAGTTAAATGTCATTTAAACAGCAGCATTTAGCGCCCGTGCTGGAACCAGGATTAAATTTGACCCCGGGCTAAACTATTATTAAAATTTCAGCTAAAAATGAAAAAAAATATTAAAAATACATACCTTAAATAGTTAATTGTTGACATCTTTACACCCTTTTCTTGAGGAAGGAATGGATGACAACTGAATCCTACGATTTTGCATATTTTGATAATGTTGCAAAATAACTTCATCGTCTACGTCTCTAAATATGGCCTTCTCGATGTAAACCACCATGCCATCATTCAACCACTCATCCTCATTCTGTTGCGCAAATAAGTCTTAAGTATTTTCATTGCAGAAAACACTCTTTCAATAGTAGCTGTCGCGACAGGTAAAACCAAAGCCAACTCAATAAGACGGTAAACCAAAGATAAGCTGTATTTCTATGTGTTCTGACTATCTTAATAGCAAGCTCTCCTGAAGTTTAGTGAAACTATTATCATTTCTCACATTATAAATGAGATTATCCCGCTGATTTGTTAACAAGACCTGACCCATTTCAGAGAAATCTTGTGCATAAAACTGGGCTAAAAAATTTTCAATCCGAGCAAAATATCAAATTTCAATCTAGACTAAAAAAATTATATGTAGTCATTTTTAAATTTAACCCGGGGCTAAAAAAAAATTTACTTATTTTTTTTCTCAGCCGGGCTGGGGCCGGGGCGAGCCCCCTCTAGGTCCGCCCCTATTGAGCGCAATGAATGCATAGCTTTATATTCTATGAAGGATTAGTAATCTGTTGTTCTGCTTGTATCCATCTAAAATATAAGTTTTTTTTAACTGACTTTTGCATCTGTCGTTTTCGAAGTTTCATAATGGGAGAAAGTGTCAGTAATGTTTATGGAAGCAGATTTTGAATTCCTTGGTATGTTCATGTAAAATTTCTAAAAGTGATTTCAAGTTCTACATGAAAGTACGAATGATATCTTTCTGTGCTCAAATCCATGTATTTTGTTTAAAGTTTCAGGTCTATTACACTACTCAACTTAACTTTAAACAAAGATTTGAATAGTCATGGACTCATGGCTGGATGGCGCTGCACCAGAACTTAATCAACTCTATGGCGATCTATTTGACAAAAAATTGAAAGAGCTGCAAGTCAAATAGATCATTTATTCCATTTGGTATGAATGGAATGAAAGAAAGAAATGAAATTATATGGGCTTATTTACAATTTAAACCCTGTGTTATTAACAATATACAATTTAAACCCTCTTTTAATATATTTAGTAAATTTAACCCTACGTTTTTTAACTATTTACAATTGAAACTTTTTTACAATAATTACTAAAATTTTAAAATCATTAGTAAATTTAACCCTATATTTTTTAACTATGTACAATTGAAACCTTTTTAAAATAAATAGTAAATTTAACCCTACGTTTTAAAATATTTAGTAAATTTAACCTTGACTTTTTAATTTCGGAATAAAATAAATTTTATATCGAAAAAGTATTTTCGAGAATATATTCACCGAAGAGTATTTTTGAAAATAAATTAAATTCGGTGATGAACATTCATGAATATATTGAGCGGGAAGTGTGATGACAAGATGGAATAATTTAAACACATATTAAAATTTTATTGAACATATATAATATATTATACATATAGATATATTAATATAGAAAAGAACATCTAAATATCCATTTTATAAGAAAAAATCCTAATAATTGTAAATATTTATTATACTTAGATAATATCTATACAAAAAAATTATCAATAGTGCATTTGACGAATATTTATTCAAAATTTTGTTGTAAGATTTATTTTATTCCGAAATTAAAAAATCAATGTTAAATTTACTAAATATTTTAAAACGTAGGGTTAAATTTACTATTTATTTTAAAAAAGGTTTCAATTGTACATAGTTCAAAAACATAGGGTTAAATTTATTAAAATTTAGTAATTATTTTAAAAAAGGTTTCAATTGTAAATAATTAAAAAACGTAGGGTTAAATTTACTAAAATTTAATAATTATTTTAAAAAAGGTTTCAATTGGTTACTGGCCTAATATATGATTCTTCTTCTTTTGATGAACTCTTTGGATCAGACTTGGTGCTGATAGAGGAGAATTTTTTACATCATATGATGATGTCTATGACAGTTTCAGTGTTATGGCATTGCAGGAAAATATTTTAAAAGGCATCTATTCTTATGGTATAGGATATTATAACATATATTCTCTATTGTTCCATTTTGCAAGGGGCTAGATGTTATTAAACACAACATAGTGGAATAACTATGAATACATCGCTACAGAAAAAGATGTGACAGCTTTACTCTTGCATAATTTTGTTCAAGTAATGAATGAAACGAAACAAGCATCAAAATGACACCTATGTATATTAAATTTTCTAGCATCAAAACTTATTTATATTTTCATTTAATTCGGTTAAAATATAAATTAATTACCAATTATTAAAATTAACCCAAACAAAAAGATACTCATAGGCTAATTTAACAAGAAAAACCATGTGATCTACTCCATCTCCATGTTCAGTCAATAATATGTAAACATCTAGGTGCCCGGCCCTCTTGATTCCACTAGGCACATTCCACAGGTTCAAAGTTGGAACTATTCTTCTTGGTGGAAAGTTGATGAAGACATGCAACCGCTTGTTACGCTACAAAGCAACATGTCATGCTCCAACGATGAATAACTAATTGTTACGTGGTCGACTATACTTCCATTTTGTGTTTCTCCCAACTTTAAGGAGAAAAGTGTTGACCAATGACTTCCAATAAACGCCTATTTATTTTATCGGTTTGTTCAGGCACGGGATAAAACAGAATCTAGTATACTCGTAATTTTTAGGCACATAATCATAAAAATAAAAGATGTATAGAAATGAATTTTTTTTTGATTTAGTAGGGAATACGATTCTTTTTTTATGAGTTCAAATGATTTGATATTTTAATTACAGTCTTTTAAATTATAAAAAGTTAATAAGATTGTTATAAATGTGACTATACGATGGAAATAAAATGATTATTTTTAATTATTGAACAAAAATTTTAAGTAAAAAAGCTTATTTATTTTCGTATGAAGTGGATTTTGCAGACAAGATCTTAATATAGTTCACTATTTATTTACAAGAAGAAATGATATATATTAACTTTCACATTGTAAAAATATTAATTTACACCAATACCCACAAAAATTTGTAGAAAAATAGTAAAAACTAAAAACTTTAGCCCGTGACGCTTACAAAGTGGGCAGAAAATATAGGAGAGGTAAAGTAACAGCTAGAGCAAGACCTATATATACACCAATATTGTATGTATGTATAGATTTAAAATCTAAATGCCGAAAGCGCCTTATTATTATAACCCGTCCAGCAAGCAAGCACCTTTTTTCTTGGAAGCTCCCCAAGCCTCCTCCACCTTCTTCACACGGTAAAGAAAGGAGCATTGCTTTTCTTGTAACCCCTTGTGTTTTTTAGCCTCATAATTCATCAATTTCAATCAGATATTGCATAATTTTGTCAAGATCCATCTGGGTTTTAGCCCATTTAAACCCTTAATCTTGCCCTGTTTGATATATATACTTTGAGAAATTTTGAGTGGGTATTGGTGGTGGTTTTGGGGTGTGTTTATCTGGGGTTTGTTTATTTTGGTGATTGGATGGTTTTATTGGGTTGAATTTGAAGGATTGGAGGTTGGAATTCGTGAATTTGATGAATTTTCTTGGAAAGTTGTTATCTTTAAAGGGGTTTATGTGTATTTGTTGATGTATATGGTCATTACACAAGAGGAGGATTGGCTTGTGAACATAAGTTTCTTGATTTCAAGTGTTCTCAGGCCATTATTGTCTGTAGTTATAGCTAATAAAGATTACTCATTCTGCGTTCCGAGAGATAGATGGGATAAGGATTTCTTTAAATTGCAGAGTGGGTAATTGGATTGGTTATAGGTTCAAAGTTTGTTTTTTTGTTGTTGAGTATTTGGTTGTGTGAGAATCTTTGGAGATGGGTTCTTCTCAAGGTTCATCGTTATCTACGAATATGGCGGGTTTTGTTGATGGATCTTCTGCCCGGAGAGATGTTTCGTATCTTGATGGTTTGCCTGTCTATGTGAAGGAGCTGATTGCTGGAGGTGCTGCTGGTGCATTTGCTAAGACTACAGTTGCTCCACTCGAGCGGATTAAAATACTTTTTCAGGTGAGCTATATTGAGACGTTAAGTGCTTGACATTGTATTTGTGTGTCAAACTATTTTCTGGGCTGTGATCAATGTCATATCATCGTTCCTATTGCTTTCCGGTTTTTTCTTGATCCATTTGGCTGCATTTAGGCCTGGTATAAAATATAATTTGGCACAGATTTTATGTTGGAGAAATGTTACATGGTAGGTGAAACAAAGATAGAATTTTGACCATTAAATTTGTATACACTGTCGGAGTGTCATGAGAGGACAAGTGATATTATACAGACATTGCCTATAAAAGAATTGTGTCATTTAAGTGATGTTTATATAAGGGTTAGTATAGGAAACATTTAGGCCAAATTTTAGGTGATTAATATTAAAATGACTAAAAAAGAAAGGAAGAAACTTGAAAGGACAACATAAGAACATAGTTACATAATACATTGTTAGTAACTCGGAAGAAGTATTGAGATCAAAGAAAGAAGGTGGTTGTTATTTTGCAATCATTTATATTCATATACATAGAGTTGAAAAGTGATTAACTTACAAATCACAGTGTTTGGAATCCAGAAAGACGGTAGGACCTTTTTCGAGTCAGAAGCGGTACGTAACCTCTTCGTATTATGTTTGATGCTGATGTGGTGTCCAGATCCTTGTTTGATTATGTGTCTTTGGTAATTTCTTCTCTTCTGACTCCCCCCTCTCTCTCACAATGTATACAGACAAGAACGGAAGGGTTTCGAGCTCTTGGAGTGCACCAATCTTTAAAGAAGATACTGAAGCATGAAGGTGTTTTAGGATTTTATAAGTGAGTGCAAAGTCTATATAAATGTCTCTATCTAGATGTGTTTCAAGTTTTCAACTTGCAGATAATAACTCACTGTTAATTTTCTAATTCTAGGGGAAATGGAGCTAGCGTGGTTCGTATTATTCCCTATGCTGCATTACATTTCATGACATATGAGCAGTATCGATGTTATCTTTTGGATAACTTCCCTGTCTTGGGAACCGGGCCTGTTGTAGATCTGTTGGCAGGTTCAGCAGCTGGGGGGACTGCAGTTTTGTGCACATATCCGTTAGATTTGGCCCGTACCAAACTTGCTTATCAGGTCAGTAGGTGTACTCATACTTATATTTGGCATGTATAAGTACTAATGGAAGCTCTATGTTATGTTTAAATTTGTTTTATCCATGTATCATGGTTAGTTCCACTTTAGGCTCTCATGTGCCAAAGAACCCCTGTACCGACACAAATAGGCACCTAGATCTCCTCTACCCTGATATTGTGTGCAATCCAAGTGAAATCTGTTCAAACTAACGACTCTGTGGCCTTTTGCACCCTTTAACTGAAAGTAGGGGATGCCTTATTTCTAATAGGAGTTTAAAATGCAGTGGAAATTTTATGTTAGTTGGAGTGCCAAAAGAACAAACAAGTATATATGCATGAAGTGCTAGTCTTATTCATTTGTCCATATTTTTAGCATTAAATTATTTATATAGAGAAAAAGGCTGCACAAATTTGTTCATATATGTGCTGTCATAATGAAATGCATGTAAGCCTCGTCAAATTTTAAAATAGTCTTAACGAATGAATGTACTGAAATATTGAATACACGTGCAAGTAATAGTGACTACTACATATATTCAATATAGATGGATGAATGGGTATAGCATCATTTTTGCAACATCTTTTTGGCAAATTTTCAATATTGCGTATAATATTTACTGCATGAATGGGCGGTGGTACACATTGTTGATATATCCTTTCATTTTATTGAAGATCATTGACACCAGAAGTTCGAAAAATAGTACAAGAAGCCTTAATGCTCAGGCACCGTACACTGGCATCAAAAATGTTTTGGGGACCGTGTACAAAGAGGGGGGAGTGCGTGGGCTTTATCGTGGTGTAGGTATATATTATATCTTATACCTTCTTTATTGTTTGGCTGAACGATTGTTATTTGGTCTTTGATTCAATGAATATTTTTATTTTATCTGTAATGCCAGTTTTTAATTTGCATACTTTCCTATGAACTGCTTAAAATAGCTCAGTCTATAGTGGTAGACTTCTTCTTCTTCTATTTTTGTACAAACTTGTTTGGCAGACTGGATTGTAATTTGAATTAATTGTTTAGGTATAAACATAGCTTATATAGTACAAAGTACAGACTAAAAAGGTTTCCAGCTTCTTGCCTTCTGATTCCAGATCTAAGATATCCCAAACCAGTATAGTTTGCATTGAGTTTTAAACAACTAGAATTTCCGGAAATAAGCTATCAAATGCATGTTCATGCATGTCTGTGATTTTTTAACTGGTTTACTTGAGGCTCATTTTACTATGTATCTGTGTGATTCAGTATTTCTGCAAGATCTAGTTTTCTTGAATTTCTAATCATATATGCAATTGTAGTAAATACAAATTTACTGAATTTCATGACTTATGGAATTGATGAAACTATATATGCCCAGGTCCAACATTAATTGGTATTTTACCTTATGCTGGTTTAAAATTTTACATCTACGAAGAACTTAAGAGGCACGTCCCTGAGGAGCACCAAAAATCCATTGGGATGCGTCTATCTTGTGGAGCTCTTGCTGGTTTATTTGGGCAGACCTTTACATACCCATTAGATGTTGTAAGGAGGCAAATGCAGGTGATTTTTCATTGACGAACTACGAGGGTATAAATTTTTGTGCAAGTCCAAACAGTGATCCTTTTATTTGCACTAAATAAAGTTTGTAATACTGCTGCAGTTTCTCAATGCACAGAAATGGCAAATGCATGAAGTCCGTAACTAGGAAATAGTTCATTAAATTTGTTGTCTGTGCATGAAACTCCACTTTTTTTTTTATGCCAAGTGGATTCATATTTGAGGGAACTGTTGCTTGCTGGAAGATTATGTCTGGATTGAAAACTAAATATATACAAGAATTTTATTTATTGGGCTGTAAAATGCGGTGGACCTGGTTTCTTTAAAAATTAATCTGAGTTAAAAATAAATCAAGAAAAGTTTAATTGATTATACAGGCTTATGAATACCCAACCAGCGTACAGTCGGACAAAGTTATTTGTTAAATATTTGTAATGCTGTATAATTTTCAGGTTGAACATTTGCAATCTTCAATGCATTCTAAAGCCAGATACAGAAGCTCATGGGAAGGGCTTACAACCATTGCTCGTGATCAAGGCTGGAGACAGTTATTTGCTGGCCTCAACATCAATTATATTAAGGTATCCCTTTAATGTATTCTCATGGCAGAATGCTGTAAGCCATTTCTTGAATGCTGGTTGTAAAATTTTTGCAAGTTGATGCCATATCTTACTGTTTCGTCGCACAGTATTATATGTATTTACTGTCTCGCACAGTATTATATGTATTTACTGTTTAGGTGCTTAAATTTCATGCTGGTCCTAGTGCACTATGAAGTATGAATCTTGGTTGAAACTGGATTTGCAATCTCATGTAGTGTGACTTATGAAACCACTGAAGGCCCATTTGCTCTAGGTTGCCTGCCCAAAGTTTTCATAGCTACAATGGTAATAAAAAAATATAGGATACGCAATGCATTAGAATAAAGATGGGAAAAGAGAGCATACAATATTTTTCATTTTCTTTTTGATGTGGCATTGGCTTTTACTTGGGTGTTGGGTGCATTACTCTTGAAACAGTGTCTGGGAAAAAAAATCTGTAATGAATGTAGATTAAAACAAGAAATCTTTTTGTGGAATCTCCCTTTTCTAGTATCAGTTGGTGTGTAATGGCACTCCATGAAATGTTTCTGTAGTCTCCCTTTAGTTCCTATGTTCTTTAAACTTTGAAGGCGTGTTTATCATAGTCCTTTTTGTTGCACAAGTTTCTAACCGATTCTGTATAATTCTATTCTGTTTTCAACTTGTTGATCTGGTTTAAGGTAGTTACAGAGGCTCAAATGTTATGCTAAAAAACTAATCAAATACAATGTTGTGTTATAGATACATTACGGTGGTAACAAATCTTGTGCATTCTTTTTATAGATTGTGCCTTCAGTAGCAATTGGCTTCACGGCATATGACATTATGAAGTCTTGGCTTAAAATACCACAGCGACAGAAATCGGGATCAGCTTCTGCAGCCTAGAGCACATCTCAAAGTTATCAGATCAGCCTCACTGCATAGAGCACAATTAAAGTTAACAGAGTATAAACATCACATGTATGTTACATTACATTATATTGTATCACAACAGACATTCTGGACCATGTTTTACCTATAATATTTCTCACATCAATCAAAAAATCAGTTTTGTCAGTTTGGTGATCCTATTTCTCAAAATCTAGTGCCCTAAATTTATGTTAGCATATTAAGAACTGTATATACCATTTTAAACTCCAGCTCTATTGTTATTTCGTAATTAATATGTAGTTAAGTAGCTCCTCCCATGACCCATGAACGCTATTGTCTCTTGGAGGCTAGAATCCCAGTTCCTGGTTCAAATCTAAACCAAGACTCAATGCATGTGCTTTAATTATTAACATCTGGATTTTGTCTCTTGCACACATTTCCATTCGAGAAATGGCCTAAAATGACACATTTTTATAAAATAATGCCCAAAATGTCACTTATGGTTAATATGGTCCTATATGTCACTTCAAGACCCAATATAGTGTAGAGTTTTGCTCTTCGTGTTTTTTGAGTTCAAATTTTGAGGTTTCAAATGCATATTTTTTAATTAATATGTTTTAAAATTAAACATGTATTATAATTCAACGATTTTTAATATTTTAGGGTTCAATAAGTTATAATTTGGGTTTTAAAAATATTTAAAAAAATTGCTCAAAACTCAACTTAAAGTAGCGTTTTGTTCTAAAACCCAACTTAAAGTAACATTTTAGCCTAAAACCTAACTTAAAGTAGCGTTTTAGCCGATAAAACATAATTTTAAGTCACGTTTAGACCAAAAAAAATGAAAAAAATTCAAACGTGACACGATATTGTGTTTTTAATAAAACTCAACTTTATGTAACGTTTTGAAGTGACATTTTGAGTCATTTCATCCGATTGTGCCATTTTGGGCATTTAGTGTTGTAATAGTAAAACATAAGGTCATTACCCTTCCATTTTTATGATAATTGTTTAGTACTAGCGTGGAAAAGAACCTCATCATTATTTTTAATTGGTATATTTCTATGTGCCGGGACTGAATCTTGCAAATTAGCCGGGACTGAATCTTGCAAATTAGCCGGGACTGAAGTCGTGTTAATTTTGTAATCGGGGCTACTTTTTCCTACTAGGTGTTATATTAGTAATTTTTAACTACGCCAGCCCCGCTGGTTCTGCCAGTCGTTTGTATGTAAATTCATATAGACATTGGAGAAGTAACTTTGACCAGAGATGGCATTTATAAATTTACTCTTGGGGTAAGAGTGAGTACTGGGTATTGGAGAAAGTGTTGTTGAGAACAGCACATATAAGTATTTAATTCTACAGGCGGGGTAAGTAAGTTCTCTGTCATTTCCTGTTACCACTGATTTTTTTGGTCCTTTTCTCGCTCTCTTTTGTGTATTGTGCCTTTATAGTTTCTACAACCAGACAACCCCGTAGAGACGTGCTTAATATTTTACTGTATTACTGACAAGTAGTTAAAGATTACTGCTGCTCCTCTAATTATGTTCCTTTTTCTCTGCCAAGAGAACATGTGTAGTGTGTTTGAAATACTTGCTGCTTTTTACCATTCAACTTCAAATTTTGTAAAGTGAAGTTTGGGCTATATATATGGAGATAACAAGAAAATTAACGTGCTGTAATAATTAGCATATTTACAAAAAGAATTTTTTTAAAATAATAATTCTAACTATATAATCAAAGTTCTTGAAAAAGTGTGTTAAAAAGCCAAATATCAAATATTACCTAACAGATCTAGATAATTATTATACTGTACATGGATTATTTAAATGATACTTTATTTGTTAAATAAACTATTTATTAGTCTAAAATTTTCATGCATTTTGGGTCATATTTCCAAAGACCAAGATGGTTTTTTAATTTGGAATTAAGAGTAAATTTATCATTTAAACACGTAAAAAATTGTGAAATAAATTATTTTTACTTCACCCCCAGACATATATACATATAAAAAAATCAATTTTACTATCAAACACTCGTTATTTAACAAAAATTATGTTACACGAAAGAAATAATATTAAAATAATATAATCCAGGTGCCCTCCCTCCAGTTTGAAATTCAAATATCAAACGGCTCATTCGCATATCACTCTGCCACTACTTTGGTCCCACCTCCCTCTCTCTCCCACTAATCTCTCTCTGCACACATATTTATCTCTCTCTCTCTCTCTCTCGATAAGCTGTCTTGATTGTTACAATCTCACTTTATCTTTATTTATTTTCTTATTTCAGCTCTTCTGACCTCTGTTTTTTTCAATACACTTTTTTATTAATCCATCTCTTTCTAGCTCTTCTATTTAAAACAAAATTTATCCTAGATTTTCTGCAAAATCTAAACTCAACCCAGATGGGTGCTTCAGGAAAATGGGTCAAATCTTTAATAGGACTCAAGAAACCCGAAAAAGATGATCAGGTAAGCTCTACTCATGATTAAAAATCCAATCTTTACACTGTTTATGTATCTATGATGTGTGTGTGTGTGTGATTGTATGTTTTGTATAAGAAAAAGATTGCCAGATAGACTAATCTTGAACTAAAAAACCCATCTTTACATTGTTTATAATGTATTTAAGTGTGTGTTGAAATGATGATTAGGTAAGCCCCAATCTTGAGTAAAAATCTCATATTTACTCTTCTTTATAAGTTAGCTAAGAAGTGTGTGTTACTGTGTGATCAGATAGCCTAATCTTGGATAAAAATCTCATCTTTACACTGCTTAATGTATCTAAGAAGTGCGTGTGTGCAGTGGCGGACCTAGACTCAAATTCCAGAGAGGGCCAAACATAACTTCTGAATAAAAAAATGTCATAGCTAGTCTTTAATCCGGGAGGACGGTGTGTTTGGAAACTTGCATTTCACCCAAATATCTGTATATGTATGAAAAACCTTGCAAAATCACCGGACCAACTTAAAATATATACCGAAAAACTGAAGTTACTACATTAATTTAAAAATCTCAAGGAGGGCCAAGACCTACCCTGGCCATAGGGTAGGTCCGCCACTGCGTGTGTGTGTAACTGTGTGTTTTGTATTGGAAAGATGAACAATTAAGCATTAATCTTGATTAAAAATTTCATCTTTGCTCAATTTTAAAAGGTAGCTTAGAAGTGTGTGCAACTGTGTTTTTGTATAGGAAAAAAGTGGGGGAAAGAACAAGAAATGGAAGCTGTGGAGGAGTTCATCTGGTGATTTGGTATCATCAGCATGGAAGGGATTTAAAGGGAATCAATACCATAGATCTATTACTTATTCTGATAGTTCGAATTCGCCTTCACTTAATGGCGGTGATCCTGCTTTTACAGCTGCTGTTGCTACTGTAATTAGAGCTCCTCCTAAAGATTTCAAGGTTGTTAGGAAAGAATGGGCTGCTATTCGGATTCAAACCGCGTTTCGTGGATTTCTGGTAATTTGAGTTTATGTTATTTTCTTTATCTGATAAAGCTCTGTAATGTTTAATATGAATATGGTAATATATGGTAATTTGGTATTATGTTATTTTCTTGACTTTTAATACGGTTATTAAGTTGGTTGCTATGAAATGTGGTAAGATATTAAAGGATAAGTGGGTCTTTTTTAGACTTCAATCTTTAGATTCTGGTAATTTAGTTCGTTACTCTGTATGTGGGAAAGTACACTTGTAGATGAAGTGAAAAAGTACTGTGGTAGTGGGCAAAAAGAAAGTACTTAGTTTGAAATTAATTGTTGAAAGTTTGGACCTTGACATGAAGAGATCATTTCACATCTTTTACTAGCTTCCTTTTTGTTAGTGATATTGTGAAAAATTCTACTCCTATTGCAACAAAATTCCAAACTGAATCAAACATGTCTAGTAGGTGAGCAGGGTCAGATGAGGGCGATATGCAAATAGACTTTACCCCTACACCCTATTCACAATGTAAAGAGGCTGTTCCGTTATGTGGTATTAATATTCGATAGCTACAGATTCTTCAGTTTACATTATGTATTTGAAACAAAATCCTACTATAGTTTTCCTAATAAGATTTTGGTGTATTTAATTTTTCATCCTACTAAAATCTTCATAAGGTGTAAAACTTTAGCTAACTGTTATAGACTAATGGTTTAAGTCTATAAGTAGATTAATCATGAAAGCTACTCACTATTGTGTTTATGTGATTGTTACTCGATGAATAGTAGCTTATGAGTTTATAAGTTCTGTTATTAAGCACAACCTTCTTTGGCTACCTACTTACGGATGTTTTATTGCAACCATACTTGTACATGCTGGTAGTTTTATTTGGTGTTGAGCACTTAAAGCATTCTGCATTCCTACTCTGACAAATGTAGGCAAGGAGAGCTTTAAGGGCTTTAAAAGGAGTTGTAAGGATTCAAGCTTTAGTCCGCGGCAGACAAGTGAGAAAGCAAGCTGCTGTGACCCTAAGATGCATGCAGGCTCTTGTTCGCGTTCAAGCAAGAGTCAGGGCTCGTCGTGTGCGTATGTCAATGGAAGGGCAAGCTGTTCAGGATATGTTGAATGAACGCCGAAGCAATGCTGAACTCCTAAGGGAGGCTGAGGTACAAACAACTTGATGCCAAGTTTTCTCTTTATAGACCTGATTCTTCCTTCAATGCGTAATAATATTTGTAATATACACCTTTTTCCCTCTATTGATTGACATATCATGTTCCTGAAATTCAGGAAGGGTGGTGTGATAGCAGAGGAACACTACAAGAAGTCAAAGCAAAAATACAAATGAGACAAGAGGGAGCTTTTAAGAGAGAAAGAGCCCTTGCCTATTCTCTTGCTCAAAAGGTACAAATAATATAGTTGTTTTCCTGTCTTGATATTCTCTTTGCAAACAATGCTGAACTTCTTGGTTTTTTTTTCTCTCAGCAGTGGAAAGCCTTTCAGAATTCTGACTCGCGGAATAATATTTCAATGGCATCCCACAAACACGAGTTCAACAAAAATAGTTGGGGCTGGAGCTGGTTAGAGCGTTGGATGGCAGCAAAGCCATGGGAAAATCGATTAATGGAGAAAGTACAATCAGAACCACCCTCAGAAATAGCTCCACTACCTAAAACATATGTAGACAACAACATCAAAACCGATCCTTCAAAATTGTCTGAACCATACCTGGTAAAAATCAGGAGAAACAATATGACCACTAGGATTTCAGCAAAACCTCCTATGATTGGACAAACCACTCGCTCATCTTCAAGTCCTAGCTCAGAGTTTCACTATGACAAGAGCTCAGCATCATCTTCATTCTGCACATCAACAACTCCTCTTTCCGGAAACACAAATATGGCATCGGATAGAACATATGACAACATCAATAAACCAAGCTATATGAATTTGACTGAAGCAGCCAAGGCAAAGCAAAGAAACTCCTCTCATAGATCCATGTCACGAGCTGAGGATGAGTTTCAGTTTCTGAGAAAATCAGCAGTATTTGATGATGAAGATTTAAAGGGAAATGCTGGCACTGAACTCTCTCTAGTCAATATGTCCAGGTTACTATGCAAACCCGCTTCTCGAGTGGACAAGAAGAGTTCGACAAAACTAAAGGGATAGAGAAAACCGTTTCCTTGAATTCTTCATGTTTTTTTCTCTATGTTCAACAACTTGTTGTTCTATGTATGTGAGATAACTAGAGTTTATTTAAAACTTTGTTTTTAGCAACCTGATCAGCATTGAATTGTATGTTATGTGTTAAACATGCCAAAGGGATAGAGCACTGCCAATGTTGTTGGTGGTGTTGGTGTTTTGTTTATGTGGCAAAATTGTTTGTCATTGGAAAAGTAACTAGTTTAAAAAGTTGTCTGCATTTGTTGTTTAAATTAAATTGAATGTTTAAGAAAATTCAAACTAAGATCGAGTTGTTACAAATGAGCTGCTGGAAAAAAAATATAAATATTCATTTTTTGAATAATACTGAGAATGGGTTGTTAATTAAAGTTCCTATAATGTTGTTAACATTGCTTTTAAACAACACGAGTCCTTAAGTGTGTCTCCTCAAGACCTCAAATGCTTTTGGAGGAGGAATTTTAAGAAGTTGATGATAGGTTAAATATTACTTCCTCAGTTTCAAAATACACGTCTCTTTAATTTTTTACAATACATTAAAATAATAATTTTATGGTTTTTTCTAAAATTCTTTTAATAAATATTTAAATATTAAATTAACATTTTTATATACGAGCTGTGTAAAAAAATCAAGAACACATGTATTTGGAAGAAACAAAGGGTTATAAGGATTGAATTTGTAGGTAATTGTGTTGATTTTCAGACCCTAGCTGAGTTTGAGCTGGGGTTGTTTAATTATTTATTGGCAGATAAACTAATTTTCAAATGTTTCAAGAAGAAATATTATTCAACTTTTATTTATCTCATCGTACATTCTAACACTTTTTTTTAAATAAGAGAAGGTTTAAAAAATTTTTGAATGTAGAAATAATATATATAACTAGATAATAAAATTAATTGAATGGTGACAATAGTTTTCAAATTTGAAATTCTCAGAAATTGTTTTTTTGTCAGACAGAAGTTGTTTTCTTTTTGTCTGACAGAAGTTGTTTTATATACACTGATACAAGTTAAATAGGTTCGGCTACCTACCTAATGTTTTAGTGTTTTTTTGGATCAAGTAATAAACGTGTATACATTCATTACTATTGGTCAAAGTACGACACGTGAATGGTGCATATGTATATTAGGTTTAGGTCATTAACTAAATATATATGGGGTCACTATTTTTTATAAACAATTTATATTATAATTGTACTAGGTCATATCCCTGCTATATTATAAAATTATATTTACAAAAGTAATATATACATTGTCTTTTATAATTATATTCTTTTATTTACAATTAAGTTATAGTATTGTTTAGAATTATCTTATTCACAAATTTTAAAATAATTTTAACTTTTAAGCCTGGCTCGTGGAAAGACAAAACAAGGTGGTGTACTCATCATTTCTCATCAATGTTTGAGTTTTTGGTCCAAGTTTAGCTTACATACAAGTGTCCAAGATATTGATAATTAATACACATGAATTATTATAAGGAGCAATACTATATTATATTATTTACTTGTAACATAATTTACATTTTATTATTAAACCTTTATTACTGATAAAAATATATATTAAAGATATATATTAAAGATATATATGATAATATAAATATATTATACTGTAAAATAATATAGATTATAACTTTTGAAATATATGGATAATTTTAACCTAAAATTGGTCAGTAACCTAGTATATAGTGACCCAATGTACACTAACCGCTGACGTAGTACATCCTTTGGTCTTTTCATGGACATGGCGGCGGGCAACTCTGGGTTTTAATATTAATGAAAAATTCTTCTTAATATCTTTTAAAATTTTATTTTTGAATTAAAAAAGGTTTGAAAATATGACATTTAGAAAAATAATTATTGAAAAAATATTGAATATGAACTCTTTATTTATTAAGACTTGGAGTTATAAGTAACTAAAATATTAGCAGAGAAATGGTGGTAAGCAAGCAAATCTCACGGGATAGAGAATGGTCTCTGATGGAGTTTGAATCTGATGCAAAATTCTTAAACATAATTCTCAAGTCCTTAAATATATAAAATAAAAAAAATTTCATTTTTACATTCAAATTTGTGGGACAATTTACATAACAAATTTTAAATAATTTACTTCGCTTTCAATATTTCTCTATGAATTATATTTAAAAAATTTCATGTTCGCTTATCAAACATTAGTTTCTAAAAATTAAATTACGAACTTATAAAAGTTAATTCTACAGTACGTAGTACTGTTCGTTTTTCATTTTAAATGTATGTTTTGTTAACTTTTAAAAGTAAAATTTTGACACTTATGTAGGGAGGAGTATCTCATAAACTTCCAAGTAACAAAATTGGTTTTGCAACTGTAACTTTTACTTCAGAAAAAAAAGAGTAATCTGTATCAAATAAACAAAAACACCGCATAAGTTTAATTACTAATAATATTATATAATAGAACATTTTGGACACAAAATACTATTTAAGATAACTGAATTAAAAACAAACTCCTTGCAAGATTACACTGGTTTTGCAAGATTACACTGGTTTATGAGAAACAAAAGCAAACTCTATAGTCTCAGTATCAAGGGGTGCAGCTTCATCTAATACAAATTAAAGACACTGATAAAATACAATCCCATCATGTTGATCACATAACCATTGCCTGACAAATATGTCGCGCCTTCCAGAATTTAGTGACAGCATATCTTCTTAGTTCCTGCAAAATGCAGCAAATTAAGAAACATCTCACAATTTACAATCACATAAACACGAAGAGAAAAGAAAATGAAGCTATCATTATAAAATCATAAACCGACATCTTCAAAGGATTCATAATACAAAAGCCTCTTTGCAACTTTCACCATCCACTTTGCTTGCTGTAGGTATATGAAACAAATTATTGAATTAGGCATGAGATAAAGTGAAAGAATCCAAAATATTGTTAGAATTTTCAAACTCTCCCGTATGAAATAAGATATGCAGCAACAAGAAACAAATACCCTGAAATCCTGGATTCAAGGTTGACAAATAAAAGAACAGCAGCTTGGTCAAAATAAACAGCTTGGTGTAAAGAAGCAGTAATATCAAGACAAGAAATAAGAGGCAGATATCAAAAGACAGCTTGATTGTTAGGAGCATACAACGTATATACATGCATATAGCAGCTAAGTATGCTCACAATAATAAAGAGAGTCAACTGTGGTGTGCTGGACATAATAACATGCAGCCTAATATTAACTGTTGGTGTAAAATCAAAAGGTGGTGAAACATGTGAACAAAAGAAACCACAGCACCTCCTGGAATTAAGGTAGGCTATCTGTTGAATTCTGCAGATGCAAGGTTGGCCAGAAAACTAGGAAATAAATGAAATGTGATGTAAGGCATGATGTGTATTTTAGTTTAATGTCTATAAATAGCTTGAGCTGCTGTGTTGTAAAAGTATCGAAGAAAAAGAATAAGAAAAGATTAAAAACAGAGCTGAAGCTCTATTCTGTGTAATAGAAAAAAGGTTGTAGCCTATGTTGTTGTTCCTGTAGTGAAATCAAAAGTCGTAGCTTTACATCTCTGTGTTTTGTTCATTTGGACAAACAGGCGTGAGTATACAATTTATTATTCCAGCTTGTGTAAGTATTTTATAAGCCCAAGCCCATTCCGTTTCCAACAAGTGGCATCAGAGCTAAGGTTCTGTCCGAGGAAAAATGGCGAATATGATGCAACCCCAAATTCCAAAATTGACGGCTACAAATTATGGAAATTGGAGTATCCAAATGAAGGTGTTACTCGGTTCCTACGATAACTGGGATATTGTTGAAAGTGGGTATAGCGAGCCCGTGGATGCAGCCGCTGAAGCAGTTCTTCCGAATGCCGAGAAGATGGCGTTAAAGGAGTCCCGTAAAAAAGACAAAAAGGCGTTATTTACAATTTTTCAAGGTGTTGATGAATCTACCTTTGAAAAAATTTCAGAAGCAAAAACAGCAAAAGATGCGTGGGAGATTCTGCAGAAATCCTTCCAAGGTGTTGAAAAAGTTAAAAAGGTGCGGCTCCAAGTACTACGTGGAGAATTCGAAAATTTGAAAATGAAAAGTTCAGAAAATATTGGAGAATTTGTTACGCGTTTGAAAACGGTGACAAATGAGATGAAAAGGAACGGCGAAAGTCTCGATGATGTTCGGGTCATGGAAAAGCTTCTACGTTCGTTAACACGAAAATTTGATTATGTTGTTACATCTATCGAGGAGTCAAAGGACTTGTCCACAATTTCAATTGATGAGCTCGTAGGTTCTCTTCAAGCCCACGAGTCCCGGATGAACCAATATGATGATACAAGCCATTTGGAAAAGGCGTTGCAAAGTAAGGTGTCCATCGGTGAAAATACAAGTAGTAGCAGTTTTTCACGTGGCAGAGGTGGCTATAGAGGTGGTTACCGAGGTGGACGAGGACGAGGAAGACAACCGTTCAACAGAGGTCAGAAAAATGAAGGTTATCATCCATCTGGTCGTGGTCAAAATTTTAGAGGCCGAGGAAGAGGCAGTTTTCAACAAAGAGGTGATAAGTCTCAATTTCAGTGTTATAATTGTAATAAGTATGGCCATTTCAGTTATGAGTGTAGATCCCCGAAGGTGGAAGAAAGCAGTCATTTTGCAGCAGCAAAAGAAGATAAAGATGTTGGCACTGCAATGTTTCTCACTTACAAAGGAGATGAAGAAGGCAAGAAAAATACTTGGTATCTTGATTCGGGCGCCAGCAACCACATGTGTGGTCATAAGGATTTATTTACGACGATAGACGACACCATCAGTGGAGAAGTTACGTTTGGTGACTCGTCTAAGATTCCAGTCAAAGGGAAAGGTACTGTTACGATTATATCAAATAAAGGTGATAAGAAGTATATAAATGATGTGTATTATTTACCTGCTTTGAAAAATAATATCATCAGTCTTGGTCAGCTAGTGGAGAAAGGATATAATATTCAGATGCATGATAATTCTCTTATTATCATAAATCAAGCTCGAGAATTAATTGCCAATGTGGAGATGTCAAGGAATCGTCTATTCACGCTTGATATGCAGACGAAGGTGCATAAGTGTCTAAAGTCGGTCATTAAAAATGACTCGTGGTTATGGCATTTAAGATTTGGTCATCTTGGATTTTCTGGGTTGAAATTATTGTCAAAGACAAAAATGGTGGACGGTTTGCCAGAAATCAACGAACCAGAAAATTTGTGTGAAGCATGTGTCAAGGGGAAGCAACACAGACAAAGTTTTCCCGTTGGAAAATCATGGAGAGCTAGGAGGCCATTGGAGATAGTTCACACAGATATTGCTGGTCCATTTGATGTTACATCTCTTGGAGGAAATAGGTATTACCTAACATTTATTGATGATTTTAGCAGGAAAAGTTGGGTTTATATCTTGAAAGAAAAGGCGGAGGCTCTTGATAAACTCAAGGAGTTCAAAGCTTTGGCAGAAAAGCAAAGTGGCCAATATTTGAAGGTACTCCGATCAGACAGAGGAGGCGAGTATACTTCAAATCTATTTAAAAGCTTCTGCAGAGTACATGGAATTAATCATCAGCTGACAACGGCATATACTCCTCAACAAAATGGAGTTGCAGAGAGGAAGAATCGCACCATTCTAGACATGGCAAGGAGTATGGTGAAAGCGAAACACATGCCAAGAACTTTCTGGGCTGAAGCTGTTCAATGTGCAGTATATTTGTTGAATCGCTGTCCAACAAAAAGTGTCAAAAACAAAACTCCGAATGAAGCATGGAGTGGAAGCAAACCATCAGTTGGACATCTCAGAATTTTTGGGTGTATTGCATATGCCCATGTTCCTGATCAGAAAAGAAAGAAGTTGGATGATAGAGGTGAAAAATGTATTTTTACAGGATATGATAAAAGGAGCAAGGCGTACAGACTTTATAATCCTCTCACGAAGAAGTTAATCATTTCTCGAGATGTTGAGTTCGATGAATCAGATTACTGGAGATGGAGCAAGGATGAAAGAAAAATTGCTGGTTTATTTTTTAATGATGACAATGATGATGATGATGGTGATGACTCCAACATAGAAGATGGTAGAGATGATGATCCAACTCCTCTACAAAGTCCAAATCAGCAAACTCCTGCCTCGACACCATCGAGTTCAGGAAGCAGTAGCAGTAATAGTTCAGGGGGAGCACCAAGGAAAATGCGGAGTTTGGATAATATTTATGAAGCAACAAGTCCGGTACAAACAACCTTTGATTTTTCATTATTTTGTTTGATGGCTGAATGTGATCCAGTGACATTTGAAGAAGCTTCTGAAGAAAGTAAATGGAACAAGGCCATGGATGAAGAAATTAGTGCTATCAAGAAGAATGATACTTGGGAGCTCACAGATCTTCCAGAAGGACACAAAGCAATTGGTGTCAAATGGGTCTATAAGACCAAGACGAATCAAGAAGGCAAAGTGGAAAAGCACAAGGCAAGGTTAGTGGCTAAAGGCTACAAGCAAAGATATGGCATTGACTATGATGAGGTGTTTGCTCCAGTTGCACGAGTAGATACCATCAGACTTCTTACAGCCATTGCAGCTCAGAACCAGTGGAAGATCTTTCAGATGGATGTTAAGTCAGCATTCTTGAATGGTTATCTCGAAGAAGAAGTCTACATTGAGCAGCCTCAAGGATATGTTCAGAATGGCCAGGAAGATAAAGTCTACAGACTGAAGAAAGCCTTATATGGTTTGAAGCAAGCTCCGCGAGCATGGAACACAAGGGTTGATGAATATTTTCAGAAAAATGGTTTTGTGAAAAGTCCATACGAGCATGCACTCTACACCAAAACAAATTCAGGGGGAGATATTATGATTGTGTGCTTGTACGTGGATGACATGATCTTTACCGGAAACAACCCTGGTATGTTTGATGATTTTAAGAAAGTTATGACTAACGAATTTGAGATGACAGATATTGGTCAAATGTCGTATTTTCTTGGAGTCGAAGTGAAGCAAAGCAAAGATGGGATTTTTATGTCTCAGAAAAAATATGCGGAGCAGATTTTAAAGAAATTCAGAATGGAAGAATGCAAGCCAGTGAGCACGCCAGCAGAAGCAAGCATAAAGCTCAGAATTGATTCAACAAGGGAGTCGGTAAATCTGACATTGTTCAAAAGTTTAGTTGGAAGACTGAGGTATCTAACTTTCACTCGTCCGGATATTATGTATGCAGTTGGACTGGTTAGTAGGTACATGGAAAAGCCGAAGCAAGATCATTTCATGGCAGCTAAACGAATTTTAAGATACATTAAAGGTACACTTGATCATGGATTATTTTATGCACATTCTCAAGATTCAAAATTAGTTGGCTATTCAGACAGTGATTATGGTGGTGACTTGGATGACGGGAAAAGCACCTCAGGATATGCTTTTCATATCGGTTCGGCAATATTTTCGTGGTCATCGAAAAAGCAACAAACAGTTGCTCTCTCAACATGTGAGGCAGAATACATCGCAGCAGCAGCGTGCGCATGTCAAGCTATGTGGTTGGGCTACATATTGGGCGAGTTAAATCTTGCAAAAGAAGATCCAGTTACTATTTATGTGGATAATAAATCTGCTATCTCACTTGCGAAAAATCCAGTGTCACACAATCGAAGCAAGCACATCAACATTAAATATCATTTTATTCGAGAACAGGTGAACGATAAAATCGTGGAGCTGGTGCACTGCAGGACAGAAGACAATTTAGCGGACATATTTACGAAGCCATTAAAGCCGGAAGTGTTTCAGAAAATGAAAGCAATGCTTGGAATGCAAAGTCGAGTTTGAGGGGGAGTGTTAGAATTTTCAAACTCTCCCGTATGAAATAAGATATGCAGCAACAAGAAACAAATACCCTGAAATCCTGGATTCAAGGTTGACAAATAAAAGAACAGCAGCTTGGTCAAAATAAACAGCTTGGTGTAAAGAAGCAGTAATATCAAGACAAGAAATAAGAGGCAGATATCAAAAGACAGCTTGATTGTTAGGAGCATACAACGTATATACATGCATATAGCAGCTAAGTATGCTCACAATAATAAAGAGAGTCAACTGTGGTGTGCTGGACATAATAACATGCAGCCTAATATTAACTGTTGGTGTAAAATCAAAAGGTGGTGAAACATGTGAACAAAAGAAACCACAGCACCTCCTGGAATTAAGGTAGGCTATCTGTTGAATTCTGCAGATGCAAGGTTGGCCAGAAAACTAGGAAATAAATGAAATGTGATGTAAGGCATGATGTGTATTTTAGTTTAATGTCTATAAATAGCTTGAGCTGCTGTGTTGTAAAAGTATCGAAGAAAAAGAATAAGAAAAGATTAAAAACAGAGCTGAAGCTCTATTCTGTGTAATAGAAAAAAGGTTGTAGCCTATGTTGTTGTTCCTGTAGTGAAATCAAAAGTCGTAGCTTTACATCTCTGTGTTTTGTTCATTTGGACAAACAGGCGTGAGTATACAATTTATTATTCCAGCTTGTGTAAGTATTTTATAAGCCCAAGCCCATTCCGTTTCCAACAAATATATATACCTTCACGACTCATACACGAGACTGAGGTGCGGGGGATTGGGGACATAGTACGTTGTTGAGACGACCATTCAGATTTCAGCATAACAAAAATATATAGATGCAAACACCTAAAACCACTTCATTTATCTCTATAAAACTAGGGCTTATTCACTAATCTGACCTGAGATCTCCCGGTTGATTAATAAGGTCTTCTAGCTCATTGATATCCCAACCTTGTGATTTTGCCACATTGTCAACTTCCACACCAGGCTGATCACCTACTACAACTCCCTCTTCATCCATAATTTTAATTAATTTGCCCCACATATTGTCATAGAAAATGTTCGAGTATTCATCATCTGCCGGTGCCTTTGGGAGACTGATGCTGTCACTTAAGTTGTTGTCCAGTACTGCTGCAACAGCAGACAAGAATGACTTGATATCGTCAAATGAAGCCTGATCCTGAAAATTATCCCCACCAGAGCCTAGAGCAGGCCTTCTCTTCCTTCCGATCTCAAACTTATGTGGATCCATTGTCGTCACTCCATGCATCTCCATATACTGCTGGATGAATGCAGGATCATTAATAGCCTTAGAAAATATATCCATCAGATGTCGCTGCTTAGACTCCATGTCATGAATCTTATTCTCCATCTCAGTAATTGAATTCTTGGACTCCTGCTGTTGTTGTCGGAGCTTTACAACTTCTGCCATCAGCATGTTCTTATCCCTCCTCAATCTTTCCAAATCCCCTTCAATGCCATAATTGCCTAACTCAACACAAGGCTCTCCTCCTTTTGGTAGCGTACCCTGTGAAACATTCCTTCGCCTTTTTATAGTCTTCAAGAGATGCTCCTGGTTTCCCAGAAAATCCTCATGTGCGAATTCCCATCGATCAGGGTCCACTTTTTTAAATCCCTAAATCAATAGCATGCGTTAATAGGAACTCTATTAATTTAGAATCATAGCACACTTAATAAAACATTATGATACTCCTATCTATCAGAATATCATTACCAACACCAAACAATATAATCCAGCATCTGCAAGCTATATATCTTTACAACATATGATCAGTAACAATGCACAAACATACACCTGATAAAGAAATTTGAAATTTATCATACCAGTTCAAATGCCATTATAAGTATCATGCCACAGTTATCACTACAAGCACCACATTAGCATAGTCTCCACAACATTAATTAGAGATGCATACATAAATCCAGGTTAATTACAAAGATCAGCAATCAAACTAGTGGATGTATTACAAATAAAAGCGGAAAAAATCTCAGACTGTCTTGGTACCATGAAAGAGGCTGAATAAAATTCAAGCACCACCACTTCAAAACAACATGCATAAACACAAATTGGGAAACCCCCAATGATTTCTGATGATTCAAGCATATATATAATATAAAGATGAGATTTTTGGACCAACTCACATAACTTAATTATATAATCAATCTTAAAGCACTATGAAGGAATAAGTATGTAAGGTTAGTATAGGAATAAATATATATGTAAGGGTAGTATAGACTTTTATTAACCTTCTATATAATAGCATATACAGATTGTAAGATAGCAATAGAGGTAAAGAGAGAAAGATTACATTGAAATGATCTTGCCTGATTAATGACTACATCCTTCACATATATAGAAGGTTAGTAAAAGTCTATACTACCCTTACATATATACTTATTCCTATACTACCCTTAGATACTTATTCCTTAATAAGCACAAGGGAGAAAACAGGAATTTCTTGAAAGAAGATCACATCAGAATTTAAGCTCAGACCACGTAAAAGAAAGATTGAAGTTTCACTGGGTAAATGAAATTAAAAGGACTTACATAAGTATTAAGCTGGCGAACAAAGCTTGAGAAATTACTGTGCTTGAAATTTTTAGGTAGCAAAGAAATGGAGAATTGATGAGAGTCCCAAATAATGAAGCTGTTTCTTGCTTTACTCCAAGAAATCACAGGATCAAGTGAAGGGTCTTCCACCATCTTGTAAATCTTCATCAGAAATGGGGGTGGGCCCCCTTCATGTAACCCCTCCATTGGTTGTGGTATAGTAAAAGATGATGAAGAAGGAGCTTGTTTATTGCCAGATTCCAGTAACACTTTTGCTCCTTGTTGCTCCCAGAATTCATCCATTGTTCTTTTGTATTCCATGGTTTTTTAAGAGTATTTGTTTACTTTCAGACTGAGATTTATTGTAACTGAAGCATATTGGGGAGACTGGGAATTTTATCTCTTTATTATTTATTTTGATAATTTTAAAGCAGATTTTGTACTTTTGTGATCAAATCCAAGTCGATGGTGTCAGTAAATGACTACGCCAGCTGGCAACAAATACTATGGCTTGCATGCATGGTTGCCTAAGGTGGTTTTGACTTCTGCCACACATATTTAGGTGTTTTCACCGCATAATAAAATTTATTATTTTTAAAATTTTCATTTTTTGAATTAAAATATATAATCTATATTTAAATTCAAGAAAAGAAAATTTGAAAAATAATAATTTTTACTATACCATCAAAGCACCTAAATATGTGTGCCAAAAATAAAAGCAATTTATAAAAAAGGGAGGGGAGTTTATAGTTTTCAGTTTTTTTTGGGAATCAGAATATACTCAATTGATTCGTTGGTCACATTTTCTATATACATTTGCAATATATTACAAAATATATTATAAAATTATAGGGATAACTTAGGTTCAATGAGAACTCTTATATAATTTTTGTTTTATATTTTTTTTGTATAGTATGTATTTTTTATTTTGCAATTATTTTTTGTATTCTATCATCTTTTTTGTATGTTATGTATTCTTCTACAATTATTTGCTTCGGTTACTCAAACAAATGGTTTATCAGGTATATAATAATGTAATTAACACTTCATTAAGAGTATTTTATTAAATAAAATTATATATATATATATACTTGTCTATATTATATTATTATAAATAAAATATTAAATATTTGACATTAGGTATCTCAATCAAGTTAGTAAATTACAATTGAGCTTAATGTTTAAATATTAGTCTTCTAATTAAACCTGTCTTCCATTTATATATATAAATATACGGTTTTGTTCAAATGAGAAATTCTTAAAATGAGAACAATAGTAAGGCCCGGTGATTTTCATAAATAATTTTAATTTTGGTGATTTGTACTAAATTTAAATTTTTTATTTATATCAAATCACTCGTTTAAAATTCAAAATTTTTACTATACAAGAAATCACTCATTTATTAAATTTAAAATTTCTAATTTCCATCAAATCACTAGTTTTAATTAAACAAATCACCCATTCTCATAATTTTTATTAGAGCAAAACCCTATAAATATAATTTGTTTCTTGTACAATAACAAATGAATTTTAAAATAACAATACAATAATCTTATCCATTTTAAATATAAATACAAATGTTGGGCATCACAAGTATCTTAGAAGAGGGTTGAATGTGATAATCACAACAATTTTTTTTTTTAGAATTTGGGAATTAAATTATTGTTTTATTGAGGGTTCGAGTCATGTTTAGGAGGTTGACTTAATAGCTTTCTATTTTCATGAATAAAAATTTAAGATCTAGAAAATTAGCAAGTAAGTAAACAAGATTCAAGTTAAATACATATATTAAACTAGAAAGGGTGTTGGTGTTTTGTTTATGGGGCAAAGTTATTCGTCATTGGAAAAGTAACTAGCTTAAAAAGTTGTCTGCATTTGTTGTTTAAATTAAATTGAAAGTTTGAGAAAATTCAAACTAAGATCGAGTTGTTACAAATGAGTTGCTGGAAAAAAATATAAATATTCATTTTTTGAATAATACTGAGAATGAGTTGTTAACATAAAGTTCGTATAATGTTGTTAACATTGCTTTTAAACAACATGAGTCCTTAAGTGTGTCTCCTCAAGACCTCAAGTGTGTTTGGAGGAAGGAATTTTAAGAAGTTGATGGCAGATTAAATACTACTTCCTCAATTTCAAAATACACGTCTCTTTAATTTTTTACAATACATTAAAATAATAGTTTTATAGTTTTTTCTAAAATTCTTTTAATAAATATTTTATTAAGAGTATTTTATTAAATAAAATTATATATATATATATATATATACTTGTCTATATTATATTATTATAAATAAAATATTAAAAATTTGACATTAGGTATCTCAATCGAGTTAGTAAATTACAATGGAACTTAATGTTTAAATATTAGTCTTCTAATTAAATTTGTCTTCCAACTATATATATAAATATACGTTTTGTTCAAATGAGAAATTTTTAAAATGAGAACAATAGTAAGACCCGGTGATTTTCATAAATAATTTTGGTGATTTGTACTAAATTAAAATTTTTTATTTACATCAAATCATTGGTTTAAAAATTAAATTTTTTAATATACATGAAATCACTCATTTATCAAATTTAAAATTCATATTTTCCATCAAATCATTAGTTTTAATTAAACAAATCACCCATTCTCATAATTTTTATCGGAGCGAAACCCTATAAATGTAATTTGTTTCTTGTACAATAACAAATGAATTTTAAAATAACAATACAATAATGTTATCCACTTTAAATATAAATACAAATGTTGGGCCTCGTAGAAGGGGTTGAATATGATACTCACAATAATTTTTTTTTTTAGAATTTGGGAATTAAATTATTGTTTTATTGAGGGTTCGAGTGAGGAGGTTGACTTACTAGTTTTCTATTTTCATGAATAAACATTTAAGATCAAGAAAATTAGTAAGTCAGTAAACAAAATTTAAGTTAAATACTGATATGGATAAAAAATTGCCCTAAGGAAATAATAAATATAGTATTTATTATTTCATTTATTAGACCTGACATGGTCCATAGGCTTGGGCCCTTGAAACGAACAAGGAAAATAAATCCAAGGATCAACTAGATTTGTAAGTCCAGCCCACAAGCTCTATTGAATCCATAGGCCCATTAAGCCTTTATTATTAATTAATTTCGTAATTAATTAATAAGGGCTCTGTAAAGGTCCAAGAAGCCTGTTGAAAGCCCTCATCCGAGAAGGATCTAGAAACCCTATTTATTAATTAATTTCGTAATTAATTAATAAAGCCTCAATTAAAGGCTTGAAGAGTCCTACGAGACCCCTCATCTGTGGAAGGCTCTAGAAGCCCAATCTCTAAGATAAATCTCACCTGCTAGAGTTCAACGAAAGCTCTCATTCCTAAGAGGTTACAATAACCTTACGTCAGTAGGAGACTTGGCCCCCAAGTCTCCTAACTCTAATATAATTCCAAGGCCCTTGTACGCCTATATAAAGGGCCTAACCCCTCAACATTAGAACTACATTTAGGCTTGATTCTCTAAACACGACAGAGATACGTAGGCAGTTAACGAGGACCTGAGGAAGTCACGAAACGTTAACGCAGCCATTAAAGCTCGAAGCTCCCCCAAACCCTAGCATTAATAACGCATTAAAGATACCTCGTTTTTAATCCATAACATTTGGCGCCGTGTGTGGGAAGAGAATAACAACCATGGCAAGAACATGAAGTACCGCGAGCACCCTCGAAGGAGAGATCCCTGACACCACCGTTCCTCTTATCGCAACTCAGGAACAATGAGCTGTTGTCCAAACCACCTCCGTTGAGGACCCTGAAACAAACGCCCGTCGTACAGGACCCCTGAGCGTCATCATTCATCCTTCCAATCCTGACATGTCAATCCATACCTCTGTCCCTCCACTCCAGGTAATTTCACCCCTCAATACTACTTTTGTTGCTCCTCTCCCTTTGCAGGTCTCCACTACGGTGTTGCCTAGCAACCCTCAATATGGGCTTCCACCTAACTATGAGCCCTCTTATGAGCAAGGGCTGCTGCCCCCACATAACTCACGTCAGGGAAATCAAGATTTTTATGGACCCTACTCGAATGATGATGAAACGACTGATGAGGACGTTAATCCTAAAAGGAGGCGACCTAGAAAGGAGCCCATTTGAGGGAGGAGTACCCAGCCCCGAGGGCCTCAAAACACTGACTCCATAAACCTACAAGAGAGGATACGAGCTCATGAGGCTGAAGCTTAACGACTAAGGAAAGACCTGGAAAGGGAGCTAGTAAGGCAACAACGCCCGAGAGCTGAGGGGGCTGGAGGATCAGCAAGGAATGCATATGTGATAGATCTAGATAAGCCCCTGACAAGTAGGCAAACAAAGACAAGTCATGTTAGGACTGACCCCCAAGACTTATTGCCACTTGGAGATCCTGATGTTCCCACACCCCCTTCACAGAGAATATTATGAAGGAGAAGATATCAAGGAAGTTTAAGATGCCTACAATCAAGGCCTGTGATGGAACGAGAGATCCCTCAAATCATGTTCTCACATTCTCTAATGCACTGCTGCTACAACTTGTCAATGACGCCATCAAGTGTAGGGCGTTCCCTCAAACCCTCAGTGGTATGGCTCAAAGGTGGTTTAGTTGTCTACCCCCTAACTCTGTTGGGTCATTCAAAGATCTAAGCAGGGCCTTTGTTGGTTAGTTTATCAGTAGCAAGACTCATGAGAAGAGCTCAGCTTCGCTAATGAATATGTATCAGGGAAAGAATGAATCCCTGAGGGATTATATGAACAGATTCACTAAGGAGGCCTTGAAGGTCCCTGATCTAGACTAGAATGTAGCTATGATAGCCCTATAACAAGGGACCTCAGACAAGAACTTCAGGAGATCTTTAGCCAAGAGGGCTCCAGAAAGTATGAATGAACTCTAAGAGAGAGCTGGAAAATATATCAAGGCTGAAGAAAGCTTGAAGAAGACTACCAACTCGTTCAAAAATGAGTGGAGTAGCAAAAAACGTAAGCAAGATCAGTATGATGTCGAGGATGAGAATGATGTTGAGGATAAGTATTCTAGAACTAATAAAGACTCCGACTATACCTCAAGGACGGTTGGCCAAGGGCCTAGGTTCACCGAGTATGCAAGGCTAAAGTCACCAAGAAGTGAGATCCTGTTGGACATTGAGAAAGATAGAGAACTTCAATGGCCGAAGCCACTAAGGACTGATCCTAAGAAGAGGAATCTGAATTTGTATTGCAAGTTTCACAAGGATGTTGGACATGACACAGATAATTGTAGGCAGTTGAAAGATGAGATTGAATTCTTGATCAGAAGGGGAAAACTCAGAAAGTTTATCAAAGAAGATGATAGAAACAACAATGATAATCGACACTATAATGAACAACGAAGGGATTATGATGACCGTGATAAGAGGATACAACCTCGAGGCCCAATAATAAACGTGATCTCTGGAGGTCCAACAGCGGCCGGGACTTCAAGTAACTCGAGAAAGGCTTATGCCCGGCAAGTTCTACAACTTATGGGGGAAGCACCAAAGAGTGCAAGGAGCGAAGTATCAATTTCTTTTGATGATTCTGATTTGAAAGGGGTGAACTTCCCCCATGATGACCCGTTGGTCATAATAGCTGTGATAGGCAACTCTTCGGTAAAACGAATCCTAGTGGATAGTGGAGCTTCAGTAGACATCCTGTTTCATGATGCCTATCTCAAAATGGGGTATACCGACTCTCAACTAACTCCGTCTGACATGCCTATATATGGGTTTAATGGAGTCGAGTCTAAGGTAGAGGGAACAGTTCGATTGCCTGTGACTATAGGGCAGGAGCCCCATGAATCCACTCAAATATTGAACTTCCTCGTAATCAAGGCTGTGTCCTCTTACAATGGGATCCTCGGATGAACAGGGATATATGCGTTCAAGGCTGTCGCCTTAACTTACCACTTTAAACTTAAATTTCCAACTAGGAATGGAGTTGGTGAGGAGAAAGGAGACCAGAAGATGGCAAGGAGATGTTATGTAGCCTCGTTAAGGTCCGACGGAGTCGGGGGGCAAGTACTCCCGATCAAAGGCGCTGATACGCGGAAGTTGAAAGTGTTTGACCTAAAACCAATCATGTATGATGAGTTAGGAAAAACTTTCTGCTACTCTTATTTAATTTCATTTAATAATAATAAAGTATTTATTTGTTATGTTACGGGCTTAATCTATTTGAAGTGTATTAAATAAGATGTTCCATAATTTAGAGCAAAGCTTTTAGAATTATAATGAGATTGTAATAATGAGATCTAGAAGATAATAGCTTTAGACTTAAACAGTTCCTGATCATAGGATAACTAATTGGAAATTGGTAAATCCGTAAAGATCAGTACATACTATGCTACCTCTCTTAGGAGGATGTCTGTTCTCATAGACATTTGTGTGGTGACACTATATCTAGTATGTAGGTGCTTATTAAGGAATAAGTTCACTGAACATGACTCGATAAGTAGAACAACTAATGGAGTTTACTCACGTGTCGATAGTTGTTTTTTAAATAAATAGTTGTACAAGTATCCTTAGACTTGAGATCGTTAGAGTAATCTCGTACACAATGATTTATGCTTTGGTTTAGTCCTTAGTCTCTAGGACATTCATTAGGTCCATTCTGGGCATAGTGATTTGTGTATGGAGATAGTTAACGGATCAATAAAGGATCTGCCCCTTCCTGTAAAGGAAGTGAATATCCTATGTTATTCTTAGATATGCAAGTTCAGGAATCTCTGGCCAGAGTGAATGAAATTAGAAAGAGTTTCTAATTTGCATTAAAAGGAACTTTGCATTATGAATAAGAAATCATATGATTAAATTAGACAGGTTTGACACGAGTTCCATGCCTTGTATTTAATCGGGATATTGAAGGGTAGAAGGAATTAATTGTACGGTAACTAATTACTGACAGGTTCTAAGTATTCTAAGTAATGATTTCGTATTATCTGCATAGTCGCGATATGTTGAGAAGCATCACTCACGATGTAGAATAAATATAATTAATCAGATTAATTATATTTAATGAATTAATAGAATTCATATAAATAATAAATAAAATATTTATTATTATTTATTTCTACTACCGGCTTAATATTGAACCTAAAGAGTCACACCATAAAAGAGATTAAATTATAGATGAAGGAATAATCAATAATAGCTAGTCATTATTTATTTATGAAATAAATAATTACTTAGCAAATTTTATAAATTAGTTAAATAAGATTTAATTGATTATAAATTATTTAAGATAAGATCTTAATATTATTAATTAAATATTTAATTAAAGTAATTAAATATGAATAGAGAATAATTTTCTAAAAGAGTTTAGAAAAAGGAATTAATGATTAAAATAGTTTTAATCATTAACTAATTAATTAATAAGATTAATTAATTAAAAAGGGAATTAATAATAAGATATTTATAGAAAATATCTCAGCTGAGATATTTGCCTATAAATATAGGATTATAAACCCTAATACAAAAAACTCTAATATTTGTGAGAAATATTTTAAAAGGGAGGCAATCCTAATTTCCTCTCTAGCCTCCTCCTTCATCTTTTAGTTTGATTCTTGGTGGATATCTTTAGAGCACTCCACACTTGAGGGGTGATTGCAAGGATTGAAGAATGAGATCTTCTCTAGCTGTTGCCGGAAAGCAATCGAGGTATTCTTCAATTTATAAAATAGTTTTTGTATCTATATGTATGTATACATAGGAATATATGCAAATAAATGTTATTCAATGCTTCCGCTGGTGCATAAATTCCTTCATTACTGTCTTCAAATCTTCATTCTCCTCTATTTATTTATTTATACCCACATGTATTTTTCTAAGAATTTTCCTCTATTTAAAGAGAATTTACCATAATTTATTTGTACCCACTTGTATTTTTTAAGGATTTTTTTCTATTTATAGAGAATTTTTCCATAATTTATTTGTACCCACATGTATTTTTCTAGGAATTTTCCTTTATTTATAGAGAATTTTCTATAATTTATTTGTACCCACATGTATTTTTCTAGGAATTTTCCTCTATTTATACATAATTTTTCCACAATTTATTTGTACCCACATGTATTTTTCTAGGAATTTTTCTCTATTTATAGAAAATTTTCCATAATTTATTTGCTTTTTAAATCATTTTTAATGATTTTCTCGTATTTTTTAGTATTATTTTCGACTAGGAATCCTGGTTGTATTCAACCAGGATCCTAGTCGTTTGTTGTTCCTTTATGGAACCATGGTCGACAGAGATTCTTGATCGGCCAAGGTTCCTTCCTTGGTTCCTGGTCGGTCGTGATTCTTAGTCCTATACGACCACCTAGTCGTTCGTAGGGCCATTTGTGGATCCAGGTCGTAAGGGATTCCTGGTCGTTCATTCGACTAGGATCCTAGTCGTTCACAGAGCCAATTGTGGTGCCTAGTCGTTGAGGATTCCTGGTCGTTTATTCGACCAGGATCCTAGTCATTCACAGAGCCAATTGTGGTGCCTAGACATTGAGGATTCCTGGTCGTTTATTTGACCAGGATCCTAGTCGTTCGCAGAGCCAATTGTGATGCGTAGTCATTGAGGATTCCTGGTCATTTATTCGACCAGGATCCTAGTCGTTCGCAAAGCCAATTATGGTGCCTAGTCGTTGAGGATACCTGGTCATTTATTCAACCAGGATCCTAGTCTTTCGCAGAGCCAATTATGGTGCCTAGTCGTTGAGGATTCCTGGTCGTTTATTCGACCAGGATCCTAGTCATTCGCAGAGCCAATTATGGTGCCTAGTCGTTGAGGATTCCTTGAGGATTTTAGCAGTGATAACCATTGGGCCTCTCTTTCAGGCTTTGCTGTGGCCCAATCTTTCATATTTGTTTGTCTTATTCGAAAGAAAGTTCCAGGCCTCATCGATTTTTGGGCTGTATATTGTCGTGACCCAAATTACTTTGTGGACTTTTTACCAGCCATGAGAAGTTTAATCGGTTGAGTTACCATTTTTCTCGGCTATAAATCAGTGAAGTGATAACCTCATTTTTCACTTCTCACTTTCTCAGTAAAACCCTCTTAGAATTTCAGTCTAGAGCTTTTTAGTCAAGGCGATTTTTGGTGAAATTTTTCCGATCAATCTTCATCTTCTTCATTTTTTCAAGCATTCATCTGTTGAAGATCCATGGCGGATTCCAAAGATGCTGCTCAATAAAGACTTCTTGTCAGGGTAGCAAAAAGAGGTAACGTTGTTACTGTGAACCCTTCTTTTTCTTCGATTTCTGAATTGCTAGAAGTTATGGGTGATGAGTTTCCCTTCATAGCCGAACTAGACGCTTTTAATTATCAAAGTATTTTCACAAACCAAGTCCATTGTGATAAATTCACCAAATTGTATAAATTGTCCCCGGTCAGAAATTTGTTTTAGCTGAGCCTGAGGAACAGGCTTGTCATTGGCGGCCCAATAAGTTGTGCATCTTCAGAGACGCCCTTATAGATGGGCTTAGGTTCCCTTTCCATGAGTTTATCGTTAAGTTGTTAGCTGAAGCTAGGGTCAGCCCATGCCAGTTAAGCCCAAATTCGTGGTGAACCCTTCTCTATTTTATAGTCCTTTGCCTTAGGAAAAATTATCCCCTTTCAGTTGCTGTTTTTAGGAGCATTTTTCAGTTTAAAAACAACCTGTCAAATATATTGGGCTGGGTTTATATAAACCACAGACAAGGGGTAAGCCCAATTTTCTGCAATAAATCTTTGCCCAACACCAACCTAGATTTGCGGAGGGACTTCTTGTATTTGGAGTGGGAAGGCGGAGATTGGAGCACCCTCTTTAGGACCTCATTTTGCAAAGTGAAAGATGACAACCCGGGCCTAATTCAGTTGACCCCCGAAGAGAAGCTCATAATTGATAATTATGGTTAAGATAAAGGCCAAACCCATTACAGGAAACTTCTTGAAGAATTTTCTTTGAAGGCTGTGGGCCTTTATCATGTTTCTGATAATGGTACTTTTCTTTTCTTGACTTGTTGTTTCTTTTCAATTTTACTGAGTCCAATTGTTTATTTTCCTTGTTTGTTTTGCAGCTGTGGAAAATATCAACTTTCATTTTGAAAGGCATATGACTAGGCCTATTTGTAATAATTAGATGTCAACTCAACTCTAGCTAATAAAGAGAAGTAAATAATAAGCACTAAACAGGAATCAAGACGAAGACAGTCAACTAATCACAAAGGATCTGAGTATCGGAAGAATTTTTATAGGATTGCTACTCAACACTGGAAGAAGTTCATTTATATGTTCAAGCGTCAGTGAAAACAATAAAGTGGTAGTGGTTCTACAATAAATAGCAAATATAGAAGATTTCAAGTGGTTACTACAAGTAGATTCCAGAAGAAGAATGCAAACAGTGAAGAAGAAATTATGACAGAAGGCCTCTAGATAAATGTTATTTTAAATGGAGAATATTTATTTAGTATGACACATATGAACCAGACAGTACATTTGTGTGTCAACTAAAATAATATTTATTTCTTCATTTAATTCAAGAGGTTTCAAGAAAAGAAGACAAAGAAAAGATGGAAGAAGATCTCAAGATCGACAGCACGGCTAATGCAAGTAAAGATAGTATTTTAATTCTACTATCAAATGTTAATTAATTATTTAATTTATCTAATTAAATTAATTCAAGTTGAATTTAATTTAATTTATAAATTAACTAATTAAGTTAAGTAGAATTAATTTACTATAAAAGAAATGGTTTAATATGACTTATATATATATATATATATATAAACTGTTAGTATGACTTATCAATAAGTCATACCGAGTTTCATATAAATATATATATATAGATAAGTCATACCGAAGACAGTCAAATATGTCATACCGAGTTTTCTTTTAGAAAAGGTCATGCTGAGTTGATTTTGTTTAATTAAAATAAGTCATACCGATTTATTTAATTAAATAAAATCCGGATATGACTTTCAAAAGGTCATACCGAACTTTTGATAAGTCATACCGAGTTTTAATAAGTCATACCGACCGAAAATATGTCATGCCCAGTCTTTTATAAGTCATACAAGTGTTAAAATAAGTCATACAGACTTATTTTCTTGAAATTAAGTCATACTGAAAAAGGTCATAGCAGCCTTTTTCAAATCTCTATAAATATGAGATGCTTGCTTCATTTGTTAGTGTTCAATTGTTAAGAGTTAGAAAAATCAGATCAAATTCTATAATTTATCTGCATTGTAATATTCACAGATTTCTGTGCTGAGTTTGAATATAATTGATTAAACACGAACACTTCATGTCGAATTCGTTCTAGATTAATATATCAGTTATAAAATCTAATCTTCTTATTAATTGTGTAATACTGATCAAGTTAAAATTATATCTTTCACTTGAACAGTATTTCATTATAATTAATATTTCGCGAGTAATTAAAATAATAGTTTTAATCCAATTATTCAGCGATTAATTTTCAGATATTGTATTCAACCCCCCCTTCTACAATATCAGGGACCAACAATTGGCATCAGAGCTGGTTGATATAGTTTATATCAGATCCAAATCAAATTCCGCGAACTCATACAGATCACAAAAATTATTTTAAATTCGAAATAATTTTTTATTCGAAATAATTTTTTTTCTGAAAAATTATTTTTGATCGAAAATTATTTTAAGTCAAAAATTAAAATATTTTTTGAAACACTTAATTTTTAATCTTATTAAAGATGAGTACCCAGAAAGTGACTAGCATTAAAATTCCACAATTTGACAGAGAACACTACAACTTGTGGAAACACAAAATGCTACTGTTTATTGGGATTGCAAATCCCAAGTATGCATTAGTCATGGCCAAAGGTGTTGAACCCCCTATATCAGTTATTCTCGAACACACGGTTGATGGGGTTGTAATTCCCCACAGACTGTTTCCAAAAAGTCCGGCAGACTATACAAATGAGGAAATAGAAGCTGTGTCCCTTGATAATAACCTGAAGCTCATATTAATTGAATCCCTAGACTACATCAAGTACAACCAAGTAGTAAATTGCAAGAATGCAAAACAGATCTGGGAAACAATTGAAATTATCAATGAGGGAACTGAAGAAGTTAATGAGAATAGACTGGAGATCCTGACCACTCAATATGAGCAGTTTAGATCCAACCCTGGTGAGGGTATCTCTGAGGTGTTTCAGAGACTAAACAAATTGATAAACGAGCTCAACATGAATGGAAAGTTTTATCAGAACCAAGAGGTGAACAGGAAGTTTTTGCTGACCTTACCAGAGCATCTGGAGCACAGGATTGCAGCCATCCGGGAATCTAGAGACATGAAAGAAGTAACCCTAGAAAGACTCTACGGAGTTTTAAAAACTTATGAGCTGGAACAGATCCAAACCAGAGAAATGTACGGAAGAGGTAAGGTACTGAGTTCCTCCAAGGCATTAATGGTAGAAGCACCAGAGAAAGAAGAAGTGAAGGCTGTTGCACCTTCTAACAGTTCAACAGAGTATGTGGTTCCAGAACTTGGACATACTTCTGACAAACAAGAAGATGGTGATTTCTACTCGCTGGAAAAACTAGATCAACTGGAAGATGAATCTCTAGCTATGGTTGCCAGGAAGTTTGGTAACATGAGATTCCGAAGAAACTCCTCATTTAGGAGAAAGCCTAATTTTGGAAGATTCCAAAAAGGAGGTTCCTCGACAGCAGTATCAAAAAGCGGCTACAAGACCGGCTTAGTTGATAGAAGCAAGTTTCGTTGCTTTAACTGTAATGAGCTAGGCCACTTTGCAACTGAGTGCAAGAAGCCTAAGCAAGGGAAGAAGAGAGAGTCTTACGAAGAGCTCAAGGAGAAGTACGATGCGCTCGTGAAAAAGCATCAAGGAAAGTCCTATCTAGCAGCAGGCAAAAGCTGGGATGATTCATATAACGATGATGAGGAAGAGCTAGGAAATCTTGCTCTTATGGCTTCATCCGAGGAATCACTGTCTCCCACCCGTGACAGAGGAATAGAGGTAAATCCTTCTTGTCCTAAGATGTTTGCTTTGCTAGGTAAAGAACTAGATGGTGAAAGAGATAAGGTTAAGAAACTCAGACTCAAAGTCAAAGAGTTAGTTGATGAGACTGAAGTTTTTAAACAGTTAAAAAGAAATCATGACAAGTTGACTGTCAAGTTGACTGAAGACTTAGCTGTTCAAGTCAGTAAAGCCAGTTGTCATGTTGTAACAGAAGCCAATCTCAGAAACCAGATAGAAGAAGAAAAGAAAAAGTGTCTTGCATATAAGAATTCCTCATATATTGTAAAGAACCTAGTTGACCAACAAGAAATAAGTCGCAAAGTTGGGATAGGCTTCGAGTACAATAAATCTGTAGGAAAGCCAAGCAACATAACCCCCTTTAGAAAAAGTGCTGTAGAAAGGGGTATCCCACATGTTATTAAAGACACACCAAAACCTCTCTTCATAACACCGATAGCTGAACCTATCCTTGAGAGCTCTGTACTGATTGCATATGAAATGCAGTTGGAAGATCTTGAGGAAGAGAAGAAGAAAGGAGAACAGGTTAAGGACATAAAAGGAGTTAATGTCCAGAAAGAGAGGTGTGCACCAAAGACACCAGCGAAAGATGTGGGAACTTCTGATTCCCCCAGACCTGGTGTAGGTGCAAAAGACTTAAAGAATAAAATGAACAGACCCAACACATTTGTGAACAGTAGGAACAGTAATAATAAATTTCATTCAACTGAAAACTTCAAATCTGCTGATAAAATTGAAGTAGAATCTGTTAAGACCCCTACTGTATTGAATAACATGCCTACTATTGATGCTTTCCATAAACCATGTGGAATAATGAATTGTATGTTATGTGCTTTTAATGCTATGACTGCTTACTTTAAACGCATGATAGCTAAGAAAGATAACATGACACCTAGACAGCATATCAATAGTAAATTTGCTAAATCCAAGACTGCGACTCCTTCACCTGAAAAGAAAGAATCATATATTCCTAAGTCTAAACAGAAAGTTGTTAAGACTGTTTTTAGGAAGGTAGGAACAGTCAAGGAAGAAAATGATGTTATTCGAAAAGGATCTGTTGTTAAAGCAGACAAAGGTCAATTCTTTAAGTATGCCGGGCCCAATCAATTTTGGGCTCCGAAGACGAATTAATCCGTTTGATATGTACAGGGAGTTAAACAGGAAAACCGAGTTATATGGATCCTGGACAGTGGATCTTCAAGGCATATGACCGGAGATAGAGCCCTGCTATCAAACGTAGTTGAAAGAGCTGGCCCAATAGTAACCTTTGGAGATAACAGCAAAGGAATGACTACGGGATATGGCAAGTTAAATACAGGAAATGTTATCATTGAAAACGTCTCTTTAGTGGAAGGAATTAAGCACAATCTACTCAGCGTCAGTCAATTTTGTGATAAAGGATACAAGGTAAACTTTATCAAGGAGAAATGTTTAATAGCTCATTCTAAAGAAGACAGACTAGCCTTGCGTGGAGTAAGGAAAGGAAACTTATACGTAGCTGATTTCAACTTGGGAACTGAAGCTAAAGCAAACTATTTTTATTCAAAAGCTTCAACGGAGGAAAGTTGGCTATGGCACAAGAAGCTCTCACACCTAAATTTCAAAACAATGAACTCTCTAGTCAAGAGGGATTTGGTGAGAGGACTGCCTCCGATGGAATTTACACAAGAAGGCTTGTGTGAGGCATGTCAGAAAGGGAAGTCAAAGAAAGCAACTCACAGAGGCACAGACACTACAAACATCACTGAACCACTTCAACTCCTACACATGGATTTATTTGGTCCAGTAAATATTATGTCTATGTCAAGGAAGAAATATGCCTTAGTGATTGTGGATGACTTCACAAAATATACATGGGTTTTATTCTTGAACTCTAAGGATGAAACTCCACATTTGGTGATTGATCATATAAAGCTGATTGAGTTAGATTCAAAGTTATCTGTCCGGGCAATCAGATCAGATAATGGAACAGAATTCAAAAATGAAGTTCTGAATAACTTCTGCTCAGACATGGGAATAACAAGGCAATATTCAGCACCAAGAACTCCGCAACAAAATGGAGTTGTAGAAAGGAAAAATAGAACCCTGATTGAAGCTGCAAAAACTATGCTAAGTGAATCAAGGTTACCTATCTACTTCTGGGCTGAAGCGGTAAATACAGCTTGTTATACTCAGAATCGAACTCTTATCAACAAAGATCATATGAAAACTCCCTATGAATTAATGGCCGGCAAGAAACCTACTCTCAATTACTTTCATGTATTTGGAGCCAAATGCTTTGTGCTAAAAGATGGAGATGAACATCGTGGCAAGTTTGAGGCCAAGGCACATGAAGCTATTTTTGTCGGTTACTCAAGAAGAGCATATAGGGTATACATAATTGATCAGCACCAAGTGAAGGAAAGTGTCAATGTAACTTTTGATGACACAAAACTCCCAAGTATCTAAACTGAAGATTCTTCTGAGTCATTAAAATTTGATAATTATCCAGACTCACATTCTGATGACGAAGAAGAACCTGAGGTTGCAGCAGGAAATGGTGACAACAATGATGATAATGATCCAGGTAATAGTGGTGGAAACAATGGCAACACTGGAGATACTGCTAATACCAGTGGTGGATCAACAAGTCAACCTGGCAGCAACTCAGGGGGAGATGAAGGATCAACTGGCACAACACAACATCACAATGAATTTCAAGGTGAATCATCAAGATAAAATCTTCCAAGGGAAAGGATATGGAGCAAAAATCATCCCTTTGAATTGATCATAGGTGATCCAGATGTTGGAGTAATAACCAGAAGTGAAACTTCAAATGAATGTTTATTTTCAGTTTTTCTATCTCAAGAAGAACCAAAGAAGATTGAAGAGGCACTAATTGATCCAGATTGGGTTCTTGCCATGCAAGAAGAACTCAATCAGTTCGAAAGACAAGAAGTCTGGACACTGGTACCCAGGCCTAAAGATAGATTTGTTATTGGCACGAAATGGGTATACAGGAACAAGTTAGACGGTGATGACATTGTTACAAGGAACAAAGCCAGACTGGTTGCAAAGGGTTACTCCCAGGAAGAGGGAATTGATTATGACGAGACCTACGCACCAGTTGCAAGACTTGAAGCCATCAGGATATTTCTGGCATTCGCAGCACATTCCAATTTTAAAGTCTATCAAATGGATGTGAAGAGTGCATTTCTGAACGGAAAGCTAGAAGAGGAAGTATATGTGGAACAGCCCCTGGCTTTGAAAATCCAGAGTTTGCTGATTTTGTGTACTTTCTTTTCAAAGCTCTCTATGGACTCAAGCAAGCACCGAAGATATGGTATGACACTCTCTCTGAGTTTTTACTTGAAAATGGTTTCACTAGAGGTGTCATAGATAAAACTCTCTTTTACAAATTACATAGTAAAGATATGATATTTGTCCAAGTTTATGTTGACGATATTATATTTGGTTCTACTAACGAAAACTTGTGCAAGAGATTTGCTAAGTTAATGGAGAGTAGATATGAGATGAGCATGATGGGTGAGCTGTCATTCTTCCTTGGATTGCAAGTAAAGCAAAAGGAAGATGGGTTTTTTATTTACCAATCAAAGTACGTAAGAGATCTTCTCAGAAAATACAGTCTAGAAGATTCTTCACCGGCAAAAACCCCAATGCCAACAGCCACGAAGCTTGACAAAGATGAAACTGGTAAGAAAGTTGACATCACAAGCTATAGAGGTATGATAGGCTCATTATTATATCTAACTGCTAGTAGACCCGACATAATGTTTGCAACATGCTTATGTGCAAGGTTTCAATCTGACCCAAGAGAATCTCATCTAATAGCTGTTAAACGAATTTTTAGATATCTAAAGGGTACACCAGATCTTGGAATTTGGTACCCTAAGGATACAGGTTTTGACCTAATTGGCTATACAGATTCAAACTATGCAGGGTGCAGGATGGACAAGAAAAGTACTTCTGGAAGCTGTTAGTTTCTAGGACGATGGTTGATCTCCTGGTACAGCAAGAAACATCATTCAGTATCTACCTCGACAGCCGAAGCAGAATACATTGCGGCAGGTAGCTGTTGTGCACAGATCTTGTGGATTAGGAATCAGCTAAATGACTATGGACTTGCGTTGAACAAAATTCCAATTTTCTGCGATAACACAAGTGCTATAGCTATTTCCAACAATTCTGTTCAACATTCGCGAACCAAGCACATTGACATAAGGTATCACTTTATAAGAGAGCATGTCATGAACGGAACTGTGGTGCTACATTTTGTACCTACAGAAGATCAGGTAGCCGACATCTTCACAAAGCCACTTGATGAATCCACTTTCTCAAAGCTGGTTAGTGAATTAGGGATGTTAAACAATGGCAAAATTTTTGGTAGCTAGGAATTAATTTAAGCTCATAAATATTAAATGTTAAGATTTAAAGAGTTTATGAGACTTGAATTAATAAAATCCTAGGGCTTATGAATTTTTGGAAAATTATCTTAAGATTAAATCAATATTCTTAGAAGATAATTATTTCAATTAAAGCATAAGTACTTTTGTTTAATTTTAAACATTTATAAGCATTTATGTAAATTAATGTATATATTTTTCGAATTATCATTGTACTTTAAAATAAATGAGTATGTTATTAATTATTCAATTAATTTGCTTATTAAATTAATTCAAACATGAGTTAATTTAATTCTTAAATTAATTAAAATAAATTAATAATGTAAATATTTATTATTTGTCTATAATAAGTTATTAGTATGTAATTTATTGTTAGTTAACTATTTACTAAGTATTTTTTTCTTTTTCTTTTCTCAGAATGACTTATTATGATAAAATTTCGGTATGACATTTAATTTAAATGAAATTCGGCATGACTTTTTATTCTTAATAATAAGTCATACCGAGAATTCATTTAAAAGGTTCTCCTTAAGTCATACCGAGACCTGCTATTAATAAAAACTCGGTATGACTATTGAAAAAGTCATACCGAGACAAGTCATAGCAGGCCTATCAAATAAGTCATACCGATAATAAGTTGTCTTTCTTTCTTTAATTAATTAAGTCATACTCAGTCCTATATACATATACACGCTGCTATATACACAAACACTCGAACAGCCGATTTTCTTTTTCAAAAATCGATCGATTTTCACTCTTAACAAGCTAATTAGTTGTTGTTAATCCTTGTTTACAAGCATAGTTGCTTGCTAGTGTGATAAAATCGTTTGATTCAAGCGAACCTCTGCCCGATTTTCATCAAAAATCGAACTGGCTGTTCTTATTTGTGTTAAATAATCGAAGCTTTTGGTTTTGATTGTGGCTAAAGACTGGTGTATGGTGATTTCTGGATTAAAGACTATTTGGGGCTTATTAGAAATTAGGGTTTCTATTTAAAGTGTAATTTTCGATTTAATAACTTGTAATTGTTAATTTCGTTATTTTCTTTGTAATCGCAATTTGTTATTTAATAATTGTAATAGGATAAACAAAAATGGCTGGTTTTTGCGAATTAGTAAAAACTAATTTTGTAGGATATTTTAAACCGGTGAATTGTTCAGTCGAGAGGTTTCGACCGTGGATCGTTTTTATGAATGAACATTCACTTGTAAGAACTGCAATTACTCTGGACGCCCCGTTGCAAGTGTTAGCACTTAGGGTTCTGTATTCCACTGCTAGGAATAGGAGTACTGCAGGCAGAGTTCAATTCTCATTCAGCATAGGAGATCATGAATATATGGTGACTGAAGAGGACGTGAACAGGATTTAGGCTTTCCAACTTATAACTTCATGGATCCACCCTCTGTACCAGAAATTCTAGAGTTTTTCTATTCCATTAGATATCAGGGTGAGATCAATTTGATAAGATTGACGAAGTCCAGATTGGTAAGCGAATGGGACTACTTCTTTGGGACGTTAGCCAAAGTTTTTGCACCCACTACAAAGAATAACTTCAACAATATATCTTCACTACTGCAAATAATAGGGTTTTCTATGGCCCACAACAGGAGGATAAATTTTGGAAAGTTGATTCTAAAAGAAATAATAAGGAAAATGGGGAAACCAGAAAGCAGGGAACAGGACATTCAAGTCTACTATCCGAGGTTCCTGATGCTGTTCATGAATGATTTGTTGATGGATGAAGACAAAGCCTTATTTCATAATAGTCCTGTAGAAGAATCTCCTACTTCTCAGAACAACTTATTTACAAGGCTCCACAACAACCCCAAGTACGAAGATGTGCCAGTGGAAAGAACAGATTACATGGCTGAGGTATTAGATCTTATTGCTAATCCTGTGCAGGAACAAGAGCCAGAGCAAGTGCCAATGCAAATGGATCATCCTGTGCACCTTCTACTTGAAGCTGCTCAGCATGTCGATCAAGTGGCACAAGATCAACAGGTAATATCTCAATCACAATCTTCTAGTTCAATACTTATAGATATATCCACTGCTCTGTTAGATTTATCTGTGGCGGACTATAATTATGGTCTTACACTTCAGGATATCAGCTACGAACCTGAAAACACACAGGTTCCGTCCCCAGCTGAATTAGAGCCTCAAACAGTTTCTCATTCATCCTCCTCTTCATTAAAAGTCAGAAAAAGGAAGAAACCTGTCAGAATAGAAAGAGGTCTTGGTGCTGAAGTGAGTGAACCCGCAGCTCTGTCTCCTCCTTCAAAAATTTCTAGAGTTGACCCTGAGACAACTGCAGCCTCAACCTATTCCAGTCAATGGGATATGGATTTTAACATGGCCATCCAAGATTCTCTAGATACACTTGCTCAACCAGGTGATCTAATTCGCTGCTCGGCCACAGCATCAGATAGTGAGGAAAACACACTGCTAGCAATCACTCTAGCAGAACCTTCACTTGAAGAAATACCAACACAGGAGGGCACATTAGTTGAAGAAAATGTTTTTAATAAAAACTCGTCGGATGCCACCTATGTTGTGGACCATGACATTTTCGATGCAGTGCAGCATCAGATACCCTCCGCGGTACTAAGGAGCACCACAGACTCTCAAGAGCCTGTCATTACATTGTCTAAGGTGGTGACTCCGCTGGATTTCTTTCATCCAGTTCTCTTTCGAGAAGGTCTCGAATCCACTGGTGGATTTGAGAGGCAACCACTCCATAGAGGGAGATGGGACTCCATTCACGGAGTAGCTACGTCAGTAGCGGAGCCACTTCAAGTTAATCTTGTTGAGGATGCGCCTTCACAGGCATCAGAAGAGCATTTCGACTCTTCAAAAGCTATTGTTATATATGCAGGTACAGCTTCAGGATCTGGAAAGGAGCTAAACACGAGTGATGTGAGGCAAACACAGAGTGAAACACATGCACAGAGTGATAGTGAATTAAACAGGAGTGCAAGTGAGCTGAGTGCACACACACACAGTGAACTATTATCTAAAATGGAAGCTCTCCAGAAAGAAATGCAAATTGTTCAGGCTGAGTTGGTAAAAGTAAAAGCACAAGCAGAAGAAAAATCTACATCTGCTTCTGTAACACAGCAGCTGACAATAGTACGAAAAGATGTTGATGATGTCAAAACCTCCATTCTTCTAAAAACTCAAGACATCCAGAGCGTTCAAAATCTAATTGCTGAGGATATGAAAGAAGTGAGCAAACTGCATGACAGAATTGATGACGTTGAGAAAAACTTAACCCTCACAATCATTGAAAATGAAAAGATTTCTACACAACGCTTTAGCAAACTGGACGATGGCATGACACATCTGAATGAAGGAATGAAGCAAGTCTATCTGACTATGCAAAAAATGTTGACATCATTTAAAGCCTCTAAAACTGAAGAGGATCCCTCAACTAAGGGGGAGAAATCAAAGGAGAAAGTAGCTGGAGATGGAGGGGATTCTACTCAAGACAAAGGGAAAGCTAAACTGTATTCTGAAGATCAATTTCAATCGTATGATCCAGAACCATAAAAACAGTTTTATGCTCAAGAGAAATTCATTGATGACAGTGCTCATGATGAATCAAACCTTCCTGACTACTGCAGAGCTGAGGAAGAGATTGCATTTGACAAGCCTGTTCCTACTGCAGTGCTCATAACTTCTCTTGCGTATGCTTTCCTTAAGTTTCTTGAATTCCCTGCAGCTGTGGGTCCTCCAAAAATCAAATTAATAACTAGTCCTCTAGGCTGAGGATCCTTATCCCGACTATCATTATTTCTTCTATTATCATCGCGCCTATCATGACTTCCATTTTTAGTGTACTTAGAAAGTTTTCCTCTTCTGATATGGAACTCGATTTCATCCTTCAATTTTCTGCAATTTTTCTTGTCATGTCCGGTATCCCTATGAAATCGACAAAATGCGCTCTTGTTTCTCTTCTCATGATCAGACTTCAGGGGTTTAGGCCATCTCAGGTCTCGATCCCTTTTAATATCCATCAGGATTTGTCTTCGAGACGTATTCAGCCTTGCGTATTCAACAAACTTTTGCCCCAAGTTATTTTTCTTAGGGGGGATTCTGAATCCTTATCCGTCTTGGAATACTTGTCTCGGGCATGATACTCTTGATCACGTTTTCTCTTCTTGTTATTATTCCCATGTGTCGCCACTGATATAGTGGTTTTCTTCATGCTTTCTTCCACTTTAATATATTTCCCTACTATGTCTTGGAGAAGGAGCATGTTCTCGGGTGGATGGTTGGCCAGAGATCTCTTGAAGTAAGGATCAGTCGTCCCCTGTTGTAAGGCTATCATAACCACTTTTTTATCCAAGTCCGGGACTTTCAAGGCTTCCTTGGTGAAACGGTTCAAGGATTTGTTCTTTCCCTACTCCAGATTCATAAGAGAAGATGAGTTTTTTTCGTGTACTCTTCCATTTATATACTGGCTTATGAAGGCCTTGCTAAGTTCTTTAAAGGACCCAATAGAGTTGGAGGGAAACCGGCTATACCAATGTTGGGCCATGCCCCCCAGGGTTTAGGAGAAAACCCTACACTTCACAGCATCATTGATAGGTTATAACAACAAAGTATTTGAAAAGGTTCTTATGTGATTAGCTGGATCGCCTGCCCGATCGTAAGTCTTGATGGTGGGGATCTTGAACTTACTTGAGATGTGAGCGTTCATGATTGATTCGGTAAAGGGTGGTGTCGGATCATCAGGATCTCCGAGTGGTAGCAACTCAGTGGGATCAGCCTTTAGAGCTTCCATCCTCCTTCCTGGAGGGGTTCCATCTAATTTTATGACGTCAAGGGCCTCACGCCTCGGGGCTGGCCTAGTGCCCTGTCGACCTAGGATTTTCTTTAGCTTTTTAAGTTCAGCCTCATAGGAAACAATTTTCTGTTCTAGTGTCCTACGGGACTGTGAACGTTGGGGTCTTATGGGTTCCTTGCCAGACCTCCTCCTTCTAGGATTAACGTCGGTGCCTTCAGAACTTTCATTATCAGTCGAGTATGGTCTTGAGAAATCATGGATTCTCTCTCTGCGCCCATAGTTTTGTGGTTCCAACCTTCTGATGAATGGAGTGGGATAAGCTTGGGAAAGTCCAAGTCTAGGTTGGGCAATAGTGCTACTAGGGATAACAATAATAGAAATTTGCACACGAAGAGGAGCAGTAGCAATAAAAGGATTGTGAGTTACCGGGGATAGAGGGTCGGATCCATGGATGACTCCCTCAGGATTGGTAGAATGAGCGATTTAACTGAACGGGCCAAGCCTTTGTGTGCTAGGACCTTAAGTTCCAGCTAGAACATTGGTGGTAATAGGGACTTCGGTGTCTCGAGTTCCATCTGGAGGAATCACAACAGTTGGGTCTCCCACGGGAGGAATCTCAGTGGTTGGGTCTCCTATAGAAGGGACGATACCTCCATCAATTCTTCATGTTCTTGCCATGGTTGATGTCTTCTTCCCACAGACGGCGCCAAATATTGTGGATTAAAAACTAGGGTGTATTAATTGCGATGTGTGTCGGAGCTTATCGAGGTTTAATGGCTGCACTTGTGTTTCGTAGCTTAGTTATGCTTTCACAAGATGCCTACATATCTCAGTGTGTGTTGAAAATCAAGCTAGACGTAATTTTAAGAATGAGAGGTTAGACCCTTTATATAGATATAGAGTGTCTAAGAATTAAAGTTGGTTTAGGAACCTTGATGGGTTAGGCCCTTCCTAGAAGGATTCTCGATCCTACTCGTGATAAGAGTAATTTTCATATAGGAATATATTTCCTAGTTGATTGAGGTGTCTTAGGAGCTACTCCTTGGAGTGGTTTTCTTGTAATCAGACATAATTAATTAGGTGTATCTTTAGCTAATTAATTAATTATGAATTTATTTAATAATTAGGGTTTTGAGCCTCATAGAATGGGATTCCCTTTTGGACCAAACTAAGTCTAATACTACAGTAGTTGTGTCTTTAAGGCTTACTTTTAGCCCATATCTCAAAGCTAGCTGGGAGTTGATACAAATTAAAAATAAAAACTGCATGATTTTCAATATATTAGAGGTATATAAAGTTAAATTTAGATTTTATAAAATTATTATAAAAAAATGAATTGATAGTTATATTAATTGTTTGCAAATTAAAATTCTTAAATATAATAAATTCTTTGCTTAATACTTTGAAACGTAGAAAATTTATATATATTAAGTTAAACTTTTTTGCGAATACTACCTAGATCAAATTGTTATTTTTAAAGATGAAAGAGTACAAATATGATTTTTAATTGTTTATGGGCAGATAAACTAATTTTCAAATATTTCAAGAAGAAATATTATTTCAACCTTTATTTATCTGATCGTACATTCTAATTTTTTTTTTAAATAAGGGAAGGTTTAAAAATTTTTGAATGTAGAAATAATATATATAACTAGATAATAAAATTAATTGAACGGTGCAGTAGTTTTCAAATTTGATATTGTCAGAAATTATTATTTTTTTGTCAGACAGAAGTTGTTTTCTTTTTGTATGACATAAATTGTTTTATATACACTTATATCAGTTAAATAGGTTCGGCTACCTAACTAATGTTTTAGTGTTTTTTCGGAACAAATAATAAACGTTCGTTACTATTGGTCAAAGTACGGCAGGTGTACGATGCATATGTATATTGGGTCACTATTTTATATAAACAATTTATATTATAATGGTACTGGTCATATCCCAACTATATTATAAAATTATATTTACAAAAGTAATATATATACATTGACTTTTATAATTATATTATTTTATTTACAATTAGGTTATAGTATTGTTTAGAATTATCTTATTCACAAATTTTAAAATAATTTTAACTTTTAAGTTTGGCTCGTGGAAAGACAAAACAAGGTGGTGTACTCATCGTTTCTCATCAATGTTTGATTTTTTGGGTACAAGTCTAGCTTACATTGATACAAGTGTCCAAGATATCGATAATTAATACACATGAATTATTATAAGGAGCAATACTGTATTATATTATTTATTAATAATATAATTTACATTTTATTATTTAACCTTTAGTACTGATAAATATATATATTAAAGATATATAATGAGAATATAAATATATTATACCGTAAAATAATATAGATTATAACTTTTGAAATATATGGATAATTTTAACCTTAAATCCGTCAGTAACCTAGTATATAGTGACCCAATGTACACTTAACCGCTGACGTAGTCAATCCTTTGGTCTTTTCATGGACATGGCGGCGGGCAACCTGGGTTTTAATATTAATAAAAAATTCTTCTTAATATCTTTTAAAATTTTATTTTTGAATTAAAAAAGGTTTGAAAATATGACATTTAGAAAAATAATTATTGAAAAATATTGAAAATGAACTCTTTATTTATTAAGACTTGGAGTTATAACTAAAATATTAGAAGATAAATGATGGTAAGTAAGCAATTCTCGAGGGATCGAGAATTGTCTCTCATGGAGTTTGAATCTGATGCAAAATTCTTAAACATAATTCTCAAGTTTTTAAATATATAAAATAAAAACAAACTCCTTGCAAGATTACACTGGTTTATGAGAAACAAAAGCAAACTCTATAGTCTCAGTATCAAGGGGTGCAGCTTCATGTAATACAAATTAAAGACACTGATAAAATACAATCCCATCATGTTGATCACATAACCATTGCCTGACAAATATGTCGCGCCTTCCAGAATTTAGTGACAGCATATCTTCTTAGTTCCTGCAAAATGCAGCAAATTAAGAAACATCTCACAATTTACAATCACATAAACACCAAGTGAAAAGAAAATGAAGCTATCATTATAAAATCATAAACCGACATCTTCAAAGGATTCATAATACAAAATTAATTAGAGATGCATACATAAATCCAGGTTAATTACAAAGATCAGCAATCAAACTAGTGGATGTATTACAAATAAAAGCGGAAAAAATCTCAGACTGTCTTGGTACCATGAAAGAGGCTGAATAAAATTCAAGCACCACCACTTCAAAACAACATGCATAAACACAAATTGGGAAACCCCCAATGATTTCTGATGATTCAAGCATATATATAATATAAAGATGAGATTTTTGGACCAACTCACATAACTTAATTATATAATCAATCTTAAAGCACTATGAAGGAATAAGTATGTAAGGTTAGTATAGGAATAAATATATATGTAAGGGTAGTATAGACTTTTATTAACCTTCTATATAATAGCATATACAGATTGTAAGATAGCAATAGAGGTAAAGAGAGAAAGATTACATTGAAATGATCTTGCCTGATTAATGACTACATCCTTCACATATATAGAAGGTTAGTAAAAGTCTATACTACCCTTACATATATACTTATTCCTATACTACCCTTAGATACTTATTCCTTAATAAGCACAAGGGAGAAAACAGGAATTTCTTGAAAGAAGATCACATCAGAATTTAAGCTCAGACCACGTAAAAGAAAGATTGAAGTTTCACTGGGTAAATGAAATTAAAAGGACTTACATAAGTATTAAGCTGGCGAACAAAGCTTGAGAAATTACTGTGCTTGAAATTTTTAGGTAGCAAAGAAATGGAGAATTGATGAGAGTCCCAAATAATGAAGCTGTTTCTTGCTTTACTCCAAGAAATCACAGGATCAAGTGAAGGGTCTTCCACCATCTTGTAAATCTTCATCAGAAATGGGGGTGGGCCCCCTTCATGTAACCCCTCCATTGGTTGTGGTATAGTAAAAGATGATGAAGAAGGAGCTTGTTTATTGCCAGATTCCAGTAACACTTTTGCTCCTTGTTGCTCCCAGAATTCATCCATTGTTCTTTTGTATTCCATGGTTTTTTAAGAGTATTTGTTTACTTTCAGACTGAGATTTATTGTAACTGAAGCATATTGGGGAGACTGGGAATTTTATCTCTTTATTATTTATTTTGATAATTTTAAAGCAGATTTTGTACTTTTGTGATCAAATCCAAGTCGATGGTGTCAGTAAATGACTACGCCAGCTGGCAACAAATACTATGGCTTGCATGCATGGTTGCCTAAGGTGGTTTTGACTTCTGCCACACATATTTAGGTGTTTTCACCGCATAATAAAATTTATTATTTTTAAAATTTTCATTTTTTGAATTAAAATATATAATCTATATTTAAATTCAAGAAAAGAAAATTTGAAAAATAATAATTTTTACTATACCATCAAAGCACCTAAATATGTGTGCCAAAAATAAAAGCAATTTATAAAAAAGGGAGGGGAGTTTATAGTTTTCAGTTTTTTTTGGGAATCAGAATATACTCAATTGATTCGTTGGTCACATTTTCTATATACATTTGCAATATATTACAAAATATATTATAAAATTATAGGGATAACTTAGGTTCAATGAGAACTCTTATATAATTTTTGTTTTATATTTTTTTTGTATAGTATGTATTTTTTATTTTGCAATTATTTTTTGTATTCTATCATCTTTTTTGTATGTTATGTATTCTTCTACAATTATTTGCTTCGGTTACTCAAACAAATGGTTTATCAGGTATATAATAATGTAATTAACACTTCATTAAGAGTATTTTATTAAATAAAATTATATATATATATATACTTGTCTATATTATATTATTATAAATAAAATATTAAATATTTGACATTAGGTATCTCAATCAAGTTAGTAAATTACAATTGAGCTTAATGTTTAAATATTAGTCTTCTAATTAAACCTGTCTTCCATTTATATATATAAATATACGGTTTTGTTCAAATGAGAAATTCTTAAAATGAGAACAATAGTAAAGCCCGGTGATTTTCATAAATAATTTTAATTTTGGTGATTTGTACTAAATTTAAATTTTTTATTTATATCAAATCACTCGTTTAAAATTCAAAATTTTTACTATACAAGAAATCACTCATTTATTAAATTTAAAATTTCTAATTTCCATCAAATCACTAGTTTTAATTAAACAAATCACCCATTCTCATAATTTTTATTAGAGCGAAACCCTATAAATATAATTTGTTTCTTGTACAATAACAAATGAATTTTAAAATAACAATACAATAATCTTATCCATTTTAAATATAAATACAAATGTTGGGCATCACAAGTATCTTAGAAGAGGGTTGAATGTGATAATCACAACAATTTTTTTTTTTTAGAATTTGGGAATTAAATTATTGTTTTATTGAGGGTTCGAGTCATGTTTAGGAGGTTGACTTAATAGCTTTCTATTTTCATGAATAAAAATTTAAGATCTAGAAAATTAGCAAGTAAATAAACAAGATTCAAGTTAAATACATATATTAAACTAGAAAGGGTGTTGGTGTTTTGTTTATGGGGCAAAGTTATTCGTCATTGGAAAAGTAACTAGCTTAAAAAGTTGTCTGCATTTGTTGTTTAAATTAAATTGAAAGTTTGAGAAAATTCAAACTAAGATCGAGTTGTTACAAATGAGTTGCTGGAAAAAAATATAAATATTCATTTTTTGAATAATACTGAGAATGAGTTGTTAACATAAAGTTCGTATAATGTTGTTAACATTGCTTTTAAACAACATGAGTCCTTAAGTGTGTCTCCTCAAGACCTCAAGTGTGTTTGGAGGAAGGAATTTTAAGAAGTTGATGGCAGATTAAATACTACTTCCTCAATTTCAAAATACACGTCTCTTTAATTTTTTACAGTACATTAAAATAATAGTTTTATAGTTTTTTCTAAAATTCTTTTAATAAATATTTTATTAAGAGTATTTTATTAAATAAAATTATATATATATATATATATATATATATACTTGTCTATATTATATTATTATAAATAAAATATTAAAAATTTGACATTAGGTATCTCAATCGAGTTAGTAAATTACAATGGAACTTAATGTTTAAATATTAGTCTTCTAATTAAATTTTTCTTCCAACTATATATATAAATATACGTTTTGTTCAAATGAGAAATTTTTAAAATGAGAACAATAGTAAGACCCGGTGATTTTCATAAATAATTTTGGTGATTTGTACTAAATTAAAATTTTTTATTTACATCAAATCATTGGTTTAAAAATTAAATTTTTTAATATACATGAAATCACTCATTTATCAAATTTAAAATTCATATTTTCCATCAAATCATTAGTTTTAATTAAACAAATCACCCATTCTCATAATTTTTATCGGAGCGAAACCCTATAAATGTAATTTGTTTCTTGTACAATAACAAATGAATTTTAAAATAACAATACAATAATGTTATCCACTTTAAATATAAATACAAATGTTGGGCCTCGTAGAAGGGGTTGAATATGATACTCACAATAATTTTTTTTTTTAGAATTTGGGAATTAAATTATTGTTTTATTGAGGGTTCGAGTGAGGAGGTTGACTTACTAGTTTTCTATTTTCATGAATAAACATTTAAGATCAAGAAAATTAGTAAGTCAGTAAACAAAATTTAAGTTAAATACTGATATGGATAAAAAATTGCCCTAAGGAAATAATAAATATAGTATTTATTATTTCATTTATTAGACCTGACATGGTCCATAGGCTTGGGCCCTTGAAACGAACAAGGAAAATAAATCCAAAGATCAACTAGATTTGTAAGTCCAGCCCACAAGCTCTATTGAATCCATAGGCCCATTAAGCCTTTATTATTAATTAATTTCGTAATTAATTAATAAAGGCTCTGTAAAGGTCCAAGAAGCCTGTTGAAGGCCCTCATCCGAGAAGGATCTAGAAACCCTATTTATTAATTAATTTCGTAATTAATTAATAAAGCCTCAATTAAAGGCTTGAAGAGTCCTACGAGACCCCTCATCTATGGAAGGCTCTAGAAGCCCAATCTCTAAGATAAATCTCACCTGCTAGAGTTCAACGAAAGCTCTCATTCCTAAGAGGTTACAATAACCTTACGTCAGTAGGAGACTTGGCCCCCAAGTCTCCTAACTCTAATCTAATTCCAAGGCCCTTGTACGCCTATATAAAGGGCCTAACCCCTCAACATTAGAACTACATTTTGGCTTGATTCTCTAAACACGACAGAGATACGTAGGCAGTTAACGAGGACCTGAGGAAGTCACGAAACGTTAACGCAGCCATTAAAGCTCGAAGCTCCCCCAAACCCTAGCATTAATAATGCATTAAAGATACCTCGCTTTTAATCCGTAACATTTGGCGCCGTGTGTGGGAAGAGAATAACAACCATGGCAAGAACACGAAGTACCGCAAGCACCCTCGAAGGAGAGATCCCTGACACCACCGTTCCTCTTATCGCAACTCAGGAACAATGAGCTGTTGTCCAAACCACCTCCGTTGAGGACCCTGAAACAAGCGCCCGTCGTACAGGACCCCTGAGCGTCATCATTCATCCTTCCAATCCTGACATGTCAATCCATACCTCTGTCCCTCCACTCCAGGTAATTTCACCCCTCAATACTACTTTTGTTGCTCCTCTCCCTTTGCAGGTCTCCACTACGGTGTTGCCTAGCAACCCTCAATATGGGCTTCCACCTAACTATGAGCCCTCTTATGAGCAAGGGCTGCTGCCCCCATATAACTCACGTCAGGGAAATCAAGATTTTTGTGGACCCTACTCGAATGATGATGAAACGACTGATGAGGACGTTAATCCTAAAAGGAGGCGACCTAGAAAGGAGCCCATTTGAGGGAGGAGTACCCAGCCCCGAGGGCCTCAAAACACTGACTCCATAAACCTACAAGAAAGGATACGAGCTCATGAGGCTGAAGCTTAACGACTAAGGAAAGACCTGGAAAGGGAGCTAGTAAGGCAACAACGCCCGAGAGCTGAGGGGGCTGGAGGATCAGCAAGGAATGCATATGTGATAGATCTAGATGAGCCCCTAACAAGTAGGCAAACAAAGACAAGTCATGTTAGGACTGACCCCCAAGACTTATTGCCACTTGGAGATCCTGATGTTCCCACACCCCCTTCACAGAGAATATTATGAAGGAGAAGATATCAAGGAAGTTTAAGATGCCTACAATCAAGGCCTGTGATGGAACGAGAGATCCCTCAAATCATGTTCTCACATTCTCTAATGCACTGCTGCTACAACCTGTCAATGACGCCATCAAGTGTAGGGCGTTCCCTCAAACCCTCTGTGGTATGGCTCAAAGGTGGTTTAGTTATCTACCCCCTAACTTTGTTGGGTCATTCAAAGATCTAAGCAGGGCCTTTGTTGGTTAGTTTATCAGTAGCAAGACTCATGAGAAGAGCTCAGCTTCGCTAATGAATATGTATCAGGGAAAGAATGAATCCCTGAGGGACTATATGAACAGATTCACTAAGAAGGCCTTGAAGGTCCCTGATCTAGACTAGAATGTAGCTATGATAGCCCTATAACAAGGGACCTCAGACGAGAACTTCAGGAGATCTTTAGCCAAGAGGGCTCCAGAAAGTATGAATGAACTCTAAGAGAGAGCTGGAAAGTATATCAAGGCTGAAGAAAGCTTGAAGAAGACTACCAACTCGTTCAAAAATGAGTGGAGTAGGAAAAAACGTAAGCAAGATTAGTATGATGTCGAGGATGAGAATGATGTTGAGGATAAGTATTCTAGAACTAATAAAGACTCCGACTATACCTCAAGGACGGTTGGCCAAGGGCCTAGGTTCACCGAGTATGCAAGGCTAAAGTCACCAAGAAGTGAGATCCTGTTGGACATTGAGAAAGATAGAGAACTTCAATGGCCGAAGCCACTAAGGACTGATCCTAAGAAGAGGAATCTGAATTTGTATTGCAAGTTTCACAAGGATGTTGGACATGACACAGATAATTGTAGGCAGTTGAAAGATGAGATTGAATTCTTGATCAGAAGGGGAAAACTCAGAAAGTTTATCAAAGAAGATGATAGAAACAACAATGATAATCGACACTATAATGAACAACGAAGGGATTATGATGACCGTGATAAGAGGATACAGCCTCGAGGCCCAATAATAAACGTGATCTCTGGAGGTCCAACAGCGGCCGGGACTTCAAGTAACTCGAGAAAGGCTTATGCCCGGCAAGTTCTACAACTTGTGGGGGAAGCACCAAAGAGTGCAAGGAGCGAAGTATCAATTTCTTTTGATGATTCTGATTTGAAAGGGGTGAACTTCCCCCATGATGACCCGTTGGTCATAATAGCTGTGATAGGCAACTCTTCGGTAAAACGAATCCTAGTGGATAGTGGAGCTTCAGTAGACATCCTGTTTCATGATGCCTATCTCAAAATGGGGTATACCGACTCTCAACTAACTCCGTCTGACATGCCTATATATGGGTTTAATGGAGTCGAGTCTAAGGTAGAGGGAACAGTTCGATTGCCTGTGACTATAGGGCAGGAGCCCCATGAATCCACTCAAATGTTGAACTTCCTCGTAATCAAGGCTGTGTCCTCTTACAATGGGATCCTCGGATGAACAGGGATATATGCGTTCAAGGCTGTCGCCTTAACTTACAACTTTAAACTTAAATTTCCAACTAGGAATGGAGTTGGTGAGGAGAAAGGAGACCAGAAGATGGCAAGGAGATGTTATGTAGCCTCGTTAAGGTCCGACGGAGTCGGGGGGCAAGTACTCCCGATCAAAGGCGCTGATACGCGGAAGTTGAAAGTGTTTGACCTAAAACCAATCATGTATGATGAGTTAGGAAAAACTTTCTGCTACTCTTATTTAATTTCATTTGATAATAATAAAGTATTTATTTGTTATGTTACGGGCTTAATCTATTTGAAGTGTATTAAATAAGATGTTCCATAATTTAGAGCAAAGCTTTTAGAATTATAATGAGATTGTAATAATGAGATCTAGAAGATAATAGCTTTAGACTTAAACAGTTCCTGATCATAGGATAACTAATTGGAAATTGGTAAATCCATAAAGATCAGTACATACTATGCTACCTCTCTTAGGAGGATGTCTGTTCTCATAGACATTTGTGTGGTGACACTATATCTAGTATGTAGGTGCTTATTAAGGAATAAGTTCACTGAACATGACTCGATAAGTAGAACAACTAATGGAGTTTACTCACGTGTCGATAGTTGTTTTTTAAATAAATAGTTGTACAAGTATCCTTAGACTTGAGATCGTTAGAGTAATCTCGTACACAATGATTTATGCTTTGGTTTAGTCCTTAGTCTCTAGGACATTCATTAGGTCCATTCTGGGCATAGTGATTTGTGTATGGAGATAATTAACGGATCAATAAAGGATCTGCCCCTTCCAGTAAAGGAAGTGAATATCCTATATTATTCTTAGATATGCAAGTTCAGGAATCTCTGGCCAGAGTGAATGAAATTAGAAAGAGTTTCTAATTTGCATTAAAAGGAACTTTGCATTATGAATAAGAAATCATATGATTAAATTAGACAGGTTTGACACGAGTTCCATGCCTTGTATTTAATCGGGATATTGAAGGGTAGAAGGAATTAATTGTACGGTAACTAATTACTGACAGGTTCTAAGTATTCTAATTAATGATTTCGTATTATCTGCATAGTCGCGATATGTTGAGAAGCATCACTCACGATGTAGAATAAATATAATTAATCAGATTAATTATATTTAATGAATTAATAGAATTCATATAAATAATAAATAAAATATTTATTATTATTTATTTCTACTACCGGCTTAATATTGAACCTAAAGAGTCACACCATAAAAGAGATTAAATTATAGATGAAGGAATAATCAATAATAACTAGTCATTATTTATTTATGAAATAAATAATTACTTAGCAAATTTTATAAATTAATTAAATAAGATTTAATTGATTATAAATTATTTAAGATAAGATCTTAATATTATTAATTAAATATTTAATTAAAGTAATTAAATATGAATAGAGAATAATTTTCTAAAAGAGTTTAGAAAAAGGAATTAATGATTAAAATAGTTTTAATCATTAACTAATTAATTAATAAGATTAATTAATTAAAAAGGGAATTAATAATAAGATATTTATAGAAAATATCTCAGCTGAGATATTTGCCTATAAATATAGGATTATAAACCCTAATACAAAAAACTCTAATATTTGTGAGAAATATTTTAAAAGGGAGGCAATCCTAATTTCCTCTCTAGCCTCCTCATTCATCTTTTAGTTTGATTCTTGGTGGATATCTTTATAGCACTCCACACTTGAGGGGTGATTGCAAGGATTGAAGAATGAGATCTTCTCTAGCTGTTGCCGGAAAGCAATCGAGGTATTCTTCAATTTATAAAATAGTTTTTGTATCTATATGTATGTATACATAGGAATATATGCAAATAAATGTTATTCAATGCTTCCGCTGGTGCATAAATTCCTTCATTACTGTCTTCAAATCTTCATTCTCCGTCAAGTTTATCGTCAAGGGAATAATTGTTATCGTCTGTATGAATACTTGTTTTTTTAAATGTTCGACTCAGTTTTTGGATAAAATTTAAATTGAAATCATATATCTTTAATTTTAAAAATTGATAACCCAAATTTCGATTTCAGTTTCGATTTCAAAATTCATAATCATGTTTAGTTATTAGACCTGGCATGGTCCATAGGCTTGGGCCCTTGAAACGAATAAGGAAAATAAATCCAAGGATCAACTAGATTTGTAAGTCCAGCCCACAAGCTCTATTGAATCCATAGGCCCATTAAGCCTTTATTATTAATTAATTTCGTAATTAATTAATAAGGGCTCTGTAAAGGTCCAAGAAGCCTGTTGAAGGCCCTCATCCGAGAAGGATCTAGAAACCCTATTTATTAATTAATTTCGTAATTAATTAATAAAGCCTCAATTAAAGGCTTGAAGAGTCCTACGAGACCCCTCATCTGTGGAAGGCTCTAGAAGCCCAATCTCGAAGATAAATCTCACCTGCTAGAGTCCAACGAGAGCTCTCATTCCTAAGAGGTTACAACAACCTTACGTCAGTAGGAGACTTGGCCCCCAAGTCTCCTAACTCTAATATAATTCCAAGGCCCTCGTACGCCTATATAAAGGGCCTAACCCCTCAACATTAGAACTACATTTTGGCTTGATTCTCTAAACACGACAGAGATACGTAGGCAGTTAACGAGGACCTGAGGAAGTCACGAAACGTTAACGCAGCCATTAAATCTCGAAGCTCCCCCAAACCCTATCATTAATTACGCATTAAAGATACCTCATTTTTAATCTGTAACAAATACATATATTATACCTTGAAAAGGTGTTGGTGTTTTATTTATGTGGCAAAGTTGTTCGTCATTGGAAAAGTAACTAATTTAAATAGTTGTCTGCATTTGTTGTTTAAATTAAATTGAAAGTTTGAGAAAATTAAAACTAAGACCGAGTTGTTACAAATGAGCTGTGGAAAAAATAATATAAATATTCATTTTTTGAATAATACTGAGAATGGGTTGTTAACATAAAGTTCGTATAATGTTGTTAACATTGCTTTTAAACAACATGAGTCCTTAAGTGTGTCTCCTCAAGATCTCAAGTGTGTTTGGAGGAAGGAATTTTAAGAAGTTGATGACATATAAAATCTTCAGTTTCAAAATACACGTCTCTTTAATTTTTTACAATACATTAAAATAATAGTTTTATAGTTTTTTCTAAAATTCTTTTAATAAATGTTTAAATATTAAATTAACTATTTTTATATACTAGCTGTGTAAAAAAATCAAGAACACATGTATTTGGTAGAAACAAAGGGTTATAAGGATTGAAGTGGTAGGTAATTGTGTTGATTTTCAGACTCTTAGCTTGAGCTGGGTTTGTTTAAGAAAGGTTATCACTAATGCACAGGGTTTCTACCCACACCATGCTGTTGTTTGTGATCCATTTATTCATTACTTTGCAAAGTGTTGTGGATTAAAAATTAGGGTGGATTAATTGCAATGTGTGTCCGAGCTTATTGAGCTTTAATGACTGCACTTGTGTTTCGTAGCTTAGTTCTTCCCTCACAAGATACCTACGTATCTCAGTGTGTGTTGAAAATCAAGCCAGACGTAGTTCTAAGAATGATGGGTTTGACCCTTTATATAGACGTAGAAAGTCTAAGAATTAGAGTAGATTTAGGAACCTTGATGGGCAAGGCCCTTCCTAGAAGGAATCTGGATCCTTCTCGTGATAAGAGTAATTTCCATGTAGGAATATGTTTCCTAGTTGATTGAGGTGTCTTGGGGGCTATACCTTGGAGTGGTTTCCTTGTAAAGCGACATAATTAATTAGTTGTATCTTTAGCTAATTAATTAATTACGAATTTATTTAATAATTAGGGTTTCAAGCCTCATTAAATGGACCTCCCTTTTGGACCAAACTAAGTCTAATTAATGCTATATTATTTTTGTCTTTAGGGCTTACTTTTAACCCATATCATTTGCCCCAACTTCTGTAAAGCGTGCAACACTTTGTAGAAGTTAAAGTCCATAGATTTTGTATTCGAAGTTAGTCTTAGTAGCTTCTCATATTTTGCTAAAATTCATTTTGTCTTCTTAAACATTTATGATTTTTCCTTCATTTCTCAAAATTTTATTCATACCTAAAGTGTATTTTTCATAATTTATTTATACCCACATGTATTTTTCTAAGAATTTTCCTCTATTTAAAGAGAATTTACCATAATTTATTTGTACCCACTTGTATTTTTTAAGGATTTTTTTCTATTTATAGAGAATTTTTCCATAATTTATTTGTACCCACATGTATTTTTCTAGGAATTTTCCTTTATTTATAGAGAATTTTCTATAATTTATTTGTACCCACATGTATTTTTCTATGAATTTTCCTCTATTTCAGAATTTTTCCACAATTTATTTGTACCCACATATATTTTTCTAGGAATTTTTCTCTATTTATAGAAAATTTTCCATAATTTATTTGCTTTTTAAATCATTTTTAATGATTTTCTGGTATTTTTATTATTATTTTCGACTAGGAATCCTGGTTGTATTCAACCAGGATCCTAGTCGTTTGTTGTTCCTTTATGGAACCATGGTCGACAGAGATTCTTGATCGGCCAAGGTTCCTTCCTTGGTTCCTGGTCGGTCGTGATTCTTAGTCCTATACGACCACCTAGTCGTTCGTAGGGCCATTTGTGGATCCAGGTCGTAAGGGATTCCTGGTCGTTCATTCGACTAGGATCCCAGTCGTTCACAGAGCCAATTGTGGTGCCTAGTCGTTGAGGATTCCTGGTCGTTTATTCGACCAGGATCCTAGTCATTCACAGAGCCAATTGTGGTGCCTAGACATTGAGGATTCCTGGTCGTTTATTTGACCAGGATCCTAGTCGTTCGCAGAGCCAATTGTGATGCGTAGTCATTGAGGATTCCTGGTCATTTATTCGACCAGGATCCTAGTCGTTCGCAAAGCCAATTATGGTGCCTAGTCGTTGAGGATACCTGGTCATTTATTCAACCAGGATCCTAGTCTTTCGCAGAGCCAATTATGGTGCCTAGTCGTTGAGGATTCCTGGTCGTTTATTCGACCAGGATCCTAGTCATTCGCAGAGCCAATTATGGTGCCTAGTCGTTGAGGATTCCTTGAGGATTTTAGCAGTGATAACCATTGGGCCTCTCTTTCAGGCTTTGCTGTGGCCCAATCTTTCATATTTGTTTGTCTTATTCGAAAGAAAGTTCCAGGCCTCATCGATTTTTGGGCTGTATATTGTCGTGACCCAAATTACTTTGTGGACTTTTTACCAGCCATGAGAAGTTTAATCGGTTGAGTTACCATTTTTCTCGGCTATAAATCAGTGAAGTGATAACCTCATTTTTCACTTCTCACTTTCTCAGTAAAACCCTCTTAGAATTTCAGTCTAGAGCTTTTTAGTCAAGGCGATTTTTGGTGAAATTTTTCCGATCAATCTTCATCTTCTTCATTTTTTCAAGCATTCATCTGTTGAAGATCCATGGCGGATTCCAAAGATGCTGCTCAATAAAGACTTCTTGTCAGGGTAGCAAAAAGAGGTAACGTTGTTACTGTGAACCCTTCTTTTTCTTCGATTTCTGAATTGCTAGAAGTTATGGGTGATGAGTTTCCCTTCATAGCCGAACTAGACACTTTTAATTATCAAAGTATTTTCACAAACCAAGTCCATTGTGATAAATTCACCAAATTGTATAAATTGTCCCCGGTTAGAAATTTGTTTTAGCTGAGCCTGAGGAATAGGCTTGTCATTGGCGGCCCAATAAGTTGTGCATCTTCAGAGACGCCCTTATAGATGGGCTTAGGTTCCCTTTCCATGAGTTTATCGTTAAGTTGTTAGCTGAAGCTAGGGTCAGCCCATGCCAGTTAAGCCCAAATTCGTGGTGAACCCTTCTCTATTTTATAGTCCTTTGCCTTAGGAAAAATTATCCCCTTTCAGTTGCTGTTTTTAGGAGCATTTTTCAGTTTAAAAACAACCTGTCAAATATATTGGGCTGGGTTTATATAAACCACAGACAAGGGGTAAGCCCAATTTTCTGCAATAAATCTTTGCCCAACACCAACCTAGATTGGCGGAGGGACTTCTTGTATTTGGAGTGGAAAGGCGGAGATTGGAGCACCCTCTTTAGGACCTCATTTTGCAAAGTGAAAGATGACAACCCGGGCCTGATTCAGTTGACCCCCGAAGAGAAGCTCATAATTGATAATTTAGGTTAAGATAAAGGCCAAACCCATTACAGGAAACTTCTTGAAGAATTTTCTTTGAAGGCTGTGGGCCTTTATCATGTTTCTGATAATGGTACTTTTCATTTCTTGACTTGTTGTTTCTTTTCAATTTTACTGAGTCCAATTGTTTATTTTCCTTGTTTGTTTTGCAGCTGTGGAAAATATCAACTTTCATTTTGAAAGGCATATGACTAGGCCTATTTGTAATAATTAGATGTCAACTCAACTCTAGCTAATAAAGAGAAGTAAATAATAAGCACTAAACAGGAATCAAGACGAAGACAGTCAACTAATCACAAAGGATCTGAGTATCGGAAGAATTTTTATAGGATTGCTACTCAACACTGGAAGAAGTTCATTTATATGTTCAAGCGTCAGTGAAAACAATAAAGTGGTAGTGGTTCTACAATAAATAGCAAATATAGAAGATTTCAAGTGGTTACTACAAGTAGATTCCAGAAGAAGAATGCAAACAGTGAAGAAGAAATTATGACAGAAGGCCTCTAGATAAATGTTATTTTAAATGGAGAATATTTATTTAGTATGACACATATGAACTAGACAGTACATTTGTGTGTCAACTAAAATAATATTTATTTCTTCATTTAATTCAAGAGGTTTCAAGAAAAGAAGACAAAGAAAAGATGGAAGAAGATCTCAAGACCGACAGCACGACTAATGCAAGTAAAGATAGTATTTTAATTCTACTATCAAATGTTAATTAATTATTTAATTTATCTAATTAAATTAATTCAAGTTGAATTTAATTTAATTTATAAATTAACTAATTAAGTTAAGTAGAATTAATTTACTATAAAAGAAATGGTTTAATATGACTTATATATATATATATAAACTGTTAGTATGACTTATCAATAAGTCATACCGAGTTTCATATAAATATATATATATAGATAAGTCATACCGAAGACAGTCAAATATGTCATACCGAGTTTTCTTTTAGAAAAGGTCATGCTGAGTTAATTTTGTTTAATTAAAATAAGTCATACCGATTTATTTAATTAAATAAAATCCGGATATGACTTTCAAAAGGTCATACCGAACTTTTGATAAGTCATACCGAGTTTTAATAAGTCATACCGACCGAAAATATGTCATGCCCAGTCTTTTATAAGTCATACAAGTGTTAAAATAAGTCATACCGACTTATTTTCTTGAAATTAAGTCATACTGAAAAAGGTCATATCAGCCTTTTTCAAATCTCTATAAATATGAGATGCTTGCTTCATTTGTTAGTGTTCAATTGTTAAGAGTTAGAAAAATCAGATCAAATTCTATAATTTATCTGCATTGTAATATTCACAGATTTCTGTGCTGAGTTTGAATATAATTGATTAAACACGAACACTTCATGTCGAATTCGTTCTAGATTAATATATCAGTTATAAAATCTAATCTTCTTATTAATTGTGTAATACTGATCAAGTTAAAATTATATCTTTCACTTGAACAGTATTTCATTATAATTAATATTTCGCGAGTAATTAAAATAATAGTTTTAATCCAATTATTCAGCGATTAATTTTCAGATATTGTATTCAACCCCCCCTTCTACAATATCAGGGACCAACAATTGGCATCAGAGCTGGTTGATATAGTTTATATCAGATCCAAATCAAATTCCGCGAACTCATACAGATCACAAAAATTATTTTAAATTCGAAATAATTTTTTATTCGAAATAATTTTTTTTCTGAAAAATTATTTTTGATCAAAAATTATTTTAAGTCAAAAATTAAAATATTTTTTGAAACACTTAATTTTTAATCTTATTAAAGATGAGTACCCAGAAAGTGACTAGCATTAAAATTCCACAATTTGACAGAGAACACTACAACTTGTGGAAACACAAAATGCTACTGTTTATCGGGATTGCAAATCCCAAGTATGCATTAGTCATGGCCAAAGGTGTTGAACCCCCTATATCAGTTATTCTCGAACACACGGTTGATGGGGTTGTAATTCCCCACAGACTGTTTCCAAAAAGTCCGGCAGACTATACAGATGAGGAAATAGAAGCTGTGTCCCTTGATAATAACCTGAAGCTCATATTAATTGAATCCCTAGACTACATCAAGTACAACCAAGTAGTAAATTGCAAGAATGCAAAACAGATCTGGGAAACAATTGAAATTATCAATGAGGGAACTGAAGAAGTTAAGGAGAATAGACTGGAGATCCTGACCACTCAATATGAGCAGTTTAGATCCAACCCTGGTGAGGGTATCTCTGAGGTGTTTCAGAGACTAAACAAATTGATAAACGAGCTCAACATGAATGGAAAGTTTTATCAGAACCAAGAGGTGAACAAGAATTTTTTGCTGACCTTACCAGAGCATCTGGAGCACAGGATTGCAGCCATCCGGGAATCTAGAGACATGAAAGAAGTAACCCTAGAAAGACTCTACGGAGTTTTAAAAACTTATGAGCTGGAACAGATCCAAACCAGAGAAATGTACGGAAGAGGTAAGGTACTGAGTTCCTCCAAGGCATTAATGGTAGAAGCACCAGAGAAAGAAGAAGTGAAGGCTGTTGCACCTTCTAACAGTTCAACAGAGTATGTGGTTCCAGAACTTGGACATACTTCTAACAAACAAGAAGATGGTGATTTCTACTCGCTGGAAGAACTAGATCAACTGGAAGATGAATCTCTAGCTATGGTTGCCAGGAAGTTTGGCAACATGAGATTCCGAAGAAACTCCTCATTTAGGAGAAAGCCTAATTTTGGAAGATTCCAAAAAGGAGGTTCCTCGACAGCAGTATCAAAAAGCGGCTACAAGACCGGCTTAGTTGATAGAAGCAAGTTTCGTTGCTTTAACTGTAATGAGCTAGGCCACTTTGCAACTGAGTGCAAGAAGCCTAAGCAAGGGAAGAAGAGAGAGTCTTACGAAGAGCTCAAGGAGAAGTACGATGCGCTCGTGAAAAAGCATCAAGGAAAGTCCTATCTAGCAGCAGGCAAAAGCTGGGATGATTCATATAACGATGATGAGGAAGAGCTAGGAAATCTTGCTCTTATGGCTTCATCCGAGGAATCACTGTCTCCCACCCCTGACAGAGGAATAGAGGTAAATCCTTCTTGTCCTAAGATGTTTGCTTTGCTAGGTAAAGACCTAGATGGTGAAAGAGATAAGGTTAAGAAACTCAGACTCAAAGTCAAAGAGTTAGTTGATGAGACTGAAGTTTTTAAACAGTTAAAAAGAAATCATGACAAGTTGACTGTCAAGTTGACTGAAGACTTAGCTGTTCAAGTCAGTAAAGCCAGTTGTCATGTTGTAACAGAAGCCAATCTCAGAAACCAGATAGAAAAAGAAAAGAAAAAGTGTCTTGCATATAAGAATTCCTCATATATTGTAAAGAACCTAGTTGACCAACAAGAAATAAGTCGCAAAGTTGGGATAGGCTTCGAGTACAATAAATCTGTAGGAAAGCCAAGCAACATAACCCCCTTTAGAAAAAGTGCTGTAGAAAGGGGTATCCCACATGTTGTTAAAGACACACCAAAACCTCTCTTCATAACACCGATAGCGGAACCTATCCTTGAGAGCTCTGTACTGATTGCATATGAAATGCAGTTGGAAGATCTTGAGGAAGAGAAGAAGAAAGGAGAACAGGTTAAGGACATAAAAGGAGTTAATGTCCAGAAAGAGAGGTGTGCACCAAAGACACCTGTGAAAGATGTGGGAACTTCTGATTCCCCTAGACCTGGTGTAGGTGCAAAAGACTTAAAGAATAAAATGAACAGACCCAACACATTTGTGAACAGTAGGAATAGTAACAATAAATTTCATTCAACTGAAAACTTCAAATCTGCTGATAAAATTGAAGTAGAATCTGTTAAGACCCCTACTGTATTGAATAACATGCCTACTATTGATGCTTTCCATAAACCATGTGGAATAATGAATTGTATGTTATGTGCTTTTAATGCTATGACTGCTTACTTTAAACGCATGATAGCTAAGAAAGATAACATGACACCTAGACAGCATATCAATAGTAAATTTGCTAAATCCAAGACTGCGACTCCCTCACCTGAAAAGAAGGAATCATATATTCCTAAGTCTAAACAGAAAGTTTTCAGTCAAGAACTCTCTAGTCAAGAGGGATTTGGTGAGAGGACTGCCTCCGATGGAATTTACACAAGAAGGCTTGTGTGAGGCATGTCAGAAAGGGAAGTCAAAGAAAGCAACTCACAGAGGCACAGACACTACAAACATCACTGAACCACTTCAACTCCTACACATGGATTTATTTGGTCCAGTAAATATTATGTCTATGTCAAGGAAGAAATATGCCTTAGTGATTGTGGATGACTTCACAAAATATACATGGGTTTTATTCTTGAACTCTATGGATGAAACTCCACATTTGGTGATTGATCATATAAAGCTGATTGAGTTAGATTCAAAGTTATCTGTCCGGGCAATCAGATCAGATAATGGAACAGAATTCAAAAATGAAGTTCTGAATAACTTCTGCTCAGACAGGGGAATAACAAGGCAATATTCAGCACCAAGAACTCCGCAACAAAATGGAGTTGTAGAAAGGAAAAATAGAACCCTGATTGAAGCTGCAAGAACTATGCTAAGTGAATCAAGGTTACCTATCTACTTCTGGGCTGAAGCGGTAAATACAGCTTGTTATACTCAGAATCGAACTCTTATCAACAAAGATCATATGAAAACTCCCTATGAATTAATGGCCGGCAAGAAACCTACTCTCAATTACTTTCATGTATTTGGAGCCAAATGCTTTGTGCTAAAAGATGGAGATGAACATCGTGGCAAGTTTGAGGCCAAGGCACATGAAGCTATTTTTGTCGGTTACTCAAGAAGAGCATATAGGGTATACATAATTGATCAGCACCAAGTGAAGGAAAGTGTCAATGTAACTTTTGATGACACAAAACTCCCAAGTATCTAAACTGAAGATTCTTCTGAGTCATTAAAATTTGATAATTATCCAGACTCACATTCTGATGACGAAGAAGAACCTGAGGTTGCAGCAGGAAATGGTGACAACAATGATGATAATGATCCAGGTAATAGTGGTGGAAACAATGGCAACACTGGAGATACTGCTAATACCAGTGGTGGATCAACAAGTCAACCTGGCAGCAACTCAGGGGGAGATGAAGGATCAACTGGCACAACACAACATCACAATGAATTTCAAGGCGAATCATCAACATAAAATCTTCCAAGGGAAAGGATATGGAGCAAAAATCATCCCTTTGAATTGATCATAGGTGATCCAGATGTTGGAGTAATAACCAGAAGTGCAACTTCAAATGAATGTTTATTTTCAGTTTTTCTATCTCAAGAAGAACCAAAGAAGATTGAAGAGGCACTAATTGATCCAGATTGGGTTCTTGCCATGCAAGAAGAACTCAATCAGTTCGAAAGACAAGAAGTCTGGACACTGGTACCCAGGCCTAAAGATAGATTTGTTATTGGCACGAAATGGGTATACAGGAACAAGTTAGACGGTGATGGCATTGTTACAAGGAACAAAGCCAGACTGGTTGCAAAGGGTTACTCCCAGGAAGAGGGAATTGATTATGACGAGACCTACGCACCAGTTGCAAGACTTGAAGCCACCAGGATATTTCTGGCATTCGCAGCACATTCCAATTTTAAAGTCTATCAAATGGATGTGAAGAGTGCATTTCTGAACGGAAAGCTAGAAGAGGAAGTATATGTGGAACAGCCCCTGGCTTTGAAAATCCAGAGTTTGCTGATTTTGTGTACTTTCTTTTCAAAGCTCTCTATGGACTCAAGCAAGCACCGAGGACATGGTATGACACTCTCTCTGAGTTTTTACTTGAAAATGGTTTCACTAGAGGTGTCATAGATAAAACTCTCTTTTACAAATTACATAGTAAAGATATGATATTTGTCCAAGTTTATGTTGACGATATTATATTTGGTTCTACTAACGAAAACTTGTGCAAGAGATTTGCTAAGTTAATGCAGAGTAGATATGAGATGAGCATGATGGGTGAGCTGTCATTCTTCCTTGGATTGCAAGTAAAGCAAAAGGAAGATGGGTTTTTTATTTGCCAATCAAAGTACGTAAGAGATCTTCTCAGAAAATACAGTCTAGAAGATTCTTCACCGGCAAAAACCCCAATGCCAACAGCCACGAAGCTTGACAAAGATGAAACTGGTAAGAAAGTTGACATCACAAACTATAGAGGTATGATAGGCTCATTATTATATCTAACTGCTAGTAGACCCGACATAATGTTTGCAACATGCTTATGTGCAAGGTTTCAATCTGACCCAAGAGAATCTCATCTAATAGCTGTTAAACGAATTTTTAGATATCTAAAGGGTACACCAGATCTTGGAATTTGGTACCCTAAGGATACAGGTTTTGACCTAATTGGCTATACAGATTTAGACTATGCAGGGTGCAGGATGGACAGGAAAAGTACTTCTGGAAGCTGTTAGTTTCTAGGACGATGGTTGATCTCCTGGTACAGCAAGAAACATCATTCAGTATCTACCTCGACAGCCGAAGCAGAATACATTGCGGCAGGTAGCTGTTGTGCACAGATCTTGTGGATTAGGAATCAGCTAAATGACTATGGACTTGCGTTGAACAAAATTCCAATTTTCTGCGACAACACAAGTGCTATAGCTATTTCCAACAATCCTGTTCAACATTCGCGAACCAAGCACATTGACATAAGGTATCACTTTATAAGAGAGCATGTCATGAACGGAACTGTGGTGCTACATTTTGTACCCACAGAAGATCAGGTAGCCGACATCTTCACAAAGCCACTTGATGAATCCACTTTCTCAAAGCTGGTTAGTGAATTAGGGATGTTAAACAATGGCAAAATTTTTGGTAGCTAGGAATTAATTTAAGCTCATAAATATTAAATGTTAAGATTTAAAGAGTTTATGAGACTTGAATTAATAAAATCCTAGGGCTTATGAATTTTTAGAAAATTATCTTAAGATTAAATCAATATTCTTAGAAGATAATTATTTCAATTAAAGCATAAGTACTTTTGTTTAATTTTAAACATTTATAAGCATTTATGTAAATTAATGTATATATTTTTCGAATTATCATTGTACTTTAAAATAAATGAGTATGTTATTAATTATTCAATTAATTTGCTTATTAAATTAATTCAAACATGAGTTAATTTAATTCTTAAATTAATTAAAATAAATTAATAATGTAAATATTTATTATTTGTCTATAATAAGTTATTAGTATGTAATTTATTGTTAGTTAACTATTTACTAAGTAGTTTTTTCTTTTTCTTTTCTCAGAATGACTTATTATGATAAAATTTCGGTATGACATTTAATTTAAATGAAATTCGGCATGACTTTTTATTCTTAATAATAAGTCATACCGAGAATTCATTTAAAAGGTTCTCTTTAAGTCATACCGAGACCTGCTATTAATAAAAACTCGGTATGACTTTTGAAAAAGTCATACCGAGACAAGTCATAGCAGGCCTATCAAGTAAGTCATACCGAGAATAAGTTGTCTTTCTTTCTTTAATTAATTAAGTCATACTCAGTCCTATATACATATACACGCTGCTATATACACAAACACTCGAACAGCCGATTTTCTTTTTCAAAAATCGATCGATTTTCACTCTTAACAAGCTAATTAGTTGTTGTTAATCCTTGTTTACAAGCATAGTTGCTTGCTAGTGTGATAAAATCGTTTGATTCAAGCGAACCTCTGCCCGATTTTCATCAAAAATCGAACTGGCTGTTCTTATTTGTGTTAAATAATCGAAGCTTTTGGTTTTGATTGTGGCTAAAGACTGGTGTATGGTGATTTCTGGATTAAAGACTATTTGGGGCTTATTAGAAATTAGGGTTTGTATTTAAAGTGTAATTTTCGATTTAATAACTTGTAATTGTTAATTTCGTTATTTTCTTTGTAATCGCAATTTGTTATTTAATAATTGTAATAGGATAAACAAAAATGGCTGGTTTTTGCGAATTAGTAAAAACTAATTTTGTAGGATATTTTAATCCGGTGAATTGTTCAGTCGAGAGGTTTCGACCGTGGATCGTTTTTATGAATGAACATTCACTTGTAAGAACTGCAATTACTCTGGACGCCCCGTTGCAAGTGTTAGCACTTAGGGCTCTGTATTCCACTGCTAGGAATAGGAGTACTGCAGGCAGAGTTCAATTCTCATTCAGCATAGGAGATCATGAATATATGGTGACTGAAGAGGACGTGAACAGGATTTAGGCTTTCCAACTGATAACTTCATGGATCCACCCTCTGCACCAGAAATTCTAGAGTTTTTTTATTCCATTAGATATCAGGGTGAGATCAATTTGATAAGATTGACGAAGTCCAGATTGGTAAGCGAATGGGACTACTTCTTTGTGACGTTAGCCAAAGTTTTTGCACCCACTACAAAGAACAACTTCAACAATATATCTTCACTACTGCAAATAATAGGGTTTTCTATGGCCCACAACAGGAGGATAAATTTTGGAAAGTTGATTCTAAAAGAAATAATAAGGAAAATGGGGAAACCAGAAAGCAGGGAACAGGACATTCAAGTCTACTATCCGAGGTTCCTGATGCTGTTCATGAATGATTTGTTGATGGATAAAGACAAAGCCTTATTTCATAATAGTCCTGTAGAAGAATCTCCTACTTCTCAGAACAACTTATTTACAAGGCTCCACAACAACCCCAAGTACGAAGATGTGCCAGTGGAAAGAACAGATTACATGGCTGAGGTATTAGATCTTATTGCTAATCCTGTGCAGGAACAAGAGCCAGAGCAAGTGCCAATGCAAATGGATCATCCTGTGCACCTTCTACTTGAAGCTGCTCAGCATGTCGATCAAGTGGCACAAGATCAACAGGTAATATCTCAATCACAATCTTCTAGTTCAATACTTATAGATATATCCACTGCTCTGTTAGATTTATCTGTGGCGGACTATAATTATGGTCTTACACTTCAGGATATCAGCTACGAACCTGAAAACACACAGGTTCCGTCCCCAGCTGAATTAGAGCCTCAAACAGTTTCTCATTCATCCTCCTCTTCATTAAAAGTCAGAAAAAGGAAGAAACCTGTCAGAATAGAAAGAGGTCTTGGTGCTGAAGTGAGTGAACCCGCAGCTCTGTCTCCTCCTTCAAAAATTTCTAGAGTTGACCCTGAGACAACTGCAGCCTCAACCTATTCCAGTCAATGGGATATGGATTTTAACATGGCCATCCAAGATTCTCTAGATACACTTGCTCAACCAGGTGATCTAATTCGCTGCTCGGCCACAACATCAGATAGTGAGGAAAACACACTGCTAGCAATCACTCAAGCAGAACCTTCACTTGAAGAAATACCAACACAGGAGGGCACATTAGTTGAAGAAAATGTTTTTAATAAAAACTCGTCGGATGCCACCTATGTTGTGGACCATGACATTTTCGATGCAGTGCAGCATCAGATACCCTCCGCGGTACTAAGGAGCACCACAGACTCTCAAGAGCCTGTCATTACATTGTCTAAGGTGGTGACTCCGCTGGATTTCTTTCATCCAGTTCTCTTTCGAGAAGGTCTCGAATCCACTGGTGGATTTGAGAGGCAACCACTCCATAGAGGGAGATGGGACTCCATTCACGGAGTAGCTACGTCAGTAGCGGAGCCACTTCAAGTTAATCTTGTTGAGGATGCGCCTTCACAGGCATCAGAAGAGCATTTCGACTCTTCAAAAGCTATTGTTATATATGCAGGTACAGCTTCAGGATCTGGAAAGGAGCTAAACACGAGTGATGTGAGGCAAACACAGAGTGAAACACATGCACAGAGTGATAGTGAATTAAACAGGAGTGCAAGTGAGCTGAGTGCACACACACACAGTGAACTATTATCTAAAATGGAAGCTCTCCAGAAAGAAATGCAAATTGTTCAGGCTGAGTTGGTAAAAGTAAAAGCACAAGCAGAAGAAAAATCTACATCTGCTTCTGTAACACAGCAGCTGACAATAGTACGAAAAGATGTTGATGATGTCAAAACCTCCATTCTTCTAAAAACTCAAGACATCCAGAGCGTTCAAAATCTAATTGCTGAGGATATGAAAGAAGTGAGCAAACTGCATGACAGAATTGATGACGTTGAGAAAAACTTAACCCTCACAATCATTGAAAATGAAAAGATTTCTACACAACGCTTTAGCAAACTGGATGATGGCATGACACATCTGAATGAAGGAATGAAGCAAGTCTATCTGACTATGCAAAAAATGTTGACATCATTTGAAGCCTCTAAAACTGAAGAGGATCCCTCAACTAAGGGGGAGAAATCAAAGGAGAAAGTAGCTGGAGATGGAGGGGATTCTACTCAAGACAAAGGGAAAGCTAAACTGTATTCTGAAGATCAATTTCAATCGTATGATCCAGAACCATAAAAACAGTTTTATGCTCAAGAGAAATTCATTGATGACAGTGCTCATGATGAATCAAACCTTCCTGACTACTGCAGAGCTGAGGAAGAGATTGCATTTGATGAAGAGTTTTTGTTTCAAGAAGAAAAAGAAGTTGATCCAGCCTATGAAGAGGCAATGAAGAAACTAAAAGAAGACATCAAGGCAAGTCATAAAAAAACTGAAAATCTGAAAGCTCTGGTCAAGGAAAGAACAAAGGCTGAAAAAGAAGCAAGCCAAGAAAAGTAAAATCTCTGGGCCATAGCAGTCAGAGAAAAGAAGAGAGATGTACAGCTCAAGATTGGAAAGAAATGGGATACTGCAAGAGAAATAATGGACAAACAACAAAAGGGTCCATTTGAAGACAAGCATCTGAGATCAATAATTGACTGTCTAGAAAAGTCAAATGACAACATTGACAACTTCATGAAAGCTCTGAAAGAGGAAGTGGACTACATCACTATCTTAATTGATCACATTCTTGAAGACTGGCAGATTCCAGTCTACACACACAGGAATGGTACATTCAGAATTTCCTTGGAGTTTTTCAGGCAAAGAAGCTTATCTGTAATATGGACGCTATTGAACAAAGTAAAGAGAAGCTCAGAAGAAAATGAACTTATCAGGGATAGACTTAGAGTCTTTGCAACAGCTGTTAGTCCTCAGATCTTATTTGATCCTCACGAGGTAAGATTCTTCTCAAGCAATCTATATCAAATATTGCAGTTAAATGAGGAATCCTTAAAGGGCTACTCAGTTAAGTACATGATTCAAGTTGAAAGGATGCTAAGGTCAAAAGGTTTCAAATCCCAAGCTAAGATGGATGCTGCAGAAAAGATTAGAAACTACTGTCTGTCAAAAAGAATTCCTTCTTACATCAGGCAAATACCAAAGATAGATTCAACACAACCATCTAATGTAGAAGAAGAGATAGTAGATCCTGTTGAACAGGAAGTACTGTGGCAGTTAGCAAGAGCTGAACAAAGAAAGTTGTATGGAGAAGCCACTACGACAGAAAAACCAGTATCTGAAGAAGTACCAAGGACACCTATTCATAAAGGTTCAATCCTAGAAGAAGGTGAAGTTGATACAACATAAGACTGAAGACTTAGATAGAACAAGATATAAACTTTGTAATATTTGTTCAGTGCTAGAGGAACATCTATCTTGTATTTATCTTTTATGTATGAATCTGGAAAATTGTTAAATATAAAACCAGAACTTTTGTTTATTATTTACAGTCATTAAATGTCGTACTACTTTCTTAGTTGTTAGTTGAGTTATCCTCTAGGAATTTGTGTGTTAAATGTTTAACAACAAATATGGGGAGATTGAAAGGCATATGACTAGGCCTATTTGTAATAATTAGATGTCAACTCAACTCTAGCTAATAAAGAGAAGTAAATAATAAGCACTAAACAGGAATCAAGACGAAGACAGTCAACTAATCACAAAGGATCTGAGTATCGGAAGAATTTTTATAGGATTGCTACTCAACACTGGAAGAAGTTCATTTATATGTTCAAGCGTCAGTGAAAACAATAAAGTGGTAGTGGTTCTACAATAAATAGCAGACATAGAAGATTTCAAGTGGTTACTACAAGTAGATTCCAGAAGAAGAATGCAAACAGTGAAGAAGAAATTATGACAGAAGGCCTCTAGATAAATGTTATTTTAAATGGAGAATATTTATTTAGTATGACACATATGAACCAGACAGTACATTTGTGTGTCAACTAAAATAATATTTATTTCTTCATTTAATTCAAGAGGTTTCAAGAAAAGAAGACAAAGAAAGGATGGAAGAAGATCTCAAGACCGACAGCACGGCTAATGCAAGTAAAGATAGTATTTTAATTCTACTATCAAATGTTAATTAATTATTTAATTTATATAATTAAATTAATTCAAGTTGAATTTAATTTAATTTATAAATTAACTAATTAAATTAAGTAGAATTAATTTACTATAAAAGAAATGGTTTAATATGACTTATATATATATATATATAAACTGTTAGTATGACTTATCAATAAGTCATACCGAGTTTCATATAAATATATATATAGATAAGTCATACCGAAGACAGTCAAATATGTCATACCGAGTTTTCTTTTAGAAAAGGTCATGCTGAGTTGATTTTGTTTAATTAAAATAAGTCATACCGATTTATTTAATTAAATAAAATCCGGATATGACTTTCAAAAGGTCATACCGAACTTTTGATAAGTCATACCGAGTTTTAATAAGTCATACCGACCGAAAATATGTCATGCCCAGTCTTTTATAAGTCATACAAGTGTTAAAATAAGTCATACAGACTTATTTTCTTGAAATTAAGTCATACTGAAAAAGGTCATAGCAGCCTTTTTCAAATCTCTATAAATATGAGATGCTTGCTTCATTTGTTAGTGTTCAATTGTTAAGAGTTAGAAAAATCAGATCAAATTCAGTAATTTATCTGCATTGTAATATTCACAGATTTCTGTGCTGAGTTTGAATATAATTGATTAAACACGAACACTTCATGTCGAATTCGTTCTAGATTAATATATCACTTATAAAATCTAATCTTCTTATTAATTGTGTAATACTGATCAAGTTAAAATTATATCTTTCACTTGAACAGTATTTCATTATAATTAATATTTCGCGAGTAATTAAAATAATAATTTTAATCCAATTATTCAGCAATTAATTTTCAGATATTGTATTCAACCCCCCCTTCTACAATATCAGGGACCAACACATTTGGGCGTGGGTGATCAAGAAACCCATACGCTGAGGAAAGCCCACGAGGCCATCGAAGGCCCAATTAAGGATCCCAGTGTTCCTGGGTTCCTCCAACATTGTGACAAGGCCCAAGGGAAGAGGCCTCGAGTCGATGAGCAAGATCCAGCCACAGCAGTTTGGAGGCCGAGCTGGGGAATTCGGAAACAGGACACCGTCGTGGGGAGTACCTTAAACTCCATCGATTGGTCCCAAAACTAGATTTCTCCAGCCTACAAGGCAAAAATTGTTTTGAAAACGGATATCGTGGAGGCAGAGTCTCTCGGGTCACAGGCCGTGGCCATGGTAAGACCCATTCGCTTCTTTTTTTTTCTTTGTATTTAGTCGATTTTTGCGTTTTTCTATCTCTTGACATAGGTGTATCGGTTTTCAACAGGTCAACACCTATTTTCAGACCATGGCCCATTAGGCTAAGACTTGGTATTTTTCTGAGAAGGCCCAAAGGAAGGGCAAGGCCAAAGCTAAGGCAAAGGTGATTGTTCTTGAGAAGAAGCTGCTCGAGAAGGAGCAAGAGTTGGTGGCGGCCCATGCTGAGCTGCAAGAGCTGAGGGCTGAGAAGAAGGCCCTGATCGACAGGTACATGGAGTTAGATGAATTCTTTGCTTTTATCGATAAGCACGACGACATGGTATTTGCGATGACCGGTGCCCAAGCTTGGGATAAATGTCTTCACATCGTCTTGGCTAAGCACCCCGGTCTTTTTGATCCGGCCGACTTCCCTTGTCCTATGGGTCAGCCATTGGCCTTGACTTCTATCGCTCGAGGGACATGTTCGGGAGACTTGTCGGGTGGCGAGGCCTTGGACGAGTATAATCAGGTCTTCGACTCTACTCCCGAGACTGAGGACAATGCTCGGAAGGAGGTAGAAGAAGAAGAGAAGACCGGGGAAGGGTAGGACGAGGATAACGAAGACCTCCTTAGCTTCTTTTATTTTTCCTCGTATTTCATGTATTCCTTGTATTTCCTTTTCTGTTTAAGTTATGTACTCCAAAGACTCTTTATTTATGAAAAGACCTTTGTCCTTTGTCATTTTTTCTTTTCTTTTTCAAGCCTTAGTATATTTTATAAAATATACTTTTCGAGCGTAAAAGAACAAATGAGAATAGACACTAGTCTGAGTGCCCTACAGGCTTGGTTCTATTCCTTTATCATAAAGGAACTTAACAAAGATTTCCAATCTAGGCTAAACACACATGTTTTTAATAATGCCACAAGGCTGAAAACTTTATTAATAATGCCTTTGAGGCTAATGTGGGCACAACCCTTACAAAATGGAAATCCTGATTGGTGTGAAAGGCTCTTACATCCTAATGGTTTCATCGAACATTATTTCTACTTAGTTCCTACTAAATATAAGAACTCATAGTTGAATTCTTTAAGAATAATAAACCTTCAGGTTTGAGGCATGCCAAGTCCTTGGCACCTCATAGTTCCTTAAATTGTTTTATCTTGTACGACCCTTCCGAGTTGGGGGCTAACTTGAATTTGAGGACTACTCTGGAAGCTTCGGCTTTCCTGAGGACCAAGTCCCCTTGTCTGAAAAATGTTTCTTTAACCCTCAAGTTGTAATAGAAAGATGACTTTTTTTATATATTCAATGATCTTCGCATGAGCCCTGTCTCTGACTTCGTCAATCAAGTCTAATGAAAGTTTCATACCTTCCTATTTTACTCAGGCTCAAAGGCCTTGATTCTTGGGGATACATGTGATCAACTGGGACCACTGCTTCGGTTCCATAGGACAGGAATAATGGATTTGTATCAGTAGTGACTTTATGAGTGGTTCTGTATGCCCAGAGTATTGGCAAGAGCTCATCCATCCATGTGCTATCAGAACGCTAGATCCTTTTCTTGAGTCCATCAATGATGATTCAATTGGCTACCTCAGCCTGCCCATTGGCTTGGGGATGTGTAACAGATGTGAAGCGTAGATTGATGTCATTATCATTGCAATACTCCTTAAATTCTTCATTGGTGAATTGCGTGCCATTGTCCGTTAACAGGATTCGTGTTATTCCATACCTACATATGATGTTTTTCTAGAAGAATTGAGCTACTTGTTTGGTGGTTATCTTGGCTAGTGGTTTAGCCTCAATCCATTTAGTGAAGTAATCAATTACAACGATTAGGAACTTTCTCTGTCCGCTAGACATTGAAAAAGGTCCAAGGATATCCATTTCCCACATTGCAAAGGGGATGGGGGAATTGATGGGCGTCAACATCTCAAGAGGTTGTCTAACAACTGGTGCATGCCTTTGGCTCCTGTCACACCCTCTCATATACTCTTCCGAATCTCTTAACAAGTCAGGCCAGTAAAAGCCAAGACGGGTGATTTTATGAGCCAAAGCTCTGCCCCCCAAGTGTTGGCCACAAATTCCTTCGTGTACTTCTTTCAAAGCCTCATGGACTTCATCTGGCCTTAGGCATTTCAAGTATGGAATAATAAAATATTTCTTATTGAGAATTCCGTCAATAAGAGCGTACCTTAATGCCCTCACAGTAAGTTTTCTGGCTTCCAGGACTTTGGAAGACATCTATCCAGATTGAAGGTGGGCTTTAATTGGGTCCATCCAGCAACTACCCATGTTTATTGGGGCTATCAGCTTTGCATCAATGATGGGGGTCTTCAAGACTTGGAAGTAGACACTTCCCATATGTTCACCCGCTTCTAATGAGGCAAACTTTTATAAGGCATCGACCTTTACATTCTTTTCTCTAGGAACATATTGCATATGACATTTTTCAAACTGAGTCATTATAGCTTTTATCAATCGGAGGTATTTAAGCATGACTTCTTCCCTCGCTTCAAACTCCTCATTTACTTGGGATATAAACATCTTCGAGTCTCCACAAACTTTGAGGTGTTTGACATTTAGTGTCTTGGCCAAGCCCAGGCCTGCTATCAGAGCTTCATATTCGGCTTCATTGTTGGTTGTTGGGAAATCAAGCTTAATAGCATACTCAATGATGAATCCTTCGGGACTTTGTAGCACCAAGTCTGCTCCACTAGATTTTATTTTTGACGCTCCATCAAAATTGAGCACCCAATATTCTTTAGGAGTTTATGCACTCAATATTCTTTAGTAGTTTGTCCTTCTTATTTTTATGTTGTTTTCTCACTATCCTGCCCCCGACTTCTTAGTCATTGATAGTACATTCGACCACGAAGTCAGCAAGAGCTTGAGCTTTAATGGTCGTTCAAGGCTTATACTTGATGTCGAACTCTCCTAGCTCTATGGCCCACCTGATCAATCTTCCACTTGCCTTAGGGCTGTGTATGATGTTTCTCAGAGGTTGATCAGTTAGTACCTCAATTTTATATGCTTGAAAGTAAGCCCGTAACTTTTTTGAGGCCATTACCAAGGCCAGTGTAAAGTTCTCAATTTTGGAGTAGTTAAGTTCCGCTCCATGTAAAATCTTGCTTACATAATAAACTGGCTTTTGAATCTTTTCTTCTTCCTTTATAAGGACAACACTCAGGGCCTTATCGGATACGGCCAAATACAAGTACAAGATGTCCTCGGGATTAGGCTTGTCCAACAATGGAGCTTTAGCCATATATTTCTTCAGTTCCTCGAAGGCTGCCTGACTTTATTCTGTTCACACGAAATCCTTTAATTTCTTCAAGTTTTAGAAGAAGGGTCGACATTTATTCCCAGACTTTGAGACAAACCATCCCAGGGCCGCAACTCTTCCTTTTAATTTCTGGACATCCCTTACTGTTTTTGGGGGTTCCATGTCAAGTATAGCCTTAATTTTGTCAGGATTGTCCTCAATCCCCCTTTTAGAGACCATCATTCCTAAGAATTTTCCAGACCCTAAGTCAAAGGTGCATTTTGCAGGGTTTAACAACATTTTATGGTGCCTCAGCACTTCGAAAGCCTCTTTTAGGTGTTGAATATGGTCAGTCTTATCGAGGCTTTTGACTAGCATATCATTAACGTAGACATCTATGGTTTTTCCGATAAAATGCTTGAATATTTTGTTTACTAGCCTTTGATAGATGGCTCCTGCATTCTTTAACCCAAAGGCCATAACAAGATAACAAAATACACCAAAGTCAGTGATGAAAAGATACCTTGGCAATGTCATCCTCGTGCATCCTGATTTGATTGTATCTACTAAAGCCATCCATGAAGCTTAACATCTCATGTCCTGTCGTGGCATCTATAAGTGCCTCGACACTCGGGAAAGGGAAGCAATCCTTTGGACATGCATCATTTAAATCAGTAAAGTCTACACACATTCTCCACTTGCCATGGGATTTCCTAACCATTACCGGGTTAGCTAGCCATTCGGGAAATTGAATTTCTTTGATAAAGCCAACCTCTAGGAGCTTTTCCACTTCTTGCTTCTCTGGAGTGAAATTTCTCTTCTTTTGCTTTACCATTTTCCATCTTGGATCCGCATTAAACTTGTGAGTGATCAGTTTGGGGTCAATCCCTGGCATATCAGCGGCTGTCCAATAAAATATGTCCCCGTTTTCTTGCAAGAACTTTGTTAGTTTTATTTTCCTAGGCTCTTTCAATAAGGCCCCTAAATAAGTGACCTTCTCAGGTTCTCCTGGAACTAAGAGAATTAGAATCAAGTCTTCAACTGGTTTCCCTCTTCTTTCTTCATCTTCTCTTGAGTCCATGTCCTCTATAGGCTGGACTTGCCCCCGACTCCATCGGGTCTTAGGGCTACCACGTAACAACTTCTTGTTATTTTTTGGTCTCCTTTTTCCTCCCCAACACCATTTTTGGTGGGGAACTTGATCTTCAAGTGATAACTTGAGGCAACAGCCTTGAAAGCATGCAAGCTTATTCTTCCAAGGATTGTGTTGTACGTAGAAGATACTTTGATTACCAGAAAGGTTAGCATCTGAGTGACCTCTCTAGGTTTTCTCCCCATTGTCATGGGTTGTTGAATGGTTCCTTCCACTTTCGATTCCACTCCATTAAAACCATAGATTGGAACATCTAAAGGGGTTAGTTGGGAATCATTGTACCCCGTCTTCACAAAGGCATCATAGAACAAGATATCAATTGATACTCCATTGTCCACCAGAACTCTCTTTATTTCTTAATTTCTTATTAAATGGGCTATGACAAGAGGATCATCATGGAGAAACTTTATCCCTTCCAAGTCTGAGTCATTAAAGGATATGACCACCTTCGTTCTAGCACGTTTAGGTGCTTCACCTACGACTTGCATAACTTCTCTTGCGTATGCTTTCCTTAAGTTTCTTGAATTCCCTGCAGCTGTGGGTCCTCCAAAAATCAAATTAATAACTAGTCCTCTAGGCTGAGGATCCTTATCCCGACTATCATTATTTCTTCTATTATCATCGCGCCTATCATGACTTCCATTTTTAGTGTACTTAGAAAGTTTTCCTCTTCTGATATGGAACTCGATTTCATCCTTCAATTTTCTGCAATTTTTCTTGTCATGTCCGGTATCCCTATGAAATCGACAAAATGCGCTCTTGTTTCTCTTCTCATGATCAGACTTCAGGGGTTTAGGCCATCTCAGGTCTCGATCCCTTTTAATATCCATCAGGATTTGTCTTCGAGACGTATTCAGCCTTACGTATTCAACAAACTTTTGCCCCAAGTTATTTTTCTTAGGGGGGATTCTGAATCCTTATCCGTCTTGGAATACTTGTCTCGGGCATGATACTCTTGATCACGTTTTCTCTTCTTGTTATTTTTCTCATGTGTCGCCACTGATATAGTGGTTTTCTTCATGCTTTCTTCCACTTTAATATATTTCCCTACTATGTCTTGGAGAAGGAGCATGTTCTCGGGTGGATGGTTGGCCAGAGATCTCTTGAAGTAAGGATCAGTCGTCCCCTGTTGTAAGGCTATCATAACCACTTTTTTATCCAAGTCCGGGACTTTCAAGGCTTCCTTGGTGAAACGGTTCAAGGATTTGTTCTTTCCCTGCTCCAGATTCATAAGAGAAGATGAGTTTTTTTCGTGTACTCTTCCATTTATATATTGGCTTATGAAGGCCTTGCTAAGTTCTTTAAAGGACCCAATGGAGTTGGAGGGAAACCGGCTATACCAATGTTGGGCCATGCCCCCCAGGGTTTAGGAGAAAACCCTACACTTCACAGCATCATTGATAGGTTATAACAACAAAGTATTTGAAAAGGTTCTTATGTGATTAGCTGGATCGCCTGCCCGATCGTAAGTCTTGATGGTGGGGATCTTGAACTTACTTGAGATGTGAGCGTTCATGATTGATTCGGTAAAGGGTGGTGTCGGATCATCAGGATCTCCGAGTGGTAGCAACTCAGTGGGATCAGCCTTTAGAGCTTCCATCCTCCTTCCTCGAGGGGTTCCATCTAATTTTATGACGTCAAGGGCCTCACGCCTCGGGGCTGGCCTAGTGCCCTGTCGACCTAGGATTTTCTTTAGCTTTTTAAGTTCAGCCTCATAGGAAACAATTTTCTGTTCTAGTGTCCTACGGAACTGTGAACGTTGGGGTCTTATGGGTTCCTTGCCAGACCTCCTCCTTCTAGGATTAACGTCGGTGCCTTCAGAACTTTCATTATCAGTCGAGTATGGTCTTGAGAAATCATGGATTCTCTCTCTGCGCCCATAGTTTTGTGGTTCCAACCTTCTGATGAATGGAGTGGGATAAGCTTGGGAAAGTCCAAGTCTAGGTTGGGCAATAGTGCTACTAGGGATAACAATAATAGAAATTTGCACACGAAGAGGAGCAGTAGCAATAAAAGGATTGTGAGTTACCGGGGATAGAGGGTCGGATCCATGGATGACTCCCTCAGGATTGGTAGAATGAGCGATTTAACTGAACGGGCCAAGCCTTTGTGTGCTAGGACCTTAAGTTCCAGCTAGAACATTGGTGGTAATAGGGACTTCGGTGTCTCGAGTTCCATCTGGAGGAATCACAACAGTTGGGTCTCCCACGGGAGGAATCTCAGTGGTTGGGTCTCCTATAGAAGGGACGATACCTCCATCAATTCTTCATGTTCTTGCCATGGTTGATGTCTTCTTCCCACAGACGGCGCCAAATATTGTGGATTAAAAACTAGGGTGTATTAATTGCGATGTGTGTCGGAGCTTATCGAGGTTTAATGGCTGCACTTGTGTTTCGTAGCTTAGTTATGCTTTCACAAGATGCCTACATATCTCAGTGTGTGTTGAAAATCAAGCTAGACGTAATTTTAAGAATGAGAAGTTAGACCCTTTATATAGACATAGAGTGTCTAAGAATTAAAGTTGGTTTAGGAACCTTGATGGGTTAGGCCCTTCCTAGAAGGATTCTCGATCCTTCTCGTGATAAGAGTAATTTTCATATAGGAATATATTTCCTAGTTGATTGAGGTGTCTTAGGAGCTACTCCTTGGAGTGGTTTTCTTGTAATCAGACATAATTAATTAGGTGTATCTTTAGCTAATTAATTAATTATGAATTTATTTAATAATTAGGGTTTTGAGCCTCATAGAATGGGATTCCCTTTTGGACCAAACTAAGTCTAATACTACAGTAATTGTGTCTTTAAGGCTTACTTTTAGCCCATATCTCAAAGCTAGCTGGGAGTTGATACAAATTAAAAATAAAAACTGCATGATTTTCAATATATTAGAGGTATATAAAGTTAAATTTAGATTTTATAAAATTATTATAAAAAAATGAATTGATAGTTATATTAATTGTTTGCAAATTAAAATTCTTAAATATAATAAATTCTTTGCTTAATACTTTGAAACGTAGAAAATTTATATATATTAAGTTAAACTTTTTTGCGAATACTACCTAGATCAAATTGTTATTTTTAAAGATGAAAGAGTACAAATATGATTTTTAATTGTTTATGGGCAGATAAACTAATTTTCAAATATTTCAAGAAGAAATATTATTTCAACCTTTATTTATCTGATCGTACATTCTAAATTTTTTTTTAAATAAGGGAAGGTTTAAAAATTTTTGAATGTAGAAATAATATATATAACTAGATAATAAAATTAATTGAACGGTGCAGTAGTTTTCAAATTTGATATTGTCAGAAATTATTATTTTTTTGTCAGACAGAAGTTGTTTTCTTTTTGTATGACATAAATTGTTTTATATACACTTATATCAGTTAAATAGGTTCGGCTACCTAACTAATGTTTTAGTGTTTTTTCGGAACAAATAATAAACGTTTGTTACTATTGGTCAAAGTACGGCAGGTGTACGATGCATATGTATATTGGGTCACTATTTTATATAAACAATTTATATTATAATGGTACTGGTCATATCCCAACTATATTATAAAATTATATTTACAAAAGTAATATATATACATTGACTTTTATAATTATATTATTTTATTCACAATTAGGTTATAGTATTGTTTAGAATTATCTTATTCACAAATTTTAAAATAATTTTAACTTTTAAGTTTGGCTCGTGGAAAGACAAAACAAGGTGGTGTACTCATCGTTTCTCATCAATGTTTGATTTTTTGGGTACAAGTCTAGCTTACATACAAGTGTCCAAGATATCGATAATTAATACACATGAATTATTATAAGGAGCAATACTGTATTATATTATTTATTAATAATATAATTTACATTTTATTATTTAACCTTTAGTACTGATAAATATATATATTAAAGATATATAATGAGAATATAAATATATTATACCGTAAAATAATATAGATTATAACTTTTGAAATATATGGATAATTTTAACCTTAAATCCGTCAGTAACCTAGTATATAGTGACCCAATGTACACTTAACCGCTGACGTAGTCAATCCTTTGGTCTTTTCATGGACATGGCGGCGGGCAACCTGGGTTTTAATATTAATAAAAAATTCTTCTTAATATCTTTTAAAATTTTATTTTTGAATTAAAAAAGGTTTGAAAATATGACATTTAGAAAAATAATTATTGAAAAATATTGAAAATGAACTCTTTATTTATTAAGACTTGGAGTTATAACTAAAATATTAGAAGATAAATGATGGTAAGTAAGCAATTCTCAAGGGATAGAGAATTGTCTCTCATGGAGTTTGAATCTGATGCAAAATTCTTAAACATAATTCTCAAGTCTTTAAATATATAAAATAAAAACAAACTCCTTGCAAGATTACACTGGTTTATGAGAAACAAAAGCAAACTCTATAGTCTCAGTATCAAGGGGTGCAGCTTCATGTAATACAAATTAAAGACACTGATAAAATACAATCCCATCATGTTGATCACATAACCATTGCCTGACAAATATGTCGCGCCTTCCAGAATTTAGTGACAGCATATCTTCTTAGTTCCTGCAAAATGCAGCAAATTAAGAAACATCTCACAATTTACAATCACATAAACACCAAGTGAAAAGAAAATGAAGCTATCATTATAAAATCATAAACCGACATCTTCAAAGGATTCATAATACAAAAGCCCTTTGCAACTTTCACCATCCACTTTGCTTGCTGTAGATATATGAAACAAATTATTGAATTAGGCATGAGATAAAGTGAAAGAATCCAAAATATATATACCTTCACGACTCATACACGAGACTAACGTGCGGGGGATTGGGGACATAGTACGTTGTTGAGACGACCATTCAGATTTCAGCATAACAAAAATATATATATATATATATATATATATATATATATATATATATGCAAACACCTAAAACCACTTCATTTATCTCTATAAAACTAGGGCTTATTCACTAATCTGACCTGATATCTCCCGGTTGATTAATAAGGTCTTCTAGCTCATCGATATCCCAACCTTGTGATTTTGCCACATTGTCAACTTCCACACCAGGCTGATCACCTACTACAACTCCCTCTTCGTCCATAATTTTAATTAATTCGCCCCACATATTGTCATAGAAAATGTTCGAGTATTCATCATCTGCCGGTGCCTTTGGGAGACTGATGTTGTCACATAAGTTGTTGTCCACTGCAGCAACAGCAGACAAGAATGACTTGATATCGTCAAATGAAGCCTGATCCTGAAAATTATCCCCACCAGAGCCTAGAGCGGGCCTTCTCTTCCTTCCGATCTCAATCTTATGCGGATCCATTGTCGTCACTCCATGCATCTCCATATACTGCTGGATGAATGCAGGATCATTAATAGCCTTAGAAAATATATCCATCAGATGTCGCTGCTTAGACTCCATGTCATGAATCTTATTCTCCATCTCAGTAATTGAATTCTTGGACTCCTGCTGTTGTTGTCGGAGATTTACAACTTCTGCCATCAGCATGTTCTTATCCCTCCTCAATCTTTCCAAATCCCCTTCAATGCCATAATTGCCTAACTCAACACAAGGCTCTCCTCCTTTTGGTAGCGTACCCTGTGAAACATTCCTTCGCCTTTTTATAGTCTTCAAGAGATGCTCCTGGCCTCCCAGAAAATCCTCATGTGCGAATTCCCATCGATCAGGGTCCACTTTTTTAAATCCCTAAATCAATAGCATGCGTTAATAGGAACTCTATTAATTTAGAATCATAGCACAATTAATAAAACATTATGATACTCCTATCTATCAGAATATCATTACCAACACCAAACAATATAATCCAGCATCTGCAAGCTATATATCTTTACAACATATGATCAGTAACAATGCACAAACATACACCTGATAAAGAAATTTGAAATTTATCATACCAGTTCAAATGCCATTATAAGTATCATGCCACAGTTATCACTACAAGCACCACATTAGCATAGTCTCCACAACATTAATTAGAGATGCATACATAAATCCAGGTTAATTACAAAGATCAGCAATCAAACTAGTGGATGTATTACAAATAAAAGCGGAAAAAATCTCAGACTGTCTTGGTACCATGAAAGAGGCTGAATAAAATTCAAGCACCACCACTTCAAAACAACATGCATAAACACAAATTGGGAAACCCCCAATGATTTCTGATGATTCAAGCATATATATTATATAAAGATGAGATTTTTGGACCAACTCACATAACTTAATTATATAATCAATCTTAAAGCACTATGAAAGAATAAGTATGTAATGTTAGTATAGGAATAAATATATATGTAAGGGTAGTATAGACTTTTATTAACCTTCTATATAATAGCATATACAAATTGTAAGATAGCAATAGAGGTAAAGAGAGAAAGATTACATTGAAATGATCTTGCCTGATTAATGACTACATCCTTCACATATATAGAAGGTTAGTAAAAGTCTATACTACCCTTACATATATACTTATTCCTATACTACCCTTAGATACTTATTCCTTAATAAGCACAAGGGAGAAAACAGGAATTTCTTGAAAGAAGATCACATCAGAATTTAAGCTCAGACCACGTAAAAGAAAGATTGAAGTTTCACTGGGTAAATGAAATTAAAAGGACTTACATAAGTATTAAGCTGGCGAACAAAGCTTGAGAAATTACTGTGCTTGAAATTTTTAGGTAGCAAAGAAATGGAGAATTGATGAGAGTCCCAAATAATGAAGCTGTTTCTTGCTTTACTCCAAGAAATCACAGGATCAAGTGAAGGGTCTTCCACCATCTTGTAAATCTTCATCAGAAATGGGGGTGGGCCCCCTTCATGTAACCCCTCCATTGGTTGTGGTATAGTAAAAGATGATGAAGAAGGAGCTTGTTTATTGCCAGATTCCAGTAACACTTTTGCTCCTTGTTGCTCCCAGAATTCATCCATTGTTCTTTTGTATTCCATGGTTTTTTAAGAGTATTTGTTTACTTTCAGACTGAGATTTATTGTAACTGAAGCAAATTGGGGAGACTGGGAATTTTATCTCTTTATTATTTATTTTGATAATTTTAAAGTAGCTTTTGTACTTTTGTGATCAAATCCAAGTCGATGGTGTCAGTAAATGATTACGGCAGCTGGCAACAAATACTATGGCTTGCATGCATGGTTGCCTCTCCTTTGCAAGTTCGTTTCGACTTCTGTCACACATATTTAGATGTTTAATGTTTAAATATTAGTTTTCTAATTAAACTTGTCTTCCATTTATATATATAAATATACGGTTTTGTTCAAATGAGAAATTCTTAAAATGAGAACAATAGTAAGGCCCGGTGATTTTCATAAATAATTTTAATTTTGGTGATTTGTACTAAATTTAAAATTTTTATTTATATCAAATCACTGGTTTAAAATTCAAAATTTTTACTATACAAGAAATCACTCATTTATTAAATTTAAAATTTCTAATTTCCATCAAATCACTAGTTTTAATTAAACAAATCACCCATTCTCATAATTTTTATTAGAGCAAAACCCTATAAATATAATTTGTTTCTTGTACAATAACAAATGAATTTTAAAATAACAATACAATAATCTTATCCATTTTAAATATAAATACAAATGTTGGGCATCACAAGTATCTTAGAAGAGGGTTGAATGTGATAATCACAACAAATTTTTTTTTTTAGAATTTGGGAATTAAATTATTGTTTTATTGAGGGTTCGAGTCATGTTTAGGAGGTTGACTTAATAGCTTTCTATTTTCATGAATAAAAATTTAAGATCTAGAAAATTAGCAAGTAAGTAAACAGGATTCAAGTTAAATACATATATTAAACTAGAAAGGGTGTTGGTGTTTTGTTTATGGGGCAAAGTTATTCGTCATTGGAAAAGTAACTAGCTCAAAAAGTTGTCTGCATTTGTTGTTTAAATTAAATTGAAAGTTTGAGAAAATTCAAACTAAGATCGAGTTGTTACAAATGAGTTGCTGGAAAAAAATATAAATATTCATTTTTTGAATAATACTGAGAATGAGTTGTTAACATAAAGTTTGTATAATGTTGTTAACATTGCTTTTAAACAACATGAGTCCTTAAGTGTGTCTCCTCAAGACCTCAAGTGTGTTTGGAGGAAGGAATTTTAAGAAGTTGATGGCAGATTAAATACTACTTCTTCAATTTCAAAATACACGTCTCTTTAATTTTTTACAATACATTAAAATAATAGTTTTATAGTTTTTTCTAAAATTCTTTTAATAAATATTTAAATATTAAATTAACTATTTTTATATACCAGCTGTGTAAAAAAATCAAGAACACATGTATTTGGAAGAAACAAAGGGTTATAAGGATTGAAGTTGTAGGTAATTGTGTTGATTTTCAGACCCTAGCTGAGCTTGAGCTGAGTTTATTTAAGAAAAGTTATCACTGATGCACAGGGTTTCTACCCACCCCAGGCTGCTGTTTGTGATCCATTTATTCATTGCTTTGCAAAGTGTTGTGGATTAAAAACTAGTGTGTATTAATTGCGATGTATGTCGGAGCTTACCGAGCTTTAATGGCTGCACTTGTGTTTTGTAGCTTAGTTCTGCCCTCACAAGATGTCTACGTATCTCAGTGTGTGTTGAGAATCAAACCAGACATAGTTCTAAAAATGAGAGGTTTGATCCTTTATATAGACGTAAAGAGTCTAAGAATTACATTAGGTTTAGGAACTTTGATGGCCAAGACCCTCCCTAGAAGGATTCTGGATCCTTCTATTGATATGAGTAATTTCTATGTAGGAATATGTTTCCTAGTTGATTTAGGTGTCTTGGGGGCTACTCCTTCAAGTGGTTTCCTTGTAATTGAACATAATTAATTAGCTGTATCTTTAACTAATTAATTAATTATGAATTTATTTAATAATTAGTCTAGCCTCATTAAATGGATCTCCATTTTGGACCAAACTAAGTATAATTATCTTTAGGGCTTACTTTTAGCCCATATCATTTCCTTCCAACTTCTGTAAAGCGTGCAACACTTTGTAAAAGTTAAAGTCCATAAATTTTGTCGTCGAAGTTAGTCTTGGTAGCTTCTCATATTTTGCTAAAATTCATTTTGTCTTCTTAGATATTTATGAATTTTTCCTTCACTTCCCAAAATTTTATTCATACCTAAAGGGTATTTTTCATAATTTATTTGTACTCACATATATTTTTCTAGGAATTTTCCTCTATTTATAGAGAATTTTCCATATTTTATTCGTACCCACAAGTATTTTTCTAGGAATTTTCCTCTATTTATATAGAATTTTTTCATAATTTATTTGTACCCACGTGTATTTTTCTAGGAATTTTACTCTATTTATAGAGAATTTTCCATAATTTATTTGTACCAACAGGTATTTTTCTCAGAATTTTCCTTTATTTATAGAGAATTTATCTATAATTTATTTGTACCCACATGTATTTTTCTAGGAATTTTCCTCTATTTATAGAAAAAATTTCATAATTTATTTGCCTTTTAAATCATTTTTATTGATTTTCTGGCATTTTTTAGTATTATTTTCGACTAGGAATCCTGGTCATATTCAACCAGGATCCTAGTCATTTGTTGTTCCTCTATGGAACCCTGGTCGACAGAGATTCCTAGTCGGCCAAGGTTCCTTCCTTGGTTCCTGGTCGGCCGAGATTCCTAGTCGTACACGAATAAGGTTCTTAGTCGTTTGTAGGGCCATTTGTGGATCCTGGTTGTAAGAGATTCTCGGTCGTTCATTCGACCAAGATCCTAGTCATTCGCAGAGCCAATTATGGTGCCTAGTCGTTGAGGATTCCTAGTCGTTTATTCGACTAGGATCCTATTCGTTCGCAGAGCCAATTGTGGTGCCTAGTCATTAATGATTCCTGGTCATTTATTCGACCAGGATCCTAGTCGTTCGCAGAGCCAATTATGGTGACTAGTCGTTGAGGATTCCTGGTCGTTTATTCGACCAGGATCCTAGTTGTTCATAGAGCCAATTATGGTGCCTAGTCGTTGTGGATTCCTGGTCGTTTATTCAACCAGGATCCTAGTCGTTCGCAAAGCCAATTTGGGTGGCTAGTCGTTGAGGATTCATGGTTATTTATTTGACCAGGATCCTATTCGTTCGCTGAGCCAATTATGGTTCCTAGTCATTGAGGATTCCTCTAGGATTTTAGTGGTGATAATCATTGGGCCTCTCTTTTGGGCTTTGTTATGGCCCAATCTTTCATATTTGTTTGTCTTATTCGAAAGAAAGTTCCATGCCTCATTAATTTTTAGGCCGTATATTATCGTGGCCCAAATTACTGTGTGGGTTTTTTACCATCCATGAGAAGTTTAATCGGTTGAGTTACCATTTTTTTTGGCTATAAATCAGTGAAGTGAGAACTTCATTTTTCACTTCTCACTTTCTCAGTAAAACTCTCTTAGAATTTCACTCTAGAGCTTTTTAGTCAAGGCAATTTCCAGTGAACTTTTTCCGATCAATCTTCATCTTCTTCATTTTTTCAGGCATTCATCTATTGAAGATCCATGACAGATTCCCGGGATGCTTATTAGTGAGATTACGAAGTTGTATGAATAGTAATCGTGATGACTTAACACTAGAACAGAACATGTAAATAATACTACGCCTACACAGAAATCAGGAAGAAATAAAGACAAAGCAGATACAGTGAATCAAGACATTAGAAGAAGTTTTGAAGTCTACTACAGGTCATTGAGAGAAGTACATTAATATTTTCATGCCTCAGTGAAGAATAATGGTTGAAGACTTTCAGGGTTTCAGAAGTGTTGATGATTCAGTATAGAAGTTCCACTAGAAGATTTCAGTATAAATGCATTGATTGAAGATAGATAGTGTTCAAAGCATATGAATCTAGAAGGATTGAAGACAAGATAACGACAAAGGTTAAGGAAGGCAGCTGCAGTCTTGAAGCTATATTCACTGAAAGAAGTTCAGTTATATGTTCAAGCGTCAGTGAAGAATAGAGAATAAAGCATTCAAGATTGTGGTAGTAATGGAGACGTTGTTTAAGTACCAGAAAAAATTACAATGAAAGTACTATGTTTATTGACAGTCAGTGTTCGAAGCAATGAAGTTGCTGCAAACTTAACAATGTACGTAAGACTATAATATGAAGACCTGGATCAAAGTTAGTCGTCTGTGAACCAGACCAGTTGCACTAGGCGTCAGCAGTTTGTGAAAGGAATCTGAGTATTAACTATAGAAGAATTGTTAAGTTGAAGAACGTACTTGAAAATAGTGCTTATTTATTAAGGTATGAAAAATGATTTGTAGAGGCTATAGCCAAACAACTAAACATCTCAAAGGGTGCATGGTGTAAAGTGTCACAACCTTGGTATGAAAAGTGAAAGTTTCTGAACTACAGTTGAAGAACGGAAACAGCTCAGGGTATATGATGTAATGTGACAAGACTTTGGTATAGAAAGTGAAAGTTTTTGAACTTCAGATAGTGAATGAAAAGTGTGTCAATGTGCAGTGGCTAAAATGCACTTTGCCCAAAGTGCATCTAGCGCGATTTCCAGTAGCGCCATTTACACTTGATGTTAATCAAATATCTTCTAAGTGGCTCCCCTCAATGTAGTGGCGCCACTTACATTAGTACATATACAAATATGTAAGTGGCGCCTCCCATGTATATTACATGTATAGGGCGCCACTTGCATACTTGAAGCCATTTAATTTATTTAAGGCGCTACTTGAATCTATACAGGAGAACACCTGTGTCAAGGGCCACTTAGCCCTCAACCAATCAAATTACAACAGGTACTTTATTGATTTAAAGTCTACACAGATAAGAAGATAAAAGCCACTCATTAAGGGGTCGTCTTCTTCAACACAAAATATGTAGAGAGTTATTGCCATGACTGGAGCAAGAAAAAATAATTTAAACACATCCATACCTTTCTCCCGGTCAGATATTAGGACCCGATTCTTTAATGAAAAATGCTCAGGGCTCCTAGATACCACTCCCTACAGACTCAATTTTTCCTTGTACTAATTTAGATATACTTGTATAGGAACTGAGCCTTATATTTTTGTGTTTGTAGCAAAGAAATAATTTGTTCTTTGAAAACTAGTTATATTTTTAACTGGGTGTAGCACCCCTCTGGGTTTATATACGAAAGATATATTCCCCGAAACTTGGCTCCATAATTTACTTGCTATTTTTCTAGAACTTTAATGTTTATTCATAAATACGGAAAATTAGTAAACCAGCCTCCTAAACACTATTTACCTCATGAATTCAAACCCACTAACCTAGCTCTAAATTATTTATCCACAAAAGATTGGAAAGAATTTTTTAATGTAGTGAGTATCGTATTCAACCCCCCTTTTATGATACTTCGGGATCTAACAATTTGTATCAGAGCTCACTGATTGATATACAAGTCAAGATCCGTAAACCAGTGAAGCTTACCAAGCCCAAGCTGCTTACTCAAAAGGAGGCCTTGTTAAATAAGTTTAATTATAAACTTTTAATAATTTTATTTTATAAACTTTTATAAAATTTGTTTTATAAACTTTTATTAGTTTATATTATAAATTTTAATTAGTTTACTTTATAAACTTATTATTAAATTTATTTTATAAACTTTTATAATATTTATTTTATACACTTTTATTAGTTTATATTATAAATTTTAATTAGTTTATTTTATAAACTTAATATTAAATTTATTTTATAAAATTTGTTTTATAAATTTTTATTAGTTTATATTATAAATTTTAATTAGTTTATTTTATAAATTAAATTAAGTTTATCATTTTAGTTTATTAAACAATTTTATTTGGTCAATTTTTTTAGTAACTCAGCTGCTAGGTTCCGTTAGTTGGTTTTGGAAGTACACGCGCTTTGTATGTTGCGCCTTCAACAAAGTGACTAGCGCAACATGTTATTCACTTGAAGCAGCGCAACTTGAAGTACCAGATATTCGCGCAAATTAATCAGTTATAGCGCAACTTGAAGAAGCTTAGCGCCATTTAATACCAAAACGTAGTTTGGTACCCCAAGTTTTGTACCCTTTAATTTTTAATTTTTATTTTAGTTTTATTTATTTTTTCAGAAAATTTAAAATTTTTGAAAACTAAATTTTTTCTTAAATATTAATTTATTACATTTTAATTTTTAAGAAAATTCGAAATTCTTGAAAATTAATTTGTTGCATATTATTATTTTTTATAAAATTTTTTTCTAAGAAAATTCAAAATTCTATAAATTTAAATTTTTCTTCAATAATAATTCGAAGGTGCTCAAAGGGTTAGTGGTTGAAGATTTTTGGGGTATTGAAGACAACTAAAATTGATTGAAGATTATTCAATGAAATTAATTCTGGAACAGGTTGAAGAAATAGTGGTATTAATTTCCTTAGAGGTTTACTCCATAAGATCCCACTAATATTTTGGAAGCTGCAAAATAATAGATTAATTTGGGTACAGTTTTTGGCTAATTTGAGTTGAATTTTTGGATGAAAAATCTTAGGGGTTAAAGTAGTGAAGGAGAACAGACTGGACTACCTGGTATCTCAGTTAAAGCCTTAAAGATTACTTTACAGGGAGGTTAGAGGAAGTTCGTGCTAACACTGCAGATCATCTGGAACACAGGGATTACAGCCAACACGGATTTAAGGATAAAACCACATTGTCTGTAAAAGATCTGTATGTGCTGAAGGCCTATGAACTAGAACAAGAGCTGAAGAAGATAATATTTGGTAAAGCAGGTTGTTAGCATATCCACTGTATTTGTGACCTAGGAACCAAATTTGATTGAAGTCAAGGTTGAAAACCTCTAAATAAAAACGAAATGATCCAAGAAGCTGAATTGAAGATGTTGTAGCTCGAGGTAGTGGTCAAGGTCTTTTATGTGAATTTGACACTTTGAAATATCTTGAGAACTGGACTACAAGTCAAGCCTGCAGGGCAACAAGAAGTTCAGTGACATCAGATTCAGATGGAATCCCAATTCTAAATCTAAGGTCCTTACCTATAGATTCCATGGATGAGATTTTCAAGATCAGTTCAAGAGGCGGTTGCAAAACAGACAAATGATGACAGGCACTGTGTTGGGTTAAAGTAAGAATCTCAGGCATTAGTAAGGATGCAACAAGGGAAATCATTTATTGGTCAAGTAAAATGCAATGATGATTCTATCAGTGACAGTGATGACCCAAATGGATATCTAGCATCAATGACCAACATTAGAGATGAATCACTAAGCACTTCACAGGTACACATTCTAACTAGTATATGTTTTTCTAATTCAGAACTGTATGATTATGATATATTGAAATGTATTATATTCATGTCAGCATGTTAGCATCTTAGGACATAAATGCATAATTGATTGCTAAGAATAAGATTGCATGCTAGGATTCATGAGTTTAAATAAGTACATTTCATACTTGATTTTATATGCAGTAAAATGAATATCTAAAATTAGATAGGATGTTCTAGACGGTTAGGTGTATCCCTAAACATTTGTTGGAGCTTGATTTAAATCTTCTATGATTTAATACATCTACTAATGTTGTGAAAATTGCTAAATAGACAAACAAGTCATAGATCAGATATTTTATATTTATTCTTATTGTGATAAATGACTTGATAAGTGTAAGTGGAATTTGATATTGCTCATAATGTTTTATTCAAATATTCTGCATATGTAAGAGAGGATGAGAAGTAAACTAGAAAACGAAATAGTCATGGAGTGAATGAACACTGCCCTAAAGTTGAATTTGCTCCGTTACTTACACACGGCCTCTTAGCAATCAACCTCCAGGAATACACGACTTCTATTTCTTTGGTGTAGTACAAAGAAATAGATTGAAATTACCCTTGATCATTGCCCATGAAATGTTATATATCTGAGAAGGTAGTTTTTGAGTTTTCTGCCCTAAAAAACCATGGTGGAGGTTTTCTTTTGTATTGGTATCCCTTTGTAACCCCCAGCAAACAAAGAGTCAAAGGTCACTAGTTTAAAATAAATAAGTTGGAAAAATAAAAGGTCTCAAATAATAATTTATTTTTCTTTTGAAAAAAAAACTAAAAAATATAATAATAAAATATACAAATTCCAACATTCCCCCACATGTTTCAAAAGAAAAAACTTGAATTTTATAGGCAATGGATAATTATTTTTTAAGTACCAATGTAAACTTGAATTGATACCGATGCATACAAATATGCCTCATAACTCTGTTAGGTGAAAAAAAAAAATTTTGAACCTCTCATAGTAGTTAGTGACAACATATTTGCACACATAAACTTTTCTCAAATCAAGGTGTAATTTCACAATTTATATATTGAAAAGCCCCACATTATACCTGGATTTCGTGAATGCTCTAGATGTCCAATCCTAAAGGACTCTCATAGGGGGATGGGCGTAGCCCCCACATTTATATAGGTAAGTTCATTAAGTTTGTATTGTCGCAAACCACCTTTACAAGGCTTGAACATATTAAGAGCATTATCTTAGCCTAACACATATGATAATAAAAATATCAAATCACTTCATTAATAGGAATGGTAGTAATATCTATAAAATGAGTTCTTTTGTGATTTCGTTTGACCCATTGAACTTAGACAAATTCTAAGATGGGTATCCATAACAATTCACTCCACAATAGGCTTTAAACCTATTCCCAATGCTGACTCCAACACTAATTTTCTACAAAGGCCTTTGGGGAGAGGATCTGCAATATTCTTCTCTGATTTTACATACTCAAGTGATATCACATTGTTTCTGATCAACCTTCTAATGATAACATGCCTCAAGCAAATATGTATCTTCTTCCCATTGTAGACTTTATTATTCTCTAATCCCATTGCAGCTTGTGAGTCATAGTGTATTGAAATTGATGGAGCTGGCTTCCCCCACAAAGGAATATCAGCAAATAAACACCTTAGCCATTCGGCTTCTTGTCCTGCCAATTCTAATGCAATGAACTCTGATTCTTGTGTAGATTTAGCATGACAAGTGTGTTTTGAGGATTTCCAAGATATAGCAGCTCCAGCGAGTGTAAAAACAGAGCCACTAGTAGATTGAATCTCATCATTATCCGACACCCAATTTACATCACAATATCCTTCTAACACACATGGAGTTCTATGATAATTCAAACCCCAATTGATGGTGTCTTTTAAATACTTCAACACTCTTGTCAAAACACCCCAATGATCACGATTAGGATTATGAGTGTATCTACTCAATCTACTAACAGCATATGCTATATCAGGTTTGGTATGATTCATCAAGAACATCACACTTCCAACTATCTTGGCATATTCTTCTTGGGAAACGTTAACACCTTTATTCTTTTTCAAGTGAATACTAGGATCATATGGAGTTTTCACAAGAGTACAATCAAATTGATTAAATTTCTTCAAATTTTTCTCAACATAATGAGACTGATTCAAAGACAACCCATATGAACTCCTAGTAATTTTTATGCCAAGAATCACATCTACCTCTCCTAAATCCTTCATATCAAAATAGGAACTTAGGAAGGCTTTGCTTGTATTAACAACATCTATATTGGTACCAAAAATTAACATGTCATCCACATATAGACAAATAATCACGCAACCCGATCGATCAAATTTGGAATATACATAAGCATCAGAATCATTTACCTGAAAACCATTAGAGGTGATGGTTTCATGAAATTTTCCATATCAGTCTAAGGGTGCTTGTCTAAGACCATATATTGATCTTTTAAGTTTGCACACCTTGTCTTCCTATCCAAGGACAATACATCCCTCTTGCTTCTTTATATATATCTCCTCGTCCAAATCGCCATTCAAAAAGGCAGTCTTCACATCCATTTGATGCACAACAAGATTATGAACAGATGCAAGTGCTATCAAGGCTCTAATGGTAGCAATTTTAGTCACAGGAGAGAACATATCGAAAAAGTCGATACCTTTCTTTTGACGATGTCCTCCAACCACTAGCCTGGCTTTGTACTTCTCTATTGATCCATTAGGTTTGCATTTCTTTTTAAAAATCCACCTGTTTTCCAATGCTTTGCATCCTCTTTGGAGATCACTTAGAACCCAAGTGTTATTGGACATAATTGACTCTATTTCATTTTTTATGGATTCTAACCAAAAATTAGAATCAATTGATCTCATAGCTTCATCATAAGTTCTGGGGTCTTCCTCAAGAATGAAAGCATTTATCTCCTCCTCACCTGTAAATTCTTTCTCAATCAAAAAAGTAGTAATAAAATCAGATTCAAAACTTTTCTCAATTCTAGCCTGTTTACTCCTTCTAGGCTCAAGAGTGTTACAAGACGATGCAACATTAGGACATGATATATATGAAGAAGATGCATGAGTCAAACATGGCTGTCTATTCACTTTTATTGGAAATATGTGCTCAAAAAATTCAAAATCTTTTGATCCTTTATATGCACCAAAACCAGATACATCTTTAAGAATGATTCTATATGCAACACTATTAAACCCAACAAAAATACCATTTAAAGTCTTGGGCCCGATCCTACTTCTTTGAAAATCTGGGAGCCCTATTTTTCCCAAACACCCCCATACTTTGAGATAACTCAAGTTAGGCTTGAAACCTTTCCACAATTCATAAGGAGTTTTATCTAACCTTTTATGTGGTACACGATTAAGCACATGACAAGCATACAATACAGCTTCACCCCACATGTTAGTAGGCATACCTGAACTTATAAACATAGCATTCATCATGTCTTTGAGAGTTCTATTTTTCCATTCCGCTATTCCATTTTGTTCAGGTGTGTATAGTGCTTTAACCTCATGAATAATCCCATTTATTTCAAAAAAAATCTTCAGGGAAGTTCCATCATACTCTCCACCCCTATCCGTTCTCAACCTTTTTATTTTTTTCTGATTTAATTGGTTCTCAACTTCAGACTTAGAAATTATAATTTTTTCGTCAGCTTCATCTTTTGTGCTCAACAAATAGAGTTTGGTGTATTTAGAAAAATCATCTACAAAAGTAATGTTGTAGCGTCTACCTCATCTAATCATAGTGCTCTTAAAATCACCCAAGTCACTATGAATTAATTCAAGTAAATCCGATTACCAATTCCCATTTTTATTAAAAGCTTTCTTTGGGTGTTTTGCTTCTACACACACCTCACATTTATCAAATGAGGTATTGCTGAATTCAGGTATTAGACTAAGTTGTTTGAGCCTTTTGACTGAGGCAAAATTCACGTGACCTAGTCTAGCATGCCATAATGAAACAGACTCAACAATATAAACAGAAGCAATAAATTTTTTATTATCAGCAACAATATCAAGCACAAAGAGCCCTCCATTACAATAGCCTTTTCCCACAAACTCACCATTTTTACTAAGTACAAGTTTATCAGATTCAAAAGTTAACTTGATACTAGTTTTGTTCAATAAAGTACCAGACATTAGGTTTCTACGAATATCAGGAACATGCAAGACATTTTGTAGAGCAATAGTCTTTCCAAACGTAAGTTTAAGAGAGACATTTCCCTTTCCAAGAATACTCACAGTGCTTGAGTTACCCATAAAAACACATTCTCCTTCATATGCTTTGACATAGTTCTGAAATATCTCTTTATCGGAGCAGATATGACGAGTTGCACCGGTATCCACTACCCATTCAGAGATATATATTGCTTACTAGATTTACTTCAGAAATGACAGCAATAATAATTTCTTCAATGAGATTGGCTTGTGCTTGAGGTTTATTCTCTTTCGGTTTTGAACCAGGTCCATGTCCTTGCCTACACTCATTTGTAGCATGCCCAAATTTTCCACAAGGGAAACAATTGCCTTTGAATTGTCTTTTTCCTTTAAATTTTTTGTTTTTCATTTTAGTACCATGAAGCTGATTTGGACCTTTACCCTTTGGTCCTCTTTTGTGACCTGCGTCTTTCAATTCAACAAGATTAGTAGTAAATGAAGAATGATCATGAGACTTCTCATTGTTTTGAATTCGGTTTTGTTCCTCAATCTTGATGTGAGAAACTAACTCTTGAAGGGTAAAATCCTTATGCTTGTGTTTCATTGAATGCACATATGCTTGCCAAGATGGTGGTAATTTTTCAAGAAGACAATTAGCTTGAAACATTTCACAAATTTTCATTCACTCAATAATGATATCAGCACATAAATATTCATACTCATGAACTTGTTGAAGAACAGGCTTGCCATTAGATATACAAAAATTCAACCAACGACTACATGCATATTTCTTAGTCCCAAAATCATCAGAACCATACTTTGTTTTCAATACATCCCATATTTCTTTTACCTTCAAAGACTTACTATATATCAAATATAGAGCATGAGTCATATAATGCAATAACATTCCATGACAGGTCTTATTATCCTTCTCAAAATCTCTACCAGAATTTGCAGGGGCTGAATCAGTAGAAAGACAATAATCTACCCCAATTTGACCCAAGAAAAACTCCATCTTAGCATACCATATCTTATAATTATTCCCATCAAAAGGGTCTAATTTAGACATATCAGGAATAAAAGTATTGGAAGCCATGGTGGTAAAAAAGATAAGTAACAAGAAAGAAATTCAATTTTAGAATGTAAGAGAGGATGAGAAGTAAACCAGAAAACGAAATAGTCGTGGCGTGAAGGAACATTGCCCTAAAGTTGAATTTGCTCCTTACTTACACACGGCCTCTTAGCAATCAACCTCTAGGAATACACGACTTCTATTTTTTTGGTGTAGTACAAAGAAATAGATTGAAATTACCCTTGATCATTGCCCATGAAATGTTTATATATCTGAGAAGGTAGTTTTTGAGTTTTCTGCCCTAAAAAACCATGGCCGAGGTTTCTTTTTGTATTGGTATCCCTTTGTAACTCCCAGCAAACAAAGAGTCAAAGGTCACTAGTTTAAAATAAATAAGTTGGAAAAATAAAAGGTCTCAAATAATAATTTATTTTTCTTTTGAAATAAACTAAAAAAATGTAATAATAAAATATACAAATTCCAACAGCATATTCTTGAAATTGTTTCTGTGTTTATTTTCACATGATTTTCTCTCACTCACATAGTTGTACTTGAATGTCAAAGCAATTCATGAATTGCTTATTGGGGATAAGATGAGTAAAAGAGGGTAGAATTATCTAAGTAGTCAGTAAAACTTGTTGATTCAAGGATTCATCTAAAACTGACTTAGATAATTAGAGGTAGTTAAAAATGTTAGACAACGACATAAATGGGTTAGAAAAAATTAGTAATCTAATTGTTAATTCTTCTATTCCATGTTCTTTTAGAAAATTATTAAATATCTGTAAATCTGCTTGACTCATGTCATATTTGTGTAAGATGGTTAAAGTAGATAATACTGAATTTTCTAATATGCATAACATGCCTGAATTGCATAATTCTTATCTATAATGCATTGAAGCTGAATGTTTATCACGGGTTCTTAGTTTCATGCTTGTTTGTTTAAATTTGAAAATGCACATCTTAGGACTTGCATAATCTTAAGCAAAATATGTATAAGAATCACAATAGGGTAAAGACTGCTAGTCCACCTTAAGTTAGGTTGGAATCACTAGTCTCATAGCCTTAAGACTACTTTGTTAAGGCTGCTGTAAATGAGAAATGATTAGTCAAAGATAAGTTTGTGCATGTTAAGGTTGAAGCTATTGTTACCACTATTTAAAGAAATATCTCTAACTCATCTGGACTCAATTGAAGTTGAGTACCAAGAAGCTTAATCATTTGTGATTGCAGAGTCTATATCAAGAGGAAAAGTTATATGATTTCATGACAGTTATTGTACGAGGCATATGATTAAGATTTAAGCTCTACTATCACAGTTGGTTGATAAAGCCTACTCAACGATAACCTTTGGAAATGACAGCAAAGGATGTACAAGGGATTTGACTATCAAGTTTTTGGAATTGTCATCAATGGAAACATCTTTCTAATGGAAGGACTTAAGCACTATCTACAGGGCATTGGGGAATTCTTTGTCAAGGGTTTTCTAGAAAAGCATTGAAAATGAAATGTGTTTGATCTCAAAAAAGAAGGTCGGAAGCTCACTCAAATTGAGAGTGAGAAATATGTTCGTAGCTGACATGAATTTTGTATGCAAAAGTGAAGTGAAATTTTTAATAAAGCTTCATCAGTAAAGAGTTAGCTATGGCATATGAGGCTCTCACATTTGATATTCGATACAATGGACTCTTTGATAAAGAAGAAATTGGTAAGAGGACTACTTCTTATGGAATTCTATCTAGAAGGAAATTTTGAAGTATGTCATATAGGGAAGTCAATGAAAACATCACACTGAAGCAAATTATGTCATGGAAGAAATATGCTTAGTGGTGGTTGATGACAACCCTAGTTACAATTTGCTGTTGTTCATGTATTCAACAGATAATACGTCATATATGGTAATTGATCACATCAGGAAGATCAAGTTGGAAGCAAAGTAAGTTATGAGAACTTTGAAGTCAGATAGTGGAACTGAATTTCGTGAATAAAGTTCTAAATGAAGTCTGCACTTATAAAGGTACTTTGAAGCTGAAGAAATTAATACATCATGATGCTTTAATCAACAAAGATCATGAAAAGACATCAAATGAGTTAATGGCCAACCAGAAGCAAATACTGAAACTTTTTCGTGTGTTTGGAGGAAATTTAAATTTGTTGAAGATTTATATGAGTATCTTGGTAAGTTTGAAATTAAGGCTCATGGAACAATTCTCATTGGCTACTCGTTGATATCAAAAGCTTTCAATAATTATGTGATTGAAAACCAGAAGGTGATTGAAAGTCTGAGTGTATCATTCGACTACACTAAGCTCCCCAACATTCAAATGAAAGACTATTCTAAATCTTTGAAGTTTGACATTCCGTCAGAGTCAAATTCAGATACTGATAATGAAACTGAGGTTGCAGAAGGAAATAATGATAATGATGATGATTCAGATCTTATTAGTGGAAATGGTAGGGAATCTATAAAACTCGTGGACTTTAACAGAATCCACTTAATAAGGTGAAGGATTTTAGCACATCCTAGTAGCAACTTAGGGGGAGCAAATAAAAGAAGGATCTACTAGTCGTACTCAACACAATGAAGATCAAAGGAATACATCAAGAATATATCTGCCAAGACAAAAGGTTTGAAGTCAAAGTCATTCCCAGAGTCTAGTTCTTAGTAAACCGGATTATTGAGTAAAGGCTAATAGTGCTAATCATAATGAACATATATTTTTCGGGACCTAACATCTGGAATCCCAAAAAATACTGAAGATGCACTGATTGATCCATATTGGGTGATTGTAATGCAAGATGATCTCAATCAGTTCGAAAGGCAGAATCTATTGAAGCTGGAACCCAGACCACAAGACAGGACTGTATCTAGTATAGTAAGGGTTTATAGAGACTGGATGATTACTGGCTTTGTTATGAGGTACAAAGACAAACTGGTTGCTATAGGTTACTATCAAGTAGAAGGTATCGATGATGATGGAAACATAATCTTCGTGTCTTTCAAGATCAAACAGTAAGCACCAGTGATGAGACTTGATCCTAATAGGGTTGAACAAGTTGATGACCTAACAATAGGATATCCCTAACACCTATTGAGCATTCAAGTGTGAATATCTATCCGATGGATGTGAACAAGTGCACTCCTGGATGGTGAATTAGAAGTTGAAGTTGTACAATATTTCTTGGACTTTGAAGTTGCAGATCATTGGAATTTGTATATCATTCTCTTCCCAAGCTCTCTATGAATGGAGTTAGGGATTCAAGCAAATCGTCAAGGACATAGTATGACACTCTAACTTGTAAATACACTAAAATGATTTTATATTAGAGTAGTTATACACATATATCTCTCTAGAATACAAAGCACACACAATGTAATATATGTGGAAGTATACCATGATTATATTATATGTGGGTCTACTAATGAAAATTTGGCAAGAGATATTTGCTAAGTAAATGCAGAGTATGTACAACATGAGCTTGTTGAAAGAGTTGAAATTCGTTTTGAATTATAAGTAGTTCAAAAGAATGATGACAATTAAAGTAAGTCAAGGATCTTCTGAAGATACACAATTTGGAAGATTCTAGACCTTCCAAGACTTTTTTCCAATAGACCACTAAGCTTGATCAAAGAAAATCATGTATATGAACTGAAGTGACAAACTATAGAGGTTTGATAAGCTCATTACTTATTTAAGTGCATAAAGACCATACATTTTATTCTCGATATGCCTATGTGCAAGTTTCCAAGTGGATACTAGAGAATCTTATCTTATAGCTAATTTATGAATTGTTAGATGAAGGAATTTATGCACCAGCGGAAGCATTGAATAACATTTATTTGCATATATTCCTATGTATACATACATATAGATACAAAAACTATTTTATAAATTGAAGAATACCTCGATTACTTTCCGGCAAAAGCTAGAGAAGATCTTGTTCTTCAATCCTTGCAATCACCCCTCAAGTGTGGAGTGCTCTAAAGATATCCACCAAGAATCAAACTAAAAGATGAAGGAGGAGGCCAGAGAGGAAATTAGGGTTGCCTCCCTTTTAAAATATTTCTCACAAATATTAAGGTTGAAGTATTATGGTTTATAATCCTATATTTATATGCAAATATCTCAGCTGAGATATTTTCTACAAATATATTATTATTAATTCCCTTTTTAATTAATTAATCTTATTAATTAATTAGTTAATGATTAAAACTATTTTAATCATTAATTCCTTTTTCTAAACTCTTTTAGAAAATTATTCTCTTTTCATATTTAATTACTTTAATTAAATATTTAATTGATAATATTAAGATTTTATCTTAAATAATTTATAATCAATTAAATCTCATTTAATTAATTTATAAAATTTGCTAAGTAATTATTTATTTCATAAATAAATAATGACTAGCTATTATTAATTATTCTTTCATCTATAATTTAATCTCTTTTATGGTGTGACTCTTTAGGTTCAATATTAAGCTGGTAATAGAAATAAATAATAATAAACATTTTATTTATTATTTATATGAATTCTATTAATTCATTAAATATAATTAATCTGATTAATTATATTTATTCTACATCGTGAGTGATACTTCTCAACATATCGCGACTATCCAGATAATACGAAATCATTGCTTAGAATACTTAGAACCAGTCAGTAATTAGTTATCGTACAATTAATTCCTTCTACCCTTCAATATCCCGATTAAATGCAAGACATGAAACTCGTGTCAAACCTATCTAATTTAATTATATGATTTCTTATTCATAATGCAAAGTTCATTTTAATGCAAATTAGAAACTCTTTCTAATTTCATTCACTCTGGCCAGAGATTCCTGAACTTGCATATCTAAGAATAACATAGGATATTCACTTCCTTTACTGGAAGGGGCATATCCTTTATTGATCCGTTAACTATCTCCATACACAAATCACTATGCCCAGAATGGACCTAATGAATGTCCTAGAGACTAAGGACTAAACCAAAGCATAAATCATTGTGTACGAGATTACTCTAACGATCTCAAGTCTAAGGATACTTGTATAACTATTTACTTAATAAACAACTATCGACACGTGAGTAAACTCCATTAGTTGTTCTACTTATCGAGTCATGTTCAGTGAACTTATTCCTTAATAAGCACCTACATACTAGATATAGTGTCACCACACAAATGTCTATGAGAATAGACATCCTCCTAAGAGAGCTAGCATGGTATGTACTGATCTTTACGGATTTACCAATTTCCAATTAGTTATCCTATGATCAGGAACTGTTTAAGTCTAAAGCTATTATCTTCTAGATCTCATTATTACAATCTCATTATAATTCTAGAAGCTTTGCTCTAAACTATGGAATATCTTATTTAATACACTTCAAATAGATTAAGCCCGTAACATAAATACTTTATTATTATCAAATAAAATCAAATAAGAGTAGCATAAAGTTTTTCCTAACTCATCATACATGATTGGCCTAAAGCCAATCACTCTGGTATCTAATACCCATCCGCTCCTTGTGACGATCAAAATTTAACTGAGACAGCGGCTTCGTGAACGGGTCTGCTATGTTGTTATGTGTGTCAACTCTTTCGATCTTGATATCTCCTCTTTCAATGATTTCCCTAATCAAATGAAACCGCCGCAATATATGTTTGGTATTCTTGTGAGACCTCGGTTCCTTGGCTTGAGCTATTGCAGCGTTATTGTCACAATATAACATAATAGGCCCCTCTATGCCAGGAACTACTCCTAACTCAAAAAAAAATTTCTTCATCCAAACAGCTTCCTTTGCAGCCTCACTTGCAGCTATATACTCTGCTTCTGCTGTGGAGTCAGCCGTCGTAGATTGCTTACGACTTCTCCAACTAATCGCCCTACCATTTAGAGAAATACATACCCTGACATGGATGTACTATTATCACACTCTGACTGAAAACTAGAGTTAGTGTAACCCTCTATTTTCAACTCAGACCCACCAAAAACAAGAAAAATATCCTTAGTCCTTCTCAAGTACTTAAGGATGTTCTTCACTGCTTTCTAGTGGTCTTCACCTGGATTTGACTGATATCTGCTAGTTACACTAATTGAGTGAGCAACATCAGGTCTAGTACATAACATCGCGTACATGATAGATCCTATTACCGACGCATAAGGAATCCTATTCATACGCTCTCTTTCTTCAAGTGTCTTAGGAGACATCTTGTTAGAAAGGGAGACTCCATGGCTCATCGGTATGAGACCTCTCTTGGAGTTTTCCATGCTAAACCTTTTAAGCACCTTATCGATGTACGTACCTTGGGTTAGACCTATCATTCTTCTTGATCTATCTCTATAGATCTTCATACCAAGAATGTAGGACGCTTCTCCCAAGTCCTTCATAGTGAAGTTCTTTGATAGCCACATTTTTACTGATTGCAGCATTGGTATGTCATTTCCTATTAAGAGTATGTCATCTACATACAAAATAAGAAATGTTACTGCGCTCCCACTAACCTTCTTGTAGACACATGGTTCATCTATATTTTTGATAAAATAAAACTCTTTGATTGTCTCATCAAAACGGATGTTCCATCTTCGAGAAGCTTGCCTTAACCCATATATGGTTCGTAGTAGCTTACATACTAGATATACACTTCTTCTTCAAGTTCCCCATTGAGGAAAGCCGTCTTTACGTCCATTTGCCAGATCTCATAGTCATAGTAAGCTGCAATAGCAAGTAAAATCCGAATTGATTTGAGAAAGGCTAAGGCGAAAAAGTTTCATCGAAGTCAATCCCTTGTCTTTGTTTGAATCCTTTTGCCACGAACCTGGCCTTGTAGGTCTCTACCTGGCCATTTGCTCCAATCTTTCTCTTGTATACCCACTTGCACCCTATATGCTTCATATCCTTGGGTGCCTCTATCAAAGTCCATACTTGGTTGGCGTACATGGAGTCCATTTCGGATTTCATGGCACTCTGCCATTTCTCTGAGTCAACACTACTCACAGCCTCGTTGAAGGTCATAGGGTCGTCTCTATCAATGACCGCCAATTCATTGTCATTCTCAATGACAAGGCCATAATACCTCTCAGGTTGGCGAGACACCCTTTGTGATCTACGGATGGGCTAATCTACGGAAGGTTGTTCAATATGAACAGGTGTTTCCTCTTGAACCATAGTAGTTTGTTCTTCATGAACTTCATCAAGTTCAATCTTGCTCTCACTATTCCCTTCAAGGAAAAACTGTTTTTCCAGGAAGGTAGCATGTCGGGAGACACACACCCTTTGTTCGGTGTAAAAGTAATACCCTAAAGTCTCTTTAAGATATCCTACAAACCTACATTTCACGGATCGAGATTCTAGCTTATCAGGGTCAACTTTCTTGACATAAGCCGGACATCCCCAAATCTTAACATGCTTAAGACTCGGTTTCCTTTCTTTCCATATCTCATACGGAGTTTGAGGAACAGATTTGGAAGGCACCTTATTCAATATATATGCTGATGTTTCCAATGCATAACCCCAAAGTGATACTAAAAGATCTGTATAGCTCATCATAGATCGAACCATGTCCAACAAAGTTCGATTTCTCCTTTCGGATACTCCATTCAACTCGGGAGTGGCCGGAGGAGTCCATTGAGAGACTATACCATTTTCTTTGAGATAATTTAGAAACTCGCCACTTAAGTATTCACCTCCTCGATCTGATCGAAGGGTGTTAGGTCCAAATATGTTGTAGAGGGGGGGGGGTGAATACAACTTTTAATATTTATGGAGCAATAAATATTATGTAATAAATGAACACAAAGATTCAAGGAATATATGTCTTATATATCACTTGAAGGGGTTTCTACAACATTCATTACAATAGTACAACAGAAGTAAAGAGGGTAGTAAATGATACTAAGCTCTGTGAATATACTCTCTCTCTATTACAAGTGTTTCTCTCGAATATTGCTCTCTTTGTAATGTTACACAAGTACTTCTATTTATACTACTTTGTAATCTATGACTTGTAGTCTTCAAACGATAAGATGTGAGTGGCCTAATGTTGTCCACGTTAATCTTATCATGTCTTGAAAGCTTGGAAATCTGCCACCAGGATGATGCCATGTGTCATGTTGAAACTGTTTTCTATGTAGAATTTCTACATGGGAAATTCTACTTAGCTCTATCTAGAACTCTAAGTAGAATTTCTACATAGGAATTTCTACTTGGCTATCTCGAACTTTTAAGTAGAATTTCTACATAGGAAATTCGAGATAGCAAACTTCCTGAGTACTTAGAAAATATTTTCATCTCCAGAATTTTCTACATAGGAAATTCGACTTGGGAATTTCTACATAGGAAATTCGAGATAGCTTCCTGAGTTGAGTACTTAGAAAATATTTTCTCCTCCAGAATTTCTACTTGGCTCTAAGTAGAAGTTTATCCAGAATTTCTAGATAGGAATTTCTACATAGGTTCCCTTGTAAGTACTTAGAGAAATTCTGGGCTTCAACTTGAAACTTCAATGCAACATCTTGAACTTGTGATTTCTTCGTGTCTTCAATATTTTTCAACAAGCTCTTGAACATGGATCTCTGCTGCTGACATAAACTTGCTATCAATGTCCTGACACTTGATGCAATGGTCTGGTTCATAAGTGACTAGTCTTGATAGAGTTCTTGCTTCTGAATAGATTGCCATGTTCAATTAGAAATGTGGCTTTCCAACAATTGCTTTCCTTCTTCTTCACTTGAAATCAATTAGTCTTATTGATACTAATAGTTATGATCTTGATTCATTGAATTACAAATCACTGGGGCATGAACAACTTTGACTTGAACTTCTTCCAATGATTTCTTCTTTGTTTGATCATATTTAACATGTTGAATTGTATCAATTACTTTGTCTTCATTTATATTGATTTCATTGTGACTTCTCGTTCTTGATTGACTTCGGGTTAAGTATCTTTTCTTTAGTTGAGTTACATAAGATATAGTGTTACAAGTTTAAACATTCTGCCTTTCAATCTCCCCCTATTTGATTGTCTAACAATGACATTCAAATTAAAGAAGGATAACTCAACTAAATAATGAGACGAGAAAAGATAAGTAACATTAATGTCTTGTACATTTTACAATTGAATGAAAACTTGAAAACAATACAAAGAACCTTTTTTTTTAAAATAAACATAAGCTAGAAAGAAAATTCGAACCTCGAATTAAAGACCATTGAAATGATCTCTATCACCTGGATTATTTCATACCTTTCAGTCCAACTCATATCACCTTATTGGATCCACTCTGATTCAAGGTTACAGTATGGTGAATTAGCCTATCTCGCATATCGTGGTCAGGTGAATTTTCCTCAAGTGAGTTAGAGCAACCAAAAGATATGAAGTTTTTCCAACTTCAAGTTCACATCCCTTTGAACTTTAACTCTAATTCCGTTTCCCCTTCCTAACTTCCTTAACAGCACTGCGCTTATCTTCTCCTTGTTTTCTGCACCTTTCTTTCCTTTGCTGTTCTCTTTTGTATACTGGATCGTGTAGTTGTGCCCATCTCGCATTCAACAAACTTACTGCTTCCATTTCCAGAGGATTCTTGGGTTCTGGATATGGATGTCTGAAAAGCCTTCTTAGTTTATCAACTTCCTGGGTAGTTCTGATCTTTGGAATGTCCTCAAAGTTTTTCATGATGAACTGAGGCTTCCAATGAGCTTTATCAGCTTTGAACTGACAGTAGATCATTTTAGGGTAGCCCTTGACACGGTTGGTATTGAACCTACTAGCCGCATCTGACTCCATTCTCCTTTTCTCTTTTACTACTTCAGATAAGTACTTTAATAGTCTCTGCTTTTCATCTGCAAACCTATCCTCTACATCTCCCAATTTGAATTCATCTCTGACTTTGTCTAGAAATGCAGCATCTTGAGTCTGCAGCAGCCATTTCCTACTCATATGCAAGAAGGTTTGATTCTGGTCTGCATCAATGAACACCAAGGCATCAGCTGTATCATCTGTGTAAGAATGAATCCAGTATACACTTTCTCTTCCTGGAACACCAACTGCCTCCCTTATCTCTCCTTGTTCCAGGGGTCCTGAAGGAAGAGTCAAAGCTTCATCTACGCTTTTCACAGCTTGTAGAATATCCCATTTTCTTTGCATTAGCTCTGGCTCAATCTTCACGTTATCCAGAGGATTTGGAGCAACGACATCGCACTTCCATATTTCACTGCTCTTCTGGAAGATTATCTTCTCAATGAACTCCACTGATTTTTCTTTAATATCCGATGTGAATCCCTTACCCATCATTTGTCTGCAAACAGCTTTAAGGGATTCCACCGATAGAGCCATCAAGTCATTTTCTTCCAAGCTAACCCTCTTCATCTTTCCATCAACAACCATTCTGACAACGTCTGGATTGGCTGAGAATTCTGGTCCCTTGTCCTCTGCTAACTGCATTAACTGATCTCTATACAGAATGCTTAGCTCCTCAGCTTGAGAATATTGAATTTTAGTTGCTAGCAAGAACAACTCTGACGCAGATCTTCTCGACATAAACTGATCATCGACATACATAAAAGACATCGGGGCTCCATCAATTAAAGACAAGATGACTTGCCATTCATTATCCACCGATTTGTATCCAACACGGACTTTAGAAATCATTCTCTTCAAAGCATTTATATAGTCCATCGTCATCGGATTCTTCATGTTCAAGTTGAAGAACAAGTCATCTGCCTCCTTATTATGAACTCCATGTGCACACGACCCCATTAGTATCTTTCGTGCATCGTCCCATTTCTGTCCAATCCTCCTTTTGTCCAGATCAACTTGAGGATCAGCTAGTCTGGCAAGCTCATGATCATACTGCTTTTCCTTGAGCTCCACTTGCTTCTCAAGAAAAACAGCTTTATCCTGCATCATCTTCATTTTGAAAAATTGAGCTTGTTCCAGAGCTAACTGCTGAGCTTTCAGGGTTTCCTCATCGACAGGAATCTCATCGGCAGACGCCCCAGCACCTCCACCTTGTTCCTCCAGGGATCTCTTAATTGCGTGTGCTAGGGGTACGTCCTCCATATCAGAATCTAAATCAATTTGCACCTGTTCCTGTCGATCACCAAAGTCAGCGAATGGCTCTTCTTATTCAACCATCACTGCTTTACCCTTCCGCTTTCTCTGAGCTTCCTCATCAGTCACCATTTGATCAGTCGTTTCTTCAGCTCGGGGTGACTGTTGTTTCGTCTCATTTTCTCCTTTCTCCCCCTTAGGTGAGTTATCCTGAGCATCACCGGGTGCACCAGATCCTCCAGCAGCTGAACCAAAACCAGAAGGTCCAGTAGAAGGTGCATCAGCACCACCTGCACCACCATCATCCGGGGGAGGTTGATTGAATTGTTCGTCGAAGCACTCCGGGGGAACCAAATGCCGAACTGCATACATCATTCGACTGACTGCCGTGGCCATTGTATGCAGAATGCTTTCTACACTCCCCATTCTGTCGTACAGAGTGCTGCCCAAGAGACCACCAGCATGGCCCAGGTCATTGACTTTGTTCGTCATATCTTGTAAAGCTTCAGCTTGACCTGCCATTCGTGCTGCGTAGTCATCAAGAGCTCTCTTGTGATCTCCAACATTAATCCCTAACTGCCCCATTGACTGCCCAAACTGCTTCATCTGAGTTTCCATTTCTGACATACGTGAATCCAGATTTTCAAGAATAAGGGACGGTGTTTGGCTTAGGTTTTCTCGCTCTAAAAATCGTTCTGTTTGTGTTTTACGCTCAGTTTCGGGCCTTAAAAATGAAGGTCCCTCACTCCCTAAACGCTCGCACTCACTCCCTGTCTCACGCTCGTGTATGTCTTCAATAAAGTAACCCAGAGTCAAAGCAGTACCTGCATAAACTGGATAAGAAAAATTAGGAACAGTTATGGGATCTATGTATCCTGTTGTGTCCTGAGGTGGAATCTCAGGCTGAGAGGCTGCAGAGTGTTCAAGTACAACAGTAGAACCGATCCTCTCTGCAGCATCAGGATGTACCGATGAAGGTACTTTCGAAGCACTTAAAACTTCCGGCCTAACTGAAGGAACAGGCTCTTCAGAAGACACCGAATCCTCAGCAACCATCCTAGGTGTTGACTATGCAAGGGGAGAACCACTCTCGTGAGGTGGAGTGGTTGTGATAGACACGCTAGGGATGGACTGGGCGGTTGAAGTAGCAGCTTGTGAAATTTTGGCTTTCTTCCGTAAAACTGGCTGCACTTCAGGGTTACTCTCATCAGCACTCACACCTAATTCTACGGATGCCGGCCTTTTAACTCCCGTTAACAGGGGTGATAGGGAAGAAGTTAGGGAATCAGACGCAGAAATATGGCTATCACCCTGGGATAGATCCTGCGGGGTAGCAGAATCTTGGGCCACGGAATCAGAATCAGAGGAGGAAGGAGTGTTAGGTTCGAAGAATGTACCTCCTTCATTACCTTGGCCAACAGAGGAATCAGAATCAGCATGTGTTGTCCTAGGAGACGGTTGCTGTTCCCTTTGCCTGGCTGTGAAGTGACTGAGAGATTGGCCCTCATCTTGTTCGTCATCAATATGCTCATCAGGAATCCCTTGAAATGCTTCATTATGGGCAGATGGATTTTGAGCATGTGATGAGATTTGTGAAGTCCCCGCGAGAGTAGTTACACCTGCATCATAAGAGAGCCACACTTGAATGTTCTCAGGAATAGACATAGGTTTACCCTGATGTTTATCCTGGTTAGCAATAGTTGTTAGTGACTTAGTGCCCATGCCTAGAGGTGCAGAGGTGGGACTTCGAACAAATGCCTGCCTAAGTGATAAAGCATTAGAAGGCACGAGATGATTGATTAGCATTTGCAAGAAACGAGGATACCAGCAGACAATATCATTGTGTGAAATGTCTCTGGTTTCAGGTGATCCCATTGTAGCCACTAATTCTGAAAGAACAAGCCTGCCATAATTAATGTTTAGTTCCTGGGCTAGGGAAACACCAAAAATTTGCATGGGAATGGAAATTTGATGAAAATCTCTTTCTCGTGCCCGAAAGCATCTAGTAATGGCCTCGAAAAAGTAATTCCATTCCACATGAAAAAATTGTTTTTGAATATTTGAAGTGGATAGTCGTCCAGGGGGAGGATAACATCCAATTGCTTCAAAAAAATTCTGGCGCTCAGCCGCTGTAGGTTCAGGGTCATAAGAATCCTTGACTGGAAAACCAAGAACTGTATTAAAAATAGCCTCTGTAACCTCAAAATTTTGACCCTCTAAGGTAAAAGTAAAACCGTAGGGGGTCGATTTACTCCCAAAAGGTACTGCACTAGTCCATAACTGCTGCAAAGCATCATGGACCAGTGTAGGTTTTGCAGTAAAAGCAGTACTAGCTTTGGAGTACAAATTAAGATATCGTACCCAAAACTTGAAACGCGGGAGTTGATCACCAATTTCAGTCGGAATATTATAAAAATTATGTTTTGCAAGAGAAAATTGGTGAGTCATATGTTTTTTTTTTGTTTAGTAAAAAAAATTTGTTTTTAATCCCTTTTAATTTAGAAAACAACTGTGATGTTGTATCGATAATTAAACTACGGAGTTAAACAATAATCACTAACAAACTACTGTGAAAACAAAATCTGCAGTAAGAATATGTATGTGAGAAGTGTGTGTATAAGTGTGAGTATGTATAGATATGTGAAGATGAACAGTCACAACTTAAACACAAAACTACGCACAATATAATCGTATGTATATGATGCAGACGGAGAAATCAAAAAAAATTGACAGTAATTCGTTATATGTAAGAGATTCAACTGCAAAGATGAACAGTCGTGGGTTGGGAGGGAGGGCTGCTGTAAAAACTAGGTTTTAAAAGAATTGGGTAAAAGTGAAAGTAAAATCGGGTTAGTGTTGTATATATAGACAATAGAGTGAAATGACAAAAACATCCCTGTGAAAATAAAAAAAACTCAAGTACACACACTGGGAAATCTAAGTCGAACTCTATGTCGAACTTCTAAGTCGAACTTCTATGTCGAACTCTATCTCGAACATCAAGTCGAAATTCGAGATAAGTTTCGACATAAAGGCTAATTCGAATTAAATTCACATGAACAAATTTAAACAGCATGAAACCTCTGAGGGAAAACCCATCTCGAACTTCTAGTCGAAATTCGAGATAAGTTTCGAGATAGACCCTAAGTCGAACTTCAAGTCGAATTTCGAGATGAATTTCGAGATAGACCCTAAGTCGAACTTCAAGTCGAATTTCGAGAAGAATTTCGAGATAGACCCTAAGTCGAACTTCAAGTCGAATTTCGAGATGAATTTCGAGATAGACCCTAAGTCGAACTTCAAGTCGAATTTCGAGATGAATTTCGAGATAGACCCTAAGTCGAAAATTTTCCCAGACTTGGAATATTCAAATCTCTCACACCTGGAACTCTATCTCGAACTGTAAGTCGAATTTCGAGATAAGGTTCGAGATAGACACTAAGTCGAAAAATTTACCAGACTTAGAATTTTCAAAACTTCACTCCTGGAAGCTCAAAGTCGAAATTCAAGCCGAATTTCGAGATGAGTTTCGAGATAGACCCTATCTCGAAATTTTGAAGGTACTTGGTAAAATTTGGCAATTTTTCAAGGAATACAAAAATTAAATTTTGCCAGATTAAAATAAATACCAATTCAAGGATTTTTATTCAAAACCATTAAGAGAACCATTCCTTGACAATTCTAAACCTTCTCATGACATTAAAAATACATGATAAACATAGAAAAATTCATCTAAAATCAAGGCAAATTTAGAGATTCATGAATTTAACTCCCCCTATGTTCATGCAATTAAATGAGCATAAATTCAAAGTTTTTATCAAAAATTACAATCAAAGCACAGTGAATTTATGGAAAATACCACAACATACAACATATAATAATCATTAATAAGGCATTTTAAAGTCTAAGTTCATAATGATTAAGTAGCATGTAGAAGTGATATTTTGAGCAATTTTACAAATGATTTACATATGTTTTCAACTAGGCAAATAACAAGGAAAACAAACATATGTAAATGATCAAAAACTTGAATTTTACAGATATAAGGATTTACTAACTTGTGTTAAGCATCCCCAATTCACCAACCAACCTATTGAATGTTACTTCATCAAGAGGTTTGGTGAATATATCTGCAATTTGTTGTATTGTGGGTACAAAATATAACTCCACAGTCCCCTCCTCGACATGTTCTCTGATGAAGTGATACCGGATATCTATGTGCTTGGTTCTTGAGTGATCTACAGGATTGTTGGTCATGGCAATGGCACTAGTATTGTCACACATGATTGGAATCTTTGTATGTTCCATGCCATAATCTTTCAATTGGTTCCTCATCCACGGTATTTGAGCTACACAGCTTCCAGCAGCAATGTACTCAGCTTCAGCAGTAGAAGTAGATACTGTATGTTGCTTTTTACTTTGCCAGGACACCAATCTTCTGCCTAGGAATTGACAAGCACCAGATGTGCTTTTCCTATCGATCCTGCAACCTGCATAGTCTGAATCCGAATAGCCTATTAGATTAAGACCTGTATCTCTTGGGTACCAAATCCCTAGATTTGGTGTTCCCTTGAGATACTTAAAGATTCGTTTGACGGCTATGAGATGTGACTCTCTAGGATCCACTTGGAACCTTGCACACAAACACGTTGCGAACATGATATCGGGTCTACTTGCAGTTAAATAGAGAAGTGAGCCAATCATACCTCGATAGCTTGTGATGTCAACTGGTTTACCTGATTTGTCTTCATCAAGCTTCGTGGCTGTTGGCATGGGAGTTTTAGCTGCTGATGCATCTTCAAGATTGTACTTCTTGAGTAAATCTTTGATGTACTTGGATTGACAGATAAAGATTCCTTCTTTTCTTTGACTGATCTGTAATCCAAGGAAGAAAGACAGCTCCCCCATCATGCTCATCTCATACTTATCCTGCATTAACTTGGCAAATTTCTCGCACAAGCGCTCATTAGATGACCCAAAAATAATATCGTCCACATACACTTGAACAAGTATCAAATCACCCTTTACATTTTTGTAGAACAATGTTTTATCAATTACTCCCCTAATAAAACCATTTTCAATTAAGAACAAGGATAGGGTTTCATACCATCGTCTTGGGGATTGCTTGAGGCCATAGACAGCTTTGAAGAGAAGAAACACAAAATCTTTAAGTTCTGGATCAATAAAGCCAGGTGGCTGTTCCAGATACACTTCTTCTTCTAGCTCTCCATTCAGGAAGGCACTTTTCACATCCATCTGAAAAACCTTGAAGTTCTTGTGTGCTGAAAAGGCCAAGAACATCCTGACTGCCTCAAGTCTTGCAACTGGAGCGTAGGTTTCATCATAATCAATTCCCTCTCGTTGAGAGTAACCTTTTGCTACCAAACGAGCCTTGTTTCGTGTTACAAGTCCGTTTTCGTCCAGTTTATTTCTGTATACCCACTTAGTTCCAATTACTGATCTGTTCTTTGGTCGGGGTACCAGCTTCCAAACTTTCTGCCTTTCAAACTGATTGAGCTCATCTTGCATTGCAATCACCCAATCAGCATCACCAAGAGCTTCTTCTATTTCTTTAGGTTCCTGTTTGGATAAGAACCCAGAGTACAAGCAGATATTAGCCATGTCATCTCTTGTAGATCTTCTAGTAGTCACACCAGCATCTGGATCACCAATAATTAATTCAAACGGATGATCTCTACTCCATACCCGTTCTCTTGGTAATTGACTTGATGATTCAGCTTGATTTCCTGAATTGTTGTGCTGACTACTTATGTTATTTCCACTAACTCCCCCTGAGTTAGTGCCAGCTCCTACAGAACTAGTGTCATTACTCCTCGACTCTTGAACACTTGTCCTTGAGCTGTTATTTACTCCCCCTGAGTTATTGCCGGAATGTGCGGAAGAAGTATCTTCTGATCTTGTAGAATTCGATTGTCTACTAGATTCAGGTATTTCTTCACGAACACTTGGTATATTTGATGTAACAACTAACTCAGGTTCATCCTCAATTTCATCCAAGTCCAGATTTTGAAATTTTAGGGACTCAGGTTCACTATTATCTTTAGAAATTGATGGGAGTTTGGTATCGTCGAATCTGACATTGTAGCTTTCAATCACTTTCCGTTCATTCACTAAGAATACCCGATAAGCTGCCACCGTATTTGTAGAATAACCAATAAATATTCCTTCACGTGCCTTTGCTTCAAACTTGCCTAGATTTTCATCATCTATAAGTACATAGCATTTAGCTCCAAAGACATGAAAGTATTTGATTGTTGGTCTTCTGTTATTCATTAGTTCACATGGTGTCTTTTCTTTATCTTTTATGATCAAGGTTCTATTCTGAGTGTAACACACTGTACTCACTGCCTCGGCCCAAAAGTATAGAGGAAGTTTCGATTCATACAACAAAGTTCTTACTGCTTCAACCAATGTTCTGTTCTTCCTTTCAACTACTCCATTCTGTTGTGGAGTTCTCGGGGCTGAGTACTGATGACGTATTCCTTTAGAAACACAGAAGTCATTCAATATTGCATTTTTAAATTCTGTGCCGTTGTCTGATCTTATCGTCTTCACAGTGAGTGTTGATACATTCTCAATCTCAGTGATGTGATCAATGATTTGAAAAGGCACTTCGTCTTTTGTCATTACGAACAATACCCATGTATACTTGGAGAAGTCATCCACGATTACCAAAGCATATCTTTTCCTAGACAATGATAGGACATTCACTGGGCCAAATAAATCCATATGAAGGAGTTGCAGAGGCTCAGTGACACTAGAAATTTCTTTACTCTTATGCGATGCTCGCTTTGACTTTCCCATTTCACAGGCTTCACAGAGTCCTTTAGGAGCAAACTCCATTTGAGGTAGATCTTTCACCAGTTCTCGCCTTGCGAGAGCATTCATCGTTTTGAAGTTCAAGTGAGACAGCTTCTTATGCCATAGCCAGCTTTCATCATCTGACGCTTTGCTATAGAAACAGGTCACTTCATTCTGGTTTGCCGAATCCATATCAGCAACAAAAAGATCTGCCTTTCGAACTCCTCTCAAAGCCAACGAACCTTCCTTAATGTGAGTGATTGATACACCTTTCTTGTTGAAGACAATTTCATATCCTTTGTCACAAAATTGACTAATACTTAACAAATTGTGTTTCAGTCCCTCAACATAGGAAACATCTTCAATGATGACATTACCAGATTTCAGTTTGCCATATCCCTTTGTCACACCAATGTTGTCATCTCCAAAGGTAACATAAGGGCCAGCCTTCATAACCAACTCTGTAAGCAGGGACTTGTTTCCTGTCATATGCCTCGATGCTCCACTGTCTAGCACCCATATAACTTTATTCCTTTTTCGCTTAATGCCCTGCAATGACAGATTGGTTAGGCATTCTTCGGAACCCATGTTTGATTGGGCCCGGCTTTTCTATAAGATCGAGAATTATCAGATTTAACAACAGTAGATGCACCTACTTTAACATTACTCGAGCTTTCGACTTCGTCTTTTCCTCCTTCAGACTTGACAATTTTGTTAGTCTTAGGAGAAGGTTTGTCACTCCTAACTTTAGGAGGACTGGCAGTCTTAGCTCTAACATGCTTCTTTTTGACATTAGAACTAACAGAAGAATTTTGACATGATTGGCTAGTTGCATTCATCAAGTTTACAAATGTTTGCATGACGTTAAAAGTGCATGGCATACAATTAGGTTGACCACATTGTGCATGGTTGATATGCATGTTATTCATTGTGTGTGGTACAGGCATGGCATGAGTAACAGGAATATTCATGTTAGATTTGCATGCGTAAGAAAGATGTTCAGTAGATTTACAATGATAGCACTCTTTCTTAACACGTTCTGCCTTAACCTCTTTTATGCCTTTTTCCTTTTTCTGTTGTTTAACAGCCTTAGCTCCTAATCCTTGTCTAGATTCTTCTCTAGTGGATTTGATTTTAACTGATTTAATAGGAGTTACAGGTTGTTCTTTCTTTCGATCTTCCATCTCTATCTCATATCTAACTAATAATTCAGTCTCTTCTTCTACTTGAGGAACGAAGTGTTTAAAGATGGGTTTGACAGCTGATTTAAGAAAAGTAGGTATTTCAGTCTTGGTCTTACTGGAACTAGTGTCTACAGGTCTTTTCCCTTCTTTCTTAGATAAGTTAGAATAGTCAAGACCTACACCAACTCCAGTTATCTTCTTAAATGTATCACTGTCAACATTCACCTTACTAGCAGCTAGTTTATAAGCTTCGCATTTTGTTTCTAACTCAGCTAGTTTATTCCTAAGACATGCTTCTATTTCATCTTTAAGGCTAAGCTTGTGTTCCAAAGATTTAATAGAGTCTCTTAGGGAAGTATCTACAGTGCAAACAGCCTCTAACTCTTCCACTTTTGCCTCAAGCATTCTGCATTTGGCAACAAGTGTTTTCTGTTCCTTTTGAGAAGTGTTTAGGCTTTTGCACAACATATAGATCTCTTCGCTAAGAGCCCCGTTCTGCACCCTATAATTATCAATAGACATTTCTTCCTTAAGGGTTAGAACTGGTACCTCTGGTTCTTCTGATGTCTCAGCCATGAGGGCAAAGTTTGCATGAATAACTTCTTCCTCATCTGAATCATCCCAAGCTCTTCCTTCTGTAACAACTAAAGCTCTCTTTCCATGTCTTTCCTTCACCAGGGCTTCATACTTGCTTTTGAGGGCTTCATAAGTTTCTTTTGGATAAGTCTGTTTTGGCTTCTTGCAGTCGGTAGCAAAGTGTCCAGCTTCACCACAGTTAAAGCATTTGAACTTCATTTTGAAATCCAAAGGAGATTTGTAGCTGGTACTCTTACCTTTCCCTTTGTAACCTGAAGAACTACTACCACCCCTAGTAACCCGATATGAGGATGAAGATTTTCTCTGCGGTCGGTTACTCTTCCTGAACCTTATATTGCTGAACTTCCTTGCCATGTATGCCACGACACTATCATCCATGTTGTCCAGCTCTTCTTGGGTGAAGTAGTCATCATCACTATTGGAGGTGCACTCATCATCATTCTCAACTTGATGTGGTGCCGGTGATGATCTTGGTTTTTCTGCAACCACTGCCTTTTTAGACTCTTCCTCATTAGCAACTAATGCTGATGCCACTTCTTTTCCTCTTGAATCATTGTCCCATGCTTGATCTTGTAAGGTCTCTAGCTCATAGGTCTTTAGTATTCCATAATACTCTTCCAGAGAAGTTGTATGCAAATCTCTGGTTTCTCTTACAGCGTAGACTCTATGTTCAATGCTCTTTGGCTGGTTCCTTAGATATCTCGTATTGACTTCAACAATGGGGAGAGTTATACCTCTCAGATTCAAATCCAAAACCAACTGACTGAATCTCAGATAGACATCTGTAATGCTTTCTCCTTTTCTTATCCTGAAAGTGTCATACTCCATCTTGAGTATGAGTGTCTTATTGCTTCTAACCTCAGCTGTACCTTCCATGACGACCTCTATCTTATCCCAGATCTTCTTGGCTGTAGTTAGTCCTTTAACTACATTAAACATTTCGTGATCGAGGGATTCCACCAAGGTTTGTCGAACGGATGTATCAAAGGCTATCTGCTCCTTATCAGCATCTGAAAAGTCCGCTGCCTTTTTAGGCTCAGACCGCTGTGGTACAACCATATCTCCTTCCATGTGCTCAGGAACAACCACCATTGGAACAAATTTACCTTTGTCAAGGACTTCCAAGTATTCAGGGTTAACTGACTCAAGGTATAATTTCATTCTCAACACCCACTCTTCATAGTGATCTCGGTCGAACATTAGAATTTTGAATTGATTTTTAGGTGCCATCTTAATATAGATTTAAAGTAGAGATAATAAACTTTTCTTATTACTTGAGTAGTAATTAAAAGAAAATTGAATTATCTCAAAATAAATCAAAGTTCAAAAACTGGTCACAAAAAAAATTCTAAGTACACAAGACTAGGCTAAGTCGAAATTTCTATGTAGAACTTTTTGCCAAGTCGAAATTTCACCAAGTAGAAATTGTTCAAGTCGAAATTTCTAAGTAGAAATTGTCAAGTAGATATTCTATGTAGAACTTTTGCCTTGGAGAAAATTTGCTGCAGGTCACTTTCACACTTTTTGACTTTTATGACTAATCTCACCTAACTTCACCTAACACCCACGTGAAAGGTACAGAGTCTTCTGATAGTTCCCTTTTTCTGTGAGTATATTGTCCAATCAAAAGCCAATAACACCTTTTACACTTTTTGTCTTTTTGAAAAGAAGATCAAAAGTTACTGGGTTTGTCTTCTTTGTCAAGAACAATGAAGAACACTACAAACCAAAGTACCCAGATTAATTCACAAAAATTATCTAAAATCCACCCAAGCTAAATAATCACACCTGGAGTATTTAAATAATTTTTGGGATGAGTTTTCACCGAAAAAAATTAAGGCACACTTTTCAAGAAAAACTCGAAAATTAGATCTGGAAGAGAAAACTCATTAATCTTCTACCAAACACAAGGATCTATGTTTTGTTTGTCAAACATTAAGCTCTGATACCAATTGTTAGGTCCAAATGTGTTGTAGAGGGGGGGGGGGTGAATACAACTTTTAATATTTATGGAGCAATAAATATTATGTAATAAATGAACACAAAGATTCAAGGAATATATGTCTTATATATCACTTGAAGGGGTTGCTACAACATTCATTACAATAGTACAACAGAAGTAAAGAGGGTAGTAAATGATACTAAGCTCTGTGAATATACTCTCTCTCTATTACAAGTGTTTCTCTCGAATATTGCTCTCTTTGTAATGTTACACAAGTACTTCTATTTATACTACTTTGTAATCTATGACTTGTAGTCTTCAAACGATAAGATGTGAGTGGCCTAATGTTGTCCACGTTAATCTTATCATGTCTTGAAAGCTTGGAAATCTGCCACCAGGATGATGCCATGTGTCATGTTGAAACTGTTTTCTATGTAGAATTTCTACATGGGAAATTCTACTTAGCTCTATCTAGAACTCTAAGTAGAATTTCTACATAGGAATTTCTACTTGGCTATCTCGAACTTTTAAGTAGAATTTCTACATAGGAAATTCGAGATAGCAAACTTCCTGAGTACTTAGAAAATATTTTCATCTCCAGAATTTTCTACATAGGAAATTCGACTTGGGAATTTCTACATAGGAAATTCGAGATAGCTTCCTGAGTTGAGTACTTAGAAAATATTTTCTCCTCCAGAATTTCTACTTGGCTCTAAGTAGAAGTTTATCCAGAATTTCTAGATAGGAATTTCTACATAGGTTCCCTTGTAAGTACTTAGAGAAATTCTGGGCTTCAACTTGAAACTTCAATGCAACATCTTGAACTTGTGATTTCTTCGTGTCTTCAATATTTTTCAACAAGCTCTTGAACATGGATCTCTGCTGCTGACATAAACTTGCTATCAATGTCCTGACACTTGATGCAATGGTCTGGTTCATAAGTGACTAGTCTTGATAGAGTTCTTGCTTCTGAATAGATTGCCATGTTCAATTAGAAATGTGGCTTTCCAACAATTGCTTTCCTTCTTCTTCACTTGAAATCAATTAGTCTTATTGATACTAATAGTTATGATCTTGATTCATTGAATTACAAATCACTGGGGCATGAACAACTTTGACTTGAACTTCTTCCAATGATTTCTTCTTTGTTTGATCATATTTAACATGTTGAATTGTATCAATTACTTTGTCTTCATTTATATTGATTTCATTGTGACTTCTCGTTCTTGATTGACTTCGGGTTAAGTATCTTTTCTTTAGTTAAGTTACATAAGATATAGTGTTACAAGTTTAAACACTCTGCCTTTCAAAGGGTTTTAATACTATACTTGGTTTGTTTCTCTACTGCATACTTATATTCTTTGAACTTTTCAAAGGCTTCGGATTTGTATTTCATCAAATACACATATACAAATCTAGATCGATCATCTGTAAAAGTAATGAAGTATGAAAATACACCCATGGCTTGTGTGGACATCGGCCCACACACATCTGTATGTACCAATCCAAGCAACTCTGCAGCTCTTTCTCCATGTCCACTAAATGGAGATTTGGTCATTTTGCCTAACAGACAAGACTCGCATGTAGGATATGATTCAAAATCAAAAGGTTCCAGTAACCCTTCCTTATGCAATATCTTAAGTCTATTTTCACTAATATGATCAAGTCTGCAATGCCACAAGTAGGTGCGATTTTCATCATCTCTTTTTCTTTTATTACTATGTTCAATTTGAAGTAAACTATGTTCTACGTCACATACATACAAACCATTATTTAAAATACCAACACCATAAAGAATATTATTTCTAAAAATTGAACATTTATTATTCTCAATAACAAACGAAAAACCATCCAAGTCTAACACGGGAATAGAAATAATATTCCTCACAATTGAGGGAACAAAATAATAATTATCCAAAAAATTAGTCTTGCCCATAGGCATAAGTAAATCAAACGATCCTACAGCTACAGCAGCAACTCTTGTTCCATTGCCCATACATAGGATCACCTCCTCTTCTTCAAGAGTCTTACTTCTCCTTAGTCCCTGCAACAAATTGCAAATGTGAGAACCACAGGCGGTATCTAATACCCAAGTAGAAGTTTGATTAAGTGACATATTTAGTTCGATCATGAACATACCTGAAGCAGAAGCGGTAGTCACACCACCCTTCTTCTTCTTCAATTCTGCAAGGTAAGCCTTACAGTTTCTCTTCCAGTGCCCCACTTTGTTGCAATGAAAGCAAACAGCTTTGCTTTTGGGATCTTCAGCTTTTGGAGGAACTGGCCTTTTCTCACCTACCTTCTTCTTCTTCTTAGGAGGGCTCCTCTTCCTCTTCTTAGGGTTAGAGCCTTCACCAATTAGAAGAACAGAACTCTTCTTTTTGGGAAAATTGGACTCAGCAGTTTTCAGCATGTTATGGAGTTCAGGCAAGCTGACATCCAACTTGTTCATGTGAAAGTTCACAACGAACTATGAGAATGAATGTGGAAGTGATTGCAAACTAGATCTTGATTCAGCTCCCCATCCATGACAAATCCAAGTTGTCCAAGACGCTCAATCAAATTGATCATCTTGAGCACATGAACATTTATAGATGATCCCTCAGTCATCCTACAACGGAACAGCTCCTTCGATATCTCATATCGAGCTGTCCTTCCTGCCACATCATATAAATCTTGTAGATGCATAAGGATAGAGTGAGCATCCATATGCTCGTGTTGCTTTTGGAGATCATCATTCATGGATCCTAGCATAACACACTGTGCAACTCTTGCATCATCTATCCAATTACGATACACAATATGTTCATCATTATGTGCATCCTAAGTAGGTTCAGTAGGTTTAGGTGAGTCTAGTACATATTCCTTCTTCTCAATCCTGAGAATAATTCTCAGGTTTTGAAGCCAATCAGCATAGTTGGGACCAGTTAATTTGTGTGCATCGAGCATGCAACAGAGTGATAGTGCAGAAGACATTGTGTATATAGTAAATCTGTAAATAATAAACATATAACAACATTTAGCAAATACTTTATTTCATTATCTAAAACACCATATGAATCGGGTCTTTATTCATAAGTGCCTCCCACTATTCTATCTAATTTCTATATCCCTTATTGAAATTAAGCATTCATAATGATAGTGGGATAGGGATCCTACATTCCATCACACAACCTCGGCTGTAGCACGAAACGCCATGTAACGTTCAATAGGTAGACAACTCTTGTCAGCTACATCTCATGTTATTCCCTAATCTTACTTTAGCCTCTTGAATACTTGAGTCACGGCTGTGGCACGACAAACTCAATATTCTAAGTCAAGTCAATCCCAACATCTCGTATAATTAAACTAGTTTCAAATAGCCCACGGCTGTAGCACATAACGACCATAAAATTCCAATTCATCATACACATCTCATGTTATAGACAAGTATCTCTTCTTTCGGAAACAACGCCCTTGGCTGCAGCACGAAACGACAGAGTTTCAAAAACAAGAAATACTTTCTATTATGTTGGAAGGCTATGACCATCACAAGCCCTTTGTGTTTTATGGCCAATTACTACTTGATATTCTTTATATTTTAGGGGATTATATTATGTTACAATCATAATCATATTATAAAGAGATTCTTTTAGATTGGATTAAATATTTCAAATCAACTATTGATACTTGGAGTCATCCCAGGCCAGGGGTGGAGCATTGTCAAGAGGCGTCTCTTAATAACCCCCTTTCTTACAGATAGAACATCTATTGTTTGACAGAATCATCCTTTCACTTAAGTTGAAAATTCATATTCAATCACGTGTTTCATAAACACAAAAATCTCATGATTGTATTCATAATATGTAAATAAAGGTCACGAAACAATTTTACTATTCTAGATTGTCTAACATACGCCTTATGTTAATTAAGTTCACCTAAATCTATCATCTCATAATAATTCAAGCATATATCACATATATATAATCACGAATAAACATAAGATAGGCATAATAAATCATATATTACAACATATAAGCATTATACATCTCTATATATTACATGGTGTATTTAAAAGCAACTTAAAACAGTTAAAACTTGTTTTAAAACAATTTTGGAAGCACTAAACAGTCCGAAACAATTTCAGAAAAATTATTGTAATATATACCATTAGAACCGTCTCGGAAAAACGAATCCAACGGTATATTACACGCCCCATTCTGAGCTCCCACGCGCCCGCACGTGCCCCGAGAAGTTTCTGACGCATCCCCATGCGCCACGCGCGTCAGGCGCGTGCAAGATACCCTGTCACGCATCTCAGGTATGCGTTACAAGTCAAAAACCCTTTTTTTAGCAATGTTTACAATAGAAGAATAGATGAGTGGTGAAACAAAGAAATTCATGGCCCCATAATATAAATCCAAACTATTACCAAATAGGGGGAGATTGAAAGGGGAGATAGGAGTGAAGGGAAGTAACTCACTGCACTTTCATGTGTAATAGAAATGCTAAATGTAATCTCTATTATGGGGCCATGAATTTCTTTGTTTCACCACTCATCTATTCTTCTATTGTAAACATTGCTAAATCTTGTTTAGAAGATATGTTTGATTTTTTGTCTCCTAGATCTAGAATTTGTAATATTTTTAGAGGAGCCAAAAATCATTTCTTTGTTGTGTTCTTGAGCTTATGTTCTTGAACTTGTTTGTAGCATCTACCCCACTTCAATGAATATAAAGATATATTCTTGAACCTTGTTATTGTGTGTGCTTTGGATAATTTACTGTTCATTATCTTGGCTATTTTAATGGTGTTCTTGAGGTTGAAGAAGATGATGAACAGTACCCGATTTTGAACCCCAAGTAATTTTTATGTTGTCCCAAAAATAAATAAAAGTCAGATTTTTAATTGGGAATCGTATTCACCCCCCCTCTACGATCTCCAGGACCTAACAATTGGTATCAGAGCTACTTGATTGACATACAAATCGATTGGATCTATTTTTATTTTTGAGATTAAAGAGGGTACAAAAATAAAAATTATTTTTGGTGCAAATGGGTGTCCAGAAAAATAACAGTAGCTATTTTTGTTGTTTGTTAAAATTTTGGTTAAGTATATCTCGATCTGGGTTGATCGAGATGCGGATCGACTTTTGCTAAATGGAAAGAAAGACAAGCAGTATATATATATATATATGCTCCCTACGCGCCATTGGATCGTGATAGTACCACACGCGCTAACCTGGATCGACTTGCGGGAGCCTCCAGGTCGACTTGTGCTAAAAGGAGCCGACATCTCGATCTCGATCCGAGACTTGGATCGAGATGCGGATGCTGTAAAAACTATCTCGATATTGACTGAACACATCTCGATGTTGACTATCCCTTACCTTTTCCAACTTACATGGAGAACTGGGTGTAGAACATGTATCTGGGTTTGTTTATTAATGATTCAAATGGTTTGGCTGTGTAGTTGAGAACAAATAGAGATAGCATGCTGAGGGTTATCTGGGTTTGTTGTAATCGAGATTGTGTGGATCGACTTGTAGGGATTTTTGGTCAAGGCAAATCTCGATATGATGCTGGATCGAGATCGAGATCGAGATCGAGATACGCTACTGTATATATATATGCTTACAAAACTGATTTTCTTATATGTTTTTAATTAGTTTAGTTTAATAATTAATTTAATAATTAAATTTGAATTTAATTATATAAAAATTTTGGAAATAATTTTTAAATTTAAATAATTTATTTTTCGAGATTATTTTATATCTTGAAAAATATTTTATTTTCTTTTAAATTTTAGAGTCAAATATTTTATATACTTAATATTCTTATTTAAGAATTTTATTAATTTGAAAACTGAAATTAATTTTAAAAATCCTATTTAATTTCTTTTGAGTTTAATTTTTTTTTTAAAGTATGTTGAGAATTATTTTTGAGGTTTAATAATTTATTTGTCACAAAACTTTAATTATAAATTTTATAAAACTCTTTGGAAAATTATTTTGGATTGAAATAATTTATTTTCAGGAATATTTTAAATGTTTTGAAAATTTAGTATTTCTGTTTCAAAATTATATTTTCGATCTGTTTTATTTTAATTATAATTTAAGTTTGGAAGTTTTAATTATAAATCTTATAAAACTCTTTGGAAAATATTTTTGGATTTAAATATTTTATTTTCAGGAACATTTTAAATGTCTTGAAAATTTAGTATTTTTATTTCAAACTTATGCTCTAAATATGTTTTATTTTAATTATGATTGAAACTGTTTTGGATTATAAATTCTGTAATATTCTTTGGAAATTAATTTTGGTTTGAAATAATTTCTTTTTCAGGATTATTTTATATAGCTTGAAAAATTTATTATTTCTATATCAAAATTTTATTTTCAAATTATTTTATTTTATTTATAATTTGAAAGTGAAAAGTTTATTATTATTATTTATCAAAAATATATTTTCAATTTATTTTGATTATTTAAATTCCTAAGAAATTAAATACTTCTGTTTGAATAAAATGTTTTATCAAACGAAACAACAGGAGTTGATTCTTCGTTCGTTGAGGACAAACGAATTGGCTGAAGAACATTCTAATGGAGCTAGTTTCTGATTTTACCATTGGAGATGTGTGTATACATCGGTCTACTCAGTGGATCATTTGGTTATCGAAAGGGATTAGTTCGTTTAGGGAAGAGTCTTCGATCAGTGATTTTTGAATCAATGTCTGAAGGTCTGGGATTTGAAAAGGAATTCAGTTTAGCTGTCAATAACCAATATACTTGGAGATTTGGTTAAAAGACATCAGTGGCAGAAACACACAAGGTTTGACTATCACTGACATATGGTAGTCAAGAGGTTATTGCTACACACACAAAGAAGAGTGATCTTTTCAAGCAGAACATGAGACATTCTATGTCGGGGTTTATAAGCAGAACTGTCAGGCATCAGTTTGGGTTGAAGTAAGGGTTGCTGAGGTCAAATGCAAGGATACTTCCATGAGTGTCAGTAGAATGGAAATTTATTTGGATCAATTGATTTTCACTCGAGATGGAATGTTAAGCATCGCGCAGGTATACTTTCTAACTAGTTTATACTTGTTTGATTTAATTATAGAGTATTAAGTGCTGAACTGCATTATATTATAAGTTTGATGTAATGCATGTCTCACCTTGATTTCTATATAAATTAGATAACTTATGCTAGTTTGTTAGTGTTGCTTGTTTATCAGTATTTGACTTCATGATTAGATCTTGTGTGATTTAATGCTTGCTTTACGATAATTGATCATGTTAGCATATAGAGTCTTAGGTATTTGTAGGGGTACATTTACCGGAAAAAGTATTTGCTGCATGCTAAGTGCCTTGATGTTTACATTGTCAATAATCTGTTTATACTCGCATGGTTATATTAAATGTTATATTTGATCATGTGCTTGTTAAGATGAGTTTGTTTCTAATTTGGGAATTGCCTAGGGGTCAGTATAATAAACCATGAATTAAATTTTTAAATTTAAACTGACTCGGGTAATTAGAGATAATATAATGTTAAAGTGAACAACAAAGGTGAATTAGAAGAATTAGGAATCTGAGTGATTGATTCTTCTATGACTACATATATGTACGACATGATTCTTATAGACTGCTAGTCCACCTTAAGTTAGGTTGGGATGACTGAGCTCATAGCCAAGACTACTTGTTGAGGCTGATATAGATGAGGAGTGATCAGTCAGATAAGAATGAGCATGTTGAACTTGAATGCTTTGTTGTTAACTATGTTTAGAAATATCTCTAACCCTTGGACTCAATCAAATTGAGGACCCCGTGTCTTAATCATTTGTGAATGCAGAGTATCTTTCAACATGTACAAGTTATATATCTCTGACATTTTCATGTTCGAGGCCTGTAACTACTTTTGCTTTGGTATTCAAATGGTTAAGCAAAGTTACCTATTTTTCTTGAATGATCTGAAGCGCAATATTAAGGAAGACCTAGGAAATTCTTTGCGAAGGGTTTCCTAATATCAGTTCGAGGATGAACAGTATTGATCGGGGTCAAGAGAAATAGAAGCTCACTCTACTGGAAGTGAGGTTATTGCTGACACGAAATGTAATGCTTATGATGAAGTCAACTATTCGTTGAATTTTATCAGAATGGAGTTAGCTGCAACAACAAGTGATGCTCTCACACTTGGTTTATCATCTAATACTTGGTTTATCAAGATAACGGATTCGACGGTAAAGATGAAGTTGGTGAGAAAGGACTACTTCTAATGAAATTCTTTTAAGAAAGACATTAGTGAAGTATGTCAGTTGAAGGGAAGTCAAGTCAAAGGCTACCCTGTTTAGTTTTGGTGGTTGTTCATGCATCCGATAGATGAAGCATCTCAGTGATGGATCACATTCAAAGGATTAGGCTAGTTGGCTGTGAGAACACTTTGAGGGCAGGTAATGGAATTTTGTTGACGAATGAAGTTCTATGATATGTCTGCACTGGAAGGGGTATTCTAGAGTAAAGTTCAGTTTCCGAACTTCATGACCAAATGGAGGAGTTGATAGGAGGATCCAAACCTTGAGCGAAATTACAAGGACAATGGAAAGACTTAAGATCTCCTATTTACTACGGCTGAATCAGTTATCACAGCAAGTCTAATCAGCAAATGGAGAGAGAGGACATCAAGTAAGATTAATCAAGCCTGAAGTCACATGGTGTGATAGAGGGTGATCTTATTTGGAGTTAAGAGCTTACACATAGTTGGTGATTGATTTGAGATGGTCTTAGATGCAGTGAACATCATCATCAAGCTCCCTAGCATTCATTTGATTTTAGCTCTGAATTCCTAAAGGTAGACATCCTGTTTAGGGCTCAAGATCAGATGACACCAGATGAAGAAAAGCTGCAAGCAGCATTGCTGGGGGAGCATCAGTAAGTTGGATCAACTAGTCGTGTTTGATGTTCAAAGGCTAGCAGTGCTCATTGAGTAAGAGTTGAGATTCTTAGGAGCACTGAGTGATCCAGATTGAGTGATTGCATATTAGAAAGGAAATTGTCAATTTAAAAATAATGCAAGATGATCTCAATCATATTTGAAGAAGACTACTCTACCCACTGAATATCTAAGGACACATCTGTCATGACAAAGGGTTTTGTGTAACAACATTTTCTAGAGTCAGTTCTTGATGAATTTGGGTAGTAGAGTAGTGATTGGTCGTGCATGTATAAGAGTATTTCATTGGTTTTTCTGAGTGAATTCAATGAAGATTGAAGATGCACTAACTAATCAAGATTGAGTAGGGTTCAAATTAAGGAACTAACTCAATTGAACCAGAGGCAGATACACTTAGCACAATGAATCAATCCACATGAAGACTTGGTATTGATACAGAAGCTGAAGGGTAGTTCGGAGTTTTTTTAAGGTTCTACTCTACTAGTGTCAAGACTACTGGTTTTTAGAGTGCTAAGTTTAGTGAAGCTGCTGCCAAGACCAATATCCACAAGGAAATATTTGGGTGTTGAAGGTAATGCAGTTTCCTTCTGGATGAGCGTGATATTGTTTCGAGGAACAATGTTAACTGGTAGCTGAAAAGTTATTCTTGTCCAAATGGAGTAAACGTTCGATCTCTCGGGCAAAGAGGAATAATTGTTCATTCAACAATTATACACCAGTAAAAGCTCTATTGACTAAGGTATGTCACTCTAGTCTAATATTGATTTATTTAAATGTAATGTTTATAGGGAGTGTTCATGCTATTTAGATGTCTACGATCTCTAGGAACTGATTAATGTTTGGCTTATGACCACCCGGGACCCAATATTATCGCTATGAGATTACCTATGATCTCCCGGGACCTAGGGACCTAACAATGTAGCATCTCTTTGTATAGTCAATTTATATCCAGGATCTCGTACTTTGTGCTGTCATATGTTATTCATGCTATATGTATCAAATGTTTCAGCATAAGTATTTGTATATATTAATTAGTTGTAATTTTATTTACTTCTAATTGTTTAATGCTAATATTAATGGAACCACTTAATATGTAGTTTAAGTGATGTAATTCATGTCTTTTGCAAAATCCATTAATATTAGTTGTCATTCTTTTTATATTAGTGATGTCACTTAGAATTTCTGCACTAAGTGATAAAAAGATTATTTCAAAAACACTGATATTGAAAGTAATTTACTACATCGCGAGGGGTTGTCAAAGATCATAAATTTTAGCATTAATATTTAAAGGTATTTGATCCTTGATGCAACTAGTACCTCGAGCTTACATACATTATGATTGTCATGAGTATTTTTCAATATGCTTAAGTGATAATTATTGATATGTAGTGTAAGAAGTTAAATGCTGTCATTCGGTCAATGTATGTTCAGTGTTTAGCGGATGCTTATGTTTTATGCTTTATAATTACCATGATCTATATTGCAAAATGTGGTTGTTTCAAGCGACAAATGGTAATTGTCTAGCATAATGTAAGTATCTTATGTGCTTGATTATTTTGTAGTAAGATGCATTTTATTACAAAATGATTGAATGATGTTAGTACTTTTGAATGTATTGTCACTCATATCTTTGATAATTCATTAGTATTAACATATGTTTTTCATTCTTTAGAACTTGAATGCATAAAGAAATTTCTTGTCTATTTCTTGTGAAAAATGTTTTATCTAAACATGCATTCATTTGCTAGAGAATGAAAAGCCACTAAAAGTTTTCTTTGAAAGAGAACATTTCTTGAGGATTATCTTTCAATTTCAAAATCATATATCCTCTCTCTCTCTAAAATGTTTTGTAATGAAAACTGTTTTCTCTCCACGATTTGTTTAAATAAAGTTACTTGATAACTTGTAACTTAAGTTGCATGGTATCAGGCTATTTTATTTGAGTAAATTGTTTTGATCTTAAAGTATCAACCATTGGTAAAACGTTTTTCAAAACTCTTGTTAATGTCTGTTTCACATTGACCTGTAGTATTAAAACAATGGTTGTTTGCTTTGGGATTAGTGCCTTGGACTGTATGACTAAAGCATTCATTCGTTTTTTTTAAATGATTTATGTTTTAAGTCGGAGATAATATCCGATAAGAATGAATTGTAAAACAATTTCTGAAAACATACAGTGAGCAAGATGAAATAGATTTGAGTTATTAATCAAAATGTTTTTGTTAAAAGTGTTGAATTTCAATTGGATATTTGTCTAAGAGAAATTCAAAAGAACACTTTTGTTAATCTGTTAAAATTTTTTTCAAAATTGTGAGTTTATGAAATTTGGCTTAATATTCTTTTACCTATTCTTTATTAATTCCCACATTTTAGCTCTGGTGCATTGTTTCTTGAGGACACATTGCTCCGATGCTATATTTCTGAGAAGGAATAGAGAATAAGTTTAATCATACTCTACCAAATTTTATATAGCTCTGATCAACTCTATCTATTTAGTCGTAATGGCTTGGCCTTAGTGGCTATAGGGGAAGGTCAATAAGTTGAATAATCCATCAATTTCTAACCAAGGCCTTAGTACCAAACACTATCATTCAAATTCAAACTTTCAACCCTTGGTGATATAAGGAACTTATGTTAGTTAGAGGTTGATAAGGGAGAAACTGCCCTTGATGCAGCAAATAAGGATGAAGTCGGAAGTGCACCCACAGCTCTACCTCCAGAGAAGAAAAGAAGTATACAAATTGAGGTAACTGTAGCTCATATGTATTCTCTCAAAAGGATGCAGAGCTGAAAAGGCAATTCAACTGTCTCTGGAATCATTCTCTCAACAGGGTGAGTCCATTGAAATTCTCTCGTCAGCCAGAGCATCTTGTAATGAGTCAAGCACACCACTAGCGTTCACGCTAATGGTAAGCCTAAACAGATAAATTCTATGAACACATTGCAAGAAGTGCACATTGTGAGGTATAGGTAAAACCCCTAAACTTCTTTGTTTACCATTCATGGTGAATGAAGTTGTTGAGCCACCTTCACAGGTATTTGAGGGAAACTTGGATTTATTGCCATATATTAGAATCCTTGTCAACCTTCCTAGGAGGAACAGTCCTAGTTCCCTAACGGGATTTCACATCCGCAGAGCAATCTGTTGATGTTGAGAGGCAATCACTAACAGTTTTCCATGACTGAAAATAGTGAGTTAATTCATCTTCACAGGTGATTGAGAGAGATGTTTGTACACGTCTACTCTCCCAGGAATTCAAATTCTGGAATACATGGATCGCTCAAAACTTAAAGGCATATCACCGTCAATGATCCAGTGCATGGATTTGCATATGGGGAGTCGGTTGATGCTTAGATAGCTGCTAGTACGCATACCACATTCAACGATCCAGTGCATGGATTTGCATATGGGGAGATTGTTGATGCTGAAAGTAGCTGAGCAACAACTCGTAGACTATGATTCAGTTGGTTTACCAATTTGATGAGTCTTTTGAGGATCAGGGTGTTGGGATTTCAGTCACTCCTGGAATGGAGGAGATTCCAATTTCAGAAGGGTTATTCCCCGACGACGAGCCACGTGTGCATGGATTTGCTCATGGTGAGTTGGGTGACGGCCTAACTGAAACCTTGTCTGAGATTCCATCTCAGAACCTAGATCTTTAGTGATCGACAACATGCTACAGTCAGCGATCCATAATATCTTGGTGAGACTAGCATGGATTTACTTGCAGGTACAAATTGCTATAAATGGAATGAGTGCAAGTAAGGGAGAGAAACATCTGAGTGAAGAGAGGGAGTGATACACTTGAGTGAGAGAAATAGGGAGAGAAATGAGTGGAACACTTACGCTTGAAAGTGTAAACACCAACAGAACGTAGTAGAAGTGAGGAAACCATAGACCAAACACTAACCTTGCTACTATGCTTGAATCCTGTTACTGAATTTTCTAGCTCTGGAATGTTGAAGAGATTCTTTTCTGGAAGACAAGCTGAAGAAGAGTCTAGCTGAAGCTTAGTGGGAATGTCCAAACTATTACCTTTGGGTCTATTAATTCATGTTGTTCTCAATCTCAAAGGGGGAGACATAAATTTTTAGACCTAAGGAGGATTTTATGTTCAATTGGAGGAGATTTTCTTATTCGATTGGATGTAGATGATACTTTTATTGTTTTAAAGGATATTCTCAACTAAGGGGGAGAATTTGGTGATACAAGAAACGAGATCTCTTGGTGATACAAGAAATGAGATCTGTCAATCCTATCTTGTGGAGGTTACTTAGAGGATATCTAAAGACACAAGGGTGGATTGGAGCTTGCATGAACTAAGGGGGAGAATTAGATAAAATTGAAACCTTAGTGATGCAAGGGAGAAATTACTAAGGGGGAGTTTCTTAGTAATTGGTTGGAGCCTAATCCTTAAAGGTGTTGTAGATTTAACTGATTTTTCGTCTGAAGTGGAGAAGTTACTTTCTGTCAATTGGGAAGAAGTTACTTGTCGTACTAAGGGGGAGAAGTTATGGAGAATCTTAACATCTTGGTTTGCAGTGCTATATCTTATTCTGAAAAGATATCTAAGGGATTTTGCTCTATTTGTTTGAAGATCTGTCCTTGGAACATTCTTAGGAGAGGTTCGGCAGAAGAATTCTTTCTAGCACGATCAATGAATGAAAATGAAGATTTCTTTGAAGAGTATCAACTCAGGGGGAGTTTTTGCTAAGTAGAAGTTTTCTGGGTAAAGAAGAATGTGAAGGAGATTTTCAAGGGGCATATGAGAAGTGTCCAAGTGTGTTCTATTTCTTGTTTCAGTGATAGATGGAGTCAGTGGAGTAGTGCAGGGAAGAAAGAAAAATATGTTTCCTGGAAATAGAACATCCTGAAGAAAAAGAGGAAGTGACTTTCATTCCAAGAGAGAACAACCTTAAGGGGAGTATGAGTTGACCTCTTATGGGGAACATAGAGAGCTGTATGTTCTAGTTCGAATTGCAAGATGAACAAGAATGATTGGTCAGAAGTCTTTACTAATGATTTGTTTCTTTATTGAAAGAACCCCATCTTTGAAGAACATTGAAGTGGAGAAAGCTAAAGGAAAATGAAATTCAGAAATTCATTATTCATTTTCAGCAACTCAGGAAATCTGGATTTAACTGATTATATCTTTCCAGAACCTTTTGTATATTATTTTCATGTTCAGTACTTTAATTATTTCTTGTATGTTAGTTGAGTTATCCTCTAGAAGTTAATTTCATTTAATTGCTTTTGTGGGAGATTGTAAAGGGAAATAGTATTTGATTGCTATTCCATATCAACCAAATAGGGGGAGATTGAAAGGGGAGATAGGAGTGAAGGGAAGTAACTCACTGCACTTTCATGTGTAATAGAAATGCTAAATGTAATGGTTGATGATAACTCAACAATAGAACAGGACATGTAATAATATGCAGGTGCACATAAATCTTGGATCACAGAGTTCAGTTAAGACAAAGTATCAAAGGATCATCTACAGACTTGAAGCTCACTGGAAGAAGTTCATTAACATGTTCATGCCTCAGTGGAGAATAAAAGATATTGACATCTATTCAATATCTAGTTCGGCCATGGGGAGAGAATAATTTTTCTCTCTCTCCCCTTTTCTTCTCCTGCACCCCCTTTTAAATTAAGACTTGAGTTTCTTCTTTTATTATAGAAAAAAGGCGAATATAAACACTATCTCAGCACCAGACTCAATAAAATGAATTGCCTAAGGGATAGATCAAGAACACCTCTACGAGGCCATTCTCCACTTGATAGTGATTCAGTTCATTCTGATGAATCAGGTGATGAGAATATAAATGAATTGATGTATTTCACTTGCAGGAACAGAAGGCGATATTTGAAATGCAGAGTGAAAATGAGAAAGAGAAACACTTGAGTGAAAGTGAGAGAGAGATACACTTGAGTGAGAGATAGGGAGAGAAAGAGTGAAACACTTCAAAGTGCTCGACACTTAAGTGTAAACACTAACAGAACGTATTAGAAGTGAGAAAACCATAGACCAAACACTTACCCTTGCTACTTGCTACTTCTGAAAGAAAAGCTACTAAGTTTTCCCAATCAATGTCAGAAGAGAACCTTCTCTGGGAGACAAGCCATTTGAATGATCATGGGCCATTAGAGGATTCCTCAACTAAGGGGGAGAATTTAGTATACAAGAAAAAGAAGAAAAAGGAGAAGGTCTTATATTCGTATCCTTATGGGAGAAGTTAATATCCTTAGGGGGAGAATTTAGACAAGAAAAAGAAGAAAATCTTATCTTCTGATCCTTATAGGAAACAACAGAATATGGGAGAATCAAGAAACTGTATCCTATACCTGAAAGGAGTTGCCAATAGAGGTTTACTCATCCAAGTGTGATGTACAGAAAAGAATTAAAACTTTCATTGTTACTCTAAAGGGAGAAGAAGAAAAAGAAGAAGAATCACATTCTCAGGGGAGAACATTACTTGAGCTACGTTCTATGTTCTATTGAAGATGTTCCCATGAATATTGATTCTTATGAAGCTCTGTTCATGATAAGTTCTTTAAGTTCAAACTATGAAGGATTTAGAAGCAGAGAGAGCTCAAACAGAGATAAATGAAGATGATGCTATAAATATCAGTTCAGTACTAGAGGAACAAGCATATTTCATTTCAGTTACACAAGAATTCTGAAAATGCAGAATCTGATCCAGAAAAACGAGTAGCATTATTTACAAGTCCTGGACCATTACATTTTCTAGTTGTTATTTGAGTTATCCTCTCTATGGAATTTGTTTGCTAAGTTTAACAATCAAGTAGGGGGAGATTGTTGGTGAGATTACGAAGCTATATAAATAGTAATTATGATAACTCAACACTAGAACAGGACACATAAATAATACTACGTCTACACAGAAATCAGGAAGAAATGAAGACAAGGCAGATACAGCGAATCAATACATTAAAAGAAGTTTTGAAGTCTACCACATGTCATTGAAAGAAGTTCATTAATATGTTCAAGCGTCAATGAAGAGTAATGTGTAAAGACTTTCAGGGTTTCAGAAGTATTGAAGATTCAGTATAAAAGTGCCACTAGAAGATTTCAGTGTAAAGGCATTGATTGAAGATAGACAATGTTCGAAGCATAGGAATCTAGAAGGGTAAAGACAAAGGTTAAAAAGGACAACTGCAGTCCTGAAGTTAAGCTCACTGAAACAAGTTCATTTAAATGTTCAAGCATCAGTGAAGAACAGATAATGAAGTATTCAAGATTGTAGTAATAATGGAGACCTTGTCGAAGTACCAGAAAAGAATCTAGAGAAAGTACAGTGTTTATTAACAGTTAGTGTTTGAAGCAATGCAACAGTTCAAGGTTAATCAGCTGAAAAAGATTAGAAGTCAAGAGAATCTAATTCAGTGTTAGTCGTTTGTGAACCAGATCAGTGCACTAAGCGTTAGCACAATAAGAAAAGAATTACTTTGATTTATCAGAAGAAAATCAGTTGATCAAGCCAAAAGAGTGAAAACCAGTGATAAGTACTTCAAGCATTTCAAGAAATTGTTTAAGGCAAGTATTACTACATTTCGTGGCTCCTCTACACGGGACACAATGTGTATACGCAACAAAACACTCATGGATAAGTTTCTAAGTGTTTCATGGCACCTATACAAGGGACACAATGTGTAGGCGCAACAAAGCACTCATGGATAATTTTCTAAGTGATTCGTGGCTCCTATACAAGGGACACGGTGTGTAGGCGCAACAAAGCACTCATGGATAAGTTTCTAAGTATTTCGTGGCTCATATACAAGGGACACAATGTGTAGGTGCAACAAAACACTCATGGATAAGTTTCTAACTGTTTCATGGCTCCTATACAAGGGATACAAAGTGTAGGAGCAACAAAACTTTGCCTTAGGAGCAACAAAAGAGTTTAAGGAAAAACTAAGAATTTCGTGGCTCCTCTACAAGGGACACAGAGTGTATGCGCAACAAAAGTTTCGTGGCTCCTATACACTACACTCACTCTACAAGTACAACAAAACTTTACCTTAGGAGCAACAAAAGAGTTTAAGGCAAAACCAAGAGTTTCGTGGCTCCTCTACAAGTGACACAGAGTATAGGTGCAACAAAACTTTCCCTTAGGCGCAATAAAAGTTTCGTGGCTCCTATACGCTGCACTCACCCCACAAGCGCAACAAAATGACTTAGCATTTTGAAGAATAAATCAATTTTAATTGATTTGAAAAGTCTACACCATATAAACAAAATGACATATTCATTTTGAATTGTTGAAATATACAACGATACAGAGAGATAAAGAGAGGAAATTGATGCCGGAGAAGAAGAAGATAAAAAGCCATACATATACCTTCTTTACTGGAGTTTTATATTCTAGCCAGTTCATTATGTTGCAAATACATAGGGCTATTGTAAAACTCTCTTTGTTACCTTGATTCCGTTAGTACAAACACATAGTCAAATACTATATAGGGATTAAGTTATATCTCTTTGTAGAAGCAAAGAACTAATTTATTCTTTGGAAACTAGTTATATTTTTAACTGAGTGTAGCAACCTCAGAGTTTATATACGAAAGATATATTCCCCGAAACTTGTCTCATTAAATTATTGCTAATTTTCTAGAACATTAATGATTATTCATCAATACAGAAAATTAGTAAGTCAACCTCATAAACACTATTCACCTCATGAACTCGAACCCACTAACCGAACTCTAAATTATTTATCCATAAAAGATTCGAAAGAATTTTTTAATTTAGTGAGTATCGTATTCAACCCCCCTTCTACGATACTTCCGGCACCCAAAATTTTGTATTGCCAAATAGGGACTCTATGGTAGGTTGTTCCCCCAAATCAAAATGAGAGGCATCATAGTGAAATGAGGATTTCTCTCTATGCTCAAAATCAAACATGTATGTATTTGTAAGTGTTAGGAATATATTCATTTGATGATGTACAAAATACTAGAACAGGGTCTAGATTAGTTTATCTGTAATAAGTCTTTCTAGTCTCTGAAATATATAATTAGAGTCTAGATAGTCAACATTCATGTTACTTGTACTTGGAAGAATTTCTGAAGAAAGTGAAACCAGAGTCTGCATGAAGATCAGAGTCTGGAAGGTGATCAGAGTCTATAGACTATCAGAGTCTATGATCTATCAGAGTCTATGATCTATCAGAGTCTACATACGATCAGAGTCTGAAGATCATCAGAGTCTAAAGATTTCAGAGTCTATACAGTTGAAGTTAAATTTGGAAAAAGATCACAGGAATGGAAAGTCTTCGAAGATCAAGATAAATATATTGCAAATATGCTATGGGAAAGAAAGAGAATTCTAGAAGGAAACTGTCAACTAATAATTAGGAATTATATTCCTACTATAATTTATCTTTCTGTTATTAGTTGATAGGTAGCTCTCTATATAAACTCTATGTAACCCAATTGTAAAAGTGTGGACAAAAGTCGAAGCATAATTTGTCTGAGTGATATTTTTGTGAGAGCATAGAGATAGAGAGAGTTGGTGTGATAAACACAGAGAAGATGCTAGGGTTTGTGTACACCCTAGGAGAGTTTTGTATTCAATCATCAATAATACAAACAGTACTTATTCATATCTTTGTGTTTGATCTTTGTTCTTAATTCATATCGAGTTGGTTTTAAATCAGGCATAAAAGGAACACAAGTATTCAACCCCCCCTTCTACTTGTGAAACTGGGAAAACAAATGGTATCAGAGCCTAATGTTTAAAATCGATCAAAGATGTCTGGAAACAAAGATGGCAATTCTAAGATTCCTATGCTTAAGAGAAACGAGTTCACCCACTGGAAGGTTAAGATGCTGCACCATCTGGAAGCAACAGACCTTGACTATCTTGAAAGAATTCATGAAGGACCCTATGTGCCCTTAAAGCTTGTGCCTCAAATCAATGAAGAAGGCAAAGTAACTGAAGAACACTTCATTGAGAAACCAAAGGCTGAATGGACAAAAGAGGACAAAGAGAATGTCCTTAAGGAGGCAAAGGTCAAAAACATACTCTTCAACAGTTTGGATTCTGTTCTTATAAACTATGTTATATCATGTCAAACTGCTAAGGAGATGTGGACAAAACATGAAGTGCACTGTCAAGGGACTAAAGATGTCAAGAAGAATGCTAGGTCTTTGCTAGTTCAAGAGTATGAGTATTTTGAAGCAAAATATGGAGAATCTATCACTGAGATGTATGATAGGTTTACAAAACTCTTGAATGAGATGGCTATGCTTGGTAAGGTTTATGATTCTGAAGATACAAACACCAAGTTTTTGAGAGCACTTCCTGAAGAGTGGGACAATAAGACTACAGCCATAAGGGAAGCTAGAGATTTGGATGAACTAACTCTAGAAGAATTGTATGGCAGACTCAAGACATATGATTTGGAGATGCAACAGAGAAAGAATAAGAAGTCTGTAAAGACAAAATCTGTGGCACTCTTGATGGAGTCTGAGAAAGAATAACAGGAACAACCCACGGAAGCTAGAATCAAGGATTCAAGAAAGAAGGGTAAAGTTGTTGTGGAGTCAGAGTCTACTGACACAGACTCTGATTCTGATGAAGAGATTGATCTAAGTCAAATGATGGCTATGTTTGCTAAAAATTTTAAAAGAATGAAATTCAACAAAAGAACTGGCAAATTTAGCAAGAGGCCATCATTCAAGAAGGAAGATGAGAAGGTTGAGAAGAGCAAGAGTACTATAATCAAACTTGACAAAGCAAAGGTCAAATGTTTCAACTGTGGAATATTGGGGCACTTTGCCAGTGAATGCAGAAAGTCAAAAAGTCAAGGAAAAGGAAAAGCACTTCTATCAACAGGAAAGGATTGGGAAGATTCAAGCTCAGAGGATGAAATTGATTATGAAAATCTAGCATTGATGGCATCCTCCTCAAGAAAATCACAATCTCCCAAAGAACCCTCATCTCCTAAAACTCAGGTATCAATCTTTACTCCTGAATCCTTAATTAATTTATACTCTGATGGTATAGAAATTGTGCAAAGTGAGGTTAATAAAATAATGACAACATGTAGGTCTCTCACTAGTGAATGTGAAATGTTGAGAAAGGAAAATTCAACCTTGACTAAAAGGAATAATCATTTATAGTCTGAGTTAATATTTATGGAACAATACAAAAAGGATTCTGAGAAACATAGTCATAACTACACTGAAATCTTGAAAGCCTATGACTATGTTAAGAGAGAACTAGAAGAAGAGAGACTCAAGTTTAAAGTCTGGACAGACTCTGGTAGAAAAGTTCAAGAAATTCTCAATAATCAAAATGTGTGTCAAACTGCTGGTCTAGGCTATGACAAGAGTCAAGACAAAAGACCTATTGTTGAGAATGATAACAATGAAGAAGCTAGCCAATTTAATAAGACTAAAGACAAAAGTACATTTGTTCCTGTTAAGTTTGTGATCCCTAAAGAAAAATCTGAAACCACAAACTCATTTGTCAATAGTCTCCCTATTGTTGACAAAAAGACAGATGAAACAGGAGAAAATAAGTCTAAGAAAAATATTAACATAGGGTACTTGCCTAAGTCTAAGTTGAAAGAAAGGCTAGAGAACTTATTAGAGTCCACCAAAACTAGGAGAAATAGGAATGGTAAGGAAGGTATTAATAAGGCTAATAATTATAAAAAAGATCCTAATGCTCCTAGAAAGAAGTGTTATAGATGTGGCAACCACAACCATTTAGCTATAGATTGTAAAACAAAAATTGAGATGAAATCAGAGTCTAGCCCTTCTCAGACTCTGAAAAGTCACTACATACCACAGAAACCTTGTTATCACTATGGTAGCATATTTCATTCTATTTATATGTGTAGGGACTATCATGATTTGTATTACAATTTTTATGAGCTAAAATCTTCTATTGATAAAAGTTGGTATGACACTGTTAATACTCCACCAGAGTCTAAAGCAACAAAAGAGACAGGTAAACCAAAGGTAAAAATTGTTAAGCCTGTTTCTCCTAAAGTTAGTAGAAAAGGATCCAAAACTATTTGGGTCCTCAAATCATCTAACTAGTTGCTTTATGTATGCAGGGAACCAGGGTAAAGAAAGTAACCCTAATCCTGGATAGTGGATGCTCAGGACACATGACTGGAAAGAAATCCCTGCTTACAGACTTTGTGGAAATGGCTGGCCCAGAAGTATCCTTTGGAGATGGGAACAAAGGACAAACACTGGGATATGATAAAATTGTACTTGGGAATGTCATCATTGATAAAGTAGCTCTAGTTGATGGCTTAAGGCACAATTTGATAAGCATAAGTCAACTTGGAGATAAAGGTTACCATACTGGCTTTGACAACAAAGAGTTTCTTGTGACTCACATAGAAATAGGCATTTTGGTTTTCAAAGGACACAAACATGGTAACATTTATGAAGCCAGCTTGGAGGATTGCATACATAGTGAAGTCATATGTCTATATAGCAAGGCCTCAACTGAAGAAAGCTGGAAATGGCACAAGAAACTGTCACACATCAACTTCAAAACACTCAACAAGTTGGTTAAACAGAATCTTGTAAGAGGATTACCACAGGTTGATTTTGTGCAAGATGGACTTTGTGAAGAATGTCAACTTGGAAAACAAAGGAAATCATCGTTCAAGAGCAAGACAATAAATACCATTTCTGAACCCTTTTATTTATTGCATCTTGATTTATTTGGTCCAGTAAATGTTATGTCAATTAACAAAAAGAAATATACTCTTGCTATTGTAGATGATTTTACAAGATTCACATGGGTTTTCTTTCTACATTCAAAGGATGAAGCTCCACAACACATAATAGACCATATCACTTTTCTGGAAAGAAAATCAAAGAAAACAGTTAGAGTTCTAAGGAGTGACAATGGTACTGAATTCAAGAATTCAATCATGGAGGACTACTGTGCATCAAAGGGAATTACTCAACAATTTCTTGCGCCAGGAACTCCTCAACAAAATGGAGTTGTGGAAAGAAAGAATAGGACACTCATAGAAGCTGACAGAACAATGTTGGCAGAATCTAAGATGCCAGTATATTTTTGGGCTGAGGCAGTCAATATAGCATGTTTCACTCAAAACTGCACTCTAATAAACATGCATGGAAAGACTCCCTATGAAATGATAAAGTACAAGAAGCCAAGTGTGAAACACTTTCACATATTTGGATGCAAGTATTATGTACTGAAAGTACATCCTGAAAATCTAAACAAATCTGAAGCCAAGGCAGATGAATCAATTTTTCTTGGATATGCATCGAACACAAAAGCATTCAGAGTGTTTAATCTCAGTACCAAAATTGTTATAGAATCTATTCATGTTGCATTTGATGATAAAAAGTGTACAGGATTGCAGGATGAGTCAGAGTCTACTACACTAGAATTTGAAAATCTAAAAAGTTCTGAGATAAATGAAGAAGAAGAGGATGAAGACCCTCAAATAAATCCTGAACCAACACAGGAACCTGCACACTCTGAGGGGGAGCCAGAAAATTCAACTCCAAATAATTCAGAGTCTAATAGGTCAGGGTCTACCCAGACAGAGTCTATCCAGACAGAGTCTAGACAGACAAAGTCTAACTCATCAGGGTCTGGATCAAGCAACTCTGAACCCTTGTCAGAGTCAAGCAATTTAGGGGGAGCCTCTTCATTTGAATTTCACTCAAATACAGAAGATGCAAATGACTTAGGGGGAGCTTCAAGTTCAAGAACCAATCTTCCACCTGCTAGAAAATGGACAAGGAATCACACTCCTGACTTGATAATTGGTGATCCTGAGAGTGGTGTACAAACAAGAATAACCACTCAAAATGAATGTCTTTATAGTTGTTTTCTCTCAAAGAATGAACCCAAGAAAATTGAGGAAGCCTTGCAAGACCCTGATTGGATTATTGCAATGCAAGAAGAATTGAATGAATTTGAGAGAAATAAAGTGTGGAAACTTGTACCAAGACCTAGAGATAGATCAGTGGTTTGTGCAAAATGGGTGTATAGAAACAAACTTGATGAGAATGGAACTGTAATCAGAAACAAAGCAAGGCTAGTTGCAAAAGGATACTCACAGGAGGAAGGAATTGACTATGATGAAACTTTTGCACCAGTAGCAAGATTGGAAGCTATTAGAATGTTTCTAGCCTTTGCAGCTCATTCAAAATTCAAGGTGTATCAGATGGATGTGAAAAGTGCCTTCTTAAATGGAGAATTGGAAGAAGAAGTCTATGTGGAGCAACCACCAGGATTTGTTGATCCAAAGTTTCCTGATCATGTTTACAAGTTAGACAAGGCACTATATGGATTGAAGCAAGCACCTAGAGCATGGTATGAAACTATTTCAAAATTTCTTCTTGAAAATGGATTCACAAGAGGTACCATTGACAAAACTCTCTTTATTAGAAAATATAAAGGTGATATTTTACTTGTCCAAATTTATGTTGATGATATAATATTTGGATCTACTAATGATAATCTCTGTGAAAAGTTTAGTCAACTAATACAGTCAAATTATGAAATGAGCATGATGGGAGAATTAAACTTCTTTTTAGGGCTTCAAGTCAAACAGAATGATGATGGAATTTTCATCAATCAAACAAAATATGTAAAAGAACTGTTGAAGAAGTTTGATATGCAAGATTCTGCAACTGCTAAAACTCCCATGTCAACAGCCACTAAGCTAGACTCTGACCCAAAGGGTAAGAAAGTTGATAACACTAGCTACAGAGGTATGATTGGCTCATTGTTATATTTAACTGCTAGTAGACCAGATATAATGTTTGCAACTTGTCTGTGTGCCAGATTTCAAGCTGACCCTAGAGAATCACACGTAATAGCTGTGAAAAGAATTTTTAGATATCTCAAGGGGGCACAAACTCTTGGACTTTGGTATCCTAGAGAGTCAGATATTTCACTAATCGGCTATTCAGATTCTGACTATGCAGGATGCAAAGTAGACAGGAAAAGCACAACAGGACAATGCCAGTTTCTTAGCAACAGATTAATTTCTTGGTTTAGCAAGAAATAACAGACAGTATCAACCTCAACAGCTGAGGCTGAATACATTGCAGTTGGAAGTTGCTGTGCTCAAATTCTATGGATGACAAATTAATTACTTGATTATGGACTAACATTCTTAAATATTCCTATGTATTGTGATAATACTAGTGCTATTAAAATTGCAGAGAATCCAGTCCAACACTCCAGAACAAAGCACATTGATGTCATGTATCACTTTATTAGAGAACATGTTGAAAATGGTACTGTGACACTTCACTATGTTCCAACTGACAGACAGATTGCAGAAATTTTGACAAAACCACTTGATGAGTCTACCTTTCTCAGACTGGTAGGTGAATTAGGTATGTTAAATATGTAAGTGATCAATAATTACAAGAAGCATGGTATGTACTTTAATTATAGTCCCTGTCTTAACACACTGTGATTAATTATAATTACAAAATTTTGTTTGGTACTTTATGTTGACAGAGTCTAGTTTTTAGACTCTTCTGAAGACTCTGACGAGTCTGTAGACTCTGAGAAAAATATCGCCTAGACTCTGAATCGGTTAAAATTCGCGCCTGCAGACTCTGATTGCGTTTAAATTGTTCAAATGACTTGAAATAGGCGGTAACAATTATTTTTGACTGGAAATAGGCTGTAGACTCGTGTGTATTGTATGCAACCTGAACAAAATAGAATTTTTCATACAATTTACTCACTTGTTTATTGCAATTATTTTCTAAGGCAAAAATATTCACAGAGCTTTTTTTTACGAACCCTAGCTAAATTCTTTAAGCTTTTCCATCACTTTCAACTCAGCAACTTCAATGGCTGCCATTTCTACTGTCATGAGGGGACCCAAGGCAATTGCTTTCACATTTATGGATTTCGAGTTCATGACCACAAATCATGTTGCCGCCCTTGGAGAAAAGAAAGGGGTAGACGCTGACTACTACCCTGTGATGGATTTCTTAGAGCAATCCGAGCTCCACTACATTCTCAAGGCATCACCAGTCATTCACATGGATGCTTTGTCACAAGCCTGGAGCTCTGCAAAGGTAGTTGATCCTTCTCAGGATCAACCAGGTAAAATAATGTTTACCTTTGGTGATTTTACATTTGATGTTACTGCTGATATTATTAATTCTGTGTTTAAATTACCAGTTAAACAACCTTTTGATGAAACTGTTTCTGATGCTGAAATTAAAGATATGTTTAAATTACTAGGTTATTCTGGTAGTCTAGAAAACATAAGTTAACTAGGCCCTATTTGAGAAAAGAATGGTCCTTTTTCTTTGATCAAATTGCTAAGTGTTTTACTGGTAAGTGTAGTGGATTTCATGCTATTACTGCTATTATTTATCAAATTGGTCACAGTCTCCTATTTGATAGAGTAATCAACATTGGTGATATGTTGCTCACTCAAATGGGAGCAAAATTAAACAATGTGCATGAGGGGAGGAAGAAAGTCTACTATCATAGATTTCTTATGATTCTCCTCAACCACTTCATTCCTGACATGTCAACCAAGTTGGCAGATGATTGCTGTGTGCAGGCATATAAACAGCAGAGGAGGATATTCTATGATATTAAGATAATTGATGACAAGAAGAAGATTCTACCTGCCATGACTTATCCATAGGTAATACAGGTAAAACTCTCAACCTACAAACCTTCTCTCTACAATGCTTCATTTTTTGGTGGTGAAATGGTGCATGAACAATTAATGGAGAGTCCCCTTGCACCTACCCAAGTCGCCCAATCCCCTTCAACTACACAATCTTCTAAACCAAAATCCAAAAAGAAACCAACCTCTGGTGTCTCTCAACAGTCACCAGTTGTAAAGAGGAGAAAATTGATTCAATCTAGGCTTATAGATGAGCACAGTGATGAGGAGCTCAACCCTTTAGAGAAACAAGTTGTTGAAGGTCTTTCTTTGCTAAAAAAAGGTCATGAGACACTTGATTCTAACCTTCAAGCCAAGTCTGCAGTCTCTGAAAAGGCTACAGACTCTGAAACACCTAGGAATGCACCTCAGGATTCTCAAATTGAATCTCCTGAAAAATCTTTTGCTCAGAAGTACAGAAGGTTAAGGAAGGCTTATTCTGCACACACACACAATCCTATTATTATTACTAACCCTGTTTTGCAGGAAACAGATGCTCCCAAGACTCCTGCAGGGCTAGACTCTGATAGCAAGAAATTACCTGAACCAGAGTCTAATGTTGAGTCAGAGTCTAGACTACCTTTAGACTCTGATCATGAGACATTTTGGGAAGGAATGCCATTGGATGCAGCCTCAAGTCTAATTGATGAAATCATTACTCCAAGTGATGAGGCACTGCTATTCTTATATCCTTTGGTGGAATCAGTTGAAGATCCAGAGCAACATCAGACTAAATCTCAAGTCTTGGATTTTCTTTCAACCTATGAAGCCCTAAGGAAGAGAATGAAACATGAGCTACAAATGTCTGCACAGGATGTGGTCAAATCTCTATACAGCTACCTATTCAACTCTTCATTCCAAGAAAAAGCAGCTGGGCTCATAGAAGGCAGAACAAATGCAGTTCTCAAAGCACTAGGTATGCCAGACTCTGAACAGCAAATAACAAAGAAGCCTAAAAAGCTTAGCATCTACAAAAAGAGAAAATCAGAGTCTGTTGCTGAGTTGGAAACTGAGATTGAGTAACCAGTTTTTGACTATGAAGCAATTTGGGATCATGGGATTACCTACAGGACAGCTATTGATTGGATCTCTACCATTCAACCATTTTCAAGGGAGGTGGTTGATTTTCTTGTCCAAAATATAGGTAAGGTGGCCAACAAATACATCTATCCGACCTATGAAAGTAAATTGAATCAACTTAAGGGCTCACATTATCACAAGATTACAAGGGAACTGCAGGATTCCTTTCACTTGACTTTTGCCTAGGCCATCAATGTACTCCATGTTGGGTTCCGAGGCATAAAACGCAGCGGATTAAACGTAAATATAACAAAAATTCGGAACCATAAACGCAGGATCATGTATAAGTTCGGACTGATTATTGTGAAACGGAATCATACCTTTTCTTGGTCTTGACTTCTACGAACTCAACGGAGATCCTAGCTTTCACGACTTGTGTCTTCTTCTCGAAAACACCTCTATGGTATCCACACGAGCACCTTCAAGAACGTCTCACGATCTTGATTACGGAATGGATGTACTAGCCTCCTTTGATGATTTCGAATTTTGTTCTTTCTGCCTCCTTGCTGATGCTGCCTTTAGGGATTTGTTTCTCAAAAACGTCATGCCTCTTAACCCTATCATTATCTATTTATAATGCTGGTTAAGAGGCCCAATCAGCAACCCATAACAGCAAAGCCTAACCCATGTAGGTTTAGGATTAAATAATAAAAACCGAATTTCTATTATTTAATTGATAACTAAGTCATACTTAATTATTAAGGGCAGACTTCAAATTCGAATTATATTATTTCAATTAATTAAGTCTCACTTAATTAATATAATAAAATTCAAATAATCATCAATTAATTTAAATCTATAATTTAAATTAACTATTCCTTGAAGTGCTCTATGTGTGTGACCCTATAGGCTATTATTTAATTAACAATAATTTTATTCTCCAATAAAATTATAAACAATGAGCGGTATCTAGTAATACATCATTGCTACCCAATTAAATAATAATTAAATCGTGATTCGATAAAACCTTTCGTGATTAATGTTTCCGTGTAATATAATCCCTTTAACCATATATATTATAGATTAAACTCGAGGCATGTATTTAGTCATCCTCTTCAACATTTAATCCGGGTTTACTTGATCCATAAGTAGACTATGAAAACAAATCATTATTTGAGCACGGCCATGCATTTTATAGTCTCACTCAATCAAGATGCCAATAATATCTCTCCTAATTATAGGAGGGTTAAATCATTTATCTATCATTCATATTTCTCATACGACTCATGATATACCCGATGTCCACTTTTATCATTACCCGGTCAAAGGTAACTTTTAATGTAGTCAAAGTATATTAATCCTCGTATAGAAATATAATGATCTCAAGTCAGAGGATCATTACACCATTATCACTGTGAGTCTTTCTTATGACTTTATTAAACATGAAGAATCTCACTGTGGGTCTGTCCAGTACCATGTACTCATGCATGTACCTATGTGTTGACTTTAGTATCCCCATACTTATAACCAATGAGATGTGGTTATTAGTCAAACAACATACTAGTCTATTTATGTATTATTATTGTCCTATAATAATAATACTCGACTAGGGACATTTAAGAATATGATCTATTATATAATCTCAAGTTCATGTCATGTACTAAACTATACAATGTGTATCATGATTCTAAGGACATTTATTATGCTAACAAATATATCGCAGTATTTAAAGTCATAATAAATACGTTTATTGAATAATCAAGTGACATAAAGGTCTATTAAAAGAAACATTGTATTGCCTCTAGGGCACCTACACTAACACTCCATGCTAGGATGTTTCTCAATGGACACTTGGATGCATTAACTATGGTAGAACCATAGGAGGTAGCAGGTGATGCAAGGCAGTTGGAGGTTGGGACTAGTGCACCAGTGGTGACTAGTGATAAAGATGCTCAGTTTGCCTCACCCACACAAGAACCACCTAGTCAGAGGTTGGGTGATAGTGGGGCAGAGGAGTATGCTATTAGGCCCTCATTGACAACTCACCAAAAAGCTGATGAGAACCCCAGTGATATAGGAGGACAGACTCTGATGGAGGCCCATGCAGAAATTTTCCAATCTATTCTATCAGAGTCTATCCACCTTGAGGGGGAGTCTCATACACAAATAGTCAAAGATGGTAAAACTCAGAATCTGGCTTCTAATGAAGTCATACTGAAGCAATCAGAGTCTAAAGTAGACCCTGAGACTGGAATACTGGAGCCAACAGACTCTGGAAAGAAAGAAGATGCTTGTAAGGGTTCAGAGTCTGTTGATGCTCACCCCTTGGTGGAAACCCCTAGCCTTCAGACATTTGAAGGGGTTCCCCTCCATCAAGGTGGTTCAGGTATTGAAGCACCTTTGTTTTCTCTCCACCCCTCTTCTGTAGGATTATTGAGTGCACCCTCCCGAATGAGTGACAAAATATCTGAGAGGCTGGCACTGGACCAGGCAAAATGAGAGGTAGAAAAGGCTGTAGGGAGCCTGAGTGAGATTGAGAAAGTGAGTGCCCAACCCCACTATGAGCATGAGAGATTAGGGTATCCTGAACCTAGATTTACTTATTGGGATCAAGATTTTCCAAAGAGTTGGTCCAATGAGTTGGAGCAGGGGATGGATGACAATTCACTATGTTTGATTGTGCAGATTGGAAAATAGGAGGAGGCTCTTGCTGCTCAGAAGTCATTTACCCAGAGACCACAACTTCATCTGGTGGATTCTCTAGCAAGGAGATCAGATAGAGTCATGGAGGCTTTGGTGGATAACACTGTCATTTTAACTGAGGCTGCAAATTTGAAGTCAGAAGAACCACTTTTGATCTTGCCTAAAAGGGCTAGACTTCCAGAGTCTACAGTCTCTAATCACTCTCAGGAGGAGTCAGGGTCTATAGTCCCGTTTGCCGTTTCAGAGTCTACACCACCAGAGTCTACACCTCCAATCACAAAGTTTGAGTATGTTGCTGAGGAGTGCACTTCTGAAGATGATGATCACGTTACTCCTTCTTTTGTCTATTTTGATCAGGTGTTTCCTCAGTCTTGGGAGTCTGCAAGCAAAGAGGCATAACTGATAAAGATTCTTTTGAGTGTATTTTGGCTATTCATCAGTCTGAGAGACTTAAAGCTTTTCAGAAGAAATCCTTTCAACAGGAACATGGTTACTATCCTGGTGAAGAAGATCATGTTTTGGATGAAGCTGTTAAAGCTGAGTTACCTGATGTTGCTGCTCAATTAGCTAGTGTGGTCCAGGACATTTCTCATATTAAAATCAAGCTCACTGGTGTTGATAATACAACTTCTCTGCTCAATACAAGATTTGACAGAATTCACTCCCTTCAATTATCCAAAGAAGTAGCTTTTAAAGATGCTCTAGTTGCTATCACTACAACTCAAACCTCTCTTCAATCTACAGTCTCTGATTTGACCACCAAGGTTGATTCAGTCATTGCAGCCCAGGCCAATATCTCTACAGTTCTCGAGCAGATTCTTTTGACTGTCACCAATAATAAGGATGATGATGTCAAAAAGGGGGAGAAGGAGAGGCAATGTGAATCCTCCAGGAGAAATAAGGATGATGGATGCAAAGATAGGTCAAAGGGAGTTAAAATGAGGAGAGATGGTGATGATGGTGATAGTTCTCATGGTCCTAGGGGTCTTGATGATGTGCAACAAAAGCAATCTGGAGTAACAAAAACTCAAACACATCAGTCAGGGACTAGACATTGGAAATCAGAGTCTAAGTCAGACTTTGATAAGCAAAGAAAGAAGTCAGACTCTGATCAAACTCAAGAACCTTCATACTGGAAGTGCAGTCAATCAAATCTGTAACTTAGAGCTAACAAGAAGATAGGTCTTGGAGGATTTGAAGAATCTGACATTGACAGAACATCTACTCTAACCAGGGATCCTCAATCCTTGACAGATAGGCAGTTTGAGAAGATCACTCAGAAGAACTTAAATAAAGTGGTGTCTGCTCAAATTGTTTATAATGTTTTTGAAACAAAGATACAAGGAGGTCAGGGAGGTACAGAAAAGGTGAAGAATGAGATGCTGGTTTACTTCTTAGAAGGTGGAAGTGTAAGATGGATTAGTCAATCAAATTTTATCTTTTTCAAACAGGCTGAGGAACTACAGTATATCAGATTTCTTCTTCAAATTGCTTATGAAGTTAACAAGAGCAAAGAAGCTGTCACACACAAATGGTTCAAGGAGATTGATAGGAAGCTGACTTTGCACAGACAGGCAAATCGACAAATGGGCAAATTTTCTTTAAAATATGTTGATACTGAGGGAAATTATCAAGTCATGCCATTGGAAGAAAAACAGATTAAATTTCAAGAAGGTGTGGGTCATTACTTTGGGTTTCAGCCTATGAGTGAGAAAGTTAGTGTTCTGATGTTGAAGGACTTAAAAGATCAAGAAAGCAGTGCAAATGATCTGAGAGCAGCTTACTGTCAAATCAAATGTTCAAATGAAGAAATGAAGAAATTAAAGAAGTTTGTTGGTGAAGCTCTTGCAATTGTGGAAGAAAATATGCTGAACTCATTTTTGAAGAATAATCCAGCCTTTGAGAAGATTAAATAAGAAGTAATTCTTTTTCCTTTATAATTCTTTAATACTGTTCTAGATTAATAGTTTTATTCTTTAGTTTTGACATCATCAAACCTTGATTTATGCTTACATTTTATAAAGCATAAATAGGGGGAGATTGTTAGGAATATATTCATTTGATGATGTACAAAATACTAGAACAGGGTCTAGATTAGTTTATCTGTAATAAGTCTTTCTAGTCTCTGAAATATATAATCAGAGTCTAGATAGTCAACATTCATGTTACTTGTACTTGGAAGAATTTCTGAAGAAAGTGAAACTAGAGTCTGCATGAAGATCAGAGTCTGGAAGGTGATCAGAGTCTATAGACTATCAGAGTCTATGATCTATCAGAGTCTACATATGATCAGAGTCTGAAGATCATCAGAGTCTAAAGATTTCAGAGTCTATACAGTTGATGTTAAATTTGAAAGAAGATCACAGGAATGGAAAGTCTTCGAAGATCAAGATAAATATATTGCAGATATGCTATGGGAAAGAGAGAGAATTCTAGAAGGAAACTGTCAACTAATAATTAGGAATTATATTCCTATTATAATTTATCTTTTTGTTATTAGTTGATAGGTAGCACTCTATATAAACTCTATGTAACTCAATTGTAAGCTCATTTTTCATATAATAGTCCAGGACATTTTTCAGGACATCTTTCTATTATCTTTCTCTATATAATGGTCCAGGACATTTTTCATGAAGGATTGATGTGTACTAGCACCCGAAAACTGATACTCTCTCTCTATCTTCCTCTTTTCTCAAAACGGCTAGGGTTTTAGTAAAAATATGTATCTTAAATTAAATCAGCCCATAAAGAGATTATATATAGAGAGGAATAAGTTTTCTAATTATAATCTAATTATAATTAATACTAATCCAAAATTCTAAATTATTTAATTAAGTCTCACTTAATTAATTAATTATTAATTTTAGAATTAGTTTAAATAATTCATTTATATAATTAATTAAGTCATACTTAACTAATATCATAAATAAAATAAATTACTTATTTAATTTAAATTCATAATTTAAATTATTTCTCCTTCAAGCGTTCTTTGTGTGTGACCCTGTAGGTTATTATTACGTTGGCAACAATTTTAATATCTAATTAAAATTGTAAACAATGAGCGTCATCTAGTAATACATTATTGCTACCCAAGTAATAATAATAAATCGGTGATTCGATTAAGCCTTTCATGAATAATGTTCCATGTAATATAATCCCTTTAATTTTGATATTATAGATTAAACTCAAGGCATGTCTCGTGTCATCCTCTTCATAATTTAATCTTTATTTTCTTGATCGATGAGTAGACTATTAAAATCAAATCAACATTTGTGCACGGCCGTGCATTTAATAGTTTCACCCAAACAAGAGACCAATAATATCACTCCTAAAATTAGGAGGATTAAATCATATCTAGATCATTCATATTTCTCATACGATTCATAATATACCCAATGTCCACTTTTATCATCACCCGGTCAAAGGTAACTTTTAATGTAATCAAAGTATATTAATTCTCGTATAGAAATATAATGATTTTAGGTCTAAGGATCATTACACCATTATCACAGTGAGAATTACTTATGACACTTATTTAACATGTAGAATCTCACGGTGGGTCATTCCAGTGCTATGCATTGAGACATGCACTTATATTCTTGACTTTAGTATCACCATACCTATGACCAATGAGATGTGGTCATCTGTCAAGAAACATACTAGTCTTTGTGCATTATTATTGTCCTTAAATAATAATACTCGACTAGGGAATTTTAGGAATAAGATATTATTCATATAATCTCATTTTTAAGTCACATACTTAAAGATATATAATACGTATCAAAATTCCAAGGACATTTATTATGCTTTCAATTTATTACGCAGTAAATAAATAATAATCAATAAAACATAATCCTTAATAATAAATATTTTCCTTAAAATATAAAAAAGTATTGTCTCTAGAGCACAATTACTAACAATCTCCCACTTGCACTAGAGCCAATTACCCAAGTATCCAATACTCATGGAACAAGTGTGACTTTCGTGCTTCTGCTGCGACAAAGCCTTAGTTAGTGGGTCTGCAATATTATTATTAGTATGCACTTTACATATATGTATATCTCCTTGATCAATAATCTCACTAATTAGGTGATATATCCTAAGTACATGCCCAAACAGCCTCCTTGGCTGCTTCGTAAGCATCAATATACTCAGGCTCTATTGTAGAATCAACAACTATCTCTGCTGTGAACCATTCCAGCATACAACATCTCAATAAAAATAGATAAAACACAAAGCCAGACAGAAACATTAAATCATCGTTGTCTGTCTAGAAACCAGCATCACTGAAACCTCTTACAACTAGCTTCACATCTCCTCTATATAACAAGAATGAATCTTTAGTCCTCTTCAAGTACTTAGGAATATTCTTGATTACCGTCCAGTGACCTTCACCTAGATTAGACCGATATCTACTCGTCATGCTTAAAGCATACGAGACATCAGGATGAGTACATATCATTGCATACATTATAAGACTAATTGCTGACGCATATGGAACTTTACTCATTCGGTCTTTATCATCCAATGATTTAGGAAATATTTTATTTTGAGATCAGTATCCCATGAGACATTGGGAGATATCCATTTTAGCCTCTTTGCATTCGAAATCGATGTAAAACTTTGTCAATGTATGTACTCTAACTTATGCCGATCAATCTCCTTGATCTATCTCTATAGATCCTGATCCCTAATATATAGGTCGCATCGCCTAAGTCTTTCATTGAGAAATTATTTCTCAACCAAGTCTTCACAGTCTATAGAGAAGGAATTTCATTCTCTATTAGTAATATATCATCAACATATAATACTAGGAATACCACATGGCTCCCACTAAACTTCTTGTAAACACAAGTTTCATCTTCATTCTGAATAAAGTCAAACTCTTTTTTACTGTTTCATGAAAATAAATGTTCCATCTCTTAGAATCTAGAGTGTTCATAGCGTCTTGGTAGGTGAGAGGCTCATCTTCATCCACAAGCATCACATCACCATCTTGAGTCAAGAGAAATCCATAATATCTCTTGGGCTCATGGTGAATCCTACTAGACCTATGAACAACCTGTGTTTCTTGAGCAGTATTATTTTCTTGTACATTCTGCTTAGGTTCCTTCATTGGTTCAATGTTATCATGTGGGTCTCGAACTTCATCGAGATCTATTATCCTCCCACTGTCTTTCTTAGAGGGCATCTCTCTCAAGGAACATAGCAGTTCAAGCAACAAACACTTTGTTCTCGGAAGGATTATAGAAAGAATAACCCCCTGTTTCAGTTGGGTATCCCACAAAATTACATTTATCTGATTTTGGTCCTAGCTTGTCAGAGATTAGACGTTTCACAAACGCTTTACATCCCTAAATTTTCATAAATGACATGCTGTGACGTTTCTTAGTCCATATCTCATAAGGAGTCTTTTGAACCATTTTAGTAGGAACACGGTTAAGTGTATGTGGAGCCGTTTCCAGGGTGCAACCTCAGAAACTAATTGGAAGATTCCTTGACTCAACATTGATCGCACCATGTCCAACAAGATGTGATCCCTCCTATAAAAAAAACTTTTCTTTGATATTTTCTACTTCATCTTTATAGTCTTTGAACTTTTCAAATGATTTGGATTAGTTCTTCAAAAGATACATATATCTGTATCTACTAAAATAATTAGTAAATTTTATGAAGTTAATAAAATCTACCTTTTCTCATCGTATACATATGACCACATATATCACTATGTATAAGTCATACCCGTTCAATGACCCCTTCACCATGTCCGGTAAAAGGAGCTTTAGTCATTTTGCCAAATAAACCAAGATTCGCATAATTTTTTATAATTCATAATCAAACTTATCCATGAATGCATCCTTATGTATTCTGGAAATGCGTTTCTCATTAATATGGCCTCAACAACAGTGCCAAAGGTAATATTTGATTTGAGTCATTTTAGAACATATAAATTGTTAATTAGATGTTAATAAGCCTCATCGTCAAAATAGAACAAACAACTATTGTTATTTAATTAAAATGAAAAAGCCTTTCTTGTCCAAACAAGAAACTGAAATAATGTCTCTACCAATTGCAAACACGTTATAACAATTATCAAGTTCTAAATTTTCCTTATAGGCTAAAAGTTAAGTAACGAATTCCTCTAACCAGAGCAACTACTTTTACTCCAATTCCAACCCGATACCTGAAGCTTGACCCTTATTGATCATCTTTTTCAGATCTTCCAAATAAGCATGACAGTTTAATTTCCAGTCTCCTAATTTTCCACAGAAGCGACAATCGTCTTCTTTATCAACACCTCATTCAGACTTTAGAGTCTGCTTTAGGGATTGGACTTTGGTTTGATAACGAAACTAGATCAAATCTTCTCATTGCCTTTCCATTTTCCTTTTCCTTTTTGCATTCCCTATGTTTACCATCAATATAATAGTAGTTCATGCATTTATCATATTGCTTTCAGCAGTTCTCAACATGCTTAGCAACTCAATTGGTGTTTTACCAATCTTATTCATTTTATTGTTCATAACAAACTAAGAATAATATTTGTCCAAAGATTGTAAGATCAAATCTAACTAAGTCTCCAGACCAATCTGGAAACCCAAAATATCAAAAGTACTCATTATACCCTATAATCTTTAGAACCCGTGGTGTAACCGGGTCTCACTCTCCCTACTTATAAGTGAATAGTGCCCTTTTATTTTCAAATATATCTTGTGCTCAAACGTCTCATAAGCATCTATATGCTCGTGTTACTTCTTAAGCTCAACACACATATTTGCGAGCATGAGACATGAAACATCAGTCGCAACATCAATTTGCTTCCAATAAGCACTATGATTTGCACATGTTACATTATCAACTTTAAGAGCAGGGGAAGAGATTTGACTAACATCGTGGTGTCCGAGGACAATCCTCAAGCTCTATGTCAGTCAAGGAAATATATTCTCGTCAACTTGTCCTTCTCAAGAACTGATCGCATAGAGAAGTTGTTTGTGTTTATCATTTGATATCTACAATATTAAAGTGTATAAAATAAACTAGATTGCAAATTTAATATTAATTATGTTTAAGTGATTATGGTATATCACCATATATCTCCCACTATTTTTTATCAAACTAATAGCCCTAACTATTAATTCGAAAAACATTTCTTTAAATGTTTCTAGTGAGCCAAGATCTATATTTCATCCATGTTTTAAGATAGCATTGGCTAATACACTCAAAACATGACTATTTAGGTAGACAACATTTATCGATTATATCAAATATAACTCTTGGAAAGTTTGGTGGAACAACCCTTTGTACACATTTATCTAATAAATCTCACGAAACTCTATGCCTCTAAACCCACAATCATATTATGATGATTTAGTTAAGTTAGACCCAATGTTTCAACAAACTAAGTACACTTACTTATCACGTCTTCCCATGATTGATAAAAGCACCTTGCTTTGGCAAACCCACTCCTTCTCAATCTAGATCTTGACAAGTATTAAACATTGGAAGGCATCCGATTAACTTAATATGTATTTAGGAATTTTTATAGTTTATATGAATGATCATGATCCCATCATAAAGAGATTCTCAATTTTTCCTTGATCAAATAATTCATTTCAATATTCGTCAATGGATTGATTTCCAGGTCGTCGGAGAAGTCACAAGCGGTCTCACTTAAAATCCAACTTCCTTACAAATTAAACTAATAATCCGCTTTTGACAAAATCTCCCCATATCAGAAAAAGAAAATTCATATTTAATACCGTGTTTCATAAACACAAGAATCTCATGATCGTTTGTTCAATTTTAAAATCTTGAATCGTTACAGATTTTATATTTCTTAAGCAAACATGGCATGGGTGTCGTATCTAATACATACATGATTAATCAATATCAAGCATGCATCTCGATTATATCTACGCATACATACTAACACATGCAATCATATACACGTATGTAATGTGCGTAAATTAAACGTGTTTGGTTATGGCCCCATCCTATATGATCTTTCTAAGCTAATGGAAATATCAAGGTCAGTCTATGGTGGTTTTAAAATACTATCTATTACATGTCTTCTTTCTTCATTGCTCCATCATCCCCTTTTGGATCGCCTCCTTGCTTGCAAGTCTTCATTGATAATTACATTGAATAATAAAAATAAAATTATTCTAATAAAATTACAAGAAGAATTCGAGTTACATTCGAGATAATTAAATTACAATGAATAAACGACATGCAAGTCGTATTTAGAAACCAAAACCATAAATCAAAACCACTATACTATGGGTCTTTAGGCCATAACCATCCACCATGCTATCACATAACACATATAATATATCTAAGATTATATAAACATATCATATAATCATATATAACAAATTTCGAAATTTCAGAAAATTAAAAACAGATTTCTGAAGACAATAAATCACTGTTTCGAGGCCCTTAACGATGTCAAACGCCTTACAGACCCATCGGTGATAGCATAGCTATCCGTTTTGTTCACTGGACCGATTACAGTCAGAAAACACATATCGTTTGCGAAAATCGGATTCGGCAATCAGATTTCACCAAATCTGACGGTGTTTCGGAAATCGTATCATATACAATCCCCATAACAAGAACAAGAATATATCATATATACATACACAGTGATATATACAATCATCACATGATTATCATATATTCATAATATATACATACATATACTCAAAATTTTAGAAAATCAAATAATTTTCAGAAAATAATAAATCACCGTTTTGGGGCTAGTAACAACATATAATGGCTTACAGACGCAGAGCTAACAAAGTCAGTATTGATCAGTGACCCGATTCCAGTCAGAAAACATATATCGTTTGCAAAAATCGGATAATGGACACAGATTTCAGAAAATCTACGACAGCCGTTTCAGAATTCGTATCGAATACGATTCACATAATAAGAACAAACATGTATTATATACATACATCAATACACACAATCATCATATGAATATCATATATTCATAATATATAAAAACATATACATATTGTATCAATACAAAATCATGATAGATCGCATACATGCTTACATATCGAAAACTATTAAGCACATAACCGAATTAAAACGTTTCGCAAGTAGCTCTGATACCATTGAAGGGTTTCGAGGCACAAATGCAGCGGAATAAACGTGAAAAATAAATCAAAATAGCGAAACCCTCCGCAGGATCCTTGCGAAAACAAAAGATTTAATTCGGAGATAAAAAATAAATACCTTTAAAAGTTTTAACAGTTCATTAATGGAAGATTAATGGAGGTCCAAAGCTTGTTTAACCACCACGTATCCCGCTCTCGCGATCTACGCTCTACGGTATCCACACGAACACTTTTCATGAAGGATTGATGTGTACTAGCACCCGAAAACTGTTTCTCTCTCTATTTTCCTCTTTTCTCAAAACGGCTAGGGTTTTAGTAAAAATATGTCTCTTAAATTAAATCAACCCATAAAGAGATTATATAAAGAGAGGAATAAGTTTTCTAATTATAATCTAATTATAATTAATACTAATCCAAAATTCTAAATTATTTAATTAAGTCTCACTTAATTAATTAATTATTAATTTTGGAATTAGTTTAAATAATTCATTTATTCTATTTAAATAATTAATTAAGTCATATTTAATTAATATCATAACTAAAATAAATTACTTATTTAATCTAAATTCATAATTTAAATTATTTCTCCTTCAAGCGTTCTTTGTGTGTGATCCTGTAGGTTATTATTACGTTGGCAACAATTTTAATATCTAATTAAAATTCTAAACAATGAGCGGCATCTAGTAATACATCATTGCTACCCAAGTAATAATAATAAATCGGTGATTCGATTAAGCCTTTCATGAATAATGTTCCATATAATATAATCTCTTTAATCTTGATATTATAGATTAAACTCAAGGCATGTCTCGTGTCATCCTCTTCATAATTTAATCTTTATTTTCTTGATCGATGAGTAGACTATTAAAATTAAATCAACATTTGAGCACAACCGTGCATTTTATAGTCTCACTCAAACAAGAGACCAATAATATCACTCCTAAAATTAGGAGGATTAAATCATATCTAGATCATTCATATTTCTCATACGATTCATAATATACCCAATGTCCACTTTTATCATCACCCGGTCAAAGGTAACTTTTAATGTAATCAAAGTATATTAATTCTCGTATAGAAATATAATGATTTCATGTCTACGGATCATTACACCATTATCACAGTTAGAATTACTTATGACACTTATTTAACATGTAGAATCTCACGGTGGGTCATTCCAGTGCCATGCATTGAGACATGCACTTATGTTCTTGACTTTAGTATCACCATACCTATGACCAATGAGATGTGGTCATCTATCAAGAAACATACTAGTCTTTGTGCATTATTATTGTCCTTAAATAATAATACTCGACTAGGGAATTTTAGGAATAAGATATTATTCATATAATCTCATTTTTAAGTCACATACTTAAAGATATATAATACGTATCAAAATTCCAAGGACATTTATTATGCTTTTAATTTATTACGCAATAAATAAAACATAATCATTATCATAGCTCGAGTGCCAACATCCATTATCATGCTCCACTCATTGACTAAATATTTTTTATCCATCCCCCTGATGGATACCATTCATATGAGCTTGGTCTTGTCATGGGTCATGTGTACCCAATCATCCTGAAGAACTTAGCTAGTTGAGCATCATTTATAGGCTCCTGAAATAGCGAACCTTCATCAGCTTCAGTATGAAGAGCAATGTTGATATGAGTTGAGTTGATGGTGTAGGAGGTGTTGTTGATTTAGAAGGTTATACTACTGGCATCCTGCTCCCCCTCACATGTTATAAAATTCTAAAGTTGTGACAACCTTAGAATCTCCAGCATCGGGCTCTCAGTTAGAGCATAGGACAAGAATAAGTTAATCATGAAGACAACAAAGGTTTTGAAGGCTTTTCCTGCTTCACCCACGATATCCATAGTGGTAAAGTTGGTTTGGGCAAGAGTACAAATAATTTGAGGTCCAGACATGGTTATAGAATAATGAAATATTAAAAAAATTAGAGAGAAAGAGAACGAAGAAGACGAAGTTGCAGAGAGAGAATTAGAGGTTTTAGAGCGTTTGAGAGTAAAAGAGTTTTAGAAGAAGTAAAGAGTGAGAGTGAATTTATTATTTGTATTTATATGAAGTGAAAAAGAAACTGTCAATAAAAAATTTTAATCGATTAAGTTCATAGTTGTATGCTTAATCCATTCCCTTTTGACAATAACTCTTGCGCTAAAATTCACAAACACTCTTGATAGTAACATTAGTAGTTAGAGAATAAATAAATAAACAATAACCCTAATTTAACTATTGACAGTATGTTATGCGGGGATTATAGAAAATTATATTGTCCTCATCATTTATCTCTTGTTTTATCACTAATGCTTCCTCATCAAATCCAAATTCTTCTTTTTTGAACAAGGGATTCTTAAATTTCTTTAGAATTGAAGGTTTGATAGTATGTTTGATGTCTTCCTCAACAATATATTTCTTTCCATTCTTCTTCTCATTGCTAAACCCTATACCTCCTTTTTGATTTTCAGTATTCTCATCATGGTATGATTTTAACAAAGAAGAAGAATTCTTGTAAGCCTTGATTTTGAGTTCATGCTCATAAATCTGTTTTCTGAGAAATTCCTCAATCTGGGAAGCACAAACTACCTTGTTTTTAAAAATCTCATTTTCTTGTTGTAAGGACTCAAAAGAATTCTGTTTAAGTTCTAGATCATGATTCTTAATTCTCAATAACTCATTAACATTGGACGGTTTGACAATTTCCTCATTAACAGCTAGCATGCTTGTATGAATATTGAAAATTTCAGAACTTAAACTTTCAACAGTTTTCTTATACTGAGATGTAGTCATATCAACAGTAGTAAGAATGGGTACCTGATTTGATGAAGTGGATGAATACTTACTTCAAAGTGTTTGACCTAAAACCAATCATGTATGATGAGTTAGGAAAAATTTTCTGTTACTCTTATTTAATTTCATTTGATAATAATAAAGTATTTATTTGTTATGTTACGTGCTTAATCTATTTGAAGTGTATTAAATAAGATGATCCATAGTTTAGAGCAAAGCTTCTAGAATTATAATGAGATTGTAATAATGAGATCTAGAAGATAATAGCTTTAGACTTAAACAGTTCCTGATCATAGGATAACTAATTGGAAATTGGTAAATCCGTCAAGATCAGTACATACTATGCTAGCTCTCTTAGGAGGATGTCTGTTCTCATAGACATTTGTGTGGTGACACTATATCTAGTATGTAGGTGCTTATTAAGGAATAAGTTCACTGAACATGACTCGATAATTAGAACAACTAATGGAGTTTACTCACTTGTCGATAGTTGTTTATTAAGTAAATAGTTGTACATGTATCCTTAGACTTGAGATCGTTAGAGTAATCTCGTACACAATGATTTATTATTTGGTTTAGTCCTTAGTCTCTAGGACATTCATTATGTCCATTCTGGGCATAGTGATTTGTGTATGGAGATAGTTAACGGATCAATAAAGGATCTGCCCCTTCAAGTAAAGGAAGTGAATATCCTATGTTATTCTTAGATATGCAAGTTCAGGAATCTCAGGCCAGAGTGAATGAAATTAGAAAGAGTTTCTAATTTGCATTAAAAGGAACTTTGCATTATGAATAAGAAATCATATGATTAAATTAGATAGGCTTGACACGAGTTTCATGCCTTGTATTTAATCGGGATATTGAAGGGTAGAAGGAATTAATTGTACGGTAACTAATTACTGACAGGTTCTAAGTATTCTAAGCAATGATTTCGTATTATCTGGATAGTCGAGATATGTTGAGAAGCATCACTCACGATGTAGAATAAATATAATTAATCAGATTAATTATATTTAATGAATTAATAGAATTCATATAAATAACAAATAAAATGTTTATTAATATTTATTTCTACTACCGGCTTAATATTGAACCTAAAGAGTCACACCATAAAAGAGATTAAATTATAGATGAAGGAATAATTAATAATAGCTAGTCATTATTTATTTATGAAATAAATAATTACTTAGCAAATTTTATAAATTAATTAAATGAGATTTAATTGATTATAAATTATTTAAGATAAGATCTTAATATTATTAAATAAATATTTAATTAAAGTAATTAAATATGAAGAGAGAATAATTTTCTAAAAGAGTTTAGAAAAAGGAATTAATGATTAAAATAATTTTAATCATTAACTAATTAATTAATAAGATTAATTAATTAAAAAGGGAATTAATAATAAGATATTTATAGAAAATATCTCAGCTGAGATATTTGCCTATAAATATAGGATTATAAACCCTAATACTTCAACCCTAATATTTGTGAGAAATATTTTAAAAGGGAGGCAACCCTAATTTCCTCTCTAGCCTCCTCATTCATCTTTTAGTTTGATTCTTGGTGAATATCTTTATAGCACTCCACACTTGAGGGGTGATTGGAAGGATTGAAGAACAAGATCTTCTCTAGCTGTTGCCGGAAAGCAATCGAGGTATTCTTCAATTTATAAAATAGTTTTTGTATCTATATGTATGTATACATAGGAATATATGCAAATAAATGTTATTCAATGCTTCCGCTGGTGCATAAATTCCTTCAATGGTATCAGAGCATAGGTTGTATGCATATAGATTCGTGGTCAAGTTTCAGAATTTTATGAGCATGTATGTATTTATTATGATTTATACAATCAATATCATGTTTTAATTATGATTAATATGATACTGTTCGTCAAAATTGTTTTGATACTTTTCCTGGGTTCTATAAGTGTTGTAGATCGTCCAGTTAATTTTTTATAATTTTCTGATGCATAGAATATAAAGAATATCAAGTAGTAATTGGCCATAAAACACAAAGGGCTTGTGTTGGTCATAGCCTTCCAACATAATAGAAAGTATTTCTTGTTTTTGAAACTCTGTCGTTTCGTGCTACAGCCGAGGGCGTTGTTTCCGAAAGAAGAGATACTTGTCTATAACATGAGATGTGTATGATGAATTGGAATCTTATGGTCATTACGTGCTACAGCCGTGGGCTATTTGAAACTAGTTTAATTATACGAGATGTTGGGATTGACTTGACTTAGAATATTGAGTTTGTCGTGTCACAGCCGTGACTCAAATATTCAAGAGGCTAAAGAATAACATAATATGTAGCTGACAAGAGTTGTCTGCCTATTGAACGTTACATGGCGTTTCGTGCTACAGCCGAGGTTGTGTGATGGAATGTAGGATCCCTATCCCACTATCATTATGAATGCTTAATTTCAATAAGGGATATAGAAATTAGATAGAATAGTGGGAGGCACTTATGAATAAAGACCCGATTCATATGGTGTTTTAGATAATGAAATAGAGTATTTGTTAAATGTTGTTATGTGTTTATTATTTACAGATTTACTATATACATAATGTCTTCTGCACTATCACTCCGTTGCATGCTCGATGCACACAAATTAACTGGTCCCAACTATGCTGATTGGCTTCGAAACCTGAGAATTGTTCTCAGGATTGAGAAGAAGGAATATGTACTAGACTCACCTAAACCTGCTGAACTTGCTCAGGATGCACATAATGATGAACATATTGTGTATCATAATTGGATAGATGATGCAAGAGTTGCACAGTGTGTTATGCTGGGATCCATGAATGATGAGCGCCAAAAGCAACACGAGCATATGGATGCTCACTCTACCTTTATGCATCTACAAGATTTATATGATGTGGTAGGAAGGACAGCTCGATATGAGATATCGAAGGAGCTGTTCCGTTGTAGGATGACTGAGGGATCATCTGTGAATGTTCATGTGCTCAAGATGATCAATTTGATTGAGCTTCTTGGACAACTTGGATTTGTCATGGATGGGGAGCTGAATCAAGATCTGGTTTTGCAATCACTTACAGATTCATTCTCGCAGTTCGTTGTGAACTTTCACATGAACAAGTTGGATGTCAGCTTGCTTGAACTCCATAACATGCTGAAAACTGCTGAGTCGAATTTTCCCACAAAGAAGAGTTCTGTTCTTCTAATTGGTGAAGGCTCTAACCCTAAGAAGAGGAAGAGGAGCCCTCCTAAGAAGAAGAAGAAGGTAGGTGAGAAAAGGCCAGTTCTTCCAAAAGCTAAAGATCCCAAAAGCAAAGTTGTTTGCTTTCACTGCAACAAAGTGGGGCACTGGAAGAGAAACTGTAAGGTTTACCTTGCAGAGTTGAAGAAAAAGAAGGGTGGTGAGACTACCGCTTCTGCTTCAGGTATGTTCATGATCGAACTAAATATGTCACTTAATCAAACTTCTACTTGGGTATTAGATACCGCCTGTGGTTCTCACATTTGCAATTCGTTGCAGGGACTAAGGAGAAGTAATACTCTTGAAGAAGAGGAGGTGATCCTACGTATGGGCAATGGAGCAAGAGTTGCTGCTGTAGCTAGAGGATCGTTTGATTTACTTATGCCTACGGGCAAAACTATTATTTTGGATAATTGTTATTTTGTTCCCTCAATTGTGAGGAATATTATTTCTATTCCCATGTTAGACTTGGATGGTTTTTCATTTGTTATTGAGAATAATAAATGTTCAATTTTTAAAAATAATGTTCTTTATGGTGTTGGTATTTTAAATAATGGTTTGTATGTATGTTACGTAGAACATAGTTTACTTCAAATTGAACATAGTAATAAAAGAAAAAGAGATGATGAAAATCCCACCTACTTGTGGCACTGCAGACTTGGTCATATTAGTGAAAATAGACTTAAGACATTGCATAAGGAAGGGTTACTAGAACCTTTTGATTTTGAATCATATCCTACATGCAAGTCTTGTCTGTTAGGCAAAATGACCAAATCTCCATTTAGTGGACATGGAGAAAGAGCTGCGGAGTTGCTTGGATTGGTACATACAGATGTGTGTGGGCCGATGTCCACGCAAGCCATGGGTGGATTTTCATACTTCATTACTTTTACAGATGATCGATCTAGATTTGGATATGTGTATTTGATGAAATACAAATCCGAAGCCTTTGAAAAGTTCAAAGAATATAAGTATGAAGTAGAGAAACAAACCAAGTATAGTATTAAAACCCTTCGATCAGATCGAGGAGGTGAATACTTAAGTGGCGAGTTTCTAAATTATCTCAAAGAAAATGGTATAGTCTCTCAATGGACTCCTCCGGCCACTCCCCAGTTGAATGGAGTATCCGAAAGGAGAAATCGAACTTTGTTGGACATGGTTCGATCCATGATGAGCTATACAGATCTTCCAGTATCACTTTGGGGTTATGCATTGGAAACATCAGCATATATATTGAACAAGGTGCCTTCCAAATCTGTTCCTCAAACTCCATATGAGATATGGAAAGAAAGGAAACCGAGTCTTAAGCACGTTAAGATTTGGGGATGTCCGGCTTATGTCAAGAAAGTTGATCCCGATAAGCTAGAATCTCGATCCGTGAAATGTAGGTTTGTAGGATATCCTAAAGAGACTTTAGGGTATTACTTTTACACCGAACAAAGGGTGTTTGTCTCCCGACATGCTACCTTCCTGGAAAAACATTTTATCCTTGAAGGGAATAGTGGGAGCAAGATTGAACTTGATGAAGTTCATGAAGAACAAACTACTACGGTTCAAGAGGAAACACCTGCTCATATTGAACAACCTTCCGTAGAACAGCCCATCCATAGATCACAAAGGGTGTCTCGCCAACCTGAGAGGTATTATGGCCTTGTCATTGAGAATGACAATGAATTGGCGGTCATTGATGAAGACGACCCTATGACCTTCAACGAGGCTGTGAGTAGTGTTGACTCAGAGAAATGGCAGAGTACCATGAAATCCGAAATGGACTCCATGTATGCCAACCAAGTATGGACTTTGGTAGAGGCACCCAAGGATATGAAGCCTATAGGGTGCAAGTGGATATACAAGAGAAAGATTGGAGCAAATGGCCAGGTAGAGACCTACAAGGCCAGGCTCGTGGCAAAAGGATTCAAACAAAGACAAGGGATTGACTTTGATGAAACTTTTTCGCCTGTAGCCTTGCTCAAATCAATTCGGATTTTGCTTGCTATTGCAGCTTACTATGACTATGAGATCTGGCAAATGGACGTAAAGACGGCCTTCCTCAATGGGGAACTTGAAGAAGAAGTGTATATGACACAGCCAGAGGGTTTTATTTCCAAAGGAAATGAACATTTAGTATGTAAGTTACTACGAACCATATATGGGTTAAGGCAAGCTTCTCGAAGATGGAACATCCGTTTTGATGAGACAATCAAAGAGTTTGATTTTATCAAAAACATAGATGAACCATGTGTCTACAAGAAGGTTAGTGGGAGCGCAGTAACATTTCTTATTTTGTATGTAGATGACATACTCTTAATAAGAAATGACATACCAATGTTGCAATCAGTAAAAATGTGGCTATCAAAGAACTTCACCATGAAGGACTTGGGAGAAGCGTCCTACATTCTTGGTATGAAGATTTATAGAGATAGATCAAGAAGAATGATAGGTCTAACCCAAGGTACGTACATCGATAAGGTGCTTAAAAGGTTTAGCATGGAAAACTCCAAGAGAGGTCTCATACCGATGAGCTATGGAGTCTCCCTTTCTGACAAGATGTCTCCTAAGACACCTGAAGAAAGAGAGCGTATGAGTAGGATTCCTTATGCGTCGGCAATATGATCTATCATGTACGCGATGTTATGTACTAGACCTGATGTTGCTCACTCAATTAGTGTGACTAGCAGATATCAGTCAAATCCAGGTGAAGACCACTGGAAAGCAGTGAAGAACATCCTTAAGTACTTAAGAAGGACTAAGGATATTTTTCTTGTTTTTGGTGGGTCTGAGTTGAAAATAGAGGGTTACACTGACTCTAGTTTTCAGTCAGAGTGTTATGATAGTACATCCATGTCACGGTATGTGTTTACTCTAAATGGTGGGGCGATTAGTTGGAGAAGTCGTAAGCAATCTACGACGGCTGACTCCACAGCAGAAACAGAGTATATAGCTGCAAGTGAGGCTGCAAAGGAAGCTGTTTGGATGAAGAAATTTGTTTCTGAGTTGGGAGTAGTTCCTGGCATAGAGGGGCCTATTGTGTTATATTGTGACAATAACGCTGCAATAGCTCAAGCCAAGGAACCAAGGTCTCACAAGAATACCAAACATATATTGCGGCGGTTTCATTTAATTAGGGAGATCATTGAAAGAGGAGATGTCAGGATCGAAAGAGTTGACACACATAACAACATAACAGACCCGTTCACGAAGCCGCTGTCTCAGTTAAATTTTGATCGTCATAAGGAGCGGATGGGTATTAGATACCAGAGTGATTGGCTTTAGGCCAAGTGGGAGATTGAAAGTGTTTGACCTAAAACCAATCATGTATGATGAGTTAGGAAAAATTTTCTGTTACTCTTATTTAATTTCATTTGATAATAATAAAGTATTTATTTGTTATGTTACGGGCTTAATCTATTTGAAGTGTATTAAATAAGATATTCCATAGTTTAGAGCAAAGCTTCTAGAATTATAATGAGATTGTAATAATGAGATCTAGAAGACAATAGCTTTAGACTTAAACAATTCCTGATCATAGGATAACTAATTGGAAATTGGTAAATCCGTAAAGATCAGTACATACTATGCTAGCTCTCTTAGGAGGATGTCTGTTCTCATAGACATTTGTGTGGTGACACTATATCTAGTATGTAGGTGCTTATTAAGGAATAAGTTCACTGAACATGACTCGATAAGTAGAACAACTAATGGAGTTTACTCACGTGTCGATAGTTGTTTATTAAGTAAATAGTTGTACAAGTATCCTTAGACTTGAGATCATTAGAGTAATCTCGTACACAATGATTTATGATTTGGTTTAGTCCTTAGTCTCTAGAACATTCATTAGGTCCATTCTGGGCATAGTGATTTGTGTATGGAGATAGTTAACGGATCAATAAAGGATATGCCCCTTCCAGTAAAGGAAGTGAATATCCTATGTTATTCTTAGATATGTAAGTTCAGGAATCTCTTGCCAGAGTGAATGAAATGCATTAAAAGGAACTTTGCATTATGAATAAGAAATCATATGATTAAATTAGATAGGCTTGACACGAGTTTCATGCCTTGTATTTAATCGGGATATTGAAGGGTAGAAGGAATTAATTGTACGGTAACTAATTACTGACAGGTTCTAAGTATTCTAAGCAATGATTTCGTAAAATAAATATAATTAATCAGATTAATTATATTTAATGAATTAATAGAATTCATATAAATAATAAATAAAATGTTTATTATTATTTATTTCTACTACCGGCTTAATATTGAACCTAAAGAGTCACACCATAAAAGAGATTAAATTATAGATGAATGAATAATTAATAATAGCTAGTCATTATTTATTTATGAAATAAATAATTACTTAGAAAATTTTATTAATTAATTAAATGAGATTTAATTGATTATAAATTATTTAAGATAAGATCTTAATATTATTAATTAAATATTTAATTAAAGTAATTAAATATGAAGAGAGAATAATTTTCTAAAAGAGTTTAGAAAAAGGAATTAATTATTAAAATAGTTTTAATCATTAACTAATTAATTAATAAGATTAATTAATTAAAAAGGGAATTAATAATAAGATATTTATAGAAAATATCTCAGCTGGGATATTTGCCTATAAATATAGGATTATAAACCCTAATACTTCAATCCTATTATTTGTGAGAAATATTTTAAAAGGGAGGTAACCCTAATTTCCTCTCTAGCCTCCTCCTTCATCTTTTAGTTTGATTCTTGGTGGATATCTTTAGAGCACTCCACACTTGAGGGGTGATTGCAAGGATTGAAGAACAAGATCTTCTCTAGCTGTTGCCGGAAAGCAATCGAGGTATTCTTAAATTTATAAAATAGTTTTTGTATCTATATGTATGTATACATAGGAATATATGCAAATAAATGTTATTCAATGCTTCCGCTAGTGCATAAATTCCTTCATTACTGTCTTCAAATCTTCATTCTCCGTCAAGTTTATTGTCAAGGGAATAATTGTTGTCGTCTGTATGAATACTTGCTGTGTTCAAATGTTCGACTCAGTTTTTGGATAAAATTTAAATTGAAATCATATATCTTTAATTTTAAAAATTGAAAACCCAAATTTCGGTTTCAGTTTCGATTTCAAAATTCATAATCATGTTTAGTTTCAATTACGAATTTGAATAAAATTAAAAAATTAAAAAAAGCTTTACAATTTAAATAAACAAAATTTGCTCAAGTTAAAGCAGATTATAGTAATTATACTCTATGAGAATGCTTTTACTCAAAAATGTAAATAGGTTGCCGAGAAACCATAAACATGACCAAACTATTTCTTTGTACTATTGTAATAATCACTAATATTATCAGTTTTGTTAAATAAATATATATGGAGATTGCCGGAAAAATGAAAGTCGCGGGAATATAACACATATGATATGAAAACTGATTGTTGGTTGATGGGAAAAAATATGGTGAAGTTAGATTTGAAAAAAAGGTTCATCAATTGGCGAGAAAAATCAAATTAAAAACGGAGGGAGATTAGATTAAATATGTGACTTAAATTAGTTTTTTAGTTTCTAGATTTGATTTGGTTTTTATTTGATCATTTGCCCCATTATATATACTAGTTTATGTCGCAATGCACGAATCGAATTGTTTTAATATTTTAAATAATTTTTGTTTTAATATTTTCTTTATATGATTTGAATTTAAATTTTTATAATTATAATTTAAAGTTTATTTAATATTATATGTATATATTTTTATAAAAAATTTCATATACTTTTATATTTGTATTTGTATTTTAATAAGATATTTTTTGTGTGTTTTATTTATAAATGTGTATTAGTTAGAAAATTGATGTGAGATATGTTTTAGCTAAGAGATTAACGTCCGATAAGATAATATTTGTGTATTTTGTTTAGAGATATATATTAGTTAAGAGATTAATTTAATATGTGTTTTAGTTAGGAGATTAATGTTCAATAAGGTTATATTTATGTGTTTTTATTTAGAAGATGTATATTAGTTAGGAGATTAATTTGTGATTTTTTTAGTTAGGAGATTAATGTTTTTTAATTAAGCTCAATAATAACTATCCGGCTCAAATATCGATAGACTGCGGACTACCAAACTTTTAATATTTTGGTTTTAATAATATAGTATTAATATTTTTACTAGTATAGTCCTATATTAAAAGGTCGGTTGTTTTGGCACTGTAAATATTGTCAAGAAGCTGAGCTTGTTTTAATATCTCCTATGTTTCTGGGAATGACAATAACTCGCAATGGTACATCATATAGATGGTTATAATTGGTTTTGTCGATGGTATTCAAAATATTTATTGCTTCCAATTATTACTTTTTACTTATTGATTAATACCAAAATATACCAGTTTCATTAATAAATGAAATTAAACATTAATACATTATACAATTTTAGTTAAGACGCATATGATGTTTATTTATTCAAAATAAAAAATATTATTTAACAAAAACAATACTAATATCGGGTTGGGTTAAAAAAAAAGAGTAACAAGTAGATAATTGAGTTTTTTTTTAATGGGGATTGTGGTAGTGATTATGGAATAATTCTGTCATGCATACATATGAAATGGATATGATATATATCATTTATGAAATCCAAATGCTAAATATATGTCACCTCTTGAATTAATATATAATTATGGTAAGGTATAAGTAAGACCAAGCAAATTCAATTTTATTTTGTTTTTTTGCTCCGTCTTACTTATACCAATACCATAATTATATATTAATTCAAGACGTGACGTATATTTAGCATTTGGATTTCATAAATGATATATACATTTCATATGTATGCATGACAGAATTATTCCATAATCACTATACCACAATCCCCATTTAAAAAAAACCCAATTATTTCTTTACTCTTATTTTTTTAACCCAACCCGATACTAGTATTGTTTTTGTTAAATAATATTTTTTATTTTGAATAAATAAACATCATATGCGTCTGACTAAAATTGTATAATGTATTAATTTTTAATTAACATTTATTAATGAAAATGGTATATTTTGGAATTAATCAATAAGTAAAAAGTAATAATTGGAAGCAATAAATATTTTGAATACCATCGACAAAACCAATTATAACCAATTATATGATGTACCATTGCGAGTTTCCCATTTACTTTTATGTGATTGACATTCCCAGAAACATAGGAGATATTAAAACAAGCTCAGCTTCTTGCCAATCTTTACAGTGCCAAAACAACTGACCTTTTAATATAGTACTATACTAGTACTAGTATATATTGTTGAATACAACAGTCTAGCTGTTGTGGAAACCATGTACTGTAAATATAATCTAGTAAATGTAAGCTGACACTTGCTAAGGTCTCTCCTCATCTTCTGACTTCTTGTCTTAAGCTGCGATGGTTTTTGGTTTGACACCAATTTTTTTCCAAGAAACATTCGGCATTATTTGTTTTGTGTCAACACGGTCCTTGAACTTGACAGCAACGTTAAGCACAGAGTCAAGAAGAGAGTCTGAAAGAAGATGAGGCTTGAGTCCCAACTCGATTAGTTTGGTGTGCTTTGCATTGTAGTAATGTTCTTCTGCCTCTACCCTAGGGTTGGGCACAGATATGGTTTGGACATCAATCCCAAACTTTGCACCTGCCTTTGTAACAAGGCCAGCAAGTTCGTTAACAGAAAATTGCTCTGTAAATTGATTGAAGACCCGGAATTCCCCTTGCTGTGCTGGATTGGCTATGGCAAGCTCAACACACTGAACTGTGTCTCTTATGTCTAGGTATCCTCTAGTCTGTCAGGGGTAAAGGAACTGATCAGAACAATCTTTAGGCAAGAAAGAACCAAGGAAATTCACAATCCAATATGAGTTCATTTTTTTCTATTTAATTAGGACGACTTCCACATGACCAATTAAAATCTTAGCTAACACGAGCCATAGTTCAAGTGATGACAGGAAAATCAAACAAATATTTACCACTAAGCATGCAAGCTCTATATACATTCAACTGACTAGTGCTAAAATTTGCTATACACAAATGTACATGATAAGGACCTAAGAAATCGCATTCTTTCTCAGTGAATGAGGCAAATTTTGAGAGTCTAAAAATATCAACTTGTAGCTGAGGTTGAAGATCTGTTGTAGAAAATATTGCATTTTATGTATTAATAAAGGGGAACCACGCCTCTAGCAACAGTAGGCAATTCGATAATAGAATATTTACGTAGCTGTGTCAAAAGTTGACACCACCAAGATATTCCTCGAAGCATTTAGAAGGGGCATATGAAACTTAAATACTAAAGCCAAAGATACTATTCGTCTTAAGGGAATAGGAGTATCTCCAACTAAAGCATCAATATGAATCAGAAACAAAAGATGGCAGACCAATGGCAATGCAATGAAGCAAATTTAGATTTATTTGACAAACCAAATCTTACCTGCCCCCCTTTCCCATAAACAGTAAGCGGATGACCAACTGCAGCTTGAACACAAAAGCGATTCAAAGCAGTTCCAAATACACCATCGTAATCAAACCTGTTATAAAGCTCTTCATGCATATCAGTCTCATCTGTCCTCACGCCATAGACTACTCCCTGATTCAGATCAGTCGCCCTTATTCCCCATGCCTTGCAAGTGAATGCTATATTGTTTGAGTCATGGACCTTGCTCAAATGGTAAAAGGAGCTTGCTTGTTTAGGATAAGGTAGAGTATCCGATCTTCCATTATGATTAATTGTTATGTAACCTTCCTCGATGTCTATGTTTGGGGTCCCATATTCTCCCATGGTCCCAAGTTTCACTAAATGACACTCCTCACTGAACTCCTTTATGGCAAAGAGAACATTTATTGTTCCTATGACATTATTATGCTGAGTGTAGACAGCTCTTGACCTATCAATCATGGAGTATGGGGCAGACCTCTGTTCTCCAAAATGGACAACAGCAGTGGGTTCAAACGACTTAAAAGTCTCCGACAGAAACTCAAAGTCACAGACATCACCAATATAGAGTTCGATGGTCTTACCTGTGATGGATTTCCAGCGTCGAATACGGTTATGGATGGATGAAATGGGCGTAAGTGAGTCAAGACCAAGTTGGTGGTCAAAGTGACGCCGGACAAGATTGTCAACAATTGCAACTTCATAATTTTTTTTGGATAAGTGGAGTGCGGTAGCCCAGCCACAGTAGCCATCGCCACCGATAATCATGACCCGTTTTTTCTTTGACCCTTCATGAGAGGTGTTTGTAGAGGCAGAACCAGGTTGAGTTTTGGCTTCTTCAGTCAAAGGGAGAGTTGTCGCACGGATAGTGCAAACTCTTTGTGATTTTTCTCCTTGATGGATAAGCTTCTTAGATGGAAAGCTAGAAATTCGTGAACTTAGAGATTCAAAAGAGACCTTTGCGCCAACAAAACTCTGTTCTTTGGAACAAAGATTGCTTCGTGAGGGAATACTTACGGAACAAGAAGTTGAAATCAAATTAGCCATATTTACTTCCACTTTCACCCTTAACCTCCTAACTTGTATTCTTACCTACAAAGAGAAACTAAGTTAATCGTTCTATATAAAGGAAAAAGTAGATTAACCGTGGCAAATTTTAATAACATTTTCCGAGTGTCTAAAAATATTTAAAATTCATTAGAAACTTCCCGATTCATTTGGGAAGAACAAAAACTCAAAAAGAAGAATCAAAGGAGCACAGATTAAATTATGAAAGGAACCTCGGATACTCAACTTTACTTCCCATCATACACATTGTCCACTTATATAGTACAACATACATAATACTGTATCTAAAATAGCAAAATGCAACTATCACATAAAACTACAATCTCTTAGTTCAACTAAACAATGAAAAATATCATCGAACACACATACCATTTTCCACCACTAACTGTAGCTTCCAAACTTTCTCTCACAATTCATAAAGAAATTGGAGCTCACATAGTTAATTCACATCACTAATTAGCAGAAATCACAAATCCTTACCAATTACTCATATTTTGATTCCTAAAAAAATCAACATATGACATTTAGTCTATACTAATTACTCTGCATGTTCTTACTATGTTCCATACAATCTTTCATTACAAGGGAATAGAAGTATTTTTTTTTTTTACATATGTTCAGTCATGAAACCAACATTGCTGAAAGGACATTTCATCTTAAACCTTAAAGATTTCAACTTTATCACTTTCCCAAATAAAGACTTGAACTTTATGATTAGCAGATAACAATTTAACTAAAATCTTGAACTATATACACCAAAATTTACAGGAGAAAGAAAAAACAACATTACCTTGATGAAATGGTTGCAAAAGAAAGCAGATTCAAATGGGTCACTTCAGAGTTGTCTTGGATAGCTACAAAGTATATAATACACAGTTACACACACATATATAGGAGAGCTAGAGCAATTGTAATGGATATTCGAATGATAATAATTGATATCCCCTAGGACATTTCTGGATTAAATTACGTTTTAGCCCCTTACAGCTTTAGAGAGTCCAGCCCAGTTTTTCGAATGAAAAGCAGGCTTTTCTATTTGGGCCTCAGCTATAATTCTGTGTACAAGTATAACAACTACAGTTAATATTTCAAACATTAAATTCTTTTTCATTTACAAAAATTAAAATTTAATTTTTTATTAAATTTAAATTAAAAGAAAAACTTATATGATAAAATTTATCGAATATTTATTTATCAAAATTCTATTATAAATAGTTAGTAACAAACCAATAAATATTGTTTATTTTAGAAAATGTTCACACACTCCTACAATAGACAAGGCTGTCTGAATTGTTTATATTTATATGAAAATAAAAGATTTTCTATTTAGACCTCAACCTGATCGGGCTATATTTATTTTGATGAATACTCGTGATAAGTACGGGGTTTATATATTAATATAATATATAAAAAAATTTAAATATATATATAATTTTAATTCTAAATTAAATTGAATGTATATAAAATATTATAATATGATTAAGTTTTGAATATAAATTAATATGTATAAAATATTATATTGTTGTATTTAAAATTTATTTTGTTACTATTTAAACCAATTTGAAAGTAAAATTCATCTATTTATTATATAACAACACTTTATTATTTTAATTCAATTAAAAAGAATAAATAATTTAAGAATAATGATATATATTATTACATCTAAAGAGGAACTTCATATTTTCATTATATTATGGTCCATAAATTGTTGTTATTAATATTATTATCAAAAAACAGGCTTAATGATTCAAATATAAGAAAACTAATTAAACTTTTAATTTCAATAATATAATATACATATAATATAATATAGAAATAAATTTGAGTAGTTTTTATAAAACTAATAAATAAGGACACATTTAGCTTCTTCTTTTTATTCGTTTTGATCGGAATATTAAGAACCAACGAACAGAGTAAATAATATTTTTAGTTTGATACGAATTTTGTATTATGACTATAAATTAATTAGACAACAGTTGAATTTATATTATTTTCACTGATTTTTATTGAATATTAAATTTATGTGAATTACCCTAACTAAAAACACATAAAAGTTTATACGTACATAATTTAGGTTCATAAATATGTACAGTATTTAAAAAAAAATACATTAAAATAATATTTATTTAATATAGATATTTTTTTAATTTTGTATCTTTTTTATTTAAAATACGTTATTAATTAATTAGATAATCTAATTTGTAATTTATTTGGTATCAGATCTATATATAATTATAATTAACTATATATAATCAATTTAATTGATTTGAATTATGTTGTTTACAATTTATTATATATATAAGCATATAATATTCTTAAATTTTAAATTTTTTTTAAATAATTAGATTTACAAAATTGATTGGTTGTCTATAATACGTAACTAAAATAAATTTCTGGTTACGCCACCGTATCCGTATTCCCAGCACGTAGGTATCAGTTTGAACCATATCTGTGAAGATATTTTCGCCCCTCATTTTCATCCTTTATTTTTTCACTCGTTCACGTGATATCTTCTACCCCATGAAACAAGGCTATATAATCTAAATTAATCTATGCATGACTGGTCCTGGTGGCACAAATGTGTCGCTGGCATGTGCTGCATGTAAGCACCAACGTCGTAAATGTGCTCCCGATTGCCTTTTGGCTCCTTATTTTCCGCCACATCGACAGACTGAGTTCTTGAACGTTCACAAGCTGTTTGGCATTAAAAAAATCATTAATACAGTTCAAAATGTTGATCCAGATCAACGTGAAATGGCGGTGAGATCTATGATTGACGAAGCGACCTTGCGAGTAATGTATCCCGTTGGTGGTTCTTGTGGAATAGTACATAATCTCTATGACAGGTGTAATCGAATGAAGTTTGAGTTGGATCTAGTCCTTCAACAAGTGGCTAGTTGTCATGCTGCACAAAATGGTGAGATAAAAAGTGAAATCCGCAGTTTTTACGATGTTCTCAGTGCATCTAATAATATTCACACCTCCGAAAAAGCATCTGCAAGTGATAAGGATGAAGGTGTACGTTGAAACTCTTCAAATCGTACCCTATGAGACAGATGGTGCTATAAAGATGAGTAATATCAACAAAAACAACGAATCTCCAATGAAATGCTTTATATAAAACCCCATGAAACATGTAAAACAACATATGCATATTGTTTCAGGTCAGTACTATGTTCTATATGGTTAGATGTAGATATAGTAACATTTTTGCTCCGGATTAAGGATGAGTATATTTCTTTCCGTTTACACATTTGCTAGTTTTAGCTGTTGTCAAGATTAAATAATTTTTTTGATTACGGTGACATATACAATGTTGCTCTTCAGATAATGACTTGTTCCGTTTGCTTTATAATCAGTCTAAACGTTTTATCTTTTTTTCAAGCTCTAAATTAATAGCCTTCCTAGTTCTTATGAAAGTTAAATTGCTTCCGTTTTGTTTTCGATTTGTTTATTTGAAGAGAAATTACCTAATTATTTAGGGATGGTTTGATTAGAGTTATTCACTGAAAGTAAAAGCCAAGGAAAACAACTACACTCATTTCTTTTGTTATTGTTCATTTTATAAAAAATTCATTTCTTTTGGTGGTTCTTGTGGAATAGTACATAATCTCTATGACAGGTGTAATCGAATGAAGTTTGAGTTGGATCTAGTCGCTACTTGTCATGCTGCACAAAATGGTGAGATAAAAAGTAAAATCCGCAGTTTTTACGATGATCTCAGTGCATCTAATAATATTCAGACCTCCGAAAAAGCATCTGCAAGTGATAAGGATGAAGGTGTACGTTGAAACTCTTCAAATCGTACAGATGGTGCTATAAAGATGAGTAATATCAACAAAAACAACGAATCTCCTCCTGGAACAGAATGAAATGCTTTATATAACCCCATGAAACATGTAAAACAACATATGCATATTGTTTCAGGTCAGTACTATGTTCTATATAGTTAGATGTAGATATAGTAACATTTTTGCTCCGGATTAAGGATGAGTATATTTCTTTCCGTTAACACATTTGCTAGTTTTAGCTGTTGTCAAGATTAAATAATTTTTTTGATTACGGTGACATACAATGTTGACTCTTCAGATAATGACTTGTTCCGTTTGCTTTATAATCAGTCTAAACGTTTTATCTTTTTTTCAAGCTCTAAATTAATAGCCTTCCTAGTTCTTATGAAAATTAAATTGCTTCCGTTTTGTTTTCGATTTGTTTATTTGAAGAGAAATTACCTAATTATTTAGGGATGGTTTGATTAGAGTTATTCACTAAAAGTAAAAGCAGAGAAAAACAACCACACTCATTTCTTTTGTTATTGTTCATTTTATAAAAAATTCTTTTCTTTTGATTCTTTTAAGTTTCGAATTTATTCAAAACTCGTTCACTCTCACTACCCACATTCTCTTTTAAGGTATTTTTTTCCTCTTTTATTTATCTCTCTTCTCTCTCATACACCCACTCGGCCACCCACCTCCAACCTCTACGTAATAATATCTTATATCAATCCTAAAAATTTTTACTCAAAATAATACATTAAAATTAACTAGCTCTAAACCCGTGAAAGGCACCGGTATTTCTAATTTAAGTATTATATATATATATATATATATATATATATATATATATATATATATATATATATATATATATATTATTTAGTGTTAATATGTTGTTTGTTATAGTAAAATATCTCAGGTGTGTATTAATTACTGTAATATTATAATTGATGAATAAAATTCATTTTAAGCGCGTCTAATCCTATTTTAAAAGTCCCGTAAGTGTAAATTCAAAGATAATTATCATGATCAAAATTCAATTCATCCTAGTATTTCATCAAACAAGCGACATTTGATGATTTGTGTACTAGACCTCTACATTCTTTTCTTTTCTCTCAAATAATTTTGGTGGGTTATGGAGCTATGGGTATTGGAGACAAGTGAAAGGTTAGAAATAGTAGAGGGGCCGGAATTATAAAATAGCACTAACTAACAAATAATAGAGATGTAACATAATTGGCTCTAAAACATCTTCAGTCTCAAAATTTAAACCCCCAAATTTAAACCATTGTAACCTAATTGGTTCTAAAACATCTTCAGCCTCAAAATTTAAACTCTTGAAACTGTTACATATACTACAAAACTCCTTGCTTCACTCATGATTTCACCCACTATTATTAATGATATGTATTCCAACTAGAGCAAACCATACCGCCAAAACTGTCCATTAGCCGTTTAGTCGACAAAAACAAAAATAGGATTCTCTCTTCTTCTAATAAAAAATTTAAAACAGGATCATAGGAATCAACAGATATATTGTCATATATTGTCAGAGATTCTTACACATTCTCTTTCGTCTAAACTATTCCAGTTACCTTCTGATATTTCTTCTTCTCTCCCAGCTATTAAATGGACATTTCTTTCTTATACTAAAAATTTAAATTTTATATCTCGTGATACTGTTAATCTACTTAAATCTTTTGTTTTTTGCCCCAAATCATTTTTGGCCCTAAAAATTTATTTTTCTTCTTATATTTACTATTTTAAGTCTCTCTCCCCTACATCCTCTATCTCTCTCTCCCTTGTGTAAAATCGAAAGCTAAAATCTAACTCATATAGAAGTCTATTTTTTTTTATACAAAACTAAAACTAAAGAAAGAAATCTAAACTCGAGGAATGATTAATAATAGCATATATTGATCCCGCTAATCGACAATATCCACATACTAATTATCTGAAGAATCATTACATCGAAAAACTTATACACGAAATTACTTATGATGCTCACAACATCACAATAGGTCTACATATAATAGTAATATTTATTTTGATATTGAATACTTTAGATGCATATATTATTCATTATTTAGGCGTAAACACAAATTAAGATTTTTATATGCCAAATATGTGTTTGGAACGGATTCTCTTCAAACAATTTGTAATGCAAATATATTTTAGAACTACACCTTAAAATGCCCCGAGAAATTTCAGTTTATAGAGAGTGAATTGCTGCTATACTAAAAAAAGAGTGAAATGTGAGTGCTCCATTTCAAGTCTCATGTTCATTTAAAGAGTTTACATTTAAATTTAATCACTATCAACTCTTCCTCTGAATGAATTTTTCAAAAATATACATTTATTTTATGTCTTTATATTTCATTAATTTCTAAATAATATATATTATTATTAATCAGATTAATATGTGTCAATGTTGCAATTATTATTTTACGGTGAATATTTTATTAATTTATGATAAAGTTAAAATATAATTTTACAATTTAACTCTTTCTGTCATATTTTAATGTATAATTGTTATATTTATCATATGTCATTAATAATTTGATGTCATGTTTATAATTGTTATATTTATATTTTATTTATTTCTAAATAATATATATCATGATTATCAAATTAATTTGTGTGAAAGTGTCCAATGGTTATTTTATAGCGAATATTTTGTTAATTTATGATAAATTTAAAATGTAATTTTATAATTTAAAGAGTATAATTGTCATTTTTTGTATCACCAACCCTTAAATGGTATTCAAATACTTATATCGTGTATCAATATATAATGTATAATTAAGATATATATGAAATAGATTTAATTATAAATAATGAAATATATAATAATTAATAGATATTAATGAAGGGGATATGAGTAAAATAGATTATTTAATAGATATTAAGAATTATAGTAATTTCCTTTCTAAATCCCCATCAACTTTTCCCATCTAAAAGCTCTCCTTAATTTATTATTATATTTTAAAATTTTAAACATAAAAATAAAAAACTATTAAAAGCAAACCGATGCAAGATTGTTAAGACATTTTGTCCGATCTATTATGAACAAAAATGGTGCAGAAGCAACACTTGCTTCACCTGATAATTATTAGGGTTCGCCAGTTTGCCTTAAATTATTAAATAAGTTAAGAAATTTATTTTAATTAGTATGTGTGTCTGATGTAAAATATTAAGGTTGCGTTCACTTCGCATGAATGGAATGAGGTTGGAATGGAATGCATGCAAAAATGGAATGAGAAGGGAATGGAATAGTAGAAGAAAGGATTAAAGATTCCATTCTTTTGTTCACTTGTTCAATATTTTTTTTGGAAAGAATGGAATGTTTCATTCCATTCCATTGTTTGTTTAATTATTAATTTTATTTGAAATGGAATGAATGAATAATATTGATATTTTAATGATATTAAAATAATTTTATTTATTTTTTATCAACTTATTTAGGTATTTTACACCACTACATATAATTAAAAATATATTATAGTAAGTATTCTTTTTTTATAATATAAATATAAATGAAGTTAATAAATATTAAAAAGTTAATGTCATTTTCGTATTCTTATTATAATTTATTTTTTTATGAAAAAAATAAACAGTACATCATAAATTGGACTCTGATTTACGATCACTGTAAAAATTAAAAACTAAAGAAATAAAATATTGAACTCATCAACTCATGGCAACCACCCAATTAATCTCTTTATGGTGCAACCCTACTCTTTAATAATATTAAAATGGTTGCAAAGCACAAGTAAACACAAAGGTTTAGATACAGTACATATAAGAGGTAAAAGACCCTCATAAACACCATCCCAAAATGTGAAATAGAATCAACAAGTACAAGAAGAGAGAGATCAACACCAGCACACTTTATTTATCAAATTGCAAGAACCACAACCTAGGAGGCTAGGATCACTACTCACTTTACGACATCTGCGATAATTCCCATCACTCATGATTCATGAAGCCTTGTTCAAATCTGAAACAGTTATTTAAATTTTATTAAAAGCGGAGAACCACAAGGGCATTAGAAAATAATAGACAAGCGTGTCACACACTGTCCCGAGGCGATAACTACTGGTAGTTAGAACATGGATATACATATAACCTTAACAACCTAAATTAAATTGAAACTAATAAAGCATAGATTCATATGCAATAAAGCTCGTAATCTTAACATGATCATAATAGGCATTACTGAGATATTGAGACATACCAGTAATATGATTATATTTCATCGGCAACTATAGCAACAAGTTGCTGCTTCTCTTCATCTGATGCTCCGAAAAATAATATCATTAAATTTTCACTATCCGCTATCTTTTTTGCAGCCTTGAACTTTTCTATAACACCTATGCTAGAGAGTTTTGATAGCTCCTCCATAAGCTTTTCCTTCTTCTTCAACCTATCCGTCTCTGCAGCAATCAACAACTTGGTTGAACTCGCAAACTCAGCTGCCATCATCTTAATTGAATTTGCAAACTCAGCTGCTATCATTTTAAAAGCATTATACATCACTTCAACCATTTGATCAACATCAACTTTTTTCTTCTTCGAGCTCCTTTTAGTAGTAGATTCATCGGAAGTTTGCATACTCGATTCTTCATTTGGCAAGTCATAATGTCCAACTTCTTCTATATTAATATTTTCTTCCGCCTCCACTGCAGATTCCGCATTATGACCAGTTGCCCTGTCTTTGCCGAAGATGGTTGAAAGATCATCAAAGTATGGAAATGGAGTGTTTCTCCATTTTAAAGCCCCAACATGAGCCTGCAATGAAACCAATAATTTTCATTTTTAATTGGAACTGGACAGAAACAAGTACACTTAATAAACTAGTATTAATAAGAATGACAGAGGTTAACCCACACAAAGTGGAATGTCAAAAGCACCTGTTACATACAATATAACTACACATAATTTAAACTAGGCACATGATATATGTTCTTTTAATTTCTCAAATTATCAGCTGATATTTTAAGCTCAGTTAAGTTTTAGCAATCACATATCATATAAAGATAACTTAGAGTTAATTTTAAATAAACTAGAAGAAGACAGATAACAAAGTGGATGTACTAAAACTACCAGTGATTGTGATCATGATGTTATTTGTACTTTAACGATCTAACACACATAACTGCATGTATTAAAACTACCAGGTTCACCAACAATGTTTATGACAACTGATGAAATCAAGAATCAGACAAGTTGATTACCTTGGCATATTCAGTCCATACATCTTTTGATGCAGTGACAAGTTGATTTTCAGAATTCCAGCCAAAACCTGATGTGTTCCCATACCTTAAGTCGTAGACCATGGTAAAATCCTTCTTAATATTTTTCATTCGAGACTCAATATGTGGCTTCCCTTTCAAGTCTGAATTGGGCAGTTTGATGTTCAAAGAGTTCTCAAGAAATACCAAATATCCTGGCTTAAAACCATTGTCAGCTTTGTATGTGCCATTGTTCACAAGTTCTAAAAGAGATTCAACCAATATTTCATCTTCTAGTTCAGTCCACTTCCTTTTATTTTTTCCTGCACCTCGTTCCATAGTATTATCAGCGTTTGACTCCATACTTGCACTGATGAAGAGGACAACTAAGAAATAGGAAATCCTGGAGCCTGGAGCCTGGAGCCTGGAGGTGAATGAAACATATTAAGTTTTCTTTTTATACACCCTATAGTAAATTTGGACGCAAAATTACTTCTCATGTTTTTCTAGTACTAAAAAACAGGAAAAGTTTTATAAAAACATGGGCTAAGAAACCTCCTAAAGCAGGGCCAATTATCAATCTTGTACCCCAAGCTATACTAACCTGTTATAAAAGAAAAGAAAAAAATGATAGTGCTAAAGCTTGGTATTCGTCCTGGACAAGCTCATGCATATGCCTGATCATGGGGGATAAAATGAGTGCACAAAAAAATTACAGAAACATGCGCAACATACTCTGCCTTCAACTAGAAATTTGCATGTATGATATATTTTGCATATCTGAGTATACAAAATATGCATTAATATAAACAAGAAAGACATACAATAAGTAATGGAGATGGGACTGAAACATACAATAACACGTAAACAAGATATACATAATAACCTCTTAACCGTGAATATATTATATCTGATTCTGCCAATTTTACATCTTGAGATCTAATAGAAAGATTCAGCTAAGTGGCAACAGCAAACTTACATTTTGGAGATTATATTATAATCATCACCAAATCAATCTAATTTAAAACTTAACACAATCAGCTTAATTGACTTAAATAATCTAATCTAATGATTCCACTCATGAAACATCGAATTAGCAAGGTTGTCCCTAAATCCCGTCCACTCATTTGAAGCACCGATGCTTGTGATATGATCCCCAACCGCCTCATGTTCATTCACCTCATTTTGATCCTCAAGTCCTTCCTTATCAAAATCAATCTTGGCTTGATCGAATGACATTTCAGTCCGTATGTAATTATGAAAAATGCAACATGATAAAACAATTCAATTTTGTGTCTTTACGGGATAAAATGACGGACTTCTTAGAATTGCCCATCTCTTTTTTAGAATGCCAAAAGACCTCTCAATTACATTCCTAGCCGACGAGTGTACCATGTTAAAGTATTCACGAGCGGATGTGGGTGGATTCCCGTAATCCCAACCATTTAAATGATACCTTTGCCCTCTATAAGGTGCCAAAAAACCTTCTCCAATAGTATATCCCGCATCAACTAGATAGTAAGTACCTCCATGATAAGATAAATAAAGGATACATTAAGTAAAGTTGTATTCTTTGGTGTCTAATGAATAACAAGGAAAATTTAGATAATTACCGGTTGGGACAATCAATCCATGTCTATATATAGCATCCCTAAGGACTCTACCATCCGCAGCCGATCCTTCCCATCCGGTCAACACATATTGAAATTCTAAATTTGGTGAATAAGCTCCAAGTACATTTGTTGTAATTTCACCTCTTCTATTCCGATACTTTGGCCTATCTTCTATTCCTTAATGTTTTGTTAGGATTCTTTTTTATCTTCACGATTGTTTAGAAATATATTTAGAATTAGTTGATTACATCTAATTAAACATATTAGCGCTAGAATACCTTCTTAATTTGAATTATTATTGAGAGAAATATGTTAATTAATGAGATATTATTATTCGTTTCTCGGAGAGGATAATTAACTTGGAAATAGATATTTATTAATGAATATTAAGAAATTTGGGGAAAAAATAGCCTAACGAAAATATGGGTTACATAAGGGATGTTGTTTATCAAAGTAGTAAGACAATTTTTACTAACAAAAGTGTTAAAAGAGGACTCATAACCACAATGACCCTCAAGAAAAATTATATTTCGGCATAGTAAGAAGGATATGAATACTATTGTGTGCTATTATTGAGCTGAAACGGGTTATATACAGATGTTATGTCCAAACCTTAATTATAACTTGAAGTCTATGAGAAGATGATGTGCACTCTATATATGCGATCAAATATGGACGATTTTTATGGTGAGTTAGGAAACCATTCTTGGTTTGGTGAAAAGTGTTTCCATGCATATACGTAGAGATCGAGCGATGTACGAGAAGTTATGCACCGATAAATATCTTAGCAATATCACCTTGAAAAATTGTGAGAAGATGAAAGTTCAATGAGTTGTAACTATTCTTCTCAAATTCCATGATGGTAAATGTTGGTCCCTGATATTGTAGAAGGGGGGTTGAATACAATATCTGAAAATTAATCGCGGAATAATTTGGATTAAAAATATTATTTTAATTACTCACGAAATATTAATTGGAATGAAATACTGTTCAAGTGAAAGATATAATTTTAACTTGATTAGTATTACAAAATTAATATTAAGAAAACAGTTATATAATTGATTAAAAGTTCTAGAACAAATTTGACATGAATTGTTCGTATTTAACAATTATATCCAAACTCAGCACAGAAATCTGTGAATATTACAATGCAGATAAATTACTGAATTTGATCTGATTTTCTTCTCTGAGAAGTACTGAAAAATGAAGGTGATCTCCTCATATTTATAGAGGAAGAAAAAGGCTTGTATGACCTTTATCAGCATGACTTAATTTGCTGAAAATAAGTCATATATGACTTATTTAACACTTGTATGACTATAAAAACACTGGGTATGACTTCTGAATGGTCGGTATGACTTATTTTATTAATTAAAAAGTCGGTATGACTTTTTAATATAATAAAAAATCACTTGGTATGACCTTTTGATCAACATAAATTCGGTATGACTTATCTCCTGTATGACCTTTCTGCCTGAAGCTCGGTATGACTTTTCTTTTTAAAGCTCGGTATGACTTATCAGTCGGCTGCTCCGGTATGACTTTTCTTTAACAGCTTCGGTATGACTTTCTCTTTATTCAGTCGGTATGACTTTTATTAATATTAAGTCATATCTTTTATAATAAATTAATTCTACTTAAATTAATTAGTTAATTTACAAATTAAATTAAATTCAACTTGAATTAATTTAATTAGATAAATTAAATAATCAATTAACATTTGATAGTAGAATTAAAATACTATTTCGTCTTGTATTACCGTGCTATCAGTCTTGAAGTCTTTCAGTCTTCGTTGTGTCTTTTGTCATAAAACCACTTGAGCTAGATGATGAATATTTATTATTTTAGTTGACACACAAATGTACTGTCTGGTTCATTTATGTCATACTATAATAAATATTCTTCATCTTTAACATTAAGCTGTGGTCTTCTGTTCTTCTTCTGCTTCACTGTCTTCATTCTTCTTCTGGAATCTTCTGTAGTAGCCACTTAGAATCTTCTGAATCTTCTGAACAACTGCTTCTCTATTTTTCTCCGACGCTTGAACATATAAATGAACTTCTTCCGGTGTAGAGTAGCAATTTCATTATAATTCTTCTGACAAGTTGATTCTTTGTGTCTAGTTGACATTCTTCGATTTGATTCCATCCTCAATATTTATTACTTACTTTAATTTCTTACATGAGTTGAGTTGTCATCTACTAATTACAAATAGGCCTTGACATATGCCTTTCAATCTCCCCCTATTTGTTGTTAAACATTTAACACACAAATTCTTAGAGGATAACTCAACTAACAACTAAGAAACTAATATGACATTTAAGAACTGTAAGTAAATAAATTGTTCTCTGGATCATATAATACATTTCCAGATTTCTTGAGTAACTGAAATGAAAGATGTTTGTTCCTCTAGTACTGAACATATTATACAAGTAGTATTATCTTCATTTCTCTTCCTACCACTTTTCCTCTGTTTCTCCAACTCCTGTCTTCCCTTCTCTTCCAAGGTGAATTCATTCTCCCCTTACTTGAATTATCCAACCAATTTAAAAGAGGTAACAACAGACATGGCATACATACAACATTAAACCATCGCAAATATAAAAAATGCAAACTATGACATGTTATGCATTTTAGAAAATCCAGTTAATCCTATATACAAGAATTTTCTAAAATCAAATGGATCCAATCCAAGCATGTTGTTATATACCCCCTTTTCAACAATGGAGTAATCCTCTTCTAGTAAAAGTCTTTGTTAAACAATTCTCCCATTTGGATCTTGTTCAACACTTTTCCCTTTTTGGATCTACTTCTCCCTTTTTGGATCTTGTTCAACAGTTCGAACTGTTCAACACTTCTCCCCCTTAGTTGAGTAATCCTCTTCAGAATCCTTATTAATAAATCTGAGTAACATTTATAAATCTGTAACAGATAATTGGGAATGGGATTTGGTAATTGTGCTAGTGTGTGATTTTCCTTTGTGTTTCTGACAAGTGTTTTGCTCATATACTCTCTAAGTGTTTCACTCATAGAATATATATTTTCACTCTTTCTCACTTGTGTTTCACTCTTTCCTCACAACACTATTTCTTTCTCAGTACGGATAACACAGTCTTTTGTACCTGCAAGAAAGATCATCATAGCCCCTTCAAGAGAGGTCACTGGTGGTGCAATGGGGTTTCGTAAATCCCCGTCCTCAATTGAATCCATTAAAATATTTGACTTTGAAAACTGAATTGCTTCAGGAATAGATTCAATGAGTTGCTGATCATCTAAGATGATATGTTCCGTTAGGAATCCAGATATGTTCCATCTAGGGAGTGAGACAAGGATCTATAATGTAGCAAATGATCCAAGTTTCCTCCTGACGCCTGTGAAGGCATGTTGATTCAGTCAGAATCATCAATCATCCTTCCTTCCTTGATATGGAAGTTTAGAATAATTGCTTCCGTCAATTCATCCTTACACGACACTCTAGTTGCTCCCTCTTAATCATTGTTGGTCCCTTTGAAAAGAAGACACTTTATGTGAGGTGAAAGAAATGTCAGATGAAATTGACTCTTTACAAGTAGCCTTGGCTGACAGGCTGAATTCAATAGACTCACTCTGTTGAGAGAATGAACCTAGTAACAGTTTTGCCTTTTCCAAGTCTGTATCCTTTTGAGAGAACACAGATGAGCTAACAGTTGTCTCAGTTTATATATGAATCACCTTTCTGGAGACAGAGCTGTTGGATCACTCACATCACCAACCTTATCAAATGCAATCAAGGCATTGACTCCCTCATAATGAATAAATAGGTATTCTGTTTAATGGTTAGAGAGACGAAAGTGATAGTGTTTGTGTGTTTGGTTCTAAGATCTTGGTTAGAGATTGACCCCAATGATTAGGATCTAACTTTTAGAATCGATTGGATTATTAAGCTCATAGATCTTTCCTATTTCTCAAAAGAGACTGAGAATAATCAGCTTATTTTTAGATAAAAATAAAAATAAAAATAAAATAGATAAAAATTAAAATTAAAATAAATATGCCAAAATGTAAAACAAATAATACTATACATACTTATATATATATATATAACTGATACCAATTGTTATAAACTAAAGATAATATTAAATATATTTACAGTAGTGATGCCAATAAAATAACAATGGTACAAAAATAAGGAAAATCTTTTTTAGTTTTCTTTTTCAATTTGTTTGTTTGTTTTTGAAATATTTTAAGGAATATATACAGTGTATTTACAGTGCTTGCTTAAAATTAAATATGCAATTTACATCATGCAATACTTAGTTCATGTTTAACATCCCTAACTCACTAACCAACTTAGAGAAAGTGGATTCATCAAGTGGTTTCGTGAAGATGTCGGCAATTTGATCTTCCGTGGGTACAAAATGTAACACCACAGTTCCATTCATGACATGCTCTCGGATAAAATGATACCTTATGTCTATGTGCTTGGTCCTTGAATGTTGTACATGTTTATTGGAAATTGCTATGGCACTTGTGTTATCGCAAAGTATTAGGATTTTAGATAGTGCAAGTCCATAATCATTCAGCTGATTCCTTATCCACAAGATCTGTGCACAACAACTACATGCCGCAATATATTCTGCTTCGGCTGTCGAGGTAGATACTGAGTGTTGTTTCTTGCTGTACCAGGAAATCAACTGTTGTCCTAGAAACTGACAGCTTCCAGACGTACTTTTCCTGTCCATTCTGCATCCTGCATAATCTGAATCTGTATAGCCTATTAGTTCAAAACCTGTATCTTTAGGGTACCAAATTCCAAGATTCGGTGTACCCTTCAGATATCTAAAAATTCTTTTAACAACTATAAGATGAGATTCTCTAGGATCAGTTTGAAACCTTGCACATAAGCATGTTGCAAACATTATATCGGGTCTACTAGCAGTTAGATATAATAATGAGCCTATCATACCTCTATAGCTTGTGATGTCCACATTCTTACCAGTTTCATCTTTGTCAAGCTTTGTGGCTGTTGGCATAGGGGTTTTTGCCGGTGTAGAATCTTCTAGATTGTATTTCCTTAGAAGATCCCTTATGTACTTTGATTGGCAAATAAAAATCCCATATTCCTTTTGCTTCACTTGCAATCCAAGGAAGAATGACAGCTCACCCATCATGCTCATCTCATATCTACTCTGCATTAACTTAGCAAATTTCTTGCACAAGATTTCGTTAGTAGAACCAAATATAATATCGTCAACATAAACTTGGACGAATATCATATCTTTATTATGTAATTTGTAAAAGAGAGTTTTGTCTATGACACCTCTAGTAAAACCGTTTTCAAGTAAAAATATAGAGAGAGTGTCATACCATGTCCTCGGTGCTTGCTTGAGTCCATAGAGAGCTTTGAATAGAAAATACACAAAATCAACAAACTCTGGATTTTCAAAGCCAGGGGGCTGCTCCACATATACTTCCTCTTCTAACTCTCCATTCAGAAATGCACTCTTCACATCCATTTGATAAACTTTGAAATTAGAATGTGCTGCGAATGCCAGAAATATCCTGATGGCTTCAAGTCTTGCAACTGGTGCGTAGGTCTCATCATAATCAATTCCCTCTTCCTGAGAGTAACCCTTAGCAACCAGTCTGGCCTTGTTCCTTGTAACAATGCCATCACCGTCTAACTTGTTCCTGTATACCCATTTCGTGCCAATAACAGATCTATCTTTAGGCCTGGGTACCAGTGTCCATACTTCTTGCCTTTCGAACTGATTGAGTTCTTCTTGCATGGCAAGAACCCAATCTGGATCAGTTAGAGCATCTTCAATTTTCTTTAGTTCTTCTTGAGATAGAAAAACCGAAAATAAACATTCATTTGAAGTTGCACTTCTGGTTCTAACACCAACATCTGGATCACCTATGATCAATTCAAAAGGATGATCTTTGCTCCATATCCTTTCCCTTGGTAGGTTTGATCTTGATGATTCGCCTCTATATTCATTGTGATGTTGTGTTGTGCCAGGTGATCCTTCATCTCCCCCTGAGTTGCTACCAGGTTGACTTGTTGATCCACCACTGGTATTAGTAGTATCTCCAGTGTTTCCATTGTTTCCACCACTATTACCTGGATCATTACCATCATTGTTGTCATCATCATTTCCTGTTGCAACCTCAGGCTCTTCTTCATTATCCGAATCTGAGTCTGGATGATTGTCAAATTTTAATGACTCAGAAGGATCTTCAGTTTGGATGCTCGGGAGTTTAGTGTCATCAAAAGTAACGTTGACACTTTCTTTTACTTGGTGCTGATCAATTATGTACACCCTATATGCCCTTTTTGAGTAGCCGACAAAAATTGCTTCATGTGCCTTGGCCTCGAATTTGCCACGATGTTCATCTCCATCTTTTAGCACAAAACATTTGGCTCCAAATACATGAAAGTACTTGAGTGTTGGTTTCTTGCCAGCCATTAATTCATAGGGAGTCTTCATATGTTCTTTATTGATTAAAGTTCGATTCTGGGTATAACATGTTGTGTTTACTAGCTTCAGCCCAGAAGTAGATAGGCAACCTTGATTCACTTAACATTGTTCTTGCAGCTTCAATCAGGGTTCGATTCTTCCTTTCTACTACTCCATTCTGTTGCGGAGTTCTTGGCGCTAAGAATTGTCTTGTTATCCCTTTGTCTGAGCAGAAGCTATTCAGAATTTCATTCTTGAATTCTGTTCCATTATCTTATCTGATTGCCCGGACAGGTAGCTTTGAATCTAACTCAATCAACTTTACATGATCAATCACCAATTGTGGAGTTTCATCCTTAGAGTTCAAGAATAAAACCCACGAGTACTTTGTGAAGTCATCTACAATCACTAAGGCATATCTTTTCCTTGACATTGACAGAATATTGACTGGACCAAATAAATCCATATGAAGCAGCTGCAGTGGTTCAGTAATATTTGTAGTGTCTGTGCCTTTGTGAGTTGCTCTTTTTGACTTCCCTTTTTGACATGCCTCACACAATCCTTCTTGTGTACATTCCATCGGAGGCAGTCCTCTCACCAAATCCCTCTTGACTAGAGAGTTCATTGTTTTGAAGTTCAGGTGTGAGAGTTTCTTGTGCCATAGCCAACTTTCTTCTGTTGAAGCTTTTGAATAAAAACAGTTTGCTTCAGCTTCAGTTCCCGAGTTGAAATCAGCTACGTACAAGTTTCCTTTGCTTACTCCACGCAAGGCTAGTCTGTCTTCTTTAGAATGAGCTATTAAACACTTCTCCTTGATAAAGTTTACTTTGTAACCTCTATCACAGAATTGACTGACGCTGAGTAGATTGTGCTTAAGTCCTTCCACCAAAGAGACGTTTTCAATGATAACATTTCCAGTATTTAACTTGCCATATCCCGTAGTCATTCCTTTGTTGTTATCTTTAAAGGTGACAATTGGGCCAGCTCTCTCAACCACGTCTGATAACAGGGCTCTATCTCCGGTCATATGCCTTGACAATCCGTTGTCCAGGATCCATACAATCCGGTTTACCTGTTTAACTCCCTGCAAATATCAAACGGATTAGATCATCTTCGGAGCCCAAAATTGATTGGGCCCGGCATACTTAAAGAATTGACCTTTGTCAGCTTTGACAACAGATCCTTTTCGAACAACAGCTGCATCCTCCTTGACTGTACTTACTTTCCTATAAACAGTCTTAACAACTTTTTGTTTAGACTTAGGAATATATTTTTCCTTCTTGACAGGTGAAGGAATAGCAGTCTTGGATTTAGCAAATTTATTATTGATGTATTGTCTCGGTGTCATGTTCTTTTTATTAGCAGTCATGCGTTTGAAATAAGCAGTCATAGCATTAAAAGCACATAACATACAATTTAACATACCACAAGGTTTATGGCATACATCAATAGCAGGCATGTTATTCACAGCAGTAGGAGTTTTAACAATTTATACTTTAACTTTCTCAGCAGTTTTAAAGTTTTCAGTAGAATGACATTTATTGTTACTATCCCTACTTCTAACAAACTTATTGCTAGGTCTGTTCAAATTATTCTTTAAGTTCTTAGCACCTATACCAGGTTTGTGGAAATCAGAAGTTCCCACAACTTTCACTGGTGTCTTGGGTGTAGCTTTCTCTTTTTGGACATTTACTCCTTTTATGTCCCTTGCTTGTTCTCCTCTTTTCTTCTCTTCCTCTTGATCCTCTAATTGCATCTCATAAGCGATCAGTATAGAGCTCTCGAGGATGGGTTCAGCTATATGTGTAATGAAAAGAGGTTTGCGTGTGTCTTTAACAACATGAGGAATACCCCTTTCTTCAGCGCTTTGCTTGAATGGGGTAATGTTGCTTGGCTTTCCTACAGATTCATTGTACTCGAAGCCTATTCCAACTTTTCTGTTTATTACCTATTGGTCAACTAGGTTCTTTACAATATACGAGGAATTTTTATATGCTAGACACCTTTTCTTTTCTTCCTCTATCTGGTTTCTGAGGTAGGTCTCAACTTCAACATAACAACTGACTCTATTGACTTGAAAAGCTAAGTCCTCAGTTAATTTCTTAGTCAACTTGTCACTGTTTCGTTTTAACTGTTTTAAGACTTCGAGCTCATCAACTAGATCTTTATTTTCGAGTCTTAGTTGCTTAACCTTGCTTCTTTCACCCTCTAGTTCTTTACCTATTAAATTAAACATTTTAGGGCAATAAGGATTTACCTCTATTCCTTTTTGACTATTAGGAGACCTTGATTCTTCGGATGAAGCCATAAGAGCAAGATTTCCCAGCTCTTCCCCATCACTATCATCTGAGTCATCCCAGCTTTTTCCCTTTGCCAGATAGGACTTTCCTTGATGCTTTTGCAAAAGTGCATCATACTTTTCCTTGAGCTCTTCGTAAGACTCTCTCTTTTTCCCTTGCTTAGGCTTCTTGCACTCCGTTGCAAAGTGGCCTAGCTCATTGCAGTTGAAGCAACGAAACTTGCTTCTATCCACTAAGCCGGTCTTATAGCCGCTCTTTGATTCAGCTGTTGAAGACCCTCCTCTTTGGAATCTCCCAAAATTTGATTTAACTTTATAGGAGGGATTTCTCCGAAATCTCATGTTGCCAAACTTCCTGGCAACCAAAGCTAGAGACTCATCTTCTAGTTGATCTAGTTCTTCCAGAGAGTAGAATTCACCACCTTCTTGTTTATCTGAAGTATGTCCAATTTCTGGAACAACATACTCCAGTGAAGGTACAGCAGCCTTCATTTCCATCTTCTGTGGTGCTTCCACTAACAGTGCTTTGGAGGAACTCTGAACCTTGCCTCTCCCATACATCTCTCTCGTCTGGATCTGTTCTAGCTCATATGTCTTCAATACTCCGTAGAGTCTTTCTAGGGTTACCTCCTTCATGTCCCTAGACTCACGGATTGCTGCGATCCTATGCTCCAAATGCTCGGGTAGAGTTAGCAGAAACTTCCTGTTGATCTCCTGATTCTGATAATACTTCCCATTCATGTTGAGCTCGTTTATCAGTTTGTTCAATCTCTGAAACACCTCAGAGATACCCTCACCAGGGTTGGACCCAAACTGCTCGTACTGGGAGATCAGGATTTCGAGTCTATTCTCTTTGACTTCCTCAGTCCCCTCATTGATAATCTCTATTGTATCCCAAATCTGTTTTGCATTTCTACAATTGACTAGTTGATTGTACATGACGTAGTCTAGAGATTCAATCAATATCAGTTTGAGATTGTTGTCCAGGGACACAGCTTCCTTTTCTTCAATTGTATAGTCAGATAGACTTTTTAGAAACTGTCTGTGAGGAATTACGACCCCATCTACTAAATGTTCGAGAATAACTGATATAGGGGGTTCAACACCATTGGCCAAAATATTTGCATACTTAGGATTTGCAATCCCGATAAACAGTAGCATTTTATGTTTCCACAAATTGTAGTGTTCTCTGTCGAACTGTGGAATTTTGATACTGGTCACTTTCCGGGTACTCATCTCTAATAAGATTAAAAATTAAGTGTTTCAAAAAATATTTTAATTTTTGACTTAAAACAATTTTTGATCAAAAATAATTTTTCGGAAAAAAAATTATTTCGAATAAAAAATTATTTCGAATTTAAAATATTTTTTGAGATCTGTATGAGTTCGCGGAATTTGATTTGGATCTGATATGAAAATATATCAACCAGCTTTGATACCAATTGTTGGTCCCTGATATTGTAGAAGGGGGGTTGAATACAATATCTGAAAATTAATCGCGGAATAATTTGGATTAAAAATATTATATTAATTACTCGCGAAATATTAATTGGAATGAAATACTGTTCAAGTGAAAGATATAATTTTAACTTGATTAGTATTACAAAATTAATATTAAGAAAACAGTTATATAATTGATTAAAAGTTCTAGAACAAATTTGACATGAATTGTTCGTATTTAACAATTATATCCAAACTCAGCACAGAAATCTGTGAATATTACAATGCAGATAAATTACTGAATTTGATCTGATTTTCTTCTCTGAGAAGTACTGAAAAATGAAGGTGATCTCCTCATATTTATAGTGGAAGAAAAAGGCTTGTATGACCTTTATCAGCATGACTTAATTTGCTGAAAATAAGTCATATATGACTTATTTAACACTTGTATGACTATAAAAACACTGGGTATGACTTCTGAATGGTCGGTATGACTTATTTTATTAATTAAAAAGTCGGTATGACTTTTTAATATAATAAAAAATCACTCGGTATGACCTTTTGATCAACAGAAATTCGGTATGACTTATCTCCTATATGACCTTTCTGCCTGAAGCTCGGTATGACTTTTCTTTTTAAAGCTCGGTATGACTTATCAGTCGGCTGCTCCGGTATGACTTTTCTTTAACAGCTTCGGTATGACTTTCTCTTTATTCAGTCGGTATGACTTTTATTAATATTAAGTCATATCTTTTATAATAAATTAATTATACTTAAATTAATTAGTTAATTTACAAATTAAATTAAATTCAACTTGAATTAATTTAATTAGATAAATTAAATAATCAATTAACATTTGATAGTAGAATTAAAATACTATTTCGTCTTGTATTACCGTGCTATCAGTCTTGATGTCTTTCAGTCTTCGTTGTGTCTTTTGTCATAAAACCACTTGAGCTAGATGATGAATATTTATTATTTTAGTTGACACACAAATGTACTGTCTGGTTCATTTATGTCATACTATAATAAATATTCTTCATCTTTAACATTAAGCTGTGGTCTTCTGTTCTTCTTCTGCTTCATTGTCTTCATTCTTCTTCTGGAATCTTCTGTAGTAGCCACTTAGAATCTTCTGAATCTTCTGAACAACTGCTTCTCTATTTTTCTCCGACGCTTGAACATATAAATGAACTTCTTCCGGTGTAGAGTAGCAACTTCATTATAATTCTTCTGACAAGTTGATTCTTTGTGTCTAGTTGACATTCTTCGATTTGATTCCATCCTCAATATTTATTACTTACTTTAATTTCTTACATGAGTTGAGTTGTCATCTACTAATTACAAATAGGCCTTGACATATGCCTTTCAGTAAAATCAAGAAATCTCCCACGTGGGATATGTACCAGAACCGTCAAAAAATGTGTTTTCTTTGTGTGCGTTGGCATCATTTGATTACATGTTCGTTGATGAGGGTAAAGTTGCAAGGTATAAAAAGGAAAGAGTTTGATTTTACAAAGAATGATGAATTAGAAGAACATATAATGTTTAGATGAGGAAAAACGAAGACAAAGACATTAAAAAGATAAAATTCTCGAAGTTGGTTTAGGTGTTAAAGAATTCGAGTCTAGGAAAAATTTATATGATTCGTTCTAAATTTTTATATAACCCTAATTTTAGTATTTAACTTATTTATGATAATAAAAATATATCTTTTTTAGTGAAAATATTAATTATGAAGTATTTATATCTATGATAAGAAAATATAATAATTTTCAAAAATAAAAATCGAAATATATATGTGAGAATTAGAATATTTGTAGTGTTTATAAATATAGACAATTGTAGAGATTTTAAAGATATCAAAAGTCATAGAGTTGTGTGAGAGATCCACAACAGAGAGTTTTTACCTCAAGTTGAGATTAATATATTTAAGAGTGTTGAGTGAGCGATTTCATTCTTATATTACTTTTTTTAACAGATTTCTTTTATTACTTTTATATATAGTAGATTTGTGGTTTTACCCTCCCTTGAGGGGGTTTTCCACGTTAAACTGTTGTATTCTTTACTTTCATATTTATTATTATGTTTGAATATTGTGAATTTATAGTGGAGGATTTACTAACTATAATATTCAAAATGTCCTATTTATACTTGCCTAACCCAATATTGTGGGTTCACCCAATATCAAGTTAGGAATCTTAATTGATCATCTTCATTCGATGATAATAGCCTATGTCTCGAGCAATGTAAGTGTCCTAGACCTAATAAAGATGAAGAAACAATACATAATTATCTAAATCGTCCAAAATGAACCAAACCAATAATATATTTTATTTAGAAGACAAAAAGAATTGGGTTAGTCTCATGTAACGGTTGAATATCCCTAACAACACATGTCTGGCCTAAAGATAGTGGCATAAGCCTTTGAAGAGTATCAAAATATGAAGTAGTAGCCTTAATCATTTAATAAAAAGATTTCACTCAATATTATCTGAACTCATTAATATTGAAACATCTATCTACGAGTCCAGCGAACGTAAATAGTAGTCTAGGTTTATATATCAAAGAAAGATTTCACTATATATAAATTATTCATCTCTTAAGACATAAGTCAATATATATGTGTCAATATTAATGGAATGCTACAATGAAGGTTGAAAAAAATAGCCAAAGCCTTTTTAATAATCAATGGTTTCATTCACAAGTGTCTCAATCAGGGACCGAATAAATGAAATTATACAAATTGTTTAAAGTATATGATGATTAAAGATATTGAGTTATATTAATATTTTTAACTATTAAAATCATGCTAAATGACTTGTTGTTGACAAGGACATAAAAACTTAAAGACCAGACTCGATACAAGCTAACTTGTATAGACTAATCATGAGAGTATGAGATAATCTTTTCTAAAGTGACATCAAAGTTAACTTACAATAATTGTAAGCGTCGGTTCTAAAGTGACATTAGAGTTAGCTCATAAATTTATTTGTTGCTTGATTTTGGATGTTATTGGGGTTTGTATTAAGCAATAAATATTTTTAGTGTTACTGTTTGTTTGGTATAAAATAGAAAGTCATTTCATATAAAATTTAAATTTCTTAATAAAATTACAATTCATAAGAAGTACAAAATTGTTTTTAGTACTTATATAGGAAGTGACTTCCTATGAGAAGTGTAATTTAGTCAGGGATTAAGTAAGTAACTTCTTATATTCTATGAATATTCATTGTTTTAAGGAATTTTTACTTTCTGTATTAGTGTTAACCAGAATAAATTTATAATATGACACTTCCTTAGTATTTTAAATTCAGTTTAAATATCAAACTAATCACTAGAATAAAAGCATAATATAATTTTTGTCACTCATCTTAACGGTGTATCATTTACATCAATTAAGTTGGTATAAATTGTTAGTGTAGGTGCCCTAGAGGCAATACAATGTTTCCTTTAATAAACCTTTATGTCATTTGATTATTCAATAAACGTATTTATTATGACTTTAATTACTGCGATATATTTGTTAGCATAATAAATGTCCTTAGAATCATGATACACGTTATATAGTTTAAGTACATGACTTGAATTTGAGATTATATAATATATCATATTCTTAAGTGTCCCTAGTCGAGTATTATTATTATAGGACAATAATAATACATAAATAGACTAGTATGTTGTTTGACAGATAATCATATCTCATTGGTTATAAGTATGGGGATACTAAAGTCAATGCATAGGTACATGTAGGAGTACATGGTACTGGACAGACCCACAGTGAGATTCTTCATGTTTAATAAAGTCATAAGAAAGACTCACAGTGATAATGGTGTAATGATCCTCTGACTTGAGATCATTATATTTCTATACGAAGATTAATATACTCTGACTACATTAAAAGTTACCTTTGACCGGGTGATGATAAAAGTGGACATCGGGTATATCATGAGTCGTATGAGAAATATGAATGATAGATAAAGGATTTAACCCTCCTATAATTAGGAGAGATATTATTGGCCTCTTGATTGAGTGAGACTATAAAATGCATGGCCGTGCTCAAATAATGATTTGTTTTTCATAGTCTACTCATGGATCAAGTAAACCCGGATTAAATGTTGAAGAGGATGACTAAACACATGCCTCGAGTTTAATCTATAATATATTTGGTTAAAGGGATTATATTACACGGAAACATTAATCATGAAAGGTTTTTATCAAATCACGATTTAATTATTGTTTAATTGGGTAGCAATGATGTATTACTAGATACCGCTCATTGTTTATAATTTTATTGGAGAATAAAATTATTACTAATTAAATAATAGCCTATAGGGTCACACACATAGAGCATCTAGAGGAATAGTTAATTTAAATTATAGATTTAAATTAATTGATGATTGTTTGAATTTTATTATATTAATTAAGTGAGACTTAATTAATTGAAATAATATAAATTCGAAGTTGAAGAGGATTTCTGCCCATAATAATTAAGTATGACTTAATTATTAATTAAATAATAGAAACATGTTTTATTATTTAATCCTATACCTACATGGGTTAGGTTTTACTGCTTAGGCCCGTTTAACCAGTCATTATAAATAGATAATGATAGGTTAAAAGAGCTACACGTTTTTATATGATAAAACCCTAGAGGCAGAGCAAGAGAGGCAGCAAAGACAGCCATTCGAAATCATCAAAGGAGGCTAGTACATCCATCCCGTAATCAAGATCGTGAGACGCTCTTGAAGGTGCTCGTGTGGATACCATAGAGGTGCTTTCGAGAGGAAGACACAAATCGTGATAGCAAGGATCTCCGTTGAGTTCGTTACATTCAAGATCTTAATAGGTATGATTCGTTTATCACCATAATCCGTCAATTCTTATACATGATCCTGCGTTAGGGTTCCGAAATTTTTGTTATATTTACGTTTATCCGCTGCGTTTTATGCCTCGGAACCCAACAATGGCATCAGAGCTACGTGTATAAGGGACTGATTTGGTTACGTGTTTTATGTATTTGATGCATACATGCCTATTTTGGTGACTGTCATGCCATGCTACTGCTTTGTCATAACTGCCATGCCACTGCTTATGCTACTGCCATGCCTGTTATGCTACTGCCATGCTACTGCCATGTATATTCGAATTGTTATTCATATGATGAGTAAATAGATGATGATACTAGCATGTTAATGATTTGTCATGACTGATTTATATGCCTGTTTGCGATTTGTATATTTTGCATGAGGGTCAGTTTGTATATGATACAAACTGGTGGAAAGATTATGTTGGACATGATCTGTTAACTGGGATATGATAAGTATGTATATGATACATGCTTCTGAAACTGTGTAAATTGCAGTGGGGAAAAAGGCCAACAGATATGATCTGTAATTCAGAAATTGATGATTTCTGAATAGGACTGGTCTTCGGAAATAAAAAATTTCCAAGCTGACCTGGCAGCTCGACCCCAGCTGGGGGCTGCCGCCCCCAGACCCCGCCCGGGGGCTGCTGCCCCCGAACCCCCGCCCAGGGGCTGCCGCCCCCGGACCCCTGCATTATTTTTGTTGTGTACTTGAGCATGGTGCTGGTTATGGCCTTTGGACCCCTAGATTAATGGTTTTTGGTTTTGGTTTTATAAATACGACTTGCATGTCGTTTTCTTCATTCTTGTAATTGTTTAACCTCGAATGTAACTCGAGTTTTCTTATGTAAGTACATTAGTATAGATTGTATTCAATTATTCCATGTAATGTACTTGAAGATTGAAGGATGATCCAAGAAGAGGAGCAAGCACCCATGGATACAAGAAGAATGAAGACATGTAATTGTATTTATATTTTACCACCATAGATTGACTTTGATCCTTTCATTAGCTCGAAAGGATCACATAGGAAAAGGGCCATAACCAAGCACGTTTACATACTGCACTTTACATATTGATGTATGAATGTATGTGTAGAGTAGAAGATGCATGCTTTAATTAGATTAATGATGTATGCATGTATTAGATACGTCACCCATGCCATGCTTGCCATGCTAAACAAGATAAAATCTTTAACGATTTAAGATTTTAAAATTAACAAACGAACGATCATGAGATTCTTGTGTTTATGAAATATGGATTTCAAAACACGGAATTAAATATGAATTTTTGATATCTAAAACTGGGATTTTCTGTCAAAAGCGGATATGCGTATTCGTAAGGCTGATGGGTTTTAAGTGTGACCACTGGTATCCTCCATCTACCTGGGAAATGAACAATTTAAGATGTCAATTTGAAATATTTGGTTCAAGGAAAAATTGAGGATCTCTTCATGATGTGATCATGATCGTCGTAAATTTTCTAAACCCCTTAACAAAATATTAAGTTTTAATCGGATGCTTTCCAATGAATGAACACTCATCGAATCCTAGATCGATTAGGGGAAAGACTGTCAGTGGCAGGGGACTCCTATCTATCGTGGTGAGATGCGACGAATATAAACGGTTATATTCGGTCGTTGTATCATTGGGTCAAACTTAACTGAGTCGTCATAATAAGGTGAAAGTAAACGGTTATATTCAACAATTATGAACTTAGAAGCATGGAGTTTGGTTAAAAATCTATTAGATAGATAAGATCAATCGTTGCTCACCAAACTATCCAAGAATTATATATGATATAATTGACAAATGTTGTCTACCTAAATAATCATTCTTAAGGACTTCCAGTGGTTGACTTAAGACATGACGAAATATGGATCTTGGCTCACTAGAAAGAATTATGGGATATAGTTTCCAAATTAATAGTAAGGGCTATTGATTTGATAAAAATAGTGGGAGATATATTATGAATGTATCATAATCATTTGAACATAATAAATAACTCAGACAATCTAATGTTTATTTTGTGCTTTTATCATTGTAGATACCGAATAATGACAAACAACACAAACACACTATCCGTACGATCTGTCCTTGAGAAGGATAAGCTGACAGGAGGAAACAACTTCCTAGACTGGCAGAGGAATTTGAGGATTGTCCTCAGGCAGGAGCGCAAGCTTCATGTCATTGATATTCATCCGGCAGGTCCCCTTCCTGAGGGCGCTACTGTTGAGGAACGAGCGGCCCACACAAAGGATGAGAATGATGCAACTGATGTTGCATGTCTTATGTTGGCAACTATGAGTGCTGAGCTTCAAAGACAACATGTGCATATGGATGCATATACTATCAATGAGCACTTGCAAAGCATGTTTGCAAGCCAAACTCGTCAAGAAAGGTTCAACACGAGCAAGTCACTCTTTAACTGCAAACAAGGGGCAAGTGAACCAGTTGGCCCACATGTTCTGAAAATGATTGGTTACATTGAGTATCTTGATACTTTGGGTTTCCCGATTGGTCCGGAAACTGGTATTGACCTAATCTTGAATTCTTTGAACAACAAATTCACTCAGTTTGTTATGAACTACAATATGAATGAATTTGACAAAACACCTACTGAATTGTTGGCTATGTTGAGAACATATGAGACCAACATGAAGACGACTGAACCCGCTCCCATACTGATGGTGGGCAATAAAGGTAAGGCCAAAGGGAAAGGCAAGTGGAAGGGTAAGAAGAAGACAGGTTCTGATTCTACACCCAAGCCAAAGTCAGGTCCTAAACAGGCTTTAAAGCCTAAAGGTGGGGTCGCTAAGGGTGAATGTCACTACTGTAAGAAAACTGGTCACTGGAAGAGAAACTGTTCAGTTTACTTGGAGGATCTGAAGAAGAAGAGGGCTGAGCAAGCTTCTAATTCAGGTATATATGTTATAGAAGTCAATCTGTCTATTTCTACATCTTGGGTATTGGATACCGGATGTGCTTCTCACATTTGTATAAATGTGCAGGAAATGCAGAGAAGTAGGACATTGGCTAAAGGAGAAATGGACCTACGAGTTGGCAACGGAGCAAGAGTTGCTGCTTTAGCTGTAGGAACCTATTATTTATCTTTGCCCTCTGGGCTTGTTTTAGAACTGGAAAATTGTTATTACGTGCCTGCGATTCGCAGAAACATTATTTCTGTTTCTTGTTTGGACAAGAAAGGTTTTTCGTTTACTATAAGGAACAACAGTTGCTCTTTTGTTTTGAATGATTTAACCTATGGTGTTGCGCGTTTGTTTAATGGTTTATATGTTCTTGACTTAGATACTCCTGTCTGTAATATAGAAAACAAACGACTTAAAGTTAATGACTCAAATCAAACATACCTCTGGCATTGTCGTCTAGGCCATATAAACGAGAAACGCATATCCAAATTACATAAGGATGGATACTTGGATAAGTTTGATTTTGAATCATACCAAGAATGCGAATCTTGTTTGCTTGGTAAAATGACTAAAGCCCCTTTCACTGGTAAGGGTAAAAGGGCCACTGAACGACTTGAGCTAATACATAGTGATGTATGTGGCCCAATGCGTGTAATGGCAAGAGGAGGCTACTACTACTTCATAACATTTACTGATGATTTCAGTAGATATGGATATGTATATCTTATGAAGAATAAATCTGATTCTTTTGAAAAGTTCAAAGAATACAAGGCTGAAGTAGAGAAGCAAATTGGCGGAGGCGCAAGTATTAAAGTCATACGATCTGATCGTGGAGGAGAATACTTGAGCACAGAATTTAAAGATTATTTAAAGGAGTGTGGTATTGTATCACAACTCACTCCACCAGGTACACCTCAATGGAATGGAGTTTCAGAGAGGAGGAATCGCACCTTGTTGGACATGGTGCGATCGATGATGAGTCATGCAGATCTTCCAATTAGTTTCTGGGGTTACGCTCTAGAAACAGCGGCTTTCACACTTAACCGTGTTCCTACTAAGAAGGTTCAAAAGACTCCATATGAGATATGGGAGAAGAAACGGTCAGGCATGAACTTTATGAAAGTTTGGGGATGCAAGGCGTTTGTGAAACGTCAAGTATCTGACAAGCTTGGACCTAAATCTGAAGAGTGCAATTTTGTGGGATACCCTAAAGAAACAAAGGCGTATTATTTTTATAGTCCTTCAGAGCAGAAGGTGTTTATTGCTCGAGACGCTGTTTTCATGGAAAGAGATTTTGTTTCCAAAAGAAACAGTGGGAGAACTATAGACCTCGATGAAGATCGAGAACCACAAAATAGCATTGAACCTGAAGTGGAACAGGAGCAGGATAATGATAATGCTCAACAAACACAGGTTGTTCGTAGAACTGGTAGAATTCGCCATGAGCCAGAGAGATATGGATTTCTCTTGACTCAATGTGGTGATTTGATGCTCATAGATGAAGATGAGCCTCTCACATACCAAGATGCTATGAACAGTCCAGACTCTAAGAGATGGCTAGAAGCCATGAAATCCGAGATGGATTCCATGTACGAAAACCGAGTATGGACTTTGGTTGATCCACCTGAAGGGGTAAAACCCATAGGGTGCAAATGGGTTTTCAAGAAGAAAACTGACATGGATGGAAATGTTCAGACCTATAAAGCAAGACTGGTTGCAAAAGGTTTCAGACAAATTCATGGTATTGACTATGACGAGACTTTCTCACCAGTGGCTATGGTCAAGTCCATAAGGATTTTGCTTGCTATTGCAGCATTCCATGATTATGAAATCTGGCAAATGGATGTCAAAACAGCCTTCCTTAACGGAATACTTGAAGAGGATGTGGATGTGTACATGACACAACCTGAAGGTTTTGTCGATCCAAGGAATGTTAGCAAGGTATGTAAATTACGTCGATCCATTTATGGATTGAAGCAAGCCTCTAGGAGATGGAATATCCGTTTCGATGAAACAGTCAAAGAGTATGGCTTTGTTCAAAACGAAGATGAACCTTGTGTTTACAAGAAGGTTAGTGGGAGCCATGTGGCATTCATAGTACTATATGTTGATGACATACTACTAATGGGGAATGACATACCTTCTCTCAAGGCTGTTAAGATTTGGTTAGGGAGCAACTTCTCTATGAAAGACTTAGGAGATGCATCCTACATTCTAGGAATGAGGATCTATAGGGATAGATCTAGAAGGATGATCGGTCTAAGTCAGAGTACATACATCGATAAGGTTTTGCATCGTTTTGGTATGCAAAATGCAAAAAGGGGATATGTCCCCTTGTCTCAAGGGATAACGATCTCTAAAGATCAGTGTCCGAAATCATTGGATGACAAGGACCGCATGAGTAAGGTTCCATATGCCTCAGCAATTGGATCCATCATGTATGCGATGGTATGTACTCGCCCAGATGTTTCGTATGCTTTAAGCATGACGAGCAGATACCAATCTAATCCAGGTGAAGGTCACTGGACGGCTGTCAAGAATATTCTAAAGTACTTGAAAAGGACTAAAGATTCATTCTTGGTGTATGGAGGAGAGGAAAAACTGGTTGTAAAAGGTTACACCGATGCAAGTTTTCAAACAGACAGGGATGATACTGTATCACAGTCTGGTTTTGTGTTTTGTCTAAACGGAGGTGCTGTAAGTTGGAAGAGTTCAAAACAAGAAACAGTAGCTGATTCTACAATGGAGGCTGAGTACATTGCAGCTTGTGAAGCGGCTAAGGAAGCTGTTTGGATTCGAAAATTCATTACTGATTTGGGAGTGGTTCCATCGATCGCAGATCCCATTGATCTATACTGCGATAATAATGGAGCCATTGCACAGGCTAAAGAACCTAGAGCTCACTCCCGAACCAAACACATACTCAGGAGATATCACCTCATTCGAGAGATTAATGAAAGGGGTGACATACACATATGTAAAGTGCACACAAATGATAACATTGCAGACCCACTGACCAAAGGCTTGTCGCAGAAGAAGCATGACGGTCACACTAGTTCCATGGGTATTAGATACATGGGTGATTGGCTCTAGTGCAAGTGGGAGATTGTTAGTGTAGGTGCCCTAGAGGCAATACAATGTTTCCTTTAATAAACCTTTATGTCATTTGATTATTCAATAAACGTATTTATTATGACTTTAATTACTGCGATATATTTGTTAGCATAATAAATGTCCTTAGAATCATGATACACGTTATATAGTTTAAGTACATGATTCTAAGGACATCGGGTATATCATGAGTCGTATGAGAAATATGAATGATAGATAAAGGATTTAACCCTCCTATAATTAGGAGAGATATTATTGGCCTCTTGATTGAGTGAGACTATAAAATGCATGGCCGTGCTCAAATAATGATTTGTTTTTCATAGTCTACTCATGGATCAAGTAAACCCGGATTAAATGTTGAAGAGGATGACTAAACACATGCCTCGAGTTTAATCTATAATATATTTGGTTAAAGGGATTATATTACACGGAAACATTAATCATGAAAGGTTTTTATCAAATCATGATTTAATTATTGTTTAATTGGGTAGCAATGATGTATTACTAGATACCGCTCATTGTTTATAATTTTATTGGAGAATAAAATTATTACTAATTAAATAATAGCCTATAGGGTCACACACATAGAGCATCTAGAGGAATAGTTAATTTAAATTATAGATTTAAATTAATTGATGATTGTTTGAATTTTATTATATTAATTAAGTGAGACTTAATTAATTGAAATAATATAAATTCGAAGTTGAAGAGGATTTCTGCCCATAATAATTAAGTATGACTTAATTATTAATTAAATAATAGAAACATGTTTTATTATTTAATCCTATACCTACATGGGTTAGGTTTTACTGCTTAGGCCCGTTTAACCAGTCATTATAAATAGATAATGATAGGTTAAAAGAGCTACACGTTTTTATATGATAAAACCCTAGAGGCAGAGCAAGAGAGGCAGCAAAGACAGCCATTCGAAATCATCAAAGGAGGCTAGTACATCCATCCCGTAATCAAGATCGTGAGACGCTCTTGAAGGTGCTCGTGTGGATACCATAGAGGTGCTTTCGAGAGGAAGACACAAATCGTGATAGCAAGGATCTCCGTTGAGTTCGTTACATTCAAGATCTTAATAGGTATGATTCGTTTATCACCATAATCCGTCAATTCTTATACATGATCCTGCGTTAGGGTTCCGAAATTTTTGTTATATTTACGTTTATCCGCTGCGTTTTATGCCTCGGAACCCAACATAAATATCATACTCTTGACCTTAAATACGTGTTCAAGGAGTAGTAATGACATTTTTTCGAAATCTATACATTTGTTTTACATGTTATTATGATCAAATGAAAAGTTATAAATTCTCATATTCTGGGTAATATTTTTGAAATTTATGAAATGTTTTTACTATTTTTTTTATTAATTTTATAATTTTTTATTTTTCATTTATTATTAAAAAAAGGATTGAACAAAGTAAAATTCATTTTATTTATAAAATAAAGCTCATAAATGTGTATTTATACATAATATGATTTTTAATAATTTATTCAAATTTTATTAATTTTAAAAAATAGTTTATAAAAATTTTAATATAAAAATTATCAATATGATATTTGTACCAATTTAGGTGGGGTAAATTATATGTTGTTAACATGATTGATAAAAATGATATCATATTTTCCGTTAAGTTTCTAGATATTTGAGTGTTAATCAAACAACCACTTACTTCCTTGATATGTAATCATTATTGAAATGGATAGAAAATTAATATAATACGTATATTTTTCGAATCAAATAATAATTGCTTATAGAATGTAATTAAAATAATTTTCATATCGAATTAATATGGGGTATTGTTATTCCTTAGAACAATATCAATATTTGTAGAAGGGGGGGTTGAATACAAATATTAAAACTTTTTGTGTGTTCTAATATTTGTTCTTGATGATCGAAAGAATAAGAGAATAAGTTCGAACAAATTAATGCTGAAAAATAAAACTGAACAAAGAGATTTAAAATTATTGATGGATTGGTTTTTCCATCAATATATATTTTTGCTCAATGCTCCTAGGTTAGAAGAAACCTAGCTGCGTTTACAAGATTAGAAAACAAATCAACTGTTCTTACAAATGTGCTCTCAAGCTTGAACAGTTGATTAAGAAATATGTCTAACTTGTGTGTTTTCTAATAATGCTTCCACACTTGTTTATATCACACAAGTATGTTTTTACAATTCCTAGAAAGAATAAAAACATTTAATCTATTCTAGAATTGCTTTTTATCTGTCTTTTCTGTCTGCCTTTTTCTATCTTTAGAAAGTTTTTACGGCTTTGGAAAAGACAGTTTCTTTTTTAGTCTTCACAGTCTGTGCAGACTGTCTTCCATAGGTGTGTTTTTGTCTGTCAACTTGTCCACTTGCGTTGTCACAATCAACTGATATTTTATTGTTAAGCATATCGATCGATCCTTCCTTGTATTCATCAACTGATATTCTTCTTCGATTGATAAATGATGACTTATCAGTTGATGACTTCTCGATCGATAAATGATGACTTCTCAATCGGTATATGATGACTTCTCGATAGTTATATGATGACTTCTCGATTGGTGACTTATCGATCGATAGATGATGACTTCTCGATTGATGACTTATCGATCGATAGATTAATCGATGGGTCTTCATATCAGTTGATGGTCTTCAACCTTTGACTTGACTTTACATCAATTGATCCTCTATCCGTTGATGCCTCCATATCAGTTGATCATACTTCATTTGTACAATTTCCCTGTCTTCAAATAATTACAATTTGACAGCCTAAAATATACATCAGTTGATAACCAACATCAATCGACTCCAGTATCAGTCGATAGAAAATTATCAGTCGACTTAAAGCCATATCAATTGAGATAGACTAAGTACACCTATGCTACAATCCAAATTATCAGTTGATTCAAATAAACACTTCAACTGATAAATGGTTTCCTGATCAATTGATATTTATAACTTTCATATCAATTGATCAGTTACAACAAATAAAATTTCTATGATTCTAAGATTAATGTTATCATCAAATCTCATGTAGATTCCTAACAATCTCCCCCTATTTGTGTCTGTGTTATTAACAGGCATAAATCTACTTGATGATAACAAAAACCCCTTAAAAAAAATACATTTAGATAGAATTAAGAAACTTAATTGGCACATTAATTTTGGAAGTACCAGATTGATAGATAACTCCTGCAAGCAGCTTCAATGTCTTCATAATTTAATTTAGTCCCGCTTCCTCCTTTTCTCAGCATTTTCCTTTAGTTGCCTCATGAAAGAACTTCTCAATATTGCTTCATCCCTGTCAGTTTCTCCAAGTTGCCTCATAAGGTAGTGTATTTCTTCATCTGTGATTTTGTCCAGATATTTGCAGATATCAAAGAACTTTGTGTTGCCCTCTATATCTGTAAAAATCATAGCATACTTTGGCTCCAACACCACCTTTTTGACCTGTGACTTCCATAGCTTTAGAGGTGAATCAGGTTCAGCTTCTGCCTTGGATCTTCTTAACCTTGAAATTTGTTGTTGTATCTCCTGAGCAATTATTGTGTTGAGTTTGTACTTTCTGTTGAGTAGAGGAAGAATAGTCTTTAAAACATTGTAGCTTTGCTTCATTATCACCTTCAATGAATAGATTGTTTTCACTCCATTTTCATACTCCAACCTCATTGATTCTTCATGGTTAGAGGTTGCAGGGTGAGTCCTTACTCCAATTAATCCTTTTTCATTGATTACTGGAATTCCCTTCAAATCATAACCTTCAATTGTGACCTCCTCCTTGATTTCTTCTTGTTGACCCTGGAGGTTTTCCTGAACCACTATTTCTTGAGTAGAACTTGACCTTTTCTTGGCCATAGAAACTTTTCTCCTTTTTCTCAAAGGTTGCTCTGCCTGTAGCTCTTCTTCCAAATGCCATTGCATTTTCATCTGTCTAGCAATCTCTTCATTCTCCCTTTCTCTCCTTGAGGCATCTGAGATTCCTGTAGTGATGGCTCCTTGAAGTAGCTTTTGACTTACTGGTTCAGTCTCTTTCTTCTTCTCTTCTTCAATCACTATTGCTTTCCCTTTCTTCTTTTCTTTAAGAGCTCCAATATCCAATTGAAGAAAAGCTTCTGTATTTGAGTTTCTTTCCTTGGCAGCCTTTTGTGCATCTTCATTTATTTTTCTTGTTTGAGCAATGAACTCATCCAAGTCTCCTTTTTCTACTGCCTCTGTTACTAACTCAGTGCTTCTCCTTAGATCTTCAATTCTTTTCTTTTCTCTCTCAATCATTGATTGAGTTTCTTTCTCCCTAGAAATTCTCCTAGCTTCAATATCATCATCAAACTTCTTGTAATCTTTCTTTTTCTGTTCTAAATTATCTTTTGGAGAATTAGATGACTTAGATTTCTTTGAAGATTGATTGTCCATGTTACTTCTTCTTTTATCTCTTCTGGGTGCAGAACCACCAATGCCACTTGACTTATCCATACCAGAACCACCTATTCCACCACTTCCACTGCCTTTGGTGAAGGCCATCGCCACCATCTTCTTTGTATTCTCCCCCTTTTTGTTATCGTCAATTGGAGGGGGGGTGGAAGTCTGTCAAGAAACCTTTGAAGAATGGAAGCATGAAGATTTTGACCTCTAATAATATCATCCATCTTCTTTTCTAGAGAACCTACTCGAGTCTCCAAAGATGTAAAATTTTTAGATTCTTTGAAAAGCTTGTCTTTGATGCTATTCATGGTGTTGAATGGTAGCTTTTCATCCAATCTCCTGTCCATTGCATCCTTGTTAGATGAGATAGAGTCCTTAATCCTCTCCAGTTCCCTCCTTACTCCTGTTACTGTCATCTTTTGAATTTTCATTGATTCTCTCATATAGTGAGCAATTCTCCTTTGAGTAGGATCTTCAATTTCTCCTTTCACCATTATTCTTCTATATTGAGAGAGAATTTCAGTCTCAGCAGCTTCTAAGGAACCATCAATAGTGCTCATCCATGGCTCTTCATCAGAATCACTCTCCAACTCTTCAAGTGCCATATAACAAGTGTCTGTTGTATTGGCAATGCTTTCCTTCAGATTCCTGGTCCTTTGATCTGTATGATCAATGCCCAGGAGTTGTTCTGCATTTCTGTTACTTGAAGTAGCCAACCCTTGATATTGTGGATCAGGATGAATGAAATTCTTTGGATCCAATTCACCAGCATCTATTTCCTCTTCAAAGTCTTTAGCAATTCCACTCCCACTAGCTTCAGCATTATTTGCTCCCCCTATCTCCTTTACTCCTTCTACCATCATTTCAATTTCCAATTCCTGTGCAAAAAGTAGAATGTTTTTATCACTTTCACTCATCTCTCTATTTTGCATCAGGATCTCATCCTGGAATCTCACCTCTCCCTCACTCATTTCTTTTGCACCTACTAAGGTGGGGCCCTCAAGTGTTTCACTCTCATTCCTGGAAGAAATAGGAATGTTTTTACTCACTTCCTCTCCTTTTGCCAGGTTACAATCCTGCCTCTCACTCAACTCACTCAATCCTAAGAGTGTTTGTGCAACATCAATTGATTGAGCATCAATTGATGTATTGACATTATCAGTTGAAGTGGTGTTTGGGATATCCATCGATTGATGCATACCCATCGATTGATCTTGAGTATCGATCGATGGCTTATCAGTCGTTGGCTGAATATCAATTGATGAAGGAACATCAATTGATGGAGAAGAAACAGTTGAGATAATTGGTGAAGTTATGTTTGAGATGATATTGGAAATAGAATCCTGAAAATTCTGAGAAGAAGATTCAGGAGAGAGTGTTGGCTTCTCCTTGAAAAACAAAGAAGGAGAATCTGAAAATGTTCGATAATCTATCAAAACATTTTCTGAAGAAGTTTGAGATGGGGATAGAAGAATAGAAGAGATAGGAATTGAAAGAGAATGGGGCTGCATCTCATCATTTATATGAGATGCATCAAGCAGACTTTGTGAAGGCTCCTCCACAGTTTCCTGTGGTTTTGCAGTGTGTGATTCCCCAAGTGCAAAGGTGACTTTCTTTTCTCTTCTTTTGTATGGTGTTAGTGATTTGGCTTTTGTGTCCCCAATTTGATTCTGTGCCCCTGGTTGTGGGCTATTTTCAATATTGTCATCCTTTTGAGAGAATGACAATAGGGATGTGGTATTTTCCATGTTAACATCCACAGTCTTTTGGGAGACTATGGAGTGGCTAGGTTGAGGTTGCACACCCTCACTCTCCTTATCCTTCTGGGTTCTTTGATGTTCCCCAGTTCCCTCACCACCTACATCCTCCTCTAATCTATCTACCACACTAGATGCTTTTCTTTTCTTGGTTTTTACAACAGCAGGTTTTTGAGAACCTGTTGAGGTTGGTTTCTTAGATTTGGATTTAGAGATTGGTTGTGTGGCCTGGGTAGGAGGGTTGGGGTCATTACTACCACCCTCCATAGTCACAGAAGGCAAAGAAGAATTAGGTTTAGAAGAGTTTAAAGTAGAGATAAATACCTGAACAAAAGGGGGATAGATCAATTCCACATTGCTGTGAAGATTGATCCTAACCAAATCTTTAAAGACCCTTTTGTTTTGAGTCCAGCAATCCAAAATTTCTGTATTCCTGTCAATCTCAATATCCTTGACAAAGTGGTTAATAATAATCATAATAAATCTTGCATAATAAATATGATTAGATCTATTTATTTTATTCCCCAATTTGGCAGATATTTCATTGAGTAACAGGCTTCCTAAATTATGATATCTATCATATAAAATGCTATACCCTACTTGTTGCATACTTGTTGTTATTGCATCAAAATTACTAACCTTACCATAAAAACACTTTATTAAAGCATCAAAGAAATATGACCATTCTTTTCTTAGATTATTTCTAACAATACTACCTAGACTAGCATCAGGAGCAGTATAGTTGATTTCCCTAAGCATGTTTCTAATATCTGTGTCAGTGGGTGCATTTTCAGTATTATTTGCAGGAATATTTAAACACTCACCCAAGACCACAGTGGTTAGAATATACCTTTGTCCTTTGCACTCAAAGGAGATTGAAGAAAAATCATCTGCTACTTCTGCTGTTGTCCAGAATTCTTCAACTAGATTGCACACTATTTTTGGTGCTTCTGAGAGGGCCTTTGCAATTTTCGTACTCCTTGGAATTCCATTAGGGGATGAAATTCTGTTGGGGCTTCCTCCACCATAGTGCAAGCAACGAAGTTGTTGAGCTCATAGTAGAATCCAGATTGTGAGACTTTCTTTGAAGATGCCATTATCGAGTTTGAAGATTTATAATTGAACTAACTGGCAAACTTGTTAGTAATTATAACAGAAATAATAAATAGACAGTAGTAGATTAGGGTTCTTAGCAAGAGATAGATACAGAGTAAGTTCGAAGATTGAGAAAGAGAAAGAGATAGAAAAATCGATAGTAAAAATGCAAGTAAGAATTAAAAGAAGTTTTAATCTCACTATTTATATTTACTGATTTCCCAACCAATTTCTTACTCAAAATAGAACTAAATCGACCGTTGGAAGAGTATTGATAATTAAAAGTTACCAATTTTGGCAATCGATTGTTATACATACAGGAATGTACGTTTTAATCAATTGATAAAATAAGTAATCAACAGCTAGATTTTTGTACAGGTCGATTGATGACATGGACCCCTTTAAATTCTAGGTCATCGATTGATAAATTGCTTATCCATCGACAGGTACAATTATCCATCGATAGCTAAATATATCATCAATTGATATATTTATCCGTCGATAGCTACAAACATCAATCGATAAGTAAATATATCATCAATTGATATATTTATCTGTCGACTGCTTCAGTAATATCCATTGATATGTAAAATGTTTATCACTTGATTATTGAAGAATCAATAATTTAACATAGTCAATGGCTACATATAATATAAATACATAACTTGTCAGACATTTAAAGGATTAGATATAATTAAGCATACCTAAATCACAGACCAATCTATTAAAGGTAGATTCATCTAATGGTTTGGTAAAAATGTCTGCAAGTTGTCTTTCACTAGGGACAAAATGTAATTCAACTGTACCATTCATTACATGTTCCCTAATGAAGTGATACCTTATGTCAATGTGCTTGGTTCTGGAATGTTGTACAAGATTTTCTGTTATAGCAATGGCACTTGTATTATCACAGAAAATAGGAATCTTGTTCAAGTTGAACCCATAGTCAAGTAGTTGATTCCTCATCCATAATATTTATGCACAGCAACTTCCAGCTGCAATGTATTCAGCCTCTGCAGTAGATGTAGACACTGAATTCTGCTTTTTGCTAAACCATGAAACAAGCTTATTTCCTAGAAATTGACAGGAGCCTGTAGTGCTTTTTCTGTCAATTCTGCAACCTGCATAATCTGCATCTGAATAACCAATTAGATCAAATCCAGAATCTCTAGGATACCAAATTCCAAGATTTGGAGTTCCTTTGAGATATCTGAATATTCTTTTTATTGCAATCAAATGAGATTCTCTAGGATCAGCTTGAAACCTAGCACAAAGACATGTAGTAAACATTATGTCTGGCCTACTTGCAGTTAAATAAAGTAATGAGCCAACCATACCTCTATAACTTGAAATGTCCACTTTTGCTTCTTTAGTATTTAATTCAAGTCTAGTTGCAGTGGCCATGGGAGTTTTAGCAGAAGAACATTCACTTAAATCAAATCTCTTTAATAAATCAGAAATATATTTGGTTTGATTTATGAAAATACCATCTTTAACTTGCTTGATTTGCAAACCAAGAAAATAGGTTAGTTCTCCCATCATGCTCATTTCATATTTACTCTGCATCAACTTAGCAAACTTTTTACAAAGTTTTTCATTAGTTGAGCCAAAAATAATGTCATCTACATAGATTTGAACAAGAATCATAGAGCCATTTACATTTCTATGAAAGAGAGTTTTATCAACAGTACCTCTTGTGAAGTGATTTTCAATCAGGAATTTAGACAATGTGTCATACCAGGCTCTAGGTGCTTGCTTCGATCCATAAAGTGCCTTGAGAAGATAGTATACAAATCCAGGATGAACAGGATCAATAAAACCAGGAGGTTGTTCTACATATACTTCTTCTTCTAGCTCTCCATTGAGAAAAGCACTTTTCACATCCATCTGATACACCTTGAAATTAGCATGAGCAGCATATGCTAGAAAGATTCTGATTGCTTCCAATCTTGCAACTGGTGCAAAAGTTTCATCAAAATCTATGCCTTCTTCTTGTGAATAGCCCTTTGCCACTAATCTTGCTTTATTTCTTGTCACTGTACCAGATTCATCCATTTTGTTTCTGAACACCCATTTTGTACCAATGATAGACTTGTTCTTTGGTTTGGGCACCAGCTTCCATACCTTGTTTCTTTCAAATTGATTCAACTCTTCTTGCATAGCAATTATCCAATCAGGATCATTCAAGGCTTCTTCAATCCTTTTTGGTTCTTCTTGAGACAGGAAGCTACTATACAAGCATTCATTTTGAGTTGCACTTCTAGTTTTGACACCATCATTTGCATCTCCAATTATTAATTCAAAGGGATGGCTTTTTGTCCATTTCCTTTGTGATGGTAAATTTGTCCTTGAAGATGATGCTTCATGATCATTGGAAGTGTTATGATCATTGTGATGTGATTGACTATTTGAGAACCCTCCCCCTGAGATGGACACTCTACTTGAAGATTGTTGAGCAGAGTTGTTATCCATCGAATGATTATCAATTGATGTATTATCAGTTGATTGATGATTGTCAACTGATAAGTTATCTGTTGATGCATTGACATCAATTGATGGGAGGATTCTAGGTACTTGAACTCTTGTGATTTCCACATCATCATCACTATCTTCAATATTACTTGTGGATTCATTTTCAAACTGCAATAGATTATGAAATCCTTTATCAAACAACCCTTGAATTTTCTTGTCATCAAAAACTACATGCATAAATTCCATAACAATGTGTAATCTAAGATTGTAGACTCTGTATGCTTTGGTTGTTATTCCATATCCAACAAATATAGCTTCATCAGCTTTGGCTTCAAATTTTCCTAGATTTTCACCTTGATTTCTCAGTACAAAGCATTTGCAGCCAAAGACATGAAGAAAGTTAACTGTTGGCTTCTTGTCTTTCTTTATTAATTGATATGGAGTTTTGCCTTGAAGTTTATTGATCATGGAAATATTTTGAATGTAACAAGCAGTATTAATTGCTTCTGCCCAGAAGTATGTAGGAAGTTTTGCTTCTTCTAACATAGTTCTAGCAGCTTCAATCAAGGTCCTATTTTTCCTTTCAACTACTCCATTTTGCTGTGGAGTTCTTGGAGCAGAGAAATGATGAGTGATACCTTTTTCTTCACAGAATTCTCTCATGGTTGAATTCTTGAATTCAGTACCATTGTCACTTCTAAATTTCTTGACCTTCCATTCAGTGCCATTGTCAACATTCTTCACATGATTGATAATTAATTTGCTTGCTTCATCCTTAGAATGTAAGAAATATACCCATGAAAATCTTGTGAAGTCATCCACAATTACTAAGGCATATTTCTTTTTGGCAATTGACATGATGTTGACTGGACCAAATAAGTCCATGTGCAACAATTCCAGAGGCTTATCAATTGATGATTCAGACTTTGACTTGAATGATGCTTTTCTTTGTTTTCCCTTTTGACATGCATCACATAGTCCATCCTTGGTGAATTCCATCTGTGGAATGCCTCTAACCAGATTCTTTCTAACCAATAAATTTATGGCTTTGAAATTCAAGTGGGCTAGTTTCTTGTGCCAAATCCAACTTCCATCTGTATTGACTTTGCTAAGTAGACATGTCATTGAATTTGCTTTTACAGAGAGAAAATCAGCCACATAGACATTCCCTTTTCTTTCTCCAGTTAAGAGAATTTCACCAGATTCTTTGTTGGCTATGATGCATGATTCAGTTGTAAACCACACACCATTACCATTATCACACAGTTGACTAATACTGAGCAAATTATGCTTCAATTCATCAACTAGTGCTACAGGTTCAATGATAACATTTTCTTTTACAATTGAGCCATATCCCAGAGTAAAACCTTTGCTGTTATCTCCAAAAGTAACTCCTGGGCCAGCCTTTTCCACAAACTTTGTGAGCAGGGACAAATCTCCAGTCATGTGCCTTGAACATCCACTATCCAAATACCAGAGATTTTTCTTCCGGTTTCCCTGCACACACATAAAACAATCAAGTTGCTTTTGGTACCCAAGTTGCCTTGGGTCCTCTTTTATTAGTTGCAGCTTGAGCCCCTGTTGTCAACTTAGGTTCCTTTTGTTTTGCTGGGTTTAAATCCACTTTATCTTTGGGAGTTGACTTTTGGGGCTTTGACACCTTAGAACTCATGGCATAATTTCCATGGATTTCATCATTTACATTAGGCATGTTCCATGGCATACCAGGCATGTTCATATTAGGATATGCAAAGAAGGGATTATACATGTATGGAACTTGTGCATAAGGCATATGAACATTAGGTGCAACCAAATTAGAAGACATGGCATTCATGAGCATAGGATTGGTAAACATGGCATTTGCAGTCATGGCATGTATATTTAAATCATTTGCAGATATAGAATTCTTTTCACTTTTGCATTGCATGGACAAATGATTTACACTACCACATTTAGCACATACCTTTCTAGGTGCATACATATCAGGAGTGTAATTATTGTGCTTATTTATGCCTACTTTACCATTCCTATTCTTTTTCTTTTTCTCAGACTTAGATAGAGTAATTTCCACAGGTGCTATCTTTTCTAATTTTTCTTTTAATTGTTTCTTGGATAAGCTACCTATGTTGATCTTCTCAGTCTCAGTCTCAACTTGATTCTTGGTTTCCTTAACAAACTTAATAGGAGTGCTAAATTTGTTCTTTTTATTAGCCATTGATGATTTACTTGTCGATGGATGCTTATCGATTGATTCAACATCAATCGATTGATAATCCTTATCAGTTGATAAAGGATTAGCAGTCGATTGATCTTTATCCATTGAAGTATCAGCCAATGACTTGCCTATTGATTTGGGGAGATCTCCTAGAGTATCTACACCCTGAACATCAATAATTTGTTTGGCAGTTTTAGCAGACCTATTCCATTTGCTAATGGTTTCAATTTCTTCAGCTAATTGTTCTTTCAACAATTCTTCTCTTTTCAAACTGTTTACTAGTTCATTCCTAGCATCCTTTCTTTCCTGCTTAAATCTTTCTAAACAAACAAGTTCATTTTCAAGAAAAATATTTCTCTCAGTTAAGGCATCAATGGTGTTCTTTAACTTGAGATTTTCTTTGTTTAGAGATTTTAGAGTGACATGCAAATTGTACAGTTCATTAGACATTTCATTAATAGTACTATTGCATTCCTCAGATGTAAGCTCGGAAAAGTTGGTAGCTAGTACCTGATTAGATGTTGAACTAGCTTCTTCATCTTCATGATTGGCCATTAATGCAAGATTGACATTTTCTTCAGAATCACTATCCTCAGCAGCCCAGTCCTTCTCCTCAGTTACAAAAGCCTTTTCTTTTTGTTTTAAAAGGTCAAAGTATTTCTTTTTATAATCAATACCCTCATATGACTTTGCCTTTTCTTGTTTTGGCTTCCTGCACTCACTTGAGAAATGACCAGCCAATCCACAGTTAAAGCATTTGAATTTAGATCTGTCAACCAGATTTTTATTTTGATTGTTGTTTCTAAACTGGGATCCAGGCCTTTGAGCATATGGATTCTTCTTGAATTTTAGCTTTGAAAATTTCCTTGTCAGAAATGCAAGGTGCTCATCAATCTCATCCAAATCATCCTGAGAGCATGTTTCATCTTCTTCACACTTGCTCTTTCCTTTTCTCTTGAATGATTCTTCAACAGCATCACCAGCCATCATGACTGACTCTTCTTCATACCCATTTTCCTTCTTCTATTCATTTCCCTTGACTACTAAAGCCACAGTTTTCTCTTTTCTTTGATTCTTCTCAATCTCTTCATCTTGTTGGATTTCCAACTCATATGTCTTGAGAATACCATAAAGTTTCTCCACTGTAAAATCCTTGAAGTCCTGAGATTGTCTAATGGAAACAGTCATTGGTTTCCATTCTTTTGGAAGAGATCTAAGAAATTTTAGATTTGTATCCTCAGTTGCATAAACCCTACCATATAGCTTCAATCCATTTAACAACTTCTGAAATCTGCTATAGGTGTCATTGATAGATTCTCCACTCTTGAAATGGAATGATTCATATTTTTGAATCAAGAGTTGCATCTTGTTTTTCCTTACTTGTTCAGTTCCTTCACACAGAGTTTGAAGTGTATCACATACTTCTTTTGATGAAGTACAGTTTATTACATTGTCAAACATATCTTTATCTAGACCATTAAACAGAATGTTCATGGCCTTCTTGTCTTTGAGTACTTCTTTTTCATCCTCTTCTGTGAACTCAGAAATAAGTTTTGGAACATGTCTGTCAATTGCAGGAGTTCCATCAGGGTTTACACCTGTGACTAGCTTCATGGGAACATGAGGACCTTTTTCTATGCAGTTAACATAAGAAGGATCAAGAGAAAGAAGATGCAGATGCATTTTGACCTTCCATGAAAAATATTCATCTTTCTCTAAAACTGGAATTTTCACACCTGAATCTTTTTTACCCATATTGATTGTTCTTGATCTTTAAACTTTCTGTATGTTGAAAGTCTGCTCTGATACCAATTGTTATTCCTTAGAACAATATCAATATTTGTAGAAGGGGGGGTTGAATACAAATATTAAAACTTTTTGTGTGTTCTAATATTTGTTCTTGATGATCGAAAGAATAAGAGAATAAGTTCGAACAAATTAATGCTGAAAAATAAAACTGAACAAAGAGATTTAAAATTATTGATGGATTGGTTTTTCCATCAATATATATTTTTGCTCAATGCTCCTAGGTTAGAAGAAACCTAGCTGCGTTTACAAGATTAGAAAACAAATCAACTGTTCTTACAAATGTGCTCTCAAGCTTGAACAGTTGATTAAGAAATATGTCTAACTTGTGTGTTTTCTAATAATGCTTCCACACTTGTTTATATCACACAAGTATGTTTTTACAATTCCTAGAAAGAATAAAAACATTTAATCTATTCTAGAATTGCTTTTTATCTGTATTTTCTGTCTGCCTTTTTCTATCTTTAGAAAGTTTTTACCGCTTTGGAAAAGACAGTTTCTTTTTTAGTCTTCACAATATGTGCAGACTGTCTTCCATAGGTGTGCTTTTGTCTGTCAACTTGTCCACTTGCGTTGTCATAATCAACTGATATTTTATTGTTAAGCATATCGATCGATCCTTCCTTGTATTCATCAACTGATATTCTTCTTCGATTGATAAATGATGACTTATCAGTTGATGACTTCTCGATCGATAAATGATGACTTCTCGATCGGTATATGATGACTTCTCGATAGTTATATGATGACTTCTCGATTGGTGACTTATCGATCGATAGATGATGACTTCTCGATTGATGACTTATCGATCGATAGATTAATCGATGGGTCTTCATATCAGTTGATGGTCTTCAACCTTTGACTTGACTTTACATCAATTGATCCTCTATCCGTTGATGCCTCCATATCAGTTGATCATACTTCATTTGTACAATTTCCCTGTCTTCAAATAATTACAATTTGACAGCCTAAAATATACATCAGTTGATAACCAACATCAATCGACTCCAGTATCAGTCGATAGAAAATTATCAGTCGACTTAAAGCCATATCAATTGAGATAGACTAAGTACGCCTATGCTACAATCCAAATTATCAGTTGATTCAAATAAACACTTCAACTGATAAATGGTTTCCTGATCAATTGATATTTATAACTTTCATATCAATTGATCAGTTACAACAAATAAAATTTCTATGATTCTAAGATTAATTTTATCATCAAATCTCATGTAGATTCCTAACAGGTATATAAAACAAGAGGTATTTGCACCTTTTATCACTAACTTTAGCTCATAGCCAATTTAAAATACAATATCTTAAATTTTTCACATGACACCTCAAACTTTAAAATAAGTTTCAATTTACACTTATTTATTAAAAAAATATTAATCCCATTAAAATCAAAAAGATTTATATAAAAATTATAATAAATACTCATATATTTGTTTATTTATTTTAAAAATTAACATAAATCTAAGATATCCCATGCAGTATTGATTAGTGCATATTTTTGCATATTTTTATACCTATTTAGTATTTGCCTTGATATTTTTAATTAATAAATTTGATACATTTTCATAATTTTATAGATATTTGATTAAATAAGAAGAAAAAAAGAAGAAAAGAAGAAAATGGGAGGAAAAAAAAAGAGCAAGATATGAATAAAAGTAAATTTCAGCCAAACCATCAAATCATTTTCAAGTCATCAAGCTATACTTGGAGTCAAAGCAAAGGACAAGTAGATAGGTAGAGATGAAGGGTTAGGATTTACCCAATACTCTAATTTTGTCCTATAAATACCCCTATTTTCCGATTATATTCCCATCTTTAGTTTACCTAGTTTTAGTAGTAGCCTCTCTTTTAATTTTCTAGATCTAGGTTTTAGCTCTATCAAATATTGTAAACACTTTTTATATTAATACAAGTTTTTATTTTCTTTTATGATAGTCTCAATCTTCATTTTTTGTGCTATGATAGCTTTCAAAATCCACCAAGTTGAGTTTGGAGAAATGAAAGGAGCACTTTTATTTTATTCTTGTTAGATCTACTTTCCTTTTTATATTTTGTGGATGAGCCCCTATTAGATTTCAGTTCTATTAGTGGGTTTGATTCACATAACTTTTAGATCTACTTTTTATTCTCATTTATTTACATCTTCTTCTCTACTTTTATATTCCTAGCACTTTTCATCTCCATTTTATTTTGGGCTATGAATCTTTCAAAGTACCATAAATTAAGCTTGGGGAAATGAAAGGAGCTCATTTATTTAAATCTATTAGATCTAATTATTTCTTTATATTTGGTAGTTGAGTCTCTAATAAATTTCAATTTTATTAGTAGGTTTGATTTATTACTGTAGGGTTTCGTGACACAAACGCAGCGGAATAAACGTGAAAAATAAATCAAAATAGTGAAACCCTCCGCAGGATCCATGCGAAAACAAAAGATTTAATTCGGAGATAAAGAATAAATACCTTTAGAAGCTTTAACAGTTCATTAATGGAAGATTAATGGAGGTCCAAAGCTTATTTAATCACCACGTATCCCGCTCTCGCGATCTACGCTCTACAGTATCCACACGAACACTTTTCATGAAGGATTGATGTGTACTAGCACCCGAAAATTTCTTCTCTCTCTATCTTCCTCCTCTCTCAGAGCGGCTAGGGATTTTGTAAAATCTCTATCTAATTAAATCAGCCCATAAAGAGATTATATAGAGAGAGGAATAAGTTTTCTAATTATAATCCAATTATAATTAATACTAATCCAAAATTCTAAATTATTTAATTAAGTCTCACTTAATTAATTAATTATTAATTTTGGAATTAGTTTAAGTAATTCATTTATTCTATTTATATAATTAATTAAGTCATACTTAATTAATATCATAAATAAAATAAATTACTTTTTAAATTATTTCTCCTTCAAGCGTTCTTTGTGTGTGACCCTGTAGGTTATTATTACGTTGGCAACAATTTTAATATCTAATTAAAATTGTAAACAATGAGCGGCATCTAGTAATACATCATTGCTACCCAAGTAATAATAATAAATCGGTGATTCGATTAAGCCTTTCGTGAATAATGTTCCATGTAATATAATCCCTTTAATCTTGATATTATAGATTAAACTCAAGGCATGTCTCGTGTCATCCTCTTCATAATTTAATCTTTATTTTCTTGATCGATGAGTAGACTATTAAAATCAAATCAACATTTGAGCACGGCCGTGCATTTCATAGTCTCACTCAAACAAGAGGCCAATAATATCACTCCTAAAATTAGGAGGATTAAATCCCATCTAGATCAATCATATTTCTCATACGATTCATAATATACCCAATGTCCACTTTTATCATCACCCGGTCAAAGGTAACTTTTAATGTAATCAAAGTATATTAATTCTCGTATAGAAATATAATGATTTCAGGTCTAAGGATCATTACACCATTATCACAGTGAGAATTACTTATGACACTTACTTAATATGTAGAATCTCACGGCGGGTCATTCCAGTGCCATGCATTGATACATGCACTTATGTTCTTGACTTTAGTATCCCCATACCTATGACCAATGAGATGTGGTCATCTGTCAAGAAACATACTAGTCTTTGTGCATTATTATTGTCCTTAAATAATAATACTCGACTAGGGAATTTTCGGAATAAGATACTATTCATATAATCTCATTTTTAAGTCACATACTTAAAGATATAGAATACGTATCAAAATTCCAAGGACATTTACTATGCTTTCAATTTATTACGCAGTAAACAAAACATAATAAATAAATAATAATCAATAAAACATAATCCTTAATAATAAATATTTTCCTTAAAATATAAAAAGTATTGTCTCTAGAGCACAATTACTAACAATCTCCCACTTGCACTAGAGCCAATTACCCAAGTATCCAATACTCATGAAACTAGTGTGACTTTCATGCTTCTGCTGCGACAAAGCCTTAGTCAGTGGGTCTGTAATATTATTATTAGTATGCACTTTACATATATATATATATCTCCTTGATCATTAATCTCATTAATTAGGTGATATCTCCTAAGTACATGCCCAAACAGCCTCCTTGGCTGCTTCGCAAGCATCAATATACTCAGGCTCTATTGTAGAATCAACTATTGTCTCTGCTGTGAACCATTCCAGCATACAACATCTCAATAAAATTAGATAAAACACAAAGACAGACAGAAACATTAAATTTTCGTTATCTGTTTAGAAACCAGTATCACTGAAACCTCTTACAACTAGCTTCACATCTCCTCCATATAACAAGAATGAATCTTTAGTCCTCTTTAAGTACTTAAGAATATTCTTGACTGTCGTCCAGTGACCTTCACCTGGATTAGATCGGTATCTACTCATCATGGTTAAAGCATACGAGACATCAGGACAAGTACATATCATTGCATACATTATAAAACCAATTGCTGACGCATATGGAATTTTACTCATGTAGTCCCTATCATCCAATGATTTAGGACAAATTTTATTTTGAGATCACTATCCCATGAGACATTGGGACATATCCATTTTAGTCTCTTTGCATTTGAAATCGATGCAAAACTTTGTCAATGTATGTACTCTAAATTAGGCCGATCAATCACCTTGATCTATCTCTATAGATCTCGATCCCTAATATATATGTCACATCGCCTAAGTCTTTCATTGAGAAATTATTTCTCAACCAAGTCTTCACAGTCTGTAGAGAAGGAATGTCATTCCCTATTAGTAATATATCATCAACATATAATACTAGGAATGCCACATGGCTCCCACTAAACTTCTTGTAAACACAAGTTTCATCTTCATTCTGAATAAAGTCAAACTCTTTTTGACTGTTTCATGAAAACAAATGTTCCATCTCCTCGAGGCCTGCTTTAATCCATAAATGGATCGACGCAACTTACATACATTTCCAGCATCCTTTAGATCAACAAAACCCTTAGGGTGTGTCATGTACACATCCATATCTTCTTCAAGACTCTCATTTAAGAAAGCGGTTTTGACATCCATTTGCCAGATTTCATAGTCATAGTAAGCAGCTATAGCAAGCAAAATCCTGATGGACATGACCATAACAACTGGTGAAAAGGTCTCATCATATTCAATACCATGAATTTTCTTGAAACCTTTTGCCACCAATCGTGCATTAGCATCCATGTCGGTCTTCTTCTTGAAAACCCACTTGCACCCTATAGGTTTTACCCCTTCAGGTGGATCAACCAAAGTCCATACTTGATTAGTATACATGGATTCCATCTCAGATTTAATGGCATCCAGCCATCTCTTAGAATCTGGAGTGTTTATAGTATCTAGGTAGGTGAGAGGTTCATCTTCATCCACAAGCATCACATCACCATCTTGAGTCAAGAGAAATCCATATTATCTCTCGGGCTCATGGCGAATCCTACTAAACCTACGAACACCTGTGTTTCTTGAGCAGTATTATTTTTCTTGTACATTCTACTTAGGTTCCTCCACTGGTTCAACGTTATCATGTGGGTCTCAAACTTCATTGAGATCTATTATTCTCCCACTGTCTCTCAGCAGTTCGAGCAACAAACACTTTGTTCTCGGAAAGATTATAGAAAGAATAACCTCTTGTTTCAGTTGGGTATTCCACAAAATTACATTTGTCTGATTTTGGTCCTAGCTTGTCAGAGATTAGACGTTTCACAAACGCTTCACATCCCCAAAATTTTATAAATGACATGCTGTGACGTTGCTCAGTCCATATCTCATAAGGAGTCTTTTGAACCAATTTAGTAGGAACACAGTTAAGTGTATGTGGAGCCGTTTCCAGGGTGCAACCCCAGAAACTAATTGGAAGATTCATTGACTCAACATTGATCGCACCATGTCCAACAAGGTGTGATCTCTCCTATCAAAAAAAACTTTTCTTTGATATTTTCTACTTCATCTTTATAGTCTTTGAACTTTTCAAATGATTCGGATTAGTTCTTCAAAAGATACATATATCCGTATCTACTAAAATAATTAGTAAATTTTATGAAGTTAATAAAATCTACCTTTTGTCATCGTACACATATGACCACATACATCACTATGTATAAGTCATACCCATTCAATGATCCCTTCACCATGTCCGGTAAAAGGAGCTTTAGTCATTTTACCAAATAAACCAAGATTCGTATCCTTTGGTATGATTCATAATCAAACTTATCCATGAATGCATCCTTATGTATTCTGGAAATGCGTTTCTCATTAATATGGCCTCAGCGACAGTGCCAAAGGTAATATTTGATTTGAGTCACTTTAGAACATATAAATTGTTAATTAGATGTGCAACATTATAAGGCTCATCATCAAAATAGAATAAACAACTATTGTTATAAAATGAAAAAGCCTTTCTTGTCCAAACAAGAAACTGAAATAATGTCTCTGCCAATTGCAAGCACGCTATAACAATTATTAAGTTCTAAATTTTCCTTATAGGCCAAAAATTAAGTAACGAGTTCCTCGAACCAGAGCAACTATCTTTACTCCAATTCCAACCCGATACCTTAAGCTTGACCCTTATTGATCATCATCTTCCGATCTTCCAATTAAGCATGACAGTTTAATTTCCAGTCTCCCAACTTTCCACAGAAGTGACAATCGTCTTCTTTATCAACACCCCATTCAAACTTTAGAGTCTGCTTTAGGGATTGGACTTTGGTTTGACAACGGAACTAGATCAAATCTTCTCCTTGCCTTTCTATTTTCCTTTCCCTTTTGCATTCCCTATGTTTACCATCAATATAGTAGTAGTTCATGCATTTATCATATTACTTTCAGCAGTTCTCAACATGCTTAGCAACTCAATGGGTGTTTTACCAATTTTATTAACTTTATTGTTCATAACAAAATAAGAATAATATTTGTCCAACGAGATTGTAAGATCAAATCTAACTGTCTCCAGACCAATCTGGAAATCCAAAATATCAATGGTATTCATTATACCCTCTAATCTTTAGAACATGTGGTGTAACCGGGTCTCACTCTCCCTACTTGTAAGTGTATAGTGCCCTTTCAAATATATCTTGTGCTCAATCGTTTCATAAGCATCTATATGCTCGTATTGCTTCTTAAGCTCAGCACATATATTTGCGAGCATGAGACATGAAACATCAGTCGCAACATCAATTTGCTTCCAATAAGCACTATGATTTGCACATGTTACATTCTCAACTTTAAGAGTAGGGGAAGAGATTTGACTAACATCGTGGTGCCCGAGGACGATCCTCAAGCTCCTATGTTAGTCAAGGAAATATATTCTCGTCAACTTGTCCTTCTCAAGAACTGATCGCATAGAGAAGTTGTTTGTGTTTATCATTTGATATCTACAATATTAAAGTGTATAAAATAAACTAGATTGCAAATTTAATATTAATTATGTTTAAGAGATTATGGTATATCATCATATACCTCCCACTATTTTTATCAAACTAATAGCCCTTACTATTAATTTGGAAAGTATATCCCATAATTCTTTCTAGTGAGCCAAGATCCATATTTCGTCATGTCCTAAGTCAACCACTAGAAGTCCTTAGAAAATGATTATTTAGGTAGACAACAGTTGTCAATTATATCATATATAATTCTTGGATAGTTTGGTGAACAACGATTGATCTTATCTATCTAATAGACTTTTAACCAAACTCTATGCTTCTAAGTTCATAATAGTTGAATATAACCGTTTATTTTCACTTATTATGACGACTCAGTTAAGTTAGGCCCAATGATACAACGGCCGAATATAACCGTTTATATTCGTCGCATCTCACCAAGATAGAAAGGAGTCCCCTGCCACTGACAGTCCTTCCCCTTATCGATCTAGGATTCGATGAGTGTTCATTCATTGGAAAGCATCCGAGTAAAACTTAATATTTTGTTAAGGGGTTTTAGAAAATTTATAACGATCATGATCACATCATAAAGAGATCCTTAATTTTTCCTTGAACCAAATATTTCAAATCGACATCTTAAATTGTTCATTTCCCAGGTAGATGGAGGATACCAATGGTCACACTTAAAACCCATCAGCCTTACGAATACGCATATCCGCTTTTGTCAGAAAATCCCAATTATAGATATCAAAAATCCATATTTAATTCCGTGTTTTAAAAATCAATATTTCATAAACACAAGAATCTCATGATCGTTTGTTAATTTTAAAATCTTGAATCGTTACAGATTTTATCTTGTTTAAGCAAACATGGCATGGGTGTCGTATCTAATACATACATGATTAATCAATATTAAGCATGCATCTCAATTATATCTACGCATACATACCAATACATGCAATCATATACATATATGTCATGTGCGTAAATTAAACGTGTTTGGTTATGGCCCCATCCTATATGATATTTCCAAGCTAATGGAAATATCAAGGTCAGTCTATGGTGGTTTTAAAAATACTATCTATTACATGTCTTCTTTTTTCATTGCTCCATCATCCCCTTTTGGATCGCCTCCTTACTTGCAAGTTTTCATTGATAATTACATTGAATAATAAAAAAATAAAACTATTCTAATGAAATTACAAGAAGAACTCGAGTTACATTCGAGATAATTAAATTACAATGAATAAACGACATGCAAGTCGTATTTAGAAACCAAAACCATAAATCAAAACCACTATCCTATGGGTCTTTAGGTCATAACCATCCACCATGCTATCATATAACACATATAATATATCTCATATTATATAATCATATCATATAATCATATATAACAAATTTCAAAATTTCAGAAAATTAAAAACAGATTTCCTGAAGACAATAAATCGCTATTTCGAGGCCCTTAACGACGTCAAACGCCTTACAGACCCGTCGGTGATAGAATTGCTATCAGTTTTGTTCATTGGCCCGATTCCAGTCAGAAAACACATATCGTTTATGAAAATCGGATACAGCAGTCAGATTTCTCCAAATCTGACGGTGTTTCAGAAATCGTATCATATACAATTCTCATAACAAGAACAAGCATATATCATATATACATACACAGAGATACATACAATCATCATATGATTATACATTACATGAATATCATATATTCATAATATATACATACATATACTCAAAATTTTAGAAAATCAAATAATTTTCAGAAAATCATAAATCACCGTTTTGGAGGCTGTAACGACATCTAATGGCTTAAAGACGCAGAGCTGACAAAGTCAGTATTGCTCAGTGACCCGATTCCAGTTAGAAATCACATATCGTTTGCAAAAATCGGACATTGGACACAGATTTCAAAAAATCTACGGCAGCCGTTTCAGAATTCGTATCGAATACGATTCCCATAATAAGAACAAACATGTATCATATACATACATCAACACACATAATCATCACATGATTATATATCATAAAATATCATATATTCATAATATATATAAACATATACATATTGTATCAATATAAAATCATGATAGATCGCATACATGCTTATATATCAAAAACTGTTAAGCACATAACCGAATTAAAACGTTTCACAAGTAGCTCTGATGCCATTGTAGGGTTTCGTGACACAAACGCAGCGGAATAAACGCGAAAAATAAATCAAAATAGCGAAACCCTCCGCAGGATCCATGCGAAAACAAAAGATTTAATTCGGAGATAAAGAATAAATACCTTTAGAAGTTTTAACAGTTCATTAATGGAAGATTAATGGAGGTCCAAAGCTTATTTAATCACCACGTATCCCGCTCTCGCGATCTATGCTCTACGGTATCCACACGAACACTTTTCATGAAGGATTGATGTGTACTAGCACCCGAAAACTTCTTTTCTCTCTATCTTTCTCCTCTCTCAGAGCGGCTAGGGTTTTTGTAAAATCTCTATCTAATTAAATCAGCCCATAAAGAGATTATATAGAGAGAGGAATAAGTTTTCTAATTATAATCCAATTATAATTAATACTAATCCAAAATTCTAAATTATTTAATTAAGTCTCACTTAATTAATTAATTATTAATTTTGGAATTAGTTTAAGTAATTCATTTATTCTATTTATATAATTAATTAAGTCATACTTAATTAATATCATAAATAAAATAAATTACTTTTTAAATTATTTCTCCTTCAAGCGTTCTTTGTGTGTGACCATGTAGGTTATTATTACGTTGGCAACAATTTTAATATATAATTAAAATTGTAAACAATGAGCGGCATCTAGTAATACATCATTGCTACCCAAGTAATAATAATAAATCGGTGATTCGATTAAGCCTTTCGTGAATAATGTTCCATGTAATATAATCCCTTTAATCTTGATATTATAGATTAAACTCAAGGCATGTCTCGTGTCATCCTCTTCATAATTTAATCTTTATTTTCTTGATCGATGAGTAGACTATTAAAATCAAATCAACATTTGAGCACGGCCGTGCATTTCATAGTCTCACTCAAACAAGAGGCCAATAATATCACTCCTAAAATTAGGAGGATTAAATCACATCTAGATCATTCATATTTCTCATACGATTCATAATATACCCAATGTCCACTTTTATCATCACCCGGTCAAAGGTAACTTTTAATGTAATCAAAGTATATTAATTCTCGTATAGAAATATAATGATTTCAGGTCTAAGGATCATTACACCATTATCACAATGAGAATTACTTATGACACTTACTTAACATGTAGAATCTCACGGCGGGTCATTTCAGTGCCATGCATTGATACATGCACTTATGTTCTTGACTTTAGTATCCCCATACCTATGACCAATGAGATGTGGTCATCTGTCAAGAAACATACTAGTCTTTGTGCATTATTATTGTCCTTAAATAATAATACTCGACTAGGGAATTTTAGGAATAAGATACTATTCATATAATCTCATTTTTAAATCACATACTTAAAGATATAGAATACGTATCAAAATTCCAAGGACATTTACTATGCTTTCAATTTATTACGCAGTAAACAAAACATAATAAATAAATAATAATCAATAAAACATAATCCTTAATAATAAATATTTTCCTTAAAATATAAAAAGTATTGTCTCTAGAGCACAATTACTAACAATTACTTAGATCTACTTTTTATTATTTGTATAGTTGTGCCCTTTATATCTACTTTTATTTATTAGTTGTTTAATGGAGCTTATAGATCTACTTGTTTTCATCTTTAATTTACATCTTGTTCTTGTTTTTTATGTTTGAGCCTTCAACCCTAAAATCTTTATTTTACTTTTAATAGTAAATCCATTTTTAAATTTTAAATTTTATTAGTGAGTTTAATAATTTCAGTTTAGGTTTCTCTCCACTAATAGTTTAATTTTTTTAAGTTTTAGATATAATTTTAGTAGTGTTAAAATAGGATCTTTAAATTTTTTAGATATAGTTTACTAGCATACTAGTTTTTTTCTTTTATTAGTATAAACAAAATTCACCTTGAAATTAAATTCTCTAATTCGCCTAACTTAAATTTTAAGGATCACAAAATTAATTTAGTCCTTCTAGTTCAAATCTTAAAAATACTAAAATGAGATCATGCACTTGCGATAATTTCTAAATTAAATATTTTTAGCACATCAAGTTTTTGGCGTCGTTGTCGAGGACTAAAATTATTTTTTGCACCTGAATTTTTAATTTTTTGAATTAGTTTTACTTGCCCTCTTTGTTTGTTTTTTCAGAAAATTGGAGATTCAGAAAGCTCGTTGGAACGCCAAAATTGTCAAGACTCGAAGAAATTTTCGGAAAGCATTTTTCGGTAACCCGTATCTCCCTATTTTCATCTGTTCATCATGTAGTTATAAAAAAAATTAAAAATGCAAAAAAATTAGTTAGTTAAATACACACTTGTTGCATCATGCATTTAATCACTTAGGAGCACATCATCTAGATTTTATTTTCTTGTTTTTAATTTTTCGTATCGTAAATTATGGTGATTGCTGGAGGGCCTAAGGTACGTTAAATTTCTTCTTTTCTTTATAGTAGAACACGTAGTTTAGAGCATCCATAATTGTTTACCGCTTTTATATCTCATGTTGTGTGTTGGATCAAATCAATTTTACTCTGTATAATTACTTGTCTTGTTATAACACATCTAGATATTTTGTATTAGGTTAGTAACTTAGATACTTTAATATACTATTGCAGATAGAAGTAAGATCAAATTGTAATTCTAAGTTGTAATTAAAGTCAAAGAATAAAGTATGTTAGAAGATTCAAGTTGAATCATGCATCTAGACAAAGAAGACTTCTTAAAGAATAAGGAATGCAGCCTGAGAATTCTTCTAACGAAAATAACTGATCAAAAAGTCACTATAATCGAGAAGTTAGAAATGTGTAACTGGTCGAGAAGTCTCAAAATACTCATTGGCTCATTATTCGATCGAGAAGTGCTCATTTGAGAAGTTAGGGAATTAAAGCCAATCGCGTAGTGTGAAAATGTTATTCATTCGAGAAGTCTAGAAAATAAATCGAGAAGTAAGCTATTGAACCATTTGAGAAATGTGAGGAATTGGATCAATCGAGAAGTCTGTAATCATAGTTCAATCGAGAAGTTAAGTTCATTCGAGAAGTTTAGTCTAATCGAGAAGTCAAGTTCATTCGAGAAGTCTAGTCCAATCGAGAAGTCATCAAAACCGAGACTAATCGAGAAGTCTCAGAAGTACTCGATCGAGAAGTCAATATCATGAATTCTCGAAGTGCAATGAAGATGAGTATTCGAATGATTCAAAAGGCTGAATTCTAGGAGATTTGCAGAAGAATAAGACAAGTGATTCTGAAGCTTTGTCATTACTGGGTTAGTCAAACCTGTGATGATAGTGATAAGTCTACAATGAATCTTAGAAGATACACAAGACAAATGACAGAAGAGATAAGGCTGAAAGTTACAGACTGTCAACATAATATGTTAGTTAGAAATAGATTGTAGTCAAATGTAAAGTTTTTTTTTATCTATTTCTAGTTTTAGCTTAACTAACTGGTGAGAGCATGTGCCAAAAGACAAGTTGTCTATAGAGGTTATGCACTTCCTCATTAGTTAGAAGTCTTGTCCTTTTTAAAAATTATCAAGTGTTCATACCTTGTATCTTCCAAGAACAAGAAGCTAAAATTCACACTGAATTTCAGATTTTAGCAAAGTTCAATTCTAATAAAAATTAGATTGAAAGTTATATTCTGTGTTTACTTTATTTTCTACATTAAGTTTTTATAAACACCTGAATTGCTAAAGCTACATACACTAACAAACAGTTCATCAAAAATAAAGGGCAAAAAAATTGAAGTTATACATTCACCCCCTGTAAACTTCTGTTAACTCTAATTCCTAACAAGTGGTATCAGAGCCAGGTTGTTAATATACATATAGTTTGAAAATCAAAATGAGTTCTCAGAAGCTGAGCAGTATAAAGATTCATCTTTTTGACAGAGAAAACTACAACCTGTGGAAAAGGAAAATGTTAATGTTCATAAGGGCTACTAACTCCATGTATCCTAAAATCTTGAAGAATGGCCCATTTATACCAGTAATATTGGTTCTTGAAACTACCAATGGGTCTGAGGTAATACCTGCAACATGGATACCCAAAGATCCATCTCAGTACACAGAAACAGAGAAAGAGAAGGTGTCACTTGACAATAGTCCAATGCTCATACTCATAGAATCTCTATACATTGTTATCTATAACATCATTGTTAACTGCACCTCTGTAAAACATATAGGGGAAACCATAGAGATTCTGTGTAAAGGAACTGAAGAGGTAAGAGACAACCAGAGGCAACTCCTTGTCTCACAGTATGAGGCTTTCATGTCAAAACAAAATGAAGGCATAATTTAGGAGTTTGGAAGATTCAACAAACTCATCAATGACCTTCAACTCCATGGAAAGTACTATGAAACAAATGAGAAGAACATGAAATTTTTGTTGACTCACCCAGAACATTTGGAGCACAAAATCTCTGTAAATAGAGAAGGGAGAGATCTAACAAAACTTCAACTTGAAACCCTCTATGGAATTTTAAAGACATGTGAACTGGAGTTCTACTAAAAGAAGTCCATTTTAGCAAATAAGGAAAGATGGCAAATCTTTCAAATGCCTTGGTTGCAAATGAACCATCAAGAACTGAGAAGACTGGTACAAGTAAGAAATTGAAGATTGAAGAACTTGAAGAACATGAATAAGAAGAAAAGGACTCTATCAAGATTGAATTAGGTGAAGAAGAGTTCTACACTATTGAAGAACTTGAAGGAATGGATAACAAAACCATGGCCTTCATGGCAAAGAAATTTGGAAAATTAAGATTCAAGAAAAACAAAAGTTTTAAACCAAAACCAAATTTTAAATCTTCAAGCAAAGGAAAGACTCCAACAAGAAGCAACACCAATGGAGGGTATAAAATTGGAATAGTTGATAGATCTAAAATAAGATGTTATAACTGTAATGAGCTTGGACACTTTGCAACAAAGTGTAGAAAACCTAAAGCAATCAAGAAGGACAAAGATTACTTGGAACTGGAAACCAAATATGAGGCACTCCTAAAAAAGCAGACATGAAAGGCTTACAAAGTTGAAGAAAAATGTTAGGATGACATAGATGAGGATGATGAAGAGGAATATGGAAATTTGGCACTCATGGCTAACTCACATGATGGAGCATCATCCTCAAAGACTCAGGTACCCTCATTAGTCTCACTTGACATGTCAAATTCTCAGTATAAGAAAACTGTTGAAAAATTAAGCATTGAAATGTTTAATATTCATACTAGTATGCATGCTGCATATGAGGAAATTGCTAGATTGCTAGATTGCTAAAAGATAATGATGAACTGATTGCTAAGAATGAAACCTTAGAATTATCTTTGATAACTATGGAAAATTTGAAACAAGAGAATGAGTATCTCAAAAACAAAGTTATTTGCTCTGAGCAAATTGAAAAATTTCTTAAAGAACAAATTTTTGAGAATGAATTGAAAATTAGATCTTATCAAAACTCATACACTATTGTTCAAGAATTCCATGAGAAGCATCAGTGAAATTCTAGGATTGGGATTGGTTTTGATTATGACACTCTCAAGAAAAAGAAATATGTTTCAGCAAAAGGCAAGAAAACTGAAATTCTTGGAAATCCTCACATTTTGAAAAATGTTAAGGCACCAATTTTAAAAAAATAACTGTTGAACTTGATGAAGTCAGTATGGTCATCAAACAATAGTTGAATGATGAGGATGAGATAATAACTAAGAGTGATGTGCCTTCTATTGAAATAGAAGAACCAGTACTTAAGGCCAAGCTCATCCATATTAAAATAGAATCAAAACAAAATGTCTAGAAAAATGACACCATGCATGTTAAGAAGAAAAAGGCAAATAGAAATGGCAAGGTAGGCATTAACAAAGACAATAACTATGCACCTGTTCACAATGCTCCTAGAAAGATTTGTAAAAACTATGGATCAACAAATCACCTTACACATGTGTGCAAGAAACCTGTTGTTAATAATGCTGAATTTGCATGTGGCTATGTGAAACCCTTGATGCCTGATAATCATAAATTCTGTGACAAATTTGATTGTATGCCATGTAACATGATTATCATGAACACATGCATTAGGCTAAGAAAATAATTTGTTGATAGATGCATAAGTCAAAACTTAAACATCAACACCTCTAGGCCTAAGACTACTAGTCCTGTTAAACAAAGAAAACACTCCATGTCACCTAGACATGCATCTAGCTCTGGAAGTACTAATCAAGCTAAAAAACAAAACCTGAAAAATGAAAGTATTGTTATTTGCCCTTGAGTACAATAAGTTTGGAGAAGGGGGATTGAATACAAACTTAAGAATTAAATGAAATTATTGCGGATTTAAGTTTGTTTAACAAAGAGTTCGAGTGTATAACAAGATTCCTAATTGAACTAAGAATGTAATACTTATGAATTGAAAACAGAACAAGCAATATAAAAATTACTAGTGGTTTGTTTTTCCACTAGTGTTTTTTTTTTCAATTTCTCTTGGTAAAATTACCAAGCTGTTTACAAAGTGTTTTCTGCACAACAGTGCTTACAATTCTTTTCACTATGTTTCTACACTTTGCTATAATGAGTTACTAACTACTATATAGTAATTTTCTTCTAATTCTATTTCCTATCGACAAATAACATTATAAATTACATTTTACAATATTTATATGAAAATAGAAATTAGCTACTTTCACAGTCTTCATTAGACTATGTATAGTCCTGAAAGTATCTTTGTCTTGATGCATTCCTTGAAGACTGTGTTTCCTTGAAAGTCTTTACAATCCTGACAGGACTGTCTTCCATTGATTCAGTTTCTGCAAAGTTCCCATTCTTTTTGTCTTTAACTAAATTGGGAAACCTTAATCAACTGATAAATGTTGTTAATCTTATCAGTTGATTCTCCTTTGCTTATCCATCGATGGATAGGATATCCATTGATCAGTTATTGAATCGATGGCTATTTGAGTTATCCATTGACTCCCTATCCATTGATGATCCCTTATCCGTTGATTGCTTTTATCCGTTGATGGCTTGTATCCATTAAGTAGTGTCTTCATCCATCGACTCCAATATCTGTTGATCACTTCACTTGTGAGAATTCTGACTTAGAATATTTACAATTAATCAACCATCCTTCACATCTGTTGAGAAGCTATAAATTGAAGTCAATAACATCAGTCAACTACTTCACAGCATCCATCGAGGCAATACAATCAATTGATAATGAAACATGAATCAAATGTTACAATCCAGTTTATCAGTTGATAACTAAGCTTCAACTGATAAATGGTTTCCTAGTCAATGGATATTTATAAGTCACATATCCATTGACCAGTTACAATCAATTTTAAATCCCTATTGTAATTCTAAGTAATTTTTTATCATCAAAACTCATAATTCCTAACAATCTCCCCCTATTTATGAATATGTGAAATATGCATAAATTTTCTTTTGATGGTAACAAAACTCCTATACATTTTCATTCTAGCAGGAATTACGATATTGACAAAAATAATTTGAGACAGAGTGATCAAATACCAGTAAGAGATAAATTCTGACAATTTGATGTTGAGTCTGAATCTTCTATCTTCTTCTTCTCCCCCTTGACTCATTCATTTTGTCTTCATTTTCCTTCATATTTTTGTACAAGGATCCCTTCAGAATCTTCTCATCCTCAACCCTGTAGTCCAGTTGGCTTGCAAGATGATTTAATTTCAGATTGGGCAGTTTGTCTATTTCCTGACAAATATCAATGCATTTTTATCTGCCTTCCATGTCCTTGTAAATCATCATGTAGAATGGTTCATGAAGCACCTTCCTTCCTTCAGGGTTTCAGATTTTGATTTTCTCATCCCTTTCTTCTTGAATAGGTGTCTCCCTTATCTTCTTCATTTTCTCAAGAATGGCCTTCCCTAACTCTTTAGTTAGATAGTACTTTCTGTTGAGCATGGTGTAGATCTTCTTTAAGATGCCATATCCTTGGTCCAAGACTTGATTGAATGTGAAAGTTGAATATGATCCATCTTCATACTCAATGTGAAGTAAATCAACATCCCTCTTCCTTTGACCTTTAACTGCAATCATTCCTTCACTTTTGATTGGCACAAAATTTTTAACCTTGGGTTTGAACACTTCTATTTCTTTGGTTTGACCGCTCCCAGATGCTTGATTTTCAAGCTTTACTTCCTTTGGCTTCTCCTCTTCAGCAACAACAAGCTTCCTTTTGACTCTAGAAGATTTTGGTTCATCCACAGGCTTGTTTTCTCTTTGTTTCATTTTAGACCTCCATTTACCTTCTCTTCTCCTGGCTTCCCTAATTAGCCTGTCCTCCTCATCAAATTGCTTTTGCAATTGAATTGCTAGATCTTCTTATGCCATTACTTGTTGTTCCCTTTCTTTTATGCCAACAGCTATTGCTTTGCCCAATAGCTTCTCTCATTCACTCATGACAGAACTTTGCTTCTTCTTGACTTCTTCTATAGAAATCCCTTTACCTTTTCTATAATATTTGAGCACAGCAACTTCTAGCAGCAATGTACTCAGTTTCTGCAGTTGAAGTTGATACTGAGTATTGCTTTTTGCTAAACCATGACACAAGTTTGTTTCCTAGAAATTGACAGGTGTCTGTAGTACTTTTCTTGTCTATTTTGTAACCTGCATAATCTACATCTGAGTAGCCTGTTAGATTAAAACCAGAATCTCTGGGATACCAAATACCTAAATTTGATGTACCCTTGAGATATCTGAAAATTCTCTTAATAGCCACTAAATGAGATTCTCTAGGATCAGCCTGAAATCTAGCACATATGCATATAGAGAACATTATATCTGGCCTACTAGCAGTTAAATATAAGAGTGAGCCTACCATGCCGTTGTAACTTGAAATATCTACTTTGGCTTCCTTAGTGTTCAATTCAAGTTTGGTGGCAGTATCTATGGGAGTTTTTGCAGAAGAACATTCACTTAAGTCAAATTTCTTTAACAAGTCATGAATATACTTTGTTTGATCCATAAAAATACAATCCTTATCTTGTTTGACTTGCAAACCAAGAAAGTAGGTAAGTTCTCCCATCATGCTCATTTCATATTTGCTCTGCATTAATTTGGCAAACTTTTTGCAAAAGTTCCTCATTAGTTGAGCCAAAAATAATGTCATCCACATATATTTGTACAAGAATGATAGAGCCATTAACATTTCTACTGAATAGATTTTTATCAACAGTACCTCTTATGAAGTGATTCTCAATGAGGAACTGAGATAAAGTGTCATACCAGGCCCTTGGTGCTTGCTTCATGCCATAGAGTTCCTTGAGTAGATAGTAGACAAAGTTAGGGAAATTTGGATCTTCAAAGCCAGGAGGTTGTTCCACATAGACTTTCTCTTCTAACACTTCATTAAAAAATGCACTCTTCACATCCATCAGGTAGACTTTGAAATTAGCATGTGCAGCATAGGCCAGAAAGATTCTGACTGCTTCCAGTCTTGCAACTGGTGCAAAAGTTTCGTCAAAGTCAATTCTTTCTTCCTGTGAGTACCCCTTTTCTACAAGTCTTGCTTTGTTTCTAATCACAGTACCAGTTTCATCCATTTTGTTCCTGAATACCCATTTTGTACCAATTACTGACCTATCTGTTGGTTTGGGCACCAGCTACCACAATTTATTTCTTTCAAATTGATTGAGTTCCTCTTGCATAGCTAAAACCTAATCAGGATCCAAGAGAGCATCTTCAACTCTTTTAGGTTCTTCTTGAGATAAGAAGCTGCTATACAGACACTCATTTTGAGTAGCATTTCTTGTCTTAACACCATCTTCTGCATTTCCAATGATTAGTTCAAATGGATGACATTTTGTCCATTTTCTTTGAGGAGGCAAATTTTGCCTTGATGATTAAGCTTCATGATCATTAGTGTTGTACTCAAATTGATTTAAATTTGTGGACTGATTCTGAAACCCTCCCCCTGAATTGGATACCCTAGATGTAGAGTGTTGATTATCCATTAAAGGATTATCAGTTGATGCATTATCAGTTGATGAAATTCTGTCAACTGATAAATTATCCATTGATGCAGTAACATCAACTGATATTGGGTTTCTGAGCAGTTGTGATTTTACAATTTCTGCTTCTTCATCATCATCTACATCATTTGATTCATTCTCAAAATGCAGTGTACCATGACTTCCTTTATCAAACAGCCCTTGAATCTTTTTGTCATCAAATACTACATGCACAGATTCCATAACAATGTGTAGTCTAAGATTATAGACTCTATAGGCTATGCTTGATAGTGCATACCCAACAAATATAGCTTCATTAGCTTTGACTTCAAATTTTCCTAGGTTTTCACCTTGATTCTTTAGCACATAGCATTTGCAGCCAGAGACATGAAAAAACCCCACTTTTGGCTTTTTGTCTTTCTTGATCAATTGATAAGGTGTCTTTCCTTGAGCTTGATTTACTATGAACATGTTTTGAATGTAACATGCTGTGTTAATGGCCTCATCCAAGAAGTATGTTGGTAATTTAGCATCTTCCAACATAGTTCTAGTTGCTTCAATTAGTGTCCTGTTCTTCCTTTCAACTACCCCATTTTGTTGAGGTGTTCTTAGTGCAGAGAAGGTGTGTATGATTCCTTTAGATTCACAGAACTCATTCATTGTGAAATTTTTAAATTTTGTTCCATTGTCACTTCTTATTTTCTTCACATCCAATCCAAGACTTTTCTCAACTTGTCTTATGTGATTGATGATGAGATGACTAGCTTCATCCTTTGAATGCAGAAAATAAGTCCATGGTAACCTTGAAAAGTCATCCACAATGACTAGAGCATACTTCTTCTTTGCAATGGACATGATATTCACAGGACCAAACAAATCCATGTGCAATAACTCAAGTGGTTTCTTAATTGATGATTATAATTTTGACTTGAATGATGCCTTTCTTTGTTTTCCTTTCTGACAAGCATCACATAGTCCATCCTTGATAAATTCCATTTGTGGTAAGCCTCTCACTTGATTTTTCTTGACCAACTGATTCATGGATTAGAAATTTAAGTGAGCTAATTTCTTATGTCATAGCCAACTTTCATCTGTACTTGCCTTGGAAAGAAGACAAGTCAATGAGTTTGTACTTGTTGAATTAAAGTCAGCTATGTACACATTTCCTTTTCTATTCCCAGTCATAACCAGGCTTCCATCTTTCTTGTTGGAAATTTTGTATGCTTCAATTGTGAAGCAAACTTTATTTCCATTGTCACATAGTTGACTTATGCTTAATAAATTGTGTCTTAAGCCATCAACTAATGCAACAGGTTCAATGATGACATTCTCTTTTGAAATCAAGTCATATCCCATGGTGTACCCTTTACTGTCATCTCTAAAAGTTACTCCATGGCCAGCTTTCTTCTCAAACTTTGTGAGCAGAGATTTATTTCCAGTCATGTATCTTGAACACCCACTGTCCAAGTACCAAAGATTTCTTCTTTTTCCCTGCACACATCCAAAAACAATCAAGTTGGTTTTGGTACCCAAGTTGCCTTGGGTCCTTTCTTATTAGTTTCTACCTTTGGTTTGGTTTACAATTTTTGTACCTTTGGTTTAGGTGGTTTTACTTCCACTTCAACCTTAGGTATTGGCTTCCTTAACTCAGAATTCTCAGTGCTAATGTTTAGAATATTCATGCTTGCAGAATTAGAGAAATTTGGACCATGAAAGTTATTAAGCATATTCCATGGCATAGCAGGCATATTCATGTTAACAAATGCAAGATATGGATTAAACATATAAGGCATTGATGCATATTGAGCATGAACAGCATGAGAATCAACTAAATGAGGAAAAACAGAATTAGAATGCATGTTAGGTATACCAGGCACATTGGTTGTTGCTGGCATATTGATCTTGCATTGAACAGATAAGTGATTTTTACTATCACACTTGACACATATCTTTCTAGGAGCATACTTGTCAGGTGTGTAGTTATTGTGCTTGTTTATGCCTACCTTACCATTTTTATTTTTCTTCTTCTTCTCATTTGACTTAATATTGGGTTCTATCTTCTCTAATTTTTCTTTCAATGGATCTTTAGATAAGAATCCAATATTAGTTCCTTTAACTTTGACTTCAGATTTAGAGGAGCTACTTTCTTTGATAAATTTAACAAGTCTGTTAAGCTTGGTTTTTAAAACACATTTCTTAGCCGTTGATGATTCCTCAATCAATGGATAATTATCCGTTGGAATAACATTATCAATCAATGGATGATTATCCATTGAATTGACATTATCAATCGATGGATAATTCTTATTAGTTGATTCAGAATTAGCAATCGATTGCTTCTTTTCCAAAGATTGATTTTTATCAATGGCTATTTTCTCAAGAGTTTCAGATAGCATGGTGAAAGAAGTTGTTCCATGAATGTCATTCATCTTCTTATTGGGTTTACTAGACCTGTTCCACCTGTCAATGGTTCTTAGTTCTTCTTCCAATTTTTGTTTCAAATTTTCCATTTCCTTTTTACACTCAACTAGTTCTTTTCTAGCATCTTTGTTTTCTACCTTGAGTCTGTCCATTTACACTAGCTCTCCCTCTAGATAATTGTTTCTTTCAGTGAGAGTTTTTAAGGTGATTTTTAGCCTAGTGTTCTCTTGGTTTAAGGACTTAAGAGTGACATGCAAATTATAAAATTCATTTGACATTTCAGTAATTGTGATATTGCATTCATCTTTGGATAACTCAGATAGATTTGTAGAAATTACCTGATTGCTAGAAGAACTAGCTTCCTGATCATCATGACTGGCCATTAGTGCAAGGTTGATGTATTCTTCTACTTCAGAATCATCCTCAGCAGCCCAATCATTTTCTTCTGTTATAAAAGCCTTCTCTCTTTGTTTGAGGAAGTCAAAGTACTTCTTCTTATAGTCAATACCATCACTGTACTTAGATTTCCTCTCAATTTTTGGCTTTCTGCACTCATTAAAAAAGTGACCAGCCAATCCACAGTTAAAACATTTGAATTGAGTCATGTCAACAAGATTTTTGCTTTGTTGATTGTCTCTCTTGAACTGAGATCCGGGCCTTTGCATGGGATTCCTCTTGAATTTGAGTTTTGAAAATTTTCTTGATAGAAAAGCCAAATGTTCATCTATTTCATCCATTTCATCCTTGGTGTATGACTCATCATCCTCAACTATTTCTTTTCCTTTCCCAGTTGAAGATTCATCACATCTAACACCACTTGCACTATTGCCATGACTTTCTTTCTTTCATTCTTTGACAGCAACATCTTCACCAGATTCTGCAACTTGCTTATCCTTGACCACCAGAGCAATGGATTTTTCTCTCTTCTGACTTTTCTCAATTTCCTCATCTTGCTGCAGTTCCAACTCATAGGTTTTCAAGATGCCTTACAACTTATCAATAATATATTCTTTAAAGTCAGGAGATTGTCTTATAGAAACAGTCATTGGTTTCCATTCCTTGGGTAGGGACCTCAAGAATTTGAGGTTGGTATCTTCAACAGCATACACTCTTCCATATAGCTTTAGCTCATTCAACAGCTTTTGAAATCTACTATATGTGTCATTGATTGCTTCACTACTCTTAAAATGAAAGGCTTCATATTTTTTAATCAAGAGTTGCATCTTGTTCTTTCTTACTTGTTCAATGCCTTCACATAGAGTTTGAAGAGTGTCCTAGACTTCCTTAGAGGCTGTACAATTGATAACATTGTCGAACATATCCTTGTAAAGACCATTGAATAAAATATTTATAGCCTTTTTATCCTTATGTACTTCATTCTCATCCTCGTCTGTGTATTCACTTATGGGTTTTGGAATGAGTTTGTCTGGTGCATGAGTACCATTTGCATTTACACTTGTAACTATCTTCATAGGCTCATGTGGACCTTTCTCTATACAATGAACATAGGAAGGATCAATGGATAGCAAATGCAAGTGCATTTTTACTTTCTAGGGAAAGTACTCATCTTTCTCTAGAACTGGAATCTTGACTCATGGGTCTTTTTGACACATACTTGATGTACTTTTAGATCTTAACTTTCTGTATGTTGAAAGCTAGGCTTTGATACCAATTGTTATTTGCCCTTGAGTACAATAAGTTTGGAGAAAAGGGGAGTTAAATATAAACTTAAGAATTAAATGAAATTCTTACGGATTTAAGTTTGTTCAACAAAGAGTTTGAGTGTATGTTAAGATTCCTAATTGAACTAAGAATGTAATACTTATGAATTGAAAACATAACAAGCAATATAAATATTACTAGTTGATTGTTTTTTCCACTAGTGTGTTTTTTTTTCAATTTCTTTTGGTAAAATTACCAAGCTGCTTACAAAGTGTTTTCTGCACAACAGTGCTTACAATTATTTTCACTATGTTTCTACACTTTGCTACAATGAGTTACTAACTACTATATAGTAGTTTTCTTCTAATTCTATTTCCTATCGATCGATAACATTATAAATTACATTTTACAATGTTTATATGAAAATATAAATTATCTACTTTCACATTCTTCATTAGACTATGTCTAGTCCTGAAAGTATCTTTGTCTTGATGCATTCCTTGAAGACTGTGTTTCCTTGAAAGTCTTTACAATCCTGATAGGACTGTCTTCCATTGATTCAGTTTCTGCAAAGTTTCCATTCTTTTTGTCTTTAACTAAATTGGGAAACCTTAATCAACTGATAAATGTTGTTAAGCTTATCAGTTGATTCTCCTTTGCTTATCCATCGATGGATAGGATATCCATTAATCAGTTGTTGAATCGATGGCTATTTGAGTTATCCATCGACTCCCTATCCATTGATGATCCCTTATCCGTTGATTGCTTTTATCTGTTGATGGTTTGTATCTGTTGATAGTTTTTATCCGTTGAGTAGTGTCTTCATCCATCGACTCCAATATCTGTTAATCACTTTACTTGTGAGAATTCTGACTTAGAATATTTACAATTAATCAACCATCCTTCACATCCGTTGAGAAGCTATAAATTGAAGTCAATAACATAAGTCGACTACGTCACAACATCCATCGAGGCAATACAATCAATTGATAATGAAACATGAATCAAATATTACAATCCAGTTTATCAGTTGATAACTAAGCTTCAACTGATAATTGGTTTCCTAGTCAATGGCTATTTATAAGTCACATATCCATTGACCAGTTACAATCAATTTTAAATCCCTATTGTAATTCTAAGTAATTTGTTATCATGAAAACTCATAATTCCTAACAAGTATGCATGATCAAGTGACTAAGACTGTTAAGAACAGGAATGACATTCATGTGACTAAGCATAAAGGACCCAACCTGGTTTGGGTGCCAAAGAAAACTTGATTTGTTTGTGTTTGAAGCGCACAGGTAAAATGAAGGTCATGTGGATCTTGGATAGTGGATGTTCAAGGCATATGACTGGTGATAAAGCCCTGTTGCCATAATTAAAAGATGAGGTTGGCCCAACAGTAACCTTTGGAGACAACAACATTGGTTTCACCATAGGATATGGCAAATTAATTCATGGAAATGTTGTCATTGAAGATGTATCTTTGGTCAGTGGCTTGAAGTAAAATCTACTCAGCATCACTCAATTCTGCAACAAAGATTTAAAGGTGGAGTGTGACAAAGAATTGTACCTCATATCACACAAAAAGACCAAAGAGATTGCTCTACAAGGAGTAAGAAAAGGAATCCTGTTTGTAGCAGATTTGGACTCTGCAAACAAGGAGAAAAACTATTGTTTCTACACCAAGGCCTCATAAAATGAAAGTTGGCTTTGGCACAAGAGACAGTCTCATTTAAATTTCAAGAACATTAATTCTCTAGTCAAAACAGAATTAGTGAATGATCTGCCCTCACTTGAATTCGTCATAGAAGGATTGTGTGAGGCATGTCAAAAAGGGAAAATGAAGAGATCAAGTCATAGGTGTAAGGAATTTACATCAATCACCAAACCACTAAAATTGATTCATATGGATATCTTTAGACTAGTAAATGTCATGTCCATGTCTAAGAAAAGATATGCACTAGTCATGGTTGATGACTTCAAAAAATACACTTGGGTGGAATTCTTGCATTCAAAAGATGAAGCTCCTGAAGTGATCATTGAAAATTTGAAGAGATTGGACAAAGGGCCAACACCTGTTGTAGCCATAAGAAGTGACAATGGAACATAATTCAAAAATGCTACCCTAAATGAATTCTACAAAGAAAATGGAATCACTCACCAATTCTCAGCTTCAAGAACTCCACAACAAAATGGAATTGTTGAGAGAAAGAACATGACTCTAATTGAAGCTGCAATAACCATGTTAACAGAAGCAACTCTTTCAACCAGTTTTTGGACTAAAGCTGTCAGGACTGCATGTTATACTCAAAACAGAACATTCATCACAAAAACAGTTGGAAAGACTCCCTACAACATCATGACAAATAGAAGACCATCTGTGAAGTACATGTATGTGTTTGGAACAAAATGCTTTGTTCTCAAGGATGATTCTAATAACCTTGGGAAGATTGAAGCCAAGGCATATAAAGAAATCTTTATGGGATACTCTTTAGATAAAATTGTCTATAGTGTATATGTGATTGATCAACAGAAGGTAATGGAAAGTACAAAGGGTGACATTTGATGACTTCAAGTTTCCTGCAATGAACTTGGAAGGTGAAAATTGTGACACATTGAGATTTGAAAATGAAATGGATCCTGAAACATTTGCAAATGAAAAGGTTATCAATACTCATGAAGACTCATATGTAGACATCTCACATGGAACAAATGAAGAAAGAGAAAATGATGATTTCAGTCATATTCAGCTTGATAATTCTCCACACAACTCTAGCATCAACTTAGGGAGAGCTTCTCAAGGGTCTGCAACAAATGGCACCAACTTCAATCAGGAGGAAATATGTTCAAGTAATAGAGATGTAGCTCATCAAACCAAATGGCATAGAGCTCATGCAGCTGATCAAATCATTGGAAATCCTAATGAAGGTGTAAGGACAAAGAAATCAACTATGAATGAATGCTTATTTTCTTGCTTTCTGTCTCAAATTGAGCCAAAAAGAGTTGAAGAATCCATGTTGGACCCAAACTGGATAATTGCCATGCAAGATGAATTGAATCAATTTATGAGAAATAATGTTTGGGAATTAGTGCCACCTCCAAAAGATAGATCAGTAATTGGCACTAAGTGGGTCTACGGGAACAAAATGGATGAACATGAAATTGTGATAAGGAACAAAGCAAGGTTCGTTGCAAAAGGCTATTCACAAGAAGAAGGCATTGACTATGATGAGACTTTTGCTCCTATTGCAACATACTCAAACTTCAAGGTCTATCAAATGGATGTCAAAAGTGCATTTTTTAATGGTGAACTAGAAGAGGAAGTATATGTGCAGCAACCACCTGGCTTTGAGCATCCAAATTTTCCAGATTTTTTTATAGACTCATCAAGGCATTGTATGGACTCAAACAATCCCCTAAAGCATGGTATGACACTCTGTCAAAATTTGTTCTAGAAAATCAATTCGCTAGAGGAACAATTGATAAAACTCTTTTCTACAAGAAACATGGTGAGGATATCATAATGGTTCAAATTTATGTGGATGATATCATTTTTTGGTCTACAAATAAAATATTATGTCAAATTTTCTCTAAGCTAATGCAAAGTGAATATGAGATGAGCATAATGAGAGAGCTCAATTATTTTCTAGGCCTTCAAATAAGCCAAAGAACATATGGCATTTTCATAAGTCAAACTAAATACATCAATGACTTACTCAAAAGGTTTGACATACAAGATTGCTCACCTGCCAAAACTCTAATGTCTACAGCTACAAAACTTGATGAAGATAAGAAAGGAAAAAGTGTAGACATGAAGACCTACAGAGGAATGATTAGATCTTTTCTCCATCTCACAACTAGTAGACCTAACATTATGTTCTCTACCTGTCTATGTGCAATATTTCAGGCAAATCCCAAGGAATCTCATCTCATTGCTGGCAAAAGGATTCTGAGATATCTCAAAGGAACACCTTTCATGGGTTTATGGTACCCTAAATAAATAGGATTCAACTTGGCTGGATATTTAGATGCTGATTTTGTTGGATGTAGACTGGATATGAAAAGTACCTTAGGAAGCTATCAATTTCTTGGACAGAGGTTGGTGTCTTGGTTTAGGAAGAAACAACAATCAGTGTCTACTTACACAGCTGAGGCTAAATACATAGCTGCTGGAAGCTGTTGTGCTCAAGTACTTTGGATCAGGAATCAACTAAGGGACTATGGATTAATGTTGAAAAGAATTCCTATCATGTGTGACAACACTAGTTCCATCTCAATTGTTACCAATCCAGTCAACCATTCCCAGACAAAGCATATTGATGTAAGGCATTATTTCATAAGGGAACATGCAGAAAATAGAGTGATTGAATTATTCTATGTTCCTACACAAAAATAATTGGCTGATATATTTACTAAACCACTTCATGAAGCCACCTTCAACAGGTTGGTTAATGAAATTGGAATGCTAAACTCTTCAGGATAAGTGGACAAATAAATATATCTTCCCAACTGTTACAACAATTGTTTCACAGACATGAAGCTAAATGATTTATCTAAGTGAAACAAAACTGGTGTATATTTATAAATATATCAGTTATATTGATGTAAATTATTATTCTTAAAAAAATTTTTGCAAAAATTAACATGGAACTATTTCTTTGTTCTAAGGAAACCTGAAAAGAGTTATTATACCTATGCATTGTTAAATAACAAGTGTGATAATTAAAATTTCTAGAATATTGGTCAAACACATTTCTTACTTTAAAAATGAATAAATAAATTTTATTTATTTAAGAAATGAGGTTTGTAAATTATTATTTATTTTCCAAGTGAAAATAGACTAATCTTTCAAAACTGGAGTTTGTGATTAAGTTGTCATCCTTTGTGACTTCTCGACTATGTTTTATGAGTTCTCGAACAGTTCATTTCTAGAGTTCTCAATCGAGTATTATTGAGAGTTCTCAAATCACCTGAGTTCTCGAACAGTCATTTCTAAAGTTCTCGATCGAGTATTATTAAGAGTTCTCGAATCACTAGAGTTCTTGACTACAGTTTTGGGTGAGTTCTTGATTGATTTAGTTCTCGAATCAATAAACAAACACAATTTGAGTTCTCGATCAAAGTTAAACAGTTCTCTACTAAAAGTAACCTTATTCTTTTCTGAGTTCTCGATCACTAAAATCGATTGCAATTCTATTCGAGTTGTCTAAGTCATATAAATAGCAAAGTAGTTCTAACATTTTATTTATACACTTAATCGCAAACTCAAAGAACCCTTGCTCTCAATAGTTACATTTGAACCCTTGCTTTTATTTTCTCTAAGACCTTCGATTCTTCTTTTCTCTCTTTCTATACACTGATCCAATGGCGTCTTCAAGTTCCAACCCTACTACTGAGGTGTATGTCATCCCTGAAATAAACTTTTTAGCCATTGTAAGAGATGCAGATGCAAAGGCGCAGTATAAGTTCTTCACTAGGTTTCTCATTGAATCCTATTTGAATGAAGCTTTATTGGCAAACCCCACCTTGTCCTTGATATTCTTGAGCAGTTCTGGAAGACTACAAACTGGGAAAATATAGCATTGGAGGATGGTAGCTCAAAAGTGGTAGCAACCTACAAAATCCAAGGATAAGACATCAGTTTTGATGAAGATGATGTGAACAAAAGCTTGAAAGTGCCAACAGAGGATTTTGATGATGAACATACTGAAAATGACCTTCTAGAATTCTTAGAGTTCATTAGGTACTATGACACTGTTAAGAAAGGAATTGATGGTAAGAAGTATATGCTGGGTCAAATCAATAAGAAGTACATGAGGAAGAAGTGGTCATTCCTGTTTGACACCATACTTAGAGTGTTCACCTGTAGAAAAATAGGGTTTGACCATATAAGCTCAATTGCCTTAAAGCTGGCCTACTCATTGGCTTACGATCAAAAGTTAAATGTTGGAAAACTAGTTCTTGGGGAACTCATAACCAGGATTCTCAAGAGAGGTAATGAGATTTTTTCCCTCGCTTTATTCAATTAATTCTCAATTATAAAAATGGTAGTTTAGTTGAATTGTCTGGGATGAATAAAAATAGAATTGGTTACTCCAAGTCCATGTCAAAGATCATTTTTGCTACATTGGATAGGAGGAGCACAGTGAATATACCTCTTCTAATCACACCTCACATGGGGAGTGTATTTGGAGGTTACCCACTAGTACAGCCTACATATGGTTACCTTGAAACAGTAGGAGGTCATAAGGCTGTAGTAGAACCAAATGCACCTAACCCAAGGACCTCTAATCCAACTCTAAATCTTCTTCAAAATCCATAGATGATAGTGAACCAACCTCTACATCCTCTCAACAAGGTGTGGTTGAACAGATGAAATGGAAGAAACCAGCTAGCAAGAAAAGAAATTTGAATGTAATAGTGGAAAATGTAGAAGAAATAGTTGAGTCACTTGTGGAACCTTTAAAGAGGAGAAAGAAAATTCAAAAGTCCACAACAGACCACTCTACATCCTCCCAACAGGATATAGAGGTAAATAAGGGATTAAACTTACTTCTAGGTGCACTTTCTCAACAAGGTGTACCTATTAAATTTGGGAGCCAGCTCACTCCACCCTGTACAGAGTCTGCACCATCATAGGAACACACTCTTGTTGATGCCAGGTATGAAGTTGAAAAAGAGACACAAGAGTACATAGGAATCTCTCTTAAAATTTCCCCATTTTCTCAGGGGGAGTTGCCAACACTCACAACTACTCGCAATATCTCTTATATTCCCAATATTTCTTCACAACCAACTGTGTCTAGCCAAACACATGAGGTTTTTGATCATCAGGATTCCTTTTTCCCTGGTCAGTCTCATTCAAGTGACTTGATGCATGACACCTTGTTCACCACTCAGGAACCACATTTAGATGGTGAGGGAATGCATATTGAGGCATATCCTGATGACACCATCAAAACCATAGAGGATCCAGGAGTTTTTACTTTAGACTCTATGGTGGCTAAGGAGTTTGTACCAATAACCTTTGATCTCATTAATGAGCCATTAGATCCACAAGTGTCTTACATACATTGGGTAATCTAGGGGACCTCCATACCATGCAAATGGCATCCCCTGGAAACTCATTGGTCATTCAAATATTGTCTCCTAAGGAGAGATCACCTATCCATCCAGTATCAAAGGATTCATCTAAGCAATTGGATGATGAATTTGATGGCGAAGGGACCACTATAACAAGTGGCCCTAGCTCTAACTTCATGTCACAATGGTTGCAACCTGTGCAACATGACAGGGAATCAATACCTTCATCTCATGGTGGGTCACTTTCAGATGAATAATTAAAGGAAATTTATGGTGATCAATTGGATGGTTGGTACCACATAGCACAACAACTTCTCAGTTCACATCTACCTAACAAGGATTATGTTGCACTCATGTTGGAATATGCCAAAGATCAGGAGGAATTTAAGGCTAAAAATGCTGAAATGGCTGAAGATGGAGAAGCCAAAATGGATGCTGAAGGGTTTCAAGGTACAAATGCAGCGGAATAAATGCGAAAAATAAATCAAAATAACGAAACTCTCCGTAGGATCCATGCAAAAACAAAAGATTTAATTCGGAGATTAAGAACAAATACCTTAAAAAGCTTTAACAGTTCATCAATGGAAGATTAATGGAGGTCCAAAGCTTGTTTAATCACCACATATCCCGCTCACGCGATCTACGCTCTAAGGTATCCACACGAACACTTTTCATGAAGGATTGATATGTACTAGCACCCGAAAACTGCTTCTCTCTCTCAATCTTCCTCTTTTCTCAAAACGGCTAGGGTTTTAGAAAAATATGTGTTTTACTATTAAATCAGCCCATAAATAGATTATATAGAGAGAGAGGAATAAGTTTTCTAATTATAATTAATACTAATCCAAAATTCCAAATTATTTAATTAAGTCTCAGTTAATTAATTAATTACTAATTTTAGAATTAGTTTAAGCAATTCATTTATTCTATTTATATAATTAATTAAGTCACACTTAATTAATATCATAAATAAAATAAATTACTTATATAATTTAAATTCATAATTTAAATTATTTCTCCTTCAAGCATTTTTTGTGTGTGACCCTATAGGTTATTATTACGTTGACAACAATTTTAATATCTAATTAAAATTATAAACAATGAGCGACATCTAGTAATACATCATTGCTACCCAATTAATAATAATAAAATCAGTAATTTGATTAAGCCTTTCGTGAATAATGTTCTATGTAATATAATCCCTTTAACCTTATATTATAGATCAAACTCGAGGCATGTATCATGTCATCCTCTTCAACGTTTAATCCGGGTTTCCATGATCAATGAGTAGAATATTAAACAAATCAACATTTGAGCACGGCCATGCATTTTATAGTCTCACTCAATCAAGAAGCCAATAATATCACTCCTAAATAGGAAGATTAAATCCTTTATCTATCATTCATATTTCTCATACGATTCATAGTATACCCAATGTCCACTTTTATCATCACCCGGTGAAAGGCAACTTTTAGTCTAATCAAAGTATATTAATTCTTATATAGACATATAATGATTTCAAGTCAAAGGATCACTACATCATTATCACAGTGAGAATTTCTTATGACACTTATTAACATGTAGAATCTCATGGCGGGTCATTCCAGTGCCATTCATTGAGACATGTATTTATCTTCTTCACTGTTAGGAATTATGAGTTTTGATGATAACAAATTACTTAGAATTACAATAGGGATTTAATATTCATTGTAACTGGTCAATGGATATGTGACTTATAAATATACATTGACTAGGAAACCAATTATCAGTTGAAGCTTGGTTATCAACTGATAAACTGGATTATAACATTTGATTCATCTTTCATTATCAATTGATTGTATTGCCTCGATGGATGTTGTGAAGTAGTCGACTGATGTTATTGACTTCAATTTATAGCTTCTCAACGGATGTGAAGGATGGATGATTAATTATAAATATTCTAAGTCAGAATTCTCACAAGTGAAGTGATCAAAAGATATTGGAGTCGATGGATGAAGACACTACTCAACGGATAAAAGTTATCAAAGGATACAAGCCATCAACTGATAAAGGCAATCAATGGATAAGGGATCATCAATGGATAGGGAGTCGATGTATAACTCAAATAGCCATTGATTCAACAACTGATCAATGGATATCCTATCCATCGATGGATGAGAAAAAGAGAATCAACTGATAAGATTAACAACATTTATCAGTTGATTAAGGTTTCCCAATTTAGTTAAAGACAAAAAAATGGGAACTTTGTAGAAACTGAATCAATGGAAGACAGTCCTGTCAGGATTGTAAAGACTTTCAAAGAAACACATTCTTCAAGGAATGCATCAAGACAAAGATACATTCAGGACTAGACATAGTCTAATGAAGACTGTGAAAGTAGCTAATTTCTATTTTCATATAAACATTGTAAAATGTAATTTATAATGTTATCTGTCGATAGGAAATAGAATTAGAAGAAAACTACTATATAGTAGTTAGTAACTCATTGTAGCAATGTGTGCAGATACATAGTAAAAAAAAAATTGTACGCACTGTTGTGCAGAAAACACTTTGTAAGCAGCTTGGTAATTTTACCAAGAGAAATTGAAAGCAAAAACACACTAGTGGAAAAACCAATCCACTAGTAATTTTTATATTGCTTGTTCTGTTTTCAATTCATAAGTATTGCATTCTTAGTTCAATTAGGAATCTTTTCATACTCTCAAAACTCTTTGTTGAACAAACTTAAATCCGCAATAATTTCATTTAATTCTTATGTTTGCATTCAACCCCCCCTTCTCCAAACTTATTGTACTCAAGGGCAAATAACAATTGGTATCAGAGCCTAGCTTTCAACATACAGAAAGTTAAGATTTAAAAGTACATCAAGTATGGGTCACTTTTCTAATGAATGCAGAAAGCCAAAAATTGAGAGGAAATCTTACAGTGATGGTATTGACTATAAGAAGAAGTACTTTGACTTCCTCAAATAAAGAGAGAAGGCTTTTGTAACAGAAGAAAAGGACTGGGCTGCTGAGGATGATTCTAAAGATGAAGAATACATCAACTTTGAACTAATGGCCAATCATGATGATCAGGAAGCTAGTTCTTCTACCAATCAGGTAATTTCTAAAATCTATTTGAGTTATCCAAAGATGAATGCAATATCACAATTACTAAAATGTCAAATGAATTGTATAATTTGCATGTCACTCTTAAGTCCTTAAACAAAGAGAACACTAGGCTAAAAATCACCTTAGAAACTCTCACTGAAAGAAACAATTATCTAGAGGGACAGCTAGTGCAAATGGACAGACTCAAGGTAGAAAACAAAGACGCTGGAAAAGAACTAGTTGAGTGTAAAAAGGAAATAGAAAAATTGGAAGAAAAATTGGAAGAAGAATTAAGAACCATTGACAGGTGGAACAGGTCTAGTAAAGCCAGTAAGAAGATGAATGACATTCATGGAACAAATTCTTTCACCATGTTGTCTGAAACTCTTGAGAAAATAGCCATTGATAAAAATCAATCTTTCGGAAAGTAGTAATCGATTGCTAATTCTGAATCAACTGATAAGAATTATCCATCGATTGATAATGACAATTCAATGGATAATCATCCATCGATTGATAATGTCAATTCAACGGATAATCATCCATCGATTGATAATGTCAATTCAACGGATAATTATCCATCGATTGAGGAATCATCAAATGCTAAGAAATGTGTTTTAAAAACCAAGCTTAACAGACCTGTTAAATTTGTCAAAGAAAGTAGCTCCTCTAAATCTGAAGTCAAAGTTAAAAAAACTAATATTGGATTCTTATCTAAAGATCAATTGAAGGAGAAATTAGAGAAGATAAAACCTAATATTAAGTCAAATGAGAAGAAGAAGAAAAACAGAAATGGTAAAGTAGGCATAAACAAGCACAATAACTACACACCTGACAAGTATGCTCCTAGAAAGATATGTGCTAAGTGTGGTAGCAAAAATCACTTATCTGTGCAATGCAAGATCAATATGCATGCAACAACCAATGTGCTTGGTATACCTAACATGCATTCTAATTCTGTTTTTCCTCATTTAGTTGATTCTCATCTTGTTCATGCTCAATATGCATCAATACCTTATATGTTTAATCCATATCTTGCATTTGCCAATATGAATATGCCTGCTATGCCATGGAATATGCTTAACAATTTTCATGCTCCAAATTTCTCCAATTATGCAAGCATTAATATTCCAAATATTAGCACTGAGAATTCTGAGGTATGGAAGCCAATACCTAAGGTTGAAGTGGAATTAAAACCACTAAACCAAAGGTAAAAAATTGGAAACTAAGCCAAAGGTAGCAACTAATAAGAAAGGACCCAAGGCAACTTGGGTACCAAAATCAACTTGATTGTTTTTTGAACAGTGGGTGTTCAAGACACATGACTGGAGATAAATCCCTGCTCACAAAGTTTGAGGAGAAAGTTGGCCCTGCAGAAACTTTTGGAGATGACAGTAAAGGGTACACCATGGGATATGGCTTGATTTCAAAAGAGAATGTCATCATTGAACTTGTTGCATTAGTTGATGGCTTAAGACACAATTTGTTAAGCATAAGTCAACTATGTGACAATGGAAATAAAGTTTGCTTCACAACTGAAGCATGCATAATTTCTAACAAGAAAGATGGAAGCCTGGTTATGACTTGAAAAAGAAAAGGAAATGTGTACATAGCTGACTTTAATTCAACAAGTGAAAACTCATTGACTTGTCTTCTCTCCAAGGCAAGTACAGATGAAATTTGGCTATGGCATAAGAAATTTGCTCACTTAAATTTCAAAGCCATGAATCAGTTGGTCAAGAAAAATCAAGTGAGAGGCTTACCACAAATGGAATTTGTCAAGGATGGACTATGTGATGCTTGTCAGAAAGGAAAACAAAGAAAGACATCATTCAAGTCAAAATTGGAATCATCAATTGAGAAACCACTTGAGTTATTACACATGGATTTGTTTGGTCCTGTGAATATCATGTCCATTGCAAAGAAGAAGTATGCTCTAATCATTGTGGATGACTTTGCAAGGTTCTCATGGACTTATTTTCTGCATTCAAAGGATGAAGCTAGTCATCTCATCATCAAGCACATAAGAGAAGTTGAGAAAAGTCTTGGAATGGATGTAAAGAAAATAAAAGGTGACAATGGAACAGAATTTAAAAATTCCACAATGAAGGAGTTATGTGAATCTAAAGGAATCATACACACCTTCTCTGCACCAAGAACACCTCAACAAAATGGGGTAGTTGAAAGGAAGAACATGACACTGACTGAAGCAGCTAGAACTATGTTGGAAGATGCTAAATTACCAACATACTTCTGGGTTGAGGTCATTAACACAGCATGTTACACTCAAAACATCTCCATAGTAAATCAAGCTCAAGGAAAGACACCTTATCAATTGATCAAGAAAGACAAAAAGCCAAAAGTGGGATCTCTTCATGTCTTTGGCTGCAAATGCTATGTGCTAAAGAATCAAGGTGAAAACCTAGGAAAATTTGAAGCCAAAGTTGATGAAGCTATATTTGTTAGGTATGTACTATCAAGCATAGCCTATAGAGTCTATAATCTTAGACTACACATTGTTATGGAATCTGTACATGTAGTATTTGATGACAAAAAGATTCAAGGGCTGCTTGATGAAGAAAATCATGACACACTGCATTTTGAGAATGAATCAAATGATGTAGATGATGATGATGAAGAAAAAATTATAAAATCACAAGTACTCAGAAACACAATATCAGTTGATGTTACTGCATCAATGGATAATTTATCAGTTGACAGAATTCCATCAACTGATAATCCTTCAATGGATAATCAACACTCTACATCTAGGGTATCCAATTCAGGGGGAGGGTTTCAGAATCAGTCCACAAATTCAAATCAATTTGAATACAACACTAATGATCATGAAGCTTCATCAAGGCAAAATTTGTCTCCTCAAAGAAAATGGACAAAAAGCAATCCATTTGAACTAATCATTGGAAATGCAGAAGATGGTGTCAAGACAAGAAGTGATACTCAAAATGAGTGTCTGTATAGCAGTTTCTTATCTCAAGAAGAACATAAAAGAGTTGAAGATGCTCTCTTGGATCCTGATTGGGTTTTAGCTATGTAAGACGAACTCAATCAATTTGAAAGAAATAAAGTGTGGAAGCTGGTGCCCAAACCAACAGATAAATCAATAATTGGTACAAAATGGGTATTCAGGAACAAAATGGATGAAACTGGTACTGTGATTAGAAACAAAGCAAGACTTGTGGCAAAGGGGTACTCACAGGATGAAGGAATTGACTTTGATAAAACTTTTGCACCAGTTGCAAGGCTGGAAGCAATCAGAATCTTTCTGGCCTATGCTGCACATGTTAATTTCAAAGTCTACCAGATGGATGTGAAAAGTGCATTTTTGAATGGAGTGTTAGAAGATGAAGTCTATGTGGAACAACTTCCTGGCTTTGAAGATCGAAATTTCCCTGACTTTTTCTACTATCTACTCAAGGCACTCCATGGCTTGAAGCAAGCACCAAGGGCCTGGTATGACACTTTATCTCAGTTCCTCATTGAGAATCACTTCATAAGAGATACTGTTGATAAAACTCTATTCAGTAGAAATGTTAATGGCTCTATCATTCTTGTACAAATATATGTGGATGATATTATTTTTGGCTCAACTAATGAGAAACTTTGCAAAAAGTTTGCCAAATTAATGCAGAGCAAATATGAAATGAGCATGACGAGAGAACTTACCTACTTTCTTGGTTTGCAATTCAAACAAGTTAAGGATGGTATTTTTATAAATCAAACAAAGTATATTCATGATTGTTAAAGAAATTTGACTTAAGTGAATGTTATTCTGCAAAAACTCTCATGGCAACTGCCACCAAACTTGAATTGAACTCTAAGGAAACTAAAGTAGATATTTCAAGTTACAGGGGCATGGTAGGCTCACTCTTATATTTAACTATTAGTAGGCCAGATATAATGTTCTCTACATGCTTATGTGCTAGATTTCAGGTTGATCCTAGAGAATCTCATTTAGTGGCTATTAATTTAATTTTTAGATATCTCAAGGGTACATCAAATTTAGTTATTTGGTATCCTAGAGATTATGGTTTTAATCTAATAGGCTACTCAGATGCAGATTATGCAGGTTGCAAAATAGACAGAAAAAGTACTACAGGCACCTGTCAATTTCTAGGAATCAAACTTGTGTCATGGTTTAGCAAAAAGCAATACTCAGTATCAACTTCAACTGTAAAAGCTGAGTACATTGCTGCTGGAAGTTGCTGTGCTCAAATATTATGGACGAGGAATCAATTATTTGACTATGGGTTCAACATGAACAAGATTCATATTTTCTGTGATAATACAAGTGTCATTGCAATAACAGAAAATCTTGTGCAACATTCCAGAACCAAACACATTGACATAAAGTATCATTACATTAGGGAACATGTAATGAATGGTACAGTTGAATTACATTTTGTCCCTAGTGAACAACAACTTGCAGACATTTTTACCAAACCTCTAGATGAATTTACTTTTAATAGATTAGTCTGTGAGTTAGGTATGCTTAATTTTACTCAATCTTGAAATGTATGCTAAGTTATTTTTTTTTCTTTTTGCCATTGTTCACAATTATCTGTTGAAACAAAGTGATCAACTGATAACTGTGTTAATTATCAATGGATATTTTTGTAGCTATCGATGGATATATTTGATCAACAGATAAAATATATTCCTATCGATGGATAGTTATCTATCGACAGATAATCATCTTGGTAGTTATTTATCGATCGATGACTCATTTATACTTTATTTTATCCATCGATGGTAATAGAATTTCTACATTTTTTTATCAGTTGATTAAATTATAGATGTTGATTAATTACCTTATTTTTCAACAGATGAATATACCCATCGATTTTCATTTATAGTAATTAATTTCAACTCCTTTTATCTCACAACGGTTATATCCTTAATTAAACTGACTACTCAAGTCTTTTTAATCACAGAGAATATAAATAGCAAAAAAAATTCTTACTTCATTCTCAATTGCTATTTTATTTTCTATCTCAAAGTGTTGCACCTCTGTTTCTCTCTCTCAAGCTTAATCTTGTCAAAATCACTTACTCACTTTCAAAGTTCTGTCTGTTCTTTCAAGAATCAGAAATGGCACCACAAAAGAAGATTGTCTCCTCCACTGGGTTTACATATGAATAAAACAACTTCACAGTATGTCTCACAGTGAATGAATATCCCATAGATTTCCATCCGTTGATGAAATTTCTTGGAGACTGCAAAGTGTCCAAAGCGCTCAGTGAAGCACCCACAATAGTGTGTTCTTTCATTGAAGAGTTATGGAACAATGCAGAAGTCTCACAAGATGGGCAGATTATCTCTTATACTTGCAAAGGTAATTCCTACACCATTACAAGTACTATTTTGTCTGAATGTTTAGAATTACCTGAAAATAATTGTGATAGGTCATCCACTGAAAATAAAATTAGGGACATGCTAGAATTTGTTAACTATGCAAATGCTGAAACTAGTTTAGGTGAAGGTTTTAGGAAAAATCTAAGGAAAGAATGGAGTTATTTCTTTGATGCTATAATTAAGGTATTTTCTGGAAAAATAAGCAATTTTGATGCAATTACCACAAGTATGCAAGAGATTGCTTATTCCATCCAATTTGATAAGTACTTTAATTTTAGCACATTACTCCTAAATGAATTAACTGCTAAGTTAGGAAATAAGGCATCTAGGAAAAATAACATTTATTTTGCTAGATTCTTTATGCTGTTGATTAATGCCTCCATTGGAGAATATGAGATTAGTGCAGATATAGAGACACTAAAGCCTTGGATGCAAAACAAAAGGGTCTTCAAGGACTTGGTGAGAATCAACATACATCCTAAGTTGTGCCTCATCTATCATCCTTTTGTACAGGTATATCTAAAGAAACTCAACTTTTCTTTCACCTCTTCTGGTATTCCAATTTCTTTGCCTTCTGCAACAATGGAGGGAGATGAAAATGACCCCATCCCTCCTACCCAAGTTGCACAACCTTCCAAAATCAAATCTCAACAAACCACCTCAGTAGTTTCTTAAAAGACTACTATTGTAAAAACTAAGAAAAAAAATAACTGAGGGGAGTGTGAAGGTGGTTGATAAGGGTAAGGGAACTGGCCAACATCAAGAAAACCAGAAGGATAAAGAAGGAGAGGTTGAGAGTGTCCAGCCAGCCACCAGCCCAATCTCTCAACAGATTGAGGCTATGATAAAGGAATAAACACATCCCTAGTTGCATCTTCTCAAAAAGGTGTAACTATTGAACAAAGGTCCCAACCAAGACCATCGTATGGGGGTAAGGGTCACAAAATTCTACAGCCATACAAAAGGAGAAAGAAGGACAAAAATATTGTACAGGGAAATCACACACCTGCAAAGCCAAATGCAAATTTGGTGAAGCCTTTAGTTTCTTCATTTGATGTGTCTCAGAATTTTCCTGAGGCACAGCCCCACTCTCTGTCTATTTCTTCTCCTCAATCTCCCTCAAAATCTATTTCTTCATAAACATTGTTAATTGATAACTTCAATGTTTTAAATTCACCCTCTTTGCAACTCAGGGTAGAGCCAACACTCTCACATGTATCACCAGATAAGGTTAACACCTTGGTTGATCAAGAACATATTACAAATTCTCACAAGTCAATGGATATTACTCAATCAACTGATATCCAACATCCATTGACTAATTTACCTCAATCGATGGATATCCTTACATCCATCGACGAGCTCCAATCAATGGATATTCATCAATCGATGGATATTTCTTATCCATCGATCGACACATTAATTCCTTTTCATGAATCATCCATTGAAACAATTCAAGTTGCCAATACACTACTAGGATTGAGTAGAGTGAGTGAGGTGTGTGAGGGGCAAGGTTTGCATACCTTGGCAAAAGGAGAGTGTGTGAATGAGGGGCCCTCAAATTCTTCTGAGGCGGCAAAAGAAGAGGGTGTGAGCAAAGAGAGTTCCACCTTAGCAGGTGATGCAAAAGGAGATGAAAGTAAGGGAGAGATGAGGACCCAAGATGAGATCCCGATGCAAAAACAGAGAGAAGAGAGTGAGAGAGAAAAGAATAAAGAGAAATCTATTTCACCATCCAATGAAGTATCAACTTCTAAAACTGAGCAGGTTGCAGCAGAACTCACCCAGGAGTTGGGGTTGGAGTCAGGGAGAGATGGAGGAAATGGAGTTCCTGTAGGAGTTGCAGATGCCTACATGGAAGTGGATGATGAGATTGAAGTCAACCTTGATGCTTCAACCTTTCAACATAAAGATCCATACTATCAAGAATTGGCAGCAGCCACTAATCAAGTAGCTAAAAAAATGTTGGGATTGGTGCAGACAGAGGAACAATTCAGGAGTGGAAAGGAAAATCTAGCTAGACAACCTGATGATGTATCCAACATGAATCCTGAAGACTTTGAAGATAGTTCTGATGATGAGCTTCTAGACCCTGATGTGGCCAGTGATGAAACAAGTTTGGCTGATACTGAGAAGGCCATAATTTCTCACTACAGGAGATCCATGGTTGAAGTGAATTTAGAGGATCCTTTGCACAGAAGAATTCTGAACTTTTACAGGGACAACTTGAAGATTTAGAAAATGCATGTCACAGGATTTAAGTATGAGAATTAAAGAAGATCAGGGAGGAAATTGATAGTTCAAGGATGCATTTTGACTCCACAATTGATTCAAGACTCATCCTTACAATGTTAACCAGAATCAAGCAAAGGCTAGATATCGAGTCTACATCCAAAGACAAGGTAGTGGCATTGGAGAAAAGAGTGACTGCTATAGAGCACAACATGGAGTTAATTCCGATGAATCAAGTCACCCAAATCAATCTTCTAAACCAACTTTTAGAAACTCCTATTATTTCTGCCTCTATGGCACAACCAGTTGCTGATAACAAAAAGGGGGAGAAGTATGAGGAGAGGAGAAATGAAGTTGAAGCTGTAATCAAGAATACAGAGTCTATCATCCAAAGGAAAGATGCAAAGCAGACATTGGCTCAACAAATTGTACAGTAATTCGATTCCATTGTTAGTAAAAACAAGGAGATTGATGCACAGGAGCCAATTGCCATATTGCCAGAAACTCTGGAGAAAGGAGAAATAAGGGTATATGAAGGTAGCTCACAGACTGGTGACAGAAAAGGTAAAGGGATTGCTATAGAATAAGTCAAGAAGAAGAAAAATTATGCCATGAGTGAAGGAGAGAAGCTATTGGGCAAAGCAATAGCTGTTGCAATAAAAGAAAGGGAACAACAAGTAATGGCACAAGAAGATCTAGCCATTCAACTGCAAAAGCAATTTGATGAGGAGGACAGGCTAATTAGGGAAGCCAGAAGAAGAGAAGGTAAAGGGAGGCCTAGAATGAAATAAAGAGAAAACAAGCCTGTGGATGAACTAAAATTTTCTAGAGTCAAAAGGAAGCTTGTTGTTGCTGAAGAGGAGAAGCCAAAGGAAGTGAAGCTTGAAAATCAAGCATCTGGGAGTGGTCAAACCAAAGAGATAGAAGTATTCAAACCCAAGGTTAAAAATTTTGTGCCAATCAAAATTGAAGGAATGATTATAGCTAAAGGTCAAAGGAAGAGGGATGTTGATTTACTTCACATTGAATATAAAGATGAATCACATTCAACTTTCACATTCAATCAAGTCTTAGACCAAGGATATGGCATCTTAAGGAAGATCTACACCATGCTCAACAGAAAGTACTATCTAACTGAAGAGCTAGGGAAGGCCATTCTTGAGAAAATAAAGAAGATAAGGGAGACACCTATTCAAGAAGAAAGGGATGATAGAATCAAAATCTGGAACCCTGAAGGAAGGAAGGTGCTTCATGAACCATTCTACATGATGATCTACAAGGACAGGGAAGGCAGAGAAAAATGCATTGATATTTGTCAGGAAATAGACAAACTACCCAATATGGAATTAAATCATCTTACAAGCCAACTGGACTACAAGGTTGAGGATGAGAAGATTAAAAAGGGATCCTTGTACAGAAAAATGAAGGAAAATGAAGACAAAATGAATGAGTCAAGGGGGAGAAGAAGAAGATAGAAGATTCACTAAATATCAAATTGCCAGAATTTATCTCTTACTAGTATTTGATCACTCTGTCTCAAATTACTTTTGTCAATATTGTAATTCCTGCTAGAATGAAAATGTATAGGAGTTTTGTTATCATCAACAGAAAATTTATGCATATTTTACATATTTCATAAATAGGGGGAGATTGTTAGGAATTTAAAATTCATCGTAACTAGTCAATGGATATGTGACTTATAAATATCCATTGACTAGGAAACCAATTATCAGTTGAAGCTTGATTATCAACTGATAAACTGGATTGTAACATTTGATTCATGTTTCATTATCAATTGATTGTATTGCCTCGATGGATGCTGTGAAGTAGTCGACTGATGTTATTGACTTCAATTTATAGCTTCTCAACGGATATGAAGGATGGCTGATTAATTGTAAATATTCTAAGTCAGAATTCTCACAAGTGAAGTGATCAACAGATATTGGAGTCGATGGATGAAGACACTACTTAAAGGATAAAAACTATAAACGGATACAAGCCATCAACGGATAAAGGCAATCAACGAATAAGGGATCATCAATGGATAGGGAGTCGATGGATAACTCAAATAGCCATCGATTCAACAACTGATCAATGGATATCCTATCCATCAATGGATGAGCAAAGGAGAATCAACTGATAAGCTTAACAACATTTATCAGTTGATTAAGGTTTCCCAATTTAGTTAAAGACAAAAAGAATGGGAACTTTGCAGAAACTGAATCAATGGAAGACAGTCCTGTCAGGATTGTAAAGACTTTCAAGGAAACACAGTCTTCAAGGAATGCATCAAGACCATAGTTGCATGAATCACGGGTCGATTGGGTACATGGTACGATTACGGATACGTGGGACGTTAGTTTGCATGAATTGGGTACGACGAGTCATGAATCGGATTCACGGATCGATAAAAGGATCCCTTTCTAATGAAGATTGTGAAAGTAGCTAATTTCTATTTTCATATAAACATTGTAAAATGTAATTTATAATGTTATCTGTCGATAAGAAATAGAATTAGAAGAAAACTACTATATAGTAGTCAGTAACTCATTGTAGCAAAGTGTGCATATACATAGTAAAAAAAATTGTAAGCACTGTTGTGCATAAAACACTTTGTAAGAAGCTTAGTCATTTTACCAAGAGAAATTGAAAGCAAAAACACATTAGTGGAAAAACCAATCCACAAGTAATTTTTATATTGCTTGTTCTGTGTTCAATTCATAAGTATTGCATTCTTAGTTCAATTAGGAATCTTTTCTTATACTCAAGCTCTTTGTTGAACAAACTTAAATCCACAAGAATTTCATTTAATTCTTAAGTTTGTATTCAACCCCCCCTTCTCCAAACTTATTGTACTCAAGGGCAAATAACAATTAGTATCAGAGCCTAGCTTTCAATATACAGAAAGTTAAGATCTAAAAGTACATCAAGTATGGGTCAAAAAGACACATGAGTCAAGATTCCAGTTCCAGAGAAAGATGAGTACTTTCCCTGGAAAGTGAAAATGCACTTGCATCTGCTATCCATTGATCCTTCCTATGTTCACTGCATAGAGAAAGGTCCACAAGTTCCTATGAAGATAGTTACAAGTGTAAATGCAGATGGTACTCAGGTACCAGACACACTCATTCCAAAACCTATAAGTGAATACACAGATGAGGATGAGAAGGAAGTACATAAGGATAAAAAGGTTATGAACATTTTATTCAATGGTCTTTACATGGATATGTTGGACAATGTTATCAATTGTACAACCTCCAAGGAAGTCTGGGACACTCTTCAAACTCTATGTGCAGGCACTTAACAAGTAAGAAAGAACAAGATGCAACTCTTGATTCAAAAATATGAAGCCTTTCATTTTAAGAGTGGTGAAGCAATCAATGACACATATAGTAGGTTTCAAAAGATGTTGAATGAGCTAAAGCTATATGGAAGAGTGTATGTTGTTGAAGATACCAACCTCAAATTCTTGAGGTCCTTACCCAAGGAATGGAAACCAATGACTGTTTCTATAAGACAATCTCCTGACTTTAAAGAATATACTCTTGATAAGCTGTATGGCATCTTGAAAACCTATGAGTTGGAACTGCAGCAAGATGAGGAAATTGAGAAAAAGTCAGAAGAGAGAAAAGTCCATTGCTTTGGTGGTCAAGGATAAACAAGTTGTAGAATCTGGTGAAGATGTTATTGTCAAAGAAGGGATGAAAGAAAATCATGGCAATAGTACAAGTGGTGTTAGATATGATGAATCTTCAACTGGGAAAGGAAAAGAAACAGTTGAGGATGAGGAGTCATACACCAAGGATGAAATGGATGAAATAGATGAGCATTTGGCTTTTCTATCAAGAATATTTTCAAAACTCAAATTCAAGAGGAATCCCATGCAAAGGCCTGGATCTCAGTTCAAGAAAGACAATCAACAAAGAAAAAATCTTGTTGACAGGACTCAATTCAAAATTTTCAACTGTGGATTGGCTGGTCACTTTTCTAATGAATGCAAAACGCTAAAAATTGAGAGGAAATCTAAGTACAGTGATGGTATTGATTATAAGAAGAAGTACTTTGACTTGCTCAAATAAAGAGGGAAGGCTTTTGTAACAGAAGAAAAGGACTGGGCTGTTGAGGATGATTCTGAAGATGAAGAATACATCAACCTTGCACTAATGGCCAATCATGATGATCAGGAAGCTAGTTCTTCTACCAATCAGGTAATTTCTAAAATCTATCTGAGTTATCCAAAGATGAATGCAATATCACAATTATTAAAATGTCAAAAGAATTGTATAATTTTCATGTCACTCTTAAGTCCTTAAACAAAGAGAACACTTGGCTAAAAATCACCTTAGAAACTCTCACTGAAAGAAACAATTATCTAGAGGGACAGCTAGTGCAAATGGACAGACTCAAGGTAGAAAACAAAGATGCTAGAAAAAAATTAGTTGAGTGTAAAAAGGAAATAGAAAATTTGAAAGAAAAATTGGAAGAAGAATTAAGAACCATTGACAGGTGGAACAGGTCTAGTAAAGCCAGTAAAGCCATAAACTCTTTCACCATGTTGTTTGAAACTCTTGAGAAAATAGCCATTGATGAAAATCAATCTTTGGGAAAGAAGCAATCGATTGGTAATTCTGAATCAACTGATAAGAATTATCCATCGATTGATAATGACAATTCAACGGATAATCATCCATCGATTGATAATGTCAATTCAATGGATAATCATCCATCGATTGATAATGTCAATTCAACGGATAATCATCCATCGATTGATAACGTTATTCTAACGGACAATTATCCATCGATTGATGAATCATCAACTGCTAAGAAATGTGTTATAAAAACCAAGCTTAACAGGCCTGTTAAATTTGTCAAAGAAAGTAGCTCCTCTAAATATGAAGTCAAAGTTAAAAAAACTAATATTAGATTCTTATCTAAAGATCAATTGAAGGAGAAATTAGAGAAGATAGAACCTAATATCATAGCATAGAGCTAAAATGGAAGGATTCTTGAAAGCTATTGAAGAAAAATTAAAGCCTAGTGGTCTTTATGCTCATGTTACCTCTAGATTAGACTCTTCATTTTTAAAGCATAGAGTTCAAGAAATGAATGATAAATTGGAGAAGATGGATAAAACTTTTAAAGAAATGATTGATGCCCAAACAGCAACTCAATAAAAACAGGCCAAAATCAACAACATGGTTGAGATTCTATACAAAAACAGGCATGCAGACAGGCTGCCTGAAGATGTTCAAATTCATGACCTGGCTCCCTTGCAAGTAGATCTCTTCTATCAATCCAAAGCCAAGGAAGAAAAGGATAAAGCTGTCACCTTGTCTAAACTCAAAGAAAAAGTGGATACATTGACAGATGCTCAATCTACACTCTCAACCACAGTTTCATAAGTGGTGGCTACTGTTGATTCTCTCAAGAAATAATTTGAAACCTCTAGCTCCACTCAAGGCACTACACTTTAACAAATCTCTACTCAACTTGCCTCCAATCAAGGTTTGCTCTCAATAAGGATTGTGTCTGGATAAGCACCTCAGGTTCAAGTTCCCACTCAACTCCAGTCAACTCATTCTTCATTCTTGCCCATGCACCAAGATATCAAACCTAAGGGGGAGAAGACAAGGGAGGAAATTGAAAGGCAAATGGATGAGATAGAGGCTGAAAGACAAAAAGCTGTAATGGCAATATTAAGGGAGAAGGCCAGAAAACCACTTGCATACAAAGAGTTTATGCTGAATTCGAAAGCAATAAAGGTAAATGTAAAGGAAAATCATTGGAACTACAGGAAAATGCTGCAAAATAGTATCTACATGGTTAGAGGTGTGAAGATACAAGTGAATGGTGAAGAGGTCAAAGTACCAGTAGTGCATATGGAATCTGGCTACTACAGGGTATCTCTAGGACTGTTTCATGGACTTTCATATACAGAACTAGAGTGTCTGCAGAAAGCAATAGAAAATGTGACAAAGGAAGACAGTGAATTGAAAAATATGTTGGACCTTTTGCTGCCCAAAGCACTTCCTGAAATAACCCTGATGGGATTCTCTAAATGACCAAGTCAAACACTCTTTCTCATTTTAGAATTCCTCAGCATCTAAATCTTGACAACAGAAGCCAAATCATCAGTCTCTTGGATTTGTTAAAAAAGAAGCCAGTCATTAGAGAAGAAGACAAGTTGATTATGGAAAAATTTAGAAAATTCATCAATGGTCAAGTGTCAACTTTTGCAAATGATGAATTGAAGAAGAAAATGAAGGATGGTGAAGAAAAGGGGCAGGGAAAGGGAGACAAGAAACCTGATTCCATGAGTGATAAGGATGGAGAAAAAGATGAAAAGAAGAAAGAAAGTGATAACAAGAAAAAGAGAGATGCCTCAAGAAAAGAAAAGACATATGAAAGGGAGAAACCTTCAAAGCAGCAAGCAGTTGGTAGTCATGTTAGTACACCTACCAAAATTCAGGATGCTAATGTGGCTCCAACAGTTTCTAAAACTGCTATGATCCCAAAATCTAAATCACCTAGAAGACATTTTTTCAAAATGACAACAAATGGAGTAATAAGGAGGGAGATAAAGAAAGATCAAGTCAAAAACCTAAAGCCATGCCAGAAAATCAAAGTCAACTCAGTAATTATGACAAATTTCAAGAAGCCTGCTAGCTCTTTGCTAATAAGGTGTCCAAAATGGAAGAATCAGCTTGTTGTACCTAATAAAGGTCTACCTATCCATCCCATTCAAGAAGAAGTTGTAATTGATAAGGTAAGACTCAAACAATGGAAAGTAGACAGGATATGTAAAGTTGAGATAAGGGACAAGAAGGTGTTTGTTACAAATGTTAATGGAGAAGAAAGGGAATTCTACCATGATAACTCAAAGTCTATTATTCATGACATCAAAAGGGTAATCAACCTTTATGATAAAAAGAGCATGGTGAACAAATTAATGATGGTTAAATTAGCTGAGTATTTAGCAAGAAAATATCAGAAAAAGATTGACATGGTGAAGGAGATGAAGGAAATGACAGAGAGGAGAATCAAGGAGAAAGAGGAGTTGGAAAGAAAGTCTGAAGAGTTGAGGAGATTGGGAAAATGCAGGGTTTTCAAAGGTCCAAACAGAGTTGAGTTCAAACTGAAAGATGGAGTAACTTCAAGAATAAGACTCAGGTTTGTCAAAGACTATCCCATTCAAACTCTACAAGTTGCAGCTGATATTCTGAAAAATGGAATCTTAATTGAAGAAGTCATGGCTAGGCCAGAAATTCTTCAAGCCATTGAAGAAATCAAAGTCAGGGAAGAAAAAGAAAAAAAGTCAAAATATAAGCTATTCATGCAACAACATCAACAAATTCAACAACAGAAATAGGTAGACTTGATATCTTGTAATAATTTGATATCTTGTTGGATCAAATCAAGTCTACTCTATATAATTACTTGTCTTGTTATAACACATCTAGATATTCTGTATTAAGTTGGTGACTTAGATACTTTAATGTACTATTGCCAGATAGAAGTATGACCAAATTGTAATTCCAAGTTGTAATTAAAGTCAAAGAATAAAGTATGTTAGAAGATTCAAGTTAAATCATGCATCTGGACAAAGAAGACTTCTTAAAGAATAAGGAATGTAGTATGATAATTCTTCGAAGGCAAATAAATGAACGAGAAGTCACTACAATCGAGAAGTCAGAAATGTGTAACTGGTCGAGAAGACTCAAAACACTCATTGGCTCATTATTCGATCGAGAAGTGCTCATTCGAGAAGTCATGGAATTAAAGCCAATCGAGTAGTGTGAAAATGTTATTCATTCGAGAAGTCAAGAAAATAAATCAAGATGTAAGCTATTAAACCATTCAAAAAGTGTGAGGAATAGGATCAATCGAGAAGTCTGTAATCATAGTTCAATCGAGAAGTCAAGTTTACTCGAGAAGCCTAGTCTAGTCGAGAAGTCAAGTTCATTCGAGAAGTCTAGTCCAATCGTGAATTCATCAAATCCAAGACTAATCGAAAAGTCTCAGAAGTACTCGATCGAGAAGTTAATATCATGACTTATCGAAGTGCAATAAAGATGAGTATTCGAATGATTCAAAAGGCTGAATTCTAGGAGATTTGCATAAGAATAAGATAAATGATTCTGAAGCTTTGTCATTACTAGGTTAGTCAAACCTGTGATGATAGACACAAATCTACAATGAAGCTTAGAAGATACACAAGACAAATGATAGAAGAGATAAGGCAGAAAGCTACATACTGTCAACAGAATGTGTTAGCTGGAAATAGATAGTAGTCAAATGTAAAGTTTTTTTTTGTCTATTTCTAGTTTTAGCTTAACTAACTGGTAAGAGCATGTGCCAAAAGACATGTTGTCTATATAGCTTATGCAATGTCTCATTAGTTAGAAGTCTTGTCCTTTTTGAAAATTATCAAGTGTTCATACCTAGTATCTTCTAAGAACAAGAAGTTGAAATTCACACTGAATTTTAGATTGTAGCAAAATTTAATTCTAATACAAATTAGATTGAAAGTTATATTATGTGTTTACTTTATTTTTCACATTATGTTTTTGTAAACACTTGAATTACTAAAGATACATACACTAACATGAAGGGTATCGAGGCACAAATGCAGTGGAAAAATGCGAAAAATAAATACAAAACGTAATAGTTCATGCATTTATCATGTTGCTTTCAGCAGTTCTCAACATGCTTAGCAACTCAATAGGTGTTTCACTAATTTTATTCATTTTTTTTGTTCATAACAAACTAAGAATATTTGTTGTCCAGAGATTGTAAGATCAAATCTAGGTGAGCCTCCAGACCAATCTGGAAACCCAAAATGTCAAGGTATTCATTATACCCTATAGTCTTTAGAACATGTGGTGTAACCGGGTCTCACTCTCCCTACTTGTAAGTGTATAGTACCCTTTAATCGCCAAATATATCTTGAAAAGTCTGTCCCTCAAATATCCTTTAAGGGTGCTTAATCGTCTCACAAGCATCTATATGCTCGTGTTGCTTCTTAAGCTCAGCACTCAAAGTTGCAAGTATGAGACATGAGACATCAGTCACAACATCAATTTACTTCCAATAAGTACTATCATTTGAACATGTTATATTCTCAACTTTAATAGTAGGGGAAGAGATTTGACTAATATCGTGGTGCCCGAGGACGATCCTCAAGCTCCTATGTCAGTCGAGGAAATTTGTTCTAGTCAATTTGTTCTTCTCAAGAACTGATCGTATAGAGAAGTTGTTTGTTTTTATCATTTGATATCTACAATATTAAAGTGTATAAAATAAACTAGATTGCAGATTTAATATTAATTATGTTTAAGTGATTATGATATATCATCATATACCTCCCACTATTTTTATCAAACTAAGAGCCCTAACTATTAATTCAGAAAACATTTCTTTAAATCTTTCTAGTGAGCCAAGATCCATATTTCATCTATGTTTTAAGATAGCGTTGGCTAATACACCCAAAACATGACTATTTAGGTAGACAACATTTGTCGATTATATCAAATATAACTCTTGGAAAGTTTGGTGGAACAACCCATTGTATACATTTATCCAATAAATCTCACCAAACTCTATGCCTCTAAACCCACAATCCTATTGTGATGATTTAGTTAAATTAGACCTAATGTTTCAATAAACTAAGTTACTTACTTATCACGTCTTCCATTGATTGATAAAAACAACTTGCTTTGGCAAACCCACTCATTCTCAATCTAGATCTTGACGAGTATTAAACATTGGAAGGCATCCGATTAACTTAATATGTATTTAGGGATTTTAATGTTTATATGAACGATCATGATCACATCGTAAAAAGATTCTCAATTTTTCCTTGATCAAATAATCCATTTCAATATTCATCAATGATTCGATTTCCAGATCGTCGGAGAAGTCACAAGCGATCTCACTTAAAACCCAACTTTCTTACGAATAATAATTCGCTTTTGAAAAAATCTCCCCATATAAGAAAAAAGAAAATTCATATTCAATACCATGTTTCATAAAAACAAGAATCTCATGATCGTTTGTTTAATTTTAAAATCTTGAATCGTTACAGATTTTATCTTTCTTAAGCAGGCATGGCAAGGGTGTCGTATCTAATACATACATCATTCCAACGCATACATATCTACACATACATTCATATACATATATGTATTGTGTGTAAATTAAACGTGTTTGGTTATGGCTCCATCCTATGTGATATTTCCAAGCTAATGGAATTATCATGGTCAATCTGTGGTGATTTCAAATACTACACTATTACATGTCTTTATCTTCTTCATTGCACCATCATCTGGATTGCCTCCTAGCTTCTTTGCTTCCAAGTCTCCATTGAACAATTACATTGAATAATAAATAAATCTATTCTAATGAAATTAAAAGAAGAACTCGAGTTACATTCGAGATTAACAATTATAATGAATAAACGACATGTTAGAAACCAAAACTATAAAACAAAACCACTATCTTATGGGTCTTTAGGCCATAACCATCCACCATGTTATCACATAACACATGTAATATATCTCATATTATATAAACATATCTTATAATCATATATAATAAATTTTGAAATTTCAGAAAATTAATTAAATTTTAGTAAATAATAAATCATTGTTTCGGGGCCTGTAACGTCATCAAATGGCTTACAGACGCGAAGCGGACAAAGTCAATATTGCTCAGTGATACCATTCCAGTCAGAAAACACATATCGTTTGCGAAAATCGGACACTGGACACAGATTTCAGAAAATCTACGGAAGCCGTTTCAAAATTCGTATCGAATACGATTTCCATAATAAGAACAAACATGTATCATATACAGACAGCAATACACACAATCATCATATGATTATACATCACATGAATATCATATATTCAAAATCATATATACATGCATATATATATATATTGTATCGTAACAAAATCATGGCGGTTATATACATGCTCATATATATGAAAACTTGTAAACATACAACCGAATTAAAATGTTTTGCAAGTAGCTCTGATGCCATTGAAGGGTTTCGAGGCACAAACGCAGCGGAAAAATGTGAAAAATAAATACAAAACGTAATATAAATCGAAACCATCTTCAGGATCCATGCAAAAACAAAAGATTTAATTCGGAGATTAAGAACAAATACCTTAAAAAGCTTTAACAGTTCATCAATGGAAGATTAATGGAGGTCCAAAACTTGTTTAATCACCACGTATCCCGCTTACGCGATCTACTCTCTATGGTATCTACACGAACATTTTTGATGAAGGATTGATGTGTACTAGCACTCGAAAACCGCTTCTCTCTCTTAATCTTCCTCGTTTCTCAAAAGAGCTAGGGTTTTAGAAAAATATGTGTCTTACAATTAAATCAGCCCATAAAGAGATTATATAGAGATAGGAATAAGTTTTCTAATTATAATCTAATTATAATTAATACAAATCCAAAATTTTAAATTATTTAATTAAGTCTCACATAATTAATTAATTAATAATTTTGGAATTAGTTTAAGTAATTCATTTATTCTATTTATATAATTAATTAAGTCATACTTAATTAATATCATAAATAAAATAAATTACTTATATAATTTAAATTATTTCTCCTTCAAACATTCTTTGTGTGTGACCCTGTAGGTTATTATTATGTTGGCAACAATTTTAATATCTAATTAAAATTGTAAACAATGAGTGGCATCTAGTAATACATCATTGCTACCCAAGTAATAATAATAAAATCAGTGATTTGATTAAGCCTTTCGTGAATAATGTTCCATGCAATATAATCTTTTTAACCTTATATTATAGATCAAACTCGAGGCATGTATCGTGTCATCCTCTTCAACGTTTAATACGGGTTTTCTTGATCAATGAGTAGACTATTAAACAAATCAACATTTGTGCACGGCCATGCATTTTATAGTCTCACTCAATCAAGAAGCCAATAATATCACTCCTAAATAGGAAGGTTAAATCATTTATCTATCATTCATATTTCTCATATGATTCATAGTATATCTAATGTCCACTTTTATCATCATCCGATTAAAGGTAACTTTTAGTGTAATTAAAGTATATTAATTCTCGTATATAAATATAATAATTTCAAGTCAGAGGATCATTACATCATTATCACAGTGAGAATTTCTTATGACACTTATTAACATATAGAATCTCACGTCGGGTCATTCCAGTGCCATTCATTGAGACATGCACTTATATTCTTGACTTTAGTATCACCATACATATGACCAATGAGATGTGGTTATCTGTCAACAAACTTACTAGTCTTATTGCATTATTATTGTCCTTATATAATAATACTCGACTAGGGAATTTTAGGAATAAGATATTATTCATATAATCTCATTTTTAAGTCACATACTTAAAGATATATAATACGTATCAAAATTTAAAGGACATTTATTATGCTTTCAATTTATTATGCAGTAAATAAAAAATCAATAATAAATAATAATCAATAAAACATAATCCTTAATAATAAAATATTTTGCTTAAAATATAAAAATAATTGTCTCTAGGGCACAATTACTAACATAACAAACAATTCATCAAAATCAAAGGGCACAAAAAATTGAAGTTATACATTCACCCTACCCCCTCTGTAAACTTCTGTTAAATCTAATTCCTAACATTGTGTGTTGCATTATTTAAATAAATTTAAGGGCAAAACCCCCATCATAAGATAAGGGGAGAGAGTTCATCACTCTTTCCTTAAACCACAATAATTAATCTTGCATCTTGCATTACCTAGCTTAGTAAAATTAATTAGATGTTAGCCCTAGGAATTTGCGCTCAACTAGGAAGAGAACCTAAAATGAACAAATCTCGAAGTATTTATTCTATGGTGTCTAGGCTAGCTAAAGCTTACTTGACCATTTGGATTGGTGTCTTAGGAAGGTGTTTAGCGTCTTGGCAATGCTTGCACCGACCTGGCCAATTAGGGGGAATATTTTTAGTTTTGTGAGTTTTGGTAGTATATTGTTGTTAGCAGCAAAGTCTAGTTCATTTTAGGGAACCCTAGATTTAGAATTTTTTTTCGATTTTCCACCTTTTCTTTTGAGTGTTTAAATTCTTGCACTTATTTGCTACGTATTTATGCAAACTGCTTGGGCTAGGAACGAATCATCTAGATTAGTAACACTGATTGATTTGTCTTCTTCTTCTTTAGATTCTGAACCCGTAGAAGTTAGTGAAACCGTAGTAAACATGGATGTTTGCCCTCGAGACCGATGTTACCCCGCCTGATCGGCCCAGCCATCTTGTATTACTCTTCCTCCGGTTAATGGTAATAATTTTGAAATTAAGGCTTACCATATTAGCATGTTACCGAAATTTACCGGGAGTGATGGTGAGGATCCATATCTTTTTATTCATGAATTCGAGGAGGTTTGAGCCTTGCAAAAACTCCAACAATTAATCAAGGACTCCATTAGGCTTAGACTAATCAATTTGCTTTAAAAGAAAAATGTTAAAAAATGGTTATATAGTCTACCGGTCAACTCTATTTCAACGTGGGAGGGATTTGTGGTAATTTTTCTTAAAAACTATTTTCCAAATCACAAGACCACAAAAATCACAAATTAGATCAACCAATTTCATCAAAAAGAAAATGAGTCATTTTGGAAATATTTTAAAAGATTTAAAAATCTTTTATCCCAATGTCCCCACCATGGAATAGAGAAATGGAGACTTTGTAAGATTTTCTACGAAGCCTTAGATAGTCCAACCACTTCCTTGTTAGAGTCTATGTGTCAAGGTAAATTCATGAAAAAGGATGAGGATCAAGGTTGGGCATTTTTCGAGGAACTAGCAGAAAAGACAATATTGTGTGAGTCCACTAGGGAGCCTGTTAAGTCTAAAGAGTCACCTAGTTCATCATCTAGGGGTTTTCATTCTGTTGGTAACTTCATTGCAACCGGAGCTAAATTAGTTACGCTCACTAGAAGACTCGAAGTTTTAGAAACCATTGGATCTCCTCCATAAGTATCCATGTGTGCAAATCATAATTCTCTAAATCAAGGACCCCGGAACTTTCCCGGGTTTGAGCAAGCTAATTCTATGTTTCAAACAACCCCTAGGAATGATCCATTTGCCCCTACTTACAATCCCAGGTGGAGAAATCACCCAAATTTCTCATGGAGTCAAGGTCAAAATTACCAAGCCCCTCAACCCAATTTTCAAAAGCCCAACTCTAACTCTTACCCAAATTAAAATCTCAATCCTTATCCAAATCCAATTCAAACACCTTTGAACCCACCCGGTTTTAATGACTCGGATAAGAGACTTAATTCCTTAGAGAAGAGTATTGAGGCATTGCTAAAGTCCCAAACGAATTGAAATCAATCCCAACAAACTTTCATGTAAACTATGACCCAAGATAGGCAAATCTTAAATGTCAATTCTCAATCCATATCTAAATTAGAGGTCCAGATGAGTCAATTAGCCAACACCATTTGTGAGCGTGAGAAAAAAAGTTCCATAGTCAAACTGAAGTCAATCCTAAGCTTCCTCTCAATCAAAGACCTCATGAGTGTATTAACGCTATAATTTCTCTAAGGTCAAGAACTCAAGTTGAGAATAAGGTTGGCACTGATTCCAATGATAAAGAGGAATTGAATTCTAAACCTAGTCCCTCTCCTTTTATGCCTGGTCAAGATCAACCAAATCAACTCAAAATTTCTGAAACACTAAGATCATCTAGTGAACATTCTTCAACTATCAAGCCACATTCAAAACTTATCTCTGACATGTCTAGTGAAATAGTCTTTAAACCAAAAGCTCATTGTCCTCAAAGACTCATTTTGAACAAAAAATCTGCTCAATTAGACCAAATTTTGGAAGTTTTCAAGAAAGTCAAGATAAACATTCCTCTTTTAGATGCCATTCAACAAGTTCCTTCTTATGCCATGTGTCTAAAAGATTTGTGTACTCACAAGTGATCCACTCATTTCCCTAAAAAGGCCTTTTTGACCTCTCAAGTTAGTTCAATTCTCTCAAATAAAATTCCCGTGAAATATAAGGACCTCGGTTATCCTACAATTTCTTGTGTCATTGACGATACCTTTGTGGATAAAGCTTTACTTGACTTAGGAGCTAATGTGAATCTCCTTCCATTTGTTATCTATAAAGCCCTAAGTTTAGGTGAACTTAAGAAGATGAACATGACACTTCAACTAGCTGGCCATTCTATCAAAATGCCAAAGGGAATAATAGAAGATGAGTTGATCAAGGTTGGTGATTTTATCTTCCCAGATGACTTTGTTGTTCTCGAGACTCAACCCATCACGAATCCTAAGAACCAAATTCCCATCATTTTAGGAAGACCTTTTCTTGCTACATCCAATGCCTTGATTAATTGTAGGAATGGTTCAATGAAACTCACTTTTGTAAACATGACTATTGACCTTAATATTTTCAATGTTGGAAAAGAACCGAATAAGCTTTACGAACAACCAATAGAGGTTAATGTGGTCAACAACTTTGTCACATGGTCTAGCTTTGAGGATAGTGAAATCGAGTCTCTTCTTAGGGAGGATGTCAAGATCAACTATGAGAATAATCTTGAATTTCATGAGTCATTGCAAGAGTTGACTTCAGAAGAGTTTTAAGAAGAATTGAATGACATTTTTTCAAAATGGGAAACTCCGCCCGAGAATGTTTGTGTTGAACCTAAGCACGTTACTAGGAGTCCCATAAGTGAACCACCTACACTTGACTCGATGTTGCCTAACTCCGAATTTGACAAAGGTGCCCTAAAAGAATATGGACCCCTTTCTTATGACATTCATAGTGTTTTGAACCATGATCAAATATTAAAAGTCTCTAATTTGCTTAAATAAAATGAAGAAGCATTAATATGGTTTATGAAAAACTTTACTGATACATGTCATATAGGGTTGAATGAGTGCACCTTTCTAGAGAAAGTCTTTTCTAATCAAAATTTTCAAAAATGTCTTGACTCTTTCTTGAAACTTCACCTTATTTTCCCTTCTGGAATTAGCTAATTAAAGTTTCAATTTGGTGTTTTCCCTCGTAACGTTCGGGTATGGGGGAGGCAATGTGTGTGTGAGTTGTGTTAGTTAGAGTTGTTTTTCAATATATTGCTTCTCCTTCATCCCTTATCAGGTATTTTCTCACCATTCTCCTTTGAATATTTCTCTCTTTTGCACACATTGAGGACAATGCATGATTTAGGTATGGGGGAGGGTGCTAGTAATGTTACAATTTTAAAAAAATATAAAAAAATAGATAATTCAAAATTCAAAAATAGAAATATTTAGAGTTGTTTTATACTCTCTTTGAACTTTAGGACTAGTTGGTATTAACATTTGTTTTCAAAAATTATATATATAATGCCTTTTAGATAATCTGAACTTAGTCGAGTACGATTTTATTTATGAAACTTGTGTCGAATGATTTTTACACCAAATTCCAAGACGGCACATATGCACAAGACCTTTCTTGGAAAGATTGTATATGGATTTTATTCGATACCTGAGAGAGAACCCACATGTTAGAACAATATCGAATCAAATTTTTACGAAAAATAAATATATAGCCAAAAAAATAATAATAAATAAACTACTTCAATACCCAATATTCCTCAAAATAAATAGATGAGATGATGGGCCCAAGTAGAATTAACTAGTCTTGTTTTGTTGCCTATGTTACTCTAGTAATTAAGTCCGTTGAGGTATTTCAAAACGTAGTGCCCAAAGACCAACTGGTTTGGGAGTCACTGGCCCAAAGCTCGCTACATGGGTAACATAGAAAGTCTAAGAAAATAGACAATATACAGTCGATTAAAAAAATAAAAATAAAAATAAAAAACATAGAAAAAGGAAAAAAAGGCTATATATATGAATTTATAATATTTGGCTAGATACTTGTTTTAATAGAGATTGGGTCGGCTCAATATTGGTCAAAAAAGAGAAAATATTCTTATGCAGTTCATCTATCAGAGGCCTTAAATTCACTACACGTACACCTTGAGATTTTTTGTAAACATTTAGATTCGGCACTAGTAGATTGAAGTTACCTACAATTCGGCTATTATTAGAAAAGTCTGTTAAGGCATGTATTTTTCCTATAAAATCTTTTTGTTAACACCATTGAAAACTAGAGTGAAAATTGAGTTGGGACAATTACTGGATTTATCTATCAGATTTTATGGGTATATCTTCTGTAAGTTCTTAGGAGACAACACTCCTCTTGTAGAGATCGTCTATGAATTTAACGGGTTGGTAAACCTAAAATTACACATCACGCCTACGAAAAGGAGCCTAGGACTTTTCTTAGTTTACTTTTTAAATTTTGATTTTACTCGAAGACGAGCAAAAGATAGGTATAGGGACATTTGATTAGTGCATATTTTTACATATTTTTATACCTATTTAGTAATTGCCTTAGTATTTTTAATTAATTAATTTTATGCATTTTCATAATTTTGTAGATATTTGATTAAATAAGAAGAAAAGAAGAAAATAGGAGAAAAAAGCAAGAAAGGAAAAAAAACTAAATTTGAGTCAAGTCATCAAGCCATTTTCAAGCCATCAAGCTATACTTGGAGCCAAAGCAAAGGACAAGTGGATGGGTAGTGTTATGGATTAAAAACTAGGGTGTAGTTAATGCGATGTATGTCGGAACTTAACGAGCTTTAATGGCTGAACTTGTGTTTCGTAGCTTGGTTCTGCCCTCACAAAGTGCCTACGTATCTCTGTTGTGTTTAGAGAATCAAGCCAAAAAACGTCGTTCTAAGAATGAGGGGTTAGGCCCTTTATATAGACGTAGAGAGTCTAAGAATTAGAGTAGGTTTAGGAACCTTGGTGGGCAGGCCACCTCCTAGAAGAATTCTGGATTCTTCTTGTGATAGATGTAGTTCCCAAGTAGGAATAGGTTTCCTTGTTGATTGAGGTGTCTTGGGGGCTACTCCTTGGAGTAGTTTCCATGTATTTGGATATAATTAATTAGCTGTATATTTAACCAATCAATTAATTACGAATTTATTTACTAATTAGGGTTCAAGCCTCATTAATTGGGCCTCCCTTTTGGACCAAACTTGGTCCAATTAATGCCACATTAATTGTGTCTTTAGGGCTTACTTTCAGCCCATATCATTTGACCCCCAACTTCTGTAAAGTGTGCAATACTTTGTAGAAGTTAAGGTTCATGACTCTGTTACTCAAGTTCCCATACAGAATTTTTATAATCCTTTTCTTGTGCTCATCACTATTTTTCATCAATTTCTAGGAATTTTTCTCTATATTTAGAGAATTTTCCATAATTTATTGGTACCCATAGGTATTTTTCCTTAATTTCTAGGAATTTTTCTCTATATTTAGAGAATTTTCCATAATTTATTTGCCTTATAAATCATTTTTAATGATTTTCTGGCATTTTTTTAATATTATTTTCGACCAGGAATCCTGGCTGTTACCCGACCAGGATCCTGGTCGATTCTTGCTTCCCTGTGGAATCCTGGTCGACATGGGATCCTGGTCGATTTTCGACCAGGATCCTAGTCGATTCTTACTTCCTTGTGGGATCCTGGTCGACAGGGGATCCTGGTCGACTTTCGACCAGGATCCTAGTCGATTCTTGCTTCCCTGTGGAATCCTGGTCGACAGGGGATCTTGGTCGATTTTTGACCAGGATCCTAGTCGATTCTTGCTTCCCTGTGGGATCCTGGTCGAGCAGGATTCCTGGTCGATTTTTGACCAGGATCCTAGTCGGTTTTAGGAATCATTTGAATCCTGGTCGAGCAGGATTCCTGGTCGATTTTCAACCAGGATCCTAGTCGGTTTTAGGAATCGTTTGAATCCTGGTCGTGTAGGATTCCTGGTCGATTGTTGACCAGGATCCTAGTCAGTTTTATGACATTATTAAATTCAGATCGATAGGATTTCTTGGTCGAATTCGACCAGGATCCTGGTCGGTTTTGGTGGCAAAATGAATCCTGGTCGAATGAAACTCCTGGTCGATTTTAGCAACCGAAACGTATCCTGGTCGAATAAGACTCCTGGTCGATTTTAGCAACCAAAATGTATCCTGGTCAAATGAGACTCCTGGTCGATTTATTTCACATCTCGATTTCTAGTTGACAAGGCCCATAAATATAGTGACTTAATGGGCCTTGACCCATTTCTATTTTTCACGCGTTTCAGTCCTCCTCGATTTTTGGGCCACAGGCCTGCTAGGCCCAACCAGTTAATGGACCTTGATTTTACCGGCTATAGGAAGTTCAACTGGTTGAACTACCATTTTCTTTGGCTATAAATCAGTGAAGTGAGAACTTCACTTTTTACTTATCACTTTCTCAGTAAACTTCTCTTAAATTTCTCTCTAGTTCATTTTGTCAAGGCGATTTCCGGCGAGTCCTCTCCGATCAATCTTCATCTTCTTCACCTTTTAAATCTTCATATATTGAATATCCATGGCGGAACAGGATGCTGCTCCAAAACGACTCCTTGCCAGGGCAGCGAAAAGAGGTAATATAGTTACCATAAACTCCACTTTTTCTTCACTTTCTGATCTCCTTCAAACTATAGGAGACGAGTTTCCTACATTAGCTAAGTTAGACGCCTTTAGGTTTTCTAGTACCTTCACCAACCAGGACCATTGTGATAAATTTACAAGGTTGTATAAACTTTCTCTAGGATATAGATTTGTTTTAGCTGAGCTTAGGGATCGGGCCTGTCATTGGCGGCCTAATAAGTTATGTATCTTTAGAGATACCCTTATAGGTGGGCTTAGGTTTCCCTTTCATGAATTTATAGTTAGGCTTTTGGCCAAAGTTAGGATAAATCCCTATCAATTGAGCCCAAACTCGTGGCGGACCCTCCTCTGTTTTATTGTCTTGTGCCTTAGAAAAAATTATCCCCTTTCTGTTACCGTTTTCCGAAGTATATTTCAATTTAAGAACATCTCATCGAATATATTGGGTTGGATTTACATCAATCATAGGCAGGGGGTGAGCCCAATCTTCTGTAATAAATCATTGTCCGACAACAACATAGATTGGCGGAGGGATTTCTTATACTTGGAATGGGAAGGAGGGGATCGGGGCACCCTTTTTAGGCCCAAATTTTGCAAAGTTAAGGATGGAAATGCAGGGTTAATCCAGCTAACTCCTGAGGAGAAGATTATTATTGCCGACTTAGGACAAGACAAGGGTTCGACCCATCACCGGAAGATTTTGGAGGAGTTCTCCTTAAAGGCTGTGGGCCTTTCGAATGTTTCTGATAATGGTATTTTCTATTCTTGACTTGTCCTTTCTTTTTTATTCTTCTTAGTTCGGTTGTTTATTTTCTTGTTTGTTTTGCAGCGGCGGAAAATATCAATTTTCACTTAGGCGTGGGCGATGAAGAGACCCACAAGATGAGGAAAGCCCGCGAGGCTATCGAAGGCCCAATCAAGGAGCCCAATCTTCCTGAGTTTTTTCAGCCTTGTGATAAAGCCCAAGGAAAGAGGCCTCGGGTCTAAGAGGAGGAGAACCCAAACACCGCGGCTTGGAGGCCCAGCTGGGGTTTGAGGAGGCAAGACACCGTCGTTGGGAGTACTTTGAACTCCCTCGACTGGTCGCAGAATTCTATTCCTCCGGTCGACAAGGCCAAGATTGTCCTGAAGACGGACATAGAAGAGGCCGAGACTTTGGGGGCCTAAGCTGTTGCCATGGTAAGGCACACTCCTTTCCTACCCCTCCATTTTTAGTCACTTTTTAATTTTCTTAATTTCTTACTGAGTCGTTCTTCTTGAACAGGTCAATACGTACTTTCAAACCATGGCTCACCAGGCCAAAACCTGGCACTTCTCGGAGAAGGCCCAAAGAAAGGGCAAGGCCAAAGCAGAGTCAAAGGTGGCCGTTCTAGAAAAGAAGCTGCTCGAGAAGGAGCAAGAACTGGTGGCGGCCCACGCAGAGCTGCAGGAGCTTAGGGCCGGGAAGAAGGCCGTGATCAATGAGTACTTGGAGTCGGAGGACTTTTATGCTTTTATTGATAAGCATGACGATATGGTCTTCTCGGCTACTTGTGCTCAGGCTTGGGAAAAATGCCTTGACGCTGTCTTGGCTAAGCACCCTGGTCTTTTCGATCCTGCCGAATTCCCCTGTCCTATGGGTCAACCCTTGGCTTTGACTTCAGCCGCTGAAGGGGCAGGTTCGGGAGATTTGTCGGGCGGCGAGGCCTTAGATGAGTTCGATCGGGTCTTCGACTCTTTTCCAGAGGCTGAAAAGAATGCTAGGAAGGGAGTAGAGGAAGAAGAGAAGACAGGGGAGGATGAAGATGTAGAAGATCTTTCTTAGTGTTTTTTTTTTATTTTCTTGTATTTCTTGTCCCCCGAAAGGAAAATGAGCTTTGCTCCTCTGGCCTTGTATTTCCTTTCGGTTTTTAAATTATGTAATCCTGAAGACTTTTTATTTATAAAAAGCCTCTTTGTTATTTGCTCATCTGTGTTATACCTTGGCACAAATATACTTTTTGAGCATAAAAGAACAGAGAAATCTGGACATAACTCGAAGTGCCAATTGTGCTACATTTTATTCTTTTTTCTTGCCTTAGCATATTGGATAAAATATACTTTTTCGAGCACAAAGAACAAAAATGCCTATCCAGGCTCGACCTTGTTCCTTTATCATAAAAGAACTTAGGAATTGCCAACTCTAGGCTAAACACACATGTTTTAAGGTGCTATAAAGCTGAGAATTTTATTAATAATGCCTTCGAGGCTAAAGTGGGCGCAACCCTTACAAAATGAGAATGTTGTCTGGAGCGAGTAGCTCTTACATCCTAATGGTTTCATCGAACCTTATTTCTACTTAGTCCTACTAAATATAAGAACTCATAGTTGAATTTTTTAAACATAATAAACCTTCAGGTTTGAAGCATGCCAAGTCCTTGGCACCTCAACATCTTCTAGGGTTTCAAGGATGTATGATCCTCCTCCATTTACTTGTTTTATCTTGTATGACCCTTCCCAGTTGGGGGCTAATTTTCCTTTGGGGCCTACCCGGAAGCTTCAGCTTTCCTAAGGACCAATTCCCCTTGTCTAAAGAATCTTTCTTTAACCCTTAAGTTGTAGTAGAAAGACGACTTCTTTTGATATTCGACGATTTTTGCATGAGCTTTGTCCCTGACTTCATCTATTAAGTCTAATGCAAGCTTCATTCCCTTTTCATTTTCCTCGGGCTCAAAGGCCTTGACTCTTGGGGATACATGTGATATTTCAACTGGGACCACTACCTCGGCTCCATAAGCCAGAAAGAATGGAGTTGCGTTATTAGTGACTCTGTGAGTGGTTCTGTAAGCCTATAGTATTGTAAAAAGCTCATCCACCCAAGTGTTGGCAGAATGCTCGATCCTTTTCTTAAGACCGTCTAGGATGATTCGATTAGCTACCTCAGCCTGCCCATTTGCTTGAGGATATGCAACAGAAGTGAAGCGAAGAGCGATGTCATTATCGTTGAAATATCCCTTAAATTTCTCGTTATTGAATTGTGTGCCATTGTCCATCACCAAGATTCATGGTATCCCATAACTACATATGATGTTTTCCCAAAAGAATTGAGTTACTTGTTTTGTGGTTATCTTGGCTAGTGGTTTTGCCTCAATCCATTTAGTGAAGTAATCAATTGCAACGATTAGGAACTTTCTTTGTCCACTAGCTATTGGAAAGGGCCCAAGAATATCCATTCCCCACATTGCAAATGGGATGGGTGAATTAATGGACGTTAACATCTCAGGAGGTTACCTAAAGACCGGTGCATGCCTTTGGTACCTGTCACACCTTTTCACGTACTCCTTTGAATCTTTTAACAAGTCAGGCCAGTAAAAGCCTAGACGGGTAATATTATGAGCCAAAGCTCTGCCCCCCAGGTGTTGGCCACAGATTCCTCCGTGTACTTCTTTTAAGGCCTCATGGGCTTCGTCTGGCTTTAGGCATTTCAAGTATGGAATAACAAAAGATTTCTTGTAGAGAATCCCATTAATAAGAGCATACCTTAAGGCCCACACAGTGAGTTTTCTGGCTTTCATGGCGTTGTTAGGAGTCCACCCAGATTGAAGGTGTGCTCTAATTGGGTCCATCCAGCAACTGCCCAAGTTTATCGGGGCTACCAGTTTTGCATTGACGCTGGGGGTCTTCAAGATTTGGAAGTACACATTCCCCACATGTTCATCTGCTTCTGATGTGGCGAACTTTGACAAGGCATCGGCCTTCGCATTCTCTTCTCTAGGAATATACTCAACTTGACATTCTTCAAACTGAGTCATTATAGCTTTGACCAACCGGAGGTATTTGATCATGATTTCTTCCCTTGCTTCAAAATCCCCATTTAATTGGGATATATCCAGCTTTGAGTCTCCACAGACTTTGAGATGCTTGACATTTAGTGCTTTGGCCAAACCTAGGCCTGCTATTAGAGCTTCATATTCGGCTTCATTGTTGGTTGTTGGGAAGTCAAGCTTAATAGCGTATTCGATAATGAATCCTTCGCGACTTTGTAGCACCAAGCCTGCTCCACTAGATTTTGTTTTTGATGCCCCATCAAAATTGAGCACCCAATATTCTTTGGGAGGTTGTTTTGCTTCTTGTATTGCTGTCATACTATCCTCATCCTGCCCCCGACTTCTTGGTCGTTAATAGTACATTCGACCACGAAGTCAGCAAGGGCCTGAGCTTTTATGGTCGTTCGAGGCTTGTACTTGATGTCGAACTCTCCTAACTCTATGGCCCACTTGATCAACCTCCCACTTGCTATAGGGCTGTGTAAGATGTTCCTTAGCGGCTGATCAATTAGTACCTTGATTTTATGCGCTTGAAAATAAGGACGTAATTTTCTCGAGGCCACTACCAAGGCCAGTGCAAACTTCTCAATCTTGGAGTAGTTAAGTTCTGCTCCGTGCAAGACCTTGCTTACATAATACACTGGTTTCTGAATCTTCTCTTCTTCCTTTATAAGGACAGCGCTCAAGGCTTTATCAGATACAGCCAAGTATAGGTATAAAACGTCTTTGGGACTAGGCTTGGCCAATAATGGAGCTTCAGTTATATGTTTCTTCAACTCTTCGAAAGCTGCCTGACTTTCCTCCGTCCACACGAAGTCCTTCACTATCTTCAATGTTTGGAAGAAAAGTAGACACTTATCCCCAGACCTTGAGACGAACCTTCCTAGGGCTGCAATTCTTCCTCTTAATTTTTGGACATCCCTTACTATTTTTGGGGATTCCATGTCGAGTATAGCTTTAATTTTGTCAGGATTGGCCTCAATCCCCCATTTAGAGACCATCATTCCTAATAACTTCCTGGATCCTACGCCAAAGGCGCATTTTGCAGGGTTTAACGACATTCTGTGGCGTCTCAACACTTCGAATGCCTATCTTAAGTGTTGAATATGGTCGGCCTTGTCGAGGCTTTTGACTAGCATGTCATCAACGTAGGCCTCCATGGTTTTTCCATTGAGATGCTTAAATATCTTGTTTACTAGCCTTTGATAGGTGGCTCCTGCATTCTTTAATCCAAAGGCCATAACTAGATAACAAAATACACCAAACATAGTGATGAAAGATACCTTGGCAATGTCATCCTCATGCATCCTGATCTGATTATATCCACTAAAGCCATCCATGAAGCTTAACATCTCATGTTAAGGATTCCTATCCCGGCCATCGTTATTTTTTCTGTTATCGTCGCGCCTACCATGACTTCCATCCTTGGTGTACTTAGAAAGTTTTCCTCTTCTGATAAGGAATTCGATTTCATCTTTCAATTGTCTGCAGTCATCCGTATCATGCCCGGTATCCCTATGAAACCGGCAAAACGCATTCTTGTTCCTTTTCTCAGGATCAGATTTTAGGGGTTTAGGCCATCTCAGGTCTCGATCTCTTTCGATATCCATCAAGATTTGACTTCGACGTGCGTTTAGTCGTGCGTATTCGGTAAACTTTTGCCTCAAATTATTTTTCTTAGGGGGAGATTCTGAATTCTTCTCCATTTTGGAGTACTTGTCTCGGGCGTCATATTCTTGATCATCTTTTCTCTTCTTATTATTATTCCCGTGTGTCGCCACCGATATAGTGGTTTTCTTTATACTTTCCTCCGCTTTAATGTATTTTCCTGCCCTGTCTTGGAGAAGAAGCATGTTCTCAGGCGGATGTTTAGCCAGAGATCTCTTAAAGTAAGGATCAGTTGTTCCCTGTTGTAGGGCTATCACGGCCACTTTCTCATCCAAGTCCGGGACTTTCAAGGCTTCCTTCGTGAAGCGGTTCAAGTAGTCTCTTAAAGATTCGTTCTTTCCCTGTTCCAAATTCATAAGAGAAGCTGAACTTTTTTCGTGTACTCTTCCGCTTATAAACTGGCTTATGAAGGCCTTGTTGAGTTCTTTAAAGGATCCAATGGAGTTGGGCGGCAACCGGATGTACCAACGTTGGGCCATGCCTCCCAGGATTTGGGGAAACGCTTTGCACTTCACAACATCATTGATAGGTTGTAGTAGCAATGCATTCGAGAAAGTCCTCACATGATTGGCTGGATCGCCTGCTCCATCATAAACTTTGATGGTGGGCATCTTGAACTTACTTGAGATGAGAGCGTTCATGATGGTTTCGGTGAAGGGCGGCGTGGGATCATCAGGATCCCCGAGTGGCAATAATTCAGCAGGGTCAGCCCTTGCAATTTTCGTTCTTTTCCCTCATGGGGTTTCATCTCGTTCTTTTCCCTCGGGGGCTTCATACCTCGAGGCTGGCCTTCTATCCTGCCGATCCAGGCTTTTCTTTAGTTCTTTGAGTTCAGCCTCATAGGAAGCAATTTTCTGTTCTAGTGTCCTACGGGACTGTGAACGTCGGCTTCCTACGGGTTCTTTACCAGGCCTTCTTCTCTTGGGATTGACATCGGTGCCTTCTGAGCTTTCATCATCAGTTGAGTATGGTCCTGAGAAATCACGGACATCTACTCTACGCCCATAGTTTTGTGGTTCCAACCCTCTGATATAAGGAGGGGTATAGGCTTGGGAGATTCCAAGTCTTGTTTGGGTAACAGTGCTATTGGGGATAACAATAGTGGAAATTTGTGCGTGAGGAGCAGTAGCCATAAAAGGAGTTTGAGTTACCTGAGATAGTGGGTTGGATCCATGGACAATATCCTCAGGATTGGCGGAGTGGACGAGGAGTAGATGATCTCACTAAACAGGCCAAGCCTTTGAGTGTTAGGACCTTGAGTTCAAGCGGGAATAGTGGTGGTAACGGGGACCTCGGTAGTTTGAGTTTCATCAAGAAGGATGATAGCATTCGGATCACCTGTGGTAGGGACGATGTCTCCGTTAGTTCGTCGTGTTCTTGCCATGGTTGACGTCTTCTTCCCACAGACGGCGCCAAATGTTATGGATTAAAAGCTAGGGTGTAGTTAATGCGATGTATGTCAGAGCTTAACGAGCTTTAATGGCTGAGCTTGTGTTTCATAGCTTTATACTACCCTCACAAGATGCCTACGTATCCCTATTATGTTTAGAGAATCAAGCCAAAACATAGTTTTAAGAATGAGGGGTTAGGCCCTTTATATAGACGTAGAGAGTCTAAGAATTAGAGTAGGTTTAGGAACCTTGGTGGGCATGCCACCTCATAGAAGGATTCTGGATTCTTCTTGTGATAGAAGTAGTTTTCAAGTAGGAATAGGTTTCCTTGTTGATTGAGGTGTCTTGGGAGCTACTCCTTGGAGTAGTTTCCATGTATTTGGACATAATTAATTAGCTGTATATTTAGTCAATCAATCAATTACAAATTTATTTACTAATTAGGGTTTCAAGCCTCATTAATTGGGCCTCCCTTTTGGACCAGACTAGGTCTAATTAATGCCACATTAATTGTGTCTTTAGGGCTTACTTTTAGCCCATATCATTTTCTTTTATGTTTGAGCCTTCAACTCTCAAATCTTTATTTTACTTTTAATATTAAACCCATTTTTAAATTTTATTAGTGTTGCCCATATAATAAACTATTATAGAAGGGCGGTTGAATATAATAGTATCAAATTAATCGACTAAGAACACAAGTATGTAAAAGAAATACTGCTTTGTATTAATTTTCATAAACTTAATACAAAACTCTCTCAAGAAAAATAAAATTCTTAAGAGTTGCTAGATTATTAGAATGATATAACTTGAATGAATAATTGATTTTTAAACCTAATTTTGTGTTTATATAGTACACAGTTATAAATCCAATTACAAAACAGATAATGATAAAGATAGCTTCCATAAGGTAATATAATTGTATTTGAATTCTTCCTTCTCTATCCCAATCAAATTCTGATTTGTCTGTTTCCATTCTTGTCAAACTCTGATTATAAACTCTGTCGGTCAATAATATTTGATTGAATATACTCTGATTTGAGTAAACTCTGATTGAGTATTCTCTGATAGAGTAAACTCTGTCGATGGCTTCTAAACTTTGATGACATCAGCATAAACTCTGTTCTTCAATAAACTTTGTTTGTGATATTCTCTGACAACATCAGTGTTTGCATTTCTAACAATCTCCCCCAATTTATGTTTTTTTCAGTAAAAAATAAATTCAACTTATAATGTCAGAAACCATAGAGATAAATGTACCAGATTTTGAGTTTTCTATCTTGACTTAAATTCTTCTGTAGGAAAAATCTTCAGATAGAAACTTATACAACAGCTTCTTTTCAGCCATCTTTGATAATTCCACCATTTTCTCTTTCAACTCTTTCATTTGGTCACTAGAATCATCAATTTAGAAAATAGCATCTCTCAAATTATAAATTGATGCCCTTTCCATTCTGTCATCCAGAGGTATGCAACAAGCTTTCTTTCCATCAGGATTCAGTATCAGTGTAGGAATACCTAACACCATATTAACTTTTGCATCCTCTTTAACCATCATTTTTTCAGTATCATCTTCAAGCATGTAACCAGGTTTGTACTCATCAGAGTTTAGCATTAAAAGCCTTTCATTTTTCTTCTTTTCATCAACCACTCCTTCCAAAGTCTTCACCCATCTAGCTGTAGCTTCATTTTCATCATTTAAGAGATAAAGAACATACTCAAGTTCTTTTGATGAATTATGAATTAAATTTTCTTCAACAATCTTCATCACTCTTCCATTCTCCAAGAAATACAGAAGCTTTTCTTTAGCTTGAGCACCATAAAAAATGTCCTTTACTATTTGAACAGCAATTAATTTATCCAAATGTTCTTGATTCAATTCTTCCTCAAGTTCATCTTTTAAAGAAAAAGGATCTCTGAAAGCATTTGTTTCACCCCTGTAGACTTTAGCTCGAGAATCACCAATACCACCCTTGTTTTTATCAAGTCTGACATTGAGAGTTAAAGTTTCAGATTTAGTCCACAAAAGATCAGGATTTTTCTTTTTGCTCAGAGTTTGTTGTTCTTCTTCCTCATCTTCAAAGCTTGTGTGTCCTAAGACAAATGTAGTATCAAGCATAGTAAGAGGAGTTTTTGACTTAGCTGGAACTTTCTTTTGGATTGCAGGAGTTGGTTTTGTCTTCACTTCAACAGATCTTTGCACTTCAACAGGCTTAGGTGCAATTGATTTTACTTGAGTAGATTCATTTACAATTTTCTTTGCTTGAACAAATGTCTTCTTTTGAGCTGGATTCTTTTTTACATATCTTCTCTTCTGTGACTGGACTTGAGCATTATCAGTACTAGTTTTCTTGACATCTTCTTCTATAGCAACTGGATCCATTCCTGGATTTTCTTCTTGAAATAACTTCATTGCCAATTCTGCATCCTTTATATTCATTTCCTCAATCTTCTCAGGCTTGTCTTCTTCTTCAAGCCTCTTTGCTAATTTTGCATCAAGATTCATCAGAGTTTGTTTGTCAGAGTTTCTATCAGAGTTTATACCAGAGTTTGAAAGAATCAGAGTTTGTTCAGTCAGAGTTTGTCCAATCGGAGTTTGTCCACCCTTATGACTCTCTTGACTCTTGTCACCACCATTACCATCACCATCATCTTTCCCTGTTTTATCTGATTATAGCACAGCATCCTCCTTGCATTTATCTTTTGAACTTTTTACTTTCTCTCCCTTTCTGACATCATCCCCCTTTTTGATAGTTAAAATGTCCACAATGGTATGCAACATGGTCTGCATATAAGTGACATCAGTAGAAATTTTATCAACCTTAGCTTCCAAAGCATCTTGTTTTGTAGAAACAATTTTGAACTTTAATTCCAATGCATGTTGAGAAGCAGAGACAGAAGTCTGAATAGAAGCACTGGTTTTGCTAACAAAGTCTTTAAGATCAGAAATTTCATTATGAAGACCATTGGTTAACACAGTAGTGGCTTTGAGTACCGTCTTCATTTCATCAGAATGTAATTTAGAATCAGCTTTTTGAATAAGTTCATGAACATGTAGCCATGAAATATCTTCATTAGAAAATTCCAAGACATATCCCAGATTGATTGCTTGTGAGAGTTAAGAAGATCTTCATGTGAGGGTTCACCCTTGCTACCAAAATCCCTCCTTATGTCTGCCTGTGTTAGTTCAGATTCAATTTTTCCCTTCAATTTGTCAACAACCAGATAATCAGGATATGCCATCCTTAATCTTTCATGAGCATCAAAGGCATCAACAGGCCATTTTTTGGAGCTATATCTCTGAGAGTATGAAATTATGAGATCAGTCACTCCTTCATCTTCAAAAATGGGCTCATCAGAGAATGCTTCTTCATTATCAGAGTTTGGCATCTCAGAGTTTGTAGTGACAGATAAACTCTGAGTACCTGCAAAAGAAATAGAACAACCTAAATCACTCTGTTCTTTTAACGTAATCTCATTACTTCTCACAACATATCTCGTGACTTTTAATAGTCAGAGTTTGCTCACTAGAAGTATCTAACTTCTTTCTCAATTCTAACTCTCCTTTTATCATATCTAGTGTTTGTCTCTCATTGTTAGTTCTGTTTTTCACATATTTTACCTCAGGCTCACTAGAAAGGCTCAAATCACATTGTCCTACAGAAATAAGAGGTAGCTGAGAAAGGAGATCTATGGTCACATGAATACAGGTACCCTTGACAGGACTATTCATGGTCATCCCAGCAGTACAAGTTGGAAAGATAAATTCTGAACTTACATTATCAGAGAATGTAAATTCTGAAGAAAATTCAGATTTTATACCTTGAGTAGTTGTGGAAGTTGATGGAGTTTCCAAAGCAGAAAGAGGTTGCACTAAAATTGCATCAGAGATTGCCAATGGATCTGTATCAGAGTATGTCTTCTCAGCATTAGCAACAACAGAATCTTCTTTTTGAGATGTAGTGCCTGCATCCAAACTTTGATTGGATGGTTCTTGTGGGGCAGGGGGCTTAACAACTTCTTCAACTCTTTGAGCTGAAGGTTCTTGTGGGTTGTACCCCTGATTCATGTTGGCTTCATATGCTTCAATTATGGCTGATGTTGCACTTTGAGCAACAGGTTTTTGTGGGCCTGGCCTTGCAGAGACTACTACCTCACTTTGAGAGGTAGGTTCTTGTGTGTCCTGGCCAGAAGAAACTTGCTTCTTTTCTTTGTTCTTTTGAAGAGCTTTGAAATTTCAGAGACTGTAGATGAATTAGATTTATTTGCAGCCATCTCATTCTTCACTTCTTCAGCTAGCTCCATCACTCTTTCATAAAAAATCTCATTTATGATTTGTTTGGGTGAATTGACAGGAGAATCTAATACAATTATCGGAGCAGCTTCACTTGCATTTGCATCAATATTTGCATCATTACCATCTAACTCAGATTTTACCAACACATCAGAGTTTATCAAGTCATCATAGTTTATCAGGTTCTCAGAGTTTATAGGCTCAGAGTTTAAGGCTTGTAGAGGATCAGAGTTTATTTAATCATAGTTTGATTCTTTAACAAATCTTCTTATTTTCTTTATGGGTTCAGCAATTGGATTGACATGGAATGGTTTCATGAATGGTGCATGAGGAATCTCAAAGGCTTTCTTAATTATCTTCTTCAATGGAAATACTAAACCTTCATCACTATCATCAGAATTTATTTGTCCATCAATCAATCTTCTTTTCTTGGGAGAAGTCTCTGAGACAGACTTTCCCTTTCTTTTCATTCCTGAGCCTTGTGGTTGTTGAGAGGTTTTTTTACAACTGTAGTCTTTTGGGAGACTGTAGAGGTTGGCATTAGTGTTTGGGGATCAGTGTTTTGTTGGTGGCTTGGGTTAGAATCAGAGGATGTTAAACTTTGATTCATAGCCACAGACAGAAAATCTCTCCCATACATAGTAGGCATTCTCTGATTTAAGAGAAGCCTGACCCATGTGAGATAAAATAAGTTAGGTAATTTACCTTCAGCATCTTTCTTTACATCCATACTTGTTAGATCAACAAATATTCTCTTATTCATACAGAAACTAATTAAACTCTTATCATTATCAAAACTAACATTTAGCAAGAGATAGCTAAAAATCAACTATAAAAATTTAGCAAAGTATATAGTATGTTTATCATCACTAATCTTACTAGCTAACTGCCTAATCAACAAACAGGGAAAATTAAAGTTTAAGTCATGGGTCAGAGAATACCCAATTTGTTGTGACAACTGAGGAATTGCATCAAAATTGGTGCACTTTGTAGTGAAGGCCCTTGTAATGCAATTGAAGAAAAAGCTCCACTCTCTTCGCAGATGGGGCCTTGTCAGACTCCCTAACTTGGATAGGCTTCCTCCATTGCCTATTTCTGTAAAGAATTCCTTGATGTGTTCGTAGAAACTATATCATCATATATAGCCACTTCAGGAAGGTGAAGGGCTTGCCGAACTACTGCAGGTGTGACTGAGTGAGTGCCATTGCATTGAAATGTGATAATGGGCTCCTCATTATCACCAGCATCGTTAAATTTTGATATGGACAAAATATTTATCAGAGTTTGAGCAGATATCTCATTGGGTTCTTGAAGAGCATACCCGATATAGTTGTGATTGAGAAAATATTGAATAACATGAAATTCTAAAGGTTCATCTGTTTTATTCAAGAGAGAGATGTAATTAGTAGCAGTGAAGTTGAAGTTTTCGAAAGTAAGTCCCTTGGAGGCCATTGATGCACAGTGATTTGCAGGTTTGAGATATTAGGGTTTTAGAAAATGAGAGAGAAAGATAGGAATTATAAGATGCAGTTGAATAATTCAAAGTGAAAATATGAATTAAATTATTCTCTTTCAATTGCATATATCCTGTAGTGGGACACATGGCAATTTATGATTAGTAGAGTAATGAGTAGTGCAATTCTCAAAATACAGCATATGTGTGTGTATTTATGTCTAAATATGAAATGTTTTTCATAAAATACACACGCCTTAATGATTACTTCAATCATAGAATAACAAATATGATGTCATAAATAATATCTAAGAGTTTAGCATGTAAACTAAGATCAGAGTTTATAGTAATCAGAGTTTGCATTCACTGTCAGAGTTTACCACATACTCTGACAGAGTTTACCATAAACACTGATAGCTGAGATCATCAGAGTTTAGATACTCCATGGATCATAGTTTACTTTATTATCTATCAGAGTTTACCACAGTCTCTAATAGAGTTTATCATAAACAATGATTGTATCTGCTACTTGTTATTTTGAGTTGAATCACTTGTAACCATTCCCAATTCAGAAACCAATCTTGTAAAAGTTGTTCCACTCAGAGGTTTGGTGAATATGTCTGCTAATTGTTGATCTGTGGAAACAAAATACATTTCAATTGTTCCTTCCATGACATGTTCTCTTATAAAATGGTATCTGATACTGATGTGTTTTGTCAGAGAATGTTGAACTGGATTTCCTGTCATTGCAATAGCACTTTGATTATCACAATAAATATGAATTTTTGAAAAGTTCAAACCATAGTCTAACAGTTGATTTCTCATCCATAAGATCTTAGCACAGCAGCTTCCTGCAGCTATATATTCAGCCTCTATTGTTGATGTTGAGATAGATTTTTGTTTTTTGTTGTACCATGAGACAATTCTTCCACCTAGAAATTGACAACTTCCACTAGTGCTTTTTCTGTCAATTTTACATCCTGCAAAGTCAGCATCTGAATAGCCTATTAGTTTAAAGTCAGACTCTCTAGGATACCATAAGCCAAGATTAATAGTACCCTTGAGATATCTAAAAATTCTCTTAACAATAATCAAATGAGGTTCCCTTGGATTTTCCTGAAATCTAGCAAATAGACAGGTTGCAAACATGATATCTGGTTTACTAGCAGTCAAATAGAGAAGTGATCCAATCATTCCCCTGTATTTTGTTATGTCTACAGGTACACCAGTGTCTTGATCAAGCTTGGTTGCTATACCCATTGGAGTTGTAGAAGATGTAGAGTCTTGCATTTGAAACTTTGTGAGTAGATTCTTTGTACATTTGGACTGACTTATGAAAATTCTTTCATCAGTCTGTTTCATTTGCAACCCTAGAAAATAACTCATTTCTCTCATCATGCTCATTTGATACCTGGACTGCATTAGCTTTGAAAATCTTTCACGGAATTTTTCATTAGTGAAACCAAATATATTATCATCAACATATATTTGAACCAATAATAAATATTTACTATGAGTTTTATAAAACAAGGTTTTATCAATTGTACCTCTTGTGAAACCACTTTCAAGCAGAAATTGAGCCAGAGTTTCGTACCAGAATCTTGGAGCTTGTTTGAGTCCATAGACATGAAATGTTTTATCTAACCTGTAGACATGATTTAGATATTTTGGATTCACAAAGCCAGGTGGTTGTTCAACATATACCTCTTCTTCAAGTTCTACATTTAAAAATGCACTTTTAACATCCAACTGGTAGAGCTTGAATTTCTTGTGTGCAGCATAAGCAAGAAAGATTCTGATTGCTTTAAGTCTAGCTATTAGTGCAAAGGTTTCATCATAATAAGTACCTTCTTGTTGAAAGTAACCTTTGGCAACTAGTCTTGTTTATTTTTTGTTACGATCCCATCAGAGTTTGTCTTGTTTCTAAACACCCATTTGGTTCTAACAATGGATCTGTTCTTTGGTCTTGGAACAAGAGTCCAAACTTCATTTCTTTCAAACTCATTTAATTCTTATTGCATTGCAGTAACCCAATCTGCATCCTTCAAAACATCTTCAACTTTATTTGGCTCTATTTGAGAAAGAAAACTATGAAATAAACATTCATTTTGAGTAGTTTTCCTTGTTTGTACTCTACTTTCTAGATCACCAATAATCAAATCAGGTGTGTGATCTTTGATCCATTTCCTTGGATGTGGAAATTTTCTTGAACTAGATGATCCCCCATGATTTGTGCCTTCATAGTATGATTCTTCAGTAAATGTTGATCCTTCCCCTGAAGTTGTGCTTCCATCAGTGTTTCGACTTCCAGAGTATAATGGATCAGAATTTAGGGTTTCAGATTTTGATAGATCAGAGTTTAGGTTTTCAAAGTTTGTTTCTTTCAGAGATTGCTCAGACTCTGATATTTCAATTATTGATGTTGGTTCTCCAATTTCAGTAAAAGAATGATGTTGCTCCCCCTCAACATGTGCAGAATCTTCAATTACTGTTTCAATTATTTCTGAATCAGAGTTTAGGAAATCAGAGTTTACCTCATCAGTGTTTATCACTTCAATGTTTATTTCATCAGTGTTTATTTTATCAGTGTTTATTTCATCAGAGTTTAGTTCATCAGAGTCTGTATCTTGAAATTTATTTTCAAAACTCATAAATTCCTGAGCATATTCATCATGTAGTCCTTTTATTTTTCCTTCATCAAAAGATACATTGATAGATTCCATGGCTTTCCCGGTTCTCAGATTAAACACCTTGAATGCCCTTGAAGAAGTTTTAGAAGTTGTTATATAACTAACAAAAATACCTTCATCTGCTTTGAGTTCAAACTTTTTCAACTGCTCAGGATGTGTTTTGAAAATAAAAGACTTGCTTCCAAATATGTCAAAGTATTTCACATTTGGCTTCTTTCCTTTCATAATCTCATATGGACTCGTTCCATGTTTATTTATCAATGTGCAGTTTTGAGTGATGCATGCAGTATTCACAGCTTCTGCCCAAAAGTAAGTAGGTAGCTTTGCTCCTTCTAGCATTATCCTAGCAGCTTTAATTAGAGTTCTGTTCTTTCTCTCAACTACACCATTTTGTTGAGGTGTACCAGGTGCTAAGAATTGTTGAATGATTCCTTTTATTGAGCAGAATTCCTCCATTGCAGAGTTCTTAAACTCTGTTCCATTGTCACTCCTTAAATTCTTTACCTTGTGTGGTGATCCATTTTCAATCATTGCAATATGATCAAAAATTATTTCTGTTGTTTCATCCTTTTTGTGTAAAAAGTACACCCATATAAATCTTGTGTACTCATCTACTATCACCAGAGTATATTTCTTCTTTCCAATGGACATTATGTTGACAGGACCAAATAAATCAAGATACAATAGATGAAAAGGTTGGTCAATAGAATTTTCAGTTTTGCTCTTGAAAGATGTCTTCTTTTGTTTAGCCTTTTGACATGAATCACAGAGTCCATTAAGATGAAATTGAACTTTTGAAAGACCTAGATCCTTTTTCACCAATTCATTTATGTTTCTAAAGTTCAAGTGACACAGATTTTTGTGCCAATTCCATCTTTCCAAAGATGATGTCTTTCCAAGTAAACAAGTAAAGGGACCATCAGAGTTTACTTCCAAACTAGCTTCAAATAAATTGTTATGCTATGACCAATAAGAACCACTTTGGCGGCCTTCTTGTTTTTGACTTCACAATGTGTTTCATGAAATTCCACAGAATAACCTCTATCTATCATTTGACTCACACTTAGCAGATTATGTTTGAGTCCTTCAACAAGAGCTACTTTTTCAATGATGACAATTCTAATTACAATATTTTCATATCTCAGTATTCTTCCTATGTTGCCATCTCCATAAGATACTGTTGGGCCAGCTTTCTCCTCAAACTCTGAAAGCAGGAATTTATTTCCAGACATGTCTGCATAACAAGGTTAAAACCTAACCTAACCCGTGGGGTCCATCTCACATCCTCACATCGGATTCTGAACTGGAAACCCGACTTCTCTTGCGCGATTTGCACTTCTGATTGGTTACATCCATCCCCAACCCTAATGAATTGAGTATGAAGGGGGTAGTCGTAAGAACATAATAGTCTCCTTACTTAGTATCACTCATATGTACTCAACTTTTTTTATTTTTAGATCAAGGCACCTATATTATTTCTAGAATTTTCCCAGTAAAGAAAGCCTCAATTTTCTGATATTGATTGAAAGGAAATTGGGGGATGACCCGCAGGAAAGTTTACAGCTTGTCCATTTGTTGAAGGATACGTACCACCTTGAGGTTAGATGAGATTTTGGGAATCCATTCTCGCGAACAAACACAACCCCTACACACATCCACAAATGTGGATTCATTCAAGCAAGAGAGAATGATTGAACATAGTGAAGGGAAGCAATAAGAAATATAGTCATCTCTGCCCCCTCACGTCAATCCCTTGCCGCTTTTATCCGAAGTTTAGGCAAGAATGTCATTTGCAGTCCGTCCTACACTTACTTGTGGTTGGTAGCACCGGCCTGGAGGCGGTCTAGGCGTGGATGTTCTTATTTGGACAAAGAGTACCTATGCACTATGTTCCGGTTCACTGATCAATTACTAGGATGTTTTTCATGTTTCTCTGCAATCATTAATGTAAATTAATTAGTAGCTTTGATGACCCAAACAAGTTTGGATCCTTTGTTTTGAAAATTGTTAAATTTTGTAGCAGAAATACTTTTATCAGAGTTTAAGTTAACAGAGTTTGCATTATCAGAGTTTGCATTTTCAGAGTTTAATTTTCTTCTATCAAATTTTATCACATACTTTTGTTTAGCAGAATGACTAGAAGAAATAGGAGTTTTATTCAAATGAGGCAAAAGTTCATAATAATTGAAATATAGACTATGATATTCTTTACATGTGTAAATTGAATCTCATAAACTATCAGAGTAAAAAAATGGATTTTGTGGTTTGTATCTAGTCTGTTTCCTATCCTCTGGTCTAGGTCTCTCAATTTCTTTTTTTATTTTGCCTGCAATCAATAGCAAGATGATTAGAATTTTCACATGTGAAACAGGTTTTTCTAGGAGCATCAGGAATATTCTTATAGTTATTCTCCTTAGAAATTCCTACTTTGCCATTTTTATTCATCTTTACCTTTTTAGGTTTATTCTTGCTAGTGACTGATTTCAACTTTTCCTTAAATTGCTTCTAAGAGAGTAACCCTATATTGACTGGTTTATTCTCTGATACACTATTTGCTTTACCCTTGTTATTTTTAGAGCATTCACCAGAGTTTGCCTTTTCATTACTAGCTCTAACAAATTTTATAATTTTACTCAATTTTCCTTTTATTTCTGTGTGTATCATATCATTCTTAGGATGTGTTTCCTTATCAGATTCATAACCTAAAGTAGATGTCCAAATCTTGTTAGAAAGCATTTGTTGGACTTTCTTGCCAGAGTTTGTCCAAACTCTGAAAGTCTCCTTTTCTTTAGCTATCTCAGCTTTTAAATATTCTACTTGTATTTCTAGTTGAGTTTGCATGTGTATAGCATTCTCACAGTCTTTCTTAGTACTAAGCATGTGTGAATTTTCAGTTTCAAGAAAGGCATTCCTAGTAGTTAGAGTTTGTATTTCAGATTTTAATCTTTCATTCTCAAGTGACTGTGATTTAAAACTAACATGCAAGGTATTAAGTAAAGACTTTAATTCATGGATATTTTCAGTATTAATGTTAAAAACAGAGTCTAGTACCTTGTCATAGTTTAGGATGGGTGCATCAGAGTTTTCCATGAGAGCATAGTTTGTTTCCTCTTCAGAGTTTAAGGAAACCATTCAATCTTTCTTTGAGGTGGTGAGAGCTTTCTCAGATTCCTTGCTTCTGTACTCAGTAGCAAAGTGCCCCATTTTGTTACACTTGTAACACTTGACCTTTTGGCCTTTCCATCTATGTCTTCTCTTTTCCTGAATCTTTCTCTATTCTCTGACTCTCCATGCTTCTTTTGGAAGTTTTCTTGCTTTCTGTACTTCCTATACTTCATCTTCTTAAAGCCTTTGACAATTATAGCAACCATCTTCATCATGTCAGAGTTTGTGGAGTCATCAGAGTTTGCCTCACACTCTGATTCACTACTTTCCTTGACCATTAAAGTTTTTTCTTTTCTTGTTGAGACTTTTAAAACTTTCTCGTTTAGTTTTTCAACCTTTGTCTCAACATTCAAGGCAACAGATTTTGCCTTGCTACTCTTCATATTCTTCCTTTGCTGTAATTCTAAGTCATGAGTCTTCAGTTTTCCATAAACTTCATCTAGAGACATCTCATCCAAATCAGCCCTATCTCTTATCAAGGATGTTTGTAGATCCCATTCTTCAGGAAGAGCCCTTAGAAACTTAGTGTTTGAATCCTCATTATCATACACATTATCCACCAAAGCCAAGTTATTCAACATAGTAAGAAATCTGTCACAGATATCAGTAAGAGATTCATTATGTTTTGCCTCAAAGTATTCATACTCTTGAATAAGAATTGATCTTCTATTCTTCTTGATTTTCTTGGTTCCTTGACATTGAACCTCTAGTGTATCCCAGATTTCTTTTGCAGTTTTGCAGGCAATTACTCTATTTGACATCATAGAGTCTGTGAGATACAGTCTTTTTATTAGGTTTTGGATTATTTTGTCTAAACATTAAGTGTAAATTAAATTAGAAATAGAAAATTACTAAAGAATATAGTAAACCTCCCTTAGGCTTATTCAAAGTGACAGTCAATGAGTAGAAAGTCAAACTTGGTCAAACTGCTTTTAAAAACTAGCCAAATGATTTTCTTTCAACATATAATTAGACAAGATTTATCAAAATAATGATAAAATCAAATCTAATTTATATATGTTATATTTTGAGGCAAAGACTGAAGACGAACAAATACAGTATTTTAACACTGCTTTTACTAAACAAAAACTGTAACATCAAAACAAAAGAGTGTTGGTTTCAAAGATTTTCAAGGGAATATATTTAATATATTTTCTAAACTTATTTGTTCAATTTATCTTCAACAAAGTCTTACCTAAATGTAAAATACAGATTTTATCCCGGAAACCCCTAACTGCCTTATTTAAATGGATAAACTGCATTTTAATTCAAAAAAAAATATTTCAAGGACCTCATAGTCATAATTTATTTAGAAATATTATGTTTGAATATATTTCAAGTCAAAACTTTAGTCTAAACGTCGACAAGTTCCGACAAATGACTATCGATTATTGTTTCGACCTATAGGGACAGCGAAACGATCATTTTCTCAAAGAAATAGTTACACATGTCCAAATGACTTGAATCTTGGGGAATGTCACTAGAATATTGAAAAAGAATTTTAGGAATTTTTTCATAATTTTTAGGTGACTTTTATTTTTGACCTGTATCTTCGATACGTAATTGAATGTTCGGTCAATTAAAAGTCAATGAAGGTCAACTCCAAATTGAGTAGGATTTTGACCATGACCTATTGGGAATATTCCCAGATGGTTCCCAAATTTTCATAATTTTTGGAGCATATTTTGAAAAACGTCATATTTCTAACATATCGTTCGGTTTCGTGTTTATTAGCTTTATTAATTAACTGAATGATGTTAGCACGTTTTTCTATGCACCTATGTGGCCTCTTTCAGCTGATGCAACTTTAATTTGAATTGTGTGGCTCTCCTTGCTCCATGTAGTAGCCTTGTCACCCCTTTATCCCACCTAAACCCTAATTTTTGCCTATAAATACAAGGCTTTCCCCCACTTCATTCTCAAGCCTTTTTGAGCCAAGTAAATGCTGCATTTTTCTCTCCAAGAACACTCTCTAGTCCAGAAATATTTCATCTCTTAGAGTTCTTGAGTTATAAGCTTAGTTCATCCATAGATCTAACCCCTACCAAGCTTATAAACACATTTACATGCTCATATAACACACACATCACACAAGTATCTTTTGGCTACCCACTTACCATATCTTAGCAGCCCCTAGACTTGTTTAGTTGCCCCCAAAGTTGTACCAAAAGTTAAGATTCCGGCCATTTCCCGGCAACTTTTTCCGGCGACTAGTTTTTGTGTGTTTTGGCTTTGATCCTAGCTTTTTCTCTTGATTTCTTTCTAGATCTCAAGGGTTATAAGTTAGTTACTTGTTTATATATATATATATATATACTTAGATCGAGTTTAGTAGTGTGTACATCTTGCTTTCTTGACTAATCTTTGTGTACACACCAACTCTCGTTCATGAACCCAACTCGTATCTCTTGATTTCGAAAGAAATAGTTTGTCTCTCTCTATAGAGCACAAGAGTCATAAGTTGGTTACTTTTCTTGCATATATATATATATATATATATATATATATATATATATATATATATATATATATATATATATATATATATATATATATATATATATATATATATATATATATATTCGGCTTTAGTGTATAAGTATATATATATTGTTCTTGCTTAGTTAGATCTTTAGCTTATATATACTTGCACTTGTTTACGGTCTTATATATACACGAGCTTTAATTGTTGTTGTCCTTTCTCATATATATAGAACGTAAAGTTCATAACTAACTTATATTCCGAGTTAAAAAGTGATTTGTATAAGTCTCCTATAGAGATATAAACAAGCACTACTTGTTGAATATTTGTGGGTTAGTTTCACTTTTTATTCCGAGTCGAAGCAACTTTGTATAAGCCAATATATTAAGGTATAAACAAAGAGCTTCCTTGTTGAGTTATAAAGTGAAAGAAACGAGCTCTTATTCCAAGTCATACTCGTAGAATATTAGTGAGTTTATCTGACTTCGAACTCCGAGTTAGAAGGTACTTGTATAAGTCTCATATATAGTAGAGATATAAACAAGGCTTCCTCGTAGAGATCTAGAGGTTGAAGTAGCTTCGAATTCAAAGTGAAAAGGTTTATCGTATAAGTTGTATATTAAGACATAAATGAGCCTTTTACTTTTCGAGTTCAAGAAGTTATATATTCTTTGATTCCGAGTTACGAGAATTCGTATAGGTCCTATATAGACATAAACGAACTTTCCTCGTAGAATCTTAGATTGTCTTCGTTAGTTTGTAAAGAGCCTTATAGTTTCATTTTTGTTCTTCGGATCAAGGCTTTTATAAACAACAAGACTCAACGAGCTTGATATAAATCAAGTCAATATATTCGGCCATTAGTTTAGTTCATATACCCTCGGCCTTATATATCGGACAATAATAAGAAGAAAATAAAAAGAAAAGATTTACTTTAAGTGCTTGCATTCATACGCTTTTAATTTCCGCACCTTACTTTAGCATACGCACTTATTTTCTTGCATACACGTTAGCACACAACGTGTGGTTCGTCCTTTTTGACAAGTGACTTACCTCTTCGAGTGGTTAGTCCTTTCACTAAGTGACTTGCCCCAACTCACATTTATATATACTGTTGCTTAGGCTATCTTATATATATTTGTTTGTCTCTTTGGTCTAGTACTGTAATATACTAGTCCACTACCTTTCTTTCTTAAACAGGGATATAAAGTCGTAGTACTTGTTGTCTAGACTTTGTTGTGAGGTGAAAGTGAAGTGAGGTGATCCTTGTTCTAAGACCCAAGTCCTAGACACGCCGACGGGGAGTTGGGTGTCTTTGCACCGTGAGGAAAAGGAAAGACCCAAGACCTAAGACCCAGATCCAAGACCTACATTGTTGTAGAGGAACATAGTCTACGCAGGAATTTTTACGTATCTTTGAGGAGGTAAAGGGGAAGTTACGCTCCAAGATAAGATCGTAAGGGATACTACGTGGCTGTGAAGAGGTAACGGGGAGTTACGCTCTAAGACCAGTTCGTAGGGGTACTACTTGCCTGTGAAGAGGTAACGGGGAGTTACGCTCTAAGACCAGCCTGTAGGGGTTCTACTTTGATTGTGAGGAGGTAACGGGGAGTTACGCTCCAAGATAAATCAAGTAGGTTTTGCTTTGTATTTTGAGGGGTTAACGGGTAGTTAAGGTCCAAGATAAATACTAAGTGTTGTAAAAGGCTTCTCCGCCACTATAAGGAGTACATCTTTTTATAGTGCAAAATCTCGAGTTCAGGGAGGGACTCGGGGACTGGACTAGGGGTGAGCGGATCCGTTAGGGGATTGCGCCATCGCAAACCAGGATAAAAATATTGTGTTGTACTCTGCTTCTTTTCTCTCTTTTACTTTCCGCACTTTATTTACTAGTTGACTAGTAAAGATTTTAAAAAGAGAAAAGCAATTTAAAAACGCCAAGCTCTAAATTTTAAAAAGGGTATATAACTATTCAACCCCCCCTTCTAGCTAATACCGCCCATTATTTGGGACCTAACAGTTGGTATCAGAGCAGTGCTCTTAACTGTGTTCCGTGGCCTTTTTCAGTGCCTACGAACGCGACAAAGAGTAGATCTTTTATGGCGTATTTGAGTACTATTGGTTGTGGTGAAGGTCTCTCCAGTTCGAGACCTCCCCTATTTGATGGCACCAACTTTGCCACTTGGAAAACAAGATTTAGAATCTATGCTAAATCCCAAGGTGTCAAAGTGTGGATGGCTATCAAAGACGGTGTTGTTGTTCCGACTAAAGTAGTTGACAAAATAGTCATCGAAAAGAAAGTCAGTGAATACACCCGTGAGGAAGAAGTGTTAATGAACATAGCCGCTAAAGCGGAAATGGTCTTAACTAGTGCACTTGCAGAAAAAGAATACAAACGTGTTAATAATTGCAAGTCTGCACAAGAAATGTGGAACAAATTGGTTATCACTTACGAGGGAACAATGGATATTAAAGACTCTCGAATGGATACTCTAATCCAAGAATACGAGAACTTTAAACTTCTCGAGGATGAAACCATCATCGACATGGAAACGAGATTTACTCGTATCATCGATGAACTTGCACAACTCGGAAAAGTTTACTCTATTAATGAGAAAAATCGAAGGGTCTTAAAAGCCTTACCTCCGAGTTGGAAAGTTAAAGTTACCACTATAAAAGAAATGCATAATCTAAATGCATATACCATCGATAGTCTATTCGGCAACCTTCGTGCTTACGAAGAAGATAATGCTCCGGATAAACCTCTTCCTAAAGTTGAAGAGAAGAGAAAGAGTATGGCCTTAAAGGCAATACTTATCGATGAAGATGAAAACGACGACGATTTGAACGAAGAGTTAGAAAATCTTGATGAGCATGAAATTGCTTTATTATCGAGACAACTCCGTCGCGTTTTACAAAGCAAAGCTCAAAGATACGGAAAAGGCTTTCTTAAATCGGGTAACCAACAACGAGTTTTTAACTCTAAGGGTAGGCCGAATTATAAAAGCAACTTTCCTACTTCGAGCTATGCTAAAGGCAAAGGTGTGCAACAACCACAAGCAAACAATGCTTACAATAACTCGAAATTTACGAGTAATTATGCACCTAAGCCTAAAGAGGTAGTTCTCGAAGAAACCGAGATTGTTTGCTTTTAATGTAAACAACCAGGTCATTTTAAAAGGGAATGTCCAAATTTGTCTAAAGGACAAATCCTTGTAGCCGAGAGTGGATGGGATCTAAGCGAGGATGAGGAAGCTCCTGAACAAAACGAGGAAACTGTAAACCTTGCTTTGATGGCAATCGGAGATGAAGCTACTCCAACCGAAGGCTCCACTTCTCTACAAGAGGTATGCCTTACTGTTACAAAAGATGTGTGGTATCTTGATAGTGGATGTTCACGTCATATGACCGGTAATAAGTCATTGTTGAACAACATTAGAAAGGTAGCCGCCGGAAGTGTAACCTTTGGAGATAGCAGTAAAGGCAACATCATTGGCATTGGGGATATAGGAAGTGAAAACTTTAAAATAACAAATGTACAATTAGTCACGGGACTAAAGTACAACTTGCTTTCAATAAGTCAACTATGTGATAATGGTTGCAAAGTAGTCTTCCGGTCAACACATTGTTCTATTTACAATGAAGATGGAATACTAGTCTTAAATTGTCCACGTAACAAAAATGTATATACGTGTGACACTGCAAAATATGAGAACGTATGTTTAGTATCCTTTAATGATGATCCATGGTTATGGCACCGAAGGTTGGGTCATATAAACATGAAACTCATTAAGACTATATGTTCAAAAGAACATGTACGAGGATTACCAAAACTCAATTTCGTTAAAGATCACATATGTGAAGCCTGTGAAATTGGCAAACAAATAAGAGAAACTCATAAAGCCAAATTCATGGTGTCTACGTTTAGACCACTCGAGCTATTACATATGGATCTCATTGGACCTGTTCCCCTGCAAAGCCTAGGAGGAAGTCAATACACCCTAGTGGTAGTTGATGACTACTCTCGCTATACGTGGAATGAGTTCCTAAGGTCAAAGAGTGACGCATTTGAATCCTTTGCGGCTCTTTGCAAACGAATACAAAATCAACACAATAACTCGATTATCTATATCCGAACGGATCATGGAAAAGAGTTTGAAAATGCAAAATTTGTTGATTTTTGTGAGGCATATGGTATTACTCATAACTTTTCTGCTCCTTATACACCTCAATCAAATGGGGTAGTTGAAAGGAAAAACAGAACGTTACAAGAAATGGCAACGACTATGCTTAATGAATATCGTCGACCAAAATATTTTTGGGCCGAAGCCATGTCTACTGCATGCCATGTTCTTAATAGAGTATTACTACGACCCATCAAAATGAAGACTCCTTATGAACTTTATTTTGGAAAAACTCCTAAGCTTAGCTACTTCAAAGTTTTTGGAAGTAAGTGCTATATTATGAATACTAAGGATTATCTAACGAAATTCGACCCTAAATCTGGTGAGGGTGTTTTTCTAGGATATTCTAGTAATAGCAAAGCTTATCGAGTTTTCAATCTTAATACTTTGGTTGTGGAAGAATCAATGAATGTAGTATTCGATGAATCTAAACCAAATTCAAAGTATAAAGATTTAATAGAGGAGGAACCAGATTCAAATGGTCAAATTCCAAGTGATGTTGAAAATGTTATTCGACAAATTGGAAACATGAATCTTGGACTTGCAAATCCAAAGAATCCTCTTGAAATTGTTGAGAACGAACTTGAATTGCCTACGGAAATACCGTTGCTTAAAGATCATCCTATTGATTGTGTCTTAGGGGATCTAACTAAAGGTGTTCAAACTCGTGCTCAAGTTTAAAACATTGTGAGTCATATGGCCTTTCTATCACAAATAGAACCCAAAACTGCAAAGGAAGCCTTATTAGATGAGGATTGGATCTTTGTTATGCAAGAAGAGTTAAACCAATTCACTCATAATAAATTTTGGGAACTAGTTCCACATCCCCCTGAGACTTCCATTATTGGAACAAAATGGGTCTTTCGTAACAAATTAGACGAAAGTGGAACAGTGGTAAGAAACAAAGCACGTTTAGTTGCTCAAGGTTATACTCAAATGGAAGGAATAGATTTTGATGAAACCTATGCTCCGGTGGCTCGAATTGAATCGATTCGGATGTTTTTAGCCTACGCTTGTCATAAGGGTTTCAAGGTCTATCAAATGGATGTTAAATCTGCTTTCCTAAATGGTGTCTTAGAAGAAGAAGTATACGTAAGACAACCACCGGGATTTGAAGATCACTTACATCCTGAGTATGTGTACAAATTATACAAGGCTTTATACGGATTAAAGCAAGCTCCTAGAGCTTGGTATGAGAGGTTAAGCAAATTCTTAATTGAAAATGGTTTCAAAATAGGAGTTGTTGATACCACTCTCTTTACGAAGTATGAAGGTAATGATATCCTGCTCGTTCAAATTTACGTAGACGATATTATCTTTGGGTCTACCAAGGAATCTCTATGTAAGGAATTCTCAGATATTATGAGTAAAGAATTTGAAATGAGCATGATGGGGGAATTAAATTTCTTTTTAGGATTGCAAATTAAGCAATCTGATGAAGGCATTCATATTTCGCAATCGAAATATTGTAAAGAAATGCTTAAGAAATTTGATATGGAAAATTGTAAAACAATTAGTACCCCTATGTCACCTGCCTTAAAGATGACGGAAGATCCTAGTGGTATTTCTGTAGATACAAAGAAATATCGAGGAATGATCGGAAGTCTTCTCTATATCACTGCTAGTAGGCCTGACATACAATTTAGTGTGTGTAAGTGTGCCCGCTTTCAAGTGAACCCTAAGGAATCTCATGTAGCTGCTGTAAAGCGGATATTTAGATACCTCAAGGGAACCACTGAAATGGGTCTATGGTATCCGAAAGGACAACCATTTGACTTGGTGTGCTTTTCTGATTCGGATTATGCCGGTCACTTAATTGATAGAAAAAGCACAAGTGGTACGTGTCAGTTTCTTGGTGGATGCTTAGTTTCTTGGTTTTCCAAGAAACAAAATTCTGTGTCTATATCCACTACGGAAGCTGAATATATAGCAGCTGCAAAATGTTGTGCCCAAATTCTTTGGATGAAACAGACATTAGCTGACTATATGGTAAAATTTGATGTAGTATCAATTCAATGTGATAATGTAAGCGCAATAAATTTAAGTAAAAATTCTGTGTTGCACTCATTATCAAAACACATTGATATACGACATCATTTTCTACGGGACCATGTCTCGAAGGGCAATATTAAAATGGTATATATAGATACCGAACATAATATCGCCGATATTTTTACAAAACCTTTGAGTTCGGAAAGATTTTCCAAACTCCGATTAGAGTTAGGTATGCTTGAGTGCTCAAAGTAAGACACAGAGTGTCTCTAATTTTGTTGAATTAATTTTCAATAAACTTTGTTCCGCTAGTAATTAAGGTTATTACTCGATCGGATTTCTATATGAAATTCAGATTTGTCGATAATAGAATTAATTATAAGTTGTTCAAGATTTGTTGTGAAATTAAGCTTAATAAAATATTATTAATTAATATCATTGTTGCATGGCCTTGAAATATGTTTAAATATTTCAAAACTCGGAGAAACAGTGAGTATTAATTAATCTTGTCCTAGAAAATATTATTTTAAAATTTACTTTAAAATTTTAGAAAATATTTTTGGATCAAACAGTATTTTATTTAATTATGCAATAAGCATGATTAATTTTAAAATGTTTGTATCATATTATTTTAATTACATTTATTTGTAATTAAAGATATAAAATTATTTTATTATTTTATATAATTTAATTACATTTCTTTTGTAATTAAAAATATAAAATATAAATTAATTTTGTTATATATATACTTCTATATATACAATTTTAATTATTTAACCCAGATTTAATCTGAGCCATTGATTAGTTTAGGGTTTTAATCTCAGTCGTGCATTCGAAAAATATATATACTCTTTTATTAGAAAAGTCACACAAAATCTCTCAACATTGTACGGACTCATTTCTTTCTCTCAAGCGGCTGTATTCATCGAAACCCTAATTCGATTCATGAATTTGAAGCAATCTTCCGTTCAAATCAATCTCCAAATCGTGCTCTTCAACAAAAATGCTTTCGATTCATACCAAAACTTCACCCACCTATGTCCTGGATTGTTCAATCTATCTAAACCTCAAATCAATTTCTTCAACTCTCTTTGTTCGATTCTTAAACACTGCCTTTAAAATCTATTTTGTGATGCATCTCAGTGTCTTCGAGTTAGTATAACATAGTTGTGGTCGATACACATGAAGATCAAGTTAACTCGGCCAGTGACTCGGTTAGGGTTTGGTGATTCAAGAATTCAAGGGCGATTCTTCAGCTGATTATGATGATTCTAGGTCACATATGTACTGATGAAGCTCGATATAGAGTTGGGTGAAGCAAAATCGATGAACTCGGTCATCTGACTCAGTGAGTCAACTTGGTGTTCAGGCGAGTCAAGTCTCCCTAGATGATGCCTACTGAGCTCTTGTGTCTTTATGCCTAATCTTGACAAAATCAATGGTAAGTACCGTGTGAAGGGACCCCACGGCTAGGTATGATTTTTAAACTCTCTAATTTGGTGTGAGTATTGTGATTGCTGATGCCTAATGATATGATGAACTGAGTAAAGTTAATAGTTATGGGATTACATTGATCAGTGTCTTGACTGCTAGCATATGTGTTGATTATTCTTGCTGAGTAAAACTGGTTCTCATTGAACTTCTACTCCATTTAATAATAAGTTTGCTAGAAAATGATTTACTTAATGTTTAATCAGTTAATATATGATTGAAACTACTTGATAATTGTGATTATAAATCTTGATACTTTATATGCATAATGAGAAAGTTCTTCTTATCATGAGCTATCTGATCAGGTTAAATTGATTTTGGATATTTGATTTTACATAAATGCCAGCCATCTTTGTAATATGGAAATGTGTGTGATGTTCAAAACTTGATATATACTCCTAAATGTTACAAAAGCATGATTAACTGTTATCTGTTAATATCAAAATGGATCTCACGTGTGTTTTTCTCTATAAGTTGATGATGCATTGCCTTGTATACACCTGTCTGTGGGATCTTTCTAGAAAGATTTTTGAAGTGCATGATAAATTATATGTGTTCCATGAGTATATATATGCCTACAAATTCAAGTGCATAAGGTCTATATAATTGAATTGTTTGATTTTGTGCCATTTATGAGTACAATGGTAGCTTGATCTCAGTGAATAAAGCTATCTACATGGTCCCTGCTCAGTCTTATTGATAACAATTTAATTTAATCTGTGTTTAGAATAATAAATTGAATTGGCATATTGAAAATGATTTTGTAAGTAACTAAGATAAGTTACACATGGTATTTGCATTTAACTGTCCTGTGCCAAGTTGATTTAATGTTGCTGCACCATTTGTATATAGGATTTGATGCTTATAAAATCATGCAATCATATATACCATGAACACAGTAGTTGTATAAATTTGTCTCAGATGGAGCAGCTTTGAGTTATAGCATGATACAGCTAAATTTGCAACTAAGGCATTTATTGTGTTAACATGGAATTCAATATATGTCTTTATCTATCAGTTCAAATTTCATGATTAAAATGAGTACTGTATAATCTGTTAATTCATGTTCAGGACTGTATTGCCTCTAGTCTGTAACTCATTTTATATATAATTGGATTATTTTGGCATATTAGTGTGCATTAATTTTGATGGATTTGCTCCCAGCATGACTGCATATTTATAATTATTGTAACATCTAAATTTACAAATACTTGATTTGCAAAATTAAATGATACAAATCTGCTTAAGTATAAAATGTTGCAATATATATTCATATGTATATGCTTTGATATGTGCATGATATAGCTGTCCTTAGATCCATGCCTACATATTTATGCACTGTGTGTTGCAGTACTTGGTAAAAGATTGAAAGATGAAATAATATGTATGCACTGAGTGTTGCAGTATTTGGTAAGAGATTGCAAGATAATATGAATTTATATGCCTGCTCTGCTGCATCAAGAAAAATGAGTTTTGCTGTATTAGAAAATGCATGATCAGCTGATTCTTAATTAGGATTACAATGTTTTGGTCTGTGACATTTTGTGTTGGGACTAAATATGTTCATGTACATTATATCTGTTGCATTTGGTCATAACATGCCAGCATGAGTATAACTATTGCCATGCATATCATATGTATTTAAGCATTAATATGAAATCTGTTACCTATGTGTAGCAAAGTAGTCCCTGCTCTGCACTCTTGCCTGCAAATCCAGTTTATATATGATAATTGTAGGCATATGTGTCCTATTTATTAGTTGCCTAGATATTATTTTAATATATCATCTGTATTGCTGGCAACTTTGGTTAGTACTTGTATGTACTAGTTGATAAGGAGGTAAACATCTCATTAAATGCATCTGCACCATTTTTGTTAACCTGGAATTATATGCTTACAAAGGTTGAATGAGTGCCATCATGCAAATTTGCATCTACTAGACTTGACTCATGTCTGCATAATTTCAAGTGTTACAACTAATACATTTTAATGTGCATTTCCTTGATAAAAGATAAACTCATAATACACCTGCTCATTAATCCATGCCTTGTCAATTTTAAAATAGCAATTTTAAAATAGTGCATAGATCATGATTTAGCTGTAAGACTTGTGTACTTGCTAGTATAGCACAGTAGTCCTTACTCTGTGACACATGCCTGCAGATTTGAAATATAAAATAATAAAAATAGGTGTATGTGTTTGATCTATAACATGCCTAGATTTATAATCTGATTTGCTGACAACTTTAGTTGTTAAATGGGTGTGTTAGCTGATAAGTACATTTCATTTAATGAGGATGTAACCTGTGTACTTGTTTACTATAAATGCACTGGTTCAGGACTGTACCATGTTACTACACTGTTCTTGCTACTATTTGTACACTGTTTCTGCACTGTTGCTTGCCTGCACTTGTACTTGTTTGCAGTAGCTTTTTGTGTTTAAAAAGGGATAATTCTCTGCATTTATCACTTGCACCTTCTTCTTCTTTGTCTTCCTGCACCTTAAGTTCTTTGTCATCTTGCACTTAATTTCTGCAGTAGTATTTATTTCTTGTTCTCATATCCAAATGGAAAATGAAGATGAGTTTATAAATACTACATTGTGTCTAGGTCAATACAATGAGTCAAAAACCATTGTCCCTACTTCTTCTAGAAATAGAAATAGGAAGAAACAAAGAACACTCATGGATCTTGGTAAATCCCCAATTTCTTTGCCCTCTAAACACACTAAAAGCAAACTGCAGCCAGGTTGCTTAATTCACATAGACAAAAGAACTGATCTTTACAACATGTTTGCAGTTGCCAAATGAGAGCCAGTTCTCTATTATCCTAATAGGAAAGTTTTTCCAAACATGGTTAGTGAGTTTTATAGCAATTTAGAGGTCAAACAAGGAGTCCAGGAAGTTATGTTTCTGACAAGTGTGGTCAATGGGAAGTACTTTGTTCTTGATCATATTGAGCTTGCCAATGCCTTGAAACTAAACCTTAAAACCTTAAACCATGCAAACCTTGACATTAACACTGATTTTGTCTTCAATAAAATGGAGATGAAACTCTATCTTTCTGTTTTGTGTGGCATTGAACTGCCCTTATCCCTTGAGCTCACTGAAAAAGGCATCTCCTATGAACACTTTAGCCCCACCTTTCAAACCATGGCCTTGATCTTAAGAGCCAATATTTTCCAAAATACAAGTGATGACAAACTCATGTCCTTTCAAGAAATCAAGCTTATGTACAAGCTTGCTAGCCACAAAGTCACTTTTAGCCTACCCTTCATGATTCTCTCTCACATGGTCCATTGTCACAAAAAGGGAATGCTTGCCTATGGCCTCTTGTTGACCAAAGTCTTTGAACACTTCAAACTTAACCTCAACCAACTGCCCTACTTTCAAGTTGCTTCCACAATCACTGATAAGGCCAATAGAGTGACTATCCCATTGAATGGCTACTCTACACATGTTGAAAACCCTATGCCTAGTATGCCTAATTTGCATAGTAACATCCAATGTATCTCTGCTGCTCTTGATGTGCCCCTGGATACCATTTCTAGGGCTGATTTTGATAAAGCAATTGATACTCTTAATGGAAAATATGAGGAACTTGAAAAATTATTTCAAGAACTTCAAATTTCCTTTAAGGAACTAGTTGAGAAGCATGAGAACACAGAAACTAAGGTGAATAGTGTGCTGAGTATTTTGGTGAGCACAATAGCAAGGGCAGGAGACATTGAGGAGGGTCTAGCACATGTTATCAATGTGCAGTTGAGCATCTTGAACAGTTCTACCTTCAATGTTCCTTCAATGCCTGCTTTGCTTAGGAATGGTGAACCTAGGGAGGTAGTTGAGCTCAGTGAGTTTAGAGTTGGTGGAGTAGTGGAAATGGAGGAAGATGGTGTAGTTCCTCTAGGGAATGAACCATTGACTTGAGTAATCTGGATCTGATTTCTAATATTCTAAAGAGATGCTAGGGACTGCAGTGGTTATTTATGTGTGTGTCTGTCATGTTTTATGTATTTGCTTTACTTTTGCTTAAGTTTTATATGCTTTTGATGCTAGCTACTTGCTTCTATCTGTTCTTGAAGCTGTTAAGTGCAATCAAGTGTTAGGTTGGTAGCTTTATTGAGGTCTAGTGTGTAGTAGGCCATTTTGTAAAGCTATGTTCCTAAGATATTGTATGTGACTGCACTTGGTATTAATGAAATGATATTGTGTGCACTATTATCTTGCTACCATATTTAATATCTTGCATCAGATGTGTTAATTCTACAGCACTGCTTGAAGATATATTCTATGAATCATGTACTAACATTTTCAAATGATATTGCAGGAATGATGCATCAAGGATGCACTGACAAAGAGAAATTTAGTTCTATTTAACTTTGTCAAAAACAAATGAGTTGTAAATATTACAATTCAAGTTTGTTCTTAAAAAGATATACATCTGTAAAATGTATATGTTTCCCCCTCCCCTGTGCATGTGTTTGATACATTTGGGTGTCAAAATATTTCTACTCATGATTGATAACATGTGTAATTTAAGTGGTTGTCAGTATATTTTTCCCCCTCCTCCTTGGATTTATATTTATTGGTGGAAGGACCTAACAGGATTATTTCTCCCCTATGCATGCTTGGATAAATTTTTTTTAGGGAACTTAACAGTGATGGTCTTGTTTAAATTCCCCCTCCCCTTATGTGCTTAATCTGATTGCATGCTAAATATTCCCCCTCCCCTTTGTTTTCTACAGGATAAATGTTACTGTTGCAATTTCATGCTAACAAGTTTATATGCAAAGGGACCTAACAGGAAATTATATATATTTGATTATATATATTCGAATGTTAACAGGAAATTATTTTCGAATTATATACTTGAATTATATATGTTGTCACAGGATCAATATATGCTCGAATTTTATGTCTACATATATATTCGAACTGTTTTTAACAGGGGATGACAATGAATATTTTTTTCAAATTATATATTATATATAATTTTGAAAGCAAAAAGGGAAGATTTTCTACACTCATACTCTATTATTTCTTGTAAATCTTATTTGGTATTATTATCAAAAAGGGGAAGTGTTAGGTCCAAATGTGTTGTAGAGGGGGGGTGAATACAACTTTTAATATTTATGGAGCAATAAATATTATGTAATAAATGAACACAAAGATTCAAGGAATATATGTCTTATATATCACTTGAAGGGATTGCTACAACATTCATTACAATAGTACAACAGAAGTAAAGAGGGTAGTAAATGATACTAAGCTCTGTGAATGTACTCTCTCTCTATTACAAGTGTTTCTCTTGAATTTGCTCTCTTTGTAATGTTACACAAGTACTTCTATTTATACTACTTTGTAATCTATGACTTGTAGTCTTCAAACGATAAGATGTGAGTGGTCTAATGTTGTCCACGTTAATCTTATCATGTCTTGAAAGCTTGGAAATCTGCCACCAGGATGATGCCATGTGTCATGTTGAAACTGTTTTCTATGTAGAATTTCTACATGGGAAATTCTACTTAGCTCTATCTAGAACTCTAAGTAGAATTTCTACATAGGAATTTCTACTTGGCTATCTCGAACTTTTAAGTAGAATTTCTACATAGGAAATTCGAGATAGCAAACTTCCTTAATACTTAGAAAATATTTTCATCTCCAGAATTTTCTACATAGGAAATTCGACTTGGGAATTTCTACATAGGAAATTCGAGATAGCTTCCTGAGTTGAGTACTTAGAAAATATTTTCTCCTCCAGAATTTCTACTTGGCTCTAAGTAGAAGTTTATCCAGAATTTCTAGATAGGAATTTCTACATAGGTTCCCTTGTAAGTACTTAGAGAAATTCTGGGCTTCAACTTGAAACTTCAATGCAACATCTTGAACTTGTGATTTCTTCGTGTCTTCAATATTCTTCAACAAGCTCTTGAACATGGATCTCTGCTGCTGACATAAACTTGCTATCAATGTCCTGACACTTGATGCAATGGTCTGGTTCATAAGTGACTAGTCTTGATAGAGTTCTTGCTTCTGAATAGATTTCCATGTTCAATTAGAAATGTGGCTTTCCAACAATTGCTTTCCTTCTTCTTCACTTGAAATCAATTAGTCTTATTGTTACTAATAGTTATGATCTTGATTCATTGAATTACAAATCACAGGGGCATGAACAACTTTGACTTGAACTTCTTCCAATGATTTCTTCTTTGTTTGATCATATTCAATTACTTTGTCTTCATTTGTATTGATTTCATTGTGACTTCTCGTTCTTGATTGACTTCGGGTTAAGTATCTTTTCTTTAGTTGAGTTACATTAGATATAGTGTTACAAGTTTAGACACTCTGCCTTTCAATCTCCCCCTATTTGATTGTCTAACAATGACATTCAAATTAAAGAAGGATAACTCAACTAAATAATGAGACGAGAAAAGATAAGTAACATTAATGTCTTGTACATTTTACAATTGAATGAAAACTTGAAAACAATACAAAGAACTTTTTAAAATAAACATAAGCTAGAAAGAAAATTCGAACCTCGAATTAAAGACCATTGAAATGATCTCTATTACCGGGATTATTTCATACCTTTCAGTCCAACTCATATCACCTTATTGGATCCACTCTGATTCACGGTTACAGTATGGTAAATTAGCCTATCTCGCATACCGTGGTCAGGTGAATTTTCCTCAAGTGAGTTAGAGCAACCAAAAGATATGAAGTTTTTCCAACTTCAAGTTCACATCCCTTTGAACTTTAACTCTAATTCCGTTTCCCCTTCCTAACTTCCTTAACAGCACTGCGCTTATCTTCTCCTTGTTTTCTGCGCCTTTCTTTCCTTTACTGTTCTCTTTTGTATACTGGATCGTGTAGTTGTGCCCATCTCGCATTCAGCAAACTTACTGCTTCCATTTCCAGAGGATTCTTGGGTTCTGGATATGGATGTCTGAAAAGCCTTCTTAGTTTATCAACTTCCTGGGTAGTTCTGATCTTTGGAATGTCCTCAAAGTTTTTCATGATGAGCTGAGGCTTCCAATGAGCTTTATCAGCTTTGAACTGACAGTAGATCATTTTAGGGTAGCCCTTGACACGGTTGGTATTGAACCTACTAGCCGCATCTGACTCCATTCTCCTTTTCTCTTTTACTACTTCAGATAAGTACTTTAATAGTCTCTGCTTTTCATCTGCAAACTTATCCTCTACATCTCCCAATTTGAATTCATCTCTGACTTTGTCTAGAAATGCAGCATCTTGAGTCTGCAGCAGCCATTTCCTACTCATATGCAAGAAGGTTTGATTCTGGTCTGCATCAATGAACACCAAGGCATCAGCTGTATCATCTGTGTAAGAATGAATCCAGTATACACTTTCTCTTCCTGGAACACCAACTGCCTCCCTTATCTCTCCTTGTTCCAGGGGTCCTGAAGGAAGAGTCAAAGCTTCATCTACGCTTTTCACAGCTTGTAGAATATCCCATTTTCTTTGCATTAGCTCTGGCTCAATCTTCACGTTATCCATAGGATTTGGAGCAATGACATCGCACTTCCATATTTCACTGCTCTTCTGGAAGATTATCTTCTCAATGAACTCCACTGATTTTTCTTTAATATCCGAGGTGAATCCCTTACCCATCATTTGTCTGCAAACAGCTTTACGGGATTCCACCGATAGAGCCATCAAGTCATTTTCTTCCAAGCTAACCCTCTTCATCTTTCCATCAACAACCATTCTGACAACGTCTGGATTGGCTGAGAATTCTGGTCCCTTGTCCTCTGCTAACTGCATTAACTGATCTCTATACAGAATGCTTAGCTCCTCAGCTTGAGAATATTGAATTTTAGTTGCTAGCAAGAACAACTCTGACGCAGATCTTCTCGACATAAACTGATCATCGACATACATAAAAGACATCGGGGCTCCATCAATTAAAGACAAGATGACTTGCCATTCATTATCCACCGATTTGTATCCAACACGGACTTTAGAAATCATTCTCTTCAAAGCATTTATATAGTCCATCGTCATCGGATTCTTCATGTTCAAGTTGAAGAACAAGTCATCTGCCTCTTTATTATGAACTCCATGTGCACACGACCCCATCAGTATCTTTCGTGCATCGTCCCATTTCTGTCCAATCCTCCTTTTGTCCAGATCAACTTGAGGATCAGCTAGTCTAGCAAGCTCATGATCATACTGCTTTTCCTTGAGCTCCACTTGCTTCTCAAGAAAAACAGCTTTATCCTGCATCATCTTCATTTTGAAAAATTTAGCTTGTTCCAGAGCTAACTGCTGAGCTTTCAGGGTTTCCTCATCGACAGGAATCTCATCGGCAGACGCCCCAGCACCTCCACCTTGTTCCTCCAGAGATCTCTTAATTGCGTGTGCTAGGGGTACGTCCTCCATATCAGAATCTGAATCAATTTGCACCTGTTCCTGTCGATCACCAAAGTCAGCGAATGGCTCTTCTTGTTCAACCATCACTGCTTTACCCTTCCGCTTTCTCTGAGCTTCCTCATCAGTCACCATTTGATCAGTCGTTTCTTCAGCTCGGGGTGACTGTTGTTTCGTCTCATTTTCTCCTTTCTCCCCCTTAGGTGAGTTATCCTGAGCATCACCGGGTGCACCAGATCCTCCAGCAGCTGAACCAAAACCAGAAGGTCCAGTAGAAGGTGCATCAGCACCACCTGCACCACCATCATCCGGGGGAGATTGATTGAATTGTTCGTCGAACCACTCCGGGGGAACCAAATGCCGAACTGCATACATCATCCGACTGACTTCCGTGGCCATTGTATGCAGAACGCTTTCTACACTCCCCATTCTGTCGTACAGAGTGCTGCCCAAGAGACCACCAGCATGGCCCAGATCATTTACTTTGTTCGTCATATCTTGTAAAGCTTCAGCTTGACCTGCCATTCGTGCTGCGTAGTCATCAAGAGCTCTCTTGTGATCTCCAACATTAATCCCTAACTGCCCCATTGACTGCCCAAACTGCTTCATCTGAGTTTCCATTTCTGACATACGTGTATCCAGATTTTCAAGAATAAGGGACGGTGTTTGGCTTAGGTGTTCTCGCTCTAAAAATCTTCCTGTTTGTGTTTTACTCTCAGTTTCGGGCCTTAAAAATGAAGGTCCCTCACTCCCTAAACGCTCGCACTCACTCCTTGTCTCACGCTCGTGTATGTCTTCAATAAAGTAACCCAGAGTCAAAGCAGTACCTGCATAAACTGGATAAGAAAAATTAAGAACAGTTATGGGATCTATGTATCCTGTTGTGTCCTGAGGTGGAATCTCAGGCTGAGAGGCTGCAGAGTGTTCAAGTACAACAGTAGAACCGATCCGCTCTGCAGCATCAGGACGTACCGGTGAAGGTACTTTCGAAGCACTTAAAGCTTCCGGCCTAACTGAAGGAACAGGCTCTTCAGAAGACACCGAATCCTCAGCAACCATCCTAGGTGTTGACTGTGCAAGGGGAGAACCACTCTCGTGAGGTGGAGTGGTTGTGATAGACACACTAGGGATGGACTGGGCGGTTGAAGTAGCAGCCTGGGAAATTTTGGCTTTCTTCCGTAAAACTGGCTGCACTTCAGGGTTACTCTCATCAGCACTCACACCTAATTCTACGGATGCCGGCCTTTTAACTCCCGTTAACAGGGGTGATAGGGAAGAAGTTAGGGAATCAGACGCAGAAATATGGCTATCACCCTGGGATAGATCCTGCGGGGTAGCAGAATCTTGGGCCACGGAATCAGAATCAGAGGAGGAAGGAGTGTTAGGTTCGAAGAATGTACCTCCTTCATTACCTTGGCCAACAGAGGAATCAGAATCAGCATGTGTTGTCCTAGGAGACGGTTGCTGTTCCCTTTGCCTGGCTGTGAAGTGACTGAGAGATTGGCCCTCATCTTGTTCGTCATCAATATTCTCATCAGGAATCCCTTGAAATGCTTCATTGTGGGCAGATGGATTCTGAGCATGTGATGAGATTTGTGAAGTCCCAGCGAGAGTAGTTACACCTGCATCATAAGAGAGCCACACTTGAATGTTTTCAGGAATAGACATAGGTTTACCCTGATGTTTATCCTGGTTAGCAATAGTTGTTAGTGACTTAGTGCCCATGCCTAGAGGTGCAGAGGTGGGACTTCGAACAAATGCTTGCCTAAGTGATAAAGCATTAGAAGGCACGAGATGATTGATTAGCATTTGCAAGAAACGTGGATACCAGCAGACAATATCATTGTGTGAAATGTCTCTGGTTTCAGGTGATCCCATTGTAGCCACTAATTCTGAAAGAACAAGCCTGCCATAATTAATGTTTAGTTCCTGGGCTAGGGAAACACCAAAAATTTGCATGGGAATGGAAATTTGATGAAAATCTCTTTCTCGTGCCCGAAAGCATCTAGTAATGGCCTCGAAAAAGTAATTCCATTCCACATGAAAAAAATTGTTTTTGAATATTTGAAGTGGATAGTCGTCCAGGGGGAGGATAACATCCAATTGCTTCAAAAAAATTCTGGCGCTCAGCCGCTGTAGGTTCAGGGTCATAAGAATCCTTGACTGGAAAACCAAGAACTGTATTAAAAATAGCCTCTGTAACCTCAAAATTTTGACCCTCCAAGGTAAAAGTAAAACCGTAGGGGGTCGATTTACTCCCAAAAGGTACTGCACTAGTCCATAACTGCTGCAAAGCATCATGGACCAGTGTAGGTTTTGCAGTAAAAGCAGTACTAGCTTTGGAGTACAAATTAAGATATCGTACCCAAAACTTGAAACGCGGGAGTTGATCACCAATTTCAGTCGGAATATTATAAAAATTATGTTTTGCAAGAGAAAATTGGTGAGTCATTGTTTTTTGTTTATAAAAAATTTGTTTTGAATCCCTTTTAATTTAGAAAACAACTGTGAGGTTGTATCGATAATTAAACTACGGAGTTAAACAATAATCACTAACAAACTACTGTGAAAACAAAAACTGCAGTAATAATATGTATGTGAGAAGTGTGTGTATAAGTGTGAGTATGTATAGATATGTGAAGAGGAACAGTCACAACTGAAACACAAAACTACGCACAATATAATCGTATGTATATGATGCAGACGGAGAAATCAAGAAAAAATGGACAGTAATTCGTTATATGTAAGAGATTCAACTGCAAAGATGAACAGTCGTGGGTTTGGAGGGAGGGCTGCTGTAAAAACTAGGTTTTAAAAGAATTGGGTAAAAGTGAAAGTAAAATCGGGTTAGTGTTGTATATATAGACAATAGAGTGAAATGACAAAAACATCCCTGTGAAAATAAAAAAAACTTAAGTACACACACTGGGAAATCTAAGTCGAACTCTATGTCGAACTTCTAAGTCGAACTTCTATGTCGAACTCTATCTCGAACATCAAGTCGAAATTCGAGATAAGTTTCGACATAAAGGCTAATTCGAATTAAATTCACTTGAACAAATTTAAACAGCATGAAACCTCTGATGAAAAACTCATCTCGAACTTCAAGTCGAAATTCGAGATAAGTTTCGAGATAGACCCTAAGTCGAACTTCAAGTCGAATTTCGAGATGAATTTCGAGATAGACCCTAAGTCGAACTTCAAGTCGAATTTCGAGATGAATTTCGAGATAGACCCTAAGTCGAACTTCAAGTCGAATTTCGAGATGAATTTCGAGATAGACCCTAAGTCGAACTTCAAGTCGAATTTCGAGATGAATTTCGAGATAGATGCTAACTCGAAAATTTTCCCAGACTTGGAATATTCAAATCTCTCACACCTGGAACTCTATCTCGAACTGTAAGTCGAATGTCGAGATAAGGTTCGAGATAGACACTAAGTCGAAAAATTTACCAGACTTAGAATTTTCAAAACTTCACTCCTGGAAGCTCAAAGTCGAAATTCAAGCCGAACTTCGAGATGAGTTTCGAGATAGACCCTATCTCGAAATTTTGAAGGTACTTGGTAAAATTTGGCAATTTTTCAAGGAATACAAAAATTAAATTTTGCCAGATTAAAATAAATACCAATTCAAGGATTTTTATTCAAAACCATTAAGAGAACCATTCCTTGACAATTCTAAACCTTCTCATGACATTAAAAATACATGATAAACATAGAAAAATTCATCTAAAATCAAGGCAAATTTAGAGATTCATGAATTTAACTCCCCCTATGTTCATGCAATTAAATGAGCATAAATTCAAAGTTTTTATAAAAAAAAATTACAATCAAAGCATAGTGAATTTATGGAAAATACCACATCATACAACATATAATAATCATTAATAAGGCATTTTAAAGTCTAAATTCATAATGATTAAGTAGCATGTAGAAGTGATATTTTGAGCAATTTTACAAATGATTTACATATGTTTTCAACTAGGCAAATAACAAGGAAAACAAACATATGTAAATGATCAAAAACTTGGATTTTACAGATATAAGGATTTACTAACTTGTGTTAAGCATCCCCAATTCACCAACCAACCTATTGAATGTTACTTCATCAAGAGGTTTGGTGAATATATCTGCAATTTGTTGTATTGTGGGTACAAAATGTAACTCCACAGTCCCCTCCTCGACATGTTCTCTGATGAAGTGATACCGGATATCTATGTGCTTGGTTCTTGAGTGATCTACAGGATTGTTGGTCATGGCAATGGCACTAGTATTGTCACACATGATTGGAATCTTTGTATGTTCCATGCCATAATCTTTCAATTGGTTCCTCATCCACAGTAATTGAGCTACACAGCTTCCAGCAGCAATGTACTCAGCTTCAGCAGTAGAAGTAGATACTGTATGTTGCTTTTTACTTTGCCAGGACACTAATCTACTGCCTAGGAATTGACAAGCACCAGATGTGCTTTTCCTATCGATCCTGCAACCTGCATAGTCTGAATCCGAATAGCCTATTAGATTAAGACCTGTATCTCTTGGGTACCAAATCCCTAGATTTGGTGTTCCCTTGAGATACTTAAAGATTCGTTTGACGGCTATGAGATGTGTTAGGTCCTGGAGATCGTAGAGGGGGGGTGAATACGATTCCCAAATAAAAATCTGACTTTTATTTATTTTTGGGACAACATAAAAATTACTTTGGTTCAAACCCAGGTACTGTTCATCATCTTCTTCAACCTCAAGAACACCATTAAAATAACCAAGATAATGAACGGTAAATCATCCAAAACACACAACACAACAAGATCCAAGAATATAACTTTATATTCATTGAAGTGGGGTAGATGCTACAAACAAGTTCAAGAACAAAAGCTCAAGAACACAACAAAGAAATGATTTTTGGCTCCTCTAAAAATATTACAAATTCTAGATCTAGGAGACAAAAATCAAACCTATCTTCTAAACAAGATTTAGCAATGTTTACAATAGAAGAATAGATGAGTGGTATGATTAAGAAAATCATGGCCCCAAAATATATTAAAGTCTAGTTCGGCCATGGGGGAGAGAAAAATAATTTTTCTCTCTCTCCCCTTTTTAATTCTCCTGCACCCACACTTCTTGAAAGACAAGTATGGAAGACTTTTATTCAAAATGAAAAAGGTTACTTTTTCACTTTTTCTCATTTTGCTCATGTCCACCCAACTCTTATCCCAAAGTCATGTACCATGCATGCCTTTGAAAATATTTAATGTAAAAGTAATATTTAATAAATATATAAAATATAAATAAAGAATATCTTTATTTATAAAATATATAAATAATTAAATAAATACTTTATTTAATTAAATTAAATATTTCCATTCCACTCTTCAATTTGTGTAGACTTCCTTATCCAAATACTTGGCCCCGTATACGTGACTCCACCACGTCCAAGTATTTGGCCTTCTAATCTGTGAAGCTTTAGTAAGATCCAATCAGGTTGTGCCATCTATCCCTTATTCATTAGGCTGGCATTTCTCCACCACTGATTTACCACCTTTGTTGATCCTCCACATGACTCAAGAAAACCAACAACTTTAGAATGATTAAAACCATATTAACCGACGAGAGCTTGCCTCCAATGTCCTGACACTTTATGCAACGGTCTGGTTCATAAGTGACTAGTCTTGATAGGGGCTCTTGATTCTGAACATGATTCCACATTCTTCTTTGCAAACCTTACTTGTTGCTTCGATTGTAATGCACTAAAATCTTCATAGACTAAGACAATCTTCTGTAGCTTCCACATCCTTGAATAGATGTCAACATCTTTTATTCTCCACTGAGGCCTGAACATGTTAATGAACTTCTTCCAGTGGGCTTCAAGTCTGTAGATGATCCTTTGATACTTTGTCTTAATTGAACTCTGTGATCCAAGATTTCTGTGCACTTGCATATTATTACATGTCTTGTTCTATTGTTGAGTTATCATCAACCGTTACATAGAGATTACATTTAGCATTCCTAGTACACATGAAAGTGCAGTGAGTTACTTCCCTTCACTCCTATCTCCCCTTTCAATCTCCCCCTATTTGGTTGATATGGAATAGCAATCAAATACTATTTCCATTTACAATTTCCCCCAAAAGCAATTAAATAAAATTAGCTACTAGAGGATAACTCAACTAATATACAAGAAACAATTAAAGTACTGGACATGAAAATAATATACAAAAGGTTCTGGAAAGATATAATCAGTTAAATCCAGATTTCCTGAGTTGCTGAAAATGAATGATGAATTTCTGAATTTCATTTTCCTTTAGCTTCCTCCACTTCAATGTTCTTCAAAGATGGGGTTCTTTCAATAAAGAAACAAATCATTAGTAAAGACTTCTGAACAATCATTCTTGTTTATCTTGCAATTCGAACTAGAACATACAGCTCTCTATGTTCCCCATAAGAGGTCAACTCATTCTCCCCTTAAGGTTGTTCTCTCTTAGAATGAAAGTCACTTCCTCTTTTTCTTCAGGATGTTCTATTTCCAGGAAACATAATTTTCTTTCTTCCCTGCACTACTCCACTGACTTCATCTATCACTGAAACAAGAAATAGAACACACTTGGACACTTCTCATATGCCCCCTTGAAAATCTCCTTCACATTCTTCTTTACCCAGAAAACTTCTACTTAGCAAAAACTCCCCCTGAGTTGATACTCTTCAAAGAAATCTTCATTTTCATTCATTGATCGTGCTAGAAAGAATTCTTCTGCCAAACCTCTCTTAAGAATGTTCCAAGGACAGATCTTCAAACAAATAGAGCAAAATCCCGTAGATATCTTTTCAGAATAAGATATAGCATTGCAAACCAAGATGTTAATATTCTCCATAACTTCTCTCCCTTAGTATGACAAGTAACTTCTTCCCATTTGACAAAAAGTAACTTCTCCACTTCAGACGAAAAATCAGTTAAATCTACAACACCTTTAGGGATTAGGCTCCAACCAATTACTAAGAAACTCCCCCTTAGTAATTTCTCCATTGCATCACTAAGGTTTCAATTTTATCTAATTCTCCCCCTTAGTTCATGCAAGCTCCAATCCACCCTTGTGTCTTTAGATATCCTCTAAGTAACCTCCACAAGATAGGATTGACGAATCTCGTTTCTTGTATCACCAAGAGATCTCGTTTCTTGTATCACTAAATTCTCCCCCTTAGTTGAGAATATCCTTTAAAATAATAAAAGTATCATCTACATCCAATCGAATAAGAAACTCTCTTTCAATTGAACATAAAATCCTCCTTAGGCCTAAAAATTAATGTCTCCCCCTTTGAGATTGAGAACAACATGAATTAATAGACCCAAAGGTAATAGTTTGGACATTCCCACTAAGCTTCAGCTAGACTCTTCTTCAGCTTGTCTTCCAGAAAAGAATCTCTTCAACATTTCAGAGCTGGAAAATTCAGTAACAGGATTCAAGCATAGTAGCAAGGTTAGTGTTTGGTCTATGGTTTCCTCACTTCTACTACGTTCTGTTGGTGTTTACACTTTCAAGCGTAAGTGTTCCACTCACTTCTCTCCCTATTTCTCTCACTCAAGTGTATCACTCCCTCACTTCACTCAAGTGTTTCTCTCCCTTACTTGCACTCATTCCATTTATAGCAATTTGTACCTGCAAGTAAATCCATGCTAGTCTCACCAAGATATTATGGATCGTTGACTGTAGCATGTTGTCGATCACTAAAGATCTAGGTTCTGAGATGGAATCTCAGACAGGGTTTCAGTTAGGCCGTCACCCAACTCACCATGAGCAAATCCATGCACACGTGGCTCGTCGTCGGGGAATAACCCTTCTGAAATTGGAATCTCCTCCAGTCCAGGAGTGACTGAAATCCCAACACCCTGATCCTCAAAAGACTCATCAAATTGGTAAACCAACTGAATCATAGTCTACGAGTTATTGCTCAGCTACTTTCAGCATCAACAATCTCCCCATATGCAAATCCATGCACTGGATCGTTGAATGTGGTATGCGTACTAGCAGCTATCTAAGCATCAACCGACTCCCCATATGCAAATCCATGCACTGGATCGTTGACGGTGATATGCTTTTAAGCTTTGAGCGATCCATGTATTCCAGAATTTGAATTCCTGGGAGAGTAGACGTGTAAAACATCTCTCTCAATCACCTGTGAAGAGGAATTAACTCACTATTTTCAGTCATGGAAAACTGTTAGTGATTGCCTCTCAACATCAACAGATTGCTCTGTGAATGTGAAATCCCGTTAGGGAACTAGGACTGTTCCTCCTAGGAAGGTTGACAAGGATTCTAATATATGGCAAGAAATCCAAGTTTCCCTCAAATACCTGTGAAGGTGGCTCAACAACTTCATTCACCATGAATGGTAAACACAGAAGTTTAGAGGTTTTACCTATACCTCACAATGTGCACTTCTTGCAATGTGTCCTCACAATAGTTAGTCCCAAGAGAGGCTAGAGAACTGTTAGGTCCTATAACAACCCTTAGAAGCAAAAACTTTAGGATTACCATCAGCGTGAATGCTTTTGGTGTACTTGACTCATTACAAGGTGCTCTGGCTGACGAGCGAATTTTCAATGAAATCACCCTGTTGAGAGAGTTCATTCAGAAACGGTTGAATTGCCTTTTCAGCTCTGCATCCTTTTGAGAGAATACAGATGAGCTACAGATACCTCAATTTGTATACTTCTTTCCTTCTCGAGAGGTAGAGCTGTGGGTGCACTTCCGACACATCCTTATTTGTTGCATCAAGTGCAGTTTCTCCCTTAACAACCGCTAATCTACATAAGTTCCTTATATCACCAAGGGTTGAAAGTTTGAATTAGAATGATAGTGTTTGGTACTAAGGCCTTGGTTAGAAATTGATGGATTATTCAACTTCTTGACCTTCCCCTTATAGCCACTAAGGCCAAGCCATTACGGCTAAATAGATAGAGTTGATCAGAGCTATATAAAATTTGGTAGAGTATGATTAAACTTATTCTCTATTCCTTCTCAGAAATATAGCATCGGAGCAATGTGTCCTCAAGAAACAATGCACCAGAGCTAAAATGTGGGAATTAATAAAGAATAGGTAAAAGAATATTAAGCCAAATTTCATAAACTCACAATTTTGAAAAAAAAGTTTAACAGATTAACAAAAGTGTTCTTTTGAATTTCTCTTAGACAAATATCCAATTGAAATTCAACTCTTTTAACAAAAACATTTTGATTAATAACTCAAATCTATTTCATCTTGCTCACTGTATGTTTTCAGAAATTGTTTTGCAATTCATTCTTATCGGATATTATCTCCGACTTAAAACATAAATCATTTAAAAAAAATCGAATGAATGCTTTAGTCATACAGTCCAAGGCACTAATCCCAAAGTAAACAACCATTGTTTTAATACTACAGGTCAATGTGAAACAGACATTAACAAGAGTTTTGAAAAACGTTTTACCAATAGTTGATACCTCAAGATCAAAACAATTTACTTAAATAAAATAGCCTGATACGATGCAACCTAAGTTACAAGTTATCAAGTAACTTTATTTAAACAAATCGTGGAGAGAAAACAGTTTTCATTACAAAATATTTAGAGAGAGAGAGGATATATGATTTTGAAATAGAAAGATAATCCTCAAGAAATGTTCTCTTTCAAAGAAAACTTTTAGTGGCTTTTCATTCTCTGGCAAATGAATGCATGTTTAGATAAAACATTTTTCACAAGAAATAGACAAGAAATTTCTTTATGCATTCAAGTTCTAAAGAATGAAAAACATATGTTAATACTAATGAATTATCAAAGATATGAATGACAAGACATTCAAAAGTACTAACATCATTCAATTATTTTGTAATAAAATACATCTTACTACAAAACAATCAAGCACATACGATACTTACATTATGCTAGACGATTACCATTTGTCGCTTGAAACAAACATAAATTGCAATATAGATCATGGTAATTATAAAGCATAAAACATAAGCATCCGCTAAACACTGAACATACATTGATCGAATGACAGCATTTAACTTCTTACACTACATCTTAACAATTATCACATAAGCATATTGAAAATACTCATGACAATCAAAATGTATGTAAGCTCGAGGTACTAGTTGCATCAGAGATCAAATACCTTTAAATATTAATGCTAAAATTTATGATCTTTGACAACCCCTCGGGATGTAGTAACTTACTTTCAATATCAGTGTTTTTGAAATAATCTTTTTGTCACTTAGTGCAGAAATTCTAAGTGGCATCACTAATATCAAAAGAATGACAACTAATATTAATGGATTTTGCAAAAGACATGAATTACATCACTTAAACTACATATTAAGTGGTTCCATTAATATTAGCATTAAACAATTAAAAGTAAATAAAATTACAATTAATTAATATATACAAATACTTATGCTGAAACATTTGATACATATAGCATGAATAACATATGACAGCACAAAGTACGAGATCCTGGATATAAATTGACTATACAAAGAGATGCTACAATGTTAGGTCCCTAGGTCCCGGGTACCAATTGTTGGGTCCCGTGTGGTCACACGCCAAACATTAATCAGTTCCTAGAGATCGTAGACATCTAAATAGCATGAACACTCTCTATAAACTTTACATTTAAATAAATCAACATTAGACTAGAGTGACATACCTTAGTCAATTGAGCTTTTACTGGTGTATGATCGTTGAATGAACAATTACTCCTCTTTGCCCTAGAGATCGAACGTTTACTCCTTTTGGGATCGAACGTTTACTCCATTTGGACAGGAATAACTTTTCAGCTACCAGTTAACATTGTTCCTCGAAACAATACCACGCTCATCCAGACGGAAACTGCATTACCTTCAACACCCAAATATTTTCTTGTAGATATTGGTCTTGGCAGCAGCTTCACTAAACTCAGCACTCTAGAAACCAGTAGTCTTGACACTAGCAGAGTAGAACCTTCAAAAACTCCGAACTACCCTTCAGCTTCTGTATCAATACCAAGTCTTCATGTGGATTGATTCCTTATGCTAAGTGTATCTGCCTCTGGTTCAATTGAGTTAGTTCCTTAATTCGAACCCTACTCAATCTTGATTAGTTAGTGCATCTTCAGTCTTCATTGAATTCACTCAGAAAAACCAATGAAATACTCTTATACATGCACGACCAATCACTACTCTACTACCCAGATTCATCAAGAACTGACTCTAGGAAATGTTGTTACACAAAACCCTTTGTCATGACAGATGTGTCCTTAATGTTTCCTTAGATATTCAGTGGGTAGAGTAGTGTTCTTCAAATATGATTGAGATCATCTTGCATTATTTTTAAATTGACAATTTCCTTTCTAATATGCAATCACTCAATCTGGATCACTAAGTGCTCCTAAGAATCTCAACTCTTACTCAATGAGCACTGCTAGCCTTTGAACATCAAACACGACTAGTTGATCCAACTTACTGATGATCCCCCTGTGATGCTGCTTGCAGCTTTTCTTCATCTGGTGTCATCTGATCTTGAGCCCTAAACAGGATGTCAACCTTTAGAAATTCAGAGCTAAAATCAAACGAATGCTAGGGAGCTTGATGATGATGTTCACTGCATCTAGATCATCTTAAATCAATCACAGACTCTGTGTAAGCTCTTAACTCCAAATAAGATAGCCTTCCATCACACCATGTGACTTCAGGCATGATTAATCTTACTTGATGTCTTCTCTTTACATTTGCTGATTAGACTTGCTGTGTCAACTGATTCAGCCGTAGTGAATAGGAAACCTTAAGTCTATCCATTATCCTTGTAATTTCACTCAAGGTCTGGATTTCCCTATCAACTCCTCCATTTGGTCATGAAGTCCGGAAACTGAACTTTACTCTAGAATACTCCTTTCAGTGCAGACATAACATAGATATTCATTCGTCAACAAATTCCATTACCTGCCCTCAAAGTGTTCTTACAGCAATCTGCCTAATCCTTTGAATGTGATTAATCACTGAGATGCTTCATCTATCGAATGCATGAACAAACACCAAAACTAAACAGGGTAGCCTTTGACTTGACTTCCCTTCAACTGACATACTTCACTAATGTCCTTCTTAAAAGAATTTCATTAGAAGTTGTCCTTTCTCACCAACTTCATCTTTACCGTCGAATCCGTTATCTTGATAAACCAAGTATTAGTTGATAAACCAAGTGTGAGAGCATCACTTGTTGTTACATCTAACTCCATTCTAATAAACTTCAACGAATAGTTGACTTCATCATAAGCATTACATTTCGTGTCAGCAGTAACCTCACTTCCAGTAGAGTGAGCTTCTATTTCTCTTGACCCCGATCAATACTGTTCATCGTCGAACTGATATTAGGAAACCCTTCACAAAGAATCCCCTAGGTCTTTCTTAATATTGTGCTTCAGATCATTCAAGAGAAATAGGTAACCTTGCTTAACCATTTGAATACCAAAGCAAAAGTAGTTACATGCCTCGAACATGAAAATGTCAGAGATATATAACTTATACATGTTGAAAGATACTCTGCATTCACAAATGATTAAGACACGTGGTCCTCAATTTGATTGAGTCCAAGGGTTAGAGATATTTCTAAACATTGTTAACAACAAAGCATTCAAGTTCAACATGCTCATTCATATCTGACTGATCACTCCTCATCTATATCTGCCTCAACAAGTAGTCTTAGCTATGAGCTCAGTGATCCCAACATAACTTAAGGTGGACTAGCAGTCTATAAGAATCATGTCGTACATATATGTAGTCATAGAAGAATCAATTACTCAGATTCCTAATTCTTCTAATTCACCTTTGTTGTTCACTTAAACATTATATTATCTCTAATTACCTGAGTCAGTTTAAATTTAAAAAATTTAATTCATGGTTTATTATACTGACCCCTAGGCAATTCCCAAATTAGAAACAAACTCATCTTAACAAGCACATGATCAGATATAACATTTAATACAACCATGCGAGTATAAACAGATTATAGACAATGTAAACATCAAGGCACTTAGCATGCAGCAAATACTCTTTCCGGTAAATGTACCCCTACAAATACCTAAGACTCTATATGCTAACATGATCAATTATCGTAAAGCAAGCATTAAATCACACAAGATCTAATCATGAAGTCAAATACTGATAAACAAGCAACACTAACAAACTAGCATAAGTTATCTAATTTATATAGAAATCAAGGTGAGACATGCATTACATCAAACTTATAATATAATGCAGTTCAGCACTTAATACTCTATAATTAAATCAAACAAGTATAAACTAGTTAGAAAGTATACCTGTGCGATGCTTAACATTCCATCTCGAGTGATAATCAATTGATCCAAATCAATTTCCATTCTACTGACACTCATGGAAGTATCTTTGCATTTGACCTCAATAACCAATGATGTTCCTGCTTCAACCCAAATTGATACCTGATTGTTCTGCTTAAAGACCCCGACATAGAATGTCTCATGTTCTGCTTGAAAAGATCACTCTTCTTTGTATGTGTAGCAATAACCCCTTGATTATCATATGTCAGTGATAATCAAACCTTGTGTATTTCTGCCACTGATGTCCTTTAACCAAATCTTCAATTGTTGTTTTGGTTCTTTGACCGATAAACTGAATTCCTTTTCAAAATCCCAAATTCTTCATATATTGATTCGAAAACCACTGATCGAAGACTCTTCCCTAAATGAACTAATCCCCTTTCAATAACCAAATGATCCACTGAGTAGACCGATGTAGAAATACATCTCCAATGGTAAGATCAGGTCTCAACTCCATTAGAATGTTCTTCAGTCAGTTCGTTTGTCCTCAACGAACGAAGAATCAACTCCTGTTGTTTCGTTTAATAAAACATTTTGTTCAAACAGAAGTATTTAATTTTTTTTTTGGAATTTAAATAATCAAAATAAATTGAAAATGCATTTTTGATAAATAATAATAAATTTCTCAATTTCAAATTATAAATAAAATAAAATTCGAAAAGAAAGTTTTGATATAGAGATAACAAAATTTTCAAGGTATATTAAATAATCCTGAAAAAGAAATTATTTCAAATCAAAATTAATTTCCAAAGAATTTTATAGAATTTATAATTCAAAACAGTTTCAATTATAATTAAAATAAAACAGATTGAAAATATAAGTTTGATATAAAAATAATAAATTTTCAAGTCATCTTAGATATTCTTGAAAATAAATTATTTCAACCAAAATGATTTTCCAAAAAGTTTTATGAGATTTATAATTAAAACTTCTATAAAAAATAAATTATTAAACCTCAAAAATAATTCTCAAAATACTTTTAAGAATGTTAAACTCAAAAGAAATTAAATTGGATTTTAAGATTAATTTTAGTTTTTAAATTAATAAAATTCTTAACTAAGAATATTAAAAATATAAAATATTTGACTCTAAAATTTAAAAGAAAATAAAATATTTTCCAAGATGTAAAATAAACTTGAAAAATAAATTATTTAAATTTAAAAATTATTTTCAAAATATTTTATATAATTAAATTCAAATTTAATTATTAAATTAATTATTAAACTAAAAACAATTTGAGAGAAAAACAATTTTTGTTTTAAATAAAAGTTAAGCTATGTAGCCATGTGTCATGTTGAAACAACCCTCTATGTAGAACTTCTACATAGAATTTCTACTTGGGTCCTATCTCGAACATCAAGTCGAATTTCTACATAGAATTTCTACTTGGGTCCTATCTCGAACATCAAGTCAAATTTCTACATAGAATTTCTACTTGGGTCCTATCTCGAACATCAAGTCGAATTTCTACATAGAATTTCTACTTGGGTCCTATCTAGAACATCAAGTCGAATTTCTACATAGAATTTCTACTTGGGTCCTATCTAGAACATCAAGTCGAATTTCTACATAGAATTTCTACTTGGGTCCTATCCAGAACATCAAGTCGAAATTCTTACTTAGAAAATATTTTCACCTCCAGAATTTCTACTTAGGCTCTATCTCGAACTTTAAGTAGAAATTCTACATAGGAATTTCTACTTAGGTTCTATCTCGAACTTCAAGTAGAAATTCTTACTTAGAAAATATTTTCACCTCCAGAATTTCTACTTAGGTTCTATCTCGAACTTTAAGTAGAAATTCTACATAGGAATTTCTACTTAGGTTCTATCTCGAACTTCAAGTAGAAATTCTTACTTAGAAAATATTTTCACCTCCAGAATTTCTACTTAGGTTCTATCTCGAACTTTAAGTAGAAATTCTACATAGGAATTTCTACTTAGGTTCTATCTCGAACTTCAAGTAGAAATTCTTACTTAGAAAATTTTTCCACTTCCAGAATTTCTACTTGGCTCTAAGTAGAAACTTATCTAGAATTTCTAGATAGGAATTTCTACTTAGGCTCTATCTAGAACATTAAGTAGAAATTCTAACTTAGAAAATTTTTCCACTTCCAGAATTTCTACTTGGCTCTAACTCGAACTTTAAGTAGAAATTCTACATAGGAATTTCTACTTAGGTTCTATCTCGAACTTCAAGTAGAAATTCTTACTTAGAAAATTTTTCCACTTCCAGAATTTCTACTTGGCTCTAAGTAGAAACTTATCTAGAATTTCTAGATAGGAATTTCTACATAGGTTCCCTTGTAAGTACTTAGAGAAATCCTGGGCTTCAACAATTAACACAACACCTACTGCTTCCTTTCTGGATGTCCAGTTAACCAAAATAAATAATAATTTTTTTTTTATTATTCTCGTACCCTCTTTAATCTCAAAAATAAAAATAGATCCAATCGATTTGTATGTCAATCGAGTAGCTCTGATACCAATTGTTAGGTCCTGGAGATCGTAGAAGGGGGGTGAATACGATTCCCAAATAAAAATCTGACTTTTATTTATTTTTGGGACAACATAAAAATTACTTTGGTTCAAACCCAGGTACTGTTCATCATCTTCTTCAACCTCAAGAACACCATTAAAATAACCAAGATAATGAACGGTAAATCATCCAAAACACACAACACAACAAGATCCAAGAATATAACTTTATATTCATTGAAGTGGGGTAGATGCTACAAACAAGTTCAAGAACAAAAGCTCAAGAACACAACAAAGAAATGATTTTTGGCTCCTCTAAAAATATTACAAATTCTAGATCTAGGAGACAAAAATCAAACCTATCTTCTAAACAAGATTTAGCAATGTTTACAATAGAAGAATAGATGAGTGGTATGATTAAGAAAATCATGGCCCCAAAATATATTAAAGTCTAGTTCGGCCATGGGGGAGAGAAAAATAATTTTTCTCTCTCTCCCCTTTTTAATTCTCCTGCACCCACACTTCTTGAAAGACAAGTATGGAAGACTTTTATTCAAAATGAAAAAGGTTACTTTTTCACTTTTTCTCATTTTGCTCATGTCCACCCAACTCTTATCCCAAAGTCATGTACCATGCATGCCTTTGAAAATATTTAATGTAAAAGTAATATTTAATAAATATATAAAATATAAATAAAGAATATCTTTATTTATAAAATATATAAATAATTAAATAAATACTTTATTTAATTAAATTAAATATTTCCATTCCACTCTTCAATTTGTGTAGACTTCCTTATCCAAATACTTGGCCCCGTATACGTGACTCCACCACGTCCAAGTATTTGGCCTTCTAATCTGTGAAGCTTTAGTAAGATCCAATCAGGTTGTGCCATCTATCCCTTATTCATTAGGCTGGCATTTCTCCACCACTGATTTACCACCTTTGTTGATCCTCCACATGACTCAAGAAAACCAACAACTTTAGAATGATTAAAACCATATTAACCGACGAGAGCTTGCCTCCAATGTCCTGACACTTTATGCAACGGTCTGGTTCATAAGTGACTAGTCTTGATAGGGGCTCTTGATTCTGAACATGATTCCACATTCTTCTTTGCAAACCTTACTTGTTGCTTCGATTGTAATGCACTAAAATCTTCATAGACTAAGACAATCTTCTATAGCTTCCACATCCTTGAATAGATGTCAACATCTTTTATTCTCCACTGAGGCCTGAACATGTTAATGAACTTCTTCCAGTGGGCTTCAAGTCTGTAGATGATCCTTTGATACTTTGTCTTAATTGAACTCTGTGATCCAAGATTTCTGTGCACTTGCATATTATTACATGTCCTGTTCTATTGTTGAGTTATCATCAACCGTTACATAGAGATTACATTTAGCATTCCTAGTACACATGAAAGTGCAGTGAGTTACTTCCCTTCACTCCTATCTCCCCTTTCAAGATGTGACTCTCTAGGATCCACTTGGAACCTTGCACACAAACACGTTGCGAACATGATATCGGGTCTACTTGCAGTTAAATAGAGAAGTGAGCCAATCATACCTCGATAGCTTGTGATGTCAACTGGTTTACCTGATTTGTCTTCATCAAGCTTTGTGGCTATTGGCATGGGAGTTTTAGCTGCTGATGCATCTTCAAGATTGTACTTCTTGAGTAAATCTTTGATGTACTTGGATTGACAGATAAAGATTCCTTCTTTTCTTTGACTGATCTGTAATCCAAGGAAGAAAGACAGCTCCCCCATCATGCTCATCTCATACTTATCCTGCATTAACTTGGCAAATTTCTCGCACAAGCGCTCATTAGATGACCCAAAAATAATATCGTCCACATACACTTGAACAAGTATCAAATCACCCTTTACATTTTTGTAGAACAATGTTTTATCAATTACTCCCCTAATAAAACCATTTTCAATTAAGAACAAGGATAGGGTTTCATACCATCGTCTTGGGGATTGCTTGAGGCCATAGACAGCTTTGAAGAGAAGAAACACAAAATCTTCAAGTTCTGGATCAATAAAGCCAGGTGGCTGTTCCAGATACACTTCTTCTTCTAGCTCTCCATTCAGGAAGGCACTTTTCACATCCATCTGAAAAACCTTGAAGTTCTTGTGTGCTGAAAAGGCCAAGAACATCCTGACTGCCTCAAGTCTTGCAACTGGAGCGTAGGTTTCATCATAATCAATTCCCTCTCGTTGAGAGTAACCTTTTGCTACCAAACGAGCCTTGTTTCGTGTTACAAGTCCGTTTTCGTCCAGTTTATTTCTGTATACCCACTTAGTTCCAATTACTGATCTGTTCTTTGGTCGGGGTACCAGCTTCCAAACTTTCTGCCTTTCAAACTGATTGAGCTCATCTTGCATTGCAATCACCCAATCAGCATCACCAAGAGCTTCTTCTATTTCTTTAGGTTCCTGTTTGGACAAGAACCCAGAGTACAAGCAGATATTAGCCATGTCAGCTCTTGTAGTTCTTCTAGTAGTCACACCAGCATCTGGATCACCAATAATTAATTCAAACGGATGATCTCTACTCCATACCCGTTCTCTTGGTAATTGACTTGATGATTCAGCTTGATTTCCTGAATTGTTGTGCTGACTACTTATGTTATTTCCACTAACTCCCCCTGAGTTAGTGCCAGCTCCTACAGAACTAGTGTCATTACTCCTCGACTCTTGAACACTTGTCCTTGAGCTGTTATTTACTCCCCCTGAGTTATTGCCGAAATGTGCGGAAGAAGTATCTTCTGATCTTGTAGAATTCGATTGTCTACTAGATTCAGGTATTTCTTCACGAACACTTGGTATATTTGATGTAACAACTAACTCAGGTTCATCCTCAATTTCATCCAAGTCCAGATTTTGAAATTTTAGGGACTCAGGTTCACTATTATCTTTAGAAATTGATGGGAGTTTGGTATCGTCGAATCTGACATTGTAGCTTTCAATCACTTTCCGTTCATTCACTAAGAATACCCGATAAGCTGCCACCGTTTTTGTAGAATAACCAATAAATATTCCTTCACGTGCCTTTGCTTCAAACTTGCCTAGATTTTCATCATCTATAAGTACATAGCATTTAGCTCCAAAGACATGAAAGTATTTGATTGTTGGTCTTCTGTTATTCATTAGTTCATATGGTGTCTTTTCTTTATCTTTTATGATCAAGGTTCTATTCTGAGTGTAACACACTGTACTCACTGCCTCGGCCCAAAAGTATAGAGGAAGTTTCGATTCATACAACAAAGTTCTTGCTGCTTCAACCAATGTTCTGTTCTTCCTTTCAACTACACCATTCTGTTGTGGAGTTCTCGGGGCTGAGTACTGATGACGTATTCCTTTAGAAACACAGAAGTCATTCAATATTGCATTTTTAAATTCTGTGCCGTTGTCTGATCTTATCGTCTTCACAGTGAGTGTTGATACATTCTCAATCTCAGTGATGTGATCAATGATTTGAAAAGGCACTTCGTCTTTTGTCATTACGAACAATACCCATGTATACTTGGAGAAATCATCCACGATTACCAAAGCATATCTTTTCCTAGACAATGATAGGACATTCACTGGGCCAAATAAATCCATATGAAGGAGTTGCAGAGGCTCAGTGACACTAGAAATTTCTTTACTCTTGTGCGATGCTCGCTTTGACTTTCCCATTTCACAGGCTTCACAGAGTCCTTTAGGAGCAAACTCCATTTGAGGTAGATCTTTCACCAGTTCTCGCCTTGCGAGAGCATTCATCGTTTTGAAGTTCAAGTGAGACAGCTTCTTATGCCATAGCCAGCTTTCATCATCTGACGCTTTGCTATAGAAACAGGTCACTTCATTCTGGTTTGCCGAATCCATATCAGCAACAAAAAGATCTGCCTTTCGAACTCCTCTCAAAGCCAACGAACCTTCCTTAATGTGAGTGATTGATACACCTTTCTTGTTGAAGACAATTTCATATCCTTTGTCACAAAATTTACTAATACTCAACAAATTGTGTTTCAGTCCCTCAACATAGGAAATATCTTCAATGATGACATTACCAGATTTCAGTTTGCCATATCCCTTTGTCACACCAATGATGTCATCTCCAAAGGTAACATAAGGGCCAGCCTTCATAACCAACTCTGTAAGCAGGGACTTGTTTCCTGTCATATGCCTCGATGCTCCACTGTCTAGCACCCATATAACTTTATTCCTTTTTCGCTTAATGCCCTGCAATGACAGATTGGTTAGGCGTTCTTCGGAACCCATGTTTGATTGGGCCCGGCTTTTCTATAAGATCGAGAATTATCAGATTTAACAACAGTAGATGCACCTACTTTAACATTACTCGAGCTTTTGACTTCGTCTTTTCCTCTTTCAGACTTGACAATTTTGTTAGTCTTAGGAGAAGGTTTGTCACTCCTAACTTTAGGAGGACTGGCAGTCTTAGCTCTAACATGCTTCTTTTTGACATTAGAACTAGCAGTAGAATTTTGACATGATTGGCTAGTTGCATTCATCAAGTTTACAAATGTTTGCATGACGTTAAAAGTGCATGGCATACAATTAGGTTGACCACATTGTGCATGGTTCATATGCATGTTATTCATTGTGTGTGGTACAGGCATGGCATGAGTAATAGGAATATTCATGTTAGATTTGCATGCGTAAGAAAGATGTTCAGTAGATTTACAATGATAGCACTCTTTCTTAACACGTTCTGCCTTAACCTCTTTTATGCCTTTTTCCTTTTTCTGTTGATTAACAGCCTTAGCTCCTAATCCTTGTCTAGATTCTTCTCTAGTGGATTTGATTTTAACTGATTTAATAGGAGTTACAGGTTGTTCTTTCTTTCGATCTTCCATCTCTATCTCATATCTAACTAATAATTCAGTCTCTTCTTCTACTTGAGGAACGAAGTGTTTAAAGATGGGTTTGACAGCTGATTTAAGAAAAGTAGGTATTTCAGTCTTGGTCTTACTGGAACTAGTGTCTACAGGTCTTTTCCCTTCTTTCTTAGATAAGTTAGAATAGTCAAGACCTACACCAACTCCAGTTATCTTCTTAAATGTATCACTGTCAACATTCACCTTACTAGCAGCTAGTTTATAAGCTTCGCATTTTGTTTCTAACTCAGCTAGTTTATTCCTAAGACATGCTTCTATTTCATCTTTAAGGCTAAGCTTGTGTTCCAAAGATTTAATAGAGTCTCTTAGGGAAGTATCTACAGTGCAAACAGCCTCTAACTCTTCCACTTTTGCCTCAAGCATTCTGTATTTGGCAACAAGTGTTTTCTGTTCCTTTTGAGAAGTGTTTAGGCTTTTGCACAACATATAGATCTCTTCGCTAAGAGCCCCGTTCTGCACCTTATAATCATCAATAGACATTTCTTCCTTAAGGGTTAGAACTGGTACCTCTGGTTCTTCTGATGTCTCAGCCATGAGGGCAAAGTTTGCATGAATAACTTCTTCCTCATCTGAATCATCCCAAGCTCTTCCTTCTGTAACAACTAAAGCTCTCTTTCCATGTCTTTCCTTCACCAGGGCTTCATACTTGCTTTTGAGGGCTTCATAAGTTTCTTTTGGATAAGTCTGTTTTGGCTTCTTGCAGTCGGTAGCAAAGTGTCCAACTTCACCACAGTTAAAGCATTTGAACTTCATTTTGAAATCCAAAGGAGATTTGTAGCTGGTACTCTTACCTTTCCCTTTGTAACCTGAAGAACTACTACCACCCCTAGTAACCCGATATGAGGATGAAGATTTTCTCTGCGGTCGGTTACTCTTCCTGAACCTTATATTGCTGAACTTCCTTGCCATGTATGCCACGACACTATCATCCATGTTGTCCAGCTCTTCTTGGGTGAAGTAGTCATCATCACTATTGGAGGTGCACTCATCATCATTCTCAACTTGTTGTGGTGCCGGTGATGATCTTGGTTTTTCTGCAACCACTGCTTTTTTAGACTCTTCCTCATTAGCAACTAATGCTGATGCCACTTCTTTTCCTCTTGAATCATTGTCCCATGCTTGATCTTGTAAGGTCTCTAGCTCATAGGTCTTTAGTATTCCATAATACTCTTCCAGAGAAGTTGTATGCAAATCTCTGGTTTCTCTTACAGCGTAGACTCTATGTTCAATGCTCTTTGGTTGGTTCCTTAGATATCTCGTATTGACTTCAACAATGGGGAGAGTTATACCTCTCAGATTCAAATCCAAAACCAACTGACTGAATCTCAGATAGACATCTGTAATGCTTTCTCCTTTTCTTATCCTGAAAGTGTCATACTCCATCTTGAGTATGAGTGTCTTATTGCTTCTAACCTCAGCTGTACCTTCCATGACGACCTCTATCTTATCCCAGATCTTCTTGGCTGTAGTTAGTCCTTTAACTACATTAAACATTTCGTGATCGAGGGATTCCACCAAGGTTTGTCGAACGGATGTATCAAAGGCTATCTGCTCCTTATCAGCATCTGAAAAGTCCGCTGCCTTTTTAGGCTCAGACCGCTGTGGTACTACCACATCTCCTTCCATGTGCTCAGGAACAACCACCATTGGAACAAATTTACCTTTGTCAAGGACTTTCAAGTATTCAGGGTTAACTGACTCAAGGTATAATTTCATTCTCAACACCCACTCTTCATAGTGATCTCGGTCGAACATTGGAATTTTGAATTGATTTTTAGGTGCCATCTTAATATAGATTTAAAGTAGAGATAATAAACTTTTCTTATTACTTGAGTAGTAATTAAAAGAAAATTGAATTATCTCAAAATAAATCAAAGTTCAAAAACTGGTCACAAAAAAAATTCCAAGTACACAAGACTAGGCTAAGTCGAAATTTCTATGTAGAACTTTTTGCCAAGTCGAAATTTCTAAGTAGAAATTGTCAAGTAGATATTCTATGTAGAACTTTTGCCTTGGAGAAAATTTGCTGCAGGTCACTTTCACACTTTTTGACTTTTATGACTAATCTCACCTAACTTCACCTAACACCCACGTGAAAGATACAGAGTCTTCTGACAGTTCCCTTTTTCTGTGAGTATATTGTCCAATCAAAAGCCAATAACACCTTTTACACTTTTTGTCTTTTTGAAAAGAAGATCAAAAGTTACTGGGTTTGTCTTCTTTGTCAAGAACAATGAAGAACACTACAAACCAAAGTACCCAGATTAATTCACAAAAATTATCTAAAATCCACCCAAGCTAAATAATCACACCTGGAGTATTTAAATAATTTTTGGGATGAGTTTTCACCGAAAAATAAATAAATTAAGGCACACTTTTCAAGAAAAACTCGAAAATTAGATCTGGAAGAGAAAACTCATTAATCTTCTACCAAACACAAGGATCTATGTTTTGTTTGTCAAACATTAGGCTCTGATACCAATTGTTAGGTCCAAATGTGTTGTAGAGGGGGGGTGAATACAACTTTTAATATTTATGGAGCAATAAATATTATGTAATAAATGAACACAAAGATTCAAGGAATATATGTCTTATATATCACTTGAAGGGATTGCTACAACATTCATTACAATAGTACAACAGAAGTAAAGAGGGTAGTAAATGATACTAAGCTCTGTGAATGTACTCTCTCTCTATTACAAGTGTTTCTCTTGAATATTGCTCTCTTTGTAATGTTACACAAGTACTTCTATTTATACTACTTTGTAATCTATGACTTGTAGTCTTCAAACGATAAGATGTGAGTGGTCTAATGTTGTCCACGTTAATCTTATCATGTCTTGAAAGCTTGGAAATCTGCCACCAGGATGATGCCATGTGTCATGTTGAAACTGTTTTCTATGTAGAATTTCTACATGGGAAATTCTACTTAGCTCTATCTAGAACTCTAAGTAGAATTTCTACATAGGAATTTCTACTTGGCTATCTCGAACTTTTAAGTAGAATTTCTACATAGGAAATTCGAGATAGCAAACTTCCTTAATACTTAGAAAATATTTTCATCTCCAGAATTTTCTACATAGGAAATTCGACTTGGGAATTTCTACATAGGAAATTCGAGATAGCTTCCTGAGTTGAGTACTTAGAAAATATTTTCTCCTCCAGAATTTCTACTTGGCTCTAAGTAGAAGTTTATCCAGAATTTCTAGATAGGAATTTCTACATAGGTTCCCTTGTAAGTACTTAGAGAAATTCTGGGCTTCAACTTGAAACTTCAATGCAACATCTTGAACTTGTGATTTCTTCGTGTCTTCAATATTCTTCAACAAGCTCTTGAACATGGATCTCTGCTGCTGACATAAACTTGCTATCAATGTCCTGACACTTGATGCAATGGTCTGGTTCATAAGTGACTAGTCTTGATAGAGTTCTTGCTTCTGAATAGATTTCCATGTTCAATTAGAAATGTGGCTTTCCAACAATTGCTTTCCTTCTTCTTCACTTGAAATCAATTAGTCTTATTGTTACTAATAGTTATGATCTTGATTCATTGAATTACAAATCACAGGGGCATGAACAACTTTGACTTGAACTTCTTCCAATGATTTCTTCTTTGTTTGATCATATTCAATTACTTTGTCTTCATTTGTATTGATTTCATTGTGACTTCTCGTTCTTGATTGACTTCGGGTTAAGTATCTTTTCTTTAGTTGAGTTACATTAGATATAGTGTTACAAGTTTAGACACTCTGCCTTTCAGGAAGAGAGTGTAAAATTGGGAAATATATAATGAGAGTGTACAATAATAATAAAAAGGGAAGTGAGTGAAATAAAAGAGTATAAAATTAAAATTTTATACTAGCCTTATATATTCTCTATACTAATATATATATAATTTTTGCAGCTAAATTCAAAATGGAATGAAGGATAAGAAAAGGAAATTGATAAGTTCAAATACTTGTCAAATGGAAGGAAGCAAAATTAATAAGTATAACTATACTTATTATATGGTATCAATTTCTTATCTTTATAACCTGAATAAATTGCAAAATTTATATATATTGCATATATGTGTATGCTATGCACTTAAAAAATTAAAAAGATTTTCAACACTGTAGGGGAAGTGTAAATTAGATTTTTAAAATCTAAAAATGCATAAATTAGATAGTTGCATACACGTAGGGGAAGTTTAGGCTGTCACACACAAATTTAATTTTACACTAGACAGTTTTGACAAAATACCAAAAAGGGGAAGATTGTGAGATACAGTCTTTTTATTAGGTTTTGGATTATTTTGTCTAAACATTAAGTGTAAATTAAATTAGAAATAGAAAATTACTAAAGAATATAGTAAACCTCCCTTAGGATTATTCAAAGTGACAGTCAACGAGTAGAAAGTCAAACTTGGTCAAACTGCTTTTAAAAACTAGCCAAATGATTTTCTTTCAACATATAATTAGACAAGATTTATCAAAATAATGATAAAATCAAATCTAATTTATATATGTTATATTTTGAGGCAAAGACTGAAGACGAACAAATACAGTATTTTAACACTGCTTTTACTAAACAAAAACTGTAACATCAAAACAAAAGAGTGTTGGTTTCAAAGATTTTCAAGGGAATATATTTAATATATTTTCTAAACTTATTTGTTCAATTTATCTTCAACAAAGTCTTGCCTAAATGTAAAATACAGATTTTATCCCGGAAACCCCTAACTGCCTTATTTAAATGGATAAACTGCATTTTAATTCAAACAAAAATATTTCAAGGACCTCATAGTCATAATTTATTTAGAAATATTATGTTTGAATATATTTCAAGTCAAAACTTTAGTCTAAACGTCGACAAGTTCCGACAAATGACTATCGATTATTGTTTCGACCTATAGGGACAGCGAAACGATCATTTTCTCAAAGAAATAGTTACACATGTCCAAATGACTTGAATCTTGGGGAATGTCACTAGAATATTGAAAAAGAATTTTAGGAATTTTTTCATAATTTTTAGGTGACTTTTATTTTTGACCTGTATCTTCGATACGTAATTGAATGTTCGGTCAATTAAAAGTCAATGAAGGTCAACTCCAAATTGAGTAGGATTTTGACCATGACCTATTGGGAATATTCCCAGATGGTTCCCAAATTTTCATAATTTTTGGAGCATATTTTGAAAAACGTCATATTTCCAACATATCGTTCGGTTTCGTGTTTATTAGCTTTATTAATTAACTGAATGATGTTAGCACGTTTTTCTATGCACCTATGTGGCCTCTTTCAGCTGATGCAACTTTAATTTGAATTGTGTGGCTCTCCTTGCTCCATGTAGTAGCCTTGTCACCCCTTTATCCCACCTAAACCCTAATTTTTGCCTATAAATACAAGGCTTTCCCCCACTTCATTCTCAAGCCTTTTTGAGCCAAGTAAATGCTGCATTTTTCTCTCCAAGAACACTCTCTAGTCCAGAAATATTTCATCTCTTAGAGTTCTTGAGTTATAAGCTTAGTTCATCCATAGATCTAACCCCTACCAAGCTTATAAACACATTTACATGCTCATATAACACACACATCACACAAGTATCTTTTGGCTACCCACTTACCATATCTTAGCAGCCCCTAGACTTGTTTAGTTGCCCCCAAAGTTGTACCAAAAGTTAAGATTCCGGCCATTTCCCGGCAACTTTTTCCGGCGACTAGTTTTTGTGTGTTTTGGCTTTGATCCTAGCTTTTTCTCTTGATTTCTTTCTAGATCTCAAGGGTTATAAGTTAGTTACTTGTTTATATATATATATATACTTAGATCGAGTTTAGTAGTGTGTACATCTTGCTTTCTTGACTAATCTTTGTGTACACACCAACTCTCGTTCATGAACCCAACTCGTATCTCTTGATTTCGAAAGAAATAGTTTGTCTCTCTCTATAGAGCACAAGAGTCATAAGTTGGTTACTTTTCTTGCATAAATATATATATATATATATATATATATATATATATATATATATATTCGGCTTTAGTGTATAAGTATATATATATTGTTCTTGCTTAGTTAGATCTTTAGCTTATATATACTTGCACTTGTTTACGGTCTTATATATACACGAGCTTTAATTGTTGTTGTCCTTTCTCATATATATAGAACGTAAAGTTCATAACTAACTTATATTCCGAGTTAAAAAGTGATTTGTATAAGTCTCCTATAGAGATATAAACAAGCACTACTTGTTGAATATTTGTGGGTTAGTTTCACTTTTTATTCCGAGTCGAAGCAACTTTGTATAAGCCAATATATTAAGGTATAAACAAAGAGCTTCCTTGTTGAGTTATAAAGTGAAAGAAACGAGCTCTTATTCCAAGTCATACTCGTAGAATATTAGTGAGTTTATCTGACTTCGAACTCCGAGTTAGAAGGTACTTGTATAAGTCTCATATATAGTAGAGATATAAACAAGGCTTCCTCGTAGAGATCTAGAGGTTGAAGTAGCTTCGAATTCAAAGTGAAAAGGTTTATCGTATAAGTTGTATATTAAGACATAAATGAGCCTTTTACTTTTCGAGTTCAAGAAGTTATATATTCTTTGATTCCGAGTTACGAGAATTCGTATAGGTCCTATATAGACATAAACGAACTTTCCTCGTAGAATCTTAGATTGTCTTCGTTAGTTTGTAAAGAGCCTTATAGTTTCATTTTTGTTCTTCGGATCAAGGCTTTTATAAACAACAAGACTCAACGAGCTTGATATAAATCAAGTCAATATATTCGGCCATTAGTTTAGTTCATATACCCTCGGCCTTATATATCGGACAATAATAAGAAGAAAATAAAAAGAAAAGATTTACTTTAAGTGCTTGCATTCATACGCTTTTAATTTCCGCACCTTACTTTAGCATACGCACTTATTTTCTTGCATACACGTTAGCACACAACGTGTGGTTCGTCCTTTTTGACAAGTGACTTACCTCTTCGAGTGGTTAGTCCTTTCACTAAGTGACTTGCCCCAACTCACATTTATATATACTGTTGCTTAGGCTATCTTATATATATTTGTTTGTCTCTTTGGTCTAGTACTGTAATATACTAGTCCACTACCTTTCTTTCTTAAACAGGGATATAAAGTCGTAGTACTTGTTGTCTAGACTTTGTTGTGAGGTGAAAGTGAAGTGAGGTGATCCTTGTTCTAAGACCCAAGTCCTAGACACGCCGACGGGGAGTTGGGTGTCTTTGCACCGTGAGGAAAAGGAAAGACCCAAGACCTAAGACCCAGATCCAAGACCTACATTGTTGTAGAGGAACATAGTCTACGCAGGAATTTTTACGTATCTTTGAGGAGGTAAAGGGGAAGTTACGCTCCAAGATAAGATCGTAAGGGATACTACGTGGCTGTGAAGAGGTAACGGGGAGTTACGCTCTAAGACCAGTTCGTAGGGGTACTACTTGCCTGTGAAGAGGTAACGGGGAGTTACGCTCTAAGACCAGCCTGTAGGGGTTCTACTTTGATTGTGAGGAGGTAACGGGGAGTTACGCTCCAAGATAAATCAAGTAGGTTTTGCTTTGTATTTTGAGGGGTTAACGGGTAGTTAAGGTCCAAGATAAATACTAAGTGTTGTAAAAGGCTTCTCCGCCACTATAAGGAGTACATCTTTTTATAGTGCAAAATCTCGAGTTCAGGGAGGGACTCGGGGACTGGACTAGGGGTGAGCGGATCCGTTAGGGGATTGCGCCATCGCAAACCAGGATAAAAATACTGTGTTGTACTCTGCTTCTTTTCTCTCTTTTACTTTCCGCACTTTATTTACTAGTTGACTAGTAAAGATTTTAAAAAGAGAAAAGAAATTTAAAAACGCCAAGCTCTAAATTTTAAAAAGGGTATATAGCTATTCAACCCCCCCTTCTAGCTAATACCGCCCATTATTTGGGACCTAACAGAGTCTAAACTAGTATGCATTATATTCCTTACCTTTGCATCTTTCAAGACCTCTTACTTTTCTTCATTAGTCCACTCCTTCTTGTCTTTCAGAGTATAGTATTCAGGAACCTGTCTGCCTTCCACAATTGTTGATGGCACTAGCTTGGTTGGTAGATATTGACCTTCATTGATTCTGTCTATATAATCAGGATCAGTTGCTTCCTAGAACATCATCATCTTTACCCTCTATGTAGGGTATTCAGCCTTCTTCAAAATTAGGATTATGATACTTTCATACTTGTTTCCATACATGTTTGTATGTTCTTTAAGTTGTAATTAAGTGTCTGCTCTGATACCAATTGTTGACCAGATAATAAACTATTATAGAAGGGGGGTTGAATATAATAGTATCAAATTAATCAACTAAGAACACGAGTATATAAAAGAAATACTTCTTTGTATTAATTTTGATAAACTTAATACAAAACTCTCTCAAGAAAAACAAAGTTATTAAGAGCTGTTAGGTTACGAGAATAATATAACTTGAATGAATAATTGATTTATAAGACCTAATTCTGTGTTTATATAGTACACATTACAAATCCAATTACAAAACAGATAATGATAAAGATAGCTTCCATAAGGTAATATAATTGCATTTGAATTCTTCCTTCCCTATTCAAATCAAATTCTGATTTGTCTGTTTCCATTCTTGTCAAACTCTTATTATAAACTCTATCGGTTGATAATCTCTGATTGAGTATACTCTGATTTGAGTAAACTCTGATTGAGTATTCTCTGATAGAGTAAACTCTATCGACAACTTCTAAACTCTGTCAACATAAACTTTGTTTTTCAATAAACTATGTTATTCAATAAACTCTGTTTGTGATATTCTCTAACAGTATCAGTGTTTGCATTTCTAACAATTAGTGGGTTTAATAATTTAAGCTTAGGTTTCTCTCCACTAGTAGTTTAATTTTTTTTAGTTTTAGATATAATTTTAGTAGTGTTAAAGTAGGATCTTTAAATTTTTTAAATATAGTTTAGTAGCTTACTTGTTTTTTTCTTCTTTTATTAGTATAAACAAAATTCACCTTAAAATTAAATTCTCTAATTCGCCTAAGTTAAGTTTTAAGGATCGCGAAATTAATTTAATCATTGTGGTTCGAATCTTAAAAATACTAAAACGAGATCGTGCACTTGCGATAATTTTTAAATTAAATATTTTTAGCACATCAAGTATGTAAATTAATAAGTTTTACTTTTTTAATTATAAAAATGGTATCTTTCTATATATATAAAATGATTTAAAATAAATATATTTCGAACTTGAAATATTGAGAAGTACTTCTCTATATAAATAAAAATTGAATATATAGTTTTGTTAACGAATTTGTAATATTTTCATTAAACTTATATATATATATATATATATATATATATATATATATATATATATATATATAATTTTTAAATTTCTCTTTGATAATTTTAAATTATTTAATATTTTAATAAAAAATATAATAAAAAATTTAAATAAATTTTAATAATATTTTTTTATATGTTCTTACAAAATTACTCCTCAATTTTAATAATATATTTGTTCTTATTTTAATAAAAGTGTGATAAGAGAAAGTTAAATTTAAATTTAGAGTGTAAAATGAAAATTTTGAAAAATCATAACAAAATGATTATTAATCAAAATACACATATGCAAAACGAAAATATTTCATAAAATATTAATAAATACAAATTAACAACTAATATACACTAAATATGTCATGATGTCGTGTGTGAAATGTATTGTGTTGTGGATTTGAAGTACTATTAGTGATAGCAAAATCAGATTTTTATCGTATATAAATTTAATAGAGAGTATTTTGAAAATTTTATAACAAGTTAACAATTAATAATTAATTAATAATTAATATATATCAAATTTATTAGCTATTTGGACGAACTTTTGGTGGGTGTTTGTGTGAGAACTACTTATAAGTAGTAATCAAGTTTGTTAATAATTTGGACAAGTAGTATAACAAGTTTGTTAACAATTTGGATAGGCATTTGGTGGGTTTTTGTGTCAGAAGTACATTAAATTATGAGTTTAGAGCGTTATTAGATTGATCGAATAATTAAAATTATTATTTTAAATTGTTTTTATAAATTATAATATTAATCATCTATTTTAATTTACAAATTATTTTAATTAAATTCTGAAATTATTTTGTTCAACATTGCCATAACAAATACAGTAAAAATACTAGAGAGAGAATTAGGCAGCAGTACGTGGAAAGTAGCAGAAAAGAATGGCTGAAATTTAGTGACAGCACAAAATGTTTCCTATTATCACACTATTATTACAGTTCACTAATCCACCCACAAACTCGTACATATCCAAACTCGTCTACACACCAATATAATAAAATCTCAAACTATAACTTATAATTATAATATATATATATATATATATATATATATATATATATATATATATATATATATATATATATATTCCTCCCACATAAAAAATAAAAAGATTAAATTAAAAATACAACAATTTAATCCGTGTAAATAAAAAATAAATAAAAAGAAGTTAAAAAGTCCATTTCCAGATCTTAATTCTGAGATCAACCTTGCATTTGGCTTTGGATACAGAAGCTATAGACATAGACTTACCCTTTGGCATAGTTGCATGAACACCTTCACATTTAATTCTAATCCCCAACTTTTTGCTCTTTAAATTATCAGCTTTCACTATCACTTTTGTATCTAAAAGTATTTTTAATGGCACCCCAGATTTTTTCTTCAGATCCGATCTCAAAGATTTTACAGAATCAGCATCAAGGACTTGTGAAGTGCTATACAATGGTGTATGTATATACGTGATATTTTTTGGTGTACTGGTGAAAGACTTGAATGACCCTCGTGCTATTTCAACTTGTTGAGTTGATAGAGCTGTTATTTGGATTGGATCATAGATGAACATGAGTTTTTTGTTCGGGTTTGTGGATGAAATTGTGATGTTTAGCTTGGTGGTGAGTCTTGTGGAGTCATCGGGCGCTGTTGTGAGATTAAATTGCGAGATTTTTAGTGATGTGAATGAAAATGTGGGACGTTGGGGTTTGTAGATTGAGTATGCTATAGCTCCGGCAAGGGTGGTGGCGATAATGAGGACGAATATTATTAGAATTGACCAGAAACAGCAGCAACAGAACAAGTTCCGGCGAGTACGGTGGCTCCGGTGGGTTTTGTGAGGTGGGTTTTGACGGTAAGGGTGGCGGGTGGGGTTGTATAGGTTGGTTTTTGAGGGTGGGATTGGTAATGGGTTGTGGTGGTGGTTTGGGGCGGTGGGAGCTGTGGTGGTGGTGCCATTAATGGGCTTGGTGGCTGATGGATAGACTCTATCTGTCATGTTTTGGATGATATATATGAAAAATTGTAATGCGATAGATATGAGTGAAAATATAGGCCAGGGATAAAATGTTTATATATATGAAAAATATTACTGTACATGATTGATGATTTGCTCACAAAGGATGGGTGGATGCTCCTTCCAACTCGCCATAAAATAGACTATCTATCTCTTTCTATACGATGTTATATTTTTTATGTGAAACAAACAAATATTTTTAAAATTTTATATATATACACATGCATATCACTTGTGTGGTTTGTCTTGATAAAAAAATTAGGAAAATAAATATATTTCACTACCAATTTTTTTAAAAAAAAGTGACCGTTGGAACTTTAGGTGGAGCAAGATTTGAGTTTTTTTAATATTTGTGAAATAGTAGTAATGTAATGTTTTATTTTATGCACAATGAATATGGGTTGCCATGATTGCTCTAATAAAGGGCCTGTTTGGGCGAATGCAACTTATGGAAATAAGGGCTTATTTCCGGAAAAAAGTAGGGATGTATGTATTTTTCAGAAATAAGCCCTTATTTCCAGAAAAAAATAAGTTCATATTTGGTTTTAAAATTCTAAAACAAATATTTATCTTTAAAAAAAAATATGAAAATATGTAAAAAATAATAAAAAATAAACTACTTATTTTAAGTTTATGGAACCCCAAACACCCACAAAGACTCTAATTAAGAATCCGGAATCCAAGAGCAGATCCATGTAAACACAGCACCTATTAAATTCAGACGGAAAGGTACTAGAAAAAGGCTAGCACTGGATGTACTAGTACCAACCTGGATCACCGACAATTCTCAAGCTGTGTATGGTTATACAAACACTTACAAAGTTTTACACGGGACCGCGTCAAAAATTACGCGATCCAATGCCAAATACTTTTTTAAATAATTTATGTATCAAAATATTAATTAGTTTTAGCTTAAGAATAAACAAAAAATTAATTACAAAAAGTTCAACCAATTTTTTTTATTGTATGATTAAACAAATATTTCATTTATACTATATTATAACAACCAAGCTAGAGTTTTTTTTTTTGAAACATGGGACTGAACCACATGAAAGATCCTAAGCGTCCAATTTTAAGTGAATCATTCAATTTTAATAAAATCTAATTTTAATAAGGATATATATATATATATATATATATATATATATATATCATACATACAACTCTATCACAGATAGTACTCCTTTTATACAAATACTCATGGATAATATTATATTATATTTAAATTATATTCTATATTTTTTTATTTTAAGATTCCTACTTATCATATTTAAATTTTTAATTATACATAATATTCTGAAATTATAATAGCACTCTCGTATTTTAATATGAGATTTGAGAATAATCTTAGAAAATTATGTGAGATCGACCTCAAAATCACTCAATCTCATTATATAGTATAAGTAAAAGTATTTCCAAAAGAATTAGGTAAATGATTAATTAAAATAATGATTAGATAAAATAATAATATATTTAATAATATCAACCTATTTTTATCTTATTTTATTGAATTAATTAAAATTTTATTTAAGGCATATTTTAACTATAAAACCTAACTCTTTCAATTGAATATTTTGAATATATATAATATTTTCAAAAATAATTTCTAATTAAGTAAAATAATATTTTTAAAAATATTATATAATATTATTTACTGGTTCTTTATTTAAAAACAAGTGATGGGCCGGTCCAACCACTAACGGGTACTTGGAAACTAGTTTGCAGTTTGTTTTTAATATTAACGGCCCAAGCAAACTATTAAATTTTTATTTAGAAAAAGAAAATTCAAAAAATAATTTGTCCAATTATGTTTTTTATGCGTATAAAAAGTTAAAGGGAAAATAATTAGCAACGGAGGAGTATACAAACAACTTATCTACATTTAATACAATTATTAGGATTAAAAAAAGAAACAAATTATTTACTTAACTTTTTTTAAAATATATAATTATTTTAAAAATAACATGTATAATACGATGGAGGGGTCACTAATCGGGCATTTATTTATCGCTAAGTTCATCTACTTAATCCTTTCAACACCTGACTCAACAATATTTATCTTGCTTTTGTTCTTTTATATTTTAAATCGAAAGCCTCATACATCCACTCATAAATGTCACAAGGTCCGGACTAGTTTGCTTGGGCCGTTAATATTAAAAAGAAACAACAGACTAGTTTCCAAGTGGCCATTAAAATCTTTAAAAAATTGTTTTGGAAAAAAAGAGTGAGAAATATTTTGGAATTTTACAAAAGTGACGTGTACTGTGGGACGGATGGAGTAATAAACACTTCAAATTTGAATTTGGTCACTATACATGTGTATCTAGGGCTGAGAATCGGACCGAACCGAATAGATCGATAACCGAATAGTCAATATTTTTGGGACCGAACCGAATTGAATTGAAATTTTATTACGGACCGGACCGAACCGAAATATTTTGGTCTGTTCGGTCCGTTCGGTCCATATCTTTTTAAAAAAAATTTAAATAAGATGAAATTTTAAGGGAATATGAATATAAATATATAAATAAAACCAAATAGATTTATATTTAGGTCAAATAATAAATTAGTAATGCAATAATTAATGTAAAATTGCATTTATCGAACATATATTATATAAATATATATATTATATATATAATAATATAAATAATATATAATTCAGTCTATTCGGTTCAGATCGAAACTTTTTATTATGGAGGAATCGAACTTTAATTCGGTCAGGACCGAAAAACCGAATACACAAAAATTTTAAAAAAATAGAACCGGACCGAAATTATACTATTCGATTCAATTTTTCGATTCCAGTTCGATTTTACTCGTTCATATGTATTGGTAACATTTATAATAAAAAGAACACATGACTAGGGTTTCCCACTTCCACCTCGATAGTCCTCACTACACCTGGTAATATGGGTCTGGATCCGAAAAACTGAACAAGAATATAGGAAATCGAGATCCGATTTTGTATCCGAAACAATCTAATTCGAACCGATATCGGTTCAAAAGAATCAAATCTGATAATGATCCGAAAATCGATTCAATATGGTCCGAAAATAATCCGGAACGAGAATTTTAACCGAAAATAATTCGAAATAACAGATCCGATAATGAACCGAATCGATCAAATCCTAATAAAAAATTATACAATCTAAATATGACTCAAACTAAATTATAGACCATATGTGTATTTCATATATACAATCTTATAATTTGTTACATTCATAAATACATTATACAATTATACATAATTCATACTTATAATAAATGCATTTGTAAAAATAAAATATTTAAAAATTTAAGAATAATATTTATTTTGAATTTGGTGGAAAGTAAAGAAAAGTGAATATAAATTCATATTCTAAAAATAAATATATATTATATATTATATATGTACATACAAAATTTATTTATATTTATATTTGGCCCTCAAGTTTTTTTTATAAAATTATTATATTACGAGTATTTAGTTCCTATTTATAAAATGTTCATGGATGACATTTTAAAATTTTAAATTTTCAAATAGTAAATCATAAATATATATAATTTCAATTTTAATAATTTATACTTATATATATATATATATATTATACTTTTTAGATATTTTTATCATTCAAAATATAGAGTTACTCTAAACTAATTTTAACAGAATATAACGCATGAAATCATAATTGATTTATTACTTAAGTTTTTACTTATTTAGTTTACATATTATATTTCATTCATATTTTGTCAACGAAAGTACTGAAATTACTTACATAATCAATTTAAGAGTTTGCTTCTATGCAGATCATTATTTAATTAAAGATTTTAGAGACTATATATACTGCTAGCGGCATTAATATTACAAAATATATTATTATGTAATATATTTTATACTTATATTCAACATTTCCGAGCCTACAATTAAAAAAAAAATCTAATCAATCTATTCTCATTTACTATTGCACAATACTCTTAAATTTTAAAAGAATAATTAACTTTTAGTGTTATAATTTTTAAATATAATTTATTGTACATATAATTAATTTATTATAGAACATTTTTTTTTTTTTTGTGAAAACATTTATTATAGAACTTTTAATAAATAATTGAATCGCAAACTGAATTACACTAACACAATTTAATGGTTGAAATATTTTTACAATTAATTGTTCTGATATGATCATGGATATGGATGAATAATATATATAGATTTAATTTTTATATCCCAACCAGGCAACCACACTCAACGCTCTTACCTGAGGTTGAAAAAGCTAAGACGAAGAAGCTGAGAATGGTGTTTTGTCAACTAGTCAACGTTGTGCGAGTATATACTAATGAAATAATATAAACATGAATTATGAATCTATATACTAATGCTCTAGAAGTCTCATTGACCTTGTGCGAGTACTTTCTGAGCACAAAGTCAATTCTAATTCTAAAGAGAGACAAGTCGAGCAAAAAGTGGCAAGAGCCGAGAGCTTGCATGGAAACCGCGGGGAAGACTTCCATACTAAAGAATAGTTGCTAAACTAATGTCCTAATGTAATACTTAATTTTTTCCATTACGACAGACGGTTTAGTTTATCTGATAAGTAACTTATAAGTTTAAAATTGTATGGGGGTGTTTGGCTCAGCTTATAAGTAATAAGTTTTTTTTAAAAAAAAAAGTATTTTCATATTTTTTTTTGAAAATTAATATTTATTTTAGAAATTTAAGACCAAATCTTATTTTTAAATTTAAAAATAAGTTACTTATTTTCAGAAAAAGTACCTATATACCAACTTATAAACTGCTTATAAATTTATACAAACGGAGCCTATGTGTTTTCAACTTATAAGTTATATTAACAAAACGAGTACACACCGTGTTCTGCTTAATTCTTAGTTTTTAGATCTGTCTATTTATAGTCTGCAGATACATAGGCTGCATATATACAAATGGAGGATTGTGCAAAAGAAATTTGTTCACAAACCAGTAGTCCATCATCTATATTGCAGCCTTATGTATCACATCCTGAAGATGCAACTTCTTTTTCATACAAGTTCAGATTTTTGACTGAGAATGCTGGAACAAGGAAAGTAACTTCTGATAAATTTATGGCTGGAGGCTACAAATGGGCTCTGGATTTTTACCCAAACAGCACGAGGTCGGAGGATGATCAATACATATCTTTGTTCATTACATTGGAGAGCGAGACCATTGATGTGATTGCTCATTTTGAATTGATTCTTGTTGATCAAAGTGGGAAAGGAAAACATAGAATTCAGACCAGCTTTGGAACCGATACTCCTTGTTTAATGAAACACCAAGGAAGCCAGTGGGGGTTTAGGCGATTTATAAAGAAAAAGCACTTGAGAAAAGCATATTTGAAAGCTGGTTTTCTAGTAGTTAAGTGCAGAGTAGGGGTTTTGTACCCTGAAGAGGAGGATCAACTTCAATATTGGGAGCCCATTCATTCACCTATATTGTTGGATCAAATTGAAGAATTGGAAGATTATAGCTTCGAGGATGGTAAAATTTCGTTATTGGATTCAGCTGTGAACATACTCTTTGAAACAGAATTGGGAGTTGCCTTTAATGGAGAGCGCGAGAAGTTTGATCAATACTTGCATGCCATAGATGAGATTCAACAGTCAATAAAGTTGAGAAACATATCAGATTACAAGATTAGAGGAGTTAATTTGATTCATACGGCTATGGAAAGACTCTTGTTGGAATTTCACAACATATTAAACTGGTCAATCAATATGGCGGAAGATGATACTCTATGTTGCACTGATTGTTCAAGTTGCATAGCTACAAGTTTTAGCCAGGAATTATTGGAAGGAGATCATATAGGCCGTGGAGCTTTGTCTTCCGAGCAAATTTCCCATCTTCGTTGTATGATAGAAAGGCTTCAGTATGCAGGACGCCTTCAAGAATGTGTTGAGGTGTACACGAATTCAAGGAAGTCTATGGTGAATGCAATCTTTTCGAAATTAGGCATTGGGAACTGGATGATCTGTGACATTAGGACTTTGGACTGGAGTGAGTTTGTGAAAAAGATTAAAATTTGGATTCGAGCTGCTCAAATATACTTCCTGATCATTGTTCCCAGGGAGAAGCAAACTTATGAGCAAATATTTGATGGTTTCGAAGACGTGCCTTCTGATAATAGTTTTTTACTTATAGTTAAAGATTTTGCAATTCAGTTGTGCAACTTTGCAGAAACAATCAGTACAAGTCCTGTATCACTGCAAAAGCTGTTTGATGTCTTGGATTTGTACAAATTTTTGTTGCTCTATTTACCGGATATCAAATCTACATTTCATTCTGCATCAACAAAAGGCATATGTGCTCAGGCTGAAAGGACTCTGGACAGGCTTGCAAATCTTGTGAAGGAAATTCTTTCAAGCTTTGAGGATACTGTGCTTCACGAGCAGTTGAACAGCACAATCTCGAGAGGCACATTGCATTCTCTGACAAGGTACACCATGGAGCGTGTCATCGGCATGGTGCATTACAGTGAGTTGTTGACTGAAATTATCACATATGAGCCAACAACGAGTTTTCTATGTTCTGGTGAAATGCATTTTTTGGAAGTTGGAGGCCGAAAACCGTTGGCACTCCATTTGCTTTGGATCATCATAAGCTTGAAATTTAATCTAATGGTTAAATACAATGAGTACAAAGATACCAATCTGGGTCATATATTTTTAATGAATAATTTACACTACATTGTTGAGGAAATCAAAGGGTCTTATGAATTGCTAGAGATGATTGGAGAGGATTATGTAACAAAATTGAGTGAAGATGTTATGGAGGAAGCCAAAAGCTATCTTGGATCCTGGGACAAAGTCTTGTATTGTTTCAGAGATGAAGGATTATACTACAAGGTTTTCTATAATGGGATTTCAAAGAATGCCTTGAAAGATAGATTCAAGATTTTGAATGCAACATTCGAAGAGATATTCCAGATTCAGTCCACTTGGTTGATTACAGATTTACAGTTTCGCCAGCAGCTTCGGAAGTCAATTTTAGAAAAGTTATTGCCACCTTACGTAGCATTTCTCCTGCAATTTCAGAGTGAAGGGTACATTGATAAATACATGAAGTACTCACCTGAGGAACTTCATAATGTGGTCTATGATTTATTTGGTTAGCAACTAACTTTGAAAAACTGGCTTTTGAAGAGATGGCTTAGAAGCACCTATTCTTTCTTGAATAACCTTGTTAATCAATTATGTGATTCACCTAAATCATGGTATCAACTGTTTGATATATGACTTCAGTTTTATATTGTTGCTTATTTGGCTCCATTGTTGTACTTCTAAGTGAAATTGTCAAATGATTATACAAAACACTCTGAAAAGACTACTATCCACAACTGTTTTAAACCCTGATATTGAGTACCTGCTCAAGTATCATCTTTTCAACGAATCCTGTTAACAATATCCTAATCTGACCTAGTTATGTGCACTTGTTTCCACCATTGTATACTACTCCCTTAGAAAAGTTAAGACTCAGAAGTATCAAAACACTATCACAACAAAGATAACCTCATAACCTATTGCCATTAACCTTGTTACGAAAAAAACATATGAAAGACACTGGAAACTAGATAGGAAAATTCTGACCAATAAGACGGTCACTGTCACATTTAATAAAATTACTCTGTGATCATCGTACTAAATTAATTATCCGTCTTGTAACTATTTTATCCCCTCATCATCAAACACTCACATTAGATATTTGTTCAAACAATTGAATTGTGTGGATAGCATAGAAACAAGCTTATCATCAATATAAACCACTTCAACAGAATTTGAAATTACTAGCATCTACTAGTCAAGATTAACTTCAGCAATCCCATTAGCCTTAGCAGATGATGGGGTGTCCGAGACTCTGACACTCTTGGACTCTTGTTTTTGGAATAGAATAAGTGTTCGGTCTCCATGCCCACATCCGAGTATCCACAGCTCAGGCTATATATTCAGCTTCGAGGTCACCTTCTTGAATATAAAAAACTGATTCCAGCTTATAAATTATTCTAGACAAGTTCACAAGCAGCGAAAGGTATGAGAGATATATCAAATACTCACTGCAAGACCTTGAGAATAAGGTTCAAAATGTACTTTTAGAACACTGAGCTTCTGCGAATCTTGTGTTCTAAGCATTGCAACTTTGTTAAATTAATTTCAGTTCAAGCACTTGTTGAAGATCTTCTTTTATCATTAGAAGTTGGGGGTACAAGTAGGAAATTTTTAAAATTCACAAGACGTGTAATATCTAAGTTATGCAAGTATTCAATCTACTCGTGTCTCTCTTTCTCGTTCCATTGATTTCTAATAGTTACACAACCCGTGTTTCGGAGAGACAAACTGATATTGAAACATGAAACATCACAATTCAGGTCCACTCTGGGATGGTACGAAACAATGAGTCCAAAATAATCTGTCATTTCTGTGAAATGGCATATAAACATGATAAATATCCAGCCTGTAACAGAGTAAATCTTAATATAAAAAATTTATTAATTTTGTCCAAGTGGTATGTAAAAGTGCAAGACCAGGCATCAAAAACAATAAGGTGGTTATAAATACCTTTGATGAATGCCTCGGCAGAAATTGTTGTAATGAAAGATAGTACTGCAGGTTCACTGTCGAGTTTGAATCACAATTCACAACTCACAAGTCAGAATCGGACCCTGCTACCATAACTCCTATCACATGCTAAAACACTGTACTATTCTTGGTGGAATTTTATCAAAACTTTAAAAAAAAATGAAGGTGGCTGGAGCTATCTAGATTTGTTTTGCTAATACTCATTTTCATAAAATCAGATTACAAAAATCAAAATTAATTACTGAAATAGTCCTCCCTATAGACAAATAAGGCATATATGTAGAGGATTCTAAGTGTTTCAAATTTTTAAATAGTTTATTATAAATATAACTGAAATTAAACCCAACCATATATTATTATCCATCGAGCAAAAAAACAAAAGAGAATATTGGTAAGGCATCAATCTTTAACATTAACATGTTACAAGATATCAATTGGATTAGTGGTATTGATGTGGGCACGCTAGTAATTTTGCCCAAGGAAGCATCACCATATAATACAGATTTTCCATATGCCCCACTTATTTATTAAAGGACTCGTATAGACTAAGCATATTCTAAACACTATGTGTCACTATTACAACACTAAATGCTCAAAATGGCACAACAGGATGGAATGATCCAAAATGTCACTCCAAAACGCTGCATAAAGTTGAGTTTTATTGAAAACACAAGATCGTGTCGCTTTTGAATTTTTTTCATTTTTTTGGTCAAAACGTGACTTGAAGTTGTGTTTTGCCGGCTAAAACGCTACTTTAAGTTGAGTTTTAGGGCAAAACGCTACTTTAAGTTGAGTTTTGAGCAAAAAAAATTTAAATATTTTAAAACCCAAATTATGACTTATTGAACCATAAAATATTAAAAAACGTTGAATTATAATACATGTTTAATTTTAAAACATATTAATTAAAAAATATGCATTTGAACTCAAAAAACATGAAGAGCAAAACTCTAAACTATATTGAGTCTTAGAGTGACATATAGGGTCATATTACCCATAAGTGACATTTTGGACATTATTTTATAAAAATGTGTCATTTTGGACCATTTCTCGATTTTAGACAGCATAAAATACATGTTCTTTTTAAGATTAATAGTATAAATATTTATTTATTCATTGTTTTAAAAAAATTAGTTATTTTAGTTAGAATCATTTTAACCTGGGTTAGTATTTTATAATTAGTAACTTGAATAATAAATTTTAATATATCATTGATATGATTCAAATTTAATAATATAAATATTAAATATTAGACTTAAATATATTATTAATACAATATAATTTATAGATATTTATTAGCGACAATAATATAAATTATTAAATTTTAATATGTTAATAATTCAATTTAAATTTGGAACTTATGGGGTATTTTTAAAACCGATAATAACATAATAAATTTTAATTTATTGTTTAATAATACTAAAAAGTAAAAATTATAAATTGTATAATTAATTAATATATATCATTTTATAAATCTAACAAATTGTCTCATATCAATAAATATAATAGAGCTTATATCTAATAAATAATGATAAATATTTAAACATTCATAGTTAACAAATAATATTTATCCTATCCATATTAATGTAAATAAAATACAAATATCTATTAATATAATAAATATAAAAAAATATAATCTTAAATACAAAATAAATATTATAAAACTTCCCCCAAAAGTTTGAGCAAAACAGGAAGTCCAAGGGTACATTTGGATAAAAGTTTCAAAGTTACATCCATCCAACATTACTTGTAACATCCAAAAATTATGAAAAATAGAGTTATATTTCAACCACTACTTGAACTAATCTGCCCTAGTCACTACCATGTGCTTAAATGGACCAAAATGGCCAACAATAATTGATTTCCACAATAGTACAAACCTCCCCCGTTCTTTCACCACATTCCAAATCCAACCCTGAACTTATGAAAACTTACCAAATAACCCAAGAATTTTAATATATTTACATTTCACTCCCTCTGCTGATAACTTGCTTGTATCTTATAATCGAATTCATCCTCTGCAACTTCAACTGCTGCTTGAACTTGTTAATGAAATCATCCGCTTTCGCATCGACTTCCTTGTCGGGCTCCGTAATTTTCTTCTCCCTCACTGTCGCTGGCCTCCTTATCTCCACAATGTCACTCTCCTCAAAATGACCAAACGAAGATTTCATACTTGCTGACTTCTTCATCTTCGTCGGCAACTTCGCCGGAACTTGACCGGAAGCTGGCTGAGTTTCGGAGGTAGTTCTGATAAAGTTACTGTCTGTGAACTGGTGCCCTAGCTGACTGTACACCTCATCTAAACTCTGTGGCACTTGATCATCTTCATCATCTGTTTCACTTAATGGGATTTCATCTTGATGGGTTTGCTCAAGAATGAACTGGGCTTGGGCCCTTATAGTTTCTTGGTGCATGGTTAGTTCTTCTCGATCTAGGGTTTCTTGTTTGATGAGTGCAGCTTCATTAAATCTGAAGTTTCTAAAATTTAAAGATTTGAGACGTTTGAGAACAGAAGGTGATCTACGAAGCTTAGGATTATGTTGGTCAAATTGATTAGAATTAGCATCATGGTCTTCTTGGTCTTGTTGTGAAGTGTGTTTTTGAGTGAGCAAGTTTGAGTTGAAGACAAGGGTACCTATCATGAGATTGAGAAGAACAAAGAAAACAGCGGGAGTGAACCAGCTGTTCATGGAAGCCCATACTGAAGGATTAGATACAGATTGTGTAAGCATTGTATGGGATACAGATTCTGCATTCATTGTGTGTGTTTATATAGAGAGAGAGTGAAAGTGTTTTTGATGAATGTGGGAGAGATGAACTTGAGTGCAGTGTGGACTATATTAGTCTTGTAGAAGGTGGCCACATGACTTTATAGCTTAGAGATTTGTTTTTTATTTTTTAAAAAATATCATAACTCTTACATATTTATTTCATGCGAATAATAAATGCGATAATTACACGCAAATTTTAAAATATTTATTTTAAATATCATGAAAGTGAATGAACTCTTATATTCATATATATAACTTTTTTAATTATATAATTTTCTATCAGAATTTGAATAATTTAATTTAAAAAATACAAATAAGAAGATAATTAAAAAATGGAGAGAGTATATATATATATATATATATATGTTATTTTTGATTATTAATAATATATTTTGTAGTTATTATTGGTCAAAAATTGAATCCTTAAAAAATAGAACTCGTTATTATTTATTTAATTGTAATAATTGGTAAATGAAGTAAGAAATGGACAAAAAAAGAAGAGGTCGGAGATGGGGGTTCATATATATATATATATATATATATATATATATATATATATATATATATATATATATATATTTATTTATTTATTTATTTATTTATTTATTTATATTGAATAAAAGGAGCAGATGGAGCTTGACAAAATAAAGTAGCAGATGATGACAGCACATAGGAAAGAGGTACGAAGTTTACAACCAATGCTGTGTGTTTAATATGGGATTAGAGAAATCTAGCAAAAATTCTTTCTTCTTTAATTCTCAAATTTCATTATTTTAATACGTATTAATCTACCTTCCGTAGCTTTGTGAATGTGTTTTTGAGAGTAAAACAAGAACAATAACGTATCATATGTTCGTCAGTCGTAAAAAGAGTTTATTACTGTAATATATACTCCGTGACTGAATCAATAATTTCGGGTAGTTGGTGTTAAGTCGTCTATAGTTAGTTTTTTCGAGTCGGTAGTTACCATGTTTCGAATAAATTTTTACCGATTGTTTTAATTAATAATTTCAACTCGATTCATAATTAAAGCTTAAATTTATACCTAACAAATGAATCATTTATAATTAATTGCTAAAACTGTGTTCACTTCACTTGAATATAACGAGGGAAGAATAAAATGAAATTTATAATTTTCATTATTTTTTTTATTTCATTCCAAATTATTTATACCAATATTTTTCATTATTTTCTCTAAAATTCTCATCATAGAAAATTTAGACTCCTTATATTCATTTAAAATTTCACTCATACATTTTTTTCTTCATACAATTTATTTATAATTTTTTATACAATTTTCATCATAGAAAAATTAAATTCCTTATTTTCATTTAAAATTTCACTCATACATTTTTTTCTTCATGCAATTTATTTATAATTTTTTATTTCATCATTTTCTCATTCCATTATCGTCATGTTTTCACACAACTAAGTGTTGTTATATACTTGAGTACACCACGTCTTGTCCTTGAGACAAGGAGTGGAGGGGATTGAGTCGCCATTCATGACTTTATTACAGTACACCTCTGGCCTCTGGGCCGACTTGTTAGATAAAAGCTGTTCTTGACATTTTTGCGAGTGTTTAGCTTTCTTTACTTTTGCAGGTCTTAAGTTGCACTGTTGCAGTATTGCATGCATGTGCCAAAAATTAATATATATTGTGTTTTTAATTCTACTTTTATTTAGTTGCCTACCAGTACGAGTACCTTTACATTTTAGATTCATCGATAAATATATATATTTTTAAAAAATATTTAAAACAAATACTTGTTTATAAGTCTATAAATTTAATTATTCAAACAAAAATCGTTACATATCAACTTCGGTTATGAATAATCATATAATTTTAAGAGATTACTGGCTCACAGGATGACATCATGGTGCTACATGAGATTAAAACATAATCTAATACAAAAATAGGGATATTTTTATAAATACATGGGGAGAATATTACATTTATAAATTTACCCTTCTAATATTATATTCAAAAACACATAAACTCAAGGGAATATGCTTGGGGACAATCTCAAACCCATTTTTCTCTAATTTTAATTGTCGTGTTTGTCAAGTTTTTTGTATACGAATTTAGCAGTATGCCCGCATTAATTTTATTATTACTAAATACGAATTGTTGAATGCAGTACTTAGAGTCCGTTAGCGATTGCAGCTGAAAACTAATGTGCTGGGAGAAAAAGTGTTGGTTAGAAAAGTAATGTTAGAAAAATCAGATGACAGTTTAGTAATTTTTTTATTCATGCATATTTTGATATATAATATATAAAAATAATATTTTTGGAAAGTTTTGATGATAAAATTTGTTGTTATTTCATGCAAAAATTGAAAAATCATTTTTTTCAAAAACATTGGGGACATGCTTTCTCTAACTACGATTTTTAGACTAGAAGCGTTTTTTTTTCTAAACAGCAGGTTTTCAATTTTACCAAACATGTTTCTGATAGTTTTCAGCAAAAAGTAGTTGTAACCGTCTTTAACAGAATACCAAAATGGGTCTTGATTAGACTAATTTGTTCACGTTTAAATTATAGTAATCTTATTATTTGAATAATTTTTGTGCTTACGAATTAGTAAAAGTGATTATAAAACACAAAATTCAGAAGACAGAAAAATAGAAACTATCTGACCGGATCAAGAATATATACTTAAACCCAAATCAAACTAATAGCTCGGATTCTATTTTTATCGGGCCAACTTTATGAGCCCAAACCTTAAATTTTAAGAATTGCGATTACAGTCCACTGTGTTTGTGGCATCAGGCATGAATGCATGATGGTTCAAACCATGCCGCCATTATCCACGCAGCCATGCAGGAAAGAAAGAATTATAATGTCGAATATTTACGTGTATCATGTCATGTGTATTATGTATGTAGATTGTACAATATATATAAGCATTTGAAATTATTGTTAATTGTCAAAAACTAGAAGGTCAAATCCTGTGGTTAAATCATGGTGTCGACATTAGACCCACAAATTTAAAGAAGACAACAAGCACATTAAAGAGTTGGTAGTCCTCGCTTCGCATGACGATCCCACAGTTGAACTTGCAAGTTGCCACACACATGCTGTTATTTGATCTACAATAATCGTCATTTATCGAACTTGAACAGTGATTAGTGCCGTATGGGTACCTATATTAAATCTTTAAACCGGCCAGTTGTCATCAATTTGATTACGCAATTAATTAATTAAGACAAATTATTCAAGTTTACGTTATCTACTAATAATATTAAGAACCTATCGTTTTTATCAAGTTTTGACAGCAGCATATTCCTTAAACGGCATATGATACGCTGACTTAATTCTTTATTAAATGTAAGGTACGTACAAGTGAAAAATAGATCGGATGGAATCGAATTTCAGTTTAAATTTGGATATGGGTGTATATTTTATTTAGATACAAGTTAATTTTGAATTTAATTTAAATATAAATTAATTTTTATATTTGTTTATCTTATTCGAGTAACTTTGATCTATCGAATACGAGTTAAATATGATTCATTAAATAACTTTTTTATTAAGAAAAATTGAAATTAATTCTATTTATCGATATATAATATAATAATTACAACCCCTAAATATATGATATATTAATTACGTAAAAGTTGTAATGTATTAAAGTAATCAATTGGATGAAAGTATGCATTGGCTTTAGGTTTATATATAAAACTAGAACATTTAATATATACAAAATTTTAAAAAACATTTATTTTATTTATTTAATTTTTATTACAAAATAATTTTAAAAAACATTTAATATATACAAAATTCATTTTGATAATATAAAATTTTATTAAAAAAATATTTTTTAATTTGACAATCTCTTCGATTGTCGAAGAGAACGTACGAAATAAAAAAATTGCCGAAATAAGTCAAGCCACCCCACTTATATATTTTCTTAACTTATATGTCTATGATTATTCCCGTACATATTTGCAGTACAAGAAAGTAATAAAAAAAACACACAAGATCGAGAGAGAGATAGAGAGTTTATATGTTTATGATTATTCCCGTACATTATTTGCAGTACAAGAAATTTGCAGTACAAGAAAGTAATAAAAAAAAAACACACAAGATCGAGAGAGTGAGTTTATGGCCCCGTTTGTCTGGACTTATAAGTAGCTGAAAAATTGATATATATGTATTTTTTCTAAAAATAAGTAACTTATTTTCAAATTTGAAAATAAGATTTGGTCTTAAATTTCTAAAATAAATATTAATTTTCAAAAAAAATATGAAAATATTTTTTTTAAAAAAAACTTATTACTTATAAACTAAGCCAAACACCATGATATGTTTATGATTATTCCTGTGCATTATTTGCAGTACAAGAAAGTAATAAAAAAACACACAAGATCGAGAGAGAGAGATAGTTAATATGTTTATGATTATTCCCGTACATTATTTGCAGTACAAGAAAGTAATAAAAAAAACACACAAGATCGAGAGAGAGAGAGTGAGGTGTCGACATTCTAACGACTATTCCATAAACTAAAAACGCAACATGTATTGATTGTATCATCCTCCCAATCTCTGCAACCCTTTCAATATGTCGACATTTTCTTCCTCTTTCCTTTCTCTCTCTACACATATACACACGCCTATATATACATATTTTTATCAGGATTCTGGTGAAAACATACCCATAGTTAAGGGATATACCCTGTGCCCACCTCTCTGTAGGATCATCTTTGTTCTTTACAGAGATTTGTGTCATTGTACAAACTTTTAATACTTTTATTTCACACCCCAGATAATAATTTCTTGTAAATTGTATTACCCATGTCATCAATTAAGGTTCTTTTCCCAATGCCCTCTTCTTTAATTCTCTGTTTTTTCATTCTTTATTTATTTATTTATTTATTGATTTTAACTGGTTTTAAATGTTCTTGAATTGTGGGCTTGATTGTACTTGTGTTTTATTTGCAGGAATTAGCTGCTGGGTTGTGGCTTGGGGAGTTTTGTGGCATAATCACCACAAAGACTGGAGCTTTTTCCGGTAATTCACCTTATTTTGTTATTTATTTGGATTGATTATGTGTATATATGTGTAAAGAAAGCATTTTGAAGTTCATTATGTGTTGTGATTGCTTACAAGTTTGTAATGTTCATTATCTTGGTATTGTATTCTAATTGAGTAATTGACTAGTATGATTATATTGAGTAAAGGTTGTTCAATGTTGCGAAGTCATGATCTTTAGTTACATCATACTATATAGGAGGAATTTAAGTATGTTATGTGATGCTTCTTTTGGAAAATTTGGTTGCTTTTTCTTGTCAGTTTAATACACAGCACAGAGAGTTTGCTGACAGATGTTTCTTGTTATTGCACATGTTAAATTCATTGAAGTAAACAGAAACCGAGAGGATAAGATGTATGGAGACCTTACTAGATGGCGGTGTCTGTAAAAGACGTGAAGACTTGCTAATTAACCAATTGCCTGAAATCTCTTAAATATCACATCATTGATGTAAATATGGTTTCTATTTACGGTAATTTTCTGTGCTAGGGTTATTTTAGAGAGGGCCTTATTGCAGTTAATTTATCACAAAATTTTGTAGTTTTCTTATCGTATTATAATCTGTGAAGTATTCCTCTGGTATCAGTTGTAATTGTTCTGTTATTATTGATTGGCCCTAATTTTGGAATTCTCTTGTTGCGTCTGCAAAAGACTCATTTGTGCAAAGACTTTCTGAATCTATGTCCACGACTACTTGTGGCAGCGAGGCCGATGAATTGGAAAGTTGTCGTGATGAGAAAGCAGCCTTCTTCCTCAAAATGTTGGCTATAGCTGCCATTCTCCTCTTTGGAGTTTGTGGTGTAGCGACCCCATTGGTAGGCAAGAAACGGCGGTTTTTGCGTACGGACTCAAATCTTTTTGTAGCTGCCAAGGCTTTTGCAGCAGGTGTCATACTAGCAACAGGATTTGTCCACATGTTACCAGATGCCACGTCAGCCCTTACTGATGCGTGTTTACCCAAGTACCCTTGGTCCAAGTTCCCGTTCTCGGGATTTTTTGCCATGATGGCTGCACTGGTTACATTACTTGTGGACTTTGTTGCAACTCAGTATTATGAACGGAAGCAAGAGAAACAGAGTCAAGTTGTCCTTGGGGATTATGTTGATATAGTAATTGGATCAGAAATCGTTTCTGCAGAGGTCAATGAGAATAGTGGAAAAGTCTTCGGTGAAGAGGAGGGGGGAGGGATGCACATTGTGGGCATGCATGCTCATGCTGCTCATCATAGACATAACCATCCTCATGGACAAGAGGCTTGCGAGGGCCACACAAATGAGCACACTAATTCACACTCGCACTCACACTCACATGAATTTGGTGGTGGGGATGAGGAGAATAACATCAGGCATGTTGTTGTTTCACAGGTATCTTTCTCATTTTGTTTCTTCATCAACTTTATTTTGCTCTTTGCCATCTGGTTGGGGGCAAGGAAGTCTTGTATGTTTTCTTCCTATTATTTTTTTAGTTATTTTACGCTCCCACCCAATAACGATTTACAATAAAAAAATTGCATGGGTGAAATTTTAAGAACAGGTCAATATGATGATGTTAAGGTTTAGCCAAATATGATCCTCGTTAGATTGAATTAGTGGAATCAAAAATACTATACCAAGTTTTTTTTTTGGCTAAATTACTACATCAAGTTATTGCCATATAAATCTATGATTCTTAGGATAAAGCTTATGTGTATGATCAATTAAGCAGCTATCATTGTCAGTTGACATGATAATCTTCTTGCATGATTGCCGGCTAAGAAAAGTGTATTGATTATTATTGTTCTGTAAAGAATTATAACTTGAGAATTATAACTTGAATTACCTTTCCATTTCTCAAGTTAGTTCCCGTGGCAGTGCGATTAATTTAAGTTTCTTAAGAATAGATCTATTACATAAAAGGAATTAATATAGTAGTTAATTGCTACTTGTATATTTTGACCAAATACTTAATAGATAGTTTCCAGAGTTGGACCTTATTATAGTGGTGAGTAAATGAAACAATACATTGTAGCAAAGTAAACGGCTCCTGATCTCATAGCAGTTATTTAATATTTAAAGCCGCATTATTTATTTTGACAAATACTTGCCAAGATGATTCCTTTGTCTTGTTTGTTGTTTGTAACGAAAAATGCATCCTGTCCAAGTCCATTTTCGCCTTTATCTTGTTTTTTTTTATTACACTTGAGTAACCTATATAGAGGTGCCTATTGAAAAATAAACATCTAGATGACAAAAAAAAAGAGATATTTTGATAATCATTTAGGTAATTTGTTTCTGTATCTAGTTCTATTTATAGTTTTGTTGGGGAAATTACATGCTGTATAACTGTCATGCAATTTGTTATTATGTACCTTTCCATCCTTGGCAATTGAAAAAATTTGTTGTGTTCAAAGTACTAGGCACTCCGATTTGCTTTTATCATAAATCATTGTTATAGATAACGACAGGAACTGCTGGCTTTTCTGAGTATATAGCTATGACCTTTGCAGGTTTTGGAACTTGGAATCGTTTCACACTCAATCATCATTGGACTTTCACTAGGAGTTTCACAAAGCCCGTGTACCATAAAACCCTTAATCGGTGCGTTATCTTTCCACCAGTTCTTTGAAGGGTTTGCACTTGGAGGCTGCATTTCTCAGGCTCAATTTAGCACCTTTCATAGCACAATGATGGCATGCTTCTTTGCAATAACAACACCTGTGGGTATTGCTGCCGGGACTGCTCTAGCATCATTCTACAACCCTAATAGCCCAAGAGCACTGGTAGTAGAAGGCATCTTTGATTCTGTATCTGCTGGTATATTAGTCTACATGTCTTTGGTAGACCTAATTGCCGCAGATTTTTTGAGTAAAAGAATGAGCTGCAATGTCAGACTCCAGGTTGCATCTTATGTCGCGCTTTTCCTTGGAGCTGGCTTAATGTCATCTCTTGCACTGTGGGCTTAATTAGTGTGGATTTTTGACTTGTAATTCTGGCAGAAGCAACTAAAGGGTACTTTTTGGCAACTTCTTCGGACCTATAAGTTAGAAAGGAAAAAAAACATAATCAAACAGCTCCCTCAACTTGTGCTCAATATTGTATCATAGTGTCAGTTGTCTTCTTTTAACAAAAATAGATATATCTTTTTTTGTACTTTTGTTTCGAGTTTTACATTTTTGCGATCTTGTGATGATGAAAAGAGCTGAACATGTAGTTGTTGCAATGTCTGAAGCACTTACAGAGGGGGCTGAGGCGTGCCCTGAGAGAGTGGAGGCAAACGAGGGGGCTGAGGTGTGCCCTGCCTAGGAGTAGCCATAGACTGATTTTGAGGTATTATCTTTCCTCTTACCTAGGCGTCGATCTGTAAATCTACTACCACGTCCTCCAAAATCATTCTACAACCTCCATCATTCTGCAACCCCCGTTTCTACAACCTTTGTCAGTAATTCACCCAAAAGTTTTTGGGGCATCGACACCCGAATACATTACCTGCAAAGGAATAGGATCAGGAGGACTTTTCGTGAAAATGTGCATCTTTCAGAATTAAATATATAATAGGCTCAGATCCCAAGAATTAAATATAACAACCCATATTTTCAGAATTTAATTTTTATTATTATTTAAATAATTATTGATTTTCTGAAATATTGGAGGAATAAATTTTTTAATATTTTATTCTAGTTGAATGGATTTCTAATATTATTTATTTAGTTAATTTTCGATTCAGAAAAATTGGGTTTGTTTAAAAAATATACCGATCGAGTTGGTATTTCGAGTCGGTATTTTATTCAGGAAAAAAGTTTATTTGTTTAAATGGTGAAAAATATTTATTTAAATATTGGAGGGTTACAAATTGTCTGAAAATATCTTTCAAATTTTATTTGAGGATTTATAAAAATTTGTAGAGATTGAGATTTTAATTTTTATTAAATGGTGGTTGAATAAAATTTAAATATATTTCATTCAAATCGAGATGGGAAATCAATTAATTTTGATTTGTCGCTAATAAAAGTTTTGAGATATTTTTAAGAATGAGATTACATATTTATAAATATGATTTCATTTCAGGAATATTTTTATTCTCATTCTTATGTATTTTTAAATTGGTTTTATTCTCAAAATCATTAAAAGATTTAATGATTGTAAAATGCATATCAATTTGGAAAAATTAGATTTAATTCTAATTCTTTTTCCATAAATCTTTAAAAATATCCTAGTATTTAATTATGTTAGGAATTTAATTTTTACAAATTAGAATTTCTAGCTCAAAATATTGTTTTATCCGTGTGTAGTAGCAAAAACGGCGAATAAAGCTAAGATTTTATTTATGTGGCTATAAAGCAACCACGCCACCCATTTCTCCACCACAAAAACATACACACATTTTCTTCTTTTGTTTACCACTGAACAAAAAAAAAAAATCAGCCTTGAGAGAAAGAGATAGAGGACTTGTTCTCTTGGTTCTTCAACTTTGGCATCAACATTCAAGGCAACAGATTTTGCCTTGCTACTTTTCATATTCTTCCTTTGCTGTAATTCTAAATCATAAGTCTTCAATTTTCCATAGACTTCATCAAGAGACATCTCATCTAGATCAGACTTATCTCTTATTAAAGATGTTTGTAGATCCTATTCTTCAGAAAGAGCCCTTAGAAACTTGGTGTTGAATCTTTATTGTCATACACCTTATCCACCAAAGCCAGGTTATTCAATAGAGTTAGAAATCTGTCATAAATATCTGTGAGAGATTCATTCTGTTTTACCTCAAAATATTCATATTCTTGAATTAGCACAGATCTTTTGTTCTTCTTTATTTCCTTGGTTTATTGGCATTGAACCTCTAGTGCATCCCAAATTTCTTTGGCAGTTTTGCATGCAATTACCCTGTTAGACATCACAGCAAGACTATTATGCATAATATTCTTTACCTTTGCATCTTTGAGGACATCTAGTTTTTCTTCATTGGTCCATTTTTTCTTATCCTTCAAGGTGTAATATTCAGGAATTTGTCTTCCTTCCACAATTGTAGATGGCACTAATTTGGTTGGTAGATACTGACATGTATGGATTCCGTCTAAATAATCAAGATCAGTTGCTTCCAAGAACATCATCATCTTCACCCTTCATGTAGTGTATTCAGTCTTCTTCAATATTAGGATCCTGATGCTTTCATACTTGTTTCCAGACATGTTTATATGATCTTTGAGTCGTAATTAACTGTCTGCTCTGATACCAATTGTTTTCCCAGATAAATAACTATTACAGAAGGAGGGTTGGATGTAATAGTACCAACTAATCGATTATGAACACAAGTATGAAGAATAAAATAATGTTTTGTATTAATAATGAACTATGTACAAAACTCTCTCAAGAAAATCAATGTTCTTAAGAGCTACAAGGTTATGAAAGATAAGACTTGAAAGTTACAATAATGTTAACTTATGTCTGTGTTTATATAGACACAATTACAATTCAATTACAAAACAGATTATGAAAAGAATATTTTCAATAAGATAATAGACTTGTATTCAAATTCCTTCTTCACTATCCTAATCATACTTTGATTTGATTGCTTTTTCACAAACTCTGATAGTAAACTATGTCGGTTGTTTATTCTCTGTTAGAGTAAACTCTGATTGAGTATTCTGTGATAGAGAAAACTCTGACCGACAACTTCTTCATTCTCTGATGACGTCAGCATAAAGTCTGTCAATAAACTTTGTTTGATATTCTCTGACAGCATCAGTGTTTGCATTTCTAACAATAACAACAACAACAACAACAACAACAACAACAACAACAACAACAACAATAATAATAATAATAATAATATATTGATGAAAAAAGAATGGTTTTTTTAAGAGAAAGTAGAGAGAATCAGACTTTTATTGAATAAGGGGGTTTGGTGAAGATAAAGAAAAACAAGAAAAAAGTCACCACCACTGATTTCGACATAGCAACTGAGAGTGGTATGTAATTTGGGATTTTTCTGGGTTGTACTCCTCGCTTGTTAACCGAGATTTGTGTCTAGCGAGCCTCGCTCATTAACATCATTATCGGAGGCTCGAGGTTATTTTTTTTTAAATCTCAACATTCATCTAATGATCCAACGATTGTGAAATGATTTGTAAAAATTCTGTTATTTAACAAATGGTGGGGATCCAACCCCTACATAAATAAGAGAGTCTGAAACACTATATATGACAATGTGTACTGACCGTTAACACGTAGGCATGCACAATACCAAATACTCGATAGTCTATACAGAACATTACATGTCTAACGCCAAAGTATAATCATGGTTGTCACGGCGCTCGACTAGTCACGACTAGTCGACGACTAGTCGCAACTAGTCAAGCAGTCGAGCTAGGATAGTCGACTGAAACCACCGACTTGAAAAAATTGATATTTCGGCCGACTAGTTGACTGACTGGTCGACTAGTCGACTAGTCGAGCCGACTAGTCATATGGGCTGTCGACTAGTTCAAAAAATCCGGTCAAATCCGGTCAAACCCAGTCATTTAGTTCATATATTTTCAGTTCATTTACAGGTACAAATTGTTAATTCTGTAGGTTTTTCACCTCTATTTTCTAATTCAAGTTTTCTGTTTTTGTTCCAGAGCACTTAAGCTTGAGTGCAGTACATTGTTGGTTACTTCGTTTGGTTGTTGGCCTGTTGCAGAATAAATTACAAGTTTTGGATAAGTCATAAATCTTAAAACTAAAGAATTATATAAATATATAACATATATAATTTAACAAATTTAACATATATAGTTTATTAATTAAATTATATATATATATATATATAATTTATCGACTAGTCTCGACTAGTCAGACTAGTCGACTAGCCGAACCTCCATCGACTCGACTGACCGCTGTGACAACCATGAGTATAATACTTCAGAAACTCCTCCGAAATCTTACAGATAGCATATCGTGAACTGGTGAGCATATCACGGTTCCTTGATATCTCTCAAATTATTCATTTGTTAACTTAGAGCAATAACAAATAACTGCCAAGGTGTGATCTAACCTGTGAAGTGTGAACCATCTTACACCTTTCGTTTCCTTAAAGAAACGGAGAATAAAAAAACATACTTTGACCAACACAGAGAAAATGGCCATTTAAATGAGTACGTCAAACCAAATCATTCAAATGCAGGCACCCAGCTAAAAGGCATCTCAAGTTTCTGCAAAAATGTTTGAGTATCATACATTAAACATTGATGTTGTAATTTGTAACAAGTGTTGTACTATGCATCAATAAGATTGCATGCTATAACCGATGTATAACCATGTAGCACAAAAAGTACATGTATATATGATGATAGAATTCATGAGATCCAGTGCGACCAAATAAAATATACATGCTTCACAATTTTACATTCTCTAACGATTTTCTAGCAGCTATTCGCTTAAAAGAGTTGGAGCTTATGATGAAAACAAAAAAATCCACATTCTCCATCTACAATTTCAAGAATTATAACAGAAAAACTTACCAGGATTTTGGTTCCCTACAACTGATACATATCCTTTGTTAGAACTATTGAAATGCTAGCGAGGGAGGAATAATAGGAGCTTCCATTTAAAAAATATGTGAACCAAGTACATAAACTTTTTTGGTATTGTGCCTACTATTCATCATGAAGAACTCTTCTAATTGACAGAAAGAATAATCTATTCAATACAAAGCAGTGGGTTATAGTTTATACTATCTGTGCACACTACACAGCCAAGTGCCGGGTTCCAAATAGCACAAGAGACCAAAGAATCTTCTCACCCCCATTACAAATTTAGGTGACCTGTTGCTTGCATTTATTCTTCTGTAAACCTGCATACAGTTCTAGCACTTCAGGAACTTGTGCACAGTATTTCTTCATATAATTTTCTACAAATCTACTTTCGATCGAAACTATAACCTTACTCAAGGGGAAGTCCTTTGTTACAACCCCTTCTGACAACAAATATTGAATAACCAACACCGCGGCACAGTCCAATTCTCCAAGCTATGCATAACAACAGCATGATAACATGAAATCTTTGATATCTCCCATCTCATTTTGTTAACCAAAAATTCCATCACCCGGTCTATCTTTTTCTGCAAAATTGCCATAATATTAGGCTGCTTAATGTAAGCAGAAAGGATCTCATCATCTGACCAACCCCACTTCCTGTAACAATCCCATTTCTGCTCCCACACTGTTTTGCTCAATCCACATCGTACTTCACATGCAGTTACAAAATGATTCTTTGCCGGCTCAAATCCCATTTCTTTAACCTCTTCAACAACCTTTTTAAACTTATCAGCATTTTGCATCATTGCCCTCGTTTGGAGCCTCAATATTCTCGAAATCCTATCACTCTGGCACTCCATAATATTCTCGGTTGGAGCCTTACATTTTTCCCTAAAGCTTGCTTAAGTAGCCAAGTACACCTCATAATCGCCAAAATCACAGTCTTGTCATCTTTTAAAATACTTCTCAAATACTCATAAGATGGTATTATCAAATCTTCCATATTGTGTTTCACAATTTCAGGGTCTAATGCAAGTACATGAGAAATATCATCCGACGAAAACCCATTTTTCGTAAAAACCTCCAACTTGGGTTTAATTTTCTTATCTTTGTCATAAGATAAAAGTGATGGCCTCTTGCTAAAAAGGCTAGTAGCTTGGGTTTCACTAAACCCATAACTCTGAAAAACAGACACATAAGATTTATATCTTCTATCAATGATATCAGCCCTCACATTATCTGAAAAAGAGCTATGGTTCAAGATACACAAATGGCGTGCTTTTAAAGACAGTTGTTGAGTACATTTCTGTATATATAACTAAGCATTGTGTGAATAGATAAAAAGGGGTTTCTTGAATAGCAAAAAGAACCAACCTCAAGAGCTTTTCTTCGCAACCCACTTCACTTTTCTTGGCTGAACAAAGGAATTTCAATTTTTAAGAACCAAACCCTAATTTTTTGTGTAAAAAGACCGGTGAGAGGATATAAAGGCTTTTGTGTTTATACTCTTTTTTAATGGTTTGCATTTTCGTGGTAGAAAAATAAAATAATATAAATAATTATTTTAAAATAGAGCCTGATAATTTATTTATATTATTAGGTTAAGTTTCATTTAAAACTCATTATTAGTGAGCAATTCGGTAATTACATTCAAATAATTTAATTTTCTCAATTCGATTTAATTAATTATCAAGATTCAATTATGTAGATTAAATGTTTAACTGAATGTTAATGCATATCAATAACTGTTAGTTAATATGAGTGTTGCAGAAAGGGTTTAATGCAACTCTATTAATTATTAAAGATTCTTGCTAACAACAGCAAGAATAATAATTAACGAATTAGAGATGCAAACAAATTAAGAAGATAAAATAACAAAGTATTTAAATTTCAAAAATTAATTTCATTAATTTTTGTTTCGCTACAACTGTCTGAAAAATAATTTCAGCTTTGATAGATATAATAACAATGATTTTGGTAATGTTTCTATGCTTGAGAAAATTATAACTTAGTTGCATAAGAGAAAATATTTGTGAGATATGTGTATTTATACTGAAACACATATCTCACTTACAAGTGTACTTTTTCTTGTTCCTAGAACAAAGCTTAAAATAGAAACTCTGTTTTTTCATTTAAATTTGTCTTCATTCCATTTATAGATAAATCAGCTCTGAGATATGCAGAAATCTTTGACTCTTCAAGCACGGTTTACCATTTGCTTGAATTCTCTCAAGTTGTAGTAGTAGACTTGACAAACTAAATAGTAATTGTCAAAATCATTCCTTGTATTTTCACTATCTAGTCTGCTGCCTAAAATAGACTGTCAGCTTCACTTAAAGTTTACTGTCAACTTTTAGCTTTCCTTTGGTGATAGTATCTTCGTCTCCGCATACTTTGCTGTCAAGCTTGATAGTTCATGAAACATACTGTCTTTCAAAGCTGCTGTCAACTATTTCGCCAAAATTGTTGTCAATTACTCCGCCAAATTTGCTGTCAGTGAAACTTGTTGTCTTCAAATTTTCATTCTCCGCCAAGTTTACTGTCAATGGAATAATTGTTGTCAGTAATATTTGTTGTCTTCAAATCTTCATTTTCCGCCAAGTTTATTGTCAATGGAATAGTTACTATCGTCTGTTTCAACTGTATTGTCACTTGTAATGTACTGTCATAAGCTTGAGTACTTCAAAACTTGCTATCTGAGTTTTGAATCATGTTGTACATGAACACTTTGTGAACTTCTACTACATGACTCATTTTTATTTTTTTATACAAGATAGTAAATTTCAAATGTACTGTCACCTAACTAACAGTTTCAAATGTACTATCTACACGTGACCACTAATTATACTATCAATTATTACATCACAGTATATATAACATAATTGTTACGTATTTCAATTGTTGGACCCAAATCAAGCATAGCCTATGTAATTATTTGTCTTGCTATAACATAGTTAGTACTTCTGTAATATGGTAGTGACTTAGATATTTCTATGTATTATTGCACATAGAAGTCTGATCAGATTGTATTTCAAGTTGTAAATAAAGTCAAGAATAAAGTCTGTTAGAAGATTCAAGTTGAATCATGCAATAAAACAAAGAAGACTTTTTGAAATAAGGAAAGAAACCTGAGAATTCTACTAAGACAATTACTTAGTCGAGAAGTTACCCATTCCAGAAGTTAGAACTATGTAATTGGTCGAGAAGTCATCAAACAGAGCATGTAATCGAGAAGTCTATTCATTCGAGAAGTCAATTACTTAAGGACTAATCGAGAAGTCACAGCTAGTACTCAATCGAGAAGTCAATCACTATGACTTCTCGAATCAATTTCAACAGAGTACTCGATTGCACCAAGGAGCTAGTTTCAAGGAGAATTGCAGAAGAAGAAGACAAATAATTTGCAGTTCTATTTTTGCAGGATAAGTCAAGCCTGTAAAGATAGAGACAAGTCTACAATGAAGATGGGAAGATATTCAAGACAAGTGACAGAAGATATAAGGTTGGATGTAGCAGACTGTTACAACAGTGTTAGCTAGAAATAGATATTAGTCAAATGTAAAGTATGTCTTGTCTATTTCTAGTTTTAGCCAAACTGTCTTATGTGAGCATGTGCACAGGACATGTTGTCTATATATTTTATGCACAGCCACATTTGACAGTAGTCTTAGAATTTACATTGTAATCTTCCTAGAACAAGAAGCTGAAGTTCAAATTGAATTTCAGATTGTAGCAAAGATTCTTTCTAATACAATTAGATTGAAAGTTATATCCTGTGTTTATTTACTATTCTATGATTTGATAAACACTTTGATAAATACTTAACTTGTTCAAGATTCAATCTGTAAATGACTTCATCAAGTTTCATTGCATTTAGAAAAGAAAAAAAAAGTTTGAAGTATACATTCACCCCCCTCTGTAAACATCTAAACTCATTATTCCTAACAAGTGGTATCAGAGCCAGGCTGTAAATATACATACAAACTAAAGATCAAGATGAGTTCTCAGAAGCTAAGCAGTATAAAGATTCCTACTTTTGACATAGAAAATTACAACCTATGGAAGATGAAAATGCTGATGTTCATAAAGGCTGCAAACTTCACGCACCCAGGAATATTTGAAGAATGGTCCTTTTATGCCAGTAACACTAGTTTCTGAAACTACTAGTGGGTCTAAAGTTATTCTTGCAACATGGATACCTAAGGACCCATCTCACTACACAGATACAGAGAAGGAAAAAGTGTCTCTTGATAATAGTTTGATGCTTATATTAATTGAGTCACTGGACATTGTCATGTACAATAATATTGTCAATTGCACATCTGCCAAGCACATATGGGAGACTATAGAAATTCTGTGTGAAGGAATTGAAGAGGTAAGAAAAAATCAAAGGCAACTCATTGTTTCTCAGTATGAAACATTTATGTCAAAACCAAATGAAGGCATAACTGAAGTATTTGAGAGGTTCAATAAACTGATCAATGATCTTCAACTTCATGGGAAATACTATGAAACAAAGGAGAAAAACATGAAGTTTTTATTAACTCTCCCAGAGCACCTGAAGCACAAAATCTTTGCAATAAGAGAGGGAAGAGAATTAACAAAGCTTCCACTTGAGATACTCTATGGAATACTAAAGACATATGAGTTGGAATTTTATCAAAAGAATGCCATTTTAGTAAATAGAGGAAAAAAGGAAAATGTCTCAAATGCCTTGGTTGCTAAGGAACCATCAACAACTGAAAAGACTGGTACAAGCAAGAAGTTGAAATCTGAAGAGTTTGAAGAGCAGAAAAAGGAAGAGAAGGACTCTGTCAAGAATGAATCAGGATGATAAGACTTCTACACCATTGAAGAACTTGAAGGCATGGATAACAAAACCATGACCTTCATGGCAAAGAAGTTTGGAAATTTGAGGTTCAAAAGAAACAAAAGTTTTAAAGGAAGACCAACCTTCAAGTCTTCAAGCGAAGGAAAGAATCCAACAAGAAGCAACACCAATGGAGGATACAAAACTGGAACAGTTGATAAATCTAAGATAAGATGCTATAACTATAATGAGCTTGGACACTTTACTATAGAATGTAGAAAACCTAAAACAATCAAGAAGGACAAAGACTACTTGGAATTGGAGGCCAAGTATGAAGCTCTTCTAAAAAAGTAGACATGAAATACTTATATTATTGAAAAAAAATGCTGGGATGATACAGATGAAGTTGATAATGAGGAATATGGGAATCTGGCATTCATGGCTAACTCACACGATGGAGCTTCATCCTCAAGTTCTCAGGTACCTTCATTAATCACTCTTGATATGTCAAATTCTCAATATAAGAAAACTGTGGAAGAATTGAGCATTGAAATGTTTAACATTCACACCAGTATGACTGCTGCATATGAGAAAATTGCTAGGTTGGTAAAAACTAATGATGAATTGACTGCTAGGAATGAGACTCTAGAATTGTCTATGATAACTCTGGAAAATTTGAAACAGGAAAATGAGTATCTCAAAAACAAAGTTGTTTGTTTTGAACAAATTGAAAAATTTCTTAAAGAATAAATTTCTGAAAATGAACTGAAAATCAAATCTTACCAAAACTCAGCCACTGTTGTTCAAGAATTCCATGAGAAGCATAAGGAAAACTCTAGGATTAGAGTTGGTTTTGATTATGAGAGTCTCAAGAAGAAGAAATATGTATCAACAAAAGGTAAGAAAGTTGAAATCCTTGGAAATCCTCACATTTTGAAAAATGTCAAGAATCCAATTTTTAAGAAAGTAACTGTTGAACTTGATGAGGTCAGTATGGTCATCAAACAACAGTTGGATGATAAGGATAAGGAAGCAACTAAAAGAAATGTGCCCTCTATTGAAAAAGAAGAACTCACAATAAAAACCAAGTCCATTCATGTTCAAACTGAAACAAAACAAAATGTTCAGAAAAATGACACCATGCATGCTAAGAAGAAAAAGGCAAATAGAAATAGAAAAATAGGCATCAACAAACACAACAATTATGCACATGTTCATAATGCACCTAGAAAGATTTGTAAAAATTGTGGTTCAATAAATCATCTTACTCATATGTGCAAGAAACGTGTTGTTGAAAATAATGAATTTACCTGTGGTTATGTCAAACCTTTGATGCATGATGATCATAAATTTTGTGACAAATTTGATTGTATGCCATGTAACATGAATATCATGAATACCTATTTTAGGCTCAGAAAACAGTTTGTTGATGGATGCATAAGTCAGAATCTGAACATTAATAATCCTAGGCCTAAATCTGCTAGTCCTGTAAAGCATAGAAAACATTCTCTGTCACCTAGGCATGCATCTAGTTCTGAAAGTACTAATCAAGCTAAAAGTCAGAATAGGAAAAATGAGAACATGCATGTGCAGGCAACTAAAAATGTTAAAAACAGAAACGACATTCATGTAACTAAGAATAAAGGACCCAACCTTGTTTGGATACCAAAGAAAACATGATTTGTGTTTGTTTGCAGGGCACATGTAAGAAGAAGGTCATGTGGATTTTGGACAGTGGATGTTCAAGGCATATGACTGGTGACAAGGCCCTGTTGTCACAATTCAAAGAGGAGGCTGGTCCAATGGTAACTTTTGGAGACAACAACATTGGTTTCACCATGAGATATGACAAATTAATTCATGGTAATGTTGTCATTGAAGATGTAGCCCTGGTCAGTGGTTTGAAACATAATCTTCTCAGCATCACTCAATTATGTAACAAAGATTTGAAGGTAGAGTTTGACAAGGAATTGTGTCTCATATCACACAGAAAGACCAAGGAAATTTCTCTGCAAGGGGTGAGAAAGGGAAGCCTATTTGTAGCAGATTTGGATTCTGCAAACAAGGAGAAAATTTGTTATTTCTACACTAAGGCCTCAGAAAATGAAAGTTTGCTTTGGCACAAGAGACTGTCTCGCTTAAATCTGAAAAACATTAATTCTTTGGTCAAAAGAGAATTAGTGAAGGACTTGCCTATATTTGAATTCTGTATAGAAAGATTGTGTGAGGCATGCCAGAAAAGGAAAATGAATAGATCAAGTCATAAGAGTAAGGAATTCACTTCAATCACCAAACCACTGCAATTTATTCATATGGATCTGTTTGGACCAATAAATGTTATGTCCATGTCTAAGAAAAGATTTGCTCTAGTCATGGTTGATGATTTTTCAAAGTACACTTGGGTAGAATTCTTGCACTCAAAAGATGAAGCTCTTGAGGTTATCATTGAAAATTTGAGAAGATTGGATAAAGGTCCTACACCAGTAGTTGCCATAAGGAGTGACAATGATACATAATTTAAAAATACTATACTTAATGAATTCTGCAAATAAAAAGGAATCACTCACCAATTCTCAGCCCCCAAGGACTCCACAACAAAATGGAGTGGCTGAGAGAAAGAACATGACTCTCATTGAAGCTGCAAGAACATGTTAACAAAAGCAAATCTACCAACTAGTTTTTGGACCGAAGCTGTTAGAACTGCATGTTACACTCAAAATAGAACACTCATCACAAAACCAGTTGGAAAGACTCCTTATCACATCATGACAAATAAAAGACCATCTGTAAAATAATTACATGTGTTTGGAGCAAAGTGCTTTGTTCTCAAAGATGATGTCAACAATCTTGGAAAGTTTGAAGCCAAGGCATATGAAAGAATTTTTGTGGGATACTCCTTGGACAAAACTATCTATAGAGTATATGTGATTGATCAACAAAAGATTATGGAAAGTATAAATGTGAAATTTGATGATTTCAAATTCCCTGTTATGAATTTGGAAGGTGAAAACTGTGACACCTTGAGATTTGAAAATGAAGTGGATTCTGAAACAGTTGCAACTGAAAATGTTATCAACACTCATGAAGAGTCACATGTAGACATCTCCCATGGATCAATTGAGGAAAGAGGAAATGAAGATTACAGTCACATACAACTTGAGAATTCTCCACACAACCCTAGCATCAACTCAGGGGGAGATTCTCAAGGATCTGCAATAAATGGCAACAACTTCAAGCAGGAAGAAACATGCCCAAATGATAGAGATGGATCTCATCAAACTAAATGGAATAGAGCTCATACAGTTGATCAAATCATTGGAAATCCTGATGAAGGTGTGAGAACAAGAAGAGCAACTATGAATGAATGCCTATTTGATTGTTTTTTGTCTCAAAATGAGCCAAAAAGGATTGAAGAAGCCATGTAGATCCAGACTGGATAATTGCCATGCAAGAGGAATTGAATCAATTTGTGAGAAACAATTTTTGGGAATTAGTGCCATCTCCAAAGGATAGATCAGTAATTGTCACTAAATGGGTCTACAGGAATAAAATAGATGAACATGGAATAGTAATAAGGAACAAAACAAGGTTGGTTGCAAAAAGGGTACTCACAAGAAGAAGGCATTGACTATGATGAGACTTTTGCTCATGTTGCAAGATTGGAGGCAATCAGAATTTTTCTAGCCTTTGCAACACACTCAAACTTTAAGGTCTATCTAATGGATGTTAAGAGTGCTTTTCTCAATGGTGAATTAGAAGAGGAAGTATATGTGTAACAACCACCTGGCTTTAAAGATCCAAACTTTCCAGACTTTGTTTACAGACTTATCAAGGCATTGTATGGACTCAAACAAGCCCCTAAAGCATGGTATGACACCCTGTCAAAATTCCTTTTAGAAAATCAATTCACTAGAGGAACTATTGACAAAACTCTTTTCTACAAGAAGCACAATGAAGATGTTATACTAGTTCAAATTTATGTGAATGATATCATCTTTGGATCAACAAATGAAAAATTATATCAAAGGTTCTCTAAGCTTATACAAAGTGAATATGAGATGAGCATGATGGGAGAGCTCGATTACTTTTTAGATCTTCAAATAAGCCAAAGAGCTAATGGCATTTTTATAAGTCAAGCAAAATACATCAATGACTTACTCAAAAGATTTGACATGCAAGACTGCTCAACTACCAAAACTCCAATGTCTATAGCTACAAAACTGGATAAAGATAAGAAAGGAAAAGGTATAGACATGAAGACCTACAGAGGAATGATTGGATCTTTTCGCTATCTTATAGCTAGTAGACCTGACATAATGTTCTCGACATGCCTATGTTCAAGGTTTCAGGCAAATCCCAAAGAATCCCATCTCATTGATGTTAAGAGAATTCTGAGACACCTCAAAGGAACATCCTTCATGTGGTTATGGTACCCTAAAGAAGCAGGATTCAACCTAGTTGGATATTCAGATGCTGATTTTACTGGATGCAGAGTGGATATGAAAAGCACCTCAGGAAGCTGTCAATTTCTTGGATAGAGATTGGTGTCTTGGTTTAGTAACAAGCAACAATTAGTTTCTACTTCCACAGCTGATGCTGAATATATTGCTGCTGGAAGTTGTTGTGCTCAAGTGCTTTGGATCAGGAATCAATTAAGAGATTATGGACCTGTGTTGGAAGGAATTCCTATCATGTGTGACAACACTAGTGCCATATCAATTGTTGTCAAGCCTGTCAACCATTCCAAGACAAAACATATTGATGTAAGGTATCATTTTATAAGGGAACATGCTGAAAATGGAGTGATTAAATTGTCCTATGTTCCTACACAAAAATAGTTGGCTGATATATTTACTAAACCACTTGATGAATCCACCTTCAACAGGTTGGTTAGTGAAATTGGAATGCTAAATTCTTCAGGATAAGTGACTTAATAAATATCTCTCTCCAACTGTTATAATAATTTTTTCACAGACATGAACATAAATGATTTATCTAAGTGAAACAAAACTGGTGTATATTTATAAATATGCCAGTTATATTATTGTACATTTTTTAATTAAATTGTTTTTCTCTAAAAACTAACTTGGAACTAATTCCTTGTTCTGAGAAAGCCTGAAAAGAATTATTATATTTATGCATAATTAAATAACAAGTGTGATAATTCAAACTTCAGGAATATGAATCAAACACATTTCTCATTTTAGGATGAATAAATAAATTTTATTTATCTAAGAAATGAAGTTTGCAAATTATTATTTTATTTTCCAAGTGAAGATATAATAATTTCTTAAAAACTGGAGTTTGTAGTTAAGTTGCCATTCTTTCTAACTTCTCGACTAAGTATAAATTCTAAGAGTTCTCGAATGTCTTGAGTTCTCGAATCATTCAATTCTAAGAGTTCTCGAATGTCTTGAGTTCTCGAATCATTCAATTCTAAGAGTTCTCAATTGTCTTGAGTTTTCGAATCATTCAATTCTAAAAGTTCTCGAATCATGATGTTGTGAGTTCTCGAATAAGCTCATTTCTAGAGTTCTCGGTCAAATACTATTGAGAGTTCTCGAATCATCAGAGTTCTCTACTATAGCTTGAATGAGTTCTCGATCAAAGTCTGACAGTTCTCTACTAAAATAGCTTTACTCTTTTCCAAAGTTCTCGATCACTAAAATCGATTACTATTCTAGTCGAGTTGTCTGTGTCATATAAATAGCAAAGTAGATCTAACATTTCATTTCCATGTTTAACTACAAACTCAAAGAAACCCTTGCATTCAAACTGTTACTCTTGAATCCTTACTTCTTCTCTCTAAAACTTCCATTTCTTCTTTTCTCTCTTTCTACACAGTAACTCAATGGCGTCCTCAAGTTCCAACCCTAGCACCAAAGTCTTTATCATTCCTGAAACAAACTTCTTAGTCATAGCGAGAGATGTTGATGTAAAACCTCAGTATAAATGTTTTATTAAATTTCTCATAAACTCGTATCTAAAGGAAGCTTTGTTAGCAAACCCCACTCTCTATCTTGATGTTCTTGAGCAATTTTGGGCAACTGCAGACTGGGAGAATATAACTTTGGAGGATGGGAGCTCGAAGGTAATTGTCACATGTAAGATTCAAGGAGAGGATATTATCTTTGATGAAGTAGATGTGAACAAAAGGCTGAAAGTACCAACTGAAGATTTTAATGAGGAACCAACTGAAGATAACCTTCAAGACTTCCTGGAGTTCATTAGGTATTCTGACACGGTGGACAAAGGAGCTGAGAAGTTCAAGCTCAGAAAAATCAATAAAAAGTTCTTGAGGAATGAGTGATCATTCCTGTTTGACACCATCTTGAGAGTCTTCACCTGCAGGAAAACAGAATTTCACCATATTAGCCTCATTGCCATGAAGTTGGCCTACTCATTGGCCTACAACAAGATGCTCAATGTTGGAAAGCTAGTTCTTGGGGAACTCATAACCAGGATTCCCAAGAAAGGTAATGAGATTTTATTCCCTCATTTTATTCAATTAATTCTCAAATATAAAAATACTAGTTTAATTAAATTGCCTGGTATGAACAAACAGAGAATTAGCTATTTCAAATCCATGTCAAAAATTATTTTTGCTACATTGGATAGGAGAAACACAGTGAATGTGCCCCTTCAAATTATACCTCACATGGTGAGTGTATTTAGGGGGTACCCACTTGTGCAGCCTAAATATGGTTATCTTGATGTAGTAGGGGGTCCTAAGGTTGCAGAAGAACCAAATGCACCTAACCCAAAGACCTCTAACCCAACTGCTAGCCCTTCCTTGAATCCCCTAGATGCTAGCCAACCAACCTCTACATCCTCTCAACAAGAGGTAGTCGTAAAGAAGAAGAAGGAGAAAACTGTTAAAAAAAGAGCATTAGAGGCTGTAGTAGAGGATGAAAATGAATTGGATGAGTCACTTATGTAGCCTTTAACCAGGAGAAAGAAAAACAAAAAGGCAACAACAAACCACTCTACATCCTCCCAACAGGATGTAGAGATTAACAAGGGACTAAACATGCTTCTAGGTGCACTTTCTCAACAAGGTGTATCTATTGAAATTGGGAGCCAGCCCACTCCATCTTATACAGAGTCTGCACCATTACAGGAATTCACTCCTATCAATAAGAAGTTTTAGTAGAAAAGGAGACACACTGTGCATAAGTAGGATCTTCTCTTAAAACTTCCCCATTTTCTCAGGGGGAGTTGTCAATACTCAATTCTACTCACACTCTCTCTTCCACCTCTCAAATTTCTTCTCAACCAATTGTGTCTATCCAAACACATGAGGTTGTTGATCATCAGGATTCCTACTTCCCTGGTGAGCCCCATTCAAGTGACTTGGTGCATGACACCTTATTCACCACTCAGGACATTCATTTAGATGGTGAGGGAATGCATGTTGAGGCATATCCTAATGACACCATCAAAACCACATAGGTTTCATGAGTTTTTACTTCAGACACTATGGGGGCTCAGGCATATCAAAGCCAAGTGTCTTCACAGACATTGGGTAATCTAGGGGACCTCCACACCATGCAAATGGCATCCCCTGGACACTCCCCAGTTATTCAAAGACTGTCTCCTCAGGAGAAATCACATGTCCATCCAGTATCTAATGAATCATCTAAGAAATTGGATGAGGAAATAGATGCTGAGGGGACCACTGTAACAAGTGGCCCTAGCTCTCTCACTCACCGTCACAATGGCTGGAACCTGTGCAACATGACAGGCAACCAGGACCATCATCTCGTGGTGGGTCACTATCAGATGAAAAATTGAAGGAGTTGTATGGAGATCAATTGGAGGGATTCTATCATATTGCACAGCAGCTACTGACTTCTCATTTGCCAAACAATAATAATGTTGTAATAATGCTGGAGTATGCAAAAGATCAGGAGGAATTGAAGGAAAAGAATGCAAATGTGGCTGAAGATGAAGAGGCCAATGTGGATGCCTGGTTGGATGGTAAATCTGCAATTAACATGGAGGAGGTATTGGAATGGACTAGACAGAAGTATCTCACTTCTCTTGGATCTTATGAGAAGATTTTTACTCCAAGTGCCATGTATGATGCAATTCATGAAGCTGCAAAGGTCTAACTGCAGTCAAATCACTATCTTGCCAAAGGGGTGCAATCTGAGATAAATGATCACAGGGTAAAGGTAGAGGGTACTTTGAAGACAATTGAAGACAAGTTAAGACCTGGTGGTTTTTATGGAGGTGTTCCAAGAGGAGATTCCGGAAAGTCATCAATTCTCTATTCCAAGATAGATACTATGAAGAAGGTGTTTAAAGAAATGGTTCAAAGTCACACTGCCATCCTGGACAATTAAAGGAGAATCAATAATATGGTTGAAGTCTTGTACAAAAATAGGCATGCAGATAGTCTGCCTGAGGATGTGCCTCTTCACACCTTATCACCTCTCCAAGTGCATATTTAGTATCAGTCAAAGGCTAAAGATGAAGCTACAAGGGCCTCCACAATTGATGAATTAAATGCCAGAGTTGACTCTTTTTCCACCACTGTTTCTGCAGTTGTGTCAGATGTCCAAGGCCTCAAAAAGGAGTTTGTTAATTCTTCTGTAACTCAAGGCACTACACTTGCCAGCATATCTGCTCAACTCACTTCTCTGCAAAACCTTATATCTAACTTGGGCCAATCAAGTCAAGCTCCTCCAGAACCAGTTCTAACTCAAATCAAGCCAAGTCATTCTACCTTTTTCCCAAGACAAGATATTAAACCTAAGGGGGAGAAGGAAATGAGAGAAGAGATAGAGGCTGAAAGACAAAAGGCAGTTATGAGAAAGCTCAGAAATGAAATTCTAAAGCCCAATGCTGACAAAGATTTCTTAGACCTTCTACATCACATCAAAAATCAAGTCAAGGGCAACCATTGGAGTTACAAGAAGATGCTTGACAATGCTATTGTTGCAGTAAGGGGAGTTAAATTTGAGCAGAATGGACAAATGTTTAAAGAACCTTTAATACAGATGGAGTCTGGTTACTTCAAAGTTTCAGTTACATTATTTCAAAGACTGTCTTACACTGAGCTAGAGTGTCTGTACAAAGCATTGGAGTTAGTGACTCAAGAGGATGAAGAATTGAAAAAACAAATATTGGGTCCTCTCCTACCCAATGCACTTCCTGAAACTTACTGCAGCCCAGATGAAGTGATGTACATGGCTAGAGGAGAAAAGCTTGCACATTTTAAGATTCCTCAACATCTCAATTCAGGAAACAGAAGTTAAATCATAAACCTGATTGAGTTGATTGAAAAGAAAAAGGTGAAACAAGTTGAAGAAAATGTGATTATGGAGAAGATGAAGAAGTTTATAAGTGAACAAGTATCTGAATTTGCAAGTGAAGATTTGAAGAAACAGAAGAAGGATGATGAGGACAAGGATCGGGACAAGAATGACAAAAAGCCTGAGTCCAGGAATGATAAGGGTGGAAAGAAAGAAGACAAGAAAAAGGAAAATGTGGATAAGAAGAAGAGAGAAGATTCTGAAAAAGAGAAAAAGTATCAAAGGAGAAATCCTTCCAAGTAGTAAGCTGTTGGTGTTCACTCTAGTACACCTACCAAATCTCAGGGTACTAGTGTGATCCCAACAGTTTTTGAAACTGTTATTGCCCCTAAATGCAAATTTCCCAGATGAATGTTTATGAAAGTGACTGCACATGGAGTGATAAGGAAGGAAATTGGAAAGAATCACATAGAGAAATTGAAGCCAAGTCAACATATTAAGGTCAACACTGCTAAAATAACTAAGTTCAAGAAATCTACTAGCTCATTGCTAGTTAGATGTCTTAAGTGGAGAAAGCAGCTCATTGTTCCTGATAAGGGTCTTTAAGTTAAGCATATTCAAGAAGTTGTAGAGATAAATAAAAGAATGATCAAACAGTGGAAGGCCAACAGAATTGTCAAGGTAGAAATCAGGGACAATATAATGTTTGTTACAACTGTTGATGGAGAAGAAAAAGGCTTCCATCATGACAACTCAAATGCTACCACTCATGACATTAGGAGAATGATTAGCTTATTTGGCAAGAGAAGAATGATTGATAAATTGAAGATGATGGAGATGGCTGAGTACCTGGCAAAGAAATATCAGAAGAAAATTGACAAAGTCAAGTATTTGGAGGAAATGATTGACAAGAGGAGGAAAAAAGAGGAAATGATAGAAAAGTTGTCTGAAGAATTGAGAAGATAGGGAAAATGCAAAGTATTCAAGGATCCTGATAGGGTTGAATTCAAACTAAGAAATTGAGCAACAATCAAGATCAGATTCAAGTTTATTCATGACTATCATATGCACACCCTCAAAATTGCTGCTGACATGTTGAAAGATGCTATATTGATTGAAGAAATCATGGCCAGACAACAGATTCTAGAGGCTATTGAAGAAAACAAGGCAAGGGAGGAAAGAGAAAGAAAAAGAAGATATGATCAGGCAAATCATCAACAACAATAGAATAGGTAGGCTTGATATCTTGTATTAATTTATAAAATTTATCATTTTCCAAATTGGGGGAGATTATTGGACCCAAATCAAGCCTAGCCTATGTAATTATTTATTTTGCTATAACATAGTTAATACTTCTTTAATAGGGTAGTGACTTAGATATTTCTATGTATTATTACAGATAGAAGTCTGATCAGATTGTATTTCAAGTTGTAAATAAAGTCAAGAATAAAGTTTATTAGAAGATTCAAGTTGAATCATGCAACAAAACAAAGAAGACTTTTTGAAATAAGGAAAGAAACCTGAGAATTCTACTAAGGCAATTACTCAATCGAGAAGTCACCCATTCGAGAAGTTAGAACTATGTAACTGGTCGAGAAGTCTCAAGACACACTCATTAGCTCAGTATTCGATCGAGCAATCAATCATTCGAGAAGTCAAAATATTGAAGCCATTCGAGTAGTGTGAAATGTTACTCATTCGAGAAGTCTAGACAAACAATCCGAGAAGTTAACAAAAGGAGCATTCGAGAAGTAGTAAAGCTAAGTCAATCGAGAAGTCACAGTTTCAAGTGTTCATTCGAGAAGTCTAGTCCAATCGAGAAGTCATCAAACAGAGCATGTAATCGAGAAGTCTATTCATTCGAGAAGTCAATTACTTAATGACTAATCGAGAAGTCACAGCTAGTACTCAATCGAGAAGTCAATCACTATGACTTCTCGAATCAATTTCAACAGAGTACTCGACTGCACCAAGGAGCTAGTTTCAAGGAGAATTGTAGAAGAACAAGACATATAATTTGCAGCTCTGTTTTTGCAGGATAAGTCAAGTCTGTAAAGATAGAGACAAGTCTACAATGAAGCTGAGAAGATATTCAAGACAAGTGACAGAAGATATAAGGCTGGATGTATCATACTGTCACAACAGTGTTAGCTAAAATTAGATATTAGTCAAATGTAAAGTATGTCTTGTCTATTTCTAGTTTTAGCCAAACTGTCTTATGTGAGCATGTGCACAAGACATGTTGTCTATATATTTTATGCACAGCCACATTTGACAGTAGTCTTAGAATTTACATTGTAATCTTCCAAGAACAAAAAGTTGAAGTTCAAATTGAATTTCAGATTGTAGCAAAGATTCTTTCTAATACAATTAGATTGAAAGTTACATCATGTGTTTATTTACTGTTCTATGATTTGATAAACACTTAACTTGTTCAAGATTCAATATGTAAATCAGTACATCAAGTTTCATTGCATTTACAAAAGAAAAAGGTTGAAGTATACATTCACCCCCCCCTGTAAACTTCTGAACTCATTATTCCTAACATCAATTTCATCACTATGCAAATTGAAAATTTTCTATTTTATCAGTGAAGGACTTTAATTATTGCTTCATAATATAAAACATATTTTATTTAATATTTTGTTAAAAACCAACTTGAAAAATTTGATTGTTATTTGAATTAAGTCTCTAATATTTCTAGCATAAACAGTTCATATTCGATAAATTTGACATACATAATCCGTTTTTATATTTTTTTATCGAACATGAAAGAAACGGAATATATATATATATATATATATATATATATATATATATATATATATATATCAGCAGCTAGGGTATACATGGTTCGGGTTGGATGGGTTGAGAGAATTTTATGATCCAATCCAATTTAATCGCTTTAAAAAAAAATTCAACCCAATCTATTAAAATTAAATTTATAATCTAATCCAATATAATCAGTTTGGATCGGAGTGGTCGAGTTAACAAATAAATAAAATATTTTTTCTATCAAATAGTATTAAGCTAAAAATGAAAGCTAAAAACAAATTAAACACAATTAAGCAAAATATTACAATTATTCAATTCAAATAAGTCTCAAATATTTAAGTTACACCAACTAAAAGAGTGATTAAACACTAAACATAATTTTTAAATTTGAAAAGAAATATAATAGTAATGAATCACTCACCAACAATTTCAACGATACTATCGACTATTAATGATAAATGGCCTATGTAATGGGCCTATAGTAGGTATAAATTAACAGATATATTTTTTAATCAAATTAGGTTGGATCGATTTTAAAAAATTGAAATTTGTATTCAATCCATTTAAATTGAATTTATAATTTTTCAATCCAAATACGTTTTGATTTTTAAAAAATCGGGTTGGATCGGGTGAAATAACGCCGGTTTGGACCGGTCGGTTTAACAACCCGTGTACAACACTGCCGGCAGATGTAGTTATCTATAAAAATGAAGTCGTGTAGTTTAGCAACTGACCATACGTGTACTCAAAAGAAAGGAAAACACTGTTGACTGGTGAGTTAATTAACAATATGTACATTAACTGCTTAAAATGAGTGGCATCGCCAAAAATATCTTGAGCCCAAAAAAATGGCAACAACTTGTTCAATTCTTTCACTAAAACCAACCTTATATCCTCCCCCTTTCTCCTCCCTTTCTAACCCAAAGTTCCCTCATTTTCTCAACTCAAATCCAAGAAAAAACAATATAAAACTACCCTTGTACTCAAACTACAACTCACCCGAAACAGAGTGCCCTGTTCCACTTGATCAACAGCCTGTTAATGAGTACCAGTTTTTATCTACTTCTCAGCCTTATTCATGGGCTTCTGGTGATTTTGCTGAGTATTGCTCCAGGTTGTTTGTAACTGGACTTTCTTTTGCTCTTTTTGTTGGTTTGCCTGTTTCTTGGTATGGTTCAGTTGGGATTGGTTTCGACCCTGTTAAAAGAGTGGCGGGTGCTGTTGCTGCTGGGGTTTTTGTGTCTACTTTTGTTGTTGTGAGGATGTATTTGGGTTGGGCTTATGTTGGTAATAGGTTGCTCAGTGCCACTGTTGAATGTAATGCTGCTTAACAATTAGTGCTATTACTTTGTTTGTATATTTGTGTTTTTGTTGGTTATTTTCTTGGTTTGAGATATTGAATGGTGTTCTTTTGTTTTTAGACGAGGAGACGGGGTGGTATGATGGTCAGGTAATATTGCTTTTCGTGTTAAAATTTTTATCAAATGATTTAATGTGGATGTCTAGTCTTGTATATAGATTGATACTAATATTAACTTGAATAAATCATGTTACATATCTTTTGGTATGTTGTTGATATAGTTCATCCATCATCCGTGTTGATGTGGGAGGTAAAAACTCTTTCTCGATCACAATTTTGCTACTTTAAGTCAATAAATAAGCATAAGAAAAACATTTCTATGAGAAGGGAAATGATCACAGATGATAGATATAATAAATTTCAGACACGTATATGAACATAACTTCAAAACCCATCTTAATGAAGCTAGCCTGATTGTTAGTTAGATATGTTTAGCCTGATTGTTAATTAGATATGTTTAACTTCAAAACCCATCTTGTCCTGTATCAGCTAAACTATCAATCTATCATTCTAGACCACATAAATGAAGCTAGCCAGAATGAGATGCTTTGATGTGTCATTGGAGGAAGGGTATTTATCGCATAATTTCACATACTGGATGAACATGTCAGACGTAAATATGCCACAAATGTGTGAGAATTTTGATGAAGCTAGACTTCAAAGCCCTAGATGCACAAATGAGCAAACATTAGGGTGTTGAAAATACAAAAGTAAACTTTATAGTGCTAGAGATAAAATTATTAAACTTTGAATGCTAGAGGAATTATGGCCCAGTAAGGGTGTCAACTAAATGACACTGCTAAGATTTTGTGAATAAAAGAAATATGATTATCATCATAAGTAATAATTTCTGTGGATCCATCAAATGTTTATGGTCATTTGTTTGTCATATCAGTACATGCTGGTCAATCTCTTTTGTTCTGTGATTGTGCAACAAAAATCTAGTTTTATTGAGTTCCTTCTTTAAGTTGAAGTTTCAGGTTTAAGCTGTACTATCTCACGCACTGAAGTTGAACCACCTAGTAGTTACAAAAAAAGGTTGACATTTGTGCAACAATCTGATTATATCAAATTTGTTGACAGATATGGGTGAAGACTCCTGAAGTTTTAGCACGTGATCGACTTCTAGGTTCATTTTCTGTGAGTAATCTGGTCTGGTTATAAAAGCATGTGGTAGAATAATTTTAACTTAAAGTTAAAGATCACTTTAAGTTTACAACTTAAAGCCCAAACAAACGGGCTTTAAGCATATATATCAAAATATTGGATATTCTTGAATTTCATCCATCATCGAAGGAGACAGAAAATTGCATCCTCTGATGCTCAATCTTGGTCTGGTTTGATGTGTATACCCCTTTTGTAAGATTTAATTTTATATTTCTCAAAAAGGAGTGTAATAGCATAAAATATCAAACTTTGGTAAATATGTATTTCATATCAAGCACATCAGGGGCCTTATCTTTTTGTTTGGCTACAGGTGAAGCCGGTTCTTAGCAGATTAAAGAACACTCTGGTGGGACTTGGGTTGTCCTTATTTATGTGTATCATTCTCTTCATCAACTCCGAAGGCAGCCCAAAAGACACTTATGTATCATCCGAACAAGCAGGTGGTAGAGCTGTACGTGGAGTTTATAGTGAGGAGTCCGCGAGGTCATTTGAGCCAGAAGCATTTTGTGGCGAATCTGGTATTTCTCCGTCCCCTGCAAAGTAGACAACCTTGTACCCCTATATTTATGACTTGATTTACATTTACAAGCTGTTGTATACATATGTATATATTACTTTGTTAACTGTTTGGCGTTTCATATGGAAATATTCTGTAAATAGTCATTTTTCACATTGTTCAGATCTTGGTAAATATTGTAGAATGTTGAGATGTGGAAACAAGAGTAATACATGGATGAATTTCAAGGCTTAACGTTTTGAGTTTATACTATTATGATTTTGTATTGGAGTATTTCAGCTAGTCACTATATTTCAAACAAATTCACATTGAGAAACTATGGCATCTGTGTTCACAGATTCACAATAGCTACATGAAGTATGTCTAGAAAAATATATGAGTCCTTGCTGCAGGTGTTTGGTACAAAAGCCTTATTTAACTACACAAACTTGCAACAGATGAGCAATGTATTCAGTACACTCGAGGCAAGTTGAACATCTACCTCAGCCCCCATACTTTATGCAGAAACCTATCCGCAGGGATTGTTAGGTTGTTAACTACATGGTTTAAAGCTGATCAAGTAAAAAAAACAACTATCTGCAAGCAATCCAAAAGCAATATCCACACTGGATGGTATTTTATCAACTTAGATTAAGAGAATTAAAATCAAAGAAAATTGGAGAAAATTCTTCAAACTACGTAAACAGAAAAAGATTTTATTCCAGGTATCACGATCGGAACAGTGACAAAGCCTAATTAAAGAAGAATAGAAAACTACAGTCTAAAGTAGTACGTGTAGACAACTCCAAATTCCTAAATATATAAATAACTAAATTCTAAATCTGTCACCAAGAAATTAAACTAAAATTCAATCTGTAGCCGGATCATAGGAACAGAAAAATCTGATCAGCTCTCAGAATCTTAATATACTCCTCCTTCGTGGTCGTCATCATCATCATCGAATGATGGAATATCAAGCTGGTAGCGTAAGATGCCTCCAATTCCACCAAACCCTCTGCAAAACCGAGAACCCTCTTGTGATTTATTGGTAACAAACTCAAGCATACAACCAAACCTTTTATATTCATTAGCAAACCACTCCAGAAATGACAACTTCTCTTACGAAAATTACTCTTATCAGCCTCTCGATCCTTGTTCATATATTTTATGACAATTTCAGATGATGTGATATTCCCAAGTACATACCTGTTGATATCAATACCTTCCCAAACAATGATGAGATAAATAACCCCCATCTCAAGAGCTTTTAAGGTGTCATCTACACCGCAAACATACTTGCCACTGTCCTGTCTAATTTCCTCAAAGTATTTGCTTAGCAAGCGCTTTTCCTCTATAAACTTAACACCTGAGAGGAACTCCGAAGAAAGCTCAATCGCTTGATTGAAACCATTCTCTCCACCATGAGAAACATTAACAAGTTTTAAAATTTTAGCACGAAGACGTGTGTCAAACATACTGATTCAACTCACCTTTCAAGTCTGCCAAACCTGCAAGCATCAATCCTGCAACATTAGGTTGACTAGTAGTAACAGGATCAATAAAAAACTGTTTAGCAAGTTCTGCTGTCTTCATAACATAATTATCTCGTTTCTCTACTCGGATACGACCATATGATTGCCCTCCTTTCCCTTGTTTATTTGGAAGATTAACATTAAATTTGTGAACAACTTCTCTAGTTCCACTTCCTCTGACAGCTTCAAGTGCCTTAAGATGCTTCTTCATCTTCCACGATTCGATGGTCTTATCAGTCTCAGACATTGTAACAAATAAAAGAACAAGATATAAATATTAGAGTTTTAATTGGTTGATGTCAAAGGTGTTTATATAGGCAGACGTCTATACTACTTCGAATATTACTTGCTGCCCACTTCACGTAATGACAAAAAATTATTGAAGGAGTTATAATTCTGATATACTTAATATTCTTTTGAATATTAAATTAAATTACATTTATATTAATCATGGTATTTTATGTAGGTGGCTCAATGCTATATTGTCCAGCCCAAATAATATTAAAAATTTGTGAAAGCCCGTATGCATTTCATGACTTATCTGTCCAACGTATCTTTTGTTCATTTCTCCTGAAAGAAACCCTTCACGTACAGCCAGAACGAAGACAGCCAAATCTGGTATGAGATTTTTTTTTTTGTATATTTACTTATGTGCCGTTGTGTATTATAATAGATCAGCGATTCATGCTAACAGTTTTGGTATTTTCTGTGATTTTTGTATCATATATTTGATGACATGCTTTTTCATGTAATATTGCATATATGTGTTTCGATTGTTTGTTACATCTTATAAGTATATTGCGCAGTGGCGGAATCAGGATTAATGGGCCAAGGTTTAATCCAGGATGGTATTTATTTTTTTTACTAAAATGTGTCAGCTCAGGGATCTTTAAAGTTGTGGTCCGTTATTCATGATGTAATCCTGTTATTTTTCACTTGTTTATATTTTCAATATATTGGATTAATTTTATGTATTTGTTCTTCTGCATTTTCAGTTTTCTGCATGTTCATGTTATTCAGGGTTTTACGGAACTTATTTAAATGGGTGATTAGATTAAGTGGTAACTATTGTGTCCTCAAATGTGAATGGAAGTAAACTTAGGTGAAAGAAATGAAAAATGATGTTGCAACTATGGTAAAGTGTGGATATTCAGTATTTGCAGGGTGAGAAAATATGGCGTCAAAGCTGAGTCAGCTGCAATCAACAGCTACCCAAGCAACTAAATTTTTGGCCGACAATGGACCTGTCTATTACAAGAAGCTATTAGAGCAGAACAAGCGCTACATCCAGGATCCTCCAACTATTGAGTCGTGCCAACTTTTGTCTAAGCAGCTTTTTTTCACTCGTCTTGCCAGGTTTTGTTCTTAAAACTTGTCTTTTTTACCAAAACCAATCAATAAGAGTCAAGTTGGTTCATGGCGTGTTAGAATTTAGAAACCCTATACATGTGGTGATTGTATGATTGTATGTGTCTACAATTCATGGGAGGTTACAGACTTAAAGGTAAGTTAAGCTGACTTGATCCACACAACAGATATCAAATGAACTTCTCGTTGCTTACCTCTAATTAGGAAAGTTCAATTAAAATCATCTGTAGACTGATTTCCGCTTGGTGAAACATTCTTAAAGGATGCCAACGTCACACTATTCCATGATTTGGATATGTTTATAATGAAGAATCAGACAATGCCTTGTCTTGCTCATGTTTTGGGCAAGACCTAATTTTTTGTCTTGTTTTGATATGCTGTTGTATGTGGATATACAGATGAAGATACAGTATATGTAGTGGTGGAACCAGGATTCGAAAAGACCTGGGGCTGATATATTTAATAGTAAAAATTATACTGACTTGAAAAAAAATTCTACTGATTTTTTAGCACTAGACAGGACGAAAAAAATCACTGATTTTCTAAGGCTAGTTATTGGCTTTAGCTTGGGTCATCCTTCCGCCATGGCCACTGATTATAACTAACTAATTGTTAACAATATATATATATGATCTGAATATGGAGAGATGAACAACCCAGTTTATTAAGCAACCAAAAGGGCTATATATATACCATTTGTTAACAATATATATATATGATCTGAATATGGAGTGATGAACAACCCAGTTTATTAAGCAACCAAAAGGGCTATATATATAGCCTTACAAGATAAGATGAAAACTGAAACTACAGGCCACGTTTAAACTGCACTACCTAATAACGTGGTAACTTAATAACTAAATACTGAATAATAGTCCCTAATAAATAGGAATTATTTAACAATATAACAATAACAAATAAACTAAATACAAATACTACTCTTAACACTAATACCTCAGAGCAATCTATGGTTTTAGATATTGGGTAACAAACTACCTTTGGGGGGTGTCACTCGAGTGTGTATTATGTGAAACCGTAGTTAGGTAGTACTTAGTAGTTAGTAGTAGTCGTTTTCAATTACAGCTCCTGTGGTATATTTCTGTGATACGATAACAAAATTTTAAATAAATGTAATCATTTTCGCCCTCTAGTCAACCTAATTGTTCCGACATAGTAATTTACTAATAGGTCTCCTAAATTCTTAAAAACAAAAAAAATTGCATCTCTAGATAAGTTCAGAGCTCAACTCTGATTTGCTGCGACTCCCTGAGCAGTGAAGAAAGGTTGCATACAATATATTAATACCCCAAATCGTCTGAGAGGGATGATGATAAGGAACTATTATGTTATGCTAAACAATTATTGCAACCATTTTGTGCTCTGTACTGAAGATAGCACTTGGGGCGTTTATTTGTCAAAATAAATTATAATACTGTTTGAGTAACGTCCTTGTACTTGGGTTATGTTTCAATTATAGTTTTCACCCAACCATGTGTTTCTGCAATCACTTCTTGGTATCTGCAATCTTTTACTGAATCATTCTAGATTCGAGCACTGTTTCGAAAAGGTAACCTAGTTCTACTTGAATTACAACGAGAGAGAAAAAACTAAAAATAAGTACTTTAGCAATCTAGCTTATGCGTATTTCTTTTAGATAGAAAAGCTTCTCTTTCTATCCTTGAAGCATGTAAGTAACTCAACTAACTACTTGAAACAGTATTCCCAGTCGCTATGATGCTTTCTGGAAGGAACTTAATTCTATGAAGGAACTATGGAAGATAAGGAAGCAGTTGAACACTGAGGATTATGGCATTGCTGCTCTTTTTGGGGTAGAATGTTATGCATGGTTTTGCGCTGGAGAGGTTGTAGGGCGAGGTTATACACTCACTGGTTACTATGTCTAACCGTCTAGGTGGTGCAATGAGACCTGCTTCGAGGATCAACCAATAAACTTCCTGCAGTAAGAGATTTTAAGCTAAACTTTTTGGTTATGCAATCACACTAAATTTCTACTGCCAGGATAGGTCTAGAATAGATTCCTCTACATAATAATAGAAATTTTTGACTTTGATGATACTTTTGTTTCAGTTTGCATATTCTTAAACTTGCATGTTTCTGGAATCTGAGAGGCCTTCATGGTCGACATCTTATGTTTGTTAGCATGAGATATCTAGGCATTTGGAATTTCAAAAATTATTCCTGCGAGTCTTGGGCAAAGATGTGGTATATCTTCTTAAAATATACTATTATTCAGTAGAATGTGCAGAGGCTGTGAACCTTATTATGGCCTAAAGCATTTTGTGCTAAACAGGGCTAACCTTAAATCTATTATGGCTGTCTAAAAACAATTTTTTTTTCATTTAAAGCATGATTTTAAAAATTAAAACTCACATTTTTTCAAAAAAAAATAAAATTAGAACTCACATGCACCACTTTTGTCTTTTTGGAGATTCGAAGGCTTGTTCACTTGGTAGAAAGGGTGGGAAATTAAGAGTTTTTTTGGTAATTTCTTTTAATTATTATCGAGATAGTGTAACTGATACTCCCTCCGTACCAAATTAACTGTCTTGTTTGACCTTTTTATGATCAATTTGACTCAATTTTGACTGAAAATTAAAAATTATATTTTTATAATTTTAAAAAACTGAAAATTACATTTTAAAATAGATTAGATATATTATTCGATGATATATTTTTTATAATTTTTTCAATTATATATTATATGTATTTTGGGTCAAACTTTGATCAATTTAATTACAAAAAATTCAAACTGAACAGTTAAATTGGAACGGAGAGAGTAACATTTAAATTTTAATTTAAATGTGCGAGTCATATTAAAAACTTAATAAGTTTAGTAATCTTATATAACCGACTTTAAATTTGGAGTCCACTGTTTGTACATGTCCTTTTCTCGGCAAAAATTAACCTATTAGATAAAGTGCATAGAATTGTAGTGTTAAGTTTCAAACTGATTTAATACTGAAAAAGAAGATGCATACAGAAGAATTATCAGAATCTACACATTAGATTAGCAAAAACTCCCATCCCATTTCTCTTAGCAAATGATGTATGATGATGCAACTATCAGTAAAGCTTACTCGTCTGTGCCAACAAAATAGCAAAGAGAGGCACTGACTGATAATATAAGCTATTTCCTTAACATAATGATCCAACCCCTCGTATATTTTGTTATAAAAAGTTTACCATACATACTCGCCCCTTATTTCTTCAATGTATTATATTCTTTACTAGAGGAATTTCAGATTTTCACTTCAGAATATATGACCCCTGAATGCTGATAACATTTTGGGTGATAAGAGCAAGATAAATGCTAGGATTGAACCAAAAAATAATTTGATAGCATATCCCAGAGGGTCAAGTTCATCATCCCTGGATGTACTTGCGGTCGACATAGCTGTTGCAGAAGGTAAGGCTTCTATAACTGCACCTGCCAGGTCAGTAATGAAGGATGAAGTGCACCCAAGAGCAGGGACACGACCCCAATTTTCAATACCTGACTCAAGGGCCAACTCCTTATACTCCATATCAATCTCTTCAAGAGTCTCTATGTGTTCACTCACAAAGCTGAAAGTGAGAACAGAACCAATCTAGTATTAGTCCAGAAGAAGACAATTGTAAAAAATAAACTACTCACTTTGTTATGCGTGAACTAATGCAGCTGAGAAACTTATTTGAACTTAATTTTGAACAAGTTACTTGTTTAGCTTTGTTATCCCTTTTTCTGGAGTCAAACTGACGTTTGATTTGTGCCCCAAGTACACAAACAAATCAAACTAAACTTTCAGTTTTAAAAAAGGATATATGCTTCCTGTAAATTTTTGTGTAAGCTTGGGTAAACCTTTTCATTTCAACAAAATATAAACACATTTATTAGACCCATACAAAATCCTGTATTCTATTCTCCATTTAGAGTTCTAAGCCCTATCATAAGTGTAAAGAATACAACTATATTGCAATCTTGTGTTTTAAAACTTAAACATGAGCACGAGTAACAAATGGAAACTTAATTTTTTGTAACATACCTTACTGGAACAGCCAGGAGACTTTTAACACCATTTTGACCAAGCTCAACAAGAACTTCATCGGTGTAGGGCTTCAACCATTGAACAGGACCAACTCGGCTCTAAACACAAAAGTAGGAAAACACTGTGAGTATACCAAATACAGGTGCACGAGGGGGGGGGGGAGTTTTGCAGCAGTCAGCGCTAAGTTGTACTGGAGCATAAAACACCCTATGACCCAACTGATTCAAAACACAGTCGTCTGAGGAATTTACCAGATAGTCTTTTTTTTTTGGAAAGTAATAATTTTATAGACCCAACAGCCAACAAAGAAAATACACCAAACTAGGGCATACCATGGAAAACACAAAAAACAACAAACCTGATACGCCAGAGTATGATTGTTGTTGATTCCTCTTGATTTCAGTTCTTGCATTATCAAGTTAATGCATTCCTCCATCTGGTCTCTGTAAGGATCGCCAGCATCCTCAACGTAAGTGACCGGGACACCATGTGCACTGAAGAATATCATAACCTTAAAGACCATAAACTTAAATATTTAGAAGAGGTAAAAATCTATAGATTGTCTAGAGGTCGCCAAAATGTACAATGGAGATATAGGGGTCAAAAACAGGAGTCCAACCTCTTCAGGATTGGAGAAACTTTTCAACTCTATCCCAATCAAGTCAGCCATAGACTTGATGTAACCTTCTCGTTGATACCAGGATTGAATAATAGAAACAGGCAGTCTTGACAAGACCGCGTCTTCTCTGATGAACAACTCACGTCATAATGCAATTTACAAGAGAAAAATCCAAATACTAGAAATAACACACTGAGTGAAAAATACCTGAACATTTGTTCCAAGACACGGATGCTTGACCCAGTTGTAGATATAGAATATTGAGGATAAAGTGGTAGCACTACGAGTTTTGAAATACCATCCCTTTTAATCTATGAGAAAAAAGGTAAACTAAGATTATTTTATAGACTAACAATCATAATGAAGGTCGCATTATTTAGTCGCGCAAAGGAAGGAATCAACATTATATAATTTTAAAGTGACACTCTTCCATCTCAAGTAAAAAGTTCCTTAAACTAAAGACTCAGCCACCAAATAGTGCATCTAAGTATGGGTATTTCAAAGAATCCAAAACAGTCTACCATTAATATATTAGCAGAAAAAGGGAAACCTAGAAGAATGCCTCCGTAAGATTGAAAAGGCGACCATAACAAAGCATCGTAAAGTTTGTTCAATTAATCCTACACATAACAAAACTACTAGAACCTTCTCATTTACTCAGTAAATAAAATTGACATCATTGAATATAGATGTCAATGTACACCAAATTGCTAAATATATATATTCATTAATGGTTAGTGGACAGATATAGGGAAACAACTACAGGTATCATGATTCATGATAAACATTCAATAATCATAATTACATATGCAGGATGAAAATAACCATCAGGTTGGTTAAAAAATGAACTCCAAGATAATATTATATCATAAAGCTTGCCTGCCGAATAGCTTCCTCGGTATAAGGATGCCAATAACGCATGGCAACATAGACATCTACGGGTACTTCCTTTACTTCTAGTTCCATTTTAAGAGCTTTGGCCTGCAAAAGAGAAACCAGCGTGTTAATATGCATCGCAATAGACTATAATTTCACAACATGCTGAGTTAGTATTGATGTTTGCCTTTACGGGATTTAAAGGGTCCAAATCTTGTCAAAAGGCAAAGTAGGTGTGTGAGTGTGTTCAATCGTTTTAAAAAAAATAGATGACAAAGATACCTCTGCCTTGCATATATATACCTGCTCATCTGTTATCTTCCTCAAAGGTGAACCACCTCCAATGGAAGCATACCCTTCTTGAGATTTAGGAGCCCTAACTACAGAAATAAGTTGTGCTAATGGCCGTTGCAGAAACCGGAACAGCCTAGGAAGGCGAATGATATCCTATAACAAAAAATCTAAATTATCAATTTAATCAATGAAGTTCTGTTTAAAATTAATATTTATTTCCACTACAGAAATTAAAGAATGGAACAAATGAACAACATACTGGATCAGCAAACAAATTAAATAAAAACGGCTGAACATCCTGAAGTGTATCCGGTCCACCTAAATTCAATAGCAAAACTCCAATTTTGTCCTCAGCAATGTGCGAATGAGATTCAATAGAACTGTCTGGATAAGTGCATGATCCTGCAGAAGCAGATATTTTCCCAATATAATTTATTTCCGAAACGGACCCGTGAAATTCTGATACTACAAACATGCTTCTTCTTTTATCAGTTGATCCGGAAAGTGAAAGAACGTGTGGTACACATTCTCCTTGGTAGGAGTGGGTGCATCTAGGCGTGACACGCATAAACCTAGTGCAAGGCCTGAAAATCAAAAGACTTGATTAACGTGTAAAGTGGAATGGAAGGTAAACATACACATACAGAAATGTACAACATACTGATTAACGGACAACTATAATTCTGAAATTAAAATTTCATACAAAAATGAAGAGTGTAGTAAATGGAAATGTGATTTGATTATACATAAGGTAATGGTTATATGGGTCTGATCCCTGACAATCGATTACCAGGGACCAGCTACGTAACAATCGGTTTTCTGATCGTTGGATGCAAATTTTAACGGTTAAGATTAGAAAAAAAATTAATCGCTCCTCGATAATTTTCTGTTCGTTTTCTGCGAACAGGAGGAGGCTCCGCGATTATTTTTAGCGGAGCAGGCATGTACTACGCGTATAATTATCACCGAGAATGAGTTGTCTTCATCAAAATTTTACAATCTCATCAACTGCGCTTGTATGCTCAAGCTGCTATTGCTTTCTCTCTTAGTAGAAGCAATTATTTTGAGGCAGTAATTATTTTGAGGCAGTAAGAATAATATAAATAATTAAAAATACATATTAAAGTTAGTAAATTTTAATATAGTCTTTTTTTTGTCAGAAAATTTTAATATAGTCTTAATTATTATTAAAAGAAATTTATTTTAAGTATAGTATAAAAATTTAAAGATACATAATTGATTGAGATATTATTATTCAAAATAAACAAAAGTAATTTTATATTTATATTTTGATATAATATTAAATTTAAAAATATTTGTTTATTAATAATATATTTATCAACAAAATATATTAATAAATATTAAATATTTTTAATTATAATTGTATTTTAAAAATATAAAATAATTATAAAAATAAATAATAAGTATAATTATTAATAAACAAATATTTTTAAATTTAATATTATATTAAAATAAAAATAAAAATTACTTTTATTTATTTTGGATAACAATATCGCAATTAATTGTGTAATTTTAAAATTTTATATTACATTTAAATTAAATTTATTTTAATTATAATTAAAATTATATTAAAATTTATTAACTTTAATATTAATTTTTAATTATTTGTGTTACTCCTATTACTTCAAAACAATTGCTTGTACCCACTGAAAGGAAACTTGTACACACAAAGAAAACAGCATACAAGCGCACTGGTTGATGATTGAGAGGTTTTGGCGAAGGCATCTGACTCTCCGCGAAAATTATACGCAGAGTACATTAATGCTCCACAAAAAATAACCGCGGAGCTTCCTCCTATCCGCGGAAAATTATCAAGGAACAATTAATTTTTTTAATATTAACCGTTAAAATTTGCATCCAACGATCAGAAAACCGATTGTTACCTAACTGATCCTGACAATCGACTGTCAGGAACCGAGACCTTATTATATAATATAACTTAATAATAATAATAATAAGAGGCTCAACTCAAGTGATCATAGTCTCTGATACAAAACATGAAATTAAATAACCGATTCATTATCAAATATATAAATATTGAAGCAGCAGGGATATGATATGGAGCTTACAGTGATGATTGGTGATTCGAATGCGAGTAATTACAGCGGGGAATGCTTTTCAGTTCAGGGACTATCTGCGACCTCCCACAAATTGCGTCCATGTATATATATATATATAGGGTCCTGCTCAAATAGAAAATAACTTAGAATAGAAAATAGAAAATAAGATCTACACCACATATTCAATCTAATCTAATGGCAAGGGGGTGCATCCACACACAAATCAAATACACCCTCATACACCCAATCCCACATAATCCCTCCGTTTTTAATTTGATTTTTCCCGTTAATTAGTGAAGTTTTTTTCAAATCTAACTTCACCACATTTTTCTCCATCTCCCAACAATCAGTTTGCATACCATATGTGATATATTCCGGTGACTTTTATTTTTTCGACGATTTCCATTATTTTTTGTGAACCCAGGATATATAATTTAGTGATTTCTGTAATACAAATTAGTGATTTCTATAATACAAATTAGTGGTTTCTGTAATATATTTTAGTGATTGAAGTTTGAATCTGATAAGTGACGAATTTATTTTAATTATAAATTATATTTCCCGAAATATAGCACATATGGTATGAAAACTGATCGTTGGGAGATGAAAAAAAATGTGGTGAAGTTAGATTTGAAAAAAACTTTGTCAATTGACGGAAAAAATCAAATTAAAAACGGAGGAGAATAGATGGGATTGTGTGTGTGAGGGTGTATATAATTTGTGTGTGGATGCGGCAGGTATAATGATAAGATTTTCTATTTCTCATTTAAGCTATTTTCTATTTGAGCATGACCCTATATATATATATTCACAGAGGGAGAGACCGAAAGAGAGAGAGAGGTTGTTAATCGACGAGCGTATTGAGTAGAATTAAATGAAAGAGAGACATCAGATTAGGACGTGTTTGGCAAGTTAAGTATAATAATACCAAACTCCTCTAATTATTTTGCAATTGCGTCATTAATCTTTTTCCTCCTTTATACCTTCTAATTTAATTTTAACTTTTTAAGTGCTTCTGCCATTTTCTTATAAATATGCATGTTCATATACTTAAAATTCTCATGTGGGAGCGATGGGATCTTACCTCTCGCCCTGCGTTTTAGGTTTGGCTGTGACTTATCTTGAGAAATTACATACTCATTTGTAAGGTTATAGATCAAAATATTTTTAAAAAAATCTCATATAGATGCAATTAAATTTGGAGAGTGATATATACACACCATAAAATAATAGTTGCACACCCTTTTTCTTCATTTGACTAGAATACCCTTCATTCTATTTTAGTTTTAAAATTTTCTTTTAATTCTTAGTGATTAACATTAGCAGCTTATTTTTAGCTTTTATAAAAATTTAACAAAAAGTTATTTTTTTATTCTAATACAAAAATTGCATTATTTTTTCCAATTTTTAAATACACATAAAATTTATTGATTATATGTAATAAATTTACGAGGTATATTTTTCATAAAAATTAGTAATATATAATAAAACAAATAATAATATTCTTTTTACAATTTAAATAATAAATAAATGTAAATTATACAATATTAAATATAAAATATTTATTTTGTTACTAGTATAAAATTTAATCTGTTATTTATAAAATATTAATAAAATCGAAATACCGGTTGGTTGGCGATAAAACCCAATCATATTAACAACAAGAATATTATATTATTATATTATAATAAAACATATTTATTATTTAAAAGTTAGATATATGAATTCTTCATTTTTAGATAATGTTATTAAACTCCAAAATCCATTTTATCGTTCAGGATTAAATTAATAAATATATAAATTTTCATAATAACATAATATAGATGTAAATCATATTTAATATACTCCATCATAAAATTAAAAAAAATGTATTTAAATTATACTTTTATTTGATTTTAAACATAATTATATTAATTCAATTCAAAATTAATTATAATTTTATGTTATTTATTATTTTATTTAAATTTTACTAATATTATATATATGTTAATTCGGATTTAAAGTTTATTTTAATAAATTTAACCATATTGCAATTATATAAAAATTTTAAAATTAATCATGAATTATAATCTTGAAGTATTAATTCACATCTTAATAATAGACAAGAATAAAAACAAATAATTAAAAATAATAAAACATAAAATAACATCAAAAAGGTTATTTAAATCAATTATGAAGAAAGGGTGTGCAACTATCAATTTAAGGTGTACAAATATCACTGCCCTTAATTTTTTGCATGTATGTCCGCTCGTGTATATATAAAATTTATAAATACTAAACACATAATTATGATTAAAATTTGATAAGCATCTGAACAATTAAATATATGTAACATGATCCTATGTTTACTATTATATATGAATCATATATAAAGAGATTTTAGTTGCTTGCCTGCTTATTAGTGTTTGTAAAACAAGGAGTATGTATTTCAAACTCCATTACATCATAAACCAGGCAACAATACAGAGAACTCTTCTCTAACAAGTGAAGATGGTGTCAAGACCAACATCTGCCCAATTATGTGCCATCATACAACTATATAGCAGTAGCATATGCATCGGAGTTTTCTTTATTTTCATTCATAAACCAGGTAATGGGAACTGGGTTGCTAAACCTTCGACCCTCCTTTTCAGATCCAAAACCTGATCACTTAACGGAAAATCAGGAGAGGTTATAAACTGCAGAAAATCCTGAAGCTTTGGACTTGAAACCAACTTCTTGGCTTCCTGGGTGATCTTTACGCCCTCGTTTATAAAGTCTGCAACTAACATGAAATCTTTCTCTTTGAAACCTCTGGTAGTCATAGCTGGAGTTCCAATGCGGATGCCCCCTGGAACAATTGCACTTTTATCACCTACATTCGTCCAGTGAGACCCCGTTAGAAGAAATCGTACAACAGAAGTTAGGGAGAGAATGTAAATATTGTGAAAGAGTACTTTCCACAGAACAATACTCACCAGGCACTGAATTTTTTATTGAGAGTGATGGAAGCCATGTCAAGAATTTTTCCACGAATTTTTCCACCTGCGCACCGTCGACATTCTGCGGGAAAAAATCAAATTACCTTGTAAAGTTGACAGGAAAAATAACATTTGTACTTTTAATTTTTAATTCAACAAGCAACTCCATTTCTGATATTTCATGTTAATAACCCGCTTTCCATCCACTTCATAGTTTTTAGATAGTTAAAAGTAAGCATAACCATCATTTACTACTATGAAACAAATGGCCGGCATAAAATAAAATAATTATAACCTCCACTAATTTTCATGATTTAATAATAATTAATTAACAATATATCAATAATACAAACCCTACCAAGACGTAGAACAACTATGTTTGACTTATCTTATAAGTACTTATAAGTTAAAAAATGTATGTAATTTTTAATTTATAAGCTCCTTATAAGAGGAGCCAAACAGGAACGAATTCTTACCGATTAGTTTCTAACACTTGCAGTGTAGATAATAGAAGTATAGAGATATTCATTAACATGTGTTTTCCTTGTTAATGATAAAAAGGGATATTCTCTATGGTACCAATGTACTATTGGCTTTTGCCGATGGTATCATCATATTTTTTGCTTCTATATGTGGTAACCTGTATATTCGATATTCTAGGTATGATACCCTTATTTTAAGTAAAAAGTAATAGGATCGATTTCAGACCATAAAAAAATTGTATATTTGAAATCTTTGTGAAAATATATATGAAATAGACTTTTAAATCAAGTAAAACGGAGACAAAATGAGTGAGATATTAATGATCAAAGTTTGGTTATGGAATTTGAATATATCTCACTATTTAACTTGTTTTACATGATTCGAATGTCTATTTCATGTATCTTTTCGCAAAGATTTCAAATATACAATTTGTTTTCCGTCTGAAATCGAATCTATTACTTTTTATTAACTTTTACTTAACAAAAGGGTGTTATATGTAGAAAACCAAATATACAAGGTTATCACGGATACAAGCAAAAAATGTGATAGAACCATCGGTAAAAGTCAATTGTACAGTACCATAGAGAATATCCCTAATAAAAATTCTCTAAAGTTCAGTAGAAACTTACAAATGGCCGGAGATTCACAAGGACCAAGTAAATGATTATCACTTCAGTCAGAAACCAATTCATATCCTTGACCAATGAGTTTAGAAGCAAGACTTCTACAGTTAGAAACCACCTACGATTAAAATAAAAATACCAGGTCAAGATTATCATACAAGGTTCTTTTCAAAAATCCATTTGTCCGTGAACAGCATATTGAAATGATACCTGCTTTTGGTAAGCCTTAAATTCTGGAGTCTGCGCATACTTCACGCAGACTGCAAGTCCCCCAATTGTGTGGTTATGAGGACCACCCTGCGAAAATGATTTGCTAACGTTAATTTTGCTCAAGAGACTATAATTTTAAATTGGAACAATATAATCAAGTAATCACAATCACGGTAATAGAGCATGAACAGAGTCTAGCTACCTGCAAACCTGGGAAAACCGCATTGTTGATAGCAGATTCTAAATCAACACCAAGAACAGTGTCCTTTTTAAAAAAAATCATCCCGCCTCTGGGGCCTCTCAAAGACTGTTGAGAAAAGTTTGTTAGCTTGTGTATACACGAAATTCAACCAGAGGAAGAACAGGGAAATTAAAAAAAATGGCCTCCAATACAATCCAACCTAAGAGGAACATATAGAGATGTATCTTCGTGTCACAACTGTGTAACTTATCATTTTAAATATTTTAATGAACCTCATTGCGACTAATCAACATATACTAATGTAATAAGCAACAAAATACAAATATCACAAAAGTAAGAACATACTAGTCCCTAAAAAACATAAGCTTGATGCTTTTAATGTATTTGTAATATATACTTCTTAATTTTGTACAAAAATATTCCGCACACTATAATGCTATTGTTTAATCTTCTTTTTTCGGCCAAATAAATATGTTGCAAATTATCTCTTTCTATATAGAGAGAAAGATAAAGGGTTCCAAGGTTAAGGCTACTGCAGTTATCGAAAAATGTCCCTATCATTGGCATACAAATTAAGTTTAATGACACTTCTAAATATATACTCATACTAGGTAGATGGTCGACTGGTCGTAATGGGTTTGGGCCGTTTGGCAACTAAGAATATCATCAAGCAAACAAGTAAAAGGATTTGGTGACTTGCAAGATTTTTAAATTATTCAAACTGAAAGTAAGGTACACTAAAATAGACACAATTATATAGCATAGGTTTACTAGGTCTTGTATCTCTGTGGAGTTGAGAAAGTTATTAATAATTATAGTGCTGAGCTAACAAGTAATCACCAGGGAAAATATTGTCATAACAAGTGTTAACCATGAGTTCACGCCTTATGGGTCGTCGTTGTAACAATATCACAATACTCAAATGGATCAGCAACAACTGAAGCAGCAATGAGTCTACTAATGTGAGCCATATCCATCATAATAAAAGCACCAACACCATCTGCAATATTTTTTTCAGCCATACGAGGGACACGTGATCAGAATACATATAAGAACAGCAAATAGATACTCCCTCCCACCCAATTGTTAACATTTGGGTTGGGTACGGAGATTAATAAAGGGGAAGATGAGTGAAGAAAAAGTTTGCAAGTTAGGGGGACCTACTAAAATTCATAAGATATGGATGGGAGGGAGTACCAATTAAGCAAAATATAAACACAAAAATAAGAGAAATATCTAACATGTTTCCAACAAGCAGCCAATAGTTGTACCTTTCTCATACGAGGATAGTCAAAATCTCGAGGATAAGCACTGGCACCAGCAATAATGAGCTTTGGCCTAAAGATGTTAGCTGTTTTCTCGAGCATGTCATAATCAACAAGACCTACAAGATGTGGAACATTAATTAGGATCACAAAACGTATCAAGTACAAGTACATATGTCAATTGTCAATACATGCAACTTTAGCACCTTCTCCGCCAATAAATGTCTACTATTGTTGCTTCAGATATCATAGTAAAATATATCACCTGTTGATTCATTGAGCCGGTAAGGCATGGATTCAAAATAAACGGATGTTCCTGATACACGTCTCTTAGGAGTCATTAACCCATGAGACAAGTGTCCCCCGTGGGGCAAGTCCAGTCCCTAATTGATTACAATTAGGAACATAATAATTGAACAAAGGAACTATATATCTAGCATACCATTAGGCGATCATGTGGCTTTCAAATAGCAGTGTAAACTTCAAAATTTGCTGGTGAACCCGATAAAGGCTGAACGTTCACGCCCCACTTCTCCCCATCCAAATGAAATGCAGCTAAAGCCCTCGGTTGACAAAGAATTTCTAGTTCATCAATGTACTCATTTCCACCATAATACCTGAAAAATATTATTAGTTCAAAACACAAGTACATAACATATAGTATAACGAATCATAAAGTCTTTTCCAGACTAAGACATATCCGACCTCTTGCCTGTTGGTCCTTCAGAGTACTTATTCGTGAGACATGAACCAACTGCTTCCATCACTGCTCGGTATGTAAAGTTCTCTGAGGCAATAAGCTCTAAGCTTCGGAATTGCCGCTGTTTTTCCTTGTCGATAAGGGAACGAATTTCCGGATCAACTTCATCCAATGGGTTGTCTTGAAAGGTTATCCCAACACCTAAATAAGGAATTTGTAATACTATGAATGAAAACTATTCTTTTAGGAGTCCAGTGACTAAACTAGTCATGGCTACCACAGAGCAACTTTCGCTATCTAGGAGATACCCAACGGCCACTATAACAAAGTGGACTGACCTAAAGGAGGTCACACTAACAACCCTCGTAGTGATTTTGAACCTAGAATCCAGTGTTATTAAACGCGCAACGCCCACCGAAGCGCAAAGGCCTCCCGGAACTTAAGCGCGAAGCGCACACGCGAAGCGCACACGCGAAACGCACACGCGAAGCGCGGATTTGTCGAAGATTACAAAATATACATATATACATGTATATAATGTAAAACATTGTCAATATATAATAGTAACACATTAATAAGCAAACCAAATTATCATAAAATAGGCAAATTAAGAGATTCAAGGTCTTAAACATATTATAGTCATAATACAAACGAAATACATAGCTAATTAACTATTCTTTATATTCATCAAGATCCACAAACTCATCTTCTTCGACATTATTATTTGGATTCTCATCAAATTCAGTTTCATCTTCATCTTCAATGACATTGACTTCATCCTCGTCCACCAAACATTTTTTAGATGATGATGATCCTTCCGAGACACGAGACCTATAATAATAAATAATAATATATTATATGTAATCGTTTCGGACTTAATCTTTAAAATTTTAACTTCAAAGTTCTAACCTTCTAGTAGAATAACGAGGCTCTCCGACTCCGGAAGCAGTACCAACATCCTTATATCGCAATCCATCCGATTCAGAAAAAACATAGTCATCATCTTCATCATCCTCTCCATCAAACTTACCAACTAACCATTCATTGCTATCATCAATCTCGGCCAACAAGATAGGATCAATGGTGTCACGGAGTTCATATCTACGCTTTAAAGCTCGATTATATTTGACAAACACCAAATCATTCAACTTTTGTTGTGCAAGTCGATTTCTTTTCTTGCTATGAAGCTACAATGTTGATGTAGAAATGTTAATAGGTTTATAAAAGAGTGTACGTAAGAGACTATATAATTATAAATAGGCTACTATTTAAAATAACTAAATAACTTACGTGCTCAAATACACTCTAATTTCTCAAGCACCCGGATGAGCTACATGTGAGGCTAAGGATTCGGATAGCAAAATTTTGTAGATCCGGAGTGTGTTTGCCATAAGCACCCCACCACGAAGCTAAAAATATAAATTTAGAGCTTAGGGGGCAGCTAGCATAATTTGATAAACATGGCAGATTTTTTAGCTATAATGCTAGACAATGACTATAAAGTAATACCTGGAGATCTGATTGCTCTTTGCCTAATCGCCATAGGCAATCCAAAGAAGCCTTCTGCTCTCTTATATGTTTCCAATTGTTCTCCAACCTTGTCTTGCACCGTCACATCAAGTATCATTTTCTCAATGCATTTGTACAATCCAATTGTGACCTCTTTATCCATCTCAATATTAACATTTGTGTAATAAAATTCAGGATTGAGATAATATGCAGCAGCATGCAAAGGTTGATGGAGTTGAACATCTCATCTCCTGTCAATGATATCAAAAAACTCTTGGTATCTCTCCATGTTCTTGAAAGCAGCAGCAATAGCCTCTTTGGCTCTATCCATAGCCTCATAAATGTATCCCATAGCAGGTTTTTTTTCTCCATCTACCAACCGGAGAACTTTCACAAGAGGGCCTGCCACCTTTAGCGAACAAACAACATTGTTCCAAAAACTAGCTTGCAACACATAACTAGCTACCTTTCTTCCATTTGGGTCCTTATAGTAGTTGCTAGTGACCCATCTCTATGAGATGAACATCTTCCGGAGATTATTTTTCTGTTTATGAATTCTAGCCAAAGTGAGAAAAGCTGTGGCAAATCTTGTCTTTGCTGGCCTTATCAACTCCTTCTGTCCCGTGAATTCTCTTAACATATTCACCAACGCAGACTTTGTGTATACAAATGAATTCAAGGACATGGCCTTTCCAATACAACCTTTCAACCTAGGAATGTTGAAAATGTCTTCCAACATGAGATCAATACAATGAGCAGCACATGGCGTCCAAAACAAGTGTGGATATCGAACTATCAACATCCGACCAGCTGCCTTATTATTAGCAGCACTATCTGTAACCACCTGAAATACATGTTTTGGCCTAATTTGCTCCACGTATTTGGATATCAATTCAAATAACATATCACCAGTTTTTGCAACAGCAGAGGCATCAACTGATTCAAGAATGAAACTACCTCGAGGAGTGTTGACTAAGAAATTGATGAGGCTCCGGTGCTTTCTATCTTCCCATCCATCACACATAATAGAACAACCGCTTTTCACCCACTTTGCTTCATGAGTCTTCATCAGATTTTTAGTCTCCTCAACTTCTTCTTTCAATAAAGGAACTCTGACTTCATGATAACTAGGTGGTTTCATGCCCGGTCCAAACTGCCCCTGAGCTTCAACATACACATCAAAACTTGGATAATTGACAGCATTAAAAGGAATACATGCGTCATACATCCATCTTGCAAATGCCTTGCAAGTTCTCTTTCTTAACTCCTTTCTTGCGCCATCATTTTCATCAATCTTCGGCTGCATTCCTTTTCTTTTCTTTACTACAAGCTCCGGGTCGGGTGCCAAGTAAACATCCATAGGCCCCTTTAACTTAGTTGTCTGTCGTAGAGAAGAAGCTGTACTCCATACGGATGCTTGAGGCAATGTAACTCTCCCTTCATCATCTGAATGTTCAGTTTCAAAATCATCTAAATTCACAGTTTCTTTCACTTTCTTTTTTGATTCCATATAATCCTTGATTTCCTTTCTAACATCCTCAGGAATTTTCGTGCAAGCCTTTGCATTTCGAAAGCCTCCAACAAGATGCTCTTTCATTCGAAATACTCCACCGGTTGTAACTTTTGCACAAAAATTATACCTCATTTTCTCTCTTTTGTTGGGATCACATAAAGTTGAATATTTCCATGCAGGATCCTTTTTGTTATCAGTGGAATCAGCCATTTATAACTACAATTAACATAAATAAAAAATAATAAATACTAAATAAAAACAGAAATATTACATAATAAACAGAAATACTAATTTGAAATACTAATACTATATACTTATTAAATAAAATACTAAATACTCAATATGCTTATAAAGTAATAAAGTAAATAGGAGTACTAAATGTATGTACTAGTTGTTCACAAACAGAAGTACATAGCAGTACATATATATGTGCAGTACACCCAGACCCAGTACTGTACATTTATATATACACACAGTACAGCAGCCTCAAACCACAAACCAGAAGAACGGAAGAAGATTTATATATGTGTGTATGTATATATACATATATGTAGACACATACATGTATACATATATATATATATATATATATATATATATATATATGTATTCATACATATATAAGCAGAGAAGAAGAAGAAGATTAGATGAAGAAGAAGATTACCCGGAGATTAATCGATGTTTTACGGTTTCTGGGTTCACGCCTCTCTTTTATTTAGGGCTTTTATTGTTATGAACGTAAAAGGTACGTTATATTTTTAACCCAGTCAAAATTTATGGGTCAAACATAATAAAGCGCATGTCAAACACGCTTCACGTACTGCGCTTCATCCCTGGAAGCGAGCGCTTCATTCAACCCGTGGCGCTCCGACAGTGCGAGGCGAGGAAATTGCGCTCCGAGGCGCTCCGCGCTTTAGCGCGCGCTTCAACGCGTTTTTGACAACATTGCTAGAATCTATAATGCACTACAGAAATACATGGCTACTGATAGTGTTTCTTGAAATCTTCTTCTCTGATGGTTTATTTTACATGCTTATTTTATAAACAGAAATAATAATTAACCAAAAACTTGATGCAGTTGAATGAAGTGATTCGAAGTACTAAACAACCAAGAATCAAGTAATCGATAATCACCTCCCATATCAGGTGCCGGAACAGAAGCAGAAGAGGGTGGCCTCCTAGTAATCAAGCTCGCTTCGAGTTTAGACGAACATTTACATGACTTGAAAACATTTAATCTAGCCTGATGTGGGAATCCAGCAACAACAGCAGAGCCTTTATGAGACAAAACTGATGACCCTTTAACCCAAATGGGCTGTTGAAGAGAACCCATCACTGCACTTCTTTGCATACTCTCTACCTTGAAATATAAATACTCAAAATCTCCCTACAAAACCATATTTCATGTTTTAAAATGAACCCAATAATCAAAATGTGAACTTTCAGCATATACTCTCAAAAATAACAATCCAAACCAAGACACGCAAACATAGAATATTACATAAGTACTCTATGCAATAATAATAATTACATAATGAAATTAAAAGAGGGGCAAAACCAACCTTGTAAAATCAAGAAAATGTTTGATTCTGCAGAGAAAATAAGTACAGTAACTTTATGATATTTAAAAAGATTGGAGGGAGAAAAACAGCTTCATTTTTGGAATTATAAATTTATAGGAATATTTAAGAAAAAAGAGAGTGTCGTTGTCATGGGTTTCAACACAAAAACCCTATTATCAAAATTGCGCGCCCGCAGCACCTTAATGTTTTTTGTTTTATATACTGATGCACAACGCTCGATCAGGAATCACGACAAGGGCTTGTTTGGGTTCGCTTATTAAAACTACTTGGACTATATATATTTTGTTTCGTGTTTAAACATTGATTTTACTAAAATTGGGTGATCATATATACAAATATTTTAAATTTTTATGAGATTTATATCTGCGTCCTCAGAGACGGTATCAGATCTTAAGATTCTGACTTTTAAGGATTTTAATGAGTAAATTGACAAGAACATTGATTCAATAACTTAATTTTATTGAGTAAATTTGATAAGAACGTTGATCCGTTAAATTGAAGTGTTTGTAAAATAAATTGTTAGTTATTATTCTTTAAATTTTTTAGAGCCGAACATTTATCATGATCGAATAAACGCTCTGGTAACATTCCCGGCCTCTTAAATTGCATTGCATATCAGAACAACATTTTCCAACAACTTCACAAGATTAGACACTATTAAGCAATCTATTGTTCTGTTCAGTGGCGGAGGGAAGGTTAGGTCAGGGTAAGTTCGGGCCCTCCCTGAAAATTGGGCCCAATATAATTTATTTATTTTTTTAAAAGCCCAAGTCTAATTTGAAGATTGTGTCCTCCCTCATCTTTGCAACGGTGCTGACTACTTTCAGCATCTCCAAATTTAAAAATAAACACAGCAAAAGAAGACATACATGAATTACGAGTATAGCTATTTAGGACTAATGAGTATATTGAATATTTGAATTGATTCAATAAAATCTCTTCTCATATTAATTAGCGCTGAAGAATACAACTTAATCTCCTCTCTATCTTTGTTAATCATCTACAATCTACTACTCTTCCCTCCGTCACTGATCTACTCTTCTCTATTGTTCAGGTAATTCTTCACTTTTATTCAATATTTTAACCTAGATTTAATAATACATACATGATAGTATATTTGAGACTTGACACTTGAGAGCCTTAATTAATAAAATTGTTAATTTTTGACTGGTTACAGCGATGAAGAGATATTACCAAACTATGTTGCAAAATGATATACCTCCTTTACAATCCGAAAATATGAGTGAACCTAGTGTTCATAATCGTCAACAAAATCGGGAGCCAGTTAATGTCGATGAGTTGTCAATTGATCCCTCCAAGAGAGAAAATATTTATGGCTTACATGTTAATGACAGAGAAAAGGTTAGAAGGTTTTATTTGCAGAAGGGACCTTGCCAACCAAATGTAAATTTTCCTTAGAGATTGTTTGGAAGTAAAAAGCGTAGATTTGTTTTGACATGATAAAAGAACATCCTAATTGGCTTGAGTACAGTGTCTCTGAAGATTCAGTGTATTGTTTGTGTTGCTATCTTTTCAAACCTGAGCGTGGAGGCCAAAGTGGTGGTGATGTGTTTGTTACTGAAGGGTTTAACAATTGGAAAGAGGCATTGAGAAAATTTAGAGAACGTGTCGGAGATTTAAATAGTGTTCACAACAAGTGCGTTAAAGCTTGACAAGATTTGATGCATCAAAATCAACATATAGAACTTGCATTATCAAATCAAACTATTCAAGTCGACTTGATTATCGCACTCGTTTTGTTACAACCGTTGATGTTGTAAGGTTGTGTTTGAGTCAAGCATTGGCATTTCGGGGACATGATGAGTCCGAGGAGTCTAACAAGAAAGGTAATTTTCTCACATTTTTTACAATTCCTTTATGATCATAATGAAGAAATCAAAAATGTTGTTTTAGATAAAGCTCTTGATAATAACAAGCTAACTTCTCCCGATATTCAAAAGGATGTGGTTAAAGCAATGGCTGTTGAGACTACTAAGTTTATTCTTAGTGAACTTTGAGATGACTTATTTTCTATTCTTGTGGATGAATCCCGTGATATTTCTGTTAAGGAACAAATGGTTATTCTCTTACGTTATGTTAATAAGAGTGAATGCATAGTGGAACATTTTTTTGGAGTTGTACATGTTGGTGACACTACTTCTTTGTCTCTTAAAGTCAGTGTTGATGAGCTTTTGGGAAAGCATCAACTGAGTGTAGCAAGGATATGTGGGCAAGGATACGACGGGGCCAGTAATATGCAAGGAAAGTTTAATGGTTTGAAGAGTTTAATTTTAAAAGAAAATCCTTCTGCATTCTATGTACATTGTTTTGCTCACCAGTTACAGTTAGCACTTGTTGGTACAGTGAGAAAACATCGGAAGATATCTATGTTTTTTACACAACTCAATACCATTACAAATGTTGTTGTTGGATCATGTAAACGTCAAGACTTGCTTCGTGATAAACAAACTAGTGAAGTGGTTGAAGGTATTTGTAGTGGTCAGATTGTTACCGGAAAAGGACTAAACCAAGAAGCAACTTTGAAGCGTGCTGGGTATACACGATGGGGTTCGTATTATACTACACTCTTGAGCTTGATCGGATTATTCAATCCGGTAATAAATGTCTTGGAGCATATTGTTGAGCACACAGATGACCATGATCTCCGAGGTAATGCTGAACTAATGTTGTCAACTATGAATAAATTTGACTTCATTTTTCTCTTACATCTTATGAAAAATATTATGGGAATTAGTGATGGATTGTCACATGCTTTACAAAAAAAGGATCAGGACATTGTTAATGCAATGAATCTAGTTAATGTCACAAAAAACATATTAAGAACTATGATAACAGATGGATGGGAATGTTTTTTACAAGAAGTTACATTGTTTTGTGAGAATCATAAAATTGTTGTAGTTGACATGAGTTCAAGTTTTGCTGATCCTAGAAGAGTTTTACGCAAGTCTAAGGTCTTGACAAATTTACACCACTACCGCACTGTCATGTTCATAGATATTTTAGAAAAGACAAGTTGAAGAGTTAAATGACCGGTTTGGTGAAATTGGTACTGAGTTACTTTTTGGTATGGCATGTCTTGATGCACAGGAGTTATTTTCTGCATTTGACAAGGAGAGATTGATAAATTTCGCAAAATTATATCCTTTTGAATTCTCTCCGGTTCATATCATGGAACTTGAATGGGCACTTCCTACCTACTTTCAAGATGTCACACATGACCAAAGGTTTTCTAATCTCGACGGAATTGCAAGTCTTGGTAAAAAGTTGGTTGAGACAAAAAAATATTTGATTCATCATTTGGTTTATAAACTTATCAAGTTAGTTATGCTTTTACCGGTTGCAACAGCGGGAGTGGAAAGGGCCTTTTCTGCTATGGATATTGTCAAGACTCGGCTTCGTAATAGGATAAGGGATGAATGACTAAATGATCTCTTGGTAGCATATATTGAGCGAGACATTTTCTTAAGCGTGAAAACTGAAGATGTACTTCAAATATTTCAAAATATGAAATCTCGCAGATGAGTGCTATAAACAGGTAATTTTAATGAAGTATGTTCTTTATAATGTTTTCTTTTGCATTTTCTTACGTGTTGTTGGGGAAAAAAATTATAGTATATTTTGGCCCCCCTCATCTATATTCATGGCTCCGCCACTGGTTTTGTTTATGCTATTATGCATGTCAAGCTCTCTATTAACTCTGAAGTCTGATCATCGCTTTGCCTTTTCTGCTCTTGGACATTCGACCTCCCGGGTACTCATTATTCGGGATCACAGAGCATTCGTCTTCTGATCAGGCAGATCTCACCCTGTTATTCAGGGCCACTGCACATGAAAGAGGATGATACTATTGAGTAAACCAGATAAAGGTTGTTTCTCTCTCTTTTTTAATCGGAATGTTGTCGCACTACATTGATTTATGCAAAATGTTAACTTCTTTTTTCTGTCCCTGCCCCCTGATTTCTTGCGAATTATGTGGCATTGATAACTTGATTTCCTGGTAGGAAATTTGATTAACTCATTGTACAGGGAGCCTGACTAATGGCTTAATTTAAGAATAACAATATTCTGATTATACAAGTTCTTTCAAATAATATTATACAAGTGTAACTCTAAGCAAGGAATATATAAAGGTAGCTGATTTGACCAAGAATCGATACCCTTACCCTTAATCAGAGCCTCAGAGGTGAAATTACGCAGAGCAAAGGGGGCAAGGGGGTCGTTGTACTTGTTTTTCTCCTTGGAAAGTGGCAGATTGTAGTTCCTTCTCTCCCCTTGTTGCTGAGCACTTTTGGTTAAAATTTGAAGTAATTAACTTTATTTGAAGATTTAACTACCCTTAAAGGAGTGTCTAGTTCCGCCGTCATGTTCTATTTTGCTCTGCAACCTATTCAAGCATGTATATTGTTAATTTAGTCAAATATGTTGGATATTTTTCTTATCCTGGTGAATATAAGAGGTTTTTCTGAGAGTTGCTGCTGCAGAGCTCTATCTATCTTATAAACTCAGATAACAACTCAATAGAGAGAAAAGATTGATATTACTTTTTCTTATATATTTTTTCATATAAAGAAAGATTACAAGAGATTAATTTATACTAACATAGCTGTGACTTATCAAATCCATTTTGACTTATCAAATTCATTCTTTGTACCTGACATAATTTAGAATTATCTAGAATGTTTAAATCTTCGACTTACAGTACCATTGACTTTTGAATTATCCTGAAATATATTAAGCTGCAAACTTTGGAAAATGCATTAACTTCATCACTCCCCCTTAATGCATTTTTCTAGTAACTCCAAGTTGTTGTCGAAGAAGATTAAACTTGCTTTTTGGTAATGCCTTTGTAAAGATATCTGCCAACTGGTCATTAGTGCGACAGAACTCCAGCTTTACCACTCTGTCTTCAATTGCTTCTCTGATGAAATGGTATTTTATTGCTATGTGCTTCGTGGTGTCGTGACTAACTGGATTTTGAGCAATGTCTATTGTAGACATGTTGTCACAATAAATAACTGTGCTTGCTTCTTGTTTCTGTCCAATATCATTAAGTATTCTTCGTAACCATATTGCTTAAGCAACAGCCTTTGATGCAGCTACATACTCTGCTTCCGCTGATGAGAGTGCAACAGACTTTTATTTCTTCGAGGCCCACGAAAAAACACCTGATCCAAAAGAGAAGACATAGCCTGATGTGCTTCTGCAATCATCAATCGATCCTGCCCAATCACTATCTGTAAAACCAAGTAATCCCAGACACTTTGGATCTTTTACAGGCTTGTACAGAATGCCATAATCAATAGTACCTTGAAGATATCGTAAAACTCGCTTGGCTGCTCCAAAATAAATCTGACTTGGATTTTGCATAAACCTGGACAATAAGCTTGATGCGAACATTATATCGGGCCTTGTAGATGTCAAATATAAAAGACTCCCAATCAAACTCCGATATGTAGAGGCATTAACTTTCTCTGCACCATCATCGAGCTTGAATTTTTCATTTACTTGCAATGGAACACTTACTAATTTACAACCAAGCATCTTAAATTTCTTTAACATGTCTTCAGTGTATTTCTTTTGTGAAATAAAAATACCATCAGCTTCTTGATGTAATTTCTTCTTCTCAACATCAGTTAGAATAACATCATTTTCCGGATCAGTATAGCCAGATTCAACGAAACTCCATAGGTTTTGAGACAATAGCAAGGTCCTCATTTTAATCTTCCAGAACTCATAATTTTCCCCATCAAAAGTATGAATCAGAAGTTGAGAAAGTACAGCACCTGTGCTTGCCATTTTAAATTGTAAAACCTGAATTTGTAGTGAAAAGAAAAGCCATGGAAGAAGAAATCAAAATGATTGAGAAAAATCAAACATGGGAACTTGTGGAACGTCCGAAATCCAGAAAGGTTATTGGACTGAAGTGGATTTATAAAACAAAGCTAAATTCAGATGGAACTATACAGAAACATAAAGCTGGAATCGTAGCCAAGGGATATTCACAAAAACCTGGAGTAGATTTTTGTGAAACGTTTGCTCCTAAGCTTGAAACAGTTAGAGTTGTGATTGTTATGGCAGCTCAAAACAAATGGCCTCTGTACCAATTGGATGTGAAGTCAGCTTTTTTGAACGGGGTGCTCACTGAAGAAATATATGTGGAGTAGCCGTAAGGATTTGTTATTAAGGGGGAGGAAAATAAAGTGTACAAATTAAAAAAAGCATTGTACGGGCTCAAGCAGGCTCCGAGAGCCTGGTACAATGAAATCCATTCCTACTTCATGAAAGCTGGTTTTCAAAAGAGCAATAGTGAACCAACCTTGTACATCAAGATCAAAGATACAGAAGTTTTAATTGTCTCTCTTTATGTTGATGATTTGGTGATAACAGGAAGTAACAGTCAAATGATCCAAGATTTTAAAGATGACATGTTAAAAACATATGAGATGAATGATTTGGGTTTACTACATTATTTCCTTGGAATAGAAATACATCAAGAAGCTGATGGGTTTACTACATTATTTGAGCTCAGTCTTTTCTACGATTTTCCAGCGCAATCCACCTCATTCCTTTAGATCCATAACAAGTAATTGCTCTTATCCTTTTTCTATCCGTATAAGCTGCTTGCTTTTCTATCTTTCCCTTTATCAAGCTAGTTCCGACGAGCATATATTCCGGTGAAAATATATATTTTCCGGTGAACCCATATGGAATCCGGTATTTTAATGGAAGTTTTGTACTTCAATTGCTATTGTTGATAATTTAAAATAATGATAGTTCTCAGCTTGTTAAGAACTTTGAAGAATAGTGTACCTGGTTGTCTTTTTTCACTTTATTGGTAGTTGTGCCTTATTTTTGAAATCTGTAGGCATTGCTCTGTTCCCTCAGTTTCAATTTCATAGCTTTGGGTACCAAAAATATATTGTGAAATTTGACTGTATCCGAAGCTCATAGAATATTTATGTATCCAGCATATAATTGACTGTTGCTAATACCTTCAGTTTGTTGAAGTTTATACTTTCTTAAAGCGAGTATTAACTGGTAACATGCTGTCTGCAGTCTGGGTGCGAACTAATCTTGTTTCCAATGAATCTTTGTCTTCTTTATGCTTCCTTTAGGATTAACCCAATTGTTGGATACCAACTCTTAAGCACTGGTCCCCAATCTAATTTCCAATTCAGCCTTGTCAATATTTTTAGAGTTGCGTCCCGAGCATAGGATATGATGTTTTTTTTTTGACAACTTGAATTCGCAACTTCAACTTATTTTTATTTTATTTGCTCGGGACCACTCTAATTTTCGTTTTTTTATATTTTTCGCAGATGTCTTCACCTGACCAGCTTCGGTACCATCATGAAATTCATCGTCATTTTCATCCTTGTTCCGAAACCGTAACTGAGTCCGATGAGGACTTGTCCTCCAATGTCGTCATGTCAAACACCACCATTTGGAATAATATGGAAATATTTGATGATGAAGGGTTTCCTGCTGCCAACCTTCCTAGTACCCTTGATGATGAAGATATGAATAGTTTGAAAACTATATTCTTAATACCCGATAGCTTCCTCGTCTTCAAACCCAATGGTGTAGATAAAATTTATGACCTTATTTCTTTTAAAGATCATCTTGGAGTCGGGATTTCTGTTGCTGCATTTGAATGCGGCTTTAGGGTTCCAATGCATCCATTTCTTGAGAGGGTATTGGATACCTGTGATGTCGGTTTAGGACAGCTTACTCCCAATAGTTTCTTGAATGTCAATTCTTTTATCGCCCGTTGCTTTGATCGTCATATAGAGCCAAATATCGATATATTCTGGAGTCATTATAAGATTACCACCTCACCCAAATGCTTAGGCTTTTACTCCATTGGGCGCAATAATGCTTCACAGAAATGGGCTGATGCTCGCACTAACAATAAAGGATTTTATGAGAACTGGTTTTTCCTTGTTGGTCCCAAAATTGATAACTACGCCCAGTGGAGTTTCTTCACCTCGAAAGAAATACCGATAAAGAATCCCAAACTTGACGATCCTAGTATCAAGACATATCGAAAGCTAAAAAACCCCCATAACAAGTCCATGATTTTATCCACTGCAACACTTCGATCGGAACAATTTCTGGTCCGAATTAAAGGTATACATAAGTTGCATTTTTTTTACTTGTCATCATTGGCAGCACGTTCACACCGGCATAAATAATTTATGGTTCCGATAGTTATGTCACACTCACCATAATTTCGATTTCCTTCGTATGTTTACTGACTTTGATTTTTTCCTTTGGCATCGTGCAGTTTCAGGTATTGGAATGTCTGAGGCAGCCATACAACAGAGGTATCGGGCGCAGAAAATGGCACAACTTGCAAAGAAGAGGAAAGAGTCTAACAGGTCTAAGGCACATAGATCTGACATTGTTGAGGTCCTTCAAGATGGAGGGAAAAATCACACAACTAAGGAGATTGAAGCTGTAGCTACGGATGCAAGTTTTGTTGAGGCTGAGCTGACCCCTCCACCCCAAAAGAAACTGAAGGCTGCTATAGCAAAATGCGCATCCAAGGCTAGTAAACACATTTTAGAGAGTTCTTCATCTGCGTCCATGGCTTTGGGAAAGAAAATGTGTTCTACCATCACACTTCTAAAGATGATGAAGAGAAACTTTCCAAAATGAATTCTGTTTTACGTGGTGAGGAGGTTATGGCTCTTGCATCTCAGGTATTTTTATTTATCCTCCTCTTTAAAATCAATACCAATGCATTCGAATATCCATTGCCCTTGACTTGCTATTTATTTCTTGTAGCTTTTGCTTTGGTCACGAGAGCAAGTGGCTGAGTCTCGTCTCGATATTGAGAAATTGTCCAAGCTTGAAGAAGCTGCTGATGCTGCTGAGGACAGAGCAACTTCGGAGCAACAAAAGGCTGCTGCTGCCGAGGCAAGGCTGAAAAAACTTGAAGCCGAAGCTGATGCCCGTGAGAATCAATTGAAGGACAAGATTTCATCCTTGGAGAAGCAGCTTCAAGAGGCCGAAGATGCTAAACTCAATGCTGAAGCTAATTGGTATGGTGTTGGACTTGAGAAGAGGCTTCAAATGGTCAAGGAAGCCAATATGGATGTCACCAAATGCATGTTTGACTATGAGTTAGAGCTTTGGAAATTGGAACAAGATGGAGAGAAAAATGTTGATGATGCTCTCCCCGATGATGCAGAACTTCGGGAGGACACAGCAGAAAATTAGGATGCTCCATTCTCTTGCGTTTTATGAACTTGTAGTATAATTTATTTTGGAATCTGTAAGCTTTGAGCATGGATACTCTAGATGCTTTTGGGCGCATATTGTAGAAACTAAGCCTTTGGGCGCGTAAAACTTATTTATGCATATTTTGTTGATATTATAACACCCTTTGGATGTAAGATTTATCATGCTAGCATATTAACATAATAATAAGCTTTGAAAAAATGTAGTTGATAAATACCTTGATGAATTCATTAGAATTCTGTTGTCAGCTGTGATCAACACCATTTGGTACTTTTGTTGCGCCAGCATACATCCAATGGTTGAGTTAATCACCGTAGGTTTCAACTTGTTTTTTTTTGTTAATGAACCATCATAGCATAAAACGCGGTTTTCCAGTTCAACATGTGCTTCCAATCCTCGTTACTATGTACTAGTACTTTTAGTTTCTTTGGATTGCGCACCGATGAGATATACTCTGTGATCTATAAAAATGTTAAATCTAAAAAACTTTAGACCACCAGTTTCTCATCTCGGTTGGACCATCATAGCTTCGCACTGAAGCACATATCCGGCCCGATATATCCTCTGCCCCAAGTGATTTATTACTTCGATAGAGGTTGAAGTGGTACATCACTAGTCTAGGGTGGAAGATTTATTTTTCCCTCATGTGAGTGTCAGCAAATCATGATTTTAGGACTTGATCAGTATGCCATCCCCAAATGATCATCGGTAGATTATCAGTTTAGGATTTGATCAATTTTTGCCCCCTGCTGATAGGTCACAAGTCTAGGATAAGATTAATTTCCCCCCCCCCCCCAAGTGTTTGGCGATGGGTCACTTGTTTAAGGTTTTGCCAAATTTGATGCCCCTAAGTGACCTTCGGATAACACTTGTTTGGGTTGGAATAATTTTTTGTTTAGTCCCCAACGGCTTATCATCAACTGAAACCACTGAGCTTTATCATAATAATAAAGAACACATATGAAATAACTTGAAATTTTATAAATATATGCCTCATGGCACTCTTAACAAAATTGAAATCCTAGAAAATACTTGCATATATATATATATATCCTACTAAGATAAATAAGTAACTATCTTGTCAACATCAATTTATTTAAGCTTATCTGACGATGACGATGATGATGATGATAAATTACTGATGGTACTTCTTCAACTTAGCAATGTTCCAAGTGTTCTTGATCGGCGTACCATCCAAAGTCTCAAGTTTGCAAGTTCCCGACCGAGGCATGCTTGAAATTTTGTATGGCCCTTCCCAGTTGGGCATAAGTTTTCCAAGTTGATCAGGCTTGGATGATGCTGTCTCCCTAAGCACATAGTTTCCGACTCGAAAAGTCCTTTTTTGTACTCCAGAATCAAAATATTGAGCAACCTTCTGTTGATAAGTAATAGTATGCAAAGTAGCTATTTCCCTTAATTCCTCAGCAAGGTCCACATTCGCTCTAAGGCCTTCCTCATTTTTCTTCAAGTCAAAGATTTGGTTGCGATACGATGGTAATCCAACCTCCACAGGAACCAGGGCATCGGTCCCATACGCCAGTCTGAATGGTGTATCATTGGTTGCCTTTCTGGTTGTTGTCCGGTATGCCCACAACACATGTGGCAATTCTTCGACCCATAAGCCTTTGGCATCTTCAAGTCTCTTCTCAATTCCCTTAATGATACTTTTGTTGGCATTTTCAACCTGACCATTACTTTGAGGGTATGCAACAGAACTGGTGTGATGCTCAATATGATACATCCCCATAAGTTCAGCAAAATTCTTCCCTTTAAATTGTGAACCATTATCGGAAACCATTATCTTTGGTACACCAAACCTGTAAATAATGCTCTCCTTGACAAACTTGATAACTACCGCTTCTGTGATATGAGAAAGTGCTTTTGCTTCCACCCATTTAGTCATGTAGTTAATCGCCACAATACAGTAGACTGCTTGTCCTTTACCCTTTGGAAGCTTTCCAACAATATCAATTCCCCACATAGCAAAAGGAATCGGGCAAAGAATTGGCGTTAGCTCGGACGGAGGTTGTCTTGGTATGTTCGCGTGAATTTAGCATTGGTGACACTTCTTCACATACTCCATTGAATCCTGACGAATAGTAGGCCAAAAATAGCCTTGCCTTAAAATTTTGAAGGCCAAGGCTCTCCCTGCCAAGTGATCAGAACACACCCCTTCGTGAACTTCTTCTAAAGTCAACCTTGCTTCTTCGGGGGTAATACATCTCAGGAGTGGTTGTATCATAGATCTTCTATAGAGTAAATTACCGACTATTGTGTAGCTCACCGCTCTATATTTAATTTTTTGAGCTTCAGTTCGATTGGATGGTAAAATATTTTTCTCCAAATAATCACGGATCGGTGTCATCCAATTCCTGATCTGGCCAATCATGTTAACCACAGTACGCTCCACCGATGGTCGATGAAGTTCGGTCATATAAATTGCCCCGTCAAGTGATCCCTTGTCGGCAGAAGCTAAGCGTGATAAAGCATCTGCCCGTCCATTCTCTTTTCTAGATATTCCAAGGAGATCGAAGGATAAAAATTCCTTAGCCAAATTTCTAACTTCCACGACATAGGCCTTCAATCTTTCTTCTTTCCGATCGTATTCACCAGAAAAATGTTTAACAACAAGTTGTGAATCACTGTAAGCTTGTAGATGAGTTACTTCTAAGCTTCGGGCTAGCTTCATCCCCGAGATCAAAGCTTCATACTCTGCTTCATTATTTGTTACTTTAAACGTGAACCGTACTGCTTGTTGGACTTTGAATCTAATAGGGCTTGTTAATATCATTCCACCTCCATACTTTTCTTGTGCTACCGATCCATAGACATAGAGTGTCCAAGACTTTGGAGGATTATCAGCCGGATTATCCACCTCTTCCACCATTGGAGTGTTAAAGGAACATTCTACCATAAAATCTGCGAGTGCTTGTGCTTTGATAGCAGTTCGAGGCTTATAAACAATATCATGCTCACCAAGTTCAACTGCCCATGCCATCAACCTCCCCGACACTTCGGGCTTGTGCAAGACCTTCTTTAGTGGCTGGTCAGTAATTACTTCAATTGTTCTTCCTTGAAAGTAATGTCTCAGTTTTCTTGCTGCCGTGATCATTCCTAAGGCCAACTTTTCAATGTTAGGATACCTTGTTTCTGCATCCTTCAACGCATGACTTACATAAAACACTGGCCTCTGGATACCAGCATCGTCCTTGATCAATACAGCACCGACAGTTCGATCAGTGGCAGCGAGATAAAGTTGAAGTGTTTCTTCCCAATTGGGCCTTGTTAATAGGGGTGGTGTAGAGAGGTATTCCTTGATTTTTTCGAAAGCTGCTTCACATTCCTTGGTCCACTTGAATTCTTTAACTCCCCTAAGTGTATCAAAGAATGGTAAGGCTTTTTCCGCACTTTGTGAGATGAAACGTCTAAGTGCAGCCAAACGGCCGGTTAATTTCTGAATGTCCCTTTTTGTTTGAGGAGCTTTCATGTCAATGATGGCTTGGACTTTTTCAGGGTTGGCTTCGATACCTCTTTCGCTTACCAAGTAACCAAGAAATTTCCCGGATCTGACTCCAAAGGTGCACTTGGTCGGGTTCACCCTCATATTATTTTTACGAAGGGTTTGGAAACATTCTCGTAAATCATCCACATGGGTTTTGTCATCGCTTTTCACAATCATGTCATCAACATAGCACTCCATATTTCTCCCAATTTGCGTCTCAAAGACTTTGTTGATCATCCTCTGATAAGTTGCCCCAGCATTGAGTAGTCCAAAGGGCATCTTAAGATATGCCCAAGTCCCATGATGTGTGATGAATGCAGTTCTACGTACATCTTCTGCTGCTATAGCTATCTGATGGTACCCTGAAAAAGCGCCCAAGAAACTCAACATAGAATATCCAGCAGTGGAATCAATAAGTTGATCAATATTTGGGAGCGGATAGTGATCCTTGGGGCAAGCTTTATTAAGATCAGTGTAGTCTACACACATGCGCCACTTTCCATTTGTTTTTTTGACAACGACCACATTTGCTAGCCATTCTGGAAATTGAACCTCCTCAATAAAACCTGCTTCCAATAGCTTTTTGACTTCTTCCTCAATCACCGTTTGGCGTTCGGGGGCAAAGTTTTTTTTTCTTCTGACGAACCGGCACAAAATCATCTTTCACATGAAGTTTATGTTCAGAGATATCTTTGCTTATTCCTGGCATATCATCAGCCCCCCACGCAAAGATGTCTTTGTACTCTCTCAAGACCTCGATCAATTCTTTCTTTATAGCACTTGGGATGTCTTTGCCGATGGTGACCAGGTATTCAGAATTGCCAGGTGTAAGCTCAATCTGTTCGGTTTCCATGGCTGGTTTAGCAATTGGTTTGGTCCAATCTGTCCCAAATCTTTCCAACTCGATGTTGAATGATGTTTTCTTTCGTGAGCGGGATTTCTCTTCATCGTCTTTGGCTTTTCTTTTATTTTTCCTTTCATCCTCGGGCTCATCGGCATCTGCCATTTTAGCATATTATTCATTAATCTCATCTAGGGCTAAGGTTCTGGCCACAACTTGATCACCCCTAACTTCACCAATCCCCTCAACAGTTGGGAATTTCAACTTAAGATGTGGCAATGAACATACAGCTTGGAATTTTGTTAGCATAGGTCTTCCTAGGATAATATTATAAGGAGAATCCACATCAACGACATAGAATTTTAGCTCATGAGTTACCTCCCTAGGCTCTTGCCCGATGCTTAATTTGAGAAAAATTTGTCCACTGATCTGCACCGGTTGATTTCCGAATCCGTAGAGTGGTGGTTCGGTGCATACGTCCATTCCCTCTCCTCCAAGTTTGAGTTGATCATATGCTTTTTTGAAAATCACATTCACAGAGCTTCCCCCATCAATCAAAACCTTTCGAACTTTGTAATCATGAAGATAGCATGTGAAGATGAAGGGATCTTCATGGGGCCATGTTACTCCTTCAAAATCATCCTCTAAAAAGGTGATGGTTGTTGGCTGCTTTGGCCGATCATTCTGACGATAGAGATTGTACACCTCCTTGGCGTAATATTTTTTAGAAGATTTGGTGTTATGTCCTGCTAATGACCCTCCAGAAATTGTATTGATTTCTCCACGCACTTGTCTTTGATTGTCCCGAGCCTCTTTTCTCTGCTCCTTATCTTTCTCAATGAAACGGTCCAATTGCCCTTCTTTGATTAGTTGCTCGATTAATCTCTTCAAGTTAAAACAATCCTCTGTTGTGTGTCCGGTCTCTTGTGTTGGGTTCCGAGGCATAAAACGCAGCGGATAAACGTAAATATAACGAAAATTTTCGGAACCCAAACGCAGGATCATGTATAAGATTAGACGGATTATGGTGAAATAGAATCACACCTATTAAGATCTTGAATGTCACGAACTCAACGGAGATCCTTGCTATCACGACTTGTGTCTTCTTCTCGAAAACACCTCTATGGTATCCACACGAACACCTTCAAGAACGTCTCACGATCTTGAACACGGAACGGAAGTACTAGCCTCCTTTGATATGTTTCGAATTATCTCTGCCTCTTGCTGGTTGCTGCCTCTTCTTCTAGGGTTTTGTTAAAAACGTACCAGCCATTTAACCTATCATTATCTATTTATAATGATTGGTTAATGGGCCTTTTTTTTTAGCAAAAACCTAACCCATGTAGGCATAGGATTAAATAATAAAACATGCTTCTATTATTTAATTAATAACTAAGTCACACTTAATTATTATTATTGGCAGAAATATAATTCTTCAAATTCAAATTTATTTCAATTAATTAAGTCTCACTTAATTAATATAATAAAATTTAAATAATCATCAATTAATTTAAATCTATAATTTAAATTAACTATTCCTCTAGGTGCTCTATGTGTGTGACCCTATAGGCTATTATTTAATTTAGCAATAATTTTATTCTCCAATAAAATTATAAACAATGAGCGGTATCTAGTAATACATCATTGCTACCCAATTAAATAATAATTAAATCGTGATTTGATAAAACCTTTCATGATTAATGTTTCCGTGTAATATAATCCCTTTAACCAAATATATTATAGATTAAACTCGAGGCATGTGTTTAGTCATCCTCTTCAACATTTAATCCGGGTTTACTTGATCCATGAGTAGACTATGAAAAAACAAATCATTATTTGAGCACGGCCATGCATTTTATAGTCTCACTCAATCAAGAGGCCAATAATATCTCTCCTAATTATAGGAGGGTTAAATCCTTTATCTATCATTCATATTTCTCATACGACTCATGATATACCCGATGTCCACTTTTATCATCACCCGGTCAAAGGTAACTTTTAATGTAGTCAGAGTATATTAATCTTCGTATAGAAATATAATGATCTCAAGTCAGAGGATCATTACACCATTATCACTGTGAGTCTTTCTTATGACTTTATTAAACATGAAGAATCTCACTGTGGGTCTGTCCAGTACCATGTACTCCTACATGTACCTATGCATTGACTTTAGTATCCCCATACTTATAACCAATGAGATATGGTTATCTGTCAAACAACATACTAGTCTATTTATGTATTATTATTGTCCTATAATAATAATACTCGACTAGGGACATTTAAGAATATGATATATTATATAATCTCAAATTCAAGTCATGTACTTAAACTATATAACGTGTATCATGATTCTAAGGACATTTATTATGCTAACAAATATATCGCAGTAATTAAAGTCATAATAAATAAGTTTATTGAATAATCAAATGACATAAAGGTTTATTAAAGGAAACATTGTATTGCCTCTAGGGCACCTACACTAACAATCTCCCACTTGCACTAGAGCCAATCACCCATGTATCTAATACCCATGGAACTAGTGTGACCGTCGTGCTTCTTCTGCGACAAGCCTTTGGTCAGTGGGTCTGCAATGTTATCATTTGTGTGTACTTTACATATGTGTATGTCACCCCTTTCATTAATCTCTCGAATGAGGTGATATCTTCTGAGTATATGTTTGGTTCGGGAGTGAGCTCTAGGTTCTTTAGCCTGTGCAATGGCTCCATTATTATCGCAGTATAGATCAATTGGATCTGCAATCGATGGAACCACTCCCAAATCAGTAATGAATTTTCGAATCCAAACCGCCTCCTTAGCTGCTTCACAAGCTGCAATGTACTCAGCCTCCATTGTAGAATCAGCTACTGTTTCTTGTTTTGAACTCTTCCAACTTACAGCACCTCCGTTTAGACAAAACACAAAACCAGACTGTGATACAGTATCATCCCTGTCTGTTTGGAAACTTGCATCGGTGTAACCTTTTACAACCAGTTTCTCCTCTCCTCCATACACCAAGAATGAATCTTTAGTCCTTTTCAAGTACTTTAGAATATTCTTGACAGCCGTCCAGTGACCTTCACCTGGATTAGATTGGTATCTGCTCGTCATGCTTAAAGCATACGAAACATCTAGGCGAGTACATACCATTGCATACATGATAGATCCAATTGCTGAGGCATATGGAACCTTACTCATGCGGTCCTTGTCATCCAATGATTTCGGACACTGATCTTTAGAAATCGTTATCCCATGAGACACGGGGACATATCCCCTTTTTGCATTTTGCATACCAAAACGATGCAAAACCTTATCGATGTATGTACTCTGACTTAGACCGATCATCCTTCTAGATCTATCCCTATAGATCCTCATTCCTAGAATGTAGGATGCATCTCCTAAGTCTTTCATAGAGAAGTTGCTCCCTAACCAAGTCTTAACAGCCTTGAGAGTAGGTATGTCATTCCCCATTAGTAGTATATCATCAACATATAGTACTATGAATGCCACATGGCTCCCACTAACCTTCTTGTAAACACAAGGTTCATCTTCGTTTTGAACAAAGCCATACTCCTTGACTGTTTCATCAAAACGGATATTCCATCTCCTAGAGGCTTGCTTCAATCCATAAATGGATCGACGTAATTTACATACCTTGCTAACATTCCTTGGATTGACAAAACCTTCAGGTTGTGTCATGTACACATCCTCATCAAGGGTTCCATTAAGGAAAGCTGTTTTGACATCCATTTGCCAGATTTCATAATCATGGAATGCTGCAATAGCAAGCAAAATCCTTATGGACTTGACCATAGCCACTGGTGAGAAAGTTTCATCATAGTCTATACCATGAATTTGTCTGAAACCTTTTGCAACCAACCTTGCTTTATAGGTCTGAACATTTCCATCCATGTCAGTTTTCTTCTTGAAAACCCACTTGCACCCTATGGGTTTCACCCCTTCAGGTGGATCAACCAAAGTCCATACTTGGTTTTCATACATGGAATCCATCTCGGATTTCGTGGCTTCTAGCCATCTCTTAGAGTCTGGACTGATCATAGCATCTTGGTATGTGAGAGGCTCATCTTCATCTATGAGCATCAAATCACCACATTGAGTCAAGAGAAATCCATATCTCTCTGGCTCATGGCGAATTCTACCAGTTCTACGAACAACCTGTGTTTGTTGAGCATTATCATTATCCTGCTCTTGTTCCACTTCAAGTTCAATGCTATTTTGTGGTTCTCGATCTTCATCGAGATCTATAGTTCTCCCACTGTTTCTTTTGGAAACAAAATCTCTTTCCATGAAAACAGCATCTCGAGCAATAAACACTTTCTGCTCGGAAGGACTATAAAAATAATACGCCTTTGTTTCTTTAGGGTATCCCACAAAATTGCACTCTTCAGATTTAGGTCCAAGCTTGTCAGATACTTGACGTTTCACAAACGCCTTGCATCCCCAAACTTTCATAAAGCTCATGCCTGACCGTTTCTCCTCCCATATCTCATATGGAGTCTTTTGAACCTTCTTAGTAGGAACACGGTTAAGTGTGAAAGCCGCTGTTTCTAGAGCGTAACCCCAGAAACTAATTGGAAGATCTGCATGACTCATCATCGATCGCACCATGTCCAACAAGGTGCGATTTCTCCTCTCTGAAACTCCATTCCATTGAGGTGTACCTGGTGGAGTGAGTTGTGATACAATACCACACTCCTTTAAATAATCTTTAAATTCTGTGCTCAAGTATTCTCCTCCACGATCAGATCGTAAGACTTTAATACTTGCGCCTCCGCCAATTTGCTTCTCTACTTCAGCCTTGTATTCTTTGAACTTTTCAAAAGAATCAGATTTATTCTTCATAAGATATACATATCCATATCTACTGAAATCATCAGTAAATGTTATGAAGTAGTAGTAGCCTCCTCTCGCCATTACACGCATTGGGCCACATACATCACTATGTATTAGTTCAAGTCGTTCAGTGGCCCTTTTACCCTTACCAGTGAAAGGGGCTTTAGTCATTTTACCAAGCAAACAAGATTCGCATTCTTGGTATGATTCAAAATCAAACTTATCCAAGTATCCATCCTTATGTAATTTGGATATGCGTTTCTCGTTTATATGGCCTAGACGACAATGCCAGAGGTATGTTTGATTTGAGTCATTAACTTTAAGTCGTTTATTTTCTATATTACAGACAGGAGTATCTAAGTCAAGAACATATAAACCATTAAACAAACGCGCAACACCATAGGTTAAATCATTCAAAACAAAAGAGCAACTGTTGTTCCTTATAGTAAACGAAAAACCTTTCTTGTCCAAACAAGAAACAGAAATAATGTTTCTGCGAATCGCAGGCACGTAATAACAATTTTCCAGTTCTAAAACAAGCCCAGAGGGCAAAGATAAATAATAAGTTCCTACAGCTAAAGCAGCAACTCTTGCTCCATTGCCAACTCGTAGGTCCATTTCTCCTTTAGCCAATGTCCTACTTCTCTGCATTTCCTGCACATTTATACAAATGTGAGCAGCACATCCAGTATCCAATACCCAAGATGTAGAAATAGACAGATTGACTTCTATAACATATATACCTGAATTAGAAGCTTGCTCAGCCCTCTTCTTCTTCAGATCCTCCAAGTAAACTGAACAGTTTCTCTTCCAGTGACCAGTTTTCTTACAGTAATGACATTCACCTTTAGCGACCCCACCTTTAGGCTTTAAAGCCTGTTTAGGACCTGACTTTGGCTTGGGTGTAGAATCAGATCCTGTCTTCTTCTTACCCTTCCACTTGCCTTTCCCTTTTGCCTTACCTTTATTGCCCACCATCAGTATGGGAGCAGGTTCAGCCGTCTTCATGTTGGTCTCATATGTTCTCAACATAGCCAACAATTCAGTAGGTGTTTTGTCAAACTCATTCATATTGTAGTTTATAACAAATTGAGTGAATTTGTTGTTCAAAGAATTCATGATTAGGTCAATACCAATTTCCTGAATTAACGGGAAACCCAAAGTTTCAAGGTACTCAATGTAACCAATCATCTTCAGAACATGTGGGCCAACTGGTTCACTTGCCCCTTGTTTGCAATTAAAGAGTGACTTACTCGTGTTGAACCTTTCTTGACGAGTTTGGCTTGCAAACATGCTTTGCAAGTGCTCATTGATAGTATATGCATCCATATGCACATGCTGTCTCTGGAGCTCATCACTCATGGTTGCCAACATAAGACATGCAACATCAGTTGCATCATTCTCATCCTTTGTGTGGGCCGCTTGTTCCTCAACAGTGGCGCCCTCAGGAAGGGGACCTGCCGGAGGAATATCAATGACATGAAGCTTGCGCTCCTGTCTAAGGACAATCCTCAAATTCCTCTGCCAGTCTAGGAAGTTGTTTCCTCCTGTCAGCTTATCCTTCTCAAGGACTGATCGTACGGATAGTGTGTTTGTGTTGTTTGTCATTTCTTGGTATCTACAATGATTAAAAGCACAAAATAAACATTAGATTGTCTTAGTTATTTATTATGTTCAAATGATTATGATATATTCATAATATATCTCCCACTATTTTTATCAAATTAATAGCTCTTACTATTAATTTGGAAAGTATATCTCATAATTCTTTCTAGTGAGCCAAGATCCATATTTCGTCATGTCTAAAGTCAGCCACTGGAAGTCCTTTAAAATGATTATTTAGGTAGACAACAGTTGTCGATTATATCATATATAATTCTTGGATAGTTTGGTGAACAACGATTGATCTTATCTATCTAATAGACTTTTAACCAAACTCTATGCTTCTAAGTTCATAATGGTTGAATATAACCGTTTATTTTCACCTTATTATGACGACTCAGTTAAGTTAGACCCAATGATACAATGGCCGAATATAACCGTTTATATTCGTCGCATCTCACCACGATAGATAGGAGTCCCCTGCCACTGACAGTCTTTCCCCTAACCGATCTAGGATTCGATGAGTGTTCATTCATTGGAAAGCATCCGATTAAAACTTAATATTTTGTTAAGGGGTTTAGAAAATTTACGACGATCATGATCACATCATGAAGAGATCCTCAATTTTTCCTTGAACCAAATATTTCAAATTGACCTCTTAAATTGTTCATTTCCCAGGTAGACGGAGGATACCAGTGGTCACACTTAAAACCCATCAGCCTTACGAATACGCATATCCGCTTTTGTCAGAAAATCCCAATTATAGATATCAAAAATTCATATTCAATTCCGTGTTTTAAAAATCCATATTTTATAAACACAAGAATCTCATGATCGTTTGTTGATTTTAAAATCTTAAATCGTTACAGATTTTATCTTGTTTAGCATGACAATCATGGCATGGATGACGTATCTAATACATACATACATGATTAATCTAATTAAAGCATGCATCATTCATACATCAATATGTAAAGTGCAGTATGTAAACGTGCTTGGTTATGGCCCCTTTCCTATGTGATCCTTTCGAGCTAATGAAAGGATCAAAGTCAGTCTATGGTGGTGGAAAAACATAAATACAATTACATGTCTTCATGCTTCTTGTATCCACTGGTGCCTTCTCCTCTTCCTGCATCATTCTTCAGTCTTCTAGTACATTACAAGAAAACCTAATCTAATGTACTTACATAAGAAGACTCGAGTTACATTCGAGGTTAAACGATTACAAGAACGAAGAAAACGACATGCAAGTCGTATTTATAAAACCAAAACCAAAACCATTAATCTAGGGGTCTGAAGGCCATAACCAGCACCATGCTCACATAACAATTACTGACAACTCAGAATACTTAAGCATATCATCATACATCACATATACCATGATCAGAAAATTTCATAAAATTTAAAATCATGATTTATAAACAGAAAATCGCATTTTTGAGGCCCTTAACGATGTCAAATGGCCAAAAAACACCATAGGTCACCGCAAAGCGGTGAGTATTGCTCGTGGCGATTTTCCCTTTCCAGAAAGAGTAAATTCGACCCATTCTGACTCCGTCGAAAAACACTATTCACTACAGAATCACTATTCACAGCAAACCTACATCTTTATGCAGTTTTGTTTTAAACGCTTCAGAACGTTTCCGATGACCTTCGTATGACTGTATCTCGTATCATATACATACAGTGCATCACACACATCATGCCATAACAGATTATAACATTGCAGAGGCATAGCAGTAGCATAGCAGTGGGATAGCAGTGGGCAGTAGCATGGCATAATCATGGCAGTTTCATAACAGGCAGTAGCAAGGCTCAGGCATGGCAGTTTCAAACAACACATATGTATCATATACATAAAACACGTAACCAAATCAGTCCCTTATACACATAGCTCTGATACCATTGTTTGGGTTCCGAGGCATAAAACGCAGCGGATAAACGTAAATATAATGAAAATTTTCGGAACCCAAACGCAGGATCATGTATAAGATTAGACGGATTATGGTGAAATAGAATCATACCTATTAAGATCTTGAATGTCACGAACTCAACGGAGATCCTTGCTATCACGACTTGTGTCTTCTTCTCGAAACACCTCTATGGTATCCACACGAACACCTTCAAGAACGTCTCACGATCTTGAACACGGAACGGAAGTACTAGCCTCCTTTGATATGTTTCGAATTATCTCTGCCTCTTGCTGGTTGCTGCCTCTTCTTCTAGGGTTTTGTTAAAAACGTACCAGCCATTTAACCTATCATTATCTATTTATAATGATTGGTTAATGGGCCTTTTTTTTTAGCAAAAACCTAACCCATGTAGGCATAGGATTAAATAATAAAACATGCTTCTATTATTTAATTAATAACTAAGTCACACTTAATTATTATTATTGGCAGAAATATAATTCTTCAAATTCGAATTTATTTCAATTAATTAAGTCTCACTTAATTAATATAATAAAATTCAAATAATCATCAATTAATTTAAATCTATAATTTAAATTAACTATTCCTCTAGGTGCTCTATGTGTGTGACCCTATAGGCTATTATTTAATTTAGCAATAATTTTATTCTCTAATAAAATTATAAACAATGAGCGGTATCTAGTAATACATCATTGCTACCCAATTAAACAATAATTAAATCGTGATTTGATAAAACCTTTCATGATTAATGTTTCCGTGTAATATAATCCCTTTAACCAAATATATTATAGATTAAACTCGAGGCTTGTGTTTAGTCATCCTCTTCAATATTTAATCCGGGTTTACTTGATCCATGAGTAGACTATGAAAAAATAAATCATTATTTGAGCACGGCCATGCATTTTATAGTCTCACTCAATCAAGAGGCCAATAATATCTCTCCTAATTATAGGAGGGTTAAATCCTTTATCTATCATTCATATTTCTCATACGACTCATGATATACCCGATGTCCACTTTTATCATCACCCGGTCGAAGGTAACTTTTAATGTAGTCAGAGTATATTAATCTTCGTATAGAAATATAATGATCTCAAGTCAGAGGATCATTACACCATTATCACTGTGAGTCTTTCTTATGACTTTATTAAACATGAAGAATCTCACTGTGGGTCTGTCCAGTACCATGTACTCCTACATGTACCTATGCATTGACTTTAGTATCCCCATACTTATAACCAATGAGATATGGTTATCTGTCAAACAACATACTAGTCTATTTATGTATTATTATTGTCCTATAATAATAATACTCGACTAGGGACATTTAAGAATATGATATATTATATAATCTCAAATTCAAGTCATGTACTTAAACTATATAACGTGTATCATGATTCTAAGGACATTTATTATGCTAACAAATATATCGCAGTAATTAAAGTCATAATAAATACGTTTATTGAATAATCAAATTATATAAAGGTTTATTAAAGGAAACATTGTATTGCCTCTAGGGCACCTACACTAACATCTTGATGATAATCACAATACTTGTTGTTATTCTTCTTATAACTTGGCAAGTTCATCTTTCGAGGTCTTTCAAATCCCGGTCTGTCTTTGATCTCGTTTAGAATTCGAGACCTTGATGTGTTGAGGACTGTAAATACCATCTCATCCCGATTTTTTTTCCTCTCCACCAACCTCTCGGCATATGATTTGTCTTTCGATCGGTCATTCCTGGAACGTTCGGGTGATTTTTTGCGCTCAGGGGATCTGTCCCTCTTTGATGATTTATTGTTCTTCTGAGGGCTTCATGTTCCAAGGGCTTCTTCTCTTCGGTGAATATTTTCTGCCCTGGTGTACATATCATTCAAGCTTGTCGGAGGAAAGTCAAAAAGTGATTTTAACAGCTTCCTGCTTCGCATTTTATCCAATCCACTATAAAAGAAACCCATGGCTTGATTTTCATCCAGCGATGACACTTTTTCGCATTCTTGTTTGTAGCGTTTCATAAAAGATGTTAGAGATTCATCGGACCTTTGTTTAACATTGTTGAGAGAGGCAGTTAGTTGTCCGATCCTTCGATTGTAATCGTAGTGCTTCAAGAACTTCGACTTTAGTTGATCATAGCAGTAGATTGAATTAGGGAGAAGAGTTCGGTACCAGCCTTGTGCGCCATCCCTCAAATATAATTCAAACATATTGCACATGGTGATTTCATCATGGCCAGCGCACTTCATATGCCTCTCGTACTGAGTAACATGCTCATAAGGATCGGTTTTTCCATTGTAGTAAGTCATCTTTGGAATCGCATGGCCAACCTTAGGGACGTAGTCTCGGATATCTCTAACGAGCGGTGACTCAGTTGAATAGTCTTCGTTTCCACCTCCCCGCATCTTTATTTCCAACTTCTCTAACTGTTCACGCAAGAGGGCTGCTTCATCACGATGATTGTTATCATAGTTTCGATTATCGGTGTCATGTGCGTCCCTTCTATGATTATCATCATGTCGCCGATGATAATCGTCATCATCACCCCCATAACCATTGTTGTTTCCACGACCTCCACCATTATTACCGTGACCGCCACCATGGCCTCCATTATTCCTTCTGTCGTTATTTCCCCGGTCACCGTTATCAGCATAAGGAGGAGTGTTTCCTCGGGGTGGTGATCTGTCCGGGAGCCCGTCGGGCGTTCTACGATGACGTCGGTCACTTGATCTAGATCTTCTTCGTCTTGGTGATCGGTCTCCTGGAGGAGATCTTCTATGAAGTGATTGACCCCGTGGGGGTGTTCCTCTGCCAAGGTTTTGATGGAGACGACGTCGTTCATCAGCAAGCTCTTTTTCTCGATCATCAATATCTTTTATCCTTCTTTGGATTTCCTCATCACGGATTCTCCTAGCCTCTTGTTGCCTTGCATACGACCCATCTCGCTCAGTATTATTGGACGCGCGGTTGAGGTCTCTCTCCAAGTTTCTGCCCCTTGGAGGTGTGTTTTTCCTTCTTTCTTGGGTATCAGGTCTATCTCTTATCACCATAAGAATACTTCTTGCATCCCTGACAGGAGGCTGCTGCTCGCTTTGTCGACGATGACCCTCTAGAGAAGTTCCATCCAGATGGATTGCTCGGCCGTTGTTGTCAACGACGATTCGAGTGATGGTAGATCTCACATGCTGAGAGGTTTCGCCGACGGTGAAATTGTTGAATGGGTTGAAGGTGTGAAGAGGTGTCTGATACGATCTTTCACGAGCCATTGATTATTTCTTCCTTTTACTCTAAACGGTTCCCACAGACGGCGCCAAATGTTGAAGCCAATTTTCGTCGGGTACAAGCTTCAATATTAAATTTATTATCGGGTATTCGAATAGAGATTATAAGAAGAAAATGTATAAATATTAAGAACACAATTAGGGTTTATATGATTTGGGACTGCTCTTGAGAGTATTGTAAGCAATAATGATTTTCGGATCCCTCTCAAGGTGCCTACGTACCCTATTTATAGGGATCAAGTCCACGTAGTTCTATTCGATTTAGAATCGTATTTCTGGCATAATTGAGGCCCAGCCCGTGACCGATGCTTTAGGAACAAGTAATGTCTATAATTAGGTTTGGATCCTTCTAGAATTAGGTTTCCGATACCATAATTTATTTCTACCGCCTTTGAGCATCGGACTCAATATTTGTGGGCTTTTTGTCTATTGGACTGGACTCAGCATATGCGTAAGGCCTCCTTATATTTGTTTGATCCAACCATCGGACTCACTATATTTTTGGATTGTTGATGAAGCCTTCAAATACAAGTAAATGGGCTCAGCCTTCGGATTCAAATATGCAAGTCCAGCCTTTGGAAACATAGTGAATATCTTTTGTATCAACAATATGGTTGAGAGTCTTGTCAGAAAAACTTATCCAGACGACAATATATTATTACATGTAGTACATGCAGATCCTAGTCTACTGCAGATCATCACTTATCAGTACCTCCAGACCACCAATGGCCTGTGACTCAAAAACTCTTTACACTAGATGTCCTGTGCTCTGGTGGACACCCTTGAACAAGTCACCGGGATTTGTTTGTTTTTGTATGTTAGATAAAAATAAAACAATTTAGAAAGATCTGATCTTAAATATCACAATTTCGCAAAGAGGATCCAAAGTACTACATTAATTTTACAAATGTGTGTAGAATCAGAAACTACTTAGTACTACCCGCAATCCCATTCATTTTGGCCCGTACTTCACTATATATATACTGTAGTATTTTAGCATGTTTCCTCTAATTTAAAATCCAAAAACTTGGGGTTAATTATTTATATATGTCAATAGAAATTTAAGTAAACTTGCATACCTCTATACCAGTGTTGAACTTTTAAATAATGTGTGGATGAATTGAACAAATCTTTATCCATTCGTATCAATAAGAAAAATAAGGGTGAGATGTAATAGATAAGAAGATGCAATGAATTATGATATCCATATTACTTCTAATTCTTTGACTAGGAAGATGAGGTGTCAGAAACAATAATACTAATAACAATCATTTAATCACACAAGAGGAACTTTGCAGTAGAAAATTGCATTATTGTTTTAAGAGATAAAATATACAACTGAAATATATTGAACAAATTAGTATAATCCGCATGATAGATAAATAAATTTGATAAGATTCATAAGCCGGCTACTAATTATCTACTGGGAAACCAAAGTCTGCAATTATCTGTTTATTGTTTCTATTTGATAACTATACGTGTTGTGGTACAGACACTTCTTCATGTTAAATCTGTCAAATGTACAGGATTTATTCTTACAAAAAGAAATCATTCACCGACGTATCGAACTCATAAAGAGGCACAATAATATTATCTACGTGTCTTCCCGTGACCCTTACTAAATCCGCTCTCCGTGGCATTGGCAGGTACCAACCTGTTGAAGGTACAGCTTACGGTCTTCTATAGTTATGTTCAGTTCTAGACTATTATTTGACATCAAACAAGGGGACTTTGTCAGCAATAAATAATCAAATATAAACAATATATATTACTGATTCTTAATCTTGGATCCAAGACCTTGGGTACACAGTATATTACACAGGATCTTTTACCCTTTCATGCAATGTATAGCTTCCCTCGTTTCGGTTATTCGTAACAACGTTAAAAATGAAATTATATATTTTTATATATAAAATCTTATAGGCATTAAATTGATTTACATAAGTCAACTACAACGAGATGACTCATGACAATGATCACCTAATAAAATACAGAAAGCATATTAAATATGTCCAGTTATCAGCATTAGCTTAACACAACTACTAATCTGAATTGATTGATATCGAATTGTTGAAGTTTGCCTAAATAATTCATATAGCAAAACCACTGCATATACATAATGTAATCTTCATTTCTGATTAATTTAAAGGGGTTGACCAACTATTTGCGTACGGCTATCCCATTATCAAAATTAATGGTCTATGAATTGGAGCACTTTCATTTCCCTTAATAAAGGGTATCGTTAGTCAACTATCTAATGTGTGTGGATGAAAATTGGATTATTTTTATTATATGATTGTGTATTATAAGCAAGTTGTTTTAGGCTTGCTAAGAGCTACTCCGTGCATTTATTTTTATTTTTTTGTTAACTACCGTGCATATAATATTTTATTGTGTATTTTAAGCTTTGTAGTTCATTGATCATTCTATAAGTAGATTAATCCAGCAGTCATTAGTTTAAACATATATTAGGGAAGTAAACAAGAGAATATCGCATTTGTTTGTATGGGGATCTGCATATCCACTGCATCTTCTGGGATACATGATATTAAGCATGGCTCTGAGAATGTTGTGTATTATGAAGAAATGAATAATACAGGTGATGCAAATGAAAGAACTGGTTCTCTTCATTCTCGGCAAGGGAGTAAAGGGCTCAATCAAGATTGTGGGATTATATACCAGGTACATTAAATTGCAGGGCATGTCGATACCATGTACATTTATATGTTTATTAGTATATACCTTGTTGTTTATAGACTATAAAGTGTCTGAATCTGAACTTCATTGTTCTCTTAAAAAGGGCTATGGAATGGAATATGGAACTTTCTGTGGAGTCTTTGATGGGCATGGAACAAATGGTCATTTGGTCAGTAAGTTGGTAAGAGATCGCTTGCCTTCGTTGCTCTTGAATCAAGTGAATGATATTGTGAAATACAATACAACATCGTATGATGATAAAGATTTTGACAATTGGAAAGAGGCTTGTATTAGTGCATTCAGAGTGATGGATGAAGAGATTAAGCTTATGGAGAATATAGACTGCGCTTGCAGTGGTACCACTGCCGTTACTGTTACAAGACAGGCAAGTTTATAAGCATACATTATTTTCGACAATATTCATTTACTATATATTGTACACTTCTCACTAGATTAAAAAATTATGCAGGGTGATGATCTTCTTATAGCTAATCTAGGTGATTCAAGAGCAGTATTGGGAATGATGGGTAAAAATGGAATCCGGGCTGTTCAGTTAACCACTGACTTAAAGCCATGTGTTCCCCGTAAGTCCCCTTTTACTATTATCGTCTCTTGTTTCTAAATCTGAATTTCAACTTTTAAACTCTTGGTTTGTATCATCTGATGATCTGATCATAATTTTATATGATGCAGTGGAAGCCGAGAGAATTAAAGCATGCAATGGTCGTGTGCTTGCACTTAAAGATGAATCACACGTTCAACGAGTATGGTTGCCTCATGAAGACTCTCCAGGGCTAGCCATGTCTCGAGCTTTTGGAGACTTCATACTTAAAAACCATGGTGTGATTTCCATTCCACATGTCACCAGTCACCGTCTAACTTTCTCTGACCAATTCCTTGTTCTCGCAACTGACGGAGTAAGCCTTCATCCCTTGAAACAAATAATATATAAACAAATTCTCTGAGGAATAAATTTTTACCAACAAGTCGTTACAATTTCAGGTTTGGGATGTGCTCAGCAATAATGATGTAGTATCAATAATATGGGCAACAAAGAGCGAAGAAGCGGCCAAGGCAGTGGTGGATGCAGCCACAGCTGCCTGGGAATACAAGTACCCAACTTCAAGGAGGGATGATTGTACTGTCATATGTCTGTTTTTTCAAAGCAGTTTGCATCACATCACATAGTCAAAACTCACAAACATAACCTTCCAAATGACTTGAGCTTGTAATGTTATGTTTATACCAAATGAGCCTTGTAAATTTCACATATACAAAATTATCACAATGCAGCTTGATATTTTGATTTGCAGTGTTGAACAGTTGATTTCATATATATAAATGATACATAAAGTAGGCAACTGGCTTATTGGGAATTATTAACTTAGCATAACATGTTCTCCAATTAAAAGGATAATAGTTCATAAACAACTTTAATCTAAATTCAAGAACTAATAATTAACATTGACATGATACAAATCTCCATGCTCTGTAGTCTGTAAATGTAACGTGTAACAAGTAGAATAAGGTTTATTCAACTTTTAATCTTATATTACTTGTTATAAGTTACGAACTTCTGAAACTGATTTCAGATGTGCAATTTTACAATTATATAAAATTAAATAGTTAAAACAATTAATACTTCGTAAGAAACATATATAACATAGTGCGAGTAAACAGGCTATACAGGTTAGCCTCTCTGTTTAGGCAGGTTTTAAATTCTTAATTGCATCATTGAGGAGCTAAAAATCAAAACAAACGATTGGATCTTATCCTCTGTTTAGTTCACTTCAGGTTTCAGGGCAAACCAAAGATTCAAATTTGGGATAGATTGTCCTAAATTCTCCTCCAACGATCCAAATTTGAATCAGTAAATAGTTAGTGTTAGATCCAAATTTGGATCACCAGATTTGGATTATTGATTTTATTATTTGTATATTTTTAGTTTATTAGATTTAAAATTGATTTGTGAATTTAATTATTTAATTAATAATAATAGCTAACTAATAATTAATAAATTTAATTTTTAAAAATAAAATTTATAATAATGAGAAAAACATTTCACTAAAATTTAAATAAAAATACACTAAATGCATAATAAAAAGTACATTAAATGCATAAAATAAAAATTACAATACAAAAATGACTAGAAAATGGTACAAATATAATATTTTAATTTAAAAAATTTAGTAAATGATATAGTCTAAAAATGTTTTAGTAAAAAAATTTATATCTTTAATTTAATTAATTTAGTAAATATAATATAAATAGTTGATAATGATTAAACATTAAATTTAAGATTAAATAATTTAATTTAGTATTAATATAATATGTAAATAGTAATTTGGATCACACTGCTGGAGTTGGTCAGAAATTTAGATCAAAATTTGAATTTTTGGATTACAACCGCCTTAGAGCATCTTCAACCATGTTATTTGGTTGGTTAAACTAATAATAAAATAGTCACTCTCTAAAATATGGAGAATAAAAAATGTGTTATTCTCTTATACTATTCTCTATATTGATTATGTATAATTTAAAATTAATATTTTTTTAACTAAATGAAGAAATAATTTTGGAGGGAGTTTATGTGACACATTTAAATAATACCAATTGACTAACAAATATTGATAATGAGTTTAAAGATCTTTATAATTTTACTTAAGGAGTAGGTGTGGTTGTAGTTGATTTTTTTGTTCCAATTCTTTAAAAATAGATGTCACGTAAGATTTAACTCCTGATTTTGATATTGTTGGAGATGCTCTCAAGACCATCTCTACGTATTACTCTTATATTAAATCAACTTTATTTTTAAATTTTCATCTTTATTATTTTATATCACTCTTTCTTCTCCAATCATTTCTTCAAATTTTACTTCAAATCTACTTTATCACAATATATAACAATAAAATATGTCAAAATAGAATAATAGATAGAGATAAAAATATGAAATGTGAAAGAGTTGATTAAAATACTATATCTTCAAATGAATAGTATGATTTCAAATTTGGAATTATAGAGTTAATATTTTTATATTTGAAAATAAGGTAATGAATTGTCGGAGAAGAATTACTTGATTTTTGAAACAAAATATAAAGTAACAGAGCGTTTAAAATATGATCGGACATGCCTAAGAAATTATCAAATGATCAACGCGGTATAAAATAATAAAATGAATGTACATCAAATCATATCACTTCTTCATCACTCGCTTAAACTTTCATTTTTGTATTACTCGAAATCTCATTTCTTTTAACTGAATTATGAATCAATAATGACTTATCTTTGTAGCATAAATGCATAATCAACTATAGTGTTTATAATTTTTTGATAATCATTTTTTTAACAGGCGTATCGTTATTTGAAACTAGGAAACATCACTTTAAAGTGTTGTAAAGAAGTCAGATAAATGTATTATATTCAATCCTTAGCCACATCTATCTGTTGGACTTTAAAGCAATTGTAGTCCCTAATGAAGAAAAAACAAGTTATAATCAATTAGCAACTTGTACAGGGATTTGCAATTCAGATTTCAGCTATGATTCGACTGGAAGCAAAGGCGATTACCGGAGTGAAATCTAATTTTAAAAAATAGCTAAACTTGGGCATTTTTTTAATAGTGAATAAGTAAAAAATTTAGAATGTTTTTCTAATAGAGTGATGTAATTATAAAATTTCTAATTTTATTTGTTACGGATCAAAATTAGATACAATTAATAGTAATTAATGAGTGGGGAGAGCTTTCAAGCTTTAACGGCTGCACTTACGTTTCGTAATTAAATCAGGTCCTCGTAAGCTGCCTACGTATCTCAAGAGATGAGAATTATTTTCTCAGTTGCACAAGTAGAAGGGGGGTTGAATACTTGTGTATTTTTTCTGCCTGATTAAGATCAACTCAATATGTATTAAAGATTTGAATTAAGAACAAAGATGAAAACACAAAGATATGAATAACAACTGTTTGTTTTATTGATGTATAAAAACAAACTCTCCTAAGGTGTACATAAACACTAGCAGCTTCTCTGTGTATTTTACAACAACTCTCTCTATCTCTATGCTCTCAAAAACTTCGACTGATTTCACACTATTGACTTCTCTGTAATTAGGTTACATAGAGTTTTTATATAGAAAGCTGTCTATCAACTAATAACAGAAAACAAATTACAATAGGAATACAATTCCTAATTATTAGCTGACAGTTTCCTTCTTCAATTCTCATTCCTTCCCATAGCATATCTGCAATATCTTTAGCTTTATCTTCGAAGACTTCCCTTATCTGTGATCATCTTCCATATACAGTTTTGCCTTCATAGACACTGAAATCTTTAGATTCTGTCAGACTATAGACTCTGATGGACTATAGACTCTGATCATTTGAAGACTCTGACAGATTGTAGACTTCGATAATCTATAGACTTTGATCACCTCCGAGACTCTGATCTTCATCTAGACTATGGTTTCACCTTTTTACAGAAAATCTTCCAAGTACAAGAATGTAGACTAACTAGACTCTGATCATAAAATTTCAGAGACTAGAAAGACTTCTAGTATTTTGTACATCATCAAATGAATAAATTTCAAACAATCTCCCCATATTTATGCTTTATAAAAATTAAGCATAAATCAAAGTTTGATGATGTCAAAACTAAATAATGATACAATTATTCTAGAACAAAAAATCTGTATAAGGAAAAAGAATTATTTCTCACTTGATCTTCTCAAAGGCTGGATTATTCTTCAAAAATGAATTCAGCATATTCTCCTCCACAACAGCAAGAGTTTCATCAACATATTTCTTCAATTTCTTCATCTCTTCATTTGAACACTTGATTTGACAATAAGCAGCTCTCAGATCATTTACACTACTTTCTTGATCTTTTAAATCCTTCAACATTAGAACACTGACTTTCCCACTCATAGGCTGAAATCCAAAGTAATGACTCACACCTTCTTGAAATTTAATCTATTTTTCTTCTACTGGCATGACTTAATCATTTCCTTTAGCATCAACATACTTTAAAGAAAATCTGCCCATTTGTCGATTTTCTTGTCTGTGCAGAGTCATCTTCCTGTCAATCTCTTTGAACCATCTGTGTGTGACAGCTTCTTTGCTTTTGTTTACTTAATAAGAAATTTGTAGGAGAAATCTAACATATTATAATTCCTTAGCCTATTTGAAAAAGATAAAGTTTGATTGACTTATCCACCTTGCAGATCCTCCTTCTAAAAAGTATACCAACATCTCATTTTTCACCTTTTCTGTGCCTTCATGTCCTCCTTGCATCTTTCTTTCAAAAACATTATAAATAATTTGGGCAGATACCACTCTGTTCAAGTGTTTTTGTGTAATCTTCTCAAACTGCCTATCTGTCAATGATTGAGGGTCCCTGGATAGAGTTGTTGTTTTGTCAATATTTGATTCTTCAAGGCTTCCATGACATGTCTTCTTTTTGGCTCTTAGTTGTAGATTTGATTGACTGCATTTCTAGTAAGAAGGTTCTTTGACCTCATCAGAGTCTGACTTTCTCTTATCAGAGTCTGGCTTAGACTCTGACTTCTCATGTTCAGTCCCTGACTGGTGTGTTTGAGTTTTAGCCATTCCAGATTGTTTTTGTTGCACACCACCAGGACCCCTAGGACCATGAGAACTATCACCAGTTTCATCATCATCATCTCTTCTCCTTTTAACTCCATTTTTAGCTTCCTTGCAAGCCTCATCCTTATTTCTCCTGGAAGAATCACCAACTTACTTCTCCCCCTTTTTGACATCATCACCACTAGTGATAGCCAAAAAAAATTGCTCCAGTACAGTTGAAATATTGGCTTGGGCTGCAATGACTGAATCCACCTTGGTGGTTAAAGCTAAAACTGTAGATTGAAGTTGAGCTTGATTTGGAGTGATCACAACAATAGCATCCTTGAAAGCAACTTCTTTGGATAATTGAAGGGAATGAATCCTGTCAAATCTAGTACTTAACAAGGAAGTGGTATTATCAACACCTGTAAGCTTGGTTTGAATATGAGAAATGTCCTTGACCACATTAGCTAATTATTCAGCAACATTTTCTGTTTCAATGTCAACATCTCTATTAAGTGCTTGATCTTCTTCACCAGGATAGTGACCATGTTCTTGGAGAAAAGATGTTAGGGATTGTGGTTCTATCAATGTAATCAACTAATATTTACTTAGATTAATTAATAATTAACTAAGTAAAAACATACTGTCATATATAGTTTCACAGTATGTTTAAAATGTCACTTGTAATAAAGATGCTCAAATAGTCAAGTAGGTGACAGTAAGTATCAATAGTTACTGTCATATGTAAATGGAATAAATGATCAATGAGGTAGAAGTTCACAAAGTGTTCATGCACAGCATAGATCAAATTTTTAACAGTAACATTTTACATTCTGGAGCCTATGACAGCATGTTCGAGTGACAACAACTTTTGGAAACAGACGACAGCAACTATTCCTTGACAATAAACTCGGTGGAGAATGAAGATTCTATGACAACAAGTTTTATTGACAGCAACTATCCCCTGGCAGTAAACTTGGCAGAGACTGAAGATTCAAGACAGCAAGTTTTCTGACAGTAGCTTTGGCGGGGAGAGTTGACAGCATGTTTGGCGGGATGATCGACAACATGTTTGGCAGAATAGTTGACAGTACCTTTGGATGACAGTATGTTTTAGAAGACTGGTGTTCCTGACAGTAAAGTTTGTGGTAACAAAGATGTTGTCACCAAAGTGAAGCTGAAGGTTGACAGTAACTTTCATGGAAGCTGACAGTTTGTTTCAAGTAGCATACTAGGTTAAGTCATTCACAGATTGATCTTGACGTTTCTACCTAGTCTGTCAAGTCTACAATTGCAACTTGAGATAAAGTAAGCAAAAAGGTGAAGCGTGATCATGGTGTCAAGAATGTCAAATACTCACAGAGTACCTTTATCTATATTTGGAATGAAGACAAGACTCATGAAGAAAAAGTGAGATTACGATTTCGAGTATTGTCCAGGAAACAAGAGAAAGTGTACTTATAAGTGAGATATGTGTTGTAGTTTAAATACCCACATCTCACAAACACTTTCTCTAACACACACAACTGAGCTTAACTTTTCTCAAGCATAGAAACTCTAGCAATCTCTTGTTATTGTATCTATTAAAGATGGAAATCCTTTCTAGTCAGTTGTAGCAAAAAAAATTAATAAAATTAATTTTTGAAGTAAAACACTATGTGTCCATAGCTTACTTGTCTGTTGTTTTGTAACTTAGTACATTTGCTTTTGTTTGTTGTTAGCAAAAGTTTTTAAAATTTATCAAGTTGCATTAAACCCCCCCCCCCTTCTGCAACACTCATACTGTTTAACAACTAGTATCAGAGCAGCAGGTTAGACATACATAACCTGAAAAGATCTAAAAATGAGTGCACAGAAAGTAAGTAGTATTAAAATACCCACCTTTGACAAATAACATTACAACCTCTGGAAAAGAAAGATGATGTTGTTCATAAAGACGGCCAACCCACTCTATCCTGTAATCCTGGAGAATGGTCCTTTTGTCCCTCAAACATATGTACCTGAAACCACAGTAGATGATGAAACTATACCAGCCTACTGGGTTCCTAAAAAGGTTTCAGAGTACACTGATACTGAGAAGGAAAAAGTATCTCTTGATGATTGCTTACAATTTATTATCATTGAGGCACTTGACAATGTCATGTACAACAACATTGTAAACTGCACCAGTGCCAAGCAAATATGGGAAACCATTGAGATACTCTGTGAAGGGACAGAGGAGGTGAAGGAGAATCAAAGACAGATTCTGGTGTCTTAGTATGAAGTCTTTATGGCTAAACCAAGTGAAGGGTTGACTGAGATGTTTGAGAGGTTTAATAGGTTGATTAATGACTTGCAGCTGCATGGAAAGTTTTATGACAAAAAGGAGGTAAACATGAAATTCATGTTGACACTTCCTGGCCAACTAGAGCACAAGGTTTCTGCCATAAGAGAAGGAAGGGATTTATCAAAAGTTTCTCTTGAAACTTTGTATGGCATTCTTAAAACCTATGAGCTAGAGCTACTGTAAAATAGAGCCATCCAAGCTGGTCAAAGAAGAAAGATGGCCAACACCTCTAATGCTCTAGTGGCTCAGGATCCACAACTGATGCAACTCAAAGAATCACAGCATCAACAGCAAATCAAAATTGAAGAAGTCATAGATGAAGATGAAGGAGTAACTCTGGAACTCAAGGATTGTGAAGAAGATGAGTTCTATACATTGAAGGAACTGGACAACATGGAGAATAAAATAATGCCCTACATGGCAAGAAAGTTCTCCAACTTGAGATTTAAGAAGAACAAAGCCTTCAAACCAAGAGGACAAGGTTCCAGGTTCAACAAGCCAAATATCTCAAAACCTGGAGGAAGTGGCAAAGGTGGATATAAGACAAGCATGGGGTACAGATCCAAAATAAGGTGTTACAACTACAGTGAAATGGGACATTTTGCAACAGAGTGCAAAAAGCCAAAACAAGTGAGAAGAAATGACAGTGACTATGAAGAACTCAAAGCACAGTATGAAGCCTTGCTGAAAAAGCAACAGGGAAGAGCCTTTGTGGCTGAAGGAAAATGCTGGGAAGACTTAGATGAAGAGGAAGAAGAAGAATATGGAAATCTTGCTCTCATGGCAAGTTCAGGAGAAGGTTCATCCACTTCTTCAAGTCAAGTACCCTTTCTTACCACTGTTGATATGACTACATCCCAGTATAAAAAAACTGTTGAAAGTCTAAGTTCAGAGATTTTTAATATTCATACAAGCATGTTAGCTGTAAATGAGGAGATAGTTAGATTATCCAGTGCTAATGAGTCATTAAAACTTAAAAATCATGAACTTGAACTAAAACAGAATGCTTTTGAGTCTCTTCAACAAGAAAATAAAATTCTTAAGAACAAAATTATGTGTGCTTCTTAGATTGAGGAATTCCTTAGAAAACAGATTTCTGAGAATGAATTAAAAATCAAGGCCTACAAGAATTCATCTTCCTTGTTAAAATCTTACCACGATGATAACACTGAAAATCAAAAAGTAGGTATAGGTTTTAACTATGAGAAGAAAAATGGAAAGAAACATGTTGTTGAAGAAGAAACCAAATATACTGTCAAACCTTCTGTGTTAAAGAAAGTGAAGAATCCACTGTTCAAAAAGGATGAGTTTGAATTTGATGAGGTAGCTTTGCTAATCAAACAAGAGATAGATGATGAGGACAAAGAAGCTGTCAATAAATCCCTTAAGGAAAAAGATACTTTCAAAATCTCCAAGACAGTTAGTATTGACCCTGACAGTAACCTTTGTTTAAAAGAAACTGTCAACACTGGCTCGATAGTAAGTTTAAAAGATGTTGTCAAGACTGTAAGATCCAAACTTACTGTCAAGACAACTCCACCTAAACCTACTGTCAACACCAGTATGACAGTAACTTCTAAACATACTATCATGAAGACCAAGAAGAACAGAAATGGAAAATTAGGAATAAACAAAAAGAACAATTATGATTACATTCCTAATGCTCCTAGAAAGCTGTGTAACAATTGTGGGTCGTCTAGTCATCTAACTCATTTCTGCAACAAGGTTGAGTCTAATGTTAAGAATGTTATCTCCAGCAATGGAAACTTACACAATATGCCTTTAAAGAACAGACAAGTAACTCATTGTGGTGATTTTGATTGTATATCTTGCAAAATGAATATGATGAGCATCTGCTTTAACATGCCTTTTGTTACTAATCAAGAATGTCTGCATAAGAATACTAAAACTGAAAAGGCAAAGACTCCAAGTCCACCTAAGGTTAGGATGGACAAGCAACCCAAGAGAAGAGCTACCAAACCAGTAATTAAATCAGAATGGGTAGGTATAGGAGTCTTGCTAAAGGCAAGAGAAGAAAATTCAAAAAATCCAACTTTATACTGTGATCAAGCTAAACCAAATGGACCCAATGAAAGTTGGATACCAAAAGTAACTTGAAATACTTTGCTTTGCAGGGCAACATGAAAAATAAAAGAATCATGTGGATCATAGACAGTGGATGCTCAGGACACATGACAGGTGATAAAACCATGCTATCACAGTTCAAAGAAATGGTTGGCCCTTATGTAACCTTTGGTGACAACATCATTGGTTTCATAATGGGATATGGCATACTGGACGTTGGAAATCTGAAGATTGAGAAAATAGCTCTAGTGAATGGCTTGAAGCACAATTTATTGAGTGTCACTCAATTTTGTGAAAGAGGTTTCAAAGTTAGTTTTGATCAAGACAGATGCTCCATTGTCAACAAGAAGACATGAGAAGTAGCTCTTCAAGGAGTAAGGAAAGGAAGCCTCTACATAGCTGACTTGGACTCTGTAAGGAATGATAAAGTCTACTGTTTCTAACGATGAAGCTGCACAAGAAATTATTGACTTGGTTAGAGTACTTGACAAAATTCCAAAATTCAAAGTGCAAATTTTAAGAAGTGATAATGGCACTGAATTCAAAAATAGTGTCATGAATGATTTTTGCAAAGACAATGGAATTACTCAACAATTCTCTGCACCAAGGACACCTCAACAAAATGGTGTTGTTGAAAGGAAAAACAGAACTCTCATTGAGGCTACAAGAACAATGTTGAGTGAAGCAAAAATTCCTACCTATTTCTGGGGTGAAGCAATCAATGCAGCCTGTTACACTCAAAACAGGACTATAGTCAACAAGGTCTATGGAAAGACACCCTATGAATTGCTCACAGGAAGGAAACCAACTGTCAATTATTTTCATGCCTTTGGAAGCAAGTGCTATTTCATGAAAGATTCAATTGAGATCAAAGGAAAGTTTGATATAAAGGCTCTTGAAGGGAATTTCATGGGATATAGAATTGACAGAACTGCATATAGAGTCTATATCATAGATCACAAGATTGTGGAGGACAGTGTGAATGCCACATTTGATAAAACTAAATTTCCTGGAATTGAAGGAAGTCAAGAGACAGAACCCTTAGCCTTTGAAAATCAAGGCTATTTAGAAGAGTTTGAAGAGGATTCACCAAGGATTGATCACACAATTTCAGGTCCAACAATGGTTCCAAATCAGTCTGGAGAAAATGAAGGGACTGCCCAAACAACTAATTTTTCTGGGAATGTTCCAATGAACAGTAGACTTGAGGAAATTGATGTTGTTAACATTGCAAGAATAAAAGATACTGTCAATCAACAAAATGTTAAAGACTCTAGTGATTCTCAAAGATGAACTAAATGGAGTAGGGATCACACCAATGATTTAATCATTGGTGATCCAAGTACTGGAGTCAAGACAAGAAGAAATGTGGCCAATGAATGTATGTACTCTTGTTTCCTTTCTCAAACAGAACCTAAAACTCTTGAAGAAGCCTTGGATGATCCAGATTAGATTAATGCCATGCAAGAAGAGCTTAATCAATTTGAAAGAAGCTGTGTTTGGGAATTAGTACCTAGACCAAAGAACAAATCCATAATAGGCACTAAATGGGTTTATAGGAACAAGATGGATGAGTGTGGCACTGTCACAAGAAACAAAGCAAGGCTGGTGGCAAAAGGTTACTATCAACATGAAGGGATTGATTATGAAGAAACATTTGCTTCTGTTTCCAGACTAGAGGCAATTAGATTGTTCTTAGCCTTTGCTGCATACAACAACTTCAAGGTATTTCAAATGGATGTCAAAAGTGCTTTTCTTAATGGAGAGTTAGAAGAAGAAGTGTATGTTGAACAGCCCCCAGGCTTTGAAGATTCAAAAATGGGAAACTTTGTGTACATGTTACTCAAAGAATTGTATGGACTAAAACAAGCACCAAGAGCTTGGTATGATACTCTTTCCAAGTTTCTTCTTGATAGTAGCTTTACAAGAGGGATTGTGGACACAACTCTTTTCTACAAAAAGCATGGAAAGGATATCATTCTAGTTCAAGTGTATGTGGATGACATTATCTTTGGATCAACAAATGAAGACCTATGCAAGAAATTCTCTGAGTTAATGCAAAACAAGTATGAGATAAGCATGATGGGTGAATTAGTATTCTTTCTTGGACTTCAAATCTATCAAAAGAAAGATGGAATATTTATTTGCCAATCTAAGTATGTTAGAGATCTTTTAAAAAGATTTGATATGGAAGACTCATCTCCTGTAAAGACTCCAATCTCTACTACAACACAACTTGACAAGGATCCAAGAGGAAAGAAGGTGGACAACAAAATGTATAGAGGCATGATTGGCTCTCTTCTCTATCTAACAGCTAGCAGACCTGACATTATATTTGCTACAGGTTTGTGTGCAAGGTTTCAGTCTGATCCCAAGGAGTCACATCTAATGGTAGTAAAAAGAATTCTAAGATATGTAAAAGACACTCAAAATCTTTGCCTTTGGTATCCTAAAGAATTTGGTTTTGACTTGGTTGGTTACTCAGACTCAAACTATGCAGGATGCAGAATAGACAGAAAAAGTACAACAGGGAGCTGTCAGTTTTTGAGAGAAAGATTGGTGTCATGGTTTAGCAAGAAGCAGCATTCAGTGTAAAATTCAACTGCAGAGGCTGAATATATTGCAGCTGGTAGTTGTTGTGCTCAATTACTTTGGATGAGGAAACAGCTATTGGACTATGGGTTGACTCTGCAAGGAATCCCTATTTTCTGTGACAACACTAGTGCCATAGTAATTTCTGAGAATCTTGTTCAACATTCCAAAACTAAGCATATCGACATCAGGCATCATTTTATTAGAGAGCATGTGGAGGAAGGCACAATCAAACTAATCTATGTGCCCACAGAGAAGCAACTTGCAGATATTTTCGCCAAACGATTGGATGAAAAGACTTTCAACAGGCTAGTGAGTGAATTGGGTATGTTAAATTTGACCTGTTAATGTAATTCTGTTTAGTTGATAAAATTTTAGTTAACTAAATTTCACAGTGAATTAATGGCCTATAAAGGTGTTTTGATTTTTGTCACAGTGGAAAGACATGATGATATTTAATTGAGAGGTTAACTAATTTATTTTTAAGTAACTTAACTTCTATGTGAACCATAAAAGATGCTGCCAAAATACTTGACAATATGTTTTATTCATACTGTCACATAATGATAAGTTACTGTCAAAAATCTGTGAAAACCTACTGTCACATGGTTGATAAGTCTTGACAGTAAAGTCCGCGGGATTAAAACTTACTGTCAAACTCTGTGGAACTTACTGTCAAACAGCTGAGAAAACTTGACAATATGTTTCGCGGGATTAAAATTTACTGTCAAATCTTGTGAAACCTACTGTCAAAGGAATGAGAAATAATGACAACATAGTATGCGGGAGTAAAACATACTGTCAGATTATGAACCTTACTGTCAATATCTCTTGACAGTATAGTTTTTCAATGACCCGCATAACATACTGTCAGCAATTAACATTAGAGTTATTCACTCATTATTATTTACTAATGTTACTGTCAAGAGTGTTTGTCATTTTAGCGCAGAAGTTACTGTCAATGAATGGAACTTGAAGACAACCGTCACTTAAAATCGTTTAAAATTCTTTTTTGACAGTACCTTTTCAAATCATATAAATACTCAGCTGAAATTTCTCTCACTCTTTACTTTACTTTATTTCTCTCATAACTTCCCACTCTCTTACATCCTTAAAACTCTCCAGTTTCTCTGCAACTTTTTATTCTAAATCGTCTTCTAAACACCTAAATCTTTCATTCTTTCTCAACCTTAACATCAATCAACCATGTCTGGACCTCAAATTCTTTGCACCCTAGCTCAAACCAACTTCACCACCATGGCTTCAGTGGGTGAAGCTGGTGAAGCCTTCAAACCTTTTGTTGGATTCATGAATAACTCATATCTCACCTATGCCCTAACTGCAAGTCCACATCTCGAAATTTCTAGACTCTCTCAATTTTGGACCTCTATTGTATGTGAGGGGGAGCAAGATTCTAGCTCTATCTCTTTTCAAATCGATGGTACTTCTTACACCATTGATTCCTCTCACATCAATGAAGCTCTTCATGTGGAAGATACTAAAGGCTTGCTGTTTGAGGAGCCTCAAGTGAAGAACAACTCACCAAGTTCTTCAAGCTGATTGGGTATGCTGGACCCATACTAACTGCGAACAATGATGAATGGTATCCTTCGGGAGGCATGGACAGAAAGTACCTCAACAAAGAATGGAGCATGATTCTTGATGCAGTCTCCAGATCCATGTCAAGAAAAACAAGTGGATGGAATGAAGTACCAGCGTACATTAGGAGGATTGTGCATTCCATGGTGCACAATTACAGAATAGATGTTGGAAAGCTCCTGACGCCTCTATTCAAGCTGGTGCTGGGAAAGAAAGAAGCAAGAAAACCGGTAATATACTATCTTAGATTTTTTTATGCTTATAATTAATTCTGTTGTAGGCATAATTGATTTAGATAGTGTTCAATGCATGGAGTCCCCAACTCTTAAAAAAATACTCATTCTTTGTTAACCAGTAAACCCCTTAACAATGAATTGAGTCTCTACATAACTGATTTCATGTTTGCAACCATTAAAAGATTAAATTTAAAAATTGTTGAGGACTACCATGTATTTTCTTTGAGTGATGAGAATGGTATTGACCTCTCCATTCCTAACCCACACTCTAAACCTTTTGAAGGAGTCCGACCTTCTAGAGTCTCCAAGTCTATAAACCAAGGGTCTGGTTCCTCTCAAAAGGACCAGGTCTTTAAAAGGATGAGAACCACTAAACCTAGGGTAGAAACCTTTCCACAGGTAGGTGGTGAAACTGTACTAGATGCAGTAAATAAAGGTGGTAGTAAGATCACAGAACCCACAGAGGGCCCTGGTGAGTCTAGGAGAAAGAAGGCAAGGGTATCAACCTCTATAAGCCAGGGTGTGTCCTCTCAAAAGGGCACATCTCTTAAAAGGGACAAAAACTCATCTCTAGATGTCCCCTCTCAAAAGGAGGCATCTATTAAACTTGGCCAGTCTCCCATAGCACCCTGTACAGAGTCTGCACAACAGGTTGAACTCACTCAACCTGAGCCCCCACTTGAAGATATTCACACTATAGGACTAGAAAATGTGGAATACAGTTCATTCAACTATAGTGCATCACACTTTGCCAACATTGAAGATCAAAATGTTGATGCACTATTTCAACGGTTGGATGAAACTTATCATAGCAATCCACAAAAACCTTCTACTCACAGGGTATAAGAGATTGTTGTCACATCCTCTGTAGCTGTTAATGACAAAGTTGCTGTCAATCCTCATGACAGTAACTTCTCTGAAGAAGCTGCCACATCCACAGTTGCTGTCAACACTCTTATTCAAGACAAAACCTCTTCAGTGGCTGGCTCATCCTAACAATTAAGTGATGATGACTATACTCTCGTTTCTTCCCTGCTCAAGGTAAAATCTACAACTCTTGTGCAAGATGTACCTGCTCAGTCTCTTGCACCTAGGATGAGTGAGGGTATGAAAAGAAAAAGAGAGATAAAAGAAAAGAGATGTGAGCCTAAAAATGAGGGGCTGGGAAAATCCCAGGCAAAAGGAGAGGGCCCTGAGCAAGTCCAAAATGAAAAACAAGATGTGGGAGCCCAAAAATCAAAGGCATTAGGCCTGGAGAGTGAGTTGGTGATGAGTGATGAGATCACTCATAAAAAACCAGAGAGTGTGAGAACCACCACATCCTCCAAATCATCCAAACAAGCTGATGAAAGGTTGAAATCCCTTTCACACAAGGTTACTAAATTATCAAAGAACTTGGACACAGCGGGCAGGAATCAGGTGAAGCTGGTGAACAGGATGTCCAGTTTGGAGCAGACCATGAATGAAAGGTTCAAGGCTATCTTTGATAAGCTTTAGGAATTTCAAGCAAGATTTTCAACCCCTGCAGTTGCTACCTCAACTAAGGGGGAGAAAAGTGGTAAGGATGAAGTGTTTGTTGCAGATGAAGGAATGAGTGATAAGGTGGTTGTTGAGGAGACAACTCATGTTGCATCTCAGGGGGAGAGTCAACTAGCATTGTTGTCTAGTGTGGCTGCTGAGATTGCTACACATCTTGGAGGAAATAAGGTGGAGAGACCAAAGGAGAAAGGTGTAATGATAAAGGAAGGAGTTGTGAAGAAAGATTATGTGGTAAGTGTTGCTGGAAAAGGGAAGGAGAAGCTTTTTCAAGATGAAGGCGATGATTTCATTTTAGAAGAAAGAGAAGATCTTGATGATGAACAAGCTACAATCCTGATGGTGGATGATAATGAAAACAACAGAGTGTTTGAAGATGCCAAGTTTAACAAAAGGATAAATGATCTAAGAGCCTCATCTAGTAGGGATCCCAAGAAATTTTCTGATTCAATGAGACAATCAACAATAAGAGCAGCTGTGATGGTGTCTAGGAGCAACAAATGGGTAATCTCTGTTAGAACTGAAGGAGGTTTTAGTTGGTGTGTAAGCATGGCTTATCTGAGTAGGCAGAAGATTGCAGTTATAAAAGCAATTAAACTCAAAATCAAAACAGATAAGTCATGGCTGAATGAAAATCTGAAAAGGACTCTGCAGAAGTTGATTGTTGAGAAGCTCCTAGAAGTAACTCAGGATCCTTTGGGAATCAAGTTAAGTAACTCCACAGATGGAAAGTACAGATCTATGAATTTGGAGAGTGTGAGCATGTGTAGGCAAGGTCTGTGAAGGAAGTTTTTGACTACTTCAAGCAACTTCCAAGGAATGAAGAAAGGGATGAAGTGTTGAGAGTGATGGAGGGAGAATTGAGGAGACTTGAAGATTTGAGATTGAAAATGAGTGAGAAGAAAACTCAAGAGAAGAAGGATGAAGATGATAATGAAAAGCCTGATGGAGGTGCAGGTAGTTCCAGCCAACACCACACTGGTGAAGGACCTTCTGGAACTGGAAAGAAGGTGGAGTTAGAAGAGGAGAAGAAGGAGAAGGAGTACAAAGATGGTGTTGAAGGTAAAGTGATGAAGACAGTAGTTCTTAGTTTTGAAATGGATGAAAAAGATGCTGTCAGGAGTAATAAGGAGAAACTTGTTGTCAAAGAACCTACTGTTAAACATGACTAGACAGTAACCTCTCAAAAGTTATTGTCAAAGAAAGTATCCTTTTCCAAGAAATATATGAAAGTAAGGGTAGAGAGACCTAAGCCTCATTCAAGTAGGAGGCCTAGTAGGAAAGGGTGGAAGCTTATGTCTGAAATTCTACATGAGGATTGTCTGGATGTTAGGAGGCCAACCATCAACAACGTAGCAGAAGCAATAGAAGAATCCTTGGTGAATGTGAAAGTTGAGTGGTCTGGGATGAATACTCTAAGCAAGATAATTCTCTTGTATTCAAATGGAACAGTTGAAGAATTGAGTTATGAGATGAGAGAAGTAAACTACTTTCTGGTCAGAAGAATGTTGATTATAACTCAAGGATCAGACATGAGGACATAGTTAATAAGGAGTCTGTTGATAAAGAAGCTCATGGAGTTAATGGATTCTTTCAAACCTCTTCCTTTAGATTTCAATGATGTTGAAGAACCTGAAATAGTTGTTTACTCTGATGGAGTAATGTTTGAGGGTGAAGATGGAATCAAAGAATTTTGGAGCACAGAGTCTCTACAGGACAAGAATCTAGATCTACTTGAAAGGTTGGTAAATCAGTTAGAAGGATATCCTTATCCTGAGGAGAGCAGATACATGTCAAATGTTCTGAGAGTTATTCAAGCCAAAAAGAAGAGGGAGATTGAGAAGAAGTTTGAATATGAGAGGACACAGAAATGTCTTCTCAGGACCTGACATAATTATCTTCTACAATACTGGTGGCTCTGCAGAAGAAATCACTTTTGAGGAGTTACAGAAATTGGCTGTCAATGACCCTCACATCATTTAGCTCATCAACAAGCAACTGCTAAATATCACAAATTATGAGATTTTTGATCTGAAAAATAGAGTACTGGAGATCTGTGACTCTAAGCGGAAGGAGGAGAAGGAGAAAAGAAAGAAGTTTGATGATGAAGTTGAAGCTGCAAAGAGGAAAGTTGAACAGATTTCCAATAAAATCAAGAAGGCTGAGATTGACATGAAGCATGCCTTGCAGAATGATCAATTCTCTAAAAGTCCAGCTATGTTTCTCCAGTCCTGTTTGGGCCCCTGAGAATCATTTTTGATAGCATTGAAGTGGAGGCTGTCAATTTCAGGATGCTCAATAATGAAAATTTAAGGAAGATATTAAGAATGGTTACAGGCTCATTCCTGGAGTTTGAAAGAGATCTGAGTAAAGTTGTCTGAGAGATCATTGAGTCCAGAGAAGAAGAGGATGATTCCATTGACAAGCTCAGGGTGAAACATATCTACTTTTCTACAAAGGAAAGATTTGTCAAAGACATGTTTAGGATGAAGTTCTTATGCATATCCAAGGGGCCATCTAAGAACTACTACACCTACAAGGAGATGAGGAGTCTTTCTCACAAAATAGTGAAGCTAGTCTTAGATTATGTTGCTGATCATGCCAAGACAGAAGAAGAGAAGAGGGAACTGAAAGCCCTTGAGAGACTGTATGAAATGATGATAGTAGAGAAGAAGTAGTTACTGCATCTCAAGTTAAAATTGAAGATTTGCTCAGTCTAGAGGAGCTAAATTTGAGATAGGAGTGTACTTGTAATTTCTTTTATTTCCTGTACAAACACTTCTATTTTTATTAGTTGAGATAGCATCTGCAGTTTTCTTTAAATTTGTCTTTATTCATCATAAATACAAATTGGGGGAGATTGTTAGGGATTGTGGTTCTATCAATGTAATCAACTAATATTTACTTAGATTAATTAATAATTAACTAAGTAAAAACATACTGTCATATATAGTTTTATAGTATGTTTAAAATGTCACTTGTAATAAAGATGCTCAAATAGTCAAGTAGGTGACAGTAAGTATCAATAGTTACTGTCATATGTAAATGGAATAATTAATCAATGAGGTAGAAGTTCATAAAGTGTTCATGCACAGCATAGATCAAATTTCTGACAGTAACATTCTACATTCTGGAGCCTATAACAGCATGTTCGAATGACAACAACTTTTGGAAACAGACGACAGTAACTATTCCTTGATAGTAAACTCGGCGGAGAATGAAGATTCTATGACAGCAAGTTTTATTGACAGCAACTATCCCCTGTCAGTAAACTTGGCGGAGACTGGAGATTCAAGACAGTAAGTTTTATGACAGTAGCTTGGGCGGGGAGAGTTGACATCATGTTTGGCGGGATGATCGACATCATGTTTGGCGGAATAGTTGACAGTACCTTTGGATGACAGCATGTTTTAGAAGACTGGTGTTCCTCACAGTAAAGTTTGCGGTAACAAAGATGTTGTCACCAAAGTGAAGTTGAAGGTTGACAGTAACTTTTATGGAAGCTAACAGTCTGTTTCAAGTAGCAGACTAGGTTAAGTCATTCACAGATTGATCTTGACGTTTCTACCTAGTCTGTCAAGTCTACAATTGCAACTTGATATAAAGTAAGCAAAAAGGTGAAGCGTGCTCATGGTGTCAAGAATGTCAAATCCTCACAGAGTACCTTTATCTACATTTGGAATGAATACAAGACTCATGAAGAAAAAGTGAGAATACCATTTCGAGTATTGTCCAGGAAACAAGAAAAAGTGTACTTGTAAGTGAGATATGTGTTGTAGTTTAAATACACACATCTCACAAACACTTTCTCTAACACACACAACTGAGCTTAACTTTTCTCAAGCATAGAAACTCTAGCAATCTCTTGTTATTGTATCTATTGAAGCTGGAAATCCTTTCCAGTCAGTTGTAGCAACAAAAATTAATAAAATTAATTTTTGAAGTAAAACACTATGTGTACATAGCTTACTTGTCTGTTGTTTTGTAACTTAATACATTTACTTTTGTTTGTTGTTAGCAAAAGTCTTTAAAATTTATCAAGTTACATTCAACCCCCCCTTCTGCAACACTCATCCTGTTTAACAAAAGATTTCTTCTGAAAGGCCTTCAGTCTCTCAGACTGATGAATATTCAAAATACAGGCAAAGGTTGCTTTATCATTTATGCCTTTTCTTTGTGCCGACTCCCAAGACTAAGGAAACACCTGATCAAAATAGCCAAAAGATGGATTCACTAGTCCATCATCCTCAGAACTGTCATCCTCATTGAAAGGCATAGGTGTACTAACTTGTAACACTTAATTACTATGTAACTCAACTAGGTAAAAGATAAAACAACAGCAAAACAAGAGAAACTGAAGAAGCACATGGAATCAATCAACTGAAGAAATGGTAATGATACTTGGTAACTACAAGTAACTAATTTGATTAGTCCAGAATGCCTAAGTAAGAAGAAGTTCAATCTTAGTATTGCTCATGCCCTAACTTATCTAATGGAGAATCAAATCAATGCCAAAGAAGTATCAAGAAGACCAAAGTGATTTCATGTAATGCATCTCAACAACTGGATAATGTAAAGATTAATCAACAAACCCCTTTCAAGACTAGTCACTTATGAACCAGACCACTGCATCAAGTGTCAGGACATTGAAGGCAAGTTCATGTCAGTAATAGAAGATCTCATTTGAATTGATTGAGGAAAAGAAATTGAAGAAGCTAGGGAAACTTGCTCATAAAGGTTAATCCACAATTAGTCACTAAAGAAAGTCATCATAGGATGAGTGCATATTTGCTAAGGAAAATGTCGATCCACAGCAGATCGAGATGCGGATCGAGATTGATAATTGAAGTAAAACATGGCAAGGCAAATCTCGATCCACGGCAAATCGAGATCGAGATTATAGACCGAGATCGAGATCGAGATTATAGACCGAGATCGAGATCGAGATTATGGACCAAGATCGAGATCGAGATGGGTCCAGGCCGAGATCGAGATGCGGGTCTATATGTAGCATTTAATGTTCAAGGGACAAGTGGCTTATTGTGAACGGTTGATCCAGAGTAGTTGGGAAAGTACTTTTTGTTGTCGAGTTCCTGATTGGGCCACGTACACAAAAAGGACAAGATCAAGACTACACGACATTATAAAAGCAGCACTTTGTTTTTATTTGTATTAGACTTTTAAGCAATCTCTGTATTTTTCAACTGTGTATTTTTCGAAGAGAGCATTTACTGTAAAAAGAAAGTGAGAGAGAATCAGTTGAATCAAGCTTTAATTGCTGTATTTATTGTTCAACTGATTATGATGCTTTTATGAATGTTGTAGCAAATCCTTCAATGAATATAAAGATATATTCTTGAAATTCTGTGTCATCATTTATTACCTGCATTTATTTTATATTCCATCATTATTTGAAACAGTTGTATTCACACCCCCCCCCCCCCTCTACAACACTTTGGACCTAACAATTGGTATCAGAGCATCCTGTTAAACACATCTAACAGAGATCCTACTGTGTTGTTTGAGTTGGTTCTTGAAAATCCCAGATCTTTTTTTAAAAGTTTGTGTCGAAAGCTTCTATTTGGTTCTTCATGAAAAGTTCATAGATCTAAAAAGTTCTGAGTCCTGGTTTGTACAATATTTCAAAAGGTTGTACTTAAAGAGCTTTGTGGGTTTTTCTTGTGGTCAAAAATCTGGTTATAAAAGAATATTTGATTGGTTGACTAGGTAACTTGAATCAACTGGTTGACTAAACAAAAAGGTCACTTTCAAACTTCTGTCGACCAAAAAGTGGACAACCTTTTTGTTTGAACTTGAAAAATTTTGTGGACCCTGCCACTATTCCTGTGATTAAAACTAACTTGCTTGAATCTTAAGTGCAAAACCCATTGGATATTAAGTGTTGGATATTTAAAGTGAGATAATCAATTTTTCAAGTAAATACAATTTATTGTAATTTGAAAAGTGTATTATCTTAATTTTAAACTTCATTAAAATGGCCGCCGCACACAGATTTAAGATACCTCCTTTTGATGCACAACACTATGACGAATGGACCGGAAGAATGAAAGCCTACCTTGAATCAATAAACAAGGTATACTTGAGAATATTGGAGAACGGTCCATACATACCCATGAAAATTGAGCCAGAGCGAATGGAAGGAGGGATACTAATACCATCCCGGTCTGTTCCTAAAGAGGAAATGGAGTTTTCTGACACAGATAAAGAATTGGTTGGTATGGATGCGTCGTTACGCAACGTCATAATTGAATCCCTAGACTCAGAGTACTACGTTCAGATAAAGGGATTAAAAACAGCTAAAGCCATGTGGGATAAACTGGCAGTAGTGATGGAGGGGACCGAGGAAGTTAGAGATAATCACAAGCGCATTCTGATATCTGAATATGAATCATTCAGATGCGAGCGAGGAGAAAGTGTAGCGGATGTTTACAAACGTTACAGTAAATTGCTTATCGAGCTGAGTATAAGAGATAAAGTCTATCCACTGGCAGACTCAAATATCAAGTTTCTTTTGAATTTGCCTAAACATCTGGAACACAGGATCACTGCCATTCGAGAGTCAAGAAATTTAAACAATACTTCTCTCGAAAAGCTGTATGGTGTTTTGAAAACCTACGAGCTGGAGCAAGAAAAAAATGACAAAAGAAGATCCTACAATAGTGGAGAATAAAGAGCGGTAAGTGAATCTGGACTTGTAGCTGAAGAATCTACTGCAAAGGCACTTGCAGCTGTCTCATTGAAAACTGCTAAGCCTGAAAGGGTGGTATTAGATATTGAAGATTCATCCGAAGAAAGTGAGGATGAATATTATACCCTTGAAGAGCTAGACAAATTGGAAGACAAGTCATATGCTTGTATTGCTCGAGAATTTGCTCATATCAGCTTCAGGAAGCCAAGAAAAGGTAAAGGACGATTTGGTAGTTCTTTCAGCCGAAGAAGCAGTAGCAGCAGCAGAGGTAGTAGTGTAAGTGGCCGGGGAAGTTACAGCGGTCGAGGTAGTACATCTAGTAGTGGCTACAGACCTAACCTGGTAGACAAGAACAAGTTCAGATGCTTTAACTGCAATGAATTGGGGCACTTTGCAACAGAGTGTAAGAAGCCCAAATATGTTCATCCCAAGGAATCATATGCTGATCTGAAAAAGAAATATGACGCCTTGGTTAGCAAGCAACAGAAGGGAAGCCGGGCTTATGTTGTGACTGAAGGAAAGGGTTGGGACGAGTCTGATGAAGATGAAGATCAGGAGCAATGTAACTTCGCTTTAATGGCAAGATCTTCAGAACAATCAGAGGTACCAATTCTAACCGTAAATGAAATGTCTAATTCTGAGTATCAAAATGAATTAGCTGCCATGACTAAAGACATGTACAATCTCCAACTAAATCTAATCGCTGTTAATGAGAAAAATGCTAAACTCTCCCTGAAGAATAGACTTCTAGAGGCCAAGGTAGAGGAATTAGAATCAGGAAAAAGTAAAGAAAGGCAGTTAATGAATCAGGTAGACGTTTTAGAACACAAGCTTAAGATTAGGGAAGACCTTAACGAAGAACTTAAGAATGAATTAGCTGAGCTTAAAATAACATGTCAATCTTTTAAAGAAGCCGCTAATAAAGTTTTCGTAGAAAGGGACATGTACATGAAACTGGCAGGCAAGAGTAAAAATGAAAAAGTAAACATAGGACTTGACTACACACAGAAAAAGAAAAATAGGGCTGCTGAGTTGTTAGAGCCAGTGTTAGTTAAAGAAGATATGCCTGAGGTTCTAGTGAATGTTAGAAAACCTATCTTTAAGCAGTTTGAGCCTAGGACCATAGATCCTGTTGCTATTAAAATTGAACATGAGATTAAAATGGAAAAAGATTCAGAAGAAAAAGTAGTAGACCCTACAACTTCTAAGAGAGCGGGTAAGATTGCTTATGCTAAGAGAGGTGTAGGAACCAAGGAGGTTAAGACGGTGTCACATAAACAATGGGTAGCAGGGGCAGACCAAATAAAAAACCCTGTAGAGGCAGTTAAATCTGAACCTGTATCTGTATCTACATCTACACGAGCTAGGAAGGCATGCTATATCTGTAATCAAACTGATCATTTGTCTTACTATTGCCCGTCCTATGTAGAGGAAGAAAAACCTGTTGGTTGTAATACCATGCCTGCAACTACTACTTTGCCTAACATGTATGCAAATCATGCCAAATGCAATAATCCTAATTGTATGCCATGTGCTGTAAACATCATGCATGCTTATTTTAATTTGATGAATACTGCTAGTGCATCTGTTGAACATAAATTTAGTAGTAGTAAGAAAAAGCATGTTGGGTCAAAGACTAAGACTTCAAGTCCTCCTAAAGTTAGGAGTGACCAGTCTACTCCCAAACCTGACAAACCAGTCAAGGTTAACAAGGGAAAAGACAAAGTCAAGATGGATGCCCCTGATGACAACCAGGCAAAGCCTTCTGTATCTGATAAGAAAAAGAAAATTATTGATGCCGGGCCCAAACATCATTGGGTTCCGAAGAACGCCTAACCTTTCTGGATTTGCAGGGCAGTGAACAGGAAAAGAGTAAAGTCATATGGGTGCTGGACAGTGGAACATCAAGGCATATGACCGGCAATAAGTCCCTGCTAATAGATTTGGTGTTGAGAGCCGGCTCCGTGGTTACTTTTGGAGATAACAGCAAAGGTTACACCCGGGGATATGGCAAGATTGTTTGTGGAAATGTTATCATTGAGGACGTGTCTTTTGTGGAAGGATTGCGACATAATCTTCTCAGCGTTAGTCAGTTCACCGACAGGGGTTTTGACGTCAACTTCGGGAAGCATGACTGTTCGATTCGAAGCAAAAAGGACGGAAGCCTTGCTCTCAAAGGAGTAAGGAAGTCAAATTTATTCATAGCCGACATGAATTCTGCTGATCAGTCTGAAGTCACGTGTTTCTACAGCAAGGCTTCTGCTGATGAAAGTTGGCTATGGCATAAAAGATTATCTCACCTGAACTTTAAAGCAATGAATAATCTCGTAAGGAGAGAGTTGGTGAGAGGGCTGCCGCAGATGGAGTTTACTCCAGATGGACTCTGCGAAGCATGTGAGATGGGAAAATCGAAAAGAGCCTCGCATAAGGATAAGCAAGTGAATAGCATTACCGAGCCCCTACAACTTCTTCACATGGATTTGTTTGGACCCGTTAATGTTATGTCAATGTCAAGGAAAAGATACGCACTGGTGATTGTCGATGACTTTTCCAAATACACATGGGTGATGTTTGTGACGTCGAAAGATGAAGTGCCACATGAGATCATTAGGCATGTATTGGTCATTGAAAACGTAGCAAGTCTGACTGTGAAGACTATCTGATCCGACAACGGGACAGAATTCAAGAACTCAGTGTTAATGGATTTCTGCATATCTAAAGGGATCAGACGACAGTATTCAGCACCGAGAACACCGCAGCAGAATGGGGTTGTTGAACGAAAGAATAGGACACTGGTTGAAGCAGCCAGGACAATGCTGTATGAGTCAAAACATCCTCTGTATTTTTGGGCTGAAGCAGTTAGCGCGGCTTGTTATACACAGAACAGAACCCTGATTACAAAGGACTATAATGAGACACCGTATTATCTGATGAATAAACGAAAACCATCTATCAAGTACTTTCACGTGTTTGGTGCCAAATGCTTTGTGTTAAGAGACAATGCACAACTTGGAAAGTTTGATGCCAAAGCAGATGAAGGGGTTTTCGTTGGATATTCTCTTGAAGTAGTAGCAGCGTACAGGGTGTTTGTGCTTAATGATCGAAAGGTGGTTGAAAGCCTTAATGTCACATTTGACGACTCAAAGCTCCCTTCTATACTAAAGAAAGACAGTGAGCCCACTTCTCTAAGATTTGAAAATATGGATATTGATGAAGTGGATACAGTACCTGAGTCTGTAGTGCAGGGTAGTGATCCAATGAGAAATAATGTAATTGATCAAGAGTCTAGTGTTTCGCCTATGCAAACCACTAGGGCTGAGGGATCACCTTCCGTTAGACCTGGTACTAACTCAGGGGGAGCTAGTGCTAGCTCAGGGGGAGCTAGTGGAAGTGATTCTAGAATAAGTCACACTCACTTGCAAGATCAAGCTGAGTCATTTAGAACATTTGCTAAGGATCGTACTTGGAACAAGGACCATCCGTTTGAGCTAATCATTGGTGACCTAGATGCCGGAGTGACTACTAGAAGAAAAGCTAGAGCTGAAATTGCCACCGAGAATGAATGTCTATACTCAGTGTTCCTTTCTCAATTGGAACCTAAAGTGGTGGAAGAAGCCCTAGATGACGCTGATTGGGTGATTGCTATGCAAGAAGAACTCAATCAGTTTGAAAGGCAGAAGGTGTGGAAGCTGGTACCCAGACCAAAGAATAGATCTGTTGTTGGAACAAAATGGGTATTCAGAAACAAGCTAGATGAAAACGGACTTGTAACATGAAATAAAGCTCGCCTAGTTGCTAAGGGTTATACTCAAAAAGAAGGAATTGATTATGATGAAACCTATGCACCAGTAGCAAGGCTAGAGGCCGTAAGGATGTTCTTAGCATTCGCAGCGTATCATTGTTTTAAAGTCTATCAGATGGATGTTAAGAGTGCATTCTTAAACGGTGAACTGGATGAAGAAGTGTATGTTGATCAACTTCCCGGGTTTGTCGACAGCAAATACTGTGATTATGTTTATCGTCTCTTCAAATCAGTGTATGGCCTTAAGCAGTCTCCGCGGAAGTGGTATGAAACTCTGTCAGACTTCTTGCTAGAAAGTGGTTTCACCAGAGGAGTAATTGACAAGACGCTTTTCTACAAGAAATGCAAAGATGATCTAATAATGGTACAAGTGTATGTGGATGACATTATCTTTGGGTCTGCAAATGAGAAGCTGTGTGCTAAATTCGCAAAGTTAATGCAATCGAAGTATGAGATGAGCATGATGGGAGAGCTGACGTTCTTTCTGGGTATTCAAGTTAGTCAGAAGAAGGACGGGGTATTTATCTGCCAGACCAAGTATATTCATGATCTATTGAAGAAGTATGGTCTCGAAGATGTATCACAAGCTAAGACTCCTATGGCAACAGCCACGAAGCTTGACGAGGATAAAGCGGGAAAACCTGTAGACATCTCAAGCTATCGAGGTATGATCGGCTCCCTTTTGTATTTAACTGCTAGCAGACCTGATATTATGTTCTCCACATGCTTATGTGCAAGGTTCCAAGCGGATCCCAGAGAGTCACATCTTATAGCCGTAAAGCGTATTTTTAGGTATCTCAAGGGAACATCAAATCTCGGGATTTGGTACCCAAGAGATACAGGGTTTAATCTTGTTGGCTATTCGGATTCAGATTACGCAGGTTGTAGAATAGATAGAAATAGCACTTCAGGAAGCTGTCAGTTCCTTGGAAGAAGGTTGGTGTCTTGGCAAAGCAAGAAACAACACATAGTATCAACCTCGACAGCTGAAGCAGAATATATTGCTGCTGGAAGCTGTGTGGCCCAAATACTGTGGATGAAGAACTAACTCAAGGACTACGGTGTGGAAGTATCTAAGATTCCTATCATGTGTGACAACACAAGTGCTATTGCAATGACCAACAATCTTGTGGATCACTCAAGGACTAAGCATATTGATATAAGGTATCATTTTATTAGAGAGCATGTAGAAAATGGAACTGTAGAGTTGCATTTTATGTCTACTGAACATCAAATAGCAGATATATTCACTAAACCTCTAGACGAATCAACATTTTCTAGATTGGTTGGTGAATTAGAGATGCTTAACACTTGTTAGTTTTGCTACCTATCTGTTATAATTCAGTTTGTGTACATATTGTTGTGGAACATGAATATTCATAATTAATAATGTGTACTTAATCTCAAAGATATTTGTGTTGCATGCAACAAAAGGGTGAGTTAGAAAGTTTCATGACATTAATCTTATGATGATCTGTGTATCCATATGATTAATGTCTAATAATGTGATAGGATTTAATGCTAGACTTAATTTTGTAATGCATGATTTATTTGCTAAATTCCCTGTCATTTCAAAATTGTAAGTTTTTAAAATGGTTTGAAAATTTGTGGTGAAATCTTGTGAATTTTACATATAAATGTTTAATTCACATAATTTCATTAAAATTTTCTAAGGCAAATCTCGATCTGTTTCTGGATCGAGATCGAGATTGACTTGTAGGATATGCTTAAAAAGTTTAAGGTAAATCTCGATCTGTCCTCATCGAGATCGACATCAAGATCGACATCGAGATGTAGATCGAGATGTAGATCGAGATCGACATCAAGATCGACATCGAGATGTAGATCGAGATGTAGATCGAGATCGACATCAAGATCGACATCGAGATGCGGATCGCGATGGGTATCTCGAGATCGAAATATGACTAGTCTTTTCAGTTACTTTCTTTTTAGGCGTGCAAGTGTATAATATAGCATTATATAGACTGTTCATTATTTTAAAACATTCTCTCTCTCACTAGTCCAAAAAGCTGAAGCTAATACACACGCATATGCATACATTCACAGCATCCTCTTCCCTGCTATAACATCAAGTTTTTCTTGTGATTTTCTTAAACAAAAATCACTAACTGTTACGTGAAAAACATTAATCACTAAAACAAAACTCTGCCAAACTTTTGTTTAAAGTAAACTGTTGAACTTTTTGCGCATATTCTACGTCATTTCTTAACATTAGTGTTCTTGCAAATCGTTGTTCAGTTCTCCTGTTATTCGAGTGAGTTTGTTTTTATTGATTTCGTGTCTTCGTGTTTTTCAATTTTTTTGTGTTCTTAAGTGGCATAGTTGTGTGTCTTACTGTTCAATCCATAAAGTACCAAGTAACCGCCTTGTTTTGTGTCTTTCCGAAATATTCATTTTTTTTAACAAAACGATTGTTCACTTTAATTTCCTAAGCTAAACCGTCAATCATTAGTGGGGAGTTAAGTGATCATTAGTGGGGAGTTAAGTGGTCATTAGTGGGGAGTTTTAATTACGTGGGTAAATAGTGGGGTTCGTGTACGTTTTTTTTTTGTGTTTAAATTTAGAGCTTGTTCTCTACAATTCCCATTGCAAAATCTTTACAAAACATTTCTCTTCTCAAACACAAATCTCAAATGGCCAACCCAAATTTCACAATTCCCAAAACCAACTTTGTTAATCTTTCTGCTGATCGAGCAACTGGTAGATTCATTCACTACCAGTTCTGGATTGAGTCCCTCAACAACACATCCATGATAAGTCATGCCTTAACCACCTCTCCCATCCTGAATGTCGAAGCCCTTCAAGCTGCTTATTCAACATTAGAGATTCAGGGTGGTAAAGAAAATCCAACCGGCTTATCCTTCACTATCGGTGGTGCAAAATATGAGGTCAGTCTGCAGAAGTTCAATGAGATTTTTGGGCTTCTTTCAGAAAATTTTGCTCCGTAACCCACTATGGAAGAAATGTTGCAATTATTCACGGATATAGGTTGTCGCCCTCCCACGGGTCCTATCAAGGTAACAAAGGTTCACACAGGTATGTTACCAGCCGAGTGGGATTATATAGTTCAGGCCATTCAACGCTGCATGTTCCCAAAGGACAAAGACTACAGGCCAATGAACAACAGCTGTCGAGTAATTCTATATGGAGTGGCAAATAACAGGAGAGTGAATGTGGGCAAACATCTGTTGATTCAGTTGCTTGAGAGGTGGGCACTGGAAAAGAATGCATCTCGGAATCCGGAAGATGGACCAGTCAAATGTTGGATGCCAAGATTCCTTCAGATGGTTCTGGATGACGTTCTTTCAGAGGAGCACAGAAGAATATTTCAAGGCTCTGAAAGGATGGCATGTTTTGATATGACCTTAAAGAGTATCTCCACCATGGAAACCCAACAAAAGTCCAGACTTTTTGAGTTGCGCCTGACTCCTTACTTCCAGGATCTGCAAGATGAGTATGCTCGAGTGCATGCTTTTCAGTTTACTGCAGTAGAAGCGAAAGGTAGTGGCAACGAAGCTGCTGGTAGAGATCAAGTGTCTGGCAATTTGGGAGAAGCAGGTGTGGAAGTTGAAATTGCTGAAGCAAATGTTGCAGAAGCTGGAGCTGACAAGGATGAAGATCTTCTGAGTCAGGTACCTATTTTTGCTGATCTTGATCAAATTTCAATTCAACCAACCCCTGTTTTCTACAGCCGTGGGCCTGAAAACCCCCAGGCTTTATCCCAGGCTGCAAGCCCTTCTGTTCATAAACATTCAGCCAGCCCTAAAACTGGTGATAAAAGGAAGGCAAGCCCATCTAAGTCGAGTGAATCGAGTGGAGGGAGTGTAGGAGTTGAGAGAGTAGTAAAATCAGCAGTTCTGCCACCCTCAAAGAAGCAAAAGATGGATTCTATCCCAGTGGCAACTGCGCAACCTGTTAGGGATAGTCCACCTCTCACAGCCACCACACCTCACATTGGTGGCTCACCTCTCCTAAATATTCCAACACATTCGCACTCGCCTAGGCATGTTGGTGAGAGTCACGGAGGGGGTTCATCTCAACAGCCAATAGGAGCTGACCCTACCTCCCCCGAGTTGTCCGCTCAGGGCTCTTTGAGCAATTTCTCGGAAGGGGAATGGCAAACTGAGACTAGCACTTCTGATGCTAGAAACTCAGGAAGTTTATATGAGGAAGAGTCTGTCGAATCCAGCACGGATGACTCTTCCCCATCTAAATTAGAAAACAAGTTGCTCGCAGAGCAATGACATCTGGTGACTGGTGGGTCTACGCCTCCAGAACAGCCCAGCGAACCAGAAAAGGTTCTTGGTGAACAAGGGGATGACATGGTCATAACTCCATCTCCTAACGTAGACACAGCGTTTAAAGGTTCAGTCTCACTGACCGATATCGCCGACCAACTCACCGCTAGTCCCCAGCGACTAGTGGATGAGGCTCTAGTTCTGTTAGAATCTAAACACGAGGGAGAGACAGGGAGAGTAGATCCCTTCTCTTTAGGGATCTTGAGTGAAACAGAACCCGGCGAGAGTAAATAGTTTAACCCAAGCCAAACACCGTCCCTTACATTGCAGGATCTACTGAAGAAGGTGGAGGTTTTGGAGGCTGGTGTTGCTGGTGTTACTGCTGCTGTCTCTTCCCACTCTGGAAGATTGGAGGTTGGAGCACAGTTTATGGAGAACCTGATTGCCGTTCAAAATCAGTTGATTGACAAGATAAACAATCTTGGATTGGTACAGGTGGAGGTTGGGCGGTCAGTAGATGATGTCACTCATGGCATGTCTCAAGTCTGGATGAAGCTAAATGAATTACTTGATGCTGTCTTTGGACGTAACAAGGCTGGACCTGGTCCTTCAACCGGTGGTGGTGGTGACGATAATAATGATGATGATGCTCCTGATGAGGATAACCCACCTAAGGGGGAGAAGGAGGATCAGGGTCTGAAAAAGCTGACTAGTAAGGGTCCGGTGATCGAGTCCTCAAACAAATCTGGTGAAAAGGTGGAGGAGGCTCAACCGGCTCTTAAAGACAAAGGCAAGCAGAAGATGGTAGTTGAAGAAGCAGGAGCTGAGAAAGAAACACCTCTCGTCGATGTATTTATGGGAGACTTTATTGAAGATTCTGATGATGATGAGATGGATGTAGAAGCCTTAGTGGCAAGGAGGTCGAGACTCGAGCAACGGGCAAGAGAGTGGGAACAAGAAAGAGGTCTAAATCTTGGCGGATCTGTTGCAGGTGATGCAGGAGACCACTCGGTTGCTGACGAGCATGTGCCGGAAGAAGAAATTGATGAAGTAGCGAAAGAAGCGGAGATGCAAGAAGAGATTTTCAGGGAAGCCAGAAAAAGAGTGAATGAAGAAGTGCTTCAAGGAATCGTGGAAAAGGAACTAATGGCAAAAGAGAAGAGAGTGGCTCAGAAAACTCAGCATGAGTATGAAATGCAAAAGATCAAAGATCCTAAGGTCCAGGCTGACATAAGGAAGGAAGGTCCCGAGTGGGACAAGGCAAGAGAAGCCTTAGCTGGACCAAGAGCCTATGCTCCTGACTCAGAAAGATTGAGTTTCCTTCTCCACAAGCTAGAAAATCTAAACCCTGGGCTTCTGAACTATCTAAACTGTATAAGACAGGGATGCACCTCTGTTCAAGTTATATTCAAGGAGAAGGCATGGAGTCTGATGATTACTTGGGCACCTATAACAAGAATCGAGCCGTGTATGGTTGATGAAGCATTCTTCCATGAAAGGGGTGCTAGTGAACTGGTAGAATATGCTCACAAGGTAGACACCTCTGTCAAGACTGGAGTGCTGTTTAAAGAGAAACTATTGAAGATGGCTGAAGACAGAGGGGTTGACATTATTCTAAATCCCTATCAGATCAGATATGTCCATGACAAGGTCTTGAGGATTGTAAATCTGCATGACTCGAAACTGATTCTGAACGTAAATGTACTGAAGGCAGTTGCAAAGCTAGTCCTCTCAAAAGGTTTCCTAACAAAGGAAAAGAAGCTGGTGGCTAAGGACTTGGAGAAGTTGATAAGAAGGCAAGATATTAAATACAAGTTGCCTGAAGCCAAACTACCTGTGGTTAAGAAGGAGCCTGAAGACTATGCATTCGAGCAGCAAGAAGAGGCAATAAAAGAGTATGTGCAGAGATACGGAGATCCGAGAGTAGACATTCCTGAAGAAGGAGAAATAAGGGAGGAAGCTAGTGCAGTGGTTGGTGCAAATGTCAAGTTTGTCAAAAGCAAAGCTGAGAATGAAAATGATCTGCTGATCTACACAGACAAGCATCAGGTGGAAACCGTCATTGAAATCAAGTACGACATCTTTGCAGAACACAGTCATGAAACACTGTGTATCATAAGGGAATTGATTGATGAAATGGATGATGTTGACGAGTTTGATCAGGATTATCTAAGGGTCACATTTGATAACTTCTGTAAGAGAAGACAACAGCTAGACATTCAGAGGCTACAGCAATGCACCACTGCTATTGTCATTGGATACCCTAAGCAGCTGGTCATAAGGAAGAAAGGTGAAAAGGGGTATCCTGACAAAGTCACCAAGCTGAGATTTGAAGACATTCCCACGAAGCTTACCACTCGCAGCATGGTTGAAAGATGGTTGAGGTTGTTTCGAGATTATAAGATCAGAAATCATGTGGAAGTAGAAGGACTTAATCTTCTCAAGAAAAGAATGGATGAAGTCTGCAACCTTGAGTTCATGAAGAAAGAAAAGGCAGCCAAGAAGAAAGCTCGTGAGGAAGAGGAGCGCAAGAAATCGAGATTTTAATGTATTAAGCTTGTAATGTTTCTTTGCGTTGTAATGTGTTTTCTTGTTTTCCTGCATTGTAAGTACATTATCTGTTTTCTTGTGTAGTGTAAGGTAGAAGTTAGTTAGCTAAGTGTCTTGAAACTGGTTTATATTAGGCGTCAATTATTTCGCGAAGTTCGGCGGTGGTAATACTGCTAAAAGGACTTCAGAAGGATAATTGAAGATTGATTGGACCGTGTTCTTAAGTACTTAGAGAAAATCTCTAGAAGAGCATGAAGCCATTTGATCGAGCCAACAGGTGTCCAATTTTGGCACTTGAAGTATCAGTGATAGACATGAAGTTAGTTAATCAAGCCAAGCATTATGCAAGTTGACATGATCGTTTATGAATGTTAGTTTATCTTTTTCAGTCCCTGGTTAGTTGAGTTATCCTCATTGTGAATTTGGTTGTCACTGTTAGACAATCAAATAGGGGGAGATTGAAAGACATAGGTGTACTAACTTGTAACACTTAATTACTATGTAACTCAACTAGGTAAAAGATAAAACAACAGCAAAACAAGATAAACTGAAGAAGCACATGGAATCAATCAACTGAAGAAACGGTAATGATACTTGGTAACTACAAGTAACTAATTTGATTAGTCCAGAATGCCTAAGTAAGAAGAAGTTCAATCTCAGTATTGCTCATGCCCTAACTTATCTAATGGAGAATCAAATCAATGCCAAAGAAGTATCAAGAAGACCAAAGTGATTTCATGTAATGCATCTCAACAACTGGATAATGTAAAGATTAATCAACAAATGAGAACTGACATTCAGAAGCAAGAACCCCTTTCAAGACTAGTCACTTATGAACCAGACCACTGCATCAAGTGTCAAGACATTGGAGGCAAGTTCATGTCAGTAATAGAAGATCTCATTTGAATTGAGTGAGGAAAAGAAATTGAAGAAGCTAGGGAAACTTGCTCATAAAGGTTCATCCACAATTAGTCACTAAAGAAAGTCATCATAGGATGAGTGCATATTTGCTAAGGCAAATGTCGATCCACAGCAGATCGAGATGCGGATCGAGATTGATAATTGAAGTAAAACATGGCAAGGACAATCTCGATCCACGGCAAATCGATATCGAGATTATAGACCGAGATCGAGATTATAGACCGAGATCGAGATTATAGACCGAGATCGAGATCGAGATTATGGACCAAGATCGAGATCGAGATGGGTCCAGGCCGAGATCGAGATGCGGGTCTATATGTAGCATTTAATGTTCAAGGGACAAGTGGCTTATTATGAACGGTTGATCCAGAGTAGTTGGGAAAGTACTTTTTGTTGTCGAGTTCCTGATTGGGCCACGTACACAAAAAGGACAAGATCAAGACTACACGACATTATAAAAGCAGTACTTTGTTTTTATTTGTATTAGACTTTTAAGCAATCTCTGTATTTTTCAACTGTGTATTTTTCGAAGAGAGCATTTACTGTAAAAAGAAAGTGAGAGAGAATCAGTTGAATCAAGCTTTAATTGCTGTATTTATTGTTCAACTGATTATGATGCTTTTATGAATGTTGTAGCAAATCCTTCAATGAATATAAAGATATATTCTTGAAATTCTGTGTCATCATTTATTACCTGCATTTATTTTATATTCCATCATTATTTGAAACAGTTGTATTCACTCCCCCCCTCTACAACACTTTGGACCTAACACTCATCAACATGTTCAATCTTGGTAACTGGAGGTTTAGACTCTGAAACTGTAAAAGTGACTATATACCCTAACTCCTCCTTAGAGTGATCAGATTCTGTAGACTCTGGAAGCCTTGCCCTTATAGGCATGATCAAAAGTGATTCTTCTGACTTCAGTTCTGCAGTCTCAGCTGGAATAGTAGTATCATCCACCAAAGCCTCCATTACTCTTTCTGCTCTTCTAGCCAAAGAATCCATTAAATGATGTTATTGTCTTTGTGTAAATGATTTCTGTGCAGTTAGAGCCTCCTCCTTTTTGCCAATTTGTATAATTAACAAGAATGAGATTTCATCCATCCCTTACCCCAACTCATTGGACCAACTCTGAGGAAAATCTTGATCCCAATAAGTAAAGCTAGGTTCAGTATACCCTAATCTCTCATCCTCACAATGGGGTTGGACACCCACTCTCTCTTCCTCACACAGGCTCTCTATAGCCTTATCTACCTCTCCTGTTGCCTGGACCAGTGCCAGCCTCTCAATTATTTTTTCACTCATTTAGATAGGTGCACTCAAAGGTCCTACAGAAGAGGGGGTGAGAGAAATTATAGTTACTTCAATACCTGAACCACCTTGATGGAGGGGTACCCCTTCAAATGGCTGAAGGCTAGGGTTTTCCACCAAGGGGTGAGCATAAACAGACCCTAAACCCTTACAAGCTTCTTCTTTCTTTCCAGAGTATGTTGGCTCCAATATCCCAGTCTCAGGGTCTACCCTAGACTCTGACTGCTTCAGTATAACTTCATTAGAAGTCAGAGTCTAAGTGTCACCATCTTTGCCTGTTGGTGCATGAGACTCCCCCTCAAGGTGGATAGACTTTGATAGAATAGATTGATTAAATTCTTCAAGAGTATCCATCAGAGTCTGTCCTCCCATATCACTGGGGTTCCCAACTGCATAAGTTTGAGTTGTCAAGGAGGTCCTAACAGCTTACTCCCCTGCCCCACTATCACCCAACCTCTGACTAGGTGGTTCTTGTATGGGTGAGGCAGACTGAACATCTTTATCACTGGCCACCACTGATTCACTAGCCCCTTCCTTCAACTTCCTGTCATCTCCTACTACCTCATGTGGTTCAACCTTTATTAATGCCTCCAAGTTGCCATTAAGAAAGTCCGTGCATGGATGGCATTGATGGCCTGGGCAAAGGTCATGTTAAAGGAATCCTGCAGTTCCCTTGCAATTTTCTGATAGCATGTGCCCTTGATTTGATTCAATTTACTTTCATAGGTTGGATAAATATACTTGTTGGCCACCTTTCCTATATTGTGGACAAGAAAATCAACCACCTTCCTTGGAAGAGGCTAAATAGAAGAAATCCAATCAATAACTGTCATGTAGGTAACTCCTTTATCCCAAATTATTTCATAGTCAAAAACTGGTTGCTCAATCTCAGTTTCTAATTCAGCAACAGACTCTGATTCTCTCCTTTTGTGGACTTTAAGCTTTTTAGGCTTGTGTTTGATTTGCTTTTCAGAGTCTGGCACACCAAGTGCTTTGAAAACTTCATTTGTCTTGCCTTCTATGAGCCCAGCTGCTATGACTTAAAATGAAGTGTTAAATAGGTAGCAGTAGAGATTTTTGACCACATCTTGTGCAGACATTTGTAGCTCCAATTCCATCCTCTTCCTAAGGGCTGCATAGGTTGTGAGAAGATCCAAGACTTGTTGTTGTGTCTTGTAGAGTTGAGGATCTTTTAATGTTTCCACCAATGGATAAAGAAATAGCAGAACCTCATCATATGGAATAATGATTTCATCATTGAGACATGAGGCTGCATCCACTGGCATTCCTTCCCAAAATGTCTCATGATCAAAGTCTAAAGGCATCCTAGACTCTGACTCAACATTAAACTCTAGTTCAGGAGTTTTCTTGTTTCCAGAGTCTAGCCTTGCAGGAGCCTTAGGAGCATTTGTTTCCTGCAAAATGGGGTTAATAGCAATAACAAGCTTGTGTGTGTGTGCAGAATAAGCATTCTTTAACCTTCTGTACTTCTAAGCAAAAGATTTCTCAAGAGACCCAATTTGAGAATCCTGAGGTGTTTCCCTAGGTTTATCAGAATCTGTAGTCTTTTGAGAGTCTACAGACTTGGATTGAAGGTTAGAAATAGGTGTCTCATGACCCTCTTTGAGTAAAGAAAGCCCTTCAACCACCTGTTTCTCTAAGGGATTGAGCTCCTCATCACTTAGTTCATCTACCAGCCTTGATTGTACTAATTTTCTCCTCTTTACAACTGGTGTCTGTTGAGAGACACTAGAGGTTGGTTTCTTTTTGGTTTTTGGTTTAAAAGATTGTTTAGGTGAAAGGGATTTGGTTACTTGGGTAGGTGCAGGGGGTTCTCCATTACTTGTTCCTGCACCATTTCACCACTAAAAAATGAAGCATTGTAGATTGAAGGTTTGTAGTTGGAGAGATTTACCTACTTTACTTGTGGATATGTCATGGCAGGTAGACTTTTCTTCTTGTCATCTATTCTCTTGATGTCAGAGAATATCCTCCTTTGTTGCTTATATGCCTGCACACAACAATCATCTGCAAGCTTTGCAGACATGTCAGGAATGAAGTGGTTCAATAGAATCATCAAAAATCTATGATAGTGGACTTTCTTTCTGCTCTCTTGCACATTGTTTAATTTTGCTCCCATTTGAGTGAGCAACATATCACCAATGCTGATCACCTTGTCAAACAGGAGACTGTGACCAATTTGATAAGTAATAAAAGTAATGGCATCAAAACTACTACATTTACCAGTAAAGCACTTAGCAATTTGATCAAAAAAGAAAGACCACTCTTTCCTCAAATATGGCCTAGTTAATTTAGTCATATTTTCTAGACTAGCAGAGTAACCTAGTGATTTAAACATGTCCTTAATTTCAGCATCAGAAACAGTTTCATCAAAAGGTTGTTTAACAGGCAATTTAAATACAGAATTAATTACATTAGCAGTGACATCAAAAGTAAGGTCACCAAAAGTAAATATAATCTTACCTGGTTGATCCTGAGAAGGATCAACTACCTGGGATGAACTCCAAGCTTGAGAGACAGCATCCATATGAATTACTGGAGATGCCTTAAGAATGCAGCACATTTCAGACTACTCTAAAAAGTCCATGACAGGTTAGTAGTCATCATCCATCCATTTCTTATCTCCAAGAGCTTCAACGTGGTTTGTGGTCATGAATTCAAAATCCCCAAAAGTGAATGCGATTGCTTTGGGTCCCCTCATGACAGTTGAGATATTAGCCATTGAATTTTTGAGTTGAAATTGATGAAAATGCTCGAAGAAATTAGCTAAGGTTCGTAAAAAGCTCTGTGAATACTTCTGCCTTAGAAAATAATTTGCAATAAATAAGTGAATAAATTGTATGTGAATTTTCTATTTTGTTTAAGTTGCATACAATACGCATGAGTCTACAGCCTATTACTAGTCAAAAATAACTATTACCGCCTTTTCAAATTATTTGAACAGTTTAAACGTAATCAGAGTCTATAGGCGTGAATATTAACCGTTTCAGGGTCTAGGTGACTAAAAGCTTTTCAGAGTCTACAAACTCGTCAGTGTTTAGGAGTTAGACTCTGTCAAGATACAACACTTCAAAATTTTTATAATAGCAAATCATAGCTTGAGAAATCAGGGACTATGATTAAAGTACATACCTTACTTCCATTAAGATTGAACACTTATATATTTAACACACCTAATTCACCTACCAGTCTGAGAAAAGTAGATTCATCAAGTGGTTTGGTTAATATGTCTGCAATCTGTCTGTCAGTTGAAATATAATGAAGTGTCACATGACCATTTTCAACATGATTTCTAATAAAATGATACCTGACATCTATGTGCTTTGTTCTGGATTGTTAGACTGGATTCTCTGCAATTTTAATAGCACTTGTATTGTCGCAATATATAGGCATATTTGAGAAAGTTAGTCCATAATCAAGTAACTAATTTTTCATCCACAGAATTTGAGCACAACAACTTCCAGCTGCTATGTATTCAACCTCAGCTGTTGAGGTTGAAACTGTTTGGTGTTTCTTGATAAACCAAGAAATTAACCTATTGTCTAGAAATTGGCATTGACCTGTTGTGCTTTTCCTATCCACTTTGCATCCTGCATAGTTAGAGTCTGAATAACCAATTAGTGAAAAATCTGACTCTCTAGGATACCAAAGTCCTAGTGTTTGTGCACCCTTGAGATATCTGAAAATTCTCTTTACAGCTAATAAATGTGATTATCTTGGGTTAGCCTGAAATCTAGCACACAAGCATGTTGCAAACATTATATCTAGTCTACTTGCAGTTAAATATAGCAATGAGCCAATCATACCTCTATAGCTAATGTTGTTAACCTCCTTATCCTTTGGGTCAGAGTCAAGCTTAGAGGTTGTTGACATAGGAGTTTTGGCAGTTACACAGTCTTGCATATCAAACTTCTTCAACAGGTCTTTCACATATTTTGATTGATTGATGAAGATTCCATCATCAATTTGTTTAACTTGAAGTCCCAAAAAGAAGTTTAACTCTCCCATCATGCTCATTTCATATTTTGACTGCATTAATTTACTAAACTTTTCACAGAGATTTTTATTAGTAGAACCAATAAAAAATATCAACATAAATATGAACAAGCAAAATATCACCTTTATGTTTTTTAATAAAGAGAGTTTTTTCAATGGTACCTCTTATGAATTCATTTTCAAGAAGAAATTTTGATAGAGTTTTATACCATGCTCTAGGTGCTTGCTTCTATAGTGCCTTGTCTAACCTGTAAACATGATCAGGAAACTTTGGATCAACAAATCCTGGTGGCTGCTCCACATAGACTTTTCCTTCCAATTTCCCAATCAGGAAGGCACTTTTCACATCCATTTGATACACCTTGAATTTTGAATGAGTTGCAAATGCAAGAAACATTCTGATAGCTTCCAATCTTGCTACTGGTGCAAAAGTTTTATCATAATCAATTCCTTCTTCCTGAGAGTATCATTTTGCAACTAGCCTTGATTTGTTTCTAATTACAGTCCCATTTTCATCAGGCTTGTTTCTGAATACCCATTTGGCTCCAATAGTTGATCTATCTCTTGGTCTTAGTATAAGTTTCCACACTTTATTTCTCTCAAATTCATTCAATTCTACTTGCATTGCAATGATCCAATCAGGGTCTTGTAATGATTCCTCAACTTTCTTAGATTCATTCTTTGAGAGAAAACAACTAAAATGACATTCATTTTGAGTGGCTACTCTAGTTTGTATACCACTCCCAGGATCCCTAATTATCAAATCATGAGTGTGATCCCTTCTCCATTTTCTAGCTGGTGGAGGATTGATTCTTGAACTTGAAGATCCCCCTAAATCATTGGCATTTCCTGTGTGTGAGTGAAATTTAAATGAAGAAGCTCCCCCTGAGTTGTTTATTTCTAAGAATAATTCAGAAATTTCTGATCCGGACTCTATAGAGTTAGACTCTGAAAAACTTGATTATGTCTGTCTAGACTCTATTTGTGTAGACTCTGAATGGGTAGACTCTGAATTATTTGGAGTTGAATTTTTTGGCTCCCCCTCGAGTGTGCATAATTCTGTATTGTATCAGTAGTCAATTGAGTCTTTTCATCCTCACCATCTTCATCTATCTCAGAACTTTTCAGATTTTCAAATTTCAATGTTGTAGACTCTGATTCATCCTATAATCCTGTAATCTTTTTGTCATCAAATGCAACATGAATAGATCACATAACAATTCTGGTTCTGAGATTAAATACTCTAAATGCCTTTGTATTTGATGTATATCCAAGAAAAATAGCTTCATCAGCCTTGGTTTCAAATTTGCTCAGATTTTCTAGATGTACTTTTAGTACAAAACACTTGCACCCAAATATGTGAAAATGCTTCACACTTGGCTTCTTGTTCTTTACCATCTCATATGGAGTTACTCCATGCACATTAATCAATGTACAATTTTGAGTGAAACATGTTGTACTTGCTGCCTCAGCCCAAAAATATACTGGTAATTTAGACTCTGTCAACATTGTTCTGGTAGTTTCAATGAGTGTTCTATTCTTTCTCTCCTCAACTCCATTTTGTTGGGGTGTTCCTGGTGCAGAAAATTGTTCAGAAATTCCCTTTGATGCACAGTATTCCTCTATGGTTGCATTCTTGAATTCAGTACCATTGTCACTCTTTAGAACTCTGATTGTTTTCTTTGATTTTGTTTCCAGAAAAGTGATATGTTCTACTATGTGTTGTGAAGCTTCATCCTTTAAATGCAGAAATAAAACCCATGTGAATCTTGTAAAATCATCTACAATGAAAATAGCATATTTCTTTTTGTTAATAGACATTACATTTACTGGACCAAATAAATCAAGATGTAATAAATAAAAGGGTTCAGAAATTGTGTTTATTGTCTTGCTCATGAAAGATGTTTTCTTTTGCTTTTCAAGTTGACATGATTCACAAAGTCCATCTTATACAAAATCAACATGTGGTAATCCTCTCACAAGATTCTGTCTAACCAATTTGTTGAGGGTTTTGAAATTGAAGTGAGACAGTTTCTTATGTCATTTCCAGCTTTCTTCAGTTGAGGCCTTGCTATATAGACATGTGACTTCATTTTGAATGCAATCCTCCAAGCTGGCTTCATAAATGTTACCATGTATGTGTCCTTTGAAAACCACAATGCCTGTTTCTTTGTGAGTCACAAGACACTCTTTGTTGTCAAAGCTAGTATGGTAACCCTTATCTCCAAGTTGACTTATACTGATTAAATTGTGTTTCAAGCCATCAACTAGAGCTATTTCTTCTATGATGACATTTCCAAGTACAATCTTTCCATATCCCATTATTTGTCCTTTGTTGCCATCTCCCTGGACCAGCCATCTCCACAAAGTCTATAAGCAGGGATTTCTTTCCAGTCATGTGTCCTGAGCATCCACTGTCCAAGATTAGGGATATTTTTTTCTCCCTAGTTCCCTGCATACATAAAGCAACGAGTTAGATGTTTTAGGGATCCAAACTATTTTGGAACCTTTCTTACTAACTTTGGGTGAAACATGTTTAGATTTCTTGACTGTTTTTTTACATGTCTCCACTGTTGCTTTAGACTCTGGTGGAGTCTTAACAGTGTCATACCAACCTTTATCAATTGAAGATTTTAGCTCATAAAAATTGTAATACAAATCATGATAGTCCCTATACATATAAATAGAATGAAATATGGTCACACGGTGATAATAGGGCTTTTGTGGAATGTAGTGACTTTTCAGAGTCTGTGAAGGCCTAAACTCTGATTTCTTCTCAATCTTTGTTTTACAATCCAGAGCTAAATGGTTATGGTTTCCACATCTGTAACACTTCTTTCTTGGAGCACCAGGATCCTTTTGATAATTGTTGGCCTTATTAATGCCTTCTTTTCCATTCTTGTTCCTCCTAGTCTTGGTAGACTCTGATAAGTTCTCTAGCCTTTCTTTTAACTTAGACTTAGACAAGTACCCTGTGTTTATGTTTTTCTTAGACCTATTTACTCCTGTTTCATCTGTCTTTTTGTTAATAACAGAGGGATTATTGACAGATGAGTTTGTGATTTCAGTCTTTTCTTTAGAGGTCACAAACTTTACAGGAACAAAGGTACTTTTATCATTAGTCTTATCAATTTGACTAACTTCATTTTTATCATTCTCAACAATAGATCTTTTGCCTTGACTCATGTCATAACCTAGACCAGCAGTTTGACATATATTTTGATTGTTGAGAATTTCTTGAACTTTTCTACTAGAGTCTGTCCAAACTTTAAACTTGAGTCTTTCTTCTTCTAGTTCTTTCCTAACATAGTCATAGGCTTTCAAGACTTCAGTGTAGTTGTGACTATGTTTTTCAGAATCCTTTTTGTATTATTCCATTGACTTTAACTCAGACTCTAGATGATTATTCCTATTTGTCAAGGTTAAGTTTTATTCTCTTCCTTTCACTTTCACTAGTGAGAGACCTACAATTTGCCAGTATATTATTAATCTATCTTTTCACTATTGGTAAATCATTAGAATCTAAAGTAAGTAAGGATTCAGGAGTGAAGATTGATACCTGAGTTTTAGGAGATGAAGGTTCTTTGGGAGATTGTGATTTTCTTGAGGAGGATGCCATCAATGCTAGATTTTCATAATCAGTTTCATTCTCTGAGCTTGAATTCTGCCCAATCATTTCCAATTGATAGAAGTTCTTTCCCTTTTCCTTGACTCTTTAGCTTTCTGAATTCACTAGCAAAGTGTCCCAGTATTCCACAGTTGAAACACTTTACTTTTGCTTTGTCAAGTTTGATTATTGTGCTCTTGCTCTTCTCAACCTTTTCATCTTCCTTCTTGAATGATGGCCTCTTGCTAAATTTGTCAGTTCTTTTGTTAAATTTCATTCTTTTGAAAAAAAATTCAAACATAGCCATCATTTGACTTAGATCAATCTCTTCATCAGAATCAGAGTCTGTGTCAGTAGACTCTGACTCCTCAACAACTTTACCCTTCTTCTTTGAATCCTTGATTCTAGCTTCTTGGGTTCTCCTTGTTGTTCTTTCTCAAACTCCATTAAGAGTGCCATAGATTTTGTCTTCACAGATTTCTTATTCTTCCTCTATTGCATCTCTAAATCATATGTCTTGAGTCTGCCATACAATTCTTCTAGAGTTAATTCATCCAAATCTCTAACTTCCCTTATGGCTATAGTTTTGTTGTCCCACTCTTTAGGAAGTGCTCTCAAAAAATTGGTATTTGTATCTTCAGAATCATAAACCTTACCAAGCATAGCCATCTCATTCAGGAGTTTTGTGAACCTATCATACATCTCAGTAATAGATTCTCCAGATTTTGCTTCAAAGTACTCATACTCCTGAATTAGCAGAGACCTATCATTCTTTTTGACATCCTTAGTCCATTGACAGTGCACTTCAAGTTTTGTCCTCATCTCCTTGGCAGTTTTGCTTGATATGACACAGTTTGTAGTAACAGAATACAAACTGCTAAAGAGAATGTTTTTGACTTTTGTCTCCTTAAGGACATTTTCCTTGTCCTCTTTTATCCATTCAGCCTTTGGTTTCTTAATGAGGTGTTCTTCAGTTATTTTGCCTTCCTCATTGATTTGAGGCACTATCTTTAAAGGCACAAAAGGTCCTTCACTAATCCTTTCAAGATAGTCAGGGTCTGTAGCTTCCAGATGGTGTAGCATTTTAACCTTCCAGTGGGTGTATTCATTTCTCTTAAGCATAGGAATCTTAGAATTGTCATCTTTGTTTCCAGACATCTTTGATCAATTCTAAACTTTAGGCTCTGATACCAATTGTTTTCCCAGTTGCACAAGAAGAAGAGGGTTGAATACTTGTGTGTTTTTTCTCCCTGATTAAAATCAACTCAATATGTATTAAAGATTTGAATTAAGAACAAAGATGAAAACACAAAGATATGAATAATAACTATTTGTTTTATTGATAAATAAAAACAAACTCTCCTAAGGTGTACACAAACCCTAGCAGCTTCTCTGTGTATTTCACAGCAACTCTCTCTATCTCTATGCTCTCAAAAACTTTGACTGATTTCATACTATTGACTTCTCTGTAACTAGGTTATATAGAGTCTTTATAAAGAGAGCTGCCTATCAACTAATAACAGAAAACAAATTACAATAGAAATATAATTCCTAATTATTAGCTGACAGTTTCCTTTTTCAATTCTCTTTCCTTCACATAGCATATCTGCAATATCTTTAGCTTTATCTTTGAAGACTTCCCTTATCTGTGATCATCTTCCATATACAGCTTTGCCTTCATAGACACTGAAATCTTTAGACTCTGCCAGACTATAGACTCTAATGGACTATAGACTCTGATTATTTGTAGACTCTGACAGATTGTAGACCCTGATTGTTTATAGACTCTGATCACTTCCCAGACTCTGATCTTCATCTAGACTCTGGTTTCACCTTTTTACAGAAAATCTTCCAAGTACAAGAATATAGACTAACTAGACTCTGATTATAAAATTTCAGAGACTAGAAAGACTTATTATAAAAAAGGCTATGTTAAATCCTGTTCTAGTATTTTATACATCATCAAATGAATAAATTCTTAACAAGAATCAAACCAAAAAATGTAGTTCTAAGATTAAGGAAATAAGCCATTTATATAGGCGCACAAGGGCCTAGGAATCATATTAGAATTAGGAGACTTGGTGGCCAAGTCTCCTAGTGACAAGGTTGCTGAAACCTCCCTGAAATGAGAGTCCTCGTTGGACTTTTTCAGGTGATATTTCTTTAATGAAAAGGTTTCTAGATCCTTTAGGGATGAAGGGTCTCACAGGACTCTTCGAACATTTTATTGAGCCTTTTTCAATTATAAAATAAGTTGAGTTTCGGGCCTCATTAATTGGGTCATCCCTTTGGACCAAGTTAAGTTTAATTAATGCAACATTAATTATATTTCTAGGGTGTTTTTTAAGCCCATATCATTTGCCCCCAAGTTTTTCGGAAAATTTTAAGAGTTTTTGTAAAAGTTTTATCAAGGGTTTTTCGTGTCTATCGGGCATTGGACTCATTTGTCTAACTTAATGAAATTTTATAAATTTCACTTTTAATTTTGAGCTCGAGCCTTTTATAACTAATCATTTAATAAGGATTGTTTTTTTCACAAATTTAAGGTCCCCTGGGATTTTTATACCATTTTTTCTTAAAAATGGGAAGATTTTCTACTGGTCAATTCGACCTGGAACGAGGTCGAATTCGGCCTCATTCTTCTCTCCAAGTCGAACTGTGGATTGAGATCGACAATCTTTAAGACTGGAGTTTCCATCGACTTGGAAAGAGGTCGAACTAGACCTTAATTCCTCATCCAGGTCGATATTCATCACCCAGGTCGATGAAATTGAGGTCTATATGGCTCATTTGTTACTTCTTCCAATCAACCTGGATTGAGGTCGAATTAGACCTCAATTACTCACCCAGGTCGATGGAATTGAAGTCAATGGGGCTCATTTCCCTTTACTTCCTATCGACCTGGATTGAGGTCAAATTAGACCTCAATTCTTTACCCAGGTCGATTTGTTTTGCGCTTCATGGCCTTGATGTTTTTCGACCTGGATTGAAGTCGAATTAACCCCAAATTCCTCACCCAGGTCGATTTGTGTTGGGCTTCAAGGCCTTAATATTTTTCAACCTGGATTGAGGTCGAATTAACCCCAAATTCCTCACCGAGGTTGATTTGTGTTGGGCTTCAAGGCCTTAATATTTTTCAACCTGGATTGAGGCCGAATTAACCCCAAATTCCTCACTCAGGCTGATTTGTGTTGGGCTTCAAGGCCTTAATATTTTTCGACCTGGATTGAGGTCGAATTAACCCCAAATTCCTCACCCAGGTCGATTTGTGTTGGGCTTCAAGGCCTTAATATTTTTCGACTTGGATTGAGGTTGAAGTTTTTGTTCCCCTAGGAATTATAGTGGATTGAGCCCTGTGGGCTTGTAATTTATTTAAGCCCACCATATTCTTTGGTTAGAACTTATGCTTTTTCTTTTAACACTTTTGGGCCTTCGATAATGGGCCTTCATGGGCTTCGAATTAAATTGTAGGACTTCTAGGCTTTTAAATCATGGCCCTTTTAGAATTGAGTTATGGGCCTTCTAGGCTTAATGTGTCTGACCCAATTCATTGGCCCACCTTCTGGATTATTCCACGGGGTTCTGGAATACTATTTCTATTTCTATTTATTTTATTTTATCAATTTTAATCATTGGGCCTTCAGTTACGGGCTTTCACACTCGAGCCCATTCACCGATTACACCAGTTACCTTGCTTTCCAACGATCATGTGACCTGGAAATGCCCATTCACGGGGGTAATTGAACGGTCATGTGACCGGCTGATTGTTATATATAGGTGGTATGAGGGTGTTCATTTTTCAGACTTCTCATTTCTCCACTCTCAAATATCTTCCAATACCTCGAGCTCTTTTGCTTTTCAGAAATCCAACTCTCAAGCTTCTTTAGCAATTTTAGTAGTTCGATCGAAGGAATGGAAGACAAGAAAGCTTCCAGACACGCAACCATGAATACAGGGGTCAGCTAAAAGAGGTAAACTCCTTCGCCGTATCCCCATTTATTCCACATACATGTCGTTAATAGATATGATTAACCAAATGGGGGATAAGCACCCTAGCCAATTTCACTTAGATTCGTATAGCCATAGTAATAAGTTTTTTAACAATGACCTGATAGAAGAGTACAATAGTTTGTTCAATTTTCCTCCTCATTTTTTCATTTCCATGGTTGGGCCCGGTGACAGAACATGTCATTGGAAGCTCGATTATTTGTTTGTCTATGTAGATGCCCTTTTAGCTGGGTTTAGGTTTCCTTTGTATGATTTTATCACCACTCTTTTAGCCGATGTTCAAATAAACCCATGTCAAATAGGCCCCAATGGGTGGAGGATCATCTATTATTTAATGGTTCTCTGTCTTGAGAAGAAAATAATGATGACAATCCCTTTATTTCGAAAAATCTTTCAATTTAAAAATTCTTCTAGTTTGTCGTTGGGTTGGGTCCATATAGGTCATAGGCCCAACATGCCCCGTATTTTTGACAATTCTTCCATTCCTGATAACAACTCCAATTGAAAAGAAAACTTTTTCCAAATTAAATGGGAAGGAGGCAACTGGGGTACCCTTTTTAGGTCCACCTTTGCGAAGGTATCCGATGGGAGTGCTAAACCCATAGTGCTCACGGAGGTGGAAGAAGCTGCCTATGTCGAGCTCACTAAAGGTGAGACCAAAGAAGCTTCTTGGGTTATCCTTAACGAGTATCGGCTAAAGACTGTTGGCCTTTCGAGGGCTTCCAGCAAAGGTATTTTATTTAACTTAGCTTTGATTTTTGGCCTTTTTTGTTGATTGTTTGCTAATGTTTTTGTGTGGACTATTCTACCAATTGAAGGCAGCTCAATGAGTGGACCATTCCACCAATTGAAGAAACTGGTCGTATGAAGCGGCTTAAGCTCAAGCATGACCCCAGACAATCCAAGGAGTTTCCGGCATTCTTGCAGCCTCATACTGGGGTAACTGTCGTTGAGGGTAGTGAGCCTGTTAAGGTTCCAAGGTCCCTGGCATACAAGCTTTGCTGGGGATTCAGGAAAACAGATACGGTGGTGGGATCTACGGATCATGCCAAGGATTGGTCCCTTCAATTCATTACTCCTTGTGACTACAAGGAAATTGTTGTGGGGTGCGTCGAAGAAAGTATTAAGGCCCTAGGTGCGCAGGCTTTGGCTTCGATGAGTTTTCTTGCTTAACTGTTTCAATCTATTGCATTTAGTACTTTAACATTTTTTTTCTTGTGATTAGTTTCTTTATATACCACTGTTTGTTGGCTTTTTAGGCTAATGCCTATTTCCAGGCTTCCCTCCACAAGGTCGAGGTGTGGAAAATGCAGGCTGAGAAGCATAAGAAGGGTCTGACCATTGCGGAGGCCAAGTTGAGGAGCTTAGACGAAAAGATGGCCTAACAGCTGAGCTTCTGAAGCAAGCTCAGGCAAAAGTGGTATAACTCTGGGCTGATAAAAATGCAATTATCGACACCTACCTGGGTTCAGAGGAATACTAGGATTTGATCAAGGAGCAAGATGATATGATCTATACTGCCCACTATACCATTGGATGAAATGAAGCTCTGAAGGTGGTGCTAACAGAACATTCGGGGTTGTTTGACCCAAAGGTGGACTTCAAAAGTCCTCAATCAGTCGACGGTCTGCAGCGTTTGATTGATGCACAAGAGGGGGACACCGACGGAGAAAGATCCCCGATATCCAAAAGAGAAAAATCCAGTGCTCCTTCACCTTCTCCTCGCTGAGTCAAGCCTACAAAGGTTACTCTTGAAGTAACTCCTCAGAAGTCGGTGGCGGAGAGTTCTTATGCTTCTAGCTCATCGCAGGAGGATGAATCTATTGATTCAGGATAATCCTCGGGGAGTGAGGAGGCCGAAGATACTGAGGGTGCCAAATAGTTTAGGATTTTCATCTTTGTAGTTTTTTATTTATCTCAGCCTTATAAGGCTTTTTGTAAACTCTTGGCCTTCGAGCCTTTGTATTTATGCACTTTACGCTTTTTTTCTCTGTCTCAGTTTTATTTGTTTTTCATGTTTCATTCGAACATGAACAATAAATGTCCGCATGACTTGTAAAGGTTTATCAAAACTTAATAATGTCATCAAAATGAAGATAACGGGAAACAATCCTTGTATATAATAGGAAGAACCAAGTTCTCGAACTTAAACATGTCTAGCCTCCAAGGCTTACAATTTAATATGTAAGTATTAAAAATGTTTAGGCCTCAAGGGCTTCAATCAAACGTGATAAATCCTCAAGTTGGCAGCATTCCAGCTTCTTGGGATTTCAACTCCTTCCAAGGTCTGGAGTTTGTACGCTCCTTGCCCAGTGACTTCTTTGATTTGATAGGGTCCTTCCCAATTCGAGCCTAGTTTGCCCTTGGGACTAGTTCTAGAGGCTTCAATATTTCGTAGGACTAAGTCTCCTTCATAGAAGAACCTTTCTTTGTCTCTAAGGTTATAGTAAAATAAAGTTTTCTTCTGGCTTTTAACAATTCGAGCATTAGCTTCATCGCACACTTCATCGATTAAATCCAGGGAAAGTTTCATGTCTTCCTCATTCGTTTTAGGTTCGAACTCCTACATCATTGGCGAGGCATGAGGGATCTCAACAAGCACCACGGCTTCTGACCCATATGCTAGTTGAAATGGTGTCGCACCTAATGAGGTTTTACAAGTAGTTCTATATGCCCACAAGATTGGGAGTAATTCATCAACTCAAGTCCCTTGGGAGCGCTCAAATCTATTTTTAAGACCGTCCAGGATAATTCTGTTGGCAACCTCTGCTTGTCCGTTTGACTGAGGATGAGCTACCGAAGTAAAACATAACTCAATGTCGTATTTTCCACACTGCTCAGTAAAGTCTTTATTTTTGAACTGAGTCCCATTGTCCGTCACTAGGATCTTTGGTAATCCAAACCTGTATATGACATTTTCCCAGAAGAATTGTGTTACATTCTTTGTATCAATTTTGGCCAAAGGCTTGGCTTCTATACATTTAGTGAAGTAGTCAATTGCAAAAATGAGGAACTTCCTTGGTACACTAGCCATAGGAAATGGGCCTAGAATATTCATTCCCCACATAATAAAAGGTATTGGTGAATTAATAGATTTCAACATCTCAGGGGGCTTCCTAACTATGGGTGCAAACCTTTGGCAGCAATCAAACTTCTTAACATAGGTATTGGCATTTTTAAGTATTTCAAGCCAATAGAATCCCAACCTTACAATCTTATGAGCAAGAGCCCTACTTTCTAGGTGCTGGCCACATACACCCTCATGAACTTCTCTTAGGGCAGCATCAACCTCATTGGGTCTCAGACACTTCAAGTACGGTATCACGTGCAACTTCTTGTAAAGTATCCCTTCAAAAAGAGCATACTTTAGGGCCTTCACTGATAGTTTTTGCGCGTCCATAGGATTAGTAGGTGTCTTTCATGTCCTTTAGTAAAGCTTGATTGGGTCTATCCAACACGTCTCAAGCCCAATCGGGGCTATCAACTTGGCATCAATGCTTGGGGTCCTCAAGACTTGAAAATAAACACTACTAGAATTATTCTCAATTTCTGACGATGCAAATTTAGACAAGGCATCAGCCTTCAGATTCTCCTCCCTCGGGATGTATTCAAAATGACATTCCTCAAATTGATTTCTCTGATTCATAACAATTCTCATATACATCATCATTGTTTCTTCACGGGCCTCAAACTCCCCATTCACTTGGGAGATTACGAGCCTTGAGTCACCACAAACCTTTATATTCTTTACCCTCAGGGCTCTGGCTAAACCGAGTCCAGCTATCAAAGCTTCGTACTCTGCCTCATTATTCATAGTTGGAAAATCCAACTTGATTTCATATTCCACAATGAAGGCCTCGGGGCTTTGCAAAACTAAACCAGCCTTACTTGTTTTTGTTTTTGAAGCTCCGTAAAAAAAGAGCACACAATACTCCTTGGTTTCTTCTTCATTCTCTTCCTACCCCCGACTTCTTGGTTGGGTACACTCAACCACGAAGTCAGGTAGAGCTTGGGCCATAATGGTCGTCCTAGGCTTGTAGCGGATCTCAATTTCTCCAAGTTCAATTGCTCATTTAATCAGCCTTCCACTGGCCTTGGGGCTATGTAGTATGTTTCTTAGGGGCATGTATGTCAAGACTTCAATTATGTGTGCTTGAAAGTAGGGGCGTAGCTTTCTTGAAGCCATTATCAATGCTAAGGAAAACTTTTCAACTTTTGAATAATTCACCTCTGCACCATGCAAAATTTTGCTGATATAGTAGATGGGTTTCTGAACCTTGGCTTCCTCTCTCACAAGAACATCACTCAGAGTTGAGCTAAAAACAACCAAGTATAGAAATAACACTTCTCTAGGGCTAGGTTTGGTGAGCAATAGTGGCTCCACCATATACTACTTTAATTCCTCAAATGCCGTTTGGCTCTATTTGTTCCACACAAAATCTTTGACCTTCTTGAGGGCCTTGAAGAATGGTAAACATTTCTCTCCAGACTTGGATATGAAACGTCACAGGGCTGCTACCCTTCCAGTGAACTTATAGACATCCTTAATATTTTTAGGGGGCTCCATGTCCAAGATAGCTTGAATCTTATTAGGATTAGCCTCAATGCCTCTCTTTGAGACCATCAGGCTTAGAAACTTTTTGGAGCCGACACCAAAGGCACACTTGGCTGGATTCAACATCATTCTGTGGGTTCTCAGAACCTCAAATACCTCCCTTAGGTACTCAAGGTGATCAGCCTTGTCTAGAATTTTGACAAGCATGTCATCAACATAGACCTCTATGGTCTTACCAATGAGGTGTTTGAAAATTTTATTTACAAGCCTTTGTTATGTTGCTCCTACATTCTTTAGTCCAAAAGCCATAACGAGATAACAGAAAATACCAAAGTCAGTTATGAATGATACCTTAGGGATGTCATTGGGGTGCATTCTGATTTGGTTGTAGCCACTGAAGTTATCCATGAAACTAAGCATCTCATGCCCAGCTGTGGCATCAATCATTGTGTCTATTCTTGGCAAGGGGAAACAGTCATTTGGACAAGCATCATTCAAATCTGTGAAGTCCACACACATCCTTCATTTTCCATCGGCCTTTTTGACCATCACAGGGTTTGCTAGCCACTCAGGGAATTGAATCTCTTCAATAAATCCTGCTTCCAATAGCTTCTCTACCTCTTGTTTAATGGCTTCTTGTGTTTCATGAGAAAAATTTCTCTTCTTTTGCTTGACAGAAACTCGCTTGAGATCTATGTTCAGCCTATTTATAATAAGTTTGGAATCTATTCCTGGCATGTCAGCGGCTGTCTAGACAAATACGTCACTGTTTTCTTGTAAGAACTGAACTAGTTGTTGTTTTGGGTCCTTGGGGAGTGAAGACCCACGTAGGTCACTTTCTTAGGATCTTGAGGATCTAGGGGGATGGGATCTTGGTCTTTTGCGGGTTTCCCCCATCTTTCTTCCTGGACTCGGACGTCCATGTCCTCAATGGATAGGACCTGTCCCCTAGTGCCATCGAGCTTCAAGGCGACCACGTAGCAACTCCTGGCCATTTTCTGATCTCCTTTCTCTTCCCCCACTCCGTTCCTAGTTGGGAATTTGAGCTTTAGATGATATGTAGAAGCTATTGCCTTAAAGTCATGCAGCCCAGTCCTCCCAAGGATTGCGTTATAGGTAGTGTTTGCCTTAATAACCAGGAAATTCAGCATTTGCATTGACTATCGAGGGTCCTCGCAAATAGTCATATGTAGCTATATTATTCCCTCAATCTAAGATTCCACTCCATTGAAACCATAGATGAACATGATGGAAGGAGTCAACTGGGAGTCGTTGTATCCCATTTTTATAAAATCATCATAAAATAGTATGTTCACTGACGACCCGTTGTCTACCAAAATCTTTTTACATGTGAATTCCTGATGATATGGGTGGTCACCATGGGGTCATCATGGGGTAACTTCACCCCTTTCAAGTGAGAATCATCAAAAGCCAGAGAGACCTCAGTTCTTGCTCTCTTAGGAGCTTCTCCAATGATACTCATCACTTCTCAGGCATAAGCCTTTCTAGAATTTCGGGAGTTATCCGCAGCAGTTGGCCCCCTAAAATTACATTGATCACAGGCCCACGGTGTTGGTTACTCCTTTATTTGGGGTCAGAATCCATTCGTTTGTCGTTGTAACCCCTGTTATTTCTATCACCATCTTTGGTGTATTTGTTCAACTTTTCTCTTTTGATCAAAAATTCAATCTCATCCTTTAACTGAAAGCAATCATCAGTTTCATGTCCCACGTCTCTATGAAACCGACAATACGCATTTTTGTTTCTTTTCTCAGGATCAGTCCTGGTCTTTATCCTTTTCAATATCCATCAATATTTGACTCTGAGCTGTATTTAGCCTTGCATACTCGGTGAACCTTGATCCACCATTCCTCTTGGAGTCATCAGCATTATCACTCTTATCATATTTGGTATCGACCATATACTCGGTGTCACTTGCTCGTTTCCTAGTGTAGGTGTTAGAGGCTTGAAACCCTTGGGCTTTCCTCATACTCTCTTCAGCTTTGATATACTTTTATGCTCTCTCCTGGAGCTCATTCATACTTTCTGGAGCCCTATTGGCTAAAAATATTCTGAAATTCTATTCTGAGGTCCCTTGCTGTAGGGCTATCATAGCTACCTTCTGATCTAGATCAGGGACCTTCAAGGCTTCTTTGGTGAATCTGTTCATATAATCTCTTAGGGACTCATTCTTTCCCTGATGCATATTCATTAATGAACCTGAGCTCTTTTCATGGGTTTTGCTACTGATGAATTGACCAATGAAGGCCCTGCTCAAATCTTTAAATGACCTAACAGAGTTAGGGGGTAGACGGCTGAACCATCTCTGAGCCATACCGCTTAGAGTTTGGGGGAACGCCTTACACTTGACAACGTCATTCACCGTCTATAACAGCAGTGCATTGGTGAAAGCGAGGACGTGGTTTGAGGGGTCTCCCGTCCCATCATAGACCTTGATTGTGGGCATCTTCCACTTTCTTGAGATTTTTTCATTCATAATTTCCTCTGTAAATGGAGGTACTAGATCATCGGGATCTTCAAGTGGTAATAGGTCATGGGGATCAGCCCTGGCATGACTTGACCTGATATGTCTTCTTGTCAGGCTCATCAAAGTCTATTACAGATGTATTCCTTGCCGATCCTCCAGCCCCTTCGACTCTCGAGCGCGGACGTCTTGCTAATGCCCTATCCAGGGGCTCTCGGGCTTCGGCTTCATGAGATCGTATCCTTTCCTGCAGGGATGCGTAGTTAGTACTTTGAGGCCCTCGGGGCTGGGTATCCCTCCCTCCAAGGGGCTCCTTGCTAGGTCGCCTCCTCATGGGGTTAACGTCCTCATCTGATGATTCATTATCGGTGGAGACGGGGCCTGAGAAATCTCGGTTTCTACGGCATGAGTCGTATTGGGTCAACAGTCATTACTCATATGGGGGCTCATAATTTGGTGGAAGCCCATAACGTAGATTGGGCACCACCACTATTGAGACCTGTAACGAGGGAGGAGCAGTAAAAGTAGTATTGATGGGTGAAATTACCTGAAGTGAGGGAACCGAAGCGTGAATTGAGACCTCCGAATTTGAAGGATGAACAATGACGCTCAAGGGTCCTGCTCGTCGGGAGCTTGTTCCAGGGTCCTCAACAGAGGTTTGGATAAAAGTTCTTTGTTCCTGCGAGATAGTAGGAGGAATGTTTCTGGTGTCAATCGTGGAGTTTGGGACGTCTCCTTCAAGGGTGCTTGCGGTAGTTCGTGTTCTCGTCATGGTTGTTATTCTTTTCCCACAGACGGCGTCAAATGTTACAGATCAAAATCAGATGCAATTAATAGTAATTAATGAGTGGTGAGAGCTTTGAAGTTTTAATGGTTGCACTTACGTTTCGTGACTAAATCAGGCCCTCATAAGCTGCCTACGTATCTCAAGAGATGAGAATTAAGCCAAAAAATATAGTTTTAAGGATCTATGAATCGGATTAGAATTAGGAGACTTGGTGGTCAAGTCTCCTAGTTACAAGGTTGTTGAAACCTCCCAGGAATGATAGCCCTCGTTGGACTCTTTCAGATGATATTTCCTTGATGATAAGGTTTCTTGATCCTTCAGGGATGAAAGGTCTCATAGGACTCTTCGGGCCTTTTATTGAGTCTTTATTAATTACGAAATAAATTGAATTTCGGGACTCATTAATTGGGACATCCATTTGGACCAAACTAGATTTAATTAATGCAACATTAATTATATTTCTAGGGAAGCTCATATCATTAATATTTTTTGTTATAAAAAATTATATCAATCGTAATTAATAGGTGCCAGAAGCCAAAAACAAATTAGTAATAACAATCTTAATAGATGAATTATTATTTAAGTACAGAAAGGAATCAAGTTGTTGTAAAGATATATATGTATATAATTTATTATTAGAATCCCTTGTTGTAAAGATATATATAATTGATAGTCTCGAATCAAGTTATTGTAAAGATGTTTATTAGAATCCTTTGTTTTATTAGGCAAACTCTTCTAGGTGAGCGGATACTTCTTTCTTATTGAGTGGATTACACACTGCAGGTAGACTGATACGTGCCGTAAGTAATACGCCTACGTATTAATCAAATGAAACGTCTCTATTCCTTGTAAACATAACCTATTACTAATTTCAGGGTTTTAATTGAGAGATAGGAATTAGATAATAATTAATTTGTTTTTTAAATCACAACACTCATTTATTAATTAGAATTCATAATATAATTGGATGAGTGGCAACAGAACTGTTATAGTATGTACTAATACAAATGATTCATTCAATCAATAATTTATTTGAAAATTTTGAATTTCATTTAAAATTTTAAATTTTGTAAAATTAAATAATTTAAAAAAAATAGTTGAATTTCGTTTAAAATTTTAAAATAATAATTCAATTTCTATCATTTTAAATATATTATTTAAAATAATTATATTTTTCTAAGTACCATCTAACATCTTTCTCATATTAAACTCTTGTTAGAGGTCATGTATATTTAATCTTGTCTCTCGAAATCATACAAAATTTGTATTTTTTTTTACGAACAAATTTTGTAATTAAACAAGACACACTAATATAGAATATAAATATAGCAATGAATTAGTTGTTAGCATCACTTCATCAATCACTAGCTTTATCTCTATCTACAGTCGTTTTCGCATAAAAGATTCCTTCACAACTTGACCCTCTAATCTTGTCATCTTATTATAGATTCATCGACAACTTAAAAGGCTCTTTTTTTTAACCCGCAGCCGCTAGTTTGGATAGCGTACTGGGTAAACCTTTTATTGTATTATTTGGAAATATAATATTATATATATATATATATATATATATTCATCTCTTATAATTTAAATTTAAATCTAATTTTCCTAAGTATTTGTATATTTATTATTTTTAAAATTCAATTATATCCTCATTTTTAATATAATAATTATAAATATATATGAAAAAAATTATTTACATACTAATGTTTATATATTTTTTAAAATAAGCATATAAAAAGAGACCGATGAAATAATAATTTTTACGTGTTCTTCAGATTTCAGATTAATCAATCACTAATCTCCTTCATGGATCTAGTAAATACACAAGGGAATATTTGTCTCCCTAAAAAATTTATGACAAATTTTTATTATTAAAATATCAATGAAAATTAAAATTTATATTTGTGTCCCTTCAAAAATATATTTCATATTAGTTTAATATTTTTTTAATAAAATTTTAACATAATACTTAAATTATCATTCCATTAATATATTTGACAATCAATTATATAAAATATAAGAATCAAAAGGTATCGCTATAATAGTACCGACTACCGATGAATAGTTGAGAAGAAATGTTGTTGAGAATTAATGAACGTAAGTTACGTAACACACAATCACACATATTGCCATATTGGTCGACAGATTGCCCGTAACTTGTTTATTTGATAAAGGGCAGCTGTCTAATTTGTTACTTTTGTTACTGTAGATTATTTAATGGATTAATAAAAAATTCTAAAGAATCTGTTGGCGGATGAATTGTTGTACACATAAACAGTAGTTTTTTTTGTTGAAAAGAATATAAAAGTGTTTTTAATCTAAAAATCATTGTTAGAGGAAGTATCTGTTTTTCAATTTTTACAAAAAATAACTACAAATTTCATCATTTAATTTCCCTAAAAATATTATTTTTATATTATATTTAAAAATATGTATAAATTAAAAAAATTTACTTACTGATGATATTTTTTTCACCGGCACTTTCTTTGAAACATATAATTTTTTATCAACAATCTCAAATACAGCGCCGCTGTGATTTTATCCTTCTATCATTTGCTCCCCTGTCCAGAAAATATAAAAAAAGCATAGGAAAAGTTGAGAATAAAAAACACTATGTCACGCGTGTTTGGATGAATTTGAGTATAGGTAGATGTCGGCTATGTCCATGTCGGTCGACTTTGTTGGACAAGGACTGTTTAATTTGTTACATATATTAATAGAAATTTTATGATTTAAATGTATTTCGCCAAATTATAATCAATATTAAAGCTAAATCTAAATTTAAAAATTTAATATAATTTAACATCCATCTCCTAAACATAAAATGTCAAATATCATTTTATTGTTTCAATAGACAGTAATTTTGTATTCGTACAACTAGAACTAGGATGATAATGGGTAGAATTTGAGGACGGTTTGTATAATATCTATAATTCGTTCTCCATGTAATAAAATTATCCGCCTCATATTCATTATATTAGGGGTATTAATATAGGATATTTTTATTCAATTCTATGAATACGGGTAAGAGCGAGTATTATTAATTGGATATTTATAATTTTTATAAAATTATTTCAAATTTAAATGGACGATGTTAATAATAAAATGTTAAATTATTCAATTGTTGAAATAATCCTCACGATTTTCATCTATACATTTAAAGACGAGAGTGAAATTGTATAGTTGGATGTTTGATTTTGAATTCAGTTTTTTATGAAAATATTTCAAATTTAAATGGACGATCTTAATAATAAAATGTTAAACTATTCAATTGTTGAAATAAATCTCGTAAAAATTAATTAAAATGTATAAAATTTATCCGAACACTTATTATATTATATTATAACAATATAGAAAAAAGGAACTACATTCATGGGGAAATAAAAGGGAAGGCGAGGAGACTCATTACAAGTATATGTTTTAAAATAGAGTAATATTATGTATTCCAAAATTTATTTTAATTTTTTTTACAAATAATATGGCATTATATATGGATTTTTTTTAATTCGTGGGTGCATATATATGCATGTGAGGTCTTATATTTGAGATCATTTTTGGGGTTGCTAGTATTTTTCTTTAAAATATAATATTAAAAATTAATGCTTTTAATAAAATTTGATAATGAAATTTTTATTCATTTTTTATAAAAATTGTAAAATAAATTTTCTTAAAAATATAAAATACATACTTTCTCTAATAATAATTTTTACACTAAAACCATTTTTCCAAATAATAGTTTTTGAAATTTATCAAATATCCTTTTAATTAATTTTTAATAAAAAATTATTATTACTATTTACAACAACAATCAAACTATTTTAAAAATAACAAATGACCCACTTTTCTCAAATCTTTTTTTGACCCACCTTTTTCTCTCCTCTCTCTATTCAATAGTAACTTAACGAGAATGCGAAAGCGAAATTTACAAACTCTGAACGGCACTTGTTAATTCTCGTCTCCACACCCCCACTTGTAAAATAAAATAAAATACACACTCCTTTCCGTATTAATAATTTTTTTAAAAAAATTAATTCATATTAACAAAAGTTAGTTATATAAAAAAAATTCGTTCGTATTATATTTATTAATATTATTTTATATTAAATAAAGTAATTATTATATCGAAAATGATAAAAAAATAAATTTAACTTTTTTATATTTGAAGTAGACTATTATTATGTGACCGAAGCAGGAGTATAGCAGTAATTATACGATCGTCGCTCCAAAAATCAATGTCTTGTTGTATAAATATCTCTATCTATATATCTATATATATAGACGCACCTTTCTTCTTATTTTGTACGCAAACAGAATATACTTTTCTGTCCTCACTCCGATCATCATATTTTCTCCCGCCGGCGACAAAATGACGATGGTACGGTACCTCGCCGGAGCAGCGGTGCTCCTACTAGTTATTTCATTCTCAGCCGTCGTCGAGAGCCGCCATAATATCGTAGGTGATGTGCTAAAGTTGCCTTCTGAGGTTTCAAAATTTTTCCGGCCGGTCGCCGACGATGATGACTCCGTCGGGACGAGATGGGCGGTTCTCATCGCTGGATCCAACGGTTACTGGAATTATAGACATCAGGTAATGATCATCACGCAGCTATAAACAACTTTAGAGTTATCTTGATATATATTTTATATTTTTATATGCTCGTTCGTGTTTAAGGAGAACAGTTTACATTAATGTTCTCACTTGAACACAATATATATCAAATTAATTTATAACTGTTTGCTTTATAAATTAATTTGATATATGCCTTTGAATAGTTTAGTTTAGTTTATATGTTTGTTTTAATTTGTATGCAGTTGAGTTTACTTTTTTTCTTTATTTGCTGAAGTGGTTTGTTTCTATTTTGGTTTACTTCTATGTTTGTTCTTTGATGAAAATAAGAAAATATTTATGATTGTTCTCATTTGTGGGACCCCCTGCCAAGGATGAAGACAAGATATTGGAATATGTGATTTCTTTTGTTGTTAATGTTGTTTTGTTTATGCCAAGTTTAATCTGTGAATTTGCTGAACTTTTTGTTTTGTTTTGTTTTTGTTGATAATTATCGATTTGTATACATTTTTAAATGTATGTAGAGATTCTAACTTCCAACCTCTTTTTGTTGTTCTTAACGGGAGAAGAAGGGTATCTATCTGATTGAATATGCTGAAGTCATCTCGAGAGTTCCTTACTATAATTGCACTGTATTAGTAGGAGTTTAGTTTATAATCATCAAAATAGGATATTTGATTATGCTGTTTTTGTGAACTATCTTTGTGTTTTAAAGCATATGTTGCGTTTAGTTGGTATGAATATTTAAAGCTAGCAGACAAGTCTCCAGAGTGCTTTATATTTCTCTTTTTGGTAGGGAAGGGAAGAATATTCTTGAATTATTTTAGATAAGAGTAGCACAAATACTTTACTAATTAAGTGATTGGATGAAAATATTCTTAAAACATGAACCACTTATCATATTCATGAACATAAATATCATACAAGGAAATAGTACAGTTTGTTTTCAATCTTAGTGAGGTGACAAGACAGTCATATAATGCATGTGGGGAGTGGGATCTGCATGTACTTACAAAAAACATACACGGTATCCTAATTTCATGAATTAGTGGTGTGTGTTGTACTTGAGTTATTGTGTTGTATTATAGGAATTAGTTTCAAATAACTTTAACCTTAAAATCCTAGTATTGTGGGGTCTGCTAGAGACACATCTGCAAAATAGTTGCCTGCATCGTAATTATATGGCATGGCTTGCATTTGCTTTAATCAATAATACGTTTTGAAATAACTTAATTCAAGCATAAATGGCTTGCATGTGTACCAAGTACCAAATTCAGTTTGTCTATCTGCATTGCTTATAGTCAGTTTCATGTTTAATTATAGACACCCCACGGCCCCCCTCCCCCTCTTTTCAAATCTAAATATCATTAGTAAATTTCATGTTTTAATTGTTTCTGCATACTCATAGTCAATGGAACTTGATGAAAGAGGATTCACCATGCACATGGACACTTTTGCTTAAAACTATGCTACAACGCTTAGTTAAGCAAGCATAAGATATCTTGTAAAAAAAAAGATATGAATATGATTTGCAAAGGGATAAACTTGCATACATGTAATTGTATTGACTGTAGGAGTAGTTTTTTCCGCAACTTTGGGCTCACTTGTCAATCTTGGAGGACAAGAGTCTTATCCTTTAGTGGTAGTTTCTAATGGCTACAATTTACGACCTTCTAAAAAAAATACAGGCTGATATATGCCATGCCTATCAAATCTTGAGGAGAGGGGGTGTCAAAGAAGAGAATATCGTTGTCTTCATGTACGATGACATTGCATATGATGAAGAGAACCCTAGGCCCGGAGTAATCATTAACAGCCCTCATGGTTCTGATGTATATGAAGGTGTTCCAAAGGTATGATGTTCTGTCTAGGCATATATCTTTGACGTGTGTGAGATGTGTATTTGGTTCTTTTCTCTTATGTTGTTTGCTTGCGACAGGATTACACTGCAGAAGATGTTACTGTCAACAATGTTTTTGCTGCTATTCTTGGCAACAAATCTGCCATTACTGGAGGGAGTGGGAAGGTTGTGGAAAGTGGTCCAAATGATCACATTTTCATATACTACACTGACCATGGCGGCCCTGGTGTACTTGGTAATCCTCTCTTTTTAATGTCTGTATCATGAAATTTTTCTCTTCTGTTTCTTGAAAGAATTCAATATATGTTTATGTTGCATAATGGTTCTTTGTAGCTTTGTGTTACACATTGTGTTAAACAGGAGAGTTATTTTGATGTGTACTTGACCTTTTTTAACTGGCTATAGTTAAGATTTTGGGAGAGTTGGCAACTTAACTGTTTCAACTTCTTTATCAATCATATCTTTAGGAATATAGAGTTTTAATAATATGTAGTTAATATGGTTTATACAAATATATTGAAATTCATATCCATACAAGTCAAATACATTAGGCATACTTATTCCTCAGATGAAAATTAGATCAATATAGGACTCGTTTCCTGAGATGAAAATCCGAAATCGATCAATATGGTACGCTGTGCGTGGTGTAATTTGTGCATATAGGTTTTTAATGTTCTTTAGCATTTAAGCTTATAAGCGGAGTAAGTATTTTAAGTTGTTAAACTGACTGCATGATTTCTCTGCTGTTGTATCTAAATACAGGGATGCCAACCAATCCTTACATGTATGCTGGTGATCTAGTAGATGTATTAAAAAAGAAACATGCTTCTGGAAGATATCAAAGCTTGGTAAATTATTCTGTTGCTGTCTTTATCGATTCTATATAGATGTTTTGATGTTATGTTTATGCATACTGTTGTGGACTTGTAGGTATTTTACCTTGAAGCTTGTGAATCAGGAAGTATCTTTGAGGGTCTACTTCCTCAAGGTTTGAATATCTATGCAACCACAGCCTCCAATGCATATGAGAGCAGCTGGGGAACCTATTGCCCAGGAGAGTATCCCAGCCCTCCCCCAGAATATGAAACTTGTTTAGGTGACTTGTATAGTGTTGCGTGGATGGAGGACAGGTATGCCCAACTGCTTCGAACATCTAGTTCTATTATTAAAAGAGAAATAATGTTTTTTACAATTTATAATATTTTGTGGAGTTGCCGTTAATACCACCCGACAATTATAGAATTTCATTTAAGTTATACAAGTGTTATAGAACATACAAACTCAAAACATTTCTTAGGATATATACATTACCATGCATAATTGATAGCTCATTCCTCTTCTTGTTTTTTGAATAAAAAAATGATAATAATAAGCCATGCAAGCCTATTGTTTTAGCTAAAATTTAGAATTACAATTTACAAGCGCTCATGCACCAAAACCCATTAGTAAACACTAAAGACGTGCATATCTGCAATGTTTGTAGGTCTAGCTTGATCAGTGATGTGTTAATATTTCATGACATAGTAAATTACTATCTTTGTTTGTCTTATTTGAACCTCTTGTGAGTAATCAATTTTTTGAATATGTGACCAGTGATATCCACAATTTGCGCACAGAAACACTACGACAACAATATGAACAGGTAAAATCTCATAACAGTTATTATCTTGAAATAGTTCGTAAAATTTGTGGCATATAATGTAAAATTCCTACTATAAATATTGTTCGTAAGATGTGATATGGTGTCGGCGAGTCGATGTCCTTAAATTCGTTCCTCATTCAAAGTTGTTGCATGAAAAATGATTTATTTTCTCTGAGCGTCCCACATTAATAATTTCTATATTGTAGGTCAAAAAGAGAACTTCAAATGACAATTCAGGTTGGGGTTCCCATGTCATGCAATATGGTGATCTCAAGCTTAGCACAGAGGAGCTTTTCATATATATGGGGACAAATCCTGCAAATGATAACTTCACATTCGTGGATGAGAACTCCCTTCGATTGTCATCTTCAAAAGCTGTTAATCAGCGGGATGCTGATCTGTTACATTTCTGGGACAAGGTTTGTATGCAAACTTGTCATATATATATATGTTGTCCTCGGTAATTAAGTCGTCGGATACTTAAAATGGATGACTGCAAAAATTGTTCGAAAGAGTGGAAAATTTTATGCTTGATGTACGTACACGATAAATTACTTTAGGCAGTTGCACAAAATCTCATCCTACAGTAATTTCATTCAGTTTATTAAAGCTTTGAGCAAGAAAGTAAATATTTTGTTGCTTTTGACATTACCGTGATACGTAACCCAAATGATTTTCTTGACTCTTTTTTTTTGCGTTATATTTCTATTCTGACAGTACCGCAAGGCTCCTGAAGGCTCTGCTAGGAAAATTAAAGCTCAGAAACAGTTTTCTGAAGCTATGTCACATCGAATGCACCTAGATAACAGTATACAACTTATAGGAAAACTCCTGTTCGGTATTGATAGTGGTTCTAATGTGCTCAAAACAGTCCGACCTGCTGGGCAACCTCTTGTTGACGACTGGCTCTGTCTTAAAACACTGGTAATTTCAGCCAACTCCACCTTTATCTGCATTATTGTTTTTGTGTTGTCCATTCTAAACTGAAAACAGGGAACTGGTTAATGAACTTTTATGAAATGGGTCTCTACATTTTGGGCTCTTATTGACAGAAACACTTCTTTACTTTTACAGGTTAGGACATTTGAAACACATTGTGGATCCTTATCACAATACGGGATGAAGCACATGCGATCCATTGCTAATATCTGCAATGCTGGAATCAGCGAGGAGCAGATGTCAGAGGCATCAGCACAAGCTTGTGTAACTTTCCCAAGTAATCCATGGAGCTCTGTTAGCAGGGGGTTCACTGCATGATTATGGACCCGCCTAATGGCCATTATCGACTGATTGCATCTCCAAGTGGTCTTGTGTATTACTCTTGCATCATTTACTATCAGTTAATGGCTGTGTATAAATGCAAAATTGGGCAATGTAAAATATAGTTCATAACATGTCTTAAAGTTTGTTTGTAATGAAAGTTGCTTTAGCCATAGCCTGTATGTATTATTATGTTACATGCCCCATGTATGACCAGAAAGATGGCAAGCTTGTCCTGTACATATGGAATTTTATGGCCTGGATAAATTTTATGAAGATACTCATATTATATTATTAATGTGTTCACCTATGTTCTTAATATTTTTTATGAGGGCTGTGGACATCTTAACTTCTTAAATCTTACTCCAGGAGCTGGATATAGTAGGTAAGTGTTTAGTTTAGTTTTTACTCTCGACTCTTGAGAGATGATTGATACCCAGAGACAAACGATAATAGAGCTGAAATCTGAAAAAAGGATGACATTCATGCAAATCGAGGAAAACAAGGCACACAATGGGGGCATCTTATTTAACTCTTTGTCTTTACCTATTTAATAACACGTCCATTTTCATAGACAACTTGTAGTAAATTTATTGTGTTAATAATGCCAAATTTTAAGAAATTATATTTTGAGAAAAATCATAATTTTAACAAAAGTTTTAATAACTACGAGTAGTTTATAACCGATTCTGTTTTTCTAATAATATTTGTTCTGCAACATTGATGTCAATTTTTGGTGAAGAATGTACTTTTTGATTCAATTTTTTAATGATTTTTTAATATCAAATGTTACAAATTGAATGATTTGAGGTCAAAGTGATAATGTATGTTACATTAATATCAAAGTCTTTTTTTTTATTTAAGAAGAGGATAGAAGAGAAGAGAAAGAGAAAGGAGAGGAGAGAAGTAAAAAAATATATTTAACATGCTTTTAAGTTTTTGTAGAAGTTTAGTGCAAATTTAAAAAAAATTATATTGAGGAATTTAAAAAATATATATATGAGAGTCAGAGAATTTTTTAAATTTAATCAAAAAATTGAGAGCACAATTTGAATAAAAAAATTTAATTTTTTTTCTTCGTAATCTTATTCTCTTTTCTAATTCGAATTAGGGAGCACAATATTAATATGTTATATACTTTTATTAAAGGGATATTTTATATGGTACTAGTGTACAATTGATTTTATCAATGACACTATCGCATTTTTTGCTTCTATTTATAGTAACGTGTATATTTGATTTTTTTTATATATAATACCTTTCTGTTAAATAAAAAGTAATGAAATCGATTTCAGATCGGAAAACAAATTGTATATTTGAAATATTTGCGAAAAAATATATGAAATAGACATTCAAATCATGTAAAACAGAGTTAAAACAGTGAGATATATTCAAACTCCATAACCAAACTTTGACCATTAATATTTCACTCATTTTTCTTCCATTTTACATGATTTAAAAGTCTATTTCATGTATTTTTTTCATAAAAATTTCAAATATATAATTTGTTTTTCGGTCTAAAATCAATTCTATTACTTGTTATTTAACGGAATGGTATTATACGTATAAAACTAAATATACAAAATTATCACAAATAGAATCAAAAAATGTGATGATACGATCGACAAAAACCAATTGTAGAATGTTATATCCCTTTATTGATTTATAACATGTGCAAATTATGGTTTTTTATGTGTATATCGTACGTATTAAATTAATTATAATATAAATATTTATGCATTAAAATTTTAGTTTATTATTATTATTATTATTAAAAATAATAATACGAATATTAAATTTTAATTTGTTTTTTTAAACCTCAAACCTACATATATGTTAGTGTTCAGAAAATGGTTAAATCTCAAAGTGATCACTGAAGTGAAGGGCATGTATGAAATAAGTGACTCTAGTTATCGGGGTCTCATTTGTACCACTATAGTCGAGAGTAATGACAAAACCGTTAGTCAACAAATTGACTTCACAGAAAATTAAACGGAAACGTCAAACAACATATCATGACCATCAACTCGCGCGTGAACAGCTATATCCATATGTGTATTTTTTTAAATAAAAAATATATTTTTCTTTTAAAATTTTAATCTTTTTTCTTAATTTATACAAAAATTAGATTTTTTAAATAAAAGTAAATTTTTTATTTTAAAATCTCATTTTTTTTCTAAATAATACATGTGCTAATATATATATATATATATATATATATATATATATAATTGTTATTTTCATTTTTAAAGAAATTGTTATGTGAATGTTGCCGGCGTGAATGTTGCCACTCTCTGGTTCTGATTTTAACGGTCAACAGTCAAACTAACAGTTTTGTCATTACTGTCGATTATAGTGGTATAAATGAGACCCCAATAACTAGAGTCACATATTTGATACATGCTCTTCATTTCAGTAATCACTTTGAGATTTAAACCATTCAAAAAATTAATAATCTAAATATTAGATTTGATTATGTTTATAATAAGATCTATTATAATATTTTTGGTTAGAAATATTAGACTTGAATATATTAATAAATAATTTTTAAAATTTTATATAATATTACATTTACATTTATTATTAATAAATAAATAAATCCATATAATTGCTGAAACACAACCGACTAGCGCATAATTGATAAACCGTCAAATCAGTTAGCACCGTGAAAGGTTTGAACCGGAAAGTAACATAACGACGTAACGGGATTACAGGACGGAGAGACAATTATATAAACGGCGTTATGAAGGGGAAGCTGGTTGGGTATAAAAGAATGCGTTTCAAAGGAAGAGAGACCATTTCGTCTCTTTTATTATTTCAGAGAGAGAGAGACACAATACATACATACATACATATTTCTAGAGAGATAAAGCTTCTGTCTCCTTCTCTGTTTTTCTCATTCACTTTCTGAAAATATACACACACATTTCTGTATATATATGTTTTGAGTGAAGTTATCATAAGATCTATAGCTATTCAAGATTCCAAGAGCTGATAAAAAAACAGTGAGTTATATTGTTTCGATCCTATCCATCGATTATATTCTCAGAGAGGTTCGAACCCCCATTATTTATTTGATTAAATCTTATAATATTTTACGATATATGATGGGTGAAATGAGTGTTGATTTGTTGCAGGTTAAATTTCAAGGGTATTGGTACATTTCTAGTAGAGATCGGATTATACATACACAGACATACATAGTGCTTCAACAATGTTCATCTACAAAGCTGTGTTTACAAAACCAAGCAAGCAAATCTCCGTGTATGTATCTGTGTGTTTTGTTTGTTCCACCTGCAGTTTTGCTAATTTACGTTGCTGATTCATCAGGATTGTGGATTCAAAGAGGCCATTGTAGATTTCTTCAAAGGTATTAATTGATATGCTCTGTTTATATATCCCAATAATTTTCTTTAAATTTTACTTGAAAAATTGATTAATCTCTGCGTGTTGTTGAAGAACATATTGTGTCGTCGTTTGTTTTGTTGTTGCAAGTTGATGAAACTTGTAATTTTTATTTACAGAGTAAAAAAAGTGAAATGTGCGATTTGATATTAATCCACTTTGGTAATGGTGACTGACAGGTGGGCAGATAAATAATAATGGAGAAGGTGCCTCAACGGATTAATAGCAACAATAATAATAACAATAGAGAAGCACCGGGGCTTTTAAGGTCAATAACACAACAACAACAACAACAACAACAAGACCCAAGTAAATCTCATGCAGTTACGACGTCGTCTGAGTTTGTTTTACAGTGGGGTAATCGTAAAAGATTACGGTGTATGAAGGTTCAAGTTAAAGACAACGATTTGCAACGTAACCAGGTTCCGGTGGGTCCGAGGATCCGGTCTCGGGTTGATCGTCGGGTTCTTAGGGCGGACCCCACTTCGAATTTCAATCAGAGTAACGGTCATTTGAATCTCCGGCCACGTCCGGCGTCTCCGGCTCATCGGGTTCTCAGGTAAACAGAAATTATGTTTGTTTGCTTTTTGTTTGGTGCGTGTGGTGTACGCTCCGGGAATGGTGCTGATTAATTGGTTTATCAAGTCATGTGACGTGTGTGAGTGGGGTCGTATTTGCTTTTGCTTTTTTTTATTTTTATTTTTGGCGTAAAAATAGGATATTAGGTGGAATAGTCCTCCAAGCCAAAAGTGAGGTTTAAATAAATTTGATTATTCCTCCGATTATTCGGTTAAATTCAATTTGATTGGTCTATAATTTTCGAAAACTTGTTAGCGACTGCATGCATAACTCTATAATTTAACTGTTTAGAATAGTTGTTATACGATATAAAATACTTCTCATGTCCCCAATTAATTATCTTATTTGACTTTTATATGGTCAAATTAACTGAATTTTGACTGAAAATTATATATAGAATATAATTGAAAAAAGTTATAAAACTATATCATTGGAAAATATATATAATCTACTTTAAAATGTATTTTTAGTTTTTTAAAATTATAAAAGAATAATTTTTAATTTTCAATCAAAATTGAGTCAAATTGACCACAAAAAAGTCAAATAACACAGTTAATTTGGGATAGAGAGAGTATATTGTCGCGGGTTTCGAATCTAAAATATTTGAAATTTGATGTTTCGTACAGGGAGGAAACCTACTTCAAAATGATTTCTTTTGTTATCATGTTTTGAATAGGGAAAATTTAGCCACTTCTGAATCTTTAACACTCAGTGTGTCATTTTAACTGTTTTTGATTTTTTTACACGTAATTTAAGGTGTTAAAAAAATCATATCTACACATAATTAGTTTTTATAAAATTTATATCAAATAAAAGTTTAGACTCTAAACTTTAATTTGATATAAAAATTATAATTTTGTGTGAAATATAATTATTAATTTTTTTTAATCTTAATATGCGTGTTAAAAAGTCAAATATTACTTAAAATAGGACGGAAGGAGTATTTTTTTTAATTTTATTGTTTTGAATAAAAATATAAACAAGTAGAGTTGCGTATAGACACAGTCACGGTGGATTGGTGGGGAAAGCAAAATGAACCGAGTGATTATTGGGAGTGAGTGAGTGAGTTTAAAAGTTTGAAATTTGAAAGCAGAGTGTTGATAACTTCTAGTGCTTTGGTAGGGGCAGTCTACCGTGCTGGGCCTGCTGGTCTGGCTGCTTTTATTATTGGTCCATGACCAATAATACCTTTTCTATTTTTTCATTTTTATTAATCCATCTTCATCCTTCTAAATTAAAATTTATTTTTGAAATTGCATTCTCCTGTCACATTTATTTTTTAACATTTTTCTGACTTGAACAATCTATTATTTAAATTTATATAATTTTTTGTTAATTTTAATAAATATTATTAATTTACATTTTGTTTTTTTTCACATTTTTCTTAAAATCCTTTGTCACACTTGATGCCATAGAGGCTATAAGATGTTTAAAAAATGTACCATGTATTGGGGTGCCTTTACGGATAATATTTAAATTTTAATGACATATTTAGCCTTAAGAGTATTGTATTATACGGGACTAGAAGAGTTTTAAAATATCCATCTGCGACACATCCGTCCATTGCTTTGTACATTACTTTGACATCAAACTGGACACCTACTCATATTTTTATGTTATCATGATTTGATCGACGGCCCAGATTTCGCCACCTACACCCAGTCATAGTGAAAATCATCGAATAATAATCTCCCCTCTCTTCATCTTCAAACCCAATCTCATCTTATTTCCAATCCACAAATACCAAAATTATGCACTAGTAGAGATATTCAACAAATAAATAAGTAAATATATTTATAATAATTATTTTTACTACTACCTCAAACCCAAGGTTAGTCTCGTAATATTCCACTCTCATTTTTTTTCCCTAAAAAAATAATATTTTTATCGTGAGTTGGAAAATATTTATCTCAAGTCTTGCGGCACAGTTTGTTTTCCGTTTGTCACAAACGTAAATACGTTAATATATGATTGATCTTTATGATTTATTGATTGGATTGGATTGGATTATATGTTTTGCAGGAATTCAGAGAGTACAAGTAGCATGAAAGGAGCACAAAGTAATGGAGTTGGGCAGGATAAGAAAGTGGTAGTAGGTAATAGTCCATCCAGGACCACTACTAATAGCAATAGAAATAACAAGTGTGGTAACAATATAAATGAGGCTGTTGGTGGTTCATCGGAGAAATGTGGATCGTCGTCAGCAAGTGAGCCAACTGCAGCGGTGATCTGGCCACCCAAGTTTGTGTTGGGGTTGACGAATAAAGAGAAAGAAGAAGATTTCCTGGCGATCAAAGGATCAAAACTGCCTCATAGACCTAAGAAGCGTGCCAAGTTTATTCAACGCACCCTCAATGTTAGTCATCAGCTTTTTTTAACAAACCATCGTCCAATTTTTATATGCAACAACATTGTTAATTGGTTGAAGAAAATGACCATAAAAAAGAAAATGGATAATCTACTAGAGCTGCCATGTTTTGTGCAATGCTTGATTTGTGTAATATTGTACAGCTTGTAAGTCCCGGGGCATGGTTATGCGATCTGACCCTGGAGCGATACGAGGTCAGGGAGAGGAAGGCGAACAAGAAGGTAATATTCTGATTCGTTGCCACTAATTCACTCGTATTGTTGTATTGATTCGGAGCGTAGTCTTTAGATAACTGCACTCGTTAATTTTCAAGATGTTGTGTGCAGAGACCAAGAGGCCTGAAAGCCATGGGAAACATGGTGGATTCCGAATCGGAATGATCGATTTATACAATAATAAATATGTGTATATGTAGCAACGAAATGAGCGGTGAAGACAGACCTCCGATGACAGAGTTGTCATCCCTTCCAGCATTTCAAAACGAGAGAGATGCAATTATGCATATAGAATAATATGTTAGGTTTTTATTTCTTTGTTCATAGTAATTGTGGAAGACTTCATATTTTTCTCTCTGCCTTTTTGCTATTTCTTTTTCGTGAATAATATGCTCCTTTTTTTCTTCCACTTTTGCCAACTATACTATGCTATCATTTTTTTTTTGTGACTAATTTGGCTTATAGCCTTACAAATGAGTATCTGTTCTAAAAAAATTCTCGGGGTGAGCCAGGAGTGAGCCAGGATCGAACCCAAGACCTGGGACGACAGAGGATAAACCCTCAATCACTTGGGCTATCCAACCGTGCTCTACACTATGCTATCATTTTTAGTATTTCCCGTCTAATCAATAATGTTTACTGTTAATCCATGTATTTTACACTATGTAGCCATGGATTTGATTGTTGCAACAGATGTAAAATGAAGAAGACGATTTATATTGATATATCTCCACAACTCTGTTTTTTACAATCTTTTCTTCATAACTAAGAAAATGAACAACTAAAGCTATTATGTAGAGCTACTAGAAGTTAATCCTGTAACTAACTTCTCTAGCTGATGTGGCAAGTATGAGTTGGCAATCCAGCTGTCAAGTTGTAACTAACTCCAGTGCACTCGTTAGCTTGGTGAGAAGTTTGTATTCCAATACCCCCCTTCAAGGTGGGAGGTGGGAACAAACCTAACTTGGACAACAAAGTATTAAACTGAGGAGAAGGTGAAACCTTAGTAAACACATCTGCTAACTGAGAACGAGTTGGAAGATAAGTGAGTTGGATTAAACCTTCCATTACTTTGTCACGAGTGAAATGACAATCAATCTCAATATGCTTGGTACGCTCATGAAAAACAGGATTCTTGGCGATATGAAGGGCAGATTGATTATCACAATGCAGAACGACTGGTTTAAGATCAGAAACACCAAGTTCAACCAATAAACGAACCATCCAAGTAACTTCTGCAACTGCAGACGCCATGGCCCGGTATTCAGCTTCCGCCGATGATTTAGAAATAGTACTATGCTTTTTTGATTTCCAAGAGATTGGGGAGTTGCCAAACAACAAAATGTACCCTGTCACTGAACGTCTAGAATCAAGGCAAGATGCCCAGTCAGCATCAGAAAAAGCTTGGAGCTTCAACTGATCTGTAGCACGTAAAAGAATACCTTGTGATACAGTACCAGCCAAATATCTCAGTGTATGATGTAGAGCAGACAAATGAGTTGTCCTGGGTTTCTGCAGATATTGACTAAGAGTTTGGACTGTATAAGAGAGGTCAGGTCGAGTGTTAGTAAGGTAATTAAGCTTCCCTACTAGTGACCTGTAGACTTCAGGATTTGGTAACAAATCCCCATCATCAAGAGAGAGTTTTAGATGAACTGGGAGAGGAGTACAAGTACTAGATGAAAGAGCAAGACCTGACTCAGTCAACAGTTCCTTGGCAAATTTTTGCTGACAAAGAATGATGCCCTCAGAAGTATGAGTTACTTCAATGCCTAAAAAGAAATGAAGCTGCCCAAGGTCTTTGATACCAAACTTGGTATCCAAATGATTTTTAAGTGCAAAAATAGCATCAGTGTCATCTCCAGTTAAAATGACATCATCAACATACACAGCGACAATGCATACGAGTGAACCCTGCCTCTTTATAAACAGACTGTAATCATTTTTGGATTGAGTAAATCCTTGACAAAGAAGCTCTTCAACTAACTTTTCATGCCATTCTCTCGACACCTGCTTGAGACCATATATTGATTTTCGAAGTAAACAAACCAAGTTGTGGGGATTATGAACACCTTCAGGTACTTGCATATACACTTCCTCCTTCAAAATACCATGCAGAAAAGCATTGTTCACATCAAGTTGATGTAAATGCCAATGCTTAGATGCAGCTAGAAACAACAAGGCTCGAACAATACTCATCTTGACCACAGGGGAGAAAGTGTTATTCCCTAGAACAATGTCAATATTTGTAGAAGGGGGGTTGAATACAAATATTAAAACTTTTTGTTGGTTCTAATATTCGTTCTTGAAGTTTGAGAATATAGAGAGAATATGTTCTAACAATTTAAGACTGAAACGTAAATTGAACAAGGAGATTTAAAATTACTGATGGATTGGTTTTTCCATCAGTGTATATTTTTGCTCAATGTTCCTAGGTTAAAAGAAACCTATCTGCGTTTTTACAAAATTAGAAAACAAATCAACTGTTCTTACAAATGTGCTCTCAAGCTTGAACAGTTGATTAAGAAATATTGTCTAACTTGTCTGTTTTCTAATAATGCTGCTACACTTGTTTTTATACTACAAGTGTGCTTTTACAATTCCTATACTAGGATTGTTTCTACCTACCTTCCTTTTTCTTTTTGACATTTTATCAAAAAGGAGTTTGAAAGACAGCTTCTGATTGAGTCTTCACAGTCACTCTAGACTGTTTTCCATAGGTGTGCTTTTCTTCTTTGGATCTTCAACAGATATTCTTTCTGTGTTGTCACACTCAATTGATAATTTGCTATTAAGCATATCAATTGATCCATTCTTTAATCCATCAACTGATGTACTTCTTCGATTGATCTTTCTATCCATCGATTGATAAAAGATGGCTTATCAATTGATAGATGTTATCAATTGATATATCAATCGATGGGTCTTCACATCAGTTGATGGTCTTCAATGCTTGACTTGGCTTCTTCGATTGATCCCTCATCCATCGATGCTTCAATATCAATTGATCATCCTTCACTTGTGTAATTTCCTGTCTTCACATAATTAAAATTCAACAGTTTAATTTACACATCAATTGATGATCTATATCAATCGACTCTAACATCAATTGATGAACAAAATATCAATTGATTTACACCTTATAGATTGAAATAGACTAAGTACACCTATGTTACTATCCAAGTTATCAGTTGATTCACATAAACACTTCAACTGATAAATGGTTTCCTGATCAATTGATATTTATAACTTTCATATCAATTGATCAGTTACATCAAATAAAATTTCTATGATTCTAAGATTAATGTTATCATCAAATCACATGTAGATTCCTAACAGAAAGTCTCTTCGTAATCAATCCCATATTTTTGATTAAAACCCTTTGCAATAAGACGAGCTTTGCACCTGTCTAAGCTTCCATCAGACTTTAAGTTTACTTTGTATACCCATTTAGAACCAATTGCCTTCTTTTTAGCAGGCAAGGGTACTAGATCCCAAGTGTGATTAGTATGTAAAGCCTGAAGCTCAATTTCCATGGCAGCTACCCACTCGGGACTTGTTGAGGCATCCTTATAATTTCGAGGTTCTGTGACACCACAGTGAGGAGCTTGGACCGGTGTCTGTACTAAATTGCACCAATGAGGGGATGTAGATGGGGAAATGGTATTGCAATGATATGAAGACAAATATGATGGTGGTTTAGGCACTCTGGTCGACCTCCGTAAAGGTTTAAAAGAATCAGTGTGCAGTTCAGAACTAATATCCTGAACCACAGAAGAAGAATTAGGTTCATCCATAGAATTATCCTGACCACCAGTAGAGACTGAAGTAGTATAATTTTGAAAGAAATCTCCACTATTATGATCCATACCAAAATTCTCATGTGAAGTACCCAAGTCTAACTCATCAACGAAACAAGAAGATGTAGTTGAGGGCAAATATATACTACCAGGAAAAAGAGTAGGATTGATGTGTGTATGAAAAGGGAAGTGTGTTTCATGAAATACAACATCCCTGGAGATGAATAGACAATCTGCAGCAAAATCCAACACTTTGTAACCCTTTTGTGTAACTGAATATCCTAAAAAAACACAAGCTCTGGCTCTTGGACTAAATTTACCTCTGTTAGTAGCAATGGTGGAAGCAAAACAGAGACTACCAAAGACCTTTAAATGTTCTAAAGAAGGTTGTAAACTAGTGAGCTTGTAATAAGGTGTAGCATTGTCAAGACTCTGCAAAGGTATTCTATTAATGAGGTATGTGGCACAAAGAATACTTTCACTCCAATATTTTTCAGGAATTTTTGATTGAAGAAATAGAGATCTAGCAGTTTCAAGTAGATGTTTATGCTTGCGTTCCACAACACCATTTTGTTGTGGAGTATGACTATAACTAGTTTGGTGAAGAATACCTTTTTTGAGAAATAACTCCTTCATGAGACCTTGACATAATTCAGGAGCATTATCAGATCTAACCTTCTGTACTTTGGCTTTGTATTGAGTTTCCACATGATTAATGAAATTCACCATCACACTAACACAATCAGTCCTATGAGTAAGCATATGCAACTAAGTGAAACGGCTGAAATCATCAACTATAGTAATAAACTGGTTACATCCATTATAAGATTTGATTTTATAAGGTCCCCATACATCAATATGGATCAATTCAAAAGGAACCTTTGTCTTGATATAACTATGAGGAAATGAAGCTCTAGTTTGCTTTGCTAATGGACAGATATGACATATAAGATTGTGTGGAGAATTCTGAATTCCTGATAATGCTGGAATAGTCTTCAATTTATTGAATGGAACATGCCCCAGTCTAAGATGCCAAATGCTGAGATCCTCTTTGATGCTGACCAAGATTTTCTTGGAATTCAACTCTATGTCCACTCCTACAGTATTGTATAATCCACCTTGAAATCTACCAAGAAGAGTTGGTTTCTCTTTCTGCAAAAGGTCCTGTATCACACATTCTTGACCGTAAAAAAAAACCAAACAATGAATATCCTCACATAACTTCTGTACAGATATCAAATTGTAATGAAAGTCAGGAATATGCAAGACTTTGTTTAGAATCAGATCTTTGTGGATTTTGACAGAGCCTACATGAAGTATTGGAATCTGTCTACCAGCAGGAACAACAATGTATTCATTACCTCCAACCACTGGTTTGTAGGTGAGAAAAAGGCTAAGATTAGAACAAATGTGGTCAGTTGCACCACTATCCACTAACCAACCAATTTTTGAAATATTCTCAGATAACAAACAAGTCTTACCAGCCAACAATGCATGGTCATTATGGTCCGGAGAACTTGGGGAAATAGTTGTCTGCTTGTCAAGTAACTTCAGTAACTGTTGATATTGTGCAACAGTGATTGGTAAAGTGCCATCATTGTTGGGATCAAATGTAGAACCACCAGTGTTAAGAGAAACTGCAGCCATCTTCTTATCTCTGAAGGCTTTGAAATTAACTGGATACCCATGAATCTTGAAGCACCTGTCAATGCTATGACCAGACATGTTATAATGTGTACAAAAATAATTCCCTCCTTTCTTAAAACCAGTGGCAGAACCTGCATTTCCTCTTCCAGTAAGACTTTGTTTCTGAAAAATATTAGGACTAGGCTTATAGTTCCTCTTGGTATCTGCTACAAAAGCCAGAGATTCTGTTTGACTAGTGATGGTAGACAACTCTTGATGCCTCTCTTTCTGATAGAACACTCTAAAAGCATTGGATAGACTAGGTAGAGGCTGCTGTATCAATACATTCCCTCTAACAGTAGCAAACCTATCATTAAGCTTCATCATAAATTGTAAAAGTCTGTGGTCCTGTTGCATTTGGAGCACTTTCTGAGTCACATTACAAGTACACTTGTTGCAAGTGCAACAAGGTAAAGGGCTGATATCACTCATAGCATCCCAAACTCCCTTAATTTCAGTGAAAAAATCTGATACACTCTTTGAACCTTGATTCAAATTAGCCAATTGTTGCTCAAGTGAGAAAATCTGAGTCATGGACGTAAATCCGAATCTCTCTTCCAGATCAAGCCAAACTTCTCTAGCAGTCTTAAAGAACAACACACTTTTCGATATAGACTCATCCAAATTGCCTAACAACCATGAACATACTAAGTCATTGCACCTTTCCCATGCTTTAAAATCAGTGGAGTCAACATCAGGCTTGAGTACCGTTCCATCAACAAAACCTAGCTTATTTTTAGCGGACAAACTAAGCATAATAGATCGTTTCCAGTTGCTATATCCAGTGCCATTAAATTTCACCGAAACTAATTGCGTTGTATTAGCATCAGAAGGATGAATGTAATATACACTATTTGAGTCTTGATTTGGTTGAGAAAAAGGCCTATTCCAAGCATTTCCATTAATAGACCCCATTCCATCCACTATATATTCTTGTCTAAGTTGTTTCAATCAGCGAACCACAACAATCTTCAAGCAATATTTCTCAGAAAATACAATATCTCTCGAAATTGCTTAAACAAACAGATATGTTGAAGAAATTGCAAGGAGTACAACAATATCTCACAGAGATTACAGAGATCATGAAAAAACTATTAAAAAATTGTAGATCTACGAGAGAGATTCATGAAAAAAATGAAGAAATTATGAAATTTGCTTAAATCGCCATTAACGGAAGCTCGAAACAACAAAGATATAGAGATACGAAGAGATACGAAGAGATTAGAAACGTAACACCTTTTAACAATCGAAGAATAGCGAAGCGATGCCACACAAAAGCTCTGATACCATGTTAATCCATGTATTTTACACTATGTAGCCATGGATTTGATTGTTGCAACAGATGTAAAATGAAGAAGACGATGTATATTGATATATCTCCACAACTCTGTTTTTTACAATCTTTTCTTCATAACTAAGAAAATGAACAACTAAAGCTATTATGTAGAGCTACTAGAAGCTAATCCTGTAACTAACTTCTCTAGCTGATGTGGCAAGTATGAGTTGGCAATCCAGCTGTCAAGTTGTAATTAACTCCAGTGCACTCGTTAGCTTGGTGAGAAGTTTGTATTCCAATATTTACCAAGTTCTGCTGGAGAATCTCTGACTAACCCCTTTAGTGACATGAAGCTGTTTTGTTCGAACCATCAGTCTCTGGAGTAAAATTCAGGAACATTGTTCTTTATAAAGGGTTTCTGTATGTCCCAAGAATGGAGCCTTAAAAACGAATTATAAGAGTAGCACCCTGGCCTACTTTCATCAATATCTCTCCAGTCGATGCTCTGAATCTTTATTCTCTTTTTTCTAAATAATATTGCGGGGAGGGTGTCATTTTTTATTCTTTCTCAAATAAAAGTTTAAATTCTTAATTTTTTATTTAATATAAATATTAAAATAAAAATCATTTATACTTCAATATGCGGTTAAAAAGTCAAAGACCAACTAGAATATGACAGAGCAGGCATGTTCAAGCAGATTTAGAATGATCTTTTGATAATGAGTGCTGGATTAATGAAACGTTCGAAGAATGTCCATTAGTACGTTGCCCCGTGAAAATCGTGAATCGGAGCTTATCGATAAGGTTCTGATTTATAAATAATTGGATGAATACTCAAATTTATTATAGAATTATGAATTATTTAAAAATATAAATAAATATAAATAATATCGATCAAATATTTTATAAAAATTAATCGAGAATTTTTCAAAAATCACATGATTTTTAGAAAACTGGTTTCCCTAAGTTATCCCCTAGTCGAGATGACCATGTTTTACACTGAATTTTAATACCTTTTGTAGTTTTCATTGTACACAGCTGTCATTGCAATTTGCGGAACTCGGAGAATTTCAGTGTCACGACTCACGATCCAATTATATACTCTCTCATCCTCGTAATGTTAGATACTTTTATCATATATTTAAAATAGATATTTTTAAAATTTTCTTGTTTTCTTATTTTGTATAAAAATACATTCCTCCCGTTTAAAAATAATTGACGTTTTGATTTTTTAGCATATATCTTTAGGAGTTTTAATTACATATTTAAAATTATTATTTTTAAAATTTTCCTTTTATGAATAAAAATATTAAACTACAACTTTTATTCAAAAAATAAAATTTTTATTATATAATCAAAACTTCTGAACAGAGGGAGTAATATTTAAATTTTAATTCACAAAAAAATTTAAAAAATATTAATTCTAACTATGTAATCAAAACACTTAAAATTCGTATACGTGTAAGAATGAGTATTTATATGAGTATTTTTTTATAAATAAATAATTCATTAATACAACATTTTAAAAATATTTAAATTAAAAAAATACATAATAAAATAAATGGAACCCCTTTGTAAACCACGTTTTGATTTTATTCATAAAATAAGGTGTTTCGGTTGTAGACATGTAGTTCCGTAGCTTGATTTGAAAGAATATAATGTGAAATAATTTAAACACAAAAAATGATCTTAATTTATTTTCATGTTATTTTGAGAAAAGCCAATTCAGATCCAAAATCTCCATCACCCAATACTTGTAGATCCAGAAACATGCAACATTATAATGCAATACAATGTGTTAATACTCCATTAATTAAGACATCAAGACATAAACTAAAACCAGAACACTCAACACATCATAATGAAACAAGGGTGTAATCGATCAAACCAAAAACTATAAGTAATAATAATAATAATAATGAGGGAAGTGGTTAATAACAAAACTACTAGACTAGTAAATGTCTAATTGTATCTAGATCTGCAATCAAAACCATAACCACACACACACACACTCGCTCTCTACTAGTAATAGTATATTACAGTATCATCATCATCGTCATAATATATACTGTACTAGTGCTGTGATACTCTACATCTTGAGACCAGATCCAAAGATAAGAGCCACAACAGCGCAACCAACGACGGCCAACGACGGAGTGATAGATCCGGCGGGGGACATCGGACTAGGCGCCGGAGCATCGGCGGCGAATGCAGGTCCCACAACGGCGATAATAATAAGAGTAAGAAAGGAAGGTGTGTAAGAAGAAGAAGAAGCTGGCATTGTATTTGTATGTAAAGAAAGAGATGTGTTTGTGTTTGTGCTTGTGTTTGTGTTTAATGTAAGAACTAGGAAGAGTCGAAGTGAAAGAAACAGAAGGGTACTTGTGTACTTATATGTGTAATAATTAAGAATAGAATAATGTTGTTGTTTACGGGCAGCTAGGCTGTACTACAGTCTACAGTGGGTGGGATGTCTGTTCGGGCAACGGGTAGGGTTTTGCCTTTTGCCTTTTGCCTTTTGTTTATTTACAGCCTGGTCTGGCCTGTGTTGACACTTTGACAGCCTTTTTCCTTACATGTGAGTTGCTCCTTGCTGGCCTCCATTTTCCAAATTATTTATGTGCGTTTCATTTTAATTAATTTATGGATATATTTCGTATCTAATTTAATGAACGAATACATTTATAATTAAAAATGTATGCTAATACATTTTGACTAGTGGCAAACTGTGCCCAAATTGGAACATCAAAGTCGCTCATGCAGTGTTTACATGCGACTGGACTTGGATTGTTTGACATCGAAAGCATTTAATACAAGTTTCATTACACAGACAAATCAGTGTATTGAGCTGGTGCACATCTGATATTGAAAACGTAAAATTATAAATAATTCTTATCAAATGAACATATACAATATTATTGTAACCGATGGAAATCATGAACCTGAGCAAGGCAAAAAAATGCATTGAATAGGTCCGCGCCCACCTTATCATGTTGTTTCGGTCTTCCATTTGATCCCAAATCTGCACAAGCAAGAATAAGGAATCAAGCCACTTAGATGACCCTAAAAACCGAGAATAAGATTAGTATTCTCTTCTTTTTCATGACTAAATTACTCTTTTTCTACATGGGCATGGTTTATTTCAAGTACTATTATCATATATCTACATTCTTCACAGATCACCATTCACCACCCATCCTTTAAGGTCTTCTTCCAATAGCAGACTAAACAGACCATAACAGTTCCCTTGTTATGATTCACAGAATGCATCTGAGGGAAGAATAGGTTGTGTTGCTACTTGCTAATCCACACCCAGATAATTTGACTTGTTACTATTACGGTTAAGATTTCAGATAAATCATGTGAGACAAATAAATAATCAGTAAAAATTACTTCCTCTATCATATACCTGTGAGACACGAACTACGTAACTGACAGTATCTACTTCACAACATCAAAAGTAGCACGAAGGTTGGATATCATGACTGGGCATTCTCCCTTCTCGTCATATTCAGAAAACTCTCCTTCAGACAAGTCAATGTCCTTAAATTTGGTCCCTGCAATCTACACAAGAAAGAAAAACCAACAAGCTGAGACACAAATCAACTGATTGGAAAACTTGGGGCTCCACTCATATTTGAGTGTTCAAGATATATGGGATTCCACGAACATGCCTATATTTGTCTGCACATTCACTTCCAATCACTAAGCAAAAACATTAACAATGATGATACATCAATGGCAACAAAAAAACATTAAAAAACAATCTATGGCAAAGACATTTACAATTACTAGAATCGGGAAAGAAATAAGCTTGCACAATATTTACAAGACACAAAAGAACATGAAGTATAATGCAATAGTTCATTGTACTCACTGTAGGAAAATATCAGATATTAGAATGATTCTTTTCTAGGGCAGAAAGGGAAGAAATGTATATCTGACGAAGGACGGATCTCAAGTCAAAAGTAGTGGGGCAAAAAAAACAAACTACACAGATAGCTACAAGTAAATTTTTTTACAATCCCGCATCACAAACTGGTAAAATATGATATAGTAAGAGACTACTTACAGATTCAGCCTCCCAACCAGTGCCAAATACAAACTCCACAGGCTCATAGCCCCTGCAATCAAACTGCATCATAGGAGCATATTTACCTAATTCACTTAGTTCTTGAGTCAGTGCACTGCCTTTGCCACTGATCATAGTCACATTTCCTTCTCTTCCACAAAATTTACACTGCAACCAAGATAGTAGGAATGTTGGTCGCGGCTTTGACTTAGCAAAGATATTTCAAATATACATATAAAATAGGTTTACGGTAAAACAAATAGATAGCACTATCTATGTGTATGGATAAGTGGTTACGTAAAAGTTGACGAGGTAGTTGCTTAAAGGACGGAAAAGAGGTTTTGAATAGCCTCAAGATGCATAAATTTTAAAGAATAACAATACAATATGAATACCATCTTCTTGGAGTCCTAAAAGCAGCTTACACACACATATATAAATATTTCAAAGAGGTTAGACAAGTTGGAGGCTCGTTACTGCTTCATTGGTATCAGAGCTTGGGATTTGCATTCCTTATCGTTCATTCGCTGGGTTGGTCAACTTATCGTCTCAAGTAACCTCAAAGTTGTCCCATTTTCGTTAATTCTTTCCACTCATCTGGTATGTAATTATGTATCTACGTTTCTCTTCGGTATCAAATACTTTGTTATAATTGTACATACAGTGTGTGTTACATGTGTTTATTTAAACATATGCTTACTTTGTTCTTTATTAATTTTTTCTTACTTTATTTTCTTAATTTATATGTGATTCGAGCATTTTATCATTGTTATTTTTATTATTTTCTCAATGTGTTCATTGTTTATTCAAATATATGCTTTACTTCTACACACCTATTTATTTTACTACAAGAGTGTGTTACACAGAAGAAGGTGACTATAGTCTATATAAATTCTATTATGACTAAGACTGCTACTCATACTGTCTAGAAAAGACGTTTCTTAGTGGACTTAAATCTCAATTTGATGAATGGGCCTATTGAGATTTCTTGTAATAATACATCGGCAATTGATTTAATTTACAATGGTGCAAACAGTTGGAAAAGACAACATATTGAAATACAATATCATTATATTCATGATATAGTAGTGGAAATTGAAGAGATAAAAGTGACGTACATTCCTACTATTGATATGTTTTTGGAAACTTTTTAACAAAAACTACTTCAGCCAAGACTATCAAACATGTTAGTTTGATTAGTGAGATCTCACAAAAGGTGGGAGTCAAATGTTATGCGATAAAGTGTGTTAATACATTTAAAAAATCTTGGCTAAACAGCTAAGTGGGAGATCTTAGTTGTGGCTTTTAGTACAAATATTTCATATATACATATCATATAGGTTTACATTAAAACAAATACCGCCATCTATGTGTATGGATAAGTGGTTATGTAAAATTTGTCGGGATAGTATAGGGAAGAAGGTTGTGAATAGCATCTATAAAACAGCTGCTGCGTAAAATTCAGAGAATAACAATACAATACATTATGATCTTCTTAGAGTCCTAAAATCCATCACCGAATAAAAGAACAGGGTAGCATATTACAGAAAGAATGAAGTAAAACCTAATTTTAATTTTACCTTCTGAACAAGATTGGCAGTACCCTTCCCCATAGGCACCACTTCATTCAAACTAACATAAGTCTCTTTCTTTGTCAACTCTCCACAATTCCCGCATTTCATCTGAGAATCACACAAAAAAACCGTAGAGTATTGTCCATATACAACAGTAATCACGAGAATATTGTAACGAACACATGAGAATTGACTTGGATTGGGCTGGCCCTATTATCACAACTTGGTCCATTAACCAGTTCAGAATTTTAAGCCCAAGCAGAGCCCATTAAGCTTGCCTATATCCTGCTTACCTTGTGTTCAATGCGGGTTATCGAAGAAGAACGACTGTCTTTCATTTTGGCTTTACATTTCAGTACTCTTAATTTCAGTCATTTCAATTCCTGTAATTTCCATTCAGTACTTGTATTTCAATTCCGGTTTATCAATTCTAGTTCTTCTCAAACATGTTTTCCCCAAGTTATGTTTCGATTGATTATTCTCCTTGTGTTGATGGTCCATTATATGGTTATAATTCGGGTGTTAACCAAGAGGTTGGTTACAAATATCAAGTATACGAAAATAACCATTAGCAAAACAAAAATGTTGTATTTGTTAAGGTAATCCACGCCACTTAACACAAATTCATAATTAAGCAATCTTAAAATTGATTAAAAAAATTATAAACAGTTAACCTGATATGAGTAGCAAGTAGGGTGAAATATATACAATATTAAGCATTTATAATTAGAACAAACAAATTATTAGTGAATTGACTAGATACAATAGAAAGAAAATTAGTAACATAAATTGAATAAATAGACACACAGATAAATATAGAGATACAAAAGAGGAAGTGACCTTGAAGTAGTAGCTGAAAGTAGGATTGTCACAGCCACCATCAGGTTGAAGATTGGTGAGATTCTCGAGCTCGCCGGTGATCATAAGCCTATAGTTCACCATTTCTTATGCTCCCCCCCTAATTTTTTTTTTATTTTTCTCTCTTCCACTTTCTTAGTTATTGGGCCTATTTGGGTTTGGTGTTATTCCAACTTGCAATTTTGACATTTCCCCGTATTTTCGATTCTGACTTATCTCGATAATGTTAGCATATTAAATATTTAAATTATGAAAAAAATGTTGAAATTTGTATTAATTAAATTAATTTTGATCGTATAAATATTATTTTGTAAAATTATTAAAAAAATAAACTTCTTTATAAAAGTTATGATATGTTAATAAATGACAATTAAAATCAAAATTTACATAATTAACAATAATAAAACAATGAATTAATTTAATGGGTCAATAAAATTAATGATCTTTTAAACAGTTTATTTTCTTCTGCATTGTTGAATCAAATCTCTAATTATATCAGCAGGAGCAGCTAGGCATCAAGTTGAGTCCCAAGGCACCAAAACAAGGTCTAGAAAGAAACTGCATCCCATTCCCATATCATTATTCATAATGTTAAATCAGTAAAATATGTCTCTCTTATATGCTAGAGTTAATTTATAGATACAGGTATCATGCATATTCTTAAAAGAGTTGAAATACAACATAACAAGTATACATCTATATAGCATCATAAGTACTCTGGTAAAACCCTGTCACAAAACAAAACTACAATGAAAACGACAAAACATCAAAATAATTGGGAGGATATCACACAGCCCATAGTGATAGTTAGCAACCATTGATAGCCATTTGTAAACATTAAACACCGTCATGATGCCTCCTTTCTTCTTGTATTGACTGGAAAATCCGAGCAACAGATTCAGTGGCTGACCTAGCATTGTGAGGAACAACTTTGATCACACGAATTGGGCGGTCAGTGCCTGCGTTTGCCACCTGATTAACCGGAGATGTGGGGAAAAGAGGAAGCGGGGCGTCACTTCTTCTTTCTTCAGTATGAGCTGACCTAGATTTTTGTTTCCTCTCACTTGGGCTACTTGCTGTACTTAGCTGCACTTCAGTGTTCTTTGATGGATTCAACTTCACCGCTTTTGGAATGTCTCCATTCTTTTGACTTGGCACATTGCATGAGGCCTGGTTTTGCACGTTGAAGTGTTCCATGTTCTCTATAGGTCCAGCAAAGGGTGGATGCATAACAGGCATGCCAAATTGGGGGAAGTAGCCATGACTTGCTGGATGGGGAAAGGAGGCAGTCCCGAGTCCTTGATAAGGATACTGAGGAGCTGGAAGCCCATAATTAGGGTAGTTTCCCATTACTGGAGTTGACCCTGGAGGCCCATAAGTTGGATTCATGAATCCAGGTGCTGGATAGGGTTTGTACACGAGTCCTTCAGTCGGAGTCATAACTGGAATTAACCACTGGTGGCCAGATGGTTGATTAAAACCCCAAGGGCTCATGTTTGTATCTGACATTGCAGGTATTGGTGGTGGATTTCCCGAAAAAGAACCATAGGTAGGAGGAGGCTGACTATCTTTCTCCAAAAGTGAGATAGATGTCTTCTCAACAGCATTCTCAGCAGAGCTCTCCAGCCTGTTATCTGGTTTATCTGGAATATCATTGTGCCTAATAATCTTGGGAGTAGTTTTTACAATAGAATCGGAGGCGTTCTTCTTTTCAGATGAGCCCCTCAGATGATTTCCTATAAAGGCATCTTCAACCAATATATGTGGAGATTCCGCAATCAACTTTTGCACCTGTTAAAACATCAGGATCTTATGTACACACCTTAATAAATGTACATGTACATTAGATGCATTTGGCTTTAAGCAAATATAAGACACTTAACCTCAAGAACACCATACCTTTATCAATCGGTGCAATTCAAATACTTGAACTGCAAATACCCTTTGCTGACTACATTTGCAAAGAAAAAATTAAATCAGTGACACATTTGAAGAAAATATTGAAGCCAAGCAAAACAATCATTAGATTCATAGTTTGGACGGCAAAGCATATAATCCATTTACACATACAACCACAAAAGTTTCACCTAAGGGGCTCTTAAATTAGTTGCCTAGATGAGAAAATATCCTAACTAATGATATACTCAACAAAGAAAAACACCGGCACTAAGACAAACTCTTCTACATTAACATAAAAGAACTCCCGACCAACACGGCAATTTTTTCCAAGAAAAGTTGAAAAAACTGAGAAATCACATATCTTCCCCCATTTATAACAAAAAATTTACAAATTAAAATACCATCCGGAAGACAAAAACCTCATCTTAAAGAGCATCCAGAAGGTATATTGAAGAGCTTTTAATAAATGCTCCAAACATACTAGCATATCATCTCACAAAAGCACACATCTGAAGAGAGCGGCTATATATTCGAAAGTCAGGGACAACAAAAAACACAGTTTCACCTATGCATCGCCCTTAAAAGAAGTGGCAATTATCATCTTAAACTTACACCTGTAAAGCTACAATAAATGTAAGGACCCAAGCACCCTGACAGTGGAATGGTAGATAGCCTAGTATTGTCATGCATATACAGTCTTGAAATGATGTCAACTTAATGTTTAATTGCAGAACATGATATATCTTTATGTAGAATTGCATTAAAGTTGTGTATGTATCATACAGTGCATCAGGTCACACAACATTAACACTGTAAACTAGCAAAAACATAATATCTTATTAAGACAATAAAGAGAGAGCAATGGACATTTTAACAGCCATGATCTCATTTGTCTTTGATGCTTTAAATATACATGAATCCAAATAAAAGCCTGCAAACCTTGCTGCAGCCATCTCAATTTGTACTGAAGTGTTCCAAATATAATAAAAAACAAATTTCTACACTTCCCATATAAATTTGGAAGCTACACATAAAACATTCGCCCCCTCCCCCCCCCCCCCCCCCCCCAAAAAAAAAAAAAAAAAAAACTACACATATAAGTTTATAATGCACCCTCGTGTCTCATGTGCCAGGAAGATACATCTTCCATAAGATATCAGATGCAAAACTTACTTGACAATAGCTCGTCTTGCTTTCCAGAAGTGTTTCTGGCCTATGATACCTACAACGTCGTCGGGACATAAATCTGTGCCGGACATAGAATCGACCATTGAATTTTCAGATACATCATCACCTATCTCAAATGTTTCTGTATGTACTAATCTACGAGCATCATCACGAGACTTGGTATCATTAGTAGGAATACCGGGACTTCTCTGCTTGTTGTGCTGAAGATCTCCCGTACAGATAGAAGAGTCTCTGCAACCCATTCCCCTAGAATGATCGAGCGAGACACTAGCGCCCCATCCAGTTTTCATTGGCTGTGACTCCTCTCTATAGTCAGGCTGTAAATTATCATGACCATTATTTAATCTGTTTAATGAGTGTGTAGGATGATCGCTGTGCTTAAAAGTTGAAGAGACACTGAATTGCTTTAGGGGGCTTTCGGATCTTTCTCTGCATGTTTGATTTGGATTGGAATATTTTGAATTTACCCGAAGCTCTATCAATTCATTTGTCTTTCCTTCACTCCCCCTATTCTCTTCCTGTCTCTGGTTTACCCGTGATGTATCAAGTTGTTTCGGCCCTTTCTCACACGGTTTTTGAAAGTTCACAAGGCGGTCTGAATAAGCTGTACCAAAGGGAGACGGTCTTTCCCTATCTGTGCCATTATTGTTTACACAAGGATCTTGAGCCATGTTCGGTTGGGAAAAAATGGGAACTGTAAAATCTTCTTCTTGCCTCTTTCTCATCCCTGTATGCTCCATTGATGGGCTCAAATTTCGATTTGGCTCCTCAAATTGATGTACTGAAGAAGGTTGCTGATGTGGAAACAACATGGCTCGTTCATGTCCACTCCCCTGAATCATACACCCATTATGCGTTAGCAATATGAGCATACCAATGAAAGTTAAAGCATCTATGTATGTGTACATGCGATAGTAGAAACCCAATCCATTCAATAGAGTACTATACAATATGAAAGATATTCCCACTAAACAAATAGCCAAATAAGCACATAATTACTGGTGTGGGTAAAAAACCATGTTGTTTTAAAACACTTTAATACTTTCATGACAAAGGGAACATGGTGTCTTTCCATGGAAAGACCACTAAAAATCTGCTAAAGAGTTGTTCTTATTACCAGCAAATATATGAGCTTGCTTTAAAGATACTCGAGTCACCAACATGAAGAATATATATAATTAGGTAGTTTTTCTATCAGATGCCAGTCCTAAAATCAAAACCTCAGGTCCACTCAACCAAAGAAATTTTTGATAAGCCTATGTTCATTTCCATAACCAACAGTTCTGAGGGCAATTGATAATATAGATTCTGAAATTAAATAATCCCCTCAAATGACCATACAGATTCCAACATATCATCCATAAAAGTTAACACTAACAACTGCAACATCCGAAACGGACATAGATGATGATTGTCACATCAAAGAGAACACTGATTTTCATGAAATGTCATTTTAATTATTGCAAACGACAGCAAAAACACAAATAACAGCAACATATATGTCAAGGAAACCTTAACCACAACAACAAATCAAAGTATGCATTTATCCAACTCACCTGACTTGATGATGGAGGGTTCAAATTGTTACTACTGTTAGGCTTAGCGGGCAACGTCCCAGAATTGAATCTCTGAGAAGGAATACTGAGCTGTTCATATAGTGCCATCTTGTTCCTCGGAGGTGCTCTTGGCCCTCCTCTCTCAGTATCATTCACATGAAGTCTAGGGAACATAGGCTCCACACTCTTGTCATCATCTTTCCCTCTCTTCATCTTCTCTTTAACACTGAATTTCCCTCTATCTTCTCTCTTATACACAAATCAACAGAAAACTCAACCAAAAAAGCCAACTATATCAAGAAATTCACCAAAAATTCATAACCTAGGTCTTCATCACAAATCACTTGCACAAACTTCAACATACTACAAATCCATAAACTAAAATAAGTTCTTTTCATGTGGACAATCTAGTAAACTCAAAATCAACAAAAACACACATATATACACACATATCTTTGTATAAATACATAAAAAGAACAAGGGTTACCTCAATTTCACAAGCCCAATCATCTAATTTGATCCAATTGAATTCTTGCAATCTAACACAAACCCACTTGAAACAACAAACTTTAAGGTGAGATCAATCCAAGAAAAGCAAAACCCACTAGCAAACCACCAAATAAACTGCAACCCAAATATCAAAATCAGATCTTTTTTGTTTCTGAGTGGAAAAAATACAAGAAAAATAGCAGAGACACACCACAAGAACGAGTATTAGGCTCAGTACTTACCAAATTCTAAATAAATAAAAGAACCAAGGGAAAAAAAGTGAGAGATTCTTCACACAATGGAGTATTAATGTCCACTAAAATGAAGAAAGGGGCATAAAGTGCGATGTTTGTGGACCCAGTTTTCGGATAGAACCAACCAGCAGAACCTAGAAATAGAGAGATACATGTGTGTGTGTTTATATATTACCACAGTAATTAAGTTTGTTTTCTTGCACAACCCACTAATGTAGAGAGCTAGAGATTAGATAATGAGTTATGTCCTAATTTAAACAGATTATTATGACACGTACAAGATCTTATTTTTATTAGTGGAGGATCAGCTACAAAATAAGAGTATTATATTTACACTTGTAGATAATTTAGAATAGGAGTATATGTATAGCCAAAATGACAAATGAAAACAGTTAGTTTAAAGTATGCTTTATTTTAAATCTAGTACTTGGTCATTGGCCTATAATAATTTTGTAATCTATGAATATATTATATGCAGTTTGGAGGTAATGATTAAAAACTTGGCAATATTGTTAGTAGGACTATAAAAATAAAAGTCAGCTGGCGAGGTGCGTACCGAACATTGTTGGCCCTGTTTTATGTACTTTAATATATATTAAAATTATTAAATTTCATTATTTTTAAAATTCAGGGCCCTTAAAATTACGGTACGATCGCTCACCTCACGCTACCCGCACGTGCGGCTGGAATAAATTTGTATATCATCACCATAGTATATGAGGAAATTGGAATTATAAATTATGTTTTTTAATATATTGAGTCCCGATTATTGTGGATTTTGTTTTAATAATCATTATTTCTCTCTTTTTAAATAAAATTAGGGGTTGATTTCTTATCTATTTAATACTATATTTGACGAAATAATATGTACCCTTTTATAAATTTATTCATCGATGAACTTAGTTGAGTATTAATATAAATGACAGTTCATAATATTTCTTTTTTGGTATATTATTTTTTGAAAAAAATAATAAATAAATTTTATATTCCACTTCTTGAACTCTAAGTCTCTAACTCTAAATTTTCCTACTATATATTAGGCTATTACATAACTATCCCGAGCCATACTCAACACCCCCCGAGCCATACTCAACACCCCAATCTTCTGGGCCGAATATGCTGGGCTAAATAATATATACGTGTAATAATTGGACTTGGGCCAACAGAATTTGACCAAGTTAACTCTACATTGCATCCCAAAAATTGAGGTGATTAATTAATAAGATTATAAAAACTAACAATAATTATGTACGTGAGAGGGTAAAGAATAAAAAAAGAGAATTTATATAATATGTACCAAATTAATGAAGTCATTTATCAATATGTCCTATTTTATATCTATTTTATTAATACGTTCTATTACATTATTAACACACTTAAATATAGATATTAAGACTAATATACCCTTAGATTTATTTAACGTACTTTATATGATTTATAACTAATAATTAATGAGTTTATATATAATTATTTTATTTTCACAAGTGTTAATCTTATAATAATTCAATTTTGTTGAAAATGGGTGTTGTACATGTTTTTTTATTATCTGTTTATTTGAATAATGATATCATTACATTCTCGAATCTTATTATATGTATATATAAAATATGGGTTGGTTAGATCTTAGGACTATTTCTTTTGTTTATTTTCATTTTTATTTATAATTTTTTGTGATACTAAAATTGTAATGAGAAATTTTATTTTAAAATTTATATTTTTAATGTAGATTAGAATTATGTAATAAAATAATTTACTCTCAAATTTAAATTGAGAAGATTGAATTTATAAATATTATTTAAATATTACATTTATATTATAACTATATTACATTTGTTTTAAAATTTCAATTATTTTTAGTTAAAGGATAAAAATATCTTTCTAAAATTATTAAAATGAAAAAAATTGTGTATGAGACATATTTGAAAATACAACTAAGAATATGACATATTTGTAAACAGTTTTTAAATTTGGGATATATCACAAAAAAAACCCAAAAAAGAATTAAAGGATCAAGCTCGCATCAAAGCCCAAAGTTAAAGCCTTATTGTAAAGGGCCAAACCATAACACAAAAACATAATCAAATTAAAGGATCAAGCTGGCATCAAAGCCCAAAGTTAAAGCCCGAATTGTAAAGGGTCAAACCATAACACGAAAACATAATATTATTGTCAATATTACAAATAAGCTACAAGATATTATCATAATATATATTTGCACAAAATTAATGTTATCATGATACTAAATAAATTGATTATTTTTAGAATAATAATTATATCATGTTCATAATAAGTACAAAATATAAATTATTCAAAATATTATGATAAATCAAGAATTCGATATTTATTAGTAATATATTTAAATTTAATATTTATAATTTAAAATATATTAATACAAATTTAGCAATTTAGGTTTAGGATTTAAATGTTATTATTAAAATATTAAATTTTAATATTAATATTATCAGTTAAAATTATTAATAATGTTATAAGAAAATATTCATATCATGTTGGAGCGTTAAAAATATTTATTAAAAAATTTATGTTATTGCCGCAACTATGTTAGGGATTGTGGTGTTAACATTGTAATCGATTAATATTTTACTTAGATTAACTAGAAATTAACTAAGTAAAACATACTGTCATTTGCTTATTGATAGTAGGTTTAAATGTCATTTATAACAGTATGTACTAAAGCCAAGTAGGTGACATTAAATATCAATAATTACTGTCTTGTAAAAATGTAATAAATGATCTATAAAGTAGAAGTTCACAAAATGTTCATGCACAACATGGATCAAATCATTGACAGTAACATTTTACAAACTGAAGCTCACGACAGCATATTCAAGTGACAGCACATTTTGAAACAACTGACAGCAACTATTCCTCGACAGTAAACTTGGTGGAGATTGAAGAATTGAAGACAACAAGTTTTACTGACAGCAACTATTCCTCGACAGTAAACTTGACGGAGATTGAAGAATCGAAGACAACAAGTTTCTCTGACAACAACTTTGACGGGGATAGTTGACAACATGTTTGGCGGAATAGTTGACAATACCTTTGAACGATAGCAAGTTAAGAAGACTGTCAAGGTTGACAGTAAAGTATGCGAAGTCGAAGATACTGTCACCGAAGAGAAGCTAAAGGTTGACAGTAACCTTTTAGTGAAGCTGATAGTCTGTTTCAAGTAGTAGACTAGGTAGTGTCAATTCAAAGATTGATCTTGATAATTCTACCTAGTCTATCAAGTCTACTACTACAACTTGAGAAAAAACAAGTGATAAGATAAAGCGTGCTCAAGGATGTCGAATCACCTCAGAGCTACTTTATCTACAAATGGAATGAAGACAAATTTGAATAGGAAAATTGAAGTTTCTATTTTAAGCTTTGTCATAGGAATAAGGGAAAGTACACTTGTAAGTGAGATATGTGTTTCTGTATAAATACACATATCTCACAATCACTTTCCCTTAATGCAACTTAGCTTAACTTTTTTTAAGCATAGAAACATTAGAAAATTTCTTGTTATTGTATCTATTGAAGCTGTAAACATCTTCCAGTCAGTTGTAGCAAAACAAAAATTAATAAAATTAATTTTTGAAGTTAAACACCTTTCTTCATTTACTTGTTTACTGTTGTTTGCATTTGTCACTTCGTATTATTACTTCTTATTTGTTGTTAACAAGATTAGTAATAAATTATCAAGTTACATTCAACCCCCCTTCTGCAACACTCATACTGTTTAACAACTGGTATCAGAGCAGCAGGTTAGATTAGTAGCTCAGGATCTACAGGTGATGTAGCTCAAGGAATCTCAGTATTAACAGCAAATCAAGATTGAAGAAATCACAGATGAAGATGAAAGTGTAACTCTGGAACTCAAAGATGGTGATGAAGACGAGTTCTATACTTTGGAGGAACTAGACAACATGGAAAACAAAACTATGGCCTACATGGCAAGGAAGTTCTCCAACTTGAGATTCAAGAAGAACAAAGCTTTCAAACTTAGATGATAAAGCTCCAGGTTCAACAAGCCAAATATTTCAAAACCTGAAGGAAGTGGCAAAGGTGGATACAAAATAGGTATGGTGGATAGATCCAAGATAATGTATTACAACTGCAGTGAAATGGGGTATTTTGTAACAGAATGCAAGAAGCCAAAACAAGTGAGAAGAAATGACAATGACTATGAAGAAATCAAAGCAAAATATGAAGCCTTGATCAAAAAGCAATAAAGCAGAGCTTTTGTGGCTGAAGGAAAGTGTTGGGATGACTCTGATGATGATGATGAAGAAGAATATGGAAATCTTGCTCTCATGGAAAACTCTGGAGAAGGTTCCTCCACTTCATCAAATCAGGTACATATTCTAACTGCTGTTGATATGACTACATCTCAGTATAAGAAAACTGTTGAAAGTTTAAGTTCTTGAATTTTTAATATTCATACAAGCATGTTGGCTGCTAATGAAGAGATAGTTAAATTGTCTAGTGCTAATCAGTTATTGAAGATTAAGAATCATGAACTAGAACTTAAACAGAATGCTTTTGAGTACTTACAACAAGAAAATGATATTATTAAGAACAAGATTGTTTGTGCTTCCCAAATTGAGGAATTTCTCAGAAAATAGATCTCTGAGAATGAACTCAAAATCAAGGCTTACAAGAATTCATCTTCCCTATTAAAATCTTACCATGATGATAATACTGAAAATCAAAAGGTAGGTATAGGTTTTAATTATGAGAAGAGAAATGGAAAGAAACATGTTGTTGAGGAAGACATCAAACGTAATGTCAAACCTTCCATTCTAAATGTTGGTGAGATTAAGAAGTTATATGAATAGTAATCGTGATAACTCAACACTAGAACATGACAGGTAAATAATACTACGCCTATACAGAAATCAGGAAGAAATGAAGACAGGGCAAATACAGTGAATCAAGACATTAGAAGAAATTTTGAAGTCTACTACAGGTCACTGAGAGAAGTTCATTAATATGTTCAAGCCCTAGTGAAAAATAATGGTTGAAGACTTTCAAAGTTTCAGAAGTGTTGAAGATTCAGTATAGAAGTGCCACAAGAAGATTTCAGTGTACCAACATTGATTGAAGATAGACAGTGTTCGAAGCATAAGAATCTAAAAGGGTAAAGAAAAAGGTTAACGAAGAAAGCTGCAGTCTTGAAACAATACTCACTGAAAGAAGTTCATTTATAAGTTCAAGCGTCAGTGAAGAACAGAAAATGAATTATTCAAGATTGTGGTAATAATGGAGACGTTGTATAAGTACTAGAAAAGATTCTAGTGAAAGTACTATGTTTATCAACAGTCAGTGTTTGAAGCAATGCAACAGTCCAAGGTTAATCATCTGAAACAGAACAAAAGTCAAGGGAATTCAATTCAGTGTTAGTCGTTTGTGAACCAGACCAGTGTACTAAGCTTAGCATAACAAGGAGATAATTACTTTGATTTATCAGAAAAAACTCTAAGGGGATGAGTTTGTGGCGCCTGTACTAGGAACTTAGTGTGCAGGTGCATCAAAACAAGTTATAAGCGCAAGGAAATTTAAAGGGAGTATTTGGTGGCGCCTCAACAGGGAAAATGGAGTGCAAGCACAACAAAAAAGGAAGCTTAGGCGCAACAAACACCTTTAGTGGCGCATATACACTGCAAACACTCTATCAAGCGCAAGAAAGGACTTAAACATTGTGAAGCAAGTCAATTTTAATTGATTTGAAAAGTTACACTATATAAACAAAATGACTGTTTCATTTTGATTAGTGGATTTGTGGAGACACACAACCAACCAGAGGGATACAGAGAAAAAATGGAAGCCGGAGAAGAAGAAGTCACAAAGTCATACATATACCTTCTTCACCGGAGTTTTATATTATAGCCGATTCATTATGTCGCAAATACATAGGGCTATTGTAAAACACTCTCTGTTAGCTTGATTCCGTTAGTATAACACATAGTCAAACATTGTATAGGGATTAAGCTATATCTCTTTGTAGAAGTAAAGAACTAATATGTTCTTTGGAAACCAGTTATATTTTTAACTGGGTGTAGCAACCTCAGGGTTTATATACGAAAGATATATTCCCCGAAACATGTCTCATTAAATTACTTGCTAATTTTCTAGAACATTAATGATTATTCATAAATACAGAAAATTAGTAAGCCAGCCTCCTAAACACTATTCACCTCATGAACTCGAACCCATTAACCGAACTCTAAATTATTTATCCGCAAAAGATATGATTTTTTTTTTAATTTAGTGAGTATTGTATTCAACCACCCCTTCTACGATACTTCCGGGACCTTACAATTGGTATTAGAGCAGACTGATTGATATACAAATCAAGATCGACAACTCAGTGAAGCTCACCGTGCCGAAATTGTCTGAAAGCAAAAGAAGGCATTGTTAAATAAATTTAATTATAAACTTTTAATAAGTTTATTTTATAAACTTTATAAAATTTATTTTATAAAATTTTATTAGTTTATGTTATAAATTTTAATTAGTTTATTTTATAAATTTTATATTATATTTATTTTATAAACTTTTATAAAATTTGTTTTATAAACTTTTATTAATTTATGTTATAAATTTTAATTAGTCTATTTTATAAATTTTATAAACTTTTATAAAATTTATTTTATACACTTTTATTTGTTTATGTTATAAATTTTAATTAGTTTATCTTATAAATTTTTTATTAAATTTATTTTATAAACTTTTATAAAATTTGTTTTATAAACTTTTATCAGGTTATGTTATAAATCTTAATTAGTTTATTTTATAAACTTAATAGTAAATTTATTCTTTAAACTTCTATAAAATTTATTTTATAAACTTTAATTAGTTTATGTTATAAATTTTAATTAGTTTATTTTATAAATTTAATAAAGTTTAAAATTTAAATTTATTATAACAAAAGCCATATATGAAGATTTTTCCGGGTATTGAAGACAACTAAAATTGACTGAAAATTATCCAATGAAGTTAATTCTGAAACAGGTTGAAGAAGAAGTGGTACTAATTTTCTCAGAGGTTTACTCCATAGGATCCCACTGTTTATTCGGATGCTGGAAAAGAATAGATTAATTTGGGTACAGTTTTTCGTTAATTTGAGTTGAATTTTTGGATGAAAAATCTTAGGGGTTAAAGTAGTGAAGGAGAACAGACTGGACTACATGACATCTCAATACAATCCTTAAAGTTTATTCTACAAGGAGATTACAGGAAGTTTGTGCTAACACTACAGATCATATAGAACACGAGGATTACAACCAACAGGGATCTAATGATACAACCATATTGTCTGTAGAAGAACTGTATCTGCTGAAGGCCTATGAACTAGAACAAGAACTGAAGAAGTTAATATTTGGTAAAACAGGTTGTTAGCATATCTACTGTATTTGTGACCCAGGAACCAAATTTGATTGAATTTACGGTTGAGAACCTCTGAACAGAAATGAAATGATCCGAGAAGCTGAATTGAAGATGTTGTAACTCGAGGTAGTGGTCAAGGTGTTGTATGTGAATTTGACACTTTGGAATATCTTGAGAACTAGACTGTAAGTAAAGCATGCAGGGCAACAAGAAGTTCAGTGACATCAGATTCAGACGGAATCCCAATTCTAAATCTAAGGTCCTTACCTATAGATTCCATAAATGAGATTTTCAAGACCAATTCAAGAGGCGGTTGCAAGACATGGATGATTTATATTGGAAATCAAAGACAAGATCAGGGGTTTGCTACACAGTTTGAAGAAGCCTGTACAAGCAAATGATGACAGACATTGTGTTGGGTTGAAGCAAGAATATCAAGCATTAGTGAGAATGCAGTAAGGGAAATCATATATTGATGAAGTTAAATGCAAAGCTGATTCTATCAGTGACAGTGATGAAACCAAATGGATATCTGACATCTATGACCAACGCTGGAGATGAATTACTAAGCACTTCACAGGTACACATTCTAACTAGTATACTTTATCTAATTCAGAACTGTATGATTATTAGGTATTGAAATGTATTATATTCATGTCTGCATGTTAGCATCTTAGGACTTAAATGCTTAATTGATTGCTAAGAATAAGATTGCATGCTAGGATTCATGAGTTTAAATAAGTACATTTCATACTTGATTTTATATGCAGTAAAATGAATATCTAGAATTAGATAGGGTGTTCTAGACGGTTATGTGTATCCCTAAACATTTGCTGGAACTTGATTTAAATCTTATGTGATTTAATACCTCTGCTAATATTGTGAAAATTGCTAAATAGACAAACATGTCATAGATCATATATTTTATATTTGTTTTCACTTGAAATTGTTTATGAGCTTATTTTCATATAATTTGCTCTTACTCACATAGTTACATTTAAATGTCATATCATTTCATGTATTGCTTATTAAGGATTAGAATACTAAAAGATGGTAGAATTATCTAAGTAGTCAGTAAAACTTGTTGATTCGAGGATTAATCTAAAACTGACTTAGGTAATTAGAGATAGAAAAAATGTTAGACAACAACAGAAATGGATTTGGAAGAATTAGTAATTAACTTATTCGTTCTTCTATCCATGTACTTTTAGAAAATTATTGAATATCTGTAATCTGATTTACATCTGTTACACTTGTGTAGAATGAGTAAAGTAGATAGTACTGAATTTTCTAATATGTATATTGAAGCTGTTGTTACCACTGTTGATAGTAATATCTCTAACCCATTTGGACTCAATTGAAGTTGAGTACGAAGAAGCTTAATCATTTGTGATTGCAGAGTATGTAACAAAAGAGAAAAGTTATATGATTAATATTAAAGCTCTGACATCACAGTTGGTTGAGAAAGCCTATGTTAGGTCCAAATGTGTTATAGAGAGGGGGGGGGTGAATACAACTTTTTCAAAGTAATGAGAGAATATACAAATATGCATGTAGTAAATGATGACACAGAATTTCAAGAATATAACTTTATATTCATTGAAGGGTTTGCTACAACATTCATAAAAGTATCAGGATCAGTTGAATAATAAATACAACAATTGAAGCTTGATTCAACTGATCCTCTCTCTCACTTCTGTTTTACAGTAAATGCTCTCTCTTTAAAATTATCGTTACAATACAGAGATGGACTTAAAGTCTTATTACAAATAAAACAAAGTGCTGCTTTTATAATGTCGTGTAGTCTTGATCTTGTCCTTTTTGTGTACGTGGCCCAATCAGGACTCGTCAACAAAAAGTACTTTCCCAACCACTCTGGATCAACCGTTCACAATAAGCCACTTGTCCCTTGAACATTAAATGCTACATATCGACCCGCATCTCGATCTCGGCCTGGACCCATCTCGATCTCGATCTGTGAGAATCTCGATCTCGATCTGTCGTGGATTGAGATTTGCCTTTGCAATGTTTATCTTTAATTATAAATCTCGACCCGCATCTCGATCTGCTGTGGATCAACATTTGCTTTAGCAAATATGCACTCATCGAATGTTGACTTTCTTTAGTGACTAATTGTGGATTGACCTTTATGAGCAAGTTTCCCTAGCTTCTTCAATATTCTTCAACAAGCTCTTGAACATGGATCTCTACTACTGACATAAACTTGCTATCAATGTCCTGACACTTGATGCAACGGTCTGGTTCATAAGTGACTAGTCTTGATAGGGTTCTTGCTTCTGAATAGATTACCATGTTCAATTGGTAATGTGGCTTCCCAATAAGTGGTTCGAACATTAACTGTCAATAAACAATGTAACTTCACTAGAATCTTTTCTGGTACTTCGACAACGTCTTCATTACTACTACAATCTTGAATACTTCATTCTCTGTTCTTCACTGATTGTCAGTGAGTATAACTTCAAGACTGTAGCTGTCTTCTTTAACCTTTGTCTTTACCATGTCTTCAATTCTTCTAGATTCTTATGCTTCAAACACTGTCTATCTTCAATCAATGCTGTTACACTGAAATCTTTTAGTGGCACTGCTATACTGAATCTTCAACACTTCTGAAACCCTGAAAGTCTTTAAACATTATTCTTCACTGAGGCATGAACATATAAATGAACTTCTTTCAGTGACCTGTAGTAGACTTCAAAACTTCTTCTAATGTCTTGATTCACTGTATTTGCCTTGTCTTCATGTCTTGCTGATTTCTGTGTAATTGTAGTATTATTTACTTGTCCTGTTCTAGTGTTGAGTTATCACGATTACTATTTATATAGCTTCGTCATTTCCAACAGCCTACCCAACGGTAACCTTTGGAGATGACAGCAAATGATGTATAAGGGATTTGGCTATCATGTTTTTGGAATTGTCATTAGTGGAATCATCTTTCTTGTGGGTGGACTTTAGCACTATCTAAAGGGCACTAGGTAATTCTTTGTTAAGGGTTTTTGGAAAAGCATTGAAAAGGAAAAGTGGTTGATCTCAAACAAGAAGATGGAAGCTCACTCAACTAGGAGTGAGGAATTTTGTTCGTAGCTGACATGGATTTTGTATGCAAAGGTGAAGTGAACTTTTTAGTAAAGCTTTATCAGTAAAGAGTTAGCTATGACATATGAAGCTCTCACACTTGGTGAACAAGACAATGGATTCTCCGGTAAAGATGAAATTGGTGAGAGGACTGCTTCATATGGAATTCTATCTAGAAGGACATTTTGAAGTATGTAATATAGGGAAGTCAATGAAAACATCACACTGAAGCAAGTTATGTCATGAAAGAAATATGCTTAGTGGTGATTGATGACAACCCTAATTACAAGTTGGTGATGTTCGTGAATTCAACAGACAAAATATCACAAATGGTGATTGATCACATCAGGAAGATCAAGTTGGAAGTAGTAAGTTGTGAGAACTTTGAAGTCAGATATTGGAACTGAATTTCATGAATGAAGTTCTAAATGAAGTCTGCACTTATAAAGGTACTTTGAAGCTGAAGCAATTTGAAAGAGGAGATAGGAGTGAAGGGAAGTAACTCACTGCACTTTCATGTGTAATAGAAATGCTAAATGTAATCTCTATGTAATGGTTGATGATAACTCAACAATAGAACAGGACATGTAATAATATGCAGGTGCACAGAAATCTTGGATCACAGAGTTCAGTTAAGACAAAGTATCAAAGGATCATCTACAGACTTGAAGCTCACTGAAAGAAGTTCATTAACATGTTCAGGCCTCAGTGGAGAATAAAAGATGTTGACATCTATTCAAGGATGTGGAAGCTACAGAAGATTGTCTTAGTCTATGACGATTTTAGTGCATTACAATCGAAGCAACAAGTAAGGTTTGCAAAGAAGAGTGTGGAATCATGTTCGGAATCAAGAGCCCCTATCAAGACTAGTCACTTATGAACCAGACCGTTGCATCAAGTGTCAGGACATTGAAGGCAAGCTCTCGTCGGTTAATATGATTTTAATCATTCTAAAGTTGTTGGTTTTCTTGAGTCAAGTGGAGGATCAACAAAGGTGGTAAATCAGTGTTGGAGAAATGTCAGCCTAATGGATAAGGGACAGACGGCACAACCTGATTGGATCTTACTAAAGCTTCACAAATTTGAAGGCCAATACTTGGACGTGGTGGAGTCACGTATACGGGGCCAAGTATTTGGATAAGGAAGTCTACACAAATTGAAGAGTGGAATGGAAATATTTAATTTAATTAAATAAAGTATTTATTTAATTATTTATATATTTTATAAATAAAGACACTCTTTATTTATATTATATATATTTATTTAAATATTACTTTTATATTAAATATTTCCAAAGGCATGCTTGGCACATGACTTTGAAGATATGATTTGAGTGGACAAAAGTAAAAGGTGGAAAAATAAAGTAACACCTTTTTCAATATATAAAGAAGAAACCCAAGTCATCATTTGGTGAGAGTATTCGGATGAAAAAGAAATGGGGAGAGAGAGAGAAAATTATTTTCTCTCTCCCCCATGGCCGAACTCATACTTTAATATTATGGGGCCATGAATTTCTTTGTCATACCACTCATCTATCTTCTATTGTAAACATTGCTAAATCTTGTTTAGAAGATAGGTTTGATTTTTGTCTCCTAGATCTAGAATTTGTAATATTTTTAGAGGAGCCAAAAATCATTTCTTTGTTGTGTTCTTGAGCTTTTGTTCTTGAACTTGTTGTAGCATCTACCCCACTTCAATGAATATAAAGTTATATTCTTGGATCTTGTTGTGTTGTGTGTTTTGGATGATTTACCGTTCATTATCTTGGTTATTTTAATGGTGTTCTTGAGGTTGAAGAAGATGCTGAACAGTACCCGGGTTTGCACCAAAGTAATTTTTATGTTGTCCCAAAAATTATTAATAGTCATATTTTTCAAATGGGAATCGTATTCACCCCCCCTCTACGATCTCCGGGACCCAACAATTGGTATCAGAGCTACTCGATTGACATACAAATCGATTGGATCTATTTTTATTTTTGAGATTAAAGAGGGTACGATTGGTTCACTGGGCATCCAGAATTTTGTTGAAACCCAGAATTTTTTCTAAGTACAAAATGTTCGAGATGGGCCAAGTAGAACATTCCTAAGTAGAAATTCCTATGTAGAAGTTCTACTTAATGTTCTAGATAGAACCTAAGTAGAAATTCTGGAGTTGGAAATATTTTCTAAGTCAGAAGTTCTACTTAATGTTCTAGATAGAACCTAAGTAGAAATTCTGGAGTTGGAAATATTTTCTAAGTCAGAAGTTCTACTTAATGTTCTAGATAGAGCCTAAGTAGAAATTCCTATGTAGAAATTCCTATCTAGAAATTCTAGATAAGTTTCTACTTAGAGCCAAGTAGAAATTCTGAAGCTGAAAACTTTTTCTAAGTACACAAGGAAGATCCTTATGTCGAAAATTCGACTTGAGTCTATCTCGAACATTATCTCGAATATTCGACTTGATGTTCGACTTGAGTCTATCTCGAACATTATCTCGAATATTCGACTTGATATTCGACTTGAGTCTATCTCGAACATTATCTCGAATATTCGACTTGATGTTCGACTTGAGTCTATCTCGAACATTATCTCGAATATTCGACTTGATGTTCGACTTGAGTCTATCTCGAACATTATCTCGAATATCGACTTGATGTAGAATTTCCTATGTAGAAGTTGTGCATAGAGAACAGTTTCAACATGACACATGTCATCATCTGGGTGGCTGTAATAACACACAAACTGGAGTTTATTGGTTTTGAATTGTTTTTCTTTTCAAAAATTGTTTTTAGTTTAATAATTAATTTAATAATTAAATTTGAATTTAATTATATAAAATATTTTGGAAATAATTTTTAAATTTAAATAATTTATTTTTCAAGTTTATTTTACATCTTGGAAAATATTTTATTTTCTTTTAAATTTTAGAGTCAAATATTTTATATTTTTAATATTCTTAGATAAGAATTTTATTAATTTGAAAACTAAAATTAATTTTAAAATCCAATTTAATTTCTTTTGAGTTTAATATTCTTAAAATTATTTTGAGAATTATTTTTGAGGTTTAATAATTTATTTTTCATAAAACTTTAATTACAAATTTTATAAAACTCTTTGGAAAATGTTTTTGGATTGAAATAATTTATTTTCATGAACATTTTAAATGTTTTGAAAATTTAGTATTTCTATTTCAAAATTATGTTTTCGAGTTGTTTTATTTTAATTATAATTTAAGCTTGGAAGTTTTAATTATAAATCTCATAAAACTTTTTGAAAAATCATTTTGGTTGAAATAATTTATTTTCAAGAATATCTAAGATGACTTGAAAATTTATTATTTTTATATCAAACTTATATTTTCAATCTGTTTTATTTTAATTATAATTGAAACTGTTTTGGATTATAAATTCTATAAAATTCTTTGGAAATTAATTTTGATTTGAAATAATTTCTTTTTCAGGATTATTTAATATACCTTGAAAATTTTGTTATCTCTATATCAAAACTTTCTTTTTGAATTTTATTTTATTTATAATTTGAAATTGAGAAATTTATTATTATTTATCAAAAATGCATTTTCAATTTATTTTGATTATTTAAATTCCTAAAAAAAAATTTAAATACTTCTGTTTGAACAAAATGTTTTATTAAACGAAATAACAGGAGTTGATTCTTCGTTCGTTGAGGACAAACGAACTGACTGAAGAACATTCTAATGGAGTTGAGACCTGATCTTACCATTGGAGATGTATTTCTACATCGGTCTACTCAGTGGATCATTTGGTTATTGAAAGAGGATTAGTTCATTTAGGGAAGAGTCTTCGATCAGTGGTTTTCGAATCAATATCTGAAGAATTTGGGATTTTGAAAAGGAATTCAGTTTATCGGTCAAAGAACCAAAACAACAATTGAAGATTTGGTTAAAGGACATCAGTGGCAGAAATACACAATGTTTGATTATCACTGACATATGATAATCAAGGGGTTATTGCTACACATACAAAGAAGAGTGATCTTTTCAAGCAGAACATGAGACATTCTATGTCGGGGTCTTTAAGCAGAACAATCGGGTATCAGTTTGGGTTGAAGCAGGAACATCATTGGTTATTGAGGTCAAATGCAAGGATACTTCCATGAGTGTCAGTAGAATGGAAATTGATTTGGATCAATTGATTATCACTCGAGATGGAATGCTAAGCATCGCTCAGGTATACTTTCTAACTAGTTTATACTTATTTGATTTAATTATAGAGTATTAAGTGCTGAACTGCATTATATTATAAGTTTGATGTAATGCATGTCTCACCTTGATTTCTATATAAATTAGATAACTTATGCTAGTTTGTTAGTGTTGCTTATTTTTCAGTATTTGACTTCATGATTAGATCTTATGTGATTTAATGCTTGCTTTACGATAATTGATCATGTTAGCATATAGAGTCTTAGGTATTTGTAGGGGTACATTTACCGGAAAGAGTATTTGTTGCATGCTAAGTGCCTTGATGTTTACATTGTCAATAATCTGTTTATACTCGCATGGTTGTATTAAATGCTATATTTGATCATGTGCTTGTTAAGATAAATTTGTTTCTAATTTGGGAATTGCCTAGGGGTCAGTATAATAAACCATGAATTATTTTTTTTTAAATTTAAACTGACTCAGGTAATTAGAGATAATATAATGTTAAAGTGAACAACAAAGGTGATTTAGAAGAATTAGGAATCTAAGTGATTGATTCTTCTATGACTACATATATGTACGACATGATTCTTATAGACTGCTAGTCCACCTTAAGATAGGTTGGGATCACTGAGCTCATAGCCAAGACTACTTGTTGAGGCTGATATAGATGAGGAGTGATCAGTCAAATAAGAATGAGCATGTTGAACTTGAATGCTTTGTTGTTAACTATGTTTAAAAATATCTCTAACCCTTGGACTCAATCAAATTGAGGACCACGTGTCTTAATCATTTGTGAATGCAGAGTATCTTTCAACATGTACAAGTTATATATCTCTGACATTTTCATGTTCGAGGCATGTAACTACTTTTGCTTTGATATTCAAATGGTTAAGCAATGTTACCTATTTTTCTTGAATGATCTGAAGCACAATATTAAGGAAGACATAGGGAATTCTTTGCGAAGGGTTTCCTAATATCAGTTCGAGGATGAACAATATTGATCGGGGTCAAGAGAAATAGAAGCTCACTCTACTGGAAGTGAGGTTACTGCTGACACGAAATTTAATGCTTATGATGAAGTCAACTATTCGTTGAAGTTTATCAGAATGGAGTTAGCTGCAACAACAAGTGATGCTCTCACACTTGGTTTATCAACTAATACTTGGTTTATCAAGATAACGGATTCGACGGTAAATATGAAGTTGGTGAGAAAGGACTACTTCTAATGAAATTCTTTTAAGAAGGACATTAGTGAAGTATGTCAGTTGAAGGGAAGTCAAGTCAAAGGCTACCCTGTTTAGTTTTGGTGTTTGTTCGTGCATTCGATAGATGAAGCATCTTAGTGATTAATCACATTCAAAGGATTAGGCAGATTGCTGTAAGAACACTTTGAGGGCAGGTAATGGAATTTGTTGACGAACGAAGTTCTATGTTATGTCTGCACTGAAAGGAGTATTCTAGAGTAAAGTTCAGTTTCCGGACTTCATGACCAAATGGAGGAGTTGATAGGGAAATCCAGACCTTGAGTGGAATTACAAGGATAATGGATAGACTTAAGGTTTCCTATTCACTACGGCTGAATCAGTTGACACAGCAAGTCTAATCAGCAAATATAAAGAGAAGACATCAAGTAAGATTAATCATGCCTGAAGTCACATGGTGTGATGGAGGGCTATCTTATTTGGAGTTAAGAGCTTACATAGAGTCTGTGATTGATTTAAGATGATCTAGATGCAGTGAACAACATCATCAAGCTCCCTATCATTCGTTTGATTTTAGCTCTGAATTTCTAAAGGTTGACATTCTGTTTAGGGCTCAAGATCAGATGACACCAGATGAAGAAAAGCTGCAAGCAGCATCACAGGGGGAGCATCAGTAAGTTGGATCAACTAGTCGTGTTTGATGCTCAAAGGCTAGCAGTGCTCATTGAGTAAGAGTTGAGATTCTTAGGAGCACTGAGTGATCTAGATTGAGTGATTGTATATTAGAAAGGAAATTGTCAATTTAAAGATAATGCAAGGTGATCTCAATCATATTTGAAGAAGACTACTCTACCCACTGAAAATCTAAGGAAACATTAAGGACACATCTGTCATGACAAAGGGTTTTGTGTAACAACATTTCCTAGAGTCAGTTCTTGATGAATCTGGGTAGTAGAGTAGTGATTGGTAGTGCCGTGCATGTATAAGAGTATTTCATTAGTTTTTCTGAGTGAATTCAATGAAGATTGAAGATGCACTAACTAATCAAGATTGAGTAGGGTTCGAATCAAGGAACTAACTCAATTGAACCAGAGGCAGATACACTTAGCACAAGGAATCAATCCACATGAAGAATTGGTATTGATACAGAAGCTGAAGGGTAGTTCAGAGTTTTTGAAGGTTCTACTCTGCTAGTGTCAAGACTACTGGTTTCTAGAGTGCTGAGTTTAGTGAAGCTGCTGCCAAGACCAATATCTACAAGAAAATATTTAGGTGCTGAAGGTAATGCAGTTTCCGTCTGGATGAGCATGGTATTGTTTCAAGGAACAATGTTAACTGGTAGCTGAAAAGTTATTCATGTCCAAATGGAGTAAACGTTCGATCTCGAAAGGAGTAAACGTTCGATCTCTCGGGCAAAGAGGAGTAATTGTTCATTCAACGATCATACACTAGTAAAAGCTCTATTGACTAAGGTATGTCACTCTAGTCTAATATTGATTTATTTAAATGTAAAGTTTATAGAGAGTGTTCATGCTATTCAGATGTCTACGATCTCTAGGAACTGATTAATGTTTGGCTTGTGACCACCCGGGACCCAATATTATCGGTATGAGATTACCTATGATCACCCGAGACCTAGGGACCTAACATTGTAGCATCTCTTTGAATAGTCAATTTATATCCAGGATCTCGTACTTTGTGCTGTCATATGTTATTCATGCTATATGTATCAAATGTTTCAGCATAAGTATTTGTATATATTAATTAATTATAATTTTATTTACTTTTAATTGTTTAATGCTAATATTAATGGAACCACTTAATATGTAGTTTAAGTGATGTAATTCATGTCTTTTGCAAAATCCATTAATATTAGTTGTCATTCTTTTGATATTAGTGATGTCACTTAGAATTTCTGCACTAAGTGACAAAAAGATTATTTCAAAAACACTGATATTGAAAGTAATTTACTACATCGCGAGGGGTTGTCAAAGATCATAAATTTTAGCATTAATATTTAAAGGTATTTGATCTCTGATGCAACTAGTACCTCGAGCTTACATACATTATGATTGTCATGAGTATTTTCAATATGCTTATGTGATAATTGTTGAGATGTAGTGTAAGAAGTTAAATGCTGTCATTCGGTCAATGTATGTTCAGTGTTTAGCGGATGCTTATGTTTTATGCTTTAGAATTACCATGATATATATTGCAATATGTGTTTGTTTCAAGCGACAAATGGTAATTGTCTAGCATAATGTAAGTATCTTATGTGCTTGATTGTTTTGTAGTAAGATGCGTTTTATTACAAAATGATTGAATGATGTTAGTACTTTTGAATGTCTTGTCATTTATATCTTTGATAATTCATTAGTATTAACATATGTTTTTCATTCTTTAGAACTTGAATGCATAAAGAAATTTCTTGTCTATTTCTTGTGAAAAATGTTTTATCTAAATATGCATTCATTTGCCAGAGAATGAAAAGCCACTAAAAGTTTTTTTTTTAACTCCCTATGAGAGAGAACATTTCTTGAGGATTATCTTTCTATTTCAAAATCATATATCCTCTCTCTCTCTAAATGTTTTGTAATGAAAACTGTTTTCTCTCCACGATTTGTTTAAATAAAGTTACTTGATAACGTGTAACTTAGGTTGCATGGTATTAGGCTATTTTATTTGAGTAAATTATTTTGATCTTGAGGTATCAACTATTGGTAAAATATTTTTCAAAACTCTTGTTAATGTCTGTTTCACATTGACCTGTAGTATTAAAACAATGGTTGTTTGCTTTGGGATTAGTGCCTTGGACTGTATGACTAAAGCATTCATTCGATTTTTTTTAAAGATTTATATTTTAAGTCGGAGATAATATCTGATAAGGATGAATTGCAAAACAATTTCTGAAAACATACAGTGAGCAAGATGAAATAGATTTGAGTTATTAATCAAAATGTTTTTGTTAAAAGAGTTGAATTTCAATTGGATATTTGTCTAAGAGAAATTCAAAAGAACACTTTTGTTAATCTGTTAAATTTTTTTTCAAAATTGTGAGTTTATGAAATTTGGCTTAATATTCTTTTACCTATTCTTTATTAATTCCCACATTTTAGCTCTGGTGCATTGTTTCTTGAGGACACATTGCTCCGATGCTATATTTATGAGAAGGAATAGAGAATAAGTTTAATCACACTCTACCAAATTTTATATAGCTCTGATCAACTCTATCTATTTAGCCATAATGGCTTGGCCTAAATGGCTATAGGGGAAGGTCAAGAAGTTGAATAATCCATCAATTTCTAACTAAGGCCTTAGTACCAAACACTATCATTCTAATTCAAACTTTCAACCCTTGGTGATATAAGGAACTTATGTAGATTAGCGGTTGTTAAGGGAGAAACTGCACTTGATGCAGCAAATAAGGATGAAGTCGGAAGTGCACCCACAGCTCTACCTCCAGCGAAGTAAAGAAGTATATAAATTGAGGTATCTGTAGCTCATCTGTATTCTCTCAAAAGGATGCAGAGCTGAAAAGGCAATAAAACTGTCTCTGGAATCATTCTCTCAACAGGGTGAGTCCATTGAAATTCGCTCGTCAGCCAGAGCATCTTGTAATGAGTCAAGCACACCACTAGCGTTCATTCATGGTATAGGTAAAACCCCTAAACTTCTTTGTTTATCATTCATGGTGAATGAAGTTGTTGAGCCACCTTCACAGGTATTTGAGGGAAACTTGGATTTATTGCCATATATTAGAATCCTTGTCAACCTTCCTAGGAGGAACAATCCTAGTTCCTTAACGGGATTTCACATCCGCAGAGCAATCTGTTGATGTTGAGAGGCAATCACTAACAGTTTTCCATGACTGAAAATAGTGAGTTAATTCATCTTCACAGGTGATTGAGAGAGATGTTTTTACACGTCTACTCTCCCAGGAATTCAAATTCTGGAATACATGGATCGCTCAAAACTTAAAGGCATATCACCGTCAACGATCCAGTGCATGGATTTGCATATGGGGAGTCGGTTGATGCTTAGATAGCTGCTAGTACGCATACCACATTCAACGATCCAGTGCTTGGATTTGCATATGGGGAGATTATTGATGCTGAAAGTAGCTGAGCAACAACTCGTAGACTATGATTCAGTTGGTTTACTAATTTGATGAGTCTTTTGAGAATCAGGGTGTTGGGATTTCAGTCACTCCTGGAATGGAGGAGATTCCAATTTCAGAAGGGTTATTCCCCGACGACGAGCCACGTGTGCATGGATTTGCTCATGGTGAGTTGGGTGACGACCTAACTGAAACCCTGTCTGAGATTCCATCTCAGAACCTAGATCTTTAGTGATCGACAACATGCTACAGTCAACGATCCATAATATCTTGGTGAGACTAGCATGGATTTACTTGCAGGTACAAATTGCTATAAATGGAATGAGTGCAAGTAAGGGAGAGAAACACTTGAGTGAAGTGAGGGAGTGATACACTTGAGTGATAGAAATAGGGAGAGAAATGAGTGGAACACTTACGCTTGAAAGTGTAAACACCAACAGAACGTAGTAGAAGTGAGGAAACCATAGACCAAACACTAACCTTGCTACTATGCTTGAATCCTGTTACTGAATTTTCCAGCTCTGAAATGTTGAAGAGATTCTTTTCTGGAAGACAAGCTGAAGAAGAGTCTAGCTGAAGCCTAGTGGGAATGTCCAAACTATTACCTTTGGGTCTATTAATTCATGTTGTTCTCAATCTCAAAGGGGGAGACATTAATTTTTAGGCCTAAGGGGGATTTTATGTTCAATTGGAGGAGAGTTTCTTATTCGATTGGATGTAGATGATACTTTTATTGTTTTAAAGGATATTCTCAACTAAGGGGGAGAATTTGGTGATACAAGAAACGAGATCTCTTGGTGATACAAGAAATGAGATCTGTCAATCCTATCTTGTGGAGGTTACTTAGAGGATATCTAAAGACACAAGGGTGGATTGGAGCTTGCATGAACTAAGGGGGAGAATTAGATAAAATTGAAACCTTAGTGATGCAAGGGAGAAATTACTAAGGGGGAGTTTCTTAGTAATTGGTTGGAGCCTAATCCTTTGAGGTGTTGTAGATTTAACTGATTTTTCGTCTGAAGTGGAGAAGTTACTTTCTGTCAATTGGGAAGAAGTTACTTGTCGTACTAAGGGGGAGAAGTTGTGGAGAATATTAACATCTTGGTTTGCAATGCTATATCTTATTCTGAAAAGATATCTAAGGGATTTTGCTCTATTTGTTTGAAGATCTGTCCGTGGAACATTCTTAAGAGAGGTTTGGCAGAAGAATTCTTTCTAGCACGATCAATGAATGAAAATGAAGATTTCTTTGAAGAGTATCAACTCAGGGGGAGTTTTTGCTAAGTAGAAGTTTTCTGGGTAAAGCAGAATGTGAAGGAGATTTTTAAGGGGCATCTGAGAAGTGTCCAAGTGTGTTCTATCTCTTGTTTCAGTGATAGATGAAGTCAGTGGAGCAGTGCAGGGAAGAAAGAAAAATATGTTTCCTGGAAATAGAACATCCTGAAGAAAAAGAGGAAGTGACTTTCATTCCAAGAGAGAACAACCTTAAGGGGAGAATGAGTTGACCTCTTATGGGGATCATAGAGAGCTGTATGTTCTAGTTCGAATTGCAAGATGAACGAGAATGATTGTTCAGAAGTCTTTACTAATGATTTGTTTCTTTATTGAAAGAACCCCATCTTTGAAGAACATTGAAGTGGAGGAAGCTAAAGGAAAATGAAATTCAGAAATTCATCATTCATTTTCAGCAACTCAGGAAATCTGGATTTAACTGATTATATCTTTCCAGAACCTTTTGTATATTATTTTCATGTCCAGTACTTTAATTGTTTCTTGTATATTAGTTGAGTTATCCTCTAACAGTTAATTTTATTTAATTGCTTTTGGGGGAGATTGTAAAGGGAAATAGTATTTGATTGCTATTCCATATCAACCAAATAGGGGGAGATTGAAAGGGGAGATAGGAGTGAAGGGAAGTAACTCACTGCACTTTCATGTGTAATAGAAATGCTAAATGTAATCTCTATGTAATGGTTGATGATAACTCAACAATAGAACAGGACATGTAATAATATGCAGGTGCACAGAAATCTTGGATCACAGAGTTCAGTTAAGACAAAGTATCAAAGGATCATCTACAGACTTGAAGCTCACTGGAAGAAGTTCATTAACATGTTCAGGCCTCAGTGGAGAATAAAAGATGTTGACATCTATTCAAGGATGTGGAAGCTACAGAAGATTGTCTTAGTCTATGACGATTTTAGTGCATTACAATCGAAGCAACAAGTAAGGTTTGCAAAGAAGAATGTGGAATCATGTTCGGAATCAAGAGCCCCTATCAAGACTAGTCACTTATGAACCAGACCGTTGCATCAAGTGTCAGGACATTGGAGGCAAGCTCTCGTCGGTTAATATGATTTTAATCATTCTAAAGTTGTTGGTTTTCTTGAGTCAAGTGGAGGATCAACAAAGGTGGTAAATCAGTGTTGGAGAAATGTCAGCCTAATGGATAAGGGACAGACGGCACAACCTGATTGGATCTTACTAAAGCTTCACAAATTTGAAGGCCAAATACTTGGACGTGGTGGAGTCACGTATACGGGGCCAAGTATTTGGATAAGGAAGTCTACACAAATTGAAGAGTGGAATGGAAATATTTAATTTAATTAAATAAAGTATTTATTTAATTATTTATATATTTTATAAATAAAGACACTCTTTATTTATATTATATATATTTATTTAAATATTACTTTTATATTAAATATTTCCAAAGGCATGCTTGGCACATGACTTTGAAGATATGATTTGAGTGGACAAAAGTAAAAGGTGGAAAAACAAAGTAACACCTTTTTCAATATATAAAGAAGAAACCCAAGTCATCATTTGGTGAGAGTATTCGGATGAAAAAGAAATGGGGAGAGAGAGAGAAAATTATTTTCTCTCTCCCCCATGGCCGAACTCATACTTTAATATTATGGGGCCATGAATTTCTTTGTCATACCACTCATCTATCTTCTATTGTAAACATTGCTAAATCTTGTTTAAAAGATAGGTTTGATTTTTGTCTCCTAGATCTAGAATTTGTAATATTTTTAGAGGAGCCAAAAATCATTTCTTTGTTGTGTTCTTGAGCTTTTGTTCTTGAACTTGTTGTAGCATCTACCCCACTTCAATGAATATAAAGTTATATTCTTGGATCTTGTTGTGTTGTGTGTTTTGGATGATTTACCGTTCATTATCTTGGTTATTTTAATGGTGTTCTTGAGGTTGAAGAAGATGATGAACAGTACCCGGGTTTGAACCAAGGTAATTTTTATGTTGTCCCAAAAATTATTAATAGTCATATTTTTCAAATGGGAATCGTATTCACCCCCCCTCTACGATCTCCGGGACCCAACACAATTAACATAGCATGCTACTTTAATCAACAAGATCGTGAAAAGACATCATATGAGTTAATGGCCAACCAGAAGCAAACACTATCTCTTTCGTGTGTTTGGAGGAAATTGATATTTTTTTAAAGATTTTTTTAATATCTTGGCAAGTTTGAATTTAAAGTTCATGGAATAATTCTCATCGACTACTCATTGAAGTCGAAAGCTTTCAAGGCCTAAATGATGCAAAACCAGAAGGTGATTGAATATCTGAATGTATCGTTCAACTACACCAAGCTTCCGAGCATTCAAATAAATGACTATTTTGAATCTTTGAAGTTTGACATCCCGTCAGAGTCAAATTCAGATACTGATGTTGAAACTAAGGTTGCAGAAGGAATCAATGATAACGATGATGATTCAGATCCTATTAGTGGAAATGGTAGTAAATCTACATAACTCGTGAACTTTAACAGAATCCACTGAAAAATGTGAAGGATCTTCAACACATCCTAGCAGCAACTTAGGGGGAGTAAATAAAAGAAGGATCTACTAGTCGTACTCAACACAATGAAGATCAAATGAATACATCAAGAATATATCTGCTAAGACAAAAGGTTTGAAGTTAAAGTCAATCCTGGAGTCTAGTACTTAGTAAACCAGATTATTGAGTAAAGGCTAGAAGTGCTTATCAAAATGAACATATATTTTTTTGGGACCTAGCATCTAGAATCCCAAAGAATACTGAAGAAGCACTTATTGATCCAGATTGAGTGATTGCAATGCAAGATGATCTCAATCAGTTCGAAGGTAAAAATTTACTAAAGCTGGAACCCAGACCACAAGACAAAGAAGTATTTAGTACAATAAGGGTTTTTAGAATCTAGATAATTATTGGCATTGTTATGAGGGACAAAGCCAAACTAGTTGCTAAAGGTTACTATCAAGTAGAAGGTATCGATGATGATGGAAATAGAATTTTTGGGACTTTCAAGATCAAAAAGTAAGCACCAGTGACGAGACTTGATCATATTAGGGCTGAACAAGTTGATGATCTAACAGTATGATATTCCTAGCACATGTTGAGCATTCAAGCATGGATATCTATTAGATGAATGTGAAAAAGTGCCCTCCTGAATGGTGAGTTAGAAGTTAAAGTTGATGTACAACATTTTTTGGACTTTGAAGTTGCAGATCGTTGGAATTTGTATATCATTCTCTTCCCAAGCTCTCTATGAATGGAGTTAGGGATTCAATCGAATCGTCAAGGACATGGTATGACACTCTAACTATTAATTACCTGAAAATGATTTTGGTAGAGTCTTATACACATATCTCTCTAGAATACAAGGCACACACATAATGTAATATTAGTACAAGTATACCAGGATTATATTATATGTGGGTCTTCTAATAAAAATTTGGCAAGAGATATTTGCTAAGTAAATGCAGAGTAGGTACAAGATGAGCATGTTAGAAGAGTTGCAATTCTTTTTGGATTATGAGTAGTTCAAAAGAATGATGGCAATTAAAGTAATTCAAGGATCTTTTAAAGATGCGCAATTTAGAAGACTCTAGACCTGCCAAGACTTCTTGCCAACAAACCACTAAGCTTGATCAGGACAAATCAGGTACATGAACTGAAGTGACAAGCTATAGAGGTATGATCAGCTCATTACTTATTCAAGTGCATAAAGACCATATATTTTATTCTCGATATGTCTATGTGCAAGTTTTCAAGTAGATACTAGAGAATCTTATCTTATAGCTAAGTTATGAATTGTTAGATATCTTAGGGGATCACCCATTCTTAGAATCAGGTACCCTAAATATACTAGGTTTAATCTAATTGGCTATATAAATATGATGCAGGTTGTAAGAAAGACAGGGAAGTAATTCCTAGAAGCTGTCAATTTCGTGGAAGAAGTTGATTTCTTGCTGAAATGAGAAGAAGCACTCTATACACAATTGTAACAAAGGCGGAAATTAAAGCAACCTGTGAATATGATGCTCTGATCTTCTGAACAAGGAAACTTCTTCAACTCCAACAACTCTGTTGATCTCTCTACATCACGTATGGAACAAGCTCATGGACACCAGGTATCATTTCTTTCGAGAATTGTCCTTAGTAGAATCACTTGTAGATCTTTGCTAAATAACTTGATGAATTTATTTTATCTAAGTTATTTAGTTAATTTGAGATGTTATTTATATGCATATTTGTTGGTAATCCCATCTGTAAGGAATTCTTAAATAAGTTCACAAGTATTAAATTTTCTATATTTAAAGGACTTGTAAATTTATTTGAAATCCAGTACCTCATACTTTTTGCTATTAGTTTAATGATATCTTGCTTAATGATTTAGCATAAGTTAGCAGCATAATTATTTGTATGTTAAATATTTGATGAATATTAGTCAATGATATCTTGCTTAATTGCTCTGATATTTTGCTCTGATTTTTTTTTAAAATATTTTATTACAAATAATTGTGGTACTTTTAGTATTAGTGACGTTATTTAGAATTTCTGTTCTAAGTAATTAATGAATATTTTCAAAACTCACTAATATTGGAAGGCGAATTATTTTCTAAGTCATGTGTATAAGATTCTCAATATTTTATATACTTAGAAAATATTTCTAAAATTTGATTTTATTTACGAGGAGTTGTAATTAGGATCACAAGTATTAAATGTCAATATTTAAAGGACTTGTGAATTTCTATTCGACTATTTTTTCGAGCTTACGTATATCATTAATAATTGTTCTGAGTATAATTGCAATATACTTGAGTGAAAATTATTATATATAGTGTAAGAAGTTAGATGCTAATATTCAATCTTATGAATATTTTAGTATTTAGTAAAATTATTTTATCTTATTAAAATTATGAATTGAAGCAATTCAATGTTTATTAGTTTCATAATTTTGATTTGATAAAATATTAGAAGCATAATTTCTTACATTTTAAAATTATTGATAAATATCAAGTAATGATATTTTGTTAATATTTCCGTGCAATTAATTGTAATATTTTTAATATTAGTGATAATACAAGTTGTTTATCTGAAATCACTAATAATAAAAATATGTCTTAATACTTATTATTCTACTGAATGATTGCCATGCCTATTAGATTTATATATATGCATGTTATTGGTAATTGTTTAGTATAATATAAGTATTTAATTTATTTTGATTTATTTAAATTCTGATGATATAAAACAATTCAGTGATATATTGGTTCCATGATTTAAGTAAATTAAAATAAATTTGCAGCATAATTATTCGTAATATAAATATTCTCTTTTATTAATTTGTGATAATTGATTAATATTTTATTACAAAATAATTGTGATATATTGATACTAATGAATTTGCTTAGTCTTTATTCTAAGTAAAAATTGGTTTTTGAAAAAGCCGTTAGTATTAGTATATTTAGTTTTCTTTCTTTGACTGAGTTTTATACTGAATGTATTAAAAAGAACTACTTGTCTATTTCTTTTTTAAAATGTCTTATTCAAAGATACATTCATTTTTCTATCATTTTTAGAAAAGAAAACATCAAAATTCTTTTTCAAAACTTCTTTTTTGAAAATCTTTTGATTTACAGCCCTACTTTATTTTCCCAAACCTAGGGTGTGAATTAAACTTTTTTTGAGGATAATTTTTCTCCAATATCAAAATCTTTTATCCTCTCCCAAAAGCTAGTTTTAAAAGTTTTATCTTATAAAACTTTTTCTCTCTTAATTTTTCTTTTTAAAGTGGTAAAAACTTTGCGACTGCTATTTTATTTGGAGAAATTATTTTAACTTCTAGGTACCAATCACTTGTAAAATGATTTATTTTTAAATACTTGTTTCAATGTATGTTTCACATTGATTCATAGTACCTAAACATGTTGTTGCTTTGAAGGCCTTATACTGTATTGTTAAGCATTCGTTTACCCCCCAATTGTCATGTTTTATTTTAAGCCGGGGATACTATTAGGTGGACGAAAATGATGTAAATCAAAATCGCATTATGAGTCGGAAAATCATAGTCCTTTATCTGATAAAAATGTTTTGCAAAAACTGTTTTCAAAACTTACAATACTTAGGTTATAAAGTAAATGAGTCATTTTATTGAGATATAATTTGGTAAAAGAGTCGAATTTCTTCTTTGGTATAAATTCCCGCATTTTATTATGAGATGTTTGCCTTGTAAGAAATTCATAAGAGATAGAAACTTTCTTCTCTGATACACTTTCCCGCGTTTTATTATGGGATAAGTATCTTAAAGAAAATTTTGTATCATCCTCTTAAATGATAAATTTTCAGATCTGACAAAGCTCTTTTACTAAAAGCGCTTTAATGCAATCCATTAACATTCCTTATTATATTTTTCCTTCTCTTTGAGATGAAAAATATGTTTTAGAATGTTAAGGTGATTATGTTTTTATCTTATTGATTCTTTCCATTTAGCCCTCAGTTGCTTAAAAAGCTGGCCAAGAGGTTGAAAACCCATCAATCTCTTACCCATGCCATAGTACCAAACACTGATTCATCCATTTCTATATATTAACCCCTAGAGATATTAGGAACTTATGTAAGTTAGAGGTTGATAAGGGATAAAATGCACTTGATGCAACAAATAAGGATGAAATCGGAAGTGCACCCACAACTCTACCTCTAGAGAAGAAAAGTAGTATATAACTGAGGTAACTGTAAACTCATCTGCATCTTCTCAAAAGGATGCAGAGCTGAAAAGGCAATTAAACTATCTCTGGAATCATTCTCTCAACAAGGTGAGTCTATTGAAATTCACTCGTCAGCCAGAGCATCTTGTAATGAGTCAAGCACACCATTGGCACTCACGCTGATGGTAAGCCTGAATAGATAAATTCTAGAAACACATTGCAAGGCATGCACAGTGTGAGGTACAGGCATTCAGAGGAGATACAGACTCTAATTAGCCATACATTATATTGTCCAAGTATCTACCTCAAACAGAAGTTAATCTACTGCATCCCGAAAGAGAGATCTCTTGTTCAGATTTATCTGGGCTTGAGAGGCAACTGCTTGACAAGAATTCTTCAGATGAGTCAAGTAGGGTATTTTACACAAAATTCCCGTCATAGGGTTATGAGGGAAACGTAGGCTCTAAATTGCCATTCATTACATTGCCTACTACGTCGCCCCTCCTAGAAGGAACATTTCCAGATCCTGAAAAGGAATGTTCACCTCCCGTTTACGAAGAAGGTGTGAGGCAACTCCTTGATAGAACAAGGCAGGATTCCCTAACCGATATTAATATCTTGGGATAACCCATCTCAAAGAGGCGAGGCTCCACTAGACAGTGATTTAACAAACGCTATTGAGTTTGGTGCTGAGACAATGCTTATGCATGATAGATTAAGAACATCTCTACGAGGCAATTCTCCATTTGATAGTGATTCAGTCCATTTTGATGAATCAGGTGATAAAAATATAAATGAATTGACGGATTTCACTTGCAGGTACATAAGGCTATATTTGGAATGTAAAGTGAAAATGAGATAGAGAAACACTTAAGTGAAAGTGAGGGAGAGATACACTTGAGTGAGAGATATGGAAAGAAAGAGTGAAACTCAAAGTGCTCGACACTTTAGTGTAAATACCAATAGAACGTATTAGAAGTGAGGAAACCATAGACCAAATACTTACCCTTACTACTTGCTACTTCTGAAAGAAAAGATACTATGTTTTCCCAATCAATGACAGACAAGAACCTTCTTTGGAAAACAAGCCATTTGAAAGATCATGGGCCATTGGAGGATTCCTCAACTAAGGGGGATAATTTAGTATACAAGAAAAAGAATAAAAAAGAGAAGGTCTTATATTCGTATCCTTATGGGAGAAGTTAATATCCTAAGGGGGAGAATTTAGACAAGAAAAAGAAGAAAATCTTATCTTCTGATCCTTATGGGAAACAACAGAATTTGGGAGAATCAAGAAACTGTTTCCTATATTTGAAAGGAGTTGTCAGTAGATGATTCCTCATCCAAGTGGGATGTACAGAAAAGAATTAACACTTTCATTGATCATCTAAAGAGGAGAAAAAGATAGAGAAGAAGAATCACATTCTTAGTGGGAGAACATTACTTGAGCTATTTATATGTTCTATTGAAGATGTTCCAAAGAATTTTAATTCTTATAAAGCTCTGTTTATGATAAGTTCTTTAAGTTCAACTATGAAGGATTTTGAAGCAGAGAAAGATTAACTTTTGTCAAGCATAGATACATTAGGAAATTTCTTGTTATAGTATCTATTAAAGCTGGAAACATCTTCCAGTTAGTTGTAGCAAATCAAAAATTAATAAAATTAAAATTTGAAGTTAAACACCTTTCTTCATTTACTTGTTTACTAGTTGTTTGCATTTGTCACTTGGTATTATTACTTGTTGTTTGTTGTTAGCAAGATTAGTAATAAATTATTAAGTTGTATTCAACCCCCCTTCTACAACACTCATACTGTTTAAAAATTGGTATCAGAGCAGCAGGTTAGATATACATAACCTAAAAAGATCTAAACATGAGTGCACAGAAAGTAAGCAGCATAAAAATACCCACATTTGATAAAGAACACTACAACCTTTGGAAAAGAAAGATGATGTTGTTCATAAAAATAGCCAACCCTCTTTACCCTGGAATTCTGGAAAATGGTCATTTCATTCCTCAAATATATGTACCTGAAACTACAGTAGATGGTGAAACAATACCAGCTTACTGGATTCCCAAAAAGGTCACAAAATATACTGACACTGAAAGAGAAAAATTATCTCTATATGATTGCTTACAATTTATCATCATTAAGGCACTTGACAATGTCATGTACAACAACATTGTCAACTGCACTAGTGCAAAGCAAATATTGGAAACCATTGAGATACTCTGTGAAGTAACAGAAGAAGTGAAGGAAAATCAAAGACTGATTATGGTGTCTCAGTATGAAGCCTTCATGGCTAAACCAAGTGAAGGGTTGACTGAGATGTTTGAGAGGTTTAACAGGTTGATAAATGACTTGCAGCTGCATGGAAAGTTTTATAACAAAAAGGAAGTAAACATAAAATTCATGCTGACACTTCCTGACCACCTAGAGCACAAGGTTTCTTCCATAAGAGAAGGAATGGACTTATCAAAAGTTTCTCTTGAAACTTTATATGAATACTTAAAACATATGAGTTAGAGCTACTACAAAAGAGAGCTATTCAAGCTGGTCAAAGAGGGAAAATGGCCAACACATCAAATGCTATAGTAGCTCAGGATCCACAGGTGATGCAGCTCAAGGAATTTCAGTATCAACAACAAATCAAGATTGAAGAAATCACAGATGAAGATGAAAGTGTAACTCTGGAACTCAAAGATGGTGATGAAGATGAGTTCTACACTTTGGAGGAACTGGACAACATGGAAAATAAAACTATGGCCTACATGGGAAGGAAGTTCTCCAACTTGAGATTCAAGAAGAAAAAAGCTTTCAAACCTAGAGGATAAAGCTCCAGGTTCAACAAGTCAAATATTTCAAAACCTGGAGGAAATGGCAAAGGTGGATACAAAACAAGTATGGTGGATATATCAAAGATAAGGTGTTACAACTGCAGTGAAATGGGGCATTTTGCAATAGAATGCAAAGATCCAAAACAAGTGAGAAGAAATGACAATGACTACGAAGAACTCAAAGCAAAATATGAAGCCTTGCTCAAAAAGCAACAAGGAAGGGCTTTTGTGGCTGAAGGAAAGTGTTGGGATGACTCTGATGATGATGAAGAAGAAGAATATGGAAATCTTGCTCTCATGGTAAACTCTGGAGAAGGTTCGTCCACATCATCAAATCAGGTACCTATTCTAACTACTGTTGACATGACTACATCTCAGTATAAGAAAACTGTTGAAAGTTTAAGTTCTGGAATTTTTAATATTTATACAAGCATGTTGGTTGCTAATGAGGAAATAGTTAAATTGTCTAGTGCTAATGAGTTATTGAAGATTAGGAATCATGAACTAGAACTTAAACATAATTCTTTTGAGTCCTTACAATAAGAAAATGAGATTCTTAAGAACAAGATTGTTTGTGCTTCCCGAATTGAGGAATTTCCCAGAAAACAGATCTCTGGGAATGAACTCAAAATCAAGGCTTACAAGAATTCCTCTTCCCTGTTAAAATCTTACCATGATGATAATACTAAAAATCAAATGGTAGGTATATGTTTTATTTATGAGAAGAGAAATGGAAAGAAACATGTTGTTGAGGAAGACATCAAACATACTGTCAAACCTTCCATTCCAAATATTGGTGAGATTAAGAAACTCTATGAATAGTATTCGTGATAACTCAAACTAGAAGAGGACAGGTAAATAATACTACGCCTACATAGAAATCAGGAAGAAATGAAGACAAGGCAAATACAATGAATCAAGACATTATAAAAAGTTTTGAAGTCTACTAAAGGTCACTGAGAGAAGTTCATTAATATGTTCAAGCCACAGTGAAGAATAATGGTTGAAGACTTTTAGGTTTTCAGAAGTGTTGAAGATTCAGTATAGAAGTGCTACAAGAAGATTTCAGTGTACCAGCATTGATTGAAGATAGACAGTATTCGAAGCATAGGAATCTAGAAGGGTAAAGACTAAAGTTAAAGAAGACAGCTGCAGTCTTGAAGTAATACTCATTGAAAGAAGTTCATTTATATGTTCAAGCGTAAGTGAAGAACAGAGAATGAAGTATTCAAGATTGTGGTAATAATGGAGACGTTGTCTAAGTACCAGACAAGATTCTAGTGAAAGTACTATGTTTATCAACAGTCAGTGTTTGATGCAATGAGATAGTCCAAGGGTAATCAATTCAGTGTTAGTCATTTGTGAACCAGACCAGTGTACTAAGCGTCAGCACAACAAGGAGATAATTACTTTGTTTTATCAGAAGAAATTCAGTTGATCAAGCCATAAGACTGAAAACCAAGTGGTAAATACTTCAAGCATTTCAAGAATATGACCAGGGCAAACATTACTACATTTGGTGGCTCTTATACTCTTGAAGCAATGGAGAGGTGCAATAAAAGTGATATTGGCGCAAGAAAACAACACTCCAAGTTTGCTAAGTGTTTGGTGGCGCCTACATAAGGGTTGTAGAGTGTAGGCGCAACAAAACCATTCCAAAGCTCATCAAAACTCTAAGGGGATGAGTTTGTGGCGCCTGTACTAGGAACTCAGTGTGCAGGCGCATCAAAACAAGTTATAAGTGCAAGGAAATTTAAAGGGGGTATTTGGTGGTGCCTCAACAGGGAAAATGGAGTGCAAGCGCAACAAAAAAGGAAGCTTAGGCGCAACAAAAGCTTAGGAGCAACAAACACCTTTAGTGGCGCCTATACATTACAAACACTCTATCAAGCGCAAGAAAGGACTTTAACATTGTGAAGTAAATCAATTTTAATTGATTTGAAAAGTCTACACTATATAAATAAAATGACTGGTTCATTTTGATTAGTGGATTTGTGGAGACACACAACCAACCAGAGAGATACAGAGAGAAAATGGAAGCCGGAGAAGAAGAAGTCACAAAGTCATACATATACCTTCTTCAGCGTAGTTTTATATTATAGCCGATTCATTATGTCACAAATACATAAGGATATTGTAAAACACTCTCTGTTAGCTTGATTCCATTAGTATAACACATAGTCAAATATTGTATAGGGATTAAGCTATATCTCTTTGTGAAGTAAAGAACTAATCTGTTATTTGGAAACCAGTTATATTTTTAACTGGATGTAGTAACCTCAGGGTTTATATACGAAAGATATATTCCCCGAAATTTGTCTCGTTAAATTACTTGCTAATTTTCTAGAGCATTAATGATTATTCATAAATACAGAAAATTAGTAAGCCAGCCTCCTAAACACTATTCACTAAGTCTCTTAAGACAAATGATACTGCCAAAATCCCTAAGACAGTTAGTTTTGACCTTGACAGTAAATTTTGTTTAAAAGATACTGTCAACCATGGCACGACAGTAAGTTCGGAAGCTGTTGTCAAGACTGTGAGACCAAAACTCACTGTCAAGATAACTCTATCTAAACCTACTATCAACACCAACATGACAGTAACTTCTAAACATACTGTCATGAAGACCAAGAAGAACAGAAATGGAAAACTAGGAATACATAAAAAGAACAAATATGATTATATTTCCAAATGCTCCTAGAAAATTATGCAATAATTGTGGATCTTCTAGTCATCTAACTCATGTCTGCAACAAAAGCAAGTCTTATGTCAAGAATGCTACCTCTGTTAATGGAAATTTACACAACATGCCTTTAAAGAACAAACAAGATACTCACTATGGTAATTTTGATTGCATTTCATGTAAAATGAACTTGATGAGTATGTTCTTTAACATGCCGTTTGCTAATGATCAAGAATGTCTGCATAAGAATGATAAAATTGAAAAGGCAAAGACTCCAAGTCCTCTTAAAGTTAGGATGGACAAGCCACCCAAGAATAAATCTATCAAACCAGTAATCAAAACTGAATGGGTAGCTACAGGAGTCTTGCTAAAAGCAAGAGAGAATTATAACTGAATCAACTTCAAACTATGATTTAGCTAAGCATAATGGACCCAATGAAAGTTGGGTACCAAAAGCAACTTGAAATATTTGTTTTGCAGGGCAATAAGAAAAATAAAAGAATCATGTGGATCATTGACAGTGGATGCTCAAGACACATGACAGGTGATAAAGCTTTGTTATCACAGTTCAAGGAGATGGTTGGCCCTTATGTAACTTTCAGTGACAACAACATTGGTTTCACAATGGGATATGACATACTGGAAGTTGGAAACTTAAAGATAGAGAAGATTGCTCTAGTAAATGGTTTGAAGCACAATTTGTTAAGTGTAACTCAATTTTGTGAAAGAGGTTTCAAAGTTGGTTTTGATCAAGATAGATGCTCCATTGTCAACAAGAAGACAGGAGAAGAAGCTCTTCAAGGAGTAAGACAATGAATCCTCTACATAACTGAGTTGGATTCTGTAAGAAAAGACAAAGTCTAATGTTTCTACATTAAGGCTTTCACATCCGAAAGTTGGTTGTGGCACAAGAAACTTTCCTATTTAAATTTTAAAGCAATGAATTATCTAATGAAGAGAGAATTGGTGAAAGGACTTCCTCAACTTGAATTCTGTCAAGAAGGATTGTGTGAGGATTGTCAAAAAGGGAAACTAAAGAGAGCTACACACAAAAGCACTCCTAGTGGCTCAATCAATGAAGCATTTCAACTAATTCACATGGACTTATTTGGTCCTGTGAATGTGCAATCACTGGCAAGAAAAAGATATGCTTTAGTAATGGTTGATAATTTTTCAAGATACACACGGGTGAGGTTTCTAGCATCCAAGGATGAAGCTGCACAAGAAATCATTGATTTGGTAAGGGTTCTTAACAAGAATTCTAAGTACAAAGTGCAGACTTTGAGAAGTGATAATGGTACTGCGTTCAAAAACAATATCATGAATGATTTCTGCAAAGACAATGGAATCACTCAATATTTCTCTGCACCAAGGACACCTCAGCAAAATGGTGTTATGGAAAGAAAGAACATAACTCTCATTGAGACTGCAAGAACAATGTTGAGTGAAGCAAAACTTCCTACCTATTTCTTGGGTGAAGCAATCAATACAACATGTTATACTCAAAATAGGACTGTAGTCAACAAGGCCTATGGAAAGACACCCTATGAATTACTTACATAAAGGAAACCAACTGTCAATTATTTTCATGTCTTTGGAAGCAAGTGCTACTACATGAAAGATTCAACTGAAATCAAAGGAAAATTTGACACTAAAGCACTTGAAGGAATCTTTGTGGGGTATGGCATTGACAGGACTGCATACAGAGTCTACGTCATTGATCACAAGACTGTAGAGGAAAGTGTAAATGTCACCTTTGATGAATCAAAATTTCCTGGAGTTGAAGGAAGTTAAGAAATAGAACCATTGTTATTTGAAAATCAAGGCTATCTAGAAGAGATTGATGAAGATTCACCAAGAGTTGATCACATAATTTCTGGTCCAACAAATGATCCTATTTATTCTGGAGATAATGAAGGAACTGTCAAACAACTGATTTTTCTGGGAATGTTTCCATGAATAGTGGACTTGAAGAAATTGATGTTGTTAATAGTGCAAGAGCAAAAGATGATGTCAATCAACAAGGTGTTGAAGATTCCAGTGATTCTCTAAGAGAAACAGAATGGAACATAGATCACACAAATGATTTAATCATTGGTGATCCAGGAACTGAAGTCAAAATAAGAAGAAATGTTGCCAATGAATGTATGTACTCTTATTTCCTTTCTCAAACTGAACCAAAAACTCTAGAAGAAGCTTTGGTTGATCCAGATTGGATTAATGCCATGCAAGAAGAGCTTAATCAATTTGAAAGAAGCTGTGTTTGGGAATTGGTGCCTAGACCAAAGAATAAATCCATAATAGGCACCAAATGGGTTTATAGGAACAAGATGAATGATTGTAGTACTGTCACAAGAAACAAAGCAAGGCTAGTTACAAAAGGCTACTGTCAACATGAAGGGATTGATTATGAAGAAAAATTTGCACCTGTTGCCAGACTTGAGGCAATAAGAATATTTTTAGCTTTTGCTGCTTTCAACAACTTCAAATTTTTTCAAATGGATGTTAAGAGTGCTTTCCTTAATGGAGAGTTAGAAGAAGAAGTATATGTTGAACATCCCTCAGGCTTTGAAGATCCTAAGATGAAGAACTTTGTTTATAGACTACTCAAGGCATTGTATGGTTTAAAGAAAGTACCAAGGGCTTAGTATGATACTCTTTCCAAGTTTCTTCTTGATAACAACTTTACAAGAGGGATTGTGGATAAAACTCTTTTCTGAAAAAAGCATGAAAATGATATCATTCTAGTCCAAGTGTATGTTGATGACATTATCTTTGGTTCAACAAATGAAGATCTATGCAAGAAATTCTCTGAGTTGATGTAGAACAAATATGAGATGAGTGTGATGGGTGAATTGATATTCTTTCTAAGACTTCAAGTCTATAAAAAAGAAGATGGAATATTTATTTGCCAGACTAATTATGTTAAAAATCTCTTGAAAAGATTTGATATGGAAGAATTATATCCTGCAAAAACTCCAATCTCAACAACAACTCAACTTGACAAGGATCCAAAAGGAAAGAAGGTGGACAACAAAATGTATAGAGGAATGATTGGATCTCTCCTCAACCTAACAGCTAGCAGACCTGACATCATGTTTGCAACAGGGTTGTGTGCAAGGTTCCAGTATGATCCAAAGGAATCTCACTTAATGGCTGTAAAAAGAATTTTTAGATACATAAAAGGCTCACAAAACTTAGGCCTTTGGTATCCTAAAGATTCTGGATTTGACTTAATTGGATATTCAGACTCAGATTATACAAGGTGTAGGATGGACATGAAGAGCACTACATGTAGCTGTCAATTTCTGGGAGAGATATTGGTCTCATGGTTTAGCAAGAAACAACATTCATTATCAAATTTAACTGCAGAGGCTGAATACATTGCAGCTGGTAGTTGCTGTTCTCAATTACTTTGGATGAGGAACTAGCTATTGGACTATGGGTTGACTCTGCAAGGAATTCCAATATTTTGTGACAACACTAGTACCATAGCAATTTCTGAGAATCCTGTTCAACATTCCAAAACTAAGCACATTGATATCAGACATCATTTCATTAGAGAGCATGTGGATGAAGCCACAATCAAGCTAATCTATGTGCTCACAGAGAAGCAACTTGCAGATATTTTTACCAAATCATTGGATGAAAAGACATTCAACAAGCTATGAGTGAGTTGGGTATGTTAAATTTATCCTGTTGATGTAATTCTGTTTAGTTGATTAAAAAATTAGTTAACCAAATTTCACTATGAATTAATGGCCTCTTTAGGTGTTTTGATTTTTTTCTCATAGTGGAAAGACATGATGATATCTTACCGAGAGGTTAACTAATTTGTTTTTAAGTAACTTAATTCTTAGGTGCTAATAAATGATAATGACAAGTTGCTTGACAGTATGTTTATACATATTGTCGCATAATGATAAGTTACTGTCAAAATCTGTGAAACTTACTGTCACATGTTTGAGAAGTCTTGACAGTATAGTTTGGGGGACTGAAACTTATTATCAAAATCCTGTCGAACTTTCTGTCAAGCAAAAGTGAAGTCTTGATAGTATAGTTCGCAAGACTGAAACTTACTGTCAAAACCCTGTGGAACTTACTGTCAAACAAGAGTGAAGTCTTGACAGTATAGTATACGAAACTGAAACTTACTGTCAAATACTTGTGAAACTTAATGTCAAACAACATCGACAACATGTCTTTCTAAGATCCCCATATAACATATTGTCAACAGTAAATATTGTGGTTATTTACTTATTCTTTTTATATTCTCTAACCACTAATGTTACTGTCAAGAGTATGTGTTAATTCTAGCGCAGGAGTTACTGTCAAGGAATGGAAATTAGAAGACAAAATTGTCACTTAAAATCGTTTAGAATTCCTTCTTGACAGTATCTTTTTCACATCATATATATACACAACTAAAATTTCTCTCGCTCTTCACTTTACTTTATTCTTCTCTTAACTCCAAATTCTCTAACGCCCTAAAAACTCTCTATTTTTTCTGTAACCTCTTCTTCTCTAAACCATTTTTCAAACTCTAAACCGTTCCTCATTTTAAACTTTACAAACTCTCAACCATGTCTGGACCTCAACTTATCTGCTCTCTTGCCCAAACCAACTTCACAACCATGGCCTCAATGGGTGAAGCTGGAGAAGCCTTCAAACCTCTTATTGGCTTCATGAACAATTCTTACCTCACCTATGCCCTCACCGAAAGCCCCCATCTTAAAATACCTAGACTTTCTCAGTTTTGGACCTCCGCCATATGTGAGGGGGATAAAGATCTAGCTCTATCTCCTTCCAAATCAATGGTACCTCTTACACCATTGATTCCTCTCACATAAATGAAGCTCTTCATGTGGAAGCAGTTGAAAGCTCGCTATTTTAGGAGCCTGTAAGTGATGTTCAACTTTCCAAGTTCTTTAAGATGGTTGGATATACTGGACCCAGGACGAACCGAGACAATGATGAGTGGTATCCATCTGGCGGCATGGATATAAAATACTTAATTAAGAATGGAGCATGATGTTAGATTCTGTGTTAAGGTCCATGTCAAGCAAGACCAGTGGCTGGAATGAGTTCTCAGCCTACATCAGGATAATTGTGCATTCCATAGTGCACAACTACAGAATCAATATTAGAAAGATCTTGATGCCCCTGTTCAAACTGGTGCTTGGAAAGAAAGAAGCCAGAAAACCGGTAATCTATTATCCTAGATTTTTTATGCTTATCATTAATTCTGTTGTAGGCATAATAAATTTAGATAGTGTTCAATGCATGGAGTCCCCCATACTGAAAAAGAACACCCATTCTTTGTTAATCAGTAAACCACTTAACATTGAATATGGTTTGTTTGTAACTGATTTCATGCTTTCTACTATAAATGATTTAAATTTAAAATTTGTTAGGGACTACAATGTATTTTCTTTGAGTGATGAGAATGGTATTGACCTCAACATTCCTAACTCACACTTTAAACCTTATGAAGGAATCCAGCCTTCTCGAGTCACCAAAATTGTTAGCCAAGGGTCTGGTTCCTCTCAAAAGGACCAGGCTCCTAAAAGGAGGAGAACCAATCAACCTAGGCTAGAAACCTTTCCACATGTAGGTGGTGTAACTGCACAAGATGTAGTAAATAAGGCAGGTAGTCTGAGCACAGAACCCACAGAGGGCCCTGGTGAGACTAGGAGAAAGAAGGCAAGGGTATCAACCTCTGTTATTCAGGGTGTGTCCTCTCAAAATGACACATCTCTTAAAAGGGATCAATACACATCTCTAGGTGTCTCCTCTCAACAAGGGGCATCTATCGAAATTGGTCAGTCTCCCATGACATCATGTACAGAGTTTGTATAATAGGTTAAAAACACTCAACCTGAACCCACACTTGAAGATACTCACACAATAGGGCTAGAAAATGTGGAACACAGCTCATTCAATTATGGTGCATCACATTTTTCCATAATTGAAGAACAAAATGTTAATGCATTATTCCAACAATTGAATGAGACTGATCATAGCAATCCACAAGAATCTTTCACTCAAAGGGTGGAAGAGATTGTTGTCACAACCTCTATAGCTGTTAATGACAAAGTTATTGTCAATCCTCATGACAGTAACTTCTCAACAGATGCTGCCAAAGATGCTGTCAACAGTCCAAATCCAAACAACAATTCTCCAATGGCCACAACTTTTCTACAAAATGAAGATGATGACTCTGCTCTCATTTCCACAATCCTCAAGGTAAAATCTAAATCTCTTGTGAAAGATGTACCTGCTTAGTCTCTTACACCTAGAATGAGTGAGGGTGTGAAAAGAAAAAGAGAGATAAAAGAAAAGAGAAGTGAGTCTAAAAATGAGGGACTGGGAAAATCCCAGGCAAAAGGAGAGGGCCATGAGCAAGGCCAATTGAAAAAGAAAACTGAGGGAGCCAAAATATCCAAGGCACTAGGCCTTGAGAGTGAGTTAGTGAGGAGTGATGAGATCACTCAGAAAAAACAAGAGAGTGTGAGAATCACAATAGCCTCCAACTCCTCCAAACAAGCTGATGAAAGGTTGAAATCCCTTTCACATAAAGTTTCCAAATTGTCCAAGAATCTAAACACTGTTGGCAGATATCAAGTGAAGTTGATCAACAAGATGGCCAGTCTGGAGCGAACTATGAATGATGGATTCAAGGCCATTTTTGACAAACTTCAAGAATTCAATTCTAAATTTTCCAACCCTGCAGTTGCTACCTCACCTAAGAGGGAGAAAAGTACAGATCAAGATGAAGTGTTTGTAGATGGGAGTGATAAGGAGAAAACTCAAGATGCATCTCAGGGGGAGAGTCAACTAGCATTATTGTCTAGTGTGGCTGCTGAAATGGCTACACAGCTTGGTGGTGATAAGGTGGAGGTGGAGAAATGTGTTGAGAGGCCTAAGGTGAAAGGCATTGTGATCAAAGAAGGTGGTGTAAAGAAGGCTCCAATGGTGCATACAGTTGGGAAAGGAAAGGAAAAACTCGTTAAGGATGAAAATGATGATTTGATCATAGAAGAGAGAGAAGATTTTGATGATGAACATGCTTCTATTCTTATGGTTGATGAAAATGAAAATAGCAGAGTGTTTGAAGATGCTAAATTCAATAAAAGGATCAATGATCTGAGAGCCCTATCTAACAGAGATCCTAAGAAATTTTTTGATTCAATGAGACAGACAATAGTAGGAGCAGTTGTAATGGTGTCAAAGAGTAACAAGTGGGTAATCTCTGTCAGAACTGAAGGAGGGTTCAGCTGATGTGTGAGCATGGCATATTTGAGTAGACAAGAAATCTTAGTGATAGAAGCCATTAAACTTAAAATCAAGACAGACAAGTCATGGCTAAATGAAAATCTAAAGAGGACACTGCAGAAGCTGATAATTGAAAAATTACAAGAAATAACTCATAATCCTTTGGGCATAAAATTCAGCAGTACTACAGATGGCAAATACATGTCTATGAATCTTGAAAGAGTGAGTATGTGCAGACCAAGGTCTGTAAAAGAAGCTTTTAACTACTTCAAGAAAATTCTTGTGAATGAAGAAAGAGTTGAAGTATTAAGGGTGTTGGATGAAGAATTAAAAAGGCTGGAAGAATTGAAGACAAGAAAGAATGTGAAGAAAACTCAAGAAAGGAGAGATGAAGATAATGATGATGATGAAAAGCCCGAGGATGGTGCAGGTAGTTCCAAGTCCAACTACAAGAATGATAGTTATGCAGGGACATCTGGAACTGGAAATAAGGATGAAGAAGGTGAGAAGGAGTATAAGGATAGTATTGAAGGAATAATATTGAAAACTGTGGTCCTTGGCTTTGAAGAAGACAAGAAAGATGTTGTCATGAAAGATGTTGTCAAGTCTGCATTGACAGTAACTTCTAAGTCACTATCAAAGGAAGTGAGGGAAGAGTTATTGTCAAGAAAAATCCTCATATCAAAGAAACGCAGGATTGCAAGGGCTGAGAGACCAAAGCCACACTCTAGCAGGAAGCCTAACAGGAAGGGTTGGAAGCTGATGTCTGAGGTGCTTCATGAGGATTGTCTTGACATTAGAAGACCTACAATAAACAACTTGGCACAATCAAAGGCAGAATCATTGATCAAGGTGGATGTTGAATGGTCTGAAGTCAATTCACTTAGCAAGTTAATTCTTTACTATTCAAATGGATCAGCAGAAGAAATGAGTTATGAGATGAAAGATGTGAACGATTTTCTGATAAGAAAGATGCTACTCATAATTCAAGGAACAGACATAAGGGCACAGGTTTTGAGAGGGATGTTAATTAAAAAGTTCATGGAACTGGTGGATTCTTTCAAACCTCACCCTTTGGACTTTATAGATGCTGAAGAGCCTGAGACAATTATCTACTCAAATGGGGTGATGTTTGCAAATAAAGATGGATTTAAGGAGTTTTATAGCATAGATTTCTTGCAAGACAAGAATCTAGATCTACTTGAAGAATTGGTGAATCAGTTGAAAGAGTATCCTTATCCCGAGGAAAGAAAATTCATATCTAGTGTTATGAGAATAATTCAAGCCAAGAAGAAGAAAGAATTTAAAAGAAAGATTGAGTATGAGAAGACTCAACAATGTCTTCTCAAAAATCCTGATAGAATGATCTTCTACAATTATGGTAGATTTGCTGAAGAAGTCACCTTTGAGGAGTTAAAAAATCTGGCTATGAATGATCCTCAAATCACTAAGTTGATCATGAAACAACTGCTCAACATCACCAACTTTGAAATTTTTGATCTAAAGAATAGAGTACTGGATATTTGTGACTCCAAGAAGAAAGAAGAAAGAGAGAAGAGAAGGAAGTTTGAAAGTGAAGTTGAAGCTGCCAAGTTGAAGGTGGGGAGGATTACCAAAAGAATTAAAGAGGCTGAGATTGACATGAAGCATGCAATGTTGAATGATCAATTCTCAAAAAGGCCTAACTATGTCTCTCTAGTCCTATTTGGGCCTCTGAGAATTATTGTTGATAACATTGAAGTGGAGGCTGTCAATTTCAGGGTGCTCAACAATGAAAATTTGAGAAAAATCTTCAGACTCACTACAGGTTCATTCCTAGAATTTGAGAGAGATCTAAGCAAGAATGTCTGGGAAATTATTGAGTCTAGAGAAGAAGAAGATGAAGCCATAGACAAACTCAGAGTGAAGCAAGTTTTCTCTTCTACAAAGGAAAGATTTGTCAAAGACATGTTTGGTATGAAATATCTGTGTATCTCAAAAGGGCCAACTGAGAACTACTACACCTACAGAGAATTGAAGAATCTTTCTTACAAAATGGTGAAACTAGTCTTTGATTGTGTCTTTGATCATGCCAAGACAGATGAAGAAAAGCAGGAACTGAAAGCTCTTGAAGGTCTGTGTAGAAGAATGACAGCAGTAAAGAAGTGAAGATGAAGCTCAAGCTAAAGTTGAAGATTTTCTCAGTCTAGAAGAGCCTAGTTGAGATAAAATTGTACTTATAATTTTTGAATACTTTCATGTACAAACACTTCTGTTTTTATTAGTTTAGTTAGCATTTACAATTTTCTTTGAATTTGTCTTTATTTTTCATAAAAATAAATTGGGGGAGATTGGTAGGGATTGTGGTGTTAACATTATAATCGACTAATATTTTACTTAGATTAATTAAAAATTAACTAAGTAAAACATACTTTCATTTGCTTATGACAGTATGTTTAAAAGTCACTTGTAACAGTATGTACTAAAGTCAAGTAGGTGACAGTAAGTATCAATAGACTGTCTTGTAAAAAGGTAATAAATGATCTATAAAGTAGAAGTTCACAAAATCTTCATGCACAACATGGATCAAATCATTGACAGTAACATTCTGCAAAATGAAGCCTACGAGAGCATATTCAAGTGACAGCGCCTTTTGAAACAATTGGAATAACTATTCCTCGACAGTAAACTTGACGGAGATTGAAGAATCGAAGACAACAAGTTTTACTAACAGCAACTATTCCTCGACAGTAAACTTGGCGGAGATTGAAGAATCGAATACAACAAGTTTCTCTGACAGCAACTTTGGCGGGGATAGTTGACAACATGTTTGGCGGAATAGTTGACAGTACCTTTGAACGACAACAAATTAAGAAGACAGTCAAAGTTGACAGTAAAGTATGCGGAGTCGAAGACACTATCACTAAAGAGAAGCTAAAGGTTGACAGTAACCTTTTGGTGAAGCTGACAGTCTGTTTCAAGTAGCAGACTAGGTAATGTCAATTCAAAGATTAATCTTGACAATTCTACCTAGTCTGTCAAGTCTACTACTACAATTTGAGAAAAAGCAAGCAAAAAGATAAAGCGTGCTCAAGGAGTCAAGGATGTCGAATCACCTCAGAGCTACTTTATCTACAAATGGAATGAAGACAAATTTGAATATGAAAAGTGAGTTTCTATTTTAAGCTTTGTCTTAGGAACGATGGAAAGTACACTTGTAAGTGAGATATGTGTTTCTGTATAAATACACATATCTCACAAACATTTTCACTTGATGCAACTGAGCTTAACTTTTTCTCAAGCATAGAAACATTATCAAATTTCTTGGTATTCTATCTATTGAAGTTGTAAACATCTTCCAGTCAGTTGTAGCAAAACAAAAATTAATAAAATTAAATTTTGAAGTTAAACACCTTTCTTCATTTACTTGCTTACTGTTGTTTGCATTTGTCACTTGGTATTATTACTTCTTGTTTGTTGTTAGAAATATTAGTAATAAATTATCAAGTTGCATTCAACCCCTCTCTTCTACAACACTCATACTGTTTAACAAACTAAAAATTGTTGATTAATAGTATCATAAATTTAAAACTTCTCTCAAATAATCAATGGTAGATAATCAATTTTTTTAATATTATGTATTAAAAATTTTATATTATTAATGTAGTATAATTAATTTAGTAGTCAAAATCAATTAATTTGATATTTAAAATTTAAATTAAGACTAAAATTATGAAAAAGAGTTATATGAAGAGAAAATTATATTATTTCTGATAAAACAAAAATATATTAATAATGAACTCCAGTACAAAATGGAACACAAATGCATATTATCAAATTTTAATATACATTTAATGGACATATCTTTTTTAATATTTTTGTATTAATTATATAATAATTTAATATATTTATAATCTTATTTATATAAAATAAAATTTTAATTATATTATATTATTAAAAATCTAATAATACATAATATATTTATATAAAATAAAGTATAATTATTAAAAGATGTGAAATAAAAATTAAAATATATTAAAACTTCTTAAAATTTTAAATTTTTAATAATTTTAAAATATATAATTAAACTAATAAAGAAAAATAGATATCCCTGTTAAAATCTGTTAATTAAGGCCCCTTTTGATATTGTTGTTGCAGACAGTTACCACAGTTTTTCGTTTTTTGCTGAAAAACTGTCAGAAAAGTATATGATAAATTATAAAAACTGCCGTATAGAAAAACACTTTTAGTTTAAAAGCTTTTGGTAGCAAAAACATGTCCCTTTACTTTCGAAAAAAACTGCTTTAAAGTAATTATCAGTTTTATCGTCAAACCTTCCCTCCAAAAACATTATTTTTATATATTATATTTCAAAATATGTATAAATCAAAAAAAATTATCAAATAGTCGCTAGATTTCCCCAAGAACAATTTTTCCGCCGGCCTCTTTTCACAGACCAGTTTTACCCCGTCAAACCGACCCTAATAAAGCGTCGTATGCTGCGTGTGTATTGACTTAACATGGAGTATGTATGAACAAGAAGCCAAAGTGGACGCGTGATTATATAAACACACACGTTGTTTCCTAGCAACTACTACTAGTCTCAAGTCTCCTTGACATCGACTCTGTCTCTCTCGACAAACTTTGAGATCATCACTTAAATTTATCATACTTATTATTACTATTCATTTATCTCTTGCCCTTTTTTCCTTATTATTTCACTTCACAGGTATGCACATACGAGATATTTGTTTATATGTATAAATTCAGATTGATCATTTTATTCGTATCAATATGTATATATGGGTGTGTGTGTGTGTGTTTTAATTTTGCAGGCTTTTAATTTATTTATTTTTTATTTGAATTAAATTGCAGAGAGTAATGTTTTCGCGAATTTTTGGTAAGGCTAAGCAAGAAGAAAATGCTGTTGCAACGTTAGACAAGTTAACCGAGGTATATGTTATTTATTTGTTGTTGTGATAGTTCGATTCTGTTTATTATTATTATTATTATTATTATTATTATTATTATTATTATTATTATTATTATTATTATTATTATTATTATTATTATTATTGTGTAATTTACTTGGATTTTGGGAATGTGAATAATTTTGTGTGGCCTGAAATGATCACTGTAATATGTTTGTGTACTTTTGGAATGTTGGGATTTGCTAAGTTTGGTTTTATATTGTTTTCAGACTCTAGAAATGCTCGAGAAGAAAGAAAATGTTCTTATGAAAAAAGCTGCTGCCGAGGTTGAGAAAGCTAAGGACTTTACTCGAGCTAAAAACAAAAGGGGTATGAAGTAGTAGTTTAGGTGTTTCTTGCTGTCAAAATTATGATTTATGTGTATGAATGTGGAAATTTCTGTACACTTAATATTACAAGTGATGTTCTATTGCAAGATATGCATTCGTTTGATGTCATCTTAATAAAAAATTATTTTTTGTTGCCTGGGTGCAGCGGCAATACAGTGTTTAAAGAGGAAGAGGCTTTATGAACAACAAGTAGAGCAGCTCGGGAATTTTCAATTGCGTATACATGATCAGGTTCTCATGTGACAATATATAATCATGCTAATTGATCATGAGGGGTTTGTTTTTTAGCTTGATTAAAACTGTTATACTGGTGTAATGTGCTAATCAAACTTTAATATCAGATGATTATGCTAGAAGGTGCAAAAGCTACAACAGAAACTGTGGACGCTTTGAGGACCGGAGCAGCTGCTATGAAGGCTATGCAGAAGGCGACGTAAGTTCAATATCACCCTAAGCTTCGTATTTTTCTTTTATAGTCCTGCAATTGCCTTCACAAACATATTGTTCTGGTTTATAATCACAGATGTTTCACCTGCTTTGTGTTTTTTACATACATTTTCATGTTGTGCAATCTTTATATTACCGTATCTTCTGTAATGAAGTCTACATAATCGCCATTATAAAAGCTGGTAGTCATAACCCAAAAATATGCTTGACTCTCTCTTTAGAATCTGGTGAAGACTAGTTACATTTGTCCTTTCCCGGTCAAAAACCGTTTCTTGTTACTTTAAAATATGCAACACTTCATTTTGATTATTTTGCATTGGTAGCGGACCCATGAAATACGCTATTCACCCATCCATTGACTGCTGAGATTACCTGTATGGCTGTATATTATAACCCATTGACCATTGTACTTTAAAGAGTTCACAGAAGATTGGATATATAAATTTTATACACAGGTTTGCTCATATTAAATAAAACAACTATTAAGAATAGTATTTTCCATTTGTTCTTACATGCTCGTCTTGTAAATGAATTATCTTATTTTGATTGCTTATGTTATAGTTCTTCTCGTTCCCTATACTATCAGTATCCTCTTTCTACTAAACAGTTATTACATTCCATTTCTTGTTTTGTTGTGTAAGCCTCAGGAATCCAAAATGCTTCTCTTGTTTATCCTAGATCCAAATTTAGAATATTTGAATGAATGTGGGTTAGATAGGGAATATAAATGTAGAGGTACTAAGTATAGATCTTCGGAGAATTTTCAGCAGCATGACTCCCGAGTCCTCAAGTACTTTAATCCTTTGCTAAATGCAATACTCCATTGACACTACGACTCTTTGTTGCTGTTACTCAAATATACATGAAACATGCAATGTTATTTGTATGTTATTATTTATGGAATTCTGACTAAAGTATGATTACATAAATGAACACTTTTTTAGAGATGTTTTATTTGATAATAATAATTATATATAAAAAAAAGAAAATGTCACTTTATGTGGATTATTTTTTTCCCGTAATACCTATTTCCGTATTTCTTTCAGAAATATTGATGATGTTGATAAAACAATGGACGAGATTAATGAACAAACTGAGAGCATGAAGCAAATTCAAGAAGCATTGTCAACTCCTATTGGCACAGCAGCTGATTTTGATGAGGCATGTCTTCAATTTGAACTATGATGGATTACATTCCTAAAACAAGGACACGTCTTACAATTTACAAGTACATTGTTTCAGGATGAGTTAGAAGCAGAACTTGAAGAACTGGAAGGGGAAGAATTAGAGGAACAACTTCTCCAGCCTGCCACAACTGCTCCTGCTGCTCCAGTGCCTATTCGTGCAGGTAGAAAACCAGAACATCCAGCTCGTCAGAATAACACGGTCGAGGAAGATGAACTTGCTGCATTGCAGGCAGAAATGGCACTATAGAATAGTAATCTCCTTTCTATTTTTGTTTTTTAAATTTCGACAGTACTGTATATAATCTTTTTATATTCTTATGTGAGGTGGCAGTTCGGTGCTTGAGAAAGTGATAATAAGAACAAATATATTATCTACATAATTTTTCATTTTCAAACCTGTACTTTTTATAGCTATTTACAATGTTAAATTCAAAGAGGAAGGTTTCATCTTGAAATCTATATAGAAAACTAATACATCGCTTCTTGAAGCCGTAGATTGATAAAAACAGGTCGAGGGTTCATGCCTCAGTGGAGGCATGTGTGCTTGAGTCTTTATATTTTCATAATCAACCATTACCAAAAAGAATTAGATTATTTTCCATCAAAGTTATAACCCCTCCACTGTCTCGTGCTGATATTTCATTTGAGACTCCACTACTGTTATTTATAACTAATAGTTTGAAGTGATATACTTGTTTATCCTGTTGTCTCATAGCTGTTAACCCCCTTCTCTGAGGTATTTCATTTATAATCACCTCAGCCACCACTTTAATCTGTACCTCCAGATACGAGAAGGATCATTTAGTTTACACATAAGTCGTCAAAGAGTTTAAATAGGAAACGAAGTAACCAGCACATTAAAGACCTGATGGTTTAGAGTTTATTTATTTCACATCAGAGCTGCTAATATATTCATGATCACTGTATCAGTATATATTTGATGAGAGTTTGAAAAGTGATTGAGAAAACATAATTATCAAGTCAAGCGACTCATACTGCATCAATATTTGATGATTTCAGCTAGTGTACGTGACATTGGCTCTTATGAACCAAAAAAGTCGCCATGAGACAAAATGATCAAATCTTTTTTTGTTGGGGAACAAGAAAAGTCGACACCTGTGGGTATATTTATGGTCATTTGTGGTGTATGAACATACAAGCAACAGTAACATACGAAGGGGAGGAGGGGGGATTTGCTGTAACATGGTGATGTTTATTTGGTTTCATGATATAGTGTGAAAATGAGAGGATAGAATCGTGATAGGGTGTACCTGGGGCTTAAGATTGGTTTCCCACGGTATTTTTGTGTTCTATTTATCATATCTAGTGTGGTTTTGCAAATGTTTGATTGTTTATATATTTTAAAGTGGATTTGTTTGTTTTAATGCAACTGACTAGAAAAATGGACAGTGGAAAACTGGAAAACAGTGAACCACATAAATAACCTCCGTGATAGATTTGTGATTTGTTAGTTTTTAAAAGAAACACAGGCTTATGTCCCTGGAATTTGGAATATTGTAGAAAAAAATTGTACCAATAACCACAACCCTATTTTATTATTTGAATAGATAGATATTTTCTTACTGATCGATCATATCTGACATTTCTTTGTTGCTTTTGCAGTTGCCAAAATGAAGAATGAGATTGTGTAAAACTTTAAAAATTGCGAGTACTCTAAAATGGAGTTCATAAGTTCAACTGTTTCACTTTCTCGATGGAGTACTCTAAAATGCTGGTAAAAAACAATGTAGATAATAATACGGAGACAATATATGTTCCAGCTTGAATCTGGATTGTTATCGAGTGCTCTAGTTTCAATTCTATATTTTTGATTTGATGTTCCATTGGCCAAGTGCAATATCTGGCGAATAGAATACTGGAGAATCAACAGATGATTCTATCATCTAGGTTTAATTGCATCTCTAGGTGGTAAAACAGTTCAAAGGGTTGTTCACAAGTCAACAATCAGATAAACAGAGCAAGTACTAACAAATGGTTTGCTCATTTCTCTGATATTTTGTAGACATTCTACTAAAGTTTATATATGAAAAATAACAATTTGTTCTGTTTTATACCGCTGTCCTTGGGTAGGATGGAAGCAGTTAGTCATCTTCAAAGTATGTTGACTTTGACAACATACATTTAGAATATGTTTCTTAGTATATAATGATCAAGGTTCAAGTCAAATGCTAAAGAAGCTTAGTAGGTTACTACATCTAATATAACCCTAATTAACTTTTGAGCTCTTGTATATGCAACTTCTTTATTTCTAACAGGTAGGCAAACAATATTATTACTAAAGTATGACACTTCTTTTTTCACAAATAAAACATTGAGAAACTGGATGCCAATTTCAACGCAGGTTAACATAAGTTTTATGAGTAAACTTCGTATAAATGTCTCAGTGGAAGAAAGATTTTGAAGGTCTTTTCTTGTGCATAAAGCCATGGGCTCCAAATAGGCATGGAAAATGACTCCTAACTTCCCAAGACCCTTTACTTTAACACTATAAGAGGGTCATTTCTGAGAATACAACACGCCACACTCGGTTTGAATTTGTCTTTGATGCAAAACATACTCAGTGAGCTACATATCTGTTTGTGTGCATTCTTGGTTTCTTACCTATCTTAGTTAGTTCACGTCAGCCAGTAATGCTATTATTCCCTCATGCAACTTTCATGACATTGACCAGTTGAAAGCAAATCTGCTGCTTTGTTCCCTGTCTGACACTCATGTGCATGGATATATGGCATTCAAAACATCTATATAATCAGTCAATCATACAACTTATTCTTAGTAATTTGTAATTCTGTACTCTCTTAGTTTCTTGCATTTCAAGAACATTAGATGACAGTGTCGAAATTATTAACGACAAAAAATCGAGGAAGGTCTCTGACAATGCAGTTTCGTATGGTTTGCGTTCGACACTTCTGGTTTCTTAGAAGAGTCCAGGAAGTCATGAATCATGATAATGTTATTGCTCGCGGGTCTATGAATGTAGATTTTTAGGAGGGTTAATACATAGCTAGTGGTGCAGCTTCTTGTTAACTTGTCGGTGCAAGGAAAATAAATTGGCAACATTTCGAAAATTTAAACAGGTTAGCTTAAGCATGAGATCCACAAAAGCAGCAGAAATGACAAAGTGATAGACTTGCATCAACTGCAGTGCTAGTTACAATACTCAAAACTATATAAGAAATTATTTAATAAATACCAACACCCTAAATAATGAGACATACGATTAAACTATTTATCTCTAGATTCTGCAACTAATCCAACCTAAATGGCATACAAATACCTACATATGTATATTCTACTAGCCAGCCCACTATCTAGCTTTGTTTCCTATTATTATTTTCCATGAAACTGGTTACTGATATTGTGACACACTGCTGAATTTGCGTAGGAGCTAGTAGGAAAATTGATGAGAGCTTCTTCAAAACTCGTCCGATCTTGATTATCATTCCAAATCCCCGTAGTCGTCATCTGATCATAAGCAAATTTGGGTCCAAAATCCATCAGGAACTCACAAGTACTGTTGTTGTCCACAACAATCGATGAATCTGAAATGCTTGAATATTCTTGTGCAGTGTAATTTCCTGGTTGTGTATAATTCACAACATTAGCAATTGATGGCATATCCGGAAAGAAACCACGGTCTTGAATAGCTGTTGAAAAATCCGGAGTATAATTAGCTTTGATATTCGGAGGATTAGTTGATGCTGTTGAAGTTGAGCCTTGAGGAGTTTGATTGATGTTAGTAAAGTAGGAGTCCATTGTTGCTAGTAACTTCTTCTTTAGCTTGGTGTTCCAGTGATTCTTTACGTCATTGTCTGTTCTTCCAGGTAGTTTCGAGGCTATAACAGACCATCTACATTTTTCAAATTTTAACAATTTAGTAACTAAACCAAACATGTATATCGAGAGCATATAAATATACACATATCTGTGTGACTGTAATACACCTGCTTCCAAGATTGTTATAAAGATTAAATATGATGTTGTCTTCTTCAGGAGTAAAAGAGCCATGCTTAATGTCTGGCCGCAGATAGTTAAGCCATCTCAGGCGGCAGCTCTTGCCGCAACGCTTAAGGCCTGTACATTTAGTTAAAAATAATAATTATCAAGGCTGAAGAACAAACATAACAAAAATGTTAGAGGAATGTAGATACCTGCTTTGAGAGGCAGAGAAATCCAGTTGCCACCGGTGCCATGGTTGCGAATATAGTTTCTGAGAACTTCATCTTCGTGAGGAGACCATGGTCCTCTTTTCACTTTACTCTTGTCACAGCAAGGTGCTCTTCCCATCTCTTTCTTTCTTTTTCTCCACAACACAATGATAAAATCTCAATGTATATAATGATGTGATGAAGCAAAATGGGGGCAGGGAGAGGGAGATATTTATACTGATGAAATACATTGTGTGTGAGACGTGAGTGTCTGTTTTAGGTAAAATACTAAACAAAATTGATGCAGTGGTGTAAAGTGAAGACTTAGATTCCATTTTTGGAAGCCTCACTTTGCATGGCCTAGTACCATTTTTATTCAACTTTCTTGGGGTTTTCCTTAACTCTATTTTTAAGTTTTGAAATATTTTCAGGTTGGTTAAGATTTGTTGGGACCAGTCAATATTCATAGAATAAGCAGGTGATGTCAAAGTTTACTTGCTTCATCATCTCAATGTACATTGCAAAATAAACCATGATCAATACCGTAAATTTCTTCGCTTTTCTTGAAATTTACTTTCAGGCATGCTAAATTTTAGTCGATATTAGAATGTTCGATATAATTATTCATTATTTACGACATGACAAAAGTTAAAACGACTATTAAAATACAGTATATTGGAAGGGGAAGATGAAACTCTGGGTCATCGAACTATAGTACATGATCTGGAAACCGAGTAAGAAATGCAAGTAGGCCATAATTTAACGATGGTACCACTTCTTTTTTACTGTTCCATAAGTGGATAAAAGATCGAGTGATTAGAACCTGTAACCATCTTGAAAAAACTAGTCCATTGTGAAAGGACTTCAAGACTTTAGTACTTGGTAAAACTAGTTCTGGTAATTAACGCGGCAGATCTCTTGACACATTCTTCTACGAACTTGTTTGGCTTGTTTTCAAAATATACTAAATTTCTGGATAAAAATAATATCTATTTTTACTTATTAATTTTACTTCCTATAAGAAGTTTATTAATTATATAATTTGTAAGTTTACTTACAAAAATAGTCATTTTGTTCAATGAAAATAATATATATATATATTTTTACTAATCTTATAAGTTTATATAATTGGTACAGCGAGAATCGAACCGGAGTTTGGATGATAAAAAATAAAACCCATTATGTTTACGAAAATAAAGTTGTTATTCAACAAAAATATGAGAATAAGATTCTTTAACCTATAGTACTATCTAACTAGGTCTTGCCGTTGACAATCATGTACTATATAAACATAATCATATATATAATTACTGTAGCCATATAAAAAACAAATACGGAAGATTATAATTCATGTATATAATAGTTAATATATATAACAAAGCATAACAATACAATCGACCTGCCTCTCAGGATAAAACGAGTTACAGTACCACCGATAAATCGACGATACTCTCAACGAACTTGAACTGGGTTAGAAATTATCACCGGGATATTTTGAACTTTAAAACTGAAGAGGTTAAAATTATATAGAGGGCTATAATTTTCTCAACTTGATAAAACTGAAACCCTAAGACTTTATTTATAAGGAGAGACTTGAATGAGCTTGTTATTCTTTTCAATGTGGTACAAGGTATTTATAAGAAAAATCAAGGAATAGATTTGTACTACTCTCGATGTGGTACACTTCACAAATACCACTTTAAAGGTTTATACTTTGGAACATCAGTTCTCATTCACCTTTTATCCATTTTGAGCGTGTAAATATGCGTTGAAATTCACTCATATAGTAGAATACGATCCAACCAATACACAACACTAACATATAGTGTTTACCACTCAAATTGAGTCTCAAAATGATTCATAACTTAGTCTAAAATACTAAGTTTTTTCCAACAATCCCCCACAAATGAGATTGATGATCCAGTAGCACACACCATATAAACAGACAAACACGGAGCTTGACTTGGTGATAGTTTCCACAGTTAGATATAGCATACGGTAGGTAGAGAATGCTCCTTGAACCTCCGCTTGAGTAAGCATACCGACTTTACTAGTAGACAGTAGACGTGATTGTCCTTGAACTGTTTGACCGTTTGTGTAAACGATGATATACTTATCACTATAGCTTTCTTGACTCGTTCAGTTCTCATGATTATGTCCATTTTGGCCATGGAACATCGTCCTGGTTCTGCAGGATTTTCTAAAGAATTGTGCCTCTCAATTCTCCTTTGAAGCGGCCCCACTTCTCTCCCACATATGTGATCTTTATCTTATAGAGTAAACCCGCGTTTACTCAACTAAATTCCATGCATTCAAACTTGAACTCCATGTATTTGCCGAAAGATCTTTAAAACCATAAGGCTTATCCTCGTACCAATGGGTCTCACTGTTTCCTCATCATAAGAATAGGCCTGGGGTTACCCCACAGTGATTTGGTCATCATGATTTAGTTGGCCCATTGAACCTAGTTCTTGGGACCTGTAGTCAGCAAGGTTAGGTGTCCACCATGACGTCGTTAAGCAATAAGCTAAGGCCCATCCAGCTCGATGATTTTACAACTATATCTCATTTTAACCATCTGGTTAGTGGATACATAACATTATCATTTGACTTCACGTAGTCAACCCTGATAATTCTCGTTGAGAGCAGTTGCTTAATGATATTGTGTCTTCGTCATAAAGACGAGATTTACCATTGCATAAGTCATAATGTAATCTTTCAATTGTACATTAATTACACAATATTATTACACATTGAAGATACATTTCCTTGTCTTTTAGGAATATCATCTATAAAGTGGCAACAAATTTAGCCTCTTTCCTGCATATATCGTATGCAATAGACTCGTATTCTATCATGAATCGAGCTATACTAAACCTTTAGGATTTCCATGACATGCTATTTTACTAGTTTGAATTGTATTCACTAATGAATTTTAGGTTCTTTAAATAAAAAATCTAATTTACATACTATCTCCACAAAGTATGATTAGATATCTCTTGCAATGCAGCCCCAACTCACGAGTACATAACATAAGCTTAATTTCATTACAATCACTTTCAAGTGACCAATTTTCATTTTACTCGTGTATCTACTCAATTTACCAACTGTGAAGTTTATGTCTGATTTTGTACAATTTTAAAAAGTACAACAGATTTTGAAACACTCTTGAGAGACCATTTTACCTTTATACTTGGATTCAGGCAAAATCCATTTCACACGATTTCAATTACATTAGAAACCATTTAATTGATCTTCTCAAGATTTGAGTCACCGTCATATCACTTGCATACTAGGAGACTCTATGAAATTATTAAAATTTCAAGTCTCATCAATCATGATTGAGATGATCGTTTGGTCACTACTTCTTGTAATGATCATATCACTCACATGCAACCACAGTAACCTTGTATTTCATGTGTAAATAACTCAAACACACTTTTAAATCCTTTGATAGAATTTTATCAGTTCATAATTTTAACTTTGGCATATTTCACATTTTGATAATCATTTTTCATCAACCATTTATAAAGGCCTCAAATTGTTATTGTCATTACCAATTTTTAGCGTCCCAAAAATTAGTAATTTTAATTTATCTCATTACCAAGTTTAAGCTTCCCCAAACTGGTAATATTCATGCATGTAGGTATCCAATTTGCGTGTCCTCAAACTAGCAACCTTATCATATCAGATGAATGTTAGTATTGGTGTCCTAGAGACAATACTTTTAATATTTTATTAAAAACAATTAAGGATTATGTTTTATGTGATTATTTAAATAATATTTATTATGTCTTTATTTACTGCGTTATAAATTGAAAGCATAATAAATGTCCTTGGAATATTAATGCAAATTATATATCTTTAAGTATGTGACTTAAAAATGAGATTATATGAACAGTATTATATTCCTAAAGGTCCCTAGTCGAGTATTATTATTTAAGGACAATAATAATGCAATAAGACTAGCATGTTTGTTGACTGATGACCACATCTCATTGGTCATAGGTATGGTGATACTAAAGTCAAGAACATAAGTGCATATATCAATGCATGACACTGGACAGACCCACTGTGAGAATCTACATGTTAATAAGTGTCATAAGAAATTCTCACTATGATAATGATGTAATGATCCTTTGACTTGAAATCATTATATTTTTATACGAGAATTAATATACTTTGATTACACTCAAAGTTATCTTTAACCGGGTAATGATAAAGGTAGACATTGGGTATGCTATGAATCGTATGAGAAATATGAATGATAGATATAGGATTTAACCCTCCTATTTTAGGAGTGATATTATTGGCCTCTTGATTGAGTGTGACTATAAAATGCATGGCCATGCTCAAATGTTGATTTGATTAATAGTCTACTCATTGATCAAGGAAACCCGGATTAAACGTTGATGAGGATGACACAAAACATTCCTCGAGTTTAATCTATAATATAAGGTTAAAGGGATTATATTACATTGTACATTATTCACGAAAGGTTTAATTGAATCACAAATTATTATTATTACTTGGGTAACAATGATGTATTACTAGATGCCGCTCATTGTTTATAATTTTATTAGAAAATAAAATTATTGCCAACGTAATAATAACCTAAAGGGTCACACACAAAGAACGTTTAAACGGAGCTTTATTTAAATTATGAATTTAAATAATTTTATTATTAGTTCGAAATTATTTATTGAATTAATTAAGTGGGACTTGATTAATTAAATTAATTTTTGAATTAATAAATAAACCCAAAATCAGAATGGGTTTTGGAGAAACCTTATGGATTAGGGTTTGACCCATTATCTATAGCTCATATATATACATTATGATGTGTTTACAGGCCTCAGACTTTTGAATTCGTTTTATCAGATAAAACCCTAGCAGCTCAATACCAAGAGAGGCTAGCAAGTGAGAGAGATAAAGAAGAGATAATTCGTGGCTGTTCTTGGCTAGTACCATCTCCGCTGATCGTTAGACGAATCGACGTTCGTGTGGATACCATTAGAGAGTAGTTCTTGAAGAAGGGACTGCTGTGATTCATCGCTTCTGGACCTCCATAATCATCCTAAGGAAAGCTTTAAAAAGGTACACATCATCTTCTCCATAATCATCAGTCAATTATACACGGATCCTGCGATTGGGTTTCGATTTTTATTGTTTTTATGTTAATTCCGCTGCGTTTTCATGCCCGAAACCCTTCAATGGCATCAGAGCTACGTGTATAATATGATGATTTGGTTACGTGTTTAACAGTTTTTCAATATATTCCAGTATGTATATGATCTGTCATGCATGTATATTGATACTGCCTATGTATGAGATTTAATATGCTTGTTGATGTATGATTAAAACTGTTACTTAATGTGTATCTGGTTATTCATATGATGCGTATATAGATGTTGATACTAGCGATTTGCCAGACTAATATATATGCCTAATTGCGATTTGTATGTTTTGCATGAGGGTCAGTTTGTATAGTGATATAAACTGGTGGACAGATTATGTTGGACATGATCTGTTAACTGGGATATGATTAGTATGTATATGATACATACTACTGAAACCGTATAATATGCAGTGGGGAAAAAGACCAACAGATATGATCTGTAGTTCAGAAATTGATGATTTCTGAATAGGACTGGTCTTCGAAAATAAAAAAATTCCGAGCTGACCTGGCAGCTCGACCCCAGCCGGGGGCTGCCGTCCCCGGACCGCCGCAATATTTTTCATGTTCCTTTTTTGTACTTGAGCATGGTGCTGGTTATGGCCTTTAGACCCCTAAATTAATGGTTTTTGGTTTTGGTTTTATAAATATGACTTGCATGTCGTTTTCTTCATTCTTGTAATTGTTTAACCTCGAATGTAACTCGAGTTTCCTTATGTAAGTACATTAGTATAGGTTGTATTCAATTATTTCATGTAATGTACTTGAAGACTGAAGGATGATCCAAGAAGAGGAGCAAGCACCCATGGATACAAGAAGAATGAAGACATGTAATTTTATTTATATTTTACCACCATAGATTGACCTTGATCCTTTCATTAGCTCGAAAGGATCACATAGGAAAGAGGCCATAACCAAGCACGTTTATATACTGCACTTTAAATATTGATGTATGAATGTTAGTGTAGAATAATTAATGATGCATGCTTTAATTAGATTAATCATGTATGTGTGTATTAGATACGACACCCATGCCATGTTTGCTTAAACAAGATAAATCTGTAACGACTCAAGATTTTAAAATTTAACAAACGATTATGAGATTCTTGTGTTTATGAAACACGGTATTGAATATGAATTTTCATTTTTCTGATATGGGGAGATTTTGTCAACAACGGATTATTAATTTAATCTGTAAGAAAGTTGGGTTTTAAGTGAGACCGCTTGTAACTTCTCCGACGATCTGGAAATCAAACCATTGACGAATATTGAAATGGATTATTTAATCAAGGAAAAATTGAGAATCTCTTTATAATGGGATCATGATCATTAAATAATAAATCCCTAAATAAATATTAAGTTAATATAGATGCCTTCCAATGTTTTAAACACATCAAGATCTAGATTGAGAAGGAGTGGGTTTGCCAAAGTGAAGTGCTCTTATCAATCATGGGAAAATGTGATAAGTAATTGTACTTTGTTTATTAAACGTTGGGTCTATCTTAACTAAATCATCACAATAGGATTGTGGGTTTAGAGGCATAGAGTTTGGTGAGATTTATTGGATAAATGTGTACAAAGGGTTGTTCCACCAAACTATCCAAGAGTTATATTTGATATAATCGACAAATGTTGTCTACCTAAATAGTCGTGTTTTGGGTGTATTAGCCAACGCTATCTTGAAACATGGATGAAATATGGATCTTGGCTCACTAGAAAGATTTGATGAAATGCTTTCCGAATTAATAGTTAGGGCTATTGATTTGAATAAAATAGTGGGAGATATATATTATGAATGTATATGATAATCACTTGAACATAATTAAAATTCTGCATACTAACTAAATTTATGCATTTTAACATTGTAGATATTTAAATGGCAAACAATACAAATACTTTCTCCGTACGAGCAACCCTTGAGAAAGACAAGCTGACAGGAACTAACTTCCTAGATTGGTACAGGAATTTGAGGATTGTCCTCAGGCAAGAGCGTAAGCTCCACGTCATTGAAATTCTTCCTCCTGCTCCTCCTGCTGAGAATGCAACTCGCGCTCAACAAAATGCTTATCAGAAGCATATTGATGATGCGACTGATGTGGCATGTCTCATGCTAGCAACCATGAGTGCTGAGATTCAAAAACAGCATGAGCATATGGATGCTTATGAGATGATTGAACACCTTCAAAGGATGTTTGAAGGACAGGCTCGTCAAGAAAGGTTCGACATGAGCAAAGCACTGTACGCTTGCAAGCAGGGAGAGCGTGAACCTGTTCAACCACATGTTCTGAAGATGATAGGTTATATTGAGTATCTTGATACTTTGGGTTTCCCGATTGGTCCGGAAGCTCAGATTGACTTAATCTTACAATCTTTGAACAACAACTACACTCAATTTGTTATGAACTACAATATGAATGAGATAGACAAAACACCTACTGAATTGTTGGCTATGTTGCGAACTGCTGAACCAACATGAAAAAGGCCGAACCTGCTCCCATATTGATGGTGAACAAGAAAGCTAAGGCTAAAGGGAAAGGTAAATGGAAGGGAAAGAAGAAGATTAGATCTGATTCTGCTCCCAAGCCAAAGGCTAATCCCAAACAGGCTTTAAAGCCTAAAGGTGTTGTTTCAAAGGGTGATTGTCACTATTGTGGTAAACCAGGTCATTGGAAGAGAAACTGTCATACTTATTTGGAGGATCTGAAGAAGAAGAAGGCTGGTCAAGCTTCTGATTTAGGTATTTATGTTATAGAAGTCAATCTTTCTACTTCCATATCATGGGTATTGGATACTGGATGTGTTTCTCACATTTGTATAAATGTGCAGGAACTACAAAGGAGTAGGACTTTGGCTAAGGGAGAGGTCGACCTACGAGTTGGCAATGGAGCAAAGGTTACTGCTTTGGCTGTAGGGACTTATCATTTATCATTGCCCACTGGGCTTATTTTAGAACTTGAGAATTGTTTTTACGTGCCTGCAATTTGCAGAAACATTATTTCGGTTTCTTGTTTGACAAGAAAGGTTTTGCTTTTTCAATTCAGAACAATTGTTGTTCCTTTTCTTTGAATAATGTTATCTATAGGGTTGCACGTTTGTTTAACGGTTTATATGTTCTTGATTTAGACACTCTTATCTATAATGTGAATAACAAACGTCTTAAGAATAATGACTCAAATCAAACATACCTTTGGCACTGTCGTTTAGGCCATATAAATGAGAAGCGCATTTCCAAGTTACATAAAGATGGATACTTTGATAAGTTTGATTTTGAATCATATGAAGCATGTGAACCCTGTCTCATTGGAAAAATGACTAAAGCTCTTTTTACTGGACAAGGTGAAAGGGCCACTGAATGATTAGAACTTATACATAGTGAAGTATGTGGTCCTATGCGTACTATGGTAAGATGTGGCTTTTTCTACTTTATCACGTTTACTGATGATTTCAGTAGATATGGATATGTGTATCTTATGAAGAACAAATCCGATTCTTTCGAAAGGTTCAAAGAATACAAAGCTGAAGTAGAAAAGCAGACTAGCGGAAGTATTAAGACTCTACGATCTGATCGTGGGGGAGAATACTTAAGCCATAAATTTAAGAGTTTCTTAAAAGAGTGTGGTATCGTATCATAACTCACTCCTCCCGGAATACCACAATGGAACGGAGTTTCTAAGAGGAGGAATCGTACTTTGTTGGACATGGTGCGATCGATGATGAGTCATGCAGATCTTCCAATTAGTTTCTGGGGCTACGCCCTGGAGACGGCTGCTTATACACTTAACCGAGTTCATACTAAAACGGTTCATAAGACTCCATATGAGATATGGACTGAGAAACGTCATAGCATATCATTTATGAAAATATGGGGATGTGAAGCGTTTGTGAAACGTTTAACTTCTAACAAGCTAGGACCTAAATCAGACAAATGTAATTTTGTGGGATACCCAATTGAAACAAAGGGTTATTCATTCTATAATCCTTCTGAGAACAAAGTGTTTGTTGCTCGAACTGCAGTTTTCCTTGAAAGAGAAATGTTGTCTAAGAAAGTCAGTGGGAGGATAATAGAACTTGATGAAATTCGAGATCCACAAGATAACAATGAACCAATGGAGGAACCTGAGCAGAATGTACAAGAAAACAATACTGCTCAAGAAACACAGGTTGTTCGTAGGTCTAGTAGGATTCGCTATGAGCCTGAGAGATATTATGGATTTCTCTTAACTCAAGATGGTGATGTGATGCTTATCGACGAAGATGAGCCACTCACCTACCAAGACGCTATGAACACTCCAGAATCCAAGAGATGGCTGGATGCCATGAAATCTGAGATGGAATCCATGTATACTAACCAAGTATGGACTTTGGTTAATCCACCTGAAGGGGTAAAACCTATAGGGTGCAAGTGGGTTTTCAAGAAGAAGACCGACATGGATGGAAATGTACAGACATATAAGGCACGATTGGTGGAAAAAGGTTTCAAGCAAATTCATGGTATTGACTATGATGAGGCTTTTTCACCAGTGGCTATGGTCAAGTCCATCAGGATTTTGCTTACTATAGTTGCTTACTATGATTATGAAATCTGGCAGATGGATGTCAAAACCGCTTTCTTAAATGGGAGCCTTGAAGAAGATGTGGATGTGTACATGATACAGCCTGAGGGTTTTGTTGATCCAAAACATGCTGGAAAGGTATGTAAGTTGCGTCGATCCATTTATGGATTGAAACAAGCCTCGAGGAGATGGAACATTCGTTTTGATGAAACCGTCAAAGAGTTTGGGTTTATTCAAAATGAAGATGAACCATGTGTTTACAAGAAGGTTAGTGGGAGCAATGTGGCATTCCTAGTACTATATGTTGATGACATATTAATAATAGGGAATGACATTCCTTCTTTACAGGCTGTTAAGACTTGGTTGAGTAAAAATTTCTCAATGAAAGACTTAGGCGATGCGACCTATATATTAGGTATCAGGATCTATAGAGATAGATCAAGAAGAATTATTGGCCTAAGTCAGAGTACATACATTGACAAAGTTTTGCATCGATTTGGGATACAAGATGCTAAAAGGGGATTTGTCTCGATGTCTCATAGGATATCGATCTCGAAAGAAAACAGTCCTAAATCATTGGATGATAAGGACCGTATGAGTAAAGTTCCATATGCTTCAGCAATTGGTTCCATAATGTATGCAATGATATGTACTCGTCCTGATGTCTCGTATGCTTTGAGCATGACGAGTAGATGCCAGTCTAATCCAGGTGAAGGTCACTGGACGGCAGTCAAGAATATTCTTAAGTACTTAAAGAGGACTAAAGATCAATTCTTGGTATATGGAGGAGAGGAAGAGGACTAAAGATCAATTCACCGATGCTAGTTTCCAAACAGACAAGGATGATTCAATCTCTCAGTCTGGTTTTGTATTTTGTCTAAATGGACATAAGTGCATATATCAATGCATGGCACTGGACAGACCCACTGTGAGAATCTACATGTTAATAAGTGTCATAAGAAATTCTCACTATGATAATGATGTAATGATCCTTTGACTTGAAATCATTATATTTTTATACGAGAATTAATATACTTTGATTACACTCAAAGTTATCTGTAATCGGGTAATGATAAAGGTAGACATTGGGTATGCTATGAATCGTATGAGAAATATGAATGATAGATATATGATTTAACCCTCCTATTTTAGGAGTGATATTATTGGCCTCTTGATTGAGTGAGACTATAAAATGCATGGCCATGCTCAAATGTTGATTTGATTAATAGTCTACTCATTGATCAAGGAAACCCGGATTAAACGTTGATGAGGATGACACAAAACATTCCTCGAGTTTAATCTATAATATAAGGTTAAAGGGATTATATTACATTGTACATTATTCACGAAAGCTTTAATTGAATCACAAATTATTATTATTACTTGGGTAACAATGATGTATTACTAGATGCCGCTCATTATTTATAATTTTATTAGAAAATAAAATTATTGCCAACGTAATAATAACCTAAAGGGTCACACACAAAGAACGTTTAAACGGAGCTTTATTTAAATTATGAATTTAAATAATTTTATTATTAGTTCGAAATTATTTATTGAATTAATTAAGTGGGACTTGATTAATTAAATTAATTTTCGAATTAATAAATAAACCCAAAATCAGAATGGGTTTTGGAGAAACCTCATGGATTAGGGTTTGGCCCATTATCTATAGCTCATATAAATACATTATGATGTGTTTACAGGCCTCAGACTTGTGAATTCGTTTTATTAGATAAAACCCTAGCAGCTCAATACCAAGAGAGGCTAGCAAGTGAGAGAGATAGAGAAGAGATAATTCGTGGCTGTTCTTGGCTAGTACCATCTCCGCTGATCGTTAGACGAATCGACGTTCGTGTGGATACCATTAGAGAGTAGTTCTTGAAGAAGGGGCTGTTGTCATTCATCGCTTCTGGACCTCCATAATCATCATAAGGAAAGCTTTAAAAAGGTACACATCATCTTCTCCATAATCATCAGTCAATTATACATGGATCATGCGATTGGGTTTCGATTTTTATTGTTTTTACGTTAATTCCGCTGCGTTTTCATGCACGAAAACCTTCAATGAAGCTATCAGTTTTGACAATATTGTCAATTTTATATGCCATTGTTTTGGAATTCATTTTGCTTCACAAAATTTTCCACCAAATCGCAATCTTTCTACTTTCGTATTAGTAAAGGAACCCTTACTAATGCTTTCATACGCAAGAAAACATTGGATACCACCATCGTCCATGTATCTATCCAAATTCTCTTAATTAATTTTGAAAATTCATTTACTTTTCCAAGTAACAATATCAAGACATCTTCAAGATACCCCCACATTACATTCCAGTATTCATAGAAAATTTAATAATTTTCTCCTCAAGATACCCCCACACTTTTAGTATTTCTAAAATGTTCAATAAATTCTAGAATCATAGGAAATCCTATTATTTCCTTTCATGATATCTTATTTTAGAATAATTAGTCATTAGGTGACTAAAATTCTCATTTTCAGTGATAGTATGAATTAATCTATTTTGCTTTCACATCTTCCCTAGATTGTGATTCAAATCTACAAATACTCCATTTTACTAATGCGAGTAATTAGTAGTATCCTTTATGAATACATCTACTTTGTGAACAAATTTCACTCAATAATTATTCACTACAAGAGTCATTCTTTACCATCTTAATTATCGAATTAAGTTGATTTTCAACTTCGAGTTTATAGAGTTTAAATTTCTCTATATAGCGTCATTCTTACTCTTTAATAAGTACACATAATAAATGTATTACTGTCATTCTAGAAAGTAATCACAATTTGTTACTACCTCTCATTAGAGCAGGTTTCATCATCATTCATTAATAACCTCACAAGATTTTAACATAATCACATTGAACAATATTTAATTATTCTTATCATTAAAATTCAACCATTGAATTTCTCAGAAATTTCAGCATGGTTCACAAAAACCAAAATTTCAATACACTAGGCAAACTGATATGCATGAAAGAACATAAAACTTCAATAGTCCACATTCAGTGATTCTCAATCAACTGATGCATTAGGATCAACAACATTTTGAATTTCTTCAAATTTTCAGCATATAGAGCTGATAACAATATTGCTATATAAGGTATCACATGGACTACCATAATAGGCTCGTGTGTCACTGCCGCAACATGTTAGGGATTGAGGTATTATCAATGTAATCAACTAGTATTTACTTAGATTAATTAATCATTAACTAAGTAAAACATACTGTCATATAGAGTTTGACAATATGTTTACAATATCACTTGTAATAAGATGCACAAATAGTCAAGTATGTGACAGTAAGTATCAATAGTTACTGTCATATGTAAATGGAATAAATGATCCATGAAGTAGAAGTTCACAAAGTGTTCATGCACAACATAGATCCAATCTTCGACAATAACATTCTACATCCTGGAGCCTACGACAGCACATTCAAGTGACATCAACTTTTGGAACAGGCGACATCAACTATTCCTTGACAGTAAACTTGGCGGAGAATGAAAACTCAATGACAGCAAGTTTCACTGACAGCAACTATCCCTGGACAGTAAACTTGGCGGAGATTGAAGAATCAAGACAACAAGTTTTCTGACAGTAGCTTTGGCGGGGAGAGTTGACAGCATGTTTGGCGAGATGATTGACAACATGTTTGGCGGAATAGTTGACAGTACCTTTGGACGACAGCTTGTTTTAGAATACTGGTGAGCCTAACAGTAAAGTATGCGGTAACAAAGATGTTGTCACCAAAGTGAAGCTAAAGGTTGATAGTAACTTTCAGTGAAGCTGACAGTCTGTTTTAAGAAGCATACTAGGTAAAGTTTTTTCACAGATTGATCTTGACAACTCTACCTAGTCTGTCAAGACTACTACTGCAACTTGAGATAAAGCAAGCAAAAAGATGAAGCATGCTCGTGGAGTCAAGAATGTCAAATCCTCTCAGAGCAACTTTATCTACAAATGGAATGAAGAAAGACTTGAGAAGAAAAAGTGGAGTTTCTATTTCAAGTATTGTCCAGGAAACAAGGGAAAATACACTTGTAAGTGAGGTATGTGTTTTAGCATAAAAACACATATCTCACAAACACTTTCTCTTATGCAACTGAGCTTAACTTTTCTCAAGCATAGAAAACCTTAGCATTCTCTTGTTATTGTTTCTATTGAAGCTGGAAATATCTTCGAGTCAGTTGTAGCAATAAAAATTAATAAAATTAATTTTTGAAGTAAAACACCTTGTGTCTTTAGTCTGCTTATTGTTGTTTGTATTATAACTTGATATTATTTCTTTTGTTTTTTGTTAGTAAAAAGTAATAAATTATCAAGTTGCATTCAACCCCCCCTTCTGCAACACTCATTCTATTTAACAACTAGTATAAGAGTAGCAGGTTAGACATACATAACCTGAAAAGATCTAAAATGAGTGCACAGAAAGTGAGCAGCATAAAAATACCCACCTTTGACAAAGAACACTACAACCTCTGGAAAAGAAAGATGATGATGTTCATAAAAACGGCCCTTTTGTCCCTCAAACATATGTACCTGAAACCATAGTAGATGGTGAAACTATACCAGCCTACTGGGTTCCTAAAAAGGTTTCAGAGTACACTGACACGGAGAAGGAAAAAGTATCTCTAGATGATTGCTTACAATTATCATTGAGGCACTTGACAATGTCATGTACAACAACATTGTCAATTGCACAAGTGCAAAGCAAATATGGGAAATCATTGAGATACTCTATGAAGGGACAGGAGAAGTAAAATAGAATCAAAGACATATTTTGGTGTCTCAGTATGAAGCCTTTATGGCTAAACCAAGTGAAGGGTTGACTGAGATGGTTAAGAGGTTTAATAGGCTGATCAATGACTTGCAGCTGCATGGAAAGTTCTATGACAAAAAGGAGGTAAACATGAAATTCATGTTGACACTTCCTGACCACCTAGAGCATAAGGTTTCTGCCATAAGAGAAGGAAGGGATTTATCAAAAGTTTCTCTTGAAATTTTGTATGGCATCCTTAAAACCTATGAGCTAGAGTTGCTGCAAAAGAGAGCTATCCAAGCTGGTCAAAGAGGAAAGATGGCCAACACTTCTAATGCTCTAGTGGCTCAAGATCCACAGCTGATGCAACTCAAAGAATCACAACATCAACAACAAATCAAGGTTATAGAAATTACAGATGAAGATGAAGGTGTGACTCTGGAACTCAAGGATGGTGAAGAAGATGAGTTCTATACTTTGGAGGAACTGGACAACATGGAAAATAAAACAATGGCCTACATGGCAAGAAAGTTCTCCAACTTGAGATTCAAGAAGAACAAAGCCTTCAAACCAAGAGGACAAAGCTCTAGGTTCAACAAGCCAAATTTCTCAAAACCTGGAGGAAGTGGCAAAGGTGGATACAAAACAGGTATGGTGGATACATCCAAAATAAGGTGTTACAACTGCAATAAAATGGGGCATTTTGCAACTGAATGCAAGAAGCCAAAACAAGTGAGAAGGAATGACAATGATTATCAGGAACTCAAAGCAAAGTATGGAGCCCTGTTGAAAAAGCAACAAGGAAGAGCCTTTGTGGCTGAATGAAAGTGTTGGGAAGACTCAGATGAAGAAGAAGAAGAATATGGGAATCTTGCTCTCATGGCAAACTCAGGAGAAGGTCCATCTTTTTCATCAAGTCAGGTACCCTTTCTTACTATTGTTGATATGACTACATCTCAGTATAAGAAAACTGTTGAAAGTCTGAGTTCTGAAATTTTTAATATTCATACAAGCATGTTAGCTGCAAATGATGAGATAGCTAAATTGTCTAGTGCTAATGAGTTATTAAAAATTAGGAATCATGAACTAGAACTAAAAAAGAATGCTTTTGAGTCCTTACAACAAGAAAATAAGATTCTTAAGAACAATATTGTTTGTGCTTCTCAGATTGAGAAATTTCTTAGAAAACAGATTTCTGAGAATGATCTAAAAATCAAGGCCTGTAAGAATTCCTCTTCTCTATTAAAATCTTACCATGATAATAATACTGAAAATCAAAAGGTAGGTATAGGTTTTAACTATGAGAAGAAATCTGGAAAGAAATAGGTTGAAGAAGAAGAAGTCAAACATATTATCAAACCATCCATTCTAAAGAAGGTTAAGAATCCATTATTCAAAAAGGCTGAATTTGAGTTTGATGAGGAAGCTTTACTAATCAAACAAGAGATAGATGATGAGGACAATTATGCTGTCAGAAAAACCCTTAAGGCAAAAGACACTGTCAAAATCCCAAAGACAGTTAGTTTTGACTCTGACAGTAACTTTTGTTTAAAAGATATTGTCAACACTGGCTCGACAGTAAGTTCAGAAGATGATGTCAAAACTGTAAGATCCAAACTTACTGTCAAGACAACTCCATCTAAACCTACTGTCAACACCAGTATGACAGTAACTTTTAAACATACTGTCATGAAGACCAAGAAGAACAGAAATGGAAAATTAGGAATTAACAAGAAAAACAATTATGATTATATTCCTAATTCCCCTAGAAAGTTGTGCAATAATTGTGGGTCTTCTAATCATCTAACTCTTGTTTGCAACAAGGACAAGTCTATTAATAAGAATGCTACCTCTAGCAATGGAAATTTACACAGCATGCCTTTGAAGAACAAACAAGTAACTCAATGTGGTGATTTTTATTTTATTTCATGCAAAATGAATTTGATGAGTGTTTGCTTTAATTTGCCTTTTGCTAATAATCAAGAATACTTGCATAATAATGCTAAAACTGAAAAGGCAAAGACTCAAAGTCTTCCTAAAGTTAGGATGGACAAGCCACCCAAGAACAAAGCTATCAAACCAGTATTCAAAACTGAATCGGTAGCTACATGAGTCTTGTTAAAAGAAAAAAAAAGAAGTATAACTGAATCAACTTCAAACTGTGATTTAGCTAAGTAAAATGGACCCAATAAAAGTTGGGTACCAAAAGCAACTTTAGATATTTTGATTTGCAGGGCAACAGAAAAAATAAAAGAATCATGTGGATCATTGATAGTGTATGCTCAGGATACATGACAGGTGATAAATCCCTGCTATCACAGTTCAAGGAAATGGTTGGCCCTTGTGTAACATTTGGTGACAATAGCATTGGTTTCACAATGGGATTAGGCATACTGGAAGTTGGAAATTTGAAAATTGAGAAAATTACTCTAGTAAATGGATTAAAGCACAACTTGTTGAGTGTTACTCAATTTTGTGAAAGAGGGTTCAAGGTTGGTTTTGATCAAGACAGATGCTCCATTGTCAACAAGAAGACATGAGAAGAAGCTCTTCAAGGAGTAAGGAAAGGAAGCTTCTACATAGCTGACTTGGATTCTATAAGGAAAGACAAGGTCTACTATTTTTACAGTAAGGCTTCTTCATCTGAAAGTTGGCTGTGGCATAAAAAGCTCTTTCATTTGAATTTCAAAGCAATGAATCATCTAATGAAGAGAGAGTTGGTGAAATGGCTACCTCAACTTGAATTCTGTCAAAAAGGATTGTGTGAGGATTGCTAGAAAGGGAAGCTAAGGAGAGCTGCTCATAAAAGCACTCCTAGTGGCTCAATCAATGAGGCATTTCAACTAATTCACATGCACTTATTTGGTCCTGTGAATGTGAAATCACTGGCAAGAAAAAGATATGCTTTAGTAATGGTTGATGATTTCTCAAGATACACTTGGGTGAGGTTTCTAGCATCCAAGGATGAAGCTGCAAAAGAAATTATTGATTTGGTTAGGATTCTTGACAAGAATCCCAAGTACAAAGTGCAGACTTTGAGAAGTGATAATGGTACTGAGTTTAAAAACAGTATCATGAATGATTTCTGCAAAGATAATGGAATCACTCAACAATTCTCTGCACCAAGAACACCTCAGCAAAATGGTGTTGTGGAAAGGAAAAATAGAACTCTTATTGAGGCTGCAAGAACAATGTTGAGTGAAGTAAAACTTCCTACCTATTTTTGGGGTGAAGCAATCAATACAGCCTGTTATACTCAAAACAGAACTGTAGTCAACAAAAGATATGGGAAGACACCATTTGAATTGCTTACAGGAAGGAAACCAACTGTCAACTATTTTCATTTCTTTGGAAGCAAGTGCTACTTCATGAAAGATTCAACTGAGATCAAAGGAAAGTTTGATACTAAAGTACTTGAAGGAATCTTCATGGGGTATGGTATTGACAGGACTGCATATAGAGTCTACATCATTGATCACAAGACTGCGGATGAGAGTGTAAATGTCACCTTTGATGAAACTAAATTTCCTGGAATTGAAGGAAGTCAAGAAACAGAAGCTTTAGCCTTTGAAAATCAAGGCTATCTAGAAGGGATTGAATATGATTCACCAAGTATTGATCACACAATTTCTGGTCCAACAATGGTTCCTAACCAGTCTGGAGAAAATGAAGGAACTACCCAAACAACTGATTTTTTTGGGAATATTCCAATGAACAGTGGAGTTGAGGAAATTGATGATGTCAATAGTGCAAGAGCAAAAGATGTTGTCAATCAGCAAAATGTTGAAAACTTTAGTGATTCTCAAAGAGGAACTAAATGGAACAGAGATCACACTAATGATTTAATCATTGGTGATCCCGGAACTGGAGTCAAAACAAGAAGAAGTGTGGCCAATGAATGCATGTACTCTTGTTTCCTCTCTCAAACAGAACCCAAAACTCTAGAAGAAGCTTTGGCTTATCCAGATTGGATTAATGTTATGCAAGAAGAGCTGAATCAATTTAAAAGAAGCTGTGTTTGGGAGTTGGAGCCTAAACCAAAGAACAAATCCATAATAGGCACCAAATGGGTTTATAGGAACAAGATGGATGATTGTGGTACTGTCACAAGAAACAAAGCAAGGCTAGTGGCAAAAGGCTACTGTCAACAGGAAGGGATTGATTATGAAGAAACATTTGCTCCTGTTGCCAGACTTGAGGCAATAAGAATCTTTTTGGCTTTTGCTGCATTCAACAACTTCAAGGTTTTTCAAATGGATGTTAAGAGTGCTTTCCTCAATGGAGAGTTAGAAGAAGAAGTGTATATTGAACGGCCCACAGGCTTTGAAGATCCAAAGATGAAGAACTTTGTGTACAGACTACTCAAGGCATTGTATGGTCTAAAACAAGCACCAAGAGCTTGGTATGATACTCTTTCCAAGTTTCTTCTTGATAGCAACTTTACAAGAGGGATTGTGGATAAAACTCTTTTCTATAAAAAGCATGGAAAGGATCTCATTCTAGTTCAAATATATGTTGATGACATTATCTCTGGTTCAACAAATGAAGATTTATGCAAGAAATTCTCTGAGTTGATGCAGAACAAGTATGAGATGAGTATGATGGGTGAATTAGTATTCTTCCTTGGACTTCAAGTCTATCAAAAAGAAGATGGAATATTCATTTGCTAGACTAAGTATGTTAAAGATCTGTTGAAAAGATTTGATATGGAAGACTCATCTCCTGCAAAAACACCAATCTCAACAGCAACTCAACTTGACAAGGATCCAAGAGGAAAGAAGGTGGACAACAAAATGTACAGAGGCATGATTGTATCTCTTCTCTACTAATAGTTAGCAGGCCTGACATTTTTTTTGCTACAAGTTTGTGTGCAAGGTTTCAGTCTGATCCAAAGGAGTCACATCTAATGGCAGTAAAAAGAATTCTTAGATATGTGAAAAGCACTCAAAATTTAGGCCTTTGGTATCCTAAGGATTCTGGTTTTGACTTGGTTGGATATTCAGACTCAGACTATGCAGGGTGCAGAATAGACAGAAAGAGTACAACAGGAAGCTGTCAGTTTTTGAGAGAAAGATTGGTCTCATGGTTTAGCAAGAAGCAACATTCAGTGTCAAATTCAACTGCAGAGGTTGAATATATTGCAGCTGGTAGTTGCTGTGCTTAGTTACTTTGGATGAGGAACCAGCTATTGGACTATGGGTTGACACTGCAAGGAATTCCTATATTTTGTGACAACACTAGTGCCATAGCAATTTCTGAGAATCCTGTTCAACATTCCAAAACTAAGCACATTGACATCAGACATCACTTCATTAGAGAGCATGTGGAGGAAGGCACAATCAAGCTAATCTATGTGCCCACAAAGAAGTAATTTACAGATATTTTCACCAACCCATTGGATAAAAAGACATTCAACAGGCTAGTGAGTGAATTGGGTATGTTAAATTTAACCTGTTAATGTATTTCTGTTTAGTTTATCAAAAAATTAGTTAACTGAATTTCACTATAATTAATGGCCTTTAGAGGTGTTTTGATTTCTATCACAGTGGAAAGACATGATGATAATTAACTAAGAGGTTAACTAATTTATTTTCAAGTAACTTGATTCATATAAGGTTAATAAAAAGTACTATCAAGGTTCTTAACAGTATGTTTTATCTATACTATCATATGGTAACAAGTTACTGTCAAAATCTGTGAAAACTTATTGTTACATGTTTAAGAAGTCTTGACAGTATAGTTCGCGGGATCAAAACTTATTGTTAAATTTTGTGTAACTTACTGTCAAAAGGCTGTGAAGTCTTGACAGTATGTTTCACGGGATTAAGACTTACTGTCAAATCCTGTGAAACCTACTATCAAAGAGTTGAGAAATGGTGACAGTATAGTATGCGGGAATGAAACTTAGTGTCAAATTCTGAAACTTACTGTCAGTATCCTTTGACAGTACAGTTTTCTAAAATCTCCACATAACATACTGTCAACAGTTGATATTAGGGTTATTCATTTATTATATATTCTCTAACCTCTAATGTTACTGTCAAGAGTGTTTGTGATTTCTAGCGCAGAAGTTACTGTCAAGGAATGGAACTAGAAGACAACTGTCACTTTAAATCGTTTAAAATTCTTTCTTGACAGTATCTCTTTCACATCATATATATACAAATAGCTTAAATCTCTCACATTCTTTATTTTTCTTTAAACCATCAATATTCTAATGCCCTAGAAACTCTCTATTTTCTCTGCAACTTCTTCTCTAAACTGTTCTTCAATCTTCTAAACCTAAATCTAAATCATTCTCTTTTAACCATGTTTGGACCCCAAATCATTTTTTCTCTTGCCTAAACCAACTTCACCACCATGGCTTCAGTTGGTGAAGCTGGAGAAGCCTTCAAACCCCTTGTTGGCTTCATGGACAACTCATACCTTACATATGCCCTAACTGCAAGTCCTCACCTGGAAATCCAAAGACTCTCTCAATTCTGGACCTCTACAGTATGTGAGGGGGAGCAAGATGCTAGCTTTATCTCTTTCCAAATCAATGGTACCTCTTACACTATTGATTCCTCTCACATCAACAAAGCTCTTCATGTGGAAGAGGCTGAAGGCTTGCTATTTAAGGAGCCTGCTAGTGAAGAACAACTTGCCAAGTTCTTTAAGATGATTGGGTATGCTGGACCCAAGCTGAGTGCAAACAATGATGAATGGTATTCTTCGGGAGGCATGGACAGGAAGTACATAAACAAAGAGTGGAGAATGATGCTAGATGTTGTCTCCAAGTCCATCTCAAGCAAGACTAGTGGCTGGAATGAAGTGCCAGCCTACATCAGGAAGATTGTACATTCCATGGTGCACAATTACAGAATTAATGTTGGGAAGCTCCTGATGCCCCTGTTCAAGCTGGTACAGGGAAAGAAAGAAGCCAGGAAACCGGTAATTTACTATCCTAGATTCTTTATGCTTATAATTAACTATGTTCTAGGCATAATTAATTTAGATAGTGTTCAATGCATGGAGTCCCCAACACTTAAGAAAAATACTCATTCCTTGTTAACCAGTAAACCACTTAACACTGAATTGAGTCTGTTCATAACTGATTTTATGCTTTCTACAATAAATAGATTGAATTTAAAATTTATTGGGGACCACCATGTATTTTATTTGAGTGATGAGAATGGTGTTGACCTCTCCATTCCTAACCCACACTCTAAACCTTTTGAAAGAGTTCGGCCTTCTAGAGTCACCAAAAATGTTAGACAAGGGTCTGGTTCCTCTCAAAAGGGCCAGGTTTCTAAAAGGATGAGAACCACTCAACCTAGGAAAGAAACCTTTCAACAGGTAGGTGATGAAACTGCACTAGATGCATCAAATAAGGCTGGTAGTTTGAACACAGAACCCACAGAGGGCCCTGGTGAGCCTAAGAAAAAGAAGGCAAGGGTATCAACCTCTATAAGCCAGACTGTGTCCTCTCAAAAGGGCACATATCTTAATAGGGATCAAAACACATCTCTAGATGTCTCCTCTCAATAGGAGGCATCTATTGAAATTGGTCAGTCTCCCATGGCATCCTGTAAAGAGTCTACACAACAGGTTGAACTCACTCAACCTGATCCCCCACTTGAAGATACACACTCTATAGGGCTAGAAAATGTGGAACACAGTTCATTCAATTATAGTGCATCACACTTTGCCAACATTGAAGATCAAAATGTTGATGCACTATTTCAACAATTGAATGAAACTGATCATAGCAATCCACAAGAACCTTCTACTCAAATGGTGAAAGAGATTGTAGTCACAGCCTCTGTAGCTGTTAATGACAAAGTTGCTGTCAATCCTCCTGACAGTAACTTCTCAAAAGATGTCGTCGACTCACCAAAAGATGCTGTCAACCCTCCTGACAGTAGCTTTTCAAAAGATGTTGTCAACACTCAAATTCCAGACAGCAACTCTCTAATGGATGCATCTTCTCACCAAGACAATGATGATGATTCTGCTCTTATTTCTACCCTACTAAAGGTAAAATCTAAACCTCTTGTGCAAGAAGTACCTGACCAGTCACTTGCACCTAGGATGAGTGAGGGAGAGAAAAATAATGAGAGAGAAAGAAAAGATAGAAGTGAGTCAAAAAGAATAGAGGGACAGGGAAAAACCCTGGCAAAAGGAGAGGGCCTTGAGCATGGCCAGAAAATAAAAGAGTGCAACCCAAGTTCTAAGGCACTAGGCCTGAAGAGTGTGAGGAGTGATGAGATCACTCACAAAAAACAAGAGAGTATGAGAACCACCACAACCTCCAAATCCTCCAAACAAACATATGCAAGGTTGATATCTCTTTCCCATAAGGTCACAAAACTGTCAAAGAATCTGAACACTGTTGGCAGCAATCAAGTGAAGTTGGTTAACAGAATGGCTAGTCTGGAAAAAACAATGAATGAATGATTCAAGGCCATTTTTGACAAACTTCAAGAATTCAATGCTAAATTTTCAAACCGTGCAGTTGCTACCTCAACTAAGGGGGAGAAAAGTGATAAAACTGAAGTGTTTGCAGAAAGGAGTGATAAGAAGACAACTCAAGATGCATCTCAAGGGGAGAATCAACTAGAATTACTGTCTAGTGTGGCTGCTGAGATTGCTACAAAGCTTGGTGGTGACAAGGTGGAGAGACCAAAGGAGAAAGGTGTGGTGATTAATGAGGGTGCTGCTGTGAAGAAGGATTAAGTAGTTCATGTAGCTGGAAAAGGGAAGGAGAAGCTCTTTCAAGATGAAAGTGATGATTTGATAATAGAAGAAAGAGAAGATCTTGATAATAGTGAAAAGCTTGATGGAGGTGCAGGTAGTTCCAGCCAACACAATATTGGTGAAGGATCATCTCGAGATGGAAATAAGGTGGAGGAAAATGAGGAGAAAGATGAGAAAGAGTATAGAGATGGTGTTGAAGGGAAGGTTTTGAAGACAGTAGTGCTTGGTTTTGAAATTCATGAAAAAGATGTTGTCAGGAGTAATAAGGAGAAACATACTGTCACAGAACCTGCTGTCTAACCTGATTTGACAGTAACCTCTCAAAAGTTACTGTCAAAGAAAGTCTCTTTTTCAAAGAAGTACATGAAGGCAAGGGCAGAAAGGCCCAAGCCACATTCAAGCAGGAGGCCTAACAGGAAAGGGTGGAAGCTCATGTCTGAGGTGCTTCATGAGGATTGTCTAGATGTTAGAAGACCAACAATAAACAACATAGCAGAATCAAAGGCAGAATCTCTAGTCAATGTGAAGGTAGAATGGTCTGAAGTGAATACTCTCAATAAGATAATTCTCTTGTATTCAAATGGAGCAGTTGAAGAGTTGAGTTATGAGATGAAAGAGGTGAATTATTTTCTGGTCAGAAGAATGCTTCTCTTAACTCAAGGAACAGACATGAGGACATAGTTGGAAAGAAGTATGTTGATAAAGAAGCTCATGGAATTGATGGATTCTTTCAAACCTCATCCCTTGGATTTCACTGATGTTGAAGAGCCTGAGACTATTGTCTACTCAGATGGAGTTATGTTTGAAGGTGAAGATGGAATCAAGGAGTTTTGGAGCACAGAGTCTCTGCAGGACAAAAATTAGGACCTATTTGAAAAGTTGGTGAAACAGTTGGAGGAATATCCTTATCATGAGGAATGCAAGTACATGTCAAGTGTTATGAGGATTATTCAAGCCAAGAAGAAGAGGGAGATTGAGAACAAGTTTGAATATGAGAGGACACAGAAATGTCTTCTCAGAAATCCTGACATAATTGTCTTCTACAATACTGGTGGTTCTGCTGAAGAAATCACATTTGAGGAGTTAAAGAATTTGGCTGGAATGACCCTCATATCATTGAGCTTATCAAGAAGCAACTGCTCAACATCACTAATTACGAGGTTTTTGATCTGAAGAATAGAGCACTGGAGATATGTGACTCTAAGAGGAAGGATGAGAAGGAGAAAAGGAAGAAATTTGAAGAAGAGGTTGAAGATGCAAAGAAGAAAGTGGAGCAAATTTCTAAAAGGATCAAGGAGGCTGAGATTGACATGAAGCATGCAATGCTGAATGATCAATTCTCTAAAAAACCCAACTATGTTTCTCCAGTTTTGTTTGGGCCTCTGGGAATCATTGTTGATAGCATTGAAGTGGAGGCTGTCAACTTCAGGGTGCTCAATAATGAAAACTTAATGAAGATATTCAGAATGATCACAAGCTCATTCTTGGAGTTTGAAAGGGATTTAAGCAAAATTGTCTGGGAGATCATTGAGTCTGGAGAAGAAGAGGATGAATCTATTGACAAACTCAGGGTGAAGCAGGTCTACTCTTCTACAAAGGAAATATTTGTCAAGGACATGTTTGGAATGAAGTATTTGTGCATATCCAAAGGACCAATTGAGAACTACTACACTTACAAGGAGTTGAGGAATCTTTCTCACAAAATGGTAAAACTAGTCTTAGATTGTGTCTCTGATCATGCCAAGACAGAAGAAGAGAAGAAGTAACTGAAAGCTCTTGAGGGACTGTATGGAAGGATGAGAGCAGATAAGAAGTGAAAGATGTAGCTCAAGTCAAAGTTGAAGATTTGCTCAGTCTAGAGGAGCTACACTTGAGATAGGGGTGTACTTGTAATTTCTTTCATTTTCTGTACAAACACTTCTATTTTCATTAGTTGAGATAGCATCTGCAGTTTTCTTTAAATTTGTCTTTATTCATCATAAAAATAAATTGGGGAAGATTGTTAGAGATTGTGGTATTATCAATGTAATCAACTAGTATTTACTTAGATTAATTAATCATTAACTAAGTAAAACATACTGTCATATACAGTTTGACTGTATATTTATAATGTCACTTATAATAAGATGCACAAATAGTCAAGTAAGTGATAGTAAGTATCAATAGTTACTGTCATGTGTTAATGGAATAAATGATCCATGAAGTAGAAGTTCACAAAGTGTTCATGCACAGCATAGATCTAATCTTCGACAGTAACATTCTACATCTTGAAGCCTGCGACAGCACATTCAAGTGACATCAACTTTTGGAACAGACGACAACAACTATTCCTTGACAGTAAACTTGACGGAGAATGAAGACTCTATGACAACAAGTTTCACTAACAGCAACTATCCCTGGACAGTAAACTTGGCAGAGATTGAAGAATCAAGACAACAAGTTTTCTGACAGTAGCTTTGGCGCGGAGAGTTGATTTCCAACTTCCCACAATTAAAGAATGGTTACACGGAAATATATAAAGATAATTGATTTCCATCTATCTCAGTTTTCCAAAACAAATCAACATGGCATACATACAACATGTATAGACATTTATAATAGCCAAAAGTGCACCGTCTCTATATCTCAAGGATTTATCAAGGTCATAAAATAAAATTAATAATCATGTACACCATATTTTATGACATAAAGGTGCAAATAGACCATAAACATTCTCTAGATTTAACCATACATCGATATGAAGATAACCCACAAAAGTAATTAAAGATTTCATGATGGAGTACAAGTTTGACATAAGATTGCTTTAAGATTGTTGACAATCTTGTACTATATAAACATAATCATATATATAATTACCGTAGTCATATAAGAAACAAATATGGAAGATCACAATTCATGTATATAATAGTTAATCCATATAACAAAGCATAACAATACAATCATGCAATTAGAGAAATAACTATAATATAATGAGAAGAGTTTGAGAAAACAAACAGAGATTGGTTCTAATCTCGAGTCCAGAAAATTTGTCTCCTTAAAGCAGTTTCGCCCCTTACCGTCTGTGCATAGTGACCTGCCTCCCAGGATAAAACGAGATAAAATACCACCGATAAATCGACGATACTCTCAGCGAACTTGAACTGAGTTAGAACCTATCACGGGAATATTTTGAACTTTAAAACTGAAGATGTTAAAATTATATAGAGGGCTATAATTTTCTCAACTTGATAAAACTGAAATCCTAAGACTCTATTTATAAGGAGAGACTTGAATGAGCTTGTTATACTTTTCAATGTGGTACAAGGTATTTATAAGAAAAACCAAGGAATAGGTTTGTACTACTCTCGAAGTGGTACACTTTACAAATACCACTTTAAAATGTTATACTTTGGAACATCAGTTCTCATTCACCCTTTATCCATTTTGAACGTGTAAATATACGTTGGAATTCACTCCCAGAGTATAAAACGATCCAACCAATACACAATACTAACGTATAGTGTTTAACACTCAAATTGAGTCTCAAAATGATTCACAACTTAGTCTAAAATACTAAGTTTTTTCCAACACTTACAACATAAATCGTACATATATAATTTAGAATTTTATTATTAAGATTGGATGATACAAAATTTTATTTCAATTTAACTTTTACAAGACAGATCAAGCGAATTGAATTACGGATTACACAACTATACAAGGGCTAAGGGCTTCACTCCCGGTCCATCATAAATTAATCAATATAAATAAGCATCCCATGTGTGTACTATATTATTTATATATTATTAAATACATTTTTAAAATATAAATTATAATACATATATATTTGTGATTTTCGGTTGCGGTTTGAATTTTACGATTTTTAAATATTTAAAACCGCATCCGGTTTGAATTTTACGATTTTTAAATATTTAAAACCGCATCCGGAACGTAAATAAGCGATTATTAAAAAAAATTATCCAAAACCAACTCATATTTCGTGATTATCCGTAAAATACAATCCGAACCCGGATGCGAGCAGTGCGAGTGGTTAGTGCAGTTGAGCCAATAGTCTGCTACAACTATTTAACAGTATTACTCTTTTAAAGTTGATTTGTTGGAAATATGTCATAAATGATAAACAGTATAAATTATTAAAGATCTTAATATTTTGACCAACATATTATCAGAATGAACTGAACTTTTTAAATTCACATAAAAAATTCAATTCTTATCATAAATAATAAAATATGTTGTAACAATCATATGTCCTGCGTTCGAACTATTCGAATCATATTTATATAATATAATGTATGAGATGCATAAAAAAAAAACCGTTGCTGACTTGAGATTATATACTACATTCAGTATTGTAAAAATCGTGAATCGGACTTAGTTCGGTGAAGGCACAGAATATAGATTAATCAGATAAATTGGGAATTAATCTAAATAATCGGGAATTTAATCAATTCAGTGAGTGCCAAATAGAAATTAGTCGATGATTAATCACAATGGCTACATTGTATAATTGTATAATTGGATGCAATGCACTGGTCACGGTTTTAAGGTTTGTGAATTGTGGTGATGAAGAATGAGGACTGACTACAGTTCGAAAGATATACAAGTAGGGGTGATAATTTCTAAGTCAAATCCTAGCCCGACACGAATTCAACCTGAAAAAAATATGAATTTTGATCAATAAATATTCAACCCGAAACAATCAGGTATAGTCAGACACGAACTCGAAACACAAAAATGACCCAAATATTAATTAACTCTCTATTTATAACCCTGATTTTGAAATAATTTATGTTTAAAGTAACAAAATTTAAGTACAATAAAGTAACTTTCACATGCAATGATAGAGACTCGCTAGTTGGTTCATAATTATTTATAGTCATAACAATATTTTATACATGTCATGCTCTTTTTTAGACATGACAAAGTGGATATAGTACATATTATACATTTTTGAATTGTAACTTTCACGTGAAATGAAAGATAAATGAACTGTTTTATTTTAAAATTTATGCAAAAGTAATCGGTTCATATAATATATGAATATATTTTCAATCATGTTAAAAAAAAGTAGAGATGATAAAATTCGAAATGACTCGAAATCCGACACAAACCTAATAGGTAAAAGTTACGGTTAGAAAAAAAATCAATCCAAAACAATCAACTACAATATGATCAAACACGAACCTGACTCGAAACCGAAATTTTGATGCCGGTATACAATACAAGCAGCGGAAGCAAATACACATAGTTTCACTCGACCAAAACTAAAAAGGATACACACAGGTTTATGTCACGTATTGAACATGAACATTATTATAAACTTGTAAGCAACCTTAACTTTTATTCTTTTTCTTTTCTGAAAATTGTAGGCAACTTGCCTTTTGTCGGCCATGAAAATTGAAAACTTATCCGGTTCTACATACACTTTGTCGTCGAATTTGGGCCCACTTTGCCATCTAAGCCATAAACCTCCAATTTTATTTAATTTATTCTTAATATACAAATAGCAATAATATTTCCTTTTCAAGCACCAA